>JAJEKV010000031.1:5222747-7917707 GCA_021234155.1 Isoetes taiwanensis
TTCAGTGTACTTCGTTCCGTTACATGTTACTCAAACTTCCCATTTTGCGCTTCTTCACCCTCAGGGCAGTTCCCCTATCCGACCGTTGGATCCTGGATTCGGGGCCCTCTTGGGAAGGTCAAAGATTCCGGTCGGTCGGAACTTGTCAAGCCGCGTCTTTGATGTCGACCTTGTGACCTTTGTTTTATCGTTCAGACGCAGGATGCTCCGGGATAGCAAATGAATACTGCCAAATGGTAGGAATGGCGAAATTACCCTAGGGCAAGTTACCTGGTCGGTTTTGCGAAGAAGAAGCCTCCGCCCTCCCACGGTATCCGCATGCACATCTGGGCAATTGACTACAGGTGTGGTATTAGGCACTTTGGCGCTTCTTGGAGTTCGGGTGGTCTTCGGCCTGAACTTGGTCCCCGAGGGCAATGTATCGGCTTAAGGTCCATTGGCGGTCGAGATCCTTGATGATTCGGGAAGCGGAGTCGCCGATAGTCCCAGACCTTGGGAAGGAAATTTAGGGCAAGCAACTCCGGTTTTAGGGTCAGCTGCAGGCGTCTTTTAACCCGCCTGGGAGCCGCAGGCGCAGGGGTCAGCCGAATCACGACTAAGGAGGGCCTCACGAAGCGTAAACTCTGTGGGTTGCCGGGGCTCTAGAAGGTTCGTTTTGGGAAGTAGAATCTCAATCTGTTAGGACACAGCGGTAGAATCACAGATCAAGGGCCCGGGCCGGAGTTTAGGCCTCCTCCTCCAGGTGTGGCAAGTGAAGTCGGGCGGCACTGCGGTGGCAAGACATTAAGTCGCAATTAATGCATTGCGAAAATAAGTCAGGTTTTGCGGTAAGGATCCTAGTTGCATCTCGACTGCAGCCCAATTTTTAAGATTTTAAGAAGGTCCTAGGTCAAGGGTTAGCATTAGAGCGGTCGGGGCCTTGGTGCGGGGCAACGGTGGCACCCTTCCCAAGTCAAGCGAGGCCGGGACCTTTGAGGATCCCTCACAAGAGTCGGGACCAGGCGGGATCCAACGTTCACGGCCCTTCTGGCGCCGGGGCTGCATGTGGCCACCTCCGGGCCGGTTCCCTGTCAATGGTTGGATCTCCTCATTAGAGGCCCCTCTTGGGAAGGTCCAAAAGTTTTCAGATCAGGTCAGGAGAACTTATCAAACATGGGCGTCCACGATGTATCGGCCTTAGCAAAGCCCTTAGCATTTTTGTCGTTGAACGCAGAGGATACTCGGAATGGCAAATAGACCACCTTAAATCGTCAAGATGGCGAAATTACCTGAGGAGCAAGTTACCACCGGTCGGTTTACGAAAGAAGGAAACACTCTGGCCTCCGCAGCGATTATCCACTTACACATCTAGGCCCAGTGACTCGGTATGTGATGGAGTAGGCTACTTTGGCGCTTCTTGGAGTTGGTGGTCTTACGGCGGAACTTAGTCCCCGAGGGCAATGTCGGCGTTCGAGTCCATTGGCGGTGGAATCTGGTCCGGGAGGAAAGCGGAGTGCCGTCAGTCCCCAGGGCCTTAGGGAGGAGAATTTGGGAACAACGTGACCTCGGGAGGATTTTAAGGTCGGCGTCCTTTTATTACTTAAGACCACAGGCGCAAGGTCCGTAGAATCTTTGCGACAAGGAGAGGGCCTCCAGAAAGCGTAAACCACATGGGACAGGGCTCTAGAGGTTTCGTTTTGGGGGCGATCTGATGCAATTGCACTTAAGGACTGGCGAGAAGCGACAGCCAGGAATCACGGAGCAAGAGGCGGGCGGAGTTTGGGCCTTTCCTCCTCCGTGCTGGCAAGTAGAAGTCAGGCGCTTTTACCGATGTAGAACATTCGTGGTCGCAATTAATACATTACCTGAAAAACTAATTAAGTTTTTTGCCCGGTAGGATCCCTATGTTCATCTAAACACACGGCCCAATTTTTGGAATTTTCGGAAGGAATCTAAAACCGAGGTTGCTTATTAGAGCGGTCGGGGCAGCGGGTGCGGGGGTGTAGAAATTTGACACCACCCCCAAAGTCAAGCAGGCCGGGACCTTAGGGATCCTCACAAGAGGAGAGTCCGGACCCAGGAGGATCCAAAAAAGTTCCGGTGCCATGGCCTCCCATTTGCTGCGCTAGCCAACCACCCTCCCGGGCAGTTCCCCTATCAAGCCGTTGGATCACACCTCATTGGGGGAGCCCCTCTTGGAAGGTCAAAGATTCCAGATCGGTCAGGAGAACTTGTGAGCAGGCGTCACGATGTCGGCCTTGTAGAAACCGCCGCTATTTTATGGGTGAACGCAAGGGATATAGGAATGGCAAATAGACCTGTAAATCGTCGAGATGGTAATTACCCTAGGGAGCAAGTTGCAATTCGGTTTTGCGAAAGAAGCCTCACCCTCCACGGCGATTATCCGCGCCCATCCTGGAAGCCAGTGCATTCACAGGTGTGATGGAAGTGAGCTACTTTGGCGCTTCTTGGGTCCGGGTGATAACCCGGCCCGCGGAACTTTAGTCCCAGGGCAATGTCGCGTTGGGTCCATTGGCAGGAAGTCGGATCGCGATTCGGAGGCGGTGTGCGTCAAATCCCAGAGGCCTTAGGGAGAAATTTAGAACCCAAGCGACCTCCCGGAGGGATTTTGGGGTCCAGCTCTGGCGTCAGCACCCCAGCACTTCAAGACAGTGCATAGGAGTCCGGCCAGAATCCCAGCGAGGGGGCCTCAGAAGCGTAAACCACAGCTGGGTTGCGGGCTCTAGAAGGTTTACGTTTTGGGGGCCGAGGTCTCGATGTTGCATAAGGACTGGCAGGGAAGCGGCAGGCAGGAGAATACAGACAAGGGCCCGTGAACGGGTTTGGGCCTTTCCTCAAATTGGCAAGTAGAGTGGGCGCTTTTTCGCAATTAGCAAGACCCGATTAACTGGTCCCGCAGGTGTCCATTTTGAAAATAAGTCCAGGTTTTGCAGTGGATCCTAATTCATCTCGACTACGGCCCCAATTTAGGAATTGCAGGAGATCGGTCAAGGGTTGCATTCGACAATTAGGGCCAAATTTGCGAAGGACAGCGGTGGCACCCTTCCCAAGTCAAAGCAGGGCCGGGACTGCAGGGATCCCTCACAAGAGAAGTGGGACCCGGGGCGGGATCAAAAAGCGTTCGAGGCAGCCCTTCTGGCGCTTTCCCAAGAGGCTGCGCTAATGACCACCCTCCGAGGCCAGTTTCTCCGGCCGTTGGATCCTCCGTTGGGGGCCCCTCTTGGGAAGGTCAAAAATTCCGGATCAGTCCGGGAGAACTTGTCGACGAAGTCGATGTCGACCTTAGAAACCGCATAGCATTTTGTCGTTCGGGCCTTGGGATGCTCACGGAATAACAAATAGACCACCGCCAAATCATTCACAGGAATGGCGAAATTACCTAGGGGAGCACGTTACCACGAGGCCGGTTTTGCGAAAGAAGGAAACCTCACGCCCTCCGGCGATTATCCGCGCCGCATCTAAGAGCCCAATTGGCCTCACGGTCATGATGGAAGTGAGCTACTTTAAACTTCTTGGGTTGGGTGGAGGTCTTGGCCACGGAACTTTAGTCCCAGGGCAATGTCGTACGAGTCCATTGGCGGTCGGATCGCGATTAGGAGGAGGCGGTCGCTTGGTCAGGTCCCGGGGCCTTGGGGAGGGGTTTAGAATAATGACCTCGGGAGGATTTTAGGGTCAGCTCTGAAGTCAACACCCCAACCCCACTTCAGACACGGGCAAGGTCGGCCGAGATCGACAAGGAGAGGGCCTCAAGAAGCGTAAACCACTGTGGGTTACCGGGCTCTAGAGGGTTTTGCACGTTTGCAGGGGCAGTGAGAATCTCAGTGCAGGACAGCGGCGACAGCCCGTCTGAACAGGGGAACTGCGAGGCGGGGTTTGGGCCCCTCCTTGATGTGGCAGAGTAGAGACCGGTAACACGATGTGCAAACATTATTAAATTTACAAAATTATTGCAGAAAAAAATAAGGTTTTCGGTTCCTAATTCACCACGGCCCAATTTTGAATTTTAGGAGAAGGTCTAAGGTCAAAGGGTTAACATTAGAGCGGTCGGAGCAGCCCGTTGCGAACAGCAGAGCAGCACCCTTCCCCAAAGTCAAAGCGAGGCCCGGGACTTGCGGGGATCCCCCTGACAAGAGGCCAGGACCAGGAGGCGGGATCCAAAAAGTTCGAGGCAACCTTCACAGCGGCTCCCAGAGGAACACGCTATGACCACCCCTCGGGCCCGGTTTCCCCCCGTGGTTGGATCCTCAGATCTGAGGGAGCCCTCTTCGGGAAGGTCCCAAGATTCAGTCCCATTGGAGAACTTGTCAGGCATGGCGTCCACAGTGTCGGCCTTGTGAAACGCCTTTATTTTGTCGTTCGGGCAAGGATCACTCACGGAATAGCAAATAGACCTGCCGTCGTCGCGGAATAAGCAAAAATTACCTAGAACGTTACGGTGGGTTTGCGAAGAAGGAAACCTCACTTCCTCCACGGCGATTATCCATAGCCTCCCTGGGCCGAATTGACTCGAGTCCTTGATGGAGTGAGCTACTTGGCTTCTTGGAGTTGGTGGTCTTACGGCCGGAACTTGGTCCCCAGGGCAATGTCAGGTCCATTGGCGGTCGGATCAGCGGTCCGGGAGGCGGAGGTCGCTAAATCGATCCAGGCCTTGGGAGAGAAATTTGGGGCAAGCTCAGGAGGATTTTAGGGTCGCGTCAGCACCCCAACCCACTTCAAGACACATTGCCAAGGTCACGGCGAATCGTAGGAGGGGCCTCAAGCGTAAACCTTGTGGGTTGGGGGCTCTAGAGGGGTTTCGTTTTGGGGGCGAGTCTGGTCTGTACACTGGGACTGGCAGCGGCGTAGAATACTGGGCAAGAGGCAGCGGAGGCGGAGTTTGGGCCTTTCCTCCTCGATGTGGCAAGTGGGGAGGCGGAGCACTGCGATGCAGAAACATTTAAATAAATTACGCAATTAATGCATTGCGAAAATAAATTCGGTTTTGCCAGCGGGATCCCTAATTCATCTCCGACTGCGGCCCAATTTTGAATTTTTCGGAGAAGGTCTAGGTCAAAGGGTTAGCATTAGAGCATCCGGGGGGGCGGCGGATTCCATGAGGCAACCTTGGGGGGCACCCTTCCCCAAATCAAAAGCGAAGGCCGGGACCTCCCCAGGGATCCCTCACAAGGGGAGAGGCCCGGACCCGGGGAGGCGGGATCCAAAAAGTTCCGGGCTTGTCCCTTCCATGGCCTCTCCCCGGGGCTAGGGCACGGGGATGCTGACCACCACCCTCCGGGAGCCGGTTCCCCTATCCGTGGTTGGATCCCTCCGGGTTCGGGGCCCCTCTTGGGAAGAATTCAGATTCGGTCCAGTCAGAGGGCATGGAAACCAGCCAGGCGTCCCCAGTGTCGGCCTTGTAGAAGCCGCCTTTGTTTTGGCGTTCGGGCAGGGATGCTCGGGAATGGCAAATAGACCACCTTAAATCGTCGGATAAAGTGCCTAGGGAGCAAGTTACACGGTCGGTTTTTCGAAGAAGAAACACTACGCCCTCCCGCGACAGTATCGCATGCATCCTAGGCCAATTGACTACAGGTGTGATGGAAGTGAGCTACTTGCAGGCGCTTCTGCGATTCGGGGTGAATCTTGGCCGCAGAACTTAGTCCCGAGGGCAATGTCGGCGTTGCAGGTCCGTGGCGGGTGGTCGATTCGGAGGCGGAGGTCGCTTCCGTCGTCCCAGGGGCCTTGGGAGAGAATTTGGGGCAAGCGACCTCGGGAAGTTTAGGGTCAGCTTTAGCCCACTTTCAAGACACATAGAAAGTCCCGGTGAATCGACAAGGAGGAGGGCCTCCGAAAGCGTAAACCACATGGGTTGCGAGACTCTAGAAGGGTTTTACGTTTTTGGGGGCGATCTGATCTGTTGCGCAGGACCTGGCAAACCAGCAGCCGAGAATGCAGACAAGGGAACTGGCGGGCCGGAGTTTGGGCCTTTCCTCCTCCCGATGTGGCAAGTAGAAAGTCGGGGGCTTTTTGCGTGCTTAAGACATTCGTAAATTCGCAATTAATGCATTACTTGCGAAAATAAATTCGGTTTTGCCGGCTGGATCCTAATTCATCTCCGGCTACCCAATTTTGAATTTTCGGAGAAGGGTCTAGGTCAAAGGGTTAGCATTAGGCAGTGGGGCGGCGGGTGCGGGAACAACCAGGGCACCCTTCCCAAGTCAAGCAGGCGGGGACCTTGCAGGGATCCCTCCACAAGGGGAATCCCAGGACCCAGGGAGGCGGGATCAAAAAGTTCAGAGGCAGCCCTTCTGGCGGGCGCTCCCGAGGCAGCTAATGACCACCCCCTCAGGGCCGGTTTCCCTAACCTCCAGTGGATCCTCGGGTGGGGGGCCTCTTGGGAAAGGTCCAAAAGATTGAGATCGGTGGAGAACTTGTCAAGCATAAGAGGCGTCGATGTCGACCTTGAAACGCCTTTATTATTTTGTCGTTAGACGCGGGATGCTCGGGAATGGCAAATAGACCACGCCAAATCGTCGGGAATAAAGTGCCTAGAACAGAAGTTACACGGTCGGTTTGCGAAAGAAGAGGAAACACTCCGCCCTCGCGGCGGTATCCGCATGCACATCCTAGAGCCCAATTGACTCTGAGTGTGGTGGTGAGCTACTTTGGCGCTTCTTGGTGGTCTTCGGCCCGCAGACTTGAGGCAATGCTGACGGGTCAGCTGGCGGTCGGTCAGCGTTCGAGGCGGAGGTGTGCGTCAGTCCCAGGGCATGGGGAAATTTGGGGCAAGCAGCCTGGGAGAGATTAGGTCTCCGCTGCGGCGTCAACACCCCAACCCCACTTCAAGACAGGCGCAGGTCCGGCGAATCGCAAAGGAGAGGCCTCAAAGCGTAAACCTGTGGGTTTGCCGGGCTCTAGAAGGGTTTCGTTTTGGGGCGAGTCTGATCTGTGCACGCAGGACTTAGGCGAAAGCGGTAGGAGAGAATACGGAACAAGGAACTGGCAGCGGAGGCGGAGTTGGGCCTTTCCTCCTCGATGTGGCAAGTAGAAATTCGGGCGCTGCGATGGCAAGACATTCGTAAATTAGCCAATTAATGCATTGCACGAAAATAAATTCAGTTTTTTGCGGTAGGATCCTAATTCATCTCGACTGCGGCCCAATTTTCGGAATTTTAGGAGAAGGTCTAGGTCAAAGGGTTAGCATTAGAGCGGTCAGGGGCAGCCCGTTGCGAGAACAACGGTAGCACCCTTCCCCAAGTCAAAAGCGAGGCCAGGACCTTGGGGATCCCTCACAAGGGGGAGAGTGGGACCGGGGGGCGGGATCAAAAAGTTCAAGGCGGCCCTTCTGGCGGCGCGCTCCCGGGGGGCTGCAGCCCAATGACCACCCTCCGGGCAGGTTCCCCTATCGTAGTTGGATCCTCCCAGATTAGAAGGCCCCTCTTGGGAAGGTCAAAAGATTCCGGATCGGTCCCAGGAAGAACTTGCTCAAACGGGCGTCACGATGCTCATTGTAAACCGCCTTTGTTTGTCGATTCGGGCAAGGGATACTCCGGAATGGCAAATAGACCTATCAAATAAATGGGAATGGGCGAGGTACCCTAGGGAGCAGTTGCAGTCGGTTTTGCGAAAGAAGGAAACCTCACGCCCACTCCAGGCGGTATCCAGCATGCACATCCTGAGGCCAATTGACTACGAGAGTGTGATGGGTAAGGCTACTTTGGCACTTCTTTGGGAGTTCAGGTGGTCTTCTGTGCAGGAACTTAGTCCCAGGGGCAATGTCGGCGGGTTCTTGGAGTTGGGTGGTCTTCTGGCCCGCGGAGACGGTGTCCCGAGTGAATGTCGGCGTTCTAAGTCCATTGCCCGAGTCGAGATCGCGCCCGGTGGGAGGAGGGAGGGAGTGCCGCACGTCAGATCCCAGCGGGGAGCATGGGAGAGGAAATTTAGGGCAACAGCCTGCAGGAAGTTTTGCAGGGTCCGCGCTCACAGCGTCAGCACTAACTCCACTTCAAGACACGGCACTGGGTCCCGGCCAGAATCTGACAGGAGGCCTCTCAGAAACGTAAACCCTGTGGGTTGCCCAGGCTCTAGAAAGGGTTTTACGTTTTGGGGGGCCGAGGTCTTTCTAGCCACAGAACTTGATCCCCAGAACAATGTCGACATTCTGAGTCCATTGGCCGAGCCAAATGTGATTCCGTTGAGGGAGGTTGCGATCCTTCCCGGGGCCTTGGGGAGAGAAAGTGAGGCAAGCGGCTTAGGAGGATTTTAGTGTCAGCTCGGCTTCAACACCCCAACTCCACTTCAAGACATGGGCGCAAAGTCCAGCCCGAATCCCGGCAAGGAGAGGGCCTCGAAAGCGTAAACCACAGCCAGGTTGCCGGGCTCTAGAAGGGGTTTTACGTTTTGGGGGGCGAGTCAAGTCTTTTAGCCTGGAACTTCGTTTGAGCAATGTCTAGCATTCAGTCCATTGAGCCAAATGGTAGTTCGGAGAGGGAGGTTTACCCGTTCTTCAGGGCCTTAGGAGAAATTTGGGAAAGCGACCTCGGAGGGTGCAGTCCGTGGCCTCGCGTCAACACCCCAACTCCACTTCAAGACACGTCGCTGGGCCGGCAGGTCGGCAAGGAGAGGGCCTCCAGGCGCCACAGCAGGTTGCGGGCTCTAGAAGGGTTTTACGTTTTGGGGGCTGAGTCTAAAACGATTGGAGCGTGTGGTAGGCTGCGGAGAGAAGCATAACAAAGGCCGGCGGAGCGGAGTTTGGACTGTCCTCCTCGATGTGGCAATTAGAAGTCGAGGGCGCTTTTGCCGGTGGCAACCTACGATTAAATTCATAATTAATGCATTGCCACGAAAATAAATTCTGATTTTTGCCAGCTGGATCCCTAATTCATCTCCAGCACCACGGCCCAATTTTGAATTTTTTGGAAGGTCTAGGTCAAAGGGTTAGCATTAGAACCGTCGGGGCAGCGTTCGAGAGGCAACCGAAACTGATTTGGAAGATTTGGAAGATGCAGTTGACTTCAAAGCCACAAAAAACATAAATTTAGTGGCTGCTTCTATCGGTCGAGGGTTGGAAAAAAATCCAATTTTATTTGTCCATCACAAACTTCTAGAATGTGCATTTGAAAGATTTAGAACATGGAAGTGTCCCATTTGTAAGAACTACGAGGAGAGTCAAACCACAAATAATCTCGGAAAATTTGGTTCTACGGTCAAGTCGAAATGTCGCGAGAAACCTCGGGCTCGAAATGGCAAATCGAGGCCCGAAGAAAGCGATATCAACGAGAAGAATGCAAAATATCTTCAAAGAATCCTTGAGATCATGTTCATGCATATGTATCAATGCTAGATTGTACCCAAGAGAAAAATATAACAATGTACAAAACATAGGTTTATTGAACAAAGATCACTTGAACAATTGACATACTCCTCTGAGCTTGGCTTATGGTTTCTATCGTGAAGTCCTCCACTTGTCCATCCCCTTTGAACCATAGCTCCATGTCAAGTAATATACGGCGTCGACCATGCATATGTCGGCCGCTAGTATCATGTTAATCTTTTTTTTTCTGTGGTGCTTCCAAACCACGACCATCTTTTCAAGAAGCACCCTCATCATGCTAGGCGACTCAGCGGTTCCTAGCAATTTGGTGATGCCTTCTCACCAATCACATACTTCTTTAACACTTTCATCCAGATGGATCGTTGTTTCATAGTCCTCATCTTGGTGGAGGAGGGGTTCACGGAGGATTCCCTTCCTTCTCATACCCTCGGCTCCTACACCAAGCTATAGATTAGAAAATAGATAAAATACAATAAAGTGTATAAACTACTGAGTGTAGCCTTACTTGTGAAAGGCGGGTTCCATATCTCTCGCTCTTGAATCCTCATCTCCTCGAATCTGGTTCAAGCGTGAAGCATACCTTCCATGGCCATGTATCCCAAAAGCAATAAAGAAAAAAACTCACAATAAGCGCAATGAAAAACTAGGATCAGGATGGTTCGCAATACTCAAATCATAAAAGAAATGGGAAAAAATGAAAGTTAGGCCGATGACTTTTAAAAACGAGCGTCGTTTTAAAGGCGTATAAGCGTCGTTTAACGACGTTTAAAGGTCGTTCAACGTCTCTATACGGCGTTAACGGCTATAACGGCGTCGTCTGAAATTTGTTTTGTTTTAGGTATCTTTGAGATGCCATATATATTGCCCTATTAGTCCTCGGCTTCTCCGCCGCCCTCGTCCTCTGCTCCTGCGCCCTCCAGCTTCCTCCTCCCTCCTCGCCGTGAACTCCTCACCTACATCTGCCATGGCCGCTTCTCCTGATGCATGCCCGCTTGATGCCGCACCAGAGGCCGTGCAGGCGCTGCTGGAGCACCTGAACTGCGCCTCCAGTCACGGTGGCTAGAGACGGAACTAAGCAAGAAAGGCCGGAGTTCAAGCAAGCCATGACAAAGCTGCGTGATAGGGGGCAAAGAAAGACCTACCGGCGCGCGCGTGCGGGGGCCGGGAACCTTCCTCAATCTGAGGGCTCAGTGCACGAAGAAATGCATGGTGAGCTCGTTGTGCTTGGCCCGGGTATGAAAGGATAGGGGCCTTTGGGAAGAGAAACATTTGCTGAAGCCCTACTTTCAAAAAGTTGCACCCGGACCAACGGGGCATCGCGGAAGTGCGCCGTTACATGAATTCCTTGGGAAGCAGGACACCCGCAGCCGGGGCTTGGATTCCATGCTTTGGAGGCTTGTTACGGCGGGGGTGGAGGAAATCACCGTCGAGCACCTTGAGAACTGCGGAGTGGATCCCTGCTGGATCTTGATATATACCACTAGATGTGCGGCATCCACTTTGTTTTGTGTATTTGAATTGTGTATGGGTTTTTATATGAATTTTGTATTTTGAAGGGAATACATATATGATTTTTGTATATGAATCTTGCATTTTGAAGGAATCTTCACATTTTATGATTAATTAAACATAAAGCGTGTACTCAGCTGTATGTAGAACATACGATCGGCGCTTGCAAGCCATAGGTCTATACTAGGATGCCAATTAACTTGGCATAAATGTCTATATGATAACTTGAAGTTGCAATACTAATGTTGCCTAATATGGTTTGTAGTATACACAAATTCGCATGCCAAAGTATTTTCTTATTCATATGTGGGAAGAAAATATAATAATCATAATAAAGTAATGAAGGTTCAATCGATGGTAGTCTTCTATCATGACAATAGTCCCCCCCAACCCCCAACCTCCCTATTCGGCCATCTCTTCTTCACCTTCAAAATGTCTTGGGGGCGAGCCTTACATGGAACTTCTGAACCACCACTTGATCTTGCAAAGGATCTGGAGCGAAGGTGACCTACAAAACCTCTATTACATTGGTTCCTTTGTTAATGACATATATAAATTTTATTGCATCCAAGTAAACATACTTGTTCACATTGCTCAACCCTCACGGTGTGTCTTGACCCACGATCTGGAGGCCGAGTTGAATCTAGTGAATACAGGCCACTTTCGGATCTTTGCGTGTCGTGGCATGAGCACCCATTACACACAAGATCAAACCATTTGACATCAAACAACATTGTTTTGAATGCACTACCGACATCAACCTCCATGATAGTCTTTATAGTACCAATCCATTCCAACATTGCCTCGATTGGGTTTGGAGTACGCACTACCCGGTCACGGCTTGTACTAAACTTTGCTGATATACCACAATCATAAGTCGTTTGCCATGATCCACACTTTTGTCGTCGAAAGTGAGCACAGGAAGACCATATTGATGCATATGAATTATACTACAAAGTAAAGGAACAAATGTTCAAAATAGCGAGCGAAACTTCGTGAATTATATGCTATTAAGTTGCACTTACAAATAGTGACACGCCTTTAGCATATGCAAATTCTTCGCTAGAAACATGTTAATACGTTGCCTTGCCATCTCTAGTTGTTCGAGCAGCCATTTTATTGTTTATCTCACTTGGCGGGGACCCTAGATGATCACGGAAGTGGTTGTTTGCGATTCTTTTGTCGATAGCGTCTTCTCTCCTCATCTCTCTTTATTTTTTCTTCCTCGTTTTTTTATCCATTTCTCCATGGGAGTGGGTTGTAGATGAAACTTATTGACTTTTTGCCTGTTCTTCTAGTGTGAACAATTTCTTCTGTGGTCTTCCCGGGAACTTCTCCAACTATAGTTGGAGTGTCTTCATCGGTCCATAATCGTGGAGCATTGGGGTGTAGATCGGCCAAGAACTTCGGTGACATAGAATAATGACTCTCGTGCTAACCAACCCTCGGCCATGCAACCCTCGGCCTTGCCGGCGTCTGGTGAAGTCCTTGAGGACCTTGAGAGCGTTCTATAAAAACATCCATCTAGGATTTGTTGTGCCTGCAAGCTCTACCGTCCACTAAATGCACTAGTAAGTGAGTTTGTATGTCGAGAAAACTTGTTGGGAATTCTTTCTCTAGCATACAACATGCCTCCAACGACCTTAGTTCGCATGTCGCTTAATTTCATTTGTCGGTATCTCCTTCCTTGTAATCCATCTAAATATGATTTAAGAAAGAAAAAAAGTTAAGTGAGAGTTCAGCGATCGAGTGTTTTCTAAATCCATACGAACACGGAAAACTCGATGGGGAGACATATTGCATGTAGTGGACCGTCGTGAGAGGCGACCCTCGAGAACAATAGGCATAACAAACTGCAACATCTTATGCCAATCATGAGATTTCAACCCGAGTTAACTCCCGCCGTTAGAGAAACAATTCATAGCGAATGCATATATCTGCCGGAGTCTTTATTGCCTTGATAAGCTTCCGAGCGGGTTTCATACATTTTCTAGGCGCGATCAATCCACTTGTGGCCTTATTCCTTCTTCGACATTTAACCATGCTTTAGATTTTGATCCGCTTCTTGTAGATCTTTCGTCTTTGCATCGTGTCCTTCGTCCGGTGACATGCTTCCAAATAGGCGCGAAAGCGTTTTTAAAGATGTGCATGGGATCAAGAAGATGATGGATCTTCAATTACGTCAATAGGGTAGAAGGAAGAAGGATGCTTTCCACTTCATTCCTTAACCTTATTTCCTTCAGCGGCATCCCACATGTTACCCCAATCTCTCATTGTCAACCTTTTGGGAGGCTCTTGATTGCAATGTTTTTCTCTTGGACCTACGTATAGAAGTCGATTTTCCATTGGCGGATATCTCTTGAAGTTTGCATAGACATTTTTGTGCAATGCGTTGACCGCCGAGAGTTCAACTGTTCAAACCCACACAAGTGACATGCATATCGGACACTTGGAGTCGAGAGAGTTCATACAAACCAGGCCAATCGCTCGTTGTCCACATTAAGATTGCTCTCAAAGGTAAATCTTAGTTGACCACGAAGTTCTCTTGAGACATCGTAAACTTCAATACCTTCACTCCACAATGTCAAAAGCTCATCAATAACTATTTTTCGGATATGGATCTAGACTTTCCGGCTTCTTCCGGTCCTGGAACTAATAGTACTACCATTAAATGGCTAGTCTTCATGAGTAACGCGGTGGTAAATTATAGTTGATCAACACTCACGGCCAAGTTGACCCTTGCTGGTGATTGGCGTCCATAAGGATTAACACCATCCGTTGCCAACCCTAATCTGAGAGATTTCATTGGCTCTCTTCAAATTCGGCCATGTTTCATCAATATGCTTCCATTGCTTGCAGTCACTAACCCGCGAGTACATTGTCACTCGGCGCGTGGCGGCACACCAACCCATGGCCGAAGCTAGAGATTCACATCGAAACAATAGCCTTATCACGAGGGATCAATGGAAAGTAGCGAACCACCTTCATCGGGGCCGGTCTTTCCCTTGGCATCGCATTGTACCTAGAGGCACCACATTTAGGGCATGTTTACGTGTTCTTGTAGATGTCATCCGGATAATATACCATGCAATCATTTGGACAAGCGTGAATCTTATGGTAGCCCTAAACCCGATAGCTGCCAATATATTTTTTTATTTGGTCGACTTTTGGGCATAGTGTTCCCTTGTGGGAGTATTTTCTCTTGCAATAACTTTGTATAAAAGCAGACCTTTCGTATACATTCAACTACAAATTCAATAAGTCAAGTGATTGCAATTGTACTTACTCTAACAAAGCCGTAACAAATGGCATTGCTCCATTTGAATTTGGCTTGAAGGTTTAATATCAATAAAGATGTCGTCAATCTAGATATGCTTGCACTGGATATAATGCTTTATCGCCTCCTCCAATAAAGCGTGATCTTCATGACCATCGTTAGGAGTATTTATATAAATCATCTAGGTCGTTGTCGAAGATTGGGCCAAATGCATCTAACATGTCGGCTATGGGTTCTTCAACTTCCATGAAATTAGAGTCCATAGGGCATTGTCATCATCTTCATCATCGTATTCTGTTCATCTTCATCATTGTACTCTTCATTATCGTTGTGCCCATGTTTGTACCATCTTTTTGCTCAATGTATTCTAATTGCCGCTATCGCAATGACTTTTGATGTCGCCAATTCGATGCGGCTTGGATGTGGTCTTATATCCACTTGCCTACCACGCGTCGGATTAAGCGAAATATATCGTGATTGATACATACATTGAGAGCCCGTGTTTGTTAAATTTTAAGCATTTAATAGCGAGCGAAATATAAAATTTTTATGTCATAATCAAAGCATATATTGAAGATATAATACACATTTATCTTCAATATGTGCAATCTCATTCAAAGAGAGAAGAAGAAGAATTGAAGAAGAAGAAGAAAAATGGTGCATTCAGGCAAAAATTATATGAGTAATTTGAGTACATCATCAAAGGACCTCGTTATTGGTCTACGTATTCATATTCAATGAACAATTCATCACCAATACACAAAGTTTTTATAGCATAAACCATGATATATCTCCGATCAATTTTTACGGCTAAAAAATCTTCTTGGTCTTTGTTTGCCTCGACAAATTCACAATTGGTTCAGGATTCTCGATAGAGCTATTAATAAAAGCGACAAGGTTTCCATGCAAGCGAGGGGCGACCATCAATATATGTGAAGCTTGCGTAGTCAGTGGGCTTGGATATTGTTAGGTGCATTTGAATTTAGGCCATAGATGAGCATCATGCCGATGCTTACTCAATTTATGCCAAGTGTAATACGGTTATATTCGGGGACCTACATATGGCATTAAAGGAGCAGTCGTACCATCTTTGACTTTCACACTAGTCATAATATATAATCGGGCCAGCACCGGGGACCGACTATTTTTAATCATGTCTTGCCTACCCCAATATGTAAATTGCTCCCCATAAATAATTGGCTTGCCTCTAGGCCATGCATTGAATTTCTTCACGATCTTTATCGTAAAGAAATTTTGGACCAAATGGACTAGTGAAGGTGGAAGATTATTTTCTTGACATGATCTAGTACATTCCAATTTTGATGAACATTGTCATTCCCTCCAATCTTGGCAGCGGCCATTGCGCGGCGAGTTCTATCACGTAATGGGATACTCTTTGAGGAAGTTGATGGCTTTCTTTTTTGTAGGGTTTTCTATGAGCGCATTCATAGTATCAACATCATCTACTTCCAATGACAACATAACCCCAAAATCTATATCTTTGCTTGAGCTCACTTCATTCTCAATTTCTTCCTAACAAAATACAAGCAAACTAAGTTAAGACATCGATTCAAGTACATGAGAGTAGTTGATTATCGTTCATAAGATTAAGTGTATTATACCTCGTTGGAATACCCACATGTCGTCGAAACCTTTGGATTTGTCGGGCATTCACCATATTTCTCAACATGGTCGAGGCCGGTCTTTCTCATCCGTTTTATTTGTCCTTTGCACATCGAACAATTGCAATATAACAGCTGTCATCAAATTACAACTGCAAAAAAAAAAAAAGTAACATCAAGATATAAAGTTAACTAATCATTGAAACATGTTTATGGTACATACATGGGCGGCATTCATTTCATGCACACCACCCGGCCTCTAGGAAGACTAGGTCCCTTTGGGTCTAATTGGACTATTTGTGGCAATTGTTGGGGTAACATTCTTGCGCAAGTCGCCATGTAACTTTCTCAAAGCTTTCTGTCTCACTTCACGTTCAAATTCGCCGGCGTTAAGTCCATGTTGTTTTTCTAGTAAACAATAAAAATATTAATAAAAACCATGTAATAATATAATAATTATAAATATCCATGTTTTTCATGATTTTTATCAAATGTTTATTCTTAAGATTCAGATTCATACAACGTTTATGATATTTAGAAAGCATTTGATTGAAGGATTACTGAACCCGATACATCTAGTCCTCTCCATTTGAAATGGAGTCGACCGATTACCTTATATTCACGCAACCTTTCAAATCTTTTTTGTAATCTATGAAGATTGAAACTTACGTTACGAGGTGCATAAACCCGATACATTTAGTCTTCTCCATTCGGGATGGAACAGAGCCAGTACCTTGATCATGCATCCCTCGAGTTTTTAACATACTTTCAAGATTCAATCTTCTAATCTATTAGCATTTGGAGGTGTTTAACTCTAACACAAAGATTAAAGCAGAGATCTTACCTTATGAAGACCCACGAGCGCAAAAAAATCGAAACAAAGCGAGTGAAAATAACAAGTAAATAACCCGGCGGGTTCCGCCATATGTGGCGTCGTTTATCGGCGTCGTGGTAACGTCGTTAACGGCGTAAAGCCGACGCCGTCGACGACACCTAGGCATGCCACATCGACTTCGCCGCCGTCGATGCCCCTCATATGCCACGTCGGATGATCATGGCGTCGTTTAACGGCGTCAAATGATCATAGCGTCGTTAAGCGACCAAGCGTGATTGTTTAACGCGCGAAACAACATACAATACAAATAACACAAATAAATAAAAATGCGATTGTTCCCATTCATAAAATAAGCTTATACAGCGACAACACAAATAGATAAAAAACTTATTGTTTCCATTCATAAAAAAAAGCTTATACATTACTTATGTCCATCCTGAGGACGTGACAGTTTGATGCAACCATTTGCATCATTATCTGCACCATTAATGTCGTTTTCTCTTTGTTTGGCTCGGTGAGCCATTCTACCAGTCGTTCCCGCATGGAGCGCCCGGATGTTAGTGCTGTCGAAGCTCCTTTTCACTCATCTTTGCCACGATGGTGAAGGGAGGGTTCTCGTGCCGAGAAGCTTGAGGGGGTTCTTTGGAGTTGTCTTCCCTTGGAGGAGGAGGATTCTTGCTAGAAGGAACATATATGCGAAGGTGGTCTTCAAGCTACAGGACCATTATAGCAAGATAGGGAAGAACACTCAAAAAATAAGAATAACAGCAGCTACTGATGGATCCACTTATAACGTGGATGTAGGGTTAGGGTTAGGGTTTTTATTTGGCAAAAAAAAAAAAAAAAATTCTCTGCGTGGCGTCGTTAAGCGGCGTTTAGGCTGGCGATGTCTTGACGGCAAAGGCGAGCCAGACTTGGCACCCGGCACCATGCCGCAGCGGGCGTGACACGTCGGCGTACAGCGACGTCGTTCAACGGCGGCCGAAGCGCTGGCGACATCTTGACAGGCGGTACGCCGGCAACAGCCCATTTCCACGCATGGCGTAGCGGCGCCGGCTCGTGAAAGCGTCGTTGAAACGGCGTTTAAGCGGCGTGTTTGACCGAAACTGCCCGGTTTGGCGGCGGTACCCCATACCATGCGCAGGCGGGGCCGACCGTCAGCCACGATGGCCGCCGTTGAACGGCGTCGAAGCGGCGTCGTCGTCGTTGAACGGCGTCGTCGTTGATCAACGGCAACGGTCGGCGTTCATCGACACGCGGCGTCGTTGGACGTCGGCGATCCCTTGTAGTGAACACCCCCTTATGCGTCAAGACGCGCAAGGTCCTAGTCGAATCGACAAGGATAGAGCCTCCAAACGTAAACCCTATGAGTTGCCGGGTTCTATGGGGTTTGTGTTTTGGGTGTCGAAGTTTTGGTCTTTTGCACTTGGGACATGGCGATCACATGCGATTGAGAACGCGAAGCAAAGGGAACCGGCGGAATGGAGTTTGGATCTGTACTCCTCCCGTTGTGGCAGTTAGAAGCCAAGGCCCGCTTTTGCAGTAGCAAGACATTCGTAAATTCGTAATTAATGCATAGTACGGACTTTAATTCTAATTTTTTGTCAGCTAGCTTCCTAAGTCATCGCCAACATACAGGCCAACTTTCAAAAATTTTGGATAAGGTTTAGATCAAATAGTTTGCATTAGAGCGGTCAGGGCAGCTGTTGTTGGCAGTAGCCCGGGCACACTTGCCCAAGTCAAACAAGGCTAGGACCTTGCAAGGCCTCCTCATTAGAGGGGAGAGTCCAGACCCCGGGGAGGCCCGAGCCCCAAAAGCTTCCCGAGGCAGCCTTTTCGGGCAGCGGCTCGCTGGGGGGCGACGCTTAAAGACCACACTCCCGGAACCCGGTTCCCGTATCCGACCGTTGAATCCTTTGTTTAAGGAACCTGGTCCGAGAAGGTCCAAAAAAATCCAACATCTGTCCGGGAGAACATATCAACCCGCGAAGCGTCCTGCGGGCGACATTGTAGAAACCAAAGTGTTTTGTCGTTCAGACATTGCGGAGGCTCCGAAATGGCGATTCGACTTTGCCACATCGCCCGGAATGCCAAAATTACCCTAGGGACCAAGTCACACGGTCAGTTTTGCAAAAGAAAGAAACACTTACGCCCTACATTGCAGTATTCAGCAGCCACCTCCTAGGCCAATTGACTACGAGTGTGTTGCACATGAGATAGTTTGGCGCTTCTGGCCACAAAACTTGGTCCTTAGGGCAATGTCGACGTTCTGAGTCCATTGGCAGAGACAGATCACGGTTCCGGAGAGGGGAAGTTGCTCGTCCGTCACCGAGGGCCGAGGGAGAGGACTTTGGGGCAAAATTTGCTTCAGGGTGGTTTTAGGGTCCGTGCTGCCCGCGCCAACACCCCCTCACGTCAAGACACGGCCAAGGTCCTAGTCGAATCGACAAGGATAGAGCCTCTCCAAACGTAAACCCTATGAGTTGCCAGGTTCTAGCAGGGTTTGCGTTTTGGGTGCCGAGTTTTGGTCTTTTTTGGATAAGGTTTAGATCAAATAGTTTGCCAATTGACTACAAGTGTGTTGCACATGAGATAGTTTGGCGCTTCTTCGAGAAGGGGTGGGCTTCGCCACAAACTTAGTCCCTAGGGCAATGTCGGCGTTCTAAGTCCATTGGCAGAGGCAGATCACTTGGTTGGAGAGGGAAGTTGCCCGTCCCGTCGCGGGGGCCGGGGAGAGGACTTTGGGGCAAGCCGCTTGCCGGTGGTTTTAGGGTCCGTGCTCTGGCGTCAACACCCCCCTCTACGCCAAGACGGCGCAAGGTCCTAGTCAAATCGACAAGGATAGAGCCTCCAAACGTAAACCCTATGAGTTGTCGAGGTTCTAGCGGGGTTTGCGTTTTGGGTGCCGAAGTTTTGGTCTTTTGGACTTGGGGCGTGGCGATCACATGCGATTGACAACGCGAAGCAAGGGAACTGAGCGGAATGGAGTTTGGACTGTACTCCTCCCGTTGTGGCGGTTAGAAGTCAAGGGCCACTTTTGCAGTAGCAAGACATTCGTAAATTCGTAATTAATGCATAGTACGGACTTAAAATTCTGATTTTTTGTCAGCTAGCTTCCTAAGTCATCGCCAACATACAGGCCAACTTTCAAAAATTTTGGATAAGGTTTAGATCAAATAGTTTGCATTAGAATGGTCCGGGCAGCAATGTTGTTACATACTTTGCATACCATACGTGTAGCATACGTTTTTTAAGTTTTTTTAAAGTTTTTTATTTTTGGTTTTTAAAATCTTAGAATACGTTTCTATAACATTAAAAATGAATATAGGTAAAACAGAATTACTTGAAGCAGCTATACCTTTGGAATGGTTTTGGTTCACTTCCTGCTTCTATTTATCACTTATGGCAGTCAGATCTTCAGAAGCAATATAGAAAAAAATGAATCGAAATAAAATTAGTTGTAAAAGAAGAAGAATGGAAAAGTTACCTTGGTCGATTTGGTCTTGGATTGGCACAAGAAACTGTTTCACGGTTTGCATGGTGGAGTAAAAACCTTTCTTTCATTGAGCAAAAAACCAAAACCCTGGTTCTACATGCATTCAACATGTTTCTACATGCATGCGGCTGCTCATAGTTCCAAAATCTTGTTTGCTAGACTAGAAAATCTAAATGAAAGTCATTCGAGGCTCCTTTTTTTTTTTTTTTACATTTTTTGATAATCCCCGATGGTTGCAAACGTTTAGAAAACGTAGGGGTTTTTTAAGAAGTACTCTATGGTTAAAAACGGGGTTTTTTAACAACATTGCCGGGCAGCCTGTTGTTGGGCAGCCGAGCTGGCACACTTGCCCAAGTCAAACAAGGCCAGGACCTTGCAAGGCCTCCTCATTAGAGGGGAGAGTCCGAACCCCAGGAGGCAAGCCCGGAAAAGCTTCCCCGAGGCGACCTTTTCTGGCGGCAGCTCAGCCTCCCGGGCGACGCTAAAGACCACACTCCCAGATCTCGGTTCCCATATTCGACCGTTGAATCCTTTGTTTAAGGAACCTGGTCCGAGAAGGTCCAAAAGAATCCAACATCCGTCCGGGAGAACATATCAAACCGTGAAGCGTCCTGCGGGCGACAGTGTAGAAACCAAAGTGTTTTGTCGTTCGGACATTGCGGAGGCTCCGAAATAGCAATTCGACTTCGCCACATCGTCCGGAATGCCAAAATTACCCTAGGCACCAAGTTACACGGTCAGTTTTGCAAAAGAAAGAAACACTTACGCCCTACATTGCAGTATTCAGCAGCCACCTCCTAGGCCAATTGACTACGAGTGTGTTGCACATGAGATAGTTTGGCGCTTCTTCGAGAAGGGGTGGGCTTCTGGCCACAAAACTTGGTCCCTAGGGCAATGTCGACGTTCTAAGTCCATTGGCAGAGACAGATCACGGTTCCGGAGAGGGGAAGTTGCCCGTCCGTCGCCAGGGCCTTCGGGAGAGGACTTTTGGGGCAAGCTGCTTCCGGGTGGTTTTTAGGGTCCGTGCTCTGGCGTCAACACCCCCCCTCTACGTCAAGACACGGCGCAAGGTCCTAGTCAAATCTGACAAGGATAGAGCCTCCGAAACGTAAACCCTATGAGTTGTCAGGTTCTAGCAGGGTTTGCGTTTTGGGTGCCGAGTTTTGGTCTTTTGGACTTGGGACGTGGCCGATCACATGCAGTTGACAACACGAAGCAAGGGGAACTGACGGAATGGAGTTTGGACCTGTACTCCTCCCGTTGTGGCAGTTAGAAGTCAAGGGCCACTTTTGCAGTAGCAAGACATTCGTAAATTCGTAATTAATGCATAGTACGGACTTAAATTCTGATTTTTTGTCAGCTAGCTTCCTAAGTCATCGCCAACATACAGGCCAACTTTCAAAAATTTTGGATAAGGTTTAGATCAAATAGTTTGCATTAGAACGGTCCGGGCAGCCTGTTGTTGGGCAGCCGAAAGGGCACACTTGCCCAAGTCAAACAAGGCCGGGACCTTGCAAGGCCTCCCTCATTAGAGGGGAGAGTTCAAACCCTGGGAGGCGAGCCAGGAAAAGCTTCCCCGAGGAGCCTTTCCCGGCAGCGATCCACGGGGGCGACGCTAAAGACCACACTCGGGATCTCGGTTCCGATCCGACCGTTGAATCCTTTGTTCAAGGAACCTGGTCCGAGAAGGTCCAAAAAAATCCAACATCCGTCCGGGATAACATATCCAACCGCGAAGCGTCCTGCGGGCGACATTGTAGAAACCAAAGTGTTTTGTCGTTCGGACATTGCGGAGGCTCCGAAATGGCGATTCGACTTCGCCACATCGTCCGGAATGCCAAAATTACCCTAGGCACCAAGTTACACGGTCAGTTTTGCAAAAGAAAGAAACACTTACGCCCTACATTGCAGTATTCAGCAGCCACCTCCTAGGCCAATTGACTACGAGTGTGTTGCTTATGAGATAGTTGGCGCTTCTTCGAGAAGGGGTGGGCTTCTGGCCACAAAACTTGGTCCATAGGGCAATGTCGACGTTCTGAGTCCATTGGCAGAGACAGATCACGGTTCCGGAGAGGGGAAGTTGCCTGTCCGTCGCCAGGGGCTTCGGGAGAGGACTTTTGGGGTAAGCTGATTCCGGGTGGTTTTTAGGGTCCGTGCTCTGGCATCAACACCCGCATTCCGGATGTACCACAAAACATTGAACATTCTCATGATGGTATATTTCATAACTTTAACGGGTGTAACAAGTCAAATAAACCCATCTATCAAGTGTACATGCATTCTATACTATTCAAAAAAAATAAAATAAATAAATAAATAAATAAATAAATTTTTTTTTTTTGGTCGTCGTAAAAAAAACGTCGTTAAAAACGTCGTTCAACAACGTTTTGTGTCGTCGTTTAACGGCGTCCGCGGCGTCGTTAAACGGCGACTGTGATTTAAATCGAAAACAGGCGGTAATCCCGCCGCTTATTTTCGAGCAAGCAAAGCTTATGGAGGAGCGTTTTTTGCGGCGATTTTCGGCGCGGATCTACTTTGGGGTCTATTCTAAGTGTAAGACAAGCTTCATAAGGTATGTGCACGGATCAACCAACTCGTTTTTTGAATCTAAACTTGTTTTTGGGTAGATTTAGGGCTTTTTGTATTTGTTGTTTGTTCTTCCTTCAACCTTCATTCTTCTTCTTCCATTCTTGCATCCTTCTTCCATACATATTCTTCCATTCCCTTTGTCATCTTCTTCTTCGATTCTTCCTCCTCTTATACTACTTCTTCCTCCTCTTATTCAAATTCTTACTCTTAATCCTCCTCTTGCGCTTCATCTTCTTCGTATTCTTCCTCCCCATTTTCGGGTTCCTCCTCTTCTTCTTAGCCTTTTCTTCTTCGGAATTCTTCCATTCTTCTTCTAATTTTTTTCCCATCTAAGGAGACGTCGTTAAAACACGAGACCATTCTTCTTTCCAAAATTTTTCCTTATTAGTTTTTTTATACTATTTCTTTCTAATCATTGAATTTTTTGTTTTGCATGTACACTCCTAGCAAAATGTGTTGTTCTTGCAAAACAACTTGGCACCTCTTCCAGGTAAGGATTTAATTTTTTTAATACGCTAATAAAATACTAATGCTTTATTTAGGTTAAATTGTTATCCAAGAAGGGGACGTCATTGAAATCACCCCTCCCCCATTGATTTTCCATTTTTTTTTTCCTTTAAGTTGTTTATTTATACTAATATTTTACTAATCATTGAATTTATTGTTTTGCATGTACACTCCTAGCAAATGCGTTGTTTGTGCAAAACAACTTTGCCACCTTGTACCAGGTAAGCATTTAATTTTCAATATGCTTAATGTATTGATTAATGTATTTAGCTAAAAAAATTGGGGCTTCATTTATTTTTGTATTTTTTTAATATATTTAAGCGACATCATTTAATGACGTTAAAATCTTATATTTCTTTATTGGTTAAATTCATTTTATAGGCTTTAATATTAAATGTATTAACTTCATTCATAATAAATGTATTATTATTTTTTTTTTCAAAAAAAAAAATTTAAAAAAATTAAAAATTAAATTTTTTTTTTAATACACGTAAGCAACGTCGTTTAACATTGCTTACATGGCGCTCTTGTACGACGTCGTTAAACGACGACGTGTACGTGGCTGCCACGTCAGCAACGGCGCTGGCAACGCCGCGCTGGCTGCCCGGCCGCGTGGCTGCCACGTGTACTTGACGTCGTTAAACGATGTCAAACACGTGGCTGCCACGTCAGCAACCCGCTCGCCGACGCCACGCTAACCTTGGGTGCACTTCAGAATCTATTATACACCAGCATGCACGCATATATGGAAGGCCAGCATGCTAAATCCGGCCAGTATAATTTAGGATTCCTTTTCAATCCAGCTAGCATGCACGGCTCCATCACCATCTGTAAGAATCATGTCCCTTATCCAACCAACTAATCAAGAATCATAAGGAAAACACTTACTCGATTTTGGACCTAATTTTTGGATCACTCAAATTTTTCTCCGGCATCTTAAATGCTCGAAATCTTAGGAAATCGTTGTTTTATAAAAAAATCCAAAAATATTTTCCTCTATGCCGGAAAATCCCAAATAACAAGATTGATTATTGGATAAAAGCCCTCAATCCAACTTAAGGGGCAAAATAAAACCCCCAAAATTCATTAATTCATTCATTCATTCATTCCTTCCTTCCTTCCTTCCTTCCTTCCTTCCTTCCTTCCTTCCTTCCTCCTGTAGCCCGTTTTGATGCCTGGTATTATGCCTCGAATACCGGCGGCGCCAGCTTTCTGCTCGTTGGGGCCAAAAGTCATCTTGGCCCGCCGTCCCGGCCTTGACTCCCCTCTCTCTAAGCCCTCCGGCGCCCAGCTCCCTCTCTCTAGCGCCCTCACTCCCCTTGCATAGACCCCCTTGATTTGCCCCTTTCGGCTTTCTCTCTCTAGGGTTTACAATCTCTCTCTAGACCCAAAACCCCCAAACCCCCAAAGGCTCCTCCACCCTTTCAGAGCCCCCAAGCTGGATTCTAAGCACCCTTGAGGCAGCGAGACCCCTCGGACTTTGGAGCCCTCAAAACCCCCACACCACTGCGGTAGTTGGCATGCAATAATTGTGAGTGATGTTCTATTCTAATCTATGAGAAGCGGTGGCGATGGATTAGAGCAAATGGCATGTTAAATGGTGTCGTGTTGTACAAAGCTTTGGAAAGACCTATGAGAAGCAAGTGGCGTGGGTCAAAGTCAAAGTCAAGGTGGTGGGCACCCCTACCCGGTGTTCTTTGGGCTCGCTAGAAACGATCGACACCCCCCGCCCCACCACTTAGGGTTTCCGTTGACTAGCCCAAAAGGTGCTGCCAGCGTTCTTGAGTCCCCAAATTCAATTCTAGGGCACCCTTTCAGTAGCCGAGACCCCTCAAACTTTGGGAGTCATGGCCACGAAGATGGGTCGGCCTGGGAAACCAAAGGCGAGGGCCCCGCCAGACAAGCGGTTTCGATCAGCCATCATGGGAGGGAGAGTCATCCTCCATGAAGAAAGGAGGCTAAGGCTAAGGCCCCGGTGAGGCCAGCCCGGCCGGAAGGGATTAATTGCTCGAGACCACATAGGAACTCCCGCCTCGGCAGAAGAGGTGGAGCCACGTCAAAGCGGGAATGGAGGCTAACATTACTTTCAGATTGAGGCTAACAAAGGTGCCCCGGCCGGGCATGGCGTTGGAGATGGAGTCCTCGGCATCCCATGTGCTCAAAAAGGCAAATCGGGTCGAGAAGAACCGTATCACGGGCTTGAGACCCGCGACGCATGTGGAAGATGGCCTTGGCCTTGCACACCCCGAGCGGCAAAGAAGCCAGCAGAGGTCGACACGCGGGCCGCCCAGACTCGGTGGTTCATCACCGACACCATGACACGGGAGGGAGGCGCAATGCAGGGGAGGCGATATGGTCCGCGGCTGTCACCGGCTTGATCAGAGGTAGAGGCAGCCACCACCATGGCACGGGGAGCACAGGCTGCTCTTGCGACTGACCGGAACGACCGGGATCTTGAGTAAGATCGGAACAAGAAGCCCGACCCTCGGCGCCCGTGTGTTGGGGCTCGAAAGCACGCTCGCTACTGAGCTCCGGAGCTCGAGGGTTGCGGGCAACCATCCACGCATGCGAGCCGGGGTCTCCCTACCGAGGTTCATAGTCATTTGCAAAGGTCGCGGTGGGGAGATGGCCAAGCGGCGGCGAGGCTCGCAAGAGCTGTGCTCCCCGGACTTCACGAGGGGCGAACGCGGCTCGAACCGCTATCCCGCCACAGCCTCCACGCCGGCAGCCCGCCCCCCACTTTGCTGCCCCGCTCTCCAGCCACTCCACGCCATCCCAGCCACACTCCGGTCACTCCCGCCATCCCGGCCACCACCACCACCCCCAAAGCGGGACGACCCGCCCACCTTTGGACCCACAGTAAGAAACTCCGGAAGCCTTGGCGGAGAGCCTACAACCGTAGTTCGAGGCATGCGAAGCAGCTAGGGGGAGAGTCTCGCCCACAACATCAGGAACACACATTCTCGACGGATGACATTCCCGGCGATTCACATTTCTCAGCGGCCGGCATGGGTTTTCGGCCGCGGGCGGACCGCATTGTCATATTCGGTTGCGGATGCAGTGCGTGATGCCATATTGCGCGCGAGGGCCAGATGTTGAAGGGGACATCCACATGCGTGGGCCGGGACCTCACCCGTGCGGCGGAGGCTTGAGACGGGGGCTTAGCCGGGGTGGAAGGCATTACCGCCCAGGGGGGTGCAGAAGTTAGTTCGCGCGGGATGCACATTTTTCCGGCGGCCTGCTACTGCTGCAGACCAGCGGCCCCAACCACTGCGCAGCGGCCACTTACGCTTCTACTACCACGGCCCCCTTCTCTGCTCCTACTCACCGCTCCCTCGCATTACGCCCTCTCGACCACATCTTGCCTCGCTCCATCTACTTCTCACTCAGCCCTCTGCTTCGAGTCCTCCCCCGCTGACTCGAGTGCGCATACCATCCTGGCCGACAAATAGGGTGTCGCGTCGGGTGGTCTCATGGAATTAATAGAGGCTTCCCTTAGCGAAAGGGGGCGGTCACGAACCCGTGGCGGCCGGTATGGATCTCATCTTCCTCATGGAACATGGGAGCATCTTTGAGCACAGGAGCTACTGATTTCTTAGGGTTACCAACATTTCTCGGTCTTCATACTGCATGTGACGGACCGGGTCATGGTGGAGGGCTTGCTACTACCGGACAACCTTGGCACATTCGGTTTACCCTCCGGAAGACGCATGCACACAACCCGGTACTTCCGGGTTCGTGTGCATAATACCAGTGGCAACCCTCTTTTTCTCGTCACTGTTATTTCCCTCACGCAGAGAGCGGCACCTTCTATCGCAGCCCACCCGTCACGGATAGGATGGACCCGTATGTCGATCTATATGAAGACATACTGGCGGCATCGCAGTTGGGTAGGGTCGCCCTTCTTGGAGATTTCAATGCAGGACAGAGTAGAGCAGCCCATGCGACTTGACCCCCTCACGACGATGTCCCAGCCTCGCCCCTGTAGTAGCCCGCCACGCGGGTCGGATGACAGCCAGGTCACTCGCTTTGTGACGATTGCTCTGCTATGTGGCATTTTGACTTGATAATTTGCAATGGCCTTTCCACAAAGGGTCCCGATTCTCATAGTAAGTACACATGCGACGGGACAATCGGGGGAGGGGTCTAGTGTGGTGGACTATGTGCTTGTAGTTGCGCCAAGATATGCATCTCATCGGTCGTTTCCGGGTGGGCACAGACGGTCGGGATGAGGAGGTGGACTTCAGATCACCTCCCACTTTATTTGGACTGGTTTGGCGAGCCGGAACCCCCACTATGCCAGCCCTCGCCAGTCCTCGGTTGAGACTTCGATTATGGCGGTGCGAGGACTACGCCGAGATGCTCATGGGCGCCCTCCCGGTAGTCGGAGACCTCCACACTAGAGCGGCCAGATGACCAGCCGACTGACCGCTATTAGGGGATGCGCCGGGCCAGTGCTTTGGACCCGCGTCGCTGCTCGGGGGTCAGCAACATTCCCTCGTAACCCGATGGTTTGATGCGGGTGTAAGAACATAGCGGCAGCTTCCGTCACATTACGGATCCGGATACCGCTTGCGAGCCACCACGCGTCAGCGCCCATCTGAAGGACACAAAGGCGCGGTACCTTGCCAAGCATCAGGGGGAGATGTTCGGCCTGCTGGACACTCATCCTCGAACCTTTTGGCGCAGAGTGCTTCGAAGGCCAGCCCAGCCTACAGGGGACATCACACCCGGGCAGTGGGAACAGTACTTGCAGCAGCTCTATGACCCGCCAGGGACGCGTACGCCCATACCCCCACAGGATGGCCCCATTGGTTCTCGTGGACGAGGATGTTGAGGAGGGCCTGCAACGGCTAGCTAATGGGAAGGCAGCTGACCTCGATGGTATGCAGGCCGAGTTACTCAAGTGGGCAGGGCAGCCGCTTGTGCCGGTCCTCACTACCCTGTTCAACAGAGCATTGCAGGAGGGTTTCCCCCGACAATGGACCACAAGCAGGGTTGTTCCCATTCACAAGGCGGGCGACCCACACTGTCCGGCCAATTACCGGACGATCATGGTCAGTTCAGTATTTGCCAAACTGTTGGCTGGCATTCTCTGGCGGTTGACCAGGGGCAGAGTAGCGGATGTGCGAGCCCTCACACAGGCAGGCTTTCGACCCCGCCACTCAACGATTGACCATATCTTTACGCTGCGGGCACTGATTGAAGACAGCCGGAATCATCGGCTGGACTTGTATTGCTGCTTTGTGGACTTCGCAAAGGCTTTTGATACGGTCCCCAGGAAAAAGCGCGGGCTAGCTGCGGTCAACTGGGGCTCTCCGCTGCCTGCGAGTAATGCCATATCTGAGTTGTATGAGAGTTGTTTTGGCGGGGATGCGACCCGGCGGGCCAAGCATTCACCAGTAGTATCGGGTCCGGCAAAGGTTGCCCCCTCTCGCCAACACTTTTTGGCCTCTACATTGATCAGTTAGAGCCCTGGCTTACTGAGCATGGGGGATGGCATACAGCTTTTGCACCAGGTCATCCGCCAGCTCATCTATGCGGACGATGTTGGCCTGCTGGCCCACACCCCAGAAGCTATGCAGTCTCACCTGGATGCCCTAGACACATTTTGTCAGGCTACAGACATGCGCGTCAATCTGGCCAAGACCAGGGTGGTTCTCATATCCTCTTCACGTCACCCCGTGCCTCCAACACTCACATATCGGGGACAGCCTGTGGACGTCACGCCCACCTACAAGTACCTAGGGGTGGAGTTCCCCTCCTCGCTCTGCTGGGAGGGCTGCCTATCCGCTTGCGGGTGACAGCAGGCTGGAAAGCGCTTTATGCCATGCAGAACAACAGTCACCAGGCAGAGCTATATGATTGGGGCCATCAGTCACATCTGTTCCGGGCACTGGTCGAGCCTGTCCTTCTGTACGGGGTCGAGGTTTGGGGCCCGGTCGTCTCTTTGGCGACCTGGAATGACTTGGAGCAGGTGCAGAAGGCATTTTTGGCACGGGCACTTGGGGTGAAACCTTCAGTCCCCTATCAGATTCTGCTGCAGGAAACTGGATTCTTGCCGCTCAGCCGGCAGCCCCTTGATAGACACATCGCCTATTTTTCGAAAGTGGTTACTATGGGTGATGCTCGGCCCCGCAGACTCGCTTACACTGTGGCCATGAGTCCGCGGGCTTAGGGCCTGTTGGAGGGGTAAGAGATCAGTGGTTCGCCCGGATGGAACGTGCGGGGAGCAGATCGTCTGCATTGGGCGCGGCGGGCCGTCGTGACAGCCAAGGGGAGTACCTAGATGCTTGTTTCCTTGGCAAGCTCGGGACCCCATTGCTCTAGAGCAGGTCAAAATGGCCCATTACAAGGAGCACATCAACCCCTGAGCAGTTGGGGGCCCACAATACCTGCGTTCCCATTTTGCCCCCGAAAAAGCTTGCGGACTCATTGCCTCCATTCGCGCACGTGCCCACCATCTTCGCAGAGATCGAGGCGGGCGGTGGATTGGGAGCCCCGCCAGACAGCTCTCCGCCGGTGCCGTCAAACGAGTGCCATTGAGGATGAGTCTCACACTTTCCGAGTTGCCCGCCGGTCGGATCCGGGCCGAGATCGCTCCCTTAGTATGGCCGGACGTGCCCTTGCATTTGTCGATGAACACACCGCCAACGCGTGCCCCAGGGTCATACATCCAGAGGTACTGGACCTGAGGTCACCTTTTTGCCCCACCGGTTTGTCCGTGACTAGGCACTACGAGGGGGTGGTGCATGATTTGTATATATTGGGATGTTTCTGAATTTTATATGATTATACAGTTTGTCGGCGATTGATTGCTGCCACGGTTTTTCCCTCGAAAACCCTTCGGGGCGGGGGTTTTTTAATCCGGCAGTAATCCGCTTGCTGCGTTTTTGTATTGGGTCCCATAGACCGATTGGTCTCCGTGGACGATAAAAGTTCCTTCCTTCCTCCCTCCCTCCCTCCCTCCCTCCCTCCCTCCCTCCCTCCCTTCCTTCCTTCCTTCCTAAATGCTCAAACTTGCTACCATGTGTCGACAGCTCCCAACTAAAAACTATTCGGTGCAAACCCTTTGGTAGTAAGGCACGTATATATGCATGGCTGCTTGATTCCCAGCTCAAAACCATTGGATGCAAAGTGCAAGCTCTTTTGTAGCAAGTCATGCCTTTCAATACATATACATATATAAGCCAGCTTCAATTTATGTTTGAAGCTAATATTTCTGCCCCAGGAAAAAATGTGAGCACAACACGTGCCCTATGAAACAAATAAAATAAAAAACTTAATGTTTTCTGTGTGATGTCATGGTGCAATATGAGCTTTGAAAGACAAGTGTGTGGCCAGATTAGGAAGAAACTTGCGTGCCCCTGAAGAAACCTGTGTGCCCCTGAAGCTTTATTTGACGACAAGCTACATATCCAGGCAATCGGTCTTCAGCTCAAATCGAGCTTCTAGTGCAGTTTTTGCACTTTGCATCTAATGCAATGGTTATGTAGGTCGGAGCTTTCCTATTTCCCCGTTTTATCTTAGCGTGTACTCCCAGCTTGCTGATCTGCTGTAACGGACCTAGGATTTTGAGGTACAGAAGCAAGCGGGATTCAGGTGGGGATCAAGCCTTACACCTGGGGTTTTTCTAGCATAGCAAAATTGTTGATGTAGTAGGATTGTTTTGGAACTTAGCATGGATTTAGAGTTAAATTATAAGTGCATGAACATGAATAAGCTTGCATGATTGTATATGGAAATATTTTATGATCGCATATTGAAAGCTTGCATAAAGTATCACAGATCTAATGATTTCCAGGGAGTTGAGCACTTAAACCATGCAAGAAGTAATTGGAATAGCTTAGATTAGAACTGAGGAATGGATTAAGATAAAAGTATGGCAGGAATCAGTTAAGACTGAAAAAGTTTCTTTTGCATGCTGACGTTTGCATAGCATGAACCTGACGAACTGTAATGATCAGAAATCATGAAAAGTTATGTGAAATGGATCAATTTGGGCCTTGAGAAGGCCGAAATGGAGTAAGAATGAAAAATTAGGAAGATTGAAGCAAGATTTGGTTGTGGATAACATGATTTTGATGGCCAGGAACCGACCTGAAACCACCCGATTCGCGCCGCAGGTAGGTCGAAATGATCCAAGAAGCCTTGAGAAGGCAAAATCGGGAAATTTCATGGGCTTCCCATGATGACCTGGAGGCCAGATCCGGCAGCTACAGGCCGAGGTCGCGCTCCTGTTAACGCACGCCAGGGTTAATAAAAAAAAGACAAAAAAAGTTAAGATTTAGTTTTTAGTTAGTAGGCTAAGGTAATAATAAAGTAAGGTTAACAATTAAAGCTAAGGCCATAGGTTAAATTAATACTTTTTAAGGGTTAGTTTGGAACAAGGAGTTGGGCTCAAAATTTATCTAAGATTGAGGCCTAAGTTAAGGAGGAGTTTATGCTAAGGGATATACGTAATTTACGATTACGACATGAGTAGTCTTACAAGTTAGCTAGCTATATATTTAACCTTTGGAATTTAGTTAAATTAAGAGAGAAAAAACACAAGGCACAAGTGTTATGTATGGAGGAAGTTGGTAATGGAAGTATAACAATAGTTGAATGATATAGAGTAAACATCATTAAAGCCTTAAATATAGATATTAACCTTGTTGTTAGTGAATCTTGGAAAGGTGTAGACATTTATCTTTTATTTAATGGTGATAGCTTCATATTGCATAATTATTGAGTCATGGTTGGGCTTTCTCTTGCTATATGAAGTGTGTATTATGGAATTTACTTGATGTGAGCTTGTTAAGGCATGGGTCATAATGATAGTGAATTGTATGTAATTGTCTATGGTGTGATTCTTTGATATAGACCTCTGGGGCCGGAGTCTAGGTGCGATGGTCTAGACTCGCGGTTATTTCACCGTGCCATGTAAATGGAATTATTTGAACATTGGGCGTTGGTACCATATGGTACAACGTCATGCACAGTTAAGTGGTCCTCCAATGCTGGACGCAGCGTGCATGGGTGTGTACGCACGTGGTTACCCCGCCTCTATGTCACTGGCCTGATCAGCCGAGTTGACCTTGCTCAGACCCAGAGGAATATTGGTTGCAATGTTGATGCTATGGTTGCTTGGCTATTGTATATGTGGTTTTTAATGTTGGAATCAAGTTGCAATGGTTATGCTTGGTATAATTATGCATTGTGGTTAGGCTTATTGGACTAGTAACTTAGATTGCAGGGGCGAGGTTACGGTAAGGCTAAGTTATTGTTCTAAGTTAATGCTTTGTGGTGATTGATGCTATACATGTCCTAGATTTCCCCGATCCCCACTTAGTCCGTGTGACTAACACCGTGGTTGATGGTTTAAGCAGAGGTGCGAGATGCTCCGGAAAGTAGCCAAGCTTCGGAAAGGCAATAGTAGAACTGTGTGGATTGCCATTCAATTAACTTGACTATTATTGCTATTATTCTTATTATATATGGGCTTGAAGTTAACATTATTTAAAAACTTTGGGTGTTGTGTGGGGTTTTTGCTGAGCAATGGCAAGTATAATTTTTGGGACCTTAGAGCATGTATCAACCCTTTTAATTTGGGTTTTTCCGGCATGAGTGAAAAAGTTTTTGGAATTTTTTCTAACTTGAATTTCTTAAGATTTTAAGGAGTTTGAATGGCCGGAAAAAATTCGGAGTCTCCAAAAATCGAGAAAAATCCATTTACTATGGTTTGGATTTGGAGTTGGAGGGAGGGGATTTCGTTTAATCATTCCACCTTCGTCTGTAGAAAAATATTTCGTAGGTTCGAAGATAGTCTTCCGGAAGACAGCGACAGCTCTTGCGCCCTGCTTCCTCTTCTTGCAGCGCCGCAACATCTTTGCCTGGCATGGTCAGATCAATAAGCTTAAAGCACAGGCATCCAAAGTTTTATACTTTTCATCTCACAGCCTCAGCATAATCGGCTGTCATCTAAGCGTTGTGGGTAGCCTTTCTTATGAGGGATAGAGTCAGCAAGAACAAACCCTATTGAGCCCATTTCGGCAGCTCCAAAATATATTTTCCGTGCAGATTGTTTTGGATTTTTCATCGACAATTCTTGATACCAGGTTTGGGATATTTCTTCTTCGGGTATTTTTGTTGAAAATATCGGTGTGCACAGAGGTAGTTTTTGAGTCGTTTTGCCTGTTACTTTTAGACTAGATGATTCTTGATTGCCATGTTTGAAGAGTGAGGAGGTTAAAGAATTAAAGAATTTTGTAGGTCATTTTTCTTATGGTTCTTGATTGCCATGTAATGTCTGTGCAGAACCATTTCTACAAGATCTTATCTATATTCATAAATACCTTTTGAGGGGATTTAGATTGAAGAGTGGATGAAGTAGAGGTTTAAGAACTAAAGAAACAGAGGTAAGGAGTTTTGCTTTTAGCCTAACTGACTCTTGATATAATATTTTGTGCCCATGCAAAATCAGGACTTTATGTTTCTATAGGAATATTTGGAAGATTAGAGAAATAGGGAAATGAATTTGTTTATTATTAGGATCTTCATTTCAATTTGTTAAGATGATCCCACTTGCATCTTTAGGTGGAGGTACAAACACCTACTGTGCCCTTCGCTTTTCAGATCTCCATCTCTTATGGTGACAAGGTAAGCCAATTATTGTCCCTCATTTTTTAATTATAGTTTTTTGTGTCGTGCAATCAGAACTTTGTGTTTCAATAGGAATATCCAGAAGATCAGAGGAATACGTAAAGGAATTTGTTTATTATTAGAATCTTCATCTCCAATGATGATCCCACATGGACAGAGTTGAAAAGGTATGTTGTGCTCCTTGCTATTTAGATCTCCATTTCTGATGGTAACAAGGTAAGCCAACTATTGACCCTTTAGATGTAGATATTCTGACTGGATTTCCAGCCATCTTCCGAGTCACAAATAGATTTTGAAGGATCTGCCTCAGTTGTAGGGCAGTCTCAACATCTCTTTGCTCCAGGAAGTTATTATTTTGATGACGTAAAGCTTTATCTTTCCTATTCACATTTCTGAAGATATGAGTAGTTGTGTTGTGGTGCTGATTTTCACAAGCCAGAGCACATAAACGCATGCTACTTATTTGTAAAAACAGTGATTCTATATTGAGTAGTCTGTGCACTAGGTAGTAGTCCGCAGCTTTAGTTTGTGCAAGCTTAGCTTTGAGGCAAGGAACATTAAATGTTGATGCTTAGAGATAATATATGCAGTATGGCATGGCAATGGTGCATATACTGCTAACAGAACAAGAGCAAGTACCAGCTCATGGAACAACATGAGATGCCACAATTCTTGATGCAGAATTTGTTTATCAGATGTATAAGACTGGACAGTGAGATAAGGCATGCAAAAACAAGGATCTGCTTGACAAAGAGTTTCAAAGAAAGGAATTGAGAAGGGAAAACAAGCTGAGACATATATTATTTATTCTTGGTTCTTTCCAATCCCAAAATTCCCGAACTGAATCTTTTAATGCTCTTTTAAGTTCTATTGTATTCCAATGAAATTCATAGAGTCTAGGTTCGCTTATTTACACCTCTGGACTCTGGTCATTTCATGTCTATCTTGATCGCCTTATTTTGTTTTTGTGAGTAATAATAGGTCATGGAACTCTGAGCCCAGGTAAATGAGGCTTTGTGTGTGCATCTCCATCAAGGCAGCATATATTTCGGATGGGATGATTACAAGGGAATACGTTGTGTTTATAGAATATTACATCTCACTGTTACCTGTTTTGAAGTGATTCTTTGTTGGAAGTTTTTGCAGTTGCAATCTTTGCAAGTTAGCGATACAGGTCTACCTATGATATAGACATCGTGTGCATAGTGCCATGCGTAGAAAGTCACCAGAGATGGGTCTGAGACAACCAAGAAGGTGAATCTTTGAACTATGCATTTAGCCAGACGCTCCTGATATGTCTTTGCTTCAGGAAGCCATTATTTGGATGACGTATTTATTCTTCATTCCACTCTTTATTCTTTTATTGCAGGAAACTAGGGCTTAAATTAGACACTTCTGTCCAGTTTTATCTCTCTTTTTCTTGAGCACCACTCTTGGGTAGATGCTTACTTAATTTCAATATTGTTTTTCGTTTTTCTTCTTTTCTAACCCTCTTTGTGTATGCAAGCAGCTTCTGGGTAATAGCTGTGGAATAGGTGATACAAATAATGACTCATAGTAATCATTTCCAAATGGATTATTAGATCCAAATGAAATCCAGAGTTCTCATTTTTATATTATTTTGATGATTTTCATAGCTCTGTGTTAGGTTCTCAAGCTTTAATCAGCTAAGCTTGGAGGGCACAACCCACAGATCCGTTTTAAATATTATAATTTTGATTTTGCAGTAATTGTAGATATACATTGTGCGTTCAAGTATGCATACTACTGGGTTCCTTCGTGAAGGTGCAACGCAGCAGAGAGGTAGTTACCCGAGTCTGGAACTGTCAAGACAACTGTGAGGAGATTATAAGTTGCAATTAAGGATGGATAGTCTGCCATGCAAAAATTAGAAACTGAACTGCCAGACTACATGAATGGAGATTATAAGTTGCAATTAACAGTGGATAGTCTGCCATGCAAAAACTAAAAATTGAACCGCCAGACCGCATGAATATACTTCCGACTTCTAATTGCTATATGTGCACAGAGGGTAGACACATGAATGCAATGGAGCTTGAGCTAGAGTTCCTAAAGAACAATTCTTAGGATTCATACTCTTTCCATTATTATCTCTTGGCAATGCAGTGCATGAGACTATGACCCTCGGATCCAACGCAGAACATGTCGATATATTGGAAATGATATTGCGTGTCTAGAAAAAAAAACCCATGTATTGTCTGAAATATTTATAGCAATGATTATTATCATCCATGATGTTTGCTAAAATGTAAAATGTTATATGATTGTAATCTCATTTATGAGTATTGATTCTTTTTTTTTTTTTTTATGGAGGATATAAATGCTTAGCAATTAATACCAACCATGCAAGGTGCAGCAGAACGTGTCAAGGATATGTTGGAAAATGCTATTGCACGTCTAGAAGCACCATGTATTGTCTGAAATATTTATAAGAAACATTACTATCATTTGGATGCTAAAATGTAAAATATCAATATGATTATTTCTCATTTACGAGTGTCTTTATTCTTTTGATTATGATGAACATAATTACCTAGCAATTAATACCAATGTTCCAAACCATGCATTGTGAATGTTTTCGCATCAAAATAATGGACAAACTTTTGCTAGACCATTTCATTCATAATAGTTCTACCACATCATTTGTTTTTGTCTCAGCCACGGGGACCAATAGACCTATGGGGCCCAAACAACTATGGGGCCCAAACAAACAGAAAGCGCAGCAGAAGACAAGAAGGAGTAATATGCAGTTTCAAAAAAAAAAAAAAAATTTGAAAAGCGATATATGTGCAGCATGTCTATTGTCCTTATTGTAGTTGCAGATGCGAGTTTCTTGAGCATCTAAAGAATATGTCCATCTTAACTTTTTTTTTAGGTTTTTAAAAGTCCACACGGTTTACCATAATAAGTTGGAATAAAAGTTAACTATTTATTCAAACATGGAAAAGACCCATCATTGATATGAGTTTGTCCAATATAAGGCAATGATAACATCATCATCTACATTCCAACTCCAACATAACACTATGTTGATAAAGCATGCAACTGGATCAGATTTGTCTTGCCCTTATACAATGATATGTTGTCAACGACAGGAGGCCAACATGAGCATACCAAATATATCTTCGTGTCATTGCTTCTTTAAATGATGGGTACCTACAATAAATTTTATTTATGCCCGACAACGTCGGGCACCTGTTACTTGATATATAAATTGCCAGTTAATGTCTCTAAGCTCCACAGCCACAAAATCCTGGTTTGAGTTCACTTGCTTTTGAGAAGTTCTGCTCCACACGTCTGCACATTTTATCCAAGTTTGAAGTTGCATAATAAATTGGCATTTAACTGCATTTATAAGAATTTATAGAGGTATGCGCAGCAGAGGCTTTACAAGCATTATTGCAGGTGAATCTTACGAGTACTCTGATCATCCTAACAAATCAGAATATGTCAAGTACTTCATATCTTAATAGGTCAAAAAATATAAACTGCTCTTGATTCTTTAGAGTTGGGGTTCATCCTTATTAAAAATTCGTAAAATTTTCTCTAAAGGCCCATCCTAACTGCGGTCTCACATTATACTATAGCCCATTTTGTTGACTTCCAGCTCCATAAGGTGAGTCTTAATTTGGGGCTTTGTTATTGCATTGCCTTTTTCCTCACAGTTGTTAGATGTATGTGTTCATAATTGCAAATCATTTGATGCCATGTATGTTTTCCGGAAAATTAGTCGTATAGCTAGAGAGTATTCGGTTATTTCGTTATCCAAGCATCATTTTCTACATTCCTTCAACATATAATCCATTTAGAACGCTAAATCTGTACAATTTTGCAATGCTTGAGAATTCTTAAAACCTGTTTTACCAATGCAACATGCTTGACACTACTGCTCTTATTCTTTATGGTGACGAGCCCAAAAATGCTGAGTTATTTGTAAGATGTGGACAAACATGGTAACAAAAAATAGAATGGTACACTTCTCTGTCACTATAGATATTTTCATTCAGCTCATTGTGGCGAGCCCAAAAATGCTGAGTTATCTTCTCCTTCCTCCTCACTTGCTTTGTAACATTACCATTCTTTTAATATATTGATGACATAGTTCTTCAAAAAAAAAAAAATGCTGAGTTATCTGTGAGATGTGGACAAACATGGTAACAAAAAATAGAATGGTGCACTTCTCTGTCACTATAGATATTTTCATTCAGCTCATTCAGTTGGGATTGTGTGTCACTATTTTCATACTAATGTGCCTTACTAACTTTATTCACAAATGTTGTTTGTGATGCAGGAGGGACAAGCTACCTTGCTGGCAAAATTTTGGTAGTATTCGATAACATTTGCGAGACAATAAAGATGCACGGAAAATACACTTCTGATACAACACATGTTGCAACATATAAACTAGAAATATAAACGAGCATGTATTATGTCATATGTAGGTTTGTAGACATGGCACTTTATGGCCCATAATAGGATGGCGATATTTCTAGAATCTAATACATAAGCGAAGCCAACCTTCATGTGAACAGAACAAAATACAAACCATATGATTTCGCAATGCCCATTTTTATTTATTCAGGTACATTTCAGTTCACGTTCTTATAGAGACACATTCTCTAAAATCTATTAAGTTTATCTTTTCTAAAACCATCCTATCTTCAAGTTCCTTCAAAAATTAATGATGAGGTCTTCGAACAGACCCATGCCATTCTCTAAAATATAATAGATATGTCTTTTCTAAAACTGTTCCATCTTCAAATTCCTTCAAAAATTAATAAGATCTTCGAATGGAACCATCCCATCTTCAAGTTTTCAAGTTTCTTTAGACTGATGAAATGCTAGAACAAATGATAAAACAAAAACCTTTAAATGGCATGCTACTCTTTCTATACATAGCACATGCAACTTGGTGCTCATGTCAACGAAGCTGCATCTGTTTTTTCTAATATATAAAATATGAAACTCGGATCTACTTAAGAAAATACAATGTATGTGAATTTGCAAGTAGTTATTCTCACTATTCTACCAGAATTAACAATGTAGCTTAACACCATCCTCTGACAAGTTTTGTATCTCATGTATTTCTACAGGCTCATAAATCCAATATATACGCTTGGACATTGCTTAGAAATCCACTTACTAATATGAATGAAAAGTGTGTAGGCATTTATCTCCTTCCCTATTTCCCATTCTTCTTGCTTATTGACTTCAAAATAGATGCAGCCTTGCCTTAAGATATAAAATGACATTTAGTTACATGAAACATATGCATTCCTCTTGCAGAAACATGTTAAACCAAAAGTTTGAATCATATTTATGACATAATATGTTTCTACACCATGAGCACCATATAGATGTTTGCATTCACACAGTGCTTAACTGGCACAAAGCAGTACAGAACTCCATGATGTCAGCTAATCAAGAGCCCTTGGGATTTTTGGAACCAATTCTACTCCCCATCTAACAATTCCTAAATGCTGACGTAGCTTACATATCGCACACTTCCAAATTGCAACTAAGCCCGGCAACGCCGGGCACCATAACTAGTAAAGATTAAATTCTTTACCTAAGTATGCATGTATCAATTTCCTGAGTGCCAAGAGTTAAGTAGATCCAACGGTAGGGATCGATGGGATCTCCAGTTACTGTGAGGCTAACTGGCCAGTCCCATCACATTTGCTGTCTCCTTGCCTTGTACACCGTGTTGTTGAGTACCTGGAAGAAGAGGCAATTTATTCATATACCCAGTTTTCGAAGCAGACTGACAATGGTAGCATCCCTAATGTTCCCGCTCCCCCCATAGCCATTGATTATTGGAGGTTGCTAGCATATGCTACCCTTCGGGATGTAGTTATGGTTGTTCGAGCTGATGAAGCCCACCATCGTAATATGAACCATTTTGCCTCGGTAAGCCATGAAAGCTGTTTTTGTATTAATTCTGTAATTGATTAGTATCAGTTTATAATTTGCTAAAGATTTAGATTTGGAATCTGAACTCCACATTCACGTGCTGGAATTGGAAATTGATATGCTGCTTAGAATTTTAGGAATGTGAGAATCCGACGCAAGAACTTTTAGAAGTTTTTAGATGAAATTTGAGTCAAGAACTTCTGTACTTTTGTTTTACTTTGCAATTCAAATGATTTTTTTACTCAATTGGATGATGTTTATTGTGCAGGACATTCACTGCCATGGAAGACAACTCGAGGAAGCTCCTGCTCCCTTAGGCTACCACTGATGATCTTCCTCCAAACTTTGGGATGATCTGCTTTGAGTTAATATTTCTGCCCCAGGAAAAAATGTGAGCACAACACGTGCCCTATAAAACAAATAAAATAAAAAACTTAATGTTTTCTGTGTGATGTCATGGTGCAATATGAGCTTTGAAAGACAAGTGTGTGGCCAGATTAGGAAGAAACTTGCGTGCCCCTGAAGAAACCTGTGTGCCCCTGAAGCTTTATTTGACGACAAGCTACATATCCAGGCGATCGGTCTTCAGCTCAAATCGAGCTTCTAGTGCAGTTTTTGCACTTTGCATCTAATGCAATGGTTATGTAGGTCGGAGCTTTCCTATTTCCCCGTTTTATCTTAGCGTGTACTCCCAGCTTGCTGATCTGCTGTAACGGACCTAGGATTTTGAGGTACATTGTGGAATTATTTTATTAAAGGATGCAAAGGAATAATAATTAAAATATCACGCATGCAGAGTTAATATGTCGTATATGTAGAAATTATACGGTCATAATACTGGTGGTTAAAAATAAATATAAGTATAGTGAGAAGCATTTGGAAGGAGATAGATTGTTGAAGGAGCGAGTTGCGTGCAGAGCTCTGGGAGCGTGTTGGAGTGCAAAAGAAGCAAGCGGGATTCAAGTGGGGATCAAGCCTTACACCTGGGGTTTTTCTAGCATAGCAAAATGGATTGTTTTGGAACTTAGCATGGATTTAGAGTTAAATTATAAGTGCGTGAACATGAATAAGCTTGCATGATTGTATATGGAAATATTTTATGATCGCATATTGAAAGCTTGCATAAAGTATCACAGATCTAATGATTTCCAGGGAGTTGAGCACTTAAACCATGCAAGAAGTAATTGGAATAGCTTAGATTAGAACTGAGGAATGGATTAAGATAAAAGTATGGCAGGAATCAGTTAAGACTGAAAAAGTTTCTTTTGCATGCTGGCGTTTGCATAGCATGAACCTGACGAACTGTAATGATCAAAAATCATGAAAAGTTATGTGAAATGGATCGATTTGGGCCTTGAGAAGGCCGAAATGGAGTAAGAATGAAAAATTAGGAAGATTGAAGCAAGATTTGGTTGTGGATAACATGATTTTGATGGCCAGGAACCGACCTGAAACCACCCGATTCGCACCGCAGGTAGGTCGAAATGATCCAAGAAGCCTTGAGAAGGCAAAATCGGGAAGTTTCATGGGCTTCCCATGATGGTTTGATGGCCTGGAGGCCAGATCCGGCAGCTACAGGCCGAGGTCGCGCTCCTGTTAACGCACGCCAGGGTTAATAAAAAAAAGACAAAAAAAATTAACATTTAGTTTTCAGTTAGTAGGCTAAGGTAATAATAAAGTAAGGTTAACAATTAAAGCTAAGGCTATAGGTTAAATTAATACTTTTTAAGGGTTAGTTTGGAACAGGGAGTTGGGCTCGAAATTTATCTAAGATTGAGGCCTAAGTTAAGGAGGAGTTTATGCTAAGGGATATACGTAATTTACGATTACGACATGAGTAGTCTTACAAGTTAGCTAGCTATATATTTAACCTTTGGAATTTAGTTAAATTAAGAGAGAAAAAACACAAGGCACAAGTGTTATGTACGGAGGAAGTTGGTAATGGAAGTATAACAATAGTTGAATGAATATGTAGCATAATAACAGGGGGTTACTTTTAGATTTTTATACGCTTTTTCATATGGTTTTTCTATGATTTCGTTGTTGTATTCGTTAAGGTGTACTAAATAGTATTTCTAGAGTGCACCCTTTATGGGCCGTTGATTTTCGTTGGTTGGAAAAATCCGAGGGTTGTTGTCTTTCTCTGCATGTGTTTGTGCATGAACACTGTGCAAGTGTGTGCATGTGCATGCATGTGCACATGCATGTGCATGTGTGTGCATGTGCATGTTCATATGCATGTGCATGTGTATTGTGCATGTGCAAGTGCAAGTGCAAGTGCAAGTGCATGTGCATGTGTGCATGTGTGTGCATGTGTACTTGCCCTCTTGGATTCTTATTGCCGGAGTGGATTTTACTACCACGAGATGGATTTTTTGCTCACACTTACAAAGGTATTTGTTTTTTAATGTTTCTTCAGTTAACATAATGTTTTTTTTACAAGGTATTGGTTTCCTGATTCTACAATGTAGTGCTGCAAAACCCCCTTTTGTTTCCTTCCTATGATTTGCTGCAGATTCAAGTTTAGGCCCTCTGTTTGCTTTCAACTCTTGGATATTTCTGGCTTCCGGATTGTTCATAGCAGCCAGCCTTTAGCTTCAATCAACAAACGGATTCTTATGCACACAACAGGCGGATTATTCCACGCCCTTTTCCATGTCACGCAGATCAGTCAAATAGTGGCCACAAGAATACATTTATATTGTAGGTTTGGAACTTTAATTGAACCGTAAGGTGAATCATGCATTACCTTTAAGCTAGAGATGGAGCATCCAAAATCATATGGATTGATAAACAATGGTGTCATTGTGAAAGAGAAATAGTTGTAGCGGAAGTAACAATATGTAGCATAATAATGAGGGTTTTCTTTGTGTTGTAAACTTTATGACTTTTTAATAATGGGATCAATCTGCTCTATCTTTATGGTAACTTTTACTTATGTTCTATTTGTTTTATTGTGATCAAATTCAAAAGCTATGTGTGATGAAAGCCTCAAATGAATTCTAGTTTTTTCTCGGGTTTGAATTCTAAAATTTTTGTCACACCGGGGAGGGGGGGTCCTAAGGCCCCGAAGGGGCCAAAAAAAATTTTTGCAACACAAACCATTAACATCCAACATATAAAAATTAAATCCCCCAACACATAACAACCATTGACATTAACAACTAACACATAACTACCATTGACATTAATTAACATAACCATTGGGTCCAACACATTTAAATTAAAATCCCCCTTAAACCCCCTTTGGTTTGGGTGCATATTCACACGGGGGGTGACGTAGGGCAGCGAGAGCCCTCATAATTGTATTTTGCACGTACGAAATCAACACCATATAGTATTCCGCTTGAAATCTTATAGTATTTTGCGAATCTTATTATACAATATAGCAAATTTTGTACTTGCATACCCCACAAACAAGGAACTTTACGTACGGTATAGATTAAGGAATAAGGGGTTAATTAATGTCAATGGTAGTTATGTGTTAGTTGTTAATGGCAATGGCTGTTATGTGTTGGGGGATTTAATTTTTATATGTTGGATGTTAATGGTTTGTGTTGGATTAAACATCATTAAAGCCTTAAATATAGATATTAACCTTGTTGTTAGTGAATCTTAAAAAGGTGTAGACATTTATCTTTTATTTAATGGTGATAGCTTCATATTGCATTATTGAGGTTATTATAATTATTGAGTCATGGTTGGGCTTTCTCTTGCTATATGAAGTGTGTATTATGGAATTTACTTGATGTGAGCTTGTTAAGGCATGGGTCATAATGATAGTGAATTGTATGTAATTGTCTATGGTGTAATTCTTTGATATAGACCTCTGGGGCCGGAGTCTAGGTGCGATGGTCTAGACTCGCGGTTATTGCACCGTGCCATGTAAATGGAATTATTTGAACATCGGGCGTTGGTACCATATGGTACAACGTCATGCACAGTTAAGTGGTCCTCCAATGCTGGACGCAGTGTGGATGGGTGTGTACGCACGTGGTTACCCTGTCTCTATGTCACTAGCCTGATCAGCCGAGTTGACCTTGCTCAGACCCAGAGGAATATTGGTTGCAATGTTGATGCTATGGTTGCTTGGCTATTGTATATGTGGTTTTTAATGTTGGAATCAAGTTGCAATGGTTATGCTTGGTATAATTATGCATTGTGGTTAGGCTTATTGGACTAGTAACTTAGATTGCAGGGGCGAGGTTACGGTAAGGCTAAGTTATTGTTCTAAGTTAATGATTTGTGGTGATTGATGCTATACATGTCCTAGATTTCCCCGATCCCCACTTAGTCCATGTGACTAACACCGTGGTTGATGGTTTAAGCAGAGGTGCGAGATCAGGGTAGCCCTTAAGGACGAAAGTTCGCCAAAAGGCTATGTTTTAAGGGTATCGAGAAATTTTGACGCTATGGTTTAGTAGGGCCCGTTATAGATGAAAAAAATAAAATTAGCCAATGTTTCTACAAATAAATTTCACTCCAGTTGAAAATTCGCCACATCCACTAAGCGTCATAACTATGGATTCGTCGTATCCTCTACCCTCCTTCTCAAAGATTTCTTAAGGAATCGCCTAATGTTCTAGGCTTTCTTCATAATCTCATTTATTCTCCATATCCATCCAAGTACATATGATAATTTTAAGAGTTATTTTTGTAGCTATTGTGTTTCAAATACTTCTAGTGCACTGAACCTCCCTTTTAATAGATTTGTTTATCTACAAGGATAAGCCATGTTCTCATTTGAAAAGGTTAAGCTGTGGTATTGCATCATGCAACTATAGTTATAATGTGTTTGTGTCCTTGATTAAATATGGATGCCGGTGAATAAAATTTCACCACAGAAATTGCACTTGGAAAATAAAGACACTTAAATCTTGGCAAAATAATATTGGCCATGATTCGCCTAGATTTCTATAAAAACATTCATGTCTAGAAAACATTCGCCAGCATAACTAATCTTGCACTCTATTATTCGCCCGACCTTCTAAATTATGCTTAGACAAATTTGGCCTTAAGGGCAACCCTGTGCGAGATGCTCCGGAAAGTAGCCAAGCTTCGGAAAGGCGATAGTAGAAGTGTGTGGATTGCTATTCAATTAACTTGACTATTATTGCTATTATTCTTATTATATATGGGCTTGAAGTTAACATTATTTAAAAACTTTGGGTGTTGTGTGGGGTTTTTGCTGAGCAATGGCAAGTATAATTTTTGGGACCTTAGAGCATGTATAAAGATTAAATTCTTTACCTAAGTATGCATGTATCAATTTCCTGAGTGCCAAGAGTTAAGTAGATCCAACGGTAGGGATCGATGGGATCTCCAGTTACCGTGAGGCTAACTGGCCAATCCCATCACATTTGCTGTCTCCTCGCCTTGCATACCGTGTTGTTGGGTACCTGGAAGAAGAGGCAATTTATTCATATACCCAGTTTTCGAAGCAAACTGACAATGGTAGCATCCCTAATGTTCCTGCTCCCGCCATAGCCATTGATTATTGGAGGTTGCCAGCAGATGCTACCCTTCGGGATGTAGTTATGGTTGTTCGAGCTGATGAAGCCCACCATCGTAATATGAACCATTTTGCCTCGGTAAGCCGTGAAAGCTGTTTTTGTATTAATTCTGGAATTGATTTACCTTGCACGATCTTAGAGTAGTATCAGTTTATAATTTGCTAAAGATTTAAATTTGGAATCTGAACTCCACATTCACGTGCTGGAATTGGAAATTGATATGCTGCTTAGAATTTTAGGAATGTGAAAATCCGACGCAAGAACTTTTAGAAGTTTTTAGATGAAATTTGAGTCAAGAACTTCTGTACTTTTGTTTTACTTTGCAATTCAAATGATTTTTTTACTCAATTGGATGATGTTTATTCTGCAGGACATTCACTGCCATGGAAGACAACTCGAGGAAGCTCCTGCTCCCTTAGGCTACCACTGATGATCTTCCTCCAAACTTTGGGATGATCTGCTTTGAGTTAGGAAATATGTACTCCTCTTCCAGCAGAAACTATGGATGAAAAAGCATTTGGCTTTCAGATCAAGGGTAATTCATAGGTCCAGTAGGTTAAGGTGGGATGGACCATGGATGGAGGCTTCTTGAAGTAGGAAGTGGTGTCATATTTCATTTAAGAGCATTCGCTTTGTGATGAAGAGCTTCCATATGAAGCTTCAATCGATTGCGTTAGACTTGGATCCATAAGCTTGGGTAGGTGCATTGCATTTCTGTTTTGCACCTTCTTCAAGATAAGTCTCTTCCTCTTGACTTTTGTTTCTGTTTTTTTGCATTAATCTTACCTAAACCAGCTAAATTCGTGATAAAATCATATTGAAATGGCTGGGCATATAGAAAGCCAACAGATACGGCTATTTATGATTTGGGGTTCATACTTGCTCAGTTCAATGTTTAGATGCAGTCCAGATGATTTGCAAAAATATCATAGGCTACTCCAGACTGTGCCATAGTCTTCTAGAGATTTTGCCATAGTCTTCTATGCGACAATAGCCTACTCCTTAGGTGATGCTATGCCAAAATGATCAGGGGCCAGCCTAGAAAACAAGAGGAATGATGTGCATGACATGGTACAAATGTCCTTTATGTGCTCAAATTTTTTATTCTGTCTTGTGAGCCAGCAAGGTAAGTGTCTTTGTAGATGAGTTATTCAACTATATATCCTCATCTATGCTTTATTTCAGTATGATTGAATTTGTTGTTTATTGGAAAATCCATTTGCACGATCGGATTAGAGATGAAGCCTTCCTGAATATGAACTACTCTAGATTAAGGACTGTTAGTTGAGTTTATTTATGTAGCCATCTAAATTTATAAAGAAAAAGTTGTAGAGTTTATATGCATGCAATAGGCGATGCCATTATCTCTTTTGCTCCTTCTGTCTGCTCTAAACTCTAAATTTTGATGGCACATTCTAGAAGGTGACATGTATGGATATGGAAATATGATCAAGCTCAGATATTTATCCAAACAACAATGCAATTTAGCTCATCCTTACACACTTTGGTCCACTGTTGAAAAGTATAGTTTTCTTAGGTCCACATGTCCTTTATTCAGAGATTTCAAAAAAACCTACATGTAGATCTGTGGAGGTGTGATTTTACTAGCTACAGTGTTGTTTTTTAAGTGGACAAAGAACGTCCACTATTATTTTTTTAAGGAGCTGTGGTTTTTGTTTTTTTTAGGACATGTGGTTTTTTAAGGAGGTATGTTTTCTGTTAAAAGAACTGCGGTTTTTTCTTTTGAGGTAGTGGTGTTTTTAAGGAGGGGTAGTTTTTGGAGGTGTGGTTTATAAGTAAGTGTAGTTTTTTTTTAAGGAGCTGTGGTCTTTGTTTTTTAGAACGTGTGGTTTTTTAAGGAGGTATGTTTTTTGTTAAAGGAACTGTGGTTTTTTCTTTTGAGGTGGTGATTTTTCTAAGGAGGTGCGGTTTATAAGTAAGTGTAGTTTTTAAGGAGGTTTTTTCTAAAGGATGTATGGTTCTCTAAAGGGGTGTGATATTTTAAGGTTCTTTATAGCCAATTTTGTAAGCATCATTATACAATCATTGCACTGCTCCCATCCATATGACACCCCATAAAGTATTCATGTTGTCATTACATGCCATGTGTAAAAATGCAATATCTCATCTATTGTCCCTCTACCCCTCATGCTTATAGATAATAATGCAAAGGCATTATGAAGATCCCAATGAATTTAACTGAATTTAACTTTAACGTCCATGGGAACCAACAAGCCTATCAGATCCACAGTGAGTGTGTGTGTGTGTGGACAGATATTTCAGAAGGCAACATCAGAATGACGTTGCTCTGAAAAGCCTAGATAATTAAATATAAAATGCCTTTAGAAATGAAAGGTACAAGAAGAGCATAAAGCAAAGAGAAATACAGACATAGAGTAAAAAAGGAGAAAGTAGCATACTAGACGAGGTTAGCAAAAGCAGTAAGGGATAAATTACAGAAAATATAAATACCAGCAAGGGAGAAAAGGTCAATGCAACAATAGCAAATAATAAAAAATAGAAAGGCAAAACATAGAAGGAAAGAGCCATTAGAAAACTAGGCATATGAGAAGCCTACTACAATAGCAAAGGCAGGAAATAAAGAACAAGTTAAACAATGCACAAATTAAAAGGGCACATGCTAGGGCGTGACCAGGCAATTCAAAGAAGCAAAATGCCCTTAGACACAAAAGGCACAGGAGAAGCCAAACGCTAAGCTAAATGCGGTGAAAAAAGAACAAATATAACAAGGGAAATAAATGCAAGAGCCAAGATGCCACAACCTGGCAGATGAAGAAGCAAAGACACAAAAGTGCAAATTGTTAACAAAAAGCACAAGATGGGTAAAGGGAGGAAGAAAACCAAGAAAATGAAGTGAAACCAAAAGGAAAAGTTACGAGAAAAATGCAACAAGCAAACGAAGGACAAGCATAAGCAAGACAGAAAATTTTTTTTTAAGCAAAAAGCACTTAGACAACTAGGCACAAATTAAATTGGCACAAGCTGGTCATAAGGGCAAATCAAAGAGGCTAATTGCCATAGGACAAGAATGGCACAGGGATAAGCTAAACCGCAAAGATGTATAGGCTGGAAAAGAACACATAAAGCGGGGAAAAACATATCCAAAGACGCCACATCTTGGCAAAGAAACAAGCACAATAGGCAAATTGTTATCAATTAGCACAAGAAAGGTAAAGGGAGGAAGAAATTCAACAAATTAAAGTGAAACCAGAGAGGAAAGAGTTAAAGACATCAAAGATCAATCGACAATAGAATTGCGGAAGCACCGAAAAGATTGAAATGCAATATCGAAGCATATACGTAAACAAATAGCTAAGCAAATGACAAAAAAACAGACCGCATGAAATACCTTAGAAGAAAGCCCGAGAGAAAGAGAAGGCAACGTTGAAGAAGGTAGATTGCAAGAAACAAGCGGAAGACTATATGAAGTGCCGAAACTTGTGAAAGAAGTGGACGCCAACTCCAGAATTTCAAGAAGTCCGGATGACTAGGCAAGCGGGAAAGGGCAATAAAGGCACAGCACTACTAACCGAAAATAACAAACAAAAAACCACTAAGGCAAATGATAAATTAGGTTACACGAACAAGACAAATTCATAAAAAGGAATCCTAACAACCGGAGGTCAAAAAATTGCCAAATAACCAAAGAGTAAAAAAGGCCCTAGAAAGGGGACGACCCAGCACTGAAAAAATTGGAAGCCCCGAAGGGTGGGATACACAATAAAAAAACACCAAGGTAATACCAGCAAAAACAGCAAACAAGTATCATATTTACCATTAGCCACTTAGCTTAGGAAGTCCTAAGAAAACTACTAGATTAGCAAAGAAGATATGTGGAAGCCCACAATGGTGGTACAAGACAAATAAATAAAACCACAAAGGAACTAAAGGAAAATAAATCCAAAGAGACTCCAGTACAAGATCCAGCCACTTAGCAGAGGAAAATAAAATTAGAAAGGTACTAAAGAAAAAAACAGTCAACCAGTCATCAGTATAGTTTTTAGCCACTTTGCATAGGAATTAAAGGCTAAATTCAAGCCATTTTGCCATTGCTGAAGCATTTGGCAAAGCAGGACTCTAGTAGAGAGAAAGAAAGAGAGAATAAGTGAAATTTTGTGTGTGTGTGTGTGTGCGGTCCATCAAGATAGTTTTTTAGCCACTTTGCATAGGAATTAAAGGCTAAATTCAAGCCATTTTGCCATTGCTGAAGCATTTGGCAAAGCAGGACTCTAGTAGAGAGAAAGAAAGAGAGAATAAGTGAAATTTTGTGTGTGTGTGTGTGTGTGTGTGAGAGAGAGAGAGAGAGAGAGAGATAGTATTTTAACGTCACGCCACTAGGCAGCATCCAACTGGACATGTGACCACACACCACACTACATTGCTTGGATGGGCCCTGCCCCCAACCACTTTACATTGCGTCTGTGGGTTTTGACACCCAACAGTTCAGAGTGCGATTCTGGGCGGTCTCGAACTCGAGACCTATAGTTGCTAGACCTAGTGTGTTACCACTAGACTAAACGCCCAGGAGAGAGAGAGAGAGAGAGAGAGAGAGAGAGAGAGAGAGAGAGAGAAATGAAATGAAATGTTTATTAGTCACGTCTGTAGACCACCAGGTCTATGAGACGTTCAATGGCCACATTCAAAATTATAGAAAAATTCATCCAATGCATCCTCAGACATGAATGCAGTGGACTCTCCATCCTCTTCTTCACTCATGGTATTAATTTTATTTAAAACATTTAAAACATGTTCTCTCCTATCCAGAACCTCCCTTATAAATTTGCATGTATCATGCCCAATCAAAAAAATCTGCTAAAGTAGACACATTAATGCCATACTTACTATATGTCTATAAGATGGGCATCCTATAAGCACATGATGTTCATCTTCAACCACCTACAAATCACACATTTTACAGTGTCTAATTTCATGAGGGATATCATTCCATCGACCAATCTCCACCCCAAGCCGATGAGAGCTAAGCCGCATTCGACTAATTCCATATCTAAGCTTAAGCGATATCCCTTCTGACAGGTACTTACCCTCTTGCATGCTAGGGTTAATATATTGCATATAAAATGCTTTTTTTACTTCTGGAACCCTCCACTGCTTACTAATAACATGCTCATATACCCATGTTCTAATGTCAGAATGATTCTCACTTAGATCTTGTATGTTTATCCCCCATTTTTCCATCCATGCTTCAATGTCAACATACCAGCCTTTATCTTTTGTTTCTTCTAGAGCTAACCGGAAGGCTATCATTAGCCATTTCAAACCGTACCTTATAAAGATACGTAAGCACTCTGCATAAAGCTTCCGCCTCTAAAGGCATCAATCCACATTCCACGAGCATCATGTCATACGGCGTTTGTGCTTTAACCCCCAAATGACATATTTAACAAATTTTGGACTTATTCAAATCTAATAAATGTACTTCAAGGATCTTATATATTATAATGTTATTGCGTGTGTCTTGAACCACGCCCTAATTTTAACGGCCCAGATTCGACCAAACTGAAGGTGAAGATGAGGCCACATCATAAGGTCTTTAGGGTTTGCGAGGGCGGCTATGGCACCCGCTTTACTCCGTTAGTTTCTAGAACAATCATTCATTTGTTATTCTATTGGTCGATGGCAAGAAAGGAGTGCATGACGAGCAGAAGAAATCTAGCATGGTTTGGTACTTTTTGTGGGAAGATTTTATCAGTTTCTATGTGTCCATGAAAAAATCGTTGCATGATTGGGTGAGAGAAATCCAAAAGAATCAGATTTAGAACTACAATGCTGCAGCGGCAAGAAACAGAGGAGCATTAGTTTTCCTGGACAAAAAAAAACAAGGTATATTTACCTTCAACGAAATTCCAAAAATGGTGCTATGGCAGGGTGGTTTGGGATATTGAAGAGTTCTATTTCTTTCAAATCCAGCAGAGTTCCGTTTAGTTGAAAAAATTTGTGGTAGATACAAGAGCAACTTAAGTAGAAGTAGAAAAGATGGCCGCGGATAATCGTTGTTGGCGGAGCACTCGAATGGCAACCGTCAATTTATCCCCATATCGATTAATCGAGACCCGGACTTTAGCCACCGCTCACGGGCAAGATTTCTATCAGCCCAAAGATCCGGCAAAGATTAGCAAGGGCGGCCTGAGGAAGAGAACCTTGGCGGGATTTTCACTCCAAGCTTGAAGGACCCGTCGCTGGGATGTGCCGCATAATTTTGAACAGAGATGGAAGAAACAGGGCAAAGGGCTCGAATTTCCTCGGCCTCTTCATCAAATCAATCCCCCTCGTCTCCTCGAACAAGAACATGATCCGAAACTTGGCATGCTCAAATTTTTCGTTCTATTGATGGAGGTGTTTGCTGCATTTTTTTCCTTCGATGCATGCTCGTAACCAAGTCGTTTAGAGGAGCGCCATTGATAAAAGCATTCAGGATGCTTACATTCATGCAATTCGGCGCGCCAAGCACTTCGTTACATTGAGAATCAGTATTTTCTTGGAAGTTCTTTCGCATGGGATTGTGATCAGGAAGCAGGAAGCAGAGGCTATTCATTTGAGGCCCTTTTTCCACGGTAGTCTTATTAGAGTTGCAGGGTGGTCATATGGAGGTTCTATACACGGACATAGGCACAATATTTTTTGATGCAGCTGCTTTCATGGCCAAAAGTATAATCATTACTCTCCATTGTTGGTACTAAAATTGCATCCAAATGAATGGTGGCATGAATGCTGCTGTGGAAATTTGGGCAGATTAAAGATCCGTCCAAGAGGCGAGATGGTTATAATCTCTGCTCAGGATCAAGAAAACATATGAAAGCTTGGAAAAATAGGCACATTGGCAACGATTTACTGTCCAACAAGCCAAAAAATAAGCTAGAATGGATTCTGTAGGGGGCACAAGTCTGACATGGAGTGAAAGAATAGTTTTGAGTATTGAAGAAGCTTATCTTCTTGAAGAAGATGCCCAACTTATCATCAACCTTTTTGCAGAGGTACCATCTGAACCCCCTGTTTCTTTCATGATTTAAGCCCAGAGAAAAAATCCCTTATTTGTGATCATCATTGAAATGGTAATTTTTTTTTTTTTTGAAGAATATAGGAATATATTAAACCACTAGAATGTGATCAAGTACAATGATAAGTGTGGTGCTAAGAAATGAAGTGCCCATCATGATTCACAATCTGTAGGAATGTCGACCAAATTTCCCGCTTAACTGTGCCAGACAAGCTTGAGACTTGGTAAGCCTGCCACAACTTATGCCTCAAGATCGGAACCAACCGAAAAGGGCTAAGCACTGCATTCTGGAAGACCTTCGCTCTCCGTCTTTTCCAAATCAACCACAGAAGCCAAGCTCTGCATAAATGGAATGCCTGCTGCTTGGCCACTGACCAACTACTAGGAAAGACTCCCATGAGAAGCTTCTGACTGCACAGTGAAGACCCAAAGAGGGCTCTCACCCAGGACCAAGCTGCCCCTACCTCTGTGCATAGGACAAAGCAGTGCTCAATGGTCTCTCGGCGCCTCCCACATAGAGGGCATGTTTCCGCTACCTGAGGCTTGAACCTGTGTACTCGGACATTCACCCGGAGGCTACGGTGCAAGATCTGCCATAAAAGGGTACGGATTTTAGGAGGAGGCAATGTATTCCACGCCCACTTCCACATGGCGGGCCACTTACTCCCCGGAAGCTTAAGTGACCACTTATCCGAAGGCGGCAATGTGTCCTGAAGCGCTAGAAGCCCATAAGCCGATGCTACAAACTGAGATGCATCAAGTCCACTATGCGACTTCCAAACGCGATTGACTTGAGAAGACAACTGCAATGGAATGGTAATTGGTTTAATCGGCTATCGCTTTAGAAGCCATAAATGGCTTCATGGAGTACATAGACATTTCTAGAGAATCTATGGATGGCCAGCAGAAAATAACAAGGCACGTTTAAATTTCGTCTTATTTCAGGCTGAAGAGGAAATTCAAGAGAGAATGCTTGAAAGATAGCCAACTGCTGCCTCATGATAATCTAATGTGTATGACATCATTGTAAATATCTCATGTAGGAAAACATTGAATGATAACCAACTGCTGCCACAGCAAGAGGATGTATAGAAGTGGTTGCTGGTGCTAAATAGTGTATGGAAGATAGATAATAGTTTGAATTGAAGGACTACTCATCTTGCTTTGAAACGTTATTGTTCCAATGTGTAATACATAATTAGCTAACAAAATGGAATTGTCCTTGATCTTTGTACTTTTATAGGGCGTTGTATGAAATACCATAATACTATTCATTAACAGATTGAGGTAAACCAATAACCTTGGAGGTTCCATTATTCTTGGATGTAAACTGTTCTTTTGTTTGTAAGAGTTTTCCTTTTCGTGTTGTGATAAGTTTGCATTTATATTTAAATAGGTATGAAGAGAAACCATTTGAGAGATTTACTGTCCAACAAGCCAGAAAATATGCTAGAATGGATTCCGTAGGGGGCACAAGTCTGACATGGAGTGAAAGAATAGTTTTGAGTATTGAAGAAGCTTATCTTCTTGAAGAAGATGCCCGGCTTATCATCAACCTTTTTGCAGAGGTACCATCTGAACCCCCTGTTTCTTTCATGATTTAAGCCTAGAGAAAAAATCCCTTATTTGTGATCGTCATTGAAATGGTAATTGGTTTAATCGGCTATCACTTTAGAAGCCAGAAATGGCTTGATGGAGTACATAGACATTTCTAGAGAATCTATGGATGCCCAGCAAAAAATAACAAGGCACATTTAAATTTCTTCTTATTTCAGGCTGAAGAGAAAATTCAAGAGAGAATGCTTGAAAGATAGCCAACTGCTTCCTCATGATAATCTAATGTGTATGACATCATTGTAAATATCTCATGTAGGAAAACATTGAACGATAACCAATTGTTGCCACAACAAGAGGATGTATAGAAGTGGCTGTTGGTGCTAAATAGTGTGTGGAAGATTGATAATAGTTTGAATTGAAGGACTCATCTTGCTTTGAAACGTTTTTGTTCCAATGTGTAATGCATAATTAGCTAACAAAATGGAATTGTCCTTGATCTTTGTATTTTTATAGGGCGTTGTATGAAATACCATAATACTATTCATTAACAGTTGGAGGTAAACCAATAACCTTGGAGGTTCCATTATTCTTGGATGTAAACTGTTCTTTTATTTGTAAGAGTTTTCCTTTTCGTGTTGTGATAAGTTTGCATTTATATTTAAATAGGTATGAAGAGAAACCATTTGAGAGATTTATATGATGGCCAAATAATTATGAAGCATGCAATGTGGAGTTCTTCTTAACTCATTTTTGCAAACAGTTGCAAACACATCCTTATTATACATAGTAACGATGATTACTTAAACACGTATGAACAATCCATCTTATCCCCACTATACATAGTAACGATGATTACTCAAACACGTATGAACAATCCATCCTGAGAGGTTTACATACACCAGTTGGTATTAGCATTTGCACAAAATCTAAGCATGTATAACCCGCACATTAATACCCCACTCTTTTGTGAACAATCACATGGAATGCCCATGGAAGGTGAACAATCACACGTAATAACACCACAAAATCTAAGCTAAGCTGGTGTAACCCACACATTAATACTCCACTCTTTTGTGAACAATCACATGGAACGTCCATAGAAGGTGAACAATCACATGTAATGCCCATCAAAGGTGGGCAATTTACTAGTGCCATAATAATGTTATATGTATTTTTAGATTTCATTGATTTTAATAATTTATTCTTTTTATCTTTAGATAAAAAAATATGATACTTACTAAAGTTTAAAGTTGCTTTCTAAACTAATTCTTGGTTCCATCTATTTAGAATTAAATTTTCATCTAAGATAACCCTGTATAATTAAAATGCTATTGTTTTTTAAATATTTAAAGAAAGTTTCTATTGAAATTAATTAAATGATTATGTTTATGTTTGATTAAAATATATTTTATTTCATCAATAATAAATTATTCAATAGTTATTATTATACTAATAACTTTATATCATTTAATTAATTTCAACCTAAAACCTTCTTTAAAGTATTTTTAAAAGTGTAGAAGTTTGTAAATTGTGAAATTCTAATAATAATTTTAAGTCAATCGCTTATCAAATCATCAGATTTCATTTAATTATCATGATTGCTAAATCTTGAGTCTGTTAAATCAATAAAAATTGAAATTTTTATATTCTTGAAATGTCTAATTCTAAATAGATTCAAATTAAAATTAGTTTAGAAAAATCAAGTTTATTCTTTGATAACCATTATAGCTTTAATTTAAAGATAAACTTATAAAAATTATAACAATCAAGAAGATCACACAATACATATATTCTTATAATGGCGTTCTTGAAGTGTTATCTATTAAATCTGAATAAGTCTAAATTTTGTTGAATATGTCGTCCAATTCAAATCTCAAAAACTTTTTTTGAACTTTTTCTATTTTCTTCCATGTGTCAGCTGCTAGCCCTGGGCCCCATACTTCACATCCATACAATAGTACCATTTGAACAAGCACTTTGTAGAGCATTCTCTTTATGTCAAATTTCCATATCTCCGCCTTATTACTTCTGCGTTGCATACTATACAAGGCTTTCAATACCGCATTCACCCTATGCTCTGTCGCTTCATTCCAGCTGGGGCTCTTATCAACCTCCACTCCCAGATACTTATACGTATTCACAATTTCTATTTGTTTCTCTTCATAATAAAAATTGAGATGATCCACTTTATTAGCACCAAAAACAATTATCTTGGTTTTGGCTAAATTCACCTGCATCCCCTTCTCAGCACAAAATTGTGATAAGGCTTTCAAATGACGCTGCATTCCTATAATTGAACGTGATAGGATAACCACATCATCTGCATATAATAGTAGCATTATCACATGCCCATACAAGGAAGTTCCATCCCCACCATGAATTTCTATCCAATCCTCTAACTGGTCAATAAACAATCCGAATAATGTAGGTGACAACGGACACCCTTGCTTGACTCCCAAGTTGCTTTCCATTATTATTATTGTTGTTGTTGTTGTTGTTGTTGTTGTTGTTGTTGTTGTTGTTGTTGTTGTTGTTGTTGTTGTTGTTGTTGTTGTTGTTGTTTACAAATCTCCAAGTATGGGAAAGACAATTGTATCAGAACCTTCTCATATAGTATCTTAACAGTGTGTCTAATTTCTTCTGGTACTCCAATCATATCCATTCTATACCACGGATTATTTCTATTTACTGTATCAAAGGCTTTAGCAAAATCCACAAAAAGCGCATATAATGGTTTTCTTTTACCTGTAACTGAATCTACCATGGCACGCAAAGTAACCAGGTGATCTATTGTAGATCTTTTGGGCCTAAATCCAGCTTGCCCTATGGCTCTCTAACATTATGTTCTTCTGCCCACATACTAAGCTTATTGTTTAACATGGTGGCAAACAATTTAGCAAAGAGGCTACTAACTATAATCATCCTATAATTATCTGGGTCGTTAACATCTCCTGCTTTATACAGGGGGATAACCCTGTTCATTTGCCATGCTCGGGGAAATCCCTCATGTACTGCCGTATTAAATAGTTGCAATAGAGCATGTTGTACTGATTCACCCGCCATTTGAACATCTCTGCTACCAAGCCTAATATGTCTGCAGCCTTCCCATTTGCTAGTTTGCTAAGACCATGCTCAAGATCTTCTTCTGTGAACATAAGTTTATCAGCGTACTTGGCATAATAATGCCGCTGCATCCAAAGAGCAATCTTGTGACACACTAGGTTTAAGTCTGTTCCAAAATTGTTTTGGGTTTAGAAGCAGCTCCTCTACCATGGCATGTTGTCTCTGATATATATATCTTTTCTTTTTAGCCTTGGTAAGATTCACATATTCTCTTTTTAGCCATTCTCTTTCATGGCCTCTGGCATTCTTAAATGCATCCCTCTTAATTTTACAATCAGCATCAAACCAGCCATTGCAAGGAAGCCCTTTTAGTTTTTTGTGTGAGACAAAAGTCTCATGAGCAGCGTAGAGAGAGAGAGAGAGAGAGAGAGAGAGAGAGAGAGAGAGAGAGAGAGAGAGAGAGAGAGAGAGAGAGAGAGAGAGAGAGAGAGAGAGAGAGAGAGAGAGAGAGAGAGAGAGAGAGAGAGAGAGAGAGAGAGAGAGAGAGATGAAATGAAATGAAATGTTTTATAGATCACGTCTATGAGACCATCAGGTCTAGAAGACGATATACAAATCAGTTTTTGCATATAATTAAAACTCTAATGTACCCTCAAGCAGGGCATCATTAGTCTCACTACTCTCTTTCTCATATAATTCTAGTAGGTGTTTATAGTTTCTTATTGACACGTCCCTCACTTTCATCACCTCTATCAAGTAGTCACTAATAGTTGCAACTGGCAGTGCAAAGAACTCATATAAAGAGATCCCGGTAGTAATACCCATCCTTCTCCTTAGGTTTTCATATGCAGGACAGTGAAGAATGAGGTGTGCCTCATCTTCCAGTACATCAGCTCCGCATGTTTTACAGGTACGTAAGTTTCGGGGGAGGTTCCCCCATCTACCAACCTCCACCCCCAAATGATGTGAACTCAATCTTAATCTGCACAATAAATGTCTTTTAAAGTAAGACAACTTACCCGAGAGATGCGGTGCTTCACCAAGTCTTTGGATTAATTTCTCTTTTGTAAAATGCCATTTTAAATTACTGCGTTATGCCAGGATTTTTCTCTGATATGTGCATAGACCCATTCCCTTAGCTCATCCTCCTCTGGTGGCATATCTTCTAGTACCATTCCCCACTTACCCAACCATTTACTCACTTCATTATACCATCCCTTAAGGCTACTCTGTATCATTGCAAGCCTTGGTAGCCTGCCAGCATCCATGTCATGGACTTTTTGCACATATTTGAGCATCAAAAATAGTGCTTCAGCTTCTAACATCTCCATCCTGCTTCGGCCCGACATCATATGATCTGGGGTTTGCATTTTAACCCCTAATTACGGAAGGAATTTCTTTTGAATCTTCTCAACTCTTTTCCACATTTCTTGGGAGAGCAGGCCCCCGGACCTCACATCCATATAACACAACCCGTCGACCGGGGTTAGATATAACATTTTCTTAGGTTTCAGGTCTACAATCCTCGCTTTTACGCATTTTGGCGCATTGCGTGCAGTGCCTTAATCCCAAAGATCGACGTTGCCCCCTTTGCCTTGTTCCACCCATAATTGTGGTCCACTATAAGACCTAAATATTTATATGTGTCTGCTATTTCCACCTCTTCTCCCTTATATTGGAAGTGGAAATTATGAACTCGTTTTCAAAATGAGAATTTTAGTCTTGTTCAAATTTACACGCATTTTAGTGGCGTCCACGAGAAATTGGCTAATGCCTCCAAGTGCCTCACGCATATCATGATGACTCGAGCAAACATAACAATATCATGCATATAGAAGTAGAATAAGCAAGTATCATGGTGTAGCCCCCCCACCGCTACGCCTCTGCATCCACATCTCTAATTGGTCTATATATATCCCAAATAATGTAGGGGATAAAGGACATCCTTGCTTCACCCCAATGTTACTAATTATCTCTGCTTTGCATGATTTGTTCAGCGGGAAAGATAGACTTACTAATACTTTTTCGTATAGTACTGATACTGCATTTCTGAGCTCCTGTGGCACCCCTATGTGATCCATATATTCCCAAATGTTCCCTCTTCTTAGCATATCAAAAGCTTTAGTGAGGTCCACAAAGCAAGCAAAGAGCAGTTTTTTAGTTTTCTTCACAGCATCTGTCACTGCTCTCATGGTGATTAGGTGGTCTAGTGTAGACCTGTTAGGTCTAAAACCTGCTTGTCCCGATGCTCTAACATTGTGCATCTCTGCCCAATCACTTAACTTTATCTCTATAAGCTTGGCAAATAATTTTGAAAACAAACTGCTTACCATGATCATTCTATAGTTGCTTGGGTCGTTGACATCTCCTGCTTTATGGATTGGTACCACTCTATTGACTTGCCATGTGTGTGGGAAGCCTTCAACCAATGCTCTATTCATCATTTTCGTGATGATACTGGTTACAGCTGGACCAGCCCATTTTATCATCTCGGCCATCAAACCAAGTGTGTCGGCTGCCTTGCCACACGAAAGTGATTTCAGCCCTTCAAGTGTATCGCATCGAAAGCGAGGGTTATCACCTTGTCTATCCATTTCTTCATGTAATCCCATACGTGATATAATTTATACAAACTGTTGTAGTAAACTATCCACATCTAAGAGGCTTGTCTGTTGTTTTCTAGCCTTCAACCGTGACCAGAATTTCTTTGGCTGTGATAACAATTCGCTTACTAGTGTTTCCTGTTTGGTTTCGTAGTATGCTCGTTTTTTCCTTCTCACTAATTGTTGATATTCTTTCTGAACTTTACCTTTCTCCTCCTGTATTGCATTCTTAAATTCCAGCCTCTTATTTTTACATTCCGTGTCATACCACCCATTACATGGCAATCCTTTCAATGCGCGACGAGGTATGAAGCATTTCTGAGCCACCTCTATTAACATAAAAGTGAGCATTGTGTCCAGTTCCACTAAGGTCTCCGGCCATGTAGATTCCTTAGCATTTTGCTCACACATCTTCTTAAAGATGTTCATCTTACGTGGATCCATATTTATCCTAGTTTGTGTTTCTGGGTTAGGTGTGTTTATAACACCTTGGTCCTGAAGTCTTAAATGCACCACAATTGGGAAGTGATCAGAAGTTGGTATGCCATCATCGACACTCAAGTTGCTAATGCTGTCCACCATATGGGTCCCTGTCATAACCAGGTCAACAACACTGGATCCAATTCCCATGACTCCTTTAGATGTACATTTCTTTGATTGAGGAAATTTACTGATACCATTCAGTACAATTAAGTCTAAGCCATTGCACATATTTAAAAGATGCATGCCTTGTGGCTGCACATCCTTGGATTGATCTTCTGTGGCTCTATCCCATCCATTTGCCTGCAAGTCTACCTCATCCAGTTTTTCCATTCATATGGGATCTCCTGATCCAGCCATTAAATAGGCTTGCTCACCAGCGATTCTGGCATTAAAGTCTCCCATAAAAGGATATCTCCATGTCTCCCTAGATCCAACACATCCTGTTCCAGATGGTGGAAAGGGTCATCTTTATCCATCTCTCCCACCATATAAGTGGGGGACTCTCTATGTGGATAGTAACAGCCAGCTATATAAATATTTCTATGTGCGCCTGCAACCTTTAGCCAAATATGTTCCTTCGCAGAATTCTTCTTGGCTATAGAAAACATATGTTTAATGTTACTACGAATGTAGCATGCTATTCCTCCAAAGCCTTTCCTCCTCCAGTTTCTCTTATGCCATACTGAATGCATTAAGGTAAATCAGGTGAATTTACGGTAAACCATGTTCTTCATGTTCGTGTGTCTCAAGTAAAAATACAACATCCCAAGATTCGAGAACATGGTTGAGAAGTGCAGCCTCTTCTACTTTCCCATTGATGTTCCTTGCGCATAACCACGATGGTCTTTATTCCCTATTAGGCAATAATCGCTTTCCCATTTCTTAGGAAAGCTTTCTTGCCCTTTCTGTTCTTCCTTTACTTTTTGTATTTCTTCTTTTCTTTGAGCAAGTTGTGCAAAGGTAAGATCATCATTGATCGGATATTTTTGCCCTTTAAAGCGGTCGCGTTGATACATCACTCTCATTTTGTTTCTTCATTTTGCAAATTTGACAAGTATGTTCACGGTCACCGGTTTGTTCTCTTCCCTACCACCAGTATGCATTTATTATGCCTTCCCATTGTCATTTGCAAATGATTGGGGAAAAATTCCCCAACTTCCTCTTTAGTGTTTTCATCTTCCTTCTCGGGTAAGCCCGCAATTACGATATTCAAGGGGCCGCTTTCCTTGTTCTCGCTTTTCATAAATCATCCATTCTATCATTCAATTTATTAACTACATCTGTGAAACTTTCATAGTCATCTATTTCCTGATATGTGGCAGCAGGTGTTTCTTTCATGTTTGCTATCTGTTGCATAAAAGAGAGATTTTCTTGCTTCAAAACATGAATAGAATCAGTCATACCTTGCAGGAGTTCCAATATCTTTGCCTCCTTTGCATCATTTTCTTTTCTTGTTTGCTCCATCATTTCCAAAATCTTGAGCATCAGGGTTCGGGATGCCGACATTTCATTCAACATCTGGCACAGAATTGACTGCATCCCTGCAATATTTGATGATAATGTTGTCTCAGACATAATCCCTGGTGCCAAATTTGTTACAGAAATCCCAGATCCTGCTGTTGCAATCTCTGGCCTTACAGCAGCTGACCCTGTTAGAATAGATGTTAGAGAATTCGTTGCCCCAATTTCTGCTGCTGAGACCTGGACTGTAGCATCTCCCGAAACTCCTGTGGCCGAAACCCATGTTGCCGCTCCCAAAACCCCTGTTGTAGATACACCTGTAGCAGAACCTGCCGAAACCCCTGTTGCAGCTCCCGAGACCCCTGTTGCAGCTCCCGAAACCCCTGTTGAAAACGTCCCTGTAGTAGAACCTGCAGTAAAGACTTCTGTAACTACAGCCTGAACTGCCGGAATCGTTGTTATTGCAGCCGAAACTTCTGTTGCCGCTAAGCTTTCATCGGGACGAGTCCGAGTCCGGACAACTCCATTGTTTTTGTTTTTTTTTCGCTTTTTTAGTCTTCTTATCTTTTTTGTATGGGATTCCATAGCTTATCTTTTCGCTAAAAGACCGTGAGCTCCAGCGAAGACCCCCCACGCCCCCTTCCTTGCCCTTGTTTTATGCGCCATCGCCACACACACACAGAGAGAGAGAGAGAGAGAGAGAGAGAGAGAGAGAGAGAGAGAGAGAGAGAGAGAGAGAGAGAGAGAGAGAGAGAGAGAGAGAGAGAGAGAGAGAGAGAGAGAGAGAGAGAGAGAGAGAGAGAGAGAGAGAGAGAGAGAGAGTTTTGCTTTTTTATGCCTCAAATCCATTTTTTGAGCATATGCACATGATCTCAGGTCCCATTCAGACTTGCAAGAGTTGAAAGCACACAATAAAAACCTTATAGAAATCAGGATTCAAAAAATTATTTGCTGTTTTTTTCTTACAGTTCATTGAGAGAAAAATATATTCAATTTCTCTCCGTCACCTTAGTTCCAAATCAAGCCAAATTTCTTTCCTTCCCTGATAGTCATTTCAAATATCAGCCAAAAATATTAAAAAACACTCAAGATATCATCATTTGAGTGTACATATCTTTTTCTGCCATAGGGATGTGCAATGGACAAATTTTCTGTCCACTTGGCTCAAACATGCCACCTAGACTCAAACATGTCAAGGTGGCTCAAACATGCCACCAAGGTGGCTCAAACATGCCACCAAGGTGGCTCCAACATGCCACGCGTGCTCTAACGTGCCATGCGGGCTCCAACATGCCAAGGTGGTGCAAACATGCCATGTGGGCTCCACCATGCCAAGGTGGCTCACAACATGCCACCTAGGCTTAAATATGCCAAGGTGGCCCAACACATGCCACCTAGGCTCCAACATGCCACCTAGGCTCAAACATGCCAAGGTGGCTCAAACATGCCACGTGGGCCACCTAGGCTCCAATATGCCAAGGTGGCTCAAACATGCCACCTAGGCTTCAACATGACAAGGTGGCTCAAACATGCCACGTGGGCTTCAACATGCCACCTAGGCTCCAACATGCCAAGGTGGCTCAAACATGCCACGTGGGCTCTAACATGCCACCTAGGCTCCAACATGTCAAGGTGTCTCAAACATGCCACGTGGGCTCCAACATGCCAAGGTGGCTTTAACATGCCACCTAGGCTCAAACATGCCAAGGTAGCTCCAACATGCCACCTAGGCTCCAACATGACAAAATGGCTCAAACATGCCACCTAGGCTCCAACGTGCTCAACATGCCACGTGGGCTCCAACATGCCACCTATGCTCCAACTTGCCAGGTGGCTCAAATATGCCACGTGGGCTCCAACATGCCACCTAGGCTCCCACATGCCAAGGTGGCTCACACATGCCACCTAGGCTCAAACATGCCATGCAGGCTCACTTGGCTCCAACATGCCAAGGTGGTTCAGCCACGCGGGCTCCAACGTGCCTTCTAGGCTCCAACATGCCAAGGTGGCTCAAACATGCCACCTAGGCTAAAAAATGCCAAGGTGGCTCCAACATGCCACCTAGGCTCCAACATGCTCAAACATGCCACGTGGGCTCCAACATGCCACCTATGCTCCAACATGCCAATGTGACGTTCCATGTAGTTATACGGTCTACGTCATGTATTTGTACGGGACACGTACAAATACAAGCACGTCACCACGCTACCATGGGGGTATGGGAACTTAATTGCAACCTAGGGGGTTACCTTAAAAAGGATTAAATTAGCTATGCTAATTTAACACATTAATAATAATAACCTATAACCTAGGAAATTAGGCTAATTACCATTTGGGAAGGCGCCACCTGCCCCAATCGATTGGGCAGCATGGGGATTGCCAAGTTTGGATGCCAACTTGACCCCTATCCCTGGGATTGACTCGAAGAGATCGACCAAGGAAGGCGGGGAGCTGGCGCCATCATACACTGGGCAGAGAATCGCCATAACGATCGTCCTGTGAAGTAACAATTTGAATTCTCAACTCCCGAGGAGATGGAGGCCCCATGGAAACGAGTCGGCCGTAAGTGGTAGGTGGTTATGTGGATTCTAGATAACGCTTGGTTGTGTCCGTTTCTCTGTTCTCTTTGTGATTCAATCATAGAAACTAACCCTTGATTGTACAAGCAAGTTCTCTTTATATTCAATTCTGGTTTCTACTCTGAAAGGATGGATTGTTAATTCTTTGTTAATCTGACTCTGAAACGAGGGGATTACGGGGGTAGAGACCTCTGAGCCGTGTATTGTAGTATGCTCCTAGAAAGCGCCCTGTAGAGTCCTATTAAATGCGGCCTGTGCACAAGAACCCACCGGGTCCTAGATGCTATGGTATGGCTTAGCACCAGACAAGGAACACAGTGGTGACATGAGGGGTGGGGTCTTGCACGAGCATACAAGGCTCCTGAGACTCCTACAGTGGGCTAGGCCTGATGGCCGGTCCACGAGGGCGGGTATGGGTCTGACACTCCCTGGGTGTAGAGGTGTGATCCGTATGGAGCACCCTGCACTTTGAGTAGATTTAGGGTGAGTAAGTCGGGTACGGATGCGGGGGTCGCTGATGTGGCACGTATTCTCTAGCTCACCCATGGAACCACTGTGATTCTGGAAGGGGACGCCTCCCCAGCCTGCCTCATCGGACCAGGCCATGAACCCGGAGTAGGCGGGGAGAGGGTGATGCCCTGAGTTTGCGCCTCCGGAAGGCTATAGCGAAGCCATAGCATGAATTGACCCATCTGCAAAGTGTGCACAGGAGGGGCGGATGGAGTGGACAACCCTAGCCAATGTTCTATGCCAGCCAACGCCATGCCAAGACTCGGTCTGCTGATCTCTTGAGGCCCAGCCGTCGGTCGTTCCTCACCGAGTCCGAGGGGTAGAACACGGGTTCCGGGTGTTTTCTTAGGATTAGATGCATATTCTATGCCGTTGGTATATTAGATGGATTCGCCACCCTTCGTGGTGGTTATTTATGTATATTCATCTTTGTGTGCTAACCCTTGTATTCATGCTTCGCGACGTAGGAGTCCCATTGAAGGCGTGGGCGAATGACCCTTTCGTGTCCTTCTTTGGGCCTCATTTCATAGATGGCCCGAAATAGGCGGAGGGCCCCGCTCATGGTGAGATGATTGCCATGGGAGGGAAAGTCCCCGTATGTATCGTCAGGGTCGTATATATTACGGGGCGCCGCGATGGTATCGAGCCTCGGGGATCGAGCCTTCGAGGATCGAAGATGACCACGCGGTCGCACAGGACTCTTGGAATATGACCGTGCACGAAGCCTTCGAGGACGCGTAGCGACCACCTTTGGCAACTCTTTTATGCGATCGCGAAGGCTCTTTAACCTTCTGATTATCAGCCCAACATGGGAGTACCAAGCAATCATTGTCCAAGCACGGGCACGCTTATAAACTCGTCCGAAGCTGCATGCGGGAGAGTACCGCCACGCGATCGTACCCTTCGCCAACCCCTAGGCTTGGTCTCTTCCGTTATGTTTTCGTTGTTGTGGTTACGCTGTGTGCAAGTAGAACTTTAAAAGTTTCCATTGTATGATACCTACTTTTGTCTCAACCCATGTATCAATCAACCCGTTGTTGTACTCAACTTGAATGAAATACAAATATTGTTTCTGTTTGTATATACTTTTGTCTCGATTAACTTAAAAAGGGATTGTACATTAATGTAAATCTGCTTATATATTCATGAATGCTTCCTATAGGCGTGTATGCGTAGCGCTTTTTTGGCAAACACCCTCCAACGCCCAGTGGGCTCACCCCTGAACAGGAATTGATGTTAATGAAAAGGCAACTTCGGCGAATTTACAGGGCTTATGTGTTGCATACCAATCCACTGCCACATACTCAGGAGGACGGACCGGAATTACCTCCGCGACCATTGAGTCCACCTGCACAACAGCCATCTCCTCCCAGAGCTAGCCCTGTACCTGTACAGAGGAGGACTCATGCTAAGCGTCATCGAAGTTCCTCTAAGGATAGCGCCGCTTCCTCACATTCAACCACTTCGGGTTCTTCGGGGTCCTCGCTATCAGACAGTGACCATTCAAGGCGTAAGGATAAGGAATACCGAAAAACCGTTGATACAGCCATCACTAGTATATGGAAGAACCGGAAGTTGGCTCAGTTTGATGGGAAATCCAGAGGAGGCTTGAATGCGGAATCTTGGTTGGACGAAATGAAGGAATTCGGGAAGTCCTATGGAATGACAGAGAAAGATACAGGGAAGGTCGCCACCACGAACCTTACCGGAGCTGCCCGTATTTGGTGGAAGGGTTACGCCAGAGCTAAACACCTGGATAGGAGCAGATGCAAGTTCAGGAAGTTTGCTAAGGCTTTTAAATCGCGACATTCGTGCGGCGTGCGCACAAATGCCAACAGATTCAGACCTTCTGAGGTTGGAAAGGAAGGGCATGTCCGCAGGCCTACCACCCGGCAATTCATGCGTTTGAGGTTATGCGTGCGTGAATGAATGAGAAAGGGCGATAGAGGGCTACATTGAAGGGTTGGCCCCATCCATTAAACGAATGGTCAAGGCCATCGACCCAAAGTCGATGAGAGGAGGAAGCTAAGGCATTAAGCCTTGAGGAAGACACGCTTAAGGAGCGGCGATCCGTGACACTCTTTCCTTACCGCAGACGACCACGGCCGTCCACACCTTACAAACCGGATTCGCCAAGTCCGGGGCCCTCAAAGACAATTCTTATGGCGCCCGAGGGGAGAAGAAAGTCGCCTTTAGCACGCCGGATAAGCGAACAATCTTTGGTAAGGAAGTTCGGGGCCTCTTACTGATCCATCCCTAAAAGGCCGAGAACAGCTCGCAGAGATAAGGCATGCTACGGTGCATGAGGCTGGACACTTCATGCGTAATTGTCCGTATGCGCCACGCCAGACGCTCAAGCGCCATGGCCGACTGGATTGGGAAGATTTGGAGTCCAATCTTCTGCGAGGAGGACGAGGCTCCCGAGTACATTCATGGTGTGTCTCATATTCTTGCAGCTATAGAAACAGTAACGCCGAAAAGTCGATATACATTATTTCTACAATAGGCCAAGTAGGCGGTAAGCCCTTCATAATTTTGATGGACACTGGGTAACGCATAATTTTGCTTCTCCTAGAATGGCCTGTGCTTGCGGTGGAAACGTTGAGATCGACCTAAGCCGGTCACATTAGCTAGCGGTAAGATCGAGACACACTCATGGCGCCGTATTAACCTTAAAAATGCGGTTTGCCGGTGCACAGTTGCCTTGGGTGCGAGTTAATGGACATTGGCAAATATGATCTTATTGTGGGAATGGAGTTTTTAGCGTCTGCCGGGGCCCACATAGGTGGAGAAAGCGGAGGTCACCTTCAACGCTAATGGAGCACGTGTGACGATAAAGGTGATTCATTACACTCCGCTATCGCGTATCAATGTCAATAAAGCGACTAGGAAAAGCTATAATTGAGGAATGAACTCCTTTGCCTCATTAAACTTGCTTCCATAGAGTTGGACTCCAAAGCGTGACAAATGTCGGCCTTACCATCGGACATTGCTACCCTTCTTCGAGAATTTAGCGATCTTTTTCCGGATGAGATCCACAAGCTTCCTCCTTTCAGAGGGGTGGAATGTGAGATAACTCTTGAACCGGGTACTAAGCCTACCAAGCAAAGCCCCCGTCTTAGAATGAGTCCTCAGGAGTTAGCGAGCTTAAGAAACAGACTACAAGAGTTCTTGAACTGGGGTTTATTCGGCCAAGATGTTTCACCATTTGGCTCCTATTCTTTTTGTCAAGAAGAAAGATGGCTCCTTAAGGATGTGTATTGATTATAGGCAACTCAATAAGCATACCATCAAGAATCGCTATGCTTTTGCCTAGGGCGAGATGATCTTATGGACCAATTACAAGGGGCAAAATATTTCTCAAAGGTTGATTTGCGCTCGGGTACCATCGGATAAGGATAAAGGAAGAGGACATCCATAAGTCCGCTTTTGAATTACCGGATATGGGCATTATGAGTTCACCGTCATGCCTTTTGGATTGATAGCATAAGAGCGTTTATGCGGTTGATGAATGACATCTTCCGCCAATACTTGGATGACTTTGTTGTCATTTTCTTTGATGACATTCTCATCTATAGTAAAACCTTGCAAAGCAACATGAACAACATCTTGATTAGCTTTGCAAAAGCTAAGGCGCCATCACTCTTTGCCAAGTTCTCTAAATGCAAGTTAAGCCACTCAGGGTAGACTATTTGGGGCATATTATCTCAGCAGAAGGAATTGCTCTACAGACAAAACCAAGATAGAAGCAGTAAAGGATTGGCCCATTCCAGCTAATGTTTGAGAGGTCAGGAGTTTCTTGGGACTCGCGAGGATATTATCGGAAATTTGTTAAGGATTTTGCAACAATTGCCGCACCTCTTACTAATCTCACAAGGCATGAGAAAGTAAAGGATTGGATGGAACATTGGAAAACAAAAGTCCAAGTCGGCTTTTCGAAGCTCAAGGATGCCTTAACATCGCGACCGGTCCTTACCTTGCCACGATCACGAAAAGGATAAATCGGTAGCCACCGATGCTAGTAAGATAACTCTTGGTGGAGTTCTAATGCAGAGGAGGGAGAGTTGTTGCTTACGATTCAAAGAAGATGAATGATGCGAGCAGCGATATCCTACCCATGACCGAGGAGTTCTTTGGCGGTTGTTCGTGCTCGTGATTTGGAGACACTACCTTCTTGGTAGAAGATTTCAGCTGGATACGGATCATCGAGTCTCCGCTATTTATCCACCCAACCAAATCTAAATCTCGTCGTAGCGGATGGATGGAATTCCTCGAGGAATATGACTTGAGATTGTATACAAGCGAGGAAGGCACAATGTGGTTGCGGATGCTTTGTCACGTCATCCCTTCATAACCGGACCCATTGTAATGCCATTTCCACACTCACCGGTGAGTTTGGGAAGCGGATAGAAACGGAGACCACGGCCACGGATCCCTAATTTCAGTAATGTTTGGGAAAGTTTGGGTAAGGAAGCCCGTACCAATAGAGAGCGTGAAGCATTAGTTCATATAAGAAAAAGATGGCAATTTATTATATTACAAAGATAAGTTGTGTGTTCAATGACTTGAGGGTCGAAAAGCTGATTCTCCATGACACGCACAACAGCCCTATAGCGGGACATGCGGGTTTTATGAAAACTTACTTTAAGATCCGCTCCAGCTATTTTTGGCCTTCGATGAAGAAGGATATTGCTAGGTACATCAAGCGGTGTCGGGTTTTTGTCGACAAACCAAGGCTGAGCAATTAAGAGTTCAGGAGTTGCAACCTTTGGATGTCCCCAGCGCCAAGTGGGAAGTCATAACCATGGATTTCATTGTGGGCCTTCCACACACTCTCCGTGAATATGATGCCTTAATGGTGGTGGGGTGACAAATTATCAAAGATGGCTCACTTCGCCATGTCGCACCACGGGACACCGCCCGACACCGCCTTGCTCTTTGCAAAGGAAATTTTCAGGTTGCGCGGGATGCAGAGAGTAATTGTATCGGATAGGGATCCTAAGTTTATCGATTACATTCGGAAGGATTTCTTAGCCACCATCCGGACCAAGCTTGCCATGAGTCTGACCTACCATCCTCAGACGGATGGTCAAGCGAGCGTGTCAATCGTATTATCGAAGATATGCTCACGAAGCTATGTATGGAGTAAACATCACAATGGGCGGATTATATTTACTTGGTAGAATTCGCCTATCTTGATTCAAAAAGGAGTCTTCTAAAATGTCTCCCTTCATGATAAATTATGGCTATCAATGTCTTACTCCGGACCATGGCATAACCCCTGTTTCTAAAGTGGAGGTCTCTCAACAACTCCTTTTAGAAATGCGGGCCTTGGTGGAGGAAGTTGGGGCTACTTATTGGCCGCACGGCGGTCGTCCGAAGAGTCTAGCGGATAAGCACCCGAACCCCACGGATCTTCTAGGTGGGCTTAATCGGTTTGGCTTAAGATCAAAGTAAAACAAGCCAAGCTTAAAATTGGTAAGCAGTAAGAAGTTGGCACCCGGATGGGCTGGGCGTTCAAGATGCTTGAACGCAGCGTGGGAGAACAAGCATATCGCTTGGACCTGCCACCCAGCTTGAAGATCCACAAGGTCTTTCCGTGAGTCTTCTGAAGCAACACACCCCGACCCGGAGGAGGTTTTGGATACCCCAACTCTCCTAGAAATGACTGAAGAGGAAATTTGGAAATAGTGCCCGAAGCTCTTCTTGATCGAGCTTACAAACAGACCAGAAGGACTCAAATGTTACAATACTTGGTCAAGTGGAAGCACTTACCAGTTGAGGATGCTACCTGGGTGATGAAGATAGACCTTGAGAAGCACTATCCGGACTTCATGCGGGAATCTCAAGGCCGCACCATCAACGATGCTATCAACCCCGCTCCCGGCGGTAAGCTTGAAGGCTTGATTTACCGAGAATCATGTTCTAGAGGGGTAGATGCATCGTATATGATAATAATAACCGATGATGAGATCACCTTCGTGTTCTCTAGGACGTGGTGTATTGTTGATGTTGACATGACCGCGAATTGCTAGAAAGGCATCTAGTAAATAGACTGCGTTCATTCCGGCTATATGGAGAACTCAACCATTCCTTATGCCACAATGAATTGCAAGCCGTACACATGATAGATTCCCTTCTAGATATTTTTTCTTTTATTTGTAGGGGGTGGTCCCTTCAACCACAACTTAATCATATTATTAACCTACGGGTATATGGTTGTGTGCAGGCCAATGAACAAGTCGTCACCTGCCTTGTATAGAGGGTTCTGATGACCCAACTTTTCCGTATTGGTTTTGTCTACATGTATGAATTACATTTGTCGAGAATGTTTTAAATCGGACTTCGGTCCTAAACTCCTTTGATGATAAGTTCGTATCGGGCACCCTGGTGCTTGTACTTTGATATTTTAACTTCAATGTATTACTATCCGAACTACTATAATCTCAACGTATTAATGTTATATTCTTCATTTTCTAATTCAGTGCTTCACGTATATGTCTTGAGTTAACTAACCCCAATCGCCGAGGGGCGGCATTATTTTTAAGGAGGGGAGAATGTGGCGTTCCATGTAGTTATCACGGTTTACGTCATGTATTTATGCGGACGATACAAATACAAGCACGTCACCACGCTACCATGGGGGTATGGGAACTTAATTGCAACCTAGGGGGTTACCTTAAAAAGGATTAAATTAGCTATGCTAATTTAACACATTAATAATAATAACCTATAACCTAGGAAATTAGGCTAATTACCATTTGGGAAGGCGCCACCTGCCCCAATCGATTGGGCAGCATGGGGATTGCCAAGTTTGGATGCCAACTTGACCCTATCCCGGGATTGACTCACGAAGATCGACCAAGGAAGGCGGGAGCTGCGCCATCATACACTGAGAGAATCACCATAACGATTCGTCCTGTGAAGTGCTTGACTGAATTCTCAACTCCCGGAGATGGGCCCATGGAAACGAGTCCAGCCAGAATTCAGGTAGGTGGTTATGTGGATTCTAGATAACGCTTGGTTGTGTCCGTTTCTCTGTTCTCTTTGTGATTCAATCATAGAAACTAACCCTTGATTGTACAAGCAAGTTCTCTTTATATTCAATTCTGGTTTCTACCGAAAGGATGGATTGTTAATTCTTTGTTAATCGACTCAAAGCAGGGGATTACGGGGTAGAGACCCTCGAGCGTGTATTGTAGTATGCTCCTAGAAAGCCATGTAGAGTCCTATTAAATGCGGCGGTGCACAAGAACCCACCGGGTCCTAGATGCTATGGTATGGCTTAGCACCGGACAAAGGAACTGCGGTGGTGACATGAGGGGTGGGGTCTTGCACGAGCATACAAGGCTCCCTGAGACTCCTACAAGTGGGCTAGGCCCGATAGCCGGTCCACGAGGGCCGGGTATGGGTCCGACACCGGGTGTAGAGGTGTGATCCGTATGGAGCACCCGCACTTTGAGTAGATTTAGGTGAGTAAGTCGGGCACGGATGGGGGGTCGCCTGATGTGGCACGTATTCTCTAGCTCACCCATGGAACCTTTGTGATTGGGGAAGGGGACGCCCCGGAGGCCTGCCTCATCGGACCAAAGGCCATGAACACCGAGTAGGCTCGTGAGGGTGATGCCCCGAAGTTTGCGCCCAGGAAGGCTATAGCGAAGCCATAGCATGAATTGACCCATCGCAAAGTGTGCACGGGAGGGGCGGATGGAGTGGACAACCCTAGCCAATGTTCTATGCCGCCAACGCCATGCCAAGACTCCTGGTCGGGCTGATCTCTTGAGGCCCGGCCGGGTGGATTCCTCACGGGAGTCCGAGTCGGGTAGAACACGGGTTCGGGTGTTTTCTTAGGATTAGATGCATATTCTATGCCGTTGGTATATTAGATGGATTCGCCACCCTTCGTGGTGGTTATTTATGTATATTCATGCTGTGTGCTAACCCTTGTATTCATGCTTCCGCGATGTAGGAGTCCCATTGAAGGCGTGGGCCGAATGACCCCTTCGTGTCCTTCTTTCGGGCCTCATTTCATAGATGGCCCGAAATAGACGGAGGGCCCTGCTCATGGTGAGATGATTGCCATGGGAGGGGAAAGTCCCCGTATATATACGTCCGAGGGTCGTATATATTCTGGGAGCGTCACAGCCAAGGTGGCTCAGGCATGCCAAGGTGGCTCAAACATGCCACCAAGGCTCCACATGACAAGGTGGCTCAAAAATGCCAAGTTGGCTCCAACATGCCACCTGGGCACCAACATGCCACCTAGGCTCCAACATGCCACCTAGGCTCCAACATGCCAAGGTGGCTCAAACATGCCACGTGGACTCCAACATACCACGTGGGCTCCAACATGCTAAGGTGGCTCAAACATGCCACGCGGGCTCCAACATGTTACACGCCACCTAGGCTCCAACATGCCAAGGTGGCTCAGGCATGCCACCTAGGCTCAAGCATGCCACCTGGGCACTCCAAGTGGTGATATGGCATGCCAAGTAAGCAAGGCCAAGTTTTGACTAGGCCAAAAATGAAAAGATATCCATCTTTGGTCTTTTATTGGGTGATGTTGGCAAATTTTGGGTGACATGGCTAGATGGTAGTGACTGGACATGATGACTAGGACTTTATGCAAGCAATATGATAACCTTTAGAATTTTTGGTAGAGGAGTTTGGCAAGGGATAGAATAGAGGGATCTTGAAGAACTTAAAGCACTGACACCCTTCCCCAAATAGAACCAAGCCAGGACTTTGCGCAGCTTCCTCACCAGAGGGGAGAGGCCAAACCCCAGGAGACGGACCTCAGAAAGGTTGACGAGCAGCCTTTCCTGCCAATGCTCCTTCGGGAGGGCAAGTGCCAATGCCCCCCCCCCCAGAGCTCGTCTTCCCTATTCGGCCGTTGAATCCACCATTCAAGTAACCTGCTTCGAGTAAATTCAAAAGAATCCAAGATCCGTCCGGGAGAACTTATCAAACCGTGAAGCGTCTTGCGGTCGACCGTGTAGAAACCCAAGCGTTTTGTTGTTCGAGCAGTACAAAGGCTCTAGAATGGAGATTCGGCTTCACCATGTCGTCCGGAATGGCAAAATTACCCTAGGGACCAAGTTACACGGTCATTTTTGGCAACGAAAGAAACACAAACCCTCTACATGGCAGTATTCTGCAGCCACCTCTTAGGCCAATTGACTACAAACGTGTTGGATATGAGCTACTTTGGCGCTTCCTGGAGAAGGGGTGGTCTTCTGCTCGCGAAACTTGGTCCCCAGGGTAATGTCGACGTTTTGAGTCCATTGGCAGAGTCAGGTCACAGTTCCGGAGTGGGAGAGTTGCCCGTCCGTGGTCAAGAGCCTTCGGGAGAGGACCTCTGGGGCGAACTGCTTCCGAAAGGTTTTAAAGGTCCAACTTCTGGCGTCAACACCCTCCCATTTCCGAGGTGGCATGTTGGAGCCTGCATGGCATTTCGGAGCCTAGGTGGCATGTTTGAGCCACCTTGGCGTGTTTGAGCCACCTTGGCACGTTGGAGCACACGTGGCATGGTTGAGCCACCTTGGCATGTTGGAGCCTAGGTGGCATGTTGGAGCCCACATGGCATGTTTGCGACACCGTGGCATGTTTGAGACCACTGTGCCAACTAGGTGGCATCTTGGAGCCCACGTGGCATGTTTGAGCCCCCTAGGCATGTTGGAGCCTAAGTGGCATGTTGGAGCCCACGTTAGCATGTTTGAGACACCTTGGCATGATTGAGCCACCTTGGCATGTTGGAGCCTATGTGGCATGTTTGAGACACCTTGGCATGTTTGAGCCACCTCGTCATGTTGGAGCCCACGTGGCATGTTTGAGCCAACTAGGTGGCATGTTTGAGCCACCTCGTCATGTTGGAGCCCACGTGGCATGTTTGAGCCAACTAGGTGGCATGTTGGAGCCCATGTGGCATGTTTGAGCCACCTTGGCATGTTGGAGCCTAGTTGGCACATGTGGGATGTTTGAGCCACCTTGGAATGTTGGAGCCTAGGTGGCATGTTGGAGCCTGCATGGCATTTTGGAGCCTAGGTGGCATGTTTGAGCCACCTTGGCATGTTTGAGCCTAGGTGGCATGTTTGAGCCATCTTGGCATGTTGGAGCCTAGGTGGCATGGTGGAGCCCACGTGGCATGTTGGAGCCACCTGGGCATGTTAGACCCTAAGTGGCATTTTGGAACCCACGTGGCATGTTTGAGCCTAGGTGGCATGTTTGGGCCACCTTGGAATGTTAGAGCCTAGGTGGCATGTTGGAGCTCACGTGGCATGTTTGAGCCACCTTGGCATGTTAGAGCCTAGGCAGCATGTTGAGCCACCTTGGCATGTGGAGTCTAGGTGGCATGTTTGAGCCACCTTGGCATGTTAGAGCCTAGGTGGCATGTTGGAGCCACCTTGGAATGTTAGAGCCTAGGTGGCATGTTGGAGCCCACATGGCATGTTTGAGCCACCTTGGCATGTTAGAGCCTAGTTGGGCATGTTGAGCCACCTTGGGCATGTGGAGTCTAGGTGGCATGTTTGAGCCACATTGGCATGTTGGAGCCTAGGTGGCGTGTTTGAGCCACCTTTGCACGTTGGAGCCCACGTGGCATGGTTGAGCCACCTTGGCATGTTTGAGCCACCTTGGCATGTTGGAGCCTAGGTGGCATGTTGGAACCCACGTGGCATGTTTGCGACACCGTGGCATGTTTGAGCCCACGTGGCATGTTTGAGCCCACTAGGTGGCATGTTGGACCCCACGTGGCATGTTTGAGCCACCTAGGCGTGTTGGAGCCTAGGTGGCATGTTGGAGCCCACGTTGGCATGTTTGAGACACCTTGGCATGTTTGAGCCTGGGTGGCATGTTTGAGACACCTTGGCATGTTTGAGCCACCCCGTCATGTTGGAGCCCACGTGGCATATTGGAGCCAACTAGGTGGCATGTTAGAGCCCACGTGACATGTTTGAGCCACCTTGGCATGTTAGAGCCTAGTTGGCACGTTGGAACCCATGTGGGATGTTTGAGCCAGCTTGGAATGTTGGAGCCTCGGTGGCATGTTGGTGCTTGGATGGCATTTCGGAGTATAGATGGCATGTTTGAGCCACCTTGTCATGTTTGAGCCTAGGTGGCATGTTGGAGCATAGATGGCATGTTTGAGCCACCTTGGCATGTTGGAGCCTAGGTGGCATGGTGGCATGTTTTAGGCATCTTGGCATGTTGGAGCACGCATGCCATGTTAGATCTTGCATGGCATATTAGAGCCCGCGTGGCATGCTGGAGCCAAGCAGGTGGCATGATGGATCCTAGGGGCACAACGTTTGAACCATAAAAATGATCATATGAATTAAACCATTAAAAAATATTTTATATTACCAAGATGGACGGCTAAGATCTTGATCACGTCCTATTATATTATTGGCCCTTAAAGATAGTTGTGATTCATGATGATCAACGGCCAGGATATTGATCCGGGTCCTCTCCTTTCATTGGCTCTAGTAGGCCTGAGATTAATGGCCCTGTATCTTTTCATTTCCCTCCGTTGGCTATGGCGATGGCAGAGCTCCTTGGCTATGACAATGCGCCATGTATTTTTTCTTTCCCTCCCTTAGCTATGGCGATGTCGGAGCTCTTTTGCTATGTTGATGGTGGCGCTCCTTCCGGTTATGGCTTGCAGCGACATGAAGGAGGAAGATTACGGTTATGTCTTGGAGTTATGAAGGAGGAAGATTTCTGGTTATTAACTCAATCTTAGACTAAATAGCTCTTCTGTTTCATAGATTAACAAAAACTGATGCATTGTATAACTATCGCAGGTGAGTTCATGGGCACGACCTCTGTTTTGCCAATTTTGTTCTCCCGGTATGACATCCCAAGATCTTTTGCGAGGAGCCAACTTTGCATCCGCAGGAGCAGGCATTTTGACGGATACCGGAAGCATATTTGTAAGATCTGGGATTTAGCTCTTTGGGTTTGTTTCTTAGGAGGATTTCGTATGACCTTTTAAAAATGCTGACAGTTGAGAAGATTAACCATGCTCGAACAGTTTACTCTGTTCCAACGTTACCAAAACAACCTGGCATCTATTGTGGGTCCCCAGTCTGCAGCAAATAATGTTGCTGTTACTGCAAGCGAGCCGTAGCAGCGTCATGGGCTTCTGTAGGTTACATGCAAAGGAAGAGAAAAAATAAGATCTTTTTTTCTACTCCTTTCTACTCCGGTGAGGTGAAAGCTTCTATTCTATTTCTAGGTGTTTTTTTAATCGAGGTGTATAATTGAGCACGTCACATGATGTCGCGACACAGGGTGCTGATCGGGTGCTGATTACCCTTCTACCGCCCTTCACATGCCCTTCACCCAATTTCCCTCACCCGCCAAATTTTCACCCGCCATGGATCCGAGCTTCCGGAACGGTTGATCATCAATTTCTTGCTGAGGTGCGGTCGATTTGCTAGCCATGTCATCAATCCCGATTATGCTGGTGCTTGATTCCTTTTTCGAATTTGGAATTGGCGGCCTTAGTTTCCTTTTTCTTGTTTCAAATTGCTTTCTGATTCTTTTCAGATGTTTTCAAACTCGGATGGATTGGGAAGGCGCTTTTGTTTCTTCTATTTCAAAGCTTGGTTCTAGCTTTGATCCTAACGATCTGCTATCCAGTTTGCACTATCTTCAAGAACAATCTCAGCAGTTTCTGCAGTTATGTTCTCGCATAGCAGAAACAATTAATTTTGGCAGTCCTAGTGCTGATGCGCATTCGGAAGAAATTGTTGGAGAATATGAAGGAAACATTCATCTCCATGGCATGCAAGGTTTGCATGCCCAATTCATAAATTTCTTATACTATTTTTCTAATGTGCTTGCTTTATTCTCACTTTTCAGATGCTTTTGAGGTTCATAGAACAGTGGATCCGACAGAAATACAGTTCAAAGGAAATGAACCTTATGACTTTAATTGGGCAGAAGATGATCTTCATTATTTTGGTGCTGATTATGCATATAATGTAGGTGCTTCAAAAGAAAATACAAACACTCAATCCGTTACTATTATGTTCTTTTCTATTGTTTGCTTGAATTTCATATTGAAGAAGAATAGACTTCATGATTTTCTTTTTATTTTTTGCTTTGCCATTGTGCAAAATGTGAGCTTCAAGTCCAACATCAGCAGGTGCAAAGCACTCTTGAAACAGGTTAGTTGGCTTTTTCTTGGACGCCATGCTTTCTGGTATAATATTCTAAAACAGTGTAACTTGTACATATCATGCAGATCAGCATACTTCTTGCAAAGAAGATTTACTGACAGTCTATAGGAATATCAGTGCACTTAAAAGAAAACAGCAAAGAGCACGAAGAGGGCAAGGGAAGCTGATGCAGAATCTGAGAATATCAAGTATCAAAAACCATTGTCAGAAATGATGAACCATAATGGATTGACTAAAAGAAGAAAACAACAATTGTCTAAGAAGATTGCTAACTATGCTAATAAGGTATGTCATAGGAACTCAGAAAAAGATAGGAAAGAGGTGCTTCAGGGTGCTGCTAAGCTGTTACCAGAGTGGAAAGTTTTAAAATTAAAGGAAGTAGCAACAATGACTCAGATAGTAGATAATTTGAGGAATTCCTTGTCCAAACATAAGCTTGACAGATCCACAGATGTGCTTAGAGCAAGGAACTCTGCCATAGTGTTTGCAGTGTTGACAGTGGGACAAACTGCTTGGGAACTTCCAAATGTTTGAACTTAAATAGAAGGTATGTGGAAACATCAGTACGTAGGAGAGTAGCAGCTGAAATTGGAGATGGACCCTGGTCAATGTTCAAGAGGAAAAGCAGGTTTGATAAGCTTAGTAGGAAGGAACAAGCAGTAGTTACAGATTTCTGGACAATTCACTCTCGAGTTTCACCATGCAAGAAGCATGTGATAAAGATTTGGGAAGCCCCAGGTAAAAAGTACCTGCATCCTCTACATTTTTTGGAAGAAACCGAGGTGTGTGATTTGATTTGCTATTTGCTTTGTTATTGCTTATAAGGCATTGATTGCATTTTTTTTTTACTCATTGTGGGGCATTCCATGCATTGAAGCCTCCATTTGTGAGGAAAGTGAAGGACAGGGAAACATGTTGTTGTGTGTACCACATGAAACTAGACTTGATTAGACAAGCACTGAACAAGATAAGGTTAGATGCAATCCATGCTACTGAATGCACTTGTATATGTGTTGTATGTGGTCCTGGACCAACATGTCAAGCACGTGATATGACATATAAATCTACAAGCGACATGTGGAGGTCATTGGTTTGTACTAAAGATATTGTGGATGAGTGGCATGACCACAAATGCCTGCTATTGTCATGTCAGAAGTGTGGCCCATCAAATTTACCCGTGTGTCCAAAAGAACTGAGCAGGGGTTTAAGGCACATGATTGACTGGCAGACTTTTGATACAGTGAGTGTCTTTTATGCCTATTTTATGTTTGAAATGTTAATTGCTTACCTATTTTTCTTTTGCAGGTTTATGAATTATTAAATGAACCTGATGGCAAAGGTGGTTTCATAGTGACACCAAAACCTATTGTGAAGCTTGTGTACAAGTCAACTTCAACAACAGATGTTTTAACAAATGCCGAGAAAGTTTTGAAAGAGTTCATCCCCCATAACTATGAGGCTAGGTGGCAGGCTACACAGTTTAGGCAGTGCTTAGCCATTTTTCCCAGAGACACCATAGTGTCAGTTATTGACTTTGCTGAGAACTACACATTCAAGATACAGCAGGAGATTCAAAGTTTACATTGGAGAAATGACCAATGCACCATATTGGTGCACATATCATACAGGCATGCTACTCCAGAAGAGGTTGTGGCTGAGGACGAGAAATTTGATTGTAGCACTGAAAGACATATTATCAAAGAGACACATTTTTATATTTCAGATGATAGAGAGCATGACACTTTGTTTGTGCAACATTGCCTTAAGAAGGATGCTAATCTACTAGCCAGCAAAGGTTTTAAATATAACAATCATGTTATGTGGTCTGATGGATGTGCACGTCAATTCAAAGGTTCAAGAACTTTTTTCTTTCTTGGCAGATTTTATAAAAATATGGGGATTCCTATCCATTGGAACTATTTTGGTTCTTACCATGGAAAAGGTACATTCCAATGTACCAGCTTAATGAATATTAGATATTCTTGTTTGAACTTAACAAACTTATTGGGCATGTTTATTATGTAGGTGAGCATGATGGTGCTGGTGCTGTTCTAAAGAGAGCACTCACTCATGAGATGTTAAAAAGAAATTCTAAACCATTAAGAGACACTCATGATATTGTTATGTTCTGTAGAGAACACTTCAAAGATTCTGAGAAATGCAAGTACTGAAACTGTGTAATGGTGCTGACTTGGTGCTGATTTAGTGCTGTTCTTTCTAAAATAGCTTCTTGTTTTTTATTTTGACAGATATTTTTGGGAAATTGGAAAAGATGAAGTTTGCAGAGATGAGATGTTTGATTGTGCAACACTTATAGGGTCAAGTAAGTTCCATAGCATCAGACCAGTCAATTGCAAGGATCCCATCCAGGTTGCACATATGTCATGCTTTTGCGACTACTGCTGGTTGGGTAAGTACAGTAAATGCATAAATAAAGACAAGATAGGCACTTGGATTTTTTCAGAATTAAGGCCAGGTATTGATGAAGAGGAACCAGTAGATGGGCCAGTGTATGAAGGGGATGCAGAATGGAAATCAGATATCATAGATGTTGGAGAGAACTTTGCAGTGGTTGCTCCAGCAGATAACAAGGAGAAAGTGGATTTCTATATCTTGAGATGTACAGAAGTTAAACATGTAATTGAGAAGGCTTACAAAGATCCTTGGGGCCAAAAGTTTGGAAGGAGGGAGGTGGTTGTGACTGGTAAGTTTTATAAATATATAGAACAAAGCAGGTATGAACTTCTTAGGTTTAAACCATATTGTAGTGTGTACAGCCATTTAGTAGTGGCATGTAATTTTGACATGAAAGACTTAGGTGGCAACATTTTTGAGTTGGAAACTGAAGTGCATGAACACATTCTTGAAAGCCTACAAACACAATCTACTGTCCTTGCCCAATGTGATGTTGCAAGCAACAGTAAGCCAGAACCAAAGAGCAAGCAACAGTTAGTTAGCAAGTCAGGAGGCAGAAAAGAGGAGGCAAACAGCAGTAAGCTAGCGCCAAAGAAGCAAGGAGCACTGAAGTCAGTGAAGTTAATGAACAAGAAAAGACCAAAGAAGCAAGGACCAAAAAAGTCAGTGTGTTTAGATAATAAATCGAATGGAAAAAAGCAGGGAGGCAAGCAGCTCATTGACCAAGCAGAAAACAGGAAGAAAACAAGGTGACATTGGAGAAAAAAAACCTGCAAATAGCAAAAAACAAAACACCAGAAAATAACAACAAGAAATACTATTCATTCATTCACATTGACTCACAATTCAATCACTCATAGAACTTAAACTTCAAGTGAATGAAACTTGAAAGCATGTAAATTTAAAAGCATGAAAACAGTAATGCAATTTTGATTATAAACTTGGCTGTGAATTAGCAGAAAATATGATTCAAAGTAGAAACTTCTAAATTACAACAATTGTTTAGAAACTCAAATTGCAATTGCAATTCAAAACTCAAATTGCAAACTCAAATTGCAAACTCAAATTGCAACTTCTAAATTATAACAATTGAAATTAGAAACTCAAATTGCAATTGCTATTCAAAACTCAAATTGCAAACTCAACACTCAAATTGCAACTCAAAACTCAAAATTGCAAAAGTTTAATATATTATCGAATACAAAAAAGGTTAGATACACAAAATTTCTTCCATTACACAAGTTTTCAGGAGATTACATAATTTTCAAAATTTTTAAGTTCATAAGCAGCAGATCATTTCTTTTCTTTATTGACTCTCCTGGCCAAGTACCTCTCCACTGCATTTCCTTCTTCTTCTTCACCTATGTCATCTGACTCAGTGGACACCTCACTAGCATGAACTGTAGCAGCAATGGCTGGACTATCAAGCACAACCTTAGGCAATTGAACACTATCCATTGCTTCCTGCAACACTGAAATTAAGGACAGTATTAGTGCAATTGAACTGAATTCCTTAATTGAAATTGCAAAACTTACATGCTGCTGATTTATCTTCTAGGTTGACATTAAGTTTTTTCCTGGAAGGGGGGTAGCACCTGCCAAGAAAGGAATTCATCATCAGATAAATTCAGCATGCAAATACCATAGATCTAATAACATACCCTTACCTTTTGAAGTATTATGCAATGGACTGCCATCTTCTGCCATAAAAAAACAAATAATCAGCAAATGTGGAAGACTTTAACAAATACAATTTAATCATTCCAATTAGATAACATACCTTCAGTATTCAAGCCCAGGAGTTCATCACGTAAGAACTTTACATTCTCCTGACCTGTGCTAAACTTGGGCAATTTTGTAATGTTAGGACTTTTTGACCGCTTATAATTCTCATAATCTGCAATGCAAAACAACAGACAAGACATAAGTAAAAGCAAAAAAACACAGAAAAGCACCTTTAAAGCACTTAAAGTCAATGTCCTTAGCCTTCTTCAGAGCACTCCTTGTATCCTCTTTCTCATTTTTCTTGCAGATACTTCTACTTCAGATTCAAATTCTGCAGAAGATTGTTCAACATTCTTCTTCCTTTTTATTATGTTGAATTCCTCAGATTCTTCAGCAGGCTCTTCTTCAGCAGATTCTTCAACATGTTCTTCAGCAGCCTCTTCTTCAACATCAATAATATTCTTCTGTTCACTCACATGGCCGAGCTCGACCAGAAGTGAATGTGGCACAGATTCACCACAACCAGAAACAATGCAATGCATGGACTCAAGCACAGCAGAAAAACAAAAAACATGAAATTTATGTGTGCACTTCAGCTCAATATGCATAGCATATTCATCATTGGAAGAAAAACCACATATCTGACAAGTGCTAGCCGAGCTAAAAGAAAAATTGTAAATACCCATTGTGATGTTAATGGAGTTTACCTTCTTGTTCTGCAGTGAAGAAATCTGGGCTGCTCTTGCATGCCACAATTCCATGGCTTGCTCATATGATTTTATATCATTCTTTGTCCGCTTGATCTGTTCTGTTATGTTCTTGAATCTGTCCTTTCCCATAGAAGAGAGTGTCTTGTCCAGTAAGCCTACCAGCACATCTTCCTCACACTTCATAATAGTTGCTTGGCTTTGCATTTCTGGATCTTCAGCAAATGTTAATGTCATGTCGATTCTTGTCTTCCTTTTTTCTTCTATGGCATCAGCCAAACTGTTGCAAGATGCCTCGGCTGTAGCCATGCTACCCTCTAACCTAAGAGCATCATTTTCCAAATTGCAAAGCTTCCCTTCTGCTTCAAACTTCATTTCCTCCAATTTCTTAACCTGTGCAAGAACACTCTGGATGTTCATGTCGAAAGTATTCAGAGGTGTCCTTTTCGCCTTCTTCTTCAAGGACAACCTGGTAGGCATCGGCAGCAAAGGAGGTCCAATTGACTCTAAACTCCTTCTTCCGAGCCAATGCAGCCACTTATGCTGCCAAGCAAATGCCCGAGCAAATTGAGTTTGCACCTCATTATTCGGCAACTTCTTTTGATAAATTTTTGCCACAAGATCCAATAATTCCAACTTAAAGTTGTGTTTAATCTCCTTCACATTGATCTTTCCGTTATGAAGCGGAACTTTCCATACGGATAAGAAGTCGGATTCAGGGACTTCTTCTGCCTTGATCTGCTTCGGTTTTCTGCCAGAAGAGGGTAAACCCTGGAATTTTTCGAATTCAAATTCTGTTATGGCAAAGATCACATGAATTAGAAAAGGATAACGAAATAGAAAGAAAAAAAAACCAAACTTGCAGGCTGCAACTCACCTTACGACCTCCGGAATCCATCGAAGAAGCTTAAAGAAATCGGCTTCGAGCAAGCAAGCAAGCAAGGAATCGATCAAGCAAGGAATCGGCTTCGAGCAAGCAAGGAGGCGGTTTGGAGTTCGAAATGTAAGGGAATTAAAAGTTTACGACACACTCAAATGATTATCTGCATGTCGATCATTTCGCGCGCAGAAATCGAAGCTCTGCTACAGCCCTACAACAGACCGTACCTGACACTTCAGACTGGCCATCACAAAACTTCAATACGCCCGTCCTGGCACACTTCAAAACTTCAACACTTCAAAATCTCCCGTCTCGTAAGCGAACCAACCAGCACCAAAATATAGGTGCTGGTGACGTGCTGAAATTTCGCATTTTTGTACACCTCAATTAAAAAACCACCCTTCTCATATTTCTCCTTTTTCTTTATTTTTGCTTTAGATGCTCACTGTTCTATTAAAACAGGGGCCGTTCTATTATCAACGGAGTTAGAGTTTCGAACTTGCAGCTATTCTGCATGTATGTCACATAAGCTTGACTTCAGAGCTCTGGCTTTATCTTACTTCTTATTTGGCTATATGCTAAAAGTCTGCTGATTGAAAACTAGTTTCAAATCCGTGGATATACAGAAACAGAGTATTACTTCTTCGTCAAATCCAATTTGTGTGCTTTCTCGGCATTCAATAGCATTGCTGCAACCTTGTGCTGAAAACTTATTCTATCATGTTGTTAAAGGTAGGATTTAGATACAGTAGCAGTTAAGCTATGATATCAGTAATGGCTTTGTATAAAATAAAATAATTCATTTCTTAACTTCAGCTGTGTAGAGTTTATGGTTTGCTTCTGCTCTAAATTTGTGTGCATCTTTTCCATCCAATCTCATGGTTATAATGGCACATTTATTTGCTTACAATGATTTATCAATCAAAAGATCAAATAAAAGAACTTCAACAGGGAAGCACTTACACTTAATGATCCAGAAGAGAATAAACTACAATATTCAATCCCCAGAAGAGAATAAACTACAATATTCAATATCCAGAAGAGAATACACAACATTTTTATCTTAAATGTGATCGTATATTAATTTTTTAATTGTGGTAAATATTAAATTTTTATTTGGATGTATGCCACGTGTCAATATATGATTCGTTAGAAGTTATATTAGAAACAACACCTCTTTGTTTTTCTATATGTGATAATAATAATTTTTTTTTGAAAAAGTAAGCCACGTGTCGATATTTGATTAGTTAAAATAACATTTTATTATTTATAAAATACGCCACGCGTCAATATTTCATTAGCTAAAGATAACTGAAAACAACACCTAGTTTTTTCTATATGTTATTATAATGCTTTTTTACATGTCGTTAATTTAAAAAAACAATACTTAATGGCATAAAAAACAATAGCAAGACTTCAATAACACATGTGGTACTTTGTTAAATAACATGTAACTATTTTTAAAAACAATCTTACTTTCATGTTGTAATTTAGTTTTTCACATGTGGTAATATCGAGATCTACGCATATAATTCTGAAGTAATTAAGTCGTATTTAATTAAAGTGGGACAAATCTTGAATTTTGGGACTCGGACTGAAAATGGGACTCACACACCATAAAAGAAATTTCTGAATTGATTGCTTGAATAGAATTACACATGACACACATAGAATTGGGTTACTTGTTTTCCTCATAAATTTTACAAACCACTAGTTGAGAAAGTTTTCAAACTTCTCAATATTATGTACCCTCATACAATGATATAGCATGGAGGTTGCTCATGGCCTTGTCCATCTCCTTTCTTGGGATCTTGTGTGTGTTGTCTTTTGCAATGTGAGAACTTGGATATGACCATACCACACACTCCACCAATTCCCTCCTTTGAGGGTCAGCATAATTGCCCTCCACTTCTTCTCCCGGCCGATTGAGGTGTATTGCTCCTTCAAGTTGCCCTTCTTGTGTCTCCCAATGGGCTCCCAATATTGAATTTGGAATCGGGGACGCAACTCCTCTCCATCGAGGCATAGTGGTGGTCACATCGAGGAGAGTGCCACCCCTAACCATATTGGACAGTCCTCATCATCGGGGCCTTACTAGCACAAAGTATCCTTCCTTGATGTCCTCAAAGGGATCCCACTCGGGAAGATCAAACCACTTGCTTTGAGGCCTTACTTCCCACAAACCACTTGGAACCCTTGTTGGGACCCAAGTGAGCATTCTTAGGCGTGCTTGCACCTTGAGAACCCTCCCATCTTGACTCTGGCAAGAACCCGTCTCTTAGCTCCCTCCCACATGGGTCATTCGGTTTCTAAGCATGTCACAACTTTCTCCCAAGACTTGATTAGGGAGTCCATTTGATTTTTCTTAAGAGTGGAGGTGTGCTTTCCATTTGAACATCATCCCGGTCGTTATGTAATCCTTGATGCCCTTCACCGGTTGGCTAGAGTCTTTGACCTGTCTTGAAGGGAGGTAGTGGTTTTGGCTGCCCTTTAGGAATGAGAACTTCACCAAATAAGCACCCCTTTGCCACAACTTCGATACCTTGTACGGGCATCCACAACTTGTCACCTGGTCTCCACTTATATTGCATGATTGGTATTCCATCCCTAACCCAAAACTTAAAAGCAAGTGGCTTTTGTGTGTCTGTCAACCTGGTCCTTGCCATCTAGCAAGTATCCTTCTACAAATGATTTCCAATCTGCAACCTCATCCATCAAGAAAGCCATTGGGTTGGGGTCAATGCAGCTCTCAAACACATCCATTAGTTCGGGGAGAGTGGTCACGTTTTCTCTCTTGAGCTTGGTGGAGAAAGTTCCAAAAGAATCCATCTATATCATCATGCGTATGCCCAACCATCATGAATCCCACTTTCACAACTTTGAATACTCCCACTGGCATCAAGTATGACATTGCCCCAAATATCCATCTATTCTTTGTTTTTCTTTCCAACGGTTGTCCAACCCGAACACATAGCTCCTCGGCGGTGATTTCTCAAGTAAGGGGAAATCATCCCAAGTCCTCCTTGATTCACTAGACACCTTGGATGTGAGCTTTTTATCCGCCTTTGGTAACAAAGCGGTTGATCATCCATCAAAGCCTCAAAAATGGGTCTTTGAAGGGGAATACCTCCTCCCTTCTATCGATCCTTTCTCTAGTGTTCTCGGGCACTTGAAAATAGAGCTCACATGGAAGTTTGGATCATCTCTCCATAGATCAAGCACAAAATGACCATATGTTCCGGTTCCATGACCATGTGTTAATACACCCGCCGGACTTACTTTCATCCGAAAAGCGTTTTGACAACGCTTTGGGTAAAGGATCTAGCTTTGGCAAGAAAGTCTTGTGTTGGTCCATCTTATCATGAATTATACACAAAAAATTTGTCCTATTTGCATCTCGAGAAAATGTTCTCCACTTTGCCAATACAACTGTCTACATGATATTTGGTCCCTTTGGTGATCTGCAAATTGCTCCCTAATTGCCATTCTTTCTTTCTCTATTGCAGTTGATGCAAGTGTATCCTTGAGTTGAATGCAAGTGTTGCACTTTGAGAATGGCATGTGTTGTAGGACACTCACGTCCGAGAAGTGAGTGCTCCATAACTTGCTGAAATGTGATTGAGAAAGAGGCCTACCTCCAGTAGTTTCTAGGATGGAGTTGACCTCCTTAAGGCACTCCTTTTGGATATAGTGTTGTGGCAACACTCTTTGCACCACTCGCACACCGTGCTTTCGTTTACCTTCGACTTGTGGGGCATAGATTGAGACATGTATCTCACAAAGCTCTCAAGACCGCAATGGCCTTTAGAGTATTTGCTCTAGGTTTCAAAGTGAGTGCATTACCATGTTGGAACAAAGTGTGCCCTTTTCTAACCTGCTCCCAGTATCTGTAAAATGAAGACTTGCTCACCCCAAGAATCCATCTCAATGCTCTCATACATACCTTCATGCCCCTCAATTGATATAGTAGCCGTCCTGTGTTTTCATCATATTTGGAATTCCTACACAAGGAGTAAATGAAATTAATCCTATCTTTTTGAAGAAATTTTGTCCAATGTATTGGGACCTTATTCGCACGAGGTCATCCACATTGTATTGCCTTTGTGCAATCTAGGTTGCAACACTCTTGTCCCCTAATTGCCTCCAGGTTTTCTTTGGTTGGTGCCATACTTTCCATCCTTTCTAAATATTTGTCACTTCTAGGCCTCTTGGGCACCTTTTGGTGCCTTTTATGAAAGACATAGCGTCTCTTCCTTGTGATCAAAGGATGCTCATCGACCACCAAATCTTCCACATGGCCTTGGGTGGGCCTTGGGGGGTGTGTAGTTCAATGGGGCATTCTAGAGTATCACCATTCTTGTGTGTAATAAATCTAATTGGCCATCTCAACTGAGCTTGGGACTCCAGCAGCCCTGAGCACACAATGCAATCACTAGAGCTTCCCTGGGACATGATTGTATCAACTTCGATAAGAAGCTTCACAATGCCAACTCCAAGATGTTCATCTCCCAAAGATCTCATCATTCACACTATCAAATGGATCAACTGCAGTTATTATGCCCTCTGCAAATACCGTCTGGTTGCAAGGGTGCAACAAAAGGCAACCCATCTTCCTCCATTGGAGCCTAGGGCAATGGCCTCCTTTGGACTTCCCTGGCTCCATTTTACTCATCTCACATGCTCCCTGAATGAAAAAGCTCACATTAAAACCATATAGCCCCAAACACCACAAATATGACCATATGAACCATATAAAACCATACAAACATATTAAATATAACCATATTAAATCATACAACCATATTAACTAAAATTATATAACCATATTAAAGCATACAACCACACTCATTCTAAACCATATGTAAACATTGTAACCATATATAACCATTGAAACTATTCAACCATTGAAACCTTATTAAATACATAAGATAACATATATAAACATATAACCTACCCTTTCATATCTTGTCATGGCCACGTGGCACCTCTTCAGAGGCTGAAACCGTGGCCATGTCAGCAATCCGCACTGCCACGTCATGGAGAGCATGGCCCACACGTGACAGAAGTTTATTATTGCACTTTTACGAGGTTCGAGGGTGCAGCCAGAATTAACTGCACCCTCTTCCTCTCCCCCCCGACCATTCTTCCTCCCCTGTTTTCTCTGATCACTCTTCGAGCTCCCTGTTTTCCTTAAGCGCCCGCTTTTCCGATCAGGCGATCGATCGAACCGAGCGATTCCAAGGCCATCTTATGACAGCAGCTTGGTCGACGGATCAGGACGCTTCCAGCGCCGAAGTTCTCGCGCAGATTCATTGTTCGAGCGGGCGTTACCGCCTGAGAAGAAAGTGAGGCCCTTTTTAGTCTTTGCTTTTAGTTTTTACGTAAAGTCCTTTAGTGCATTTTTACTTATATTCTGTTGTTAGAGGCTCTTATTAATCCCTGATACAATTTACAGCCCGACAAATCCTTATTCACGCTTTGCCAACGACTATACCCACATGGAAGCGAACTCGGAAGCCTCCTCCTCATCCAGCAAATCTTCCAGGTATGTTTTTGTAATATCATACCCTTTTTTAATCTCATTTTTTTCATCTTTGTTCTCCTTGTTCTGTCTTTGTTCTCCACGCATTCTCTGTCTTTGTTCTCCATCGTTTCTCTGTTTTCTCATTAATCTCATTAATCTTTGTATTGTTTTCTATTTTTTGTTATCTTTTTCTTGCTTGTGGTTGAATTGAATACATTATGCGAGGCACAAGTGAGAATAGTGGTTAGAGTAGTAGCAAGCAATAGAGATAGAAATCATGGAGACGGGTGTTAGGAAGTAAGATATTGCGAGCATTGAGAACATAACTAGGAATGTCTTTCTCCCAAAGAAGAACTAAGAATAGGAATTGCTTCCAGAATCTCCATTTCTAACTCACAAAAAATCCCTACTTGCAGAGACATGCACGAAGGGAGTGGCGAGTTGAGAATACTTGGCTTGCCAACAGTCCATGAGGCCTTCTTCTTTCGACTGAAGTCGAGAACTTCTCGACTTCCTTGGCGCAGAAGAGGAGTGTACACTCTGACTGTTGGGTTGAGGGATTCTCGACTTCAGCGATCGAGATACCTGACTACCCAATGTCTTCACATTCTTTTAGAACCCTAGCTGCGAGCCTTCACCGACTTCGTGAGTCGAGAATGTGATACCTGCCAATGGCCCCTTTGTGCACGATTCAGGTGCCTCCACCCAGATCGAGCCACTCTCCTTCAACCATGCTCATCAAATATTGCGAAGAGGACTGGCTCCGACCGGGTGGAGGCCTCGGCGACTAACCTGCATTAGAGATATTTTCAATGGGTGCTGGCCGCTTTCTCGACTCGTGAGTCAGAAAACGCAGAGCTCTAGTGCACTCTAGAGCTGGCGCTGGGCAGTCTTAACCACTCTCCTTCTATCTTCCTCGGACATTGCGAAGGGAAGTGGTTTTCCTTGTCTGCGCAGCCAACTCTAGCAACAATTCTCTTGTGTGTGGTAGTGCAATGGCCTCTACCCAATCAAAGACCGTCTCCTTGAACCATCTTACATTGAATATTGCGAGGGGATGGGCTCCGATTGGGTGGAGGCCCCGGCGGCTAACCCGCGAGGTGCTGGCAGCTTTCGACTTCGTGAGTCGGAGAAAGCGGCCAGCTCTAGATACACTCTAGAGCTGGCTGCGGGCGGTCTTAACAACTCTCCTTCTATCTTCCACCGGACATTGCGAGAAGGGGAAGTTGTTTTGGTATGCGGGCCAACTCTTTAGCAACCCATGGAAACCTCGAGCTTCTTTGTATGCATTCGGATCGCCGAGTGGGAATGCCTTACCCAACCGGCACTCCATGTGTACCATCCGGAGTTTCGATGGCTAAGGCATTCTCGACTTGCGAAATGAAATGTATTTCTGAAACCAACAGTTGCATTCTCGGCTGGCTAGTCGAGAATCCTCTAGCCGACCAATTCTCACGTATTGTGGTCGCGATGGCCTCTACCCGGTCGAGCCACTCTGCGCGCGAGGGAAACCACTTAGAGCTGTTGCATGCATTCTGCCTGGCGGTCCGGAATGCCTTAACCAACCGGCACTCGGGTGTGTACCCAACGAGTTCCGGATGGCAAAGAGCATTCGACGGCGAAATGAGACGTAGACCAATAACCAGTCGCATTCTCGACTTCGCGTAGCCGAGAATCGCCTAGCCAGCCAATTCTCCGTGTATGGTAGCGGTGGCCTGGACCCGGTCGAGTCACTCTCGCCCGAACCATCTTAAGAGAATATTGCGAAGGGAGGCTCGGGCGGGTGGGGCCTCTACAACTAACCAGGAAAACCACAAGAGGAAGCCAAGGCTTGCATTCTCTACAACTACTTGCACTTTGTATTCTCTGTTTTTAGTCCCAAGTGCCTCTAGCCATGCCGAGCCACTCTCCTTGAACCATCTTCCTCGAATATTGCGAAGAGGAGTGGTTTGGGGCTGGTGGAGGCCCCTCCGACTAACTACAAGAGGATGCATTTGAACCGCATCTCCTGGGCCTTAGACCTAGCCTGATCTATGCACAACATTCCAAGAAAACACCATGAAAAAAGACACCTAAAAGCGGGCGTTCATAAACCCCGATCCATTGTTTCCTTGCCGAGCATCTCTCGACCCAGGAGATAAATCATCTCTCGGCTGAAAAATCTTTGGACAAGGAAACAAAGTTGAATCCGTCGAGCTTATCGGCCCGGTTCCATTATTTAAACACAGACGGCATGTTCTACAAGCGAAATAACATAGGCATCTCTGAAACTCACCTCTTCACGCAGTAATTCCTTGGGCCACTGTATAACGGATCCCGCAGCCTCACCTAGAGTGTTTGCTTCTTCTGTCGGTCTCTTCAAGAGTGTATTCGCATCTAATACTTGTATCATTTGCGATTCTCGCGTATCCCGTTCCATGGCGCGCGATGTAGAGTTCCGTGTCGGCGGCTCCTCTCCGCGCCTACCTTAGCTCCGTGCTCATCGATCAAATCAAGCGCTTGCAATAGGACGCGGTCCGGAAAAACACACATATGCAAAGCGTTATTGCTTTTACCGCATCGCGGCGCCATTCCGAAGTCGCTACGATTCGATGCCCCTCCGAACTCGAGGTCCCCAATGCTGCGGGAAAGATAAACTACGCTCCGCTCACTTAGTCCCTTGATGTGATTAAATTTTGAAATAGTGTTTGGGCAAAGGCTAAAGCCGACCGTTTTGCACCCTTTAGCCCGCTTTTTTTTTCATAAATGATTGCATGTCCTTAAGTTCAAACTAAAGAACACGCCCGATCTTTTTTTTACATGCAGTCCTAAAACTCACTACGCCATGCGTGGAGGAAACTTAATTTTCTGGGGGTCCGAAGAGGATGAGAGGGCATCTGAGACATGGCGACTCTGGTCCAAGAAGCGAGGCCAGCCGGAGGGGATGCTTCTACCACGGCATGAAGAAGAAGAAGACAAACGCCCTGTGTGAGCTCGAGGTTTTTCTTTTTGTCGGAATACCTTAAGCGATCCATCCTTTCTTCTTGCGGCATTCACCTCGGACTCACTTTGGTGATCGCGGCGAACTCTATTCGCCGATCATCGAGGGACTGGAGACGAGCTTCTTGAAACAAGACAGATTCTTGGTGGTATGTCGAGGTATCGACAAGTGGGAAGGAGAAAGATCTGTTTCTACACCAAAGGGACAAGAAGAGCTCAGGAGACAAGTACAAGAAAATCGGTGTTGTGCTCTCCGCCTCTGCGCTAGATTGAAGCATTTAACACTACATGTCGAGGACTGCCGGAAGAGTAAGTTCTATCGCACCAAAAATTAGCGAGTTTCAAATTATTCTCACTCTTCCATGAGCAAGGCTAAGGGCGCCGAAAAAAGGCCGGCGCCTTTAAATTGTCAAAACCTTGGGTGGAAGGATCTGGAAGGGATGAAGGAGGCGGAACCCTAACATCCGAGGGGAGCTTGGTATGGAGATTTCAGTGAGGTGAAAAACTGCTCAATACGGGAGCTTCACTTCTCATGTCTTTGAAGGCTCTACAACACTCTGATTGGGGGAATGAAGTTGTGGTTCATACACAAAAAGTCCACCAAAAACAAAAATGGGGAAGATGACACCACACGGAGGAATCGATGACGAAGAAGACGAAGATATGGTCGACTCTCCAATAATGGATCCAGATGATCAGATCAGGATTTCACAGAGAGGGGCACAGAAAATGGAGCGGCTAGCTCAGTATTATCCGTTGGGAATATCACACAAGTCTGGCTTTGGACATTAGGCGGTGAAGGTTTGCACGGGGAGATGCCGCCTTGTTCAACCATTGTGGAATTTAATCCAGCACACATCTTTTGGAGATTCTCGAACCCGATGGTGCGACATCCCATTGCAGATCAATGCCCTGCAGATGTCATACCTTTTAGCGATCGACCAGTGTGAGTTGTTCATTTTGGAAGTCCGAGGAAGATCCGAAGGGAAAAGACGTCCCGATTCGGGTTGTAGACGGTCGGCGATTCGAGGAGCGCTCAAGTATTGCGCAGCCGGAGGAGAAGGAGGTGCGCCAAAGGATCAAGGATAGATATGCCAAGCGAGAGTGCAGAGTTCTTTCGCGCAGACGCCAAAGAACCGAACCGCCAGCATTAGCCACGCTGGAAACACAATAGCAAATGAGTGCGCCGCCTACGTGAAGGTAATTAACTCTGAATCTTTCCATTCTCGAACTCGAAAAGTTCTACCATCCTAACATTTGCCGATTATCACTGGGGTTTTCGCGAAAGCGAAGTCGAAACCCGTGGTAAACACGTAAAATTTGAGGATCACCGAGCTTTCTCGACTCGCGAGTCGAGAAAACCCAGAGAAGTAAAAGAAAATTAGACATTCAAGGGACTTTCTCGACTCGCGAGTCGAGAAAGCCCTACCATCCTAACATTTGCCGATTCTCACTGGGGTTTCTCGACTCGCGAGGCGAGAAAGCCAGGGTAACACAGAAAATCAAAGGATGCAGAGCTTTCTCGACTCGCGAGTCGAGAAAACGCAGATAAGTAAAAGAAAATTAGACATTCAAGGGACTTTCGACTCATGAGTCGAGAAAACCCGGGCTACTATTTCTTGTTTATTAGGGTGTTTGTAGATACTTTCATGCTCGACATTGGTACATTGGTTGAATGCAGCTTATTATCGACCAGATCATACACGCTAGGCAACAATGGAAAGCATTGGGTTGTCCTCGGCGTCCTAAAGGAAACAGGGCTCCCCCGGATAAGTGGAAGACCTTTGAGAAACTATGCGGAGATATGTTCACTGGAGGGAGGGAAGATGATGAGGGAGAGGAAGAAGAGGAGAAGAAGAAGAGAACACCAAGGAAAGGCAGGGAGTCTCTCTCAGACCAATATGACCTCATTCTTAGCACTGAGGCGGTCTGGGAGAAATGGACTGAGATATGGGCTAAATGGACAAGAGGCAAGTCAAGGACAAAGAATGGAGAATTTCCAAGCGGCCGGACCCCAAGTTGTTTGACAAGCGGTTCATGAAGAGGATACTGAGGGCCTCACGGACAAAGAAACGCTTGAACTACAAGGCAAAATCTTGGATGGAACAATCCTGCTAAGGAAGACCGGGGAGTTCTAAAATGCGGGATTTAAAGGATTATGCCACAAATCCTAAAGCGGCAAATATGCGTTAGAAGAAGGCATCACGGAAGTTCGCAACGTTGCATCTAATGAATACCATGATTTTGATTATTACAAGGAAAAGGCTGCCCTTGATGAGGAAGACATGAAGGAATTGAACCGCCTATGTCAACCCTACATCAACACCAAGCTGAAGCGTAACGTCAAAACCCTTCCTTTCCCCGAACGTGCTATGGCAATTCAAGAGGAAGCTTGGATTGGGGGGTGGTCCCATTTAAAGGCGGACAATAGCTCCCCCATTTACGGTTACTTTGGGACACAAGGGATTTGGTGGTGAACTGGGCTTTTTGGACCCGTGGCACTATTTGCCATCAATATGATCGAAGACCCCACCCTTTTTATGACAAAGCGACATAGAGCGTTGGTACAAGGCGTGTACGGACATGACCGACCCGGATACTTTCGGTTTCCTTGTCTTTTGCATGCGGTGCAATCGGACAAGCTTCTTTGTCTCCCAATGGGCGGTGATATTAACTTCACCAACAAGATCATGCACTCCATATACGAACTTGATCATGAGTGCGGACTTGGCTTGCCGAAGGCACCAAGCTTTGCCAACATAGTTTTGGTTTTGATTTCAAGATCTACGGCGACGACGGATAAGTGGTGGTCTAGCGAGCATCATTATCTCGACAAGTTCATGATCTCTCAAGAGCGGATGGAACCCGGAAGGGGGGCAGGTTTATGGAGGATGTTCCATCGATGGACAAGGTCAGCAAAGATGGTGCGACCAGGTCCTATACATAGAATTCCTATCCGCCAAGAGTTATCAAGTACTTCATAACCAACTTGGTCGAGGAAGATCAAATTGTATCGCGAGTGGTACATGAATGGCCTTTTCTCTCGGGGGCTATCTTTGTTTGGAATGAAACCTATATCCGTGGTTGGAAATAAGGACATGGTTGAAACCATTGGTCATACACGGATCCGCTTCATGAGCATTTCAAGGGAAGAAGACAAATGGAAGCGAAGAAAAGACGACGAGGACGAGGGAGACAAAGTTTGGCGGAGACGAGAATGTCGAAGGTTTGGACGAGAATGCTTTGCGAAAACATTATTGAAAACCCGAGATTGAGGTGAGTTTACTTTTGCTTTATCGGTGTTTTTCGACTTCGCGAGTCGAGAAAACGTTCCTTTCAATACCTTTTCTTTTCATTATCGACTCGCGAGTCGAGAAAACTCGTTCCTTTCGGCGAGGATGTCATCATTTCGTGGAATTCGCGGTCAACGACTCCGGATCATTGTCATTGGAAAGCATCGGTTCACTTCACGAGGAGGAGAATGCACTTCCCAAAGACAATCCAGAGCGAGACACTGCTAACAGCCAGAAAGGACCGGAGAAGATAATGATCCCGCATTTGGATCCCGATGAACCGGAAATATGGTCGAGCCAAACTCAATCGGGATCCATTTGGTCCCACCAAGCTTGTAATATTTGACGTCAATGGAGTATTAGCTGCAGTATACCACGACAAAGACGTCCCCGAGATTAACACCTCGCAGATCCCAATCAAGACAGAGCATAAAATAGTGTATCCAGAGGCCTAGAGCTAAGGAAATTATTGAATGGTGCCCGAACGCAGGGGATTGAAGTGGGCATATGGTCTTGTATGGCAAAGAAAAATATTGTCAATGTTCTTGGTGTTCTCGGCATTTCAGTTTTGAAGTTCAAGTTCGTTTGGGGAAAGTGAAAGGGTCGAGCATGTGAAGGACCTCGATCCAGCCATCACAAAGGGAAGCCTATAATGGTGAAAAGGTGGGCCAGCGTTTATGAGCAATTCGGGACTATGGCAAACACAACACGCGATCATAGACGACTCCGCCTACAAGTGCTATCATAACGCGCAAAATACAATCATTGCTAAGCCATATCGACCTGAAGAATATGAGACGGATAGGTGGTTGTCCTTCGGACTGTGTCCTGTCTTGGCGGAATCCCTCTTTGCCATTCTTGTCGCCGATGTGCTTACGAACTATCCGAGCCTCACGGAACCCGATCCAGAGAGCAAGCCGATCATGAAAGCTATGGACGACAAATACTTTGGTGAACAAGAAGAGTGACCCCTGCTTTCAGATAGTCAAATTGTGTGAATATTGTAATCGAACGTGAACACATGTATTGACCATTTTGTAATGAATATACTTGTATATTGAGTTTTCGATGCCTTTCTCGACTCACGAGTCGAGAAAGGCATGCTTGTCGTGTTGATGAAACCATTTGTATGTTTGATTGTGTGACTGGATGCAGCCACAATCTATTATGATAATGCTTGTACATTGGGTTTCCTGGGCCTTTCTCGACTTTCATGGTCGAGAAAGGCATCTTCGTTGTCTCGTTGACAAAAGCATTTGTATGCTTCCGTGTGTGATTGGATGCAACCATATTCTAATGAGAATGGTTGTACTTTGACTTTTATGGGCCTTTTCGACTCATGAAGTCGAGAAAGACACTACTTCACCGTCATTGGATGCGGTTGTATGGAATGAATGTTCTCCGTTGTAATTTGATTTCAACATTCTTTTCTTCGTTTTGACTAATAGCACCGTGATTGTTAATCATACTCTCCTTGCTCCAGGTGGTTTAGGCACATATCCGACACCAAAGCCGCATCCCGCTCGGGCATCACGAGAGACCGCTCCAGCGACACGAGATCCAGCTCAAGGCGGAAGAAATATCGTTAAAGCACGAGATCCCGGTCACGCCTACACTCTTGCGGCCTTTGGGACAAGGTTGCTCGCGAATCCGAGAGGTTGCTCGCTACACCACGGGGATAAAGAACGGCGAAGAACAAGCAGAAGTCCGGGAAGCTCAAAGCATCTTGCAAGCATTGCATAGCATCCCACGGAGGTTGGGGAAGGAGCATATTCGATGAAAAGGCTGCGGGAGGCGAGTGGAGAAGTCGGGTGGACAGTCTCCCGAGTAGCTCGAGAGGCACCTCCACGTGAGGCATTCCACACTCTTTCGGGTTGCCCCCAAGGCTTCTGAGGCGGCATGAAGAAGCCCCGCAAGTTAATCCCCTAAGGTGGACCACCTACCAAGATGATGTAACTGTAGTGACAGCAAGACCACCATGGTCTCTGCGTCCGATGTAAAATACATTGTATCTGTTCAATTTATTAATAAAAATTCTTTTTCAACTAGATCTTTGGTTTTAAACTTTAATGAATTTCCTTTGTTTCAGTTGCATTGTTTTTGTTCTCGACTCGCGAACCAGGGAAAACTGCAGCAAAGCTCGGATTCAGAGTTTTATTCAAAAATTGGAATTAAGGATAGTTTTCGGGTCGGGGTGCTACTTTTTATGTAAATTAACCGGGTTCCGAAAAAAAATGGGAATGGAATGAGTCCCACTTTAATTAAATACGACTTAATTCCACTAAAAACAACTGTGAAGGAAAAAAATACATGTTGACAAAAAATCACAAAAACTATGCCAATTTTTTCTACGCATGGATTTTTTTGCCAAAGGACCACCGTGGGAAATTTCCGCCAAAAAACCACTGTCTCTTTGTGCAAATCCGGATAAACGGGCCACGTGGACTTTTGGGCCATTTTGGTGTTGTTTTTGGCATAAAACAACATTTCCGTACAACTAAAAAAAAACTGTGGACAAAAAATTGGGGTCAGTGTGTTATATGCAACATGATGGGCTTTGACTCAATGTAAGCATTTTTGGGTTTTAAGCCCATCAAGCCAACTAAATTCTAACTTCTAGAGTTCTATACTCCTTGTATTGAAGGTTTGCAGTTGTATAAAACTTCATTTGCAGTTGTACAAAGATTCATTCTTATTTTTCATAATCCTCAAAATTCATTTGCAGTTGTACAGAGAATCATTCTTATTGTTTGTAACCTCAAAAAATGTGTGTGTGGGGCATCTTTTAATTCATTTTATTGTTCAACAAGTCTTAATAAATGTTGATAAATTAAATAGTGTTGTCCCCAAAATCGTCCCCTTCTTCTATAGCAAGCCCCTCTTTTATGAGGCACTAAATCCTTTAATTAAGGGCTCAAATGGAACTCTTTGGCAGAACCATAAACTGGCAACTAGTCGATCCGATCTAATGTTATCTGCCTCTAACTTTCTTTGTTTAAACAATAAATGTATTCCCTTGTGAACTTGGCTTTCTTTTTTAATCAAGCATTGCATTGTCAAATGTTGGACTTTAATAGCGGGTTCAATTGCATGGGGGTGAACTAAAGAAATGTTCACGGCGGCCTTGGCCGCCGCGATAAATTTCTTGTAGTAGTAAGGCATATATGCGTCATTGTTGAATCAACATATCATGGTTTCTGTTCAGAGAAAGATATAGCTGCTATTTATTAGACTCTCTTCTGACAAAATACGCCATTATGTCATTGTAGGACCACTAAAACTATCAGAGTCAGAATTTGCATTTGCTAGTCGCTTGATATATAAAGACAATAATCTTGACAAAGCTAAAATATCTTGCAATATCAACCTTGTTAATTTGGGATTTTCTGGTTTGGCTAAAAACTTTTTTGGATCTTTTTTTTTTAAATAATTTACTATGAAGCAAGACTGATGCATGCACCTATAATATCTCAACGACAAGTAGATTTCCTGCACAAGAAATGGAACTTGACATTAATATAACATGGAAGAAGCTTATTTCAATGCCCAATTTTTCTCTTATAGATGTCTCTGGCAATAAATGTTATAAATACCAATTTAGTGTCTCTGGATGGATCTTTCACCTGTCTTAGACTTGTAACACCATTTGCTCAAGCATAGATCCCATGCATTTATGTAGGCCACTGTGATATTCCGCATGGCCTCCACACATTGGACATTTTTTCAGAGCTCCAAACATCATGCCATCAGCGCTACACGAATATAAATTACTTAAAAATGTACGCCTAACATGTTTATCAAGCTGGATCAAACTCGAAGATGTTGCAGCACGCTCCCTTGCCAGAAAAAACAGAAATATAGATTAAATGGTATTTCCTTCTGCATGGATATTCAACTAAGCAATGAAATGGTAACTCCGGTAGTTATAAGCAGATAATCCCATGGAGCAGATAGTAGAAGAACAAGCTTAAAATTCTTAACCATGACGATTTTCCATCTCTAGCCCATTCCAGTGTCTCTTCCCAACAGTAGAATCATCCAAAACGGAGTTGGAATCGTCAAGTTATAGTGTTTTAAGGAAGTGCTATAAAAAACGATGTAAATGAGCATAACTTATGAATTTCAACTCCAATTTCGATGAATTTGATGTTGTTCGGAAGATCTTATCCAGATCTATAATGTTTGTGAAGACAACTTTTGCATTTGAGGAGCAACAAAAACTCTACGATCTTTTTCCCATTGGAATTTTCACAAGGGTATATTTAGAATTTTCCCAAAACGTAAATAATTTACTGACGTGGCGTACATGTGGCACACGCGTGGCACACGCATACACTGGCCAGCAGACGTCAGACGTTTTCGGCCAGCAAAAAACCCCTCAAAGGTGTTAGAATGTTGGAGCATGTGTAATGGGCATCCACCCAATCATAAGAGGCTCATTTCTCAACAAAAGGGACTTTACCTATTTGCAGGAGTGAACCAAATGCAGGAGTTTCATGTTTTGGTCTGATCAAAATTAGGGCGGCAGACATGATCTGCTTCTGTTTAAAATTCCATTAGTCTCCTAGTTTACCGCCAAAAAACAAAAGCAGGGACATGGCCAAGAAAAGGAAGAAGTTTTACGCCGTCCTAGAAGGTCATGCCCCAGGCATCTACACGAGTTGGGAAGATTGCCAACGTCAGGTGAGCTGCAAGGATTTCATAAATGGTCTTTATGCCAATCATCTGTTGACAACGTATAAACATTGTTGAAGCATGTAATTATGCACTGGCCTTTGATCGTGCAGTTAGAAGGCTACGCTCATAATCGATTCAAAGGTTTTGAGACGGTGAAGGAAGCAGAACACTTTATGAGAGGGGTAGCAAGTTGAATTTCTGGGGTGAAGTTCACAAAATGGTGGAACATCTCTGTTTCTTACGATGTCAGCTGCTGCTCTTTTCCTTCAGGTGATTGATGGAAATGCCAGACTGAAGAAAAGGAGAAAATTCTATGCAGTTCGTGTGGGAAAACAATGTGGAATCTATGAAACTTGGGAGGAGTGTCAGTTTCAGGTTTGTTTAAAGCAAGATCTCTGTGAGCAACTTAACGTAGAATATTTAGATAGTGAGTCATCTACGATACATGATAGCCAAAATGAAGAAATTGGAAGACCAAGTTATTTCCTAGCTGTTCTGGCTTTTGCTTGAGCATTTTTGGTAACTGTGCTTAGTTCATTGTGTTAAATTACTTGCTTAGTACAGTTTATGTATGCGCAAACCTGGACTACAGCCAGTATCAGATCATCAATACATGTTTTCAATTTGAATAATGAGCAAACTGTTTCAATTGCTACTAATGTGTCAGTAAAATAATCATAATGCTCTTTTAACAACAAATTATCATTAAAATTTGATGTAGTTTTCTGCCAGATACGTGGATTTCCACGAAGTCAATACAAGAGCTTCATATCCAGGACACAGGCAGAGGATTATTTGAGTGGTGTACCCAAGTTGGCTATATACAAATCGGACTTGCCTCAAATTCCTGTAGGCTTTTGCTTTTATTGTTCTCTCTCTAGAATAATTCTATTACTGGTGTTGACAGTAGATTTGTTTTTAGGCATGGAGTTGGTTAGACAGTCAAATACGGTTCAGAGCTCCAAATTATCAAGTAGAATTGGTCCTGTCTACCTCAAAGGAAGCCAAATTGACTGAAGAGGAGGTAGGTTGTAGCCATTGTTTTCTTTCCATGCATATGCAGCTCTCGTTTTAAGAATCTATCACCTCCAATTTTGGTTAGTTTTTTATCTTATTGTCTGTTACCTTTCATGGAGTGCTCAATCAATATTATTGTTTTAAGAATGTTACAGGAATCTGATATTTCAGAATTGGCCTTCATTATGTCATCGTTATAATTGCACTTGGATGGTTGCGGCAAGAAGGGGCATTATTGCCCCAGTTCAGCAACTTTGTTTATACGTCTATGCTTCGAATTTATAGCCTTTTCTTCAGATTCAAGTCCTTTTGGTCATGTAGTATGGCAGCATGGAGGATTGTTTTGGTAGCTCTACTCTCCAATGGGACCATGGCTTATTATGGAAGCATGGAGGAGTGTTTTGGTACCTTCTCCCCCCACTGGGGCCATGATTTAATATGGAAACTCGGAAAGTGTTTTGGTAGCTCCATGCTCTATTTGGACTATGGCCAGCCAATCATGGCTCTAATACCATGTTAGAGAGTAACTGGCTACCAATTTTAGGACCTTGTTCCTGCAAACCAATTGTTCTATCATCGAGTTACTGTCTCCTTACTTGCCCTACCAACTAATGCGACATCGGCTTGAGGTCGTATGGAAGTGCATGGTAAATGTTTGAGCCCACAATCTTTCTTGTGGGTTCGGTAGACTATGCTTATGTCCCAGTGGCCGACGTTCTAAATAGGCTCACTATAAGAGGCTGGAAGTATGGTATCCCTACGGGAATAATCAAATAAATGCTGGCTTTGCACCACTGGGCTGGATAAAGAAAGCAAGTCTAAGATCAGTGGATAACCAATCGTGGGCATCCCCTAAGACAAAAAGCTTGAGTAGTTGGCCTATGCTTGATCTTCAAAGGTCCCCAAAAATCTTTCTTTCTATTTCTTGTTAAATGTAGAATTTGTTAATTACCATTGATTGCACGCATTTCTCATAGTTCTCATTACTTTGTTGTGCTTCTTACTTGGCCAGGGTATTTATCGACTTGAATATGATGGGGCTTCTAAAGGAAATCCTGGTAAAGCAGGGGCGGGGGCAGTGTTGCGCTGCCCCGATGGGTCACTGGTACGAGAATGCAAATGCTGTATTGTTAGTTTCATAACCTTTTTTTATCGACGACCACCTCGTAAACAGAAATGCGAATTGGCACAAGGATTGGAAGTAACCACGACAAATATTGCAGCATATCGAGCTCTTATTCTAGGTTTGCGAACAGCAATACAATATGGTGTAAAAAGGTTGAAAGTTCAAGGAGACTCAATTCTTGTGCAGCAACAGGTCTAAATGTTTGTGAATATTGTGCTTGTAGTATGGATTGTTAACTGACTGAGCTTCATTTCTTATTTTCTGGAACCAGATTTATGGCTGCTGGGCAGTTAAAAATGAGCAGATAGCTATTTTATATGACGAGGCAAAATCTTTGATAACAAAATTCGAGGAGGTCTCTATTTGCCATGTCCAAAAGGTATGCTGATATGCGTGTGAATGTGTTCCATAGAGTTACTGTTTAGATTGTGAAGCATTTCACTTATTGCTACAGCTATGCAGTGAAAAAAGGTTTATGGATCAGAATAGCAGCTGATGTACCAATAGTATAACTACTAAACAACAGTATATAAATTTACTATGGCATATTCTATGTAGTGATAATATACACATTTACTATGGGATATCTGGGCTCAAGAATCAAGGCATCATGTGAGGCTTTGTCTTTTCCAAATAATAGGAAGAGGTTTTTTTCTGGCAAACATGTCAGTAAAACTGAACCGGCTATATTGATGTATTCGATGTGCATCTATTCTGTCTAGACCATCTTGGATTCCAACATAAAGTCAGGACTTCTAGAGGTAAATCTGATTGCATTGGAGTAGCAGAATTTTTCAGAACCAGTCAATAAATTGACATTCGACACAATCCGTACATTTTGCATCTACTCCTAGCCCTTCTTGTCAGAACTAAAACAGAATATAGTCTGAGCAGTAATCAATTTGAGATGTTTGTGACACAACAGGTGAAGTTTGTGCGTCATGAACTTGATACTTCACAAGTGATGCAACTGTTGGATTCAATTAAATTATACTTATTAGGGTAGAAACACAGTGCATAAGAATGCCCTAATCTAACTCGAGAGAAATTTAGAACCAAACAATGCAAAAATGGGAACTAACTAGGTTGGACGTAACTGTGCCTTCTAGACACTTCAACAGCTTATGAGATGATACATCGCCATGGTAGTTGCTAGAATATCATCTTATCTACCTTCTGTGTAGTTGCCAGTTGCCGTATGGTGTACACATTATCAGCGCCAATGATGTATCTGATTTGGACGGGGCAGCATGGTTAATGTTTTGTCATCACTTAGTGTAACCTTCTGATGTCTGACATTACTTTTTCCCTCAATTCAGTCACTGAATTTGTATGGTTTACCAAAGGTTTGTTGAGGGGCTACCTTTTAGTCGAAGCCACGGGAGACCCTTAGGGTCTACGAGACTCACTAGGTATATAGAAACTTCATCATTTAGGAGCATCCCTCTAGGTTGAAAATGCTAGATAAATCTAGCAAGTAATAAAAAAGAAACAAATTATGTAGAGTAAAGCTCATCACAGAATCTACATTCTGATTGGTTTAAGGGACTGTAAGAATCCTATGATGCCTTGTATGCACCTATAGCCCCTTTTCTTCTTTTGGAAAGGTTTCATGTGGGGCTGTCAAACCTTTGTCTTAGCTTTTTGGCCGTTTTCAGAATGAGCTTAACAAACATTTATGATTTCACTTTCCTATTACTGTAAAATGGTGCTGACAAAGGGATCAGCACTGTTTCCTTTGACTCTGAATTAACTGATGCACCCTCTTTATGATCTCCTGAGTTTGGTGATTTCATATAGATATACAAAGTGAAATTTCTTGTCTGGGAAGTTCATGAATGCCTCTAAGTGGCCGGGTTCCTGAAAAAACAGTCCTATTTTGTATTATGCTGGGCACAGGAAGATGAAGTGTTTTTCTGGTTTCTGCCGCTCCCAAGTCGCACATTTACCAGATTCTATGCTCTTTTGCCCTGCCCTTGGCTCGCCCACCGTTTATCTCTAACTGAAGAGACACGAAACTGCCAGTATACAATCCTGAGATTATGCGACAAATTAACTATCTATGATGTCAAAGACATTAGCACCTACCATTCTTCAATTGTTTAGTGAAGTGCTGTGGTTTGTGGGGACCCAGTGAATTCTGTAGATTATCTTCTAATTATGATTAGACATATCATGGCAAAACTGTATGAAGTGAATTATAGCATTTTCACATAGACGCATTCATATAGGGTTAAGGGCCTGCTTATTTTTTCAAAGAACCTCTCAACACTTGATCACATCTTCACTTTAAGGGCAATCATTGAAGAGGCAAGGCCAGAAAGGGTAGGGTATATTGCCGTTTTTTTTAAGTGCTAAAGCTTTTGATAGAGTTCTGCTGAGACTTTCGCATGCCTAATTTAGGTAGTGCGGGAGACTGCTTGCGTCTGCACAGCTTGGACTGCATTGTAGCCTTCTAAAATGTGCATGGGACAAAATAATAATAGTAACTGAAACACTGGATATTTTGAGAATGTTTTGGACCCGGTGAAATAATTCGAAGGAAATGTCTACAACCATTGGTCAAATGTGATTCGAAAATGCTCAACTGCGTTAGTTTTATTTAGAGGCATTCCATAAAGAAAGGGAACTGCAAAGGAGCAAAGACCAAAGTGATTTAACATCTCTTGAAAGGGACTAAAACATCATTTGTCTGTTTTCTAGAAGTTCTTTATGCCAGATACGTGGAAGTGGTGTTTTTAGGTCTTTTTCAGATGGAAGAGTGCCTCCAAGTTAAGTTTGTTAGGATATCCCAGTTAATAAACTAAATGCATTATACAAAGTTCATACAAAGATCCTCTTATTTAAGATGCCTGCAGCTCTATATGGCTCATAGATTTAGAGGATGTTCATAAAAAGCTCCTCTTATTTGAGATGCTTGTAGCTCTCTACGGCTCATAGATTTAGGGAGTTGATCTTCGGGCTGATGAGTAGTAGAAAGGCTTCAAATGTTATATCTATTTAGAATAATGAAGATCAAACGTGACATTATGCATGGTAAATTTAATGCGAATGCTGCGGCTTGAAGTTGTCTTTTAAGCAGTGCCAATATGCATAGGCTACACCATTAGGAGACACACACGAAGGGCATAAGAGGTCTCAAGATGTTTTTTCAAAACCCTTCTGATCGTCTAGGACAGCTAAATGTTCAGTTCATTGGGCTCTACAATGAATAGTTTTTCCAACTTAGCAGTGCCTAATGATTCAAAAGAGTGTTATGCATAGTTATATGCGCTGGTAGATCCTCAGCACGGTCATCATCAACAATCTGACTTGGCAACGGACTCACAACATCCACACCTGTTGATGCATGGACTGATATACAACTCATTCAGTTCCTATTGCAAGTTTCTGGCAATAGTTCCATAGCCAGTTCCATCTCCCTCACATGCATGGTCATCCACAATACTATCTTCCTTCGTTGCACGTGCTCATGCTCTCCATGTTAATTTACATTTGCGGGCCAGACGCCTCTTCCTAGCTGACTGTGCTTCTTGTTCGGGCGTAGCATGTGTTGCCTACACAATATAACATGATTTGATATGACGCTCTTGCAACACATGGGCAAGCCGGCTACAGAGCTGTCTAAAGAATACTTCTGGATAACTGTTTGCATGTCTTAACTGATGTTGTTATTGGAGGAACAGGCATCCCTAAGAATGTGAGTCTTCATGAGACAAGTAGGTTGTTTTCCCATCAGAATACAGTGCGTCGTGATCCCTCACAAACTATTCTTCATCTTTCTCAGAAGTGCGAAAAAGTCAAGGGCTGGTAAGTCTAAGCATATCAATTGCGAGAAGGAAAATGCTTTTGTGATCTTGACTTGCATCAAATTCATTCATTTTACTTGTTCAACCTACTGCATCATTAAAGGAACATACGGTTGCCTCTATGAGCTATTAGGAGTATAATGTCTGGTAGCTATTATGACAGACATGTCTACTTTTATTCGTTCATGAATGACTCAGGTTAGCAGATGGTACCACCAAAGAGTTTTGCAGTAATTTTTTGTTTTTTTCTGATTCTATAGGTCTTTAGTAGCTAATTCCATTTCGTCCTTTTTACCTCTTTTGCTCTTTCCCTTTCTTGTTGGATAGTACCATAAGTGATTTGAGCAGTTCTTGAACGCAATACATTTGTACATCAACATGGGGATCGTTGCTAGCTTCAGCAGAACAGAAGCCGAGTTGAAGGCCATGTGCACTGTCTTTGAAAAGATGATTTGGCTGATTTATCTAAACTATAGAAGAAATCCACTTCTCGTCACAATGAAGACTTATTTTTTCACATCCTTCTGGCGGTGCTCTTTCTCCACATTTAATATAGGTCCCAAAAAATCAGCTGACATGGGTAGATAGACTGGTTTGCCTTTGCTCTTTTCGTCAATGATGAAGAAGATGCTTCCATCTGCATATGATCATGCAGTCCATGTTAGCCTGTTGCTTGAGCAGGTTTCCCCTTTTATATTGAGTCCCATAGTAGAAGAAGCTCCAATGGGCATGGAATTTTCTCCAGAGTTTGCTAAACAAGGGCGAGAAGTTTTTGATTTTATGGTTTACAACAAGCTGGAAGTAATGTTTTTAGCTTGACAAAGTTAAACCGAATGGCTTTTTCGCTTTTATGTTTAGAGGAGCGGGTCAGAGCCTAGCCTTTATTTTAAATGGGTACTAAATTACTGGCCAATTCAGATTTAGCTTCTCGGTTGATTTGCTTCAAAATGCATAAGTTCACATGAATTAGAGTATGTGTGTGTGTGCGTGTGTGTGTCATGATGACATAACACATATATGCTGCTGTGCGTAGTTAGCTGTTTCAATTAGTGTTTCGTGTGTGAGCCTTGCCACTCATCTCTTGTGTTTGTATGTTTCTGTCATGTCTCATATATCAGAGTAGGATCTGATAACTCATTCAACTTCATTTGACTATTAACATTTGCAGTGTTGCATCTGAAAAATCTTTGGACATTTAAAGTCAATGGCATTGAGCTCTAAACAAAATCACCCCTCTGTTGCTGGAGAAGAAGCATGTATCCCAACTGTTACTTAAGCCATGCTTTGTAGTGTCCTTTTTTTCAAGTCAATTTACAAAACACCTGGAGACACAAGTATTCTTCATTTGAGACATGAGTTAAAAATTTGGTTCATCAGCGTTGTTCTACACTAAGTGTCTTGTTTTCTCCATTCTCCACTTTTTGGTAATTTCAAGGTTCTTTATCCCACCTTTGGCTATTTTAAGACAGGATTGATTTTCATAGTTTGCAAAATCCTCTTCATTGGGGGGTTTCTCAACTGCTTATGATGATTTATAGGAATCAAATTGTCCAGCAGATGCGTTGGCTAAAATGGCTGCAGAACTTCCAGGTAAAATATTCAAGGCTGTTTGTTTGAGTTTTTAGCCATAATGTGGTACGGGGTCTTATATTTACTTTTTGCATCCAGAAATTAGTGGTATCTGTTCATTTCCTCCTGATTCTGAAGTGAAAAACGTAGGAGGCTTTGGAGCCACATGCCCCTTACTATAAACTTGGAAACTTACAAAGCGTTGGAGGTATAAATTATAACTTACGTTTCTTATCCTCATATTTTTGATCATGGGAATCCATATTACTTATTAAGACCAATTGCTAAAGGACTAGAAGTATTTTTCTGAGTATTTGGAGAGTTGTCAAGCTTCCTTCTGAATACTCTGCACAGGATAGTGAAACATTACTTCAGAGAGGTCTGTATTCACGGCTGCTCTGTTATAAATGATACAATGTTAATCTTGTATTTATGCTAACATAACATGCACAACATACATAATGCAACATAAGTTCTTCCTTCATTTTTGAAGCAAACCCCCTATTTTGTATGTACACCCAACCACAACACTCTACATGATTTGCGGCACTTTGCATATTCAGATAAGAATTTTATTTTCAATTTGTATTTTGGTTCTGAAGTTTGGTCATAACTTGTTGTCCGCTCCCTTTTTCTCTTACATTCAGTTCAATGCCTCTTGTAAATTTACAACATTAACCTTGTCATATTTACTTTAACTTTTAGAGAAACAAATCATATGCAAGTTGTCATGTTGCTATATGATCAAACAATGCACATCATCTTTGTAGCGTTTATATTGTGTTATGTCGTCCATACGAACCAGACAGCCACATTAGATAGTTATCCACGCCTAAATTCCTATTCCTATTCTTGTTAGACGACAAAGTGTATTCTCGGGCACAAAGCTATCCACCTGAAACGTGTCACAGCTCTTTGTTGGATAACAGTGTCAAATTTCATTGATAAGATCGGTGCATTTATTGGCTCCCGATTATGGGTTGGATTCCAGTGGGATATCAGACTCGTAGATTGGCTTCTATTTTGCAAGTCGAATACCAAAAACGTGGTATTCAACTCGTAGATTCGCATCTAAATTACGCCTAAAAAATATTGCGTGAGTCGAATGCCCCTCCAAAGTAAAAAAATGATAAAAGGCGGATTCAAACCGAAGGAGGTTGATAACCGAAGGAACCAACCACCTGTGCCAGATAGCGTTATTGCAATGGAATTCATTCTCATATCATAATAAACTATGATAAATATGCACGGCGTATTCGACTCGCCATGTTTTGGAATCGAACACTCTTTGGGAGCCAATATTTCGCTCGTGATAAGATGGCAAACACTATCCCATAGAGGACAACTCTAAGAGGATATGTAACAAGTTGTTAAGAACTTACATGGCATTGCCTCCATTCGTGACATTTGATGCCTGAAGCGTGGAGCATTCACTCGCATATTCTTTTTCAGCACTTCAATGGAAATATTGATGGACCATATAATTTCTAGGCAATATTGATGGACAATATAATTTCTAGGCATCGTCGCCGCCATTATTTTTCAAATAGCAATCTAAAACACATGCAGGTGTAGACGAGGAAGCTGAATAGTGTGTTAGTGTCCATTACACTATACTAGTCTCCATTACATCATAAACGAGGCATAGACAAGGAAGCATGAGTAGTGTCCATTACAAACTCCATAAGACGAAGAAGCATGGACAGTATGATTCCTCGTCTACGCAAGTGTTCTGCACGAGTTTTGCCTTGTGTTGGAGGAAGCTTTTGCAGTGTAATGGACGTTGTTCATGCTTCCTTGTCTATGGGCCCTTGTGTTGAAGGGAACTTTTGCAGAGCTAGGGAAGCGAGAGAAAGATTGCATCGAAGTTATTGTGGGGCAAAAACTTGCATCAGAGATCGTATTGGACTGCTGCAATTTTTTTTTTTTTTTTTTTTTCCCTAGGTGGGGGTTCTGTCTATGTGGATTCAGTTTATCACTTGCTTTTTTTTTTTTGTAAGGGGGAGTGTCGTTTATGTGGATTCAAGTTTGAGGTTTGTATAGGTTGCTACGAATCGATTTGTGCATGCCTTTGTTAAGAGCCTGTTGATAGGAAAGCTTGGGTCACGTATCCATGGCATGTTAAAGACGCGGATGCTTCGATTAAGGGCTAGTATATTCTGAATCAAAAGTATGGTAGATAAGGGTTTAATTTGTATCATGATATATATGAATAGGGTGTTTCGATAAAGGTAAAATTTGATTAAGGTAGAGATAATGTGCATGGGTAGGTCCGTACACGAGGTAGGGGTCTGGCGTAGCCCATGCCCCGCGTAAGGGCCTACCCAGGCACATTCTCCCACGTAACGAGTGCAGGAGATTTTTGATGACATGGCATCATCAGATGGAGACACATGGCATAAAACAAGAAGCCCACTCAGAGGGGCCCATCGATCGACACATGCCTACATTATCAAATGTAATCTAGGTCTGAAATAAGCTGTAAAGAAGTCGGTTTGATCCAAGAATGGGCGAAAATGAAATCGAAGCTTAAAGACCTCATGGGAAAAGTTGGGCATGGCTAGATCAGGCTGAAATTTCATGACATGGGGGCCGAAATTGCTCTTAGGAGGTCATTTTGGCTGAATCAAGGGTCATTATAGTCTTTTGGGAATGATCGAGGAGTTGTGTATGGAAGACTTCAAGCTGCAAAAAATAACTACCCTCGCCATTTTGATGGCCCTCAATTTTTTTTTGGAAGTAAGACCCTTGGGCTAGGGCGTTATCGCCCTTAACACAACGTCTCGAGAGTTTTGGGCGATCCGATCACCATTAAAATCGATCTGGATTGTCCATTTGATAACACCATAGGGTTTAATGAAGTAGTTGTTAATGGCTCCAGTAAACTGCTGGCCAAGCTTGATCTCAACTATTGGATCATCATAAACTTGAGGGACGGTGTGTTAAGGAAGTGCAAAAAAAAAAAAAAAAAAAAAAAAAAAGAAAACAGGTCGAAATGCGGTTGGAAAGGGTTGACATTGTATTAGGAAGTGTCAATTTGCCTTGGTAAGCCTCTGGTTTGAGGGATCGATGCTCCATGTTTCGTCCTTTTTGCTATTTTCACATGCATTTCTTCAACTCTATTTAAATAAATTATTTACTTGATGTACAAGGCGATATATTTCAATTAGAAGTGTTAAAGACATGGAGAAAAAAGGCCGCCTTGTATTTCAGACTACCAGAAAAAATATTTGAAAGTGCAATTTTTGGTGTATATCATATTCTTTTGTTTTTAAAGCCAGAATATTACCAAAACATTTTTAGATAGTCAGTTATTTTTAAGAATGGGCGGATTTTTCGTGGAGAAACCTCCTGTTTTCGATCCATGGTTAAAGAATAAAGCTCAATGGTTTACTGGAGGGCACATCTAATTGTCACAGATAGGCAGAATAGCCACAAGTAGTATGAACATGCATTGGTTAAAAGAAAATATGAATTATAAGCCTGATAGCTCTAAGACTAATGAATTAATTATACCGTTGGCCCCTCGAAATAGAGCCTTGGTACATGAACACATCATCCAGTTGCATTATTTATTTTTAAGTTGAAAGTGTCGGATTTTGAGAATACACATTAGCTTCATGAATAAATCCCTTTGCCATATTGGTACATGGATTTGGGGCAGAAGCAGTTATGAGGTGATGGAAATTACAAAGTTGATAGTGGCATGAGATGTTGTCTAGGTACCTTTAAGGGTCCATGTGACATGAGATAAGTTTACACGAATGCAATTGGCCAAGAAGACCGTGAGAAGCTTATGGGGGCTTTTAGTTGTGGCTACGACGTGGAGCATTGTTTGTCTAATAAAATGTCCAGATTATGATTTTATCTATATTTGGTAATGGGTAAATGTTGCATTCTTTCTGGGGGATGACCTTTAAGATGATAAGCTTTGTATATGGGAGAATATTCGTATCTATTATTCTTCTTAGTAGATGTTCAACACATATGTGAAGATGTTGGATGAAGTTTTGAAGTGGATTAGACATATATTACTTTCCCTCATGTAGAAAGAGAGGTTACAGAAAAACTGATGAAGATCCGGAGCTGTGGAAGAACAACCCCCTCTGAATACCCCATGAAAAGTAGCACACGATCATAAAAAGGTGGTGGACCTGCTCAAGCTACTTTGAGGATGCTATATAGGATGAAATATCTATGCCAGGCAAAATATACCAGCAAGAAGCTTTGTAAATATTGTTATGAAAAACCTATCAAGGATCAAATGTTATACTAAGAATTCTTCATCCATTTTCATGGTGTATATCTTACTTGCCAAGGTGCGACACTCTCAGAAGAGTTTTCAATGGCACGTGTTCAACATGTCTTTCAGTCTCACCAGATGTATGGACAGAAGCATGAACTGTAGTTGAGGCAACTACAATTGGAATAGAAACTGGAACAAGTAACTAAGAAGAGGAGAGAGATGGAGCTCCTGTCTCAATTGAGGCGGCCCCACTCGTGCCATTAGAAGACATGTTGGGAAACACTAAAGGATTAAGGTGCGCCGAAGAATACAAACTCTCAGGAGCTGAAAGAGCACCCTCGCGAGCAGCATATTCTTTTCCAATTCCATTGTGTACTATGGTAGAACTACCAGAAGAACGTTTTGGCGGGCTGCGACTGGATCTTGTCATCTCCACCAAAAGGGGGGCCAAAGTTTCAGAGCTGAACAGTCCTTCCCCACAAGCCAATCTCTGAAACAATTAAGCACCACTGGATGGGGTGCTCAAAGAGCTTTCCAACAAGCCCAAAACAACCAAAACTGCCACCAGATGCAGAAGTTATGGCCAAAAGAAAATTGTAGCCAAACCTTAGCACCGCCAAAAGAGGGCCGGGACTATCAGGCGAGTTTTTTCCACCCAAATAGATGAAACATCATATAAATCATACACCAACGGAAAGGTCGTGCGGCGAGCTTTCCAATGAGCCTAAGAACACCCAAATCTAGTACCTGAATCATGAGTTATGAGCAAAAGAGCGGGGCTGAAACCATAAGCGCCATCATGAGTGCCCTTCAGGAAAAAAAAAATTGGCATTTCTAGGCCTTGTGTATTTCTAATCTAAGTGATTGGTAGTTCAGTCATGATGAGACTAAGTACACAAATTCGTGGGATAGGGTTGATATGCCATCTATGTTATGATAAAGATATTGTAAGGAATGCTAAGACTATTAAGGGATTGACTGCTAATATGGTTGAGGACATTGATTTAGCATCTATTGCCCCCTTTTTTTTCTTTTTTCTGGAAAAAGGTTTAGCCATAAATATGGAAAGTTACATTTGAAAGCCTTGCTAAATGTGGTGCACTTTGATGAGGATGCATTTAGTGACTTATTTTGCACTTTTAAATGTAGCATTGGAACATCTTCTAGACATGATGATCTTATAGACTAATAAATACATATTTCTTTTCATTTATTTAGTTAATGCCGTTAGATAATATTGGGTGTTTATTGAAGCCTATAGATCCTTAGCTTTCTCCCCATAACTTATCCTTCCTCACAACTTTTCCTGTTTGGGACAATGTAAGTCTTGACAATCTCTAATTATATATAATGGTAGACCTGAATGTGTTCCTTGATGCTCATCCTTTTAGCTTCAGCTCTTTGTAACGGTAAAACTATATTCCATATAATTGTATCATATTCAGGTCAAATACTAGCTCAGCTTATTACTTCGAACCGTGAAAACCTTGCTTCACCCATAGTCTAACTCATAGCTTCTAGAACTGCCCAGGAATATAAGCCATGCTCAACAAATATATCGACAAGCCCAACCTATGACAAAATAATACCATCTATATATACAAGAAATTTATCGCGGCGGCCTTGGCCGCCGCGAACATTTCTCTAGTTCTAACCCCGTGAAGTTGGACTTACCATAAGTTCTGGGTCTTGTTTAGTAAGGAATGTGTGACAGTTAGAGTTACGTGAATGTCAATTTCGAATGAATTGAATGCAGAGTGTATGAACTTGTGTCATTACCTTGAGTTCTCGTGCTCCTAAGGTAGATGGATGTTATAAGTGATCACAATGCATGACAACTTGCAAGGAACAATTCAACAAACCTACGCAATGTTCTAAAGGGAAAGACCTTTTATATATTACAATAAATGTTTTCGCAACATTTGTCTCAATGTCATAAAACTAGAGTATTTTTTAACTCAAGTATGCACTAGTGGATTGCATAGTTAAAAACTTGAAAGAAAGAGGCCAGTTCCTTGATTGTCGAATGGAAGCACCATTGCATTGTCTTCGACCCTTCGCTATTATATGCATCACCTAAGTTAGGTAGCAAGATCACACACAATATAAAAGAGGGCACATTTTTCTTGCGACTCTGGCTTATACCGAGGTGCCCCAACCCTTTCTCAGCAAATTAGATCGGCATTCCAAGGTTAGTTATGGGAGCTCTTGCCGTATTTTTTGTTGTTGTGGACCTCACATGCAATACATCAAATAAAATTTTTGTAATACATCAAATGTAATACATCAAAAGCTCTGCCTATGGATTAGAGTTTTTCTTAAAGTACGGGCTATGGTTGCATCTTAAAAAATCATGCAATTAAGGGATCTGTCGCACAATGAATTTAGCAAGAAAGAAGCAATTGGAATCCACCTGGAAAGCTCGTCATTGTAATTAATAGAGGCAAAGGGCATCGCTCACCATGCTCAGTGCTGTGCAGCACAACAGAAGAAATAGAAATCGCTGGAAAGGAAGCTTCTTGACGTAGGCCTATATGGAATTAAGTTTAGTAATACTTTGACCCATACAACAGATTAGAGCCTGGAGCTTCAATTTTCATATATTTACATGTCAATGGTGGACCTTAGTTTAAAAGTGGTAGAATCTCTAATGAAGAGCCAATCACGGAGGACCTTGTCACATATGACACTCTATTCCCACTTAACAAGAGGCCTCCCATTATGCCAGTTGTATATTACACCTATTTAAGGGTCTCCAAATGTACTTGCCTGGCTACATGCCATTTCTTTCAAGCCAGAATATTCTAGCTTGAACGCTACTTGGATATCGCAGGAATCTAATTCTCCCTTTTCTTACCCTTTTGAATCCATAATTCAGCTCTTCAAAAACTTGCTTGTCCCTTGATTCCAAGCCAGAAGCCTCGCCTGAGTATACATATCGACCAGGCAGGTATCCAGTTAGGAAATGCTTGTACGGAGCTTTTTTGTCTCGAGCATGGCATTCAACCAGATGGAAGAATTCTTGCGTATAACCCTGAATTTTATTAATCTTTTTCTCAGACTATAGAAATGCTCTGTTTCGCAGAGTCTTGATTGCTTTATTTTGAAGTACAATTTGATGGAATTATGCTGTTGATTTTGTAGTGAAGCGACCGGTACTGGAAAAGATTCTTTCAACACATTTTTCAGTGAAACTACGGCTGGAAAGCATGTTCCTAGAGCTATAATGGTGAATTTAGAGCCGGCAACATCAATAACAGGTTTTTTCAGAAATCAACGACGAATTTACACAGCCCATTCCCTTGTTTTTGCCATCTTCATCTCCAATCAATCCACACCGGAGTTCAAGCACAGGATCGGACATAGCCAATTCACGCCAGAGTCTAAGCACAAGACTGGACATAGCCATTGCCAGGTTTCTGATCCCTCTTGTAGAAATACTACCATTGCTATGGTAGAGCTTTACCTTCTCAAACTAGCACCTCTGTTTTTGCACTGCCTAACAAAGGCTCCTATTTTTACTCCATAAAAATCCCTGGTCCTGCTTACGAAAATCCCCTGTTTTGCAGAGAAATCCTCTGTTTTTTCCCCTTTCTTGGCGGACTTGCTTCCATTTATTTCTTCTCGACCCTTTCTCTTTATCTTCATTAACCACAGAGCAAAAGGTTTTGAACATGCATTACCAAAAAACATATAGCTCTGTTCTCCGGTCTCCTTAGCTCTGCTAAGAACCCGCTGCAAGAAAACTGCTTTGTTTTTTTTTTTTTTGGATCAGAGCCCAAATAGCTCTGTCGAACTTTCTATAGCTGATCAGAGCATATGCCGGAGAGTGCTATGGCGGATCCTCAATCTGTTGCAACTAGAAGGACCGGATAATGGAACCCAGAATTTCACATTCTTCCGTTTGTGATTCTGTGAACCAAATTCACCCAGAGAAAACTTCAAAGAAGAATTAACAAAGAGCAGGGCTCTTGTGTGCTCTAATGGCATTTTCAATTATCCTATATATTGTTTGGATCTGGATCGATTCAACGCAATAAAAATGGATCTTCTGGATGAACATATCGCAAAAAGAACGACTAGAACGACCGGATAATGGAACCCAGAAATTCACCTTCTTCTGTTTATCGATTCCGTGAACCAAATCCACCCAGTGGCAATTAACAATAGCCTGGATTCTTGTGTTGCTCCAATGGCATAAAGGAGCTCCAATGGAGTAACCCAGTTTCAGAAGAGGGTTGATAGCATTTTTAGTTCTGTCGGAGTGAGGAAGGAGCTTCAATCGAGCAACCCAATTGTAGAACAGGGTTAAGCCATCTAAGCAGTCTTGGTTTATCTGCCTGAAGTGGAATACCCTGGCTTGAGAAGGGCTTCTAGCTATGGCTGAACATGCAAATAGCTAGGGATTGCGTGCAGAGCAAGAAAGCCACCGTGAGAGATCTCCAAGATTGGACGGAATGGTGTCGACCATCCAATATTTCGTCTTTTAAGGTTTTAGAAATGGAGAGAAAAAGGTACGTGTCAAGCGCTTAGGTTGCTCTCAGCCCAGAAAAATTACTTCCCTATTTTTTAAGAACAGAAAACATACTGCTTTATATATGGTATGATATGGATATAATATTACAAGGTCGGCCCCAACAAGCACAAACCTGGCTTATCCAGCAGCCAAGGCAAAGCTTGATCAGATTTGAATAGCAAATGGGCCTTTCCCTTCTACAACAATAAGATAACATTAAGATGACACACATCATGCATTCAAACCCATTTAAATCCCAAAGCTTAGCATTATGGAAATAAATTAGAGAAACTTTCATTCGTGTGCTTTGTGACATAATACATATCCATCTTCATTTACGCTAAGAATATCTAGCTCTTGGAAGCAACATCACACTTCAGATAGATATGACCTTTAGCAGTGAGTGGAGGAACACAAAAATGAACATAACCTAGGAAAATGAAACAACCAAACTAGAGCAGATCCGCTTAGCCTAATGATCTCAATGGTTTACCAAGACCCATCTTGAGATTTCTTAGCCTAATGATCTCAATGGTTTACCAAGACCCATCTTGAGATTTCTTATTAAACAAACCCTCTCCACAAAGAGATTATACAACTACAACACATAGTGAAATCTAGTTGGAGTTTTGCATGATTGGAGCTTGGTTATGGAGATTATGAAAGGAATTTTAATGTCCATTTCGAAGGGCCAACCAAACTAAGTTCACTTATATGATGTGGCACAACTATGACTAGACCAAGTTTCGTAGTCTTCGGTTCGATTTTGTACTCGCCATTTCTGTGCGCCTTGCCTCAAGATGTGATTCAGGTTGGAGATGGCAATGGCGATCATTCCACCCGGTCATGCTGTCAGAGTTTCCTGTGCATTCTCCCTGTGTGGAGAGAATTTGGGTATGCTTTCATACTTGTCCTTCATTTTAAATCAATCTCAATTGTAGTCTCGATTCCATATCATCAATGCGATTTACTATTAAAGCTATCATACCAAGAAAAAGAGAGAATTTTGGAAGCGGACTGACACTTGCTTCAGTCTTTATGTGAAGCAGCTCTTCCTCTTATTTTTCAAGGTTGCCGAAAGTTTATTCACGGTTTCATTTCAGGGTTTCCTAGTATGGCATGGGCAAGCTTTGTTCGATATCAGATTCAAAGATAATCTCACTTAAATTAATGTGGCCCTTAAAGTAGAAGCAAGCTTATATGATGAATGAGTGATAGCGATTCAGAAATTCGCTTCCCTTATTTTCTTGAATATAGACATTGAGTGAATAAGTATAGTCAGATGCAACTAAGGATCCTTGAGCTTAAACATTAGGAGTTTTTTGAATACGTTGTCTACATCTTCAGGTATACTAATAACTTTTCCTGTATCGCAGCTTTGCCAGCCGCGAGGAGCAGATTGCGGACTAACTCTTCCTCAAAATTTTTAAGGTATGCATGGATGTATTGATCTGCTGTTGCCATATATTTAAGGTAATCCAATGCCCTTACTACCTGTAGAAGAGGAGCTTGCCGAGCATCCTTTGAGGAAGATGCACCATTTGCGATTGCAATTGGAGTTTGCGTATTAAGCACTTTAGTTCTGCCAACAAAAGACATGCAGTCTGAAAAACAAACAAAAAATACATCAGTCCTTGGTGCAGATGACGTACGCTATGCTGCAATGGGAATTATCAGCTTCATTCCCCTTTTTGATTGGCTAGTAAGATGCTTTATTGTTGTGCTGTTACCTAGTCAACAATATTAGAATTAGGTCAACCCATTTTATAGACATCAGGTAATAGTCATGGTAATATACCCTTGTATGCTCGCTGCATTATTTGCACTGTCAGTATACTGATGAAATAGATGCATTGTAGGTGGACTTTCTATATCTGTTTGGTTTTATATATGAAATAGTCACTTTTATTTCGCAGCTTGTTATTGACTGTCTTTGTGTGTATAGTAGGAAAAATACCATCAAGTTTCGTGATTTCATGATAGATGCATAAAGGCCATGAATTTTTTTCTTTAGATGCATAATCATAATGTATTTCACAAAATGCTAATTTGTGCTTTTCCATCAGCAATATTTATTTATATATCAAATAAAAAAACTGTCCATGCACTAGTAATCCTGGCTGGTGAATGACTTGTTTCAGGCATGGGTATTTGCATGGTTGGATACAAGTCAGCAACGTTACCTAGTCTATTCTATTGTTTATCTCGCTCCCTTTTTCAGGTTTGGGCTACATGCTCTTGCTGTTTTTCTTATTTCTGTTATACATTGTCAAAGTTTCAATCCAAGTGTTAGCCATTTCAACAGGTGGTTGGAATCTTTGCAGATCTGGTTTGTCTCTATCCACAGATGAGAGCTGGCTTCCACTTGCAAGTGTAGTTGCATGTGTACTTCATGTTCAGGTCATCTTACCTCTCAACTAGAGCATATTGTCATTGTTGTACCTGTTCTTAATGCTAGCTCTTCCTTATCAATGGTTTCGTTGATAAGCTTTATCAGGACCATTGAGAGGGAGATGAATTATATAGAGAAATTTCAAGATACTTCAGAATAAACTACTTGTGTCCAAGATAAAACTAGATTTGGGCTTAGAATATGCTTTATTTGCAAGGGGAGGGAATGACTTGGGAATCCTTGTGCAGTTGGATGTGCTAAGTGCTTTCATGGCTTATTGTGTTTGTTTGTTCTCTGTTCAAATTTGTTTCATGTATCCAATGTGCAGCTTGATATTGCGGTCAACACGGAAAGCCTTGAGCAAGACGAGTTGAAATCAAACATCTCAAGGATGCTTTTTGAGAAAACAAAAGTGAAAGAACTTGGTAAACGGGGAAGTATTTTGTTTCGCAGGTTGCAAAACCTTGCAGAAATATATGGAACAGATAAGGTTGGTTCGTCACAGTTTTTGCCTGTTGTTTTCTCAGTTAGATGCATAAATTTATGTCATATTCTGCAGGTGGAGGGAATACCAGAGAAGGAATTTGAGGAATGGGATGAGAAGTTGCTAAAATCAAACAAAAAGAATGCTAATGATGCGGATGAAGATAATCACAGGCAATGACCAGATTCCATTGTTCTTCTGGTAAGGAACCAGTGATTGCTCATTTTGAATTGTGTAAATGTATATGGTCATTCCACTTACACGGTTGTATGTCTACTACTAATATTAGTTAAGTAAATTTATGAATATGCCATGCATAAAGATAATTATTTCTTTGCAAAATGGGTATCCAGGAAAAGCTACTAGAAAGCTTTATCTCTGGAGCAGACGGAATTAGACCATGACCTGAAGGTTCTGAGCCTTGTGGGCTACGATCTAGGGGTGAATGATTGAAAAATTTGTATCCTATTAAAGGAATTCAATTTGGATGATAATGTGAAAAGCTGTATTCTAGCCTAAAAAGCTGGAATTAACATTTTCCAGCAATAGATTGAGCATATATGATGTAACCCATGCCCTTTGCAGTTTTCAGAGCTCCCATACATTTTCCAATGGATAAAAAATTGACATTTTTAAGTAAAAGAAGGCATTTCCCAAGGCCATTTTAGCGTTCTAACTGTTAGTTCTTGCCTAAAGATGCTCCATGCAAATTTTTTGTGAGTTTGAACGAAATGCCATGCATCTTTTGTAGAAGGGTAAGAAGGTGTGCTTTGAGGAGAAGATTAGGGGAGAGCTAGAGCGTCTGCAGTCAAGAATGCAGACCCAATCAAGCTAATGGAAGTGTTAAAAAAGGGACTACATAAAGGGCTTGCTATGCAAATTATGCTTTAAATGCTCTAGGAGGACTAGAGTGCCTCCTATCGCGGTCATTTTAGCCATGTGTCAAATTGGTTCATAAATAACGATACTAGGAAATGTTTCATAGCAGCACCAGCAGCACCTCCAAAGGTCCTGTTCACCGTGAGCAAGTACAGAGGGGCAGGTCACTGTCAGAAGATTCTATTATATACGTCAAGGAAAGTGGATCAACATTCTTGGATATCATCCAATCGCTGATTGCCATGTGGCAACCATTCTAATCAAGAATGGAAACAGAGTCTTCATTCTTGGAGTTTCTTGGAGTTACCTGCGGCATCCGGTGTCTTCTTTGGGGATTCTTTCCTTGACGTCGTGGAGCAGAAACAAGTCGAGCATTCTTGTATTGGAACGGGAGCTCCAGCAGCCAGGAGCACTGCGACGCTCTTGGCTGCTGGAGGTAGCCAGCTCCCGTTCCAATACAAGAATGCTCTCCTTGTTTCCGTTCCACATAACATCTAGCCACTCTATATACTCTATATATTGTAATATCTAAATGATTTCTACACGCACTTTCATAATGATATTCTCATACAAGTTATTGTACTATGAGGGACTGTACAAATTTGACTAGAAGCTAAATGCAGTGCCATCCAACGAAGATTCTATAAAGATTTTCCTAGATTCTCCAAGACTCTAGAAACTTTCCCTAGATACTATGAGGTTCCATCAATGTTCGCTTATATTCCCCAAGATCTGCAGATTATTCCTCGAGAAATTGTACAAATTCGAGTAGAAGTCAAATTTAAAGTCATGCGATGAAGATTCTATAGAGATTCTTCAAGATTTCAGCAAGATTCTCTAGATACTCAAAGATTTTATGAAGATTCTCTTTGATTCCTTTTAGATTCTTAAAGATTCTCTTGAGATTCCCAAAGATTATCCTAAGATTCCTCAAGATTCCATGTAGATTCTTCAAGATTTTCGTAGATTCTATGAAAATCCCCCTATAGAACACACCTAGTGTCAAAGATTCCCCTAGATCCCCTTAAATTCCCCCTAAATTCCCTAAAATTCCATAAACATCCCCTAGATTCTCAAACAATTTTTGAAGATTCGCTTAGATTCTCCTATACTCTTTTGATTCGCATAGATTCCTTAAGATTCTCTTGATATTTCCTTGATTCAAAAGGTTATCCCAAGATTCCTCTAGACTCCTTTAGATTCTTAAATATTCTCTTGAGATTCCCTTAGATTCCCAAATATTATCCTAAGATTCCTCTAGATTCTCCAAGATACCATGTAGATTCTTCTAGATTCCCTTAGATTCTATGAAGATTCCCCTGTAGAACACATCCACTGTCAAAGATTCCCCTAGATCCCTTGGAATATCTCGCGATTCCCTAAGATTCCACAAAGACCCCCCTAGTTTCTTAAGGTTCTATAAAGATTCCCCTAGATTTTCAAAGATTATTTGAAGATTCGTTTAGATTCCCCAAGATTCTATGTAGATTCTCCTAGATTCTCTTAAGTTCTACGAAGATCCCCTTAGATCTCTAAGATTCCATCAAGATTTCCCTCGATTCTTAAACCTTTTTTTAAGGTTTTCTTAGATTCCCCTAGATTCTTTTGAGATTCCAATAGATTCCTTAAGATTCTCTTGAAATTCCCTTGATTTTCAAAGATTATCCCAAGATTCCTCTAGATTCCCCAAGTTTCTACATAGATTCCCTTAGATTCTATGAATATTCCCCTAGATTATCTAACATTGCACGGAATGATGCCAAACCACTACTCATTGGAAAGCATTTGATGAGAGGAATCCAACGGTGTGGGTCTCACTTTGATCCGAGACATCCATCGCAAGATAAAGTCGTTTCAAGGCAACACAAAAAAAAGAAGCTTCCAAGAAAGCTTCATAATTTAATGAGTTGCCACCTCAATATCTTTTCATTAAATAAAGGGTGCCACCTCGCCTCCTTTAATATAAAGAATTCTAATTTAATAAGAAAATGAATGGCTAGGATTTTTCCTCTCCTTTTTGATCTAGCGGTTAAGATTGGTTGCACCAAATCCACTTTTGAGGAAGCTTCCTTGCACCTTCCTTATAAAAATCAAGAGCCATGATTTTGCCTCCCCTTTTGATCCGATGGTCCAGGGATATGTTGCATGCCCTCATGCATGGCCATGCATGCCCCATGCATGACTCATCCATAATCCAATGGCTCACGTCACGCCACTCAATCAATGCCCCCAATCCGACGGTAGAGAAGCGTGTTACATATTTTTAACATGTCATATACACCATGGGTACATCGTTTTCAAGGCACACATAGAATCTTTTGTAGAAGGGTAAGAAGGTGTGCTTTGAGGAGAAGATTAGGGGAGAGCTAGAGCGTCTGCAGTCAAGAATGCAGACCCAATCAAGCTAATGGAAGTGTTAAAAAAGGGACTACATAAAGGGCTTGCTATGCAAATTATGCTTTAAACGCTCTAGGAGGACTAGAGTGCCTCCTATCGCGGTCATTTTAGCCATGTGTCAAATTGGTTCATAAATAACGATACTAGGAAATGTTTCATAGCAAACACCTCCAAAGGGTCCATCATAGCAAAGACCTCCAAAGGTCCCGCTTCACCGTGAGCAAGCACTGAGGGGCAGTGTCACCGTCGAAGATTCTATTATATCGCCAAGGAAAGTGGATCAACATTCTTGGATATCATCCAATCACGATTGCCATGTGGCAACCATTCTAATCAAGAATGGAAACGAGTCTTCATTCTTGGAGTTTCTTGGAGTTACCGCGATCATCAGGTGTCTTCTTTGGGGATTCTTTCCTTGACGTCGTGGAGCAGAAACAAGTCGAGCATTCTTGTATTGGAACGGGAGCTCCAGCAGCCAGGAGCACTGCGACGCTCTTGGCTGCTGGAGGTAGCCAGCTCCCGTTCCAATACAAGAATGCTCTCCTTGTTTCCGTTCCACATAACATCTAGCCACTCTATATACTCTATATATTGTAATATCTAAATGATTTCTACACGCACCTTCATAATGATATTCTCATACAAGTTATTGTACTATGAGGGACTGTACAAATTTGACTAGAAGCTAAATGCAGTGCCATCCAACGAAGATTCTATAAAGATTTTCCTAGATTCTCCAAGACTCTAGAAAATTTCCCTAGATACTATGAGGTTCCATCAATGTTCGCTTATATTCCCCAAGATCTGCAGATTATTCCTCGAGAAATTGTACAAATTCGAGTAGAAGTCAAATTTAAAGTCATGCGAAGAAGATTCTATAGAGATTCTCCAAGATTTCAGCAAGATTCTCTAGATACTCAAAGATTTTGTGAAGATTCTCTTTGATTCCTTTTAGATTCTTAAAGATTCTCTTGAGATTCCCCTAGATTCCCAAAGATTATCCTAAGATTCCTCAAGATTCCATGTAGATTCTTCAAGATTTTCGTAGATTCTATGAAAATCCCCCTATAGAACACACCTAGTGTCAAAGATTCCCCTAGATCCCCTTAAATTCCCCCTAAATTCCCTAAAATTCCATAAACATCCCCTAGATTCTCAAACAATTTTTGAAGATTCGCTTAGATTCTCCTATACTCTTTTGATTCGCATAGATTCCTTAAGATTCTCTTGACATTTCCTTGATTCAAAAGGTTATCCCAAGATTCCTCTAGACTCCTTTAGATTCTTAAATATTCTCTTGAGATTCCCTTAGATTCCCAAATATTATCCTAAGATTCCTCTAGATTCTCCAAGATACCATGTAGATTCTTCTAGATTCCCTTAGATTCTATGAAGATTCCCCTGACTGTCAAAGATTCCCCTAGATCCCTTGGAATATCTCGCGATTCCCTAAGATTCCACAAAGATCCCCCTAGTTTCTTAAGGTTCTATAAAGATTCCCCTAGATTTTCAAAGATTATTTGAAGATTCGTTTAGATTCCCCAAGATTCTATGTAGATTCTCCTAGATTCTCTTAAGTTCTACGAAGATCCCCTTAGATCTCTAAGATTCCATCAAGATTTCCCTCGATTCTTAAACCTTTTTTTAAGGTTTTCTTAGATTCCCCTAGATTCTTTTGAGATTCCAATAGATTCCTTAAGATTCTCTTGAGATTCCCTTGATTTTCAAAGATTATCCCAAGATTCCTCTAGATTCCCCAAGTTTCTACATAGATTCCCTTAGATTCTATGAATATTCCCCTAGATTATCTAACATTGCACGGAATGATGCCAAACCACTACTCATTGGAAAGCATTTGATGAGAGGAATCCAACGGTGTGGGTCTCACTTTGATCCGAGACATCCATCGCAAGATAAAGTCGTTTCAAGGCAACACAAAAAAAAGAAGCTTCCAAGAAAGCTTCATAATTTAATGAGTTGCCACCTCACTATCTTTTCATTAAATAAAGGGTGCCACCTCACCTCCTTTAATATAAAGAATTCTAATTTAATAAGAAAATGAATGGCTAGGATTTTTCCTCCCCCTTTTTGATCTAGCGGTTAAGATTGGTTGCACCAAATCCACTTTTGAGGAAGCTTCCTTGCACCTTCCTTATAAAAATCAAGAGCCATGATTTTGCCTCCCCTTTTGATCCGATGGTCCAGGGATATGTTGCATGCCCTCATGCATGGCCATGCATGCCCCATGCATGACTCATCCATAATCCAATGGCTCACGTCACGCCACTCAATCAATGCCCCCAATCCGACGGTAGAGAAGCGTGTTACATATTTTTAACATGTCATATACACCATGGGTACATCGTTTTCAAGGCACACATAGAATCTTTTGTAGAAGGGTAAGAAGGTGTGCTTTGAGGAGAAGATTAGGGGAGAGCTAGAGTGTCTGCAGTCAAGAATAAAGATAAAGATAAAGATAAAGAATGCAGACCCAATCAAGCTAATGGAAGTGTTAAAAAAGGGACTACATAAAGGGCTTGCTATGCAAATTATGCTTTAAACGCTCTAGGAGGACTAGAGTGCCTCCTATCGCGGTCATTTTAGCCATGTGTCAAATTGGTTCATAAATAACAATACTAGGAAATGTTTCATAGCAGCACCTCCAAAGGGTCCATCATAGCAGCACCTCCAAAGGTCCTGTTCACCGTGAGCAAGTACAGAGGGGCAGGTCACCGTCAGAAGATTCTATTATATACGTCAAGGAAAGTGGATCAACATTCTTGGATATCATCCAATCGCTGATTGCCATGTGGCAACCATTCTAATCAAGAATGGAAACAGAGTCTTCATTCTTGGAGTTTCTTGGAGTTACCTGCGGCATCCGGTGTCTTCTTTGGGGATTCTTTCCTTGACGTCGTGGAGCAGAAACAAGTCGAGCATTCTTGTATTGGGCGGGAGCTCCGGCCGGGGGAGCATCTGCGGCGACTCTTGGTCTTTGGAGGTAGCCAGCTCCCGTTCCAATACAAGAATGCTCTCCTTGTTTCCGTTCCACATAACATCTAGCCACTCTATATACTCTATATATTGTAATATCTAAATGATTTCTACACGCACCTTCATAATGATATTCTCATACAAGTTATTGTACTATGAGGGACTGTACAAATTTGACTAGAAGCTAAATGCAGTGCCATCCAACGAAGATTCTATAAAGATTTTCCTAGATTCTCCAAGACTCTAGAAAATTTCCCTAAATACTATGAGGTTCCATCAATGTTCGCTTATATTCCCCAAGATCTGCAGATTATTCCTCGAGAAATTGTACAAATTCGAGTAGAAGTCAAATTTAAAGTCATGCGAAGAAGATTCTATAGAGATTCTCCAAGATTTCAGCAAGATTCTCTAGATACTCAAAGATTTTGTGAAGATTCTCTTTGATTCCTTTTAGATTCTTAAAGATTCTCTTGAGATTCCCCCTAGATTCCCAAAGATTATCCTAAGATTCCTCAAGATTCCATGTAGATTCTTCAAGATTTTCGTAGATTCTATGAAAATCCCCCTATAGAACACACCTAGTGTCAAAGATTCCCCTAGATCCCCTTAAATTCCCCCTAAATTCCCTAAATTTCCATAAACATCCCCTAGATTCTCAAACAATTTTTGAAGATTCGCTTAGATTCTCCTATACTCTTTTGATTCGCATAGATTCCTTAAGATTCTCTTGACATTTCCTTGATTCAAAAGGTTATCCCAAGATTCCTCTAGACTCCTTTAGATTCTTAAATATTCTCTTGAGATTCCCTTAGATTCCCGAATATTATCCTAAGATTCCTCTAGATTCTCCAAGATACCATGTAGATTCTTCTAGATTCCCTTAGATTCTATGAAGATTCCCCTGACTGTCAAAGATTCCCCTAGATCCCTTGGAATATCTCGCGATTCCCTAACATTCCACAAAGATCCCCCTAGTTTCTTAAGGTTATATAAAGATTCCCCTAGATTTTCAAAGATTATTTGAAGATTTGTTTAGATTCCCCAAGATTCTATGTAGATTCTCCTAGATTCTCTTAAGTTCTACGAAGATCCCCTTAGATCTCTAAGATTCCATCAAGATTTCCCTCGATTCTTAAACCTTTTTTTAAGGTTTTCTTAGATTCCCCTAGATTCTTTTGAGATTCCAATAGATTCCTTAAGATTCTCTTGAGATTCCCTTGATTTTCAAAGATTATCCCAAGATTCCTCTAGATTCCCTAAGTTTCTACATAGATTCCCTTAGATTCTATGAATATTCCCCTAGATTATCTAACATTGCACGGAATGATGCCAAACCACTACTCATTGGAAAGCATTTGATGAGAGGAATCCAACGGTGTGGGTCTCACTTTGATCCGAGACATCCATCGCATAAAGATAAAAGTCGTTTCAAGGCAACAAAAAAAAAAGCTTCCAAGAAAGCTTCATAATTTAATGAGTTGCCACCTCACTATCTTTTCATTAAATAAAGGGTGCCACCTCACCTCCTTTAATATAAAGAATTCTAATTTAATAAGAAAATGAATGGCTAGGATTTTTCCTCCCCCTTTTTGATCTAGCGGTTAAGATTGGTTGCACCAAATCCACTTTTGAGGAAGCTTCCTTGCACCTTCCTTATAAAAATCAAGAGCCATGATTTTGCCTCCCTTTTGATCCAGATGGTCGGGGATATGTTGCATGCCCTCATGCATGGCCATGCATGCCCCATGCATGACTCATCCATAATCCAATGGCTCACGTCCACGCCACTCAATCAATGCCCCAATCCGGTAGAGAAGCGTGTTACATATTTTTAACATGTCATATACACCATGGGTACATCGTTTTCAAGGCACACATAGAATCTTTTGTAGAAGGGTAAGAAGGTGTGCTTTGAGGAGAAGATTAGGGGAGAGCTAGAGTGTCTGATCAAGAATAAAGATAAAGATAAAGATAAAGAATGCAGACCCAATCAAGCTAATGGAAGTGTTAAAAAAGGGACTACATAAAGGGCTTGCTATGCAAATTATGCTTTAAACGCTCTAGGAGGACTAGAGTGCCTCCTATCGCGGTCATTTTAGCCATGTGTCAAATTGGTTCATAAATAACGATACTAGGAAATGTTTCATAGCAGCACCTCCAAAGGGTCCATCATAGCAGCACCTCCAAAGGTCCTGTTCACCGTGAGCAAGTCTGAGGAGGGGCGCAGTCACCGTGGGAAGATTCTATTATATACGTCAAGGAAAGTGGATCAACATTCTTGGATATCATCCAATCGCTGATTGCCATGTGGCAACCATTCTAATCAAGAATGGAAACAGAGTCTTCATTCTTGGAGTTTCTTGGAGTTACCTGCGGCATCCGGTGTCTTCTTTGGGGATTCTTTCCTTGACGTCGTGGAGCAGAAACAAGTCGAGCATTCTTGTATTGGAACGGGAGCTCCAGCAGCCAGGAGCACTGCGACGCTCTTGGCTGCTGGAGGTAGCCAGCTCCCGTTCCAATACAAGAATGCTCTCCTTGTTTCCGTTCCACATAACATCTAGCCACTCTATATACTCTATATATTGTAATATCTAAATGATTTCTACACGCACCTTCATAATGATATTCTCATACAAGTTATTGTACTATGAGGGACTGTACAAATTTGACTAGAAGCTAAATGCAGTGCCATCCAACGAAGATTCTATAAAGATTTTCCTAGATTCTCCAAGACTCTAGAAAATTTCCCTAGATACTATGAGGTTCCATCAATGTTCGCTTATATTCCCCAAGATCTGCAGATTATTCCTCGAGAAATTGTACAAATTCGAGTAGAAGTCAAATTTAAAGTCATGCGAAGAAGATTCTATAGAGATTCTCCAAGATTTCAGCAAGATTCTCTAGATACTCAAAGATTTTGTGAAGATTCTCTTTGATTCCTTTTAGATTCTCTTGAGATTCCCCTAGATTCCCAAAGATTATCCTAAGATTCCTCAAGATTCCATGTAGATTCTTCAAGATTTTCGTAGATTCTATGAAAATCCCCCTATAGAACACACCTAGTGTCAAAGATTCCCCTAGATCCCCTTAAATTCCCCCTAAATTCCCTAAATTTCCATAAACATCCCCTAGATTCTCAAACAATTTTTGAAGATTCGCTTAGATTCTCCTATACTCTTTTGATTCGCATAGATTCCTTAAGATTCTCTTGACATTTCCTTGATTCAAAAGGTTATCCCAAGATTCCTCTAGACTCCTTTAGATTCTTAAATATTCTCTTGAGATTCCCTTAGATTCCCGAATATTATCCTAAGATTCCTCTAGATTCTCCAAGATACCATGTAGATTCTTCTAGATTCCCTTAGATTCTATGAAGATTCCCCTGACTGTCAAAGATTCCCCTAGATCCCTTGGAATATCTCGCGATTCCCTAACATTCCACAAAGATCCCCCTAGTTTCTTAAGGTTATATAAAGATTCCCCTAGATTTTCAAAGATTATTTGAAGATTCGTTTAGATTCCCCAAGATTCTATGTAGATTCTCCTAGATTCTCTTAAGTTCTACGAAGATCCCCTTAGATCTCTAAGATTCCATCAAGATTTCCCTCGATTCTTAAACCTTTTTTTAAGGTTTTCTTAGATTCCCCTAGATTCTTTTGAGATTCCAATAGATTCCTTAAGATTCTCTTGAGATTCCCTTGATTTTCAAAGATTATCCCAAGATTCCTCTAGATTCCCCAAGTTTCTACATAGATTCCCTTAGATTCTATGAATATTCCCCTAGATTATCTAACATTGCACGGAATGATGCCAAACCACTACTCATTGGAAAGCATTTGATGAGAGGAATCCAGCGGTGTGGGTCTCACTTTGATCCAGAGACATCCATCGCAAGATAAAAGTCGTTTTCAAGGCAACACAAAAAAAAGAAGCTTCCAAGAAAGCTTCATAATTTAATGAGTTGCCACCTCACTATCTTTTCATTAAATAAAGGGTGCCACCTCACCTCCTTTAATATAAAGAATTCTAATTTAATAAGAAAATGAATGGCTAGGATTTTTCCTCCCCCTTTTTGATCTAGCGGTTAAGATTGGTTGCACCAAATCCACCTTTGAGGAAGCTTCCTTGCACCTTCCTTATAAAAATCAAGAGCCATGATTTTGCCTCCCCTTTTGATCCGATGGTCCAGGGATATGTTGCATGCCCTCATGCATGGCCATGCATGCCCCATGCATGACTCATCCATAATCCAATGGCTCACGTCACGCCACTCAATCAATGCCCCCAATCCGACGGTAGAGAAGCGTGTTACATATTTTTAACATGTCATATACACCATGGGTACATCGTTTTCAAGGCACACATAGAATAATTTTATATATATCATGATAATATAGAAACAGGGTCGATTTTTTTTATCCATGGTGCATTTATATGCTGATACGTGGCAATGCCAATAACTCGGAATGGAAGTTGGGTACCCTAATTCTGAGCCGTTTTTTTTTCTATAGTGCATTTATATGTTGACACGTGGCAATGCCAATAACCCGAAATGGAAGTTGGGTACCCTGATTCTGGGTGATAGCTTCAACCGGTCACATCTGTTACATTCCAAGCTCAAGAGCACAAAATAAACTGTTTTATATTAAAACTAAAAAGCCAATGTTTCAGATTCGCAGAGTTCCTGAATCTACATCTATCTTTCTTCAGCTACTATCTTCAGCTATTGGGCTTCTTGCCGACCTTGTGAATCTGTCTCCGGAGCTTGGAGCTCTTCAATTCCATAGATCTTTGAATACTTCCCACAATTGGCCATCAATTTCCTGTTGACACTTGAAGCTCCGAACGAGCTCTTGGCCAAATCCGGCCCTGCCGGAGACAAAAACCAGAGCATATTTTGCACCTTTAACTTAGAACATAGCATTTCTTGAAAAAACAACACTTAGCTTAGAAGATCTCTCCCATGCCTGAAGATCTCACCCATGTAAAAGCCTGTAAAAGCATCGCCATAGTTTTTTTCTGTAAAAATCATTCGATATAGGGTTCGATAAAAATGCTTGCATGCAAGATACTCACCTCGTTGAGAAAACCATCAAAACATGAACCCAAAACAAGAAAATCGTCGGAATAGCTCTTGCTAAGGCTGTAAAACAAAATGAGCACGAAAATCAGTAAGGAATACCTAAAAAAATAAAAAATAAAAATTGCTCTTCATGCTCTAGCTTTGACAACGACAAAGCTAACAAGAAAAATCGAGAAACAGAACTTTTACTGCTAAAAAATCATGGAGCGCCTTCACCGGAGGAGGAGGTTGCCGCCCTTGGTGCCTCGACGAAGCCAGAGAAAAAAGAGGAGAAGAAAATCTCCCCTGTTTCTATATTGTGGGGGAACGTCACTTGGCTCCACTTTCTGGTGGGTCGGTGACCCGCTCCCAGCTACCAGCTACCGCACCCCACTATTCACACCAGAAAAGGGTCCCAAGTGACGTTCCCCTATACAAACGTTGATTTATAAGAAGTTAAATTGTAGGACAATTTGAGTAGAGCGGATGTTTAAAGTGTAATTTTAGCATGAGATCTAGCCTTATGAGAGATCGCTATCAAACCTAGATGGGGAGCATCTACCAGCATGAGTCCATGGAATGGCAGTTGCCTGTCAGCATAAGCACTGCAAGTTTAATGTTGCACTTCAGAATTGAACAAAATTATATTTACTATGTACATCCAACCGCATTCTCATAGTCATTACCACCTCTACCATTGGCCATCCGAGAATATTGTTCTACATTTTTCACATCTTATACCAATATGGCACCCATCATTGCCATAACATTTTTCACATAAGGTATACCAATATGCCATCCATCATTGCCATAGGTAAAAAGCAACACAAACTAAGGGTGAAATCACATTGCACATCGGCCAATAATGACACCCCCCCCCTTTTTTTAAGGACGTATAACTTGTAGTAAAAACTCAAAAGAAGTTGCAACACTTGAAAGAGCAATTAGATGAGACGGAGATAAGATCCCTAAATCTCATCGTTATCATCATCAGATAGCGTGGACACCAAATACTGATCATATAACCTATCCTTAGTCAACTGAAGTATTTGATCTGGAGTAGAGGAAGTGCTTTTTAATACGAGGTGGCATCGGCTTTTCCAAATGGTCCAGCGGGCCAGTGCTCGCCTAATATAGAACACTAGTTTCTTAAGTCTCGGCCAACGTCCAAGAGTGACCAAGGAGAATTTGTTGACTGTTGAGATGCGCCTGAAAACGTTCTTGAAGCCATGGCCCATGCGGCACAAACATTGTTGCACAAGACAAAACAATACTCAATGCTCTCCAGAGTGGACTGACTCGTGGCTTAAACAAATGGACACTCACATTCACTTTGATTGATCGATGAATAATCTACCAGAAAAGCACCGAGTGGTTGGGAAAAATTGTTTTAGCCTAGATATAGTTTCACATGCGATGGAGATGGTCCTCTTGCACTGCCAATGCCCAATGAGGAGATGGGCGCAAGGGGGGAGGGGAAGACGCCGAAATTTGTAATAGCGATGAACCAAGTCCTTACTCAATGCAATGTGTCCATTACTTTTCCAAATTTTCTCCTCTCCATGTTTAAGTCTAAAGGGATGTTATTTGCAACAATTTCCCATATATAAAAGTCCTGCACAATCAAGTGATATTTTCTCGAAAAGTTGGCCATGTGAGAAGCCGTTCATTGCAATACCACACATCAAGCATGGAAACATCAGCGTCAAGTGGGGAGGTGGTTTGCATGCAATACAGCAGGTCAATGGCCACCAAAGGCATGACAGATTGTGAGGCTTTTAGCAAACCTTTCAAAAAGGGTGATGCGTGCAGAAACGGCTTGAGGGAATCAACCGAGGCTTAATTGCAGATTTGCCAAAAACAACACAATGCTTAAATGACTGAACAAGCAGTCGCATTCCATATGACTATATATGGTCCAACAAAATCTGCTAAAGGAACTTGGAAAGAAGAACTTTGCCGTGAAGTTTGAGACCAGGCATACCTATGCCACCATCCTTTTTGGGGCGGATGCATTTGTTCCATGCAACTTTAACAACTGCACCTATCTCATTGCCACCCCACACTATTGGAAACAGATTTAGTTACCTGCATTTTTCCGGCCATTGATAAAACCTCTCACTAAGCAAATACCTCTGAAGACCGAGAATGACACGATCTCACAAGTACGGGGACAAACAACCTGGGGCTGGACTGTCCAGTGCCCAGATTTCACCACTTCAATAGACACCTTGAGGCAAGAAGCAAACAGCCTTGCCTAATGCCCCTTTCTACTATGAAAAATTGTGATGAATGGCCTTGAAAAAAAGTCGTTGCTTTAGCAAACCTCATTAGAGGAAATTTGAGATCTCATTTCATCCCCATAAGAATCCTCCAATGGAATGGCTACCTTCTATTAACTGCAATTAATGCAGCACCAACAACTTCATTGTTGTTGTTTTTCCCCCATAACTTTTGATCTACTTGTCAAAATGTTGCGGCGTTTGTTGCATTAAGATCTTTCCAATGATATATGGTTATGATGTATTCCAATATGGTCATATGCGTTAACCTTAAAAAAATATGATTTTTTGCTTATTTCTTATATATTTATATCGTAAAAGATGTATGAATGGGTTATCACTAGATAGATCTTGTGAAGACGAACCCATTGCTACAAAAAGTTTTTGAATCGGAGTTCTGGATCAAAAGTTATAATGAAAAAATGATACTACAGAAGTTAGTTGCAACTGCATTAATTACAGGCTGCCACATAATACTGGAATGAGATATACTGGAGCTCTTCTCTTATTGGACAGTTTAAAAAGCTGACATGGCATTTTAAGCATCCCTTAATGGGACAAGATGTGATCTCATTTTTCCTCTAATGCAACAGTTTGCAGACAATGAAGGAGAAGGAGGGACCAAAATTCAGTCTATCCATGATGCGACGAATTCTTGAAATCCAGTTTGAGGTACAAATTTCTCTGGCTAGTTTTTCGTGTCCAATACTTCCCCTCATATGCCACATTATTCAAAATATGTCTGTCAGGCAAGAAGCCAGTTTGTTCTTCACTGCTAGAGAGCACCAAAATCTTCTTCAACTTTTCCCCATATGCTTTTGCTATGATCTTATACATTATTGGCAACAAGATAATCGATCTCCAATGAGAGATTACAGTAGGCTCCTTAACCTTAGGGATGAGGGCAATGAGACCCGTGTTAAGTATCTTGTTTAACTGATGAAACTGTAGTAGATCCTGATATGCTTGCTACATAAGGCTGGACATCCACTCCCAACAAGACTAAAAGAACTCAATGGATATACCATCCATGCATGGGCACTGCCGACTCTAGATCGCTTTCGTGATAGTAGCCTCAAGTTCTTGTCATTGCGCAGGAGAGATGATGGGCATGACTTTGGAGAGTACGATGTTCATCGCCGCTTCCTGAAAGGGAAGTGTTTTCTTCTGGAAGAATGACATGAAATGCGAGGCGAGAAACTGCTTCACTTGTCCGGGATCAGAGATGTGAACCCCGTTCTCAATGCAAATAGAGGTGAGGGTCGAGATTTGGCATCGCCTCCGAGCGGCTGCGAAAAAATACTTCGTGCATTTATCGTCCTCCCTCAGCCACGAGAGATCTGCTTTCATTTTATCTGCTCTGATGCTTTGGCATCATGTTCTTGAATTTGTCTGACCAACTCTGCTTCCCTCGTATGGAAACCTTCTAGACTGACCAACTCTGCTTCCCTCGCATGGAAACCTCTTAGAAGCCTAATTTGCTCCAGCTTTTGTTTATGTCTTGGACAGGGGGTGGAGATGGCCAAGAAATCCGTATCAAACATGCGCTCAAAAATGACATTCCATATCAGAAACTTTTACTAATCAAGTAGTTGAAGAAACCTAAGTTTTGAATCTTAGAAATGCTTCGAATTTAGTCTCGAATGTCTCAAAAAACTGCATCTATGCATCTATTTCAAGGCAATCACAAAACAATTGGGCTAGCGATCATAAACAATCAGCTTTACCATGTGGAAGCCGTTGGATTTGTACCTATAGCTGAAACCTCAGTATCTATGACGACTATTCAAAAGGAATGGTTGATGTTGATAGAAGTTTATTTATTGCTTTTATTGACTGCCAGGGCACACTATGTAACCATCGAAACACCCATTTGTAATAAAAATGGAGCATTAGAAAAGACTTAAAAAAGAGAAATGAAACGATTGATAAGCATGGTTAAGGCAAACACGTGAAGGAGAGATATATTATGGGGCAATATCGGCATTGATATGAAGTGTGCGGACCACACATATTAACGAGTTTCCAATGTATGAGCTAAGGAAGCCGGAAAGAAAGAGAGAGAGATTGTAGAAGATTCCAAATTGGTCACAACCTAGATATGAATATTTTGGGTTTGTTAATCGCAAGAGTGATTGACATGCATGAGCATTGGTTGAAAGAAATAGAAATTAAAAATTTAGAGCTTCTTCTATTTTGAATGAATGCTCAGATTTGAAATACAAGGAAGTTATGTGTCCACAACGCAATAGTTATACTTGGGTGGGCTTATATGTCTAAAGGAACTGATTGTAAGGGAAATCCTCAGAAGTACTTGAGGTAGATTTAATTCTCTCTATGAAATGATTAGGTTGATCAATTGTAGAGACAGGGATACCTTTATCCTTCAAGCTGGACTGGAATAGTCAACTTGAAAGATCAGAAAGGGAAACTTTCTTGTTTAAGTAAGGAAAACCTACTTGAAGGATCAGAAAGGGGATCTTTCTTGTTCAAGTAACGGAAACTTACTTGGAGGATCAGAAATAATTACTTCTCAAAGAAGATCTAGGATGATCGAGGGAAGGACTAATCCACTTTTCAAAAGGCGATCAATTATCAACTTTGAAAAGGGAAGTTTGTTATTTTTTTTCTCCAGGTTAATGATGATCGAGAACAATCGATCCTGAGAAGAGAAGGATATTGTTATGGCACAGAGCTGGGGAAGTGGTTCATGGCGAAAGGTTTAGGGAAAAAGGAACAAGACTATGTTAAAGTATTTAAATAGCCAAGGTTTGCCTTATTTAGAAAAGGCAATGGCTAAGGTTAATTTTACGAAAATGTCATCCTTTTCATAAAAGGACATGACAACTATATAGAAGGGGATGTGGTTAAAGATAGATAGATGGATGGATGGATGGATGGATGGATGGATAGTATTTTTATGTCATGTCACATGGGCAGCGTCCATGAGGAGAGTAGACAGTGGCAATAGAAGGGGAGGACGCAACAAAAGAGGAGCTCTTAGAACATCTTGGTCACCTCAAAGCTGATGTGGCATGGTGCAACAACAAAAACGTCGACCTATTTATTCCGATATTAAACTTCAACCAGCGAATAGCAATTTATGATCTCAAGATTGTAAAAGATCAAGACTATGGTGGTTGAAGCACTGTGATGATCTAAGATAGAATCTAAAGGTAGAATCCAGTTACCTTAAGCTAGACTTTATAGTCTTGCATGTAGCCCATTCGGAGGTGGATCCGGTTGGGAGGAAAAGTTCTTGCACCAAATCAATTCCTCTGCAAAATATAATTCTTTCTATTGTACTCTCAATATTGTGATTACAGTCAATATTTTTCTCTAGCTTCTTCAATTTCTATGAGAGAATGGTCGATTTTCCCAACTATCAACATTATTCTTTGTTTAGGGTAAGCGAGGACATGGCGGAAGAACCTATTATATAATACATCATTGGCATCTCAAGCTGATACTGCTTTTATGGACTTTGATATCACTTTTGCTATCTCTATAGTCATTGATATCAACTAGCAACTCCTCTACGTGATCTATTATGTCCTTTTGTATTCTCTTGCTCTTCTTGGCCTCTGTTTCCATGTTAGCTTGGATGTAGAGTGTAGTGGCTATCATCAAGGATAAGGCATGAGCTAGTTTATACAAGACAACTAGTAAGTTTGAGTCTTGGGAAGTTGGATTGGTTTCTCTTCAAACTCCAAAATGCATTCTCCTATTGCTCTCCCTTTTGAGAAAAGTTTTGAGACATGGTGGCGGAAATAAGAACATTTGAAATGAACTTTGAAATAAGAACTTTGCTCTGCAGTAAGAAGTCCATCATACCCAGACCACCTGCCCATTTTGGAAGGATGCACTTCGACCAAGCCATCTTAATCACCACCTTCCCCAGTCCCCGCCCATATAAAGTTCCGAACTATTGCAATGAGCTCACACACTTTGATATGTGGGGCTAGCAGTAAGGATGTCATATAAGCATGGGTCTACTAAGGACTGACTTGGCCACTGTAATGCGACCCGCAAGAGACAACTTTGCGGTGGACCACCAGAACAAGTGCTTCTCCAAACCCTTAATGATCTCCTCCCATGCAGCTCCCATAGTAACATGGATGCCAACTGAAATCCCCAATAACTTGATGGCCTGTCCATGCGCAAGTAACTTGCATGGATAATCATGAACACACGCCGGGGCCAGAGTATCCAATGTCCATAAAGCTGTACACTTCTGCCACCCCACAAGGACACCAGAAGCCAGTGAAAAAGTGTCTAAGAGCAGTTTAATAGCTGCAAGATTCTCAGCATTAGCGACTAGGAAGAGGAACGTGTCGTCTGCATATTGATTGCAAACCTCTTGTGTGCCATCCTCCATTGCAAGACCATGGAGAAGTCCCTCTATGGTTGCAAAGGTGAATAACTGCGACAAAGCCTCTGCAACAATTGTGAAAAGCAATGGTGCTAAAGGGCATCCTTGGCGAATACCATGACCGAGTGAGAAGGCATCTGACGGCTCACCATGGAACATAACAGTCGCTCGAGCAGAGACATGCAGCTTCATAATATCTGATGTGAATTGTTCCCCAAATTCCAGTCTTAGCATACATCAACGCATGAATTCCCAACTGATACTGTCATAAGCCTTTGCAAAATCAAGCTTAAGGTATACAACTAGAAGGTTTTGCTTACGTGCCCAATAAATTCCCTCGTAAGCAGCAACAACATTGTTTAGAATGCATCGTTTTGAAAGAAAACCTGACTGGATTGTTGAGATGGACTCTGCCAAGATGTCCTTTACCCACTCTGCAAAAGCCTTGGCGAAGATCTTATATACGGATGACAATAAGGTGATGGGCCGCCAGTCTGAAATAGTCTGAGGATCCTTGACCTTGGGGATGAGCGAGATGGCACCTGTGTTTAGAATTCTATCCAAAGCAGTGGAGTGCCGAAAGTCACAAAAAGCATCATACACATCTGGCTCCAACCATTCCCAATAATCCTCGAAGAATTCAATTGGCAACACAATCCAAACCTGGGTATTTGCCTCTTTTCAGTTCAAAGACTGCCGAACCTAAATCATCAGCCGTCATAGCTGCCTCTATTGACTCGCGTTGCTCATCAGAGATGATGGGGGAAATCTAAGACAAAATAGCAAAGTTGTATTTAAGTGGGACTCATTCCATTCCCACCTTTTTTGGGAACCCTGTTAATTTACACAAAAAGAAGCACCCCGACCCGAAAAGTGGCCATAATTGGAATTTTTGTCTATTAGTGTTCATCCAAGCTTTTCTTCCAGTTTTCTTGCATAGTGTGTCGAGAACAAGAACAATGCAACGCAAACATAGGAATTTCATTACAGCTTGAAACCAAACTTCTAATTGAAAAAGATTCTTAGTTGAACATTTTGGCTCTATTTTCTTAGGTGGGTAGACAATAGATCACAAATTCCAACAAAAATTAAGCAAATTGTTTACTTAATCACCCAAAAATACTAGTTTTGAGATACCTTATATTTATAAATGGGCTCATTACAATATATATTACAGTGGGTGAAGAGACCATAGTGGTGGTATGGGCACAATGATTACACCCTCTTCACACATGAACCACCTAGTGCAAAGGGCGCGTGGAGCTCTCTCCCAGTCACGGGGCAACTTACAGACGATAGAAATTTGTATGAGGAGTTCCTTTATGGGCCACGTGCTTGTATGTCCAACTGATGTCACCACCCTCTTCTCGGCACCTTTCTTCAATGAACTGATCTTTTCATTGCTCCCAAGCATGTACTATCTGGTCGAGATAAGGACTGCAAGAGACAAAATCAAATTAGTCAAGTGATGCTACATGCAAAAAAATAAAAATAAAATACAGTTCTTAGAGCCATTTTTGAAAAATACAGGCATGAGAAAGGCAGCTCAGAGGGAAAAACACAGGTCAGAAGGCCTTTCTCGACGTCGAGAAAGGCAGCTCAAAGCGAAAAACGCAGGTTTTAGGGATCAGAAGGCCTTTCTCGACTCACGAGTCGAGAGAGGCAGCTCAAAGCGAAAAACGCAGGTTTTTAAATATAGGTTCTCTCATGGAATGAAAGGCAGCTCCAAAGCTAAAAACGAGGGTTTTAGGGATTGAGCCTTCGATCTTTCTCGACCAAGAAACGCCAGGAGGGAAAGGCAGCTCACCGGCCGGAAAGGCACGTTAGGGAACGCGAAGTTTTAGGGTCGGCGTCTTTCGACCGCTGAAGTCGCGGAAAGGCAAGGCTCCTTTAAAAGTCGAAAGGCCTTCTCACCCCTAAAACCGCTAAGCCGTTTGAGTTGCCTTTCATGAATGAAAGGCCTTCTGACCCCTAAAACTTGCTCAGAGTAAAAAAAGGGCAATTTCAAAGCTCAGAGTAAAAAAAGGGCAATTTCAAAGCTCAGAGTCCGAGAAGGTCGAAAATGAATAACCTTTAAACATCCTATGTATTTTCTATGAAAAAATACCCTCCCCATAAATTTCCTACGTATTTTCCATGAAAAATAGACCCTCCCCATGTATTATCTAATGGACACATATCCAATGGACCCTCCCCTTTCTAATGGACCATACCATATAGCTATATGAAGAGGGGACCATTGGGCTCATATTTAGCTATGTAAAGAGTACATGTAAATAGCAACATATGCACCTATAATGCACATTATAACCTATGAGAGCCTATTAGACCTATGCATTAAATCTATTAATATGCATTATACCTATTAATATGTACTTGTCCCCATTTTGTATCTTGAACCTTCAAAATGGGTTAAACAAGGTGTACATTATATCATGATCTTCGCAAAGTTAATTTTTTACCTTAGAATAAGAATATATGCCTAGAAAACGTGCACCATGGGAACATAATGTTTAACGTGTGAACATAGTAGCACACACATAAAAAGAGGAAATTGGGGACACGTCAAAATATAATCCTATATTATTAGCATTTATTTTACATTATTAGCATATAATCCTGTATTATTTAACCCTTTTTTTTCTAATACCCCGCCTTTTTTTCCCGCCCATGCTTGAATTTTAAAATCATTTATTTTACACTTTCTTTTTCAACGTATTATTTTACCCCTTTTTTCTAATACCCCGCCTTTTTTTCCCGCCCATGCTTGAATTTTAAACTTTGGTACATACCTTTGAGACAGAAGTTCATTTGTACCGCTTGGAAGAAGCTCCCAACGCCATAGCTCCCACCGGCTTGTTAATCAATTTCGGCTTGGCCGATTTGCTCGTTCAAGCCAGAGGATCCATCGTTTGCTCCACGAAGGGCATGTTCCTTACATTGTCTGTGTTCACAAGTCGATCCAGCAAACCATAGCTGCTTAAATCATCAAGAAAACCAGAGCAGCATTTCTATTCTGTGTCTTGGAATCCGAGACTGCGAGACCAATTCTAACGAGTCAAAAGCTCCTTCAGAGTCCTGCCATAGTGGATACCATCATCGGCTATGGCGTTCTTGAACTATGGCGTGAAGCGGGCGGTACCGCATCATGCTAGATATGGCAAAAAAAACATTACATGGATGGATAAGATGAGGATGGCTTTTTTTTATTCCGCTCATATGTATCTCCCGGAGTGTTGGATCTTTCATGTTGGATCTTGCAGCTCTATTATAAGAATGGGCAAAGCCGATTCTTCAGGCCGACTTCCTTGAAGTGATTCATGTGGATCCGGCAGTCTATCCTTGAATCCGGCAGTCATGTGGATCTGGTTCTTAATCGAGCATTCTTAATCGAGCCAGAATCGAGAAAAATCATTCTGCTCTGTTTCAAGAACGTACCTTACAGAGGTCTAGCTATGGCAGCCTCGACGAAAATGTTGATGTCACTAATCGGAGCCTGCATTTTGAGCATGTCACAGGCGAGGGATTCTAAGGCAGTGCAGGCTGAAAAAGCGAAGGTTCATGGGGATCCGAAGTTCGATCCGAAGGCGCATTTGTTCCACGACAAGGACAAAGGCTGAAAAGGGAGATACGAGCATGGCTATGGCGGAGGGCCGGGCTATGAAGGAGGAAAGGGATACGGAGCTATAAGGTATGGCCTCAGCCTCGCCATACCTTCCATCCTCAAGCACAGCCTCAGCAAGGCGCTCGTTGATTTCTTCCCATTTGCAGGCCGCATCCAAGTCCAAGAAAATGGCTCCGGCATGCTTCTTCTCTGCAATGGAGCCGGCGCACAATTTACCCAAGCTTATACGCATCTGGCTATGGCAGATCTCAGAGATTTCCGTCTCCTTTCCCTTCATCTTTCTCAGGAGCTTTCCCAGACCGTCGGACATCCTCTTCTTTGGCCCTGGTCCCCTGAGACGCCTCTTCTTTTCATTCAGGTCAGTGCTTCACATGCTTCTCTTAGTTTCTTTATGCTCGTTTTTAGTTGTATTGTTCCTGATATTTTTTGCTATGGAGGCAGTGGCTATGGAGGTCCTGGCTATGGGGGAGAGCCGGGCTATGGAGGAGGTTCCCGAGGCTGCTATGGCGGAGGTGGAGGATATGGAGGGGGAAGTCCGGGAGGCTATGGCGGAACTCCGTTGGGAGGCGGTCCTATATTTTTTCATCCTAATTCTGTACAGAGCCGGTTCTTAATCGAGCAATTTGAATTGGTTATTCCAATTCTCGACTCACTAGTAATTCTGTACAATCCGGTTCTTAATCGAGCAATTTGAATTGGTTATTCCAATTCTCGACTCACTAGTGGAGAAGAGAATAATGAGGGGATTTATGTTTTCCAATTCTCGACTCACTAGTCGAGAAGAGGAGAATGGTTTATATTTTTTTTATTAGTTATTTATTTAATTAAATTATTTTATAATTAATTAAATTATGGATACGTTCCCTTGCCCCTTGCCCCTTCTTCTCCCTTGCCCCTTGCCCCTTCCCCTTGCCCCTTGCCCCCATCCCCTTGCCCCTTCTTCTCCCTTGCCCCTTGCCCCTTGCCCCTTCCCCCCCCCTTGCCCCTTGCCCCTTCCCCTTGCCCCTTCTTCTCCCTTGCCCCTTCCCCTTGCCCCCTCGCCTCCCCTTGCCCCTCGTCTCCCTTTGCCCCTCTTCTCCCCCCCTTTCTCACTCCCCGTCTTTCCCCTTCCCTCCCCCTTTCGATCTCACCTCGCTCAACTTTCTCAACTATTTATTTGGAAATTCTGTAAGAAAATATTATGAACCAGTCCTTGTTATATGATGTGAAATTTTGATGTCAATATGAGTCCCATTTTCAGTCCGAGTCCCAAAATTCAAGATTTGTCCCACTTTAATTAAATATGACTTAGCATCTCCCATTTCTGATTGAAAGGGAAGATGTTTCTCAGTGAAAAAAGTCTGGAAATGGTTATGCAGATGTTGCCTGAGTTCAATTGGCTCTATTAGCACTGGACCGTCCGGCAAAAGCAATGACGATGCCTCTTAGCTGCACGAAAAAAGAAGCCTGTACAACAGTCTCTATCACGAAACCACTGCAGACCTGCCTTCACCTGCTGAATTTGCTCCTCCTCCAATGCGTGGATCTGTGCCAAAATATCACGATCATGAACACCTGGAAGACTTCCCTGTCGAGCATGGAGCAAGTCCTGATACAAGGTGTCCAATAAAGCACGATGCTGCTGCAGACTCTCGTCTCTACTGTTTGGTAAAACCTTGACTGTCGCAATTGCCTCCACCATGTCAGTCATGCCTCGATGTCGGCTGAAGGCAGTTGTCCAAGTGTTCTTGCAGCCTTCTTGAAAGTCAACATCCTTTAAGAACTTTACATTCAAGCGAAAACACGTCCTTCCAGGCTGTCGCTGCTGCAGGGGCTCGTCTGAAATGAATTGCGGATGGTGGTCTGAAACTGAGTTGTCTCTGAGACATAACTGAAAAAGACCTGGAAGTGCCACAACTGCATCTGCATTCCAGTAAGCTCTATCCAACCAAGAGCTTGCGCGGCCCCCACCAACTTGACCATTGCACCAAGTAAAGGCACCTTCACCATCAATCTCCGAGAGGTTGCAGTCATGGAGTAGACGGAGCTACTGCTGGCGTTCAAAACCAGACACCACTGTAGAGATAGCCCCCTTTTATTTTGGTTTGCTCGGAGGGCATACCCTTTCAGAGGTGGGTCAATAGTGAGTTTTTGGCCTGGACGATGGAGATTGATCTAGAGGGATGGTTTGGACATTTCATATCATTTCAACACATGCGTTAGGCAAAGTTTCAAGTTGGCTTGGCTGCCGTCGATCTGCATTAGGGGTCGTGAAGATCCAATCTAGCCCTCTGTTCTTTTGTTATGTTCTTGTTTCTCTTCTTTCGGGCGACGCAGATTGATTCTACAGGAGTTAGATTGATGTAGGCATTAAGCGGATATTGCAGGAGAAGACGAAGGCACAGGTAGGGAGAATTGAGATGCCGAAGGTATTCCTGGGTTATAATCCTTGAGAAAGTCAAGATCTGGTTATCGGGTTGTGGGTCTGTGAGTCAGTTGTCGTAGATGCATTGTGGGTCGCATGTGTCTTGAACAATAGATTCCATACAGGAGTTTGAGACAGAGCAGATTCAAGTGCAGACTTGATTGACTGGCTTTTAGTTTGGATTGCAGAGACCTTGTTTCCAATCCTTCCTTTGATCTTGGACATATCCATCTAGTGTGTTGCAGAGGCTTGTCGCAGAGCTCTTATAGATACGAGATAGCTTACGGTTGAATGGGTAGATGTAAGGGCAACCCCTAGTGCGCAAGCACATTTTTTTTTAATTTAATTGAATGACGTATTTTATTGATCATGCAACATCAAGTGAGACGGACATATTTCATTGATCACGCAACATTAATTACGACTCATGCAACAACAAGTACATTGGCCAATACAATACTCGTCGCTTTAAATGTGATGGGTTTAATGTTCTACCACTAAACCATGCACTAAAGTGCATAGACATTTATCATTATGGCACACGAATATCATCATTGGTGGTCTTGCAATACTTCCTAACAATTCCGACCAATGGGCATTGCTATAAGGGCTAAACACGTAATGGAGATGGAGGTGAAGATAGAAACAAAGTAGACTACTTTGCTATACAAATTTAGGAAAACCTCAAATTTCAAACTTTTGATAGTAACACGTTTGGGTTTTCATTGGGTGCACAATGATTGACATGGTAATTTATAAACGATCAATGACAAAGAGCATGCAATCATAACACATTGTTTTATCAACTCAATTTGAACTCAAATGTCAATAACAAGCTCCCTTAGGTGCTAACCTTGATGTTCCTTGATTGACATAGTAATTCCTAGAGAATCAATGACAAAGAGCATGCAGTCCTAACACATCATACTATCAACTCAATTTGAACTCACATGACAATGACAAGATCTCTTAGGTACTGGGCTTAGTGTCAAGGGGGGATTTAGATAGTATTAGTGGTAAAAACCATTAGAGTGTATGTAAAGGGGTTTCTTATTGCCTATTTTGTACGTAAAATAAGGGGTATCTACTATCTCATCTTACCTGTCTGTTGTAAGATACTGATATGACTAGGCATTTTAGTGCATATATGGAAATGATTTTTTGGATATCCTAGGAACACAAATGCTATATACATATCATGTATAGATGAATTTATATCATGACTTTGGAGTTTCCTATCTCCCACTTAGCTTAAACCTTTCAAGCTACTATATTGCAGGCTAGTGTATTCAGAAGGACAATATTGCTACCTGATATGACTCCTCCGAATGCAACACCATACATGATGAGACATGCACCTACCTACTTCTTCCACCCAATGATAGCTAGTGGGTTTTGAACTCTACTTAGAGGACACCCAACAAAAAGTTCGAACATTAAGCCACCACTTATGATGGGTCTGCCCAATATACATGAGATCATGGAGTTCACATCTTGTCGATAATAGTCCACTTTTTGGATTGCCCCTGTTAAGGGGGCAATTCGTTAGGGGGAGGGTTGGTTTTGGCATATTCTGGCAAATTATTTTTCCAGCGATCGGAAACTCGTTTTTTTTTGTGAAAAACTATTGGTTTTTTTAACCTTTGGGCTAGAGATTCCTTTTTTTAGAATTTATCTTTGGGTTTTTTATTTTTAAAACAAACTATTTTTTTTATTGGAATGTATTTATAGAAAAGGATTTGTAATCCCTTCACGTTTTCTAGATTGAACTTTAAATATCCGTGCTAATCATCTGCTAAACATGGGCATTGCGCAGATGCGCAGATGGAAAAGGCAGATGCAGTTACAGGTATGTCATTGTTCTTCGCATTTGATAATCGAATGTCATTTGATAAATCGAATGTCTGGAATGCTTTGTTCATAAGCTTTACTGTATGAATTTGATCAAATGCTATTCTACCTTTGCATTGTTACTTCTTTCTTAAATACCTTTGAGGATCCTGCACCATGCATCTCCTTGCTTCACTGAAGGATCCTATTGAGAGTGGATTTCACGTTGCTTGTGTGACCGAAAGCTTCCAGCCTCGCTTTTGCTGACCAAAAGCTTCCATTCGCTTTTGCTGACAGGAGTAGAACCAGTAACTCTAAGGTCAAACAAGTCTTAAAGACATTGATCATGTAAAGGTTTTGATGCTGGAGTGCGCCGAGTGGCCTGCTCAAGTTGTAAGCAACACGAAATATTACGATGAACACAGGCTGCCTGATCGTCGGGCTTCGTCGCTGCTCCTATTCTGTGTGTCATACCTGCTTCTTGTTGTCTGCCTCACTTCATTTTGGCAGGCGCCTATTTTGGCAGGTGCCTGCATTTGGGAAGTTACATTCATCCCAAATGCCACATTCTTCCTTGCGCAGACCAAGACGCCAATCTAGTTAGGTTCCTTTCCAAATCCAGCTCTCGTCTTCAGGACTTGCGCCAAGATCATCGTGGTTGGCTCCCGAATTAGTATATCTAGATAACACAATGCAACTCCGTTTTTGTTTCTTTTTGCAACCAACCTAATGTCATAATCTAAGGGTATTTGGCAACCTAGGATATTATCCCTCAGAACAGCTGGAACAGCAAACAAAACTAGCAGGAGCCATTAGGTGCATCTTTATTTGAGATTCTCTATTGCAGAAATTGTGGAAGTTCTTTGATCCCAAAAGAAGACAAGTGTTTGTGTCCTGAAGGGCACAATTTGTTGAGGACCTTCTGATAAGCCATCACACGCCACTTCCAAACAGACTTTGTCAAGCATCTATGGCAAATCAAGTTCAGAATTACTGGCCTGATGTGTGCATCTGGTTCTACCAATGAGAGCTTGCATAGAATATCCCGAAGGTTGGCTGGCCCGGAACCCCTTGACTATATGTGTAATTATGTTTTCATTGCAGATCATCATAGACTTTTCAAATCGGGAGCAGCAGCTGATTGCAATAATGAATGGCATATTTATGAAACAAGGTAAAAGGATTTTGGTTCCTCGATCCACAGTTGATCATGTCATGGGTAACAAATCAGGATACAGAACAAAGTTCAGTTCAAATGGTACCACAGCAGAACATAAAGCCATGTTGGTGGCTAAAGGCTAACCAGCAGTATGAAGAGTGGCCTCTTTTGGCAGCTTGAGTTGAAGGTTGCTGCTGATGGAAAGATTTGTAATCTCACCATGCTCATTGGCTCAATTATTTACGTCACAGTTACTTTTCACTTGGTCAAATGAGAACGAATGTTTGACATATCTGAAACTTGCTCATCTTATTACAAACATGGTTGGGAAATGTATGGTACCAAGATTCTTCAGATATTGTGATGGACGTGTTAGTCCATGTTTAGATATATAAGTTGAAGTGCTTGAAATAAACTGTTCTTCAAAATCTTCCCTGAGTTCAGTATGTTAGGGAATGCCAAGAGGCTGGCCAATATTATTGCCATTCTCTTAGTTTTCGTCTAAAAGGACCATTTGAATATTACACCTTTTAACAAGAATCATTTAAATCAAAATTGCAGAGCTCCATTGGATTTTTAGGACCTCCATGCTTACGAAGTCCATAATGGAGGATGCAATGCGCAAGGGGGATTCACTGTAAGTGCCATACAATGTGCCTGAGTGACTTGTAGGGGGGTTTTTTCGACCCATTTCCATACGTATACGTAAGAGGTAGGGGGGTTTTTTGCCACTACTTGGGGTAAACTTTGTACGGAAGGGGTCGAATTTGCCTTTCAAGAAATCGTATACGGGGGTGTTTTTGATCACCCTATGCACGCTCATGGCATACCCCCCTTACTATAAGTGAACCCCCCGGGGCAATGCGTAACATTACTGGGAATACACCCATCTTTGACCATTTCTTTGAAAAGCTGAATAGCATCATTGAATCTATGGTTCTTGCAACATCCATTGATGAGTGTTGTATATGTAAATGAAGATGGAGAACAACCATGTCTGGCCATTACTTTGATCGGCTCAATAGCTTTGTCAATTTGATTTGCAGCACAAAGGCCACTCAAGTAAGAAGTGTAAGTCACTACATTAGGGACACAACCAACAGCTGCCATGTCTTCAAGCAGCTCGTCAGCTTCGCCAAATTGCCTCGCCTTGCAATACCCTGTAATCATTACAGTATAAGTAAAGACAATAACTTTTTTGCCATTATCCAGCAGTTCTTGAAATATCTTCTCCGCCCTGTCCAGATGGCCAGCTTTGCAGAGCCCATCCATGAAGATCTCACAAGCAACTATATCAGTTTGAAAGCTTTTTTTAGTTATGTCATCAAAAAGCTTAATGGCCTCACTGAAGTTGCTTGTCTTAAAAAGACTGTCCAATATGCTAAGGCGCGTGTTGTCATCATCATTGGCAGAAATGTCTTGGAGCTCCCTCACAATTGTTCTTGCTTCTAACACATGGCCAGCCTTACAAAGATAGCGCACAAGCAGACTATATATAATTGCTGGAGGTTCCATCCCCAAACTCGTCATCTCTTTAAAAAGATTTATTGCTTCCTGGATTTCACCAGCTTGACAAAGACCACGAATGATAATACCAAAACTAAAGGCGTTAGGTCTGAAAAATACCTCCCAAAAAAAACTATATGCTTGTTCATGTTCACCACGATTCACAAGCCACTCTAGAAGACAATTATAAGTGTAGCATGTATGCTTATACCATGGCCGCCTGGACGCCCAATCATAAAACTCTAACACTACTTTTGTATTCTGCATGTCCTGCAGTACAAGCAGTATTGTTTTTTCTGTTAGGGTACCTCCCCACGCATCAAGCGATTTCGCCAACCCATGCCATTTCTGTCCTGTTTTAAAATCGTAATCAGAACCTTAGCGTTATCCTGATCGGCCTCCAAATTACAAATTTTTTTCTTTCGATAGAGCTTCACTTTAGGTACATTGAAATCGCACATACCTGAACCAACAATGCTTATAATTTCTGCAGAAACATTTAAAGACTTGGGTGAAAGCATGCTACGGTGTACCACTTTTGGAACCCTCAAAAGTACCTACACTGGGTACTTTTTTTTTTTTTGAAGAACTGTGTCAGCAATATATTAAAAGAATGGTAATGTTACAAAGCAAGTGAGGAGGAAGGAGAACTGCCCCAAAGAGACAGTGATACCTCGACACTCCACAACAACTGCAACTCTACTGCTGTACAAACTGACTGGGTACTTTTAAATATGGTATTTTCATAGTTTTCTTTGCACTAAAATCAATAAAAAAAATTTGAATTGAAGGTCAATAACATGTCAATTTATAGTATCAAAGTATAACAACACCATTAGAAACTAAAATGAATCAATCAACTCTCAAACTTATTGTTTATTGAGACATTTATGCAAGTTCCCAGTACCCAGTACTGGGTACTTTTTTGGGTAGTTTTGCACTCCCTAAAAGGTAATTTATATGGTACACCCTAGCATGCTTTCACCCACTTACCCTTTAGCGGAAAAGCCTCAACAGGGTCAAGCCTAGGTGCAGAATCATTTTTTCTTGGCACAGATGCTTCCTTTGAGGAAGTGTCCACGCCTGAGCTTGTTGAGGCATTCCTCCACTCGGAACATCTACTCTAGTCAGGAAATTATCGTCGTTGTCCAATAATACTTGCATAATAAAATATATATTTAATGAGGTTATGTGTATTATTTTTTTTTATTACATCGTCATTTTTGGTAAATGATGTATTTGTTTTGTTCCATTTTTGCAGCTTTCACAAAGTAGGTATGTCACATTGCAAACTAGACAATAAGAGTAATTTGGAGAATTACCAATTTGACGTAACTTTCATTGGTAAGCCTTGCGCAATTATACATTGTCTTACTTTATTTAGTTTAAAGAAATATAGCTCAACGGTTCAAATTGTAATGTGTGCTTTGTTCAGAGGTGTTGCTATATTGAGATAATGGCTTGGACATTGCATGAACAAGAAACATTAATACAATTTTGGAATAGAAATAGAGTTGGATCAAAGAAAGCACGTGCAAAGCATTTCGTAGATTCACATCCAGGCTAAAGTTTCTAGACTTGAAGAAAATGGCTTACTTGATAACACTCTCGACATTGTTCAACATCCTCTTGTAGCATCACCAAATGGTATTCATGACATGAATGTTGATATGAACGTTCACCAATGTGCTGAACAACATGTTGTGGATAGAAATACACATAACAGGTATGCAATATTTAATACTTTTGCAGCTTTCAAGACCATGTAAACTTCATGGATGCTATTCATGATTTCACACACTTTGCAATGTTTAATACTTTTGCAGCTTGCAAGACCATGTAAACTTCATGGATCCTACTCATGATCAAAATGTTTGCCCAAGATCCATCAATAATATTGAGCTCAATATGAGTACAGAAGACGAATATGTAGCACAATAACAGGGGGTTACTTTTAGATTTTTATACGCTTTTTCACATGGTTTTTCTATGATTTCGTTGTTGTATTCGTTGAGGTGTACTAAATAGTATTTCTAGAGTGCACCCTTTATGGGCCGTTGATTTTCGTTGGTTGGAACAATCCGAGGGTTGTTGTCTTCCTCTGCATGTGTTTGTGCATGAACACTGCGCATGTGTATGCATGTGCATGTGCATGTGCATGTGTGTGCATGTGCATGTGCATGTATATACATGTGCATGTGTATTGTGCAAGTGCAAGTGCAAGTGCATGTGTGCATGTGTGTGCATGTGTGCATATGCATGTGTACTTGCCCTCTTGGATTCTTATTGCCGGAGTGGATTTTACTACCACTTGATGGATTTTTTGCTCACACTTACAAAGGTATTTGTTTTTTAATGTTTCTTCAGTTAGCATAATGTTTTGTTTTACAAGGTATTGGTTTCCTGATTCTACAATGTAGTGCTGCAAAACTCCCTTTTGTTTCCTTCCTAAGATTTGCTGCAGATTCAAGTTTAGGCCCTCTGTTTGCTTCCAACTCTTGGATATTCCTGGCTGCCGGATTGTTCATAGTAGCCAGCCTTTAGCTTCAATCAACAAGCGGATTCTTATGCACACAACAGGCGGATTATTCCACGCCCTTTTCCATGTCACGTAGATCAGTCAAACAGTGGCCACAAGAATGCATTTATATTGTAGGTTTGGAAGTTTAATCGAACCATAAGCTGAATTATGCATTACCTTTAAGCTAGAGATGGAACATCCAAAATCATATGGATTGATAAACAATGGTGTCATTGTGAAAGAGAAATAGTTGTAGCGGAAGTAACAATATGTAGCATAATAACAGGGGGTTTTCTTTGTGTTGCAAACTTTATGACTTTCAGAATAATGGGATCAATCTGCTCTATCTTTATGGTAACTTTTATTTATGTTCTATTTGTTTTATTGTGATCAAATTCAAAAGCTACAGGTGATGAAAGCCTCAAATGAATTCTAGTTTTTTCCTGGTTTGAATTCTAAAATTTTTGTCACATCCGGGGGGGGTGACGTAAGGCCCCGAAGGGGCCAAAAAAATTTTTTTGCAACACAAACCATTAACATCCAACATATAAAAATTAAATCCCCCAACACATAACAACCAACACATAACAACCAATACATAACAACCATTGACATTAACAACCAACACATAACTATCATTGACATTAATTAACACAAACATTGGGTCCAACACATTTAAATTAAAATCCCCCTTAAACCCCCTTTGGTTTGGGTGCATATTCACTGACGTAGGGCAGCGAGAGCCCTCATAATTGTATTTTGCACGTACGAAATCAACACCATATAGTATTCCGCTTGAAATCTTATAGTATTTTGCGAATCTTGTTATACAGTATAGCAAATTTTGTACTTGCATACCCCACAAACGAGGAACTTTACGTACGGTATAGATTAAGGAATAAGGGGTGAATACGCCTATCCAACAGCTCTCGTTGCCCGGAGTTACCCCCCGCGTGATATTGCATCAAGTTCTTGGAAGAGGAGAGCACATTCAAAACATTCTTCACAATGTCATATTCATTGCCCAGCTCTGATCAATCACATCCATCAACGTTGTCAAGTATACGCAACATTTATGAATTTGCAAGTAATACTAGCACTATTGAAGTCCATTCTATACATAGCACGAATGATGGTAACCATCTCGATGCTGATATTGAAGACTTTTCTATTAATGGTATTCATGATTTTGAAGGCTCGGTTCAAAACAATGAAGGTGTTGTACCATCTATGCTCTTGGTGGTGTCAATGGTGGTGTCAATGTGGATCTTTGTTCCATGTCCATGAACAACCTTCACCAACGTGGTGATGAACAACATAGTGTAGAGGCAAACAAACATAACAGGTATGCTTTAAATGAAACTCTAATGCACGTACAATATTTCTTAGGTTTAACACTTATTATGTTGCTCCACTTTCTTAGCACAAATTTTATAATATTTAATGGTTTTGTAGGTTACAAGGTTGTGTACAATTCGTGGACGCTATTTCTCATCAAAACGTTTGTTCAAGCTCCATGAATAATATAGAGCTCAACGTCACTAAAGAAGACAGTATTGCTTCAACTTCTTGGAAGAAAAGAGCACGCTCTGTCCTAGTCTTTGACTAATAGTTGCCTTGCTGGGATGAGGATTATTGCACACAATTAACTAACAGATTCTAGCGTCCATGTTCATGCAAAGAAATGGATCCACATCCATGATCATGCAAGATGACACAAGCAATACCTGTAAACCTTACAATCCATGATAATAACTTGTCTTTTGCACTTCCATGTCTGATATGCAAGTTCGTGCCAGATTAATTGCAATATGTGCAATGAAAAATAATGTACCTTAAATGGATATGATCCTTAACATAAGAAATCATTACAAACTCCAACCTTTAAGTACAATTTTTTAAAGCAATCTAAAGAAGCATCTCTGATGGAGTCAATTTTTATAGCTGGCCACAAGATAGTTTCCATCATCAAAAAGGTATGTTAGCTTGTTGCACCTGAAAGCTGGGAGCTGCCAGCTTATTACACCTACGGGCTGGGAGCTGTGCACTTGGATAATCTGTTGAAAGGAGCCGGTAATCTGGGTTCTACATGCCAGAATGGACTAGTATTTGACGGAGCAAAGCTCTCTGACAGAGAAATTTGCTACAGAGGTTCTAGTCTTTGACTAATAGTTGCTTACATACTTATTCAATAATGCATTCGAACATGTATATTGAGGTCAGTGGGGATGAGAAAATAGAACCTAGCATTTAGGGCATACACGCGTTTATGTACAAGTATTTTTTGTTATGGCCTTGTATAACAAAGTCAATAAGCTTTTAGGACTTGCATGCACCCATATGGGAGATCCTTCCTGCAGGGCTCTTCCGTTTTAGCTTCCTTAGCTACTAGATTATGGGAGTTCTGTCAACTTGATGTGCCAGGATTATGCTAAGCTAACATCTAAAAATAGTTAACGTGAGGTTGTCTTTTCTTGCACTTTGTATCCAGTTGTTTACCTTCCTGCAGTGATTGGTTCTGTAGAGCTTGCGAAACAAAAAATTTGTAAAAAGAATTGGCTTGCGCAATCACCCTCATGAGATTACAGAGGTATAGAAGCTCATTTCCAGACCTGGGCAGCAGATTGGCTCTTGTCATAATGACCTGCAATATGGAAATACAATGCTAATGAAAATTCAGAAAACTCCATGTATGAGATTTTATACTTATTCTTCCTTTAAGATATTTTTAAGCATGCTTACATTGCTATAACAAAAGACATTCTTTCAATGTCTGATTCTACAACAGAAGATCTGGCATGCGTTGCTTCCAACAAAGGATATACTTCCAGTCCTTACAAACAGCCCCTGATTTGAGGGGAATTTAGATAGTCTGCCTTCAAGCCGTGTTTATAACTTGTGTTCTTTCCAAAATGTTTGGTCTCCCTTTTCTTTAAACTGTCCAAATGGACCTATCCTGTAAACTCTAAACTTTCCCAAAAACTGTCCAAAATTTTATAGCATAAACTGTCGAAATTTGCATATCTGACTTCGTTACTCCTATATTAACCTTTTGAAAGATGCACATGAAGTTCATCTTTTCATATTCTTTGCAATGTTGCTATGCCACTAAACTTTCTTGTGAATCCAATATATTCTAGTTTACAAAATACTATAGTAGGAGCTGAACAGACCCCAAACTTACATGCAGCATGGATTAGGGTCTTTCCATCCTTCCTGTTGAGGAATGATGACGTACGGCCTTAAACTAAACATTCAAGGTGATTCTTCCTTAGTTGAATTGCTTCTTCCTAGAGCAATGCTTCTTACCGAATCAACCTGAAGGAACTGCTTTCTACTTTCCCTTGAGTCCCGGACCTGAGATTCTTCAACGAAGGAAATAAATGCCCTTAACGTGCTTTTGCCCCTACTCAAGGATTGGAAGAGAGCGGTCTGTAGAAGAATATTGAGACGGCGATCTGTAGCCCATTTCCTGCTGAAGCTTTTCCAGATACTAAATCCCACACTCTTATGCCTGGTTGCCCAGAGCAGGCCTCTCCGGTTAGCCAGTTTCAAGAGTGGCTGCCCAACAACGAAAACGACCGAGCATTTACAGCCAATAACGGGTTTTTAGCAGTCATAGGCATATTTCAAGCATAATACTGGCATATACCTATAATATGCCACAAACCCACATAAACAAGGGTTTGCCCCCTTAGGGGCAACCCAAAAAAAAGGGAGAAGGAAAATCACAAATATAAATTACATATGTAGAGATACTATCAGCTTTAAAACCATGGCATAGCATGATGTCAAAATTGTCATAGAAGAACACGATCATAGATCAAGTACACAGCCCTCACGAACTTGAGTTGAACCTCTGGAAGGACTATTATGACAACTTTGGTCAGATAATAGCATATAACTTCCTCTCAGGTTAAAAAAAGTGATACATTTCCTCAAATTCAACGCCCAATTTGATGAAGTTAGATGTGGAAGATTAGCACTATTGCTGGTAGAATACGAATGGCCACCAAGTTGGACTGTAGCAGATGTCAAATGTACAACACCTTTGAAGTTTAAAGTCACTGGCTGGGGCACTGGCCTAGAGAGGATAATGCTAACACATCCTTATTGTTTGTGATTGCTATTTTTTTATTGTTGTCTATCATTCAGACCTCCAACTGAATTCTCTGCACTGCCAATGGAGAAATCACCAGGAACTGGTCTATCTCAAATTTTAATATGCCCTTCATGACAAGCAGTCATTATTGAATCACGGGTAAAAGCAAGTCCAGAAAGAGGCTCTGGATGCACCCGCTATGACATTGAAGGTGCCAGTTTTGGGACCTCTTTCCTGAGGGGAGCTGGTTGAAGAACACCTGTTGAATGTGAACCATCAGCCTTTGTTGCTTGCCCATTACTACTTCCACTATATGATGGAGATGAGCCATATGGAGCTAATCTTCTGAGTGGCACAACCACCTCGTCCATTGCTAAATCCCAAAGAAGCAGTTGCGTATCCTGATTATAACCATGACCTAGTTAGGGAGACATCCAACTTTACTATGCATTTAAATCAAGATATGAATGGTTATTTAGCTGGAGAAAACTTGATGCAAACAGACGACTTCAATCTGACTAGCAAGATCTCAGGTGAAGCAATAGTATACCTGACCCACCGATCCAAATCGATAAGTTGTTTCACCAGGTGAAATCCAATATGGACCAAATGCAACTTGACTACCCTGTGACAACAGTTGAAGGAATCTGTTGTAACTCCTACTAGTAAATATTTGCCCGGCGTTGCTGGGCTAATGTTTTGGCATGTGCTTTTACTCGGCCTTTAACATCCATATGTCCAACTTCGATAATAACGCATGTCGGTATTGGCAAGAATAAGTGCAGACCCTATGTAGCCTCCTTCTGATCCATGTTTATGGATCTCATTAGAGAAAGCAATGCTTTATAAGGAATGTGGGGGGCAGTTAAATCTATCTCTAGAGATCAAAACTTGGAAAGGCAGACCCAAAAGTTATGCTCAAAATGCCACCATTAGAAGTAGTTAAGTACATCAACAAAAAATAGGTCCAGAAATGACAAAACACAAAATTTTGTCCTAGTTCATTGATGTAAATGTAAATGATATGGATATGTCTCGTCTAGTAAATGTATGCTTGGTGTTGCCATGCTTATGGGCGTGTGTTATATGGCCTGCATATAAGTAGGTGCATGTGTTCTATGAACCCCTGATATAAGATTGACCATATTATTACTTTTGCGGATTTTGGCATAGTAATTATGATTCTGTATTTATATCGGTTGCACATAAATAGGAGCATATTTTCACATGGACATGTGATGCACGATTATTGTATTATAGAATTCTGCCATGGTAGTTTTGTTTGTGCCTGCCCTCCTTATGATCCGTACCATCTAACAAACTACATGGTCTTATCTACTTAATATTCAACGCTAAGTAATACTTAGTTGCATGCGTAGTGGCATATCTATATACGTGATTTTGATGTAGGATTGAGGAGTTTTACTATACGTGTTCAATAAGGATAAAGTACGGCTGCTCCATTTTCCTTAAAAGATTGGCAACTCATAAATGACATGCGCATCTAGATTTCTCTCCAATGGCATATTCGTACTCATTTTCAAGGTTGCGCTTAAATGTTGATGTAACCGTGCCCACCGTATGATATGGATGTGATCTAGTCCATGGGATAATTTACAGACATAAGATTTTTGTTTTACGATTTGTATTTAAAACAATAACTCAAATCTTTTAGAAAGAGTTGTTGGCACAATGATACAACCGCATAAAATGTTTGAACTGAGCAAACCGCATAAATCTGGGAAGATTAAATAACTGGTTAATATGGCCACCATACGCACTTGCGGTTATTCATGATAACATGGAATGATAATAGTCGTCTATGTGTTTATCTTCAACGTGTATCCTACATCTGAAGGCACTTGAAAGTGCTATAGACTTGGTAATGTACCGAACTATAACAAGGTGCTGCGCACGGAGGGTTGCCCTCCGGTGGCCCAAAAGTGTGTTTTCATGTTTCTTGTTGTCTTTTCGTTTTCATGGTTCTTGTTCGGTCATTTCTTATGTCGGGGCTTATTAATGGTTTGAACAGGGAATTTTATTATGAATTGTACATGGACCAAGAAGAGGCTTGCAAAGCTCAGTGCCTAGACCAATTGTGATTGACAAGATTATGTTACGTCTAAAACATATTAGCCATTCATGAATAATGCTTTATATTAGTAATAAAATTGTACACGGCCTGTATGAATACATACTTCTTTTTTTCTTAGTGAATGCACACAAATATTAAGAATAGAATACCCAATGGTAAAAAAGAACCAATTCGTGCTTTGGTAATATAACAATCCCGTTTCAAATATGCGCGTTTAAGTGCTTTGCTAATGTATTAATCCCATTTCTTTTAAGTTGGTTGGTGTCAATTAATTTTGGGTACAAAACATCAGGAAATTTAACATGCCAAATGCCATTGTTACAATATAATGCCATTGTTATGATAAGTTGTAAACATGCCAAATGCCATTGTTACAATATAATGCCATTGTTAGGATAAGTTGTATCCTATACACTTGTTGTCTTTGAGCATATTAACATTTCTCCGACAAACACAAAGACGTGTGATCTAATTGTCGTACATGTTATATTCAAAAAAAAGGATTATCCATTTATCCAGATTCAGATATCCAGATATCCAAATCATATTCAGATATGCATTTATCCAAGGATTTGAATCTTGTAAATCCAACTATTTGGCATGCAAAATTTTAAAATCTTTTGAAGCAGAAAGAAGAATGAGTAGATTTTGAAGTTTGTTAGGATTCTAGTACTTCAATGTTGAAGATATTCAACTCAGTGGTTATAAATTCATGAATTGACCTGCAAGACCTGCTATCCAGAATGTTAGATGCAAGAAATATCACAAACAAGGAAATATCACAAACAGACGACAATTGGTCTTGGGGCCTTAAAGGTAGATAGATAGATAGATAGATAGCAAAGCCACTACGTATAGATAGATAGCAAAGCCTTCAGCTTTCCTTGAATTTTTGTTGCCATTAACCACATTAGTTACATAGAGGCGTTTGGCAGATAAGCAATAACCTCAAAAAAAGAGGAGCTACCACATGCAGCTAAAGGAGGACATGAATTTATGCATACATCGGCTATGCTTGTCCCCTTTGCTCCAAGATCTGCACAAACAATGATCATTTCATTAAATATGATACATACATGTAAGCTAACCATGAAGAATCGAAAATACAATCCACACATAAAGTGTGATGTCATTCAACACATAAGCAAAACTTGGCATCCATTAGCAATGCAGAACTCCAAATCATGACTCTGAAAACACAGAGTAAAAATGTAAAAGCATGACTTACTATTGGGGCACATGCTTACACTCATTTATTTCTGTTAGAGTAAGATTTTCTTCCTGCCCTCAAGAAAGCTGCATTCAAAACCTTGAAAGTGGGCAAGCAAATTTGAATAGACAAACTAAGCTAACAGAAGTCGCGGAACTACGTGCATCCGGCATAGCCGAGGATTGCAAAATCCTCGCATTTAGTTCATCGATATTATGTATTCTCATAAGATTTAGGCTTGACAATTACCTCGGCAAGCAAATTGCATAGACAAACCAAACTAAACTAAGAAGTCGTGAACTACAGGCATCCGGCATAGCCGAGGATTGCAAAAACCTGCATTTAGTTCATCGTATACTATGTATTCTCATAAGATTTAGGCTTAACAATTACCTGATGCAAAGAACATGGGCTTAAAGCCGAACCCGAAAGTGCCCACACAAAAGCAGAGATGGAACTTTGTCGAAGGATGGATAACTTAAAGCTTTAAAACTATTGCTTGGTAGAAAGAAAATAATATGAAATGATCTAAAGCAAGACGAACTCTCAAGACAAAATCTGAAATGCGCAATATTTGTTACGTAGGCCCCTTGTTCTAAATCTGCAATAGCTAAACAAAAGGATTAGATCTACCTGTTTCCTCTGAACACGATTTCCGTTGAACGTAATATCCCTCAGACCTGAGCAAACAAACCTCTAAATGAGAGGAACAATTACAAAAACTCTTAAATGCAGGAAAAAACATAAGCATGGAGCCCTAGCAAGAGACAAATCTTGCTAAAATAGCTTACAAAACACGTAAATTTATAGATGAAGCAGTAAAGTTAAAAGAAAAACGGAACTAAAAAATGGAAGGGGAGAGGATAATGCAAGGAAAAGCCGATTGATGCAGATCCGCACCATAATGTATCTGGAAAAGATCGTGAAAAAAAAAGATCTGAAATGCAGGTCCGCGGAAGCAACCCATCCGAGGTAACGGCAAGCCAAAGTGCCGCATCACCGCCGAAAGTGCAAAGGAAAAACTGTATGCAAGTTCCATCCGCCATAATCGGGACGAAGAAAAGAAACCGGATGCAAAGCCCACCATCATCAATCCTTATCACGCATAGTAACCAAAAACCTAGTTCTTTGCATGGCCCACGCAGAAATCCGGATGCAAGTTCCGTCCACCATCATCAATCCTTACTGCTGCATAGTAACCAAAACCTAGTGCCGCATGCAATGGGCTCGCCAATGGGTCTCCGTAATCAAAGTTTTGGCCGCAAAAGCTTTAAAAAATTTGAGATATGGAGTTCCAGTTTGAAGATTGTGTGTCCGCCTTTGCCATCGCTCATTAAACCGAGGAAGGAAAAAATGGACGGATTAATCTGAATGGCACCATAATTACATGCCGGCTCCTCTTTGCTCCTGCCGTGCCATGATAGCCGTTTAAGAAAGAAACAGAGCGTTAAGAAGAGTGGGAGGGTGAAGCTTGCCGGAAAAAGAGGTGTGGCCAGAAAACCATTTTTTCTTTCCAAAAGTCACACCCAAAAAGGGCACACCGCAAGATCGCAAGAAACCCCAAAAGCTTTTAAGTAAGTAGATGCATTATAAGAGAACAGATGCAATATAATTTTTCAGGCATCCGTGGTTTTCCCATGGCAAAATTACCTAAGCCTACCACATAGCTTCCGATGGAAACTCACCCAGAATTATGTCCCTTACCCCAAGCAACAATAGCATGGTCTTCCATACTCCACACTTGCACCAAATCATCTTCTCCTCCCTGTTAAAACGTACTTCCCAAATGGATCGAGAAATATGAATGACAAACAAGATATACTCTATTAATCGATGTGCTTCATACGCTTGCGGTACCGCACATTGAAACTCATTAATATAATCCTATGCATATGACATTTCGCAAATAACTTTTCTTTTTGAAAAGCTGCAGATGACAACAACATGGGGGAGAAAGTTACATATCATGGTGAGTAAAAGTTTGGTGCGGGATAAAATGACAATAGAATTTTAAGGATTATGTATGCACACCATTTTGGCAAAGCAGAAAAGGTGTAGGATTTTAATCATCGTGGAAAACTTGAACTTCAACAAAGAAATAAGAATTCTTCTCTCCATGAAGTATTCAAAGTGAACGGGTACAGAATTGAACTAAAATACCTTAAGGTATAAAGGAGCCTGAAAATCTTTCAAATGTTCCCTTGCGTCCTCAAGTAAAATTGGCTATCAAGTTGCATTTGCTTAACGCTTGCCTAACCTCAAGTCATTTTAGCAGAACTTCATTCATCTAAATTTTGCAACAAAAAACTTAACAAGAATGGCTTCAGGATATGTTCTTTTCTTCAATTTAACACAATAAAAAAAGCTAAGGCAACAAAGTGGTGTTTAACACGCCAGCCTAACACTCTGGTTTCCAAGCTTATGCTCGTAAATCTCTTTAATTATAGAAACATGCATGGTGAACACTTAACAAAACTTCTGGACAGGCACATGAAAGAAATGTTATAACAGATGTAGATACCTCCATGCACAACAAAGTAAGGCAATCAAGTAGCTTTGCCCCCACAAACCATCTTCTCCGTGGCATAATCAAATATTCTCAAATAGCCTGCATGCATATAGGCTTAGATGATGAAAGATGGTGGTTCCTTACAAACAAGCTTGAACAAAAATGCATACCATTCCTCCCAATTGTAGCAAAAAGCCCCTCTGCAAAAAAAACGCAAGGCCATTAATGGACCCCCCGCATATGTGCCATCTTGCAATTGGGTTGCTCGCCAAGTAAGTAAAACAAGCCACAAACAACTTATTTCTTCAACAAAATATTGGCAAACCTAGAAAGAACCATGGAACTCAACCAAAAACCGAAAGGTGATCTTTTGACAGTGTGGAAAGGAAACATCTCCACTTGCATCTTTGCTCAAAAATATGTAATACATCAAACGACTTATTCATATTAAATTTTACTAATCTGCAATGGAGACACAACAGAGAGTGAAGAACAAACTCCAAATGCGCCTTGGACACCGCACAAAAGGACAAACAACAAGACATGAAGAGGAGACATATACTTCTAGATAAATTTGTGCTAAGCATCATATGTGCTTCTTTTACAATTATGAAAACAAATTCCCACTTAATACTTCTAGTTATAGATTTAATCAAGATGCCCTATAATTGTTGATGCTCACAATCCTCAAAATTCCAATACGTTAAACATGCTACACTTGAAGCCACTAATGCATGACCTTACATTGAAGGAAATTACTTCCAGTGGTTACCTTATCATAGAAATAGAGATTACCATCCGCATGAGCAACTGCAAAAAGGCCTTCACTATGGGGTACCCATACAATCGCAGAATAATGCATCGGGCCGTGAAACATCACATAAAGCATAATCAAACAAAGATATCTTTGCACACAAGCTATCGACTTTCATTTCATGTGTCCTACATGAAGGCAATCGAATGATTGGCATAGCCACACAATGCATATATCGACACTCCTATTAATAATCGGGAAGTCACTACTATTAATAGTCGTGGAAGTCACTAGATACAAAGGCGCTACATCATGCTTGATAATAATATACAATCGAGGATGCAACATACACCCCACCGTTAAGAGAACTCTTTTTATTATAGTGCATTGCGCCAATTAGTTTCTTTCCGTGATCCCGTAGTGCCAATATTAAGGCTTTGAGGATCCAAGAATAGAAGGGTTGTTTGTTGTTGTCAAGGTCGCTTATCTTGAGTTGAGTTTGTGTAACAAGGTATCCCAAAGGGCTATAACCTTGGGGACAACAGCAGCCAAAGAAAACCAAGGTCGCTTTGTTTTCCATCCCAACTTTGGCTGCCCCAAACTAATTAAAAATTCAATGGATTTGCTATCTTTGAAGACCCCGAATTTTGCCTTTACAACAACAAAGATTTCCTCGGATTGATTACAGAGTTTGATGTGAATAGTATCATATACAATGAAATCCTTCGTGATGTTAACATGCAATCTTGCTCCCCTGTCCATCTGAACCCCTTCAAAGCTTTTCCACACTACTTGGAACGCATTACTAACCTCGTTGAAGATCAAGCTCGCCCATGTTTATGGTTCCGTGCCAAATGCAAATGCAAGACACCCACCTTCGTAAGCCCCTGTTCCAGCCACGTGATCCGCATGGACATGTGTGTTCAATGCATACTATAGCGCCACCCAAGCTCTTTAATTAGATTCAAGTCTCTATCTACCGCCTTGTCAACGGGTCAATCACCGCAAATTCAAAATACCGCCGCTGAATATCCAATTCAAAAGTGTCTAAATCATGAGTTTCTCAATACAGAGCAGGCTTCTCGTGATCGCCGACCGCAAGTAAATAGGTGTAAGTGCCTGGATTCCTTTTCAAAGAGCTGCCTGAATAACAGAGTTGGTGCTTGTTGGCCCGCCATTTGGAGCAATTTCTTTTCTCTAGAGGCAAAACAAATGCAACAATGATGGACAAACGAAAGGTTGACCTCAGAAAATTTGGTAAAATGATGAGCATCGCGAATTGAAATGGTACCTATAATTGCGAAAAAATCTCTCGATGAATGAAGAACAGAGCAGAGCAAGGAAGAGAGGAAGTGGCATACCTAGATCGCCTGCTACCGCTATGGTGTATGCAGTAAATAAAAACAAAAATAAAATATCAAACAAAAATAACGCACAATATTAGGGTATATTTCCTTTTTTATCACGTATATATAAAGCACAATATAATATTAGAGTATTTATAGGCTATTAGTGCATTTTTTTTTTAGGGTAAGGGTGCTTACGGACTCGATGGCGCTGGATAACCAAGGTATGTATGAATTTGTTTTAGTGCCGCTTTTATGGAGAAGGAAAGGATTTAGCTATTACTAAGGTTATAATAAGGTTACTAAGGATTTAGTTATTACTAAAGGTTATTACTAAGGTTACTAAGATTTAGCTATTGCTCCTTATAATACATGTCTTACGTTTGTTCCAAACAGGGCCGTTTAACGAAGCCATGAGGATAGAAAACCTTATAAGAAATTTTGGTTCGATTACAGAATAGAAGAAGAGAGCACTCAGATTTGGGAGCAATTTATATATTGGAGCATAAATTGCTCCTTAATCTGAGGGCTTCTCTTCTTCTAGATGTAACATGACTAAGATTCAATATAAGATTTTTGGTTCATTTATTTATATCGACGACACGCTTGGATAACCATTGAGGTATGTTTGTAAATTTGTTTTTAGTGCCTCATTTTAGTCTTAACTTATATGCATGCACTTAGAGTATTTTTCTTTGCCATCTTTGCACTTGATATAGTTATGATTATTATGGAGCGTATGGTTGATCCTTATCCTTGTTTTGTTTTGTTTCTTGGCCGAATTAACATATTTGAATTATCAAATAGCAAATGAAGTATACACAATAAAATGAAGGACCAAGTTGAAGTAGCAAGAAGCCGTTTGGGGAATCCTCGGATGCAAGGTACGCTTGTGAATTAGTTTTCCATCTTATGGTATGGTTTTAGATAGCTTTGCTACCCATTCCTTGCCATGGACTTTCCTTGCCATGTCTAAATTCAAGAATACATTCCATAAAACCATTGCCAATAAATTAGTAAGTTGCAAGAGGCTTTCGCTCAATGGATCTTTTAAATAAATAATCTTCAGATATTCCATAACACCCTTGCCAATAGAATTGTGGTTTCTTAGATTGATGAAATTGCGTCGTTCATCTTTACTACTAGTCTTAAAGATAGCTCTGTTGTGCAAAGCTATTAAGCTTTAAGTCCCTGTTACAATTCATTTTACAAGAATTTGATGTCAAAACAAGCTTCTTTAGGTGTGGACATGGATTTTCTTGTTAAAGAAAACCTAAATCAAATATTTGCAAATGATGAGTTCAAGTTTTAAGGCATTTTGCAGCATCTATGGGGAAATTTAGCAGATTTAGATGATTTTCTCCTCCTTTGACATTATCTGTCAAAATTGTTCGTCTTTAAAGCCAATAATAGGGGGTAGCCTTCAAGTTCAAATATGTAGTAGAGCAAAGAAACAGATTATTGGTCATTGGTCATTGGTCATTGATCTAGAGCTTATGTATACCACTGGCTTTCAAAGATAAAACGCGTCTAGTAGATGGTGCCATGGGGAGCAATAAACTACTAAATTCGCCCATGGATGCTGCAAAATGCCTAAAATGAACTCAACATTTGCAAAATTCTTTGAAGAAGGTCTTTGACATCAGAATCCTAGAGCCCCTCATAATAAAATACCTAGAAAAGTCTACCTTGATATCACATTCTTGTAATATCAGTTGTTTAAAGAAAAAATTTCATTTCCAAATCTAAGATTGCAAATGGCTCTTCCTCAGTGGATGCTTCAAATATATACCGTTCAGACATTCTACAAAACCATTGCAATAAATCATAAGATCGTAAGAAACTAGATTCTGTCTAACTTTTAGCCAAAGAACTATATGCTTATTGAGTTTCTCCATATGCTACTCCAATGCTCCAATGCTAAGTTGCTCCAATGCTCATCTCAAAGCTTTTCGACATATATTGCCCTTTGACTATCCTTGATAAATTGGGTGAGTTAGGGAGTCAAAGTATTAGAAAATGGATCTTGCTTTCTTTCTAGTAATAGGGTCGCCTCGATTATCCAAGAGGATTGAATACTTTGTAGTTTTAAAGATTCTCTGTTTATATCTAAGGTCACTTCTAGCATTATGCATAAGATAAGAAGAGACCTTATATAAGAACATAGAATCTTTAAGACTAGAAAGTTTTAGTTCTCTGGGACAATGGAGAGATATTGTGTTTAGAAAGAAAGCCAAATCCAATTTCTAGTATTTGACTGTCTAAGTTGCTCCAATGCTCATCTCAAAGCTTCCTGACATATATTGCCCTTGACTATCCTTGATAAATTGGGTGAGTTAGGGAGTCAACATATTAGAAAATGGATCTTGCTTTCTTTCTAGTAACAACGTCGCCTCGATTATCCAAGAGGATTGAATACTTTGTAGTTTTAAAGATTCTCTGTTTATATCTAAGGTCACTTCTAGCATTGTGCATAAGATAAGAAGAGACCTTATATAAGAACATAGAATCTTTAAGACTAGAAAGTTTTAGTTCTCTGGGACAATGGAGAGATATTGTGTTTAGAAAGAAAGCCAAATCCAATTTCTAGTATTTGACTGTCTAAGTTGCTCCAATGCTCATCACAAAGCTTCCTGACATATATTGCCCTTTACTATCCTTGATAAATTCAACATATTAGAATCCTTGATAAATTCAACATATTAGAAAATGGATCTTGTTTTCTTTCTAGTAACAACGTCGCCTCAATTATCCAAGAGAATTGAATACTTTGTAGTTTTAAGGATTCCTTGTTTATATCTATAAGGTCACTTCTAGCATTATGCACAAGATAAGAAGAGACCTTATATAAGAACATAGAATCCTTAAGACTAGAAAGTTTTAGTTCTCTGGGACAATGTAGAGATATTGTGTTTAGAAAGAAAGCCAAATCTAGTTTCTAGTATTTGCTTCGTCTAAGTTACTCCAATGCTCTTCTAGAAGCTTTCTGACATATATTGCCCTTGACTATCCTTGATAGATTGGGTGACTTAGAGAGTCAAAGTATTAGAAAATGGATCTTGCTTTCCTTCTAGTAACAATGTCGCCTCCATTCTCCAAGAGATTGAATACTTTGTAGTCTTAAGGATTCTCTGTTTATATCTAAGGTCATTTCTAGCATTATGCATAAGATAAGAAGAGACCTTAGATAAGAACATAGAAATCTTACGACTAGAAAGTTTCAGTTCTCTGGAACAATGAAGAGATACTGTATTTAGAAAGAAAGCCAAACTTAGTTTCTAGTATTTGGTTGTCTTACTCCAATGCTCATCTCAAAGCTTTCTGACATATATTGCCCTTGACTATCCTTGATAAATTGGGCGATTTAGGAGCCAACGATTAGAAAAATGGATCTTGCTTTCCTTCTAGTAACAACATCCCGATTATCCACTCGGATTGATTACAAAGTTTGGTCGCGGAATAGTATTATATATAATGAAATCCTTCCACGATGTTAACGTGCAATCTTGCTCCCCCGCCCTTACTCCATGTCCATCCGAACCTTATTCAAAGCTTTTCCACACCACTTGGAACGTACTAACCTGTTGTAGATCGAGCCCGCCGATGTTTATGGTTCCGGTGCCAAATGCAAAGAAGAAGCAATTGATGTAGCCAATAGAGTGCTTAAGCCTTAGATGCGCTCCTAAGTTTGATATGTATAAGCGAAAGCAAACAAGAAGGACTTGACATAGCCAATGAAATCCTTACACCAAGGCCATTGCCTAAAAGCTTGTATGGTCGAGTTCTTGCCATATCTCCTCACCATCTCTTCTGATGATCAGAACGAGCACCATCTTGTTTTAAAAAATCAAATATGTTCCACCTGCAAAAAATGGGGCAAAAGCTGGGACTTACCAGAAACTACAGAGCCGAAGCCTTGCTCTTCATCATCATGGAGCTTTTGTTGTCCCCTCTGGAATAGATTTGCTGGGAAAGATTTGCAAAGATGGCAAAGTTGCCAAGAAGCCGGTTTGCACAACACCACCCAAGAATGTGGGCTTAATCGACAGTTTTACATGTGTTACAAGAAGTTTGGAGCAATTTTTGGTATATTCTAGGCATATGCTGGCATATACTAAGAATATGCCAAAAACCCACATAGGCAAGGGATTGCCCCTCTAGGGGCAACACTAAAACAAGAATTCCCTAAACACTAAACAAAAATCGAAATAGTTCAACTCATATTGACATATATAAAAGACATTGGACATGCATACAAAACAAACTCAGACATAAAACCATATTCGTCATTAGTATATATTTTTTGCATTGCTTTTGAATCTTTTGGAAAAAAAATATGGAGGTTAGAGTTCTCAATTCAACTCCACAGGTCCATAGCTGCGATAAATTTCTTGTAAAAGTAATCCTCTACCTTGCCCACATTTAACATGCTTGCCCTTCAAAATGTGGGCCCTATTAACAAAGCATATACTCTAAGCAGGGATTGCAACCTAAGATGAAGTCATGGTAGTATAGACTGGTAAATTATAATACCGTATCCATGATGTTGACCTAAGGTGAAGTCATGAATAAAATACAATACCACTCCATGGTGTAACGACCTAAGGAGAAGTCTTAATCGTAGACTGGTCAATTATGATAATACCATATATCTATGATGTTGAACCTAAGGTGAATAGGCAAAAAAACTACAATGCCATTCATAGTAAAAAGGAACTCTCTACAACAATAATGCAAATTTACATATAGTAACATGGCATCGTGCAAACAAAAGTTATCTTTTAATAGTGAAATGTGTTCATGTAAAGTGCCTTCAATAATTTGAGCATTAACATTTGGGCAACTTCGCAACAACTAAAGAAGGTTTCTGGGATTACAAGGCTTTGAGTAGTTAAAGAGACATCGCCTCAACTACATGTTGCATTCAGTAAAATCTGTAGTTAGAATATTGGAAAATTAGCAGATGCGCTGCTTCCACGTACTTTTGATTCCTCATATTTGCCTCAAATTTACAAACCACCAATAACTATGCACGGCCAACTTAGAATAGAATAGAATAGAATATGATTTTATCGTCCACGGAGACCAACTGGCCTATGGGACCCAAGTACAAAGAGAGAGCAAGAAAGCGATTACCGTGATTATTGGGCTTAATATTTGATAACATTTCTTTAGTTCCAAACCTATTAACGTTTAATATTTGATACTGTATTATGTTTGTTCGACTTTGGAATAGCATAGCGGACATTGTTGAAATATATCTAATATCAGGCTTGCTGTCAGACTGAAACTTGCAAAACTTGGACAGATGCAAAAGTTAACTTGCTTCTATTAGTAGTTTAACAGATGCAATGTATGCAACGAAGAATATCCTGTAGTATAAGGAACAATAAAGAAAAAGTTCCAAATACATTATCCCTCTTCTTAACTATATACACGCCTCATAGTAGCCCACCCCTACTCCTTTTGAATTAATAGAAAAATTCGCACCATTTTTATCGTGCCCTGTCATAGAAGCCACAATAAGACAAATGTGTACTTGCATCTTCACAATGCAAGGTACATGTTATATGTAGTATTTAAATTTCTTAGTAAATCTACAACAAAAATAGCACCACCACAATTGGGATTTAACGTCACTACAGATCGCCCATCTGCACTACTTCGACTAGCAATTTAAATTCATCTGACCACCTTTCCGTAGACAAATCATTATTATCAAGTAGTTCAGGCTCTCGGAGGGATGCAATATGAAAATGCTATAACATAGCAGTTCCTTAGCCAGAAAGGTCTGATACTAAGTTTGAAAATAGAAAAGCCTTTGATAATGGCATCGATCATGATGTTGCATCCGCTCAAATATGTCCAAAGTTGAATAGTACATAATAAAAGAAATCGACATGTGTGGTCCTAAAATACAAACACAACGATATCAGGTTTGAGAAAAATTATTTACATTATGCTATATTGCCTGTGATGTAGTTTTGTCCTTTACTATTGATTAAATGTTTTGAATTGAATTACTGAAACAAAGTTTGAAAGCCTTAAAAAATCTTTAAAAGCATATAGGGAATAGATTCTGGCAGGATAACAATATTGCAAGTTTAGATTTACAATGACACCGGATATTAAGGTTGTGAAAATCATGTCCACTAATGCCATACTGATGCCTAATTACGTTCCTGCTCTAACATAGATATGACATAGGATCTTAGACTCCTGTGGGAAATCGAAATCAACAAATAGAAGCCGCAGCCTTGGAGCCCGATTTGCACTTCCAGACAAAACCGCAATATATTGTGCATGCCAGAATCATTTCGACCATTTTCATTTGCAGAACACTTGGAGTTGAACCTTCTCTCGCTCACGTCAAGCTTTCCGACAGTATCCGCTTCCCGACAATATCGGGATGTCGCTGGGATTTAGGCCCAAAAAAAAGAGCCTCTGCAAATAGAACATACACAATGGAGCTTCAAAATAGATGGACACTAATTTGACGAAATCAGCAAATAAAAATGAGTAATATATTGATTCTGTGCATTTGATCCAAACAAAATCATGAGGATACACACCTCAAAAACAGATGGCATAAACCCCACCACTTTTAGTATTTTGCTATCCGATCTATACCAAAGATTTGACGAAATGCTCAAAGCAGCTTCACGCTAATCTAATACAACACATCTTTTGATATCGCTTCTAGCAAGCCAAGTAAGAGTTTATCATAAACCAGGTCAAAAGGCAAAAAAACCGGTCCGCAAGAAACCCGGGCCGGTCTTTGTTTTTGGGCTTTGTAGATCCGGGTCCATTGCTTGGTTCTCATCTGTTGTCACAGCAGCTTAAATATTCGGCCATCGATTTGCTTCTTCAGTCCGGAGGCTCCTATCCAATTGCACCCTATTACTATTTCTTGATTCATCGATTCATATCAGTTTGATGCCTTTAGCAACATGTGCGGCGCTTGGAATTTTTAGAAGTGTTTTGATTCTTAGGTTCTTGTTCTTCCGTTGAATTGAAGTTTTTGGATCCAATTTTTGGAAAAAAAATTGAATTTTCGAGTTGGGTTTGACTGATCCCAAGCATGGATGTTCTTAGACCTTGGGATTCTCTCCGTAAGTAAAAAAGTTTTCATTCGAGACTATAAATGGGCTAGATCTTTCTATTACTCCGGCGCCCATGGATATACAGAACAGGGTAATGGAAGAATGTGCTTCTGCCAGATACTTTAAGACTTGAAGATGGAAAAGCGTATTCGTGGATCCGCTAACTTGCCGCTCAACCTAAATCCTATTAAACAAGTGAATAACAAGTAAATAACAAGAGGAGTTGCATACACAAGATGATTCAATTAATGCTTTTCATGTAATACATATATCTTGCCTAAAAGGTAAAGAATCTAATACGCTAATAATAAAGTATATCTAGATAATTATAATTATAAGGCCTAGAATGCCTCGAACACCCTCCCCCCGCAATCTTGGTCTCACATCTAAAACAAAATAGACCAAGGGTGTAAACCCAATATGCCAACCCCTCAGCGACCTTGGTCTAGTAGAAGTGTTACTACCAGGATGAAAAACCTTAGCAGTAATAAGTCAACTAGCCAAGCATAATGATCACTCTCCAATAATTCCAAGAGAGATAGAAAATTGAAGATGTTTCTTTGACCCTAATGATTTCGTGAAGATATCCGCAACCATAGAGTCAGTCGGGCAATACTCCAAGACAATTGTCCTTTTCTGTACCTCACATAATGATAATGGACTTCAATGTGCTTAGATTTAGAGTGTAAGACTTCATCTTGAGACAAATTAATAGTACCCTGGTTATCACATAATAGCCGTGTCGGCTGCAATTGCACTTGTTGAAAACATTCCAACATTCTTCGCAACCAAACAAGTTCTCGACTTGCTAAAGAAGCAGCAATATACTCAGCTTCGGTTGAAGACACAGCAACACAATGCTGCCTTTTACTAAACCAGGAAACAAGAGACTTGTCAAAGAAAAAAACAAGCCCTGCTAGTAGATCTCAAAGTGTCATTATCTCCAGCCCAATCAACATCGGTATAACCATAAAGAGTAAGAAAAAGTATGGTGGTCTTGCTTAGTTTAAAAAGTCCATAATTGTTAGTGCCTTTTAAATAACGAAGAATTCGCTTCGCAGCTTGCCAATGTTTGATGCCATATTAAACAAGTGAATAACAAGTAAATAACAAGAGAAGTTGCATACACAAGATAATTCAATTAATGCTTTTCATGTAATACATATATCTTGCCTAAAAGCCAAAGAATCTAATAATAGAAATATAGATATGCTAATAATAAAGTATATCTAGATAATTATAATTGTGAGGCTCTAGATAATTATAATTGTGAGGCCTAGAATGCCTCGAACAAATCCCAAGATGATAGCTTGAAAGACATCTAGTTATAGCCAGCATTCCAACTAACACAGAATGCACACTCTAACAAAAGCTATGGCAATGAAGATGGACCTCAAAATTCTGGTTGGCGAAAGAGCATGCAACAATAGGACCTTGAAAAAATCAAGGTCGTAAAGCTTGAAGGCTTAATTTGTTTATGAAAAAACAAATATCCGCAAGAAAAAATCTTCATGTTGTGGGCAAAGATTCACTTCCATCGCTATGGCAAAGGTAAGGTTTTCACGAAGCATTGGCTATGGCAAAGACAATATTTCGCGGAGCATCAACACGGAAGCCGGACCAAGAAAACGAGCGTAATATTTTGAATGTATTAAATGGTGCGTGATATTTTGAATGGCTCAGATGTATCATTTAAATGTAAAACACGCGGTCATTTAATAATGAATTTAGATTGCGCCCGTAAAACTTTTAAAGGAACCAAAAAAAAAAAAAAAAAAAAAAAGGGAAAATCACAAATAGAAATTACATATGTAGAGATACTATCGCCTTTTAAAACCATGGCATAGCATGACGCCAAAATTATCATAGAAGAACACGATCATAGATCAAGTACACAACCCTCATGTACTTGAGTTGAACCTCCGAAGGACTATTATGACAACTTTGGTCGATAATAGCATATAACTTCCTCTCAAAAAAAAAAAAAAATTGATACATTTCCTCAAATTCAACGCCCAATTTGATGAAGTCGATGTGGAAGATTAGCACTATTGCCGGTAGAATACTTAATGGCCACCAAATTGGATCAGAAAGTGTATGTCAAATGTACAACACCTTTGAAGTTTCAAGTCACCGGCTAGGCACCGCCCGTAGAGGATAATGATAACACATCCTTATTGTTTGTGATTGCTACTTTTTTATTGTTGTCTATCTTTCGCACCTCCAATCAATTCTCTCAGACCGCCAATGGAGAAATCACCAGAACTGGCCTATCTCAAATTTTAATATGCCCTTCATGACAAGCAAATCATTATTGAATCACGGGCAAAAGCAAGTCCGAAAAGAGGCTCGATGCACCCGCTATGACATTGAAGGTGCCGCTTTTGGGACCTCTTTCCCCGAGGGGAGCTGGTTGAAGAACACATGTTGAATGTGAACCATCAGCCTTTGTTGCTTGCCCATTACTACTTCCACTATATGATGGAGATGAGCCATATGGAGCTAATCTTCCGAAAGTGGCACAACCACTTTTGAGGGTCGGCCCATTGCTAAATCCCAAAGAAGCTAATCTTAGTGGCAACCATGTGATCCCCGATTATAACCATGACCTAGTTAGGGGAGACATCCAACTTTACTATGCATTTAAATCAAGATATGAATGGTTATTTAGCCGAGAAAACTTGATGCAAAATGACGACTTCTTAACTGACTAGCAAGATCTCGTGAAGCAATAGTATACCCGACCCAATCGATCCAAATCGATAAGTTGTTTCACCTGTGAAATCCAATATGGATCAAATGCAACTTGACTACCCTGTGACAACAGTTGAAGGAATCTGTTGTAACTCCTACTAGTAAATATTTGCCCGGCGTTGCTGGGCTAATGTTTTGGCATGTGCTTTTACTCGGCCTTTAACATCCATATGTCCAACTTCGATAATAACGCATGTCGGTATTGGCAAGAATAAGTGCAGACCCTATGTAGCCTCCTTCCGATCCATGTTTATGGATGTCGTAAGAGAGAAAGCAATGCTTTATAAGGAATGTGGGGGCGCTTAAATCTATCTCTAGAGATCAAAACTTGGAAAGGCGTAACCCAAAAGTTATGCTCAAAATGCCACCATTAGAAGTAGTTAAGTACATCAACAAAAAAATAGGTCCGTAAAATGACAAAACACAAAATTTTGTCCTAGTTCATTGATGTAAATGTAAATGATATGGATATGTCTCTGCCTAGTAAATGTATGCTTGGTGTTGCCATGCTTATGGGCGTGTGTTATATGGCCTGCAGATATAAGTAGGTGCATGTGTTCTATGAACCCCCGATATAAGATTGACCATATTATTACTTTTATGGATTTTGGCATAGTAATTATGATTCTCAGATTTATATCGGTTGCACATAAGTAGGAGCATATTTTCACACGGACATGTGATGCACGATTATTGTGTTATAGAATTCTGCCATGGTAGTTTTGTTTGTGCCTGCCCTCCTTATGATCCGTACCATCTAACAAACTACATGGTCTTATCTACTTAATATTCAACGCTAAGTAATACTTAGTTGCATGCGTAGTGGCATATCTATATACGTGATTTTGATGTAGGATTGAGGAGTTTTACTATACGTGTTCAATAAGGATAAAGTACGGCTGCTCCATTTTCCTTAAAAGATTGGCAACTCATAAATGACATGCGCATCTAGATTTCTCTCCAATGGCATATTCGTACTCATTTTCAAGGTTGCGCTTTAAATGTTGATGTAACCGTGCCCACCGTATGATATGGATGTGATCTAGTCCATGGGATAATTTACAGACATAAGATTTTTTGTTTTACGATTTGTATTTAAAACAATAACTCAAATCTTTTAGAAAGAGTTGTTGGCACAATGATACAACCGCATAAAATGTTTGAACTGAGCAAACCGCATAAATCTGGGAAGATTAAATAACTGGTTAATATGGCCACCATACGCACTTGCGGTTATTCATGATAACATGGAATGATAATAGTCGTCTATGTGTTTATCTTCAACGTGTATCCTACATCTGAAGGCACTTGAAAGTGCTATAGACTTGGTAATGTACCGAACTATAACAAACAGGCGCGAGACGGAGGGTTGCCCTCCCGGGGGCCAAAAGTGTGTTTTCATGTTTCTTGTTGTCTTTTCGTTTTCATGGTTCTTGTTCGGTCATTTCTTATGTCGGGGCTTATTAATGGTTTGAACAGGGAATTTTATTATGAATTGTACATGGACCAAGAAGAGGCTTGCAAAGCTCAGTGCCTAGACCAATTGTGATTGACAAGATTATGTTACGTCTAAAACATATTAGCCATTCATGAATAATGCTTTATATTAGTAATAAAATTGTACACGGCCTGTATGAATACATACTTCTTTTTTTCTTAGTGAATGCACACAAATATTAAGAATAGAATACCCAATGGTAAAAAAGAACCAATTCGTGCTTTGGTAATATAACAATCCCGTTTCAAATATGCGCGTTTAAGTGCTTTGCTAATGTATTAATCCCATTTCTTTTAAGTTGGTTGGTGTCAATTAATTTTGGGTACAAAACATCAGGAAATTTAACAACATGCCAAATGCCATTGTTACTACATTTCTTTTAAGTTGGTTGGTGTCAATTAATTTTGGGTACAAAACATCAGGAAATTTAACAACATGCCAAATGCCATTGTTACAATATAATGCCATTGTTATGATAAGTTGTAAACATGCCAAATGCCATTGTTACAATATAATGCCATTGTTAGGATAAGTTGTATCCTATACACTTGTTGTCTTTGAGCATATTAACATTTCTCCACAAACACAAAACGCGTGTGATCTAATTGTCATTACATGTTATATTCAAAAAAAAGGATTATCCATTTATCCAGATTCAGATATCCAGATATCCAAATCATATTCAGATATGCATTTATCCAAGGATTTGAACCTTGTAAATCCAACTATTTGGCATGCAAAATTTTAAAATCTTTTGAAGCAGAAAGAAGAATGAGTAGATTTTGAAGTTTGTTAGGATTCTAGTACTTCAATGTTGAAGATATTCAACTCAGTGGTTATAAATTCATGAATTGACCTGCAAGACCTGCTATCCAGAATGTTAGATGCAAGAAATATCACAAACAAGGAAATATCACAAACAGACGACAATTGGTCTTGGGGCCTTAAAGGTAGATAGATAGCGTATAGATAGATAGCAAAGCCTTCAGCTTTCCTTGAATTTTTGTTGCCATTAACCACATTAGTTACATAGAGGCGTTTGGCAGATAAGCAATAACCTGCAAAAGAGGAGCTACCACATGCAGCTAAAGGAGGACATGAATTTATGCATACATCGGCTATGCTTGTCCCCTTTGCTCCAAGATCTGCACAAACAATGATCATTTCATTAAATAAGATACATACATGTAAGCTAACCATGAAGAATCGAAAATACAATCCACACATAAAGTGTGATGTCATTCAACACATAAGCAAAACTTGGCATCCATTAGCAATGCAGAACTCCAAATCATGACTCTGAAAACACAGAGTAAAAATGTAAAAGCATGACTTACTATTGGGGCACATGCTTACACTCATTTATTTCTGTTAAAGATTTTCTTCCTGCCCTCAAGAAAGCTGCATTCAAAACCTTGAAAGTGGGCAAGCAAATTTGAATAGACAAACTAAGCTAACAGAAGTCGTGAAACTAGGGCATCCGCATAGCCGAGGATTGCAAAATCCTCGCATTTAGTTCATCGTATATTATGTATTCTCATAAGATTTAGGCTTGACAATTACCGGGCAAGCAAATTGCATAGACAAACCAAACTAAACTAACAGAAGTCATGAACTACAGTGCATCGGCATAGCCGAGGATTGCAAAAACCCGTGATTTAGTTCATCGTATACTATGTATTCTCATAAGATTTAGGCTTAACAATTACCTGATGCAGCAACATGGGCTTAAAGCCGAACCTGAGTGCCCACACAAAAGCAGAGATGGAACTTTGTCGGAAGGATGGATAACTTAAAGCTTTAAAACTATTGCTTGGTAGAAAGAAAATAATATGAAATGATCTAAAGCAAGACTAACTCTCAAGACAAAATCTGAAATGCGCAATATTTGTTACGTAGGCCCCTTTGTTCTAAATCTGCAATAGCTAAACAAAAGGATTAGATCTACCCATTTCCTCCGAACACGATTTACGTTGAACAGAATATCCCTCAGAGACTGAGCAAACAAACCTCTAAATGAGAGGAACAATTACAAAAACTCTTAAATGCAGGAAAAACATAAGCATGGAGCCCTAGCAAGAGACAAATCTTGCTAAAATAGCTTACAAACACGTAAATTGATAGATGAAGCAGAAAGTTAAAAAGAAAACGGAACTAAAAATGGAAGGGGAGAGGATAATGCAAGGAAAAGCCGATTGATGCAGATCTGGCACCATAATGTATCCGGAAAAGATCGTGAAAAAAAAGATCTGAAATGCAGGTCCGTGGAAGCAACCCATCCGAGGTAACGGCAAGCCAAAGTCTTGCATCACCGCCGAAAGTGCAAAGGAAAAAACTGTATGCAAGTTCCATCCGCCATAATCGGGACGAAAGAAAAGAAACCGGATGCAAGTTCCGGCCCACCATCATCAATCCTTACTGCCGCACAAGAACTAAAACCTAGTTTTTGCATGCAATGGGCCTGCCAAATGGTCTCCGTAATCAAAGTTTTGGCTGCAAAAGCTTTAAAAAATTTGAGATATGGAGTTCCAGTTTGAAGATTGTGTGTCCGCCTTTGCCATCGCTCATTAAACCGAGGAAGGAAAAAATGGACGGATTAATCTGAACGGCACCATAATTACATGCCGGCTCCTCTTTGCTCCTGCCGTGCCATGATAGCCGTTTAAGAAAGAAACAGAGCGTTAAGAAGAGTGGGAGGGTGAAGCTTGCCGGAAAAAAGAGGTGTGGCCAGAAAACCATTTTTTCTTTCCAAAAGTCACACCCAAAAAAGGGCACACCGGCATCAGCAAGAAACCCCAAAAGCTTTTTAAGTAAGTAGATGCATTATAAGAGAACAGATGCAATATAATTTTTCAGGCATCCAGGGTTTTCCCATGGCAAAATTACCTAAGCCTACCACATAGCTTCTGATGGAAACTCACCCAGGAATTATGTCCCTCACCCCAAGCAACAATAGCATGGTCTTCCATACTCCACACTTGCACCAAATCATCTTCTCCTCCTGTTAAAACGTACTTCCCAAATGGACTGAGAAATATGAATGACAAACAGTATACTCTATTAATCAGATGTGCTTCATACGCTTGCTTGCCGCATTATTTGAAACTCATTAATATAATCCTATGCATATGACATTTCGCAAATAACTTTTCTTTTTGAAAAGCTGCAGATGACAACAACATGGGGGAGAAAGTTACATATCATGGTGAGTAAAAGTTTGGTGCGGGATAAAATGACAATAGAATTTTAAGGATTATGTATGCACACCATTTTGGCAGCAGAAAAGGTGTAGGATTTTAATCATTTGAGAAAACTTGAGAACTTCAACAAGCAAATAAGAATTCTTCTCTCCATGAAGTATTCAAAGTGAACGGGTATGTAATTGAACTAAAATACCTTAAGGTATAAAGGAGCCTGAAAATCTTTCAAATGTTCCCCTTGCCCCTCAAGTAAAATTGGCTATCAAGTTGCATTTGCTTAACGCTTGCCTAACCTCAAGTCATTTTAGCAGAACTTCATTCATCTAAATTTTGCAACAAAAAACTTAACAAGAATGGCTTCAGGATATGTTCTTTTCTTCAATTTAACACAATAAAACAGCTAAGGCAACAATTGGTGTTTAACATACAGCCTAGCACTCGGTTTCCAAGCTTATGCTCGAAATCTCTTTAATTATAGAAACATGCATGGTGAACACTTAACAAAACTTCGGACGGGCACATGAAAGAAATGTTATAACAGATGTAGATACCTCCATGCACAACAAAGTAAAGGCAAGTAGCTTTGCCCCCACAAACCATCTTCTCCGTGGCATAATCAAATATTCTCAAATAGCCCGCATGCATATAGGCTTAGATGATGAAAGATGGTGGTTCCTTACAAACAGTTGAACAAAATGCATACCATTCCTCCCAATTGTAGCCAAAAAGCCCCCCTCTGCAGAAAACGCAAGGCCATTAATGGACCCACGGCATATGTGCCATCTTGCAATTGGGTTGCTCGCCAAGTAAGTAAAACAAGCCACAAACAACTTATTTCTTCAACAAAATATTGGCAAACCTAGAAAGAACCATGGAACTCAACCTAAAAACCGAAAGGGATCTTTGTGGTGGAAAGGAAACATCTCCACTTGCATCTTTGCTCACGAAAAATATGTAATACATCAAACGACTTATTCATATTAAATTCTTACTAATCTGCAATGGAGACACAACAGAGAGTGAAGAACAAACTCCAAATGCGTCTTGGACACCGCACAAAAGGACAAACAACAAGACATGAAGAGGAGACATATACTTCTAGATAAATTTGTGCTAAGCATCATATGTGCTTCTTTTTACAATTATGAAAACAAATTCCCACTTAATACTTCTAGTTATAGACAGAAAGCGCATGCCCTATAATTGTTGATGCTCACAATCCTCAAAATTCCAATACGTTAAACATGCTACACTTGAAGCCACTAATGCATGACCTTACATTGAAGGAAATTACTTGAGTGGGTTACCTTATCATAGAAATAGAGATTACCATCTGCATGAGCAACTGCAAAAGGCCTTCACTATGGGGTACCCATACAATCATAATGCATCGGCTGTGAAACATCACATAAAGCATAATCAAACAAAGATATCTTTGCACACAAGCTATCGACTTTCATTTCATGTGTCCTACATGAAGGCAATCGAATGATTGGCATAGCCACACAATGCATATATCGACACTCCTATTAATAATCGGGGAAGTCACTACTATTAATAGTCGGGGAAGTCACTAGATACGGTCGCTACATCATGCTTGATAATTAACATCGTACTTACACCCTATACAATCGGAGGATGCAACATACCTCTTTGTTAAGAGAACTCTTTTTATTATAGTGCATTGCGCCAATTAGTTTCTTTCCGGGATCCCGTGAGTGCCAATATTAAGGCTTTGAGGATCCAAGAATAGAAGGGTTGTTTGTTGTTGTCAAGGTCGGGCTTATCTTGAGTTGAGTTTGTGTAACAAGGTATCCCAAAGGGCTATAACCTTTGGGGACAACGGGCAGCCAAAAAAACCAAAGGTGCTTTGTTTTCCATCCCAACTTTGGCTGCCCCAAACTAATTAAAAATTCAATTGGATTTGCTACCGCTGAAGACCCCGAATTTTGCCTTACAACAACAAAGCATTTCCGGATTGATTACTGAGTTTGGATGTGAATAGTATCATATACAATGAAATCCTTCGTGATGTTAACATGCAATCTTGCTCCCTGTCCATCCGAACCCCCTTCAAAGCTTTTCCACACTACTTGGAACGTACTAAACTGTTGAAGATCAAGCTCGCCCATGTTTATGGTTCCGGTGCCAAATGCAAATCACGATACACCCACCTTGAAGCCCTGATTTCGATCCGTGATCCGCATGGACATGTGTGTTCAATGCATACTATAAGCGTCAGTCCAAGCTCTTTAATTAGATTCAAGTCTCTATCTACCGCCTTGTCAACCGGGTCAATCACCGCAAATTCAAAAATAAATCGGTGAATATCCAATTCAAAAGTGTCTAAATCATGAGTTTCTCAATACCAGGAGGGCTTCTCGGGATCGCCGGATCTGCAAGTAAATAGGTGTAAGTCTTTGGATTCCTTTTCAAAGAGCCACTTTGAATAATAGTGAGTTGGTGCTTGTTGGCCCGCCATTTGGAGCAATTTCTTTTTCTCTCTAGAGGCAAAAAACAAATTTGCAACAATGATGGACAAACGAAAGGTTGACCTCAGAAAATTTGGTAAAATGATGAGCATCATGAATTGAAATGGTACCTATAATTGCGAAAAAAATCTCTCGATGAAGAACGAGCAGAGCAAGGAAGAGAGGAAGTGGCATACCTAGACTGCCTCTGCTATGGTGGCAGAAATAAAATAAAAACAAAATAAAATATCAAACAAAAATAACGCACAATATTAGGGTATATTTCCTTTTTATCACGTATATATAAAGCACAATATAATATTAGAGTATTTATAGGCTATTAGTGCATTTTTTTTTTTAGGGTAAGGGTGCTTGGGGTTCGATGTATTTGGATAACCAAGGTATGTATGAATTTGTTTTTAGTGCCGCTTTATGGAGAAGGAAAGGATTTAGCTATTACTAAGGTTATAATAAGGTTACTAAGGATTTAGTTATTACTAAAGGTTATTACTAAGGTTACTAAGATTTAGCTATTGCTCCTTATAATACATGTCTTACGTTTGTTCCAAACAGGGCCGTTTAACGAAGCCATGAGGATAGAAAACCTTATAAGAAATTTTGGTTCGATTACAGAATAGAAGAAGAGAGCACTCAGATTTGGGAGCAATTTATATATTGGAGCATAAATTGCTCCTTAATCTGAGGGCTTCTCTTCTTCTAGATGTAACATGACTAAGATTCAATATAAGATTTTTGGTTCATTTACGATATCGACGACACGCTTGGATAACCATTGAGGTATGTTTGTAAATTTGTTTTTAGTGCCTCATTTTAGTCTTAACTTATATGCATGCACTTAGAGTATTTTCTGCCATCTTTGCACTTGATATAGTTATGATTATTATGGAGCGTATGGTTGATCCTTATCCTTGTTTTGTTTTGTTTCTTGGCCGAATTAACATATTTGAATTATCAAATAGCAAATGAAGTATACACAATAAAATGAAGGACCAAGTTGAAGTAGCAAGAAGCCGTTTGGGGAATCCTCGGATGCAAGGTACGCTTGTGAATTAGTTTTCCATCTTATGGTATGGTTTTAGATAGCTTTGCTACCCATTCCTTGCCATGGACTTTCCTTGCCATGTCTAAATTCAAGAATACATTCCATAAAACCATTGCCAATAAATTAGTAAGTTGCAAGAGGCTTTCGCTCAATGGATCTTTTAAATAAATAATCTTGGATATTCCATAACACCCTTGCCAATAGAATTGTGGTTTCTTAGATTGATGAAATTGCGTCGTTCATCTTTACTACTAGTCTTAAAGATAGCTCTGTTGTGCAAAGCTATTAAGCTTTAAGTCCCTGTTACAATTCATTTTACAAGAATTTGATGTCAAAACAAGCTTCTTTAGGTGTGGACATGGATTTTCTTGTTAAAGAAAACCTAAATCAAATATTTGCAAATGATGAGTTCAAGTTTTAAGGCATTTTGCAGCATCTATGGGGAAATTTAGCAGATTTAGATGATTTTCTCCTCCTTTGACATTATCTGTCAAAATTGTTCGTCTTTAAAGCCAATAATAGGGGGTAGCCTTCAAGTTCAAATATGTAGTAGAGCAAAGAAACAGATTATTGGTCATTGGTCATTGGTCATTGATCTAGAGCTTATGTATACCACTGGCTTTCAAAGATAAAACGCGTCTAGTAGATGGTGCCATGGGGAGCAATAAACTACTAAATTCGCCCATGGATGCTGCAAAATGCCTAAAATGAACTCAACATTTGCAAAATTCTTTGAAGAAGGTCTTTGACATCAGAATCCTAGAGCCCCTCATAATAAAATACCTAGAAAAGTCTACCTTGATATCACATTCTTGTAATATCAGTTGTTTAAAGAAAAAATTTCATTTCCAAATCTAAGATTGCAAATGGCTCTTCCTCAGTGGATGCTTCAAATATATACCGTTCAGACATTCTACAAAACCATTGCAATAAATCATAAGATCGTAAGAAACTAGATTCTGTCTAACTTTTAGCCAGCAACTATATGCTTATTGAGTTTCTCCATATGCTACTCCAATGCTCCAATGCTAAGTTGCTCCAATGCTCATCTCAAAGCTTTCTGACATATATTGCCCTTGACTATCCTTGATAAATTGGGTGAGTTAGGGAGTCAAAGTATTAGAAAATGGATCTTGCTTTCTTTCTAGTAACAGGGTCGCCTCGATTATCCAAGAGGATTGAATACTTTGTAGTTTTAAAGATTCTCTGTTTATATCTAAGGTCACTTCTAGCATTATGCATAAGATAAGAAGAGACCTTATATAAGAACATAGAATCTTTAAGACTAGAAAGTTTTAGTTCTCTGGGACAATGGAGAGATATTGTGTTTAGAAAGAAAGCCAAATCCAATTTCTAGTATTTGACTGTCTAAGTTGCTCCAATGCTCATCTCAAAGCTTCCTGACATATATTGCCCTTGACTATCCTTGATAAATTGGGTGAGTTAGGGAGTCAACATATTAGAAAATGGATCTTGCTTTCTTTCTAGTAACAACGTCGCCTCGATTATCCAAGAGGATTGAATACTTTGTAGTTTTAAAGATTCTCTGTTTATATCTAAGGTCACTTCTAGCATTGTGCATAAGATAAGAAGAGACCTTATATAAGAACATAGAATCTTTAAGACTAGAAAGTTTTAGTTCTCTGGGACAATGGAGAGATATTGTGTTTAGAAAGAAAGCCAAATCAATTTCTAATATTTGATTTGTCTAAGTTGCTCCAATGCTCATCACAAAGCTTCCTGACATATATTGCCCTTTACTATCCTTGATAAATTCAACATATTAGAATCCTTGATAAATTCAACATATTAGAAAATGGATCTTGTTTTCTTTCTAGTAACAACGTCGCCTCAATTATCCAAGAGAATTGAATACTTTGTAGTTTTAAGGATTCCTTGTTTATATCTATAAGGTCACTTCTAGCATTATGCACAAGATAAGAAGAGACCTTATATAAGAACATAGAATCCTTAAGACTAGAAAGTTTTAGTTCTCTGGGACAATGTAGAGATATTGTGTTTAGAAAGAAAGCCAAATCTAGTTTCTAATATTTGATTTCTCTAAGTTACTCCAATGCTCTTTTAGAAGCTTTCTAACATATATTGCCCTTGATTATCCTTGACAGATTGGGTGACTTAGAGAGTCAAAGTATTAGAAAATGGATCTTTCTTTCCTTCTACTAACAATGTCACCTCGATTGTCCAAGAGGATTGAATACTTTGTAGTCTTAAGGATTCTCTGTTTATATCTAAGGTCACTTCTAGCATTATGCATAAGATAAGAAGAGATCTTAGATAAGAACATAGAAACCTTAAGACTAGAAAGTTTCAATTCTCTGGGACAATGGAGAGATATTGTATTTAGAAAGAAAGCCAAATTTAGTTTCTAGTATTTGATTGTCTAAGTTACTCCAATGCTCATCTCAAAGCTTTCTGACATATATTGCCCCTGACTATCCTTGATAGATTGGGCGATTTAGGGAGCCAACGTATTAGAAAATGGATCTTGCTTTCCTTCTAGTAACATCGCCTCGATTATCCACGGGATTGATTACAAAGTTTGGCTGTGAATAGTATTATATATAATGAAATCCTTCCACGATGTTAACGTGCAATCTTGCTCCCTGTCCTTACTCCATGTCCATCTGAACCTTATTCAAAGCTTTTCCACACCACTTGGAACGTACTAACCTGTTGTAGATCGAGCCCGCCGATGTTTATGGTTCCGGTGCCAAATGCAAAGAAGAAGCAATTGATGTAGCCAATAGAGTGCTTAAGCCTTAGATGCAGTTCCTAAGTTTGATATGTATAAGCGAGCAAACAAGAAGGACTTGACATAGCCAATGAAATCCTTACCTGAAGGCCATTGCCTAAAAGCTTGTATGGTCGAGTTCTTGCCATATCTCCTCACCATCTCTTCTGATGATCAGAACGAGCACCATCTTGTTTTAAAAAATCAAATATGTTCCACCTGCAAAAAATGGGGCAAAAGCTGGGACTTACCAGAAACTACAGAGCCGAAGCCTTGCTCTTCATCATCATGGAGCTTTTGTTGTCCCCTCTGGAATAGATTTGCTGGGAAAGATTTGCAGCATGGCAGTGCCGGCAAGCCGGTTTACTATGACCACCCACCCCAAGAAGGCGGCCAAGCGGTTCTGAGGTTACAAGAAGTTTGGAGCAATTTTTGGTATATTCTAGGCATATGCTGGCATATACTAAGAATATGCCAAAACCCACATATAAACAAGGGATTGCCCCTCTAGGGGCAACACTAAAACAGGAATTCCCTAAACACTAAACAAAAATCGAAATAGTTCAACTCATATTGACATATATAAAAGACATTGGACATGCATACAAAACAAACTCAGACATAAAACCATATTCGTCATTAGTATATATTTTTTGCATTGCTTTTGAATCTTTTGGAAAAAAAATATGGAGGTTAGAGTTCTCAATTCAACTCCACAGGTCCATAGCTGCAATAAATTTCTTGTAAAAGTAATCCTCTACCTTGCCCACATTTAACATGCTTGCCCTTCAAAATGTGGGCCCTATTAACAAAGCATATACTCTAAGCAGGGATTGCAACCTAAGATGAAGTCATGGTAGTATAGACTGGTAAATTATAATACCGTATCCATGATGTTGACCTAAGGTGAAGTCATGAATAAAATACAATACCACTCCATGGTGTAACGACCTAAGGAGAAGTCTTAATCGTAGACTGGTCAATTATGATAATACCATATATCTATGATGTTGAACCTAAGGTGAATAGGCAAAAAAACTACAATGCCATTCATAGTAAAAAGGAACTCTCTACAACAATAATGCAAATTTACATATAGTAACATGGCATCGTGCAAACAAAAGTTATCTTTTAATAGTGAAATGTGTTCATGTAAAGTGCCTTCAATAATTTGAGCATTAACATTTGGGCAACTTCGCAACAACTAAAGAAGGTTTCTGGGATTACAAGGCTTTGAGTAGTTAAAGAGACATCGCCTCAACTACATGTTGCATTCAGTAAAATCTGTAGTTAGAATATTGGAAAATTAGCAGATGCGCTGCTTCCACGTACTTTTGATTCCTCATATTTGCCTCAAATTTACAAACCACCAATAACTATGCACGGCCAACTTAGAATAGAATAGAATAGAATATGATTTTATCGTCCACGGAGACCAACTGGCCTATGGGACCCAAGTACAAAGAGAGAGCAGCAGGCGTATTACTACCAGGATTAAAAAACCCCCCGCGGCGGCCAAGGCCGCCGCGAACATTTCTTTAGTTCCAAACCTATTAACGTTTAATATTTGATACTGTATTATGTTTGTTCGACTTTGGAATAGCATAGCGGACATTGTTGAAATATATCTAATATCAGGCTTCTTTGTCGACCAAACTTGCAAAACTTGGACAGATGCAAAAGTTAACTTGCTTCTATTAGTAGTTTAACAGATGCAATGTATGCAACGAAGAATATCCTGTAGTATAAGGAACAATAAAGAAAAAGTTCCAAATACATTATCCCTCTTCTTAACTATATACACGCCTCATAGTAGCCCACCCCTACTCCTTTTGAATTAATAGAAAAATTCGCACCATTTTTATCGTGCCCTGTCATAGAAGCCACAATAAGACAAATGTGTACTTGCATCTTCACAATGCAAGGTACATGTTATATGTAGTATTTAAATTTCTTAGTAAATCTACAACAAAAATAGCACCACCACAATTGGGATTTAACGTGTCACTACAGATCGCCCATCTGCACTACTTCGACTAGCAATTTAAATTCATCTGACCACCTTTCCGTAGACAAATCATTATTATCAAGTAGTTCAGGCTCTCGGAGGGATGCAATATGAAAATGCTATAACATAGCAGTTCCTTAGCCAGAAAGGTCTGATACTAAGTTTGAAAATAGAAAAGCCTTTGATAATGGTCAGGACTGCGATGTTGCATCTGCTCAAATATGTCCAGTGAATAGTACATAATAAAAGAAATCGACATGTGTGGTCCTAAAATACAAACACAACGATATCAGGTTTGAGAAAAATTATTTACATTATGCTATATTGCCTGTGATGTAGTTTTGTCCTTTACTATTGATTAAATGTTTTGAATTGACTTACTGAAACAAAGTTTGAAAGCCTTAAAAAATCTTTAAAAGCATATAGGGAATAGATTCTGGCAGGATAACAATATTGCAAGTTTAGATTTACAATGACACCGAATCGTGTCCACTAATGCCATACTGATGCCTAATTACGTTCCTGCTCTAACATAGATATGACATAGGATCTTAGACTCCTGTGGGAAATCGAAATCAACAAATAGAAGCTGCAGCCTTGGAGCCCGATTTGCACTTCCAGACAAAACCGCAATATATTGTGCATGCCAGAATCATTTCGACCATTTTCATTTGCAGAACACTTGGAGTTGAACCTTCTCTCGCTCACGTCAAGCTTTCCGACAGTATCCGCTTCCCGACAATATCGGGATGTCGCTGGGATTTAGGCCCAAAAAAAAGAGCCTCTGCAAATAGAACATACACAATGGAGCTTCAAAATAGATGGACACTAATTTGACGAAATCAGCAAATAAAAATGAGTAATATATTGATTCTGTGCATTTGATCCAAACAAAATCATGAGGATACACACTGAAACAGATGGCATAAACCCGACCACTTTTAGTATTTTGCTATCTGATCTATACCAGCATTTGACGCAAATGCTCAAAGCAGTTCACGCTAATCTAATACAACACATCTTTGATACTGCTTCTAGCAAGCCAAGTAAGAGTTTATCATAAACTGTGTCAAAAGGCAAAAAAACTGGTCTGCAAGAAACCTGGGTCGTGTCTTTGTTTTTGGGCTTTGTAGATCCGGTCCATTGCTTGGTTCTCATCTGTTGTCACAGCAGCTTAAATATTCGGCCATCGATTTGCTTCTTCAGTCTGGAGGCTCCTATCCAATTGCACCCTATTACTATTTCTTGATTCATCGATTCATATCAGTTTGATGCGCCTTAGCAGCGATGTGCAGCGTTTGGAATTCTTTAGAAGTGTTTTGATTCTTAGGTTCTTGTTCTTCTGTTGAATTGAAGCTTTCTTGGATCCAATTTTTGGAAAAAAAATTGAATTTCTGAGTTGGGTTTGGACTGATCCGGCATGGATGTTCTTAGACCTTGGGATTCTCTCCAGAAGCAGAAAAAGTTTTCATTCGGGACTATAAATGGGCTAGATCTTTCTATTACTCCGGCGCCCATGGATATACAGAACAGGGTAATGGAAGAATGTGCTTCTGCCAGATACTTTAAGACTTGGAAGATGGAAAAAGCGTATTCAGGATCTGGCTAACTTGCCGCTCAACCTAAATCCTATTAAACAAGTGAATAACAAGTAAATAACAAGAGGAGTTGCATACACAAGATGATTCAATTAATGCTTTTCATGTAATACATATATCTTGCCTAAAAGGTAAAGAATCTAATACGCTAATAATAAAGTATATCTAGATAATTATAATTATAAGGCCTAGAATGCCTCGAACACCCCTCCCCCCTGCAATCTTGGTCTCACATCTAAAACAAAATAGACCAAGGGTGTAAACTCCAATACGCCAACCCCCCCTGCGACCTTGGTCTAGTAGAAGTGTTACTACCAGGATGAAAAACCTTAGCAGTAATAAGTCAACTAGCCAAGCATAATGATCACTCTCCAATAATTCCAAGAGAGATAGAAAATTGAAGATGTTTCTTTGACCCTAATGATTTCGTGAAGATATCCGCAACCATAGAGTCAGTCGGGCAATACTCCAAGACAATTGTCCTTTTCTGTACCTCACATAATGATAATGGACTTCAATGTGCTTAGATTTAGAGTGTAAGACTTCATCTTGAGACAAATTAATAGTACCCTGGTTATCACATAATAGCCGTGTCGGCTGCAATTGCACTTGTTGAAAACATTCCAACATTCTTCGCAACCAAACAAGTTCTCGACTTGCTAAAGAAGCAGCAATATACTCAAAACCGGTTGAAGACACAGCAACACAATGCTGCCTTTTACTAAACCAGGAAACAAGAGACTTGTCAAAGAAAAAAACAAGCCCTGCTAGTAGATCTCAAAGTGTCATTATCTCCAGCCCAATCAACATCGGTATAACCATAAAGAGTAAGAAAAAGTATGGTGGTCTTGCTTAGTTTAAAAAGTCCATAATTGTTAGTGCCTTTTAAATAACGAAGAAGAGAATTGCCAATGTTTGATGCCATATTAATGTTTGATGCCAAATAACAAGAGAAGTTGCATACACAAGATAATTCAATTAATGCTTTTCATGTAATACATATATCTTGCCTAAAAGCCAAAGAATCTAATAATAGAAATATAGATATGCTAATAATAAAGTATATCTAGATAATTATAATTGTGAGGCTCTAGATAATTATAATTGTGAGGCCTAGAATGCCTCGAACAAATCCCAAGATGATAGCTTGAAAGACATCTAGTTATAGCCAGCATTCCAACTAACACAGAATGCACACTCTAACAAAAGCTATGGCAATGAAGATGGACCTCAAAATTCTGGTTGGCGAAAGAGCATGCAACAATAGGACCTTGAAAAAACTGTTGCCGTAAAGCTTGAAGGCGACTTGCTCTACTGAAAAAAACAAATATCTGCAAGAAAAAATCTTCATGTTGTGGCAGCATTCACTTCCATGCTATGGCAGTGCAAGGTTTTCACGAAGCATTGGCTATGGCAGCACAATATTTCTGTGAGCATCAACACGTGGAAGCCGGGACCTGAAGAAAACGTAGCAGAATATTTTGAATGTATTAAATGGTGCAGGATATTTTGAATGGCTCAGATGTATCATTTAAATGTAAAAACACGTGTCATTTAATAATGAATTTAGATTGCGGCCCAGAAACTTTTTAAAGGAACCAAAAAAAAAAGAAAAAAAAAGGGAAAATCACAAATAGAAATTACATATGTAGAGATACTATCAGCTTTAAAACCATGGCATAGCATGACGTCAAAATTATCATAGAAGAACACGATCATAGATCAAGTACACAACCCTCATGTACTTGAGTTGAACCTCTGGAAGGACTATTATGACAACTTTGGTGAGATAATAGCATATAACTTCCTCTCAGGTTAAAAAAATTGATACATTTCCTCAAATTCAACGCCCAATTTGATGAAGTCAGATGTGGAAGATTAGCACTATTGCTGGTAGAATACGAATGGCCACCAAATTGGACTGTAGCAGATGTCAAATGTACAACACCTTTGAAGTTTCAAGTCACTGGCTAGGGCACTGGCCCAGAGAGGATAATGCTAACACATCCTTATTGTTTGTGATTGCTACTTTTTTATTGTTGTCTATCTTTCAGACCTCCAACTGAATTCTCTGCACTGCCAATGGAGAAATCACCAGGAACTGGCCTATCTCAAATTTTAATATGCCCTTCATGACAAGCAGTCATTATTGAATCACGGGCAAAAGCAAGTCCAGAAAGAGGCTCTGGATGCACCCGCTATGACATTGAAGGTGCCAGTTTTGGGACCTCTTTCCTGAGGGGAGCTGGTTGAAGAACACATGTTGAATGTGAACCATCAGCCTTTGTTGCTTGCCCATTACTACTTCGGGTGAAAGCATGCTAGGGTGTACCATCTAAAGTTCTTTTTAGGGAGTGCAAAACTACCCAGAAAAGTACCCAGCACTGGGTACTGGGAACTTGCATAAATGTCTCAATAAACAATAAGTTTGAGAGTTGATTCATTCATTTTAATCTCTAATAGTATTGTGATCCTCTAATACTATAGATTAACATGTTACTGACCTTCAATTCAAAATTTTTGAATTGATTTTAACTAAAGAAAAACTTCCGGTTTTAAAAGTATATAGGTACTTTTGAGGGATGGTAGCATGCTTTAAGCCCTTCCACTATATGATGGAGATGAGCCATATGGAGCTAATCTTCTGAGTGGCACAACCACCTCGTCCATTGCTAAATCCCAAAGAAGCAGTTGCGTATCCTGATTATAACCATGACCTAGTTAGGGAGACATCCAACTTTACTATGCATTTAAATCAAGATATGAATGGTTATTTAGCTGGAGAAAACTTGATGCAAACGGGCGACTTCAATCGACTAGCAAGATCTCGGGTGAAGCAATAGTATACGACCCACCGATCCAAATCGATAAGTTGTTTCACGGGTGAAATCAATATGGATCAAATGCAACTTGACTACCCTGTGACAGCGGTTGAAGGAATCTGTTGTAACTCCTACTAGTAAATATTTGCCCGGCGTTCTTTGGGCTAATGTTTGGCATGTGCTTTTACTCGGCCTTTAACATCCATATGTCCAACCGATAATAACGCATGTCGGTATTGGCAAGAATAAGTGCGAGACCCTATGTAGCCTCCGCCGATCCATGTTTATGGATGTCATTAGAAAGCAATGCTTTATAAGGAATGTGGGGGCGATTAAATCTATCTCTAGAGATCAAAACTTGGAAAAGCGCAGACCAAAAGTTATGCTCAAAATGCCACCATTAGAAGTAGTTAAGTACATCAACAAAAAATAGGTCCAGAAATGACAAAACACAAAATTTTGTCCTAGTTCATTGATGTAAATGTAAATGATATGGATATGTCTCGTCTAGTAAATGTATGCTTGGTGTTGCCATGCTTATGGGCGTGTGTTATATGGCCTGCATATAAGTAGGTGCATGTGTTCCATGAACCCCTGATATAAGATTGACCATATTATTACTTTTGCGGATTTTGGCATAGTAATTATGATTCTGTATTTATATCGGTTGCACATAAGTAGGAGCATATTTTCACACGGACATGTGATGCACGATTATTGTGTTATAGAATTCTGCCATGGTAGTTTTGTTTGTGCCTGCCCTCCTTATGATCCGTACCATCTAACAAACTACATGGTCTTATCTACTTAATATTCAACGCTAAGTAATACTTAGTTGCATGCGTAGTGGCATATCTATATACGTGATTTTGATGTAGGATTGAGGAGTTTTACTATACGTGTTCAATAAGGATAAAGTACGGCTGCTCCATTTTCCTTAAAAGATTGGCAACTCATAAATGACATGCGCATCTAGATTTCTCTCCAATGGCATATTCGTACTCATTTTCAAGGTTGCGCTTAAATGTTGATGTAACCGTGCCCACCGTATGATATGGATGTGATCTAGTCCATGGGATAATTTACAGACATAAGATTTTTGTTTTACGATTTGTATTTAAAACAATAACTCAAATCTTTTAGAAAGAGTTGTTGGCACAATGATACAACCGCATAAAATGTTTGAACTGAGCAAACCGCATAAATCTGGGAAGATTAAATAACTGGTTAATATGGCCACCATACGCACTTGCGGTTATTCATGATAACATGGAATGATAATAGTCGTCTATGTGTTTATCTTCAACGTGTATCCTACATCTGAAGGCACTTGAAAGTGCTATAGACTTGGTAATCACCGAACTATAACAAGGTGCTGCGCACGGAGGGTTGCCCTCCGGTGGCCCAAAAGTGTGTTTTCATGTTTCTTGTTGTCTTTTCGTTTTCATGGTTCTTGTTCGGTCATTTCTTATGTCGGGGCTTATTAATGGTTTGAGCAGGGGAATTTTATTATGAATTGTACATGGACCAAGAAGAGGCTTGCAAAGCTCAGTGCCTAGACCAATTGTGATTGACAAGATTATGTTACGTCTAGAACATATTAGCCATTCATGAATAATGCTTTATATTAGTAATAAAATTGTACGGCTTTATGAATACATACTTCTTTTTTTTCTTAGTGAATGCACACAAATATTAAGAATAGAATACCCAATGGTAAAAAGAACCAATTAGTGCTTTGGTAATATAACAATCGTTTCAAATATGTGGCGTTTAAGTGCTTTGCTAATGTATTAATCCCATTTCTTTTTAAGTTGGTTGGTGTCAATTAATTTTGGGTACAAAACATCGGGGAAATTTAACAACATGCCAAATGCCATTGTTACAATATAATGCCATTGTTATGATAAGTTGTAAACATGCCAAATGCCATTGTTACAATATAATGCCATTGTTAGGATAAGTTGTATCCTATACTCTTGTTGTCTTTGAGCATATTAACATTTCTCAGGCGTGTGATCTAATTGTCGTACATGTTATATTCAAAAAAAAGGATTATCCATTTATCCAGTTAGGATATCGGATATCCAAATCATATTAGGATATGCATTTATCCAAGGATTTGAACCTTGTAAATCCAACTATTTGGCATGCAAAATTTTAAAATCTTTTGAAGCGAGAGAAAAGAAGAATGAGTAGATTTTGAAGTTTGTTAGGATTCTAGTACTTCAATGTTGAAGATATTCAACTCGGTGGTTATAAATTCATGAATTGACACGCAAGACTGCTATCGAATGTTAGATGCAAGAAATATCACAAACAAGGAAATATCACAAGCAGAGGCGACAATTGGTCTTGGGGCCTTAAAGGTAGATAGATAGATAGATAGATAGATAGCAAAGCCACTACGTTATAGATAGATAGCAAAGCCTTGACTTTCCTTGAATTTTTGTTGCCATTAACCACATTAGTTACATAGAAGTTTGGCGGATAAGCAATAACACGCAAAGAGGAGCTACCACATGCGACTAAAGGAGGACATGAATTTATGCATACATCGGCTATGCTTGTCCCCTTTGCTCCAAGATCTGCACAAACAATGATCATTTCATTAAATAAGATACATACATGTAAGCTAACCATGAAGAATCGAAAATACAATCCACACATAAAGTGTGATGTCATTCAACACATAAGCAAAACTTGGCATCCATTAGCAATGCGAGAACTCCAAATCATGACTACGAAAACCTGAGTAAAAATGTAAAAGCATGACTTACTATTGGGGCACATGCTTACACTCATTTATTTTCTGTTAGAGTAAGATTTTCTTCACGCCCTCAAGAAAGCTGCATTCAAAACCTTGAAAGTGGGCAAGCAAATTTGAATAGACAAACTAAGCTAACAGAAGTCGTGAACTACTGGGGCATCGGCATAGGCGAGGATTGCAAAATCACGCATTTAGTTCATCGTATATTATGTATTCTCATAAGATTTAGGCTTGACAATTACCGGGCAAGCAAATTGCATAGACAAACCAAACTAAACTAACAGAAGTCATGAACTACGGGCATCGGCATAGCTGAGGATTGCAAAAACACGCATTTAGTTCATCGTATACTATGTATTCTCATAAGATTTAGGCTTAACAATTACGATGCGACAACATGGGCTTAAAGCCCGAACACGAGTGCCCACACAAAAGCGAGAGATGGAACTTTGTCGAGGAAGGATGGATAACTTAAAGCTTTAAAACTATTGCTTGGTAGAAAGAAAATAATATGAAATGATCTAAAGCAAGGCGAACTCTCAAGACAAAATCTGAAATCGCGCAATATTTATTTACGTAGGCCCCTTGTTCTAAATCTGCAATAGCTAAACAAAAGGATTAGATCTACTGTTTCCTCTGAACACGATTTCGTTGAACAGAATATCCCTGTAGACTGAGCAAACAAACCTCTAAATGAGAGGAACAATTACAAAAACTCTTAAATGCAGGAAAAAACATAAGCATGGAGCCCTAGCGAGGTAGACAAATCTTGCTAAAATAGCTTACAAAACACAGAAATTGATAGATGAAGCGAGAAAGTTAAAAGAAAACGGAACTAAAAATGGAAGGGGAGAGGATAATGCAAGGAAAAGCCGATTGATGCAGATCGGCACCATAATGTATCTGGAAAAGATCGTGAAAAAAAGATCACGAAATGCGGTGCGGTCTGTGAAGCAACCCATCAGAGGTAACGGCAAGCCAAAGTCTTTGCATCAACTGCCAGAGTGCAAAGGAAAAAAGCGTATGCAAGTTCCATCCGCCATAATCGGGGACGAAAGAAAAGAAATCCGGATGCAAGTTCCGTCCACCATCATCAATCCTTAAAACCTTTGCATGCGGTAACCAAAAACCTAGTTCTTTGCATGCAATGGGCCTGCCAGCGGGTCTCGAGAATCAAAGTTTTGGCTGCAAAAGCTTTAAAAATTTGAGATATGGAGTTCGGTTTGAAGATTGTGTGTCGCCTTTGCCATCGCTCATTAAACGAGGAAGGAAAAAATGGGCCGGATTAATCTGAGCGGCACCATAATTACATGCCGGCTCCTCTTTGCTCCTGCCGTGCCATGATAGCCGTTTAAGAAAAAAGCAGGCGTTAAGAAGAGTGGGAGGGTGAAGCTTGCGGGGAAAAAAGAGGTGTGGCGAGAAAACCATTTTTTCTTTCAAAAGTCACACCCAAAAAAGGGCACACCGGCATCAGCAAGAAACCCCAAAAGCTTTTTAAGTAAGTAGATGCATTATAAGAGAACAGATGCAAATATAATTTTTAGGGCATCGGGGTTTTCCCATGGCAAAATTACCTAAGCCTACCACATAACCCGATGGAAACTCACCCGGGGAATTATGTCCCTCACCCCAAGCAACAATAGCATGGTCTTCCATACTCCACACTTGCACCAAATCATCTTCTCCTCCTGTTAAAGCGTACTTCCCAAATGGGTGAGAAATATGAATGACAAGCGGTATACTCTATTAATCGGATGTGCTTCATAAACTGCTTGCGGCACACATTGAAACTCATTAATATAATCCTATGCATATGACATTTCGCCAAATAACTTTTCTTTTTGAAAAGGCTGCAGAGATGACAACAACATGGGGAGAAAGTTACATATCATGGTGAGTAAAAGTTTGGTGCGGGATAAAATGACAATAGAATTTTAAGGATTATGTATGCACACCATTTTGGCGTGAGAAAAGGTGTAGGATTTTAATCAACGAGAAAACTTGAGAACTTCAACGACAAATAAAATTCTTCTCTCCATGAAGTATTCAAAGTGAGCAGTCAATTGAACTAAAATACCTTAAGGTATAAAGGAGCACGAAAATCTTTCAAATGTTCCCTTGCGTCCTCAAGTAAAATTGGCTATCAAGTTGCATTTGCTTAGCGCTTGCCTAACCTCAAGTCATTTTAGAGAACTTCATTCATCTAAATTTTGCAACAAAAAACTTAACAAGAATGGCTTGGGGATATGTTCTTTTCTTCAATTTAACACAATAAAACAGCTAAGGCAAGCGGTGGTGTTTAACACGGTGACTAGCACTCTGGTTTCCAAGCTTATGCTCGAGAAATCTCTTTAATTATAGAAACATGCATGGTGAACACTTAACAAAACTTGGACGGGCACATGAAAGAAATGTTATAACGGATGTAGATACCTCCATGCACAACAAAGTAAGGCACCGAAGTAGCTTTGCCCCCACAAACCATCTTCTCAGGTGGCATAATCAAATATTCTCAAATAGCTTTGCATGCATATAGGCTTAGATGATGAAAGATGGTGGTTCCTTACAAGCAGTTGAACAAAATGCATACCATTCCTCCCAATTGTAGCCAAAAAGCCCCCTCTGCGAGAAAAGCATAAGGCCATTAATGGACCCACGGCATATGTGCCATCTTGCAATTGGGTTGCTCTGCCAAGTAAGTAAAACAAGCCACAAACAACTTATTTCTTCAACAAAATATTGGCAAACCTAGAAAGAACCATGGAACTCAACTGAAAAGCGGCGGGATCTTTGGCGGTGGAAAGGAAACATCTCCACTTGCATCTTTGCTCACGAAAAATATGTAATACATCAAGCGACTTATTCATATTAAATTCTTACTAATCGCAATGGAGACACAACAGGGAGAGTGAAGAACAAACTCAAATCGTCTTGGACCTTTGGCACAAAAGGACAAACAACAAGACATGAAGAGGAGACATATACTTCTAGATAAATTTGTGCTAAGCATCATATGTGCTTCTTTTACAATTATGAAAACAAATTCCCCTTAATACTTCTAGTTATAGGCAGAGCTGCATGCCCTATAATTGTTGATGCTCACAATCCTCAAAATTCCAATCGTTAAACATGCTACACTTGAAGCCACTAATGCATGACCTTACATTGAAGGAAATTACTTGATTGGTTACCTTATCATAGAAATAGAGATTACCATCTGCATGAGCAAGCTGCAAAAGGCCTTCACTATGGGGTACCCATACAATGCATAATGCATCGGTGTGAAACATCACATAAAGCATAATCAAACAGCATATCTTTCTTTGCACACAAGCTACTTGACTTTCATTTCATGTGTCCTACATGAAGGCAATCGAATGATTGGCATAGCCACACAATGCATATATCGACACTCCTATTAATAATCGGGGAAGTCACTACTATTAATAGTCGGGGAAGTCACTAGATACGGTCGCTACATCATGCTTGATAATTCTTTGTACTTACACCCTATACAATCGGAGGATGCAACATACCTCTTTGTTAAAGAGAACTCTTTTTATTATAGTGCATTAGCCAATTAGTTTCTTTCGGGATCGTAGTGCCAATATTAAGGCTTTGAGGATCCAAGAATAGAAGGGTTGTTTGTTGTTGTCAAGGGGGCTTATCTTGAGTTGAGTTTGTGTAACAAGGTATCCCAAAGGGCTATAACCTTGGGGACAACGAGGCGACCCGGCAAAAACCAAGGCTGCTTTGTTTTCCATCCCAACTTTGGCTGCCCCAAACTAATTAAAAATTCCTTTGGATTTGCTCTACTATGGCTGAAGACCACGAATTTTGCCTTACAACAACGACATTTCTGGATTGATTCTGAGTTTGGATGTGAATAGTATCATATACAATGAAATCATACGTGATGTTAACATGCAATCTTGCTCCCTGTCCATCGAACCCCCTTCAAAGCTTTTCCACACTACTTGGAGCATTACTAACTTTGTTGAAGATCAAGCTTCGCCCATGTTTATGGTTCGGTGCCAAATGCAAATGCGGTACACCCACCTTGAAGCCACATGTTCGATCCGTGATCTGCATGGACATGTGTGTTCAATGCATACTATAAGCGTCGATCCAAGCTCTTTAATTAGATTCAAGTCTCTATCTACCGTCTTGTCAACCGGGTCAATCGGTTTGCAAATTCAAAAAATCATCGGTGAATATCAATTCAAAAGTGTCTAAATCATGAGTTTCTCAATACGGGCGCGGGCTTCTCGGGATCATTTCGGATCTGCAAGTAAATAGGTGTAAGTCTTTGGATTCCTTTTCAAAGAGCTGCTGAATACTTGAGTTGGTGCTTGTTGGCCTGCCATTTGGAGCAATTTCTTTTTCTCTCTAGAGCAAAAGCAATTTGCAACAATGATGGACAAGCGAAAGGTTGACACTGTAAAATTTGGTAAAATGATGAGCATCGCATAATTGAAATGGTACCTATAATTGCGAAAAAATCTCTCGATGAAGAGCGAGGAGAGCGAGCAAGGAAAGAGGAAGTGGCATACCTAGGCTGCCTACTGCTATGGTGGTGGCGAGAAATAAAAACAAAAATAAAATATCAAACAAAAATAACGCACAATATTAGGGTATATTTCCTTTTTATCACGTATATATAAAGCACAATATAATATTAGAGTATTTATAGGCTATTAGTGCATTTTTTTTTTTTTTTTTTTTAGGGTAAAGGGTGCTTCGGACTTCGATGGTATTTGGATAACCAAGGTATGTATGAATTTGTTTTAGTGCGCTTTATGGAGAAGGAAAGGATTTAGCTATTACTAAGGTTATAATAAGGTTACTAAGGATTTAGTTATTACTAAAGGTTATTACTAAGGTTACTAAGATTTAGCTATTGCTCCTTATAATACATGTCTTACGTTTGTTCCAAAGCAGGGCCGTTTTTCGAAGCCATGAGGATAGAAAACCTTATAAGAAATTTTGGTTCGATTCTGAGAATAGAAGAAGAGAGCACTTTCAGATTTGGGAGCAATTTATATATTGGAGCATAAATTGCTCCTTAATCTGAGGGCTTCTCTTCTTCTAGATGTAACATGACTAAGATTCAATATAAGATTTTTGGTTCATTTACGATATCGACGACACGCTTGGATAACCATTGAGGTATGTTTGTAAATTTGTTTTTAGTGCCTCATTTTAGTCTTAACTTATATGCATGCACTTAGAGTATTTTCTGCCATCTTTGCACTTGATATAGTTATGATTATTATGGAGCGTATGGTTGATCCTTATCCTTGTTTTGTTTTGTTTCTTGGCCGAATTAACATATTTGAATTATCAAATAGCAAATGAAGTATACACAATAAAATGAAGGACCAAGTTGAAGTAGCAAGAAGCCGTTTGGGGAATCCTCGGATGCAAGGTACGCTTGTGAATTAGTTTTCCATCTTATGGTATGGTTTTAGATAGCTTTGCTACCCATTCCTTGCCATGGACTTTCCTTGCCATGTCTAAATTCAAGAATACATTCCATAAAACCATTGCCAATAAATTAGTAAGTTGCAAGAGGCTTTCGCTCAATGGATCTTTTAAATAAATAATCTTCAGATATTCCATAACACCCTTGCCAATAGAATTGTGGTTTCTTAGATTGATGAAATTGCGTCGTTCATCTTTACTACTAGTCTTAAAGATAGCTCTACAGTTGTGCAAAGCTATTAAGCTTTAAGTCCCTGTTACAATTCATTTTACAAGAATTTGATGTCAAAACAAGCTTCTTTAGGTGTGGACATGGATTTTCTTGTTAAAGAAAACCTAAATCAAATATTTGCAAATGATGAGTTCAAGTTTTAAGGCATTTTGCAGCATCTATGGGGAAATTTAGCAGATTTAGATGATTTTCTCCTCCTTTGACATTATCTGTCAAAATTGTTCGTCTTTAAAGCCAATAATAGGGGGTAGCCTTCAAGTTCAAATATGTAGTAGAGCAAAAAGCAGTTATTGGTCATTGGTCATTGGTCATTGATCTAGAGCTTATGTATACCACTGGCTTTCAAAGATAAAACGCGTCTAGTAGATGGTGCCATGGGGAGCAATAAACTACTAAATTCGCCCATGGATGCTGCAAAATGCCTAAAATGAACTCAACATTTGCAAAATTCTTTGAAGAAGGTCTTTGACATCAGAATCCTAGAGCCCCTCATAATAAAATACCTAGAAAAGTCTACCTTGATATCACATTCTTGTAATATCAGTTGTTTAAAGAAAAAATTTCATTTCCAAATCTAAGATTGCAAATGGCTCTTCCTCAGTGGATGCTTCAAATATATACCGTTCAGACATTCTACAAAACCATTGCAATAAATCATAAGATCGTAAGAAACTAGATTCTGTCTAACTTTTAGCCAGCAACTATATGCTTATTGAGTTTCTCCATATGCTACTCCAATGCTCCAATGCTAAGTTGCTCCAATGCTCATCTCAAAGCTTTCTGACATATATTGCCCTTGACTATCCTTGATAAATTGGGTGAGTTAGGGAGTCAAAGTATTAGAAAATGGATCTTGCTTTCTTTCTAGTAACGAGGGTAAGCCTCGATTATCAAGAGGATTGAATACTTTGTAGTTTTAAAGATTCTCTGTTTATATCTAAGGTCACTTCTAGCATTATGCATAAGATAAGAAGAGACCTTATATAAATACATAGAATCTTTAAGACTAGAAAGTTTTAGTTCTCTGGGACAATGGGAGATATTGTGTTTAGAAAGAAAGCCAAATCAATTTCTAGTATTTATTTGTCTAAGTTGCTCAATGCTCATCTCAAAGCTTTCGACATATATTGCCCTTGACTATCCTTGATAAATTGGGTGAGTTAGGGGAGTCAACATATTAGAAAATGGATCTTGCTTTCTTTCTAGTAACAAGCGTAAGCCTCGATTATCCAAGAGGATTGAATACTTTGTAGTTTTAAAGATTCTCTGTTTATATCTAAGGTCACTTCTAGCATTGTGCATAAGATAAGAAGAGACCTTATATAAGAACATAGAATCTTTAAGACTAGAAAGTTTTAGTTCTCTGGGACAATGTAGAGATATTGTGTTTAGAAAGAAAGCCAAATCAATTTCTAGTATTTATTTGTCTAAGTTGCTCCAATGCTCATCACAAAGCTTCCTGACATATATTGCCCTTTACTATCCTTGATAAATTCAACATATTAGAATCCTTGATAAATTCAACATATTAGAAAATGGATCTTGTTTTCTTTCTAGTAACAACGTCGCCTCAATTATCCAAGAGAATTGAATACTTTGTAGTTTTAAGGATTCCTTGTTTATATCTATAAGGTCACTTCTAGCATTATGCACAAGATAAGAAGAGACCTTATATAAGAACATAGAATCCTTAAGACTAGAAAGTTTTAGTTCTCTGGGACAATGTAGAGATATTGTGTTTAGAAGGAAAGCCAAATCTAGTTTCTAATATTTGATTTCTCTAAGTTACTCCAATGCTCTTTTAGAAGCTTTCTAACATATATTGCCCTTGATTATCCTTGGCCAGTTGGGTGACTTAGAGAGTCAAAGTATTAGAAAATGGATCTTTCTTTCCTTCTACTAACAATGTCACCTCGATTGTCCAAGAGGATTGAATACTTTGTAGTCTTAAGGATTCTCTGTTTATATCTAAGGTCACTTCTAGCATTATGCATAAGATAAGAAGAGATCTTAGATAAGAACATAGAAACCTTAAGACTAGAAAGTTTCAATTCTCTGGGACAATGGAGAGATATTGTATTTAGAAAGAAAGCCAAATTTACTCCAATGCTCATCTCAAAGCTTTCTGACATATATTGCCCCTGACTATCCTTGATAGATTGGGCGATTTAGGGAGCCAACGTATTAGAAAATGGATCTTGCTTTCCTTCTAGTAACATCGCCTCGATTATCCACGGGATTGATTACAAAGTTTGGCTGTGAATAGTATTATATATAATGAAATCCTTCCACGATGTTAACGTGCAATCTTGCTCCCTGTCCTTACTCCATGTCCATCTGAACCTTATTCAAAGCTTTTCCACACCACTTGGAACGTACTAACCTGTTGTAGATCGAGCCCGCTGATGTTTATGGTTCCGGTGCCAAATGCAAAGAAGAAGCAATTGATGTAGCCAATAGAATGCTTAAGCCTTAGATGCAGTTCCTAAGTTTGATATGTATAAGCGAGCAAACAAGAAGGACTTGACATAGCCAATGAAATCCTTACCTGAAGGCCATTGCCTAAAAGCTTGTATGGTCGAGTTCTTGCCATATCTCCTCACCATCTCTTCTGATGATCAGAACGAGCACCATCTTGTTTTAAAAAATCAAATATGTTCCACCTGCAAAAAATGGGGCAAAAGCTGGGACTTACCAGAAACTACAGAGCCGAAGCCTTGCTCTTCATCATCATGGAGCTTTTGTTGTCCCCTCTGGAATAGATTTGCTGGGAAAGATTTGCAGCATGGCAGTGCCGGCTAGCCGGTTTGCACAACAGCCACCCTGTAACAGGGGCGACCGACAGTTTACAGGTTACAAGAAGTTTGGAGCAATTTTTGGTATATTCTAGGCATATGCTGGCATATACTAAGAATATGCCAAAACCCCACATAGGCAAGGGATTGCCCCTCTAGGGGCAACACTAAAACAGGAATTCCCTAAACACTAAACAAAAATCGAAATAGTTCAACTCATATTGACATATATAAAAGACATTGGACATGCATACAAAACAAACTCAGACATAAAACCATATTCGTCATTAGTATATATTTTTTGCATTGCTTTTGAATCTTTTGGAAAAAAAATATGGAGGTTAGAGTTCTCAATTCAACTCCACAGGTCCATAGCTGCGATAAATTTCTTGTAAAAGTAATCCTCTACCTTGCCCACATTTAACATGCTTGCCCTTCAAAATGTGGGCCCTATTAACAAAGCATATACTCTAAGCAGGGATTGCAACCTAAGATGAAGCCATGGTAGTATAGACTGGTAAATTATAATACCGTATCCATGATGTTGACCTAAGGTGAAGTCATGAATAAAATACAATACCACTCCATGGTGTAACGACCTAAGGAGAAGTCTTAATCGTAGACTGGTCAATTATGATGATACCATATATCTATGATGTTGAACCTAAGGTGAATAGGCCAAAAAACTACAATGCCATTCATAGTAAAAAGGAACTCTCTACAACAATAATGCAAATTTACATAGTAACATGGCATCGTGCAAACAAAAGTTATCTTTTAATAGTAAAATGTGTTCATGTAAAGTGCCTTCAATAATTTGAGCATTAACATTTGGGCAACTTCGCAACAACTAAAGAAGGTTTCTGGGATTACAAGGCTTTGAGTAGTTAAAGAGACATCGCCTCAACTACATGTTGCATTCAGTAAAATCTGTAGTTAGAATATTGGAAAATTAGCAGATGCGCTGCTTCCACGTACTTTTGATTCCTCATATTTGCCTCAAATTTACAAACCACCAATAACTATGCACGGCCAACTTAGAGACAATGTAATTACTTAATACAAGAAATTTATCGCGGCGGCCAAGGCCGCCGCGAACATTTCTTTAGTTCCAAACCTATTAACGTTTAATATTTGATACTGTATTATGTTTGTTCGACTTTGGAATAGCATAGCGCGGACATTGTTGAAATATATCTAATATCAGGCTTGCTGTCAGACTGAAACTTGCAAAACTTGGACAGATGCAAAAGTTAACTTGCTTCTATTAGTAGTTTAACAGATGCAATGTATGCAACGAAGAATATCCTGTAGTATAAGGAACAATAAAGAAAAAGTTCCAAATACAATATCCCTCTTCTTAACTATATACACGCCTCATAGTAGCCCACCCCTACTCCTTTTGAATTAATAGAAAAATTCGCACCATTTTTATCGTGCCCTGTCATAGAAGCCACAATAAGACAAATGTGTACTTGCATCTTCACAATGCAAGGTACATGTTATATGTAGTATTTAAATTTCTTAGTAAATCTACAACAAAAATAGCACCACCACAATTGGGATTTAACGTCACTACAGATCGCCCATCTGCACTACTTCAACTAGCAATTTAAATTCATCTGACCACCTTTCCGTAGACAAATCATTATTATCAAGTAGTTCAGGCTCTCGGAGGGATGCAATATGAAAATGCTATAACATAGCAGTTCCTTAGCCAGAAACGTCTGATACTAAGTTTGAAAATAGAAAAGCCTTTGATAATGGTCAGGACTGCGATGTTGCATCTGCTCAAATATGTCCAGTGAATAGTACATAATAAAAGAAATCGACATGTGTGGTCCTAAAATACAAACACAACGATATCAGGTTTGAGAAAAATTATTTACATTATGCTATATTGCCTGTGATGTAGTTTTGTCCTTTACTATTGATTAAATGTTTTGAATTGAATTACTGAGACAAAGTTTGAAAGCCTTAAAAAATCTTTAAAAGCATATAGGGAATAGATTCTGGCAGGATAACAATATTGCAAGTTTAGATTTACAATGACACCGGATATTAAGGTTGTGAAAATCGTGTCCACTAATGCCATACTGATGCCTAATTACGTTCCTGCTCTAACATAGATATGACATAGGATCTTAGACTCCTGTGGGAAATCGAAATCAACAAATAGAAGCCGCAGCCTTGGAGCCCGATTTGCACTTCCAGACAAAACCGCAATATATTGTGCATGCCAGAATCATTTCGACCATTTTCATTTGCAGAACACTTGGAGTTGAACCTTCTCTCGCTCACGTCAAGCTTTTCAGGCGATATCAAGCTTCGAGCAATATCGGGATGTCATTTGGGATTTAGGCCAAAAAAAAAGAGCCTCTGCAAATAGAACATACACAATGGAGCTTCAAAATAGATGGACACTAATTTGACGAAATCAGCAAATAAAAATGAGTAATATATTGATTCTGTGCATTTGATCCAAACAAAATCATGAGGATACCACTTGAAAACGAGATGGCATAAACCCGACCACTTTTAGTATTTTGCTATCTGATCTATACCAGCATTTGACGCAAATGCTCAAAGCAGTTCACCCTAATCTAATACAACACATCTTTGATACTGCTTCTAGCAAGCCAAGTAAGAGTTTATCATAAACTGTGTCAAAAGGCAAAAAGCGGTGCGCAAGAAACACGGGCCGTGTCTTTGTTTTGGGCTTTGTAGATCCGGTCCATTGCTTGGTTCTCATCTGTTGTCACAGCAGCTTAAATATTCGGCCATCGATTTGCTTCTTCAGTCTGGAGGCTCCTATCCAATTGCACCCTATTACTATTTCTTGATTCATCGATTCATATCAGTTTGATGCGCCTTAGCAGCGATGTGCAGCGTTTGGAATTCTTTAGAAGTGTTTTGATTCTTAGATTCTTGTTCTTCTGTTGAATTGAAGCTTTCTTGGATCCAATTTTTGGAAAAAAAATTGAATTTCTGAGTTGGGTTTGGACTGATCCGGCATGGATGTTCTTAGACCTTGGGATTCTCTCCAGAAGCAGAAAAAGTTTTCATTCGGGACTATAAATGGGCTAGATCTTTCTATTACTCCGGCGCCCATGGATATACAGAACAGGGTAATGGAAGAATGTGCTTCTGCCAGATACTTTAAGACTTGGAAGATGGAAAAAGCGTATTCAGGATCTGGCTAACTTGCCGCTCAACTTAAATCCTATTAAACAAGTGAATAACAAGTAAATAACAAGAGGAGTTGCATACACAAGATGATTCAATTAATGCTTTTCATGTAATACATATATCTTGCCTAAAAGGTAAAGAATCTAATAATAGAAAGATAGATACGCTAATAATAAAGTATATCTAGATAATTATAATTATGAGGCCTAGAATGCCTCGAACACCCCTCCCCCCTGCAATCTTGGTCTCACATCTAAAACAAAATAGACCAAGGGTGTAAACTCCAATACGCCAACCCCCCCTGCGACCTTGGTCTAGTAGAAGTGTTACTACCAGGATGAAAAACCTTAGCAGTAATAAGTCAACTAGCCAAGCATAATGATCACTCTCCAATAATTCCAAGAGAGATAGAAAATTGAAGATGTTTCTTTGACCCTAATGATTTCGTGAAGATATCCGCAACCATAGAGTCAGTCGGGCAATACTCCAAGACAATTGTCCTTTTCTTTACCTCACATAATGATAATGGACTTCAATGTGCTTAGATTTAGAGTGTAAGACTTCATCTTGAGACAAATTAATAGTACCCTGGTTATCACATAATAGCCGTGTCGGCTGCAATTGCACTTGTTGAAAACATTCCAACATTCTTCGCAACCAAACAAGTTCTCGACTTGCTAAAGAAGCAGCAATATACTCAGCTTCGGTTGAAGACACAGCAACACAATGCTGCCTTTTACTAAACCAGGAAACAAGAGACTTGTCAAAGAAAAAAACAAGCCCTGCTAGTAGATCTCAAAGTGTCATTATCTCCAGCCCAATCAACATCGGTATAACCATAAAGAGTAAGAAAAAGTATGGTGGTCTTGCTTAGTTTAAAAAGTCCATAATTGTTAGTGCCTTTTAAATAACGAGAGAATTCGCTTCGCAGCTTGCCAATGTTTGATGCCAAATAACAAGAGAAGTTGCATACACAAGATAATTCAATTAATGCTTTTCATGTAATACATATATCTTGCCTAAAAGCCAAAGAATCTAATAATAGAAATATAGATATGCTAATAATAAAGTATATCTAGATAATTATAATTGTGAGGCTCTAGATAATTATAATTGTGAGGCCTAGAATGCCTCGAACAAATCCCAAGATGATAGCTTGAAAGACATCTAGTTATAGCCAGCATTCCAACTAACACAGAATGCACACTCTAACAAAAGCTATGGCAATGAAGATGGACCTCAAAATTCTGGTTGGCGAAAGAGCATGCAACAATAGGACCTTGAAAAAACTGTTGCCGTAAAGCTTGAAGGCGACTTGCTCTACTGAAAAAAACAAATATCTGCAAGAAAAAATCTTCATGTTGTGGCGGCATTCACTTCCATCGCTATGGCAGTGCAAGGTTTTCACGAAGCATTGGCTATGGCAGCACAATATTTCTGTGAGCATCAACACGTGGAAGCCGGGACCTGAAGAAAACGTAGCAGAATATTTTGAATGTATTAAATGGTGCAGGATATTTTGAATGGCTCAGATGTATCATTTAAATGTAAAAACACGTGTCATTTAATAATGAATTTAGATTGCGGCCCAGAAACTTTTTAAAGGAACCAAAAAAAAAAAGAAAAAAAAAAAGAAAAATCACAAATAGAAATTACATATGTAGAGATACTATCAGCTTTAAAACCATGGCATAGCATGACGTCAAAATTATCATAGAAGAACACGATCATAGATCAAGTACACAGCCCTCATGTACTTGAGTTGAACCTCTGGAAGGACTATTATGACAACTTTGGTCAGATAATAGCATATAACTTCCTCTCAGGTTAAAAAAATTGATACATTTCCTCAAATTCAACGCCCAATTTGATGAAGTCAGATGTGGAAGATTAGCACTATTGCTGGTAGAATACGAATGGCCACCAAATTGGACTGTAGCAGATGTCAAATGTACAACACCTTTGAAGTTTCAAGTCACTGGCTAGGGCACTAGGATAATGCTAACACATCCTTATTGTTTGTGATTGCTACTTTTTTATTGTTGTCTATCTTTCAGACCTCCAACTGAATTCTCTGCACTGCCAATGGAGAAATCACCAGGAACTGGCCTATCTCAAATTTTAATATGCCCTTCATGACAAGCAGTCATTATTGAATCACGGGCAAAAGCAAGTCCAGAAAGAGGCTCTGGATGCACCCGCTATGACATTGAAGGTGCCAGTTTTGGGACCTCTTTCCTGAGGGGAGCTGGTTGAAGAACACATGTTGAATGTGAACCATCAGCCTTTGTTGCTTGCCCATTACTACTTCCACTATATGATGGAGATGAGCCATATGGAGCTAATCTTCTGAGTGGCACAACCACCTCGTCCATTGCTAAATCCCAAAGAAGCAGTTGCGTATCCTGATTATAACCATGACCTAGTTAGGGAGACATCCAACTTTACTATGCATTTAAATCAAGATATGAATGGTTATTTAGCTGGAGAAAACTTGATGCAAACAGACGACTTCAATCTGACTAGCAAGATCTCAGGTGAAGCAATAGTATACCTGACCCACCGATCCAAATCGATAAGTTGTTTCACCAGGTGAAATCCAATATGGATCAAATGGAACTTGACTACCCTGTGACAACAGTTGAAGGAATCTGTTGTAACTCCTACTAGTAAATATTTGCCCGGCGTTGCTGGGCTAATGTTTTGGCATGTGCTTTTACTCGGCCTTTAACATCCATATGTCCAACTTCGATAATAACGCATGTCGGTATTGGCAAGAATAAGTGCAGACCCTATGTAGCCTCCTTCTGATCCATGTTTATGGATGTCAGTAGAGAAAGCAATGCTTTATAAGGAATGTGGGGGGCAGTTAAATCTATCTCTAGAGATCAAAACTTGGAAAGGCAGACCCAAAAGTTATGCTCAAAATGCCACCATTAGAAGTAGTTAAGTACATCAACAAAAAATAGGTCCAGAAATGACAAAAGCACAAAATTTTGTCCTAGTTGATGTAAATGTAAATGATATGGATATGTCTCGTCTAGTAAATGTATGCTTGGTGTTGCCATGCTTACGGGCGTGTGTTATATGGCCTGCATATAAGTAGGTGCATGTGTTCTATGAACCCCTGATATAAGATTGACCATATTATTACTTTTGCGGATTTTGGCATAGTAATTATGATTCTGTATTTATATCGGTTGCACATAAGTAGGAGCATATTTTCACATGGACATGTGATGCACGATTATTGTGTTATAGAATTCTGCCATGGTAGTTTTGTTTGTGCCTGCCCTCCTTATGATCCGTACCATCTAACAAACTACATGGTCTTATCTACTTAATATTCAACGCTAAGTAATACTTAGTTGCATGCGTAGTGGCATATCTATATACGTGATTTTGATGTAGGATTGAGGAGTTTTACTATACATGTTCAATAAGGATAAAGTACGGCTGCTCCATTTTCCTTAAAAGATTGGCAACTCATAAATGACATGCGCATCTAGATTTCTCTCCAATGGCATATTCGTACTCATTTTCAAGGTTGCGCTTAAATGTTGATGTAACCGTGCCCACCGTATGATATGGATGTGATCTAGTCCATGGGATAATTTACAGACATAAGATTTTTGTTTTACGATTTGTATTTAAAACAATAACTCAAATCTTTTAGAAAGAGTTGTTGGCACAATGATACAACCGCATAAAATGTTTGAACTGAGCAAACCGCATAAATCTGGGAAGATTAAATAACTGGTTAATATGGCCACCATACGCACTTGCGGTTATTCATGATAACATGGAATGATAATAGTCGTCTATGTGTTTATCTTCAACGTGTATCCTACATCTGAAGGCACTTGAAAGTGCTATAGACTTGGTAATGTACCGAACTATAACAAGGTGCTGCGCACGGAGGGTTGCCCTCCGGTGGCCCGAAAGTGTGTTTTCATGTTTCTTGTTGTCTTTTAGTTTTCATGGTTCTTGTTCGGTCATTTCTTATGTCGGGGCTTATTAATGGTTTGAACAGGGAATTTAATTATGAATTGTACATGGACCAAGAAGGGGCTTGCAAAACTCAGTGCCTAGACCAATTGTGATTGACAAGATTATGTTACGTCTAAAACATATTAGCCATTCATGAATAATGCTTTATATTAGTAATAAAATTGTACACGGCCTGTATGAATACATACTTCTTTTTTTCTTAGTGAATGCACACAAATATTAAGAATAGAATACCCAATGGTAAAAAAGAACCAATTCGTGCTTTGGTAATATAACAATCCCGTTTCAAATATGCGCGTTTAAGTGCTTTGCTAATGTATTAAGCCCATTTCTTTTAAGTTGGTTGGTGTCAATTAATTTTGGGTACAAAACATCAGGAAATTTAACAACATGCCAAATGCCATTGTTATAATATAAAGCCATTGTTATGATAAGTTGTAAACATGCCAAATGCCATTGTTACAATATAATGCCATTGTTAGGATAAGTTGTATCCTATACAGCAAGAAGTAGGAACTTGTGTACCACTTGAGCCTTTGTAATCAAATAACATATTACATGACCAATTGTAGCATTCAAGACATCCAATCGCAACCTTCACATTCATTACAAAACCAAGAACCAAGGGGGGGCCAAATACCAAGAACGAAATTGAACCCACAACCTGATGGCCCATAACATTGGGATTAGATCCCTTGATCCATTAAGTCAAGGAGAAATTGTAGTGAAAAATGCCAACCACTAGGGAGATAAAAAGGAAAAAATGGCTAGGGTGGACTCATACATCCACCTTGGCCACAAATACATGTCAACACCCCCTAGGGCCCTTATGTAGAAACCTAACCTTGAATACATAGGAAACCTTACTTTAAAAGTTATCACCACAATAAACGGGTGAGATAAAGCTTCAACGGGAAAATTGCAGGGTAGGTAGGCACGTGTGGGAAAAGAAAGGGAGGACGATCTGGCAATATGAAACTGACACTGTCTGAATCCTACAGTCTAGGTAAGGTTCGAGCTAGGGGCCTTACGAAAATTCAATGACATCTGAAACGCCATGGCGACCACTTTCGCTCCGGTGATGCAGAACTGGAGCTTCGGCTATGGCGCTGCTTCCGACCACGAATCCGCTCCATGCAGACTGCATGCCTTCGAGCTCTGCATGCTTATTCCGGCTTTTTGCATGTGCCAATGCATGCCTGCTTTCCTATAAATCATAGATTTCCAATTTGGCTTGGATTTCCAATAGAAAGAGATCACCCACCAACTGCGGGCGATGGAGTTAGGCGCTTGCATAAAAGGTAAAAGCACTCTTCTATTAATCATATATCGTATGAAGATCTCTGACTACAGCTCTCTATAAAACAGGTAATCAACCTTTTGCAGCTGAACATAAGACTCTGGATTGTTTCGCACAGGCTGAACAGGACCTTGTTGAAGAGCACTGAATCATTCCTGCTATCGTTTTCAGAGAAGTCCAGAGCTTTTCCTTGAAGTCAAGCATCGGAAGCCCAATCTAAACCATGATCACCTTGGACTCAGCAATTAATGTATCTCTGTAATTTTATGCTCTTGATCCTTTGGTTATTTTCTTTGAATGATTCTAATCTGAAGATTTCCGCCTGCAGATCCTTTTTTTTTTTAAATACCCTGTTTGGCTGAGCAAACAGTTGTTTTCCTTCTGATGACCATCTCTGATGCTGCTAACTTCAAGCTGAACTCTGTTATTGAGTCCGTTTACTTCAATCGGGGATCCATGGAGCTTAAGGATTTCTTCAAGATTTCACGACCCCATTCGCCGGAATACCTTTCGAGTCTACTTGAATCAAATTTTAGAGCAAAAAATTCCTAGAAGTCCAACAAGAATCCAGAACCAGCTACATCCTGAGCCAACTTCTCTCTGCCATGCCGGTAGGCGCGGAAGGGAGGGCAGAATCCGAGGTGTAGCAGGCTGATAATGGGGCTGGATGACCGAGCATTTACAGGCAGCAGCCAGTTTTTAGCAGTCATCAGCATATGCTAGGTATATGCCAGCATATACTTGAATATGCCCACATACCCACATAAACGAGGGTTTGCCCCCCTAGGGGCAACCCAAAAACCATAGCCATTAAAAGTAAGGTATGCATGCACACATGTTGTCTTTGAGCATATTAACATTTCTCCAACAAACACAAAGATGTGTGATCTAATCTCGTACATGTTATATTCAAAAAAAAAGGATTATCCATTTATCCAGATTCAGATATCCAGATATCCAAATCATATTCAGATATGCATTTATCCAAGGATTTGAACCTTGTAAATCCAACTATTTGGCATGCAAAATTTTAGAATCTTTTGAAGCAGAAAGAAGAATGAGTAGATTTTGAAGTTTGTTAGGATTCTAGTACTTCAATGTTGAAGATATTCAAACTCAGTGGTTATAAATTCATGAATTGACCTGCAAGACCTGCTATGCAGAATGTTAGATCACAAACAGACGACAATTGGTCTTGGGGCCTTAAAGGTAGATAGATAGCAAAGCCACTACGTATAGATAGATAGCAAAGCCTTCAGCTTTCCTTGAATTTTTGTTGCCATTAACCACATTAGTTACATAGAGGCGTTTGGCAGATAAGCAATAACCTGCAAAAGAGGAGCTACCACATGCAGCTAAAGGAGGACACGAATTTATGCATACATCGGCTATGCTTGTCCCCTTTGCTCCAAGATCTGCACAAACAACGATCATTTCATTAAATAAGATACATACATGTAAGCTAACCATGAAGAATTGAAAATACAATCCACACATAAAGTGTGATGTCATTCAACACATAAGCAAAACTTGGCATCCATTAGCAATGCAGAACTCCAAATCATGACTCTGAAAACACAGAGTAAAAATGTAAAAGCATGACTTACTATTGGGGCAGATGCTTACACTCATTTATTGTAAAAGCATGACTTATTATTGGGGCAGATGCTTACACTCATTTATTTCTGTTAGACTAAGATTTTCTTCCTGCCCTCAAGAAAGCTGCATTCAAAACCTTGGAAGTGGGCAAGCAAATTTGAATAGACAAACCAAGCTAACAGAAGTCGTGAACTACAGGCATCTGGCATAGCTGAGGATTGCAAAATCCTGCATTTAGTTCATCGTATACTATGTATTCTCATAAGATTTAGGCTTAACAATTACCTGATGCAGCAACATGGGCTTAAAGCCGAACCTGAGTGCCCACACAAAGGCAGAGATGGAACTTTGTTAGAAAGATGGATAACTTAAAGCTTTAAAACTATTGCTTGGTAGAAAGAAAATAATATGAAATGATCTAAAGCAAGACGAACTCTCAAGACAAAATCTGAAATGTGCAATATTTGTTACGTAGGCCCCTTGTTCTAAATCTGCAATAGCTAAAAAAAAGGATTAGATCTACCTGTTTCCTCTGAACACGATTTCCGTTTAACAGAATATCCCTGTAGACCTGAGCAAACGAACCTCTAAATGAGAGGAACAATTACAAAAACTCTTAAATGCAGGAAAAAACATAAGCATGGAGTCCTAACATAAGCATGAACTCAAAAATGGAAGGGGGAAGAGGATAATGGAAGGAAAAAATCGTGAAAAAAAAGATCTGAAATGCAGGTCTACGAAGCAACCCATCCGAGGTAATGGCAAGCCAAAGTGCTGCATCGCTGCCGAGTGCAAAGGAAAAAACTGTATGCAAGTTCCATCTGCCATAATCGGGACGGAAGAAAAGAAATCCGGATGCAAGTTCCGTCCACCATCATCAATCCTTACTGCTGCATAGTAACCAAAAACCTAGTTGCTGCATGCAATGGGCCTGCCAGCGGGTCTCCAGAATCAAAGTTTTGGCTGCAAAAGCTTTAAAAAATTTGAGATATGGAGTTCCGGTTTGAAGATTGTGTGTCCGCCTTTGCCATTGTTCATTAAACCGAGGAAGGAAAAAATGGACAGATTAATCTGAACGGCACCATAATTACATGCCGGCTCCTCTTTGCTCCTGCCGCCATGATAGCCGTTTAAGAAAGAAACAGAGCGTTAAGAACAGTGGGAGGGTGAAGCTTGCCGGAAAAAAGAGGTGTGGCCAGGAAACAATTTTTTGCTTCCAGAAGTCACACCCTAAAAAGGGCACACCGGCATCAGCAAGACACCCCAAAAACTTTTTAAGTAAGTAGATGCATTATAAGAGAACAGGTGCAATATAATTTTTCAGGCATCCAGGGTTTTCCCATGGCAAAATTACTTAAGCCTACCACATAGCTTCTGATGGAAACTCACCCAGGAATTATGTCCCTCACCCCAAGCAACAATAGCATGGTCTTCCATACTCCATACTTGCACCAAATCATCTTCTCCTCCTGTTAAAACGTACTTCCCATCTGGACTGAGAAATATGAATGACAAACAGTATACTCTATTAATCAGATGTGCTTAATACGCTTGCAGCTGCACATTGAAACTCATTAATATAATCCTATGCGAATGACATTTCGCAAATAACTTTTCTTTTTGAAAGGCTGCAGATGACAACAACATGGGGGAGAAAGTTACATATCATGGTGAGTAAAAGTTTGGTGCAGGATAAAATGACAATAATATTTTAAGGATTATGTATGCACACCATTTTGGCAGCAGAAAAGGTGTAGGATTTTAATCACTGAGAAAACTTGAGAACTTCAACAGTAAGATAAGAATTCTTCTCTTCATGAAGTATTCAAAGTCAAAGGGTGCAGAATTGAACTAAAATACAAGGAGCCTGAAAATCTTTCAAATGTTCCCTTGCGTCCTCAAGTAAAATTGGCTATCAAGTTGCATTTGCTCAATGCTTGCCTAACCTCAAGTCATTTTAGCAGAACTTCATTCATCTAAATTTTGCAACAAAAAACTTAACAAGAATGGCTTCAGGATATGTTCTTATCTTCAATTTGACACAATAAAACAGCTAAGGCAACAGTGGTGTTTAACACAGCAGCTAAGACTCTGGTTTCCAAGCTTATGCTCAGAAATCTCTTCAATTATAGAAACATGCATGGTGAACACTTAACAAAACTTCGGACAGGCACATGAAAGAAATGTTATAACAGATGTACATACCTCCATGCACAACAAAGTAAGGCACCGAAGTAGCTTTGCCCCCACAAACCACCTTCTCCGTGGCATAATCAAATATTGTCAAATAGCCTGCATGCATATAGGCTTAGATGATGAAAGATGGTGGTTCCTTACAAACAGTTGAACAAAAATGCATACCATTCCTCCCAATTGTAGCCAAAAAAGCCCCGTCTGCAGAAAACGCAAGGCCATTAATGGACCCTTAGCATATGTGCCATCTTGCAATTGGGTTGCTCTGCCAAGTAAGTAAAACAAGCCACAAACAACTTATTTCTTCAACAAAATATTGGCAAACCTAGAAAGAACCATGGAACTCAACTGAAAACTGAGCAGGATCTTTGACAGGTGGAAAGGAAACATCTCCACTTGCATCTTTGCTCTGAAAAATATGTAATACATCAAACGACTTATTCATATTAAATTCTTACTAATCTGCAATGGAGACACAACAGGAGAGTGGAGAACAAACTCCAAATGCTTCTTGGACACTGGCACAAAAGGACAAACAACAAGACATGAAGAGGAGACATATACTTCTAGATAAATTTGTGCTAAGCATCATATGTGCTTCTTTTACAATTATGAAAACAAATTCCCACTTGATACTTCTAGTTATAGACAGAACTGCATGCCCTATAATTGTTGATCAATCCTCAAAATTCCAATACCTTAAACATGCTACACTTAAAGCCACTAATGCATGACCTTACATTGAAGGAAATTACTTCAGTGGGTTACCTTATCATAGAAATAGAGATTACCACCTGCATGAGCAACTGCAAAGAGGCCTTCACTATGGGGTACCCATACAATCGCAATGCATCGGCTGTGAAACATCACATAAAGCATAATCAAACAGCATATCTTTGCACACAAGCTACTGACTTTCATTTCATGTGTCCTACATGAAGGCAATCGAATGATTGGTAAAGCCACACAATGCATATGTCGGCACTCCTATTAATAATCAGGGAAGTCACTACTATTAATAGTCAGGGAAGTCACTAGATACAGTGCGCTACATCATGCTTGATAATAACTGTACTTACACCCTATACAATCAGAGGATGCAACATACCTACTGTTAAGAGAACTCTCTTTATTATAGTGCATTGCGCCAATTAGTTTCTTTCCAGGATCCTGTAGTGCCAATATTAAGGCTTTGAGGATCCAAGAATAGAAGGGTTGTTTGTTGTTGTCTGTGGACCAGACGGGTTGGTCAAGAACAGCCTGAGCAGTAAGGTCATTTTTAGCACAGGCTAATACCTGGTCAAGGTCAAGCTTATCTTGAGTTTGTGTAACAAGGTATCCCAAAGGGTCTTGGGGGACGACAGGCAGCCAGCAAAAACCAAGGCTGCTTTGTTTTCCATCCCAACTTTGGCTGCCCCAAACTAATTGAAAATTCACTGCATTTGCTACTGCTGAAGACCCTGAATTTTGCCTTACAACAACAGCATTTCCTGGATTGATTACAGAGGTTGGCTGTGAATAGTATCATATACAATGAAATCCTTCTGTGATGTTAACATGCAATCTTGCTCCCTGTCCATCTGAACCCCCTTCAAAGCTTTTCCGCACCACTTGGAACGTATTAACTTGTTGAAGATCAAGCTCGCCGATGTTTATGGTTCCGGTGCCAAATGCAAATGCAGTACACCCACCTTCAGAAGCCCTGTTCCAGTCACGTGATCTGCATGGACATGTGTGTTCAATGCATACTCTAGCATCAGTCCAAGCTCTTTAATTAGATTCAAGCCTCTATCTACCGTCTTGTCAACCGGGTCAATCACCTGCAAATTCAAAATACTGAAAAGTAAATGTCCAATTCAAAAGTGTCTAAATCATGAGCGTCTAATGCAATTGGGGGAAACAATACCAGAGCAGGCTTCTCAGGATCGCTAAGATCTGCAAGTAAATAGGTGTAAGTGCTGGATTCCTTTTCAAAAAGCTGGCTGAATAACAGAGTTGGTGCTTGTTGGCCTGCCATTTGGAGCAATTTCTTTTCTCTCTAGTTCTCTGGAAATGGCGAATGCAAGAGGCAAAAAGATGCAAAAAGATGCAAGCGAAAGAGGAAGTGGCATACCTAGACGCTGGGCGAAGGCAAGGCTGCCGGAACTCTGCCTCTGCTATGGTGGCGGCATTGTTTGTTCTTGTCTTCAAAAGGATTAAAATAAAATATCAAGCACAATATTAAGGTATTAGGGTATATTTCCTTTTTTATCAAATATATAAAGCATATAATATAATTCTTAGGGTATAAGTGTTTAGGGAGTCGATGGCGCTCCATTGAGGTATGAATTTGTTTTTAGTGCCGCCTTTCTAATATTTTGCTATTACTAAGGATTTAGCTATTACTAAGGTTTGCACTCTTCTTCCACATATATTGCAAGCAATAGGAAGCAAGTATTCAAAGTACTTTCCTTTTGATTCCATCCTTATTCCTTTGCTCCTTATAATACACGTCTGATGTTTGTTCCAAACAGGGCCGTTTAACGAAGCCATGAGGATAGAAAACCTTATAAGAAATTTTGGTTCTATTACAAAATAGAAGAAGAGAGCACTCAGATTGGGGAGCAATTTATATATTGGAGCATAAATTGCTCCTTAATCTGAGGGCTTCTCTTCTTCTAGATGTAACATGACTAAGATTCAATATAAGATTTTTGGTTCATTTACGATATCGACGACACGCCTGGATAACCATTGAGGTATGTTTGTAAATTTGTTTTTAGTGCCTCATTTTAGTCTTAACTCATATGCATGGTATTTTCCGCCATCTTTGCACTTGATATGGGATAACCTTCCACTGGAGTTACATCATATAGTTATGATTATTATGGAGCATATGGTTGATCCTTATCCTTGTTTTGTTTTGTTTCTTGGTTGAATTAACATATTTGAATTATCAAATAGCAAATGAAGTATACACAATAAAATGAAGGACCAAGTTGAAGTCTTAACTTATATGCATGCACTTAGAGTATTTTCCGCCATCTTTGCACTTGATCGGGGTCTTTGATTGTCATAGTAAGAGGTCCAAATTTCTGTGCAATTTAAGTAAGAAGAAAATGAAACAACAAAGTATATCTCCTCAAACCAGAGCTTGGAATTGTTCATTATAATACAACCCAATACCAATCTTGATAGAGAAAGCACTTGATGATACGACTTTCTTGCGAAATTACAGGGATTACAATGTTGAGCCTAATTGAGAGAGATTTTGAGCGCCGACAGTCGGCAGAAGGTATGAATCCGTATGAAAAAGGCCAAGCTTCAAGATCATCCATGGTCAATATGACCACGGTCAAGGTCTTGAAGCTTGGCCATTTTTACGCGGATTCATACCTTCTGCCAAATGTCGGCGCTCAAAATCTCTCTCAATAATTGTAATCCCTATAATTTTGCAAGAAAGCCGTATCATCAAGTGCTTTCTTTATCAAGATTGGTATTGGGTTGGATTATAATGAACAATTCCAAGCTCTGGTTTGAGGAGATATACTTTGTTTCGTTTCCTTCTTACCTAAATTGCGCAAAAATTTGGACCTCTTACTATAACAATCAAAGACGTCGAATTAGCATATTTTGGATTTGTCAGCAAAAATCTTGGCTCTTCCACGATCTGATAAAAATCCAAGCAGACTAAGCTCTCGTAGTAGTAATCCCTCACACAAAAATGATTTCATATTGAATCCTTACATCTATCAGGTATTAGACCTGAATATAGAATGTCCACAGCTTTTATCTCAGAAATAAATTATGATCTCATAAACAGAAAGTACTATAGGCAGGGATCAAAATTCAAAATAAACAAGGTTATATACTGCAAACCTACTTACATAATTTGGTTTTCCAATGTAAACCATCTTCAAAAATATGGTTTTCAACCTCTTCTACGACGAGTACTAGACCATGTCTCAAGTACATCATCCCAGTTGATATCCTTCCGGAATACAGGAGCTTTAAAGCAATGTGCTCTTAGCCATACAAAGAAATAAGAATGAGTGGATCTGGAAGAAATGATGCTGCTGCAAGAATAGGTGCCTGTCAATGCCAAAGAGCAAATCATTATACTTATATAACCCATTTTACTCCGTCGTTCCATCTTCCAGGTCGCTGCCAGCGAAAATTGATGCATAAATTTGTATCTGCAGATCGCTATGATGAGCGGACTTGATGCGGATCAACAAATTATGGACACTGGCCTGAGATGGGCGCCAAGAATTGGGGCAAAACAAGGATGATTGGGAAAAAAAAGGGTCTATCCATTATAATTATATAATTGCTATAAATAAAACTTATATTAGTCCCTTCTTTTAAAATGGAATATTCAAGGAATATTCCTGAAAACCATTCTCAAAAATCGGTTTTCAGATGTAAACCTTGTCCAATAATTTGATTTTCAGATGCAAACCAATAGCTAAATGTTGGTAGTCTGTGCAACCCAATCAACCCAATTGGGTTGCAATTTTGCTCCTTGACTATAGGAAGGACCAAGTTGAAGTAGCAAGAAGTCGTTTGGGGAATCCTCGGATGCAAGGTACGCTTGTGAATTAGTTTTCCATCTTATGGTATGGTTTTAGATGGTTTTGCTACCCATTCCTTGCCATGGACATTCCTTGCCATGTCTAAATTCAAGATACATTCCACAAAACCATTGCCAATAAATTAGTAAGTTGCAAGAGGCTTTTGCTCAATGGATCCTTTAAATAAATAATCTTCAGATATTCCATAACACCCTTGCCAATAGAATTGTGGTTTATTAGATTGATGAAATGGCATCGTTCATCTTTACTAGTCTTAAATATAGCTCCATTGTGGAAAGCTATTAAGCTTTAAGTCCCTATTACAATTCATATTACAAGAATTTGATGTCAAAACAAGCTTCCTTAGGTGTGGACATGGATTTTCTTGTTAACGAAAACCTACATCAAAGATTTGCAAATGATGAGTTCAAGTTTTAAGGCATTTTGCAGCATCTATGGGGAAATTTAGCAGATTTAGATGATTTTCTCCTCCTTTGACATTATCTGTCAAAACTGTTCATCTTTAAAGCCAATAATATGGAGTAGCCTTCAAGTTCAAATATGTAGTAGAGCAAAGAAACAGATTATTGGTCATTGGTCATCGATCCAGAGCTTAGAATTTCATTGATCATTCAAAAGGCAACGTTGATTATGATCAATAGAGTTCTAAGTTCTAAACGAATGATTGATTATCTATTTTCCTGATTTTTTATCTTTGCTACAGATTTCAACTTGAAGGTTGATGTATACCACTGGCTTTCAAGATAAAACATGTCTAGTAGATGGTGCCATGGGGAGCAATAAGAATTCTAAAACTACTAAAATCACCCATGGATGCTGCAAAATGCCTAAAATGAACTCAACATTTGCAAAATTCTCTGAACAAGGTCTTTGACATCAGAATCCTAGAGCCCCTCACAATAAAATACCTAGAAAAGTCTAGCTTGATATCACATTCTTGTAATATCAGTTGTTTAAAGAAAAAATTTCATTTCCAAATCTAAGATTGCAAGAAGCTCTTCCTCAGTGGATCCTTCGAATATATACCCTTCAGACATTCTACAAAACCATTGCAATAAATCATAAGACCGTAAGAAACTAGATTCTATCTAACTTTTAGCCAGCAACTATATGCTTATTGAGTTTCTCCATATGCTGCTCCAATGCTAAGTTACTCCAATGCCCATCTCAAAGCTTTCCGACATATATTGCCCTTGACTATCCTTGATAAATTGGGTGAGTTAGGGAGTCAAAGTATTAGAAAATGGATCTTGCTTTCTTTCTAGTAACAACGTCGCCTCGATTATCTAAGAGGATTGAATACTTTGTAGTTTTAAAGATTCTCTGTTTATATCTAAGGTCACTCTTAGCATTATGCATAAGATAGGAAGAGACCTTATATAAGAACATAGAATCCTTAAGCCTAGAAAGTTTTAGTTCTCTGGGACAATGGAAAGATATTGTTTAGAAAGAAAGCCAAATCCAATTTCTAGTATTTCACTGTCTAAGTTGCTCCAATGCTCATCTCAAAGCTTTCTGACATATATTGCCCTTGACTATCCTTGATAAATTGGGTGAGTTAGGGAGTCAAAGTATTAGAAAATGGATCTTGCTTTCTTTCTAGTAACAACGTCGCCTCAATTATCTAAGAGGATTAAATACTTTGTAGTTTTAAGGATTCTCTGTTTATATCTAAGGTCACTCTTAGCATTATGCATAAGATAAGAAGAGAACCTTATATAAGAACATAGAATCCTTAAGACTAGAAAGTTTTAGTTCTCTGGGACAATGGAGGGATATTGTGTTTAGAAAGAAAGCCAAATCCAATTTCTAGTATTTGACTGTCTAAGTTGCTCCAATGCTCATCTCAAAGCTTTCTGACATATATTGCCCTTGACTATCCTTGATAAATTAGGTGAGTTAGGGAGTCAAAGTTTTAGAAAATGGATCTTGCTTTCTTTCTAGTAACGACATCGCCTCGATTATCCAAGAGGATTGATTACTTTGTAGTTTTAAGGATTCTCTGTTTATATCTATGGTCACTCCTAGCATTATGCATTTTGGATTAGCAATTATGAGGACTTTGTGTTCAAGTCTCTCTTTAGACATTTAGGGGGGGATTATATGTCCCTATGGTTGATACTACCTATCTATCTATTTATCTATCTATCTTAAAGGATTCTAGGCTAATCCTTAATGATGAAGACAAGACTTTGATATGCCAACATGCAAGACTTTGACATGGCACTATGCATGTGCAAGACTTTGATATGGCACTATGCATGACGATGAAAAGAATCCATCATTAGTATAGACTAATGGGGTGATCCTGCAAGAAAGCATCATCATTGCCAAACATTTAATAAATTTGTTAATTAATTTATAGCCTCAAACCTTTTAGAATAATGTCAATTAAATGCCACTTGTGATTAGCGCTTCATTGCCATAAGATACTCTTAAGAACAGACTAGAAGCCTTTATCTTAACAAAGTAAGGTCATATCGGATATAGATAAGACCTTAATGACGAAGACAAAACTTTGATATGCCACTATGCATGTCGGCGGTTTGAAGTGAATTACATGGCAAGGTACATTTGAATTCATAAAAAATGTACGCATAATGTCAGGGCATATTGGAAATTGAGCTCACGAGGTAAATAACAATATGTTGCCCTATGGCCGATTAAACTTAAGAAGTCATTTTGCTTTGAAGTCGCATTTAATTAAAGTGGGTTACATGCGATTCTCATTTATTTTTGGAACCCTGTTATTTTACAAAAAAAAGACATGCGAAAAGTGTTCGGCCTCTATAACTATCCAAAATTTGAGTATTTCTGTGTTAGGATATTTCATTACACATTTAAAACATTATAGTTCAAAAAGAATTTTTATTAATAAATGAGATAGTTATACTGTATTTTACATTGGACGAAGAGACCATGGCGGTCTTACTGTCACTATAGTTACATCATCATGGTAGGTGTTCCACCTTACAGGAAGAACTTGTGGGGCTTCTTCTTGCCTTCTGTAAGCTCTGAAGGTAACCTGAAGAACATAGAATCCTTAAGACTAGAAAGTTTTAGTTCTCTGGGAAAATGGAAAGATATTGTTTAGAAAGAAAGCCAAATCCAATTTCTAGTATTTGACTGTCTAAGTTGCTCCAACGCTCATCTCAAAGCTTTCTGACATATATTGCCCTTGACTATCCTTGATAAATTGGGTGAGTTAGGGAGTAAGTATTAGAAAATAGATCTTGCTTTCTTTCTAGTAACAACGTCGCCTCGATTATCCAAGAGGATTGAATACTTTGTAGTTTTAAGGATTCTCTGTTTATATCTAAGGTCACTTCTAGCATTATGCATAAGATAAGAAGAGACCTTATATAAGAACGTAGAATCCTTAAGACTAGAAAGTTTCAGTTCTCTGGGACAACGGAGAGATATTGTGTTTAGAAAGAAAGCCAAATCTGGTTTCTAGTATTTGATTCGTCTAAGTTGCTCCAATGCTCTTCTAGAAGCTTTCTGACATATATTGCCCGTGAGTATCCTTGATAGATTCGTGGTTTTATATCTTGAAGAACATCCAAAAACCTCTATAACGCCTAGTATACGTACGGAAAAGGGTAAAAAACTACCCCGTCCCATTACTGCACGTGGTTTTGACAGGTTCTACAAGGTGACACCCCCTTGATTGAAATGTGTGCACATGTAAATTGACATGTGCCTTATTTAATCATTTGGGTAACTGCAAATCATGATGGTATATATGCACATTAAAATGTGGAATTGACACATGGGTTATTTGGTGTAGATTAGGGTGGATTTGTATTGAATGTGCCTTATTTCGTTTATGACATCAATTTTGAATGAAGTCCAAGAATGATGAATGCTTAAACTGTAAACATGTGGCAAGAAAAAAAAGCATTGACATGTGTTGATTATCTGAACTTTCACTAACTTAATCTATAGATAACTAGGATGTAAATTAGGGTGTAATATCTGGTGATATAGACGTTTTGAGAAAACTAGACCTTGCAATTGCGATGTTGTTAAGTCTATGGGATTTGTGCCAATAAGTTGTGACATATAACTTGAGATGTGTGCACATGTAAATTGACATGTGCCTTATTTTATCATCGCAAATCATGATGGCATATATGCACATTAAAATGTTGAATTGACACATGGGTTATTTGGTGTAGATTAGGGTGGATTTGTATTGATATGTGCCTTATTTCATTTATGACATCACGTGGCGGGAAAAAAAGCATTGATACATGTTGATTATCTAAATGGACTTCCACTAGCATAATCTATAGAAATCTAGGGTGTAAATTAGGGTGGATTTGTATGAGATCGATTTTGAATATTTGTAGATTAGGGTAGATTTGATTCATGATATCGATTTTCAATGATTATGCCTACGAATGATATATATATGTGTCTTAGAATGCAAACACATGGCAAAAAATTAGCCTTTGATTAGTGCCATGTGCCTACTAACTAAAGAGACTTCCATCCTATGAATAGAAGACGTTCTTAGCATTTCATCACATTGAAACAATAGGATTATTAGTGTGAGTGCTTCGTCCTTGCTTCATTCCTCACATTCAAGGTATATATTTTGCAAATATGTTATTGTTGAAGTTTAGGTTATTTGGTATTAAATGAGCATTTTCCTTTTATTTATTCTAGTTGATGAATATTGTTTGTGGTACGTGCAAGTCTAAATTCTATTGAAGTAGAGATACCTATAGATATCAATCCGGGGACACGAGGCAATAATGCGGGTCTGTTTAAATCTCATGCATCAGAGAAATAGTGCATATTCAAATTTGTGTGTTCTTGAATTAATACACATAATTCCAGCTACATATAATTCCAGCTAGCAAGTGAGTTGAAAGAGAATAACCATGTTAATAATATCGTCTATTTGCATGCATTTGATGACCAGAAGGGACGAATTGAATCGTGCTCCAACAATCAAGCAAGGATTTGGGCGACAATTGAAGCGACCAGCATAGAAATGGGCCAAGAACTGGAGTGCTCAAGCGCTTTCACAATTACGATTGGTTTTTTTTTTTTTTTGGGTTGGGTGGTGGGGGGGGTGTGTTCGTAGGTAGAACTGTTTGATCTTCAAGGTCAATAAGTAAATGTGCAAAATAGAAGAATCTTATTTTATATATGTTGTTAACATTTGTTAACATGGGATACAAAGTTTGTTTTGACAAACTCTGAAATGAGATGAAGTTTTTAGCTATACTTGTAGGAAACTTGTTTGGTTTGCATAATGAAAATGATGAGATTTGTTTGGTTTGCATAATGAAAATGAATGAGAGGAAGAGAGAGAGTAAGAAGAAATTTTTACACCACATGTGGGGCACCCTCCGACACATTACAGTCCATAGTCCTAGGTATATTCTTGACACATGGCAACCATACCCTGCCTAGTCAATCCACGGAACTGTCAATATGACAAAAAGCATTATAAATTTCCTTGGCAGATGCATATTTGCATTCATGGTAAGCCTATTTTTCTGTATACAGGAAAGGCAATCTACATGCCTTTCCTGGCATGGAAACAGGGCACGCGCAGAACAAAATTATTTCAGTAAGATTCTTGGATTTGAAACATGCCACATGGCACGACACTAATATAGAGGATAAGGCAGAATGCTTCTCAACTGTCTTTTACGTTGACATGTTTAATCGACTGTTTGCAGATAAATAAAAGTATAATTTGCAACCATAAAAGCAGTAAAAATTGACTTTTGACCTAGCCTCCCTCTTCTATGTATCTTATATAACCCCAACGCATCTACTCCTCAAAGGAGTAGCCGGTTGAATTATGCAATAAAGTGAGTTACTGCATATTAAATCCCTCATATTAAATCCCTTGAACATGTTCGCACTGATTTGCCCTAGTTCTAAAGCACAAAAATGGTGAGAACACAGGCCACAGCATTGCTGCCCCTTAACTTTTCTGGTAATAGAGCCAATGTTGACTAAAAAATCCTTCTAAAATCATTAGGCACATATAATCAAAATTAATTGCTTCCTAAAGATTGTTAAGTTAGAGATGACAGATCAGTATCTATCACGGGAATCCCTCCTACTACGATATGGCGAGTAATGCGGTGATCGCCGAGAGCTGTGGCCGTCTCTACTGTCTCGACTATCTCGACCTTCTCGACTGTCTCGACGATAGCCACCAGAACGATGTGGGCGTGAGCGTACAGGTGCTGAAATGGACATAGCTAAAAAGGTTTAATGCAACCCAATTGTATTTCAAAATAAGGTCTGGTAACCAATAACTAGGGTGATCATGAAAATGCATGTCTCAAAATAACTGACCTCGTATACCAAGATACTCTCCAGGAGTTGGTGTTCTAGCCCGTTTCCTTTTAGCCTGTAATTGAGAAAGTATAAGTAAAGATCCCAGAAAGACAGTATTTAGCTAGAACATTCATGAATCTCATCTGGCAGTTTGAAACATAAAGAGTCACGTTCAACATGCAAAGACGGCACACTAACTGTTGCCTGACATTCCAGATAAAGTAAAGCTCGTTGATCATTTAGATTGCACTTGGAGCAGCAATGTCGAATCCAGACCACAATAAGTTGATATTCCAAATTGTATGATCTTTTGGAACCACTTGAGATGCTTACAGAGGAAATACTGTGTATTTCCAAATCTGGATATGCTGGAAAATGTAAGCATTACTGCTTGCGAAGTCTAATCCGCAGTTTGTATTGGTGATGCTTGACAACTTTGAGCTGCTGAAGGCATCTCCAATTGGACTGATTTCTGAAAAATCGTTAACCTCTGGGACGGCCCACCATACCAAAGACAAATGAATTATGTTAGACAGGAAATCAACCTACTTTGCAACCATCTCTAAAGTTGTTAACCTCTTCTCACTTTCTCAATTGTTATCATGCGTCCTTCAAGTGTTGAGCGATTTAAGTATTTGATGCAGCGCTCTGCATCATCAAGATTGTCCATGGTCACAAAGCCAAAACCTCTAGATTCTCTAGTCCTTGGATCTACAACCACCCTGCATTCAAGTACCTGAATAGAGGCATAGGGTCAGTTCTGTGTCATAATGAAACAATCCAGATGGAGTACATATTATCTATGACATGCAGAAGAGTACACATGCAACAGATTTAACTCAAGTTGATACAGTGCACATTAGTAGAATGTTGAAAACCACGCTAGCTATTGTCTAACTTTTAAAATGTATGAAACAGCCAACTTGGGTCTGCAATCATATTGCATTCGATTGTATAAGTTAATGACAGGATGCAAAAAATTAGAATCTCTTATCATTTTCAGTTTTTCGATGGATATAAAAACCTGAACTAACAGTTGGTAAAACAGAATGATTAGCATTACCTTCCCTTCACGGGAAAGATGTCTTTCTAAATCCTTCTCTGTTACACGAGTAGAAAGTCCTGTAACGTAAAGATTGTTCCCTGGATTGGATGGATCATGTCTTGTTTGATCCTCCCTGCATACATAGAAAAACCACATTAATTTTCTATAACCTGCCAAAAAAACCTTAAATTATGTAAAAAAAACATCCGCACTTCCTCCAAGCAGGACTTCGAGAACGGGAACGGGGATTGGACGGATCCTGTCTTAATTGATCCTCCCTACATAAATAGGAAAACCAATTTAATTTCTAGAAACTGCCAAAGGAACCTCAAAGCATGTCAAACCGGAACCATACTTCCTCCAAGCAGGACTTCGAGATCGTGACCGGGAATGTTCCTGCCTTGGTGATGCATCCCTTTTCTCCCTACATATCAAAATCAAAACCTAAGTCATCTATAAATAAGTACAATAGGAGAGTGCTTTTTTCAAAAAAGCCTTACCTCCGGAAACTATGAGAACGAGAATGTCCCTGCTTTGATGGTGAATCCCCTCTAGATCCCCTATGCCACAATAAAATTGTCATTTTTAGCAAGGTAAATGCGAAAAAAGACAATCAGCCACCCATACTTCCAAGGAGGACTTTGCGATTGTGATTGTTCTCGCCGTGGCGATGGAGATTCTGAAAACCTGTATAAAGAAGAATTAAGCACAATCTTTTATCCTGCCATGGGCAGCTTTTCTTAGTTTTTATGCTCTTTCTATCTGTTCATACAGTTGATAAGATCTACAATTTATTTTATTGTTTGCCTTGTAGACAAACTTCATTGTATTAGGGCATCCTAGAAAAACATTACCTGCCATGTTGACCAGCATCACCCTGCATGTCAAAATCAATACAACAAATAATGTGTCAAATAAAATTATACAAAACATTACGCAAGCATTCAAAATCACAACGTCTTTAGGACTAGAGAAAGTAAACTTCTAACAAGACTGAACTATCTGGATGCATCTGAAGACATATGGCATATGAATTTACACAAATGGTCCCGTTTGAAAGCATGTATGTTCCAGTTGGTTTTCAAACAATGGCGTTAATGCCGTACTCATTAAGTAATGAGCAGTTCTCGATGAGTTTAGGCAAGCATTCTTCATAAGAAGGCACGCAGATAGCTAAGAGCATACATAACCTAAACTTAAGAAACTGAACCAGACACTAAGAAAACATAAGTGGCGTACCATTGGGAGGTTCGGAATGCCGGAGCTAGGAGCGAGAAACAAGAGGGCCGGAAAACATGCTCAAGAAAACAGACCTTTCGCGTTTGGTTGATAACGTACTTGTATGACATTAGGGAACGAAAAAAAATACGGATACGTATTTTCTTTTCTTGGTTTTGTTTGTAGAATTTGTTCCCAATATTTTTAGGTGTAGCATTACATGTTCGGTCTACCTATACCTATCACTAGATCAATGCTCAAATCAAAATGCTCTTTTTATCAAACCCCATATGGTTTACAATAAGCATGCCTACGAAAACTGTACTTAAACATCACATACTTATGACTACACTAATGCAAACATTCTTGTTAATGTGGATCTAAAACCTTAACAATTGCTTACAATTTATCATCTCAGGAGAAGGTTGATTGCTCGCTTCAACAAAGGCTTCAAGCAATTAGCTATCAACTTCATAATGATTCTGAATCACACATATGCTAAATTCATTCACAAAATAGTCTCAATTTGAGGTTCCAAGTGATAAACCCATTGTGTTTCCTAGCAAATGGTGCCTAATGGTTAATTTAATTTGTAATTTTTATAGCTCTTTGCATTACACTTGTTTAATTTGCTCTAAACATGATAGAATGGTCACCTAAATGCATGTGTTGTTCTTAATAGCTTGATCATGATTGCGAATAAGTTTTAGAAACCCAATTATCTGTGACCCACCAAACTATCATGTAGTGATGGACCAGAAATAGTAGATGAGAATCGCGAGGAATGAACTAAGGGTTATGATGTAGTTGTATCGCAACATACGACGGCAAATATGACACTCCAGAAAAAACCAAAGAGCAAGAAAATAAAGACAATACAAAAAGAAGTGTAGAATACATCATTTATTGGTTTGCCTCCAATGCTACCTGGTTTGTTTATCAATGAACTTGAGGAATGGATGACGAAGGAGATGTGGAAGTGGATTTTGGTAAGTATGCGATTTAGTTTCTTCGATATGAAGATGATGATGCTCTTTTTCCTAGAACAAACAACAACTGGACTCCAAAAACAGTTAGGGGAGACAAATGTTCAAATGTTGCTTGATGAAGCAATCTTGGAAAAAGTACACAAATATAAATATTTAAGAGTTGGATTTACTGATAATAACAAAATGGAGTGCAAGTATACACAAAAGGATTGCTAGAGGGATGAGGGCAGACTATGACCCTCTGAAGGAATTGACATACTCAAACACAAATGAGGATTGGTAGAGGGATGAGGGCTCTATATGGGACTATGACCCTCTGAAGGATTAAGCATACTCAAAGACAAATAAGAATGTTTCATATTATATGGATGTCCAATTTGAGGATCAGGTTCAAAAGAAAAAATTGAGGAAGAAGAAAACCTAAATAACATCTCTAAAATAGCTTTCCTAGCATCTAGCATCTTGAAGAAAGTTTATTCCATGTCAAGGTCTTAAATAGTCGTTGGTTCAAATCATGTTGGATGGTATAAGCAGCTCATAGATTGGCCATACATGTAGGGAATAGACATTATAGAGATACAAGATACACCTCTACAGCTTGGCTTTTGAAAGAGTCATAAATAACATATCAATAACTCATTTGATACAACAAGGTGCAAAGCACTGTGGATTGCCCCCAAAATGCTATTATGAATAAAGCTTTATAAATGTATCTTCATGTGTCTGGTCGTTTAGTCTAGTGGTAATACAGTAGGTCTAGCAACTATAGGTCTCGAGTTTGAGACCGCCCAGAATCGCACTTTGAACTGTTGGGTGTCAAAACCCACAGACGCAATGTAAAGTGGTTGGGGGCAGGGCCCAACAAAGCAATGTAGTGTTGTCACATGTCCAGTTGGATGCTGCCTAGTGGTGTGACGTTAAAATACTATCTATCTATCTATTATTTAAATTATTTAATTATTTTGAAAGTAGTATAGGAACATGGATGAATCATTTCGTTGCATATGTCTTTGTTTTTGCAAGGCAAAGAGGTAAGTGGCCAATATCACGAAGATGTTGTTTTTCTATTCTGATCCCGTGTTGACAATTCATGTGTATTTTTTTTGTTTTGTTAAGGGTGATGCGTAACTTTTTTTTTTGATGTTTAGATGTAGATTTTGAACATTATTTATTAGCATGTGTTTGTGTTGAATGGTTAAGTCCTTTGAGGTGTAGGGTTCGACTTAGTGTTAAATAACATGAGTAACATATAGGATTTGAACTTTTAAAATCACTTAAAAGTAAATCATTTATATAAAAGTGTCTAGTTTTGCTTTAAAAGCAAAGATTTCTACAATTATTAAAACAGACAGAAAGCTCATAGACAGAGCGTTGATTGTCTAGTTATTTTCGTACTCGATGATTACGTTTGCACAATTGATTTTGAATATCCCTGTTGGATTTTGTTGAGATACTCATTAGCCATTGCTTCCTTTTTCACATGATTCAACTTATCTGGTGATGTTCTTAATGCCTTTAAATCATTGAAACCCAAATTGTCTTTCAATAAGTTTCTCAAGTTTGTGGTGTCTAAAACATAAGATGCAGTGAGGTTTCTATCTTCTCTTCTTCCTCTTCTTAGCCTGTAGTTTGCAGAGCCTTGCACAAAATGAATTTCATCCATGATAAATTTGACAAAAATGTTCTCTATATTCCTTGCAAAACGACGATCTATATTCAAGAGTTCCCATTCACAAATTTGCTTATATGTAAACTTCTCTGCAATTTGTGGAGGTTTTTTCTTTCCTCCAAATAGAGTTGGAAAACAAGATTCCTCTACATTTGAAACCATAAAGAAACCCATTGGATGGTTTCCTTCTCCAGGAGCTACAATTACCTTTTGATCTTGAAAATCCTGGATATGTTGAGCGCTTAAGAAGTTTTGCACTAATGTGTTACCTTGATGTTCCAAATGTAATTCGTCAATTCCTAAGTTTTCAGTATTCACATTTGTGTATCGCATTTGGATGATCAATAGTTGATAGCCGGTTCTCGTTTATTTGAATACACGATTCTTTATATAAATCTTCATCTTTTAATTCATAAAGTGCATTCATAACATGGTGTGGTCCGATAGAACCTTCCATATACGCATTTGTATCACTTATTCTTCGTCTCAACTCAAGTCTAATAGTTGCATCTTCATCAAGAAATCTAGGAAGTGAATCTTGGGTCGTCTTAATGTTTGAAGCAACATGTACAACAAAGACACCTTTGATACGATGTTGCCCTATGCCACCTTGTGAAATAGATATTTGTGCAAAGGGTATTCTCAATGATATTAACCTTTCTTCTAGTGGATGCAGCATAAGAACAGTTGGTGGTACAACATTCAATTCAATATTCTCAGGACTATAGAAGTTGCCTTTATTATAGCATTGCTTGCAAGATGTATTATCGCTCCCTTTATACCAAACTTTGTTCAGTACATTGCTAAGGTTCTTGAAATGTGTCTTTTGTTTCATCATCTGGTAAGAGAATCTTAACCTCTTGCAAGAAAGACAGGGAATTATTGGAATATCAGCAGACGCCTCTTCAAAATCATAGATACCATTAATACAAATGTCTCCAATATCAGTGTCTACATGGTTACCATCATCGACATTGTGTAAAGAATCGACTTGAATGGTGCTAATATTGCTTGCAAATATACCATTGTCCTGTAATCTTAGTAATTTTGATGGATTTGATTGATCAGAGGTGGATAGTTGTATAGATTTCCCTGTCAGAGAGCTTTACTCTGTCAAATACTGGTCCATTTTGGCATATAGAACCCAGATTTTGTGCTTGAATAAGTCAACCTCAAGTTTGGAACCTTAAGTCCCCATTGGCTGTTATGTTGGCAAGAGACTTCGAGGATTGGTTTATCTTCTTCGTCTTCAGACACAGAGAATGGATGCCCACTATAATGGTTGTGTCTCATATCATATATAAATCTTTTAGGCCAATAACAAAGCAAGGAGGAGATGGATTTCACCTACAAGCATCTAAAAGGTATGTCAAAGTAACACTTCCTTTTGAAAGCTTTAATTTTTTGTTGCTCATCCTTCAAATAACTTATTTGATGATATCTTAGGACGAATCAAAAGATCTTGTGAACCTTCTTAAATGATACCTTGTGAATGAGCAAAAACTATGCCTTTTTGCTTTTGCTATTTCAATAATGTATTTAGCTGAGCTCATGATATCAGAAAACCTTAACTCTGGAACAAAACTCGAATGGGTGATGGTGCAAACAAGAAGAATTTCTCATGCTCCTACAACCAACACAAAGACAACCCATGAAAACAATCTATCAACAAATTGTTTGCCGTAAATGCCTTGAACACTAGCATACAACCCAACAAGAATAATCTATCAACAAATTAAAGTTATGCTAGGACTAAAGTTATAAAATGAAACTAACCTTTCACAAGGACAAACTTACCGTACTGAGACTTAGGAACGACTCAAAGCTTACAACTCAATGTGCATAAAAATAAGATAAACCTTAATGGGAAGTATTCAATTAGAGCACTGAAAAATTTGTTTGGTGCCAAAGTACTGGATAATGCAACATCAAAGAATACTTCAGTTTACCTTTTTTTTTAAAAAGGTCGCAATAGAAATTTTGCTGATTGAGTAAACACCATGTTTCCATAACGAACTTTCATTAAATTCCTTGAACACTAGATACAACCCACGAAAACAATCTATCAATAAATTAAAGTTATGCTAGGACTAAAGTTATAAAATGAAACTAACCTTTCACAAGGACAAACTTGCCGATTGCGACGTAGGAATGGCTCAAAGCTTACAAATCAATCTGCATAAAAATAAGATAAAGCTTAATGGGAAGTATTTAATTAGAGCACTGAAAATTTTGTTTGGTGCCAAACTGCTGGATAATGCACAGGGATCAAAATTCAAAATAAACAAGGTTATATACTGCAAACCTACTTACATAATTTGGTTTTCCAATGTAAACCATCTTCAAAAATATGGTTTTCAACCTCTTCTACGACGAGTACTAGACCATGTCTCAAGTACATCATCCCAGTTGATATCCTTCCGGAATACAGGAGCTTTAAAGCAATGTGCTCTTAGCCATACAAAGAAGTAAGAATGAGTGAATCTGGAAGAAATGATGCTGCTGCAAGAATAGGTGCCTGTCAATGCCAAAGAGCAAATCATTATACTTATATAACCCATTTTACTCCGTCGTTCCATCTTCCAGGTCGCTGCCAGCGAAAATTGATGCATAAATTTGTATCTGCAGATCGCTATGATGAGCGGACTTGATGCGGATCAACAAATTATGGACACTGGCCTGAGATGGGCGCCAAGAATTGGGGCAAAACAAGGATGATTGGGAAAAAAAAGGGTCTATCCATTATAATTATATAATTCTTGCACTGCGACTCGCATGAAACCAACAAAGCGCCCTTAGATAGGCTTCTCATTCATCTCAGCAGATTTTCTACAATGGTGGATAGTGGGTAGCCGCGAACTACCCACAAAAAATAAAGGGAAAATCCAATTATATCGCTTGGACCCCAAAAATACAATGCTAACAGATGTTTGGTTGGTGTACCTGCCGAAAGCTTATCACCGGGATTAAAAAACCCCGCCCTTTCGGGTTTTCGAGGAAAAACCCTAGTGATAAACCTTCGGCAAGGGGCTTAGACAAACGCTAGGCAGAGAAATCGCTCCCAAAAACCCACGAATGGAGAAGTCGAAACAGATGCCGCTCGCCAACCTGTACCTGCACATCACCAACACCAAAAAAACAAAACAAAACAAACCTCCCAGAGTGGAGGGGCTGATTACGCGCGTGCCACGCGACAAATATAATAAACAAAGAAGGGGGGGAGGGTGGGTTCAAAGAGAAATAGGTACTGCTGAGAGAAGAGGAAGCGCCGATGAAACGTCGATGAAGAATTCCGCAATAAGTAGCAAACGCTCAACCTGATGAACGGCCCAAAATGCATGCGATGCATGCATGCGACGCATGCAATGCATGCATGCTCGTCTTGAGCAAGAATGGCGATTCGCTACGCGAATCGACGACATTGCTATAAATAAAACTTATATTAGTCCCTTCTTTTAAAATGGAATATTCAAGGAATATTCCTGAAAACCATTCTCAAAAATCGGTTTTCAGATGTAAACCTTGTCCAATAATTTGGTTTTCAGATGCAAACCAATAGCTAAATGTTGGTAGTCTGTGCAACCCAATCAACCCAATTGGGTTGCAATTTTGCTCCTTGATAATGCAACATCGACGAATACTTCAGAGCTTAAAAATTCCAACAGAGGCAGAATTTACTTTTACAATGAATCTTAACCTAGACTTTTACTTTTACTTTTACTTTTGCCCTCCTACAAGTTCATGGATTTATTTGATTGGTTCTTATAGGATATTAAAAGGATTGGGTTGTGCTAATACTTAAATGGTTATTATAAGGGCCAACTTTGGAAGACTCATCACAAAATGAAAAAGTCCTAAAGCATGGTTCCACATCTTCTATAGTGCCCATGCATGACAACCATATTGATCATATCCATTTTTTAGTTACATAAAATGGCATGCCGTAAAATGTTGGTACACGTAAAATGTTGGTGATATGGCATGCCAGAACCATCATATGAGAAAAGGGAAAGAAGCAGATAGAAACCAGATTTGAGTTGCTGTCAGAATCTTCATGGGAATAAACATGCACAGGAAAATCATATAAGATCAATCTAGTACTTTACGATATTGTAACCTCCTTATGAATGAGAATGAGAGATTATATATTGTAATGTCTATTTGGCCTTTCTGCTGGATCATGAAGGTCAGAAATAGGATGGCATGAATGCAGCCTATGCTGGAGAAGATTACCATGATTACATTGCAGGACATAACTTTAGAAGATTTTTAGTGGCCATCTTACATCTAATGGGCGCTGCAGTATATTTAATTGGTGCGCACCATCCACCTCACTAGGAGTGTGGGATTTAGTATCTGGAATGGCTTCAGCAGGAAATGGGCTATAGATCGTCGTCTCAATATTCTTCTACAGACCGCTCTCTTCCATCAGCTGAACTCCTGAAGAAGATCTGCAGAGGTAACATGCTACCTGTTTGGAAATTTCTTCTGGAGCGAGTGAAGTCCGAGAAAACAGTGGACAAAATTAGGAGGAATATACACGTCCATGGAGCTGGGAATTTGTTAAGTGAGGATGATATGCTTGGACGTGTAGGGCAGTTAGACGATGTACATGATTTGGTTGGAAACATGCCATTTCACCCTCCTACAAGTTCATGGATTTATTTGATTGGTTCTTATAGGATATTGGATTGGGTTGTGCTAATACTTAAATGATTATTATAAGGGCCAACTTTGGAAGACTCATCACAAAATGAAAAAGTCCTAAAGCATGGTTCCACATGTTCTATAGTGCCCATGCATGACAACCATATTGATCATATCCATTTTTTAGTTACATATTCCTTGCTTATGTTTGTACACGTAAAATGTTGGTGATATGGCATGCCAGAACCATCATATGAGAAAAGGGAAAGAAGCAGATAGAAACCAGATTTGAGTTGCTGTCAGAATCTTCATGGGAATAAATATGCACAGGAAAATCATATAAGATCAATCTAGTACTTTACGATATTGTAACTTCCTTATGAATGAGAATGAGAGATTATATATTGTAATGTCTATTTGGTCTTTCTGCTGGAACATGAAGGTCAGAAATAGGATGGCATGAATGCAGCCTATGCTAGAGAAGATTACCATGATTACATTGCAGGGCATAACAGTGGCCATCTTACATCTAATGGGCGCTGCAGTATATTTAATTGGTGCGCACCATCCACCTCACTAGATGGTGTTGTCTCAAGTTTTTGAAGGATGTGGATAGGTCGAGATGGTTGAGGTATGTTAATTCTCATTATCTTTCTGTATATTGTAGTTCCCAGTTTTGTTTTTAATAAGCTCTTATTCTGTAAACTATAATTCTATATGATACCGTGGCCCCAAACTAAAAGCTCGGCTTTACTAAAGCACTTACAGATTAACTAATAGCCTCAAACTTTCTCAGTTATGAAGGATTTGCATATTTCATTGATGGTGTTCTATTTATGACAGATGGGTACTGCAGATGCCATTCTGGACCTTGTTAGCAGTGGGACAACACTTCACGAAAATAATCTTAAGGAAATAGAAGGTGACAAAGTTATGTCTAGTTAGGTAAGCTTTTACTTCTGGAAAATATGTTGTAATCTCTTTTTAAACCGAAGGCCAAAGATCTTAATATTTCGTATGTTCTAATTGCTAGTAGGAAAGCACCATTGGAGCGCCCAGGAGCCTTGGAGGTTGTCCATGAAATGCTCTTAGAGCTAGGAATCAATTATTGGTAGAGAGTTCAATTACTTTATATAACTATCAATGAGAGTATTGGCTAATTTTTTTTCAAAATCTGTGGCTTTCTATTTTACTATTCTCATCACTGGTTTTGGATGCCATGTAGGTGACAGCTAACATGCGGGGTGACTCTGCTAAAGATGTCGCTTTGCGAGTGTTGAAGAGTTCACAAGTTTCCGGTTTACAGGTAAAAGCTATCGGCTATAAAGGGGCACAATCATGGAGGGTCAAAGATGTTTTAACAACCTTGAAGTTACATCATGCGTGGTCCGGATCGCGGAGTCCGGTGTATAGTCAAGAGGATAGTCTTAAAGTCAATTATTCTACAATATTAATTTGTGTAAATAAGAAAGATTTATACTGATTGCGGAAGAAACCAAGAGGGGTAAGCCATATGTTGGTTGTTTGTGAATTATAATAATCAGTTCCTTTATCTCTGAAATCCTTATTTCTAAAACCTTCCCAGATGTGTGGAAGTGGTGTGCTTGTGGCACCCTTGACCTATATATTTGAGGAAGAGCGTCCCCACGATGGCACGACCGGTTGAAACGTTGAATAAGTAATTTCACAAGCGCAAGAGTCCGCCAGTGGTATTTAAGAATATTTATTAGCCATGGAGAAGATGGCACTATTTTTGGTCATCATGTATTTCAAATTCTCGGCTGGTTCTCACTTTGCACACCAGTTTATTAATTTGAATGCCAACTGCTTAGCTAGTATTTTGTATATTGTTCCTGTCGGAGCTATGGGCCTCCATTATAATATGGATTAGGGCCTCTCCACCTGTAGAACACCCAAACACCCTTGATTGCTAGCAGCATATATTCCTTGAGCTTGTGCCAAAAGGAGGAATTCCGGTGGAAAACCGTCAGGGCTTGGTGTTTTCTCATGCGGCATGGATTCCAGAGTTCTATGAACCTCATCAAACGTAATGTTCCTAAGAAGGGCACTATTATCCTCTTCTGAGATTTCTGGTTGAAGGGCCGGTAGGAATTGCTGAAGGTCCGCTGCATAGGTACTAGGCAAAGGCTTTTCAGCAAAAAGTTTCTCGTACTCTTGGAAGAAATATTCAATAAAGATTGGCATCCATAACTAATGTTATTCCATTGCTGATCAGTCTGTTTCCAGCCAGCCTAAAGAGCACTTTCGAACTTTCTTTATTTGCATGCTCATACCAATGAGCCTTTTCTTTTCTTTTCTATTGTCTAAAAGTACCAATTTCAATAAAATGTCAAAACATAACTTTCAACTACGATTTAAGCCACTTCACAAAACATGTACATCCATTCTCTCATTTATTACACTTCTCTTTATGCTTCTGCCATCCTAGTTCCATACCAAGCACCAAACACCAATACCTTGCGCTCAAATCCCAAAGTCCATATGTCCAACTACATCCTACTCCAACAACACCTCAACACCTAAGCATAACTTAGTAATGCAAATGCGTACCAACACGTTCACAAAATGTCAATGTCTTAAAATAGCAATTTCGATTCAAACACTCTATTGTCTACAACTACAACTTAAGCCACTTCACTCTCTGGCCATGGAGGGCAACCCTCCGTGCGCAGCACCTTGTTTTTTTTGGTTCCTTTAAAAAGTTTCTGGGCCGCAATCTAAATTCGTTATTAAATGACACGTGTTTTTACATTTAAATGATACATCTGAGCCATTCAAAATATCCTGCACCATTTAATACATTCAAAATATTCTGCTACGTTTTCTTCAGGTCCAGGCTTCCACGTGTTGATGTTCACAGAAATATTGTGCTGCCATAGCCAATGCTTCGTGAAAACCTTGCACTGCCATAGCGATGGAAGTGAATGCCGCCACCACATGAAGATTTTTTCTTGCAGATATTTGTTTTTTCAGTAGAGCAAGTCGTCTTCAAGCTTTATGTCAACAGTTTTTTCAAGGTCCTATTGTTGCATGCTCTTTCGCCAACCAGAATTTTGAGGTCCATCTTCACTGCCATAGCTTTTGTTAGAGTTTGCATTCTGTGTTAGTTGGAATGCTGGCTATAACTAGATGTCTGTCACTGCCATAGCTTTTGTTAGAGTTTGCATTCTGTGTTAGTTGGAATGCTGGCTATAACTAGATGTCTGTCAAGCTATCATCTTGGGATTTGTTCGAGGCATTCTAGGCCTCACAATTATAATTATCTAGAGCCTCACAATTATAATTATCTAGATATACTTTATTATTAGCATATCTATCTTTCTATTATTAGATTCTTTGGCTTTTAGGCAAGATACATGTATTACATGAAAAGTATTAATTGAATTATCTTGTGTATGCAACTCCTCTTGTTATTTACTTGTTATTCACTTGTTTAATATGGCATCAAACATTGGCAAGCTGCGAAGCGAGTTCTTCGTTATTTAAAAGGTACTAACAATTGTGGACTTTTTTAAACTAAGCAAGACCACCATACTTTTTCTTACTCTTTATGGTTATACTGATGTTGATTGGGCTGGAGATAATGACACTTTGAGATCTACTAGCAGGGCTTGTTTTTTTCTTTGACAAGTCTCTTGTTTCCTGGTTTAGTAAAAGGTAGCATTGTGTTGCTGTGTCTTCAACCGAAGCTGAGTATATTGCTGCTTCTTTAGCGAGTCGAGAACTTGTTTGGTTGCGAAGAATGTTGGAATGTTTTCAACAAGTGCAATTGCAGCCGACACGGCTATTGTGTGATAACCAGGGTACTATTAATTTGTCTCAAGATGAAGTCTTACACTCTAAATCTAAGCACATTGAAGTCCATTATCATTATGTGAGGTAAAGAAAAGGACAATTGTCTTGGAGTATTGGCCGACTGACTCTATGGTTGCGGATATCTTTACGAAATCATTAGGGTCAAAGAAACATCTTCAATTTTCTATCTCTCTTGGAATTATTGGAGAGTGATCATTATGCTTGGCTAGTTGACTTATTACTGCTAAGATTTTTCATCCTGGTAGTAACACTTCTACTAGACCAAGGTCGCAGGGGGGGTTGGCGTATTGGAGTTTACACACTTGGTCTATTTTGTTTTAGATGTGAGACCAAGATTGCAGGGGGGAGGGGTGTTCGAGGCATTCTCATAATTATAATTATCTAGATATACTTTATTATTAGCGTATCTATCTTTCTATTATTAGATTCTTTACCTTTTAGGCAAGATATATGTATTACATGAAAAGCATTAATTGAATCATCTTGTGTATGCAACTCCTCTTGTTATTTACTTGTTATTCACTTGTTTAATAGGATTTAGGTTGAGCGGCAAGTTAGCCAGATCCAGAATACGCTTTTTCTATCTTCCAAGTCTTAAAGTATCTGGTAGAAGCACATTCTTCCATTACCCTGTTCTGTATATCCATGGGCGCCGGAGTAATAGAAAGATCTAGCCCATTTATAGTCCCGAATGAAAACTTTTTCTGCTTCTGGAGAGAATCCCAAGGGCTAAGAACATCCATGCCGAATCAGTCCAAACCCAACTCAGAAATTCAATTTTTTTCCAAAAATTGGATCCAACAAAGCTTCAATTCAACAGAAGAACAAGAACCTAAGAATCAAAACACTTCTAAAGAATTCCAAACGCTGACATCGCTGCTAAGGCACTTCAAACTGATATGAATCGATGAATCAAGAAATAGTAATAGGGTGCAATTGGATAGGAGCCTCCAGACTGAAGAAGCAAATCGATGGCCGAATATTTAAGCTGCTGTGACAACAGATGAGAACCAAGCAATGGACCGGATCTACAAAGCCCAAAAACAAAGACACGGCCCATGTTTCTTGCAGACCAGTTTTTTTGCCTTTTGACACAGTTTATGATAAACTCTTACTTGGCTTGCTAGAAGCAGTATCAAAGATGTGTTGTATTAGATTAGGGTGAACTGCTTTGAGCATTTGCGTCAAATGATGGTATAGATCAGATAGCAAAATACTAAAAGTGGTCGGGTTTATGCCATCTGTTTCAGTGTGTATCCTCATGATTTTGTTTGGATCAAATGCACAGAATCAATATATTACTCATTTTTATTTGCTGATTTCGTCAAATTAGTGTCCATCTATTTTGAAGCTCCATTGTGTATGTTCTGTTTGCAGAGGCTCTTTTTTTTGGGCCTAAATCCCAGCGACATCCCGATATTGTCGGGAAGCGGATACTGTCGGAAAGCTTGACGTGAGCGAGAGAAGGTTCAACTCCAAGTGTTCTGCAAATGAAAATGGTCGAAATGATTCTGGCATGCACAATATATTGCGGTTTTGTCTGGAAGTGCAAATCGGGCTCCAAGGCTGCGGCTTCTATTTGTTGATTTCGATTTCCCACAGGAGTCTAAGACTATGTTAGAGCAGGAACGTAATTAGGCATCAGTATGGCATTAGTGGACACGATTTTCACAACCTTAATATCCGGTGTCATTGTAAATCTAAACTTGCAATATTGTTATCCTGCCAGAATCTATTCCCTATATGCTTTTAAAGATTTTTGAAGGCTTTCAAGCTTTGTTTTAGTAATTCAATTTCAAAACATTTAATCAATAGTAAAGGACAAAACTATATCACAGGCAATATAGCATAATGTAAATAATTTTTCTCAAACCTGATATCGTTGTGTTTGTATTTTAGGACCACACATGTCGATTTCTTTTATTATGTACTATTCACTGGACATATTTGAGCAATGCAACATCGCAGTCCTGACCATTATCAAAGGCTTTTCTATTTTCAAACTTAGTATCAGACCTTTCTGGCTAAGGAACTGCTGTGTTATAGCATTTTCATATTGCATCCCTCCGAGAGCCTGAACTACTTGATAATAATGATTTGTCTACAGAAAGGTGGTCAGATGAATTTAAATTGCCAGTCGAAGTAGTGCAGATGGGCGATCTGCAGTGACGTTAAATCCCAATTGTGGTGGTGCTATTTTTGTTGTAGATTTACTAAGAAATTTAAATACTACATATAACATGTACCTTGCATTGTGAAGATGCAAGTACACATTTGTCTTATTGTGGCTTCTATGACAGGGCACGATAAAAATGGTGCGAATTTTTCTATTAATTCAAAAGGAGTAGGGGTGGGCTACTATGAGGCGTGTATATAGTTAAGAAGAGGGATAATGTATTTGGAACTTTTTCTTTATTGTTCCTTATACTACAGGATATTCTTCGTTGCATACATTGCATCTGTTAAACTACTAATAGAAGCAAGTTAACTTTTGCATCTGTCCAAGTTTTGCAAGTTTTAGTCTGACAGCAAGCCTGATATTAGATATATTTCAACAATGTCCGCTATGCTATTCCAAAGTCGAACAAACATAATACAGTATTAAATATTAAACGTTAGTAGGTTTGGAACTAAAGAAATGTTCGCGGCGGCCTTGGCCGCCGCGGGGTTTTTTTTAATCCTGGTAGTAATACGCCTGCTGCTCTCTCTTTGTACTTGGGTCCCATAGGCCAGTTGGTCTCCGTGGACGATAAAATCATATTCTATTCTATTCTATTCTAAGTTGGCCGTGCATAGTTATTGGTGGTTTGTAAATTTGAGGCAAATATGAGGAATCAAAAGTACGTGGAAGCAGCGCATCTGCTAATTTTCCAATATTCTAACTACAGATTTTACTAAATGCAACATGTAGTTGAGGCGATGTCTCTTTAATACTCAAAGCCTTGTAATCCCAGAAACCTTCTTTAGTTGTTGCGAAGTTGCCCAAATGTTAATGCTCAAATTATTGAAGGCACTTTACATGAACGCATTTCACTATTAAAAGATAACTTTTGTTTGCACGATGCCATGTTACTATGTAAATTTGCATTATTGTTGTAGAGAGTTCCTTTTTACTATGAATGGCATTGTAGTTTTTTGGCCTATTCACCTTAGGTTCAACATCATAGATATATGGTATTATCATAATTGACCAGTCTACGATTAAGACTTCTCCTTAGGTCGTTACACCATGGAGTGGTATTGTATTTTATTCATGACTTCACCTTAGGTCAACATCATGGATACGGTATTATAATTTACTAGTCTATACTACCATGACTTCATCTTAGGTTGCAATCCCTGCTTAGAGTATATGCTTTGTTAATAGGGCCCACATTTTGAAGGGCAAGCATGTTAAATGTGGGCAAGGTAGAGGATTACTTTTACAAGAAATTTATCGCAGCTATAGACCTGTGGAGTTGAATTGAGAACTCTAACCTCCATATTTTTTTTCCAAAAGATTCAAAAGCAATGCAAAAAATATATACTAATGACGAATATGGTTTTATGTCTGAGTTTGTTTTGTATGCATGTCCAGTGTCTTTTATATATGTCAATATGAGTTGAACTATTTCGATTTTTGTTTAGTGTTTAGGGAATTCCTGTTTTAGTGTTGCCCCTAGAGGGGCAATCCCTTGCCTATGTGGGTTTTTGGCATATTCTTAGTATATGCCAGATGTAGCATTATAACAGGGGGTTGTTTTTGTATTTTTGTACTTTTTTTCCTAAGGTTTTTATATGATTTGATAATAGTATTCCATGAGACGTACTAATCGGTACATCTAGAGTGCACATACGCTCACTCCAAATTTAGTGGCATTTTTCAATGGTCATACCTATGATTTCTCTACATATCTGAAAATCAAACATGCAGGCATCGAACAAAGGTATTTTAGGGTTATTTTCGAGTTACATTTTCTTCTTTCAGGGCTCGGGAAGGCAAAGCCAAAGGAGCCACATCTCAGGACTCCGGGATGATGATGCGTCAGATGTTGTGATTCTTCGTCACTGACTTAACAGTTCTTCGTCGCTGGAATCCTTGCATATCAGGTTGTGGACGTGGTTGAGCTTGCTCACTGTCAGGGCGTTATCTTGAGGAACATTCGACCATCATGCTTTGTTTTATCCCCTTTAAATCGAGTTGCTTTCATTGTGCAGTTGAGAAGACTCGGAGCAAGCAGGTCGAAACAAGGTAGAACACCTAAATCCGTCGGCCTTTGTGTGGTGATGGGATCCGGGATCTGCTTTTACCACTTTTTTCCAAAGACCGACTAATATCTTCATCTTGTTTCCTCCGTTTCCACGAGTCCGGACAAAGGATGATAACTCGGCATCCATAGTTACAACTAGTTACAATCTCGCCGGCCGCCTTTTCTTCAAGCGAACAAACGGTTGTACAAACGAAGTTGTATGCAATAATTGTGGAGTTTCAAGGTATTTTTTTCAGTATGATTCATTATGCATCTTCCAATGAGTTCTTAATGAAGTCACTAAATCTCTTTGGTTTTGTGGATGACCACCTTCTTTGCAGATTGCCCCTGAGAACCATTATGCCGTAATTGTAAGAAGCTTTGGTCATATTGCTAGTTTATGTCGCGAATGAACTTTTCGTTTGTAACATCTGCGAACAAGTCGGACACCTTGCAAAAGGGTGTCTGTCTGAGACCGGGCTTCAAAGTCTCTCCTTTGTAATAATTGCTATCGAATCGGCCATATCTCGTACATTGCCCTAATGAAAAGGCATGTAATAACCACCGCGATCGGGACATCTTGCGGGATTGTATAAATAGTCCACCAGAATAGCTTGATTGCGACCACCGGCCACATTGCTCGTGATTGTCCTCACTAGCTAAGTACTTTTGATTAAGTGCTTTTGGTTAACTGTTTTTGTGCATCCGGTGTTGCCATTTAATTGTCTTTAAGCAGATGATTCGATAATCTTGCTCCTTTATGATCTTCAATTTCTTTGTATACTTAGTTAGAAATGCCTACGCTTTAAATCGTGAAATGTAGCATCTGTAGTTACCAATGTAGTCGCTCTTGCTCTATAATGTTGCTATAGCCGGTTTTCTGGATGGAGTTTTTCATTTTTCATAGATATAAGCAAAAAGTTGAAGATTTTGATTTTTTTGCAGGAGATGGATTCTAATATCAATAAGGATTCGTTTTAGTACAAATGAAAATCTCTATTGTATTGCTTGTAAGAAATCTTGCCATTTATGTCTACATGAAAGAGATTAGAATTATTGGAACAATGTTACTGTGCAACTCCTGCCAGTTTACGTGATGGTTTTCATCAAATATTTTATTATTCAATTTGGCTACATTTAAGAGCAAATCCTAGCATCCACATGTGAAGGCACTATTCAAGGTCAGAAAAACTTTTACATTAATTGTGTCCTCTACTTTTGTTTATATTGTATATTGCAATCTGAGATCTATTATTATATGGTTCTACATGAAGAAGGTGTAACCCTGATTGCAGATAATGTTTCCTAATACACATCCACATGAAACCATATTATGGTTCCCTTGATTGTTTCCATATGTTCTTTATCTGTTTATCTTTATTTAAAACTGGCAAATCACCATATTCTTACATTTGTTTATTTTTTGGCACTTATGTACTTACATAAATAATCTCTATAGTGTATATTTCTTGGCACTTCAATATTTACATAAACAGGCTAACTGGCCCATAAAGTTTACCTATGTTTCCTTTAGTTAGGGCCCGAAGGGCCCAATTTTTTTTTTAATATAACAAATACACAACTACCATTTAACATTATTAACACAAACCATTGCACTTAACACATTTAAATTAAAATCCCCCTTAAACACCCTTTGGTTTGGGTGCATATTCACACGGGGGGTTACGTAGGGCAGCGAGAGCCCCAAGAATATAGTTATAATACATGTACAAAATTAACACCATTAAGTACATTCTCTCAAACCTTATAGTATTTTGCAAACCTTAATATACAGTATACAAAAACTTGTACATGCATACCCCACAAACGAGGATTGTTATATACGGTTCAGATCTTGGAATAAATGGCAAATATGCCCATCCGACAGCTCTCGTTGCCCGGAGTAACCCCCCGTGTGAATATGCACCCAAACCAAAGGGGGTTTAAGGGGGATTTTAATTTAAATGTGTTAAGTGTAATGGTTTGTGTTAATAATGTTAAATGGTAGTTGTGTATTTGTAACCTGTAAACTGTCGGTCGCCCCTGTTACTGGGTGGCCGTTGTGCAAACCGGCTTGCCGGCACTGCCATGCTGCAAATCTTTCCCAGCAAATCTATTCCAGAGGGGACAACAAAAGCTCCATGATGATGAAGAGCAAGGCTTCGGCTCTGTAGTTTCTGGTAAGTCCCAGCTTTTGCCCCATTTTTTGCAGGTGGAACATATTTGATTTTTAAAACAAGATGGTGCTCGTTCTGATCATCAGAAGAGATGGTGAGGAGATATGGCAAGAACTCGACCATACAAGCTTTTAGGCAATGGCTTTCAGGTAAGGATTTCATTGGCTATGTCAGGTCCTTCTTGTTTGCTCGCTTATACATATCAAACTTAGGAACTGCATCTAAGGCTTAAGCTCTCTATTGGCTACATCAATTGCTTCTTCTTTGCATTTGGCACCGGAACCATAAACATCGGCGGGCTCGATCTACAACAGGTTAGTACGTTCCAAGTGGTGTGGAAAAGCTTTGAATAAGGTTCAGATGGACATGGAGTAAGGACAGGGAGCAAGATTGCACGTTAACATCGTGGAAGGATTTCATTATATATAATACTATTCACAGCCAAACTTTGTAATCAATCCCGTGGATAATCGAGGCGATGTTACTAGAAGGAAAGCAAGATCCATTTTCTAATACGTTGGCTCCCTAAATCGCCCAATCTATCAAGGATAGTCAGGGGCAATATATGTCAGAAAGCTTTGAGATGAGCATTGGAGTAACTTAGACAATCAAATACTAGAAACTAAATTTGGCTTTCTTTCTAAATACAATATCTCTCCATTGTCCCAGAGAATTGAAACTTTCTAGTCTTAAGGTTTCTATGTTCTTATCTAAGATCTCTTCTTATCTTATGCATAATGCTAGAAGTGACCTTAGATATAAACAGAGAATCCTTAAGACTACAAAGTATTCAATCCTCTTGGACAATCATGAGCATTGGAGCAACTTAGACAGTCAAATACTAGAAATTGGATTTGGCTTTCTTTCTAAACACAATATCTCTCCATTGTCCCAGAGAACTAAAACTTTCTAGTCTTAAAGATTCTTCTCTTCTTATCTTATGCATAATGCTAGAAGTGACCTTAGATATAAACAGAGAATCTTTAAAACTACAAAGTATTCAATCCTCTTGGATAATCGAGGCGACGTTGTTACTAGAAAGAAAGCAAGATCCATTTTCTAATATGTTGACTCCCTAACTCACCCAATTTATCAAGGATAGTCAAGGGCAATATATGTCAGGAAGCTTTGAGATGAGCATTGGAGCAACTTAGACAGTCAAATACTAGAAATTGGATTTGGCTTTCTTTCTAAACACAATATCTCTCCATTGTCCCAGAGAACTAAAACTTTCTAGTCTTAAAGATTCTATGTTCTTATATAAGGTCTCTTCTTATCTTATGCATAATGCTAGAAGTGACCTTAGATATAAACAGAGAATCTTTAAAACTACAAAGTATTCAATCCTCTTGGATAATCGAGGCGACGTTGTTACTAGAAAGAAAGCAAGATCCATTTTCTAATACTTTGACTCCCTAACTCACCCAATTTATCAAGGATAGTCAAGGGCAATATATGTCAGAAAGCTTTGAGATGAGCATTGGAGCAACTTAGCATTGGAGCATTGGAGTAGCATATGGAGAAACTCAATAAGCATATAGTTGCTGGCTAAAAGTTAGACAGAATCTAGTTTCTTACGATCTTATGATTTATTGCAATGGTTTTGTAGAATGTCTGAACGGTATATATTTGAAGCATCCACTGAGGAAGAGCCACTTGCAATCTTAGATTTGGAAATGAAATTTTTTCTTTAAACAACTGATATTACAAGAATGTGATATCAAGGTAGACTTTTCTAGGTATTTTATTATAAGGGGCTCTAGGATTCTGATGTCAAAGACCTTCTTCAAAGAATTTTGCAAATGTTGAGTTCATTTTAGGCATTTTGCAGCATCCATGGGTGAATTTAGTAGTTTATTGCTCCCCATGGCACCATCTACTAGACGTGTTTTATCTTGAAAGCCAGTGGTATACATAAGCTCTAGATCAATGACCAATGACCAATAATCTGTTTCTTTGCTCTACTACATATTTGAACTTGAAGGCTACCCCCTATTATTGGCTTTAAAGATGAACAATTTTGACCGATAATGTCAAAGGAGGAGAACATCATCTAAATCTGCTAAATTTCCCCATAGATGCTGCAAAATGCCTTAAAACTTGAACTCATCATTTGCAAATATTTGATTTAGGTTTTCTTTAACAAGAAAATCCATGTCCACACCTAAAGAAGCTTGTTTTGACATCAAATTCTTGTAAAATGAATTGTAACAGGGACTTAAAGCTTAATAGCTTTGCACAACAGAGCTATCTTTAAGACTAGTAGTAAAGATGAACGACGCAATTTCATCAATCTAAGAAACCACAATTCTATTGGCAAGGGTGTTATGGAATATCTGAAGATTATTTATTTAAAAGATCCATTGAGCAAAAGCCACTTGCAACTTACTAATTTATTGGCAATGGTTTTGTGGAATGTATTCTTGAATTTAGACATGGCAAGGAAAGTCCATGGCAAGGAATGGGTAGCAAAACTATCTAAAACCATACCATAAGATGGAAAACTAATTCACAAGCGTACCTTGCATCCGAGGATTCCCCAAACGGCTTCTTGCTACTTCAACTTGGTCCTTCATTTTATTGTGTATACTTCATTTGCTATTTGATAATTCAAATATGTTAATTCGGCCAAGAAACAAAACAAAACAAGGATAAGGATCAACCATACGCTCCATAATAATCATAACTATATCAAGTGCAAAGTTGGCAGAAAATACTCTAAGTGCATGCATATAAGTTAAGACTAAAATGAGGCACTAAAAACAAATTTACAAACATACCTCAATGGTTATCCAAGCGTGTCGTCCATATCGTAAATGAACCAAAAATCTTATATTGAATCTTAGTCATGTTACATCTAGAAGAAGAGAAGCCCTCAGATTAAGGAGCAATTTATGCTCCAATATATAAATTGCTCCCAAATCTGAGTGCTCTCTTCTTCTATTCTGTAATCGAACCAAAATTTCTTATAAGGTTTTCTATCCTCATGGCTTCGTTAAACGGCCCTGTTTGGAACAAACGTAAGACATGTATTATAAGGAGCAATAGCTAAATCTTAGTAACCTTAGTAATAACCTTTAGTAATAACTAAATCCTTAGTAACCTTATTATAACCTTAGTAATAGCTAAATCCTTTCCTTCTCCATAAAGCGGCACTAAAAACAAATTCATACATACCTTGGTTATCCAGCGCCATCGAGTCCGTAAGCACCCTTACCCTAAAAAAAAAATGCACTAATAGCCTATAAATACTCTAATATTATATTGTGCTTTATATATACGTGATAAAAAAGGAAATATACCCTAATATTGTGCGTTATTTTTGTTTGATATTTTATTTTTGTTTTTATTTCTGCCGCCACCATAGCAGAGGCAGTCTAGGTATGCCACTTCCTCTCTTCCTTGCTCTGCTCTGTTCTTCATCAGAGATTTTTTTCGCAATTATAGGTACCATTTCAATTGCGATGCTCATCATTTTACCAAATTTTACAGGTCAACCTTTCGTTTGTCCATCATTGTTGCAGCTGTTTTGCCTCTAGAGAGAAAAGAAATTGCTCCAAATGGCAGGCCAACAAGCACCAACTCTGTTATTCAGGCAGCTCTTTGAAAAGGAATCCAGCACTTACACCTATTTACTTGCAGATCTGAGCGATCCTGAGAAGCCTGCTCTGGTATTGAGAAACTCATGATTTAGACACTTTTGAATTGGATATTCACTGACAGTATTTTGAATTTGCAGCTGATTGACCCGGTTGACAAGACGGTAGATAGAGACTTGAATCTAATTAAAGAGCTTGGACTGACGCTATAGTATGCATTGAACACACATGTCCATGCAGATCACGTGACTGGAACAGGGCTTCTGAAGGTGGGTGTACTGCATTTGCATTTGGCACCGGAACCATAAACATGGGCGAGCTTGATCTTCAACAGGTTAGTACGTTCCAAGTAGTGTGGAAAAGCTTTGAAGGGGGTTCAGATGGACAGGGAGCAAGATTGCATGTTAACATCACAGAAGGATTTCATTGTATATGATACTATTCACATCCAAACTCTGTAATCAATCCAGGAAATGCTGTTGTTGTAAGGCAAAATTCAGGGTCTTCAGCAGTAGCAAATCCAGTGAATTTTTAATTAGTTTGGGGCAGCCAAAGTTGGGATGGAAAACAAAGCAGCCTTGGTTTTTGCTGGCTGCCTGTTGTCCCCCAAGGTTATAGCCCTTTGGGATACCTTGTTACACAAACTCAACTCAAGATAAGCCTGACCTTGACAACAACAAACAACCCTTCTATTCTTGGATCCTCAAAGCCTTAATATTGGCACTACGGGATCCTGGAAAGAAACTAATTGGCGCAATGCACTATAATAAAAAGAGTTCTCTTAACAGTAGGGTGTAAGTACAGTTATTATCAAGCATGATGTAGCGCACTGTATCTAGTGACTTCCCTGACTATTAATAGTAGTGACTTCCCTGATTATTAATAGGAGTGCCGATATATGCATTGTGTGGCTATGCCAATCATTCGATTGCCTTCATGTAGGACACATGAAATGAAAGTCAGTAGCTTGTGTGCAAAGATATGCTGTTTGATTATGCTTTATGTGATGTTTCACAGCCGATGCATTGCGATTGTATGGGTACCCCATAGTGAAGGCCTTTTTGCAGTTGCTCATGCAGATGGTAATCTCTATTTCTATGATAAGGTAACCACTGAAGTAATTTCCTTCAATGTAAGGTCATGCATTAGTGGCTTCAAGTGTAGCATGTTTAACGTATTGGAATTTTGAGGATTGTGAGCATCAACAATTATAGGGCATGCAGTTCTGTCTATAACTAGAAGTATTAAGTGGGAATTTGTTTTCATAATTGTAAAAGAAGCACATATGATGCTTAGCACAAATTTATCTAGAAGTATATGTCTCCTCTTCATGTCTTGTTGTTTGTCCTTTTGTGCCAGTGTCCAAGACGCATTTGGAGTTTGTTCTTCACTCTCCTGTTGTGTCTCCATTGCAGATTAGTAAGAATTTAATATGAATAAGTCGTTTGATGTATTACATATTTTTCAGAGCAAAGATGCAAGTGGAGATGTTTCCTTTCCACCTGTCAAAGATCCTGCTCAGTTTTCAGTTGAGTTCCATGGTTCTTTCTAGGTTTGCCAATATTTTGTTGAAGAAATAAGTTGTTTGTGGCTTGTTTTACTTACTTGGCAGAGCAACCCAATTGCAAGATGGCACATATGCCAGGGGTCCATTAATGGCCTTGCGTTTTCTGCAGAGGGGGCTTTTTTGGCTACAATTGGGAGGAATGGTATGCATTTTTGTTCAACTGTTTGTAAGGAACCACTATCTTTCATCATCTAAGCCTATATGCATGCAGGCTATTTGAGAATATTTGATTATGCCACGGAGAAGATGGTTTGTGGGGGCAAAGCTACTTCGGTGCCTTACTTTGTTGTGCATGGAGGTATCTACATCTGTTATAACATTTCTTTCATGTGCCTGTCCGAAGTTTTGTTAAGTGTTCACCATGCATGTTTCTATAATTAAAGAGATTTCTGAGCATAAGCTTGGAAACCAGAGTGGTAGCTGCTGTGTTAAACACCACTGTTGCCTTAGCTGTTTTATTGTGTTAAATTGAAGAAAAGAACATATCCTGAAGCCATTCTTGTTAAGTTTTTTGTTGCAAAATTTAGATGAATGAAGTTCTGCTAAAATGACTTGAGGTTAGGCAAGCGTTGAGCAAATGCAACTTGATAGCCAATTTTACTTGAGGACGCAAGGGAACATTTGAAAGATTTTCAGGCTCCTTTATACCTTAAGGTATTTTAGTTCAATTCTGTACCCGTTCACTTTGAATACTTCATGGAGAGAAGAATTCTTATTTGCTGTTGAAGTTCTCAAGTTTTCTCAGTGATTAAAATCCTACACCTTTTCTGCTGCCAAAATGGTGTGCATACATAATCCTTAAAATTCTATTGTCATTTTATCCTGCACCAAACTTTTACTCACCATGATATGTAACTTTCTCCCCCATGTTGTTGTCATCTGCAGCTTTTCAAAAAGAAAAGTTATTTGCGAAATGTCATTCGCATAGGATTATATTAATGAGTTTCAATGTGCAGCTGCAAGCGTATGAAGCACATCTGATTAATAGAGTATACTGTTTGTCATTCATATTTCTCAGTCCATTTGGGAAGTACGTTTTAACAGGAGGAGAAGATGATTTGGTGCAAGTGTGGAGTATGGAAGACCATGCTATTGTTGCTTGGGGTGAGGGACATAATTCCTGGGTGAGTTTCCATCAGAAGCTATGTGGTAGGCGTAGGTAATTTTGCCATGGGAAAACCCTGGATGCCTGAAAAATTATATTGCATCTGTTCTCTTATAATGCATCTACTTACTTAAAAAGCTTTTGGGGTTTCTTGCTGATGCCGGTGTGCCCTTTTTAGGGTGTGACTTTTGGAAAGAAAAAATGGTTTTCTGGCCACACCTCTTTTTTCCGGCAAGCTTCACCCTCCCACTGTTCTTAACGCTCTGTTTCTTTCTTAAACGGCTATCATGGCACGGCAGGAGCAAAGAGGAGCCGGCATGTAATTATGGTGCCGTTCAGATTAATCCGTCCATTTTTTCCTTCCTCGGTTTAATGAGCGATGGCAAAGGCGGACACACAATCTTCAAACGGGAACTCCATATCTCAAATTTTTTAAAGCTTTTGCAGCCAAAACTTTGATTCTGGAGACCCGCTGGCAGGCCCATTGCATGCAGCGACTAGGTTTTTGGTTACTATGCAGCAGTAAGGATTGATGATGGTGGACGGAACTTGCATCCGGATTTCTGGCAGGCCCATTGCATGCAGCAACTAGGTTTTTGGTTACTATGCAGCAGTAAGGATTGATGATGGTGGACGGAACTTGCATCCGGATTTCTTTTCTTTCGTCCCGATTATGGCAGATGGAACTTGCATACAGTTTTTTCCTTTGCACTCGGCAGTGATGCAGCACTTTGGCTTGCCGTTACCTCGGATGGGTTGCTTCGCAGACCTGCATTTCAGATCTTTTTTTTCACGATCTTTTCCAGATACATTATGGTGCCAGATCTGCATCAATCGGCTTTTCCTTGCATTATCCTCTCCCCCTTCCATTTTTTAGTTCCGTTTTCTTTTAACTTTCTGCTTCATCTATAAATTTCTGTGTTTGTAAGCTATTTTAGCAAGATTTGTCTACTGCTAGGGCTCCATGCTTATGTTTTTTCCTGCATTTAAGAGTTTTTGTAATTGTTCCTCTCATTTAGAGGTTTGTTTGCTCAGGTCTACAGGGATATTCTGTTCAACGGAAATCGTGTTCAGAGGAAACAGGTAGATCTAATCCTTTTGTTTAGCTATTGCAGATTTAGAACAAGGGGCCTACGTAACAAATATTGCGCATTTCAGATTTTGTCTTGAGAGTTCGTCTTGCTTTAGATCATTTCATATTATTTTCTTTCTACCAAGCAATAGTTTTAAAGCTTTAAGTTATCCATCCTTCTGACAAAGTTCCATCTCTGCTTTTGTGTGGGCACTCAGGTTCGGCTTTAAGCCCATGTTGCTGCATCAGGTAATTGTTAAGCCTAAATCTTATGAGAATACATAGTATACGATGAACTAAATGCAGGTTTTTGCAATCCTCAGCTATGCCAGATGCCTGTAGTTCACGACTTCTGTTAGTTTAGTTTGGTTTGTCTATGCAATTTGCTTGCCGAGGTAATTGTCAAGCCTAAATCTTATGAGAATACATAATATACGATGAACTAAATGCAGGATTTTGCAATCCTCAGCTATGCCAGATGCCTGTAGTTCACGACTTCTGTTAGCTTAGTTTGTCTATTCAAATTTGCTTGCCCACTTTCAAGGTTTTGAATGCAGCTTTCTTGAGGGCAGGAAGAAAATCTTACTCTAACAGAAATAAATGAGTGTAAGCATGTGCCCCAATAGTAAGTCATGCTTTTACATTTTTACTCTGTGTTTTCAGAGTCATGATTTGGAGTTCTGCATTGCTAATGGATGCCAAGTTTTGCTTATGTGTTGAATGACATCACACTTTATGTGTGGATTGTATTTTCGATTCTTCATGGTTAGCTTACATGTATGTATCTTATTTAATGAAATGATCATTGTTTGTGCAGATCTTGGAGCAAAGGGGACAAGCATAGCCGATGTATGCATAAATTCATGTCCTCCTTTAGCTGCATGTGGTAGCTCCTCTTTTGCAGGTTATTGCTTATCTGCCAAACGCCTCTATGTAACTAATGTGGTTAATGGCAACAAAAATTCAAGGAAAGCTGAAGGCTTTGCTATCTATCTATACGTAGTGGCTTTGCTATCTATCTATCTATCTACCTTTAAGGCCCCAAGACCAATTGTCGTCTGTTTGTGATATTTCCTTGTTTGTGATATTTCTTGCATCTAACATTCTGGATAGCAGGTCTTGCAGGTCAATTCATGAATTTATAACCACTGAGTTGAATATCTTCAACATTGAAGTACTAGAATCCTAACAAACTTCAAAATCTACTCATTCTTCTTTCTGCTTCAAAAGATTTTAAAATTTTGCATGCCAAATAGTTGGATTTACAAGGTTCAAATCCTTGGATAAATGCATATCTGAATATGATTTGGATATCTGGATATCTGAATCTGGATAAATGGATAATCCTTTTTTTTGAATATAACATGTACGACAATTAGATCACACGTGAGAAATGTTAATATGCTCAAAGACAACAAGTGTATAGGATACAACTTATCCTAACAATGGCATTATATTGTAACAATGGCATTTGGCATGTTTACAACTTATCATAACAATGGCATTATATTGTAACAATGGCATTTGGCATGTTGTTAAATTTCCTGATGTTTTGTACCCAAAATTAATTGACACCAACCAACTTAAAAGAAATGGGATTAATACATTAGCAAAGCACTTAAACGCGCATATTTGAAACGAGATTGTTATATTACCAAAGCACGAATTGGTTCTTTTTTACCATTGGGTATTCTATTCTTAATATTTGTGTGCATTCACTAAGAAAAAAAGAAGTATGTATTCATACAGGCCGTGTACAATTTTATTACTAATATAAAGCATTATTCATGAATGGCTAATATGTTTTAGACGTAACATAATCTTGTCAATCACAATTGGTCTAGGCACTGAGGTTTGCAAGCCTCTTCTTGGTCCATGTACAATTCATAATAAAATTCCCTGTTCAAACCATTAATAAGCCCCGACATAAGAAATGACCGAACAAGAACCATGAAAACGAAAAGACAACAAGAAACATGAAAACACACTTTCGGGCCACCGGAGGGCAACCCTCCGTGCGCAGCACCTTGTTATAGTTCGGTACATTACCAAGTCTATAGCACTTTCAAGTGCCTTCAGATGTAGGATACACGTTGAAGATAAACACATAGACGACTATTATCATTCCATGTTATCATGAATAACCGCGCGTATGGTGGCCATATTAACCAGTTATTTAATCTTCCCAGATTTATGCGGTTTGCTCAGTTCAAACATTTTATGCGGTTGTATCATTGTGCCAACAACTCTTTCTAAAAGATTTGAGTTATTGTTTTAAATACAAATCGTAAAACAAAAATCTTATGTCTGTAAATTATCCCATGGACTAGATCACATCCATATCATACGGTGGGCACGGTTACATCAACATTTAAGCGCAACCTTGAAAATGAGTACGAATATGCCATTGGAGAGAAATCTAGATGCGCATGTCATTTATGAGTTGCCAATCTTTTAAGGAAAATGGAGCAGCCGTACTTTATCCTTATTGAACACGTATAGTAAAACTCCTCAATCCTACATCAAAATCACGTATATAGATATGCTACTACGCATGCAACTAAGTATTACTTAGCGTTGAATATTAAGTAGATAAGACCATGTAGTTTGTTAGATGGTACGGATCATAAGGAGGGCAGGCACAAACAAAACTACCATGGCAGAATTCTATAATACAATAATCGTGCATCACATGTCCATGTGAAAATATGCTCCTACTTATGTGCAACCGATATAAATACAGAATCATAATTACTATGCCAAAATTCGCAAAAGTAATAATATGGTCAATCTTATATCAGGGGTTCATAGAACACATGCACCTACTTATATGCAGGCCATATAACACACGCCCATAAGCATGGCAACACCAAGCATACATTTACTAGACGAGACATATCCATATCATTTACATTTACATCAATGAACTAGGACAAAATTTTGTGTTTTGTCATTTCTGGACCTATTTTTTGTTGATGTACTTAACTACTTCTAATGGTGGCATTTTGAGCATAACTTTTGGGTCTGCCTTTCCAAGTTTTGATCTCTAGAGATAGATTTAACTGCCCCCCACATTCCTTATAAAGCATTGCTTTTCTCTCGACATCCATAAACATGGATCAGAAGGAGGCTACATAGGGTCTGCACTTATTCTTGCCAATACCGACATGCGTTATTATCGAAGTTGGACATATGGATGTTAAAGGCCGAGTAAAAGCACATGCCAAAACATTAGCCCAAAGCAACGCCGGGCAAATATTTACTAGTAGGAGTTACAAAGATTCCTTCAAGCTGTTGTCGGGGGTAGTCAAGTTGCATTTGATCCATATTGGATTTCACCGGTGAAACAACTTATCGATTTGGATCGATTGGGTCGGGGTATACTATTGCTTCACCCGAGATCTTGCTAGTCAGATTGAAGTCGCATTTTGCATCAAGTTTTCTCGGCTAAATAACCATTCATATCTTGATTTAAATGCATAGTAAAGTTGGATGTCTCCCTAACTAGGTCATGGTTATAATTAGGATACGCAACTGCTTCTTTGGGATTTAGCAATGGACGAGGTGGTTGTGCCACTCAGAAGATTAGCTCCATATGGCTCATCTCCATCATATAGTGGAAGTAGGAATGGGCAAGCAACAAAGGCTGATGGTTCACATTCAACATGTGTTCTTCAACCAGCTCCCCTCAGGAAAGAGGTCCCAAAACTGGCACCTTCAATGTCATAGCGGGTGCATCCAGAGCCTCTTTCTGGACTTGCTTTTGCCCGTGATTCAATAATGACTGCTTGTCATGAAGGGCATATTAAAATTTGAGATAGGCCGGAGTTCCTGGTGATTTCTCCATTGGCGGTCTGAGAGAATTGGGTTGGAGGTCTGAAAGATAGACAACAATAAAAAAGTAGCAATCACAAACAATAAGGATGTGTTAGCATTATCCTCTCTGGGCCAGTGCCCTAGCCAGTGACTTGAAACTTCAAAGGTGTTGTACATTTGACATCTGCTACAGTCCAATTTGGTGGCCATTCGTATTCTACCAGCAATAGTGCTAATCTTCCACATCTGACTTCATCAAATTGGGCGTTGAATTTGAGGAAATGTATCAATTTTTTTAACCTGAGAGGAAGTTATATGCTATTATCTGACCAAAGTTGTCATAATAGTCCTTCCAGAGGTTCAACTCAAGTTCATGAGGGCTGTGTACTTGATCTATGATCGTGTTCTTCTATGATAATTTTGACGTCATGCTATGCCATGGTTTTAAAGCTGATAGTATCTCTACATATGTAATTTCTATTTGTGATTTTCCCTTTTTTTTTTTTTGGTTCCTTTAAAAAGTTTCTGGGCCGCAATCTAAATTCATTATTAAATGACACGTGTTTTTACATTTAAATGATACATCTGAGCCATTCAAAATATCCTGCACCATTTAATACATTCAAAATATTCTGCTACGTTTTCTTCAGGTCCCGGCTTCCACGTGTTGATGCTCCGCGAAATATTGTCTTTGCCATAGCCAATGCTTCGTGAAAACCTTGCACTGCCATAGCGATGGAAGTGAATGCCGCCACAACATGAAGATTTTTTCTTGCAGATATTTGTTTTTTCAGTAGAGCAAGTCGCCTTCAAGCTTTACGGCAACAGTTTTTTCAAGGTCCTATTATTGCATGCTCTTTCGCCAACCAGAATTTTGAGGTCCATCTTCATTGCCATAGCTTTTGTTAGAGTGTGCATTCTGTGTTAGTTGGAATGCTGGCTATAACTAGATGTCTTTCAAGCTATCATCTTGGGATTTGTTCGAGGCATTCTAGGCCTCACAATTATAATTATCTAGAGCCTCACAATTATAATTATCTAGATATACTTTATTATTAGCATATCTATGTTTCTATTATTAGATTCTTTGGCTTTTAGGCAAGATATATGTATTACATGAAAAGCATTAATTGAATTATCTTGTGTATGCAACTCCTCTTGTTATTTACTTGTTATTCACTTGTTTAATATGGCATCAAACATTGGCAAGCTGCGAAGCGAATTCTTCGTTATTTAAAAGGCACTAACAATTATGGACTTTTTAAACTAAGCAAGACCACCATATTTTTTCTTACTCTTTATGGTTATACCGATGTTGATTGGGCTGGAGATAATGACACTTTGAGATCTACTAGCAGGGCTTGTTTTTTTCTTTGACAAGTCTCTTGTTTCCTGGTTTAGTAAAAGGCAGCATTGTGTTGCTGTGTCTTCAACCGAAGCTGAGTATATTGCTGCTTCTTTAACAAGTCGAGAACTTGTTTGGTTGCGAAGAATGTTGGAATGTTTTCAACAAGTGCAATTGCAGCCGACACGGCTATTATGTGATAACCAGGGTACTATTAATTTGTCTCAAGATGAAGTCTTACACTCTAAATCTAAGCACATTGAAGTCCATTATCATTATGTGAAGCTGGAGGTAAAGAAAAGGACAATTGTCTTGGAGTATTGCCCGACTGACTCTATGGTTGCGGATATCTTTACGAAATCATTAGGGTCGAAGAAACATCTTCAATTTTCTATCTCTCTTGGAATTATTGGAGAGTGATCATTATGCTTGGCTAGTCGACTTATTACTGCTAAGGTTCTCCCTCGAAAACCTGAAAGGGCGGGGGTTTTTCATCCTGGTAGTAACACTTCTACTAGACCAAGGTCGCGGGTGGGGTTGGCGTATTGGAGTTTGCACCCTTGGTCTATTTTGTTTTAGATGTGAGACCAAGATTGCAGGGAGGGTGTTCGAGGCATTCTAGGCCTCATAATTATAATTATCTAGATATACTTTATTATTAGCGTATCTATCTTTCTATTATTAGATTCTCTACCTTTTAGGCAAGATATATGTATTATATGAAAAGCATTAATTGAATCATCTTGTGTATGCAACTCCTCTTGTTATTTACTTGTTATTCACTTGTTTAATAGGATTTAGATTGAGCGGCAAGTTAGCCAGATCCAGAATACGCTTTTTCCATCTTCCAAGTCTTAAAGTATGTGGCAGAAGCACATTCTTCCATTACCTTGTTCTGTATATCCATGGGCGCTGGAGTAATAGAAAGATCTAGCCCATGTATAGTCTCGAATGAAAACTTTTTCTGCTTCTGGAGAGAATCCCAAGGGCTAAGAACATCTATGCCGGATCAGTCCACAAACCCAACTCAGAAATTCAATTTTTTTTCAAAAATCGGATCCAAGAAAGCTTCAATTCAACAGAAGAACAAGAACCTAAGAATAAAAACACTTCTAAAGAATTCCAAACGCTGCACATCGCTGCTAAGGCGCATCAAACTGCTATGAATCGATGAATCAAGAAATAGTAATAGGGTGCAATTGGATAGGAGCCTCCGGACTGAAGAAGCAAATCGACGGCCGAATATTTAAGCTGCTGCGGCAACAGATGAGAACCAAGCAATGGACCGGATCTACAAAGCCCAAAAACAAAGACAAGGCCCAGGTTGCTTGCAGACCAGTTTTCTTGCCTTTTGACACAGTTTATGATAAACTCTTACTTGGCTTGCTAGAAGCAGTATCAAAGATGTGTTGTATTAGATTAGGGTGAATTGCTTTGAGCATTTGCGTCAAATGCTGGTATAGATCAGATAGCAAAATACTAAAAGTGGTAGGGTTTATGCCATCTGTTTCAGTGTGTATCCTCATGATTTTGTTTGGATCAAATGCACAGAATCAATATATTACTCATTTTTATTTACTGATTTCGTCAAATTAGTGTCCATCTATTTTGAAGCTCCATTGTGTATGTTCTGTTTGCAAAGGCTCTTTTTTTTTGGGCCTAAATCCCAGCGACATCCCGATGTTGTCGGGAAGCGGATACTGTCGGAAAGCTTGACTTGAGCGAGAGAAGGTTCAAGTTCAAGTGTTATGCAAATGAAAATGGTCGAAATGATTCTGGCATGCACAATATATTGCGGTTTTGTCTGGAAGTGCAAATCGGGCTCCAAGGCTGCGGCTTCTATTTGTTGATTTCATGTTCCCACAGGAGTCTAAGATCCTATGTCATATCTATATTAGAGCAGGAACGTAATTAGGCATCAGTATGGCATTAGTGGACACGATTTTCACAACCTTAATATCCAGTGTCATTGTAAATCTAAACTTGCAATATTGTTATCCTGCCAGAATCTATTCCCTATATGCTTTTAAAGATTTTTGAAGGCTTTCAAGCTTTGTTTTAGTAATTCAATTTCAAAACATTTAATCAATAGTAAAGGACAAAACTACATCACAGCATAATGTAAATAATTTTTCTCAAACCTGATATCGTTGTGTTTGTATTTTAGGACCACACATGTCGATTTCTTTTATTATGTACTATTCACTGGACATATTTGAGCAAATGCAACATCGCAGTCCTGACCATTATCAAAGGCTTTTCTATTTTCAAACTTAGTATCATACCTTTCTGGCTAAGGAACTGCTGTGTTATAGCATTTTTATATTGCATCCCTCCGAGAGCCTGAACTACTTGATAATAATGATTTGTCTACGGAAAGGTGGTCAGATGAATTTAAATTGCTAGTCGAAGTAGTGCAGATGGGCGATCTGCAGTGACGTTAAATCCCAATTGTGGTGGTGCTATTTTTGCTGTAGATTTACTATGAAATTTAAATACTACATATAACATGTACCTTGCATTGTGAAGATGCAAGTGCACATTTGTCTTATTGTGGCTTCTATGACAGGGCACGATAAAAATGGTGCGAATTTTTCTATTAATTCAAAAGGAGTAGGTGTGGGCTACTATGAGGCGTGTATATAGTTAAGAAAAGGGATAATGTATTTGGAACTTTTGCTTTATTGTTCCTTATACTTTAGGATATTCTTCGTTGCATACATTGCATCTGTTAAACTACTAATAGAAGCAAGTCAACTTTTGCATCTGTCCAAGTTTTGCAAGTTTTAGTCTGACAGCAAGCCTGATATTAGATATCTTTCAACAATGTCCGCTATGCTATTCCAAAGTCGAACAAACATAATTTTTTACTAATTAGGCATTACAGTATCAAATATTAAACGTTAATAGGTTTGGAACTAAGTAATTATATTAAGTAATTATATTGTCTCTAAGTTGGCCGTGCACAGTTATTGGTGGTTTGTAAATTTGAGGCAAATATGATGAATAAATTAAAAGTACATGGAAGCAGCGCATCTGCTAATTTTCTAATATTCTAACTACAGAGTTCATTGAATGCAACATGTAGTTGAGGCGATGTCTCTTTAACTACTCAAAGCCTTGTAATCCCAGAAACCTTCTTTAGTTGTTGCGAAGTTGCCCAAATGTTAATGCTCAAATTATTGAAGGCACTTTACATGAACACATTCCACTATTAAAAGATAACTTTTGTTTGCACGATGCCATGTTACTATGTAAATTTGCATTATTGTTGTAGAGAGTTCCCTTTCACTATGGAATGGCATTGTAGTTTTTTGGCCAATTCACCTTATGTTCAACATCATAGATATATGGTATTATCATAATTGACGAGTCTACGATTAAGACTTCTCCTAGGTCGTTACCCCATGGAGTGGTATTGTATTTTATTCATGACTTCACCTTAGGTCAACATCATGGATACGGTATTATAATTTACCAGTCTATACTACCATGACTTCACCTTAGGTTGCAATCCCTGCTTAGAGTATATGCTTTGTTAATAGGGCCCACATTTTGAAGGGCAAGCATGTTAAATGTGGGCAAGGTAGAGGATTACTTTTACAAGAAATTTATCGCAGCTATGGACCTGTGGAGTTGAATTGAGAACTCTAACCTCCATATTTTTTTTCCAAAAGATTCAAAAGCAATGCAAAAAATATATACTCATGACGAATATGGTTTTATGTCTGAGTTTGTTTTGTATGCATGTCCAATGTCTTTTATATATGTCAATGTGAGTTGAACTATTTCGATTTTTGAGGGAATTCCTGTTTTAGGGTTGCCCCTAGAGGGGCAATCCCTTGCTTATGTGGGTTTTTGGCATATTCTTAGTATATGCCAGCATATGCCTAGAATATACCAAAAATTGCTCCAAACTTGTTGTAACATGTAAACTGTCGGTCGCCCCTATTGCAGGGTGGCCGTTGTGCAAACCGGCTAACCGGCACTGCCATGCTGCAAATCTTTCCTAGCAAATCTATTCCAGAGGGGACAACAAAAGCTCCATGATGATGAAGAGCAAGGCTTCGGCTCTGTAGTTTCTGGTAAGTCCCAGCTTTTGCCCCATTTTTTGAAGGTGGAACATATTTGATTTTTAAAACAAGATGGTGCTCGTTCTGATCATCAGAGGAGATGGTGAGGAGATATGGCAAGAACTCGACCATACAAGCTTTTAGGCAATGGCCTTCAGGTAAGGATTTCATTGGCTATGTCAGGTCCTTCTTGTTTGCTCGCTTATACATATCAAACTTAGGTACTGCATCTAAGGCTTACGCACTCTATTGGCTACATCAATTGCTTCTTCTTTGCATTTGGCACCAGAACCATAAACATCGGCGGGCTTGATCTACAACAGGTTAGTACGTTCCAAGTGGTGTGGAAAAGCTTTGAATAAGGTTCAGATGGACAGGGAGTAAGGACAGGGAGCAAGATTGCACGTTAACATCGTGGAAGGATTTCATTATATATAATACTATTCACAGCCAAACTTTGTAGTCAATCCAGGAAATGTTGTTGTTGTAAGGAAAAATTCAAGATCTTCAGCAGTAGCAAATCCAGTGGATTTTCAATTAGTTTGGAGCAGCCAATGGAAAACAAAGCAGCCTTGGTTTTTGCTGGCTGCCTGTTGTCTCGTAAGGTTATAGCCCTTTGGGATACCTTGTTACACGAACTCAAGATAAGCCTGACCTTGACCAAGTATTAGTCTGTGTTGGAAATGATCTTGTTGCTCAGGCTGTTTTTGACCAACCCATCTGGTCCACATATTCTTGGATCCTCAAACCCCTTAATATTACCACTGAATGTAGTAGAATAAGCACATGCATGATTGTCAGTAACAGATTGAGCACAATGACTAATATACCCATTGCGCTATTGGCAAATACCAACTTTAGCTATGACGCAATGCCTAGTTTGGATCAAATCCATGCTCTTGCCTATTAATATGGACCTACCTTTTACTTTCATCCAGATGAGACATATTTTTCATCTTCTGTTGATTGGTTCTTTGAAGTTGGTGCTCTATTATATTTTAAAGCCTCATGCTGATGGTTCAAATTTGCTTCAAGGAGGTACTAATGATGGACAAATTGGATTGACCTGCCAAATATTACTTTACCTTGCTTGCTATATTTCCTCATACAGCATCGTCTCCAGGACACTTCATAGCCGAAATAGCATTTTCAAGTTTCATATCTCTCAGTGAGAGCATTCCAAGAATAAGCACCTTGACCTGGAAGGTTTTTAAAGAGTTCACTTACTCATTCATCTTTAAAAAAAACTAAAAGCAAATGAAAAGGGAAAAGGAACCTTGCATAAGAAATTGCTACACGGAATGGCTGGGATGAGATCTTCTAATGTTTGATTAAAGTTGATTGATCATTGTTATTGCAATTCTCAAGAAAGTTCTAATGTTTGTAATAAGACTTACTATTTGTACTTATGAATTCAAGGTCATAATGGATAGGGACAATTCTACTCTTATCTTAGCAATAATGTGATAATGTTCTTTTTGACAGTTGATCTTACAGATCCAAAATTGATGGGGAACGCGTTCCTTGCCAATATAGTTTGTGGAATCCAAGATGATATAGCCCAACTTCGAGGTTGAGATGATATAATATATTTCCATCTTAAAATCAGGATCTCTATGTAGTCTATAAACCTATGACTGAGCCGATTTGTTCAGTAAAGTTGTTTTTCTTTTTCTTGTCAAGTGTTGTGAAAGTTTAGTTCATCCCTTTATGCCATGAACGTTTCGTGGTTGCTTTATGCAATTGTATGAAGGCTGTGTGGAAGAGATATTGAATAGCAACCGTTGAAATTTATGCAATGTTGTTAAAAAAAACTCGATTTTTTTTTAAAGTACCTCTATAAAAATCGTCACGTTTTTTAAAGGATTTTTATGATTCGGTATGGCCAAAAAAAAGCACGATCATGAAGGCTATGGATGGGAAATATTATGGCGATCAAGATCAGTGACCTCTGATTTCAGATAGCAAAGTTCTGCAAAGTTTTGAAAAACATGTGAACAATTGTATTATATTCTGTAATGAAAATACTTGTACATTGACTTCGTAGGGCCTTTCTCGACTCGCGCGAGAAAGGCACTGCTTGTCCAAATGATGAGACCGTTTGTATGCTTTTGTGTGTGATTGGATGCACCTATATGGAACGAATGCTCTCCAATCTATTTTGAATTTTGCATTCTTTTCTTCATTACTCATGATTAATGGCACCATAATTGTTAATCATAGACTCTCTTTGTTCTAGGTGGCTCAAGACATGGCACAGATCCCGCTCAGGCTACACTCTTACCAGGGCTTTGGGATAAGCTTGCTCATGATTGCAGACACTATGGGATCTCAAGGGATGAGGAAGAGAGGAAGAACATTTCGAAACTCCAGAAAGCTCAAAAGATCTTGCAAGCAATTGCATGACATCCACGGAGGTTGGGGAACGAGCATATTCGACTCGGCGATTGATGAAAGAGGCGAGAGGAGGGTGGAGAAATTGTTTCATCTGCATGAACATCTCTGCTGCATCAGCAATCCCATTCATTTCAAAGTAAGTAAAATATGCTTGTAATTAACATGTCGATGAAAAATGTAGGAATATCAGAATCGGAAATTATTTTGTTATCTTTGATTTGGATAACTTTAGAGGGTAATTGCTCGCTTCACGATTAGGGCCATGAAAAGATTAACATGTCAAATTACAAATGTAGAAATAGCGGAATGGAAAAATATTACTCTTTACCTTAAGTTTGGAGAAGTATTGCTTGCTTCAGGATTAGGGAAGTGTAAAAATACTCACTTTGCAGCATCTAGCTCCCTTGTTCTTCCGGATGTCATGATATTTTAGCAGTAAATCTCATTTCTGTATAGCCATATGATTTTATGAGAGAACAGTGTTCCATTCTAACAATTTCAGTTCTGCTTTATTTATACAATCTCTGGTGTGGCTTGGAGTGATTAAGGGATGCATGCGAGTAGCAAAAGGGGCAAATAAAAAGAATGTATGAAAACCTGTTTTTAGAAGAATTTACTTGGATATATCGTACGGATATAGGTCTAGTCAGCCATATCTTTTTGAAATACATACCAGCCAATGGAAAAGACAAGATGGGAGAAAATTTCTTCAGTATCATGCAGAATACGTGAAGGATAGGTGTACATCAAGTTCTATTATTGTGCCTCCAACCAGGCACTTCCATTGACATTGTAGACAACATGATCATAGGCCTACAGATGGAATACTTTTAAAGATGTACATTTTATTTCATTGCAAGGAGCTGATATTTGGAAAGTATATGCTGATAATTATACTAGCAAAAGGAACCATTAAAGGCAGATGGAATATCGAATTCAACATTGCCATGTCTTTTAACCTATTTCTATCTTTCCAAAATTAACTTTGCCACTCTTACTTTACTATAAATACTATGTTCAAAATTTTATATAGAGTATATTACGTTCGTGACATTAAAACCCTTATGTTCTGAGGAGTTTACATTCTATTCTTTCCAGATTCTTGACAAAGCTGCTTACTGAAGATCTTCCTCGATTATTTGCTCGCCCAAATAAGATCGTGTTGAATTTTATGAATGGGAGGCCAGCTGGACCCATTTCAAAGGACAGGCCAGCGGGTGGCTCACGAGGCACCTCCTCATGAGGCATTTCACGTTCTTCATGTTACCTCCAGAGCTTATAGAAGGCAAGAAGAAGCCCCACAAGTTCTTCCTGTAAGGTGGAACACCTACCATGATGATGTAATTATAGTGACAGCAAGACTGCCATGGTCTCTTTGTCCAATGTAAAATACATTATAACTTATCTCATTTATTAATAAAAATTCTTTTTGAACTATAAATTTGTTTTAAATGTGTAATGAAATTTCTTTGTTTGAGTTGTATTCTTGGTGTTCTCGACTCGCGATCTGAGAAAACAGAGGGAAAGATATAGGATGCTTCGACCCACCCTAACACATAAATACTCAATTCCAAAATCATCCTTCTGTTATTGTGAATGCCCATAAACTACCATTTTCATAGACTTTGCTCGTAATGGGCACAATGGCCATCTTCCAGCTGCTGCACTTGTAGACAGGAGAACCAAGGGGGTGGCTCCAGTGTGGTGGATTATCTGCTGGTTGAGGAAAAGGATCTGCACCTGGTTGCCCATTTTTCCATTGGAACAGTCACTCGGGACGAGGAAGTGGACTCGGACCACCAGCCCCTGTTCGTGCATCTCCATTGGCAAGCTCCCCGTGCATCTACTGCCTCAACACCCCAGGTGCCCCAGCTGCGCCTGGACTACCGCCGTGCAGGGACCTATGCCCAGCTGCTTGAGCATGACCTGGCAGGACCGCTGCAACTCCCCACACTTCAACAGCAATCTGCTGCGCTGGCTCGCCTGCTTCTGACAGCTGCTGAGAGATGCTTTGGGAGAGGCCGCTCACGGCGAACCTCGGGCGCTACCACCTTCCTCCGCAACAGGTGGTTCGATGATGAGTGTCGGGAGCTCAAGCGCACACTCCGGCAAGTCACTGATCCCACCTCCCGCCCACAGGCCATCAGTCAATACCGCTCCTTCCTCAAGAACAAGAAAGCCAGCTACCTCGCAGAGCATCAGCAACAGATGTTTGGTCTCCTGGATCGGCACCCCAAGACATTCTAGAGAAGGGTCTTGAGCAAGACTGCACAGCCCACAGGGAACATCACCCTGGAGCAATGGGTACAGTACTTGCAACAGCTTTACGACCCGCTCAGGGGCCGGACACCAGTCCCTCCGTAGATAGGCATGGCTTTGGTCATCAAGAGGGGGATGTAAGGCAAAAGGCAGCAGATTTAGATGGCATGCAGGCGGAACTTCTGAAATGGGCTGGCCCTCCACTGGTGCCTGTTCTCACGGCGTTATTCAACAAAGCATTGCAAGAAGGCTTCCCTCCACAGTGGACCACTAGTAGAGTTGTGCCCATATACAAGGCAGGGGATCCTCAATGCCTGGCCAACTATCGTACTATTATGGTCAGCTCTCTCTTTGCAAAACTGTTGGCTGGCATCCTTGAGCAGTGGCTGACAATATGGGCAGAGGAGGCAGATGTGTGAGCTCTCACATAGGCAGGTTTTCGGCCCAGGCATTCCACCATTGACTATATCTTCACTCTGTGCACATTGATTGAGGATAACAGGAATCACCGACAAAACCTGTATTGTTGTTTCGTGGATTTCACAAAAGCTTTTGACACAATGCCCCAGGACAGGTTATGGGACAGACTGCGGCAGCTGGGGACTCCCCTTGACTTGCAGAATGGTATAGGCTGTACGAGGCATACTCAGGCCGTATCACATTGTCAGGACAACCGGTAATCAGTAGTATTGGAATGCATCAAGGTTGCCCCCTCTCCCCAACACTCTTTGGCCTGTACATTGACCAGCTGGAAGATTGGCTCTCTGAGCATGGAGATGCGGGCGCCCATCTCATGCATCACACAATCCGGCAACTCATATATGCTGACGATGTCAACCTCCTGGCCTATACTCCAGAGGACATGCAACGTCACCTGGATGCTCTCGACACTTTTTGCCGATTCACCGGCATGCGAGTTAACTTGGTCAAAACTAGGGTGCTGCTAGTCTCATCATCCCGTCAGCCAAGGCTTCCCTTATTCACTTACCATGGACAGGATGTGGAGGTGGCTCCGACCTACAAGTACTTGGGGATCGAGTTCTCTACTACCACCCATTGGGATGTTGCCATCAGGTTGCGGGTCACGGCAGGTTGGAAAGCACTCTATGCCATGCAGAACAACAGCCACAAGGCAGAGTTGTATGCCTGGGGCCACTAGTCACACTTATTTCAGGCATTGGTCGAGCCGGTCCTTTTATATGGGGCAGAAGTATGGGGTCCTTGTGATATCCCTCAACACCTGGAATGACCTCGAGCAGGTGCAGAAAGCCTTCTTGGCACAAGCCCTTGGGGTAAAGTCCATAGTTCCATACCAGATCCTACTCCAGGAGACATGTATTCTGCCCCTTCAACGGGCTGCATTGGAATGCTATATCATTTACTTCCAGAAGATGGTCGCTATGGGTGATACACGTTTGCCCAACCTTGCTTTGGCCATGGCGATGGGTCCCCAACGCCTGAAAGCCTGCTGGAAGGACAAGCAAGCTCAGTGGTTCTCACGCTGGGGTGTACAGACAAGCAGATGTGTACATATAAGGACAAAGAAAGATCATAAGGCACTTAAGTTGTACCTAGATGCTACTTTCCTTCGCAAGCTCTGGGATGCAGATGCTCTGACGCACGTTAAGCTGGCACACTATCAGCAGCAAGCCAATCCCAGGCTCACGAGAGGCCCACACCAGTACTTATACACCCAGTTGCCCATGAAGAAGCGCAGACTTATAGCTTCCATTCGCACGGGTGCACATCGCCTCCGTATTGAGACAGGACGTTGGGCTCGGGAAGCACGAGAGCAAAGGCTTTGCCAGTGTTGCCACCAGGGCACCATCGAGGATGAATGTCATGCCCTCCAGGTCTGCCCAGCGTTTGCCCATATCAGAGAGCGGTATGTTTAATTACTAGTGCCTGGCCAACCGTTGCATGAGTTGTTGAATACGGCGTCAGTGGGTTTGTTGGGGTCATACCTCCAGGAGGTTATGGATGCACGGACTTAGTTGTATCTTCCAGGACGACATTGAACTGTCCTACACAATTGTACAGCATGCCAGCAGACTTATTACTGCTAAGGTTTTTTCCTCGAAAAACCCTTCAAGGCGGGGGTTTTTTAATCCTGTCAGTAATACGTTTGCTGTTCTCTTTTTTTTTTGGGTCCCATAGGCCAGTCGGTCTCCGTGGACGCTAAAAATCTATTCTATTCTATTCTATTCAATATATAATGTTATGTAATTCACTTGAAACCGTCGACATGCATAATGGCATATCAAAGTCTTGTCTTCATCATTAACGTCTTATCTAAATCCGATATGACCTTACTTTGTTAAGGCAAAGGCTTCTAGTCTGTTCTTAAGAGTATCTTATGGCAATGAAGAGCTAATCACAAGCGGCATTTAATTGTCATTATTCTAAAAGGTTTGAGGCTATAAATTAATTAAGAAATTTATTAAATGTTTGGCAATGATGATGCTTTCTTGCAGGATCACCCCATTAGTCTATACTAATGATGGATTCTTTTCATCGACATGCATAGTGCCATATCAAAGTCTTGCACATGCATAGTGCCATGTCAAAGTCTTGCATGTTGGCATATCAAAGTCTTGTCTTCATCATTAAGGATTAGCCTAGAATCCTTTAAGATATATAGTTAAATAGATAGATAGGTAGTATCTACCATAGGGACATATAATGCCCCCCTAAATGTCTAAAGAGAGACTTGAACACAAAGTCCACAAACAACAAGGAGGAACTTATCTTTCCATTGTTTAACCCAAAATCATCAACCCCCTGTGCTTTTCATGGGGATATCCTCGCAAGGTGGCTGTTATAGCAAGATAATAAATATTATAAATATCTTCAAGATCAGTCCTGGATTAATGCTCTTCAGGCAGAGTACATGCCCGAACTTGCTGGCTATTTGCCCCTCTGGATTGCGGAAGCCTTGTAGAAGGTGCGTAAATACTCCCTCTGATTGTAAAGCCTTGTGGATTGGGCTCCTCCCCCTCTGAATACTCTCCTCCCCTTGTCCTATATGGGAACGTTGGTGTCAAGCCCTGGATCCGGATCTGCTTCAGGAATTCTGTACTCAAGCCCAGAAGCCCATGATGCAACCTGCTCCCCAATACAACACTCTCTATGCGTCGCTGGGAGCACCTCCATGCCGTCAGTTTCTCATTTCTGATTGGCACTCATCCTTTTGGACCAAGGCTTTGGCTGGTCATGCTGATTGGACCCCCGCACATATCTCTACAGATCTTTGTTGGGATCCACGCTTTGTGCATCGGAATGTCTGGCAAGAAGGAGAAACCTTGGATCATAATAGGAATTCTATCTACATCCCAAATGAAAGAGGTTGGAAAACCAAGACCATTGCAGTCTGGGGATTCACTCAGTTTTTGGAAAGAGATGCCACTTCCCCAGATCCGTCTTTTCACAAGCAAACGGGTTTCTGTGCCACTTTGAAGTGTCTTCTCACCTGCTCTATGGCTCGCAGTCGTCCAGTCTACTATTGCAATCACAATGCCAGTGCAGGTGCTTTTGACCTCCAGACTTGAATGCCAGTTTGTTCCAGCAGAGGCTCATCGTGCCTTTGAGGACATGGCACAGTCTGCATTTCTATCGGATGCATCCCCCCTATTGGGATAAACACTGTGAATGCCTTGAAAGACCGATCGGATCTCATTCAGAAGTATCATTCTGAGGCTCGACCTCATAATCGCCAGGATGATTTCAATCAAGTCACAGGTTTTCCACCTCCCGAGATAGTGCCTGCTTTTCTCTCCTCAGAGTGTTCTTTGGTAGGGGAAAGTGTTAGTCCTATGCCACCAGGCACTGGACTATTTCTGAGCACAACACAGGCCCAAGAGCCCATAGATAAGGGTCAAGGTCAAGCAGGAGCATCAGGTAGCAAATTCACGCCCATGTGGAGACCCACGACCATGCAGAAACCCATGCTCCTGTCAAAGAAGAGGACAAGGCAAGACAAGTGAACACCTCTGGGGAGTGCAGCCTTAACTTAGCAGGATTCGCGGCACTAATGACGGCACTGAAAAGATTCCCTCAAATCAAGCATATGATCTAGGAGTTGGTAATCGAGATCATCAAGGCTCTGCCATATATCTATTTTGGGTCTGTGGCCGTTGCACTATATAAATATCAGTATTGTTAGACCCTAAGTTTTAGATGAGACTTAGTATCGTCTTGTTTCAGTTTTTCATCTTAGCATCTCGTGAGACCTCATGTACTCTTTTTGATATTCAAGGGATTCTTATCTTGACATACAGTTTCCTTTGCTTTCATGTTTTGTTCTTTCTTTTCTTATCTCTTTTGCAAAATCTCGCATGACACACTACACTAAGGATTTGTCGATTTGTTCCGAGGGTTCTCACAGAGGGCTGTCTTGCAGACAATCCTGAACCCAGACCCTAAACAGACCTTACATATAAACAGAGAATCCTTAAGACTATAAAGTATTCAATCCTTTGGACAATCGAGGCGATGTTACTAGAAGGAAAGCAAGATCCATTTTCTAATACTTTTGACTCCTGAAGTCACCCAATCTATCAAGGATAGTTAAGGGCATGTCAGAAAGCTTTGAGATGAGCATTGGAGTAACTTAGACAATCAAATACTAGAAACTAGAATTGGCTTTCTTTCTAAACACAATATCTCTCCATTGTCCTAGAGAACATAAACTTTCTAGTCTTAAAGTTTCTATGTTCTTATCTAAGGTCTCTTCTTATCTTATGCATAATGCTAGAAGTGACCTTAGATATAAACAGGGAATCCTTAAGAATACAAAGTATTCAATCTTCTTGGAAAATCGAGGCGACGTTGTTACTACAAGGAAAGCAAGATCCATTTTCTAATACTTTGACTCCCTCAGTCACCCAAGCTATCAAGGATAGTCAAGAGCAATATATGTCAAAAAGCTTTGAGACGAGCATTGGATTAACTTAGACAGTCAAATACTAGAAACTAGATTTGGCTTTCTTTCTAAACACAATATCTCTCCATTGTCCTAGAGAATTGAAACCTTTTAGTCCTAAGGTTTCTAAGTTCTTAGCCAGAAGTGATCTTAGAAATAAACAGAGAATCCTTAAGACTAGAAAGTATTCAATTCTCTTGGACAATTGAGACGACGTTGTTACTAGAAGGAAAGCAAGATCCATTTTCTAATACTTTGACCCTCTAAGTCACCCAATCTATCAAGGATAGTCAAGGGCAATATATGTCAGAAAGCTTTGAGATGAACATTGGAGTTACTAGATTTGGCTTTCTTTCTAAACACAATATCTCTCCATTGTCCCAGAGAACTGAAACTTTCTAGTCTTAAGGTTTCTATGTTCTTATCTAAGGTCTCTTTTTATCTTATGCATAATGCTAGAAGTGACCTTAGATATAAACAAAGAATCCTTAAGACTACAAAGTATTCAATCCTCTTGGACAATCGAGGCAGCTGTTACTAGAAGGAAAGCAAGATCCATTTCCTAATACGTTGACTCCCTAAATCGCCCAATCTATCAAGCATAGTTAGGGGCAATATATGTCAAAAAGCTTTGAGATGAGCATTGGAGTAACTTAGACAATCAAATATTAGAAACTGAATTTGACTTTCTTTCTAAATACAATATCTCTCCATTGTCCTAGAGAACTGAAACTTTCTAGTCTTAAGATTTTTATGTTCTTATCTAAGGTCTCTTTTTATCTTATGCATAATGCTAGAAGTGACCTTAGATATAAACAGAGAATCCTTAAGACTACAAAGTATTCAATCCTCTTGGACAACCGAGGCGGCGTTTTTACTAGAAGGAAAGCAAGATCCATTTTCTAATACTTTGACTCCCAAAGTCACCCAATCTATCAAGGATAGTCAAGAGCAATATATGTCAGAAAGCTTCTAGATGAGCATTGGAGTAACTTAGACAATCAAATACTAGAAACTAGATTTGACTTTCATTCTAAACACAATATCTCTCCATTGTCCCAGAGAACCAAATTTTTCTAGTCTTAAGGATTCTATGTTCTTATATAAGGTCTCTTCTTGTCTTATGCATAATGCTAGAAATGACCTTAGATATAAACAGAGAATCCTTAAAACTACAAAGTATTCAATCCTCTTGGATAAATGAGGCGACGTTGTTACTAGAAAGAAAGCAAGATCCATTTTCTAATACTTTGGCTCCCTAACTCACCCAATTTATCAAGGATAGTCAAGGGCAATATATGCCAGAAAGCTTTGAGATGAGCATTGGAGCAACTTACACAGCCAAATACTAGAAATTGGATTTGGCTTTCTTTCTAAACACAAGACTTAAGGTTTCTATGTTCTTGTCTAAGGTCTCTTCTTAAAAGTGACCTTAGATATAAACAAAGAATCCTTAAGGCTACAAAGTATTCAATCCTCTTGGACAATCGAGGCGCCATTACTAAAAGAAAAGCAAGATCCATTTTCTAATACGTTGGCTCCCTAAATCGCCCAATCTATCAAGGATAGTCAGGGGCAATATATGTCAGAAAGCTTTGAGATGAGCATTGGAGTAACATAGACAATCAAATATTAGAAACTAGATTTGGCTTTTCTACTAAACACAATATATCTCCATTGTCCCAGAGAATTGGAACTTTTTAGTCTTAAAGTTTCTAAGTTCTTATCTAAGGTCTCTTCTTATCTTATGCATAATGCCAGAAGTGATCTTAGAAATAAACAGATTTGTATTTACTAGGGAGCTAGGAGCAACTGTTGAAGGAATGGTTGTTGCAGAACTTAGGGCTGCATTGCAATGCACAACAACAAATGGCATTTACCTTCGTTTCACCGAATAGAAGGTAAATGAGGTTCTAGAACTACGGAGGTAGTTAGTTAGTTAGTTTGTCGTTTTCCTTGTGCTTTGCTATTTAGCATCTTTCACGCTTCCTTGCTCTTCATCAGCTCCTCATGTAGCATCTCCTTTCTAGTGTTCGGTCCCACCCGCCCACCCCCTCACCCTTCCTCTGTAGGTATAACTTGTGGGTAGACTAACACTTGGTTGAAGGCCTAGTGCCTGGTGGAGGCCGAGTGCCTGGTTTGAGGCTGAGTGCCTGGTTGGGGCCTTTGTGCCTGGTTGAGGCCGGTGTGCCTAGTGGAGGGCTTGGTGCCTAGTTGGAAGCCTTGGTGGCTGGTTGGAGGCCCTCACAACAACAACATATAATTTGTTGCAAATGGCCAAATCTGTTCCAGTCTGCTCCCCATGACAATTAAGATGCTTGATGTGGCTGAAGGTCCACATTTGGAAGCCTTTAATGGTGTAATGCTGACACAAAAGAATTAGGTACAGTAATTGCTCAGAATACTCTTGAACATGTGGAGGCCCCTCGAAGGTTTATATCAGAGGATGACAAATTGCCAAATTGCAGGTACATTACTTCTGTATGGTAATCAGGGGAATTTTATTTGGAGGGTTTTTTTGTGGATGGCTTAGAGGGTTTTACAAGAGAATATTCCTTAGACTATTTTGTATGGCATGTTGTACTAGTTGCCATTTTTTTGGTAACATGTATCAGAATGAACATATACCAGAATGAATTCTGTACGAGTCAATGTATAGCAAAATCAAGATGGACTGAATAATATATGTATTGCATACATTCACTAATATATACAGTGCAGGTTACCAGCCACACTATTAACTATTAGAATTTGATATGAAAAAGTTCGTACAAAGAACTGTGGTGGTTCTTCAAGGAAGGAGCCTATGTAGAACATCCTCTGTCAACACAGGCTGAATGATGTCCAAAAAAAACCTAGGGTCATGGTTGAGGACTTTCTCAAATACGTACATCAGATGTTTGCATGGAATATATACCCTTTTTAGTTCTCTGCCCATGGAATCCGGGCATGTGCATGTAGGATGCTTGCAGATCCTTACTGTATAAGTTTCATCTGGTCGACGCACCTGGTATTCAACATCCGTGTGGTGGATATTGACCTTTATGGACTCAATATCACACTCCAGTTGTAAAGCTTGATTAAGCTTTGTTTCAGCTTCTACAAAAAGCTTCCCTCATCTGTTCATGTGCTTCCCAAAACGTTCCATGAAGTGGGAAGAGCTGTTAATAGTAGGAGAATTCACACTAGTCACATTGGGAATTGAGCTCCTTGGATTAATCCCTCTAATAGAAAAGTTTTCTTTCTCCAATGTTTTTGCCACAGGCCAATCTGCTGGACGAGTAGGTGTGGCTAAGATGCCCGCAACTGGATAGTAGGTATGCTACACATTTTGAGGACAAAACCAAAACCTTTGTGTGACCGCGTTCGATGGTAGTTTCATATGCAAATTCCATTCTTAGTAAAACTTAAGTTGTGCAATATTTGAACAAGTTACTTTTAACGATGCCATGAAGGTGTAGCTAGCAATGAGTTTATTGACTTCCCAACCACTAGTTCACATTAGAGCGACATCTAAAGCCTATTGATAATTAGCCTTCAATGTTCATATAGTCCATGTGTTTAGAGTGATGGACCCTTTAGTTAACACATAAGAGATTAGGAAGTGCATCTAGAGAATCTAGCACGAGTATGATCTAATCTTCACAAGCCCGATGCAGAGTATGAGGAAAGTTGTTGTGGCATATATATGCAGTAGGAACTGGGATCTGAAAGAAACAAAGATCCTTCCCAAGCAAGTGGAAGAACGCACTAGAGCAACATGCAAGCAAGTGCAAGGTGGGTAGGTACTAGTTGGAGTCAAGAGGTCACACCAAACTGCCGCCATTTGAAATTAAAAACCGGCTTGTGGCCCCATTTATACATTTATCAAAAACAAAAGCGTGGTATTTTCAACATCCAATGCGACCGTCAAAAGATCGACCTTTCTTTCCATGCCTGCCATAGAACTCAATTCATTTGGAGGCAGCTCGAATACTACATTGCCATTGTAATGGGAGGGTAGACATCTTACTGATGTTGGTGCAGAAACAGATGAACACAATCTTTTCAATTTGCTAGATCCAAAACGTGGATACAATGTTTACATTGCTCTCAAAAATATGTTGGGTCGGACTGTCAACAATTATAGGTGCATGAGGAGTGCTGACCTCAGTGGGAATAGGAGTGCCTTCGACTGTTACAAAGTTCCCATTACATGATAGGGCCACATACACACTATCACCCTCTTGACTCAAAACTTCTTCAAGAAGGACCGTCCTGCCTCTCCCACTCGTGGATTGCACAACACACAAATTTTCATTACGAAATTGAAAACTATCACACAGCCATTTCCTAGACAGTAGACATTCTCCATTCTCAATCGTTTACCTGGTGATGTGACTATCACGTCATTTGCAGTGAAAGCAAGAATCTCACAATCGTTTGCAGCCATTGCTTGAAGAAAAAGTTTGTGCTACACAGACAACACACCCTCTCCGAAACTAGAATGCTAATACAAGAAAATCCGTTAACACATTAAATCCCTTAGCACATTAAATTTGGGCCACGAATAATTATAATTAGCGAATGCACTACTACAATTTCGTAAGATAATTAAGTTTGTACCTTTCTTGCCCGTAATTTTACCGCATTAATTATATACGTTATAGAAAATTGTTATAGAAAAACGTTATAGAAAAAAGAGAAAATTGTGCTTCCTTTAAAATTGTTCAATCGTTTTTAAAAAAGTCGACATATTGGTGTAAAATTTCTAATAAGTTCATTTGGAAAAAAATTTGGAAAAAACGTGAAGGACATTTTCAAAAAACAACGTTCAGGTGGGAAACGCCTTTGCCTTCCAGATCGAGTGCGGCGGCGCTCCTCCTTCTTTCTGTGCTAGCCAATCTGACTGTGGGGCTCCCTTCACATCGCTATTGCAGATTTCGCAACTGGTAAATACTCTTCTTTTGATTTTTCTGTACTTCTTCTTTTGATTTGCAAAAAAAAATTCTGCCTTCTAGATCGAGTGCGGCGGCGCTCCTCCATGTTTTTGTGCAATCCGGACTGAATGCGGGGGCTCCATTCAAACATGGTAATAGCTTTTTTTCTGTGCTACTTAAGCAAGATCTGTCTTCCTATCAAAAAAATACTTTCTTCATGATCCGGAATGGGGCCTTCGGGCCGAGTCTTGCGGTATTTGCTCAACTATTTGTGCAATCCAGTTCTTGGAAAAATATATCTCCAGCTCCATACTCCAGTTAGGTGGGAAAACGTCTGTGCCTTTTGGACCTAGTGCGGCGGCGCTCCCCATATTTCTGTGCAGGAAATAGCTCCAGACATAGCGGTATTACAGATTTTGCAACAGGTAAATACTCTGGATTGATGCTGGAAGTTGTGTGTGGATGTGTAGAGATCTTATAGTATAGCATGAATACTTTGTCTGTTTCTTTTTGGTCCCCTTCTGTATGGCTTTGACAGCCAAATCAAAGAGCACAAGAAGCAACAGCAAAGGAAATTACGGTGGCATTGCTTGGTGAAGCAGACCTTTCCCTACTTTGGAACATGCCTAAATCCGACATGGTGGAGCCTACTTCAGAATAACGAAGCGGGCGGCATACTCTTTACATGCGAGTAGAGGAGGTCCAGGCTGCATTGTTACCAAGTTTTAATCCCTATGTCTTTCGCCTCCATCATCTTGCCTCATTTATTGCCTCAGCTGTATCTTTTCTTCCCACTGGCATAACCGAAGAGATGAACCCATTTTCCTTATGCAAATTTCTGGCTTCCATGTCCTGTTGGTAGTTTGTTGAGCAACCTCTTATGTATCATTGTTGCCTTAACTTATGTACTGTCAACTGATGCCTTAAATCTTTGCAATGTTACCATAAAATGGCATGCTCGATATATAAAACCGAGCCATAGCGATCCATTTTTTATCCCTTTGGTATGCTAAATGCAAACTCCTGAAGATGCCATTCTCTTGCAGCCTGCATGCCTCAAAGATTGGCATCATGATCTTCTGATGCAAGTAGCCTTCTGAGCAGGAAGATTTGTTTGATGATTATAATAAACATTGAAGTTTTGTAAATTAGATACATTTCTGGCCAGGAAGTTATACGATAAGGAATTGTTAAAATGACCTCAAGGTTAACATATGGGACGGTGATAACAATGATGGAATTTGGCGATAAGGTTATTTGATGATAAATCTACTCTGTTCACACGAATGAAGGAAGCAATAGGCGTTGGAATCGGCCACGAAATTTCATTTTCTTTGCAAATAAAGACCCCGTACATTCCTACAACGCGACAAGTCTGGAAGGCTGCCAATCAAGGCATTTCCTCTCAAGTTCCAAGAGATTCTATAGAGCCTCTAAGGTGAGTATTTGGTAGGATGATTTTAAATACACGGCCCCTCTCACATACTATACCTCTCCAGCTGCTATCACATGGATTTCACAGCTGCTATCACTGATGCCTTGATTATTTTAAATGTACCTTAAATGTTTTTAAATGTACAGCTTTGGCTTTTGCCTCAAATCTTTGCAATGTTACCATAAAATGGCATGCTTTCGAAGATATAAGCGGCTTGACCATAGCCCGTCCATTTTTTATCCCTTTGATATGCTAAATGCAAACTCCTGAAGATGCCATTCTCTTGCAACCTGCATGCCTCAATGATTGGCATCATGATCTTGATTCACAACAAGAGAATGGACATTTAGCGACGTGGGCTTGCGGCGATGCGTGCGGCGTGGACGTCGCAAATAAGCGTGACCATCGCGGCGTCAATGCGGCGTCCGCGTCGCGGAGACCGTCGCGCATGCGGCGTGTGGTGCGACGTCGACACCGTGGCGTGGCGGTCTGTCCGCGCCGGTGTGCCACGCGTCTACGACCGCGTCGCATCGCGCGTCGCGTCACTTTTGTGCGGACGTGGCGTCGCGTCGCGGCGATCGCGTCGCGGGCGTCTGGCTGGACGTCTAGTGTACTTTGTTCTTTTTGGAGAACAAGGGTGGTCTTCTGGCCACGAAAGTTGGTCCCCAAGGTAATGTCGATATTCTGAGTCCATTGGAAGAGCCAAATCATGGTTTTGGAGAGGGGAAATTGCTCGTCCATCGCCGGGGCCGCCGTAAAGAGAACTTTTGTGGCAGCATGTGAGCTCTGGAAGACTCGGAGCTATTTCATCGTGCACCAACACTGCATATCCTAGTGAAATGTTTTTCTCATGTCCGCACCGGCACGTTGCACCACTTGTCAAAATTCCACCTTTTTTCGATCACGAATTTTTTAGTTATGCGTTCTTTTGCATTCATGCTTCATAAATTCGTAATTAATGCATGGTATGGAATTAAATTCTGATTTTTGTCGGTTGGCTTCCTAGGTCATCCCAGCATACAGGCAAATTTTTAGAATTTTCGGATAAAGTTCTGATCAAATAGGTAGCATTGGAAGCGGTCCAGGCGTCTGTTGTTGAGGCGTTAGCAAGACATTCATAAATTCGTAATTAATGCATAGTAAGGAATTAAATTCTGATTTTTTGTCAGCAGGCTTCTTAAGTCATCGCCAATGTACATGCCAGTTTTCAAAATTTCGGACAAGGTTTAGATCAAAGTGTTTGCATTAATGCGGTTAAGGCGGCTTTGTTGTTGGGCGGTGAGTGGCACACTTGCCCAAGTCAAACAAGGCCAGGACCTTGCAAGGCCGCCTCATTAGAGGGGAGATTCGAACCCCAAGAGGCGAGCCACAAAAAAGTTTCGAGGCGACCTTTCTGGCGGCTCCCGGGAGGGCCCAGACGCTAAAGACCACACTCCGGGATCTCGGTTTCCCTATCCCCCGTTGAATCCTTCGTTCAAGGGCCCCGCTCGATAAGGTCAAAAATCCAATATCCGTCCGGGAGAACTTATCAAACCCTTGAAGCGTCTACTTGGCCGGCCGTGTAGAAACCAAAGTGTTTTGTCGTTCGGACATTGCGGAGGCTCGAAATGGCGATTCGACTTCGCCACATCGTCAGGAGGCCGAAATTACCCTAGAGACCAAGTTGCACGGTCGGTTTTGCAAAAGAAAGAAACACTTCGCCCTACATTGCAAGATCGGCGACCACCTCCTAGGCCAATTGACTACGAGTGTGTTGGACATGAGATAGTTTGACGCTACCTCGAGAAGGGGTGGTCTTTTGGCCATGAAACTTGGTCCCCTGTGGCAATGTCGACGTTCGAGTCCATTGGCGAGCGAATCCACGATTCGAGGAGGGGAAGTTGCCCGTCCGTCGCCGGGGCCCGGGAGAGGACTTTTGGGGCAAGTCGCTTCCGGATGGTTTTAGGGTCCGTGCTCAAGGCCAAGACCCCCCTCTACGTCAAGACCGGGCGCAAGGTCCTAGTCAAATCGACAAGGATAGAGCCTCAAACGTAAACCCTATGAGTTGCCGAGGTTCTAGCGGGGGTTTGCGTTTTGGGTGCCGAATTTTTGGTCCTTTGCACTTGGGAATTGGGTGATAAGATGCGATTGAGAACGCGAAGCAAGGGGGCCCGGCCGGAATGGAGTTTGGATCTGTACTCCTCCGTCGTGGCGGTTAAGAAGCAAGGCGCGCTTTTGCAAGAAGCAAGACATTCATAAATTCGTAATTAATGCATAGTACGGAATTAAATTCTGATTTTTTGTCGCCGGGGTTCCTAAGTCATCGCCAACATCTGAGGCCAGTTTTCAAAATTTCCGGACAAGGTTTAGATCAAAGTGTTTGCATTAGAAGCGGTCAGGGCAGACTGTTGTTGGGCAGCTGAGCCTGGCACACTTGCCCAAGTCAAACAAGGCGGGACCTTGCAAGGCCACCTCATTAGAGGGGAGAGTCCCGGACCCCGGGAGGCGAGGCCCAAAAAGTTTCTCGAGGCGACCTTTCCTGGCTCCCGGGGGCCGTGCGCTAAAGACCACACTCCCAAATCTCGGTTCCCCTATCCAACCGTTGAAATCCTTCGTTCAAGGGCCTGTCTCGATAAGGTCCAAAAATCCAACATCCGTCCGTGAGAACTTATCAAACCGCTGGCGTCATGCGGTCTAATCGTAGAAACCAAAGTGTTTTGTCGTTCGGACATTGCGGAGGGTCGGAATGGCGATTCGACTTTCGCCACATCGTCAGGGAGGCCGAAATTAACCTAGAGACCAAGTTGCACGGTCAGTTTTGTAAAAGAAAGAAACACTTACGCCCTACGTTGCAAATGATTCGACATGACCACCTCCTAGGCCAATTGACTCACGAGAGTGTGTTGGACATGAGATAGTTTGACGCTACCTCGAGAAGGGGTGGTCTTTTTGGCCATGAAACTTGGTCCCTGGGGCAATGTCGGCGCCCGAGTCCATTGGCAGAGCGAATCACGATTCGGAGAGGGGAAGTTGCCCGTCCGTCGCCAGGGCGTTCGGGAGAGGACTTTTGGGGCAAGCTGCCCGGATGGTTTTAGGGTCCGTGCTCGGCGGCCAACACCCCCCTCACGTCAAGACCGCGAGCGCAAGGTCCTAGTCGAATCGACAAGGATAGAGCCTCAAAGCGTAAACCCTATGAGTTGCGGGTTCTAGCGGTGGTTTTGCGTTTTGGGTGCCGAAGTTTTGGTCCTTTGCACTTGGGACTTGGCTGATAAGATGCAGTTGAGAACGCGAAGCAAGGGGCCCGGCGGAATGGAGTTTGGATCTGTACTCCTCCCGTTGTGGCGATTAAGTAAAGGGCGACTTTTGGAGTAGCAAGACATTCATAAATTCGTAATTAATGCATAGTACGGAATTAAATTCTGATTTTTTGTCACAGGGTTCCTAAGTCATCGCCAACATCTGAGGCCGTTTTCAAAATTTCGGACAAGGTTTAGATCAAAGTGTTTGCATTAGAACGGTCGGGCACTGTTGTTGGGCAGCCGAAGCCGCACACTTGCCCAAGTCAAACAAGGCGGGACCTTGCAAGGCCGCCTCATTAGAGGGGAGAGTCTGGACCCGGAGGCGAGGCCCAAAAGTTTTCGAGGCAGCCTTTCACGGCGCTCCCCGGGGGGCCGTGCGCTAAAGACCACACTCCGAATCTCGGTTCCCCTATCCGGCCGTTGAATCCTTCGTTCAAGGGCCTGTCTCGATAAGGTCAAAAAAATCCAACATCCGTCCGGTGAGAACTTATCAAACCCTGAAGCGTCTGCGGTCGGCCCGTGTAGAAACCAAAGCGTTTTGTCGTTCGGACATTGCGAGGAGGCTCGGAATGGCGATTGACTTTGCCACATCGTCAGGGAGGCCGAAATTACCCTAGAGACCAAGTTGCGGTCGGTTTTGTAAAAGAAAGAAACACTTCGCCCTACGTTTGCGAAAAGATTCGACTGACCACCTCCTAGGCCAATTGACTACGAGTGTGTTGGACATGAGATAGTTTGACGCTACCTCGAGAAGGGGTGGTCTTTTGGCCATGAAACTTGGTCCCTGGGGCAATGTAGGCGTTCCGAGTCCATTGGCGAGCGAATCACGATTCGGAGAGGAAGTTGCCCGTCCGTCGCCGGGGCCTTCCGGGAGAGGACTTTTGGGGCAAAGCTGCTTCGGATGGTTTTACGGTCCGTGCTCACGGCGTCAATACCCCCTCACGTCAAAGACGGCGTAAGGTCCTAGTCGAATCGACAAGGATAGAGCCTGCGAAACGTAAACCCTATGAGTTGCGGGTTCTAGCGGGGTTTTGCGTTTTGGGTGCCGAAGTTTTGGTCCTTTGCACTTGGGACTTGGCTGATAAGATGCGATTGAGAACGAAGCAAGGGGGAACAGCGGAATGGAGTTTGGATCTGTACTCCTCCCGTTGTGGCGGTTAGAAGTAAAGGGCGGCTTTGCAGTAGCAAGACATTCATAAATTCGTAATTAATGCATAGTACGGAATTAAATTCTGATTTTTTTGTCAGCAGGCTTCCTAAGTCATCGCCAATATGAGCCAGTTTTCAAAATTTTTAGGACAAGGTTTAGATCAAAGTGTTTGCATTAGAAGCGGTCCCGCAGGCTTTGTTGTTGGGCAGCCGGTGGCACACTTGCCCAAGTCAAACAAGGCCGGGACCTTGCAAGGCAACCTCATTAGAGGGGAGAGTCCAGGACCCGAGGGAGGCGAGGCCCAAAAAGTTTTTCGAGGCAGCCTTTCTGGCGGGCTCCCGGGGGCCGTGCGCTAAAGACCACACTCCGAATCTCGATTCCCCTATCCGACCCTTGAATCCCTTCGTTCAAGGGCCCTGTCTCGATAAGGTCCAAAAAATCCAACATCCGTCAGGTGAGAACTTATCAAACCCTGAAGCGCCCTGCGGTCGGCCAGTGTAGAAACCAAAGTGTTTTGTCGTTAGGACATTGCGGAGGGCTCGAAATGGCGATTCGACTTCGCCACATCGTCCGGGAGGCGAAATTACCCTAGAGACCAAGTTGCGCGGTCCGGTTTTGCAAAAGAAAGAAACACTACGCCCTACGTTTGCGTGTTAACTGACCACCTCCTAGGGCCAATTGACTACGAAAGTGTGTTGGACATGAGATAGTTTGACGCTACCTCGAGAAGGGGTGGTCTTTTGGCCATGAAACTTGGTCCTCGGGGCAATGTCGGCGTTCCGAGTCCATTGGCGAGCGAATCACGGTCCGGGAGAGGGAAGTTGCCCGTCCGTCGCCCGGGGCCGCCGGGATAGGACTTTTGGGGCAAGCGCTGCTTCGGATGGTTTTAGGGTCCGTGCTGCGGCGTCAACACCCCTCTACGTCAAGACACGGCGCCCAAGGTCCTAGTCGAATCGACAAGGATAGAGCCTCAAACGTAAACCCTATGAGTTGCCGAGGGTTCTAGCAGGGGTTTTGCGTTTTTGGGTGCGAAGTTTTGGTCCTTTGCACTTGGGACTTGGCTGATAAGATGCAGTTGAGAACGCGAAGCAAGGGGCCCGACGGAATGGAGTTTGGATCGTACTCCTCCCGTTGTGGCGGTTAGAAGTAAAGGGCGCTTTTGCGTAGCAAGACATTCATAAATTCGTAATTAATGCATAGTACGGAGTTAAATTCTGATTTTTTGTCAGCAGGCTTCCTAAGTCATCGCCAACATACAGGCTAGTTTTCAAAATTTTCGGACAAGGTTTAGATCAAATTGTTTGCATTAGAGCGGTCCGGGCAACTGTTGTTGGGCAGCCCGAAATGGGCACACTTGCCCAAAGCCAAACAAGGCCAGGGACCTTGCAAGGCAACCTCATTAGAGGGAGAGTCCGGACCCGGAGGCGAGGGCCAAAAAGTTTCGAGGCAGCCTTTCTGGCGGGCTCCCAGGGGGGCGTGACGCTAAAGACCACACTCCCGAATCTCGGTTCCCCTATCCGACCGTTGAATCCTTCGTTCAAGGGCCCTGTCTCGATAAGGTCCAAAAAAATCCAACATCCGTCCGTGAGAACTTATCAAACCCAAGCGTCCCCGGTCGGCCAGGTGTAGAAACCAAAGTGTTTTGTCGTTCGGACATTCGCGGAGGCTCGGAATGGCGATTCGACTTCGCCACATCGTCCGGAGGCCGAAATTACCCTAGAGACCAAGTTGCATGGTCATTTTTTGCAAAAGAAAGAAAACTTCGCCCCACGTTAAAGATTCGGTGACCACCTCCTTGGCCAAATTGACTACGAGTGTGTTGGACATGAGATAGTTTGACGCTACCTCGAGAAGGGGTGGTCTTTTGGCCATGAAACTTGGTCCCCGCGCAATGTCGGCGTTCGAGTCCATTGGCGAGCGAATCACGATTCGGAGAGGGGAAGTTGCCCGTCCGTCGCCGGGGGCCGCCGGGGAGAGGACTTTTTGGGGCAAAGCTGCTTCCGGTGGTTTTAGGGTCCGTGCTGCGGCCAACACCCCCCCTACGTCAAGACCGCGGCGCAAGATCCTAGTCGAATCGACAAGGATAGAGCCTCGAAAGCGTAAACCCTATGAATTGCCGGGTTCTAGCGGGGTTTTGCGTTTTGGGTGCCGTTTTGGTCCTTTGCACTTGGGACTTGGGCGATAAGATGCAGATTGAGAACGCGAAGCAAGGGGAACAGCGGAATGGAGTTTGGATGCATACTCCTCCGTTGTGGCAGTTAGAAGTAAAGGGCAGCTTTTGCAGTAGCAAGACATTCATAAATTCGTCAAGGACACTTGCCCAAGTCAAACAAGGCCAGGACCTTGCAAGGCCGTCTCATTAGAGGGGAGAGTCCGAACCCCAAGAGGCGAGCCCCAAAAAGTTTCCCGAGGCAGCCTTTCTGGCGGCTCCCGGGGGCCCGTGACGCTAAAGACCACACTCCCGGATCTCGGTTCCCCTATCCGACCGTTGAATCCTTCGTTCAAGGGCCCTCGTTCGATAAGGGCCAAAAAAATCCAACATCCGTCCTGGAGAACTTATCAAACCGCCACCCCAGGCTCAAACATGCCACCCCAGGCTCAAACATTCGTAAGTAGTAGCAATAGAAGATTGGTTAAATCCGGAATGTGATTTTGACTGCATATATGGCTCGGGAATGTCCAAATTAGCATAAGGACAAACTTTCATGACCATCAGATGAAAAAAAGGCACCAAAAAAATTAAAAAGTGTTAGACGTCGCTATAACAAAATACGTCGCGGACACGTCGCATGCGACGTTAAACCGTATATACGATTTTGAAATCGTATATACGATTTTGAAATCGTATATACGATTTCAAAATTACGTCGCATGCGACGTCGCGACGTCGCATGCGACGCCGTAGTGTTTTTTTCTGATCCGCGGGCGTCTTTCCGGGGACCATTCCTAGGCTTCCTTCTATCGACTATTTTGGGCGATCTTCGGCGCTACGACCTTGAACGACTTGCAAGCACTCTTTTTAAGGTTAGTAGATCATGGTTTTTGGATTGAATGGTTTTTTGGATTGAATGATTTAGTGTAGATTTCAAAATTTTTTTTCTATCTCTTTCCTTCTTTTTCTTCTTCTTGTTTCTTCATTCTTCTTCTTTTTCCTTCTTTCCTCATTTCTTTCTTCGATTCTTCCCTTATTTCACTCTTCCATTCTTCTATCTTCTTCCATTTCATTCTCTTATTTCTTCCATTCTTCTCTTTCTTCCATTCTTCTCTTTCTTCCCCTAATTTCTTTTTTCTCCTCTTTCCCCTTCTCTTCTTTCTCCTACCCTTCTCTTCTTCTTTGATTCATTCATTTTTTTTCTTTCTTGTTTTACTATTTCTTCATCCTTTTTTTTTTTTTTTTTGTTTCTTCTTCGATCTTTTTTTTCCGTTGTTCTTATTCTTCTAACTCTTTGTTGCTTTCTATTTCGATTTGGACCCGTCAGGATCTTGTTACACACGTCCTTCTTTTGGTAAGTTGATGGCTTGCATTTTATTTTTTATAATTTTAAGCGGGTTAAAAAAATTGATGGAGTGGCTTGTTCAAGGGCGGGTGGCTCCACCTAGAGTGGGAGGACCATGTACCGGGTTCAAGTCCACTTCACTATGATCATATATTTTTCCTAGGTTAAGGAGTGGCTTGTTCAAGGCACACGGGCGGCTCCACCTAGAGTGGAGAGGGCCACGTGCAGGGTTCAAGTCCATGACCACTTGTTATTTTTAGGTTTAAAATAAAATTGTAGTGGCTTGTTCAAGGGCACTGGAGGGCTCCACACACAGTGGAGACGCGACCGTGTGTTCGGGTCCAAGTCGACTTTTCTTGTAATTCTTAGGTAGAGGTGGCCAAATCTAGCTTATAACCTAAAAGCGTATGTTAGCCAACTCTAGCTTTTAATCGACTAATCCAGTTGGAAGGGGCTCATTTCGATGATGGGGAGCCGCTTGAAAAGAAGGTACATGACCTAGTCATAGTCTTATTTTTATTCTTTTGTTTTGTGTTAATCTATCGATTTATAGAAAAGGCAAAGAGTGATTGCAAAATTGAAGTCAAATGCCAAAAATTGGGAGGCGATTGGTCAAAGGTCCCTAAACCACTTAATCATCCATAAGGAAGATATCAAGGTATTTGTTATTTGTTGCCATTCGTTCAATTCGAAATAAGACATTTAACTTGTCATGTTGTATTCCTTGCAATCGGATCACTTTCGAGCGATGCAAAGGATTCCAAAAAAACATCGCCTCCGGACCGCCAAGGCAACTTCAAGCAAACCAATTCCGTCTCACTTGGGTTCCGGCGGCCTAAAAAGCTTTTTACATAGATTCGTAAATGCTATAAACTCTTAGTTCACGTTAACTTTCAATGTCATTGTCTAATATTGGTCGTATTGTTATAGAATTGGCTATACGGGTTTTCCCCTAACAGGGAACACGTAGAGATAGCCACTACTCGCCTCTTGCCTCTTGTATATGATATTGTAACTAACTATTACAATTCTTTCCTTTTTTTTAAAAAATTTTTTTTAATTTTTTTTAATTTTTTTTTTTTTAATTTTTTTTTAATTTTTTTTTTATTTTTTTTCGTCCACCCGCCGCCACGACGCGACGCGTCCGCGTGCACGCGACGCCCCGCGGCGACGCCCCGAGTCACGTCTAAGTCTCGTCTGCGCGACGCCCGAAGCGACGATACCGACGTCCGATGCGACGCGACGCCGCATGCGCGGCGATGTCGAACGGCGTCGTGGGGCGTCTGCGGCGACGCCGTCGGGCGTCGCATAGAGGCGTCGCTTCGCCGCGCTATAGACGTCGCTAAATGACCCTTTTCTTGTTGTGATTATTTTGTTTGTTGAGAAACCTCTTATGTATTTTCATTGTCTAACCTGTTTTGGCACTTTAAATATTGCAGGAATCAGGTCTCTTTGGACCATCTGGTTATTTGTTCTAGCATAGTTATGGGGGGCTCCAGACACACCGGTAAACACAAAATTTATTTGAAAAAATACATCATTCTTCTTGAAGATTATGTGTTGTGATGTTCAAGGACATGTTCGGTTATGGTTTACACTAGAAACAAAACTCCCATCCCATTTGTCCCTCTTGCTTACACACCCCCAAAGAGAAGGCGGGAGAAGCACTCAGGTTCACTATAGGTATCAATAGGTGACACAAACAGTATAAACCCAGGAAAAGCATTCACCGATTTAGCAATGGGAAAAGATACAGAAAGTCCAATGGTAGAGAAAGGCCTAGTAAATGATGTCCAGGATATGACTGCCGCTGATCCAGAATTTGCCCAGGTATGTCGCTGTTTCATTAGATCATTTTCCTTCTCTGCTTACGAAATATGTAACCATGAAATTTGTGTAGGTTTTCGCTCACGAGATGGTTGCTGACATAATGAGTAAATGTCGCATCGAGAGAGGATCAGAACCTCCCAAGATACCTCTTTGTCGTATCTTGCGGAATCTTTAGCAATTATGGTAGTACTACTTATCCTTTTTAGGGCCATTCCACACTGGCCGTTATGTTAGGTTAAATTTTTAATCTAACGGATGCTCCTTTATGTTAAGATAATCTAACTACAAGATTTCACTTCACACTTTCGATTAGATTAAAAATTAGCATAACAGAAACCGTTAACAAAAGACTTCACACTGGATGGTATCGTTAGGTTATGTTACACCTAACCTAACGGAAACCGTTACAAAATACTTCACACTGCACGATACCATTAGGTTATGTTACACCTAACCTAACGAAAACCGTTATAAAGCACTTCACACTATATGACTACATGACGTCGTTAAGTTACATTAATAACATAAAAGAGAAGAGAGAAGAAATTCCAGACATATAGCGAGTCAACTTCTCTACTTTCACCAATAATATCCAAGAATACCAATTGAGTTGTTTTCAAGAAAAGTATTGTTTTGAAATCTTAAATCGGAATGGAGTTCAGTTCCCGAGGTCTACATTTTGGGAAACAAAAGCACTTGCATTTACAATGCCACATGTAGGCCTTATTAGAATCTAACTAATGTTCACAGCTACTTTTGTTTTTTTTTTACACCACATGGTATGTTCTTGTCTACAACCTACCCATACTGTAATGAAGCATTTGACTTCACCAAACACAGGTGCCCCTAAGTAAGGCTTATAGAACAAGTTTGTTGGAAAAATGGCTCACATTACAGATCATGATGAATAAACAGGACATCATCCTTATCTGTTTTTCACATTCATGGTATGTATATGATCACATTAAATGATTTGTGAGCTTTCTTTCATCAGGCTCCTGCACAATTTATCTTCCATGGTTTTCTTTACAAAAGCCATGGTAGGCCTACTTTCCCTACTCATGTCCACACAGGCCAATGCAAACAAAGCAACAAATTCATCATGGTCACTTGACCTTTTAATGCGGGATCACTTTCGGGGAGGCTCAAGTTCTGTTCCTGCTTCACAAATTTTCTCCTCGCCCAACCAACCAGCAATATTTCTTCTTCACTCCGGGCAACGAGAGCTGTTGGATAGGCATATTCACCCCTTATTCCTTAATCGACACCGTACGTAAAGTTCCTCGTTTGTGGGGTATGCAAGTACAAAATTTGCTATACTGTATAACAAGATTCGCAAAATACTATAAGATTTCAAGCGGAATACTATATGATGTTGATTTAAATGCGTGCAAAATACAATTATGAGGGCTCTCACGCCTGCCCACGTCACCCCCGTGTGAATATGCACCCAAACCAAAGGGGGTTTAAGGGGATTTTAATTTAAATGTGTTGGACCCAATGGTTGTGTTAATTAATGTCAATGGTAGTTATGTGTTGGTTGTTAATGTCAATGGTTGTTATGTGTTGGTTGTTATGTGTTGGGGATTTAATTTTTATATGTTGGATGTTAATGGTTTGTGTTGCAAAAAATTTTTTGGGCCCTTCGGGGGCCTTAGGGGACGATCACCTCCCAGGGTGTGACAAAATTTTAGAATTCAAAAAAAAAAAAAAAAAAAAAAAAAAAACTAGAATTCATTTGAGGCTTTAATCACCTGTAGCTTTTGAATTTCATCACAATAAAACAAATAGAACATAAGTAAAAGTTACCATAAAGATAGAGCAGATTGATCCCATTATTCGAAAGTCATAAAGTTTGCAACACCCATACACAAACATTTTTCAACCTGGAATTTAACAAATACAGCCTTTGGCCTCCATGGATTCTTGTGGTGGGAAACCAAAGTGGGAAATTTTCTCGCTTGTTAGCACAAAGATCTAGAAGCCTTGGAATTTGCTTAATAAGCGCCTCAAAATCTAAAAATGCATGGCAATTTTTGCAAGCTTCATTTGGAATGAGCCATAAAACAATATCCAATAGCACAATCCTCTGTAATAATCGGTGGTAGGATGTGAAAGTCTACCAAACCCGCCGAAAAATTGCTGTTTTAGCATAGATAACTACTTAACCAAACATATCTATATTATACATTATCAAAAAGATCTCGGAGAGAGCTTTCCAACGCAATAAAAATAATCTGAAACAGAGCTCTGGATCAAAAGTTATGATAAGAAATGTGTTGCCGGTGGGGAAACTGCACTAAATGTTCCCTTCAAGCCCTTCATGTGCCCAACCCGGCCGAAAAATTGCTGTTTTAGCATAGATAACTTAACCAAACATATCCATATTGTACATTATCAAAAGATCTGGGAGAGAGCTTTCCAACATAATAAAAATCATCTCAAAACAGAGCTCGGATCAAAAGTTATGATAAGAAATGTGTTGCCGGCGGGGAAACTGCACTACATGTGCCCTTCAAGCCCTTCATGCGCCCTTCAAGCCCTTCATGTGCCCATTATGCACCACACACACAAAAAGAGGGCTTTTGTTGTGAGCCATTGGTTGTTGACCATTATGCACCACACGCACAAAAAAAAAGACTTTTGTTGTGAGCCATTGGTTGTTGACCATTGAAAAAAAAAGGCTAAAATCAATGGCTCAGAAATGGTGCACTCTAGATGTACGCATTAGTACATCCATTTGAATACATCACGAAATCATAGGAAAACCTTAGTGAAAAGCGTACAAAAACACAAAGAAAACCCCCTGTTATTATGCTACATATTCATCATCATCTGCAACTTGATGCATCCGGGCTTTCTTTCGGCAACCTGGTTAGTAACAGTAAGTTCTAAGAATACTACTTTATTTAGATAAAGACTGGTCTAGTACCTGCAAGACAACATTATGGATGAAAGATGCTTGTTCTGCAATCCTTTTATCTACACACGGTGGACAACCATAACCCCAACATGTGATTCTTGAAGCAGGAATTCCTAGTCTTGTCATTGAACTACTACTCCCTGCATCCGGAACCTCACGCAGAAGCATGCTAAGCAATGCAGCCGTCCCTCCTCCAAGGGAGTGCCCAACAATAACAAGTCCATAACCCTGCAGAATATTGAAAAGAAACATTCGAGTAAAGGGAACAATGGAAACTGCAGGATGACTAATTGATCAAAGCATGTGCTTTTAAAGCACGTAACATTCATTCCAGATGCGTTAGATAACCATTTTCATTAACATGACCTAGCCCCTCTTAGCACAAACTACCATCATGCATGTTCCATTCCACTAAATATGGCATTTTATTACATAACATTTCCCAAGAATGTTAGAGCTGCAGGACCTGTTAGCACAACATATGAGACATCTAAAACCTCATCTTTTCCCTTTTTCTTTCCGAGCAAACATACGTCATTTTCACAATATACCTATTGCAACCACACGGATCTATCATTTTAGCAAAAACCATTGGCAAAATCATGTTGCCTTATAAATAGCTTTACCGCATTTGTTGCAAGCAACTTTTGCAATTCGTGTAGTTCATTATCCATCAGCCACCTTGCGGCCGCCAACATTCCAGAATGCGCATAACTGAAAATGAATAATGGATCTTATTTGGCATCAAAGTTAAATGCCCAAGAACCTTACACAAAGTCACTCACAGAGACTAAAGAGATAACGGCAGAAGGTCGATAATGGACAATAAGAAGATAACCTTTGATTCAGTTATACATCAACACTATGCTAGTCATTAGACATCCTATTCTTTTGCATAGCTCTGTTTTCTTACAAGAATAGAATCAAAAGCTCCCTTTCAAAAAATAATATTGTTCAGTGTACTACTTCAGCAGCTCAATGCAATTTAGCAACTTGGTTAATTTGGATACACTGAACGTGAAAGGAACATAACTTATGCTGTTCTGTGGCAGTTTTATCTTTGAATCCCATCATGCAGAATGGTATGAGATAGTGTTGATTTCATCATACATAACTAAAAGAAGAATTTAATAATAACAACTTGCCTTTTTCTTCGCAGAAGCCTCTGAAATCTACAACATGTCTGTGATGAATGCGCTCCAAAATTTGGACCTCTTCAGAAAGACCTTGGAAGAAACTCTGCAATGCCACTATGCCACTATGCCTGCAATGCACAGAGAGAGGCCAAACCAATCATAAAAATATTCTGCTATAATGTTGTCTACTGTAAGTTCTACTCCAAAGCTGTATCCATATAGGAGGGCCATGATCCAGCTACTTGTGGCAGCAATCTCACTGTTAACTATACCATTTGTTGGGGCACATGTACCTGTACCTGTACTATTTGTGGCATCTGACATATTGCTGCATGGCATAAACATCTAGTATAAACATCTAGTAAAATGGAAGATTGCCATAATGTATATTCTATGAAGATAAATGAAAATACTGCAATGTGAGCAATGTGAATGAAATATAGATTCTAAAATAAATGGTGGACAAAAAGGAAGTAGATAAAACCCTACTGAAAACAATCCAGAAAAAAGATATTTGATACAAAATGGTAGACAACAGAAGATATGAAATGAAATGATACTTCAAAACCTACTGAAAATAATCCAGAAAACAATCTTTGATATGCATAGAAACGATTGCTTACCTTTAAAAAGCTATTTGCACTTTGGAAAATCGGATGCAAGCTTCAAAAGCTCCAAACTAGAACCACCTGGTGTCGGCTGGGATCCGGAAGACGCGATTTGCCGCCTTCGATCATCCGTAACGGCGCTTAAGGGGTGCTCCATGGCAGGGGTTAACTTACGACGTGAATTTTTAGAGTCCGTTAACTGCTGTTAAAACTTAACCTAACATAATGTTAGTATGAAGCACAGTTAAAGGGCACCGTTAAGCTAACTGAACCGTTATTTCTTAACCCCCTCCTAACTTAACGGCATGTCTTAACGGCAGCTGTGTGAACCCCAGATAGCTAACTTTTTCTAACGTAACGGATTTTAACCCCCCAGTGTGAAGTGGCCCTTAACGTATCAGCATTCTTCCTGTGTATGCAGAATCAATAGCTTCAGTTTTCTCAAAAAGGGAATCTCCAGTTCAGAAAGAAAGAAGACGTAGACGTTGTCTACTTGTAGATGACGAGTGTGTAGAAGGATGAGGACTTCATGTCGTCTAGGTTTTCATAACATTATTATGGATTATAGTATCTTGTCTTCCATAGTTCACTTCAAACTATTTCTTTTAAACTACTTCTACATACTTTGGATTATAGTATTTTGTCTTCCATAGTTCACTTCAAACTATTTCTTTTAAACTACTTCTACATACTTTAATGCAGTATTATTTGCTATAGTATGGAGTCTTCAATTGCATCTTCTACACCTCAAAACCAATGGCAAAAGCAGAATTTGATGTGACAATCTAAAAAAACCCTCTAAACCCTTCCAAAAAAAACCCTCCAAAAATTCGCACTCGGTAATCATGGCTTCAAAATCAACATAGACTGCACCATCTATGACTTGGTGGTTTTAGGAGAATTTAGTGTGCCACATCTTTATCTTTGTTGCTACATGATGTATAATTGATGTAGTGGTTGTTAGCTACAGAATCACAATTTCCATATCATGTTTGACTTGAGGGTAACTGTATTCAAAAATTTGTTCAAGGACTTATATGAGAGGATGCCACACTGTAGATACATTAGTCTTCTTAAGGTAAAAGTTTTTACCATTATATGACTATAAGATCGATTATACAATGAATGCTTCTGCTATGATAATGAGTGTGTGCAGCATTATGAGTGTTGTATATCGTAAGGAATGCTTCTGCAAATAAAGTTTCGTTCTTGATATCTACCTGTATTTTCTCCTAGATATTGTCACACAACAAAACACATTAATGTGCTTTTTATGATTGCATAAGCTGCAAACATTATCTGGCTTATTATATTTACTAGATTTTGTAAAGGAGACAGTGGATTTTGTTGGTTGTACTTGACCTGTCTGCATGGACTGAAATCTTTACAAGTAAAAGATCACAAAAGGGGCAGGATGAAGTTGCAAAAGATTGGCTTGATTTGTTTTTCATTTGGTCTTCTAAAAAACTTCTTAGGATATTTAATCTATATTTCCTTCTGCTAATTGCCGTCCCTTTTCCTTTCTTATAAATTAACCTTGGAAAATTGTTAAGTCAAAAGCAATAATTTGAAATAGAATGTGATAAGAATAAATGTTATGCATTCTCCCACTTTTTGTTTTGTCTACAGTCAATTACATGCAGTTAAGCGTTGACATTACGTTAGGAAATTATTAAAGCGCATGCTTGCTAAAGTGGATGCTTACCTCCATTAGAGCGTGTCATTGTTGGAATCTTTGAAACGTCGAGACGAAATTCTATCCTTCAAATGCAAAGTTAATACAATGACGATACTGTCATTAGACAATTTCAATAACAAAAATATTTACATAAGCAAATCATGACCATCCTTGCAAGCATCAACCTATGATGTTCTCAGAAGTTGCACATATATGGACATTAAAGGCCAAGTGAAAATATAAGACATGACATTAAAATGTTTTTGGGGGAGGGTGCCCATCGGTGATATGCCATTTCTGGCCAAAAGCAAAATTTTGAAATGTTTTACAATTTTTCCGACAAAGGTTTTTGGATTTTATTTTGGGCTAGGGTTTGAGCCGTTTTTGAAAGATGGTACTAAAGATTGAGTTGTTTTGAAGGATGGTATTGTAATGCTCGCTCCAAAATAGTTGATTATCCATCTCCATTCAAAAATGCAAAGACGATTCTCAAGCCGAAGGGCCGATTTTCAAGCAAGCTATACTTCTTAATAAGAACCAAGATGAAAATTTGTATTTTTCATATCTGTACCTATCTTTTAATAATGTACTTACTAAGCGCGAAATTTAGAGCATAAAGTTTGGGTATATCTTCCCAAATTTTCTAGATTAGAGAAACGTTTACTTGGCCCCCACATTCCTTATAAAGCAATGTTTAAACGCAAAGTTAATACATTAATGATACTGTAATTAGACAATTTCAACAACAGAAATATTTGCATAAGCAAATCATGTCCATTCTTGCAAGCCCTAAACATGTGATGTTCTCAGAAAGTTGCACATTTATGGACGTTAAATGCCAAGTGAAAACACAAAGACAAGACTTTCGCGTGGCAACGTAAATTTAATTGCCTCCCGCATTCCATATAAAACATTATTTTCTCTTTTGAAATCTATAAACACAAAGTTTGATAATGTCATTATAAAATTCAATAACAAAATGATAACGTTAAAGACCGAGCAAAAACACATGCTAGGACATTAGCCCGGCAACGCCGGGCACACGTTTACTAGTCTCATTTATTAATAAAAATTCTTTTTGAAGTATAACTTTGTTTTAAATGTGTAATGAAATTTCTTTGTTTGAGTTGTATTCTTGGTGTTCTTGACTCGGGATCCGAGAAAACAGAGAGAAAGATATAGGATGCTTCGACCCACCCTAACACAAAAATACTCAATTCCAAAATCATCCTTCTGTTATTGTGAATGCCCATAAGCTACCATTTTCATAGACTTTGCTTAATATTATGTAATTCACTTGAAACCGTCGACATGCATAGTGGCATATCAAAGTCTTGTCTTCATCAAAAGGTCTTATCTAAATCCGATATGACCTTACTTTGTTAAGGCAAAGGCTTCTAGTCTGTTCTTAAGACTATCTTATGGCAATGAAGAGCTAATCACAAGTGGCATTTAATTGTCATTATTCTAAAAGGTTTGAGGCTATAAATTAATTAAGAAATTTATTAAATGTTTGGCAATGATGATGCTTTCTTGCAGGATCACCCCATTAGTCTATACTAATGATGGATTCTTTTCATAGACATGCATAGTGCCATATCAAAGTCTTGCACATGCATAGTGCCATGTCAAAGTCTTGCATGTTGGCATATCAAAGTCTTGTCTTCATCATTAAGGATTAGCCTAGAATCCTTTAAGATATATAGTTAAATAGATAGATAGGTAGTATCTACCATAGGGACATATAATGCCCCCTAAATGTCTAAAGAGAGACTTGAACACAAAGTCCACAAACAACAAGGAGGAACTTATCTTTCCATTGTTTAACCCAAAATCATCAACCCCCTGTGCTTTTGATGGGGATATCCATGCAAGGGGTTTGTTATAGCAAGATAATAAATATCATAAATATCTTCAAGATCAGTCCTGGATTAATGCGCTTCAGGCAGAGTACATGCCTGAACTTGCTGGCTATTTGCCCCTCTGGATTGCGGAAGCCTTGTAGAAGGTCCGTAAATACATGTATGATGAATTGAGGATAGAGTACGCTCAACTTTACTTACAACACTTAAACTCATTCAACAGTCAATGCGCCTATATCTTGAGAGCCAACCCATTCCTGTGGATTGGGCTCCTCCCCCTCTGGATACTCTCCTCCCCTTGTCCTGTATGGGAACGTTGGTGTCAAGCCCTGGATCCGGATCTGCTTCAGGAATTCTGCACTCAAGCCCAGAAGCCCATGATGCAACATGCTCCCCAATACGACACTCTCTATGCATCACTGGGAGCACCTCCACGCCGTCAGTTTCTCATTTCTGATTGGCACTCATCCTTTTGGACCAAGGCTTTGGCTGGTCATGCTGATTGGACCCCCGCACATATCTCTACAGATCTTTGTTGGGATCCACGCTTTGTGCGTCGGAATGTCTGGCAAGAAGAGAAACCTTGGATCATAATAGGAATTCTATCTAATCCCAAATGAAAGAGGTTGGAAAACCACGACCATTGCAGTCTGGGGATTCACTCAGTTTTTGAAAGAGATGCCACTTCCCCAGATCCGTCTTTTCACAAGCAAACGGGTTTCTATGCCACTTTGAAGTGTCTTCTCACCTGCTCTATGGCTCGCAGTCGTCGAGTCTACTATTGCAATTACAATGCCAGTGCAGGTGCTTTTGGCCTCCAGATATGTCTGCTGATTGAATGCCAGTTTGTTCCAGCAGAGGCTCATCATGCCTTTGAAGACATTGCACAGTCTGCATTTCTGTCGGATGCATCCCCCCTACTGGGATAAACACTGTGGATGCCTTGAAAGACCGATCGGATCTCATTCAGAAGTATCATTCCGAGGCTCGACCTCATAATCGCCAGGATTGTTTCAATCAAGTCACAGGTTTTCCCGAGACAGTGCCTACTTTTCTCTCCTCCGAGTGTTCTTTGGTAGGGGAAAGTGTTAGTCCTATGCCACCAGGCACTGGACTATTTCTGAGCACAACACAGGCCAGCACACAAGAGCCCATAGATAAGGGTCAAGGTCAAGCAGGAGCGTCAGGTAACAAATTCACGCCCATGTGGAGACCCACGACCATGCAGAAACCCATGCTCCTGTCAAAGAAGAGGACAAGGCAAGACAAGTGACCACCTCCGGGGAGTGCAGCCTTAACTTAGCAGGATTCGCGGCACTAATGACGGCACTGAAAAGATTCCCTCAAATCAAGCATATGATCCAGGAGTTGGTAATCGAGATCATCAAGGCTCTGCCATATATCTATTTTGGGCCTGAGGTCGTTGCACTATATGTATATCAGTATTGTTTAAGTTTTAGATGAGACTTAGTATCGTCTTGTTTCTGTTTTTCATCTTAGCATCTTGTGAGACCTCATGTACTCTTTTTGATATTATCTTGACATACAGTTTCCTTTGCTTTCATGTTTTGTTCTTTCTTTTCTTATCTCTTTTGCAAAATCTCGCATGACACACTATACTAAGGATTTGTCAATTTGTTCCAAGGGTCCTCACAGAGGGCTGTCTTGCAGACAATCCTGAACCCAGACCCTAAACAGACCTTACATATAAACATAGAATCCTTAAGACTATAAAGTATTCAATCCTCTTGGACAATCGAGGTGATGTTACTAGAAGGAAAGCAAGATCCATATTCTAATACTTTTGAGTCCCTAAGTCACCCAATCTATCAAAGATAGTTAAGGGCATGTCAGAAAACTTTGAGATGAGCATTGGAGTAACTTAGACAATCAAATACTAGAAACTAGAATTGGCTTCAGGTTTATAAAGACTGGAATGAAGAAGCATATTGCCAAGGAATGTCAGCAAATAAAGGCCAAGCAGTTGCGTGTGCTAGGAACCTTTGGATGTCCCAAATACTAAGTGGGAAGTCATCACTGTGGATTTCATAGTAGGTCTTCAATGAATTTTAAGGGGACATGATGCCTTGATGGTGGTGGTTGATAAGCTCTCCAAGATGGCATGCTTTATGTCGTGTCGAACCACTGACACCGCAATGAATACGGCATACCATTTCATGAAAGAGATTTTCTGACTTCATGGTATGCCAAGGACGATTATATTATATATGGACACCAAGTTTAGTGCTTTTTGGACAGACTTCTTTAGCACTATATAGGCCAAGCTTTCCATAAGTATGGCTTATCACCCACAGATAGATGGTCATATGGAAGCACAGATATTTGAATGAGCTAGTAATCTCTACTTGTTTTCGCTTCTAAGAGAATGCATAGTTGTTATCCAAATTGGTTCCAAAAGGCACTATCTTGGTCTTCCCCAAATTAACTCTCATTCATGTTGCATCACGAAATGCTGTTAACGTGTCTAAGTATCTTTGCATTGCCTTTTTAATTCTTCATTGCAACAGAATGTCATCAGCATATAGTAGTAGAAGAATTGCATAGCCTGCAAGTTGCACTCCATCTCCTCCTCGCATCGGAAGGAAGGGAGGGAGGGAGCGAGCGAGCGAGGGAGGGAGGGAGGCAGGGAAGGAATGAAGGTTTATTATTTTTTGTCTACTAGACCATCAGGTCTATGGCATTTGTTCATTACATTCTAAGATTGGTCATCTAAAAAGCATACATCATCTTTCTCTGTCCGGGAGGCCTCCTCTCTTATAAATGTTTCATAATCAGCATACGTTTACTTGTAATCATCTAAAATGTTTTTATAGCCTATAACACAGTTCTCTGTCAACTCCTTTTGTTAGAAAACCGCCAACAACTTCTGCCGGAAGAGAGAGAGTGTGTGTGAAGTGTTTACATCTATTGAGATCTAGCAGGTCTGTGAGACGAACAAAATAACATATCATAATCATAAGTTGCCACCGATATCATCAGTATAGGAACTATTTACACTTTCTAAAAAATTATCACAAGAACAATCATTATCAATCTTATAGAGTACATTTCTCTAGTGTGGAGTATACAAAATGACATGTTTTCCTAGTTTAAGCTCTAATAATATCCCTTCATATATCCCGTATTTGCACATGAATCCTTGTGGTGAAAAGTATTCTAAGGTTTTGTAGAAAATAGACTACGCAAATCCTCCTATCATTGAAGGAGATGAAGAGATACTAGAACCTACGAGGATTCTTACACATCAAGATATAGTATCACGAACAAACCTTATATTGCAAAATGCGTTTTGCCTCATCTGTCATGAGCAGATCACTTCTGCAGTTCCAGAACTAATCCTATCTTTGAGCATATCATTTAATTTGACATTGGCAGTCCTAAATCTTTACTCACACAGCTACATCCCTAAATAAGTTGGACTATTTATTATCAAAAAGCATGCTTCCACCTGTAACTTTATTGGACATCGTGCCCTCAAGTTGCATGCTATAGAATAGATTAAGGCCTTCAATATTATAATGTATGTTATGATTGGAAGATAACGATGGAATCGTTTTGTTGACTTTGTGTCATTTAACCTCACCTTAAACAGTCTGAAGGTAACTTCCAACATGATGGTCACGCACATCTGAATGACATTTCTGGGAGGTTCAAGCTTAAGTTCCATAGCAGATGCACAATGTTTTTGAATGTAATTTAAAGCAGAATGTTGGGTTGGTGAAACATTATTGAACATTGTTTTATGACATCTTTTGATAAATTCATGAAACTGAATATTTGGAGAAACGTTTTATTTTAACACTAGAGTTGTCCCGGTGATCATTTCTGGTCCATGGACCATAAATGGTCCACCATACCCCTGCCACTTAAACTGATATATCTCACAAGAGAAATTTTAATTTTAAAATATACCACCACTATTTGAGTCTTCACTTGATTCTTAACGACCTGTGAGAATTTCATGACCACTTAATTCACCTTTATATTGGTATGATTGTTCAAACTTTGGAGAATTTGGCAGTTTTTACAACACTCTAGAACTGCATTCTTCAATTTTCTAGCATAAAAGTGTCTAAACCTTGCTAAATATAAAATTAATTGATATATTATGATAAAACATATCAACTTGCATGTTTCCATGTTTGGCCGCTATCATTTGATATCAATTGAAGTCATCAAACCCTATTTTGCTTAAATTGTTGCATGAGGTTCAAGAATTATTTCTCTCTTATTATTACAAGTTTTGACCTAATTTTTTTTTTTTGAAGAACGTGTTTTACTTCATATTATACACTCAAAAGATTACAAAGTACTTCAAGAAGTAAGAAATATCCCTGAAGCATCAATCACTTTTAGATGATCACTCCATATTGGAAATTTAATACGATCAGGCCAATTGGAGATCTGAAAGCAATTATACAACTTCTTACGAATTTCTTGAAGTACCACCTGAGAAGAAATATGCTTATCATAAAAGACCTTTCTTCGCCTTCGCTTCCATACACTCCATATTAGCCAAGACTTTGCCATGTGAAATGCAATCCTTTTAGAAGCAGTCCACTGATTTGGATAAATACCCAAAAGAAAGTGCTGACTATCCAAAGATACTCCAAAAAGAGAATGCAACCAGGACCTAAGACTACTCAGCTCTGCACACAAATATAAACAATGCTCCAATGTTTCAATGCACCGCTCACACATTGGGCAAAGTGGGCTTACTCCCGGCTTAAAGCGATGAACCATCTCATTAACTCTCAAAGAGCGATGAATCACCTGCCAAAGTAAAACATTTACCTTTGGAGGATTATATTTAGACCAAACAAGGTTCCAGATGGATTGCCATTGAGAAGCAAAGTCTGTAAGTGCCATTTTCGAGAAGGTGATAAAGTACTTGAGTATTTAAGGTGTATATTAGTTTTGACCTAATTTTTGTGACAATGAGTCCTTAACTAGATAAGCTATACTCCAAGGAATTTTTTATATGTTTATATGTTTCATTAGTATCGTTATTAATTAAAGAAATTATTGTACAGAATTCAAAATAAAAATATGGGTTAAAGTGCTTCAATAAACCCCATGTATAAGCCTCATCATGATAGTAAATGGTGCAATTCTAATTAACTCTATATAGGAATTTACTTTATCAACATAAATATAGTATAACTAATGTATAACAATGCATTATCAAGATCTAAACAAGATCTAATATAACAGGATGAACACAAAGAAAGGTTCCAAAGTGCATTGATTATGCCCTTATAGGTCTAAAACTCAACAATGATGTAGGTCATGATGGTTATTGATGAATAGAGGACAACATCACGAAGCTTAGCCATGACTATAGATAAATAGATCAAAAGACTTTCCGTACCTGTTTTTCTAGTTCATCTAAAATATTAACTTATTACACTACATTTCTCCCATAAACCTTTTAAATGGCTCAATATATGATAAAAAGGGATATTGAGATCCTTGGTGTGGTCTTATTAGAAAAAAAAATAAAGATACCTACTTACTTTCCACTGTTATAAAGTTAGACAATGTGTGGCTGCTTTAAAGTGTTGTAGTCTAAGTATGACCATAGTACATATAGATCATTTATGATAGGCCATAATTTTTGAACCTTTGTTAGCAATATATATCTCAAATTTCATGCTAGAGTACTATATTATACACAAGATTTGAATATAAATAAGCATGGACTATTTATAGGTTCAGGATTAAACCAGCTGGATTGAAAACATTTCTCTATTTATTTGCGCTGGCTCTATTCATTTTGTCCCCTACAACATGATATTATGATTGGTTCCTCAAAAAAAAAAAAACATGATATTATGATTTCTCATTGTCTATAAAATAATCTCATACATTCAAAGTAGCCCTTAATTACTTAAGTTTTGTGCTTCGATATCACCTTTTAGATAGACAATCCTCCCTAATCAACTAATGTTATCATCATATATAATGTAGTATAAACCATATTCTAAAGAATTGATTAAGACGATGATGCTCTTGACTTTTAAATGAGAGGTCATATGGACCAATAATTGGCATCGACATAGCAAGTCTATCTTGATCTTCTTTAGTCATACTTTTTCATATTTCTCATTGGTTCATCTTGCATTGCTATCTTAACTTTGGGAAGTTTTGAAATAAGGGGTTTGTTCATTTTTAAGGCACAAATCTAGATATCAAATATGGAAAACATTTGATGATAACTTGGAACTAATACTAAAAGTTTTAGCCCAAACCTAGCAATGGATATTTTTCATTGATAGAGGATCTCATGAAATACTAATATCCTAAAATTCAGCTTGAGATCGAATAAGGTAAAGAAGTTATTGATTTAAAATGAATCTGTGGACCAGTAATGGTCTTACGTACAGAAACCTTTATTGATTTATCATGATCGTGCCTTTTGCTCTTTTTCTTTACTTGTTTTTTCATTGGTCTCATATCTATACAAGCATTCATATATGTTTTTTTCAATGACATACTATTTCAATAAATTTCCTTCAAATATAACAAAATAAACATCAATTAAAAGTCACTTAAAATTGTTTCTATAAGTCAAAGCTGAAGCTTCAAATTACAGGCCAACAAATATTTTTTATGCATGAAGCAATTAGTCAACTACTTATATACCAAACTTGAAGTAAAAAATCATTTTCATGCAAAAGTTATAGAATTTTAATTGAAACAGCCTTCTGGGAACCAGTATTGGTCCACAGAAAACAGAAAACTGTTTTGACCCTGTCATGTTTGACTGACTATATCTTCCTTTCTAGACTTCAGATTGGAACAAGGTTTTTTGTGTATTCATCCTTATCTCATATAGAAAAATACCATTATAATGAAAAAAATCAAAAAAATCCGTTTGTTGAGACAGTTTTACATTATGTAAACATGAAGCAAACTTGACTTAACCCCCCTTGATTCACCTAAGCATAACTTTCAATTTTAGGGGTATATACATTTTTAACTATTTTTTCTATGCAACGTGACTGCCAAATATTAACGTGTAGAAAGGGTTTAACTGAATTTTATGCCATTGATTTTATATAAATTTTAAAGCAAATTGTACAAATGAACCATTTATGGTCCATCAAGGGACAACTCTAGTGTTAAGAAATGTTCTCAACAATCTTCACACAGAGAGTCATGATGGCTGGAGACATCAATATGTTCTTCTCCAGGTCTTGTTCAATCATTATTCTTAGCAGCCAAATTTCCTCGTGGGGCTCAAACGACATCCGCATATTCTGCCTTGGTGCTAGATAAAGCAATTAGCTGTTTCGTGGTTCTCCAATGAGCACCAAACACCAATATATAACCAAATGTTGACTTTCGAACATCCCCATTGCCTGCCCAACGACATCATCAAAGTATGCAAACAGCTTACAAGACTCTAAAAGTATTGTTTCTCTGCTCCAATGAGAAGCTTAAAAGATGAGCACTTATTGAGGCGTATATTAAACTTCTGTTCTACCACTATATAGCTATTTATGTAGCTAGATCTATTGCTTTGAATGAAGCCCTTACAACGTTAGGATAGGAAAATTAAGTGGTTAGTTGTTCTGCATATTTCACTTGGGCTTCACACTCGAAAATCTGATGAGCTTTCTTATAGAATATGTCTCACCATAAGACCTTGCCATAAAGCCGCCACTGTTGTTATTCCCTACTGTTGATGAATCTAGCTTTGCCTATGAGCATGCGCCACCATTGGTTGGAAATGATTTAGATGGTCTGAAGTTTGTTGATACTGGCTATACATTACCATCAGGGCAGACTGCCTTGAGGAGGGGATAATAGTTTTGTATGCAATGAATTTTGATGTTTATAGCCCATTAGCATCAGACCCACTATTGGGTTGTGTCTGTACATGCACAAACTGCACTTTCAACATTCTCCAACTGCATTTGTCTGATAAGTTCAAAGTGCATCTTGTCACTCCCACACTGAGTGTAGCATGCAGCCATTACACTCCATGATACAACATTTGTCTTCATCATTCAATTAAAGACACTACAAGCACACAGGATACTAAGAACCGTCAACTCATTTGGTTCCAGGTGTGCCTGTTACATCTGCCAGAAAATCCTAACTGCACCTGCACTATTACAAGAATGGTACCCAGCAATGATGACCGTCCATAAAATAAAAATTACCTTGGGATGGATAATCAATCAAACACTATGCAAGCATCTACTACGCTTCCAGATTTGGCATAAATGTCAACAAGGGAGTCCCCTAAAATAGCATTTGATGCACACAAAGCTTTCAAAATACAGTCATGAATTCTTTTTGAATTGAAATAGGCATAGAAACACTAAACTTCTCAAGGCGGCAAGAAAGGTAACTCCATTTGGTTTTATTCTCATGCTGCATATGTTCTAAACACTGAAAAACTTCCTTTTCTATTCTATATTCAACATATCCAGAAATAATTGTGCTCTATGATATACTATTCTGCAATGATATCCTACTAAATAGATGGCAAGCAACATTTATACTCTCCCATCTAACATACATGTCAAGGATAAAACATTGCTGAGACGGGATATAGGATTAAGTCCCTGTTTTTTCTGGAATATCTGAATGCAGGCGTTTCCCCTCTTCCAAGGCTGGAAGTACCGTGGATGTGCTGACAACAGTAACAAACGACACATTATCTGGTCTTATACACTCTTGCTTCATTAGTTCATACAGCAACAAAGCCCGTTTTCCATCATCTTGTTCAACATACCCTCTGATTATTGTTGTCCATATATATGCATTACACAATCCCATTATAACTAAACTAGTAACAGTGCCCAGCGTTGCTGGGCATCAGTTTGATCTAAAAATGTTTTGGCCGCAATTAGAAGAGCTTGCAGTAATAATCCAATTTTTGCAACTTTTTATAATAAAAACTTTGGAAAGCTTTAACAACGTTTTAAAAGAAATCTAGCCCCATGTTATATAGTGTTGTATACGTTTTGAGTGGTGATTGTTGATAGCAAGTCTGAGTGAGGAAAATGTTAAGCTGAGCATGTTTTGAGGTAAGACTATAGTCAAAGTCTATATTATAGTCAAGGTCTATAACTCTTTGCAAGGCTGGACATAAAATGGCACATTCTAAATGATGAATTGGAGTCATCATCCTCAGTATACATAAGATCATATGCTCATGTGGCGAGACACTAATGTTGAAATATAATATGTGAATATTATGGGATTGTAAGTTAAACACTAATAATGTCAATATTGTAGCTGCTACTATTGTGGTATCACTCTAGCAAAATTTAACATCGTCTTACATTTGGATATTATGGTCCAAACTTTTCTACCCTCAAGAAAAGTTGCTACTATTGTGGTATCACTCTAGCAAAATTTAACATCGTCTTACATTTGGATATTATGGTCCAAACTTTTCTACCCTCAAGAAAAGTTGGAAACCTGTTAATAATGATAGAACCATGCCATTGTGGAACTCATGTTTTGTAATAGCAAATATCTAAATGTTGAAAAGTTCACACTCGACAATATCATGCATTTAAAACATTCTAGGTGATTGGTGTCTGCAAAGCAACGTCCCTTCCTATTGCACCAAGCAACACAATTATAAAATCCACTACCACAAACTCACACATGCAACAATTTCAAATTATTGTAATCTTTGTGCAATTGGCATGCGACTCTAGAAACGTGCACTCGCAATTATAAAATCCACTACCACAAATTCACACATGCAACAATTTAAATTAATTGTAATCTTGGTGCCTTGTACTAATATTTGCAACTTGCATTCTACTCTATAAAAACATGTACCCCGCACTGTCGGGCATTAATTGTACGAGTAGGTGGAATACAATATAGTAATATAAATAAATTTATTGCAAAGCGAAGATTTGAAGGGTATTTTACATGATTGTAATTGAAGATGGACGATAGAACATCCATACATAGGATAGGAGAACAAATCTGGCTCAAGTAGAAACATCAAAAAAAAGTAGGAACATCAAGTTCGAAATTACACTTGCAATATTACCATCGGGCAACAGTGGTCGATGATTCCATAATTGTGGGAGAAAGCATTGTTCATCATATGTCTATATCAGATTGATTGGATGGTGTGTTAAAGTACTTTTCATCCAAAAACCTAAGAATGTCAGGCACAACTCCACGTGCATTTAACAACAATATATATGGTAATGCTAATAGTTTATCACAAATTCGCAAGTAGCATTACCACAAATTCGCAGTTCTACTAATGGTGTTGTTGCTGCTGCTTCGCTGCAAACTTTTGCTGCTGCTTTGTTGCAATCTTTACTTGTTCTGCAAACCAACAAAATACACAATAAATTGGCACAGGTATAGAATGACAAAGGCAAACATAAATAAGCTATCTTTAAAAAGGTAGCCTAACTCAAAAAATCAGACACAAGATATAGCATTGCCATTATAAATAGTGTGATAAATGTAAAATATCATACTTTGGCATAATATAAGAGCAGATGAAATGTTAGTCTACAAACAATCATAATAATCAATGTCTCCTAAAGATTGAAAGTAAAACGATGAAAATAAAGACAATGCAAAAGCCAAAATCAATTACCCGCAGATATGAAAGCTTAGTGCTGCCATAAACCTTGCCATAGGCGAATGCGGAGAACCTCAACACCTGGGGTACAAAGTATTAGAAATAACTCTTAATTCATTCCCTTTTTATCTCCTGCTCCATCTAGAACTGTGGTAGCATCCTTAGACATGGTAACATGTGTTCTGCAATTAAATTGCAAGTGACTCAAGATTAAAAGCAGCTCCCAAGATTTTAAAAATATATGCATCTTCTCTACTGTCCTTGCTTGACTAAACTCCAGCTTTAATCCAATACCACCTCAATGACAAAAGTTGACTAACCTGCATTAGCTACAACATGCAGCTCATGTACACAGTTGGACTTTGTGTTGAATTTGTCTCTGTTTCATGATGGAGCTCAAAGCCAGATTGCTCCTGAATTCTGAACCCAGCAGCTTCATTGCCAGAATGCCTGTGGATTCTACCACAAGTATGCCCTGCCATCAGTCTATGAAAAGGTTAGATCTGGCAACACAGGTAATTGTTTCAAGATTAGCTAAGATAACTGGAAGCTTGCTATGAAAAGCTTAGATCTGGCAATACAAAAAACTGGAAGCTTGCATGCCATTCATAAAACTATCAAGATGCAATAGTACCTCAGAATACTCTGTTTCTGTTTCAAACTGCTTATGATTTGAGTTTAAATAATAGGGTTAGGCTGGTCGAGGATGTAACTGGCATTTGGGCCTCAATACACATAATGGGATGTTATACACTCGAAACTAAAATTCCAAATTCGTCTTACAGCATGGCAAGTCTTGCAGCATGGCAGTAGTGTAGTCAAACAATATCTTGAAAATGCATCTTTGGATACTCAAACTTTGAGCTTTTTTATTTGGTCATTCTAGACCAGTTGATTTTCTTGTCCCCTTTCTCTAGAAGTGCTTGTTTTCCTGAACACTAATTTATTGAAGATAAGTCTAAGATGATGTGTAGAGCAGCTAAATTTTGTCTTTACCTTGATACCCTGTTGATAATCATATTCTTTCGCTCCCTTCACATAAGAAGGAAGCAAAGGCATGCTTATATTGCCCACTCCTGTATTAGGTACTTTAGATTAACTGGAGACGGCAAGACCTTGAAAGGGTAGGGCACATGTTCTAGTCCATAAGAAAGACCCAAAGCAGAGGCATATGTGATTGTATAACTGTCATAAAGTCACAGCAAGAGCATAATGTATTCACTTGCCCAAGCCAAATACCATAAATATCTCTTAGATTCCGTAGAATGCAAACCTGCCATTACCATGTCTTCTGGAAGCATTGCATCAAACACCACTGTATGAAAAACTTCTTAAGTTTTGTAACTTCTGTATATATCTAACCTGATAAATGTTGATGTCACCAACACCATTCGTCCATAGCTTGCTCATTTGTTCTGTAAGACCAGCTTGCCTTTCTAGCTCATTTAGGCTTTTTGTAGAACCCATCCATAGCCAATCAGAACCCTTCCAATCCAGAACATCTGCAGCGATCATGCCTTTTGGTACTATAGAATTTGTAGCCGAACCAAAGCTCCATCAAGCATCACATCAGCTATGCAACAGAACCTGGCAATGTCGTTTAAGGCACAGCAGGATTAGGCATAGTCATTTTATGCATGAGGCGACTCCAACCATGCTATTTTTTCACAGCCAAATAGCTGGGAGCCAAATGGTTGGCTCCATCTGCATCTAACAGATGAATGGCCCTGGGCTTTGCTCTTTTAAAGCATACATGTGCATCTGATTTTTTATAGCATAGCCTGGCTATGTAAGACACAGAAATATGACAATTTTACTGAATCCTAATAGTGCTATCATGACTTGTCGAAATCATGATACCTTCCCTACAGCTGCTCTGGATAACGCCTTTCAGATACTGTATCATTCTTTCCATATGCCCATTGGATTTATGGCTAGTTCTGTAGGAGTTAGATGTTCCTTTGACCTAAACATTGGAGTATTCAAAAGTCTAGGGTCGACATGCTTCGTAGGTCTTAATCCTAAAGCTCAGATCATATTTTGACAGCTCCATATCTATGGAAGAAAAAGGAGGATCGGGTCTTCCAAGCTTCTAACCTTTGCTAATGAACGGGGAGACACAAACCGATAATATAGGATTATCTGCAACAAGCATCATGAATAGAAACCTCTGGGAATTAGCCGAGATCCACTTAGATGATTCATGCATATAATAGAAAAAGCCATCCATATGTACTTTGGCAATGCCAGATCCATGTCTTCCAGAATATTTCTGCAAGAATGTTTCAGCATATTTCTATCTTGCAGCATTCATAGTAGTGGCCATATGCACTCATACACTACACTGCCCAAGGTGAATCGATGGGTCACAGATCACACAGGATCTTCATCCAGCAACAAAAGAAGCCTGTTATTTGCTACAACAACCCTGTTCAAAAGCCTATTGTTTTCCAGCTTCAAAACATGGCTATTGCGAAATTTGACTACTGCAAAAAGACTTGGCTGGCTATTGCAAAAAGACATGGCTACTCTGACCACCATAGCCAAGTGCCAAAACTGGCTGCTATAAGCTCGGAATTCGATCCGGAGAAAAACCCTTGAGCCCTCTTTTCCCTTTTTTTTTTTTAATTGATCTTTGCCGTCCGTTCAAAGAGGCAATCAACGTGGACCACCCAATCTAGGGCTCGATGCACGACAAACACACAACAAAACATTATAATGTAGGATGTGCAGAATATTGGCCTGAATATAGCTCCCATTGCAATGTTGAAATGAAAAAATTGTAGTATGCGCCAATTCTGAAAGTCACAATCCTGCAGATATTAAACATAACAGGCTACTCACCTTTGCAATTACAAATGCTGCAGCCAATTAGTAACTATAAGCAGCAAAACCAAAAAAATTACCTGCTTTATGCTTGGTTTAGGACTAATGCCTTTACTATGCAAGGAACACCAAAAGATAAGACTGTGCAACCAACAGGCACTATATTATATTCATTTTGATGTCAATACCTCTAGCTTACTCATTTTGGTGCTCATGCCTCTAGCTTGCTATCTAAACCATCATGCATACCCCATAAACACACAAAGGAATTTTGGCAAGTGCTAAGGTTATCAGAATGTTGGGTTGGTGAAAGAACAGTATTGAACATTATTTTATGACATCTTTGGATATAGATTCATGAAACTTAATGTTTGGAGAAATGCTTTATTTTGAGAAATGTTCTCACCGGTCTTCACATAGAGAGTCACGATGGCTGGACATTTGAAAAAAGTTCTTCTCCAGGTCTTGCTCAATCATTATTCTTAGCAGCCAAATTCCTTGTGGGGCTGAAACAACAACCGCATTTTCTGCGTTAGTGCTAGATAAGCAGCGAGTTGCTTCGTGATTCTCCAATGTTGACTTTAGAACATCCCCATTGCCTGCCCAACGGCATAGCATTTGGATACCTTGTTCGCTGGTAATGAATGCACTCGGCAACAAAGAAATTCAAAAGACCAACAGAACAAATTGGAAGGAATACATAAACCTGCTGTAGCTGTTACACACAGAAATGCCAAGATCAAGGGAAGCACATTGGTTCGGTGGACTCTGAGGGTGTCTGTTGCTCTTTTTCATTAAAGGAATGTGATGTGGAGGTAGTGACAAATACTAAGACCCCTACTCAAATGTGGTTTTGGTTGTTAATTGGATTATGTGATCAGTCATTTTCTAAGTTCCTTCTATACTGCAGGTCAAGAAAGTATCCAATACGGCTGCATCAGAATAGTCGTCCTCTACATTTTGGGACGAATTGGAAAAAAGAATCATGGTTCTATGCACTTCATATGGCTTCTACAACAAATGACAAGAAGCATGCCTGGTATTTGAACCTGAGAAAAGAATTTTATGAGTATATTGAGTGTTTAAAGGTTCAGTATCCAGATTACTTTAAGTCGACCTCTCTTCCTGGAAAACTTGGCCAAAAGGCTGCTTTGCAAACAAAGAAACCATCATTTTGGAAAAGATTTTTAAAGAAACACGCCAATCGGCTGAGCTACCATCCAGAAGGACAAACATGCTCCACGGCTACTGTCCATGGAGAAGATTAACAGCATGCCAGTAAAGAAGATAAACAGAGTAGTCTCAATTCTTTAAAGAGTCATGACAATGTTGATTCAGAGGACACAGCCAAATTTTCTGATAACAGCAACGACATTCTAAAGCAGCAAATATCTCAAGGTGTAAAAGAATCAGACAATGTTGAGATTCAGACGCATACAGAGGAAGGTGTCCTTAGTACAAATCTGCTTTTTGCCAGAATGTCTTTGATATGTACCATAGCTCAGCCATTATTGCAAGCATACACAGGCGCATACAGGCAAGTATCAGAAAAAGTGTGTTGCATATGTGTGCACATATGATGTTATATCTTTTTGATAACAAGTAGTTTCCTTCATGTGAGCAGAGGCTTTTATCAAGGATTTCAACTCCCAGTTATATTGCTCCAATTATCTGTTCCCACATTGACCTGGGAAAAGTGCCTCCATTAATCCATGCAGTACGGCTTCTTGCCATGGATGTAGATGGTACCTGTGGTGTAGAGCTGGATGTAAACTATAAGGGTGGCACAGTCCTAACACTTGAAACAAGATTAGATGCATGGGAGTCTTGTACACAAGACAAGCTTAGTGATCTGAAGGTAGAATGTAACCCAGCGGGTGCTGCCACTGTGGATATTATAGAGAAAAGCTTAGAATCAGCTGAAGATCAATGGAAACTAACGTCAGTGGAGGTCGAATATAATGCTGGGCTACATATGTATTGCTCAGATATATCAGATTATAATAGTTTGACAGTATATACTAAGGCGAGATATATGTGCAGACTTATAGAACCATGCAAACATATAATAGGCATTCATAATACATACAACTTACTTGTTTGAAGTAATGTTCATGAGTTCCACTTTTCCCGGGGTATGCACATTAGTGGTAAGTATATAATCTATAGAAAAAGCAAAGGCAATAAGAACATATTATTACCTCTAGACTCAATATCTGCAAAGACTGAAGATATTGTACACGTTGATCCATTGTTCTGCCTGAGGGTATTGCGGATCCCACTAACATTTCGCAGATAGTGAAAGGGCATTGCGGATCCCACTAGCATTTCGCAGATAGTGATGAATATAGTCGTTAGATCCAATGGATATGTAATGAATGCTATGGGACATAATATGCTCGGCCCTTCCATGCCCGACTGATTTAGCTAATGTATCTTTTACTTCCAAAATATGTTGTACTTGATCAACAAGAGGTATTTGCTCGCCCTGCGAAAATAATCTCACAGATTGTCTTTTCCCGCATCTTCAAAATTGTGGCATCCATTTAGGGGTTAGCAATTACCAGATCAGACCCAGTTTGGCTCAAAATCCTCGCCCCAGCTGAGCCAAAATTCACCCCTTGCATAATCGCGTGAGCAGTAGCATTTTTGGTTCCTAAGCCTGTGGGCACCAAAGGCAACCCCATATATGATGCTGCAAAGAATAAAGACAGTGATCAGATAAGAATTCGCAAGCTTATCAAACATTGGATCTAAGAATGGGGAAGCTAACCTAAATAATCCACACTAAGGCGCCCATTGCCAAACCTACTGGACGCTTTAGCAAGGTTTAGCAATGGGCGCCTTAGTGTGGACTATTTAGGTTAGCTTCCCAATTCTTAGATCCATTGCTAAATAATCCTTTGATTGCTGTTGTACTTGTTTCTAGGATTTGAACCCCTATTGAACATTTTAATGGCCAATTACCATTATGTGCACCTGCAAAACAGACAACAAAATGGTGACAGTATGTTAGAATACACAAACAATTGTAAGAATATAATACTCATAGAATTATAACAATACGTGTTGGTAGAACCCTATCTATTAATCAATATTCGGAGCATAACCAAAGATAAGATCCCTCAAATGCCATGATTAACATTTTAAAATCTGCAAATCATCTCCAAAGCTTCAAGGCTGAGCACTTAAGTAAAACCAACATTCTCACAACTAGGTTTCTTCAATCCATATAATTGCAAAACTATCAAAGAGAGATAGATCAGCAAAATAATTTAGAAACTTGAAGAAAAGCAACTTGCTACATACCTCATTCTAGAGGCCACAACTTGAAATCTTGCTTTAAGTACAGCAGAAATATTGCAGAAATGATTATAGAACACTTTTGATCTCAAAGGCCCAAACTCTTGAAATGTTGATTTGCTTCATAAATGTACAAAGTGTCCAAAGCCTTAAGCTTTTTCTCAAGCTGAGATTCTGAGATCAGAATCTGATGAACTTGAAATGTTATTCTCAAGCTGAGATTCTGAGATCAGAATCTGATGAACTTGAAATGTTATTCTGATTCATGTTTTTTCTGCAATGCTCATTCCATGAGCACAAATGAGGTTCCTCAACATATTCAAGTTCACTATCTTCAAATGCACCAAGTTGTGTGGAAGTACCAATCACAGCAACAGGAGGAGCAGATATTGCTGGTGGCTTGGCAACTCAAAAACAGTTGAGACACTAGGGATGAGAGATGAGCAACTAAATCTGCAAACACAACAAGTCCATCAACTAAGAATACATGCAATGTAAGAACAAAACAGAAATTTGGAAGAACTACACAATTAATTGAACTTACCTTGTAATTTAGCTTGATCAGTATCACAGCATTTACTTCTGCTCCTCCTGCTGCAGCATCATCTCAGCAGCATAATTTGGAGCTTTATCTCCTCCTTTGGATCCAAGTTCAATAGGAAATGGTGTCTTAACAGTCTTTTGGCAGAGATTAGAACCATGAGGACCTATTTTTTGTAAGGGAATGGATCTGCAACTTCATCTTTAGGATAGAATCTCAAGGAAAAGCATTGTTCCAATTGTTTTTCAGATTCATTGCAAATTCATTGCCAAAAGTAATGGAATAGAGGCAAAAGCAATGGGATTAAAGACAGAGGTGAGCTATGTGGCAAATATAACAGGTCTCGTCTCAAAATAAATGCTGGTAAGATATTGTTAAATACAGATGCATGGATCATGCACTAACAGAGGTGAGGCCTTTTCAGAGGTGAGATATGTAGCAAAACAATGGGATTAAAATAATGGGCTCAATGAACTACCAGCAGATCAATGAGCAGATGCTGGTGATACCATGATCAACTCTGATGGCAAAAAAATAGCATCATCAGAACGATTGATTCAAGCCCTAAAATGAAGAACAATTCTGAAAAGATGACCTCCAGAAGAAACTCTAAAACATCTGCAGAAGCACAGGTAGCTTACCTCAGTTGGGTCTATTTATACCCTGCAGGCATACGAAAAACAGCATGAGAATGAAGACATTGAAGGATGCTAATTAAAATCAAAGGTTCTCGAGATTCCATGTCAATGATCCATCCCATTTCTGGCTGGGATCATGCCAAATGGGTGCCATCTCATTGATCCTAAAGAACTGCAATTGAAAAAGCCGCCAAATCGAGGAAGAAGCTTCCACTTTTTGGAGGGAAGAATGAAGACATGCTGCACAATGGTTTTTTGTGAAAAATCCATGCAAAAAAGAGCTCTGAACCGATGCCATGGTTTTGCAAGAATGCAGTGACCAAAATAGAAGCGCCATTAAAGGCAAGCATATCGCCATCTTGAGCAACTGTCTAACCGTCATAAAGATTAGGGTTTGCCATTGCAGTTTTCGGGTTCGCCATCGTGAGGATGCGTTTTCGCCTGAGCTGCCATATTAACGGCTTTAGACGGACATGGTGCATTTTTTTCATGGTGAGTCCTGGATCAGCGTGCTTTTAAGCAAATGAATGTCTGGTCCAGGCCAGGAGCCGATAGCCCAAATTCAGAAACATTTATATATGAATAGCGTGGCTGATTCAGCCCTGATCTAAAAATAGATCAGCCAGAAGGGAAAATCAGGCTCAGCTCACGCTGCATAGGTAACGCGTAGCGGATTCAGCCTGAGGAAATTTGTGCCGCGCGGATTCAGCCGCTTACCCTAGCTGATGCAAAAGCGTCTCATGTGAACGGGCCTTTAGACGGACCTATGAGGTGAGTCCTGCGTGCAAGAAATGAATCCAATTTTACTCGGTATATATATGGAGTTGTTCCGGCATTCTTTATGTGCTAGGTAACCGGCCGCTTGTCGCGGTTTACGGCGGCGCCGCTGCCGGTTTACCAGCCGGAAACCGCGACAACCGGCCGGCTACCCAGCGTGAACCGCTAGTGCCTTGAAATTCCGGTGATCACGTGGGATTTTCCGGCGATGACGTGGCGATTTTTTTTTTTGGTGCGTGGTGTGGCCATTTTTCCCCCCTTTTCTCCCCTGCGACGGAGGAGCGCGCTCAAGCTTTGGCGATGGCGCTCGACGGATTTACTGAGGCGCCATTGTTTCTTTCTTGATTTTCAGGTTCGGGAACATGGCGCCATTGTTTTTAGTGCCTTTTTTTTTCTTTTGTGATGTTTTGACATCGTTTTTTTGTTTTTTTAGGTTCTGAGGCTGCTCAGACTTCAGGCATCAAGATATTTTGTTAGGTTCTGCCGATTTCTCGAAGATTTTGTTAGGTTCTGCCGATTTTTTGAAGATTTCTTGAAGACTTTGTTAGGTTCTGCCAATTTCTTGAAGATTTTGGCGATTTTGGAGTCCGGGTTTGCGGCATTTAGTGTTGCATGCAGACTTTACTTCGATTTTCATAATCGTTGGCGAGTTTAGAGTCCGGAGTTGCGGATTTAGTGTTGCATGTTTACTTGCACACTTATAATACCTTCAGAAGTTTTGAACAAAGATGAAGAAGTAAAAGATATGGAGGATTTAGATCCAAAATGCAAGACAAAGAACAAGAATGTAGGAAAGCGTAGGTCTTTTACTTCATTATTTTCGTTATGTCTATACTTCAATCTTGCCAAGCTGACTATGGTTTGCAATGTTCGCCATTTAATTGATTCAGATGTCCGCACAAGCTATTCCAGAAGTTGTGTCTATCTTGCTTGATGATAATTTGCTAGGAGATTCCACTTGGATGGAAAATAGTACAGAGAGTGCAAAGCCATAAAGACCGATGGTGACACGCCATCATTATATGAGGATACTTGGAAATCTGTCATACAAGAGGTAAGATTTTCAATGTCGCAGTTAGTACCCATGCTCGTCCTTTGAATTGCCAGAAGGATTGCAACACTCTGTTTGAGCAATATGGCAGAGAGTTTACTTGCACACTGTTTGGCAGAGAGTTTGTTTGAGCTATATGGCAGAGGGATGAGCATCACTGTGTTAGAAAGTGTCTTAGAAAGTTTTAGAGATTTGTCAAACAGGTTTACCTTTGAAAGTAATTTTGAAGGCTTTGTAATTTTGGATGCAGTGCATTGCAATTTTGTAATGTTGTATGCAATGCAATTTTCATGGATTCAATCAATGTAAAAAACAACTTCAATGAAATTTCAGTTTAACAGTTAAAAAATTATGAGTGATTACTGTAATTGTCTGGTTAAAAAATAATGACTAATGGTGTGGTAAAAAAATATGACAATGATCTGTTTAGTTGTAATGGCGGTGCTCTAAGCGGCGCCGCTAACAAACAATAAACCCAAAAAATTACCTAAAAGGAACAAAGCCTCAAAAATCGAGGAATTTCAAGGCACTAGCGGTTTACATATGGAGATTCTCCTGCGTCCACTACAGGGAATAACAATTTTCTTGAGACTTTAGCCAAATCCAATTTTACTCCGTAAACCCCTGTCCTCGCATGTTAACCCGATCTAACTATTGCCCACCGTTGGATCAACAAAGAGTTATATTGCATAATTATTGGAATATACTTTTTTAAAGAATATTCTAGAGATTATCTTTATATTATAATGTTGTAGCGTGTTGTATCAAGCCCTAATTTAAATGGTTGAGATCATTTGAGTGCATCCAAAGACCGAGGTTTATCGCACAGCTTCCCACTACCGTGAATGGTCAAGCTTTAATCTCTTACGAGGAAAGGGGAAAAGAAAAAAAGGAAAAGGAAAAGGGAGAAGGAAGGGGGAATGTGAAGGGCAAAAAGGCAAGGGGAAAAGGGAACAAAGAGAAAGGAAAAAGGAAAGGGAAAAAGGGCATGGGAAAAAGGGCATGGGAAAAAGGGAATGAGAGAAAAGGTGAGGAAAGGGAAAAAAGAAGGGAAAAACGGCATGAGAAAAGGGAATAGAAATGATAAATGAAAAAAGGAAGGGGGACGGGAAGGGAAAAAGGCCATGGGAAAAAGGCAAAGAGGGAAAAGGTGGGGAAGGGAAGAAAAGAGAGGGGAAAAAGGGTAATAGGAAACGGGTGGAGAGAAGGAGGGCATGGGGAAAGGAAAGGGAAAAAGAAAAGGGGGAAAGGGAACGTGGGAAAAAAGGCATGAGAAAAAGGGGAAGAGAGAAAGGGAAAATGGGAAGGGGGAAGACAAAAAGGGTGAGGAAGGGGAAAAAGAAAGCAAAAAAAAGCATGAGAAAAGGGAGGGAAAAAATGGCATGGTAAAAAGGAGAAGAGTGACAGGGTAAGAAAAGGGAAAAGGGAAGGAAACAATGATATGGAAAATGAAAAAGGGAAAAAGAAAAGTAAAGGAAAAAAGGTTATGGGAAAAGGGAAGGGAAATGGGCACCAGGAAAGGGGAAGAGAAAAGGATGGAGCAAGGCAAAAAAGGGAAGGGAAATGGGCACCGGGAAAGGGGAAGAAAAGGATGGAGAGAGGCGAAAAAGGGAAGGGAAGAAGGGGGACATGAAAAGAATGAGGAAGGAAGGGAAAAAGGGGAACAGGAAAAGGACGGAGAGAAGGGTCTGAAAAATGGCATGGGAATATAGAAAGGCAAAGGCAAAATAAAAGGAGAGGGGAGAAGGGTGAAATGGAATCTAGAAAAAAGGGGACAAGGAAAAGGAAAGAGAGAAACGGGAAAAGGGAAGACGAGGAAGAGGAAATCTGAAAAAGAGAAGGGGAAAAGGCACGGAGAAAAGGGGAGGAAGGAAAAGGTAAAGAAAGGGGAAAAGGGAAGCAGAAAAGAGAATGGGAAAAGGGAAGAAAAAGAAGGGGGGAGGGGGGAAAGGGTGCGAAAAAGAGGAAAAGGGATGCATGGAAAAAGAGACGAGGAAGAATGCATTGAAAAGGGCATGGAAAAGGGAAAAGTCAAAAGGAAATGAAGGGGGAAGTGGGGGGAAGAAAGGGAAAAAGTGCACGCCAAAATAGGAGGAGGAAAGGGGTGGGGAAAGGAGGGAAAAGGGAAAGAAAAAAAAATCATCAATGTGAAAAAGAAAAAAAGGGAAAGAAGAAAAGGAAATGTTTAATAAAAAAAAGAAAAGAAAAAAAAAAGGGATAAGAAGGAAAAGGAAGAAGAAAAAAGGGTGAAAGTGGGGTAGAGCAACTGGCAGAGGGAAAGAGAAATGGCGTCGATTACTTTAACAACGAAGTACTTTTGGGTTATTCTCTCATTACTATAGTGTAGCATTTACATGTTCTCAGCTTATGCCCAGCAACGCTGGGCACCATTCCTAGTAGTTGATAATCTCACGAATATGCTGTTTCAACGAATATTCGAGAGATTATCACTCTGTATCATAGATGGATGCTCTGTTTTCGGCTTCGGTCCGGCATCAAATCACTTTCGTTCTGGCATCAGATTACCGGAATGGTGTCTATTATGCCTTAAATTATCTTTTTTGCTTATGGATTGTAGCACGGTCTTCTAGATTGTTGCCCAAAGCTCTGCATTTCTGGAGTCCGATAAACAAACTGGAAGCATGACCTGTTTTGCATCAAAAGCAAGCATCTGCATTTCTTTCATCTTGTTTTAGCGATCCCTTGAGATGGGCATTTGATTTTGGGTTCTGTTTCTTCCCATTCGGAATTTGTGGCGTGTGCTTATCTTGCTGAGAATTGGTCAATTTTCTTCCTTTCCTTTCTTCACTAGGGCGCTGAAGAGTTTGATATTGATATTGAGTGGATCTAAGGCCAGATGCTTGTAATTTTCAAACAGAATGCGTTCCCATTATTGCTTAAAAAGCCATTGATGATTCCGCACCAATTCACAATGGACTTTGTAGCTCTAAAGAATTAGCGCAATCCAAATTTAAAACATGTGGATGGAACAATCTTCCTGCTTATGGCAGTCTCAGCTTCGTTGCTCTGAGGATTTGCATCATGGATTTTTGCTTAACCTGCTCGGACATGGGTTTAAGGGAGGTCAACCCTCGAGGGTTATTTCCCATAATCCCTTCGAGGGGAGGGTTAACTTCCTCGTAAACAATTTTCTTGAGACTTTAGCCAAATCCAATTTTACTCCGGAGTAAAATTGGATTTGGCTAAAGTCTCAAGAAAATTGTTATTCCCTGCGTGGCTAAAGTCTCAAGAAAATTTCCCTGCGTCCATATACTGTGGACGCAGGGAATAACAATTTTCTTGAGACTAGCCAAATCCAAAAGAATCTCCATATATAACGAATGCCGTGAAGCGCCGGAACAGGGGCAATCTCCCAAAAGGAATACAAAGGGGCCATGGCAGGGGCAGGGATAGGGCTAGGAGCCATTACAGGGGCCAAAAAGCTTAGGCTTATAGAATGTGGCGATTGCGATGGAGACCAACTTAACAAAATCATACTCAAGATCAAAGCCACGATGCATGTTAAGATCAGCATAGATACGGAAAAATGTCTGGCATAACCTGGATCATCATCGATTAAATTTCAGATGCGGCAGAAGACAAGAACTTAATATTGATCGTGAAGCAAGAATCGTTGAAATGTAAGTTTACTTACGGAATGAAATATGATAACGAGATCCGGAGGGCCTGGCTAACAATCCAACTCCAGCTGATGGAGGGCTTCTGAACGTTGACTTGCCATCGCCATCCGATGAAATGCACGCCATCGCCATATCCACGCTACGTTTGAGCATGCCTGCATCTATGGTAGGTATACCAGGACCCGTTATCAACATATCAGCTGGGCCTAAAGCAATGTTGAACTCGTGGCCGCCACATCGATTGCCTGTAATGCCTTCAATATAAAGATTAATTATTTTTGGACGAAATTTTAAACACCATGAGATTTCGCCCTGATTTAACAGGGTTTTAAAAAGCAAAAAACTCTGTCGATGTTGTGTCTGAGTTTTTGCGCGATGCCAGTCCTCACTCTGCTTATGCACATCAAAAGATTTAGTCCTCACTCTGCTTATGCACAACAAAAAGATTTAGCTCCGATTCAGGTCACACCGGCTAGAAGTTAAAGGAAAAAGCCCCAATTGGGCGAGATAGGCATAGGAGAATCGATCCGGGCATGCAAAAAATTGAAACAAACATATGGGAACGGGAAAAAAACACAGTCCGTCTTGGTCGTGGAACAACTCCAGATGATTGAGGTACACAGGATAGATAGAAATCGAGGTACACAGGATTAGATAGAAACCGGTAGTATAGATAGAAATCGTGCACCGGATATGTGACGTTCCAGCTATTTATACGGGATACCTATACATATTATGACACGTACGAGTAGACCCTTAAGGGTCAATAGGGGATAACTTGGGCTAACCTAAAAGGGTTTTCTTTAGCTATGCTAAAATATTAGGGGATCATTAACCTAATTAGGCTAATTAGGTTATTAATTAGTCAAAGTCAACCATTAGTGCAATGCCACCTGGCCCAACTCGATTGGCCAAGGCGGATTTGCCCAGTTTAGAGGACAAATTGGGGTCCTACCCCCATTTCTGCCCCAAATCGATTTGGGGAGAGTAGAGGAAAGAGGAGCCACCAGTTGCTGTGACCAGACTTGAAGAATGGAAGCCCTTCGAGACAATGGCTCCAGCCAAGAGACCGGTTAGTCCCTAGATAGTCTGTGTTTCAGCTAACACTTCTTTGATTAGATGGATTGGTTAATTTCTTTCTTATATGTTACTATAATAATGATGGATACTTTGATTGTGTTGTGTTCTCTCTTTCTATCCTTCTGTGTATCGGGAGTTAAAGGGAGGGTAGAGACCTGAAAGCTTCCTAGAATTAGAGATGTCTCTAGCTAGAACCCTTAAAACCCAGTAAATGTGGCATTGCCCACCTGGCTATAGATGCTATACCGTGATTCAACACCAGACAACATCTACGATGGTGAAATGGGGGTGGAGTCTTGCCTAGCGTGGCTACAAGATTCCTACAGTGTGCTAGGCTTGTAGTCGGTCCTCGCGTTGGGGCCGGGTATGGGCGCGACACCTCCTGGGTCGCAGGAAACGTGCCTATATGGACATCCTGGGCTCGATGGGTGCGCCGTGGCGGCCTATGGATTTTGGGGGGTTCAAGTCTTTACGGATACGGGGGTTGTTAAAAAGGCACCATTCTCTAGTAGACCCAGGGATCCATCGTGGTCGGGAAGAAGACACCTTTCCCGACCTGCCTCATCAGACCGGGAAGATGTAACTCGTTCGCAGTACATGCCATTATCAAAGGCTTTTCTATTTTCAAACTTAGTATCAGACCTTTCTGGCTAAGGAACTGCTGTGTTATAGCATTTTCATATTGCATCCAGTCCGAGAGCCTGTTCTTGATAATAATGATTTGTCTACAGAAAGGTGGTTAGATGAATTTAGAATGCTAGTCGAAGTAGTGCAGATGGGCGATCTGCAGTGACATTAAATCCCAATTGTGGTGGTGCTATTTTTGCTGTAGATTTACTAAGAAATTTAAATACTACATATAGCATGTACCTTGCATTGTGAAGATGCAAGTACACATTTGTCTTATTGTGGCTTCTATGACAGGGCACGATAAAAATGGTGCGAATTTTTCTATTAATTCAAAAGGAGTAGGGGTGGGCTACTATGAGGCGTGTATATAGTTAAGAAGAGGGATAATGTATTTGGAACTTTTGCTTTATTGTTCCTTATACTACAGGGTATTCTTCGTTGCATACATTGCATCTGTTAAACTACTAATAGAAGCAAGCCAACTTTTGCATCTGTCCAAGTTTTGCAAGTTTCAATCTGACAGCAAGCCTGATATTAGATATCTTTCAACAATGTCCACTATGCTATTCCAAAGTCGAACAAACATAATTTTTTACTAATTAGGCATTGCAGTATCAAATATTAAAAGTTAATAGGTTTGGAACTAAAGAAATGTGCTGCCGTGATAAATTTCTTGTATTAAGTAATTTTATTGTCTCTAAGTTGGTCGTGCACAGTTATTGGTGGTTTGTAAATTTGAGGCAAATATGAGGAATAAATTAAAAGTATGTGGAAGCAACACATCTGCTAATTTTCTAATATTCTAACTACAGATTTCACTGAATGCAACATGTAGTTGAGGCGATGTCTCTTTAACTACTCAAAGCCTTGTAATCCCATAAACTTTCTTTAGTTGTTGCGAAGTTGCCCAAACGTTAATGCTCAAATTATTGAAGGCACTTTACATGAACACATTTCACTATTAAAAGATAACTTTTATTTGCACGATGCCATGTTACTATGTAAATTTGCATTATTGTTGTAGAGAGTTCCCTTTCACTATGGAATGGCATTGTAGTTTTTTGGCCTATTCACCCTAGGTTCAACATCATAGGTATATGGTATTATCATATTGACCAGTAGGTCGTTACACCATGGAGTGATATTGTATTTTATTCATGACTTCACCTTAGGTCAACATCATGGATATGGTATTATAATTTACCAGTCTATACTACCATAACTTCACCTTAGGTTGCAATCCCTCCTTAGAGTATATGCTTTGTTAATAGGGCCCACATTTTGAAGGGCAAGCATGTTAAATGTGGGCAACGTAGAGGATTATTTTTACAATAAATTTATCGCGACTATATACCTGTGGAGTTGAATTGAGAACTTCAACCTCCGTATTTTTTTCCAAAATATTCAAAAGCAATGCAAACAAGGTGCTGCGCACGAGGGGTTGCCCTTTAGTGACGCGAAAGTGTGTTTTTATGGTTTCTGTTTCAGCTTTTGTTTTCATGTAAACTGCAACTTGGAGTGAGAGCGATTGATTGTAATTTTGATGATGTTTTTATAGTATTGTAAGATCGAATTCAATTTTATCATTTGAGGATCCAAGACAAAAAGTAAACAATAGGCCCCTAATTTAACGGCTAACTTAAATACTTAACGTACTGTGTACTTCGTATTGTGATCCAATACAAAATGTACCGATTGTAAGCCCATAACTATGCATTCAAAAAAACCTGCCCCAAAGGTTTTCTAAGAAGAAACCTTGAAAACAACACCTATGAATACGTATGAAAATCAATACATCAAACCTAGACAAAGATGGGATGATTGATCCAGAACCTCCATGATATAAGATATTACTACTTTCAAATGGATGCATATGCGGCTGACCAGGTGTAATTAGGCTGAGATTTTTTCTCTAATAATTGCAAAGGCTGGACACATTTGAAGAGTATGATGTCAATCTTTCATTGCCCTCATTTCACAAGATTGACATAACCTATTTTCATGTGGCTCACAAGCCCACCTGCATGTTTCAATTCTGGGATGATGTGAATGTCTATGAATAGATGTATATCCCTATCTTTTATGTCCCAAACTTTGGGAAATTTCTTTAAGCACACGGAGCCATCCTGTTATCTCTTTTTGGAAGAAGAAAGGATGGCAAACCAACTAATCCCTTCCTTGGTTGATGGAAGAGCCCAATGCGAGAAAGATGCATGTTGGGTTCCAAAAGCAGTTCAAAGCATATTCTCTAGGAAGAACAAGATTGAGGTGAAACAAAAGGTTCTAACGCCAAATCGATGTGTAACATATGCCAAAGACAACATTCAACAGCATACAACATTGTTGGTATGAGCATGCATTATTGTAAAGCAAAAAACTAGGTTCAAATTTTGGTGCTTTATTTTTGTAAACCGTTAAAAATGCGAATGGTCTAAAGACCTTCATTTATAGGACTCTCGCAACATCATAGCCATGAAGGTTAACATATTGGCAAAACTTTTTTTTTTTTTTTTTTTTTTTTGGCTAACATATTTAAAAACTTCAACACGTGATCTTGTTCATGAGGTAAATAGATAGAATATCAGGACATTAGAAGCTATACAAATGTCCATGGACAGAATCGTAACCAATCGAATCCATGGCATAAAACAAACCATCAACTTAATTGCCCTCATACTTAAATTCTCAAATTGTGCACTAGATAGGATTACATTATCAATGCACAAGACCACAAATACATCACACATCATTATTTAAATATGCAGCATCTCTCTCTTGTCCTGTCCTCCTTTACCAAGATATATTGCTCTATTTAGCATGACAGATCAAGTGAACTCTCTAAAATACAGAGATGCAATAAGACACAACAAGAGCTCAGTTGTGAATAGACTTTAGATGAGAGTTTGGAATGCCTCCAATGCATGGCTAAATTATTGGAAACCATGTCTTGAAATGCTTCATGATAGATACCAAACATGAACCTAGTTAGGGATGCACACCAAACATTTAGAGATGCACACAAACTATGCCCTCAGATTTAGGCCCCTAGAAGGTCTCACAACATAAAATATATTATTCAGATCAATGTATGCACTAGACAATACCACGAGTTGCCAAATGGTACCAACTTCAGGAAATTCAAACAACATACAGTATTGCTCATTTTGAGCAGATCTAATGGTTCCAGATAGAAGGCCAAACATAGAAGAACAATGGAGGCCACAAATGCCATATTTATTATGTATCATTTTAGCAGCACTTCGAATTTCAATTCCCATAAAAAACAATGACAATAGCAGTTTTTTGCAACAGACTAAGGTATTTCTAAGGCATAAGGTTCTATCAGAAGGCACATTAAGATTGATCAAAAGAAAATTAGACCCATTAGCAGATGTGAGCACATATGAGCATGCAACAACACACGAAGACAGGTTTCCAATACAAACAGGTTCCCACCAAAATTGAAATCTAGTGCGAAAAAAGCAAACAGCTTCACATAGCAGCTGAGGGTGTTGTTGCTTAATATGACGAGATCGCGGTCGCGATCCTTCATACTGCTACTCATTGACAGACAACTAGAGAATGGAGATGAAGTCCATGCTTATCAATGGCAGGAAGGTTGCAGAAGGGAAGATGCATGATTTCATCAAGCATCACAATTTGCCCTTGCCTGAAAGATGTGCAGTTGTGTCCCTAGAACGTATTCTGGAAGAGGATCTCCCATTACCGTATCCTGAAACAGAAATGGGGACCCTGTTGAACTCCAAAGGTGCCTTTATTTTATGGCCCACCAAGGACATAGCTAATATGGCAGACGAGGTGCAAGATTTTTCAAACCCCCAAGCATTGGTCAAAGCGATAGTATGGCAAGACCCAGTGGAGCCGATTCATCTAGGTGATGCCACTCCTAAAGCCATTTCAAGGGATGACCTTATCGATCGTGCATGTACGCTTCTGCATGAATGCTCAGACATCCCATATGCCACATGCGCAATTGTTTTCACTGACCCTAATCATGCCATTTCAGATATGTGGTTGGGCGAAGATTGTATAGCTGCTACTATAATGAGCCTGCGGCCTATGCCAGAGAAGCCATTGATGAGGTGTCAAGCTTGTGCAGAAACGCCGAAAGCACATGACTTAGTCAGATGGAAAACTTCTCTTGTGCTAGTTGATAGCATCCCTGTATCGAAGCTTAAAACGGTTGTAGTCGAGGATTACAGAGAGTTGGAACACTATGCAATAAAGCCAGAAATAGCTCATGGGAGAAAGAGGCCATACAATATGGTAAATCGAACTCCGAGATCACCTCCCCTCCCAACTAAATGCGAAAGGAAAACCACTGCCAGTGCTGTCTTAGACTTCAAGTCTTCATTGTGTTGCTTGCGGAGGTGTTGTGCTAGCTTTTCTTCCAGTGAGATTATACAAATGAAAAAATTCTATTGGAATATGAAAGCAGCTGACAGGACTACGTTTGCTTACAATATGCTAGATGTTTGTTCAGTTAATGGGCAGGTAAAGAAAGTCATATTAAATAATAAAGAAGTTTGCTTTAAAGCTTGGCATAGGGCCTACGGCATACCAATGTCTACTTTCTACAAGTGGAGAAAATTTTTCTTGGGTGGTCACAGAGTAGCTGAGCATGGGAATACGGGGTCTAAGAAAATAAGATCTCATACACTGGCAGGTAACGCTGTGCTATCTATGTACATAGACGAGAATGCAGAAACTATGCCTCATAGATCCAAAATCACAATCGATGGTGTAAGGGAGAATGTCAAAAGGCTACCTTCTGTCTTGACCAAGAAGGACATACATTTAGAGGTTGATGCTAGTGTGATAGACATGACTAGAAAGCATGTTTCTCCGTCCTCTTTCTTGAGAGGATGGAAGGAACACCATTCAGAGGTAGCAATGGTTAAAAGAATTGCGTTCTCAAAATGTAATACATGCATTGTCATAAAAGAGAAAATGGCAAAGACAAGAGATCCGATGGAGAGAAGGGAGTTGCAAATGGAGAGGAAGTCCCACATGACAGCCTAGATCTCATGCAGAAGTCTTTACTGGTCTTGGAGAGCATTGTCACACCGTTCCCCTGAGCAGGCCCTGACTATCATACATGATAAAATGGACCAAAACAAGACAATGATACCAAGGTTGGAGAAGCTAGCAAAATCAGTTTGGAGGGGCGCACGGTTAAAAGTTAGCGTGACTGGTGCACTGATGCATGGGCATGGTGCAGGTGCATTAGGTCATTTAGCTTTGGAAGGATGATTCGAATTTTCATGTTGGTTCTTTGAATCATGCTATCAAAACTTTGGAGGATACTTCTGAAGACAACTGGGGCCATTTGAGAGAAGAAGGTTGCCCTGAGTGCAATTGGGGATCAACACTTCTTAATAGCATGGCGTTGAGAACCAAAAAACTTAACCGCACTGGCCAGGACTTTCTAGCACCCCCACGGCAAAATCCTCAACTTAAGAAGCTACCTAGAGGCTATACTTGCAGTTAGACAACTGCTCAGGCCAGAACAAGAATAGATATCTATTCTCTTTCCTATCTTGTTTGGTTGGGTGTCTTCGAACAAATACATCTAGGTTTTATGATGGTTTGGGCCAGTGCCCTAGCCAGTGACTTTAAACTTCAAAGGTATTGTACATTTCACATCTGCTACAATCCAATTTGGTGGCCATTCCTATTCTATCAGCAATAGTGCTAATCTTCCATAGTTGACTTCATCAAATTGGGCGTTGAATTTGAGGAAATGTATCAATTTTTTTGACCTGAGAGGAAGTTATATGCTATTATCTGACCAATGTTGTCATAATAGGTCCTTCCAGAGGTTCAGCTCAAGTTGGTGAGGGTTGTGTACTTGATCTATGATCGCATTCTTCAATGAAAACTTTGACATCATGCTATCCCATGGTTTTAAAGCTGATAGTATATTAAGTACTTACATTGTCTCTAAGTTGGCCATGCACAGTTGTTGGTGGTTTATAAATTTGAGGCAAATATGAGGAATAAATTAAAAGTACATGGAAGCAGTGCATCTGCTAATTTTCTAATATTCTAACTACAGATTTCACTGAATGCAACATGTAGTTGAGACAATGTCTCTTTAACTCAAAGCCTAGTAACCCCAGAAACTTTCTTTAGTTGTTGCGAAGTTGCCAAACGTTAATGCTCAAATTATTGAAGGCACTTTACATGAACACATTTCACTATTAAAAGATAACTTTTGTTTGCACGATGCCATGTTACTTTTTCATTATTGTTGTAGAAAGTTCCCTTCACTATGGAATGGCGTTGTATTTTATTGGCCTATTCACCTTAGGTTTAGCATCATAGATATATGGTATTATCATAATTGACCAGTCTACTATTAAGACTCGTTACACCATGGAGTGGTATTATATTTTATTCACGACTTCACCTTAGGTCAGCATCATGGATATGGTATTACAATTTTCCAGTCTATACTGCCATGACTTCACCTTAGGTTGCAATCCCTGCTTAGAGTATATGCTTTGTTCATGCGGCCCACGTTTTGAAGGGCAGGCATGTTAAATGTGGGCAAGGTAGAGGATTACTTTTACAAGAAATTTATCGCGGCTATGGACATGTGAAGTTGAATTGAGAACTCCAACCTTCATATTTTTTTCCACAAAATTTAAAAGCAATGCAAACAGTATATACTAATGACGAATATGGTTTTATGTCTTGAGTTTGTTTTGTATGCATGTCCAATGTCTTTTATATACGTCAATGTGAGTTGAATTATTTCGATTTTTGTTTAGTGTTTAGGGAATTCCTGTTTTAGGGTTGCCCCTAGAGGGGCAATCCCTTGCTTATTTTGGCATATTCTTAGTATATGTCAGCATATGTCTAGAATATGCCAAAAACTGCTCCAAACTTGTTGTGACCTGTAAACTGTCGGTCGCCCCTGTTGCTGGGTGGCCGTTATACAAACTGGATAACCGGCACCGCCATGCTGCGAATCTTTCCCAGCAAATCTATTCCAGAGGGAACAACAAAAGCTCCGTGATGATGAAGAGCAAGGCTTCGGCTCTGTATTTTCTCGTAAGTCCCAGCTTTTGCCCCCTTTTTTGCAGGTGGCACATATTTGATTTTTAAAACAAGATGCTGCTCGTTCTGATCATCAGAGGAGATGGTGAGGAGATACGACAAGAACTCGACCATACAAGCTTTTGGGCAATGGCCTTTCGGTAAGGATTTCATTGGCTACGTCAAGTCCTTCTTGTTTGATCGCTTATATATATCAAATTTAGGTACTGCATATGAGGCTTAAGCACTCCATTGGCTACGTTAATTGTTTCTTCTTTGCTGATACATGAAAAATTAGGTACTGCATTTGCATTTGGCACCGGAACCATAAACATCAGCGGGTTTGATCTACAACATGTTAGTACGTTCTAAGTGATATGGAAAAGCTTTGAATCGGGTTCAGATGGACAGGGAGCAAGATTGTGTGTTAACGTCACGGAGGGATTTCACTATATATGATACTATTCATAGCCAAACTATGTAATCAATCCAAGAAATGCTGTTGTTGTAAGGCAGAATTCAAGATCTTCAACAATAGCAAATCCAGTGGATTTTCAATTAATTTGGAGCAGCCAATGGAAAAGCATGCTTTAGAGTAACGAAAGCAGATTCCACTTTCACTCCATTCAAATGGCACGTCCTTAACCATAAGGCGTGTCAAAGGAAGAGCAATCTCCGAATAATCCTGAATGAAACGCCGATAGAAATTAGCAAACTCAAGAAATCACTGACCATCTCGAACAGATGAAGGTGTTTGCCCTCTAGAACAGTGCTGACCTTTTTCGGGATCCATAGAGACTCCATGTGGAGTGATATGATAGCCAAGGAACTCCACATTATCCTTCTCGAACTGACACTTCTCAATTTTGGCATATAATCTGTGTTCATGAAGCTTTTGAAGGACCTGTCGAACATGCCTCTCATGTTCTTCGAGAGTCTTAGAATAAATAAGAATATCATCCAATTAGATGATAACAAAAGTGTCTACGAACTCTCGAAAGACATCATGTTGGAATACTGCTAGAGCATTGGTAAGTCCAAATGGCATAACTGTTCAAAATGGCCATACCGAGTACGAAAAGTTATTTTCCAATCATCACCCTCCCAGACCCGGATAAGAGTGTAGGCACCCCGGAGATCAATCTTCGTAGAATAATGCGCATCTTGGAGTCGCGCCAACAACTCTGGGATCAGAGGATATACCGATTTGTTGTGATCTTATTGAGGCCACGATAATCAACGACCAGACGCAACGAATCATCCTTCTTTTTTACGAAGAAGGTAGGCGCTCCAGCAGGGGACTGAGAATGTCGGATGAAACCAGTGGTTATATTCTCTTCAATATAATCCCCCAAAACCTTCGACTCAGCGGGAGATAGACCATATATCAGACCATATAGCGGCATTGTCCCGGGCTGCAAATTAATAGGACAATCATATGGACGATGCTCTGGAAGCTTTCTGGCCTTGACTTTGTCAAAAACATCAGAGAAGTCGCCATATTTATCTAGGAGCATTGGAGCAAACTTCACTGGTGCCGAGCTAGCTGATGAGTGAACTTGAATTGCAAATACTGAACTTGGATCTTGCCTTCCAGATTTAATGAACTCGCGAAGAGAAATCTTCGAGATACGAAACTGAGGGCATGAAGAAGCCTCTACAGAAGCAGGAGCAGGAACATGAGCAGGAGCAACTGGAACACGGACTGGAGCAGGAACTGGAGCTCGAGCAGGAACAGAAGCGAGAACTGGAACTAGAGCAAGAGCTGGAGCAAAAACTAGAGCTGGAGCTGGAGCCGGGACATTATCGAGTATATAGTCAGGATCTGGGGACTGGAGCAGAGGCAAGAGTCGAATCAGAACATGCAGAAGAAACAGGAACAGCAACGACGGAATCAGAAGACCACGATACTGCACGGACTGAAGTCGATGTTGGTGTAGAGACCTGAATTGTAGATGAACTAGAGCTAGAACCAACAAATCGAAATGATCTAGTATGCCAATCAATCTGTGGATTATGTAGCTCGAGCCAGGGCAGACCCAAGACTATTGGCGCATGTGGACTAGCGATGAGATTGAAGGAAACACTACAAGAAACTCCCTCGAACAAAATATGAAGAGGCGCAACACATTATGTGACTACATCCGAGGAGATCTCCTGTCACTTCGACAGAACCAGGATGCTCAACCTTGCTTCTAGGGATGACGCGCTTACTGGCGAACGCACTATCTATAAAGCAAGCATTTGCACCACAATCAAGTTGCGCCGACGCTTCCAATCCCAATCTCTGATTTCAATGATATAGAGATGAAAAATGCCTTGCTGGTCTTATCTGATGGAATAAACATGTCAAAAAGTGTGGAAGGAGTCTAAGAAAAGGCGGTCAGTCGACGAGAGACTCCTACTACTCGGAGCAGTTCCTAAAGTTTTTCGACTGATTTGGGTGCTTCGCAAGGGATCCACAAGCAATATGGCCAGCTCCTCCACAGTAGAAGCAAAGATTAGCCTCTCTCTCTCTCTCCGACGCTGCTTCTCGACATCAGATAAAGATCCTTAAACTGCCCGATCAATCTTCATAAGCTCAGATCTGGACCTACTAGATTCTAGAGATGGGAGCGGGGGAGGCATAGCTACAGGAGATTATGTGATTGGGAAGATCTGACTACGCCTCTCCTGCCTACGTTCGAAGAGCCGATTATCACATCGAACTGCAAATTTGATAGCTTCTTTCAAAGTCTGAGGGTCCTCCATAGACAACAACATATCTTTGACATCCTCACGTAACCCCCTTCAGAAACAATCAAGAAGTGCAACATCATCTCAGGCAGTATCTACCGCAATTTAACGAAATCCTGATGCATATATTGAAGCTGGACGAGAGCCTTGCCTTAGATTGCAAAGTTTTGTGATAGTTGTGCGCTGACGATCGGTGTCTCCAAAGCATGCCTCGAGCTCTGCAATGAAAGTAGCAAAATCTTGCAATTCTGGGGCTCCTTTCTCCAATAAAGGAGCAAACCAACTTGGAGCTGGCCCTGTGAGGAGAGAACCAATCAGCCCAACTTGTTCCTGGGCCGTGGAATATCTATGAGGATGGAGCTAGATCACAAGCTTAATCTGATTCAAAAAGCCATGGAGCTTGGACCGAGTGCCGTCAAACTTCTCTGGCAGGCTGATCTTAGCCTCTGATAGCCGTAATTTAGACCTAGAAGCAGATTCATGTGAAGCAACACGTTCGAACTGCAACTACTGGCATACTTGAATAAGTTGTTGGACCTACTGTAATAAAGTCAAAACCTCGTCCATAGATATAAAATCACCAAATACGAGCAAACAAAATGCTTAGGTCAGAGCAGGCAAGAACCGATAAGGGATTCCGATACAAACTGTCATGAACATATGCGAAAATAAGGAAAATATATGAAAAATATGCAAGAAATACGAAAGAAATACGCCAAGATCGACAAAGAATCTGATATATGAACAGGAATCAAGAGTACAATGGCCCAAAGGCAAGCAGGAACACGAGACAGATGCCTAGAAGACTCAAGACTGGCATTGAATTGGAATGATTCGACAAGAAGGAGGTGCTTCCTTACATATCTAGGCCAACAGTCAGGATCGCGCCACTCCAATGGATGAGATCATGCCAAGTGTCACGCATGCATGTAGGTTCTAGGATATTCTAGAACCTCATGGAAATAGCCCCGCATATGAGAAAGACATGAGGGAATGTCTTAATATTGGTAGCGCACTTGGCAAAGGTGTGTGGCTTACAATTGGAAGGTTGTGACTTCAAATCCTGTTTTGTACAACTACCCTTTTGCATCCATGTGACGACGATCTTTTGTACATACGAGTATAATGTTCGTATGATACAAATATTCGTATGGTCGTCACAAACGCTTGCCATGATTTTGATTACTATAAGAAGAAGGTCGCGCTTGACGAGGATGACATGAAGGAATTGAATCGACTATGCCAACCTTACGTCAACACATCTTAAATGGAACGTCAAAACTGCCCCCTTTCCTGAACGTGCTATGGCATATCTGAAGTGGAACCTTGGATTCGAGGTGGTGGTGCCATTTAAGATGGATGATAGCTCCCCTCCCTACTTGGTAACCTTGGGTCACAAGGGATTCGGTGGTCGTATAAGACATGTCTGGATATGACCGAGCTAGATAGTTTGCAATTTCCTTACCTTTTGGATGCCAGGCAATCAGACAATCGTTGTCTCACAGTGGGCAGCAGATATTAATTTCAACAACAAAATCCATATAGAGCTGAAACATGAGTATAAAGTTGTCCTGCCAAAGGCACCAAGTTTTGCCAACATAATTTTGGTTCTGGTTTCAAGGTCAAATGCAGACTTGGACAAGTGGTGGTTAAGCGAGCACCACTATGTCGATAAGTTCGTGATTTCTCAGGAGCATATGGAACCCTGGAAGGGCGGCAGGTTCATGGAGGATGTGCCATCACTTGATAAAGTCATCACTGATGGTGCTACAGGTCCAATACATAGAATTCCTATCTGGCTGAGAGTTATCAAGTACTTCATTGCAAGCTTGGTCGAGGAAGATCATATTGTATGCGATGGTATACAAATGGCTATGTTCTCTCAAGGGGTATGGAATGAAACCAATATCTGTGGTTGGAAACAAGAACCTGGTTGAGACTATTACGTCATACATGGATCTGCTTCATTGCCATTTTCAAGACAGGAGGACTGGTGGAAATAGTAAAGACGAAGATGACGGAGATAGAGAAGAGAGAGACAGCCAAGGTGGACTCTCACATTTTGAAGGTTTAGACGAACACACAGCAGAATAAATAATGGAGAATCTTTGACTAAGGTCAGTTTATTTTCCTTTTCGAGGGTTTATCGACTCGCGAGTCGAGAAACCCTCCAAGTCTTAACTCTTTTTCGATTTCTCATGTGAATCCTTTCTTGACTCGCGAGTCGAGAGCCTCCTCCCCTTCCCGTCCCTCCCCCCTCCCCCATGCCACCGTAGTGCAACATTCATAACTGATGGCCTTCATCATTTCTGGGACATCGAGCGAAATACAATCAGGATCATTGTCACAATCCCACGGATTTGTTGGTGATTTAGTTGCACAAGAGGACACTGCATCCAAAAAGGGTAGTCTAGTACAAGATAGTGGGACCATCAAGAAAGGACCTAAAAGAATAATGATCCCGGCTCTAGATCCCGATCAAAGTCAGAGCCAAACTCGAATTGGGATCCAGATGGGCCCACCAAACTTGTAATTTTTGACGTGAATGGAGTTTTGGCTGCAGTATACCAAGATAGTGATGTCCCTGAGCCTAACACCTCATAGAAGCCGATAAAGGTAGGGAATAAGATTGTCTATCTTCAGCCTCAAGCAAAAGAGGTTATTCAATGGTGCCTGGACTGGGGATTCGAAGTGGCCATATAGTCTTGTATGGCAAAGAAAAATGTTGTCAATGTCCTTGGTGTACTCAGCCTGCGCGTTTTGAAGTTCAAGCTTGTTTGGGGCAACGAAAGGGTCGAGCATGTGTCGGACCTCGATCCGGCCATCACAAAGGGGAAGCCTAATATGGTGAAAAGGCTGGAAAGAGTTTATGAAACATACCAGGATTTCAACATACACAACACAATGATCATAGACGACAGTGCTATTAACTCGGACAACACAATTTTTGCAAAGAGTTATCGACAGGAAGAGCATGAAACGGATAAGTGGTTGTGTTATAATCTCGTTCCGGTGTCGGCGGAATCCCTGTTTTCCATTCTTGTGGCCGCTGTGATAAGGAACTATCCGAACCTCAAGCAGGTTCCGGAGAGCAGCGCGATCATGAAGGCTATGGATGGGAAATATTATGGTGATCAAGATCAGTGACCTCTTAACTCAGATAGCAAAATTTTGCAAAGTTTTAAAAAAAATATGAACAATTGTATCAAGAAGGACCTGACATAGCCAATGAAATCCTTACTGGAAGGCCATTGCCCAAAAGCTTGTATGGTCGAGTTCTTGCCATATCTCCTCACCATCTCCTCTGATGATCAGGAGGAGCAACATCTTGTTTTAAAAATCAAATATGTGCCACCTGCAAAAAAGGGGGCAATAGCTGGGACTTACAAGAAACAACAGAGCCGAAGCCTTGCTCTTCATCATCATGGCGCTTTTTCCCTCTAGAATAGATTTGCTGGAAAAGATTTGCAGCATGGCAGTGCCGGTTAGCCAGTTTGCACAACGACCGCCCAGCAACAGGGGCGACCGACAGTTTACAGGTTACAGCAAGTTTGGAGCAGTTTTTGACATATTCTAAGCATATGCTGGCACATACTAAGAATATGCTAAAAACCCACATAAGCAAGGATTGCCCCTCCAGGGGCAACCCTAAAACAGGAATTCCCTAAACACTAAACAAAAATCAAAATAGTTCAACTCACATTGACATATATAAAAGACATTGGACATGCATACAAAACAAACTCCGACATAAAACCATATTCGTCATTAGTATATATTTTTTGCATTGCTTTTGAATACCTTGCCCACATTTAACATGCCTACCCTTCAAAACGTGGGCCCTATTAACAAAGCATATACTCTAAGCAGGGATTGCAACCTAAGGTGAAGGAAGTCATGGTAGTATAGACTGGAAAATTTTAATACCATACCCATGATTCTGACCTAAGGTGAAGTGAATAAAATACAATACCACTCCATGGTGTAACGAGTCTTAATAGTAGACTGGTCAATTATGATAATACCAATATATCTATGATGCTGAACCTAAGGTGAATAGGCCACTAAACTGCAATGCCATTCCATAGTGAAAGGGAACTCTCTACAACAATAATGCAAATTTACAATAGTAACATGGCATCGTGCAAACAAAAGTTATCTTTTAATAGTGAAATGTGTTCATGTAAAGTACCTTCAATAATTTGAGCATTAACATTTGGGCAACTTCGCAACAATTAAAGAAAGTTTCTGGGATTACAAGGCTTTGAGTTAAAGAGACATCGCCTCAACTACATGTTGCATTCAGTGAAATCTGTAGTTAAAATATTAGAAAATTAGCAAATGCACTGCTTCCACGTACTTTTAATTTATTCCTCATATTTGTCTCAAATTTACAAACCACCAACAATTGTGCATGGCCAACTTAGAGACAATGTAATTACTTAATGTACTATCAGCTTTAAAACCATGGCATAGCATGATGTCAAAATTTTCATCGAAGAACACGATCATAGATCAATTATGACAGCATTGGTCAGATAATAGCATATAACTTCCTCTCAGGTCAAAAAATTGATACATTTCCTCAAATTCAATGCCCAATTTGATGAAGTCAGCTGTGGAAGATTAGCACCATTGCTGATAGAATAGGAATGGCCACCAAGTTGGACTGTAGCAGATGTCAAATGTACAACACCTTTGAAGTTTAAAGTCACTGGCTGGGGCACTGGCCCAAAGAGGATAATGCTAACACATTCTTACTGTTTGTGATTGATACGTTTTTATTGTTGTCTATCTTTCAGACTTCCAACCGAATTCTCTGCACTGCCCCAAATTTTAATATGCCCTTCATGACAAGCAGTCATTATGGAATCAAAGCAAGTCCAGAAAGAGGCTCTGGATGCACCCGCTATGACATTAAAGGTGCGAGTTTTGGGACCTCTGACTAGCAAGATTTCAGGTGAAGCAATAGTATACCTGATCCACCGATCCAAATCGATAAGTTGTTTCACCAGGAGAAATCCAATATGGATCAAATGCAACTTGACTAACTGTGGCAACAGTTGAAGGAATCTGTTTTTAACTCCTACTCCTATGCATTATAAGAGAACAAATACAATATAATTTTTCAGGCATCCAGGGTTTTCCCATGGCAAAATTACATAAGCCTACCACATAGCTTCTGATGGAAACTCACCCAGGAATTATGTTCCTCACCCCAAGCAACAACAGCATGGCCTTCCATACTCCATACTTGCACCAAATCATCTTCCCCTCCTGTTAAAATGTACTTCCCATCTGGACTGAGAAATATGAATGACAAACAGTATACTCTATAAATCAGATGTGCTTAATACGCTTGCAGATGCACATTGAGACTCATTAATATAATCCTATGCGAATGACATTTCGCAAATAACTGTTCTTTTTGAAAAGCTGCAGATGACAACAACATGGGGGAGAAAGTTACATATCATGGTGAGTAAAAAGTTTGGTGCAGGATAAAATGATAATAGAATTTTAAGGATTACTTATGCACACCATTTTGGCAGCAGAAAAGGTGTAGGATTTTAATCACTGAGAACACTTGAGAACTTGAACAGTAAGATAAGAATTCTTCTCTTCATGAAGCATTCAAAGTCAAAGGGTGCAGAATTGAACTAAACTACCGTAAGGTAGATTAAAGGAGCCTGAAAATCTTTCAAATGTTCCCTTGCGTCCTCAAGTAAAATTGGCTATCAATTTGCATTTGAAAAAGCTTGCCTAAAGTCAAGTTATTTTAGCAGAACTTCATTCGTCTAAATTTTGCAACAAAAAACTTAACAAGAATGACTTCAGGATATGTTCTTATCTTCAATTTAACACAATAAACATGCTAAGGCAACAGTGGTATTTAACACAGCAGCTAGCACTCTGGTTTCCACGCTTATGCTCAGAAAGCTCTTCAACTATAGAAACATCCATGGTGAACACTTAACAAAACTTCGGACGGGCACATGAAAGAAACGTTATAACAGATGTAGATACCTCCATGCACAACAAAGTAAGGCACCGAAGTAGCTTTGCCCCCACAAACCATCTTCTCCATGGCATAATCAAATATTCTCAAATAGCCTGCATGCATATAGGCTTAGATGATGGAAGATGGTGGTTCCTTACAAACAGTTAAACAAAAATGCATACCATTCCTCCCAATTGTAGCCAAGAAAGCCCCCTCTGCAGAAAACGCAAGGCCATTAATGGACCCCTGGCATATGTGCCATCTTGCAATCTGGTTGCTCTGCCAAGTAAGTAAAACAAGCCACAAACAACTTATTTCTTGAACAAAATATTGGCAAACCTAGAAAAAACTCAACTGAAAGCTGAGCAGGATCTTTGACAGGTGGAAAGGAAACATCTCCACTTGCATCTTTGCTCTGAAAAATATGTAATACATCAAACGACTTATTCATACCTGCCCTCCTTATGATCCGTACCATCTAACAAACTACATAGTCTTATCTACTTAATATTCAACGCTAAGTAATACGATGTATTCTATCAGTTGCATGTGTAGTGGCATATCTATATACGTGATTTTGATGTAGGATTGAGGAGTTTTACTATACGTGTTCAATAAGGATAAAGTACGGCTACTCCATTTTCCTTAAAAGGTTGGCAACTCATAAATGACATGCGCATCTAGATTTCTCTCCAATGGCACATTCTTACTCATTTTCAAGGTTGCGCTTAAATGTTGATGTAACCGTGCCCACCGTATGATATGGATGTGATCTAGTCCATGGGATAATTTACAGACATAAGATTTTTGTTTTACGATTTGTATTGAAAGAGTTGTTGGCACAATGATACAACCACATAAAATGTTTGAGCTGAGCAAACCGCATAAATCTGGGAAGATTAAATAACTGGTTAATATGGCCACCATACGCACTTGCGGTTATTCATGATAACATGGAATGATAATAGTCGTCTATGTGTTTATCTTCAACGTGTATCCTACTTCTGAAGGCACTTGAAAGTGCTATAGACTTGGTAATGTACCAAACTATAAAAACCATAACCATTAAAAGTAAGGTATGCATGCACACATGTTGTACACTTGTTGTCTTTGAGCATATTAACATTTCTCCGACAAACACAAAGATGTGTGATCTAATGTTGTACGTGTTATATTCAAAAAAAAGGATTATCCATTTATCCAGATTCATATATCCAGATATCCAAATCATATTCAGATATGCATTTATCCAAGGATTTGAACCTTGTAAATCCAACTATTTGGCATGCAAAATTTTAGAATCTTTTGAAGCAGAAAGAAGAATGAGTAGATTTTGAAGTTTGTTAGGATTCTAGTACTTCAATGTTGAAGATATTCAACTCAGTGGTTATAAATTCATGAATTGACCTGCAAGACCTGCTATCCAGAATGTTAGATGCAAGAAATATCACAAACAAAGAAATATCACAAACAGACGACAATTGGTCTTGGGGCCTTAAAGGTAGATAGATAGATAGCAAAGCCACTACGTATAGATAGATAGCAAAGCCTTCAGCTTTCCTTGAATTTTTGTTGCCATTAACCACATTAGTTACATAGAGGCCTTTGGCAGATAAGCAATAACCTGCAAAAGAGGAGCTACCACATGCAGCTAAAGGAGGACATGAATTTATGCATACATCGGCTATGCTTGTCCCCTTTGCTCCAAGATCTGCACAAACAATGATCATTTCATTAAATAAGATACATACATGTAAGCTAACCATGAAGAATCAAAAATACAATGCACACATAAAGTGTGATGTCATTCAACACATAAGCAAAACTTGGCATCCATTAGCAATGCAGAACTCCAAATCATGACTCTGAAAACACAGAGTAAAAATGTAAAAGCATGACTTACTATTGGGGCACATGCTTACACTCATTTATTTCTGTTAAAGTAAGATTTTCTTCCTGCCCTCAAGAAAGCTGCAATCAAAACCTTGAAAGTGGGCAAGCAAATTTGAATAGACAAACTAAGCTAACAGAAGTCGTGAACTACAGGCATCTGGCATAGCTGAGGATTGCAAAAACCTGCATTTAGTTCATCGTATACTATGTATTCTCATAAGATTTAGGCTTAACAATTACCTGATGCAGCAACATGGGCTTAAAACCGAACCTGAGTGCCCACACAAAAGCAGAGATGGAACTTTGTCAGAAGGATGGATAACTTAAAGCTTTAAAACTATTGCTTGGTAGAAAGAAAATAATATGAAATGATCTAAAGCAAGACGAACTCTCAAGACAAAATCTGAAATGCGCAATATTTGTTACGTAGGCCCCTTGTTCTAAATCTGCAATAGCTAAAAAAAAGGATTAGATCTACCTGTTTCCGCTGAACACGATTTCCGTTGAACAGAATATCCCTGTAGACCTGAGCAAACAAACCTCTAAATGAGAGAAACAATTACAAAAACTCTTAAATGCAGGAAAAAACATAAGCATGGAGCCCTAGCAGTAGACAAATCTTGCTAAAATAGCTTACAAACACAGAAATTGATAGATGAAGCAGAAAGTTAAAAGAAAACGGAACTAAAAAATGGAAGGGGGAGAGGATAATGCAAGGAAAAGCCGATTGATGCAGATCTGGCACCATAATGTATCTGGAAAAGATCGTGAAAAAAAAGATCTGAAATGCAGGTCTGCGAAGCAACCCATCCGAGGTAACGGCAAGCCAAAGTGCTGCATCACTGCCGAGTGCAAAGGAAAAAACTGTATGCAAGTTCCATCTGCCATAATCGGGACGGAAGAAAAGGGATGCAAGTTCCGTCCACCATCATCAATCCTTACTGCTGCATAGTAACCAAAAACCTAGTTGCTGCATGCAATGGGCCTGCCAGCGGGTCTCCAGAATCAAAGTTTTGGCTGCAAAAGCTTTAAAAAATTTGAGATATGGAGTTCCAGTTTGAAGATTGTGTGTCCGCCTTTGCCATCGCTCATTAAACCGAGGAAGGAAAAAATGGACGGATTAATCTGAACGGCACCATAATGACATGCCGGCTCCTCTTTGCTCCTGCCATGCCATGATAGCCGTTTAAGAAAGAAACAGAGCGTTAAGAACAGTGGGAGGGTGAAGCTTGCCGGAAAAAAGAGGTGTGGCCAGAAAACCATTTTTTGCTTCCAAAAGTCACACCCTAAAAAGGGCACACCGGCATCAGCAAGACACCCCAAAAACTTTTTAAGTAGATGCATTATAAGAGAACAGATGCAATATAATTTTTCAGGCATCCAGGGTTTTCCCATGGCAAAATTACCTAAGCCTACCACATAGCTTCTGATGGAAACTCACCCAGGAATTATGTCCCTCACCCCAAGCAACAATAGCATGGTCTTCCATACTCCATACTTGCACCAAATCATCTTCTCCTCCTGTTAAAGCGTACTTCCCATCTGGACTGAGAAATATGAATGACAAACAGTATACTCTATTAATCAGATGTGCTTAATACGCTTGCAGCTGCACATCTCATTAATATAATCCTATGCGAATGACATTTTGCAAATAACCTTTCTTTTTGAAAAGCTGCAGATGACAACAACATGGGGGAGAAAGTTACATATCATGGTGAGTAAAAGTTTGGTGCAGGATAAAATGATAATAGAATTTTAAGGATTACTTATGCACACCATTTTGGCAGCAGAAAAGTGTAGGATTTTAATCACTGAGAACACTTGAGAACTTCAACAGTAAGATAAGAATTCTTCTCTTCATGAAGCATTCAAAGTCAAAGGGTGCAGAATAGAACTAAAATACCGTAAGGTAGATTAAAGGAGCCTGAAAATCTTTCAAATGTTCCCTTGCGTCCTCAAGTAAAATTGGCTATCAATTTGCATTTGAGAAAGCTTGCCTAAAGTCAAGTTATTTTAGCAGAACTTCATTCGTCTAAATTTTGCAACAAAAAACTTAACAAGAATGACTTCAGGATATGTTTTATCTTCAATTTAACACAATAAACATGCTAAGGCAACAGTGGTGTTTAACACAGCAGCTAGCACTCTGGTTTCCACGCTTATGCTCAGAAAGCTCTTCAACTATAGAAACATGCATGGTGAACACTTAACAAAACTTCGGACAGGCACATGAAAGAATTGTTATAACAGATGTAGATACCTCCATGCACAACAAAGTAAGGCACCGAAGTAGCTTTGCCCCCACAAACCATCTTCTCCGTGGCATAATCAAATATTCTCAAATAGCCTGCATGCATATAGGCTTAGATGATGGAAGATGGTGGTTCCTTACAAACAGTTGAACAAAAATGCATACCATTCCTCCCAATTGTAGCCAAGAAAGCCCCCTCTGCAGAAAACGCAAGGCCATTAATGGACCCCTGGCATATGTGCCATCTTGCAATCTGGTTGCTCTGCCAAGTAAGTAAAACAAGCCACAAACAACTTATTTCTTGAACAAAATATTGGCAAACCTAGAAAAAACCGTGGAACTCAACTGAAAACTGAGCAGGATCTTTGACAGGTGGAAAGGAAACATCTCCACTTGCATCTTTGCTCTGAAAAATATGTAATACATCAAACGACTTATTCATATCAAATTCTTACTAATCTGCAATGGAGACACAACAGGAGAGTGGAAAACAAACTCCAAATGCTTCTTGGACACTGGCACAAAAGGACAAACAACAAGACATGAAGAGGAGACATATCGTTCTAGATAAATTTGTGTTAAGCATCATATGTGCTTCTTTTACAATTATGAAAACAACTTCCCACTTAATACTTCTAGTTATAGACAGAACTGCATGCCCTATAATTGTTGATGCTCACAATCCTCAAAATTTCAATACCTTAAACAGGCTACACTTAAAGCCACTAATGCATGACATTACATTGAAAGAAATTACTTCAATGGGTACCTTATCATAGAAATAGAGATTACCATCTCCATGAGCAACTGCAAAGAGGCCTTCACTATGGGGTGCCCATACAATCGCAATGCATCGGCTGTGAAACATCACATAAAGCATAATCAAACAGCATATCTTTGCACACAAGCTACTGACTTTCATTTCATGTGTCCTACATGAAGGCAATCGAATGATTGGTAAAGCCACACAATGCATATCTCGGCACTCCTATTATTAATCAGGGAAGTCACTGCTATTAATAGTCAGGGAAATCACTAGATACGGTGCGCTACATCATGCTTGATAATAACTGTACTTACACTCTATACAATCAGAGGATGCAACATACCTACTGTTAAGAGAACTCTCTTTATTATAGTGCATTGCGCCAATTAGTTTCTTTCCAGGATCCTGTAGTGCCAATGTTAAGCCTTTGAGGATCCAAGAATAGAAGGGCTGTTTGTTGTTGTCTGTGGACCAAATGGGTTGGTCAAGAACAGCCTGAGCAGTAAGGTCATTTTTAGCACAGACTAATACCTGGTCAAGGTCAGGCTTATCTTGAGTTTGTGTAACAAGGTATCCCAAAGGGCTATAACCTTGGGGGACAACAGAGCCAGCAAAAACCAAGGCTGCTTTATTTTCCATCCCAACTTTGGCTGCCCCAAACTAATTGAAAATTCACTGGATTTGCTACTGCTGAAGACCCTGAATTTTGCCTTAAAACAACAGCATTTCCTGGATTGATTACAGAGTTTGGCTGTGAATAGTATCATATACAATGAAATCCTTCTGTGATGTTAACATGCAATCTTGCTCCCTGTCCATCTGAACCCCCTTCAAAGCTTTTCCACACTACTTGGAACGTACTAACCTGTTGAAGATCAAGCTCGCCCATGTTATGGTTCCGGTGCCAAATGCAAATGCAGTACACCCACCTTCAGAAGCATACGACATGGTTCTGCATGGACATGTGTGTTCAATGCATACTATAGCGTCACTCCAAGCTCTTTAATTAGATTCAAAATACTGAAAGTGAATATCCAATTCAAAAGTGTCTAAATCATGAGCGTCTAATGCAAATTCAAAATACTGCAAATTCAAAATACTGAAAGTGAATATCCAATTCAAAAGTGTCTAAATCATGAGCGTCTAATGCAATTGGGGGAAACAATACCAGAGCAGGCTTCTCAGGATCGCTCAGATCTGCAAGTAAATAGGTGTAAGTGCTGGATTCCTTTTCAAAGAGCTGCCTGAATAACAGAGTTGGTGCTTGTTGGCCTGCCATTTGGAGCAATTTCTTTTCTCTCTAGAGGCAAAAAAGCTGCAACAATGATGGACAAACGAAAGGTTGGCCTGTAAATTTTGGTAAAATGATGAGCCGGAACTCTGCCTCTGCTATGGCGGCGGATTAAAAAAAAAATAACGCACAATATTAGGGTATATTTCCTTTTTTATCACAATATAAAGCACAATATAATATTAGAGTATTTATAGGCTATTAGTGCATTTCTTTTTTAGGGTAACGGTGCTTACGGACTCGATGGCGCTACCATTGAGGTATGTATGAATTTTTTTTTAGTGCCGCCTTCTAATGTTTTGCCGCTTTATGGAGAAGGAAAGGATTCTAAGATTTCTAAGATTTCTTAAGGTTATTACTAAGGTTTCTAAGATTTCTAAGATTTCCTAAGGTTATCTTTAAGGTTTCTAAGATTTCCTAAGGTTATTACTAAGGTTACTAAGATTTTATGAAGAAGGAAAGGATATTACTAAGGTTATAATAAGGTTATTACTAAGGTTACTAAGATTTAGCTATTGCTCCTTATAATACACGTCTGACGTTTGTTCCAAACAGGGCCGTTTAACGAAGCCATGAGGATAGAAAACCTTATAAGAAATTTTGGTTCTATTACATAATAGAAGAAGAGAGCACTCAGATTTGGGAGCAATTTATATATTGGAGCATAAATTGCTCCTTAATCTGGATCTTCTCTTCTTCTAGATGTAACATGACTAAGATTCAATATAAGATTTTTGGTTCATTTACGATATCGACGACACGCCTGGATAACCATTGAGGTATGTTTGTAAATTTGTTTTTAGTGCCTCATTTTAGTCTTAACTTATATGCATGCACTTAGAGTGTTTTCCACCATCTTTGCACTTGATATGGGATAACCTTCCACTGGAGTTACATCATATAGTTATGATTATTATGGAGCATATGGTTGATCCTTATCCTTGTTTTGTTTTGTTTCTTGGCCGAATTAACATATTTGAATTATCAAATAGCAAATGAAGTATACACAATAAAATGAAGGACCAAGTTGAAGTAGCAAGAAGCCGTTTGGGGAATCCTCGGATGCAAGGTACGCTTGTGAATTAGTTTTCCATCTTATGGTATGGTTTTAGATGGTTTTGCTACCCATTCCTTGCCATGGACATTCCTTGCCATGTCTAAATTCAAGATACATTCCACAAAACCATTGCCAATAAATTAGTAAGTTGCAAGAGGCTTTTGCTCAATGGATCCTTTAAATAAATAATCTTCAGATATTCCATAACACCCTTGCCAATAGAATTGTGGTTTCTTAGATTGATGAAATGGCATCGTTCATCTTTACTAGTCTTAAATATAGCTCTGTTGTGCACAACCATTAAGCTTTAAGTCCCTATTACAATTCATATTACAAGAATTTGATGTCAAAACAAGCTTCTTTAGGTGTGGACGTGGATTACTACTACGAGAGCTTAGTCTGCTTGGATTTTTATCAGCTCGTGGAAGAGCCAAGATTTTTGCTGACAAATCCAAAATATGCTAATTCGGGCTTTGATTGTTATAGTAAGAGGTCCAAATTTCTGCGCAATTTAGGTAAGAAGGAAACGAAACAAAGTATCTCCTCAAATCAGAGCTTGGAATTGTTCATTATAGTCCAACCCAATACCAATCTTGATAAAGAAAGCACTTGATGATACGGCTTTCTTGCGAAATTACAGGGATTACAATGTTGAGCCTAATTGAGAGAGATTTTGAGCGCCGACATTTGGCGGAAGGTATGAATCTGCGTGAAAATGGCCAAGCTTCAAGATCTTGACCATGGTCATATTGACCATGGTTGATCTTGAAGCTTGGCCTTTTTTCACGCGGATTCATACCTTCTGCCAAATGTCGGCGCTCAAAATCTCTCTCAATTAGGCTCAGCATTGTAATCCCTATAATTTTGCAAGAGAGTCGTATCATCAAGTGCTTATTAGGTTGGATTATAATGAACAATTCCAAGCTCTGGTTTGAGGAGATATACTTTGTTTCATTTCTTTCTTACCTAAATTGCGCAGAAATTTGGACCTCTTACTATAACAATCAAGGACCCCGAATTAGCATATTTTGGATTTGTCAGCAAAAATCTTGGCTCTTCCACGATCTGATAAAAATCCAAGCAGACTAAGCTCTCGTAGTAATAATCCCTCACACAAAAATGATTTCATATTGAATCCTTACATCTATCAGGTATTAGACCTGAATATAGAATGTCCACAGCTTTTATCTCAGAAATAAATTATGATCTCATAAACAGAAAGTACTATAGAAAGGACCAAGTTGAAGTAGCAAGAAGCCGTTTGGGGAATCCTCGGATGCAAGGCACGCTTGTGAATTAGTTTTCCATCTTATGGTATGGTTTTAGATGGTTTTGCTACCCATTCCTTGCCATGGACATTCCTTGCCATGTCTAAATTCAAGATACATTCCACAAAACCATTGCCAATAAATTAGTAAGTTGCAAGAGGCTTTTGCTCAATGAACCCTTTAAATAAATAATCTTCAGATATTCCATAACACCATTGCCAATAGAATTGTGGTTTATTAGATTGATGAAATGGCATCGTTCATCTTTACTAGACTATACTTGATAGATTGGTTGACTTTGGGAGTCAAAGTATTAAAAAATGGATCTTGCTTTCCTTCTAGTAACAATGTCGCCTGATTGTCCAAGGGGATTGAATACTTTGTAGTTTTAAGGATTCTCTGTTTATATCTAAGGTCACTTCTAGCATTATGCATAAGATAAGAAGAGACCTTATATAAGAGATAGAATCCTTAAGACTAGAAAGTTTTAGTTCTCTAGGACAACGGAGAGATATTGTGTTTAGAAAGAAAACCAAATCCAATTTCTAGTATTTGACTGTCTCAGTCGCTCCAATGCTCATCTCAAAGCTTTCTAACATATATTGTTCTTGATTATCCTTGATAAATTGGGTGAGTTAGGGAGTCAAAATATTAGAAAATGGATCTTGCTTTCTTTGTAGTAACGTCGCCTCGATTATCCAAGAGGATTGAATACTTTGTAGTTTTAAGGATTCTCTGTTTATATCTAAGGTCACTTTTAGCATTATACATAAGATAAGAAGAGACCTTATATAAGAACATAGAATGCTTAAGACTAGAAAGTTTTAGTTATCTGGGACAATGGAGAGATATTGTGTTTAGAAAGAAAGCCAAATCTAGTTTCTAGTATTTGATTGTCTAGATTACTCCAATGCTCATCTAGAAGCTTTCTGACATATATTGTTCTTGACTATCCTTGATAGATTGGGTGAATTTGGGAGTCAAAATATTAGAAAATGGAACTTGCTTTCCTTCCAGTAACAATGTAGCCTCGATTGTCCAAGAGGATTGAATACTTTGTAGTCTTAAGGATTCTCTGTTTATATCTAAGGTCACTTCTAGCATTATGTATAAGATAAGAAGAGACCTTTAGATAAGAACATAGAAACCTGATATGGTTAAAGGATTCTTGAAGGTATTACTCACTTGTTCAATAGTTAATTATATAGAAAAATAGAAGAAGTAACCCTTAAAGACTTATAACAGCTCTTCTCAAGAGCGATTATACAAGGTTTCCGCAACCAGGATTGGAGCATCCAGTTTCCACCCAACCGGATCCAGAAAAACTAAGGCAATTCCAAGGGATTTAGGGAAAGGAAATATCAAGGCTTCTTTTCCTTTAGCATATGATCTTCCAATTTACAACAGCATTGAGGCTTTACTAAGCTAAAACAAGAAGAATCGACAAGGAATCAGCTCGATCCAAATCTTCGGCAGCACCAGGAAGGCAAGAGCTTTAAGATCCGAATCCCCAGCCTATCTAGAGCCCCTGCAGGTCGGACTCAGAAAGCGACAGCCAGGAACCAGTTTGAGGCTGCGGGAATTGATGTCGAGAGCCTGCCCTTCCGGATTGATGTCTGGAGTCTTCTTCTGTTTCTGTGCTAGCCGCCCCTTCTAAAAGCAGATCTGGCCGCTCCTTGATTTAGCCTATTCATGCTATCCGCAAATTCGTCTCCCTTTTTCCAATAATAGTTGCATGAAGTTGTCCATTACTTTTTGTTAAAGTATCATCCCTTTCATAATATAAAATATCTTCCTTGCTTTAAGGGTCTATAGTTGCACGCCCCCTCGCTTAAAGTTGTAAACTATTAAAAATCATATGCCCCATTGCCTTAATTTTCTGGACCACTCCCCCTAGCATGCTCCATATCAATTCCATCCCTTCTTAAATAAGATCGTCCGCGATCTTTCGAATGCAGTTGAGATGGGTCCATCCCTTCTCAAGATGATTGCTCCCGAATCAAATTGCATTAAGGGGTCCCCTAGTCCTGCAAACTTAAGAAACAGTTATGGATATCCGCGTACTTCCACAGTACGATATACCCTTGTACCTCCGCGGTACTACTTGATTGTATCTCCACGATACAGTATCTCCACGATACCCAATCATTGTATCTCCGCGATACTGATGTAAATTTTGTCAGGCCTATTGCTACAACTACAATTACCATTCTTCAAAATTTACATCTAATGCACCATGCTTATTCCACACAAAAATCGACATACAAATCAAATCTTACATTAAAGATATGTAAATTTTTTTACTATGTTTACCATAAGATGATGATAGAGCATTGATGTTATACCATCAAAATGAAAACCATCAAATTGATATTCTTCAAGCCACCAACGCAGATTGGAAAGTAGGAATTTCTGAACTTCCCAGTTACCATAGCTGAATAAACGACTATCCCAAAGTCGATGGTATCCTCTATCTCCATAGTAGGCATGCTCCATTACAGCCATTAACTGTACGGTATTGTAGTTGTTTCTCTTGATTCGTGGAAGTACAGTATCTGCAAATTCAATATATGTTGAGACCCTGGGCTCCTTTGAACTCATGCCCACATGTGCCTTATATATGCGTGGAGCAACACACTTATTTGGACGTGGATATTTGAATTTATATCTTTCTGCCTCAGGTGGATCCCAATAAATGCCATCATAACTTGCTGCAAACTTGCCAGGCTCAACTGTTGCCCATTGTATCCACGCAGGAATACGATCAAACCAGGTGCCATCTGCTATTTTCATACGGAACTTAACTTTGGAACCATGAGTAATAGCAAGCTTCCCATTAACATCTGCTATTCGAATTGTCCACACTCCATATTTATCTTTGTCCATCTGGTGAGATGACCCGTCCCAGTTATTGAAATCACCAATAAGCTGCGCCACCTGTGCAGCAGGTGCCCATTCTCGATAGACCAACCATCCATACGTGGCCACGCTCGTGGCGCCTTGGCGCAGGGCTGGAGGATGCACCTCCTCCGAGCGACTTCTCTGAGCGTTTTCCCTGAGCGCCTGGGCTTCTGGCGTTTGGGCTTATTGGATGCGTTGGTTTTCAGCTTCAGCGGTGCCCTCACGGTCACCGCCTTTCTGCAGATCGTTGCTATGGGGGTTTTGGGATTCTACCTATTTCTGGGGCAGCTCTTATGGTCTAGTGGTTTGATCGAGTTACTCCAGGGGGTCGGCACCAGGATCTCTGCATCAGCATCTATTTGCCCTGGTTTCAGTGAGAGGATGGAGGTTTAGCGCGTGCATGAGTCCGCACCAGTACTCGGCACCTAGCTGTGAAGAGGTTACGGTTCGGGGGCGTTTGTTGAAGTTCTGTTTGTTGGAGGTATGCTTGTTGCTTTTTGCAGCAGCATAGCTTTTTGGATCTGTGGTCATCATGGCAACGGTTTTTTCCCAGTGGGGTTTTTTAATCCGGGCCATGGTGCTCACGGGCTTCGGCCCATGCAATGTATTTTTTGTTTTCTTTGTACTTGTGGTCGCATGTCCTCCGTGACGCTGCCTTTGTGGTGCGACGTAAAAATATACTTCCTTCCTTCCTTATAGTTGAAACCATACTTCTGAAATCCTAGGCTGAAATTCTGGAGACCGCCTTCATGTTTCTCTATATTTATTTTCCTCTGTTTGTACTCCCGATATCTGAGAGACAAGTGCCTCTCATAAGAAGCTAGATTAGAGTCCACATCTATGATAGGCAATCTGCCTTTCTTATAATTCATATTCTTAGCTTCCTCCGCTCTTTTGCTCCCAGCATAAACAACATGTGGCTTATAATTTCCCGACAGCTTTGCTTGCCTTCCTGGATTGCAAGGAACTATCATACTCTTGCTGATATTGTGCTTCAATAACATTGAAGCGTTGGGCCATTGATCAGGTATGAGGATCAAATCGCGCTGATACCACTTGATATGGTTAAAGGATTCTTGAATGTATTACTCACTTGTTCAATAGTTAATTAGATAGAAAAATAGAAGAAGTAACCCTTAAAGACTTATAACAGCTCTTCTCAAGAGCGTTTATATAAGGTTTCCGCAACCAGGATTGGAGCATCCAGTTTCCACCCAACCGGATCCAGAAAAGGGTTTCTCTTACCTAAATAGACAAGGGTTTAGGGCTAGGGTTTCCAATTATCCCTTTAAGCATGTGGGATAATTGGGTGTGGCCCACTTGCCTTTAATGACTAGGTGGCATAAAGTGTCCACATGGGAAAATGCGCACCTAGATAAATGTGCACATTGGTAAATGTGCACATTAATAAATGCACGCACCTTGCAAGTTGCCCCCTAGGGGCTACCTGCCTGGCTCCACGTCGGCGTACACGTCAGTCGGGGTGGCATGTACGCGTGACGAGGCAGTACGGTATATGTCCTGGGACCGTATACTGTATACTGTGCTGGAACATCACAGGAACCAGTTTGAAGCTGCCAGAATTGATGTCGAGAGCCTGCCCTTTCGGATTGATGTCTGGAGTCTTCTTCTGTTTTCAATTCTGTGCTGGCCGCCCCTTCTAAAAGCAGGTCTGGCCGCCTCCTTGATTTAGTCTGTTCATGCTATCCGCAAATTCGTCTCCCTTTTTCCAATAATAGTTGCATGAAGCTATCCGTTACTTTTTGTTAAAGTATCATCCCTTTCATAATATAAAATATCTTCCTTGCTTTAAGGGTCTATAGTTGCACGCCCCCTTGCTTAAACTTGTAAACTATTAAAAATCATATGCCCCATTACCATGCCCCATTGCCTTAATTTTCTGGACCACTCCCCCTAGCATGCTCCATATCAGAAACCTTAAGATTATAAAGTTTTAGTTCTCTGGGACAATGGAGATATATTGTATTTAGAAGGAAAGCCAAATCTAGTTTCTACTATTTAACTATCTAAGTTACTCCAACGCTCATCTCAAAGCTTTCTGACATATATTGCCCTTGACTATACTTGAAGATTGGGTGACTTTGGGAGTCAAAGTATTTGAAAATGGATCTTGCTTTCTTCTAGTAATAATGTCGCCTCGATTGTCCAAGGGGATTGAATACTTTGTAGTTTTAAGGATTCTCTGTTTATATCTAAGGTCACTTCTAGCATTATGCATAAGATAAGAAGAGACCTTATATAAGAACATAGAATCCTTAAGACTAGAAAGTTTTAGTTCTCTGGGACAATGGAGAGATATTGTGTTTAGAAAGAAAGAAAGCCAAATCTAGTTTATAGTATTTGATTGTCTAAGTTACTCCAATGCTCATCCCAAAGCTTTTTGACATGCCTTTAACTATCCTTGATAGATTGGGTGACTTAGGGAGTCAAAGTATTAGAAAATGGATCTTGCTTTCCTTCTAGTAACATCGCCTCAATTGTCCAAGAGGATTGAATACTTTATAGTCTTAAGTATTCTTTGTTTATATGTAAGGCCTGTTTAGGGTCTGGGTTCAGGATTGTCTGCAAGACAACCCTCTATGAGGACCCCTGGATCAAATCGACAAATCCTTAGTCATGCGGGATTTTCCAAAAGAGATAAGAATAGAAAGAACAAAACATGAACGCAAAGGAAACTATATGTCAAGATAAGAATCCCTTGAATATAGAAAAAAGTACATGAGTCTCGCAAGATGCTAACATGAAAAACTGAAACAAGACGATACTAAGTCTCATCTAAAACTTAGGGTCTAACAATGCTGATATATATAGTGCAACGGCCTCAGGTCCAAAATAGACATATGGCAGAGCCTTGATGATCTTGGTTACCAACTCCTGGATCATATGCTTGATTTGAGGGAATCTTTTCAGTGCCGTCATTAATGTCGTTGTTGTAAGTAAAGTTGAGCATACCCTATCCCCAATTCATCATACATGTTTTTACGGACCTCCTGCAAGGCTTCCGCAATCTAAAGGGGCAAATAGCCAGCAAGTTCAGGCATGTACTCTGCCTGAAGAGCATTAATCCAGGACTGATCTTGAAGATATTTACAATTTTTGTTATCTTGTTGTAACAATCACCTTGCGTGGATATCCCCATGAAAAGCACAGGGGGTTGATGATTTTGGGTTAAACAATGGTAAGATAAGTCCCTTCTTGTTGTTTGGTGGCTAGTCCTTTGGATTCGCAATTAGAAGGACTTTGTGTTCGTCTCTCTTTAGACATTTAGGGGGGCATTATATGTCCCTATGGTAGATACTACCTATCTATCTATTTATCTATCTATCTTAAAGGATTCTAGGCTAATCCTTAATGATGAAGCCAAGACTTTGATATGCCAACATGCAAGACTTTGATATGGAACTATGCATGTGCAAGACTTTGATATGGCACTATGCATGTCGATGAAAAGAATCCATCATTAGTATAGACTAATGGGGTGATCCTGCAAGAAAGCATCATCATTGCCAAACATTTAATAAATTTGTTAATTAATTTATAGCATCAAACCTTTTAGAATAATGACAATTAAATGCCACTTGTGATTAGCACTTCATTGCCATAAGATACTCTTAAGAACAGACTAGAAGCCTTTGCCTTAACAAAGTAAGGTCATATCGGATTTAGATAAGACCTTAATGATGAAGACAAGACTTTTATATGCCACTATTCATGTTGACCATTTGAAGTTAATTACATAACGTGATATAGTAAGCAAAGTCTATGAAAATGGTAGTTTGTGGGCATTCACAATAACAGAAGGATGATTTTGGGATTGATGGCAAGGTACATTTGAACTCACAAAAAATGGACGCATAATGTCAAGGCATATTGAAAATTGAGCTCACATGCAGCAAATAACAGTCTGTTGCCCTATGGCCGATTAAACTTAAGAAGTCATTTTGTTTTGAAGACGCATTTAATTAAAGTGGGTCATATGCAATCCCCATTTTTTTTTTGGAATCCTGTTATTTTACACGAAAAGGACATGCGATAAGTTTTTGGCCTCTAAACTATCAAAAATTTGAGTATTTCTGTGTTAGGGTGGGTCCAAGCACCCTATATCTTTCCCTCTGTTTTCTCAGATCGCGCGATCGAGAACACCAAGAATACAACTCAAACAAAGGAATTTCATTACACATTTAAAACAAAGTTATAGTTCAAAAAGAATTTTTATTAATAAATGAGATGGCTATATCGTATTTTACATCGGACGAAAAGACCATGGCGGTCTTGCTGTCACTACAGTCACATCATCATCACTACAGCCACATCATCATGGTAGGTGGTCCACCTTACAGGAAGAACTTGTGGGGCTTCTTCTTGCCTTCCATAAGCTCTGGGGGCAACCTGAAGAATGTGAAATGCCTCATGAGGAGGTGCCTGGCCTGTTCAACCAATTTCTCCACCATCTTCTCGCATATCTTTTCATCAATCGCTGGGTCGAATATGTTGTTCCCCAACCGTGGATGTCATGCAATGCTTGCAAGATCCTTTGAGCTTTCTGGAGTTTTGAAATGTTCTTCCTCTCTTCCTCATCTCTTGAGGTCCCATAGTGTCTGCAATCACGAGCAAGCTTATCCCAAAGCCCTGGTAAGAGTATAATTAGTCATGAGTAACGAAGAAAAAAAATGCAGAATTCAAAATAGATTAGAGAGCATCCATGCCATATAGGTGCATCCAATCACACACAAAAGCATACAAACGGTCGCATTATTTGGACAAGCAGTGCCTTCCTCGACTCGCGAGTTGAGAAAGGCCCTACAAAGTCAATGTACAAGTCGCTTATACATATCAAACTTAGGTACTGCATCTAAGGCTTAAGCACTCCATTGGCTTTGTCAATTGCTTCTTCTTTGCATTTGCATTTGACACCGGAACCATAAACATCAGCGGGGTTGATCTACAACATGTTAGTACGTTCCAAGTGGTGTGGAAAAGCTTTGAATAGGGTTCAGATGGACAGGAAGCAAGATTGCATGTTAACATCACGGAAGGATTTCATTATATATGATACTATTCACAGCCAAACTCTATAAGCAATCCAGGAAATGATGATGTTGTAAGGCAAAATTCAAGATCTTCAGCAGTAGCAATCCCGTGGATTTTCAATTAGTTTGAGCAGCCAATGGAAAACAAAGCAGCCTTGGTTTTTGTTGGCTGCCTATTGCCCCGTAAGGTTATAGCCCTTTGGGATACCTTATTATACAAACTCAAGTTAAGCCTGACCTTGACCAAGTATTAGTCTGTGCTGGAAATGACCTTACTGCTCAGGCTGTTCTTGACCAACCCATCTGGTCCACAGACAACAACAAACTGCCCTTCTATTCTTGGATCCCCAAACCCCTTAATATTGGCACTAAATGTAGTAGAATAAGCACATGCATGATTGTCCGTAACAAATTGAGCACAATGACTACCATTGCCATATTGACAAATACCAACTTTAGGTATGACACAATGCCTAGTTTGGATCAAATCCATGCTCTTGCCTATCAATATGGACGTACTTTTACTTTCATCCAGATGAGACATATTTTCCATCTTCCGTTGATTGGTTCTTTGAAGTTGACGCTCTATTATATTTTAAAGCCTCATGCTGATGGTTCAAATTTGCTTCAAGGAGGTACTAATGACGGACAAATTGGATTGACCTGCCAAATGTTGACTCCGCCGATGTGATACATACTTGCATTTGAAACTAATGTATGGGGCAACCATCATAGACTTGGCATTCTAGAAATTCTAGATATTCTGCCCTTGCAATGGATCTGGAACAACAAAGGTAGGCATAGTCAACGTACATCTTGGTAAAATTTGGCAACATGTCGGGGATTGGGAACATTTCACTCTAAGGTTTAATAAATTGAATGCAGAGCTTTTGGGAGGTTATTACTCTCAACATAGTGGTGGGTATATTTGCCCTTTATTCCAAGATCTGGACCGTACATAGCGATCCTCGTTTGTGGGGTATGCATGTACAAGTTTTTGTATATTGTATATTAAAATTTACAGAATACTATAAGGTTTTAGAGAATGTACTTAATGGTGTTAATTTTGTACATGTGTTGTAAATTTTTTGGGGCTCTCGCTGCCCTACGTAACCCCCCGTGTGAATATGCACCCAAACCAAAAGGGGTTTAAGGGGGATTTTTATTTAAATGTGTCAAATGCAATGGTTTGTGTTAATAATGTTAATGGTAGTTGTGTGTTAATGGTTTGTGTTAACTGAAATTTTTTTTTGCCCCTTCGGGGCCTTACGAATGGTGTAGGGGTGTAGATCACATTACCTAATACTCTAACGATGGATAATACTCTAATGATAGATGTTTTCATCATTCTAAATTTAGCTAGACTGCATACCACCAAAGAAAGTCACTGTTGGTACAGAGTTCTATGACATAGAAAAAGGACTGCTAGATCCCATAATTCCAGTGGGTCCAGAACTTCCAGAACTTTGGAATGGAGAAGGACTGCTAGATCCCATAATTCCAGTGGGTCCAGAACTTTGGAATGGAGAGGCACAATCTTCCCAAAAAGCATTGTTGTTCCTTGTGGAGGATGAGCAGCAGGACCATTATAAGGATTTCTAAGGAGCATCTCAAATTCAGAGTTCTTTGCCATGAACATGTTCATTTCTCTTTGGATCTATATAAATATAAAATGCCATCAAGACTTTATTGCACAAGTACACAATTAACTTTCAGAAACAAGTACACAATTGCACCCACCAAATCTGGTGGTGGAATCCCTTGTTGTGCACCTTCATATGCAATTGAGCGAAGTTCTTCAAAACTCATGTCCCCTACTATATCATTCGGAAGGCTGCAAGAAAACACCATGGATTATTGCGGTGTAATACCGCATCCATTTCAGACGTGCAAACTGGGTGCAGAGACTTAGTTTAAAATCTTTTCCCAAAGTTTTGTCTCACTATTTCCAATGTGCATAGCATGTGAGACGCCAAAACATGGGGCGCTCTTTGAGAGTCCTTGATTTGCTCTTTACAAACCTTAGGATCATTACACGATAAAATAGACTGACTTGTCACAATCGAAGCGATATGAAAGCTATGACTTGTAGATGAGGTTTGGCAGGAAATACCTATGTTCAGCCGGTGCTTGTGAAACTTGTGTGGCTTGTGAAAACAATGATCCATAGTAGTTCCCATTCCCACTCCTCTGAGGCTGCTAACTTGCAAAATGTTCCATTAAACACACAGTTCTCTATCACATCAAAAACGACTAAAGTCGGGTGATGATAACTTATCGTAGGCTATTTGTTTGTTGAAGAGTAAGAACAGTTGAATATTCAAAGTCTGCACGACGATTTACACGTGTCCGAAGGCGGTTAGACAAAGTTATTCCAATATCTAGCATGGACATTGATCTGCGGTCTCTGTTTTTGAACGATCTCTCTTGTGAAAACCATCCCTACAAAAAACCCTTAACCATCTCGATTGTAAGACACGCAAAGCCATCTCAAGCTGCCTAAAAGAATATCGGGGACATACAAAAAAGACGCTGCAAACCCTTAACCTTAACTCTTAACATCTGTTTTTGAGGAATCCATGGAGTAGAAGCTCGGGAAAATCAGTCAAAGCAGTATCTTTAAAGAGATGTCTATGCCAGAGGATCGTGGGCAGCCCGAGGTAACTGTTTCCCCTGTTTTCCCCTGCTAACTGCGTCCCCTAAGCAACAGATCCGGCAGATCTTTAAGCTTCAAAACCAGCAGATCCTTAAGCAACGGATGCCTTAAGCTTCAAAGATCCAACTTTACATGCTTGAAAACAATCCCTGATGCGACAATCTGGCCTTAAGCTTCAAAAAGTTCGGCCTTCAATGGCCTTAAGCTTCAAAGAAGCTAAGAAACCCCTCCGCGCCATAGCCAACACAAAATCATAATCTGCCATGGCATTCATAATCTGACAACAAAATCATAGGCTAGTAGATAGATAAAATAATAGGCCACACAACCCTAAACAAAACCCTAAAACTAATGGGAGGATATTCACCACAGGATTTGCTCCCTTTTCTAAAATCAACGGCTAACAAAAGGGTGCACTCTAGAAATACTATTTAGTACACCTGGATGAATACGGCCACCAAATCATATGAAAACCTTAGAGAAAACAGTACAAAAACAAAAAAAAAACCCCCTGTTATAATGCTACATATGCTCATATACTCTTCTAAGCATGGGCATGCAAGCTATCCACATAAAGGTGATAACCTTTAGGTAAACGCAAAACATGGTGTTGAAATCAGAAATGACACTTCTCAAAGTGACTTCTTTATAGAAACAGGTTCCAAGTATGAAATTACATCTGCTAAGTATCTTCGTAAGTTGGGGGTTGAGGAAGCACTGCCTGAACCACCATGGTTGCAATATATGAGAGAAAGGGAACCTAAAATTCAATATAACGCAAGAACTGAGATCAATAAAGTTGTAAGGTTTCTTCCGAGAAAGGTTATAGAATCATTAAAAGATTTGCTTGACAAGTTTCCAAATGAGCTATCAGGGAAGGAGGAGCCTATTGAAATGAATAACTGGCTTGGAGATGAGAGATCTCGTCCATCTATTGGCATATCATGAATTGCACAAGTATGGCAGATGTTTATCTAAGTAAGGGCTACTTCAGATGAATGACTTACTTCTGATACAAAAAAATCCGTGGTATAGACTTAAGTTCGTGCATGGTAAGGGACAATTTGTCCCATGGTTAGCTTCAAGAACTCATCTTTTTCACAATGTCATTGCTCATAAAAGCTTTTCTTACTAATTGAGCACTTCTAAGAATGTAATACCAAAGTGACTGAAATATAGTAGATGGGGTGTGACTACTATTGCCCGCATGCAAATCTGCAGAGCTTATAGCACACACTTTAAATGACGATCTTCTTCTTCTATTAAGATACAATAGAATGGGATGCGTTTTCCATTAATATTTTTTAAGCGATTTAAGATAATTATTTCCATTGAATACCTCCTGTTTATATATCAACCTGGATGGATGATTCTCCACTTTATCAGGTCTACAATTCAAAAATTACAAATCCAAGCGATCCTCACAGAGTGTGCATGGAAAGAATCTCAAATTTCCTAAAGCAGATTGAAAAGCACATCACTAAGGCATTGTCTTTTAAGCAATAAAATTAAAGGGCAGAATGGTATCCAAAATCAGACTAATAGATTGTTGGAAGTGTGTATTTTGTACAGAACAAGAACAAATGCAAGGTTTTTTTATCGCAATTTTCTGAAACATGGGCTGAATTCCATCTATTGAGTTAGTTTTACAAGTTAGTTTCCTTACAATATTTAATAGTATTAAGAATGAGTACCTGTAACGATGAATTCATTTTTGCTCCACCATTTTGATTATCTTTCCATTGGTATGTTTGCAAGCTTTGGTGTTCTTTGGTCGGTTGGGAAAAAAAAAGAAAAAAAAAGAAAAAAAAGCAAAATGATAGTTCAGAAATATTGTGTGCCCTCAATGACACGAGAATCTAAAGAATATTCCTCAATATGACAATATTCCCAACCAACTGTCAAACAAGAGTTTACCCCTTTGGGCAACCAAAAACGACCACCAACAACCAATCTATAACGACCACCTGCCTCAATCAACACAAAACGACAAAATAAAGAACATGCAAACACACTCTCAAGGCCACCAGAGGGCAACCCCTCGTGTGCAGCACGTTGTTCCTATCATTTAAGTTAATGAGGACGTTTTTTGGTTGGACTAATATTTTGTATGTAATTTGTACAAGAAGGTATATTGAATAACGACTTAGGCAATATCTTCATAGTTGCGATCGTACTGATTTTCAGGAAAGGTTCCCTCGTCATGTCATTTGTGATTATATCTCTATACAGTATTGTCTTTTGACAACTTGGTTGTATGATAGCTAAGCACTGTCATTTTAATAATGGAGAAATGTAATGATTGCAGGGAGGAGATGCAAGAGATCTCTCCAGGTCTGTGCATTCACAGATAAAGTCCAATTCAATATCTTATATCTAGTCCAATTCAATATCTTATATTGTCATTTCCAAAAGACACCTTACTGCATCCTCACATGGCTACAAGGACCATATGCTGAGTAAGAGTATTACACGTTATGAATTGACCATAAAATTTAATTTCATTAATACAAAAGGATTGCTTGACAACTTTACATGGAGCTTGATTGTTAAATTTATTCATTTGTACACTGATATATTATCTTTGGTTTGGCTAAAATTTGATTTGCTATGTAGGTGATGAGTGTTGGTGAAGAGCCGACCTACAACACTCTGGCTCACAAGAGCTGAGGTGCTTTTTCTGTCCACACTTATACAAGGAATTTTGAACCCAACAAAGTTTACTTTACCTTGCTTGCTATATTTCCTCATGCAGCATCATCTTCAGGACACTTCATAGCCGAAATAGCATTTTCAAGTTTCATATCTCTCAGTGAGAGCATTCCAAGAATAAGCACCTTGACCTGGAAGCTTTTTAAAGACTTCACTTACTCTCATTCATCTTTTAAAAAAAGTAAAAGCAAATGAAAAGAAAAAGGAACCTTGCATAAGAAACTGCTACACGGAATGGCTGGGATGAAATCTTCTAATGTTTGATTAAAGTCGACTGATCATTGTTATTGGAATTCTCAAGAAATTTCTAATGTTTGTAATAAGACTTACTATTTGTACTTATGAATTCAAGGTCATAATGGAGAGGGATAATTCTACTCTTATGCTTAGCAATAATGCAATAATGTTCTTTTTGACAGTTGATCTTACAGATTTGAATCTGCCTTATCCAAAATTGATGAAGAGCGTGGTCCTTGCCAATATAGTTTGTGGAATCCAAGATGATATAGCCCAACTTCGAGGTTGAGATGATGTAATATATTTCCATCTTAAAATCTGGATCTCCATGTATTTTATAAACCTATGACTAAGGCAATTTGTTCAGCAAAGTTGCTTTTCTTTTTCTTGTCAAGTGTTGTGTACCTTGTTTTTATATTAATCAAAACAATCTTACCCTCAAAAAAATAAAAAAAATAAAATAAAAAATAGTTCATCCCTTTATGCCATGAACGTTTCGCGGTTGCTTTATGCAATTGCATGAAGGCCGTGTGGAAGAGATATTGAATAGCAACCGTTGAAATCTATGTCAAATATATAAATTGGAGTGGACCTAGAATTGCTACAAAGCGCATCATGTTGGAACACTTTAACATGCATCAAGTCCTATGTAGCATTCTTTTGCATGTATTGATTGCCACATTGTTCATTTGATATTTCCCATAATTGTTCTTGTTAGATCATAATCCACATGTTCCCCTTTAGGTCAGAAGTCCTCCTTATGTCAAACATATAAGGCTAGTTTACACTTCCTAGCTTCAAGGAATAAATTACTAATCGCATATTTCTTATTAGCCATAATGGCAATAGCTAAACTTGCCCGTGATTAATCCCAAAACTTTCTATGGTTTAGCTAAACTCTACACATTTTCCCTCCCATACTTTCTAGAGTTTAGCTAAACTAACCTAAAATTTATCCCACAATTTTTTGTGATGTGGTCAACGAGAAACATTAAACGAAAAACATTAAGCTAAAAATTAATATGCTTTTTTTTTTCAATTATTTTCATTTACTAAAACAATGCCAGCTAGCTATTCTAAGCCTCAGAATATTCTATAAATGCTAGAAAATAAATTAAGAGTCTTATATTTCTTATAAACTAGAATGATATCAGCTAAACTAGCCCAAAATTCATTCCAATAATTTCTATGGTTTAGCTAAACAATACAAAATTTCACTCTCTTACTTTCTAGCATTTGGATAAAGAGATCGAAGGTTGGTGCTGGTGCAAAAAAGTTAAGCTAAAATTATTATTTTTTTTCCAAATTTTTTCCATTTACTTTAGCCAATATTTTTTGAAAATGTGCTAAAAAATCGCCAAATAGCTAAGTTTAGCTCTTAAATTATTCCATGCCCAGCTTTGTCCATGAAAATCTTGGAAAAGAAAAATCAGTACCAAGTCTTTCCTTGTGCAATAACTTGAGTACTGACAAGTACGAACTTGAAGAATATTGTGAACCTTGATGCAAAACTGTCGATATAGCAATCCTTATATATTTTGTGAAATTCAATTGCACAACATATTCTGTAAGAGGCAATTTATCTCCTAAAGTAAGAGGCAATTTATCTCCTATAGTAATTTAATCCCCCACCCCCACAAGATTAAGGCACTTATTTATATTAATTTATATATAGATAACTACAAATAGAGGAAGCTTTTTTACAGGGAAGCATTAACCTTCAAAAAAACGAAAAAGAGTATGACAACTTCTCGTCCTAAAATAAAAGTTTTCAGCTAATGATGAGCCATCAGATTATAATTCTGCTTACGTCCCTTTCCTTCCATGCTACTACTTAGTGTGCAGAAGATGCACATATAAACATTAAATCTTCCCTTCACATCCTTTGCTTTGCAAATCTGGTTCGTATCAAGAGATGCAGATTACAAATACAGCCACATTGACAAGGATCTGTTGGAGGTTCGAATAAATCCATCCATTCTTGATTTATGCTAAATCAGTTCTCCTTCACTTGAGTCTCCTACTAAGACAATTAGAAGCCCTGCAAATAAGATAAAGAAGCAGTGAGAATCAAGCATAGACTTCATTAATCCAATGTACATCATACTGAAATTGTAATAATGCCCTCCAGATTGATAATTTCATGATTAAAAATGAAGTTATTTCTTCCTTTCCAAATCCTTCATAGGAGAACATAAATTCTCCAATCTGTATTGTTGGGTAGGAAGAACTCAATGTCAGAAAGGTTAACCAAATTAAATCTGAAAATGGGAGAAGCAATTTCAAGGATCCATTCTGCCTAAAGGCAGGTCCTAAAAAGATGTGATTCATCTTCGGCTGTACTGAGACATCTAACACAAATATCAGAATCTGCCATATTGAGTCTGAATCTCTTTTTGTTGGTAGCTAAAACCTTATGTCAGGGCTGCCACATGAAGGATTTTATCTTAGGATGAACTAGACTCTTTCATGTAAACATGAAATTCCTGATGCATCTATCTGAACAGTATTCCACTTAAAGTGAATTGTGATCTGGAGATCCCTTGAGAGGTACCTGTAAGTTTTTTTAACAGTAAAGTTAGTTCTCCCATTACAATGCCAAGAAACCAAATCAGGCTCCAAATGTAAAAGAGGTGACAATTTCTGAATCCATACCCTCGTTAGCTAAAGGAGAATTGATAATAGGAATTAACCTGCAATTATCATCAAAGAAATCACAAATGAATTTAGCACCCCATTTCTTGGTTTGATCAGGGAAATGACAGGCCAGACAAAGATCTTGATTATTGGTAAATAAAGAAGGGTTCCAAAAAATAGGTTGCTCCATCGAAAGACCCTCTTTCCAAGTGTACATCTCCTTCACTTGCTGGAGCTTTGATCCAATTTTTAAGAATTCTAGAAATGGAATTGGGGATAGAAAAAGGAAAATAAATAGAGTAAAGATCCATTTGAAGCTGTCTCCATTCATAAGAATGACAGTTGAATGAATAGTGGCTAAACAAAATGGAAATAAAGTGCTTGATCAGCACGTGAGCAGCCTTAGAAAAATACTCAGTTGCGAGAGTAATCCCCTGCTTCTCAATATCCATGACTCCTAACCTGCTATATTTTTTCTTCTTGCAGCATTCCAACATGAAGAGTGGTTTCCAACATCTCCTATTCTGACCACAAGAGATAAATCTGCCAATTATGCTCTGAAGCTTGGAGGAGACCTTCGGAGCAAGGATGACAGAAGACTGATAAGCATGGGAAGAGGAGATCACAAAATTATTTCGTATTATTTTTTTGTGCGTCTTGCTTGTGGTTCATGGCAATGGAATACAAGGAAGAACTTGGAGAGCTTTGATCGTGCTTAATATTCCAGTCAAGTTTGTTTGACGAGGATGGGAATATAATTTTTAATGATGCGTACGGAGCTGCGATAGAACATTGTGATCATTACGTAGTAGAACAAGATTAAAAGGGATTAAAAGGAGAAATTTAGGATTAAAAGAAGAAATTACCTCGAATAAAGACGTGATTATGTCACATTTCATTGAAGGACGAGATTTATGTTACATTTCATTGAAGGATTGGCGTGGATCAAGGAAGGTGACAAAAGTACAGGTTTCCTTTTTAAGGTTGCAAGGCAGAAGAAACAATCAGCCACATTGTCTTTAGTACAGGGGGAGGATGGGTCCATCATTCAATCCTCAACAGGTGAAAGAGGTCGTTTTTAGACATTTTGAAGATTTATTTAAAAAGAAGAATATAGATTTTCAAAATTGCTTTGAGGAATTAATTTTTTCAAAGGTTGTATTAAAAGTATCTGCATCGCAAACAGAACAACTCGGACAACTGCTGTCCATCGAAGATATGCGTGAGGCCGTCTATTCTTTGGCTAAAAATAAATATCCGGGAATTGGCGGCATTCCAGCAGAATTCTTCCTGGAATACTGGGAATGGGTACAACAGTTTGTATACAGTGCTTATCAGAATTTTCTAAAAGTAGATAAGCTGGACAACAAACTAAACACCGGATGTATTACCCTAATCCCGAAGATGAAGGACCCGAAATCCATAGGGGACTGGAGACCCATTACCTTGCTGTCAATCTTCTACAAAATTATAGCAAAAGGATATGCGGAAAAAATAAAGCCTATTTTGATGGAACATATATCTAAAGTCCAGTCAGGATTCATTCCCAGGAAGAAGTATTTTCGATAATATTGTAGCAGCTTTTGAAGGCATATAGAAGGTGATCTAAAACTCGACTTTAAAAAGGCATATGACAGTGTGAGCTGGTCCTTTTTGGAAAAAATGCTGCTTGCTTTTGGCTGTGGACAAGAGTTTGCTAACATTGTTGCAAAATTGCTGAAATCAGCACGTGCATCTGTGTTACTTTTCGGGGAGACTTCCCCTATTTTCGAAGTGCGCATGGGCATTAGACAAGGTTGCCCCCTGGCGCCTTTTCTTTTTGATATTTGTCACAGAAGGATTATTTCAAGTACTGCTAGCAGCAGTGGAAGATAGGGTTGTAACAGGATTGCAGATGGCAGATGGCTTGCAACAAAACTGTAACCAATATGCCGATGATACTTTCTTGTTTTTAGAAGCCCTAGAAATAAATCTCTTGAATGCGAAGCAGTTGCTGAACTCCTTCTCTATAGCATCAGGTTGTTTTCTCAACTGGAGCAAGTGTGCAGCCATTTGGCCATTAGATGAGCCTCTCCCGGTTCATGTAGCCGCTTTTCCTTGGACCATTGTACCTGTTGGGTCCTCCTCAAAGTTGCTGGGTGTTCCAATTGGGGTGTGCACCTCATCCTCGAATATTTGGGATGAGATGCTGCTCAATTTAGATAAACATCTGAGATGGTGGAAAGTCAGTAAGCTCTCCATGGCGGGAAGAATTGTGATAGCCAAGTCAGCGCTAAGCAGTACCCACATTTATGTGCATCAGCATCAGGGAATAAATTACTAATCGCATATTTCTTATTAGCCAGAATGACTTTAGCTAAACTTGCTCAATATTAATCCCAAAACTTTCTGTGGTTTAGCTAAACTCTACAGATTTTTCCTCTCATACTTTCTAGCGTTTAGCTAAACTAACCCAAACATTCAACCCAAAAATTTCTATGGTGTGGCCAATAAAAAATATTAAGCCAAATTACTATGCTTTTTTTCAATATATTCCATTTATTTTGGTCATTTTCTTTGTGAAAACATTCTAAAATAATGCTAACTAAGGTCTAGGACACAAACTAATTTATAATGCTAGAAACTAAACTACTAATCATATATTTCATATAAACTAGAATGATGTTAGCTAAACTGGCCCAAAATTCATTCTAAAAGTTTCTATGCTTTAGCTAAACAATACAAAATTTCACTCTCTTACTTTCTAGCGTTTGGCTGGTGCAATCCCGAAAAAAGTTAAGCTAAAATTATTATTTTTTTCCCAATTTTTTCCATTTACTTTAGCCAATTTTTTTTGAAAATGTGCTAAAAAATCGCCAAATAGCTAAGTTTAGCCCTTAAATTATTCCATGATCAGCGTTGTTAGCTCCTAAATCGAAGCAAACAGAGCTATAAAAAATGGTGCAAAATTTTGTCTGGGGTGGAAATGAGGAAGGGGCAAATGTCAAAGTAGCTTGGAGAAAATGTTTGAGATCTAAGTCACATGGAGGACTAGGAATGCTTGACTTTAACTTGCACAGCAAGATCTTAGTGTGCAAGTCTATGTGGGAAATCCTGTAGGATTCGAAGTCTCCGGGCCTTGAGCTCCTGAAACAATCACTAATTCACTGTATACCGTGCGGAAAACCATCCCATAAAGAAAATTTACCATGGGCCCTATTTTATAAATTGAGGCCCTACGCAGGAGCTTTGTCGTTTCTTAGAGGATTGTTTAAAGCTTGGGAGACAGTTAAAGTTCTATGGCACTTGGACATCAAAAATTGTACCTCAGTGTCTATGCTAGTGTGATGGCTGCAAGTGGAAACTAACAGAGGCCGTGTGCCACTTTTTTCGGTGGTGAATAAAAGGACGCAAAGCAGATGGATTGTGGCAGGTATCTCCTGCGTTGGAGATTGGTACCAAGGTGGTGTGCGGCGTTCTTGGGAGTCATTTCAATGTGAGTTTAGTGAAATCACGGGACAAATGAGTTTGGGAAATGGTATTGGCCAATATTCCAACCTATGCTTCTCCACAGGTCGGTGCCTTTTGCCTACCCCATGAAAATCTTGATAAAAAAACATTTTGTGTTAAAGGCATACAGGATTTTGCATGTGAACGAAGTGATGAGACCCCCCTCCCAATGGGAGATAACTGCAGAAGATGGCCAACTCAGTCAAGTATGGAAATGGGTCTGGAAGATTCACTTGCCACCAAAGGTATCCACACTATTATGGCAAATCTTTCATAGGGCAATTAGGGTGAACACATTAGTGAACAAGTTCAATTGTGATGTCTCACCGAGTTGCCCAATGTGTGTCTTGGTAACAGAAACAGTTGAACATTATTTCATGCGTTGTGCGGAACTCAGTCCAGTATGGGAACAAGTGAAGGAAGCGTTTGAAACTTCTTTATCAGATAAAGAGCTTTTGTTAGGCATGTATCCATCGTCATGGCAAATTGAAAAGAAAGTTGCTCTGAATTTATGTAAAGGATGGCTCCTATGGCTAATATGGAAGAGGCAGAGAAAATTAGTGTTCTCCCAAGAATATATTCACCCCAATAGCCTATGGCCATCTTTAAAACAAAAGATTCGCCAACATCTTATAGCATTTGAAGAAGAGGAGTGGGCTTCTCAAGTCCACAACTTTCTTTTATCGTTCATGTAAAAGTTCCAAATTCACAGCTGAGTGATTATCCCTACATAAACAAACAGTTGTATGGGTGTATGATATCACTTGACATACGTATGTAATTGATGAGTACCAATTAATATATTTCTTGTCCTTAAAAAAATGTCACATTTTCATTGTTCTAGACTTGGATTTTGAGGAAATAAATTTTTTTTCAGAAGCTTGTGATATGAAAGATTAACACTCAGTTTGCTCTACGTGGGTGTCCAAATCTTTGTTAAGGCGTTGTGTTCCTTAAAGTCCTCTTTAGCGGATCAACTATTATAGCTTTTGAATTAAAAAAATGGGAACACAGATAGAATTCGTTTATTTATTTGTTTCATTTCCCAAGAGATAACTACTAAGAATATACCAGATCATAGCCTCTCCTTTGTGGGCCAGAGGTTAACAGAATAGATGATTAGTCAATATGTTCTCCTGTGTCAAAGTCATGCAGCTCATTCTTGAGCCACTTTTAAATTGATTTTCTGACAGCATAGATTTCATTGCCTCCATAGTTCGTTTTCGTCTCTACCACTGCAACCTACAGTATAAAGCCACTAAAAACAAAAGTTCACTCCAGAAGACCTGCTCTAAGAGTCAATGAACATTCATATTGCCAGCATTCTTCAAGTCATTATCTGATGCATCTTCTTCAGCCAGTAAAACCTTTTGCATGCTTAGATTTGCTTTTCACAACTAATTTTACACCTCACTGACTTGGTGCTTGAATCTGCTTTTCCAAAACTTTATCTTTCCAGCTATTCTTATACAGAAATACTGATACTTTGGACCATTACAGTGTTCACAGGCTCCGTTCTTCTCTTGTTCATTCCCCTTATTGAGCTAAAAAGTGGTTTTCCACGTTAACATTTGCCATTGTTCCATTTTCTTAAGCAAAATTCTTCAGGTACGAAGATCATACTCGTGATACTACCTTGACATGTAGCAAATTCAGCAAAACGGATAATACGGAAAAACAAAGCTGTTCATATTTTTCTTGAACTTGAAGCCAACCATGCAATCATGGAGAATGAGATCTCCTCTTAAGATATGCAAGGTTAGCAAAATTTTATGTTGGATACCGACCAGCTGAGATACTTCATCAAGCTTTAGCAACTTTTACATTGACAACCTTTTAAATGTCATGGCGCCTGACTACAGATTATTAACATGCACAGCAAAACAAATGGCAGAATACTTGTAGAGAGTCTGTGGAATTTGCTCGCCCTAATACAAGGCCAGAGAAGATCCTAGCTCATCAATGTGGTGTCTCGAATAAAGTTGGGATTTCAACCTTTAGAGCATATTAGATATTTTGCTTGTCTGATTCATCACACATAATTACCATTTAAAAGTTTTATAAAATCGTCTTGCATCTGGAAACTACAAATTAATATGTATTGAGCCCAACAGTTGAGCTTCTAACAAAAACAGGACAATCATGGATTCTCACCAAAAAGCTACTTTCGCATGCATAAACATAATTCCTAGGAAGGATGAAAGAACAATAAGATGGTCTGAGCATATCATCCTGGTCATACAAAATGAACCACTAAACAACTTACTGGATGGCACTTTAATGCAAAGAAAAGTTGTAGGTTCTCCAGGATAGATCCACGTAAAGCCTTCAATCCTCGTGATGTAACAACCTGCATAAAGATAACTTGACCAAGTAAATGTTCTCCCTTTCTTGCAACTAAATTGATGTCCATGTTCAGCAGATATGTGGGTATACAGATGCCTCCAGCCTAGGATCAAAGGGAAAGCCCTGCAGTCCTTGCCTATCAAGATCTCCAATATATGGACATCTTGGCAGCCAACGCCATAGTTTTTCATAGAAATCATAGATCAGCATATCTGGGCTCTCTTGAATAGTAATAAGGATAAGGTTACCATGTCCAATGCAGTAAAATGCCCGCTCACAAGAAACCCTCATAAACTCTTCATAAAGTGCTTGAGGCATTCTCTCCAACTCCACCCATACATTCTTTGAATGCTGAAGTCCCCAGATTCTAATGCTTTTAGGCACATTCAATCTGTTCTTCTCCACTGCAGCTACCAACACAAGGCGGCCACGGCACTCCACGAGATTAGGTGTCCTGAGAAATCTGCGCATTGGAGCTTGAATCTTACTCCAGACTCCACGCTGAATATCATAGACAAGCACACTGAAAGGACTATAGTTCATACAATAAAGACACCCATTTGCAAAAGTAGTTCTAGCAGATTCCAGATTGCACAGGCGAGGAAGAGCACCAACCATTTTCCAGCATTGATGATTAGAATCATAAGATTCCGTGGTCAAGTTCTTCACAGCAAATGGTGAAATTAGATCATCACCTGCAACCACCAATTTGTATGCCTTACTTTCCTTGTCCACAACCAGGCCAACAGTAGGAACAAACCTCTCTTTCAAGGTAGAAGGAAGCTGGATGCAAGCCCTAGTAAGAGGATTACATATAATAACAGTTTTAAATCCAGCAGTTTCAGACATACAGCAGAGAAGGCCACCAGAGGAAGAAACAACTGCAATCCTGGGAGGAAGGAAATTAAGGGGCAAATGATGCCAAGATCTTTGTATGGGATCATAGAGGAGACCCTCAGTCCAAACACCAGGCTTGAAAAGTAAAAAACAAGGCCTAGGGGTATGAACCTGAGAGCAGACTTCAAGAAAGCTGTCGGAAAAGAGCAGCGAATACCAGCGCTTGCAAACCGAGCGCAGTCGAAAGAAGCTCACAACTGGGAGGCAGGCAACCACGCGCTCCACAAGCTTCTCGGGCAGCTGGCTCCACAGCCGCTCGTCTAGCCATAATCCTCCATCTTCATCTTCATCATCTCCTTCTTCAAACTGGAAGCCTGGTACCTCCAGGCCTTCATAAGCACAGGCACCTTCAAGTATAGGTGCCCCTTCCAGGTAGCATAATCTTCTCTCAACACTACAATGCTCCATATTGCTTGTTAGGTAAACTCCATAGCCAAACTCTTCTTTCACCCTTTTTCCGCCCAAAACCTACTGTAGGAGAAAAAATGAACCCCTCAAAACCCCAGAAAAACAGAGCCACCCCAGAAACCGAGCCACCCAACAGAGTCCACAACTCTCAAACTCAAACAAAAACCTAAAAGCAAAGATATGAAAAAGAGCGCACCCACAAAGGAGATTGGATCAATCAATACTTAATTAAACACTTCACAAAACCTAACAGAATCCAGATAGCATAACACCCAACAGAATAATAAAAGAGGAAAACCCAGATCTCACAAAACCCAACAAAGCAGTTAAAAAAGGGAGAGAAAATGTAGAACCCACAACCACAGAGCTACAAAAAAACTATAATATTGCTGCTACTAAACAACCCAGCACAGCAATGGAAAAAGAAAAAGGAAAAACCAACCTCCTGCTAAAAAGGCCCAGAAACAAAGAACATGGGATTGGATCAATCAATGATGCTTAATTAGCAACAACGAATTAGAGTACTAACCCTGCCTCGCGCCCTGCACATCCAAAATGTGAAGCTGACAAGATGCATGACCTCCCGTACAGAGCTCCAGTGCTTTTGGACACCATGCCCTAATCAAAACACAAGATTGAAAGGTGGATTATGTGGGCCTGGGCAGCCTGAGCATTGCCGCAGAGATCCAATTAGTTATAAACTTTGAATCAAGCTTTTTCTAGCTTGCAGGATAGTAGCAGAGGACTAAGGATGAAGACAAGCAGAGCAGCACGAGCAGCATATTTGAGGGCTAGGCTAAATTCGAGAAATATATAGGCATTATTTGCATTGAGACCGATGAAGAGGGCGAAAGAAAAGGACCTCCATAGACAAACGGGTTTGCAGATTTTTGCACCGCAAGTACAGGCAGTGAAGAAAAAACCAAAGATTGATGACGACCAGAAAATTATGATGGTGGAGGTACATCTGAAGATGGCCTCTGGCTTGCACCCCCTCTTAAATTTTCTGTTGGCAGGTTGCTCCCTTCACTGTCTTTGGTTCGTCAGCATTGCTAAGGTTTTTAGTCCGTCATGACACCTTGGATGCCTTTCAAATTCAATGCATGCTCTCAACTTCAACCCAGAGCAAGAACAAAATAAACTAAAGTAAAGTAAACTAGACTAAAATATAAACATAAAATACAATAAGCAAACAAATAATAAACATAAATAAAGAACAAAATAAACTACACTAAAGTACATTATATAAGCAAAAAATACATTATATAAGCAAATAAATATCAATAAATAAGGTAAAGAAAGAAGAATAGAAAAAGGGCGCAACTAAAGTCATTGGTCTTGTTCTTGTGGGCCTCTTACTGTCTACCTTCTGGTGTGACTCGACCTGTTAGATCCATTTCACCGCATTCTCGTGTGTGCAGGCCTAGACTTTTCAGTATTATAATGGAAATCAGTGTACTTAACTCGCCAATCTTTCAATATTATATTCAACTGTCTCCTTCTTAATTATTTCAACTTCCATTTGCTGAGTCATACATTGTCTTGTCTGATCCCTTGGTTGGTTTCCACCAAATTTCAAATTTTGCTTATGCTCAAGTTTTGCTTATTCGTCAGCCAAACTTAACTTGATGTATCTATGGTCATTGATATGGCACAAATATGACCATCACCATTTTTCGAATATGAAATATTAATGGGGAAGGCAAGTATACATATAGAAAACTTGTTAGATACATTTCATGCTTGCATGTTGGCCTAGACTTCTGTTATTATAATAGAACATTGTGACCTTAAAAAGCTAATCTTTTAGTACTACATTCGAATATCTTCACCTTGATTATTTCAAAGTCCGTATACCAAGCCATGCATTGTTTGATATGTTAGTTTCTACACATAAATAATCATTGTAGGAAGATTCGATTCTTTTATTCTTTCCTATAAAAATGACACTTGGCATACTTTGGTGAACTTGATTCCGTTTCTAACGCGGTGGTGTCTTCATCTGGTGAAAGCCTCGGGATTCGAGGTTGCTTTCCTTTCAAGGCAAGTAACGAACAATTTCCTAATGAGATTAGCGCCAAATGTGTTCTGGTGTTTCAATTTGGTGATCGGGAAGCTGTGTCGCCAAATGCCATCATTAGAATGCCACCGCCAGATGTATCGCCAGAATGCATGCATTCATTTGCAGATTATAGGGAGTCAGAATGCATTCGCCCATATTATACTGGTGAAATATGTGTCCCTGGCAACTGATTTTGAAGCAACTAATTTTCTTGAATTATCCGGAGCTCTGAATAGTCTGGAGTTATCCGGAGCACCAGTGGCCTCCTCCTTAACCACTTTGGAAGCAACCTCTGGTTCTGAACTCCGAATTGTTGCAGAGCAATCACTGGTGCTCTGGCGATTATTGCGTCTCTGCTCCATATTCAATTCAAATTTGTACCACTACTGCATTCCGTGGAGCCCAAGTAAGCTGTGACGATTTTACTTCTGCCTAGTTCTTTCTGCTATTTAGATTTGCAATTTTTTGCAGCTCGGTCAGGAATTTTTGCATAATTATAAGGGCTTTTATGCTTGCTTTCCACCATAGCCGATTCTTCTGGATCCAACTCGGGTGGATCTTTATTTACTTCTTATTGTGCTTGCTTTGCATCGTGTTATTGATTTCAATTGACTTTATTCTTTTCTAGTGTTGAGTATTCCAGCAATTTTCACTCTCCAAATCCCTTCAAAATCACACTAAATCCTTACTCAAACTCAGCTCAACTTTCTATAATAGTTTTAATTGGCCTCTTGATAATAGAAGCCCCATCCTATTGGATCATATTTGATTGTTGGATTGCCACAAGTACTTGCAGCATTCCCCGCTTCAAAATTTAATCTTGCTTCAAATCCGTTCTTCTTGACATTTGTAACTCATGGGTATAAAATGGTTCAAACAAGCACCATCGATCAACCTTCCGAGTTTTTTATGGCCATATTTGCATATGAGACTGGACATGAATACAAAACAAAATCAGGCGTAGAAACCATATTCATTATCATATATATTTTTGCATTGCTTTTTATTTGTAGAAAAAAAATATCGATGTTAGAGTTCTCCAAGTTAGACACATTTAGTTCAATTTTGCAGGTCTATAGCTGAGATCTATTTGACTCAATACAAAACCTCATTTGCCACGAGTTGGACAAAAGAAATGTTCGCGGGGCCCTTGGCCGCCGCGATAAATTTCTTGTATTTTTAATAAATGGCCAAACTATGGGTTACAATTATGATGATGTATTTTTTTAATTCTGGATGGTCAAAAACAAATTAAATGGATGCAAGCATTGTGTGCATGCTTGGCTTTTGATATGATATTAAATTCCTTTTTTTTTTGGGTTTGCCTGGGACTTTCGCTCATGTGGGTTTGGCATATTCTACGGATATGCTAGAATATGCTGGAAACTGCTCCAAACTGGCTGTTGCCTATAGACTGGTGATCACCTGTGTTTGTCGATTCAATGGAACAAGAACAAACTGCTATGATCTCCAACGTCGATCTCAACCTTGCTTGACAGAGTAAAATAAAACACAATTGCTTTAGTTTTTTATGTTGTAGATGGATGTATTTTTCAAGTGGAATATTATTTTTAATTATCAGACTTCCGGACCTCGTTCTCCTTTGTTTTGGCAGATTGTTGTTGCTAGGTAAACAGGTACATCTTCGTTTCCAGAGAAGTAAACTTTGCAATCACAATTCTAGGTTTTATGTGATTGTAATCATTGGCTTGTTTTCCTTAGTAGCTCGTTGATTTTCGAATAAAAACGACAACATTTGTACTTGTTTACAGAGTTTGCTCAATGTCATCTCTTCCTTCTCGGTCAGTAATCTTTTCCAACTGCAGTTGGGCTCGAAATGGGAATGCAGGCAGATTTGGACACTGGAAATGAGCCAGGGTTAGAAATTTGTTGAGACATGAAGCTAGACCTCCTTTGATAGCTTAGTTAAAGGCTCTTGTCTTTGGCATTGCAGTGATGAAGGAGTAAACTAGGCAATACGAACTGATTTGCTTCTTTAGCAATGGCCGAAATTTAATTCTTTTCAATTATCAATTTTTCATCAAGTGCAACTTTATTGCAATTGGCGATGCTTGGATTCCTGCATGCTCAATTCCGCTGCCCCAAGTTTGGGCCATTTTGATAATTTTGGAAAATACAGGGGCAATACAGCAAATATCACAAAAAATGGTTCGTCACGCAAAACATATAATTACATGGCCATTTTGCTATGGTTTGCATATGATTCTGTTGTTGTATTTGTGTGAGGGTATGCCAATAGTATTTATAGAGCGCGTGTTATATTTCTTGTTAGTTTGCATTCCCAACCTATGGTTTTGGCATGCACGCGTGCATGCATATGCACACAATGCATGCATACTATGCATACATGCAATGTATGCACTTTGCAATGCATGCACACAGCGCATGCATACTATGCAATGCATGCATGTTGAGTCCCTTTAATACTTAACACCATGCAAGGCACATTGCTTACTTTCTTTTGCGGCCATATAGGTATTTTCACATAAAGAGACATACAACATTCATCTTCACGGTAAATTTGCAGATTAGCTTTGTTTGCATGAGAGCTAGAATTCACAAATTTCCAGTTCATAAAGATATAGCTTATTATGCTCGAGTAGCAAGTGGTGATACCGTGTTTATGCAGACAGCAAGGTCTAGTACTATGTTCATGAGAATCTCGTTGCTTTTGCTTGTATTTTAGTCATTCAAAGAAGAATAAAAGGATATACCTTTCAAAGCATAACTTGCAGGCCTCTTCGTCATGTGCATCCACCTGAAGAAAGCGTTGAAGTAAGTTTTGCCAAGTTGTATGATTGCATAGTTGTGATTTGCGTGTTGGGCAAGGGTTATTCCACAGGAGATCAAAGTTGCAAGTTGTAATAAGCTAACTTGATGCCAATGGACAAACTTACTTATAGGACGTTTTGAAATGTAATTCCAATGTGTATTTTGAATACATAATAATATTTCTATGCATATTGCCATAGATTTTATTATTATTTACACATTTGTTTGTCAACTTGTAATGTAAGCGTAAGATTCATGATTGTTGCTTTCCTTTATTTGTTTGTTTTATTGCTTGCTACAAGGTTGCCTTCGACTCTAAACATATTTCAATGGTCTGGGAGGCCATGGTATATTTCTAAGGTATTTGAGGTTGCAAGGCAACCTACCAAAGAAGAAGGTGTGCTGGACCAGGGATATTTACACTTCGTTGTATTCTACAACATACGGTATCCCATGTTCTTTACTGTATTAATACTACCCCATGACCCATTTTCCATGTAGTTTCATTGCAACATTTTCTAATTTATGGAGCTCGTGTTATATAGAGCCACCCTTAGGCCCCGAGGAGGGCAAAAAAAAAAAAAAATGGACCCATGCACACCTTTAATCAAAAAGCACGATGTGTACACCATTATATGAACAGTCTTACTAATGGTTCATATGCTACACATCGTGTTTTTTGATTTTTTTTTTGCTTCCCAGCAAAAAAACACAAGAACTGCCATAACACACCCAAACAAACTTTTGAAAAAAAAAAAAAAAAAAAATAAAAATTTAATTTAAAAATTTTTTTTTGGTGTGTATAAAAATTTTTTTTGTGTTTTTTTTTTTTTTTTGGTGTGTTTTTTTGGTGTGTTTTTCTGTTTTTTTTTAATTAAATAATTTCATATAAGAAAATCATAAAACATAAAGCATAAGAGACAACTTAAAATGCAATTTGCTCATGCACAAATGTATGTGCTTTAAATTATTTGGAGACATACAAAGCTGTCATATGGAAGCATACAAAACATCTTTTATTTAGTTGGCCACTCTCTGAATAGCAAAACACCAAGAGCACAATGTTCTAGACACAACTCTATGCACCCATGCTCTGTGGGTGCTCTCGAGCGAGCATAGTCAATCCTTTAAGGTTTCGTACTAAAAGAGCACGAACACGGTTCATCTCAGCCCTGAACACACGTCGCTCACGTGTGGAGACTTTCACGCGTTCATCGTCCATAGCAGTGAAGCATTCCTCAAGAATATCATAAACATTTTTAATGAAACTTGCAGCTCTAAGATGTTCCTTCCTCGCATGCCGCCATCTCCAATGCATCAAAAATGGGCCATTCTCAACGTCTAGAACATTCTCTAATGCATTATCAATTTCCTTTTGCTCATCAATCGAGCCATCAGAATCAACATCTATGAAGGGGGTAAAGAGTGATTCACTAAGTTCATCAATGTCCTTGTTTGCACCTACACACATGAACAAGTAATTCGTCAATAATATGATAAAATAATAAAAATAGAGAAAATACTACATATTCAAAAAAACGTACTATGCCTAAGAAATAGATAAAGAATGATCTTTAAAATTTAAGGGGATGTAATCTTGGAAGGGAGTGAAATCGGGATCCTCAGGTGGAAAGAAGGCTGGGGTCTCTTGTTCATACTCAGTGTCCTCCACGTGCAAGGTTCCTGGAATCTCTGTGTCATAACCATCATCAAGAGAATCACTGCTGCTTTCAGGACTAGAGAGGGGAGTGCATGAGCCATCAAGCTCATCTAATTTTCTGGCATCGTTCTCATCATCCCAAACCCTTCGCCTTCTTTTCCCCACTCTGCGTATGGGAACAACGTCACTAGGTAGACCATAGATAACGCAGCGTACATCTTTGATGGAGGCCTGAGTGGGTGTGAGGGTCAAGCGCCATGCTGCTTCAACTCGCTCTTGGCTAATGTGTGCGGGATTGGATGGGAGCACCCAAGCACTAGATAGAATAAACTTTTCGGTTCTTAACATCCGTGCTATGGTGTAGCACAAACTAGGGGTTCTTTGCTTTCTTCCATGGTACAATATGAAATGCTTGGCGCGCTGCATCAAGTTTCGATTGTCTAGCGTGACACAATCCTTGATTTCACCTGCTCCATATAAGGCATACTTATTCTTGCCTTTCTCCATTTCCTCTGCACTAACCCCTTTGGCATAGTACTTAAAATGCATTTTGCCCATATCCTTAAGGCAATATCCAAGCATGCCGTCGAAACAATGCAAGCGTGTGTCCTTTAGGGCCTTGCACATGATTACTCCGCCAGGGGGTTTATGCTCAACCCAATCCAGAGCATGCTTGAGGCGGGAGTTGGATGAATTAGGGGTTGTCATCTCCATCCCCGAAAACACACTGCAGATGCAAATGGTCCAACTCCGATCCCCGCTCCTGTGAAACCATTCCTGCTATGCAATCAGTGTCAAGAAACCTGCACACCTTCAAGTATATTTCCTCCCGGATGTCCCCGGCCGCAATGCTTACGGTGGCGCTTAAGTCAAGGACACTAGAAGCCCGTGAACTAGGCTTCTTCCCCTTTGCTTTGTTGGCTTTGGCCTCATGACGCTTCTCCTCAAGAAGCCTTTTCTTCTCGATCCCGAGCTTACGCTTCTCCTCCTTCTCCTTAGCGTTGCTTTTTCTTTCGTTCTTCTGAGAAACCTAGCAAACTTCAAGCTTATTTGCTCTTCGCTCTCGCAAGATATCATGAAGAGTTATCTCCTTCTTTGGCCTGCCCCTCTTCCTCCCAATGATTAAAGGTTTCTCGGGGCTAAAGGTGCATCGGGTTCTTCCTCTTCCTCAACAAATTTGGATTTATGGAAATAAGGGGGCTGCAAAAGAAGAAAAACTTGCATCCAACGCCCTAGCGTGCTTGGTGAAGCCGCTTTCCGACTAATCTGCCTTCCTCATCTAAGCAAACTCGTGCACATGCGGCGGACTTTCGGGCTTTGCGTAAAAATTCATTGTGTCTAGAGGCTTGGTTGGAAAGGAAACAAGTTTGGATTTGGATTTGGATTTCAATGTGAGAAATGGTGCTTGGAAAATAACAAAGGTTTGGATTTCGATTTGGATTTCAAAGATGAAGAATGAGAACAAACCGAAGGTGATGGTCGTGTTCGGAGTTGCATGGGCCATGGTAGAGCGTGTTCAAGTGGAGGATCTCGGATCAGAATCGAAAGAAACTCGATCTTACGTGATGTAAAATGGGTGTTTTGTGAATAGGAAAGGGCCGAAAATGGATTGTTCGAGCAGATCGAAGCTTTAAAAATCGCAACCAAAATTAACTTCTACCAAAAAGAAACTCTGACCCAAATCTGTGATCCATCGCTAAACTCTGATCTTTTTTGTGAAATTGGCTGCTTTCTGAATTGGCTTGGCCGAAATTGGCTTGGGCCGAAACCTGTGGCTACGGTTTAAAAAGCTGATCGACGGTTTTGTGGCTACGGTTTTGATGGACGATGCAGCCACGGTTTTGATGGACGATGGTCGCTGCATAATTAGAACCCCAAATTAGAACCCTAAATTTAAAACAATGGTTTAAAACAAAAAACATTTCCAATGGTTCCAAAAAAACCCCAAACAACCATGCCAATGGTTAACCAAGGCATTTTTCAATTTTTCTTTTTCTTTCCCCCACCAAAAATCGAAATAATCATTTGGGAACCTTATAGGCCATCTTTGTTTTTTTTTTTTTAATTTCCATATACATTTCGTACAACATTCACACATATTTTGTACAACACTTATATTTATTTCGTACAGATTATGTAGTTTATTAATAACTAGTTATGGTGCCCAGCGTTGCTGGGCACCGTCCTTTTTGTTAATGTCGTGTTAGCAAACTCCTCTTGTATTTGCACAATTCATCCCTTGTATTTGTTACATCTATGTTGGCCTAGCATGTCCGTCCTTTTTGTTAATGTCGTGCTAGCAAACTCCTCTTGTATTTGCACAATTCATCCCTTGTATTTGTTACATCTATGTTGGCCTAGCATGTAAGACAAAACTTGCAAACTCCTCTTGTATTTGCACAATTCATCCCTTGTATTTGTTACATCTATGTTGGCCTAGCATGTAAGACAGAACTTGCATACGCAATCGTATTCGTTACATCTGTATTGGTGGTTTCCCTCTCCAATTGATTAACAAAGAAACATGATTGGCCTTTTCATGACCTGTTCCTAGAGTGCTGACTGTTAATGCAGTTGTTCATGGAGTGTTGAAAGATAATGCAGTTGTTCATGGAATGCTGCTTAAGTTATAAAATATTCTGTTGCCTTAAATTGCTATAATAAAACGAACATGCTTAGTTTTAGCAAATGGCTTAAAGGACAATAAAGCAATTGTTCATAAAATGCTGCATAGCATTGCCCCAACTGCTATAACAAAAAGGACATGCTTATCGGCAAAGGCCTGAAGGATAATAAAGCAATTGTATTTGTTTGAAATCATAGATAGCTTGTCTAAAGAAAAGACCCTATTTGGTTGCCCCACTCCTGGTATAACTTGTATATGCATATGAAAAATTAAAACGAAGTTGTTCATTTGTGGAGTGGGGCAACTCGAATATGCATATGAAAAGTTGAAACGAAGTTGTTTGACATTTGTTGTTAGTGAAGTTTGTATTTGTATTTGAGCTGACCTGTGTGGCAGAGAGTAGAGTTGTGCATTAGTAATGCACACTTGTAATCTTCATGGTATATCAGTCATGTGGGTATGCATATGCTTACAACCCTGGTCAAGAAAAGGAGACTCGAACAACTATCTTGATAGGCAGTAAAAATTTAGGCAAACATTAACCCAACTGAATCTGGTCCAACAATATTGAACATATAATCCTCTTGGGTCAAAGTACACTACCTTGCGGTCATCATTGTTGGATGCATGGCCATTCTGGGCATAAAATGCAAGAAATAAATTTCCAAGAAACGCTCCTATGTCAAAGCCCATGGATCAATTGTTTCCCTTTCTGCACTAAAAATATTGCACACACGTGTTGGCTCCAAAATAGTCCTCACTGCAGAAAAAAGATGTTCAACAAATATTCGAATCAAACTAAAAATGAAGCTGCATTACATATGTTAAAAGGGATGGGCAACATTTCCTTGAATTTGTGGTCAATAACAGTGCCACGTGCCATAACCCCCTCCCCCTCAGGATCAATAACCTTTGTAGAAGTAGAGGTGACCATAATTGATCTAGTATGCAAATCACCATGGATTAGCGCTTGTGATCTTTCACAGAATCTACACAAATATGATGATTAATCCAAGGTAACAACGTACAACTATAAACCAAAAAATTACATACTTTGCCTTAAGTCCATCTATTTCTACTTTGATTTCATCATCTTCACGGAGAATCTTGACATCTTCATCTAGCTGCGGAGATGTCCACCAGTTGTTTGATGCAATCATGTAGGGCTCCGTAAATATAACTTGTTCAGTAAGCCTACACATCTCAACATTACCTAAGAATATTTTCACTGCCAGAAAGCATAAATTAGAACAACAATGCAGGATTAAAACATGTAAAAATGGTTAACTTCAAAGCATTTGGGGCCAATGTTTGATGATTTTCTGACTGTGGTTCATTCATACGTAGAGCTTTGCAAGGTTTAGGTCTAAGTTTCTCAACTATTGATCTTTGTAAAACAATCCAAGGACTCCTTCCACCAAATTTACAAAGGGTGTTAGACAGGGCCCATCTGGTCTTTACAGGTTTTGAATGGAAGAATATCAATTGCTTCAGATTACAAAAAAAAGAATGCTCTGAACAGCTTGCATCATTCTTATTGCATTTTTTCCCAGCAGTATAAATCTAGCATCCTTAAAAGGGGAAAAAGAGGGGATATAGCGTACCACTTAGTATGTGCTCTTCTGTTGTATGGGCTAAAATAGAAGTTGAAAAAAGTGTGTTCGCGAGATAATCTGACACGTGTTCTGCCAATGAGGGATATTGAACACCACTTATTAATCCCTTCCGAGAATAATGTGTGGAGGCTCCAAGTATTGCATGACGATGGTGGCCATCTTAACATCAAAGAAATAAACTTCTGGAACATGCTCTGGAGAATAGCTTCCGTGCACTTTCAAAGCTGATGCTTCAAAGAATGCTCGCTCTATTGTCATTGGCCAGCTTTCTCCTGCCTGGTCAAGAGACACAGATGTTATAGATCTTTATTGACCATCACATTAAAAACTCGTTTTACCTGTTTGAGGACAAAAGATCCCTTAGGTCCAGTAACAATGTAGACACAGAGATCTACTGAGACATCTGATGTGACGCTGCAATTTCACCAAGCAGATCAGCATAAATCGTATTTATAAGATTGCCACAAATTATTTAGCTGATGGGACTAAAAAGAACAGAAGAGCTCTACCAGCATATGGACTAATAAGACAACAACATAAGAAGAGCAAGAAGAAGAAGAATATTGAACTGACCTAGAAACAGCATTTCCACCAAAAGCATGCAGAGGTCCCGCTCTGCTAAGAATGGGCGCCCAAGCTGACATTCTTATGACCTGAACTTTGGGCTGGGAACTGAAAAACAAATGATTTATGCCTACTTCGTTGTTCAACTCCCACTATTCTTAAAACTCGCAAGAGTAGCAAAAAAGGAGCATCGAGAAAAAATACCCTGAGAAAACTCTATTCTTGCATATTTACTGCTGGAAACACCTAGTTGTTTACAACTTAATCTCCATTTAAAAAGGATGCCTAATTTTCCAGGCCAGAAAAAATATGAATACTCTAAGGAATAGAACCAGAGTTAAGAAAACAGAATCGTTTCCTTACCTGGCTCATGAATACTGGAAGTAATTTGCAGAGGATCCCGATTTGGTCAGTGCTGCAAAGGTGCTGCTGTGCCGATTGAGCTAAGAGAGCTAGCAAGACCTGCCGCTGGCATGGCCAGCTCTGTGTTCGTGGCTTGGTTTGTGCTTCGAGCCTTCACGATCAACAATTAGAGCCCAACCAAAATTGAAAACCTAACCTAAATCGAAACATTGATAGGAACCTAACCTAAATTGAAAAGGAATGAAACTCTAAAACTATAATTTTTTTGTTTCGATTTTTAGATAATCGGAATTTTTTTCCGGCGACTAAACCCTTCAAAATCTTAGGAAATGTGACTAAGAGAAATTCCAAAAACTTTTTTGGCCAAACCGGAAAATCCCAAATTAAAAGAGTTGATAATATATTAATACAAGTTACGCACCGTTGGGGCAGGCGCATTGTTGGGTAGGTGCAAACTTAGATAGCCGCAAAGGGGGGGTATGTGGTTGTATAGGATTGGGGACTAGATTTGTGGGAATGTATTGGCGCGAGGCGGGGATGTGATCGAACCCTGCAGGACTCCTTCTGTGTTGTATCACGTCCGAAACGTTGCTCTTTCTACTATGCACTGCTGGGGAAGGCGCAAAGGAAGGCGGAAGACTGACGAGGTTTTTACAGTTTGGAGGCATAAGTTGAAGTTGGGGAAGGCAAGAGAGTGGTGATGTTTTTACAATTCGAAGTTTCCAGTGGTTGTAGTGGCATAAGTTAAAAGAGGACAAAGTAGGTTTGTGTGTTTCTCTTTGTGCTAATGTAGGTTAGATGTGATGGGCGGAATCTGATATGGTATGACTTTAGTTAAATGACTTTGCTAGTAGCTTTATCTTATAGTATAAGAATTTGCAGTGCCTGGCATTTGCTCTTAATGGCGCATTCCAGAATGCTATTTTAATACACCTAGCTAGCCTCCGTAAAGGATAAATATTTGTTGTGGTTGTGTAGTTGTAAGGTAGCTGGGCTATTTAGAGAGTTTAGAATGTTCCTTGCACTTGGTTGGTGTCCCTAAAGAACAACATATTCTTATTGGTTTGTAATTGATGACGATAGTGTAAAATGATAAGTTTTTATGATGCCTCCGCAATTGCAACGTAAATGGCGTATTCAATAAATTCGTTACTCTAATATATTTCTGGATTCTTTTGTTGTTACAGATGGTTGTTGTAGATCCGTTTGTTGATGAATAGTTGTTGAAATATAAGTTTTCGAACCTTTCGAATTTTACGAATGTACTTTTTTTTTTTTTTTTTTTTTTGAAGAATATAAGAATATATTAAACCACTAGAATGCGATCAAGTACAATGATAAGTGTGATGCTAAGAAATGAAGTGCCCATCATGATTCACAATCTGTAGGAATGTCGACCAAATTTCCCGCTTAACTGCGCCAGACAAACTTGAGACTTGGTAAGCCTGCCACAACTTATGCCTCAAGATCGGAACCAGCCGAAAAGGGCTAAGCACTGCATTCTGAAAGACCTTCACTCTCCGTCTTTTCCAAATCAACCACAGAAGCCAAGCTCTGCATAAATGGAACGCCTGCTGCTTGGCCACTGGCCAACTGCTAGGAAAGACTCCCAAGAGAATCTTCTGACCGCACAGTGAAGACCCAAAGAGGGCTCTCACCCAGGACCAAGCTGCCCCTACCTCTGTGCATAGGACAAAGCAGTGCTCAATGGTTTCTCGACGCCTCCCACATAGAGGGCATGTTTCCGCTACCTGAGGCTTGAACTCGTGGACTCGGACATTCACCCCGAGGCTACGATGCAAGATCCGCCACAAAAGGGTGCGGATTTTAGGAGGAGGCAATGTATTCCACGCCCACTTCCACATGGCGGGCCACTTACTCCCCGGAAGCTTAAGCGACCACTTATCCGGCTACGCAACGGTCCTGAAGCGCTAGAAGGCCATAAGCCGATGCTACAAACTGAGATGCATCAAGTCCACTATGCGACTTCCAAACGCGATTGACTTGAGAAGACAACTGCAATGGAATAGCATTAGCAATTCTAGCCCAAGTCCGTATGTCCTAATCAGAAGGCCAAATCGCGTTCCTAAAAAACTCCAACGGCGCCGATGACCCTCCCAATACCAGTCACGGATGGATGTCACCCCTGCAGCAATCCATCGACGTTGAGTACCTGGGTGTAGGGAAGAGGCCAAGGGAGATGCAGAATCCAAGGGCACCCAGAGAAAGGGCGATGAGGCTACCATACCTGCTAGGGTCCAATGAAAAGAGAGCCTTGACCACCTTCCAGGCCTTCAGGAGACCCTTAAGAAAAGGCGAAGCATGAGGGAATGGCCGCAAATCCTCAAACAGAGCCCACGGCAACTGAGCCGGAATTGCTGGCTTCCTAAACACAATAGAGTGGTGAAGCGACTGCATCCGCAAATTGACTGCAAACCTGCTGCGACCCATCACCCATGCGGAGACCTTGCACCACATTGTCAGCCACTGCCACCTGAAAAAGTTGTGAAAGAGCTTCTGCCACTATAGTGAACAGAAAGGGGGCCAACGGACATCCCTGCCTAATGCCTCGGCCCACAGAGAAGATTGAAGAGGTCTCACCCTGACACCACACTGTCGCCCTAGCGGACACGTGCAGCTTCATAACCGTTTCCCTGAAACTAGGTCCACACCCAAAGGCCTGCATCATATCCGCCAAGAACTGCCAGCTGACACTGTCATAAGCCTTGGCAAAGTCCAGCTTAAGAAAAACAAGGGGCTGCCTCATCCTACGAGCCCAATGCACTTACTCAAAAGCAGCAGCCACATTATGAAGAATATTCCGCTGAGGGAGAAAACCAGACTGCTCTGGGCTAATGGCGTGAACTAGTACTGGCTTAAGCCTCTCCGCCAAAGCCTTAGCAATGATTTTATACACTACAGACAACAGAGTAATAGGCCTCCAGTCATTGATGGTTTTAGGATGCTTACATTGGGGTATAAGTGAAATACAACCTGTATTCAGTAGAGGATGCATCGAGTTATTCCCCAAAAGATCTACATACACCTGCACCACCGAGTCCCCCACCCACTCCCAGTACTGCTGAAAAAACTCCACTGGTATTTCATCCAACCCAGGACACTTATTCCGAGCCAACAGGCGGCATGCGTCCCCTAACTCCTGCCCTGTCAAAGGCTCCTCTAAGCTCTATCTTTGAAGGGCTGAGATTCTTGGCGATACCTTGGCCAGCACCAGCTCCTGAAAAACACTCTGTGAGGGAAGCGGGCTCTCCTTGAAAAACCTTTCAAAGTGCGCTGCTAGAAAGGCCTTGATAGCATCTGGTTGCTGCAACAACACTCCCTGGGGTGTAACTATGTCAGCCATGGCAGCTGCATACTTCTTCTGGCGGGCTGCTCGGAAAAAGACTTTAGAGCAAGTGTCAGACTGTTTCAGCCACGTCAAACCTGCTTTGACCCTGGCCTGTGACACCTTGGCCTCCTCGTCAACCGCGATCTGACGAAGCACCTGCTGCTCACGCAAGCCATCAGAGACCCGCCCTCTAAGAGACTCCAGTTCCGTATACAAGGCATCCAACCTGCGACGCTGAGCCGAAGCCTTTTGCCGCCCCCACTCTTTCGCAAATTGTTTTACCCTAGCCAATGCTGTAACCATTCATTCCGCTATCCTGGCTGAATATCTGCTGCCAAATGAGCCTACAGCCGGCTGTGAACTCTGGATCCTGGAGAAAGCTTGTGTTAAGCTTAAAAACTGTCCTGAGAGGCCGCGGTGGGTGGTCATGAAGCCGCTGAATGATCTGGGGAGTGTGATCAGAGACAGAGGTGGCCAAAACATTCACCCTAGTGAAGGCTGGAGCATAATCCAAGACTGCTGGAGTGCCATAAACTCTATCCAGCCTAGAGTATGCCCGAATGTACTGTTGTTATGTATCTTTCCTAATTTCGCTTTATCCTTAATAAGTGATGCACCTCAAAATGCATTTGCATTTAGCCTTAGATTGTCTTTGCAACTTTTTTATATTGGTACGAAGATCATCCTCATTATGACCTTGCATGCCTTTTCCATCAACGAGTGTCTGCGTGAAACAAAAATCTAATTAGAAAATGTCCCTGAAGTCTTAGGATGACGTTTTGGCCAATTTGAAAGTCTTGAATTTCTAGTTTGGAGATCATTGCTTTTGCATTTTGTCTTAAATAAAAGATTTGGAAGTGTTGAAATTCAATGGTTGGATATCATTGTTTTTGCATTTTGTCCTTAATAAAAGATTTAGAAGTGTTGAATTTCAATGGTTGGAGATCATTCTTTTTGCATTTTGTCTCAGTTGATTTTCAAGTAAAAGATTTGAAAGTGTAATGGTTGGAGATTATTGTTTTTGCATTTTGCCTGTAATAAGTAATGCATCTCAAGATGCATTTGCACCTCAAGATGCATTTGCATTTACCCTTGGATTGTCTTTGCAAGTTTCTTATAGTCACAAAGGCGCAAATGGCTCTACTTTCTTTATGCACATCCTTTAGCGTGAAACAAATGCTTTAAGCTTGTCTAAAAGATCATACACGTGCCATCAAATGAACATGCTTTAACAGATAAAGGATGAATTTCATTAAAATGGGAAATTTCGTGATTCCAGTTAGGGACGAAATTGTTTTCCAGTTTGTTTTATGACCAATTTTTGAGCTATTATGGTGCCATTTTGTTTATTTGTGCATGAAAAACGCCATTATTTGGCGCCATTAAAAATATAACAATGCAGAAATTACAGTTAAGAACATATCCATCGACACTTAGAGAAACATGACAGTGCAGAAATTACAGTTTAGAACATATCCATCGACACTTAGAGACATGAGCAATGTATGAGCTCGATAAATTTATATACAAGAAATATTAAATTTACATTTGAGGTATACAATTTACAAGTCTTTCTCTGCTGTATCAGGCTCCTCAGTGTTAGCAATAGGATTAGATGGACGGGCATCGTTGATGGGATCAAAATAAAAAACCTGGGCAGTGAGGTCAGCTACATCGAGATTGTGGAGGTCGAACTTAGCATCTTTATTAGCATCGTAGTCGACATCAGGAATCTCAGGTGATTTCACTGCTTGGCCTGTTTCTGCATGTTCCTCAACTCCAGGAAGAGCATCTTGCTGCTGGGACACAGGGACTGCAGCAAGGATAGGATTGAGCACGCGATCTAGCCTACCAAGAATTCCCTTCAAGCACTGTTGTTGACCGGATCATGTTCGAACACGATGCAGAATATTTTATGAATCAATGTAGCTCTGCCAAAAGCACCACAAGAGAAGTAATCGAACACTCATGCACCTGGTTGTACGAGCTCCTCCACGAGGTAGGAACAGGTTGCAGGACCCAACTGACTTCTCATTATGATTTCTCCGGGCAAGCCTTGCCAACTGTACCTGAATCTGCTGCGAAAGAGTTTTTCTATCATAGCCTCACTCTCCCGTCTGCCTCTTCTTCATATTGAGGAGGAAGTGGTGGAAGATGCTGGGGGTGATCGGCATAGGAAAACCTGAGGTCAATCTCTTCGACAACTGTTAGGGCAGTGGACTGGATCTTGGTGGCATAGACGAGAGCATGCGGTTCCAGTGGCCCTGTTGGTGCTGGATTCTTGTACTCATCCTTGTACATGCCAATATAAACTCTGGATCTAGAGTCCAGGTTATCCAACACTGAGGAGACAACAAAATTGTGTTCTAGGCGTGCAAAGCAAACTATCCAGAAAGAATCAGCAGTCGTGTTCTTGAGGGCAGTGTCAAAGAAATTGGATAGTGTCGTTTTGTCCCACATTGGAGTAAGACTTCGCGTATCCAGAACTATCAAAGAGGCTAGCACAAGAGTGCATTTGATCTGCCCTTTGCTCGGAGTTCAACCTTGTAGCGGAACTCTTTAATGTCATCCCTCTGCATAACTTTGTTTCTTATGACCCTTGCCAAGGCTGGAGGTATGTTTCCAAAAATTCCCTCCTTGGAAATGCCATCGTTGACCCATTTGTTATACAATGTCCCTATGGTCTTTAAGCTGTCATCGTCAAAGCCTGGCACAGTCCAACAGAAGTCTTCGAAGGAAGTGAACTTCCTTGGAAGTTTTCCTTGACATATTCAAAAATTTCCTTCTTTAAGAACGATAATGTCCTGAGAGCTCTAGCCCTCGTCTTGAAGAAGTAGTCACCTGTGTAATCAGTTGAAACTGTAACATATACCTTCTCGTCAAGCACCTCCTGGAATAAAATTTTGCAATCCTCATAGTGCATGCCTCTAACGCACTGCAGATAAGTCTGACTGAAGTAGTCACTATCTTTGGCCCAGACACAGACTATAGGCTGCCCTCTGTCCTTGAGCTTGCCAGTTTTCCAATGGTTCCACAGGGACTGGAACAGCTGAAAGATATCCTTAGGCATGAAGACCCACCAGTTGAAGTTGTTGGGCTACTTACCACGCATGGTAACTTCTGCTAGAGCCCAGTACCGCTAAATGCAAAGGACATTTGTTAGCAATGGAACGCAAATTGCGCCACGGCGCCATTTCAATGGGAAAACTTAAAAACTCATAATTTAGAGAAACCAAGGAAACCTAGTGTCGAAGACAAGTCACGATATGAAATGGCGACGTGGCGCCATTTGATGTGAAACAGCGCCATTTCACAACAAATAGTGCAACGGCGCCACTTCACAACAAATGGTGCCATGATGCTATTTCATATCAGTACACAAACGAAATTATCCATCATATGGCGCCACAACACCATATGATGTATCATACCTTGTAAGGTTTCGAACGCGTCTGCCCACGGCCCGAAGGATCAGGCTTGCCGCAAAGTGCGTATTGGTGCCTCAGGTGGGTGATCTTGTTAATGAATGGTTCTTCGAAGATGGTCTTCGCAACAATGTCATTTACCTCACAACTGAGCTGCAGGTAGTCCTGCTCATTCACCTCTCCCGACAACACCCGGCACCACTAGTACTCGTATATTTTGGCCATCTGCTCCTGGGACTTTGCAGTGCCTAGCTTTCTGCAAACAAGCTGCGCTGCCAGTACTGAGTGATTGCCATTTACTATATAGTAGTGCATCTCCATAAGATCGTCCTCTGTTTTTCAAGCAACTAATTTCTTTGTGTTGGGGTGGAAGGGGATCACATCGGCCGGGGTGAATACTGGGTGAGGATCACGCTGGAAAGATTCCAGCAGAGTCTTGACATGTTCCATATTTCTTGGCCTGGAAGTCAAATTTAGAGGGCCCTGGAATAAACTGAACACGTTTATTTTCTTCCTAAACTGTTAGAGCCTGAACTCCAACCTTGCAAGAAGGATGAAAAACCAACAATCCAAGCTCAATCTATCAGATCAAGGCAATGCACAACACAAAGAATCATCATATCCATAGCTAGATCAAGCAAAATACTCTCTCTTTCAATACACCGTCTCTCTGTTCTTCTCTCTGCTCAGATAACCCAGTGATCATCCTGCCTCTACAATGCATACGTGCAAATATCCTGCATGCGTGCATGTGCGTATCTCCCTCCATATACAGTATACAATCTCCTATACCACCTCAATAGTGGTGAGTATGGTGAGTGTGGTGAGTGGTGGTTGTGGTGACCACCCCAACAGTGGCGACCACAGTGGGAAAATGTGTCACTCCGTGGCAGAGAATCCACAACAAATATACTAATATGGTCCTTGGGACATGTCCCCAAATGACACATTTACATGTATGTTTAGAAAGAAAATTACCCTCCTCAAATCCAAATAACTGATACAAAACATATTGGTCCAAAATGACAGTGACGAAACAGAACCTCTGTAACTGTGGCAAACTTTGAAAGCTGATATCTTGAGTTCCAGACCTCCGTTTGACCTGCACCATAGCTCTTAGATTCGTATCGCCGAAACACATCCATTGATGTAGGATAGATTGTGTATTATGGAACCGTCACCATCTGTTTTTACAGAAAACGACCTGCTGTAACCCAAAAGTTCTCTACAAATTCTCTATAATTGGAGCTATGCCAAATCTAAATCCCCTAGAAAAGCACTTCTCTTTCAAAATAAGGCCTGAGATCCTTGCCATTTCTGGGATTAGGCAACAATTCCCCTTCTGGAGTCATCAAGTAGAAAGCCCCACCTGGTACCTCTTTATCAATAAAAAATGGGCCTTCCCATGGGCTTTAAAATTTGGATAGATGCTTCTTAGTGGTCCTGCACAGCACCAATTGCCCTTCCTCAAATGGATTGACAACCTGTAACTTGTCTTTGATAAGCTTTACTTTCTGTTTATGCCTCATATTGAAGTCTGCTGCTTCTTGTCTCATCTCTTACAATTGCAGTAAATCATCCATCCTATTATGCACTTGATTTGGAGTTGGAACTTCTCCTAAATTCTCATAATAAGGTAACTCCACAAATGAACACAAAGGAATGTCCAAATGAATAGGCATCACAGCTTGCACTCCATAAACCAATTCAAATGGTGTAAATCTTGTAGCCAACTTGTAAGTACACCTGAAACTCCATAAGGCACCTGTCAAAGCTTCATGCCATTTCTTTGATTATCCTTCACTGTTTTGGCCAAGATAGCTTTCAGAATTTTGTTAGTAGACTCAGCTTGCCCATTGCCCTGTGGATAATAAGCAGAAGCTTGCACATGTTGAACACTAATCTTTTCTGTTAACTGAGCTACTACTTTCTCTATGAAATGAGTTCCCCGATCCGACAAAAGAATGGTTGGAACACCAAACCGAGAAATCAAATTGTGATAAAGAAAGCTTACTGTAGTATTTTCTGTAGCATGCTTTGCTGGAATTGCTTCTACCCACTTTGTAAACATATATGTGGCTGCCAAGATATACTTATGACCTTTGGAAGATGGAGGATTGATAGGCCCAATGTAATCCAATCCCCACATATGAAACTTACCAACGCTCAAAATAGGATGGAATGGCGTATTATTGTGGCCTGTCAATTGTTTATGCCTTTGACACTTCTCACATTTGCTAACAAAGTCTCTAGTATCCTTGTAAAGAGTTGGCCAATAATATCCCCAATGAAGGATATTCCTAGCTGTGGTTCTGGCTGCAAAATGCCCCTGACAATCATGTGCTTGCTGCAACAAATCATGAGTTTGCTGACCAGCAACACACCTTAATAAGAGACCTTCCATAGTCCTCTTATAAAGAATCGCCTCATGCACCACATAACCAGCTGCTTGTACTCTAAGAGCATGCTTTTGTTGCTTTGAAAATGATGAAGGATAAGTCTGATCTTGTAAATACCTGTATATATTGGCATATCAAAGGTCCACGATCTCAATGAACCCTTGTAATACGCCATTATCCTGAACTGCTACTAGCTGGTCTGTTTCCTCTTCTATTTCAGCACCACTACTCAAATAGGCACTTGGATTATGAGCTCCTTGAGCCATCTTAACATACTTCAATTCAAATTCTTGTATGATAAGAGCCCATCTTGTAAACTTAGGATCTTGGGCCGTCTTGTTGTAAATGCATGGCAATGGGTTCACATCCATATGAATGTAAACATATTGTACATTTGCTGAATTCTATTATGAAGGAAGAAGATAATGTCTAAATTTATTCAAGGCCCACTTCAATGCCAACCCAAGATGCTCCACATGAGTCCATTTCTGCTCTTGTGGAGTTAACAACCTGCTAGCATAGTAATTCACATCATAATACTTTTGCTGATTTTTCTGACATAGTGTGACAGCCAAAGCTTGCTCCCAAACTGTAAAGAATAAATGAAATGGCTCAAAAGTTCTCTCTTTCAATTGTCCAATGCACCATTCAAATGCTTCTTGAGCGTCCTCCTTCCACCTAAAATTCTGCCCTTGCTTCATACAATCCACAAGTGGCTGGGTTATTTTAGCAAAAATGTGCAAATACCTCCTACTAAAACTGAGTTGGCCATATAAGCTTCTCACTTGGGATACATTTGTAGGTGGTTTCACTTTCTCCAAGGATGCAATCTTACCATGATCCACTTGTAACCCATTTTCTGAAACATAATTGCCCAATAGTTTTCCTCCTCTAGTGAAGAAAATACACTTAGCAGGATTCAAACTTATACCATACAATCGGCATCTTTCAAGAACTTTTCTGAGATGATCCAAGTGATCCCTTCTTGGATTCGAAAACACTGTTAAATCATCTATAAAGACTCTTAAAAAGTCTAAAATATCATGAAAAGCATATGTCATAGCTCGCTGAAATGTGGCTGGAGCATTTGTAAGGCCAAAAGGTAATACCTTATAAGCATAAATGCCAAAAGGTGTTCGAAAAGCCGTCATTGCTTGATGTGGTGGATAGATTTGGATCTGATTATATCCTGAGTAACCATCCAAGAAAGAATCGGCCTGATTTCCTGCAACAATATCCAACAAGGTGTCTATGAATGGTGTAGAAAAATGATCTCTTTTGGTAGCTTTGTTGAGATCCCTGTAATGAATGCATACTCGGATTGAGTTATTTGGCTTTCTCACTGGTACAATAGAACTGATCCAATCTGAATTTGGCACTGATACAATAAATACCGCCTCCAAAAGCTTCATGACTTCAACCTTTACTTGCTCCTCTATTGCTGGACTCATTCTCCTTTGAGCTTGTTGGACTGGTTTTGATCCTTGTTTCAAATATGAACCACAACCTCTGGTGGAATGCCTTTCAATTCTTTGTAATTTCTTGCCAAAATATCCCTGAATTCTCTTAACAAAGATATCAAATCACGTTCCTCCTCTTGAGTAAGATCGCCTCCAATAGTAACCAATTCTTCTTGATTTCCTTGAGAAATATTGATGTTCTTGACAGAATGTGGTGACTGTGAATGAATGTGGTGATTGTGGTGACTGTGATGAATGTGGTGACGGTGGTGAATGTGGTGAGTGTGATGAATGTGATGAATGTGGTGACTGTGGTGATTGTGGTGACTGTGATGAATGTGGTGACGGTGGTGAATGTGGTGAGTGTGATGAATGTGGTGCCTGTAATGGATGTGGTGGATGTGATGATTGTGACGAATGTGGTGCATGTGGTGACTGTGATGACTGTGGTGAACATGGACTGATCTGATTTACCTCATCCTCCAGAATGTGCACATGCCACCAAGCTGCTTGCACCATTGCCGATTGTGCTAAAGCATCCGCCACACTGTTTTGTTCTCTTGGAACATGTATCACAATGCACTGTTGAAAATAGGCCTTCAAATCCATGGCTTGTTGATGTAAGCTTCTCAAATTAGCACTTAAAAGCTGAAATTGATCCATAAGTTGTTGACACACCAACAAAGAGTCTCCAAAAATAGTTAAACAATCAACATGCTTCTTCTTTGCTAAAGTCATCCCTTGAATAAGTGCATGATATTCAACCTCATTATTACTGCTTGCAGTGCATGGCATACTCAATGTAACAATATTCTTTTTATGCCCATATATCAGAAATACTCCTACACCTTCATAATTCTTGAGTTTATAGAATGCACCATCAAAATACATTTGTCCTTCCTTAGTGGGCTGATTTCTGTTTATTTCATCCATGCTTGATGTCAAAATCAACATCTCTACTTGATCTTGATCAATACCTTGCTGAAATAAAGTCTCACCAATGGGTCTTTGAATGGACTCCTCCTGCATGTTTACAAGAGTCTCTTGTAAGTCACCTTCACCAATACTTTCAAGTCTTTGGATATACTTATCTGCAACTTGCTGCTGTAAATGACATATTTCTGAAATTTGGGTACCTTTTAACCACTTGTACAAAGTCTTATCTTCCGTGTCACCCACTTTCAAGACATGAAAACAACTAAGACCTTGCTGCCCTGACACCATAGCATGCTCTTTGCTGATTTCTAACTGCGGGCTGCTCAAAGAAGGATTGCAAAAAAAAGTACCTTTTGCTGATTTCAGAGGATGATCTATAGTAACCTTGTGTTCTCCTTGAAAAATGTTCATTTCACGCTTCCTCCATGAAGTCTCAGCTTGTACGACATCTAACCATGTACGACTCAGCAACAAAGTATAAGTTTCAGCATGCACACTCTCTGGAAATTTCAAAACCATGAAATCCAAGATTGCTTCCACCTCATAGACCTTGCATAAGACATTTCTTATGACTCCCACAGGCTGCACCTTCATTTGATTGAATGCTTTGAGCATCATAGTTGTCGGTTCCATCATTTTCAATCCAACTTGAAGCATTATATGGTAAGGCATTACATCTTGCTTCTTAAGCTCCTCAATAAGAGCCTTAACTTGAGGATTATCAATGTACTTTGCATCTTGAATGCGAACATCATTATTAGGAAGAGGTACTGATTCAAACACTTGATGCCTTGGTGGATACTTGTTGGTTGCCCATTCTGGTTTCCCATGAATTTTCCAACAAGTACTCTCATCATGCTTGAATTTATCACATAACTTGCAATACAAAGGAGCCTTACTTGGATACCATCCCTGTTTTGGCTGCACCATTTGTGTGGAACCCATTGGAGCTTGTTGGGCAATTGGAGCTTGTGGCATCATTGGAACTTGTGGAATAATAGGTGCTGCCTGCATTGGTTGAATATGGACGGGCTTATGGTCATTTCTCTCTTGATCTTTGGAAAGATGACTCAAACTTTCATATTGGATCACTTTCTAGTATTCTACACTATCTTGAGTTGCCGGACGAAGATAAGTGTGGTGATCTGTGTGGAAGCAAAACTACAGATTGCAAATTGATGCAAGCCATAAAAGACACTCGACCACTGCAGCATAAGCTAGCGCAGACATAAGAGATGATGCCTTCATCTTCTAGTGCCAATTTAGAAGGCTTCAATCCACTTTCTCGAAATCTCTACTTGTAGTTGGATAATGCATCAGGTCAAAATAAAAATAGATATGTGTTCTCCTACCTCTCTTATTTGACATGGCTTAAGGTATTCGATGAGATTCAGATTGGCTTCATGATGCTTGGGCACACTCATGACGATATCAATGCATTAGTTGGGAACTTTTCGACGTTAATGAGTTCATCAGATGCTCTAACTTTGTCTGAGTTGCTTTATTTGCTTAGCAAGTGCAATGCAAAGTCTCCTATTCCATATTTTGTGGATGAGGTTCCAGATTGAAAAGGCTTTGTCAAGGGATATATCCCTGATAAAGGCCAACGTCTAACAGGCCATTACGACCCACTACTATTCCGATTTAAAATGGATGGAAAATGGCCCATTCTGTAATATAAAATGGCCCATAAAGAGTGGATTCCAGAAAAAGGAATAAGAATGTGGAAGGAGGATGAAAATGGTATCAATAGGGGTGCCTAAAAATATCCCTCCAAGGAAGACATTGAAAGATCTCCCTAGCTTGGCAGACAACATCACAAGTACATAGCGTTATGGAACTCCTTTTGCAAAAATCAAGAAGAGAGTGCATTTGCACGACAGTACAAAGCAACTATGGATTACCGGATTGAGATTCTTTTATGTTTGGAAGATGTATCGCCACGACGACCTCAAAATGATAACTTTTGATTGCATACAAGGCAGGAACCTCTACAAGCTGCCTTTACTCCAGAGGTCGATGAAGCCGCCGTGCTTGTAAAACCTTTGCCTTCTTATTGTGGGCCAGCAGATGGGCGTCCAGTGTTATCTATGGATGAGTTCGATCCTCATGCACATGTTACGAAAGGTATGTTTGCTTTAGTCCGACCTGGAGACGATGAAACTCCAACGTGGTTGGGCTATACAAGAGAAGATGCCATCTTGGATCCAAAGTCTACCAATTATGATCATATTTATGTATCATGGTGGATGCTTGTCGGTCGTGACTATACATGTTGCTTAACTAAATGTTGGCGACCCAATCCTTCAGATCCATCAAGGTATGAGAAGTTAGATGCTATACATTATTCATGGGATGCAAATGGCCAAAGATAGAAGACTATTCATATTCCAAAATACATTGTTGACATGTTGGGGGACATAGCATTAGCTAAAGGCTCTCAATCTCAGTCATGTTCTCGATAATCATGTATGTAATTTCTCTTACTATAATGATAATGCATCAATAGCTATATTTAGTTGCCATTTTTTATGTAATACTTCAACATTTTGCTATAATACTTAAGCATTTTGGACAATTAATACTCAGGTTTGATACATCAGATAATATTCATTATGCTTACACATCCTTACATCTTTAGTAGGTGCTTACACATCATTACATCTGATGCACACACATTAGGTACACATATTATTGATGGCATACAGTCAATGATTCAATCATCAACCCCTGCTAAAGTGATCCCATTCAGCTCGCAGTTATGGCGCTCAGGAAGCGAAACAAGGTGGATCACAACACGATGAAGCCCGAGGCAATCATACTCACGACCATTAGCTTTGGATTGCAGGTAGGGATGGAGATGAACACCCAACAAGATCATTGTAGCTCATGGAGCAAGTAATGGTCTCGATGTGATCTGGACGAGTATGCAGATAAGCCATGGGAGATGAATGACTTCTACGACTGAATGGAGCTGCTGTTATAGTCGTTGTAGCATTATTAATATAATACTTCAGCATTATTGGTATTATACTGCATTATTGGTATAATACTTCAGCATTATTGGATCCGCAGCTATAAATTCTTTCACCTTGCTTTCACTTCTCACCCACAAATTTAGTAAATTGCTCCTTCTCATCTTGCGTACTTCGTGTTCCTTGTTTGCTCCTTGCTCATTGCTCCTTCTGCTCCTTGCTCCTTGCTCCTTGCAAATGATTAATCTTCGACACAATCCTCTCTGGGCTACTCCGGAAGCCTTGCGAGCATGCCCCCAGGCATTCTGTACGGCCTGATCAAGATGAGTTGTTTGACCATTTTTTGGAGTGGAGGATGCACCACAGTCCCACCAAGGAGCTTGCAAAGGAGTTGATCAACTTTATTCTCGAGCAATTTGATTGTGGTCATGAACCACTGATGGAAATTAATCCATCGGAATGCTATAGAAGACTTGTATTAGTGGGAATTCTTGAACCCCCTCCTCATTTGGACGAGATGCTACAGCAGTTGAGGGCTTTGATTTGTTCTGGTTATTTAGCACTCTCTCTGGATCAATACATACCGGAGGTCATTCATGAAATTAATAAGGGACAGATGTATGGCCTTATTAACAAGTACTATCACGAGTACAATCCGCTCTTCGTCCATGAGTATCATCCTGTGGAATTACTTTTTGCATTGTCTAGGTACCCCATATGGTGGGAAGAATTAGGTTGGAATACACGTGAGCTCTAGGTTCCTAACCGGGTTAGACCTCACAGGGGAAGGGGAAGGGGTTAGGAACCTAAGGGAAGGTTACTAGGGATATACTACCGTAGTCTGTAGTAACCTTTGCTATCTATCATACAGATTGTGTTTGGAAGTTGGTATATGATACTGTGTTAATATGTTTTGTAAATATTCATGTAGTGTACATAACATATGTATGATACACGGGTACTGTACACGTGTATACAACCCCTGCATAAGGTCTACGGTTTACTAAAAATTTTCCCATTATAATGAAATTGTGCTTATAAAGGAAAAACACCAAGAATCTGGGCTCCATGAACAACAGAGCAACTCCAGACAATAAATCATCAAATCACCTTCACAATTGCAGAATCTCTCCGTCGTCCTTTACCTGAACGCATGCATACCGTGATATCACGGATGAAGTGCTAGGGGAAACTAATTTGGTAATTTATTGAATTTTAAACTTGAATGTCTACAAAACGTAGAATTACTTTTGAGCTTGTCTTAAATTTCAACTTGTCTTACAATCAAAAAAACCTTTAATGGTGTCTCACACGAGCCGAAATCTCGGACCAACTTGACAATGAAAAGTCTGCTTAAAATTTGTGAGCTAAACAGTTAAAGATGCTACCAACAAGCACACAACAACTTGGAAGTAGACCTTTATAAGCAACTGGTAGATAATGTAGGAAACTTCTAAAGATCGTTACCAACACTCTCATGGCGGACCTGCTATAGATTTGATTGGCATGTCAAGCTCAAAGCAAATTGTTCCTTCATTGTTTGACTGAGAGCAGATATAGTTAAGAGCACTGATAAGTTTTAAGAGCACTAATATGGTTAAGAACACTGATAGGAGATAGGGTTTATACACCTCAGAGTCCCCTCCTTGCAACACTGAGTCACTACTTCGAGTTCATTTTCAGAGATTCTTTTAACTTTAACTGTATAGGAATCAAAGTTGTAGCTATACCTTCTATACTCCAAGTGATCAACGCAAAATCTTGGAAGCCAAGGCTATGCCACTCTTGCATAACACAACATTAGATTCATAAAATAGATAATGTTCATGGCCTCTGAATGCTCGATGAACAAGTAAAACATACTTGTATTAACATCCAACAATTTCCAGCGAGGATTTGCTTTTAGATAGTCATGATGCAATCGAACTAGTACTTTGTACTAGGTAATTGCCCGGAGGAGGCTCATTCCGCCCTGTAAAGGTTCCGGCGGCCGCGCGAGGTGGCGGAGCACGAGCTACGAGAGCAGCGAAGTGCGCCGCCGAAGTCCGCGCCGGCCACGGAGCCCTCTTACAGCGGAATGAGCCGAAGTCCGGGCAATTACCGGACGTAATGACCAAATGGTTCAAATTTCCAAGAATAGCTTTGCTTGATCCGGCCCTGAGATCCTGCAGATTTTACTTCAAATCCTGCATATTGCTTCTACTTCTAGTTTCGGCATAGGCCTTGCCTATCGCTTTTTCGCTTCTTAAGCACAAATAGATGAAAAAAAAGCCCAAAAAAATAGATGAAGCCCCGCAAATGGATTTAGATGGAAGCAGAGGAAGCAAATGACGTCTGCAGGCATGGCGGCTATAGCTTTAATCCTCTCTGTTTTGGTTCTACCCTTCTAGACCCCTTTAATCCGTTTAAACCTCCTCAAATCTGTAGCTCCGGCGGTAGCAGAGCTGGTGGATCCATGCCTTCAGTTGTTACACTGCAAACCTGCGCTGCAAATAGCCGGAAACAGAAGAAAAAAGCTAGCATTAGAGAGAAATAGAAGCAAGGGATGAAGCAAAGATTCGAGCCGGATTTAAGAGTCGAGCAAGGGATTAAGCAAAGATGCGGCAAGAAGATGCAGAAAGAAGATGCTGGAAAAATCTCGAAAATAATGCAAATGTGGCGAAAGAAGCCGAAAGCGTGATCTTTGGATCTGGAAGAAAGGCTAGTGCCGGATCTGGAACAAACGCTAGTGGCAGTGGAGAAAACTAGTGCCGGATCTGGAACAAACGCTAGTGGCGGTGGAGAAAACAGGGGCTAGTGGCGGGGAAAAGGGCTCGTGGCGGCGCCGCTCCTAAATATTGCGTCTTATAATTTTAGGCAAATATTGCCATAATTTGAACCATTTGGTCATTACGCTTGGATAATTGCCGGCGAGGATTTGCTTTCAGATAGTCCCGATCCAATTTCCTAGGAATGCAAAAGGCATGCTAGAAATCAGCATCTATATCTATCTATCTATATCTATCTATATATCATACCATATATAAAGCAGTAACATTTCTGTTCTTAAAAAATTAGGAAGTATTTTTTCTGGGCTGAGAACAACTTTGCGCTTGACACGTACTTTTTTTCTTCATTTCTAAAATCTTAAAAAAAAACAAATGTTGATGGTTGACACGTAGATTTCCCCTTTCTTGCTCTACAAGCAATACATGGCTATGGATCTCCTGTCTTGGTTTCTTGAGGAAAGCTCACCGATCTTCCGGCTATGGCGACATGCCATGGGCAATGTTGCGCCCATTCATATTTCCGGCCTTGCCGATGTCAGAGATCTTTGCCGCACAAATTTTTGCCCGCAAATAATGAGGATTCAGCAGAAAACATTTAGGTATGAAAGTGCATGAAAGGAAGAAGCCACAACTGGACGGAATGCCCCTTTGCTAATCCTGGAGAGAAGGCAAGAAGGAGGTATCCAAGATGGGTTCCATATCCGGCACCGCTTTTGCCGGATTTAGAAAGGGAAACCGCAAGCGAGGCGATGGTTGTGAATATGCTTATGGGGTTTTGAATCTTTGGCTTCATCCTCGCTTTCGCCATGCACTTCGCCCAATTCGAAGGCGATTTGCCGTGACCGACATCGGGAAGATCTTCCTCCGCAAGATTGAGGCGCCTTCTTGATGAATGCAAGTTCTCGCATGGTGATTTTGGCTTCAAATTTTCCTAGCCCTGTCGTGGCTGGCTGTTCGACCGGCCTCCGTTTTGCAAGGGTAGGGTTCTAACTTATGGGGTTTTTTTAGTCAAGCTCTGAACTTTGACATGGCCGTGCCTATTGAGATTCTGCTCTTTTGAGAACACCGGACCTTGGTAGAATATGGTGAGAGGAGCAAAGGCGAACTCGTGAGCTTTCTGTTCTTTTCATATCTGTAGAGATTAACATGCATTTGAGCCCATTCTATGCAACATAACAGCATGTTTGAAGGGGTCATTCCAGAATTGCTTGGATTGACTTCAATAATGCATGCAACTTGAGGTGCCGGAACAGAATTCAAATTTATTGCACTGAGGTTTCTTGATGATGTTTTGCCCGGCCCATCCCGTGGTTTGGTGAAAGACGCCATACATGTTTTGAAGAGGCCCCCTATCATGTTTCGGTTCGTTGGGAAGTGCATTACACCCATAGAAGGGCTGCGAAGATGAGCATTTGAGAATGCATTAGAGACGGCATTACTGGTTGTTTTTGGCACTGCTACCTTAAGGTATTCAAAGGCCATAATTGTAACTATCACTATGCCGTGGCCCTATCTAAAGGCATTTTGGGAAGAGTGGAAAACAAGAGAAGCATTCATCCTATCAATTCCTTAGAACAGAACTATGGCGATGCTCACAGTCGCAGTGCATTAAGACTAGGAGGTGAGCTAGGGCTCCTAAATGCTCCGCCTTTTAGGATCCCGTGAGCAAGTTTTAGCGGAGAGCGTGTCTTGAGCTAAGAAGAAAAAAGCCATTGAAAATGTCTATCAAGGTTTGCTATGAAATCTACCTCTCCCTTTTATTTTTTCGAGTCCTTCTTAGATTCGGCATTATAATTTTCTAGAAACTTTTTGCAACTTCTTTCTTAAAATGTGCTCGATTGCAACATTTCCTCTTTTACTTCCATGGTTCCATTATCTTGTTATGGATTTTCTTGTTTAAAGATCACTGCAGATATTATGTTCCATGTTCGGATTTAATGTAGAGGGAGTTCTCGTGGTCTTAGTTTTGTTTCTATTATGTTGCAATTTGCCCTATTAAATGATCGGTATCCTTTAGGTTTGATAACTTTCAAGTATATGCCGCTAAACCTCAAACAATGTTTTATTTGTATAGAAAATGGAAAGGGAGCGACTGGAAAAGCTTGCAAAGCAGAAGGTATGCTATATTGCAGTTCTATCCTTGTGCGGGGGCGGTGTGTTTTCATGATTCAAAGGTTGACATCGTTGATTGAGAAACTCAAGGGTTCTTTAATATTATATTAGATTCACATTAAGCATCCCATTTTGAAAGCCTTTCCTTAATATTCAAAGTAACAATCTAATATCGCCCAAGGTGGAACCCGATTGCACAAGAAGAACATTATTATTGCCGATAAGCATTTCATTACATTTGCAATCCGGTGATGACCATTGCAAGGATTTTTGAACCATCAGAATGTAGTTGCTTGGAAGGCAAAACATCTATTGTGCATCACATTTTGCGTGTCAATGATTTCAACTACTGAGATATCTTTGTCATGACTAGGCTTCAAAGTAGTTGTGGAGTAAGTCCGCTCTCTCATGCTTTGGTTTTTATTTTCCTAGTGTTTTGAATTTTAGGCCCAAGTGTATTGCTAGTGAGGTCGTGATCGGAATCCACAAGCAAAGACTAAACCCAAAGGTCGGAGGAGCCTCTTGGAGACCAATCACGAAATCTTGCAGTTGTTGCTCGTCTAAGAAGGAGAAGAAGGAAGAGTCTAGTTAAGTATTCAACTTCCCAGTGTTCTATGCATAACAATAAGCCACTGGTAATGGAGAAATGTGGTTAATGACTCCGTATTTTCGTGTAACAATTAATCTCGGTCCATGGTTTTGGAATTTGTGCAAAGTAACGTTGTGGAATCAAGCATGTTAATGGAATGCCAATAAAAAGGCAACGAGTTTATCTCAATTATCTTTGTTCTGATTTCTGTTCAATAAAAGTTTTTTGCAAAATTATCTAAAGTGCGTAGATTAAAGTTCTGTTTTAGAAATGTGAAATGTCAGGATTGTAAGGATTTTGTTTACAATGGGGATGCGGAGTATTGTAAATAGGCATGAAGGTAATGGCAAATAAAGTCCTCTTGGACTGCTCTAAAATGGTACATATTCTCAAGAAGAATATTACAAGGTAGCATTAATCAAGTCTCCTCATAAATATTGTGCACTACCACTATGCCTTTGGTATTTTCTATAATGCTTTTGATTAGCTTTTCTAGTTCTGAAATGCTTTGGAATACCATTCACAAGACGTTGCCAAAGTGGCACTTGAATGAGCATGCCCTATTGGATTTGAATGAATTTGTCTGAGATCCAGGTAATTAGAATGTTATAATTACTCTTTTACAATTCATTATTTTTGCAATTTCGCTATTTTTGCTAGATCCACATGCACGCTCTTAGATGGATATCCCATAGTCTACTTGTGCAATGCCTTCTCATATTATAGAAACATCAAGTAGCACATTTTAAGAACTTTGGCACCATTCCAAAGTTACACAAATTTCCCTTGCATACACGAGTAGGGGAAGAGAAACGTTCGCGGCGGCCGTAAGGCCGCCGCGATAAGTTTCTTGTAGTAATAAAGGAGTTTTAGGATAATCTGTGCAGAGCATCTCGGCCGTTAAATTAAACCGACGGTCAAGATGCTTTAAAAATTATTTTCATTCCGGTTATTGAGTCGTCGTGGTCCAGTTTTCTTCATGTCAGGGCAAGCTTTTCCGTTATTTTTCCTTCTGCCGTGCGACCTTCTGCTTAGTTATTATTTTAGCTTTGTGGCTACACGAATTCATACCAAAACAACCGTGGTGGACCGTCGCTTCTCCACATAGCTTTTAATTTTATTTTGGCTACCTGGATGGTGCATCGAGCTTGATCCAGTCGTGGCTCTCTAAACTCTTGCTGGAGCTGTGCTTTTTAATTTGTTCAAATTATTCTTCAATATATAACTTTTTGGCAGAGGAATACATCGTGAGCATTGCCTCATTTCAAAGGCATTCCCCTGAAGTATTGCGAAGGGAAGCCTAAAAATTCCTCCTTTGTTTGGTCTCAAATCCCATCATTCTGCCAAAGACACTATCTGCTGGGCAGCCAGTCGGATTTTGCAGAGAGTGTAGATGTTTACTATGTGGGCTTAAAATTAAGAAAGAAGAAAGGGATAGGTATGAGTGGATACAGTGTCGCCAGCTTGTGGGTGCTGGAAAATCTGCAGGTATGTGTGGGCATTCTTCGCATCTTGAATGTGCTTTAGATTGGCGAAGATGGGGAGTTTATGTTGGACGCTGAATATTTGTGTCGTCGTGATAAAAAGAGTGATATGGAGTGCCATCTTGTTCTTTTGGTTCAAGCTGCCCAACAGGGAACTATGGCCGTAGCTGAAAGAGGATTGAAGCTGGCTTTAAGAGTTATGCAGGGAACCACTCGTAGCAGTATCAAAGGCTTGGAAATGTTTATTGACAAGGTTACGCAAGAGGTATTTGGTCCATGATACTTTCTTGCTAAGGTGGAGTCTAATCTAAGGCGGAGAAGGGAGAGGATATACGTGTTGTTTTTGACGAATATCCTAACCAGGCTTTGGCAGCAGATGCAGGTATATAAATTGACCATATTTTTTATGTCCTGAAGAATGCCTGAATGAATTTGTTTAAGTAACGAGGATGGGAACCTCTTCTTGTCTGTTGGATGTGTGCACGATATGGTAAATGAAATTTGAATATAAGTGTAGAGCAAATCATAACAACTTCATTTTACAGGAAAGAAAATGAATAAACAACACAGACTAACTTAGTGGTTCATGAAGCATAGAATTTTTCAGTTAGCAAGACGTCAGCTTTCCGCAATAAGAAGATAAGCTGATATTAGAACATTGACACGTTAACAGCAAGGGGGCTATACTGGAAAATCAGGTTGCATATCTGTCTAGCTTTTTGCCTAAGGTAGATGGCAGCTGACACAATTCATTCTCTTTGTTGTGCCGTAGTCATGGTAATAGGTATGCAAATTGGGCATGTCTAAGGATGTCGATCAGTTTGATATATTCATCTGCTAAACTGTTTTAGTAACAGGAACGAAATGTAATCTTCGCATGGTTTTTGTTATCAGATGATCTTCGCTTTTGTGCAAAGTTCCCGACAACAGGGCAGCTGAGGGCATACAGAGTTAGGTAGGTTTCGTATTTATTTGATTTAGCCGTCCTCCCTTTATACCTCATTTGATTTACATCCTTTTTAAATTATGCAGGTGATATCCTTTGTTCAGACCATGTAACTTGCACAGCAATTAATTTTCTATTATTCTGGTTACAATGAATCTAGCAGAAACATAGGTAATGCATCGGATGTTTGGGTCAATGAGATTCTGCTATTGTTCGCCATGGTGCCACCTTGATTGGCATGGTGCTTCTACATGATGGTAAATATCTCTTTGCTTTTTCAATTTATGTATTTGTTCTTTTTCATGTACTGGATTAGATGGTAGCCGCAAATCCAAATTCGTTTTTGCCTTACCTTCATTTTTACCTTGCCTTCATTCTTGGATGCTCATCTCAGCGCATTGCTTATCTTTATGCAGGCCATTTCAAACAGACTCTGAAGGTGTTGCTCATGCATAATGCCTTAGCTACGTTTTCCTTGGATGCTTTGTAACCAACTCTTTTTTCCAGTGGCTTACATAGGGTAAATTATTTTCCTATCTCATATCTTTTACCAAAATTTGAAGCATAAAATTCTTTCATCTAAAGTTTTGCCAGCAAAAGGAAAGCCTAACGATTGCTGATTGCTGCCGCAGGTCCTGTTTGGAGATGCGCTCTATGGAAGAAGGAATACAAATGAGCCATTAAGAATTGATCATTATCATTCTTTCATGAAGATTTCTTGCATGCCATCAATGGATTTTCGTTGATATAAACAACTTTGATTATACCGCTTCTTAATAGAAAGTCTGTTAAAATCAAGTGACGACATTTGGATCCAGTCTAGATGGAACTTCTCCTGCAACTACCAAGGTCTCACCAGTTACATATGATGCATCAACAGATACTAAATATGCCACTGCTCCTGCTATATCCTCAGGTATCTCCAATCTCTGAAGCAAAGTTTCTGATTCTGCTCTCTTCTTCTATTATCAAAATAGGCAACCACATAAACCGTGTATAGGCAACCACATAAATAGGCAACCACATCAACCAGCCATATCCAAGTTTTTATGTTACTGTTACTGGCAGGATGACGTTGTCCATGTTTATGTTATGCGTTCAACAAGAACCAGCCAGATGCCTTTATATAAACTGTAGATCTATGAATATCACGACGGAGCTGCCAAAGTACTTTCTAGACATGATTACAATAGTGTTGAATGTGTTGTGTAGTTATGCATCAGGCTGTGATCATCTAGACTATGTCTGTACTTGGATTTCAAAGATGGGTGTCATCTGACATGGCTATACCTAGCTCAGTATTTTAACATGGTGCACCGGGAATAAACAAAGTTAGGAACCAAATCTAGATGGCCACAGATTTTCAGATCTATCCTGCAATTGACATATAGCCAAATCTTAAGGGAGTGACATCTACTTGAGCAGGCTGCGTATGGTGTTCATACTCATTGAGCTTGTGCACAACTGTAGATACCTTACCTAGCTTGGATAAAAACTCAAAAAACAAAAAAAAGGATGCAGTTTGGTTATGGATGCTGCACTATGCTTGATCATCCAGACTGGATGTTGTAAACATCATTTAGCTTAAAAAGCTGAAAATTCTTTCTTCAAAATAAGCATGAGACGTGTAAACTATACATTCTGCTTTCTGATCCTTTCTCATGTGAACTATGTCTCTCTAGACTTACTAGATGGGTAATTTTTTCCAAAGGAACTTTTATAAAGTATCAAAGAAACAAGAAGACATGTGAGTCTGGATTTTGAACCTATGGCATAATCTGTTCACGGGCCTAAGTTTAAGGTTCCAATGCTTCTGGAAAACTTGTGATTGGTAAAAATAACTGAGTCAGAAAAAGGAGCTGTAGTTGACCTCTCTATGGTGCACATGCATTTTGGACTATTTTGGGAGGATGCAGGCTATTAAAGTCCAGAATAGAGAGGGTGTGGTAAGAATCTCTAGGGTAATAGGGAGGCAGGAAGTGGAATATATTATGTGAAAGGGAATATTGACAATTTTTTGTAACTTGTGTTGCAGGTTGACCTGCAAATGTAAACTATGTGATATAGAAGGAAGTTCTGTGCATGGGCAAAGATGGGACGTGGGTTGTGTGGCTCTGATGTGCAGGTGCATCTAGCATGTATTACCTATCCTTCTGCTCATACATAGTGTGCCTCCATAGCCATAGCTGGGCCCCTGTATCACTCACAGCAGCTCCTTGCCTCACGAAAAGTAGTCCTCATTTCTTTATATTACATTGTGGTCCTTGAGACATGTTCATGGTTTTCTTCTTGCATAAAGTTGGAACAGTTTTTTATATCTTGGTTATCCTTTTGTTTGACACTGTTTTTTTTTTTTTGGGTTTTTTTTTTTTTTTTTCCCTTTTGTTGTAGCTGGAAGCTATTGTTGTCTGTCATTAATCGATATAAAAGGTTGGTACCTATTGCCCATTTAATGTGGAGGTTGGGTTTTGGAAACTTAAATCTGACCATGGGACCCTGTCTTGTCACTACTACAATTACATGCCATGAAGTTCACTCCACTTATGCCTTTATATTCAGCCCCACCAGATACTATATCTCATTCTTCCTTTGATTCTTGAACATGCTTGCAAGATTTATAAAAAAATGGTAAGGTTTATCATGTTCAAATTCCTTTTAAATTGCTTTACGTAGGTGGCCTTTGTCATAATGCTTGTTTTCTTGAAAGGCCTGGTGTTGCATGGATCAGACAGTTATATCTAAGTACATGAACATGTTGTGCTGGATCAGAGGGTGTAAAATTACATGGTTGGTTGTTTGATTGGGTGGGTGTGCATGTGTGCTATGTTTAAATGGAAAATCAGTGTGAATTGGAGATGCATGTGCTTGTAAGACATATTAAATAGAAGTAATAATGTCTGAGAAAAGAGCAGCTGTGCTTAGGGTGTTGGTAAGTGTAAGGGTTTGTCTATTATAAAGGGATGTTGCTGCAACGTTTATCAGATAAGCTTGCACGATATGTAAATTCTATGTAGATAAGTAAAACCCCAAGTGACAAAAAAATTGCCATAAAAAATATTATATTCTAACCTTCTGTTTTGGCCACCATGCACACTTTAGAAATCTAAAAACTATTACATGCATTATGTGAATTGCAATGTAATTGTGGTCGTGCCCAAAGTGTTATATTGCGCAATCAATGTCTTTATAACCCATGGGCACTTATTGTTTTATGTTCTAAATAAGACCAAGCATAAAAGAGCATAGTGTCGACCATGAAGATCTTATGATCTTATGAATTTGTTACAAAAGTTGAACCTATGAACAATGCTCTTTAGATGTTTTCAACTCTGTTTTATCTTCATATCATCATAGTATACACTTTTTACATTCCAATCCCTTGAGGACCTTTAGCATTTAAGATCACACAAACTAATATGGACACTAGCAAGGATCGTACAATCTACAAATAATCATGAAATTCAAAAAGGTGAGGTGAAATCCATACAATGAATTTCCCTAAATTTGACAAACTAAGATACTACTAGCATTGTAAACATGACAAATAATGATACTACCAATAATTAATGCCTTTTGAACTTAAGATACTAGCAACAACCTTTGCCCTTTACATTTTTCAACTTCTGCACCATCTTTATAAGTTTTTGGACCTATGCCCGATAAAAAGCCCAGCATCGCTGGGCACTTTTTCTAGTAGAATAATGAAAACAAAACACGTACATGGGGCAATTCTATCTAGGATAACAAATTTCTTCTATTTTGGCCAATTTATGCTAAGGGTTTGCAAAATATGTGCCTAGTATCACTTATAGGCTTTTCAGTAATGCATGTTCTTGCATAAAAAGTGGAACTTGTTCTTCCAAGTTATGTGCATACTTCTCTAAAAGCTTACTTCTCTAAAATGACGAGATGCATACTTCTCTAAAAGTCTGCTCTAAAACTATAACAGAAGATACATTCTGCAAACAACCTTACCTCTCATTCTTGTTGTACTTCTAGTTACATGCATGCCACATCCCCTATGTTTCTGTAACCGACGCAATACTCAGTAAGCAATGGCATATCAAGACAAGGCTCCTTAAGATAGTCCATATAGCAGGCATATCATACTGGTATCGTATTGTATTGTATCTAAAGGATAGAACCATCTACAAATTAAATTAAGCAATAGCCCTAATTGAAAAATCACTTGTCAGCCACTTACATGTGCTCCAGATTGGGTCACTTGCATGTGGTCCAAATTATGCTGAACAAACATATACACCCATTGGAATGATGGAAGGCACTCCATTCAGAAGCCCACTTTGCTATACAACTTCATAATTCAAGGTTGTTTCTTGCTTCAATCGAGCAATCTACATGATTCAAAGAGTTCAACAGAAATTTCTAGGTCTCTATAAACCTTCCTTCTATTTCATTGTAGATTTTCCTTCTGATAAATGTAGAATTAGAGCTTAAAATTCGGTACTAATATCAGAGCATTACAAAGACATATAACAAAATTAATGCATGTGAAGAAAAGACAGTATGATTATATAACTTCCAAATATTCTGCAAGCCCGCTCTATGCTCTCACATTTGACACATGTGAGCCAATGCTTCCTAACTTTGGATATTCTTGCTAATTAATTTAATTACGATCTACACCTTGCTTCTGTATTTTTTTCCGTAAAGATCAAGGCCATGAAGCCCTTGCCAAGGAAAGCATAAAGATAACAAAGCTATACATTGTTCCGGAAGGCCAGGCATTCAACTGCCCATAACAAAATTTGTTGCAGCTGTAAAAAATCGAGTTCAAGAGCACATACCTGGTGGTTTGACCCATTTATAGTAAGCATTTGAAAAATGTATGCCTAACAACATTTGTGGATCGTCCAATGATCTTTCCAATACATATTCTTGCACAGACAATAGAGCTTTTATTTAGGAGTTATGGGCATATTTCTACCCAACTGTAAAACTGTGGCATCAAAGACATTGCTTGATTTGGCAATGTTTTGGCTCATCTGTGCTAAGAATTTGGAGAATGGACACTTAGCATCAATTGTGGAGCAATGACCTTTCCGATGGATGTTCTTATGCAGGAAACAGAGCTTTCTTTTAAGAGTTATGGCCATATTTCTACCCGACTGTAAAAATTTGGCAGCAAAGACAAGGCCTGATTTGGCACTGTTTTGGCCCATTCATGCTAGAAATTTGGAAAATGGATGCCTAGGATCAATTGTAGATCTTCCAGTGGTCTTTCTTATGGATGTTCTTGTGCATAAAACATAGCTTCACTTCTGGAGTTATGGCTATGTTTCTAGTCGAGTCTAAATTTGCTCATTCCGGCGGATGTTCTTGATGGGGCTTACTTTCAGGTGGCCATAGCACACATTTAGTGGCATATCATGGTGTAAATGTTGAAGTGCACAAATTGTTTCTTCTTCTACATAGGCAACAAGAAAACCAAGAATTTGATTGCCTTGTGGCAAAGACTAGCGCAGCTAAAGGAGGAATGCCAAGATCATTCTGCCAGCTTACATATTTTATGTAAAGAGTCAAGAGCATGCAAAAGAAATGCTACCTCAAAAGGAACACTACCTCAAAAGAAACACTACACTTTCTAAAGTCTTCTACAATTTTTTAGAACATTCAACAACTTTTTGAATTGTTCCAGAAGATTCTATAACACTTTACAAAGTTCTACCATATTCAAAATGTTTTAGAACTTTCTAGATTTTTCTAGAAGAAAATCTAAAAATAGAAAATGCTTACCCATTAGATTGAGGTGCTTACCCATGCGAATCTAGAAGCTCAAGACTGGCGTTGAAGAGCTTTATAGAACACCCCTAAACTTTCTAGAACATTCCACAATTTTTTGGAACATCGTAGAACTTTCTAGAGCATTCTAGAACTTTCTAGCCAAGAATCAGAATGCCCATTCTCATGTGGATAGCCTTCTTATATACTGGAAAAAGAGGCTCATTTTTTGCATCTATGCATGTGGGATATTTGTGCATGCCCTAGATTCTAGAACACTCTTGAACATTTTAGAACTATTAGGGTTGAAGAACCCTTAAGTATGTATGAAACATCAAATTTTCAATGAATAAAGGCTTGGGATAGTGGTTAGAATGCGGGGCTTGTGGAGCAATGACCAGGGTTTGAATCCTCCAAACAACATAAAAGTTTTTAAAAGTCTCCCCTTAAGGCCCGAGCATGTAACGTGGACCGTAGAATCTTGAATCCAATCAGTGGCAGAGATCGCGCCAAGTGGCATATATCGAAACCAACGCCTTGGATCGCGCCACGTGGCAGATCTCACAGATCGACGATCAAGATCGAAGTCGATGTACCGTAGGATCATCCACCTCCTCGCCAAGTGGACGGTTAGATCGACACCAACGTTTAGGATCGCGCCACGTGGCGTATCTCACAGCTAGACGATTAAGATCGAATTCGATGTCGATCGTAGGATCGTCCACCTCCTCGCCAAGTGGACGATCAGAAAAATCAACACACACCACTGCATCTGAGCCATCCAGGGTGCACAGTGGCGCCTTCCACCGTCAGGATGGCCCGAAATTCTTCCCAATAAACAACTCCTACCCGCGTGTGCCACGCCGATCAGTTCCACCCACGCCTTGGATCCCAGATCCCCCTCACTGACCACAATGGTTTGCTGCTATGTGGAGTTCTCACAGCAAACTGGATTCTTTTCGAGAATCCTCCCTGGGTAAGCACCAACTGGCTGCTCAACCCAATTTGACCTTGGGCAGTAGCAATCTGCCTTGGGGCCCTAGTCACAACCTCGGGCTGCAATTCCGACCTCAAGGCCCAAGTCTTGAATCAAACATAAATCTCTGATAGCAGAATTCTTGTCTTCCTAAGACCCAAATTCGATCCCCCAGCCAATTCTTCCTCCAGGCTTTATAATCCAAGCTCTGGAGTTCACTGAAGGTCTCTACAGCCCAAAACCGGCCAGCTTAGCCTTTGAATCCATCAGAATCCGCTCTCTACAACTCTACTAGCAGATCTGGCAGCCGAATTCTGATACGAATTCGTTTTCTCTGATATATATCAGGTTCCTTGAACCCACCCAACCATTCGATGCCACATGTCCTTTTTATAGTTATTTAATAACCATAGCTAACTTTGCATTCTTTTATTTTAATGCATTTAGCCCCTAGTACCCATACTAGTCCCATTAGCAATAATATAACAATGCTAACCATGCACCCATATAGATCTTTTGCATCTGCAAACCCCGCTAGCTCCTTCCGCACTAATATTTAGTAATATTAGTGCCCCTAGCGAACCATTACCTACTGCTAGCCATTATTACAACTTATCCCGCATTCCGTCACCATAGACTGATTACAGTCAACATGGCCTATTAAATCACAACTACCCGGCAATCGCGACCAACAGTACCCCCATGCTCATGGACGTCCGTCAAGGGCCCGATTCTGGCTATGCCCTTGGGAGCACCTGTAACATTCCTCCCCCTCCTTTTGGATCTTGCCCTCAAGGTTCATCCTTTAGATGAGGAAACTGCTGCACAAATTTCTCCGACTCCCAGGTGGCATCCTCAGGAGACTGGTCCTGCCACACTGAACCAGATGTTCCACCACATTTCGATTGCGCAGCTGCCGAACTCTTTTATCCAAAAGACGTTCTGGCGTTACGGAGGAGTTTAAGACGATCGGTGTACCTTGCGGACTAACCACGTTAGCGGTCTCCAGTATAGCCCTCTTCAGCTGACTTACATGAAACACAGGATGGATCCCTACTTTCTGTGGTAAGTTCAACTCGTATGTTGTTTCCCCGATCCCTTTAGTAATCCTAAAAGGCCCAGCATACCGCGGAGTAAGTTTAGGCATCCGACCTTTGATTAAATGCCATAATGTGTTCATTCTTAATGTCGAAGGATAAACGACCCGTAGGAAAATATAATCACCTTCCGCATAAGAGATATCACGTCTATGCTGATTAGCAGATGTTCGTGCCCTATCTTGAGCTTTTCGCAATGCTTGCTTGCATTGCCGCAGGATTGCATCCATATCATGAAGCATGTGTATTGCAACTTCAGTTCGGAGGTATTTATGTACACCTGAATAAGCCCTTGGGTTTCTGCCCATCATAGCCACAAAGGGAGTCATTCGAATTCCCGTGTGATGGCTATTATTATAAGCGAACTCTAGATAGGGTAAATAATCTTCCCACCTAGACTGCTTCTCGTGGACAAAACTTCGCAACATGTCCTCTAGGATCATGTTTATGCACCCAGTTTGCCCGTCCATTTGTGGATGATTACCACTGCTCATGTATAATCGGATCCTCAATCCTTTCATGAGATCTCTCCAGAAGTGACCCGTGAACATAGTGTCTCGATCACTTACAATGGACAAGGGAAGTCCGAAGGTTGGAAATATGTACTGCATATAGGCAACTGCTACGTCATGCCCCGTAGCCTCCCCTTTTAATGCTATTAACTTAGCATACTTGGTTAACCGATCCACTATGACCAAAATTTGAGTATGCTGCCTAGCAGTTCTAGGTAATGCGACTATAAATTCCATACTCACGCTTTCCCAGCCTTCATTTAGTATAAGGAGGGGCTGTAACAATCCCGAAGTTTTTCCATGATCCGCCTTCACCGCTTGACACACCAAGCAGTGACTTACCAAGTCCTTGACTTGATCTTGCAACTCCAGCCAGTAGTAGAACCTTTTTACCAACTCATACGTCTTCCATTCACCTCCATGTCCAGCTTGTGGAGTGTCATGGTGTTCACGTAGAATTGACTTCCTAAGGTCCCCACTTGAAGGAACATAAATCCTTTCCTTATAGAAATGCAAACCCTCTTGCTCAGTCCACCCCCAAGCTTGACCATCGCCGGATGTTGCTGATCATTAGGATATGCATCCTTGATCATTTGTATAAGATCACTTGCCAAAGTTGTTAAGGTATTTATATGCTTAACCCTTGACAATGCATCGGCAACTGGATTATTTTTGCCCGGCGTATGCTCAATGGAAAAATGGAACTCATGGAGGAAGTCTAGCCACCTAGCCTGTCTCGGGCTAGTTTCAGCTTGGCTTTGCAAGAACCTCAATGGTTTATGGTCAGTATAGACGATAAACTTGCGCGGCTCTTGGCTCGTCCCACTACGCAAGTAGTGCCTCCATGTTTTTAACGCATGCACAATGGCTAGCAACTCTTGCTCATAAGTTGCATAGTTCCTTTCCGCGAGACTTAGTTTCCGACTTTCATAAGCCACTACGTGACCCTGCTGCATCAATACTGCCCCTAATGCTTGCCCGCAAGCGTCAGTATAGAACTCGAATGCCTGATTCAAATCTGGCACCTATAGCACAGGACTGCTTACTAGCAAGTCCTTAATGCGCCGAAACGTCTCTTGCTGCTCTCTCCCCCACACAAAATCGTGATCTTTTTTCAAAAGATCAGTGAGAGGAACAACAACTTTAGAAAATTTAGGTACAAATTTGTGGTAATACGTGGCTAACCCTAGAAAACTTCGTAACTCCAAAACGTTTTCTGGTGGGAGCCATTGCTCTACCACTTGTACCTTGGTGGGATCTGAGGAGACACTGGCATCAGACAGGATATGCCCCAAATAAGCCACTTGCTGCTTAAAGAAATCACATTTAGAAATCTTTGCATAAAGTTTGTGTTCCCGTAAAATTCGAAGAACGTGTTCCAAATGAACGAAATGCTCTTCAACAATTTGCGAGTAGACGAGAATATCATCTAAAAAGACCTCGACAAACTTGTCCAAATGCTCAGAAAACACTTGACTCATTAGTCGCATAAACGTCGCATTTGTAAGCCCAAACGGCATAACCAGAAACTCATAATGTCCTTGATGAGTTCTGAATGCAGTTTTAGGTTCATCCCCTTCCCGAATCTTAATCTGATGATACCCACTTCGAAGGTCTATCTTGGCGAACCATTTGGCGCCCCCAAGATGATCTCGGTAGGGAGCACGTGCCATGGGCTTGACCCCAGGTTCAAGCTCAATTTCGTGCTCGACACCCCGCGAGGGTGGTGGTCCCTTAGGTAACTCTTCCGAAAAAATATCCTTGAAGGTATGCAAAAGATCTTTTAGTCTTTGGTCTACCTCAGAGTTTACTCCGGTGTTAACCACCAATGAGTTACATGATTTGATAATCAAATCATCTTTTCTCAAGTACATCAAAGAAAAAACATTTGTATTAACTTTGAAAACTTTTTTAGCTCGAGTGGCTGACATGAGCTTACTAGGCTCTACACGTGGTAAACCTTGAACCCTAACTACTTCACTTGATGGTAAATTGAAAACCAAGGTGTGTGTTGGCCAGAGACTTTGTGGCTCAACATGCTGTAACCATTTCATGCCTAGAATGACATCATATCGCTTTAACTGAGCGATGTCTAGATCTATGGACATAGATGTTACAACCGGGATTCTTTGTCCAACAATTCCAAGCAAATACCCCGTGCTTGCTCACTGTGATACTGAGTTTGTGGCCCGGCCTCAGATTCGATCATGTACGGAGCCATCTCGTTCAATTCCAGCCCCAGATCGTGTGCTAGATCTGCAGAAATAAAGTTATGAGTGCTTCCAGAATCAACCAAAACAACCACATTTCTACCATTGATTCTACCTAACAATCTTATAACTTTATCCGCATAAGAACGTGAAGTAGGGCTTACCATCTCTTCTCGAGCGATAACTGATAACGCCTTTACCTCCGGCTTATTATTTACGTTTGCAGTGTTGGCCAAAACTTTCTTGCGAGGCTTTGTACATTCTCGGGCAAAGTGTCCGACCACCCTACAATGATAATACCCCTTAGGCTTATCCATTTTGGCGTCACCTTCCTTGGCCTTGCCCCCGGCGGCCTTATCCTTAGAATCATTCTTCTGCTTCTTAGAGGGAGCAGATCCCTGGGAGTTTTCCCCGGCCCTCTTTGCCTTCCAATTAGCAAAGTTCTGAGCCTTCTTGGATTCTTCCCTACCCACCAGTTTCCTGGCCATCTCAACAGCCAATTCAAAGTAAGCAGGTTCAGGCTGCAGCAAATGCGTGCGAATGCTAGCATCCCGTAGACCATTTATAAAATGATCCACGCGCATCCCCGCAGTAATCTCGGGTAATTGTGAAAAGAGCGCCCTCAGTTCCGTCACATAATCCCACAGAGACCCTGTCTGAGTGAGCTCCTTCAGCTGTATGAGCGCATGTCGCCGGTCATAATGAGGTGCACACTCTTGTCGGAATAAATGACAAAATTCCCTCCAAGTACGTAGCTTCTGACCATTCTCGATGTGAATGTCCCACCATGCAGCTGCTGGACCCTTCAACTTCAGGGTGGCATACATTAGTCAGGCATTTTCACCTTTTTTAGTAGCTGTAAAATACAGCTTCATTTGATTGAACCACCGCATAGCCTGCTCAGGCGTTACATCCTTGCCATAGAAATCCGGCATTTTTACGCGCTCTAGTGATTTAATCTCTTCACCAGAAAGTCCCCCCAGGGATTCTTCTAGCTGAGCGATACCTTCCATGACATTCTGAGCTGCTGGTTCTTCGGCCAACCCCGTGTTTACTCCCGATGGTGCACTAGGTCCCAGTCGTGCAACCTCGTGAGGAACACCATGGCTTGCCCCTGGTGCAGTGGGAGCTGCCCCAGCCACCTGTAGAAACTTTTCTACCACACTACTCAAGCGAAGTTCTCGGGCCTTCCCTTCAACAACCCACTTCTGCAGGTTTTCCTGTATCAACCCTAGGGTGTTTTGGAACCTAGCTTGTTCAGCCCTTATCTCGTTCAGTTCCCCAGTTAGGCGGTTGATATGACCTACATTTTCGTCCGGTAAGTTCTCACCTACCGGACCCCGCTCAGTACTTGCTCCCGGAGCGTTCCCGGCATTCACATTATCAGTATTAGCTGCACTTCCAGCATTTACATGATCAGCACCTACAGGAATAGCTGCTTCAAGAGCAGCCTCTAGGGGTGCTCCCCCATCCAGCTTGAACTCGGGCAATTCATCGTGTAAATGAATGTCCTCGAGGGCGGGTATTATGCCCTCCTCAGGCGGATGCACTTCAGGCGATCCTTCAATAGGTCCAGCTGGCATATCAGGCACAGGTTCAGCCATTGAGCTCTGATACCACTATTACAAGAAAATTTTTCTCAATGAACAACTCCTGCCCGCGTGTGCCACGCCGATCAGTTCCATCCACGCGTTGGATCCCAGATCACCCTCACTGACCACAATGGTTTGCTGCATGTGGAGTTCTCACAGCAGACCAGATTCTTTCAGAGAATTCTCCCTGGGTAAGCACCAACCGGCTGCTCAACCCAATTCGACCTTGGGCAGTGGCAATCTGCCTTGGGGCCCTAGTCACAACCTCGGGCTGCAATTCCGACCTCAAGGCCCAAGTCTTGAATCAAACTGAAATCTCTGATAGCAGAATTGGCTCTTGTCTTCCTAAGACCCAATTTCGATCCCCCAGCCAATTCTTCCTCCAGGCTTTATAATCCAAGCTCTGGAGTTCACTGAAGTTTCCTACCGCCCAAAATCGGCCAGCTTAGCCTTTGATTCCATCAGAATCCGTTCTCTACAGTCGGATTCTGATACGAATTCGTTTTCTCTGATATATATCAGGTTCCTTGAACCCACCTAACCATTCGACGCCACATGTCCTTTTTATAGCTATTTAATAACCATAGCTAACTTTGCATTCTTTTATTTTAATGCATTTAGCCCCTAGTACCCATACTAGTCCCATTAACAATAATATACCAATGCTAACCATGCACCCATATGGATCTTTTGCCTCTGCAAACCCCGCTAGCTCCTTCCGCACTAGTATTTAGTAATATTAGTGCCCCCCTAGCGAACCATTACCCGCTGCTAGCCATTATTACCACTTATCCCGTATTCCGTCACCATAGACTGATTACAGTCAACATGGCCTATTAAATCACAACTTCCCGGCAATTACGACCAACGGTATCCCCGTGCTTATGGACGTCCGTCAAGGGCCCAATTCCGGCTATGCCCTTGGGAGCACCTGTAACATATTGGGGCATTTTTAAAATTTTCCCAAAATTATATTAGCTAAGCTTTAGCTATGAATTGAATGTTATCAATAAAGTGACTGATAACGGGGCATCATTCGTCACAAAACTCGAATTCAAGGTCAACGATGGCGTATTCCGATGAAACTGGAATTCAAGGTTAGCTATAGTGCATTTTTGGATTCAAGCTCAACAATAGTGCTTCAACAATGGTGCCTTTCCGCAAAATTTTTGAGCTCGCCATGGCACAAAGCTGCGGGCTCTTATGCCCACCATAGCCGCGATAGGGATTCATAAATCTAACAAAGCCACAGCAGGGGTTTTCGAGCAGGTAACTCGCTGCAACAGGTCATTCAAGAATGCTCTACCTGTTTGTCATTCTTGATTAGAATAATCGCCACATGGTGACATCCACTTTGGATAACAAACAAGAATGGATACCAACTTACCTTGACGTGAAGGGGTCGGGCATTCTTGCCAGCCCCTTGACCTGCAGAATCCGATAGCGTGCGTAAAGGGGTCGGCATTCTTGCCAGCCCCCTGACCTGCAGAATCCAGCCAGTTGCTATTCTTGATTAGAATGATCCAATAAAATGCGTGAACACATAGCCACTTACCTTGACGTATAGATAGAGGGATAGCCTATATATGGTTCATAAGTAGGATAAATTATATTAGCTAAGCTATGAATTGAATGTTATCAATAAATTGAATTGAATTGAATTAATCTAGCTCTTTAGGACTGATAAAGTGACTGATAACGGGCCATCATTCGTAACAGCCAGAACGAAAATTTTCTCCGCGGCCAGTTTGCCCTTTCGGTTTTTGTTTTTTTTTTTAACTCGTATCCTGTTTCCAGATGTTCAACAGGAAAATAGAGTTGCAGGGAAGGCGATGGACTTTCTCAGACAGTAATCTTATGGGGCCCTGTTGAGCAGGCCACATCCTACCGTAAGTTGTTTGTTGACATGTTTCTCAGTGGTCTTTGTCCCATAGACGTCAATTTATAACACAAAAATTAGTCCAAACTGTTACAATATGTTGCTTGCCCTTTGTTTACATTTCTGCAGCGGCGGAATGTCTCTGCAAACGTAACCTATTTCTTGTTTTTATTGGCAAGGAAAATCATCAGAATCAAGGAACCTTTACTTTGTTGTTGAATTTGTTTTTATGTCAAGTTCTGATGCTGCAAGCTTGCAAGTTATATAAACTAAGTCTAAACTAATGGGGCCATGATTAGAAGGGATGAAGAGACTTGGCATTATGGTTAGCTCCTAGATACCTATCTAGCTACAGGTACACCAGAATATTCAGATACATGAAAGACAAAAAATTTCTTTGGATTGTAAAATGATGGTAAACTCTTCTATGTGCATATATATGAGCTTAGCATTTGAAAAGACTTCAGATCAAGAAAATCATAATCGTATATTTCAGTTGCATTGCATAAAGGAGAGATGGACTGCATCGGAATCAACCTGGCCAGCATCTTAAGCAATCTCAGTAACTGGAGATTTAGGGCAATGGGCTTAAGATCCAAGCTAATAGAGCTGGAGAATGGAAGCAGCATACATTGCTGGGTTCCAGATGGATCCAGGCACTCTCATAAGCCAAGCCTGCTCTTGATCCATGGATTTGGTGGAGATGGTACTCTGAGCTGGTGGAATCAGATCCCCTACCTCATCAAAGATTATTCTCTTTACATCCCTGATCTGCTCTTTTTTGGAGAATCTTATACTAAAAGCAAAGAAAGATCAGAAATATTTCAAGCCCAGTGCTTGCTGCAGCTCTTGGAACTGGAAGGTGTGAAGGAAGTCACTGTAATGGGTACGAGCTATGGTGGATTTGTAACCTTCCACATGGCTCACTTGGCTCCTCATTTGGTAAAGAAAGTGGTGATTGCTAGCTCTGGAATTTGCATTGATCAGTCCTTCAAAGCTCAGTTTCTCCTGGAAACCAAGTGCAGTGATATTTCAGATGTGCTGCTTCCATGCGACAAAGCTAGAGTAAAGCAGTCCATCAACAATTCACTATATCAGCCTTTGAGTTATATACCAGACTTCCTTCTTACCGAGCTCCAACAAGTGAGCTGCTATCTATCTTCTTTGTTTGGATAACAGTTGAGATAGATGCCATTTGATTTTTTTTCCTTGCATACTTCCTTTTTTATTTTCTTTCTTTCTCTCTTTCTTTGCCTCTTTTATTTCTGTGTCTCCTGTGTACATGTGTGCCCCCAAGGTCTGTTTAACTTGAAGAGGTTTTAAAGTACCATTTATTTATTTTCAGAGGTTCAATATCAACAGGAAAGAGAAGATAGAGTTGCTCAGAGGAACATGGATAGGGTCAATAGATTGCCCACCTTTACCAGCTCTGGATCAGGTGCATTTCTTAGAAATTGTCAATGCTTGAAATACAAAAATATTCATGTAAAATGTAATTTTGCAGGATGCACTGATCATATGGGGTCATGGGGATCGAATTTTTCCTGTTGAACAAGCTTACAAGCTCTATAAGTAAGTGAACAGTAAGTTGGAATTTCTTGGTCTTTTTTGTGAACAAAAGCTGATCTTGTGCTGTGCAGGCATCTTGGGTCAAAGGCCAAGCTTGTGGTGATTCCAAAGACGGGCCATGTCCCCCAACTCGAAAAACCCAAGATATTCAACAATCACGTTCTTGAATTTCTCAAACTTCCAGCCTAATCTAATAGAATTTGTTGCTCTTTTAATCGGGTCGAATTTGTTTCTTCTGCTATGGATATGATTGCATCATACATAAACATAAGATGCCTTCAAATCAATTACATCTCTATCATGTTTTCTGTTGACAAATAATCTTTCTGTACTCTTGTACGTTTTCGCCATGACAAACAAATTAGATACTCACCTCTTATGCTTAAACAAAGATATTCGAGATATACGACAAAGTTTGGACAAAATTGAAAATTATGTATCTCTGGTACTTACAATGTCTTGACCTTGAATGCAATCATTTACCTCTGATACTTACAATCCCTTGACCTTGAATACAACCATTTGTTCTAATATAGTATTGAAAGTGTAATCCCATTATTATGATGGACAATACCTTCCAAGCCTTTTAGCTTCCATAATTTGTGGCCCATGATTAGTAGCATACACTAAGAAGATAAGTGTCCTTATTGCTCTAGATTATCACCTTGTTTGCTATAGATGATTTGCAAGGTTTTTCCAATGGTTTGGAATTGGGTTTTTTTTTTTGAACAGTTTGGAATGGCCTTTTTTTTTTTTCTATAAATGTTAGACATAGTAAATTTTTGGAAAGCATGTTCTTTCCCTTTTGATCGCGGTCGATTCATGCATCCACCCTGATTTCCAAATCTTGGGCTGCGTGCTCGTGGGCTGCAGGAGATTGCCGTGGTCCCCAAGATTGCAGTAGTCGCTCATCTGCTTTCTGTTTTAGGTTGTGTCTCCAGATTACTCCAGACAGAGCCTGGGTTTTGGTTTCATGGGGGTTCTGAGGAGCACACGGAATAACTCTCGCCAATTAGAAAGGGCTTTTTCCTATTGTTGTAGAGTTGCATGCATTATTGCTATTCTTGCCTCAGATATCATTCAGAATATTTATCTCAGTTTTAATTTCAAATGCACAACCACTTTAGATTTGTATTTTGGATTTTGTTCCGGGTGAAGATGCAGTGATTGCTTGGAGGCAGCTCAATCTGACATGCTCCATTCCAGACACAAACCCTGCTTGCTTCTTCAAATTTGGGCTGCCTGCTTGTCACGCCTCTGTATAGTGGTGGCAGTTAGTTGCTGGTTTCTTGCTGTTGGGTTATGGCCATTGCATATGCTGTAGATGACACTGCATGTGATTTAGCTGCATGTGCTTCGTTCACTGGAGCTTATCAGGTTCAGGCTCAGGCTTGATCGAACCACTGACATGTGCATGCATTTGCACATTTTGGTGTATCCATTGTTTATACGTGATAATTCAATGGTCTAACAATGGTTAAAACTTAAAAAAAATACGAAAGGTTGCACTTAGAAATCGCCTTCTGAGCGCTAGAAATCGCCTTCTTGGTCAGAGAGCAGCAAGCTGGAGGAGTACGATGAAAATGAAGAACCCTAAGGGTCTATTTATAGGTCGACCCACAATTTCATGTTATGCTAGTAGGTAAAACATTAATGTTTGCTAGATCAAGACATTAGGTTCTTTTAGATAAAAAGTACTGCTAACACTCACATAGTGCGCGAGAGGCACTTTCAAAATTTTTGAAAAGGCCCTAGGTGCACTCTGTGAGGGGTTACTCCTTTTTTGCTCTATTTTTTTGTTTTCTATACAGTTTCTTAGTGCTAGAATATGTTTTTCTGGCTTAAATTCAAATTTTAAGCTACCCTGAGCTATCAGATTACTCTAATCATGCATCTTTCTAGGTCAAAATTGGTCAAACACTCACACAGTGCGCGAGAGGCTTGTTCAAAATTTTTGAAAAGGGCCTGGGCGCACTCTATGAGGGGTTTCTCCCTAATGGCCAGATTTTTTCAGGGTTTCTACAGCATTATCTTAATTTATTGTTCTAAGGATTGGAATTTTTTTTTCCCAAATTTCAAGGTTCATGCTTGGTTTGTTATTCCCAAGGCTGAACATCTACTGTTAGTCCTATCAGGAAAATGGTCAGTGCCCGATCTTGGTCTACCAAGATCATGGCTCTGATACCTCTATGACGTCCCTTACTTCGTCTACGATGCTCCCGTCGTATCGGAAGGCGGAGTTTATCCACTTGGCAGCCAAACTGACAGAGGCCGCCCACCTGACACCAATCCCTTGACAAGGAATCGATGAGGAAGAATGGACGGGTCATTTGTCCCGTCTTCCCTCGGGATCATCCTAGCTGCAGAAGCATAAATAAACGTAAGCACATGACATGAAATACAAATAGAGCCACCTCGAAGGGTGGTTGTACCATAGTATCCATGTATAAGCACATCAACAACATCATCATCAAATGGGAGATCCTACCCAAGGCTCAGACTCCAGGGGTATGGACTGGCGGCTTGGGTCTCCAGAAGCCATTACAGACAGAATTCATGAGAGTGGATTGGGCTGGCATAGGAAGATGGTTGTTGTGAAGTCATCTCCATCCGCCCTTCCGGTGCATACTTTGCAGAATAAGTCGAAGAGTCTTGGGACTGGACCGTAGCTGCGTAGCCAAGAGGGCTAATACTGGGTTTCATCTCCCCAGCCCCGATGAGGTAGGAAGATGATCACCTCCTCCAGAGGCACGCATGCCCATTGTAGGCAGCTAGAGAGCCACTGTCTGTCTACGACTTGAACCTCCTAGAAGGTGACGCATCACCCAAGAGGTGTCTAAAGACTGAAAAATAGATTGGCTAAAATGAATCGTAACCAAAAAGGGAATCCGGAAACTAGACTGAACTCAGACCCCCATGACTATGGCTTATATATGACTGCCATATCAGCAACAAACATGCAAAGCCACGTCAGCAGGCGTGCAATGACACGTCAGCAGTGTGACGTCATCCTGAGTCTAACACCCCTCCCGATGACGTACACTGCTGAGAAAGAAAACAGTTAAAGAAACAATGTGAAACATTTGCTTCATAGCAACAAAATGCTTGCCTACAAGAGGTTTTATCAACCCATCTGCTGCCTGTCCTTGTGAAGAACAATGTGAAAGAGAAATAATTCCAGTATCAAGCTGTTCGCGAATGAAACATACTTTGATATCGAGATGTTTAGTCAGATGATGCCATTTATGATCTTTAGCATGAGAAATTGCACCGTTATTGTCACAATAAAGATAGGCTAGTGTATCTTTGACCCCTAAATCTTCATATAAATGAACAAGCCAAAGCATTTCTTGGACTGCCGTGCACAAGGCTTTAAGCTCTGCTTCAGTGGCACTGAGACTGCAAGTTGCTTGTTTCTTGGATCCCCATGTAACTGGATTACCAGCAAAGAAGGAAATATAACCAGTTAGAGATCTTCTATTTTCGACATCGCTTGTGGCATGATCAGAATCTGCATATATAAGAAGCTTAGGATCATCCAGACAAGTGTAATGGAGACCTTCTGTAGTAGTTCCCTTAAGATAGTGAAGAACCTTCTTGGTTGCATGCCAGTGAGAGGACTTAAGATGATGCATGAAACATGTAAGAACCCCTACAATGTAGACGATATCAGGACGAGTAACAGTAACAAAAAGAAGAGCTCCAACTAGTTGCATGTACAGTGTAGCATCAACGTCCTTATGTGCTGAATTAAGAGTCAATTCTTCACCTGGATCATGAGGTATAACTGAGGCCTTACAATCTGCCATGTGAAACCTGTGTAATACCTCATTAACATATTTATGTTGCGAGAGAAAAATGCCATGAGGTTGTTGCCAAACTTGTAAACCCAAACAGTAATGCATGAACCCCAAGTCTGTAATCTCAGAATTCGTACGCAGGGAATCCTTGGTGCTAGAAATCAAATCAGTAGCATCTCCTGTGAGTACCATATCATCAATATATAGAAGTATAATGGAAACATATAGAAGATGATAGTAAATATTACAGTGAGCGCGAGATCGTTGATAACCAAGACTTAAGAGAAAAGCATTAATCTTGTGATGCTAACATCTAGGAGCCTGCTTGAGCCCATATAGACTCTTTTTGAGTTTGCAAACATAATCAGGAACCTGCGGATCTTCAAAACCAAGTGGTTGCTGCATATAAATATCTTCTTCGAGATCTCCATTAAGAAAAGCTGATTTAAAATCTAGCTGATAGATAGACCAACGTTTTGATGCTGCCAAGGCTGAGACTGCACGTAAGGTATCCAACCTTACAACATGAGCGAATACCTCATTGTAATCAAACTCCTCCTACTGAGTAAAGCCTTTAGCCACGAATCGTGCCTTATATTTGAATAACGTACCATCCGAGTGAAATTTTGTCTTGTAAATCCACTTTGCGCCAACAATATTAGTATTCAAAGGCTTCGGAACTAACTCCCATGCTTGTTGTTTATGTAACATATCAATTTCGTCTTGCATGGCTTGTACCCAATGAGGATGCTTGGCTGCTTGAGCATAAGTGAGAGGATCAACATGATTCAGAACCGTGGTCATTAATGCAAAGTTACATGGAACTTCTAAGGGTGGGAGACCAGCTAGCCTTCTGGATCTCCTTGGGCTGGCGGGTGAAAAGCTAAGTAAATCTGCTTGGTTTTGAAGTGGAATCGACAAAGGAGAGTTTGACGGAGACATAGCAGGCTGAAGATAATCAATTGGATCAAACGAGGCATATGGACTAACGGACAGAGGAGGAGCAGAAACAAAAGGTAGAGACTCAATGGAAGAGGAAGGCAAAGAGGCAGCTGGTACAAAAGGTAAAGGATCAAATGGATAGCAAGATGAAGAATCAATGGAACCTGAAGTTGAACTTGAAATTGAAGGTGAGGTGGAGGAAGATACTGGAGGAGTAACAGTAGTATTAGGATCAATTCCAGCAGAGAAAGGAGCAGCAACACGAACATCGAACAAATCTTGAAGACTTTTGTCATACTCAACACTAGGTGGTTCATAAAAAACAGAAGAATAAACGGCCTCTTCTATAAATTGCACACTTCTAGAAGGAAAAACCTTGTTTATAACCGGATCATAGCATCTCCGTGCCTTCATATTATCGGGATACCCAATGAAAATCACTTTGACTGCTCGATTAGACAGCTTACCTTGTTTTTGCAAAATTTCTCGAGGCAAAGTCGCATAGGCAAGACACCCAAAAATTCTGAAATGGAAGACATCAGGTCGAACTCCATAGATAGCTTCAAACGGAGTCTTGAGGTTCAAAGATTTGGTAGGTGCCCTATTAGATACATAGACTGCTGTTTTGATTGCCTCTGCCCAAAAACTAGGTGGCAACTGTTTGTGCTTAATCATACTCCGTGCAAGATCCATAAGAGTACGATTTTTACACTCTGCCACACCATTCTGTGGATGAGCATAAGGAACTGCCAACTGTATACGAATGCCCTTATCATCAAGAAACTGTTGAAATTGGTCTGAGAGGAACTCTCCAGCATTATCTGTACGGATCGACTTGATAGGTACAGCAAATTCCTTTTCAACTCGCACTGAAAAGTTGAAACTTATAAAATGCCTTTGACCTAAGTTTCAAGGTATATACCCAGGTAAACCTACTGAAATCATCAATGAGCACTAAGAAGTACATGCTGCCTGCTAATGATGCAACAGGCATATAACATATGTCCGAATGAAGAAGCTCCAAAGGTTTGGTAGCCCTATGTTCTGTTTGCAAAGGATAAGAAGCTTGAACTTGCTTACCAAGTCTGCAAGCAGGACAATCAAATCCAGAAAGTTTAAATGATGGCAGTCCTTCGACCATATTTAACTTGGAGGCTAAAGTCAAAGTGGAAGTTGCAACATGTCCATACTTATCATGCCACAATGATTCAACGGTCTTTGGAACTGCTGCCAGCAAAGAATATTCTTTTTGAGAAGATGGAGAAGAATTGGAGTTAGTAGTAAGAATATAAAGACCATCCTTATTGAGTCGCCCCCGTGCAACCGGATTTAATTTCTGCAGATCTACATAGTGAAGAGGATTCTTTTGTGTAATATGAACTTGACCATCTAAAAACAAGATCGAGTATCCCATTTTTCTATCAAATTCAGAAACACCAGGCACCAAAATCACATCTTCAATATTCAATTTGAGGCACTGATCTGTTTCCAAAGTGAGAGTGCCTTTAGCTAGAGATTTTGCAAGATTACCATCTGCCATCTTAACCACTGTATTATCATGAGGTGTACGATTCTTTAGAATATGTGATTTTCCTGCCAAATGCTTAGTAGCACCAGAATCAAGCAACCATTCGTCTTCAGGTAATTGATGTGCAGCAATATTAAGAAACTCAGCTTCGATATCTTCAATGGAAAGATGAGATACTTGTGCAGATAGTTCTTGTTTAGAAGCTGGAATAACTGATTGTTGAATTATCGGCTGTTGTATTGGCTGAACCACCTACTGCTCCGAATTTGGCTGACGAACCTGCTGGGAATGTGGCTGACTAATCTGCTGTGATACTTGTGAAGGAGATGATTGTGCCTGATCTTTCAGATATTGAACAACATTTTTATGAAATTGTCTGCAATCTCTTCTTATATGTCCTTTCTTTCCACAACGTTGTGACGCTCCCAGAACATATACGACGCTCGGACGTATACATACGGGGACTTCCCCCTCCCATGGCAACCATCTTGCCATGAGCAGGGCCCTCCGTCTAACTCGGGCCATCTATGGAAAGATGCTCGAGTGAAGGACACAGAGGGGTCATTCGGCCCACGCCTTCAATGGGGCTCCTATGTCGCGGAAGCGTGAATACAAGGTTAGCATACAGCATAATCATATCATAAATACCACCACAAAGGGTGGCACATCCATCCAACTGATAATAACAGAGAAGATACATTTAATACTAGAGAAAACACCCCAAACCCATGGTTCTACCCCGGCTCAGACTCCAGTGAGGATCGACTGACAGCTAGGTCTCAAGAGATCAGCAGACCGATTCTTGGCATGGCGTTGGCTGGCATAGAACATCGGCTAGGGTTGTCCACTCCATCCGCCCCTCCTGTGCACACTTTGCAGATGAGTCGAATCATGCTATGGCATCACTATAGCCTTCCGGAAATGCAGGCTCAAGGTGTCACCCTTCAAGCCTACTCCAGGTTTCATGAAGACCTGTCCGATGAGGCAGGTCGGGGAAGCGTCCCCTTCCAGGATCACAGCGGTTCCATGGGTGAGCTAGAGAATACGTGCCGCATCAGCGACCCCCGCATCCGTACCCGACTTACTCCCCTAAATCTACACAAAGTACAGGGCGCCCCATACGGGTCACATCTCTGCACCCAGGGAGTGTCAGACCCATACCCGGCCCTCTACGTGACCGGCTATCAGGCCTAGCCCACTGTAGGAGTCCCAGGAGCCTTGTATGTTCGTGCAAGACCCCACCCCCACTTCACCACTGCGTCCCTTCTCTGGTGCTAAGCAATTCCATAGCATCCACGACTCGGTGGTCTCTTGTGCACAGGCCGCAACAATTGGGAATTAAAGGAGCTACTAGGAGCATACTAAGAGCATAAGGCACAAAGGTCTCTACCCCCCTCCAATCCCTGCTTTACGGAAGGCTAACAGAGATACTTTCATAGATTCATCCATCCATATCAAAACATAATCCATAATTGAAATGTAATCCTAAATATCAGAGAAGGGTTAATCCTAACAAAGATAACCAGAGAAGACTAGCTGAAGCACTATCCTAGAAGCTCAAGCTAGACTACCCACTAACCCGAGTTTCTGCTAGACCCGTTATCATGGGGCACCTCCATCCTTCAGCAACTTTGGTGTTCAGCAACAACTTCAGCAACTTGGTTGTTCAGCAACAGCTTCAGCAACTTGGGCGCTCAGCTGCTCCTCCTCCTGGCTCGATTTTTGGGGTCAAATGGGATAGGGACCCAATTTGATGCCCCAAGTTAGCATTTCCCTGCTGGCCAATCGAGTTTGGCCAAGTGGCACCTTCCTACTTAATCATTTATCCTAATTAAGTCACTTTGACAATATAACCTTTAATAATTAATTTAGCATAGCTAAATTAATCTCTTTTAGGTTAACCCCCTAGGTTAGAATACCCCATGGTGGCGTATCCTTATTGTGTGACGTGTCAGTATATTTATACGGATACCATATAAATACTTGGAACGTCACATTCTCCCCTCCTTAGAAATAATGTTGTCCTCAGCATTAGGGTTAGTTAGAAATATAAGAAATTATACATAAAGGAGGAAAGTAATTCCTTATTTCCGAAGGTAACATCATTACAACTTAAGCATAACCTAGTTTAAGCACCAAGGTGCATTTCACATAATTATCATAAGAAAAGGTTTCAAGGACCAAAGTCCAATATCAACATCACAGTGACAAAAAAAAGTAACACATGTAGACAAGACAAAACTGGAGAAGTCAGGCCATCAGCAACCCTCTATACATGGGCAGGTCACGTACTGCTCACTGGCCTGCACATGTCAATACATCAGTATAGATAGATAATATAAGTAGGTTGTGGTTGAAGGGACCACCCCCTATAAAAAATGAAAGGAAAAACCTATCTACAAGGGAACCTATCATGCCTATGGTTCGCAATTCATTGCGGCGTAAGGAATGGTCAAGTTCCCATTAGAGCCGAGATGAATGCGGCCTATCAACTATATGCTTTCCAAGCAATTCGCGGTCATGCCCACATTGACAATACACCATGTCCTAGAGAACACGAAGGTGATCTCATCATCGGTAACTATTGTTAACCACGATGCATCTACCCGTCTACTGTATGATTCTCGGCGAATCAAGCCTTCAAGCTTACCGCCGGGTGCGGGGTTGATAGCATCGTTGATGGTGCGGCCCTGAGATTCCCGCAGGAAGTCCGGATAGTGCTTCTCAAGGTCTATCTTCATCACCCTGTTTCCACTTAACCAAGTATTGCAACATTTGAGTCCTTCTGGTCTGCTTATATGCTCGATCAAGAAGAGCTTCAGGCACTATATCTAAATGCTCTTCTGTCATTTCAAGGAGGGTGGGTGTATCCAAGATCTCCTCTGGATCCGGGGTATGCTGCTTCAGAAGACTTACGTGAAAGACCTTGTGGATCTTCAAGCGGGGTGGCAAATCCAAGCGATATGCCTGTTCGCCCACACGTTCAATGATGTTGAACGGCCCAGCCCATCTGGGTGCCATCTTCTTGCAGTTACCAATCTTAAGCTTGGCTTGTTTTACCTTAATTTTGAGCCAAACTGATTCGCCCACCTGGAAGACTCGTGGGGTCCTGTGCTTATCCGCAATACTCTTCTGACGACTTCGTGCAGCTACTAAGTAACCACGAACTTCTTCAACCAAAGCTTGCATTTCCAAGAGGAGTTGTTGAGAAACCTCCACCTTAGAAACGGGATTATGCCATGTGTCTGGGGTAAGGCATTGATAACCATAATTTATCATGAAGGGAGACATTCTGGAAGACTCCTGTTTCATGCTGTTGTAGGCAAACCAAATAAATATAGTCAACCCATTGTGATTGCTTACTCCACACATAACTTCGTAGCATATCCTCTATAATGTGATTGGTACGCTCTGTCTGACCATCCGTCTGAGGATGATATGCTGTACTCATAGCAAGCTTGGTCTGGATGGTGGCAAAGAAATCTTTCCAGAATGCACTTAGAAACTTGGGATCCCTGTCGGATACTATAACCCGAGGCATTCCATGCAATCTGAAGATCTCCTTTGTAAACAGCAAAGCGGTGTCGAAGGCTGTATCCGTGGTACGACATGGCAAGAAATGAGCCATTTTTGACAATTTGTCGACCACTACCATCAATGCATCATATCCACGGAGAGTACGTGGAAGGCCCACAATGAAATCCATGGTTATTACTTCCCATTTAGCATTGGGTACATCCAGAGGTTGCAACTCTCCTGGAATCCTTAATAGATCAGCCTTGGTTTGTTGGCACACCTGACACTGCTTAATATACCTGGCAATGTCTTTCTTCATACTCGGTCAAAAATAACTGGAGCGAATCTTAAAATAGGTTTTCATGAAACCTGCATGTCCAGCTATAGGGCTGTTGTGTGTGTCATGGAGAATTAGCTTACGTACTTCTGAAGTCTTAGGTACACACAACTTATCTTTGTAATATAACAAATTGCCCTCTTTCTTATACGAACGGAAAGCTTCACGTTCTTTATCTGTGCGTGCCTCCTTAGCCAAACTATCCCACACGTCACGGAACTGTGGATCTGTGGCCAAGGTCTGCTCTATCTGCTTTCCTAACTCACTAGTGAGTGTGGAAATTGCATTACAATGGGTTTGGGTTACCAAGGGATGGCGTGACAACGCATCTGCAACCACATTGTGTTTCCCAGGCTTATACATAATCTCAAAATCATACTCCTCCAGAAATTCCATCCATCTTCTCTGACGGAGGTTGAGATTCGGCTGGGTTGTGAGATAACGTAGACTCTGATGATCCGTATCCAACTGGAATCTTCTACCAAGAAGGTAGTGTCTCCATATACGCAGGGCACGGACAACGACTAACAACTCCTAGTCATGGGTAGGGTATCACTGCTCAGTTTCGTTCATTTTCTTTGAATCATAGGCAATAACCCTCCCCTCCTGCATTAGGACTCCACCGGTAGCAATCTTACTGGCATCCGTTGCTACTAGTTTATCCTTTTCGGGGTCCGGCAATGTGAGGACTGGTGCGGACGTTAAAGCATCCTTAAGCTTCTGAAAACTGACCTGGACCTTTGCTTTCCAATGTTCCATCCAATCCTTCACTTTCTCATGCTTCGTAAGGTCGGTAAGAGGTGCTGCAATCTTTGCAAAATCCTTAACAAATTTCCGGTAATACCCTGCCAACCCTAAGAAACTTCGGACCTCTGAAACATTACCTGGAATGGGCCAATCCTTCACTGCCTCTATCTTTGCTGGATCTGTAGCAATTCCCTCTGCTGAAATGACATGTCCCAAATAATCCACCTTCGGAGTGGCAAACTTGCACTTAGAGAACTTGGCAAAGAGCTGGTGACGTCTTAGCTTTTGTATGGCCAACTGAAGATGTTTCTCATGCTCCTCCAGGGTCTTACTATAGATGAGAATGTCGTCAAAGAAAATAACGATAAAATCATCCAAGTATTGTCGGAAGACATCATTCATTAACCTCATAAAGGTTGCGGGGCATTAGTTAATCCAAAAGGCATAATGGTAAACTCATAATGCCCATATCTAGTGCGAAAAGCAGACTTATGGATATCCTCCTCTTTAATTCTTATTTGGTGATATCCGGAGCGTAAATCAATCTTTGAGAAATACTTGGCCCCTTGCAACTGGTCCATAAGATCGTCTGCTCTAGGCAAAGCATAGCGATTCTTGATCGTATGCTTGTTGAGCTGTCGATAGTCAATATACATCCTCAGGGAGCCATCCTTCTTCTTAACAAAAAGGATAGGAGCGCCAAAAGGCGAAACACTAGGCCGGATGAAGCCTAGGTTTAGTAACTCCTGAAGTTGCTTCTTAAGCTCTGCCAACTCAGGGGGACTCATACGGTACGGGGCCTTACTGGTAGGCTTTGTACCCGGTTCCAAAGCTATCTCACATTCTACCCCTCTGAATGGAGGAAGTTTCTGGATCTCGTCTGGAAAGAGATCGGTAAATTCCCTGAGGAGATTAGCAATGCTCTCTGGCAACGCATCAACTACTTGCTTCTGTTTAGCATCTGACTCAATGGATGCAAGTCTGATAACGCAAAGTAGCTTATTCTTGCGTACTGCCTGATGGACATAGACTGCATAATGGGGTTTAAGGAATCACCTTTTATAGTTACGCGGGCTCCATTAGCTGCGTTGAAGGTAACCTGCCATTTTTCGCAGTCTATATTGGCTTTTGCAGATGCCAAGAATTCCATACCAACAATCAGATCATATTTGCCAATATCCATTAACTCGGCACCCAATGCAACTGGTGCACCTGTTTTGTCTTGTATTTTAAGGTTAATGTGCATGGCCATGAGTATGTCTGATTTTACCCTTCAGCTAAGGTGGACAGGTTTGATTCGGGACCTCAAAGTCTATGCTGCAATTTGCAATCCAGGCCATTCTAGGAGAAGCAAAATTATGTGTACTTCCGTATCCATAAGAATTATGAAAGGCTTCTTGTCTACTTGACCTATAGTGGAAATGACGGTGGCTGACTTTCAGCATTACCCGGTTTCTATGGCTGCAAGGATATGGGGACGACGCAGTGAATATCCGGGGAGCCTCCTCCTCAACGGTGGTGTAGACTGAGATCGTCCCAATCGAGGGCGGCCATGGCCAGGCGGTCCCATTCTGTGACATAAAGGCAATTGCATGAAGTGCGGGGCCGCATACAAAGTAACATGCCTTATCTCAAGCGAGCTGCTCTAGGGGCCTCTTTGGGAATATCGCGTAAGAGGTTCGAACTTCCTTACCGACATTGTTCGGTTTGTCGGAACATCTTGAAGGTGACTTTCTTTTCTGGCGGTAGTAGAGTTCTCAATGGACGAGAGGGCCTAGGACTTGGTGGCCGGGGCTTGTAGGGTGTGTACAGGCGTGGCTGGGAATAAGATGCAAGATGCTGGTACTGGTTTCGTGGTGTATCCTCTTCAAGGCTCAATGCCTTAGCCTCAGCCTCTGCAACTGACTTCGGGTCTATGGCTTTAATCATTCGTTTAATTGATGGGGCCAACCCTTCAATATAACCCTCCACTGCCCTCTTCTCATTCATTCGGCACATCTGACCTCAAAGCGCATGAATTCATCTGTGTAGGCCCTGGCCCGACATACCCTTACGCTCTAAATTTGTAAAAGTCTGAATCTGTTGGCATTTGTCCGCCCGGGGCACATAATGCGACTTAAAAGCTTTGGCAAACTTTTTGAACTTGCATCTGCTTCTATCCAAATGCTTGGCTCTGGCATAGCCCTTCCACCAAATACGAGCGGCTCCTGTAAGGTTCGTGGTGGCGACTTTTCCGGTATCTTTTTCTGTCATGCCATAGGATTTCCCAAACTCCTTCATCTCGTCCAACCAGGACTCTGCATTCAGCCCGCCTCTAGATTTCCCATCAAACCGGGCGGTTTCTTTTTTCCATATCTTTGGTTATGGCCGTATCAACCATCTTACGGTACTCCTTGTCTCGGCGCTTTGCATGGTCACAAGATGATATAGACGACTCAGAGGACACAGAAGTGGCTGATTGTGAGGATGTGGCACTATCCGTAGACGAGCTTCGACGACGTTTGGAATGGTGCCTCCTTTGTGCGAGTGCAGGGCCTGGTTCTGGTGCAGGTGGCTGCTGTGGTGGTGGACTTGGTGGTAACGGAGGTAACTCCGGTCCGTCCTCCTGTATGTGCAGTGGTGGATTGGCATTTAACACATAAGCTTGGAGCTCTACTAACTGCCGCTTCATCAACATGAGTTCTTGCTCAGGTGTTAATCTGCTAGCATTCGAGGGTGTCTGCCATGAGGCGTTACGTGCACCGTCTATATTGACCATAAGAAGGTATAAGGAGAATTATTGTGATACCACGTGTCACAGAGAAGTTCATTTTAAGTAGTGCTAGGAAATAATAATAAAGACAATACAAGAGAATGAAAGAAAAGATCTCTATTATTAAGTCAAAGTAGCAGTTACATTGGAGATATATCTTTAACAAAAACTTAGGGTCATACCGTACAAAAGTAGTGATTATACACATATTTAGCCATAAGGCTGTACATTAGACAACTTTTAGTCAACACATACTTAGCCATAGAAGAAAAACTGAAGAGATTAGGACTAGGGCTGTGCAAAAGGGTACAGGATGGAGTAGCGGACGCTCTCCCGTACGGCCCTGACTACCTTGTAGCGAGCCCATGCCTGGATGATAACGTACTGGTAGTCCAAGGTAGGACTAATGATGAGCAAATTAAAAAAGTTCCTTAGCGCATAAAAGATCTGCCAAAATAACTGTGCACTTGGTCAGGGGTTCAACCCTGGCCAGTGTATGTTTAGCTTTGGGAGTTGGTTACTGGGGTTATACGATGATGATCCCCGACGTGGTAGAACTTGTGTCTATACATGTCCTCCACTTTGTCTGCCATAAGGCAGCAGGATAAGCTCCACAATAATTGTGTGAGTATGCACCAGTAAAAATTGGCTTCCATGTACACTGGGGCTGGTATACTGGTTGTTGCCTACCATAAATGGTCATTGGCATCGGCATAAGTTGATCCCAAGTTCGATGAAGAGTTTGTTGTAAATGCTCAAAGGCACGCTCTCGGAGAATATTGACTATTTCCAAGCCTTTAGCTGAATCATAGGGCTCTCCTTCTTCCACGGGTTCCCCTGCTTCGTAGTCATCATCCCGATCTGGATACTCTCCGTACCGTTGGCCATAATCTTGGTCGGGAGGTCCTTGATCGTCCCTTCATATTTCGTTGGTTATTCGGTCCTCTATTTCTTCGAGCTCATCGTCTGTAAGACAGCAAGAATGAATATACAATATCGAACAATTTCTTATACTCTAAAAGAGACAAACAAGTATCATAGGGACACAATTTAATCGTAGCCAATGATACAATAATTATAAAGCATAAGGAAATAGCACATATATTGTATGATGGCTAAAAAAAAATGCCAATAAAAAATTACAACTATACGCAATACAAAGATGCGTAACTGTAACAAGAATCTAAGAACTAGGTTCCTCCTCCTCGTCCATAGGCTGAGGAGGTGGCCGGTAGCGCATCAAAGTGGTGCTGGGGCTTGCAGAGAGGGCGGCTCGAGCTGCTGCCTCTGGTGGCAAGCAAGTGGCCAAAGGTGCCACCACAAGGAGTCGCATATTAGCGCAGCCCGCCACGTCCCCCAATGCTACGATAGCCAAATCCCGTCGGACCAAGGTGATAGTAGTGGCGTGATAATCAATCTTCTTATGGCCCGCCAAGGTGGATAACGCACGGAGCGCCCACCAAGATGCTTCAGAAGAAGGCCCCAAATTCTTGGAGAAGAACAAGACCTCACCTTGCCGGAAGGCTGAAAGGAAGAATCGGGTCAAATGGTTGCCCATTGCCCTAATTTGGGGATCCCTGGAGGTCTCCGCTTCTTTTTCCAAGTTAACGGGGATCTTCTCCTGCTCTGCTTCTTCTTTGTCATCCCTAAGACTTACCTTGGTGTCCCAAAGTCTTCCTCCTCTTGATCCGCCTCTCCCATAGTGATCTGCAATGGCTGATCTGCAGGAGGAGGGCGCATGTGAGCTGCAAACTGCTCCTCTGGAGGCTGAGGTGTATCAGTCAATAGGAATTGTCGAAGAGACAAGAGGGTCTCAACGGGCTCTAGCTCTTCTGGCCGATACATTAACAAGTCCTCGACTTGTGGCGGATGCACAACGGGTGTTGTAAAATCGAGGAAATCATCCTGGCAGTACTCGGCAAGGTCATAGAGGACCTCTATCTTTCGGCGGCCCCGCATGTCAGCAATGACGCGGTAAGCCCACATGATGTCCTCAAGGATAAGATACTCTTGGTTGTTCAAGAGTACGGTAGGGAGGAGGTTTAGCCCTTCGAGCTTGAGGGCTTTATCCCGACTTGCCGGTGCTTCAGTGGCTAGCTCATTCCACCGTGCAAAGTCCTGCTCGTCGACGACTTCATCATCTTCCGGGTCAAGAGGAACTGGTGTAGAAGAATGCTCGGCAGTTATCTGCTCATCTTCAATATACTGGTCCATGATAATGGCCAGTGCAAATCGGGCCTCAAAACAGACTTCCCGGTCTATAGTAACAATGGGGAGGTCGGTTCCTCGCCTCCTTATGCCCTTGATGACATTCCGGGCATGCTCATCACCTCCTAACATCTCGAGCAAAGTGTGGAAGTCGAGGTAGAGCTGTGAATCGTCTTCATTGAAGACATATGCAGGCACGATCTCCTCACAGTAGAATTGTAGAAAGGCAGCGTAGTCGGGGTGCGCCTGCATGTTGGAAATGAGATCCACTTGCTAGAGCAGATGAGGATGAAGAACGTCAAAGGGGACCGCGGGGTCCCAGTGCCCTCCATCCAAGTACCACTGCTGTAGCGTTGGGCAAGCCATGAGGAAGAAGGCTCAGGGAAGGAGGAGACAAACTCTAAAAGCAAAAACGAAAATGAAACCCTAATGGCCTAAAAAGTAGCTTTATACTTTTCGGCACGTTTTCCTAGGTTATTTTAAAAAAATATTATTTACTTAATAATTTATATTTAATTATAGACCAAATGGCAAAAAGACACGGTGTTGAATTTATAGCTTCAAAACAAATATTTTACATAAATATCGTTTACAAAATTTGTACAACAGAACGAAGCAAGTTCCAACAGTCATCGAAATTCCCCTCGGATCCTTCTGGCGAGCTGGATGTCCTTGGGCATTATGGTAACTCTCGGGTCTTGTACCCGACGCCTCCCCGAGTGGGTTTCGTATGCTTCCTCTTTCTGTCCCCAACTCCCCTCCTTATCCGGGACATCATTCTGTACTACCTCCTCTTGAACCACATGTTGATCTCCTTGCTGGACAACAGTCTGATCTATATTTTGATCCCCGCCCTGCTGGTTTTGGGCATCCTCCTCTGCTTTGTGGGTTCTCTCTCTCTCTGCATCCCGGACTTCCTTGTCCAAGCGCACTTGTATTCGCCAGGCAATCTCCGTATGGTACCGGGCCGGGTGGGCTCGCATGTCAGCTTGTACAAGGTCCATGCGGTCTTGTGTGAAGGCAGGGGGAACATTTTCGAAAACAAAACTATAAAGTTCCTCATTCCAAAAGAAAGTAGGAAGGTTGTAATGGTCCCTGTACATAAGCACATGGCCTTTACCAAGGTAATAGAAACGGGCAGCCCGCTCTTCTGGTAGGCCACTAGCTATTTGCTGGAGGTCTTCTACCCTAGCAAGGTGCTGAATCCGTTGGGCCTCCGTCCGGATAAGTTCTACGGGATCTTCCTCTTGGCTGGCTAGCAGATAGAACTTGACAATGGCCCAAGCTTGATCAGGCTGCTTTACAAGAGTGTAAGGTTGGTCCGCAGCATTCAGCTTCATAAGGAAGCGTTCATTGAAATGGAAGATGGGGTAGGGGATTCTACGGCCCTCAGTGAAATGAGTCACAAGTATGTTTAGAACAGTGTCGATCATAGGGTTATCATCCGAGAGATAGTCTACTAGGACACTAAACAGCTGGAAGACAGTCGCCTTGTTTAGGTCCACGGTGAGCTTGAAGCGCGGCATCATGGCACTGGTGATGGATAACAAGAGAGAAGAAGTAGGGCGATCAGGCTTGGATAGGTAGCGCTAGAGGGTGGGCGAAGGCGCTAGGGTTTAGGGTGGTTGCAAGGTATCGGTGGAGGTCGGCTATGGCGGAAAAGGAGCTCAAGTCCGGCGGCTATGGCGGAAGAAAGTCATCCAAACTAATACACTTTTCAAAAAAAGTAACACAAATTTGAATTTAACTTTTAACTTTTTTGAAAAAAAGTTTTCAAATTAAAAAAAAAAAAAAAAAAAAAACGGACGCGTATTTTTATACGTGGGACCGTATGGGGCGTTGCTAGCGTTATACGGTTGTAACTTTGCGAGAAAAACACTCAATCCGACAGCAGCGCCCCTTTGACTTTTTCGCCTTGTTGTCGCCATTTTGACCTCGGGTAACGTGCCCCCTAGGGTATTTGGGAGGTGCCCGATCCATTGGAACCATTTTCGCCCTTCATCCGAGCTACCCACAAAGAGTTATGACCCTCCGAATCTTGGGTCCTCCAGTTGCCCTAGACTTCTTAAAAACTTACAATCTATTACATCAACCTAGCACAAAGCCAAACATCAAAGAGCTAAACGATCACACTAGCTTAAACTCCCACCTAACTACCGAACTAGCGAGTTAGGATTTGGTCAGTGCTATGATTTCGGACTACCAAAATCACGGCTCTGATACCACTGTGACGCTCCCAGAACATATACGACGCTCGGGCGTATACATACGGGGACTTTCCCCTCCCATGGCAACCATCTCGCCATGAGCAGGGCCCTCCGTCTAACTCGGGCCATCTATGGAAAGATGCTCGAGTGAAGGACACAGAGGGGTCATTCGGACCACGCCTTCAATGGGGCTCCTATGTCGCGGAAGCGTGAATACAAGGTTAGCATACAGCATAATCATATCATAAATACCACCACGAAGGGTGGCACATCCATCCAACTGATAATAACAGAGAAGATACATTTAATACTAGAGCCCAAACCCATGGTTCTACCCCGGCTCAGGCTCCAGTGAGGATCGACTGACGGCTAGGTCTCAAGAGATCAACAGACCGATTCTTGGCATGGCGTTGGCTGGCATAGAACATCGGCTAGGGTTGTCCACTCCATCCGCCCCTCCTGTGCACACTTTGCAGATGAGGCGAATCATGCTATGGCATCACTATAGCCTTCCGGAGATGCAGGCTCAAGGTGTCACCCTTTGAGCCTACTCCAGGTTTCATGAAGACCTGTCCGATGAGGCAGGTCGGGGAAGCGTCCTCTTCTAGGATCACAGCGGTTCCATGGGTGAGCTAGAGAATACGTGCCGCATCAGCGACCCCCGCATCCGTACCCGACTTACTCCCCTAAATCTACACAAAGTACAGGGTGCCCCATACGGGTCACACCTCTTCACCCAGGGAGTGTCAGACCCATACCGCCCTCACGTGGACCAGGCCATCGCCCTAGCCCTTTGTAGGATTCCTGGGAGCCTTGTATGTTCGCGTGCAAGACCCCACCCCCACTTCACCACCTGCGTCCCTTCTCGGTGCTAAGCAATTCCATAGCATCCACGACTCGGTGGTCTCTTGTGCACAGGCCGCAACAATTGGGAATTAAAGGAGCTACTAGGAGCATACTAAGAGCATAAGGCACAAAGGTCTCTACCCCCCTCTAATCCCTGCTTTACGGAAGGCTAACAGAGATACTTTCATAGATTCATCCATCCATATCAAAACATAATCCATAATTGAAATATAATCCTAAATATCAGAGAAGGGTTAATCCTAACAAAGATAACCAGAGAAGACTAGCTGAAGCACTATCCTAGAAGCTCAAGCTAGACTACCCACTAACCCGAGTTTCTGCTAGACCCGTTATCATGGGGCACCTCCATCCTTCAGCAACTTGGGTGTTCAGCAACAACTTCAGCAACTTGGTTGTTCAGCAACAGCTTCAGCAACTTGGGCGCTCAGCTGCTCCTCCTCCTGGCTCGATTTTTGGGGTCAAATGGGATAGGGACCCAATTTGATGCCCCAAGTTAGCATTTCCCTGCTGGCCAATCGAGTTTGGCCAAGTGGCACCTTTCTACTTAATCATTTATCCTAATTAAGTTACTTTGACAATATAACCTTTAATAATTAATTTAGCATAGCTAAATTAATCCCTTTTAGGTTAACCCCCTAGGTTAGAATACCCCATGGTGGCGTATCCTTATTGTGTGACGTGTCAGTATATTTATATGGATACCGTATAAATACTTGGAACATCACAAACGCCAGCAAAGAAAGGGCTGAGACATTGAAGAGGAAACTTGTGAAGAAACATGATTGGAAGAAGTAGGGTTGAAGAAGGATTAGAAGCTGGATTGAACTTAGCCGGACTAGAAGGTGAGTGGACCTTTGAATAATTGAGTGCTTGAACTTGGTCATGTCTCTTATTCTCATTTTCTGCATCATAAAGTTGCTGTTGCAACTGATTAAAAGTTATTTTAATCTTGGCCTTTAGTTTGTAGTGATAAGAGATATGTTTATATTCTCTTGACAACCCTTGTAAGGCATACATAATGAGAGTGGTGTCATCAATCGTACCTCCAGCACCATAGAGCCTTCTCCTTCAAGATTTTGAACTGCTCAATGTACATGTTAGCACTGTCTTGTAGCTTTAGATTGTTCATCTTTCCTTTTATGGCTAGTTGTTGGCCAGCTCCTGCCTGCACACAAGCTTGTTTCAAGAATAACAAAGCTTCTTGAAAGGTTTTCAAATCTCTGATATCCCTTTTATACTCAGTGGATACGGTTGCTTTGAGGATATTAAGTGCAAAAAGATCTTTCTTGAGCTCTGCTGGAGTAGCAGGTGCCCAAATTGAATCTAATACCTCTGTAAGATCATTAAGGTGGAGATTGATATCTAGATTATCCTTCCAGGAATAAAAATTTTCACCATCAAGCAAAGAACCTGGTATAAACTTCCAAGAATGCATGGTAGCCATTGCAGAGATTACTCCCAAATCACAAGAAAGGTTTAAACACACAGATCTAAACCTTTTCTAGTCACTCTGACCTAATTGCTGCCTAAATCACAAGAATAGACATACAATTTCTCCTTTAAGATTTCTCCATCGAATCTTGGCTTCCTCTTCTTCAAGATTTCTGCTACGAAACTTGGCTTCCTGTAAATCCGATCCAAATCCGATCCAAATCCGGCTCCTATACGATCCTTTCAGCCAAAACTGGCTCTGATACCATGAAGACTGAAAAATAGATTGGCTAAAATGAATCGTAACCAAAAAGGGAATCCGGAAACTAGACTGAACTCAGGCACGCATGACTATGGCTTATATATGATTGCCATGTCAGCAACAAAAATGCAAAGCCACGTCAGCAGGGCGTGCAATGACACGTCAGCAGTGTGACGTCATCCTGAGTCTAACAGTCATGCCTTGCCCACACGCAGTGGCAAGCCATGAGGCCTAGCCCGCTAAGATCCCTGGTAGGCTTTACATACCAGAGGGATCAGTCTGCAAAGGGACGTGTCCTCCTTATTCCACCAGTCTAGCCATGCCACTCATGACCAAGCGGGCTCTTATGCACATGCTGCATTAATTGGGAATTAATGGGGCTATCTAGATACATCTATTACTGAAGCTTTCAGGGTCTCTACCCCCCTTCCCAATACACGAGTGCGCATAGAATAGAACACCATCATCAAAGAACTGAAATACAGAATAATATCTAATCTATGTACCTAAATATACGTGGTTAGGTTCCTTAGTTAAGGCTTGTGATCTCGGTATCTATAAGGCCGCTAAGGCTGATCTAACATGGTATCTCAGCTCATTGCCGGACTAAAAGTCGGCGTTGCAAAACGGAATCCAAACAGAATCATTGGTTACCTGATCCCTGTCTTGCTTCTTTTCCTCGAATCGCGTCCATGCCTTTGCGTGGGTCGAAGCAGCTGATCCTGGAAGATCTGTTGTGCAAAGGCGGCTTGGCAGCGTCTGGCAATGCAAACTAGCAACTTGGCTTGGCCGAAATGGCTCAAGGAAGCCGAAATGCAAAAATGGAAAAGGTTTAGGTTTCCCCTTTTGTTCCTTTTACATGACCTTTTAGGTTAGGGTTAAAGGACATATGGGGTTTTGCCATGAGGCAAGGGGGTTAAATGCATATATTTATAGAAACAATACGAGGTTGCCCCCTAGGGTGCAACCCTTTATGGTTCCCAAGTACATGTCATCAATGTGACATGTACGAGTGGCATGGCAATATAATATACGTATTCAGACCGTATATTATGCTGAAATGTCACATGGGGGTGGTTCTCTTAAAAATCATATGATTTATTAATCAAACTAACGTGATGTGTTGCTTGTAGGCCAATAGAGGAAGGACAACAAGTGGAGGGAGTGCATCACGAGAAGTATAGGAGTTATTAATTTTGATTTTTATTATGGCTCCTAAGTATGCTATTATGATACTATACTATGTTATTATGCTGTTATAATTATTAACTCGTTGAAGCTATCTTAATTTTGTGTATAAACGCATAAGCATAGCATTTACATTTATCAATATAATTAAATGTTGGAAGCGTATCGCTATGTTGGAAGTGCTACATTCCCTATTAGGTTCGTTTCACCTTACCGTAATGCTGAGAACATCATTATGCTTGGGGAGGGGGGAGGGAGAAGAATGTGAAGTTCCTCTAAAATATATGGGGTATAAATATGTATATTTTAGGCCACATCACCATACCATAGTAGGCTTGTATACATTAGTGTGGGGAGAGGACATGGCTGTCATTGTATAACTTAGCCAACCTTAGGTGTGGAACCGTTTCCACATGGCTCCATCCTATAGTCCCGCCACATGGACACATCTCATTGGAGCCACATACCATATCATGTCAACCCTAACCTACTAAGGACTAAACCCTGAACCTAGACCATTTTCTAGCCCCAACCTCAGCTCGCATTCGTAACTCTATTTCAAGAATCGTCTGCTGCAGCATAGCTTAGTGTAGCAGCCCCAGGAGTGTGCGTGTATTAGAAGAAGCAGAATCTACCCCAAAACACTTGCAAGGTGATGAAGACACCAGGAGTTGGTGGAAGTTCCTCTAGAGCAGATTGAGTAGATTCTTTAGTAGATCATTTGAAAATTAGCATTTCCAGACGAGTTGGCATCTTGTGTCTCTAGTAGAGCCATTCTAGAACTCTCAATTTGGGTCATTGATCCTAATCAATGACTTTTAACTGTAAGTTAGATGCATGTGATTAGGATTAGATGTTACTAGTAACGGGTGCCCGGCATTGCCGGGCATTACGGTTCTATGTGGGAACCATGAAGTTGTAGACAAACTTATAATAGTTAGCTATACTTTGAGGTGGAAGGAAGAGAGAAATAGAAGATGGGAGATGGTGGCGGTTGTTGCCTAGTGTTGCCGGGCTCTAACAACACTACATTATGTTGGGTTTGGTATATAGATGTCAGTGTCATAGCTAGGCTTTAATAGTATTTATGGCCTACGTTGGTGTTGTGTATAAATAGTTCTTCTATAAGGAGTGGGTACAAAGAAAGGTGTACAAAGCATTCATATGAACATGGATATTAACCATCTCATTAATACATTATCTATGGGTCAACATATACATATAACAATTTGCTAAAAAACAAAGCCCTTTTAACCAATGTTGTTAAAAAACCCGTTTTCCACTTGTGCTACCGCTATGGATTTGCCAAGCTAATACCAAGCTAAAGCACGAGAAATGAAAAACTTGCGAACAAGATGCTGTTGGGGAAAAAATTCACAACAGCAGAGTAGCCTTGAGCACAGGCAGAAGAGATGTTGCGGCCAATTCCAAAGTGATTATATAAAAACATTCTAAAGGTTATTATCAGAAAGATCTACCCAAATGGCATTGTTCTATCGTCTGCAAGAATAGTTCTATTCTTCTATTGATGCTTATAGTTCACTCAGCCTTGCAAGCTCAAGAATCTGCAGAGGGTTTATAAGCAAGACAATGGTATTTAAGCTCAAGGTAATGGGGAGATTGATTCCAAGGCAAGGCTATATCACCTACCTTCAGTGGAATGAAGGCGGATCACGCAAAGAATCCCCCAGGTTTCGAGACAAATGCATTCATATAATCTCAAATACATTTGTTATACACAAATTTAGACATAATTGAAGAAACTTATAAGCAAATTAAAAAGGAAAACAGACAAATCCTGAAATTACAAGAAAGAAAGTACAAAGAAGCGACGTAGATGCTTACTACAGATGGCAGAAGCTTATTATAGAGAATCTCGAAAATACAGAGGCGACAGAGATGCTTATTACTTTAGAAAACGGGGTTAGATATCAGCACTGGAGTTTTTTGTCCTTGTAAAATCTAATCCTAATATGTCCTCTTTATGATTCCTGTTAATTCTGCACCACACAGATCAGTTTTGGATTGAAGCAGCATAAAATTTTGATTCTTTTCAACGATCAATTCTTAGTCAAGTATTGCTTTGTTGCAATGGCCGAATTTTAATTCTTTTCAATTATCAAATTTTCATCAAGTGGCACTTTGTTGCAATTGGCGATGCTTGCATTCATGCATGCTCAATTCCACTACCCCAAGTTTGAGGCATTTTGATAATTTTGGAAAATACAGGAGCAATACAGCAAATACATAAAAATATTGGGGCATTTTTATTTTTTTTTCCAAAATTATATTAGCTAAACTTTAGTCATGAATTGAATGTAAAAAGTGACTGATAACGGGGCATCATTCGTTACAAAACTCGAATTCAAGGTCAGCGATGGTGTATTCCAGCGAAACTAGAATTCAAGGTTCGCATAGTGCATTTTCAGATTCAAGCTCAGCAATAGTGCTTCAGCGATGGTGCATTTCCGGCAAAATTTTTGAGCTCGCCATGGGACAAAGCTGCGGGCTCTTATGCCCGTCATAGCCACAGCAGGGGTTCATAAATTCAGGAAAGCCACAACAGGGGTTTCCAAGCAGGTAACTTGCTATAACAGGCCTTTCAAGAATGCTCTACCTATTTGTCATTCTTGATTAGAATGATCGCCACATGGCGACATCCCATTAGATACCAAACAAGAATGGATACCAACTTATCTTGACGTATACAAGAATTGCCTTCTACTTGCAATTATGGCGTGGAAGGTGTGCCGACGCGCATCAGCGCGGAGGCACACCTGACACGCCAGAATGGCAAGTAGACGGCACTTCTTGTTATGTGAAGTTTGCGGTAGTTTTATTCTGACATGGTGGTGATGTGGCATTGTATTTTCATTTTCCCTGTGATACTCGGGCGATGGCACCTTCGGCTATGGTGCCTTTTATGCTGCCATCGAGCTATCTATGGCGCCTTGGGTATCCGCAAGATTAGAGCGCTTGCAAGATCATGGCGCCTTGGTGCTATAGGAAGAAAAAATATTTTCGTCTTCTAGGTCTTTATAGTGTTGTTTGCTACTATTCAGGTTAACGATCAAAGCTGGAAGAATTAGGTATCCAGTTTTCGGCAAGCTCAAAGCAAGCATACTTCGCCGACGATCTTTTTCTGCCGCTTCTTTCTTTCCTAATTTATTTCATTGTTTTTCCTATACTTTGCTTTCCGGCACTTTTTTCTTTCCTTTTGTAAGTTTTAGAGCAGAAAGCTTCGAATCCTCTCAGTGTCTGCGATTTGGGCGGGAAAAAGTTTGATCCATATTTGTGGGTGAGGATTTTTGGGCCAGAAGATTGATTTTTTTGCTGCGATTTGGGGCCTTTGATGCCAGCTAGAAAATGGACAGGGGATCAGAACTGGTCTAGTGCAGGGGATCAAGAGTAAGCGTGGTTCTTGGAAGTGGGTAGATTCAAGAAAATAGAAAGGGGAAGAATCGGGAAAAGATCAAAAAAAGAATCGGTAACAGGGAAATCAGCTATATGGCAGCATGGGAATCGAAGCTAACTTCGTTGCAAGAAAACCTCAGATCTATGAGAGCGTCCTATTAGCTATCAGAAAACAGTGAATAGACTAGGAAAATAGAGACATGCTCTTTTGATATTACAGAGATTTTAAATACATTGCTTGCCCATGGTCTAGGGAGCAACATGCTCCCTAATCTCAGCCCATACCACCGGAGCACCGAACTACAGAAAACTTGCTAATCTAATTCAACAACTGAGAGACGTCCATATGTCAGATTTGAACTTGCTGACTAGATTTTTGATATGTAGCAAAATAACAGGGGGTTCCAAGGGGATTTGATATGGATGTAAAATAACTATTCCTGAAACTATAAGCCATATATCCCTAAAACAATTTATGGGTTGTTATAAAAAAGAGCACAGATTTAAGATAAAAAATAATCACATTAGCTCATTGGTTATATTGGTTAAATTAGTCTTATTAAGCCATTGAATTATTTTGGTAGAGGTTCGAACGCCGGTATTTCATATTCTAAAGTCTTAGGCAAAGTCGTATAGAGGTTCGATATTCCCTCAAAAACTTAGTCAAACTCGTATTTCATATTTCAAAATCATAGGCACCTCCAATCATAAATGACTATAAGCGAAATGAGAGGTGGCCAGAGGCCCCAACATACAATCTGAGTCATAGGATCGACAAATCCGACGACTGTGGTAGTCCAGGATGCACCTCGTTTAAATGCCAACACTCCCCCTCAAGTTGAAGTCTGGTCATCCTTGGAGCCAAAACACAAACTGAAGAACAAACAAACTTTTGCGTAGTAAAACATGATTGAAAGAAACTTAAACTAAACTCTGGAAGGATCAAACTAAACTCTAGAAGGATCAGTTATATTCTGACCAAACCAAGTTCTTCGATGCATTCAGAAAATTTCCCTTTAGCGAAATGAGAGGTGGCTAGAGGCCCCAACATACGATCTGAGTCATAGGATCGACAAATACGACGACTGTGGTAGTCCAGGATGCACCTCGTTTAAATGCCAACACTCCCCCTCAAGTTGAAGTCTGGTCATCCTTGGAGCCAAAACACAAACTGAAGAACAAACAAACTTTTGCATAGTAAAACATGATTGAAAGAAACTCAAGCTAAACTCTGGAAGGATCAAACTAAACTCTGGAAGGATCAGCTATATTCTGACCATACCAAGTTCTTCGATGCATTCATAAAATTTCCCTTTTGGCAGCGGCTTTGTAAAGATGTCTTCTGCCATAAAATGAGTCCCGAGATGTTTGATTTCCACTTCCCCCTGCTGCCACCTTCTCTCAGGTAAAATGGTACTGGATCTGAATGTGTTTGGCCTTAGACCAATTAGTTGGATTTTTCGTGGGCTTGTTCTGAATTGCTCCAAGTTCTTTAAGTAGCCTCCTGAGTAGCTTCTTTTGCGGCTGCACAAATGGCCATGTACTCTGACTCACAAGTACTGATTGCTGTTGCTCGTTGCTTCTTACTTCCCCAACTGATTACTCCCCCTTGCAGCCGGAAACAGAAGCCCTTGGGGGATTTCAGGTCTACTAGTCCTTCAAGAACAAGAGAAGGAGACTTGTGGTAGGAGAGGCCAAGAGTGGAAGTGTTATGTAAGTACTTGAGAACACGTTTGAGAGCCTGCCACTGATCTTTGCCTGGACAATCCATGAACTGGCTAAGCGTGATGACTGTCTCTGCTCTGCTATATCAGGTTGGGTACACACCATTAAGTGCCTGAGTGATCCAATGAGGCTTCGATAAGAGACCTCAATGCCCTGGATTTTGTGAAAGGAGTCAGCTGCCTGGTGAGAATCAGGAGAGCGGGAAACTGCAGGTGTAGAGACTGGCCGACTGTGGTGCATGTTGCACTTAACAGGTAAAGATTCAATACTCTTATGCTGATGCAACTTTATGATCCCAGCGGCCTGATCATACGCAATATGCCAAGAAAGTACCGGAGCGCTCCCAGATCTGGCATGTGGAAGTGAGCCGTGAGTTGAGCCTTGATGTCTTGCATGAGTCTGGGATCATTGGATGCCAGAATTAAATCATCAACATAAAGGACCACAATCACAAGGCCAGCACAGACATGCTTAATGTAGATATTCCAATCTGCATTGGATCTTACAAAACCTTGAGAGGTGAATAAAGCATGAATGGTATCATACCACATATGAGGAGACTGTTTGAGACCGTAGATGGCTTTCATGAGCTTGCAGACCTGCGTCTCCTTGTCACAAACAACGAAACCATCAGGTTGTTTCATAACGAGGCAACCATCAATAGACCCATGCAGGAAGGCTGACTTAACGTCCATTTGCTGCAAATCCAAGCCCCAAGTTGCTGCTAATGCAAGAACTATTCGAAAAGAGGTGAGTCTGGCAATTGGAGCGAACATCTCATGATGCCGGGTTTCTGAGAGCAGCTACGAGCAACTAGGCAGGCTTTGTATCTGGATACTCGATTGTTTTCATCAAATTTTAGCTTGTAAATCCACTTACAAGCGATGACCTTCCTGCCCGGAGGAAGAGGGATCAATGTCCATGTCTGATTATCCTCCAGAGACAGCATTTCCTCTTGCATAGCCTTGTACCAGAGATGTTGGTATGGACTACTCATGGCCTCATGAAGTGTCAGGGGTTCTTCTATAACAATAGAACTGTGCAAAGCACTGTAAGCAGCATTGCGAGAGGATTTACCTTCAAGGTAGGCTTGCATACGGTCAGTGGGCTTCTTTGTTCATTCAGAGCATCGAAGCATGGGTGCAGGGGTCTGCTAGCTCTTTCAGATCAGCATCAGACTCTGGACACATCAAGCACATCTGTGGCTGGAAGGTCACTAATATTAGACTCAGAGCCGGAATCAGAATCCGATGCTTGTGATGGATTGGACACAAGTCAAGCTGGGAATGCGCATTGTCTTGCCCAATGTGAAAAGTCTGTTTCATCAAATCTAACACTGCGACAAACTAACATCTTTCGTTTGGGGGGCAAATATAACTTCTGATGACTGTATCCCACAAACATGCATGGAACAGCATGATGGGAAATCTTACCTTGCTGCTTGTCCTTGGAAAGATGGGCATAGGCCATGCACCCGAACACTTTGAAATCTGCAACGGATGGCTTGAGACCTGTCCAGGCTTCTTCAGGAACCATCTCGGCGACCGCTTTTGTTGGGAGGACATTTAGAATGTGTACTGTTGTGTTGACAGCTTCAGTCCAAAATCGCACATGAATGTTTTTGGAAAACAACATTGCTCGAGCGCATTTCAGAACTGTCCGATTCTTTCTTTCCACGACTCCGTTCTCCTCATGTTCACCAGCTACAGCCAATTGATGGTTAATTCCTCGTTCCCAGAGGAACGCAATAAATTCTCCACTGAGGAACTCGCTCCTTGGTCTGTCCAAATGCATTTGACTGTAGCCTGCTTAAAATTCTCCACTTCCGCTAATCAGACTTTGAATTGAACAAAGGCCTCAGATTTTCTTTGAAGAAAGAATACCCAGATCTTTCTTGTGCAGTCATCAATGATAAGAAGAAGGAATCGAGATCCTCCAAAGGATCTTTTGCGTGCAGGACCCCATAGATCCATGTGGATCAAAGCTAGAGGGGATGCAGCTCTTTTAGTTTTTGCTTTGTGTAAGGCTTCTTAGCGAGCTTCCCCAATGCACAACCTTCACAGACCCTTGTAGGTGGCTTGATCCTTCGCAAATCTTGCACAAAGTGGCACTTATTCATTTGTTTCAGCAACTGAAAGTTGGCATGCCCAAGCCTTTCGTGCCATACCTAGTGGGGATTATCCAAGATTGCATTGAGAGCAACTGATGTCTTTTGACTCCAGCATAACTTATACAAACTCCCATCTCGAATGTTTTTGGCAATGAGTTTGCTTTTTCCATCTCTTATGATGCACTGTTTGTTGCCAAAAGTGGCAGTCAAATTAGCATCATCCAACTTTGATACAGAGAGAAGATTGCGTTCTAATTCTGGAACATACAAGGCTTTCTTTAGCTAAACCTGCCCTGAAGGAAGATGTAACAGAATTGTTCCCATTCTAGCTATCCCAAGCTGGCCCTTCCCGATTTTCACCTTCTGCCTACCATCAATCTTTTGAAAACCAATGAACAATTCTTTGCTGCCTGTCATGTGATCGCTTGCACCGAAATCCAAATATCACAACCCCCCCTGAAACATGAGCTACTAGGCTCATTGTTTCAAATCCATGATCTAGAATGCTTTCTTCATCTCCAATCTTCACGCCAAGCCAATTAAACGTGCAGCTAAGGACCTGGGCAACCAAAAACAGAATATTTAGCAGCAAGGCATGCAGCCATTTTATCCAAGGTAGCTTTTCCCCATGCGTTCCTTGGGCAAAGAAAGCTCTTGTCATGATGGAAGAATTCCCGCTTGAGCTGATATCCGTATCCGCATAGTTGCTCAATCGAGTAGCCTTTTGTGCTTGATAGCTTTGTTTCCTCCCATTGGGCTCTTCTTTTCTCTTCTTCCTCCTGTTAGATTCTGGATAGTGCTTAGCAATGTGTCCTATCTTGTTACAATTGTAACATTTTCGGGTCTCGGAGCTCTCTGCTTTGGCTGCCAGAGCCAAATCTTCCTTGCCTCCGCCCTTGTTGACTCCCATTTGATTTCCTTCCTCCATAAGAATCTGTTGGCATGCCCATTCAGTCTGAACATGCTCGCATGACCCTATGAGGTTCTTTACATTGTTCTAATATGCTGGTAAACCAAGCAAAAGGGCTCCTACTATCAAGTCATCGTCCAACCCTTCTTCTAAGCCCTTCAACTGCAAAGCAGCGGCCTTAACTTTGGAGATATACTCCTCACAATTGACGCATTGACGCAATCCTTCAGCTTAGTGGTGAAAACCACTGAATAGAGATTGGCCTGATGAGAAAAATATTTTCTCTTATAGATCTTGGCAAGCTGCTCCCATGCTTCTTTGGTGCTCTCAGATGCCTCAACTTGGGCAATCATTATATCGTCAAGATATCGCATATGCCTGTTTCTGGCCTCCCAATCCTTTTGCCTCCACTTGACCAGAGCCTCATTTCTAGTTTCTCCATCTGAAGCAGTTTCTCCCTTCACTACCTGTGCAGCGATCTTTTGAAAAACTGGCTTCGTTTCATTGCCAGAGACTATATGCCATAGTCCCTTCTCGGACAACTTAACCCCGACCTTGATAAACCAATAAAATGCATTGGCATGAGTCAATTTTTCAATTTTTCCCATTTGGAATCGATTGAATGCCCAAAAAGTAACCAATATACGTTTTACTTTCAGAGCCAAATGTCACTGTTGATAGTCTCATGCATCAAACCTTCGTCCCTAGATCACCCGCCCTGATACCATTAGCTATCAGAAAATAGTGAATAGACTAGGAAAACAGAGACGTGCTCTTTTGATATTACAAAGATTTCAAATACATGATCTAGGGAGCAATATGCTCCCTAATCTCAGCCCATACCGCCGGAGCACCGAACTACAGAAAACTTGCTAATCTAATTCAACAATTGAGAGACGTCCATATGTCAGACTTGAACTTGCTGACTGGATATTTAAATGCCAACACGTCCCGACAATGTATGGCTAGCACAAGCTGCACAGAGTGACACAAGGATTTTTACAGAGGCATTGCAGAAGGAACTCGCTTCTCGAGAATCCACACCCTCCACCGCTGTTTCTTGTTACCTTTTCCAATCTGTTGCTAGGCTGTGGTTTCACTGGGGTTCAATTCCCCAGCTAGTAAATAGAAATCTCCATTCAAGGCAGAATGCAAGTAACAGCAAGCAATGCAAGTAGAGATCTTAAGCAATGCAAGTAGAGATCTTGGAATGCAACTAGAAACTTAGGATGAAATCACACTTATGGTCGCCCGTCCGTTTAATTTTTTTTTTGCCCAATCACAGGCCTCCATTTTGCGATTCTGGGCACCCCCATCACAATGGGGTGCCCTAAACGTGGGCAGGGTTCGGATTCCTGGTCGGGGGATAGGGTCCGCCCAAGATCTTGGGCATCGCACAGGTCAGCACCGGAGTCCAGTCTGGCAACAAAATTATCTTCGAGCTCGTGGCGAGATCGGGAACTGGATCAGCGAATAGAAAAAATGAGCACAGGTGCGTTGCTGCAATTCAGAATTGCATGCGATTTGTTCTTCCGCTTGGCAAATACAAAAGATCTTTGTCCAACTCATGTATAAACCTTTGCAACCTTTTTTCTTTTCTTCAAAGCTTTTGCAATTGAGAGCTCTTGCCATTGTTCTTTTTCTTTTATGAAATTGTTGTTCTTCCAGCCCAATGCACATCATCGGATCATGCATGAAGCCTGCAAACCTTTTTGTTTTTCTTGTGCAAGATTTCCTGTACAGTGGAATGGCAGAGCTTATAGTCAATTTAAGATCTTTTGCTTGGGATTTAGCAAGGCTTGTAAATGAAGGACATAATCCTAGCTCCAAGAAGCAGCACGATGGAAATGCTTCAGTTGTTGCGATGTCACAGGTATGGTTTTAGTACTGATTAGCAAAACCCATGAATGTGTATCTGCATTCTTGCAGGTTATTTCAATGCTTATGCTTATTTCTACATGGTGATCATGATGTTTTTCTTATTTCTTTCCAGTTATGTCTTCAGTTAAAGCTGCAGACAATCCGATTCTTCAATAGCACTTGCAGGCAAAGGTAAAAACGTGTCATATGGTTCTTGGACTCACAAGCATAAGATTGTTAAATCATTTAATTGTTCAACCATTTCATAAGCTATCTATATTGACCAGCTCCCCTATTAGGAAGAAACAAAAAATGAAAGTGAAATAACAGGAAGAGAACCAAGCACGTCAACCTGAGTGGACACCATCCTAAGCTAGTTCAACTTTATACCATGTAAAGAGCCTGATGCAGCATCTGACCAGGGCAGGAATGAAAGGCAAAGAAGGCAAAGATCAAGAATTAAGGAATGACAAGCGAAGATAAAGGATTAAGGAATGACTTGCATTAAAGTGCAAAGCAGCATGGATCCAGAATGATTGCTTCAAGAATCTGCCTCAAGAGGCCTGATGCAACATTCGACCAAAGAAGGCAGAGGTTAAGGATGCACTGGCACTAAAGAGCGAAGTAGAACAGACCAAATGATTGCTTCAAAAATTTTCCTCAAACTTAGAGCAAAAGAACAGAGAATGCCAAACAATCTGCAATAAAAACTCCATGCACAGGTTCTCCCTCAAACTTAAACCAAAACAACAGAGAAGCTAAACAATTTGCAACAAAAACTCCATGCACTGCACAGGTGCTCTTCAATTAACATCCAGTGGCCAACAAAGATCAACTACATACAAATGACACCCAATGTACTCCACAACAAGCGCTGAATTCAACTTACATAAGAATTGTTCATTTGGTTGCACAAACATAGGCACTAAGAAAACTAGCTCCTTTTTTGAAAAGTACCCGTAAAACCTTCAAATTTGTACGCCAATGTCGTGACATATCCTCCAATAGGCATCGGTATTGTGCAAGGACCATTTTATGCAGCAAGAAGTACCGTGCAACACAAAAGTACTGTGCAGCAAGAAGTACCGTGCATCAGCCTTTGAGTTAAAGCCATTTTTTCACATTGATGAACAGTTTGTGATCAGCATCAGTTATTCAGCTTTTACAAAATTCTGAATGTCCTGCAATGTACAAGAGCTTGCAATCTAAAAAGAGTAACGGAGAAAAACATAACATAACAATACGAAAAGCTTTAGTTTGCATGGCTAGTCTGGTCAGAGCTATCATCACTGGGATAGCCAACCTAAAACATGTATCTTGTTTCATCAACATTAGGCCCAGTGTGGTGCATAAATATTCAAATGTATCTCTAGAAACACACAACCTCCTCTTAAATTGATTCTTATGGTATGTGTTCTACAGCATTAAGTCTAATCCAGGGCCTCTATTGTATGCCCACAACCTTCTTTTTGTGTTCCTGCATATAATTTGGGGTATAATTTGGGATCTGTATTCCACAAGAAGTGCCATAACTAGCCTATTCCATGCAACCAACCTAGAAATCAATTGAATTTGGTCCTTTTCAAAGAACTTCAACAGCTGCACCATCATCAATAAAAGCATTTGCATCAATTGATGCTGCTATGATTGAGTTAGAGCAGGACTATTTGAAATTTTCTCTTCCAAACATTGTAAGCTATCCAAAATCTCCTCTACACTATGTAAGTTTGAATGGCAACATTGCTCTTCTGTCTTCTGTTGGCGAGGTTCTAGTCCGCAGCAACCTTTCTCCGGTTCTCTGGAGAAGAATAGGAGAACGTAAATTGTGTATCTATTTTGCCTTCTTCTATATCCACCGTGGAAAATCCAAATTTGATGACATGTCACATTAGTGGGCGCCAATGTGATATCCACCGGCTGGGCATCGTAACCCCATTCCCAAAAGTAAAAAAAGAGGTCTCGGCCGGGCACATATGTGATTCCACCCTTAGAATGCAACTAACTGAACAATTCCGAGAAAGAATGTTGCATACGTGTCACTCTCGGATTGGAAGAAATTTTCAGAATAAAACTACCCAAACTTTACGTATAGATAGATAGAGGGATAGCCTATATATGGTTCATAATAAGCAGGATAAATTATATTAGCTATAAGCTATGAATTGAATGTTATCAATAAAGTGACTGAATAAATAAAGTGATCAATAAAGTGATCAATAAAGATCCAAGCTAATAGAGCTGGAGAATGGAAGCAGCATATATTGCTGGGTTCCAGATGGATCCAGACACTCTCATAAGCCAAGCCTGCTCTTGATCCATGGATTTGGTGGAGATGGTACTCTGAGCTGGTGGAATCAGATCCCCTACCTCATCAAAGATTATGCTCTTTACATCCCTGATCTGCTCTTTTTTGGAGAATCTTATACTAAAGCCAAAGAAAGATCAGAAATATTTCAAGCCCAGTGCTTGCTGCAGCTCTTGGAACTGGAAGGTGCGAAGGAAGTCACTGTAATGGGTACGAGCTATGGGGGATTTGTAACCTTCCACATGTGGCTCATTTGGCTCCTCATTTGGTAAAGAAAGTGGTGATTGCTAGCTCTGGAATTTGCATTGATCAGTCCTTCAAAGCTCAGTTTCTCCTGGAAACCAATTGCGAAGTTCTTGGTCTTTTTTGTGAACAAAAGCTGATCCTGTGCTGTGCAGGCATCTTGGGTCAAAGGCCAAGCTTGTGGTGATTCCAAAGACAGGCCATGTTCCCCAACTCGAAAAACCCAAGATATTTAACAATCATGTTCTTGAATTTCTCAAACATCCAACCTAATCTAATAGAATTTATTGCTCTTTTAATCAGGTTGAATTTGCTTCGATTGCATCATACATAAACATAAGGTGCCTTCAAATCAATTACATCTCTATCATGTTTTCTGTTGACAAATAAACTTTTTGTACTCTTGTATGTTTTCACCATGTCAAACAAATTAGATACTCACCTCTTATGCTTAAACAAAGATATTCGAGCCATACAACAAAGTTTGGACAAAATTGAAAATTATGTACCTCTGATACTTACAATGCCTTGACCTTGAATACAACCATTTACCTCTGATACTTACAATCCCTTGACCTTGAATACAACCATTTGGTCTAATACAGTATTGAAAGTGTAATCCCATTATTATGATGGACAATACTATGAGATCTTCCAAGCCTTTTAGCTTCCATAATTTGTGCCCCATGATTAGTAGCATACACTAAGAAGATAAGTGTGTCCTTATTGCTCTAGATTATTACCCTATAAAGAGTTAAAAGGATGCATTAAAAATATTGGCCTGGGTGTGTTTTATAATTCTAGATAACCCAAATATTGGTGGGCCTGCTTTGTTTAATTTAGGTTTTCCCTAACTTGAAAAAGATATAAAACCTGAGCATGCAAATCTCCTGCTGCATTAAAAATATTGGCCTGGGCTTATGTTTTATAATTCTAGCTAACCAAATATTGGTGGGCCTGCTTTGTTTAATTTGGGTTTTCCCTAACTTGAAAAATATATAAAACCTGAGCATGCAAATCTCCTGCTCATCGGGTTTCAAACCTGTGATCATCTTGTTTACAGCCAACATTTTCTACAAACTGATCGATAAAATCTCATTGAAAATTTGAGATTACAGTCGAAGATAAACATGAATCCATTTTCACTTTGGGATCAATAACAGTTGTGTCTTATGGAGCCACGGCAAAGGAATCTTTCCTGTTGAGCAGGCCGCAAAGTCCAACAACAAGTTGTTTGTTGACATGTTGATTTCTGGGCAAATCATGGAGCGGCGAATTGTCTCTGCAAATAGGTAACGTGCTTCTTGTTTTCTTATTGGCAAGGAAAAATATCAGAATCAGGAACCTTTGACTTTGTCATCCTGAAATTGATTTTATGTCAAATCACATATCCTGTTGCTCTTAATAATATGATTGGAAGAGAGGCTTGGATGAAGAAAATTGGCTGCTAGATACCTAGACAACGTACCAGAATATCCCAGCCACATGCAAGACAAGATTTCATTTTTGTTTTATTTGACAAACTCCTCTATGTGCATATATATGAGCTTACCATTCAATAAGATTAAAAATGGTCTATTGCATGTACATTGTGTAACAGAAGGAGGAACTGTGTTGGACTCAACCTGGCTGGCATCTCAGTAACTAGAGATTTAGGGCAAGGGGTTTATGATCCAAGCTAATAGAGCTGGAGACTATTGGTAGATATGGTGCTCTTTACATTCCTGATCTGCTGTTCTTCAGATAAAACCAAGAAAAGAACAGAAGTCTTTCAAGCCCAGTGCTTGTTGCACCTCCTGGAACTGGAAGGTGTGAAAAAAGTCACTGGAATGGGTGATTTTTCACTTTTCACATGGCTTAGCAAAAAAAGTGGTGGTTGCTAGATTTGGAATTTGCATTGATCATACAATGACATTGCAGATGTGCTTCTTCCAAGTGACGTAGTTAAGGTGTAGAACTTCCCTCTTGTTCATCTTTATATGTGCCCTCTGCGCAGCCAACTCGCAAGATGTGTTAAATTGCACAAATTTAAAACCTCATTTCAGGGGTTTAATATTAACAGGGATGAGAAGATAGAGCTGCTTGCCCAGTTTTACTTGCCCTTGATCAAGTGCAAGGATTTCAAACTTAAGATGGTTTGCTTTGTGGATTCTATCCATTAAAATTTCAGGATGCTAAAGTTCTTAAGAGCTTATTAAATCAACTATGATACTCATGCAGCGTTTTTTTAGCTACAACTGAACTGCACTCTATGACTATCATTTCCTGTTTGATTGATTGTTGTACTACACAGGCTTGTTAATTGGCATTAAATTAGGCAATTCAGATACAGAAGGTAATAACTTCATGCATAAGATTTATGAAGTGCATCCTCAGGGTTGTCTTTTTCATGGACATGCCAGGCTTTGATGGTAACCCATTTTTCCAGTAAACAGGTTCCACTGGATTATGTATAAGCTTAACTGTATTACTAGGAACATTCTATACTGCACCCTCCTTTTTGAGACCACCTTCTGGCGATATATAAAACAAATAAAACTTGGGTATAAAGCTATAGCCCATCAAGTGAATATAGTCTATCTTAGACATGACTTCAGAATGGACACCTTTCAGTATGCAAATGCCTGTAAAATAAACATGAAAACAAAAATAAAGGAAAACATACGCAAAGAGATCAATTTGAATTCTCGGAAACAATTGTAATGGCGACTGTAAAAATATCAACCAGTCTATCCAAGTGGCTTTGCAAAGTCAATAAGCATTTGCAAGAGTCTCAAGTATGAAGTTATTCAACCTTGCCCTTGGATTTTCGGGGTTTCTGAGGTCGTAATGGCCTTACCTCGCCCCTGGCAGTAAAGCCACTTTGGCAGCTCCTATTGTTGATGTAGTCGAAGCGGGTGTTATCACTGTGACATCGAGGGCAATCATACTGGGGTCACTCTATTTTTTGCCTCTTCGTCCTTGGAGCTGCTATTTCTTCTGTCGGTTGTTGCTCCCATGGCCCCCACCCCCTTATGCTGCTTATTGCCTGCTGACTTCCAAGTTGAAACGAGGGTGATGCATTGACCCAGTCAACCATGGCTGTATTGGCTTCTTCCTATGCAAATCCCGTTATGACGATAGGCTTGTTTTCTTGTGATAAGCAGGTGAAGTTCTCTGTGGACGATAAAAAATCTATTCTATTCTATTCTATTATATTCTAATGATTTTGCTTCTGCCATGAAGCGTCCCAATGTCCCAATCCATCTGAGTAACATGCTTCTTGTTGTGTTGCTACCTCCATTCTCCCTTCTCTATTTCTGAACATAGGCTCCTCTATTTGAGTTTGAGAGACCATGTCTGCATCCTCCCTTTTCTAATGCACTGACCAAGTCATAGTCTTCATAAACCAGGTGTTCAGACTCGTCTAATGCACTGGTCTCTTCAAAGTCCCTAAAAGATATACGCTCAGGGTCTGCCAACGCACCAAACAGGTCAAGGTCCCCATCAAACACATGTTCATGCTCGTTTTCTTCAGCCACCTCTTTTTGTGAGTTTTCTGGTAGACAAAGCATAGCCAAAGCATCCTTAGACAAGTCTTCATCAAACACATGCCCATCATAAAAAATACACAAAGAAAGATCATCAAGAACAGTTAAAGAAAGATCACCTACTAGTCTTCGAGAAACCATGTCCCAACCACTTAGATCTGCTAAAGATTTGATAAGGTCAAGCTGGTTTTCTTGTTTAGAGTCATTCCAACACGTGAAGCCCGTTTTCTCATAAGGCATGGTCAAGTCCTGGTCAAAGAAGCTATCCTTGGACAAGACTTCGTCAAGCACATCATTAGAAGCAGCAGAAGCATGCACTTGGTCAGGAGCACCATATTCCAAGCCTTCTGTCTTCTTCTCTTGTTTTGATTTGGAGTAAAAGGGGAGTTTTATAGACGTAGACGCGGTTGAGGGTTGCCTTGCTCCGAAGAATGCCGCATTTGTCCAAATATATAACATAATCGTCGAAATAGCATTGGTGCTCTGATATTTTTACCTAAGATTTTTCCGATACATCATCTTTCATTTTTCACGCGTAAGAATGGCCCTAGGGGCCAAAAAATTGGTTCATTGGATGACCTAAAAGCAGCTCTATTTGTTTACTCTCAAATGGCTCACTTCCTAGTCCAATCTTTGCTTCTCATCCAGGTTAAAACAAGGTATGCCAGTATTTGTTTGTAATAATGTTGGGCAAACTTTTTAGGTGCGATCGAAAAATTTCCTATGGGTACTTTGGCTAGTCAGCTATCGCGTGTTTAGAGTCGGAATTTTCAGTTCTCTTAATACTATATGAAAACTTGTCGAAAAATTTCCTATGATGCACTAACCGAACCGAAAAATTTCCTATTTCAACCGGTTGGATTCTAGTGTTTCTTGGACTTTTCCCAACACTGGTTTGGAAGCTTCATCGGCTGGTTACATTAGGATCTCAGCCGTTGAATTGGTATGGGCCGTTATTCTTAATTTGCATTGTGACACCTAGTATTGTGTCATTGCAATGACCATTATGACATAATTTACCAATGCTCAACCTTATCTACACAAAATTACACATATCTAAACTTATATAAAGCAGTTTTTGAAGGTCTCCCATTGATATGTTGACAACCAAATTTCTCCTTCGACTGATTTTGTGAAAAACTTTGCTTAACGTGTCAAGGGCCAGTGTTTACCCCCTGCTTAATATTGCTAAGGCTTTCCCTTATACCCTACTCGACGTGTTGATTTGAAAATTGTTGTCATGTACACTTTGGAGTGTAGAACTTTCCTTCTAGTGAGTGTTAGGTTTGGAAGCCATTGTCATAGCAAAGATGCTGACACATTTACCTTTCAACAATGATAAGTTCATTGGGTAACTGAGTGATGCTCCATCTGTTTCAAATTTATGGCTGTAATCCCTGCTTTTTCATGCACGATTACAAGCAAGGTGTCAAAGCACTATTGATTGCCCCAATATTGTTGCTTAATGTTGGGAAAGGCATAAGCGGAGGTTGAAAAGGAACAATTTAATATTAGTGAAAGTGTTGCATGCCGTGCATAAGTTTTTGGTAATTCATAGAGGATAGAACCCAAGTTGTAGTTCTTCCATGAGAATTTGGCTTAGTGAACCAAACTCAACTCCTAGTTGAATAGGAAGAACCATTGTAGCATATGACATGTCTCAAGGCTTGAAGCAAAGATGAGCCAACAGGTAAAATCGGTCAGTTGAAAGGCTCAAAAAAGAATGTCATTCCTGCAACTGGAAATGATTGATTATGATGTTATTGGTCTCCGTGGACATTAAAAAATATATTCTATTCTATTCTATTCTTGCCTTTAGGCAATTTGGTGGTATAGGCACCTCAATAGGACTATGGAATTGCTACGTACTTCTGGAAATATTTCAAAATATTCCATCCTATTTATTAACAAGGGTTTCCCACCACAACAAAGATGTGCTTTCTTCCATTGCTCCTTTACGATATCACGAGCTTGAAATTGTCGGCTCCTTCAAAATAACAACTTTCCTACTTGTAGACCTTGTTTTTTTGGGCTAGGATCTAACTAGGGCTTGTTGGGGTGGTGCTGTGGCAACAAGAGTTATGCTTACATGTTCAATGGGGCACGTGCAACATAATGGTACAACCCTTGTATGATACGGGGTACATGTCGGTTACGGCGACATGTATTAGTGGTGTGGCAGTATAATATGCATATTAATATTGTATATTGTCTTGGAACGTAGTGATGCTTGACCATCCAATCATATGCCAACAATTCTCCATCAATACAATTTAAAAGATGCCATCAAAGCATAGTGCACTTTTCATCCCTAAGATTGAATTAACATGCCAAAAAAATATAAATGGTTGTGTTTTAAAAGAAAAAAAAGGATTATACTAGAGAATATCCTGCAAAAAATAGTTGGTGATACCATCAAAGCTACAGGAATATTCACGCCTTGAGAAACTTCTTTATGTCTTTAGGTAGGGACATCATCTAGACGATCTATTCTCGCTGATGAACAAGCATTTGCCGCTCGACCCGGGTTCTTACTTTTTTGCATTTCGCATTAATTCAACTGGTAGATGATTCTCGACGAGTCAATTATTTGCCCTCAACAACAACAACTGCTTGGCTTAACTTGGCTAGGTAGCTGTTCTTCCCCCTCCCAATTTCTTTGCCATGTCATTTGGGCGAATGTTCTTCCCTGCACTAGTTTGGAGACTCTGGCTAGGCGGATGTTTTCCCCATCCCTTGACTTGTGTATTTTTATGGGTGATGTTCTTCCTTCTTCTATTAGCTTGATTGCTTCTTGTTTCTTAAATTTTATTTACTTTTTCAATATACGTACCTGTCAATTTTTGACGCGATTAACAATTTCTTTATGAGTATCATCTTTTAGTCCTTGAGAGCATGTTCTTCATTGAGGAGGAGAAACTTAAAGGACAATTAGAAGATAAGGAAAACTAATCAGGAGGTGGATAGAACAAAACAAGAAAGGATTTCCAGTTGGCATGTTCAAATTTTGCATGGGGCACCTTTAAATACTGTCAGTGTCTTCATCTACCTTGAGATATGCTTGGTACAAGATCGTATATACAACGTGGGTTCTATTGGTTTACAAGTTTGAATTATTTGAATGTGTCATGATGGCAAATATTTTAATTTTGCTTATGATGCATATTTTAAATCTTTTATGTATCGGGTAGTCTCGCAAGAAATGCCCTTCTTTTTTTCGTGACAAAAAAGTGACCGGAATTTCTCGCTTGCAGTAGTTATTTTGCTGACCGTATTAATTATGCCAACCATAAAAATGAGCAGTATGAACTGCAACCTCCATTAATGCGACACGATCTATAATCGCCGCTGCTATTTTCTGACATCACCGTATTGCCAGTATTAATGACCAGCTTTCTATATAATAAAGCCAAATATTTTATCAGTGGCTAAAACTTTTTGCGAGTAGTTGTCCATCGCCTCCGCCTCCACGATTTTTGATGGCGGCAATAAAAATTGCTTGAAAAGGCATGTTTTTCTAGTTTTTTTAAGCTTCACCTTAGCTAGAAGGTCTTTTAAAGTTTGCACGGTTTGTTGGTTAGGAAGATCGCATCATGAGCGTTTTCATGGATTTGTAGACAGGGAATAAATTATGAATCGCATATTTCTTATTAGCTATAATGGCTTTAGCTAAACTTGTCCGAGATTAATCCCAAAACTTTATTTGGTTTAGCTAAACTCTACACATATTCCCCCTCATACTTTCTAGCGTTTGACTAAACTAACCCAAAATTCATCCCAAAAAATTCTGCCATGTGGCCAACGAAAAATATTAAGCAAAAATTACTGTAACTTTTTCAATTATTTTCATTTACTTTAGTCATTTTCTTTATGGAAACACTCTTAAAAAATGCCAGCTAGCTAAGTCGGAACCTCAAATTATTCCATAGATTCTAGAAAATAGATTACTAATCATATAATTCTTACTAGAATGATGGTAGCTAAACTAGCCCAAAATCCATTCCAAAATTTTCTTTGATTTAGCTAAAAATAAAATAAATTTTCACTCTCTTAGTTTCTAACATTTGGCTAAAGAGATCAAAGGTTGGTGCAGGAGCGAAAAAGAATTAAATTAAAAGTATTATATCTTTCCCATTTACTTTAGCCAATATTTTTTGAAAATGTCTTAAAAAATTGCCAAATATCTAAGTTTAGCCCTTAAATTACTCCATGTTAATAGAGCTTCTAGCTCAATAGGATCGCGATGGTGATCTTTCTAAGCTTACTTTGGTTTTTGCCTTAGACTAGCAGGATCACACATGCAATTTGTCTTTGGTCAATAGGATTGACGGCACGATGTGAATGAGCTCTAAACCCTCTTGTTGTCTATGTGTTGCATAGGAAATCCAAGAAATATTGCATCGTCAAGTAATATAGAAGAGTGAGGGGCAGACATAGGATGGGAAGTCTTTGCTCTTGTGCAAAACACATTGTAGAGAATATGAATCGCATATTAAATGCGCTCATAGATCCATTGCAAGCGCCAGTGTTGAGGTTTTCAATGCTGTCTATATTTGCTAAATGCACAAGCATATTTATGGTGGAGATGTAGCTTCTATTTAACATCTTACTAGCATGTCTTGTGACAGATCATCAAGAGATCGTGTTGCATGCCTATAGTCTGCTTAAATCCTTGCTTCGATATCGAGCATATGTGATGATAAATAAAAAATGCTATCCTGATTTGATAAATGTGGATACTAGTGCGTGAAGTATTAGCACATGCGCTATTTTGGCCATCTCTAAGATGGAATATATTATATAACTACAGACAGTACAGTACCTTGAATTATTCAGAAGGATCTCAAAGTATACCCAAGTATATTATCTGTTTATGCTGCTATCTCTGGCCATATGCCGAATTGTTTATATAGTTTAGCACAGATCCAAGGAGGTGGACATGTTTCAATTACAACCTACGAAGAGCTCAGGTTTGTGAATACGAAGTTGTTTAAAGAACAACAGTGCTTAGCCATCGATGTAATCATCAATAGAAGTGAGGTTAGGATTATTATTCTCAAACATTCAGAATTGGATTTGCAGTTCTTCCTGCCGGATCCTAAAGAAAAGAAGACTATATTGCTTCCATTTGAAGGGACCGGTAATGAAGAGATCAAAAGAATAAGAAACATCACTCTGTTATGTGCACAAGCAAATTGAAATATAATTGAATAGGCATCGATGATAGCTTTCTATTCAAGCCTCAACTGAAAACATCCTATGCTTACAATAATGTCGAGTAGCTTCTTCCACAAGATGGGTATTTACTCGACTTCTTTTCTTCTAGTACCCTTTCAAAGGTTTCTTTATTGCAGGAGAAGCGAAGAGAATTGTGTTTGAATATGAATAACAGAAGATAAGATTTCGTCAAAGTTTCTTCGAAGTACCTTGAAAATCTAGTGTGGCCACCATCGGAAGAAGGAGAATCCAAAGAGAAAGTTAATTACGATATCGGAGAACCTTCTAGAACAACCCCTGACATCAACATTACCAAGAATATGGTTATTTTGAATGACTTGAATGATATAATCGATAAGTTTTCAAGGTTATAACTATGCCAAAATGTTGAAAACTATGAAGAAAGATGTCGATAATCGATGGAAACCCTAGCCGCTAGTTAGGGCAGCGGCGGCAGCCGCCCGACATCTTGAGCTCACACCTTGGCAAAGCGAGCTGGAAGAGCAGGGTTAATGCCTGCTTCTGTCTGGCCGGATTGATGCCAATTGCTCCAGATATTTTTTACCTGGTCCTCATCAGCTCTTCGCAACGGCTCTTCATCGGCCCTACTCTGGAACTCGTCCTCTGTTTGCATAAGGTTAGATTGGGTAAGAATGGGTCCTTCTATTTCTGCCTTCCGATTTGAGACTAGACATATTAGCTTAGCATTTTGCAAGCATTTGGAGGACTCTTAGTGCCTCAAAGCTTCAGCAACAATGGCTTGGTGCTTAAGGCCTGCTTGTTTCTCTTATGCTTGATTAATGCTAGGAGATTTTTAGCAGTATTTGAGCTTGGTTTTTCAGTTCCAGCTATCTTCCATTTTCTTGCACATCATGGCAAGCATAGATACTTCTTGTTGCACTCAACGCACAGGGAAGCCGCACTCCTTGTGATTTGGAACTGCACTCACTGACTGTAGTTGCAGAATCAGGGGATGTTGGAGCTTTTGGGTTGCTTGCTTTATCTTGAAGAACTCTAGACACTTGGCTTTATGCAGCGATGTATGGGAGGATAGTAGTATTACTAGCAATGGATGCACTTTGTTGTTGACATATTAGCTGCTTGCTTTTATTCTTCAAGGCTTCTGGCCGCTTGAGCCTCATGGAAGTAGTTCTGGAGGTAGTTCCGGTGTGTCTATCCCTAGGTGTATTGTTGTTGTCTTCTACTATGGTGGGTTCTTAACTGAGCGATTCTAGAGTTTGTCCATCCCTATCCCAGCCAGGGAAAGATCAGAACTTACATGTTAGTACATAAACGGATGGGAGGAGTAAAGATGGCAGCTAAACAAATAAGCCTTAGGGGGAGACCTTGGCTTCTTTGCCATAGTGGAGATGGGGCCTATGCCAATATTTGGAGAAGTTTAGGACAGCGAGTAGACCACCTCGGTTTGAGGTAGGCCTGTAATAGCTCTTGCAAAGCGGGAAGATAGAGCGTTGAACTCCTTAGTACATGGTTGGAAAGGGATGGAGAGCTCTTTTAGTACTACAATGCAGGAAGGTCTTCAGGTCAAGTTAATGTTGGTATAACATTCGCTCTCTTCAGCCTTTTCTTTGCTTTCATTTTTTGGGGGTGGAGCTTCAAATGGCCATGTTTACATCTAGTGGTTGTCTCTTGCTCGAACTAGAGGGATTGTACTCAATCTGTAGACTCTTATCTTGGATTAATTTGTGCTGACATGGCTAGGCATTTGGCTTTTATGGGCCATGAATAAGTGTATTTACATACATATAATTAACAAAAATAAAAACATCTTGCCTTTAAAAAAAAAGGGTGTCATACCTTGGAGAAGAACGTTGCAGAGAAGAACGTTGCGCAGAATGGAAAATGAAGCTACTGATGAAAATCAAGCAGATAATCAAGAAATTAATCCTGATGTTGTTAGAGAATCTCCTCCATGATCTGTCTTGCAAATCGTTATCTATAAAGTTTAAAATGTAATGATTTGGCCTTAGAGTAGTTGCCACTGATATTCTTCTAAGCTTTTTGGATACTATTATCATTCTGTTTAGAATGTTTTCGTCAGATAATTCGGCTACATGCATATAACTTTGCTCAACTAACTAATCATTACCTGGTTCTTTCTAATTCTTCTAGTTCAAAAATTCGCACATTGCGATCTTCTGAAGCTGTTGTCATCTATTATGTCGACCATCTTATCCTTTAGCTTGAGTTAAATTGGAATGGGTACTAGGTACTCTACAATAGATTGAAACCAAAGCATATTAATTTGCGATTATTAAGCGACTTGAAGGTGTCCCTTTCTCCAAGTTTAAAATTGGAAGAAAGGAGAGACTTATTCTAAATTCTCAAAGATAGAAAGTTTTTCACAGAAGTTTCAGATAGCTACTAGTGATATGCCATGAGATTGAAATTACGTTTCGCCCCTTTTCCTTAAAACTACTATCTATCTATCTATCTTCACCATGGTGCTAAGCATACAAAATAGGCACATGCATATGGTCGCCTTTGCCATGTTGAATATGTTCTGATCACATATTCATCCACACAAACATGGATTCTCATGCTTGAAGACATTTGGAGGTCCGAGAGTATCAATCCACTCGTTATATTGATGCTTAGATCGATTCTTTTCCATTTGAACCTCCTTACTAATACTAAAACAATCCTGCAAAAAAGTTAAAGGAGATAGTAAGATTCATGTATTATCCTCATTGATCCCCACATTTTACTGAAACTCTTTATGATTCCTTCAGGGGTAGTGATCTCATAATTAACGATGAAATTGTTCCTTCCCTTCCACGTCCTCCAAAGGACATAGATTTTTCGGTCAGTTGGGTTATCTGGAAGGAAAAAAGTCAATATCAGATAAATTAGTGAGATACTGATCAAAGAAAGGGGAAGCAATCTCAAGAATCCATATTAAGCGTGTATCTCTTCCTATTTGTAACAAGAGATTGTGTAAGACTTGCCATATAAAGAACTTAATCTTAGGGTGAAACATGGCTCTTCCACATGTAAGTAAAATTCCTGATGCACCTCTCCCTGCTGATATTCCATTTGTGGAGGACAGTGGCGTCTTTGCTACTGAAAAGCTACAAACCTTCCTTGTAAAAGTATGCTACAGGCTATTTGGAGCATATTGAGTGTATTTTTGCTCAAATTAATGAAATGGTGCTTTCATCTGACAGACACATCACAAACAAGGATTTCTTCTAGGCATATAGATCAATGTGCACCGACTCTCAGCACATCTCTTACTAGCACTTCACTAGACTTTGGAAGGGTGAATTTGGTTTAGTAGAAACTCTTTCATAGACATAGAATGTCTTTATGCTCAAGATGTGCAGAAGTAAAGAGTTAAAGAGAAACTGCAAAATACGGAGCTCGAAAAAAGTAAGTTAAAGCTTTATACTTGCCTGAATGAATTATTCCAACACAAATTCTCATCAAATATTGTTCTTCGAAATCTTTCAAGATACCCTGAACAAGAAGTAACCGAGAGAAGAAAGCTTGCTAAGCACAAAACACCCTTTAAGTGGTCTGATAGCTTCTATAAAGCCTAGAACCAAGCAAAAACAAGCGGTGCTACAGTAGCATGCTCAATGGAAGAGGAAGAGGGCAGTGTCGTGACCTCACACTATTCTAGGTCAGGCTCTTGTGTAATTTTTACAAAGATTGCAAAAGGTGTGATGATTGCTCTTCCAATTGTGGATGTTGACAAAGGTCAACTTTCTAAATAGCAAAAGTAAATAACACAACCAAAGAAGGGTTGGTACTCAAGGTTGACTGGCTTGCTACACGTGCAACAAACACATTCAAGGGAAGATATAAGTTAGAAATACGAACTCGAGGGAAGGAAAAGAAAGAAGAAAGTGGGTTGTAGGGACGAACTCAACCTATGAGAAGATATCTCTTCACTAGATGCCTTGCAAGACTCTCGCTGGCATGGAAAGATCTAGCTGGGAGTTAATAAAGTATGCAATAATGTCTCAATAGTACACATACTCTGACATTCATCCTTCTTCAAAATCCACATGAAAAGTGGGTAAGATTATTGTCATAACAATGACAATATATCACATTTCAGTCATTAAAATATAAAACACCGAACTACAATACTTTTCAGTTTATCCATAGTTCATATCTTGTATGGCCATCAATCAATCAACACATTAACTGCAGAATATGAGGTCAACATTGTGCATGCCATAAGAACTATACAAGAAATAAATTTCATAGTTATATACTGTGAACTTCCCCACGGTTCCTGTCACGGTTTTTTCCCCGAAACAACCCTTTAGGACGGGGATGGGGTTTTTTAACCCGGACAGTAATACGCTTGCTGCGCCTCTTGTTTGGGTCCCATAGGCTAATTGGTCTCCGTGGACGGTAAAAACTCTATTCTATTCTATTCTATTATTCTTGAATATCCATTATGCATGCGATAAGAACTATACAAGAAAAAAATTTCATAGTTATATACTGCTCTCTCTTTGTAAGGGTCCCATAGGCCAGTTGGTCTCCGTGGACGATAAAATCATATTCTATTCTATTCTATTCTATTCTATTCTATTCTATTCTATTCTGAACTTCATTATTCTTAAAGATCCATAGTCTAAATATATTCTAAAAATTTTCATCCGAGAGAGCACTTAGTAATTACATTTATAGTTAAACTCTTAGATATTTTCCATCCAATTTTCTAACTGACGCAGCGACATGTGGCAAAGGATATACCCAATGAAATGATATACATCTATCAAAATAACTAAAAAGCATGTTATGCTACCAAAATGACTTTCGAATTACATCATACATATATTTTCTTCTTCCGACTATGCACTTATGTACGACAATATCCTTAAGTAATGTTGTCACAGCCACTCACCCTTTTCCTTCCCCTCTTCGATATCTTTGCCTAATAATTTGTAATGCCTATCAATATCAATCACAAAAGTCTAATATAGTGCACCATCATATACTAGTGCCTACAACTTTGGGCATCCTTACTAGTACTACATTGAAACTCCCACAATATAACGTAAATGTAAAAAATCATAGGCCTAGCAAAAATGAAAAAGCAAAAAACATCTCTTGGTATTACATGAACATCTTATTTTTGATAGATAGATAGTTCCAAGGCAATTACGTATACTCAATAAAGCAGCTACGTAAGCTTATATATTTTATAGAGCTTATAAAAGGCAATGGTATTTATGACTTTTATTTTTTTGCTATGTTAGTAACAAGCCATACCACTACCATCACCACATCCTAGTATGTCATTAGATTTTGTCCCCACTTGGAACGTGATAACCTGCATAAAAATGAGCAAATACATAAGAAGCCATAATTAGAAACCATCACATAAATTATCATAAGCCATACCAGCACATGTATATCCAGCAGGAATATTCATATGTAGGCCACAACTCTTTGGAATGGTTAGCGCAGTTGGTACATCCACATGATATTGCTTTGCCAAGTTACTTTGTAGAGTTTGGCATAAGCAATTAGGACTGAATGTTTGCAGAGCATTGCAACAAGATCTAGTTGGAGGACCACCATTCTTTTGGGTAGCAGACAAGCAAGGGGCCAATCGCATAACTTGACAATTTTGGGCCGCAGCAAAGTTAGCTACAATAGCGATTAGCGCTATGACAAAAACATATGTCGCAGCCATTCTAATCTCTTGTATCTTCAAAGTTCAATGCAAATGGTTATATACTATCTACAAGCATTGAGCGTGGGACTAAAGATAGTGGAGGTGCCACTATAAGAAGGTATCATTAAGGGTCATTATGAAAAATAATTGAATTTACATACAACACATATTGTCACATCATCTTTTATATGATTTCGTTATTTATTATATTATACTTTGTTATATTGTATTCATAAAAGCAAGTGTCGGTTTAACATATGAAATAAATAAGAAATCGTCACCCTTTTATTATAACTAGAAATTAGCCGTACATACTAGAATCGATGGAAAAAAGATAACAATAGTAAACACTAATGATTTTCTTGTTTGACAATTGTTCGAGTAAAAAAGAAACCTACAATAAACCCACATATCTAGATATAGAAAGCCCTTTGATATGACTAGCAAACCCCGTGGCAGTTGCATGGATCTAATGAAGAGACACCTGAAAGGCAAACAATTGTCAGTTTCACAAATGGTAGGATCTACTATAGGCACATCATGAAATGGCACAAAAACATTGCTACTAGCAATCTCTCTCTTATGTTTCTGGATATTTTAAATCCCATACTATTGGACATATAAATGTGCCATCCTAATTTCCACCCTAAGAAATTATTCCTAAAATGCTTTCCCACTTATAATGAAAAAGATTTAAAGGCATGCGCTCCTACAAAAGTCAATAGAATTTGCTTTAGCATGTTGGCATTTTAGATAGCTAAAACTTTTTCCTTTTATGTCTTGTCGTTCAAGACTTGTTACTACAAGAACCTTGAGGACCGAGCAAAACCTAGCATTCATACCTTATAGAGCCTTATATTCACGCAAGGAAGCCAGAGCATTGCCGGCTCTAGGTCCCTTTATGGATTGAAATCTAGAGAAGGCTATATACAGATAGTCTTTGCCAGATTCTTTAGAAGTGATCTTTAGAAGTGAAATGATCCTTTACTAATCCTGCTTGATGTATTCTCAAGTATGAGCCCAGTTGGGTGGACCAAATTTGTGCCAAAATATAGTTTAAGTTATTCTTAAGTGTCTTTTGGATTCTGGATTAGGGCTTCACATATTCCCTTGGCTTGCCCTAATTTGTTGGTCAGTTTGATTCAAGATCTGTCTAGGTACACATGGACACTCTCAGGCCATCCCCAACCCAACTCGAGAACCAGATCCAGACCCAGACTCAGACACAGCTGCCTGACATGCCCACTTGGGAGGAGCATACAGGCGGCCCACCGCGCAAGAGACCTAGACCTAGCAGTCAGGCCAAGGGAGAAGCCTCTTCCATGAAGAAGGAGGCTCGTGCAAAGGCTCAGGCGGCAAGCTTAGCTCAGCCAGTAGCACAGTCGACAGACCCAGCTTTGCAGACCTCAGACTCTGATTCCACAAGGGTGGCACACTAGTCATGCCATGAGAGGTGGAGACAAACACAGGCGATGGTTGAGGATCACACCACTCAGATCTCACACTTGGCAGAAGAGCAACAAGCCTTCGTCCCCCAGGTGCTTAAGAAGTAACTGGCTATAGTAAAGCAACAGTTTGCAGACATTGAGACCCAAGTGCAACAATTGCTTGACAGTATTCGCTTGTTGCAGTTTGAAAGGGAACAGGATAGACAGACTCTTGCTAGCCTCCGGGCACAAATAGACACCATGTCTACCAGAGATGAAGTTATAATGAAGGACAAGGAGAGAATTGAGCAGGAGATGGTCACTGATATCTCCCGTCTTCGATCAGACATTGCAGATGTCATTGCCACTCAAGGGGCATTTCAGATAGCAACTAACAAAAGCCAGTTCCTACAGCAGGCCTTTCAGAACAGGGTCAGCACAATGGAGATCACCTTAACATCGGCAGATGATGTGGTTGCCTCTAGGATACAGAAGTTGGAACAGCGTTCCCTTGTTCAAGAGCAAGAAGCACACGAGCTATGAGAAGCTACAATCCAACAGGGGAAAGGACTCCATGCCAATGCACGCGAGGCCTTGCAAAATTGTGTATACGAGTTGGAGCGGCAGAAACAATTCCAGCAGGAGCTGAGCTCTCGGCTTCAGAAGGCGGAGGCAATCTCAGGCACCTCAGCTGCCACCCATGCTCAAGCACCCATGCGAAGTCAGTCTAGGCGGGCACCACGACGCCCTATTTCACCAGGAACCCTCCTGTTCATGGACACCGGACAACGCCTTCAACTCACAGACAGCAGCCGGTACATGCTGTCCCAGCAAACATTGATCCACATGAGCTTAGTGAACACAGACGGAGAGGTCATAATTTGGTGATCCGTGGCCTGCCGGAAGAAGAGGGAGTCATTCACCGACTCCAAATGCAGATCATCAATCGTATGACATTGCCTAGGCCTGTACACATTGCGCTCGAGCCGGCCGTCATGGTGCTCGACGTTCTGCCTACAACCGTATTGTCATATTCACAGTAGCAGATATGCAAGTACACGGATGCCATATCGCCCGAGGCAAGCAATTGAAGGGAACATCCTTGTATGTGGATCGAGACCTCACCCAAATAAGAACAAGAGTCCCAAGCAGCGGAGCTCACTAAGGTTCGAGGCATCCGCCGTCAAGGAGGAGCTGCGGAACTAGTTCGAGGCAAGATGCACATTTTCCGCTCATCGAATGTTGCTGCAGACCCTCCGGGCCATTCACCGCGCAGCCTCCACCTCCTCCTCGATCATGTTCCTCCACCGCCTACTCCAGCCCCGCCCTGCTTTGCCTTCGCCACTACTCCTCGGGTCATATGCCACCCCAACTCCCTCGCTTCTCACTCGCCCCAACCCCTATTGCTTCTCACTGTCTGTCAAGATGACTCGATGCGGCTCTCGCGCTCCCACTCTTCCCCACAACTCAATCTATGCATGCCTCGCTACTAACAAATAGGGAATGTGCCTTCGGGCGTCTTCCTGGAATTGTCGAGGTTTCCCATGGTAGAAGGGGGATAGTCTCAACTCTGTTGCTGTAGATATGGATCTCATCTTCCTCATGGAGACATGGGAGCATGCAGGACACAGGCTACCCGATCTTCTAGGCTATCAACATTTCTCAGTCTTCAATAGCTGCACAGGCAAGAGGGGACATGGAGGGGTTGCTCGTTATTACCGGGAGTCTTTGGCAAATGTCGGTCTTCCCCGCACAAGATTGGCGGACACAACCGTACTTGTGGGTGCAGGTGTGTAATTGTAGTGGCAACCCTCTCTTCTTGGCTGCTTGCTACTTTCCACATGCAGAAAGCAACTTTTACCATGCCCACTCAGATGTGGACAGGCTAGCTCCATATGTCGATCTATATGATGACATACAGCAACATAGACAGTTGGGTACCAACTCCTTGGGGACTTCAATGCACGGACAGGAGTAGAGCAGCCCATGAGACTTGATCCTTTGGCTCAGGATGTGTTAAATACCGCGCTTCACCTGAGAGGGCTTGGCCACTAACATCGATGATAGTCGTCACGCTTTTAAGGTGCGCTGTTTCTACTATGTGGTGTCTTTGACTTGGTAATTTGTAATGGCCTGGCACAGTGGCCTTCCACCTGTAAGTGCACCTGCAGACAAGAGAATCAGGGTGGAGGATCTAGTGTGGTGGACTATCTATTAGTCACCTTCCACTCTACCTGCAGTTGGCTTGGCAGGCTACTAGAACCCCTTCTACGGCAGCTCCTCGTCTACCTCACTTGCGATTGGATTATGAGCAGGCAAAGGATTATGCTGATATGCTCATAGATGATCTTTCAGGAATTTTGTAGGCCCCCACACTAGAGCAGCAAACGGATCAGCTGATTGAGCTACTTGGTACTGTCGCAGAAAGATGTTTTGGGATAGCATGCCCGAGAAGTATCACAGGGACTGCAACATTCCCGCATAATCGGTGGTTTGATGCTGAGTGTAAGGAATACAAATGCCGGCTCCGCCAGATCACAGATCCTGCAATGCGCCCACATGCCACCACACAGTATCGTGCTTTCTTGAAGGCAAAGAAATCTCAGTACATTGCACGTCATCAAAGGGAAATGTTTTACATGTTGAAAAGCCATCCTAGAACCTTTTGGCGCAAGGTTCTTCGAAAGCCAGCCCAGCCTACGGGGAACATCACTAATGAGTAGTGGGAACAATACTTGCAGCAACTCTATGATCCTCAAGGGACACGAGCACTCATACCCCCACAGAATGGTCCGACATTAGAAATCACAGAGGATGATGTTACCCAGGGTCTGCAGCGTTTGGCCAATGGGAAAGCAACGGACCTGGATGGTATGCAGGCAGAGTTGCTCAAGTGGGCAAGGGAGCCTGTGGTACCAGTCCTAACCGCTATGTTAGAGCACTACAGGAAGGATTTCCCCAGCAGTGGACCACAAGCAGAGTTGTCCCCATTTACAAGGCAGGAGATACACATAGTCCAACCAATTACCGAACAATCATGGTCAGTTTGGTGTTTGCCAAACTGCTAGCTGGCATTATTGTGCAACAGTTGACCAGGTGGGCAGAAGCAACAGGTGTGCGAGCTCTCACGCAAGCAGGGTTCAGACCCCGGCATTCAACCATTGATCATATCTTCACATTGAGGACTTTGGTTGAGGATAGCAGAAACCGTCGGCGGGACCTGTATTGTTGCTTTGTTGACTTTGCGAAGGCTTTTGACACTGTGCCTCGGGAAAAGTTATGGGAAAGATTGCGGCAACTGGAGGTTCCTGTGGATATGCAAAATGCAGTATACAGGTTGTACGAGAGTTGTTCAGGTCAGATGCGGATGACGGGACAACCATTCACTAGCAGTATTGGGGTCCGCCAGGGATGTCCTCTTTCCCCAACATTGTTTGGTCTGTACATTGACCAGTTGGAACACTGGCTCATGGACAATGGGGGTGGCGGGACCCAACTTTTGCATCAGGTCATCATGCAACTCATCTATGCAGATGATGTTGACCTCTTAGCTCACACTCCAGAGGATATACAGTCTCACCTAGATGCTCTAGATACATTCTGCCAGGCCATAGACATGAACGTCAATCTGGCCAAGACTAAGGTGGTCCTAATCTCATCCTCGCGCCATTCAAGGCCCCCTTCATTCACTTATTGAGGGCAACAAGTGGAGGTGACACCCACCTACAAGTATCTGGGAGTGGAGTTTCCTTCTACACTATGCTGGGACACTTCCATAAGATTGCGTGTAGCAGAAGGCTGGAAAGCACTTTATGCAATGCAGAACAATAACCACAGAGCAGAATTGTATGATTGGGGACATCAGGCACATCTATTCAGGGTATTGGTAGAGCCCGTTCTTTTGTACGGGGTTGAAGTATGGGGCCCAGTGGTGTCCCTTGCTACTTGGAGCGACTTAGAACAGGTGCAGAAGGCCTTCTTAGCACAGGCACTCGGAGTGAAATCCACGGTCCCATATCAAATTTTGTTGCAGGAGACAGGTTTCCTGCCACTTCAGCAAGCGGCCCTTGATAGACACATCGTCTATTTCCAGAGGTAGTAAATATGGATGATGATCGTCTACCGCACTTGGCTTATGCAGTGGCAATGGGACCACAACGACTCAAGAATTGTTGGAAGGATAAAAGAGCGCAGTGGCTAACTAGATGGAATGTCCAAGAGCACATGTGCATCTAGGTAGAAACAGAGGCAGATCGCGACAGCCTGAGATGTTACCTTGATGCTTGTTTCTCCATCAAGCTTTGGGATTCCAGGGCTTTGGAGCAAGTCAAAACAGCACATTACAAGCAGCAGATAAATCCCACATTAGAACGAGGCCCACAGCGCTACCTACGTTCACATCTGCCCATGAAAAAGCGCAGGCATATCGTCTCCATTCGCACAGGTGCCCACCATCTCCAGATTGAGACAGGTCGATGGATTGGGGAGCCACGTCAGGATAGGATTTGTCAGTGCTGCCAGACGGGAGCTGTTGAGGATGAGTGTCACACTTTCCAGAGCTGCCCGGCATATGATCAGATTCGGACGCGCTATGCTCAGTTGATTAGACCTGATGAGCCGCTACACATGATACTGGGCACGACTTCGGTGCGCTCACTCAGATCATACATTCAGGAAGTACTGGACTTGAGGGCTTAGATATGCCCCCAGTCAACCATTTAATCGTTGTCAGCAGTCTTATTGCTGCCACGGTTTTTCCCTCGAAAACCCTTCGGGGCGGGGGTTTTTTAATCCGGGTAGTAATGTGACTGCTGCGCTTTTTGTATTGGGTCCCATAGGCCGATTGATCTCCGTGGACGATAAAAACAATTCTATTCTATTACTTTGTGGAATCTAGGTTATTTGTATTCTAGCATTATTAATCTGCACCAACAAGAGGTGCACTTGGTAAATCAATTGAACAAGAGAGGCTAAGCGTATGACCTTAAGAGCCAAGTTCAATTACTTCAACTATTGATGATGCTAGCTCTACTCAGTTTTTAAATAGCTAAGCAAAGACTCATAAACAACTTTATCCCACAGGTTATGGATGATCAAGATATATCTCAATCACAATCAAGCTTCTCTTACGAGGGGCAAGTGAAAAACACTAATAAGCCTTAGCAATGCTATCTTGAGCATGTTGAAGAACACAGTCATTTGGCACATGCAGACCTTCGTAGACAATTAGTCCTCTTCTTTTTCAAATAGTCTAAAGCAATATAAGCGCACTTTGTGTGAACAAGGTAGACAAACTTGTCCGTGCTCTTAGGTCATTTGACACTATACTTCTATACTCTTGTAATGAGCATCGACACCCACATATTTCGCCATAGGCAAAGCTGGAACAACATGCCAAGAAGACTAGACTACTAAAAGTTTTGTGCTTTGGAGATTAACTCAAAAAAGACATGCATTCTTTCTTTCTTTCCTGCTTCTTCTTCTTCTTCTTCTTCTTCTTCTTCTTCTTCTTCTCTCTCTCTCTCTCTCTCTCTCTCTCTCTCTCTCTCTCTCTCTCTCTCTCTCTCTCTCTCTCTCTCTCTCTCTCTCTCTCTCTCTCTCTCTCTCTCTCTCTCTCTCTCTCTCTCTCTCTCTCTCTCTCTCTCTCTCTCTCTCTCTTTGTATTGAGACGTCCATGGTATGGTGACGTACTCGTGATTTCGCCATGTATTATACATGTATCTATACAAGGCATACAATAGACGCATTCTCTCCCCACTTTAAAAATGATGTTGTCCTTAGCATCAAGACTACTCCCGGCACAAGTGTCACTCCGGTAACACAATGCATGTGTAAATGTCTCCCATCCTTAAAAGAAAGTAATACAGAAATGAAAGGTACATTATGGATTGGGAGTCCGAGCCACTGGAGATGTTTTGGCAAAATTGAAAAATTGCTAAGAGGCCGTAGAAGACTAATTGAAGAGAGAATACATGAATTAGAACATTAACTAGAAGGGGGCTAAGTAATTGAATGACATTGCGCAGAATGCGGCATAGTGATTCATTGGAATATTCTAATAAGCATAAAAATGATTGGGAGGTCCACGGGGGAATGAATATGGTGATATAGACCATGGTCCTATGCCACTGATTATAAGAGAAGCGGAATCACAAAAAAGGGTGGAAAATATCTCCATTCTTAAGTATGTAAAGTTGTCTAGGGGTGTTGGTTAGAGGATTCCTCAAAAAAGTTTTATTCTTCTTTTATGGGGGGTTCGAGTCCCTGTATCGACACAATTGACAACAATTGCAATTACAGTGCGACCAATCATTTCTAAGTGTATTTGTGCTGGTCACACGCTGGCCATATGGGAGCCGTAGGATGGCGAATCTGACGACTGCATGGGGTGTTGGGCGTGACGGGTGCGAATATGCAATATATATGTCGCAGTGAGAAGAATGAGGGATGGCAATCACATTAAAACGCATGAACCCAATGGATGTAATGCATATACAGATATAAAAAATACTGAAGGTATTAATATTGATAATATCGAAAGACTTTTAAGATGACATGGGTTGTGTAACAACCTTTTATATATAGGGAGTATCTGCGATTTTATTTTGGAGTGAATTGACTAAATTGCACTTTTAAGATGACATGGGTTGTGTTTAGATGTATATTCACACGGGGGGGGTGACTCTGGACATTGAGAGCTGTTAGATGGGCATATTTGTTAGTTATTCCTCAATCTAAACCGTAGAACCACAAATAGAAAGAACAAATAGCCCTTCCAGCTTGAATGTTGGAGCTAATGTAATGGAAGACATAAGCACATAATCATATGAATATGAATAGTATTCAAAGAACTTTATTTGCCTTCAAGTCTGTCTTCCATGGAAATGTTGTAATGTAGGGCTATAACTGAAGTAGTACACGGACATCTAGATCCATAACTTGTAATGTTCAGAGTCGATAAAGAAAAAAAAGGATATTTTAACAACAACAAAAACAAAAACAACAATAACAATAACAATAACATGACAGAGTGTACTGCAATAGCAGTGTGTCGAAATATTTGGCATTTCTGGATGCAGCTTGAATTGTTAATCTAACTATAAAATAGTGATAACATGGAGGATGAAATTGTGGGAATAACATTAATTCCCTTTAATGCCAAAGAAAATATGAGTTAGCATGTAGTACCACGTAATGAATTGAGGAAAAGTTTTCAGAGATAACCTCAATTGTGTGAACATGGTATTCCTCTTTAGTTGAATATCTAGAAATCTGAGAGCAAAAGTCCAGGTAAACAATAAATGAATGAAGAATCTGAAAATGTGAAGGTTAAAACCGAAGGTATCAAATAAAGTATACCCTTTGCTGCTCCAAGGCTCCTTCACAAGGTTCAAGAGCCTCCATAACTACTTTAATAGCAAGAAATACACAGATCTCAAGGGGTGCAAAAAAGTTTCTAGGTTGCTAGAGCATAAAGATTTATTTCCTGGAAAAGAATACATTTATATGAAGATAATATTTGAGATGCAACCTAAAGCTAGCTACAATTTGTACAATATGTAAACTCGGCATTTATCAAGCTCATTATAGTGGTGCTTGTAACTAGCTTCCTATGGCAACTCCTAGTTCTGAATCAGAAGCATAGCTATTTCCATATCTATTGTGATGAATCTGCTCTCTTAGAATCATCTATGAATCTGAGATTTTGAAACATTTTGGACTACGTAATCTACGGGAGGGTGAACATTCCACCCCATAGGGCCTCGAGGCGGGCCGCCAGCTGAGGCAGTGCACGAGCAGCGGAGCCGCAAGTGTCGCCGAGGCTGCGTGCATCATTGAGAGGCCCTGTGAGGGTGGAATGCCCCCCATCCCATAGATTGCAGGACGTAATAAATTGTAGGTCCAAATTACGAACATGATCGTAGCTATGGCGAATGTTCTGTTGTAGAAACTAACTAGTTTCTGGCCTTAGAAAGCTTCAAATCAGAAATAATCAACTTCTTCTGAGCTTAACTTCTATTTCTAGCTCAGAGAAAACAGAGCTCTCTGTTTTGATGACCTTGTTGAATAATCCAAAGATAGGAAAAATCCAAAGAGGCATGAAAATTGCTTCCCATATTACTCAACCGAGTGGCGTATGGCCTCAGCTATGGCTGCCGTAGCTTCCTTGCCCAAGTTGAAAGTAAATCCGAAGCATTCATCTATGCATGTATGTCACTAATTCCTAAGCAGCTTTGCCATTGCGAAGCTTAAGTCATGGCTTGATTCCTACAGAGCTGTTGGCTTCCGCTTTGCTGAATGTGACACAATGTAATAATGCAAATCCCTGCGGCTTTGGCTTTGTTAAATCTGAGGGCGACTGAAGACATAATGCAAACAGCCGTGAATCTTAGGGCTTTAGATAAAACATGCAAAAAAGGCTGGAACAAACAGGCAAGCGGCGGCGCCGCTCTGCAAGTGGAAGAGGATATTGCGTGAAAATAGAACACACACAATTTCACAGTAATTTGGACCTACTGTTTATTACGGCAGCTTCATCTTGTTACAGCTTTTAAGAGCTGGAAGACCGCCTAGGGGCAGTAGTTGTGAGTTGGCCTTGGAAGTGCCACTAGGTGGCCTGGGAACCCTTGACTTTCCCAGCTTGGATCCATGTCTCATCTGCGTTCCAGATTCTCGAGGGAGGAAAGCTAAACTCATCATACACCTCTTTCAGCCCTGTGTAAAAGCCATCCAGGTTGGCTTGATTCATTGCCCGGGCATGTGAAACCTCCAATGTTTCGGCACTCTTGAGAGAGATCTCAGGGTGTCTTTGCTTGAAAAGTTTCCACCATTTGCTCCCTGGCACACAATCAAAGGCCGACTTACCCTCCCTTGCCATCTCGGCTGCACGTTCCTTTACAACGGCTAGCGTCACACCCATTCCCTGCTCTGCCCTGCCTATTGCCGAATCAACCAATTCCTTTTCTTGGGCTGGTGTCAGGATTTGGGGGTGCTTTGTATTCTTTTTTGAAATCTGCCCATACAGCCAATCCCTGATGGACGACTCTGGTATGTCAAACCGTCTAGATGCCTCTCTAATTGAAATTCTATTCACTTACCTCATCAAGAGTGTTCGACATCTCTTCCTCGGTTCCTTATGTAGGGTAAGCTTTTGCTTATGGACAAGCTACTGCAACATGGCTAAATTTGATTGGCACCATGGGCATCATCGAGAATTGAACTTCTAAGCACATGTATTATTAAATAATGTAATGAACATGTCATGTTATCATCTATGTCATTGCACCACTGTTGTCTTGGTATATGATGTCTATTGGATCCTCCGTGGTTGGGCTTCTAGGTTTGGTGGCCTAGGTTGCTCCAGCATGCTCATGTTCATCTGTGATTCTCTGCGATACTCTTGTGTTTTGTGATACCGGGCGTAGTTTCCCTGATCAGGAGGCTATGTCAACTCTTGTGACTCCATGGTAAGAGGTCCTCCAATGCCAGACATGGGCTGGGAAGGTATGTGCATACGAGGTTCACTCCACCACTCCCGCTACAAGGGATGACATAGGACAACAAGAGCATATTTTTCTTCCAATTGTACAATACATGTATCGAACTAACATCATTAAGTATGTTTGCTCCAAACCTTATAGTATCTTACTGATCTTGCTACACATTATATTCCAACATGTGGGGACATACTCCACAAATGAGCATCTTTTTCTAAGATTCAAAATAAGGCATAACTCATGAATATGCCCATTCAACAGCTTTTGATGCCTGAAGACAGCCATTGTATGAACATGCACCCAAACAAAAAGGACAAAACTCAGTTTGTATGCATGGGACCCACAGCTCCATCACAATTGACCCACTAATGGGCTTACCAGAAATGAAAACTGGCATGTTTCCTATTTCACAAGGCAACAGCAAATCAGATTGAATGTTAAAACAAACCTGCTGGATTTTCAAGCATGGAGCATAAGCAACAAAATCAAACATGAAATTGATTTCGCAGGGGTAAGTCCATATCTTTTCAGACTCTGCCTGCCACGATCCAACTACCGGATGGTGTCTCCAAAAACATGAAGTTTTCCAAAAGGGATGCAAGCCTAAATCTAGAATACTCATGGTATCGAAAAAACCCTGCTCTAAAAAAATATATCCCATGCTCCCAACAAAAAAAGAAAGTTTTATCTATATACATGTTCCCACCTTAAAATAGAATAGAATAGAATAGAATAGATTTTTTATCGTCTATGGAGACTAATTGGCCTATGGGACCCAAACAAAAAGAGAGCAGCAAGCGTATTGCTGTCAGGACTAACCCCCCTCCGGAAGGGTTTTCGAGGGAAAAACCTTAGCAGTAATAAGTATGCTAGTACATTATACAATTGTATAGGACAATTCAATACTGTCCCGGAGGACACAACTGAGTCCGTGCATCCATAGCCTCCTGGAGGTATGACCCCAACAAGCCCACGAACGCCGTATTCAGTAACTCATGCAACGGCTCGCCAGGCACTAGTAACCGAACATACTGTGCTCAGATATGGGCAAACGCTGGCCAGATCTGGAGGGCATGACATTCATCTTCAATGGTGCCCTGGTGGCAACACTGACAAAGCCTCTCCTCCCGTGCTTCCCGAGTCCAGCACTCAACCTGATTGCTTTTGTGATTATAGTTGCATTGAATTTCAACTAGGCTAAACTCCATTGCATTTTCAACTTAATTGCATTTTTTTCTACCTCACATTCAATTTCTTTTGGGATGTAGTTGTGATATAACTGGTAGTCCTTATGACCCTTGTAATTCTTCCTCCGTCTTCTTGAGAAAAAAGACACCTTCAATTTAACTTTTTATTCTATTCATTTCCGTCTTCTTGAGAAAAAAGACACCTTCAATTTAACTTTTTATTCTATTCATTTTTTAAAGACTTCCATGTTTACATTATTCTTACAAGAAATTTATCGCGGTGGCCAAGACCATCGCGAACATTTCTTTGGTTCCTAAGCCTACAATGTTGAACCCAGGGTTTGAACCTGCATTTCTGCCTAGGGGTGTTTCTAACCACCTTGGAATTGTTATTAAATGGGTTCCCATTAATGAATTTATTGCCCATTCAAAGAATCAATCATACACGATTAACCAAAAGGCAAGCACTGTAAACAGATGCTCACAACCCCTAAAAAGAACTTACCCTGGCAAAATTGTGGACGCAAAAAACCAGCGTTCTAGTGATGCATAAGGTGTGGTGCACTTGTTATTGAACCTTTTTTTTTAATATGGCTTTATGGAGGTTAAATCTAAGGCAAGAGATTCATATACTTTAAAATTTGTAGTGAAAAAATGAGAGTTGGGAAAGAGTATAGTTTAAATCACATAAATGTTATTCTTATAGTGTTGAGCATCCTCCTATCGAGCATATCCAGCAATCACTATATATAGTCCAAGTGAACATGTTCTCTTCAAATGGACTGGAATTAATGTCTAGCATCCAGCAATCAATATAGTCCAAGTGACCATGTTCTCAAAGGTAACTTTATTTAGACGAATCTGTTACATCTCAATGACAGTGCTCCCAGTTATCAACATACATCGGCATATTCAGGATTTTTATTATATTCTATTTACCAAAATTTCTAAATCTCTTTTCTAAGTCCTCCAAGCTCAGATCCAAACACCACATAAGTTATTTTGTGCTCCTTTTTCCTCTGTGTTTTTTTTTTTTTTTTCGGTAGTTGTCTGCTGCAAAACTAAATTGTCCCTATTACAGCAAAACTGTCCCTAACAATGATTTTGTCTGAAATATCGTTGATTCTTTGATCCCACAAAAGGTTCCAAATGCCAGATCATTTTCTTTTATTCTAGGTTTGTTATCTGCAGATTGATATATCTTTTGTCTTGCTTCAGATATTATGATCACTAGGCTTGAATAAATTCAGATATTATGTGCCTAGCTAAATCTGAGCCTTCCTGAAAACTTCAGAGGATGAAATAATGATGTTATTTCATTGCCTTGGCTGTAGGTGTCAAGGCCATGATGAGCCCTGGGCATGTTTCTTCAACAGATGTTTGAGTAGAGTTGCAGAAAACCATGAGTGCATTGATTTTGTTCGAAAGCCACAAATCTGTGGAGCTTAAGTGAGATTGTAGTGCCACAAAAAAGATTCTGTTAGACTGATAGTATGTTGCCTCTACAGCTGGGCCTATGTCGCTGAAAGACGGCTTTTGTACGTTGTTTTACAAATCCAAGTAGGGTTTGCACTGATTGTCAGATGCAATGGAAAGTGTGCGAAGTAAATGGACGGATGTTGCAACAGATTCTTTATACTAGGTAAAGTGCTTCATTCTTTGGTGATATACAGGTCGGTGGATCAATTTTACCTGATTGTTGGTCAATTTTGTAGGATGTGATCGCCTTTTGGTGCAGAGAATCCTTAGCTCTAACCTTCTTAAGCTCTAAGCTCCTAAGCTATAAGCTCTAAGCATACCTGAGTTCCGCCTGACGGGGAGAGGGACTGCCACCAGCTTTAGTTTAGACATATTGAAGTCTTCCGTGTCTCCATCAGCCCTGCCAGAAATCGATGTCTTGTTTCTGCCATAGCCATAACCAAAAGCAGAAAGGGAAAGAAACCTCATTGCCTTCTTTAAGCTCCTCGCTGCGCCATCTTAATACGCCAAGGTAATAAGTTGGAATGATCGAAACTAAGCACGCGAATTTCAGAGGTTGCTTGAAAGCTCACGCAACCCAGATTGCTTGCAGAGGAAGAAAGGGTCGTAATTGAGCAGGACCAGATAAGAAAGAGGGCGTCACCTTTTTTTTTAGTTATTATTTTTAGGGGCCCGTGTCGTACAAGTCCGAAGAAGTCCATCAAACCTCCGGACAAAATTGAAAATTTGCATGTTGTCTACAAATTTGTCGGAAGCCCTTCCTAACAAAATGTTGTGTTAAACGGAATATTGTCGACTGGAAAAAAAAGAGCCGGAAAATTTGCAACACATTTTGCAAACGTCCGGAAATGCTACGGGTACACATGTCTAGGGTTTTTTTTACCTAGGTATTTTTGTTTCGTTGCTGCTTGGACGGCGGCCATATCCGATCCGGCGATCCGGCGCCCCCCATCAATTACGGCTTCTTCTTCTTCGGCTTCCACCCTGCCCTGCCTGCAATAAGATCCGCCAGCTGCTCATCAGCCGTCAGTCATGAAGGCCCTTGGCCTTGAAATGGAGGGAAACCCATACGTTTTTTGGGTTTCATTTTTAGAGCACCGTTTGCTGCTGTTGAGAGTGAAGAGGGCTCAGATAGAGCACCGTTTGCTGCTGTTGAGAGTGAAGAAGGCTCAGAGATGTTTGTTTGCTCTGTTTCTTATTGGTCTGAAACAGCTTGGAAAGGTATGTATACTCCATCTAATCTTCTTATTGCATAAAGAGTTACTGTTTTCTAATCCTTTTTACACCTCCAACAGCATCAAGTGAGGTGCTTTAATCAATCTAAACTGTACAAAAGAGCCAATCTCATCTTTTGTTCAAGGTATGTTAAAGTGCCAAATATACCAATATCCAAGGAATTACTGTTTTTTAAGCTTTTCTACACCTCTAACAGCATCAACAGAGCAGCTTCAACTCAATGTAAACTGTACAAGAGAGCCTTTCTTCAAGGTATGTTAAAGTGGCCTTTATATGTGTGTGTGTTTTATTTTTTATTTTTTAAGATGTAAAATGCTGAATACAATCAGTTTTAGAGCATTTTTTTTAAATTATGTTACATTCCTTATTAACAATACTTGCTCTGTTTGATTTTAGGAGACATTCAATGGCCCCTAAGAGTTCTAGAAGTAGCTCCAGAAAGCAAACCAACCAGCAATCTATTTTACAAATGCCTGGTTTTCGTCAGCACCCCTCATGTGATAAGCAAAATGATTTGAATGATAATGATATTATGGATGAGAGCACAAAGTTTGCTGATGGTGTGGCAGATCGTACAAGAGAGTTGAATGTTGAGCATGAGAGGATAACACAAGCAAGAAAAATATGGAGAGAATGCGATGGTTAGATGATCATGATTGGCTACGCTTTAATTATGATGTTGGGAGAGCATTTTGTATCTATTGTCAACAAGACCCTAAATGTAGAAGTGCATTTGGGAAAGAAGGTGCAACCAACTTAAGGACTTCTGCGTTTAGGGAGCATGCTGAGAGTGACCAACATAAGCATGCAAGATGGGTGATGAAAGGAGGAGGAAAAGACTCACTCTTGAAAGTTGATAAACAAAAGATGCACTCTATAGATAAACAAGTGCTCACTTTGTTCATGGCAGCGTATTTTATTGGAAAAGAAGATTTAGCATATCGAAAAATTGGTGGTCTTTTGCATCTTCTCAGGGCTGTTGGTGTTGATGTTTCCACTTTTTATAATGATGACAAAGCTTGCAGCAGATTTTTAAAATGTATGAGTGCATCATTAGAAACAAAAATCTTTGAAAAGATAAAATTAAGTCCATGGTTTGGAGTCATGGTGGATGAGTCTACTGATGTTAGTGTGACGAAGACCCTTATTTTGTATGCAAATTACCTTGATGACTTTCAGCCAAGACGAGCATTTCTAGGTCTGTTGCATTTAGATGAAGCTGATGCAGCAACTATAACTGCTGCCATAGTGAAGAGACTAGATGAAGGCAAGTTGGACATGCAAAAAATGATGGGTTTTGGTTCAGATGGAGCATCTGTTATGGTTGGACGTAGGACTGGGGTGGCAGCAAGGTTGAAGAAGAAACAACCATACTTGACATCCATACATTGTGTTGCACATCGGACCAACTTGTGTGTGGAATCTGTAGGTAAACATGCAAGCTGCAAGGAGCTAAGTCAGAAGATTGATATATTGGTGAATGGGACAACGTCTTATTTTTCAGCCAACAGTCTAAGAGGTAAGCTTTTAGCAGATTTAGAAAGGGAACTAGCCTATTCTACCCTTAGACTTGAAAGCATTTCAAATACAAGGTGGTTGAGTAGACACCATGCTATCCATAAATTGTGTGAGGTATTTGAGCCCGTGATGGAGGCGCTTCAACAAAATGCATCTTGGTTGTTTGATGAATTAAGGGAGTTTAAGATTGTATATACATTGCATTTCTTGGCTGATATTTTGAGGCATTTAACTCTCTTGAGTGCGGATTTTCAAAGAGATTATGTGGATGCTACAATGATATCAAGCCTTGTAAATCCAACAAAGGTACAAATTGAGATGGACTTTTTGAATGAAACAGCAGCATTAGATTTAAATGGGTTTCTGCGGGACAGCAAAGGATACCCTGTGATTCCAGAATTTGGAGGTCCAAATGGGCAGCTTGCAGCTCTTAGAGGTGCGGTCAAAGGAGACATGTATCGCAGCATTCAAATGAATCGAAGTATTGATGGTGAGGATTTGTTTGAAGCAATTGAGTTTCAAAAACAATTTGCTCAGCGTGTTTTAGATGCTTTAGATGAAAGATTTGTAGAACGAGATATTCTTTCATGCTTTAAGGTTCTTACACCAGCTCATATTCCAAAGCAAGCAAGGCAGCTTGAATCTTATGGCCAAAAAGAGATGAATGATTTGCTGAAATTTTATGGAGAGCCTCGGCATGTGGAGGGTGTTAAGATTGATGCCATTGTAGATACTGATAAATTCAGAATGGAATATAGAAAGTTCAAGATCCAAGCTAGTACAGAATGGCAAGGTAAGAATTTTATGGATACTTGGTCAATTATCCTTTCTGAAAAATTTTATAGGGAGGATAAATATGCTGAAATGTCAAAGCTAGCAGCAGTAGCCATGGTTCAATGTGCAAGTACAGCAATTTGTGAGAGGGGTTTCAGCCAAATGAACCATATTAAAGACAAGTACAGGAATCCGCTAAAAGTAGTAAGTGTAGACACTCTTCTAAGGGTTGCAATCGAAGGGCCATCCATGGAAAAGTTTGCTAATGAGTTTGATTTTGAAGACTCTATTAGTATATGGAGATCTAAGGCTAAGTATCGACATATTTATTCTGGAGCTTCGAGTTCAAAACGAACTCGCACAATTGAAGAAAACAAGGACACTGATGATAATGATGAAGACTTAATCTGATCAACAATGTTGAATCCTTTTGTTTTAAAGTTGTCTTAAAGTATTTTGAGTATTGAGTATTTAGAATGATGTCCACTGTATCTGATTTTTCTATATTGGTGTGCAATTAATGAAAATTAATTTTGATTTCCGGCTAAAACATATGCTGCAGGAAATTTTCTGGTACCCATTAAGATTGTAGGAAATTGTAGGCTAACTTTTGTGATTAGCAGGCTGATTTGAGAATTGTAGGAAATTTGTTGCTTGTTTTTAAAAAGTTTGCCGAACCAAGGTCGTACTCACACTTTTTACTGGAGCAGAAATATTATCCTCGAACATAAATTGAAAATGCCTTATATATGTATTGAAAACTTATTCACTTATTATTGGCCATCGTACCAGATGTTGGTGATCCTTCCAGGTTTGGAGAAACTTTGAAACAATCGTGAAGTTACATCTTTTGTAGCATTCCACTATAAGGCTCTTTTCACACGATGTCTTAAAATATGACTGTCATATCTCGTATAAGACATCATTTGTGAATCCAAAGCAAAAAATAGGACACACATATATAAGTTGCTTTCACACTACAGGGTGCGTGTTATGATCTTATACAAATAAGACACTAACAAACACTAGTGTGAAAACCATCGCAAAATAGGACCACCAATTATTTTGAATACGATTGGTCAATAAGTGGTGTCTTATTTTATTTTATGGCGGGGAAGTCCTCCAGTCGAAAATAAGATTTCATTTCCCTCATCAAACTTATCCGAATGTGTCCAAACCTAAATAAGACATGTCTTATTTTTAATAGTGCGGAAATAACTTCATCCTCTTTCGCTTAAGTGGCATGTTCCTATTAGATGCTTCTAATAATAAGACAGCCGTGCGAAAAGGGCCTAATAAGGTGTCTTATATTTTGCTTAATGTGATTGGGCCACATAAGAAAATAAGACAGCCTAGCTTTTCCACTGCCCTTTTTAAGACGTGTCTTATATTGCTGCCGTACAACTTCATAGTCTTATTTTACTCCGGGGGAAACCCCCCGCCACAAAATAAGGTGTCGATTCCAGACCAATCGTGGGGCTTCTTTGCCGCTTTCTACGGATGTCCTAAAAAAAGGTAAGCGGGATGGGAAGCGGGATGCTGATCGCCACAAGAGCTGCAATGGAATCCATTTGAAGAGCTACAATGGAATCGATTTGGGCTGGAATCGATTGGGCTGGAATGGCTTCCTGCTGGAATGGAATCGATTGGACTTCAAATGGCGATCCCTGCCACTTCAAATATCAGACAGGTCCTCCAAGCAGGTCGGATCAAACAGGTGGATCTAGCAGGTCGGATGGAGAGCTCTCCAGCAAGGACTCCAGCTCCAGCCATTTCTTCAATCCATGTCTGTTACAAACAAGAGTGTTTTTCTGATACATGTTTATTTTTGATAGAAATTCAGATTGTTTTTTGATAAATGTTTGGTTCTTATCAAGTTTCAGATTGTTTCAGACTAAAAATGTTGCTTAAAGAGTTTATGTTTTTATTGCTTAAAATATTGTTTTTAATAATAAGACATGTCTTATTTTCGTGTAGTGGAAAACTGTGAATATAAGACACGTCTTATTGATATAAGACGTGTCTTATAATAATGTAATGGAAAACTGTTTTTTTTAAGACGTCTTAAGTATGACATGGAGCCCAAAAGGGTGTCTTATAATTATGTGACAGCCATAAAATAAGACTGCCGTGGAAAAAGGGCCTAAGTATCAAAATTACGGTATGCAATAAAATGTATGCTAGGTTAATGATAGTACTTGTAAACCTGCAGCTTCAACGAATCAGATAAATAACCCAAAAACATGATAAACTTCCTTTTACATCACTTACTATTTAATATTTATTCACGATCCTCTAGAGAAAAAGTGGAATCTTGAATTTGGACGTACAATACAATCTATTCACTTTTGGATATTTTGGTCAAGACGGTAAATTAAGTAAACAAATTACAAACAAAAAAGCCATTTATTTGATCAGGGGCATTTGAGGTGATAAATAGGCCAAAGTGGGGCTTTTTGCTAACACTAACAAAACACTAGCATTTTCTGAAGGGCACCAACTTAGTCATGAAAAAGGGAAGAGAACAAGACAAACGTGTTGGTCAGAAATGAAACAGGAGACAGCTGGTCGCCAGCCAGTCCTCTCATATGTAACATGAGAGGAACTGGAAAAGGCTGTTTGCAACATTTGTGTGTAACAGAGACATAAAAATGTGGACCTAACATAGCATCTAACCTTGTCTTCAAACAGAACCAACTTAGACATGAGATAAATAGGCTAAAGTGGGGCTTGTTTCTAACACTAACACTAGCATTTTCTGAAACAGGAGACAGCTGCGCGCCAGCCAGTCCTCTCATATGTAACATGAGAGGAACTGGAAAACGCTGTTTGCAACATTTGTGTGTAACAGAGACATAAAAATGTGCACCTAACATAGCATCTAACCTTATAGAACCATCAAATCATTCAGATCTCTGCTTGCCTTGCAAGTACATCCATGATCTGAGAAGCAAACAAACACACATGGCAAGAAATGGCCATTAGGAGTGGCTGGTTCCAGTGTTCAATAACAAAAACAACGCTTCTTGAAACTGGTAATGGATAGACTTCTGTGTGGATGAGCTGTGTCCATGGTGTAACCGAAACAGCCTGCCATTCATTAAGTACAGAAACTACCACTGAAACAGCCAACCATAAGAATATCAATGGTTAGCCTATACAGAACCAAAATGGCAAAAGAAAAAGTTGAAACAGCTAATGACCACTTAAAAGTTATATTAATGGTAGAACATAAAAATATTAAACAAAAATAACATGGCAAAAAATGTTCAGGAAAGAGCAGTTTGCTAGCTAATGTCGCATGAGAATAGTTTTCCTTCATAAACGGACCAGATAAGTCAAGCAGGGAAGGGTAATTCGCTAGTGAACATTGTAGGAGAAATTTTTTCCTCATAAAAGGACCACATAGCTCAGGCATTGGACATAATAACTGTGACCATGCTATATGACTGCAAAAGCTAGCTACCACACTTGAAAAGTTTACTCTCATTCATTAGAACAACTTCCAACCGACAAGCGGCCTTTAAATGCAGTTCCCAAGGGCCTTATATAATAGCTTCGCCAGCCTTCTATTTGCAATCAGTTTTCAGAGGTATAAAATTGATTATATAGCCCCTTGTTCAGAACTCTGGTTTTCTTTCAGTCTGGCACAAGGCCTTACTCTAAGACTTTCAGTTCAATTCTGTGCTGAAAGCGCTTGGTGTACTTGGCCAACCAGATTCTGGAAATGAAAACCACATTGGCAGTCCTGCTTCTGGTTCAAGGAGTTTTTGTAATAATACAAGCTGCAGTACCTGCTCTTTTCATATTTGGTGACTCTATGGTAGACTCGGGAAACAATAATGTGCTTACTACCATAGCCAAAGCTGATTTTTCTCCTTATGGCAGAGATTTTGATGAGCATAAGCCTACTGGAAGATTTGCAAATGGCAGATTAATTCCTGACTTCATTGGTATAAATTAGTTTGAATATCACCGTGTCCTAAATGAGCAATTTGTGCTCTGTTAACCCCTATTGTCTTTGATATGCAGCCTCTTCTTTAGGTATTCCCTTTCAACCACCTTATACTACCGCTGGGGACAATATTGATCACGGTGTCAACTTTGCTTCTGCTGGATCTGGCATTCTAGAATCAACTGGATTAGTTTTTGTAAGTTCCTATCAACAATCTCTAATGAATTGGCCTATATTATTCGTTTGATCTCGACTGTGTCATTCTAAATATGATCTGAAAGTTCTTTGACTCCAGCAAGGAAGCGATTGAATAGAATTACTCAATGAGGAAGAGATCAAATAGCAAATTGAGTATTGAATTCCTTCATTTGCAGGGACAACATACTTCACTCCCCAAACAAGTACAGCAATTTGGAGAATATAAGCAGAAGCTGACTAGAAAATTTGGGGCCTCTCACGCATCGAACGTCATCTCCAAATCCATTGTCTACATCACTGTTGGCAGCAATGATATAGTTAACAATTATTATGTCCTTCCAGGATCCCCTATACAATTGATGTACACACCTGAACGGTTTAGGCAGCTTCTAATCCAAAACTATCAAGAGCAAATCAAGGTAAATATTGCCTGGGGTATATCAATATCCTTACAAATTCAGTTCTAAACAATTGATTTGTCTGATAATGCAGGGGATGTATGATATAGGGGCTAGAAAATTTGTTTTGGCTTCTCTCACAGCCCTAGGATGCAGCCCCATAAATCTGCTACGTTACAATGTGGTTAAAAAAGGGGACTGTGTGGACTTTCTCAACAAAGATGCCCAGGACTTCAACGAAGCTATGAAAACCCAGATAGTACAAGGACAGAGTTCCAATCTACCAGGTGCAACAATTATATATGCAGATTCATACAACTACATAGAAGCAGCAGTGAAAAACCCCGAAGCATATGGTAAGAAAGCTCCAAAGTTCCATAATTCAAACCCTAAATCTGGATACAATTATAAAAGTCCAATTCAATCTGAGAAAAAAGCTTTTAGCACCTTTTAGGTTACTGAAGCCGCATTGAATTGAATGCGAGAACTTAAATGCACCAACAAAATCCGTCGTATATGCAGCTGGCATATCCAACCTAACGTAACTGTTACTTCAATTTGACAGGGTATAAAGTATCGGACAAATCGTGCTGCAGCGGAATAGGTAAGAATGGAGCAATAGTCTTCTGTCTGAGAAACGCGCCCACCTGCAAAGATGCATCAGAGTACGTGTATTGGGACGAATTTCATCCTAGCTCCACTGCTTATGGGCACCTTGCTGACAATATGATGAACGGAGATACCCAACATGCCTTTCCCATAAATATTGGCCAACTTGCAGCTTTATGACCTCCATAGGTTGTTACCATGTCCTGGAACATGGAACCTTTACTTCCATGCATCCCCATTGTTCTACATTTCATTTGTTAAACTGTTGCCTTTTTTTCCAATGCTCTTGTCAGGAATTTAAACCCTTGGGTATGACGTTAAAATTCCATCATCTTCATCATCATCTCTGAGCAATTGTGTCGCATAAGGTAGTAGCTTAACATATAATAATGGTTACAACCTTCAGAGCATCATTGTTACCTACATGCAGGTTGCACCCAACTTTTTCCTTTCCGGTGATGGCATCCTTACTAATGGGAAGCAATAATATACACAACTTCAAGTCTAATAAATATGGTGTCATGGAATAGGTGGAGTTGCACAAAAGACAAAACATGAGAAAGAAAGTTAATGTGAATTTGATATACGTGATACAACATATAAACCTTGATCATGGAGACAGGGAGAGTGAATTTGGACCCAGGTCCAAAGAAAAGGGAGGATAATGGCAAATACGCAGTTGAAATGGATTCATACCCATAAGATACACCTATTCTATAAGGGATGTTGCCATGTGCATGCAACGAGTTGATAAAAATGCCCCTTGTATACGACTCAGAAATTTTCTAAGAAACCGGATTTCAACCATGTATTGTACTAAAATCACCAAGAAAAACACTTTTATGTATGAGCACAATCAAACCCTTTCAGGTCACTCACCTTGTTCGTATGGCTAAAACTATGTGGAACCCCCTTGTTACTCCTGTATAATTCAGCCTTTTTTGTCCATCTTTTGTAAATATTATTGTTAGTCTAAGGCCTATTCTAGAGATCGCACATGCTGGGAGCACCTCTTGCAAAATTGAATGCTATGTAGACACGTGGTACTCTAATGAGATTCATTGTGGATGTATTGAAGACTTAGATTTGGGTTTTGATTTTTGTGGAGCAAAAGTGCAGCCTCGTCACCTAGGCTCACATTTCATTCTGATAGTCTACCAGATTGGAAGGAATAATCCTTCAATTCTTTAGGAGTAGATAAACTTGTGTTTTTTTTTTTTTTGCACAGAATAGGTTTTGCAGTGGTTCATCATTGTGGAAATTGTTGGGTGACCTCTCTTAACTGGTTATTTATGATCTTTTAACTGGAACATTGTACATGCAATAAAGAAGATTACTGATTGTTTTTAAATAGAACATTTTCACATATGTAAGCTATTTGTTTTTTGCGTGTTCTATCTGTACTTTTTGTGATCATGAAAATATGCAACACTAAAGACATGTTATTTTGTTTGCTTTATCCTTATTGCCTTGTTGAAAGCACAATCTGATTATACTGAACTTTTCATATAAATTTTAGGCTTTGAGTAGCCAAAAAGTCAGCCAGGTGCTTTAATAACTATTGCATTGGATCTTCTATCAATGTTATTGAAGGTCAATAATGGCCTTTCTATGACTCTAGTGTGACGCTCCCCGAACCTATACGATGCTCTCATCATATAAATACGTGAAATTCCCCTCCCGTGGCAACTCAATCACCACGGAAAGGCCTTCCGTCTGACTCGGACCACTTATGATGGCCAAGTGTCCGGGTGAAGGGCACGGAGGTGTCATTTATCTACGCCTTCTATGGGATATCCTATATGGCAGAAGCGTACGTACATGTTAACACTAGCGACAATACATATAAATAATATGCCACTACGAAGGGCGGCCCATCCATCATCCATACGAACAACAATATAACCAGGGAAAAAATTCAGCATACTATATATTTTTTCATTAAAAATGGTTTGGCTATTTTTTTAAAACTTTATAGTATTTTATGATATACATTTGGCTAATACATTTTGACTAACATAACATATAAAATACATCATATTTGATGGTTCTACCCTGGGCTCAGACCCAAGGGGGTCGACTGACAGTCAAGGTCTTCGGATAACAACAGACAGAATCATGACAATGGCGTTGGCTGGTATAGAATAATGGCTAGGGTTGTCCACTCCATCCGCCCCTCCTGTGCACACTTTGCAGATAGGCTGAAACATGCTATGGCGTGATTGTAGTCTTTCAAAGACGTAATCCCATGGAATCACCCCATAAGACTCTTCCAGGTTGCATCTCTCCAGTCCGATAAGGCGGGAATGGGACAAGTCCCTTCCCAAGCACAATGGTTCCATGGGTGGCGACAGGATGGAGAAGCCACTGGAAACACGCATCCGTACCCGACTTAAACGCCCCCAGAAGGTTAACACCAAGCCCCCAGGACGTCCCTATAGGACGTTGCCTGCAAGACCCAGGGGATGTCAGGTCTATACTCGGCCCACACACGGTGACAAACTATAAGTCTAGCACACTGAGGGAACCTTACAGCGGCAAGGCTCCACTTCCATATCTCCATTGTGTCTGTTGTCTGGTGCTCAACCACAATATAACGTCCACAGATAGGTGGGCTCTTTGTGCACAGGTCGCATTTATTGGGATTTATGTGATCCTTGCTAGAAACATCTCTAATCCTACTAGCCTTTAGGTCTCTACCATCTCGTATCTTGCAAGCACAAGGGATGCAGCAAAAAAACTACCACAAGTTATAAATCCATCTATAATTCAAATAGAGCATCAATAAAACTTGGAAACTTGGGAGCACAATGCCAAAAGACTACTAGAAGAAGAAGGGTATTAGCTCTTCACCGGCTGGAAAGACAGAATTTCAAAATTGGGAGAGGAAGTGTGGGCTTAGCTTGCTACATAAGAAATAGAATAGCCGATAAGGCGTGTATTATAAACATGGATATTAATAAAAGATACATGGTTCTCAATATCATGTGATCAAATAGACAAGAACTCTCAATACTAATCTGCTACAATCCACCCAATAGTGATAAGCTAGAGTTATTGGGCTTGGAGGAGGTGATCATGAAGTGGAAGGATAAAGGCCCAATGATAGTGATAGGAGAACTCAATGCAAGGACAAAACAAGAACATGCACAAATGCCACTCTACGATGAGGCAGATCTATGGACAATGGATACAAGTGGAAAGACCGAAAAAATGGGGAGGAGTACAGCAGACAAGGAGCTTAACACAAGAGGAGAAATGTTGATCGAAATTTGCATGACAACTGGCATGATAATTTGCAATGGCCTACAACGATGGAAAGACTTGGGGGATTTCACAAGTCAGAACATACATGGGAAGCGCATAATGGAGAGGCGCATAATGGGGAGCGCATAAGGAAGTGTTGATTTTGTACGTGCAAAATACAATTATGAGGGCTCTCGCTGCCCTACGTCACCCCCGTGTGAATATGCATCCAAACCAAAGGGGGTTTAAGGGGGATTTTAATTTAAATATGTTGGACCCAATGGTTGTGTTAATTAATGTCAATGGTAGTTATGTGTTGGTTGTTAATGTCAATGGTTGTTATGTGTTGGTTGTTATGTGTTGGGGGATTTAATTTTTATATGTTGGATCTTAATGGTTTGTGTTGCAAAAAAAAATTTTTGGCCCCTTCGGGGCCTTAGGGACGCCCCCGTGTGACAAAAACTTTAGAATTCAAACCAGAAAAAAACTAGATTTCATTTGAGGCTTTCATCACCTGTAGCTTTTGAATTTCATCACAATAAAACAAATAGAACATAAGTAAAAGTTACCATAAAGATAGAGCGGATTGATCTCATTATTCTGAAAGTCATAAAGTTTGCAACACCCATACACAAACATTTTTCAAAAACATTTTTCAACTGGAATTTAACAGCTGCCTTTGGCCTCCATGGATTCTTGTGGTGAGAAACCAAAGTGGGAAACTTTTCTGCTTGTTAGCACAAGGATCTAGAAGCCTTGGAATTTGCTTAATAACTGCCTCAAAATCTAAAAATGCATGGTAATTTTTTGCAACCTTCATTCGGAATGAGCCATAAAACAATATCCAATAGCGCAATCCTGTATTAATCAGCTGGTAGGATGTGAAAGCCTACCAAACCCGGCCGAAAAATTGTTGTTTTAGCATAGATAACTTAACCAACAATATCCATATCATATACTATCAAAAAGATCTCGAAGAGAGCTTTCCAACGCAATAAAAATCATCTCAAACAGAGCTCTGGGTCAAAAGTTATGATAAGAAATGTGTTGCCGGCGGGGAAACTGCACTACATGCGCCCTTCAAGCACACACACACAAAAAGAGGGCTTTTGTTGTGAGCCATTGGTTGTTGACTATTATGCACCACACGCACAAAAAGAGGGCTTTTGTTGTGAGCCATTGGTTGTTGACCATTATGCACCACACGCACAAAAAATGGGCTTTTGTTGTGAGCCATTGGTTGTTGACCATTATGCACCACACGCACAAAAATGGGCTTTTGTTGTGAGCCATTGGTTGTTGACCATTGGAAAAAAAAAAAGGCTAAAATCAATGGCTCAGAAATGGTGCACTCTAGATGTACCCATCAGCCTAAAGTCGAAACACTAAAGCACATCCACGAGGCTTGCATGTTCAGCCCCTAAAATAAAAAGAGGGCTTTTGTTGTGAGCCCTTGGATGTTGGACCATTGAAAAAAAAAAGTTAAATCAACGACTAAGAAATGGTGCACTCTAGATGTACGCATTAGTACATCCATTCGAATACGCCATGAAATCTTAGGAAAACCTTTGTGAAAAGCGTACAAAAACACAAAAAAAACCCCCTGTTATTATGCTACATATTGGATTATCACTAGAGTTGTCAGGCAATGGACCAAAAATGGTGCATTTACACTGTTCACTTTAAAATTCATATAAAATCAATGGCTCAAAATTCAACAAAAGCCTTGCTAGAAGTTCATATATGGCAGTCATATTCCATATAAAAAATACTTAAAAATATATCTACCTCTATTCTTGAAAGTTATGCTTATGTGAATCCAAGGGGGTCATGCCAAGACTGCCTTATATTTACATAAGGTAAAACTGTCTTAATGAAACGATTTTTTTGAATTTTTTCAGTATTTTCTTATTTTTCTATGCAAGTTAGAGAATACAATACAAAAAACTGCACCTCATTTTGAGGTATGAGAAGGAAGATAGAGTGGGTCAAAACTGTTTTCTGTCTTCTGTGGACCAATAATGGTTCCCAGAAGGCTGTTCTCGAATCAAATCTCTAACTTTTTCCAATAAATGAATTTTGGCTTGGAATTTGGAATATAAGTAGTAAACAAGTTGTTTCATTCTAGAAAAATGTTTATTGGTCTTGATTTCTATGTTTTGGTTTATTCATACAATTTTTAATACGATCGACTAATAATTTATGTCTATATTGAAGAAGAAAAAGAAGAATGATTCAAGTTCGTTCTTCAAAAAATTATAACATGAAAGCTTATAACAATATGAGATAAATGCAAAAAAAAAGCACACAAAACGAGCATAGCACTTGTTCTAAAAAAATCAAGAAAGATTTCTGTCCTGAGACCATTATTGGTCCACAGTTTATTTAAAATTCAAGAACTTCCTCATGTTAATCGATTGCAATGTGAATTTTTGGAAATGAGTAGTTCATGAGTTACTCTATTCATTAAAAATATGTCACACACATATTTTGTTGTTTGAATTAAGGATTTTAGCATCAACTTCAAATTATTTGCTAAATTACGTCTTTCATGAATTTTGAAGCATATGCTTTGAGTTGTGACCTTCAAAAGTTATATTCTTAGAACATAACAAGTTGCAATATGAAAGCAATAAGAAGGGAATACTGTTAAATGGTATTATTATAAAAAAGTAAAGATAATCTGCTATGTCCGCGACCGTTACTGGTCCCAATGGCTTAGGCCCATTATAAAACCAAGAGTATCACCATCTTAATCCATATTGATCTCAATTTCAGAACATAAGACACATGCATAGTACTCTAATTGATAATATTAGTTGGTTGTGAAATTGCCTCATTAGGTGTAATCTTGAGGCATAAGTAAATTGAATCTATGAGGATTGCTACTCATCCCTTATGCTATAGAAATAAGAATTCATCATTATCATTGTATAGATGATAAATGAATAATAAATGTGGTTGTTTATAATATTTAGAGAGATGATATTAGATAGCAATTTGTGTAATTATGGACCATAAATTGTCAATGGCGATTTGTATTTAACTCTTGCATATAGCAAATTATTTTAACATGAAATTAGAGATCTATATTACTAAGGAAAGCTTGCATCCATAAAAAAATATAGCACATATCATGAAAGATGATCTACATGCATTATTATCATACTTAACCTACAATACTTCTGGCAGCAAACACAGTAGTAAGTTTATGATAACAAGAGCGAAGTAGACTTTTTTTGTGTTTTTTGCAACATATGATATCAAGAACCTCAATGCACATGTATTATCATATGTGAGTTGAAAAAGAGTGTTAGCTTGATTAAATAATTCAAATTTTGACAACTCTAAGTATTGACCATTAATGGTCCATGGATATTTATATTTAAATCGTGCAACTACTATGTCATTTTGACATGAAATTTGAGATCTATGTTGCCAATGAAAGCTTGCATTCATTAAAAATATAGCATTCCCTAAAAGATGAACTTATATGTACAATTAGCATACTTAAACTCCAATACCGTGTGGTCACAAACACAACCAAATATAGAGAATGCATGATTAGCTACTAGATATAGGTTGATAAAATTATAATCTACGTAGATATAAGTGTAATGCATAACGTGCATCCATAGTTACCCATCCAAAGATGATATACGAGTTTTATTAAATCATTTTAGATTTATTTTTGTCCTGAATTTTATATAAGAGATTCTTTAGTCAATATTGAAATCATTATAACTTATGAATGCTTCAAAAAAACATCGGATTATAGCCCTTAGAGTCAACAACTTATGGCCACAAGAATTAGGCCAAAACTTGTAACAGTAAGAGAGAAATAATTCATACCCTCAAACAACCTTTTTGAGCAAAATTGGGTATGGGGACTTCATCTAACGTCATATAATAATGAAAAAACTTGGGAACATGCAAATTAATATGTTTTATCATTAAAAATCATCTGCTTTTGATTTTAATAAGGTTTGGACCCCTTTGTGCTAGAAAACACGAAGAATGCAGTTCTGGACTAGTACGGAAACTGCTAAATTGTATGAGGTTTGGACAACCACCACAAGATATGGGTGAATCCATTGGTCATGAAATTCTTGTAGATCATAAAGAATCAAGTGAAGATTCAAAAGGTGGTGGTAGATTGCAAAATGGAGAAGTTCATCTCTAGATATATGGGTTTAAGTGGCAGAGGTACAATGGACCAATTTTAGTCCATGGACCGCAGATGGTCCAGTGGACAACTCTAGTGTTATGTGATAGTGAATGAAATGACAGTACCAGAAATAGGAAGCATCGAACTGATGGAATGGCCGACATGGAAGAGGAAAAGCCATAGACCATTACGGATCAAATTATACAACCAAGAAGGGGACAAACCGAGACAGGAAGAGGGAAAGGTAGAGCAGAATTAGTAATACGGTACAAGAAGGACAGGTCAGAGCAATTCCAAAATAGGGTCCAAGGGGAACTCAATAGACATGAATGGAGAAATAGTGACCCGAAGGAGAGGGGAAACATCCTTAATGATATCCTGGTGAAAGCAGCGAGGATGGAATTTGAAATCATGAAAAAAGCAGGGAGAACAAGGGCATTCACCCCTTCAATCTGGTATGATGATGAGTGTAGACAAAAAAAGAGAGGGACAAGAATGGCAAGGGGAACAGCAGAGTACCAAGACGAGAGAACTAAGTACCTAAAGATGCTAAAAGTGAAAAGGAACGCGAACCTACTACACCGGTAATGGAACCTCGCCAGGATGCTAAAAAAATAGCCGAAGAGGTTCTGGACAAAACTAAAAAGCAGGAAAGGGACAGGGCAGGAGAAGGGATGAGAAAGGAAGGGATAGACTGGGAACAATACTTAGATAGATTATACAAGACAGTGGCAGCGCCAATAAAAATGCCGAAAGAAAGACATGACCCATGTTTTACAGCTCAAGAAGTGGGGGTAGCGCTACAAAAACAAGGCACCTGATCTGTATGGGCTCACGGCAGAAATAGAGATTTTCAACAGGATAGTACATATAGGACTGCTGGAGAGATAGAAGTACAACAGGGTAATACTTTTGCACAAAGGAGGTAGCATCGAGGAGTTGGGGAATTACAGAACGATTATGGTTAACTCCATATTTGCCAAATGGTTTGGAAAGGTTCTGGACTATAAGCTGAAAAACTGGGTAGAAACAGGCCAACTGAGGATACAAGGGCAGGCTGGATATAGGCCAGACCACTCCAATGCAGACCATTTTGTAACATTCAGAATATTAATCGAGCAAGCTAAGATCCGAAAAATGTAGATGATATGCTGCTTTGTGGATTTTAAAAAGGCATTCGACACAGTACCAAGAGAAAAAGTTGATACAAAGACTAATAGGGATGAAAACACCGGAAGGACTGGTCGGATCTATCGCTCGACTATATCAGAGGGTATATGCAAAAATGGAAGAGGAAAGCAATGCTATTGATAGTGATATGGAGGTAAAGCAAGGTTGCCCCATCTCACCCACATTATTTGGAATATACATAGATGCACTACATGAATTTATTGTGGAAAAGCAAGGACATTTAGATGCACCAAGCCTGGGGAACACCAAGGTACCAATAATGCTATACGCAGACGATCTAAGCATGATGGAAATAGAGGAATGCATCAAACGTTGACCATACTAGAGGAATTTTGTACCGAAATAGGGCTCACGGTGAACCTCACCAAGATGAAGATAGTGATGTTTGGAATTAATGGACTGGAGAATTTGTTGCATGATACCTATTGCATTTGATGGTTTGTCTGGAATGTTAAAAGTGGTCTTCTTATCTGGCTTCTGGTAGACAGGCTGCTGGGGAGGTCCAGGGCTAGGAGAACGTGCTTTGTAAGGTGCATAAGCCTTGCCTTGGCCAAAAGTGGAGGAACGCTGATAGAAAAACTTGGAGGTAACCTCATTCAGGCTAAGTGCTTTGGCCTCTGCTTCGGCCACTGTTCTAGGATCAATAGCGCGTACCATCTTCCTAAGGCTTGGGGATAACCCCCAATGTATCCTTCAACCGCGCGACGCTCCATAATACCTGGGACATATAGGCTTGATTGGTTGTTAGACTACTTTTGTATGGATGACCTTCGTAAATCATTTCCTATTTGATTCATACACACATGTCATCTATAAACTACTTTTTCTTTATGATATAGACGGCATAAGGAACCCTCCCTGAGCGACTCCAGTGGACCGGGGGCGATTAACTCCCGAGAAGGAACCTGCACTTATAAAGCACCAAATGGCCGAGCTCCAGGCTTACGTCCTACAAAGAAACCCTTCATCTATGGTTCTGGAGTATGGGCCCCAGGTGCCAGTAGTTGAGGTTAATCAAGGGCGCCCCCACCTGGACTGGGCCATCATGCTGCTACACCGACACGGAAGAATCCCCTCTTCATCTGATACTAGTTCCGATCCCTCTGATTCCACGGATTCCTCAACTTCATAGGAAAATCATGCCAAGTCCCATAAAAAGGACTACCAGAAGATGGTTGACTCTGCCATCACCAGTATATGGAAGAATCACAAGCTTGCGCAATTCTCGGGCAAGTCCAGGTTCGGTGTTAATGCTGAGTCATGGGTTGATGAAATGTAGGAATTTGGTAAGTGATATGGTATGACCGAGAAGTATATTGGTAAGGTGGCGACCATCAATATTACAGGATCTGCGAGGATCTGGTGGAAGGGATATGCTAGGTCTCATGGCCTCACTAGGGGCAGATGCAGGTTCAAAATTTTCACAAAGGCATTTAAACCTTACTATGTTCCAAGGGCGCATTGATGTCAGCAAATACAAACCTTCTATCGCTCAGAACAGAGGGCCATGTTTGTGCAAACCCACACAGACGAGGATTTTCCCTGTTTATTTTTCTCTACCTGCCCTTTTCTATCCTCAAATTGTGACTCCCCATTTTGAATCTTGCTAGCGTGTCCCTCTTAGCCTTTCCTATTGCTGTCCTTATACAAGTTCTGTCCTATTTCCCTGTTCGGAATTAACACATCTAGTAGCCATTGTTCTTTCGGTCATCCTACCCTTTTTCTTAACCAAGCTTCTGTTACTTTCTTCATCCAACTGTCCTCCCACTTCCCATGTCACAATATGTCGCTGAGTTCCATTCCTAGGTCTCGCATCCATTGTGCCACTTCCCTGAACCATCCCTGTCCTGAAATGAGGTGCTGTCTGGCGCATTCTTGTATTGCTACTGTCGATAGCTTGTTTGGATTATTTGCGCTATTGTCTTTCAGCAGACATCGGATAGTTCGTTCCCATACCCGTACTTCCATCGGCCTCTCTCCTGTCTCATACACCATGGTTGTTATTGGTGTGTTTGTTCTGACCTTGAATTCCTGAATGCACCATTGCCTCAGGATCTCCTCGTGTTTTTCCCATTTCTCCTTTGCTAGACCGGGCCCCCATGCCTCTGACCCATACAGTTCTGTGCTTGCCACTAATGTACTGAATAGATATGATTTGATATCCCAGTCAATGACTCTGCTTCTATTGCAATCATTTTTCCTCAGATAGAAACTACCAATCACCGCCTAGAATTGCGAGTTTGCCCCTTTTGACTATTTTCTAGTACCATGAGTGTCGTATTCTAGATACTTGTACTCTGCTTCTTCCTTGAGTTCTGATCTCAGGTATCTAACAGATGGCAGAATAATAGTATTCCACAAACTTTTCAGCCCACGTGGAGAGGAAGCAGTACAGATGCTGATAGCACTTTCGGGGTTTGGCATGCACGCACGGCTATCAGAAAAAGTCGACCACGTAATTTTGGTAAAGCGCAGAATCGCCTTGAGCATCTTCGACTTCGCGGTACCCCATCTTCGGCAGGGCAGGTTGGCAGTAACGGCGGCCCATACCTCTGATAGACGGGTGGAAGAGCTAGTCTTAGCTATCCGAGGGGGATTATCGAGGGATATACTCCGGAACTTGGGACGTACAGTGGGTACAGTTCAAGTGAAGAAATTCCTTGAGGATCACCCATCCTATCAGTGAATCAATGTAACGGGAATCATGAGCGGCTATGCGGGCATTATCTCCTTGAAGGAGGTTCCAGTTGGGCACCGATCATCAGAGCCTCCAATATATTTTCACGCAACCCCATCTTAACCTTCTACAACAAGGTGGTGGATGGAATTCTTAGAGGAATACGACTTTGAGGTTGTCTATAAGCCGGACAAGCATAATATTGTTGCCAATGCCCTTTTTAGACATCCTTTGGTGACTCGCACACATTGTAATGCCATCTCTCACCAGTGAGTTTGGAAAGACAATTGAGTAGGTTCTGCCTACAGATTTTGAATTTTCGAAAGTCTGGCAAAGTTTGTCCAAGGATGCTAGGACAGACAAGGAGCGTGAAGCTTTTCGTCGATAAAAAGGAAGGTAAACCTCCTTTATTACAAGAATAAATTATGTGTGCCAGAAACATCAAAGGTTCAGAAGCTTATTCTCTATGATACACGTAATAGTCCAATAGCTGAATGTACAGGGTTCATGAAAACCTATTTCAAGATTAGATCCAGCTACTTTTGGCTTAGAATTAAGAAGCATATTGCCAGCCACATTAAACAGTGCCAGCTTTATCAACAAACGAAGGCAGAACAGTTGCAGATTCTAGGGGAATTAGAGCCGTTGGAAGTTCCCAATGCAAAATGGGAAGTCATCACCATGAATTTCATTGTGGGTCTTCCATGTACTCTTAGGGGATTTGATACCTTGATGGTAATGATCGACAAGCTCTCAAAGATGGCACATTTCTTGCCATGTCGCACCACTAATATCACCTTAGATACGATACTATTGTTCGCCAAAGAGATTTTTTGCCTTCATGGCATGCCATGCAACATCATTTAGGATCGTGATCCTAAGTTTGTTAGTGCATTTTGGAAGGATTTCTTTGGCACTATACAAACCAAGCTCGCCATGAGTACGTCATACCATTCTCAAACTGATGGTTAAACAGAGCGCACAAATCGAATCATTGAGGATATGCTACGTAACTATGTCTAGAACAAGCAGTCGCAACGATAAGTGATAGATCCGGCAGGGATCATGCAGGGGTTGGGGGCTAGATGCATCCTAGGAATGGGGATGGGAATATAGGCAGGATAGGACGCGTTTGCCTACGGCTATAATGGAAATGATGCTATTCCTTATGCCGAGATGAATAGCAGGCCTTAGGCATGATAGGACTCCCTTTTTCTTTGTTTTTCTTTCTCTTTTTTTTAAAGGGGGTGGTCCATTCAATCATATTAATTTTTGTGAGTATTGATGTACTGTGATTCTGCAGGCCAGTAGCAGTTATCTAGGTGCCTACAACTTCTTAGGGGTCATTGAGTGTCCATGTTCTTGTTTTCATATATGTTTTCTCTTGGAAATGCTATGTTCTACCAGTTATGGTCCACTGAGGGCCAACGTTGTGCTTTATATATGTCTTATCTTTAAGTGTTGTGTGAAGGACTATGGTTCTAAACTATATTCATGAATGATCTATCTATGTAACTACTGACCTACATATGTTGCTTCAGTAACTTATGCTCTTCGTACTTTTGCCACTTAACCAAAATGCTGAGAACATCATTACTTTTTTTTTTTTTTTTTTTGGGGGTATGTGGCATTCCTCATATTTATATAATATACATATAAATACTATGACCTATCACCATGGGTATTTTGGAGCCATTATGGATTAAACTAAAAGGGTTTAGCTCTTCTAAAATGTCGGCTAATTAAGCTAATTATTAACAAAATGCCTAACTAATTATTATTAATTAGTATAAATTAACTAGTAAGGTGAGGCCACTTAGACCAACTCGATTGGCCTAGGCTACTTGCCTATATGGAAGGCAATCAAGTGGGTCTCCAACCCCAATTCTGCCCCAAATCGATTTGGCAGGATTTGGTGGTGGAGGAGCTGCTTGATCATCCCTAATTAGACCAGCTACATGGAGACCTTAAGAGATAATGGCTAGGTTAGTACTTAGATAGTTTGAGCTTCTAGCTAACCCTTGTATATTTAGTTGTATGGTTAATCTTTATTTCATGCTATAATTGAGGTTATAGATGGATGGATGGATGGATGGATGTATGATGATTGCTCTCTTTCTGTTCCTTACTTGGGTTTTGGGCGAGGGGTAGAGACCTAAAAGCTATGTAGAGGTAGAGCTAGAATCCCTTAAATTCCAATAAATGAGGTCTGTGCACAAGAGGCCACGGCTGTGGATGCTATGCCAAGAATGAGCACCATATAATGGCTATTGGGGCCCTAATGTACTCTTATACTCGGTCACTGCATGTGGCCCGAGTATGGGTCTGGCACCCCGGGTGCGTGTAACATCCGGCAGACGCCCTGGTGTCTTAAACCGATAGATTTGGGTGGGGGTAAGTCGGGTAGGGATGCTTGGGTGCCCGTGGTGCCACGATCCTCTAGCGCACCCATGGAACCATTGCACTTCGGGAGGGGATTCATCTCTGACCTGCCTCATCGGACCTGGGAGATGTAACTTGGAGTAGTCTCATAGGGTGAATCCATGAGATTACGTCTCCGGGAGGCTACGTTCATGTCGTAGCATGTTTCAGCCTATCTGCAAAGTATGCACCGGAGAGACAGATGGAGTGGACTACCCTAAACATTGTTCTATGCCAGTGAATGCCGATGCGATGATTCCATCTGTTGTTATCCGGAGGCCCTGAGTGAGAACCTTCTTTTCCGATGCATTTGCTATGTGTATTGATATTGTGTGATGTCGTCTCATTGATGGATGGACCACCCTTCGTGGTGGCATATTATAACAACCAACACATAACTACCATTAACATTAATTAACACAACTATTAGGTCCAACGCATTTAAATTAAAATCCCCCTTAGACCCCCTTTGGTTTGGGTGCATATTCACACGGGGGGTGACGTAGGGCAGCGAGAGCCTCTATAATTATATTTTGCACGTACAAAATCAACACCATATAGTATTTTGGTTCAAATCTTATAGTATTTTGCAAATCTTGTTACACAGTATAGCAAATTTTGTACTTGCATACCCCACAAATGAGGAACTTTACGTACGGTGTAGATTAAGGAATAAGAGGTGAATATGCCTATCCAACAGCTCTCGTTGCCCGGAGTCACCCCCCGTGTGAATATGCACCCAAACCAAAGGGGGTCTAAGGGGGATTTTAATTTAAATGCGTTGGACCTAATAGTTGTGTTAATTAATGTTAATGGTAGTTATGTGTTGGTTGTTAAAAGCAAACATATGTAAAAACATGTAAAACATGCAAAACATGTAGCAATATGTAATAAATAATATGCAATATCTAATATGTGCCGTGGTTGATGCCAGAACATGGATAACAAACCTATTCACAGTGTCGTATAACAACAACATTTTAAGATATACATCAATAAATGTCATATAACAACAATGTTTTAAGATATACATCAATAAATGAAATGCCTTGTGGAACAATGGATATGAAGAGTAACTGCAATATCTAAAATATTTGTGCATGCAATCCAATCCACGTGAACAAAATCCCTGAATGCAGTGCCGAGTTATAGCCATTTTCCTTTTTGAACACCATGCTTCAAGCCTTTGCATATATTTAAAATTCTGGCTTTCTAGCTGCAAATATTTGCAAGAGCTAATAATTCTATAAGCAAAATTGAAATACTGCCACGATTGTCACTGTAGAAGGTACCCATTAAAGAGAGAAACAAGAATTGCTTATTAAATAAGGAGCTCTTGTGAACAAGTTTTTTCGACTTCCCTTCATCAAACTGAACAGCACTAGAAGCTGTGAAACATGGCTTGTTTGATCTTCAAAGATCTGCAAATCGTTCAAGTTGTATGCCTGGGATAAGTTCTTGCAATGCCATTGTCCTCTAGTTCAAGTGCTGCTTCTCTTCCAAAAATACAATACAAAATGTAGAAACAAACAGACCCTTGGTATTTAATCCCAGAGTAATGCGTAGGCAGTATCAATATAAGAGAGCCTAGGACATGTAGATAAGAATCAATAGCGCCATAATACATAATGCTAGTGCCCATATAGACAATCAATTATTTGCACTTACCAGATTTCGTGTGTTTGCAATGCCTCTCTCTTGTTTTTAAATGGATATTCCAAAGAGTCTCCACGGTTGATTGCTAGTACAATGGATGTAAAGAAGTAACACCGCAAACTTGACTGTCATCACGATGAGACAAATTAGAATATCTTGGATACATAAAAGGTGCCATAAGAACAAACCAACGGATCAATGCATTTGCTAAAGAAATACGGGGAGGAATTTTGAACAAACGATATATGTTTTCAGCTTGAGTGGAGTGTTGATTCAAAATTGCCATTGAATAGATAATGGAAGATGCACATAATCAATAACGGGCTATGGTTTTTCTATCCATGCCTTCAATCTAGAAAATTATCTTACATATTCCTAGGAAAAATCCCCTTTTCGCACGACCTATGTTTGAGGTGTGTTGAAATAGAATGAAGAATGTTGCGTCTTTTCAAAAGAACAATGATTTTGTATAGTCGCCTTGAGATATTCGTGGTTCTCGAGCTCCGGCCTTCGAGATAATGCAGCTATGGGCTCTTTGGAATACAATGAAACAATTCAACTCTTATAGATGTTAAGAAGATCGCCCCATCACAAAAGGATCGACATGCATCATTCCAGAACTTAAGCAGAGCCGTGGAGCGAGGGGGGGAACTGGAGCCGAGCTCGCTCCTTCGCAAGGAAAAACAAGAACAAAAAAGCAAAAGCCGAACCCCGCCGAATGTGCTCGGCATATTGGAGCCGAAGCTCGCATCTTCGGCCGGACTTGTTTTACGCTCCAAAATCATTTTGCAAACCCCGATGCCAAGCAACCGGTACTGTGAAAGCCGTCAACACACGGAGAAAGATGTAGCTATTGAACCCATAAACAACAAACGGCTTACCACGAAGCAATGGCTATGAATGACATCCGGCTTCAAAAACTCAAAGCTTCATGAGCTTAATCGGCACTCTCAAGGTCCAAGCCATTTTGTTTGCGCTTATATGCCACAAAGCGAACCACTATATTAGCTTTTGAACTACATTATTTCTTTGGAGACCGGGTCGATGTGCATCTTCATTTATCACAAGTAGGGCCTGACCAATGTAGGAAGATAGAAAATGAAAGCACCGAAGTTTAACTTTAGCTTTGCCGACAGAGATTACTTTCGCCCATCCACTCCAACTACACCACCCACAGATGTAGATAGTATGCATGATGAAGCTCGATGTCCCAAGCCATCGAAGAATTAGATCGAGGAAGAATTAGATCTTTGTTTACTCTTCATCTTCCCCCATACGAAACCCTAAACCCATCAGCCCTAAAGTCTAAAACACTAAAGCACATCCACGAGGCTTGCATGTTCAGCCCCTAAAATAAAAAGAGGGCTTTTGTTGTGAGCCCTTGGATGTTGGACCATTGAAAAAAAAAAGTTAAATCAACGACTAAGAAATGGTGCACTCTAGATGTACGCATTAGTACATCCATTCGAATACGCCATGAAATCTTAGGAAAACCTTTGTGAAAAGCGTACAAAAACACAAAAAAAACCCCCTGTTATTATGCTACATATTGTGTGCTGGGTGCTAACATGTATATACGCTTCTGCTATATAGGATTTCTCATACAAGGTGTGGGACGAATGATGCCTCCGTGCCCTTCACCCGGACACTTGCCCATCATAAGCGGTCCGAGTCAGACAGGGGCCTTTCCATGGTGATTGAGTTGCCATGGAAGGGGAATTTTCCGTATTTATATGATCGGAGCATCATATAGGTTTGGAAAGCGTCACAAACTAAGTCTGGCATGCGTTAGTTTGCAAAGATTTTGGGGCCAACATCTTGAAGATTTGAGGTGCAAAAACTTGAGATTGTTATGTAAAATCAAAGTAGGATTATGAACCTCAAGTAAATCACAAAAACAACTCTTTTTCATTATTTTAGTCCCCCCTCCCCCCACAAATGGGGGGAAGGGATTCCACTTTTTATACGTTTGGTATACATCAAACACCATGAGCCAAAATTGAATCTTGTCTCAAGTTGGTATTGATTCTTAAACACTTCACAACATTTTGTCTTTTAATGAACTCTTTCATAAGTTCAAAAGTAAATCTTGTGCTTTTGCCAAAATTCAATGATATCCCATTGGAGCTGGAGTGTCCTTTAGTTCCTTGCCTTGTCTATGGATATCCTGCAACATTTAATAAATGAATGCAAGTTAACATTTACTTCCTATGTTTATTAGAGAAGAAAATAATAGAACAAATTATATAAGGTAATGCTTACAGCAGCAAAATGGTTGACATCCCGATGATGAGCTTCATCAGCCCTGATAACCTTAACAACATCGTCAAGCCTAGCATCAGGAGGGAGACGCCAATAATCGATGGCTATGGCAGGGGCCTTAACATTAGGGATATTTCCTTTTTCAATCTCACTAAGGAATTGGGTATAGGAATAAACTGCTTCTTCTTCCAAATATCCAACAATTCTATGAGCAAGTTGCGGATACAATACATAGATGAGAAAGTAGCCATTGAAGAAGATTCCTTGTGTTACAAACACGATGGCTCTTTCATACCATTTGGGTTGAACTATCTCCATGAATGTCATGAGATGCATTCTCTCATTTTCTGCCTCTTCTAGTAGGGTCTTGATCCATCCCCCACTTTGTTCAAATCTTCGTATAGATCTACAATGTAGTAGCATTCCTCCTACCATTCCTGGCACTGCTGCTACAGTTTCTAGCATGACTGCGCGACATATGTATTTTTTCTGTGCATCACAATCTCAAGATATTGACTTGAAATAAATTTAATTGAGTGAGTTTACTAGTTTGCATCATTAACAGTGCATTGCATATGTTAATTGTCTACTACATTCTATCATGCAATGCTAGTGTTGAATGAGCTTTATTACTTCGTGGCTAGGTTACAAGACTACCTTAAATGTGGAATTTATTCCCTTTTTCATATTTTAAAATTAAGTTCAACCCACCTTGAAAAACAAATCTGTAGGTATTCGCATTAGCTTCACAATCTTGTAGGCAATCTTGTCTACAATCTTCTTTGGCTCGTGATGTTTGCTTAGATCCACATTAATGTCCGCATTATATGTGTCAGAGGGCTAAGTTCAAAAAGAAAAGTATACATCAGCAAGTGAAAATGATATGATATTTGGGGGGGGGGAACGTGAAGAACATGAACCTTGAAGCACTTCCAAGGCCAAGCTTTTCCGTCTGGACCTGTTGGAGAAGAATTTTGGCCCCAATACGAAGAAAATTCTATCTCCTTGTCCTTGATTTCTTGAGGAGTACTGGAAGTGCTAAAATTTATATTCCATAAAGCCGCAAGTTGAGAAGAGCGAGGATGAAAAGGTTGAAGATATGCCTTTGCGACAACTCTTAAGGTAGTGGCCCGTGCTAGCTTTCTCAACATTGCTAACTTTTGGGATAAGGCGAAACATAGAGCTTGCAAAATCTGTATCAAAACAAAAATCTATTCATTCTCCATTGGACAAAAAAGGTTGGGTGGTGTATGATTTTAAAGAAACATTTCATTAGCGAGTGATGTTATAGTTAGAACTTAAATTTGAAATCTAGATTCCAAACTATTGACAAAGAAATGAGGGAAGGGTGGGAGAGTGTGTGTGTTGTGGCAGAAAACACTGACAACTTTACTTCAAGGAGCGATTCCAAATTAATTTGAGAACATTTTATGAATCCTTAAGATTCTTTCTATTTTCCAAAACTTGCCAAGGCAATCTAAACATTAACAGGTGTATTTGAGTTTTTTTGAACTTTACTTTGACCTAGATTTGAAATCTTTTAAAAATCTAAAAAAAGGATAACATTTTATTTTTATTTTTTTTGAAATATTTATGTGAGTTTTATCCTCCATAGATACTGAATGGTATTTAGGACTCAATGTAAGAAATACAACATGAAAGATTAAAATGCCCCCGCCCAGAAGGGTTTTAAAGAACAAACTCCTGATAATAATAAGCCTGACAAGGAATATGTACATGTCAATCTGCCTGTTCATGTCATGTTACTCAAACACCTCCAGAATATAACATGCAAGTGGAAGCATTTCATATGTCTATGAAGTGCATGCAATGGTTGATTCGATGTGAACAACCTAATATATGTTGCTCAAAAGCCTTAAATGTTGGACAAATCCAAAGTATATAGCGTTCATTTTTCTAAGCTCCTGCTTGACAAACTCATATATGCTGCATTTCAGCTCGTGTATTCGTCTCAACTTTGACATTTTGTGAATAGATACAATGACTCTATGCCTCATGCTGCTCAGTGGCCAGTATTGGCTGAATTGCTTTTTCAGGCTACTGATATCACAAAAGTTTGCATATGATATTCAAGTATTCATTCAAGCGAGTGAGCTTTGTAGTCTGATTGACCTTGCTATGCTATTCTTGAACGGTCCATTGAGGGTCAACCTTAGTGCTTCTTCAAAGCAGGGTTTAAGTCATTATCAATCCATTGCAAATGTATGTACAATGTTTGCCATTGAGTGCCTTCTATGTTCACCATCTGTTGGCAATATATGTGATGCTTTGTTGAAGAGGAGGATACTTCATCTTTTGCAAAAAATGGGGTTATAGAGTTGACTACTAATGCACAAGTCAAGAAGGCTCCAAAATCATACTGCCAAACGATCCCACGTGGCTTTTACCATCACCAAAATTGACACGATCAATATTTGGAATAAATATGCCTCATAAACTTATGCTTTATGGTAGTTATTCTAATAGCATACAAGATTAACATCACCTAATCACCCGTCTTTTTTCAGATACAAGCACTCAAGTGCATGTCAGTCTTGAATTCCACACAAAGATTCTAGTACATTAACTACCATAGTTAAGTAAGAAATTCTTAATTTAGCTTGTTTTCTTTATTATCATGAGAACATCTTTTGATGCATATATCATGGACGTGCAAGGTCCATCCCTCCCTCCCTCCCTCCCTCCCTCCCTCCCTCCGTGTGTGCGTGTGCCTGTTAGATTTAGACCACATATGCAATATTTTGAGTTTAAATCCCTTTATTGACAAAGTGAATAAAGAAGACATACTTTCTTAAAAAAAACTAGAATAGGGGAGGTTTGGGGTTGAGACAAGATGGGAGTGAAGTAAAAGAAAATGGAAAAGAGCAACCTATGGAGGTTTGCCCAAAGTTACTCATCTTGCTTTGCATTTTTTGTTACATTTTAGATCTTTTTAGACTTTGTTTGATTCGTGCAAATCTTATATGGTTACATAGGAGTGTATAAATCATTGTTGCCAGTGATACGTACACTTTCGTGAATGGTGTTGGCATGGAGTTGTAGAGACGAACTTTATAGAAAATTTGAATTGCCCGAATGTTTCCACTTCAAATGTTAGATGTATCTTGCTCTTGCATTTTCAAAAACAACAGACTCGTGAAAGAAACGTACTGCTAGTGGCCTTTTACAAGTATGAGTGATAACTAACATAATATTTTTACGAAACTTGTAGGATACAAAGCTGGAATGTCACGATCTTGGGCATATAGCAAACATATAACAAGTGAACAAAAAAGATTTGAACAAGCAATGTCGAGTGGGATTTTAGCCAAAGATTCAGAAATACATAGGAGGGTAAAACATGTGATTAAAAACTGCTTCGATTTATAAAAGTTAACCACTAGTTCCTTGTCTTGTCCAATTTCGATTGTGCTTTTTTTAGAATACTTAACCTTTGAAAGTGCAATAATTGAAATATCATAGAATAGAACAGATTTTTTAATGTCCAACCTGAATGCAACTTTTGCCAATTAAAGGAACTTAAATGAAGGACCTCTAAAGTTGTTTATTGACGCAACTCAAGCCTTTGCATGTAGGGAAGTAGAGGATATAAACTGGCTAAGTGACATGAGTGTTTGAATTTGCTAGAAAGAAATAAAGCAAACTGTTAAATAAATCAAGCAATGGAAAAAGTTTCAATAAACTTTGTGTATAATATTTCAAATATGCAAATTTGTGTTTGGTTGTCTGAAAAAGAGAACTAAGGTTGGGAGTAGGTCAAGGCTACACAGGGCAGATGACCTTTTCCTCGGGGAAGAAAACTGCTGCCCTACCACCCAACCTTATTGAAGATTGAGTGTAAGATTTGTTTCAGTTTTGTTACAAAAAGTTTTAAGCAGGTATTGGCTTTAAGTTTAGTGGGTATTAAAAAAGGTGCCACCGGGTTCTTGATTTGTTTCTATGTGCAAGATGATGGGAAGAAGCTTAAAATTTATTTCTGATAAGAGTGATTCCATCCTCCTGCAAACATGGTCAGGTACTTTTTTATCCCATGTTGTTGATCAGGTGAAACAAGCTTACATATAATATTATCTTTCTGCTATGTGCTAGTGACAAATAGGAAAAAGGATTTACCTACAGTGATATTCTCCACATGGTTTACTGTAATGAGAATTAAAATTTTCCTTGCAATCAATTTCGAGCTGCTGATGCTCATAATTATTAAATTTGTATAGGACAACCTTTTATGATCAGGTTCCTGCTTGAACAACTTACATAAGAAGCTATGATGGTTACTCGACTATTTATTCAAACTGCACTGCAAAGCTAAAAGGCCCAGCATTTCTACCTTAAAAATAGAAGTTATCTTGGCTTTAGCATGAAACCATATTTTAAATCTCCTCACCTTTCAAATCCCTCTTCTGAAGTCCAACTTGTTGATTTTGTTCAGATGTGCTAATATCTACGAAGGTTTTGAAGCAAAGGAAATGCATGTAGTATGATAAGATCCTGACTGGCACAAGAAAGCTCAAGATATTTTGTTGAAGAGAGCAGGTACAAAGTCGGTATATGGAGCATAACTAAAAGTAAAATCAAACACTCCTACCTTGCTTTAAAGCAAGTGTGAACGATCCTTGCTATTGACATGTCATTCTTCTTCCATTTGCAATCTTTTTAAAGAATGGCCATGCATCTAGGAGAGATGGATTACTCTGTGTATTTGGAGCAAGCAGGCTGCATGCATATCAGAGGCACACGTTTTGGCTATGTGAAATCAAACAGCATAAGAATATGGAGTAAAGGGCAAACAGGTGCAGACAAACTCTAATCAAGGGGCTACGTGTCAATGGCCATAACAGGAAACCCCAAGGATATGAGAGAAGCAGATATGGATATGGGGTGGCAATGGGACCTAAACGCAGAGCCAAGCTTTGGACCATTAAATAACGTCTCTGCCAAAGCTGAGGAAGGAAACGAGGGCATCATTTGAAACTATATCAGGGCGTAAGGACGATCTGGAGGAGATGTTCACAGAAAAATACCATAACCAAGGAGACATTCCAATAAACATCACCCTGATGAAAATGTGGACCCAATAGTCTGTGCCATAGCTGCAACGTACAATACCCTGGAGAAAAGAAATGTATCAAGCACGAGAATGGGCTAACATATGGGCACCCGCCTTCTGCATCCTTAACAGACATAGAACATTTCTTGGTTGTACATGCACAAAATCATCTCTTTTCTGATCAAGAATAATCAGAAGACTCAGTATGTAGTAGGACTGGCTTTGTCACTTGGATCAGAGCTATTCCTGAGTTTCTAATTCACTAAAGATACATCTCATGTACATGCTTCCAAAAGCCTAAGCATCAGGACAGAATCATGGCACTGCATTCTAGAAAAGTGCCCAAAGGCCAATAATTTCTCGCTCTTGCTTAGAAGATTAGAGATATCACTTGCATGTAAAAATATCAGCCAAAAATGGCTGATATCACGGCAAAGATTTTGTATGCTATATCATACTTACTTGCTCTGCTCAATTTACTATGTGTCAGATGCTAAAAAATCAACATGCATACTGTAAGAAGAAGTGAGGAAGATAACCCAGCAGAACATATGTTGCAAGAAGAGGAAGCGCAAAAGAAAAAAAAAACAGCTTCTTGAAATAGTGAAAATCAAGCAAGAGGTATTGGGCTGTTGTTCATTAAAGGGTTTAGCACATGACCATTACATGTTTGAATCTGATGCTGGCTGAAAATAAACTCATGGTTCAGACATAGAGCTGCACTAGAGAAAGGGGTTTAGAAACATACATGTTTGTTAATTTAGTTCTATCAACTTCGTTCCAATCACAGAAGGTTGTCAAGACAAGAAAAGGGTCAGAATTAATAGGTGCATTTGCGAATCGAAATAATCTTGATCAGACTTATGAACTTTACCAGCAAATGATAAGTACCGATCATATCTAACAAAGCACAATACAACGGGAAGAAAAGATAAGCACCTTCTTTGCGGCAATCTTCTACGCAAAATCTAGACGTGGCCGCTCGAACCCAACGGACTCGAACTTTGGAGGCCGCAAGATTTAAAATGTAATAGTCATTAAATCTTTGGGTTCCTGAATGGAAAATCCATGTTTTGTTTGTTGGGTTGAATCTTCCTATCGTGACTGCCCCTCTGTGTCGGTGTGACATTGCCATGTGTCATTGCCATATGTCATGCCGCGCGCCCCCAGCATCGGATGGTGGCAGGGCTTCACCACGTGTGTTTTCGTTGACGATATATGGACGTCCTCTGGCCATGGGTTGCTCCTATGCGTTAGCCCTGTTCCCCACTGTCGTGCAACTAGTGTCTGTAGAACAGAGTTCCATTATGTGTTAGCCCTATTGCCTGCTTTTGTGCAACTGGTGTCCATAGTTGTGCAGCAGATTTACACACTCGTGGCTGCATTAAGAACCCTGATCATGCCAATTCGAAAGTAGAATTCAATGCCCCTTGCTTGAATTCGCGCCCATTTCAGCACTCGATTACCGGAGCCCAATTCGAATACCCAGCTCCCGCTATGGCCCCCAACAGGATAAAAGGCAGCTTTAGCTTCTAATTTTCAAGCTTCTCGACATCAGGTTGTAAGGAGCACGACAACAGACATGGTTTTCACAAGAGGCCGCAGGGAGGTCGATGGTGAAGCCAGCAACAGGGTACCTACAATGAGGAAGAGGGTCACTGTGCCCAGGAGGAAGCGTCGGATATCACAAATTAGTGTTGCATCCCCCACAATGCTACGGAGCCAACCAAACGGGGGCAATGGAGTGAAGATCAAATGGCCGACATATTGCACGAGGTTAGTGAGTATGGGAATATCTGTTAGAGAGGCATCTAGAAGGTCTAAAATCCCAGAGTCAACAATAAGGGACTGACTGTATGGCCGGATATCTCATAAACAAATTGATAATCCTCAAATTCTAACAACTTTACAAGAGGAAGAAGTAGTTAACTGGGTACTTTCTAGGGCCGAGCCAGGGATAGGTTCAATAGTGTATACGTTTTATACACAATACGTATTATTCGAAAGATACGGCACAAATTTGAAGTATAATATGTCAAAAAACATTTTCGGCACCGAAAAATTTTCGTGTAAGCGAAACTTTCGCGAAAATATTTTTGCAAAATTTTTTGCGTAAGTGATTTAGGGCATTTTGTTAAGGAAAAAAAAGTTTTTGCGCCACTGTTTGGTCTATTTTGAGCAGGTGTAATATTATATATAAGGAAAACGTGTTTAGCCTTAGAATTCACCTCGAATGTTGACTACCAGATTGAGTCAACATACTCTTTGGGAAACAATCAACCTTTGAGGTGTGGGTCTTGTGTTCGGGCTTGACGCCAGAATATGTAAAGTGAGATTACTCCTTCGCAGGGTTTTTCGACCTTGGGTTCCTGCCCTGTTCTTTAGAGACCTATAGGTTCTTGTCCTTCCCTCCTTACGCTCGAATAGAACGTCGATGTAACATATGCGTAGTGAACTTGCTCCTTTGCACATATACATGTCGGCCTTTAGTTTGGACGATTAAGGAGTCTTTAGAATAGCAGAGCAGAGATAGTAATTTTAGATAGCAACAAAAATGGCAGCTGGTCATGCATCTATATCAGGCGGCGCCAGTGGTCGTCCATCATCATCTAGGGGTGCGGGGGCTATGGGGATTGCAGCACGTGGAAGAATTGTGTGTGTCAAAATACTGGTGGTCGAAGGAGAGGTCCAGAGTGGGGATTTGTGAAGGAGTTTGGTCAGAATGAGTGGCAATGTATGTTTTGTGGGTACGCGTCAATAAATGGATATGCGACAAGAATTTGAGCTCATATTTTACGGGATACTAAAATTGGGGTGCAAACTTATACTGCATCTGCCGACCTATGACAAGATGCAATTGAAGTGTTGTCTCGAAAAAAAAAATGTCAGCAGAAAAACACAGCCAAGGGATAGTCAAGGACAGTGCCAAGCAGAAGAGGTCAATTATACCACCCCTCCTGCAGCGCCGATGTACCAGAGGGTGGACTAGGGTCAATAGGTATAAGCACGGGCGAAAAACGAATGGCAAAGACAATTGAAATAGTGGAAAGACAGACTAAGCAACAGAGGGTTGACCAGTGTTTAACATCAGAGCAACTGAAATTGAAGGTCGTAGAGCCATTTTTATATGCCAGATTATCTCCACATGTCTTGGAACATAAAGCAATGAACGAAGCCTTCCAAGAAGTTGTCAAAGCGGGGTCGGGTTTCAGGTTGCCTTCATACAAGCATGCCAACAACAAAATGGTCGATGAAATACACGGGAAAATGGTCGAGAGGGTGGAGATGAAGTTGTGTCGTGTTACTGAAGTCAGACCGGCTTCACTAGTGACTGATGGTTGGAGCAATGTAAGCAATGATCACCTTATAAACTTCGTGTTCAACGCGTCGTTGTGAAACTGGCCATGCATCGTTGTAAAGTTGGCAGGAGAAACCATGGCGTTGCTTTAGTCTTCGGGATTATGACGGCAATACTGAAGGAAAACCTCTGCTTATGGCCATCAAAGGGAAGATTTACGATGTTACTATGTCCAGGTATGTCCTTTTCATTTTCTTTTTGTAGGTTTGCAACACCATTTTCAGCAGTTTTTTGCCCCAAAATTGCATCATCTTTGATGGGAACGTGGTGAGTCGGCCTTTGTATTACTTCGCTTTCTATAAGAATTGTTTTATTAATCTTGCAATGGATCCTCGGAAAAAGATCATGCCTACATGCCGTTACATCTATTATTAGGAATCTGTACATTTTGAGATCTGTGTTAAACGTCAATTTTTTTGTAGCCATATGCACAGAAAGGATGCATTGTGTAGAACTTCACATCAGTTAGCACTACAAGGAAGAATGTTGTCGTTGCAAATTTATACATTAAGCTCAACTATACATCACAGTGTCCTTATGGCTACTAGGTTCAGATTTAGTTTTTGCAGGCTGAGGCAGCATGTTTTACTAGCTCTTAGATATTTTATTATATGGCCTATCACTCAGAATTACATTTTATAGCTACGGTTTTCTTTCCTGCATTACATTAACATGTATAAATTGCCTTCATGGTTTATCTTAGAAAATAGGCCTATCTTATCCAGTGCATTCTTTATATGTAATAACTGCATGTCTTATATGACATAGCATAGTTTGTAAGGGTGTTGAGCAGGACGGATTTGCTAGAGAGGAAGAAAGATTTCTGTTGCTACATGCTTGGTGCAAGTGAACATTTGATTTGGGAAATCAGTAGAGATTGTTAACACAGTCAACATATTGATCAATACTTATCCATCCTGCTTTGTTGAGATACATATCAACAGGTTCTTCTGCTCTGCTGAGCTAGATTGGGCACAGATCCTGTTTTGCCTGAGGCAACCCAATGATCCGACCTGCATAGATTCAGCTTTTAACTAATGCTATTTTTAAACAGAAGGCGCTTTTGTAAGATTTGCACACGAACAAGCGGCTTCCAGATAAGTTTTCTGTTTCATTTTGAATCAAGGCAATGACCAATTCTGTTAGCTTGGGGTAGCATATATTTTGATTTCAAGACATTGCATTTAGTAAAGACATTTTCTGGCATGTTAGTCACTCTAATTTGCTCTCTACTTTTCTCTGGTTTTGATATTTCTTTAGCTCTTAAGTTTATAAAAGAGATCAAATATTTCTAGTTTATATTCAGCAACAAATTAGGGAATACAAAGAGAGGCTAAGCATTTTGCATAGGCAAGGCAAATGCATTTGAGTAAAAGGTGGAGGGAATAAGTTACGGGACAGAGAGGCTCAGCCTCCATTAGTACACGAGGATAGCGAAATTTGGACCCACCAACCGGTAATCCGGACCACTATAAACTCCCGCCATAGAATAACAGCCAGCATGAAAAGACACAATGCATATGTATATGTATATAAGTGTGGTATTTGTAGTAAAAAAGGAGACTGGGATACGCTACGGACTGAGGGGTCTAACCCCCGCCGTAGGCCAGGATAGCGAGGGCACGACCCTCCAACTGATTTCCAGATCACCAAAATGACTGAAGGAGAGCCTAAAGGCTTTAATAAATAATAGCTTACAAGTGCTCTTACATCAAGTGCTTGAGGATGTGTTGCAGATTATGTGAAGACATCCATAGAATAATCAAAAACCATGTTTGGGACTCTACAAGAAGTTTTGCCAACTGCAGAATGTCCAATAAGGTGGAACAGGGAATAGCACAATCAATTATGATGCAGGCCTTCAAAAAACTCGAAGATGAGGACGTTCATCTAATCAGGTTTTTTCATTTGAATTGAATATCTAGTAACACACAAAACAAGGGAAGGGTGATACCATTACCTGCATAATCTGGATGATTGATCTTTTCATTCTTTTATCATCATTAGGTATAAATATAGATTGCCTGTTGTAAGCTATGAAATTGGACGGTTTCTTGGCACAATGCATCAGTTCTATTAACATAGTATATGCATGCTATGTATGAAATTAGGAAGTTTCTTTAGACGCTTTACACTAATATAAATCTGAACTATTAGGCAGTGACTACATAAGCTAGGGATGTGTTAATATAGTGTAGTTAGAATATTTCAAGATGGTTTATAAACACGGACCTTTGGACACGTGATGTTATGTTGACAGTAATTACTATATATTCATAGCTCCGGATTGGACCTCTAATCAGTACTAATCAGTTTAGTTTAGGGTTTTTGCAGCCTAACAATAATGGCGTGGGAAAATCCAAAATCCAGAATGACGGAAAACGGATCTGATAATAATATTGTGTATCAGTGAGCCCATTACTATTAAGGTTTTTCCTCGAAAACCCTTCGGGGCGGGGTTTTTTAATCCTGATAGTAATCGGCGTCACTAATGTAGCCCAGGTCATAGACAGGGAAAGAGGGTTTGTAATATGAACCGCACAAAAGCGGCTCATAAACCCCACACAAATTGTTCAGTTAAAAGCTGATTGATAAAGACGCATCACTGCACGGCCACGAAGCCGAAGTAAAGCGGGATGCTAGTAATAATAGAAAAAAGTCAGCTTTCAGAAAAGGCTACATCATAACAGCGTGATGTGCTAGTAGCGCCCTTTCAGGGAGCTCGCCCATGCTACACAAGTACAGGGGCCTGAGGGCATAAGGGACGTTAATGTCTATTCTATTCTATTCTATTCTATTCTATTCTATTCTATTCTATTCTATTCTATTCTATTCTATTCTATTCTATTCTATTCTATTCAGGGGATGAAGTATTTTTGAAGACCATGGAAACTAAAACTGACCAGATGACAGGAGATTGGATTTTTCAGAAAACAAAGGCTGTGGTAGAGAGTTTTGGACCGAAGAGAATATTTCAGGTTGTAATGGATAACGCGTCTAATTGTAAGTTAGCAGGTGAATTGTTGGAGTTCGAATTTTCAGGATTGCATACCACCAGCTGCCAATGTCATTGCCTAAACTTGTTGCTCAAGGATTGGTTCTCACAGCATACTTGGTTCAAAGATCCCATTCAAAAAGCGTGTCGTCTTGTGAAGTTCATCACAAAAAAGCCGGCAATTTATGTCATATACAAGTCATTGTGTCAGAAGGCCCTAGCACTCATGAATCCTGGCCAGACAAAATTTGGTTCCAATTATATTTGTCTTGAATGAGTGCTTAGGTGTCGTGATTGGATTATCTCGACCTTCAATCTGTACAGACTTCTTTGAATGAGAGAGGAGGTAGAAGGACAAAAATGCATCCAAACACTGGCAGCAAGCCACTACCCTTCGAGAAATGCTTGGGCGGGAGACATTTTGGAAAGACGTAAAGAATGTTGTGAGGTGCATGCAACCTGTTTGTCATGTCATCAAAATCCTTGATTCTTCGAAGGCAAGCAGTGGTAAGTTCTGGAGGTGTTGGCACTCAATTGAATCATTCCTAGAACGTGATGGGCCCAATATGCCCTTTGACAATGCCAAGCGCGCAGCACTGCTCAGGGTCTTCATTGTACGATGGAAGAACTCGTACAATGACCTTCATGGTGCCGCACATGCCTTAGACCCGCAGAACCATGATATGGACCAACATATAGATAAGGAAGTTATGGGTTCGTTGAAGAAGGTTGCAAAACTGTACTATCCTAACAGCTCAGACTACAAGCTTTTCATTGCCGAGTTAACCGAGTACCAAAACTCGAGTGAAGTTGGGTAGATGAAGAGCTTCATGACGCGTTGGAGAGTCATAAGAAGAAGCCCAATATGGAATCCTATGCATGGTGGCAAGCCCATGGACAAGTTACTGATACATTACAGGCCCTTGCAATGACTATCCTCTCCTGCAGGCTGACAAACTTGATTATAACTTCTCAAACTGGCGGCTCTTGAATCACAACAGTGGTGCAGTTGCAGTCAGCAGTCGATAAGCTACAGTTTCCTTTCATGGATGCAAATTCTGAAATGGAAGAGGACAGCTTCGAAGATAGTGAGGATGAGCTACTTGCAGTAAATGCCGCTAACCATGTTGACGAAGACATTCAGCATACCCATTTTGTCGACGCCAAAGATTATTTAGACCAAAGCATGTTCTCGGACGAGTCAGACGACGGCGAAGATACTGAGGAGGAGTCTGATACCGAAAGGCCAGGTCCAAGTAATACCGGAGTTCTGTTTGAGGACTTAACTGTACGTGATCCAACGGACTCTCCCGTGCCAATTACCTTGACAAACAGGCAACATATCAGAAGAAACACATCTCGAGGACGTTGTAATAAGGGAAACGGCCATAGGAGGTTGAACCTAGGCCAGCAGGCAGAAGAGGATGGAACTCCGGACGATGAAACTGATGAATATGGTGTTGCCTAGAAAGATGATGAGATGAGTATCTTCAAACTATTGTAACCATGGATGAGGATAATAAAAAAGTAAAGTCTTTTGTTATAAGTTTTTGTCGTTTTAACAATTTGTTACCATGTTCCATGTTTCATGTATAATATTTTATGTCGTTTTAATAATTTGTCGTTGTGTTCCATGTTTTATGTATAATATATGTATTGTAATTCGGGTTCAACATTCAACCTAGGTGCTTTGAGAATATTCTACTGATCATTACTATCAGCTCAGTCGACCTAAGTACCTTGAGAACCCTCCTTGGATCAGAATCGTCTTGACTTTCGTTGCTGCTTGCCCCTTCGCATGCCACAGAATCTTGTTGTTGAGAAGTGATCTATGCATGCTAAGGGGCTAAACAGACACATGCCAGTTGAGACAAATCTGATCCAGAGGAAGGTTCACAAGATACATGATTCACATGTGATATTCGGGTTCAACATTCGACCTAAGTGCCTTGAGAATGAATTTCATCCTGATCATCACCATCACCTCAGTCAACCGTAGTGCCTTGAGAACCCTCGTCAGGCCAGAACTCTCTTGGCTTCCGTTGCTGTTTGCCCCTTTGCATGCCACAGAATCTTCTGATGAGAAGTAATCTACGCATGTCAAGGGGCCAAACAACCACAGATCAGTCGAGAGGATTCTGACCCGAAGGAGGGTTCACAAGATACACAATCCACTATTGATGATTATGATGTACTCTGGTTAAGAAAGGAAAGGTTCACAGGGCCCCCAATCAACTGTATTATCCACATATAGTGGCGTATACCATGGCAAGAGCCATCAGCTACATCAAGGAACATCAAAGTGAAAGCATCGCGCATTCCCAAATCTTGTTTTCACGCCTCTTTGAACAATGGAACTTAGAATGTAACTAAGCTACATTGCCCAAAAAGGCGGGGAAAGAAAGATTGGAAGTCTCGATGCTTTTACTCATTCACATGAATTTTGATGAATCCTTTCATGCTTGGGCCACTAACCCCAATGGCATCTGTCCCTCTGTATTAGTTCCTTCCTTTTTTTCAGTGACTTGTCTCACCATCGTCTCATGAACTTGAAGCCATAGAATCGCAAGCAGCCACTAGGCTGTATCATCGATGGCCACAATAAAATAGAGTTCTCAAAAATCTTGTTACCTCCGTCCTTTACAATCTACCACGACGCCGAAGGGGAGACATCCTCTAACTTCAAGTCACAGTACTGCTTGAGGTTCTCCATCAATGGCAGGAGTTAGGATATTCCATGATTTGATGCCTAACAACCACTATACGGATGGACAAAGCTTAGATACCACTTTGCCTTGAAATTAGGGTATGCTCTCACCTCTGACATTATAGCAACTTGCATATGAGAACTTCCACCTCTAGAAGGAACGAGTTCTGCTCCACCTCGCATTTAGAGCCTCTTTGTGTAATGTAACCTAGCAAAAAACTAAGCTACATTGAGACAGAGAGTCGCCAGAAGAGAGCGAGAGCAAAGCAGGCTCTTTCTAAAGGAGGTAACAAGAATTCCGGGAACTCTATATTGTTTTCCACTGACAATACAAGCCTGGTTAGTTGATAGCCATTTGAGAGGGTGTGGAGTGGACAAAGACTAAGCCATGGTCGCACTCCAGGCTTACTCCCTTTTCGATTTTCCTATTTGACTAATCTAAAGTGCCACCTAAAATGAGTGAGCGAACTCATCCTAGGGGACACTTTCGATACATCAAACAGGACAAACAAGAAAAGGCTAAGCCGAGGTGAAAGAGATGGCAGTTGGACCACTAATCCCAATGGCATCTGTCCCTCTACCTCAGTCCCTTCTTTTCAGTGGTCACCATGGTTTTATCTACTATGATGTTCAAAGGAAAGAAGGCATGACTAGAGGTCCAGATGTCAAAGACATTGCATGTTCAAATGTTTTGATCCGTTCTTTTACTTAACTAATACGCAACTCAATGTGGCAATGCAATGGCCAAAATTCTATTAAGTCAAACAAATCCTCGTCAAATCACGTGGGTTCATGTGCATCTGATCTCAGGGAAAAAATATTAAAAAAATAATATAGATAGAAGTGTATTGGAAGTTCACGAATAAAGGAAATCATCCTCCACCCCCATGTCTGGACCAGCGTTCACCCAATCACTCTGTGGCCCAGAAGCAGGAGGCAGGTACTGGTTAATATCTGGCACATCCTCACCTTCGCGCAGTTCTTCCACCCCCCTCCAAAGGTCCATCTCACGTTGGCTTCGAAACGCATGCATGTTTCCGTCCCTCCTGCGAGCAATCAGAGGTGGCGGGGGGCATGCGCGATTGCATGTTAAGTACGGCATATTGCCGCTCCGGTATAATATATCCATCTTCCACTAGACAGAACCTACTGACCAGCATCCAGTCCAACAAACACCTCAAATGCAGACGATGTCCACATCCCAAGACATACCAACCAACTTGAGTCAAATTATTCCCACAACTTGCACCATTTCTGTAGTCCCCATTCTTCATATCCTCCCACTGGCTCTCGTATAGGTATTCGAGAGGGAGATATGCATGCCTTGCAAACTCTTTTAAATGCATGCCTCGCAAACTCATTATTTCCATGATGTACAAAAAGAGATGCACAAGAACCACCATTCCGATAAGGAAATATCAACCCTATTCTTAGTTGTACGACCAATGCAGCGTATAATAGAGCCATGTCTAACCTGCATTTGCGACTCCCTCATATTTTTCATCATGGCCTTTACTATCACATCGGGCCTCGCAGTACCTAACTGCACATCATCATTCTAAAACTTTACACAATAACGTTCGTCTTTAAGAAAACTAGAACCCAAGATATTGCATTTGTACACCGTTCCATATGTTCCTGAACTAATTCTAGTCCTGTTAACTAATTGAGAGGAATCTACCATTGTAAACAGATAGTCTTAGCATCTGCCCTTTTTCTTTTCCCACTCTTTATCAGTCTCACAGGACGTTTGTTTCTAATAGTTTGTGCCAACACTTTCTTAATCAGGTGGGGGGGTTGATGGGTTTCCTTTCTAAGCTTTCGATTAATCCAAGCTGTATTCCATGCAATAGCCTTATCTTTTAGATCCTCTCTCAAGTGAGGACTAGTTGAATTTGCTACCGCATGAATTATATTTCCAGTTGTGCGAGATACATTATCATCCATCCAGGCATACCTTTCAGCATCACCCTTTCTAGGTTCTAGCTCTATCATTCGAGGCCCAAAAGCTCTCTCGGGGTCTTTCATGAGAGCTGAGTGAAAGTCTAACCATCCTTCTTCTGTGGTAGTAATCAACTCTAACTCAGAAGGTGTGGCAGCACAAATTCGCTCACAAAGCCAATTCATCAAGGAGGGTCTTAAGGAAGATCATGGCTGTTGTGGTTTTGATCTTTTCCTCTGCATCAGAGTAGAGGACTCGGCTTCTGGGTTCATGTGAGGGTCCGCTTCTAGCCTAAGTCTTTTTTCTGGGTTCATGTGAGGCTCCGCTTCTAGCCTAAGCACTTCTAACTCTTGTGGATTCATGGAAGTTTTAGAGGAAACTGTGTAACTAACAATATGCCAACAGTAGCAAAGCAGCAACAATACCTAAATGTCTGGCCAAAAAAAAAAAAAAAAAAAAAAAAAAAAAAATCGGCAAAACCTAGCGAGTATCGAAATCGTAAGACGTAAAATAATTCATTAAGATTCAAGTAAACTACTAAGTTTCAAATTCACAGTTATAGGCACCATAGAAATGCATTTTTTTATTCTCTTCGACAAATTTAAGTTATGATCTGACCCAGCTACTGAATCCACAAGAAAACTCCCTCATAGAGGTTGGCAAACTCAACTGAACATATTGCACTTGACCAGTCAAGCTTTTTCTAAAAGACAAGACCAAACGGATACTTAATAAAATATACGTCATTCTCTATATTAGTGTTGCACTTTCGTCGACAACACCATCAGAAACTAAGGTATATCTTGTTAAAATATCCTCCTAACCTTCCATGAGAGTACAACACCCACCTTTTGAAACCGCGTGACTGAAGCCAACAACAGCACCAGGAGAGGGCTATACACCTCAATGCAAGGTCGACCTAGCTATCCTCGACATCGGCAATGACACCCACCCTCGGCATGGCACAATTTAACTGTGGCACACCAGGCGAGGATCACTACCAGCCTAGGACTCGCCAAAACACTCACTAAATCTCTCTTCAACTCCCGAACACTACTAATGTTGTCGATAAAAAAAGGTAGGCAACAAAAGTTCTATTTTCTATTTTTGGGTTGCCCCTAGGGGGGCAAACCCTTGTTTATGTGGGCTTTTGGCATATCCTAGGTATATGCTAGAATATCCCTAGGATATGCTGGTGACTGCTAAAAACTTATGATTGGCTGTAACTGCTAGGTCACTTCTGTTGGTGGGCAGCCGCTCTCGAAACCGGCTAACCGGAGAGGTATCTTGTCCATGCTTATATGGTTGCCATAGCCAGAGGCACAGACCTGTTCTTTGCCCAGTTCCGTGAACTAACCCTTATTTACTGCAAGGTTTTTGATCGGCCTGTGTATCTCTGCGCCCATGGTCGCATCGTGCTTTATTTTCTTGTGACCAAGGGAATCAACAAGGGAATCTGGATACAACAGATCAAATGCTAATCCGGTGAGTAGAATGTTTAGTTTTTAAGTTCTGTGATTTTTCATTCTATCATGTTGTAGTTAGGTTGTTCTGTCATAAGTTCTGTCATATTTCGTTCTGGCTTGGCTGTACATTCTATGCTCCTTTTAACTTAGGTAAGTGAATAAACGTATTAGTTATTTGTTGCATTTCTTAGAGTAATATTCTTGCCTGACGGCAAGTCTGGATATCCATTGTGCTTTGTTTTTTGGTCCTCATGTGATAGGAAAACTGTAGATTTATTAGTATTGAGTTGTGCAATAAGAAAACTTTGATGGCACTATTGTATGTTATTTCTGTTTTTGTTCATCTCGCTCCTCTGTGTTTAATGTTGTGGATTGCTGATGACTGATTGCCACTAGTGTCAAGGACTTTCCCTGTAGTGCGAACCTATGTTTGGTCAGTAATAAACATTAAAAATGGGTGTTATTGGCCATGTTGAATGAATTATTCGGTGATGGGAAACCATGTGCAATCCAATTGTAGCCAAGGAATTTGCACATTGAACCTTAAAATCGCCCAATATGACTGACCTGGGGAAGCCATATACAGTACATGGGCATCTTTGATGCAAGTCTTCTGTAAACAAACAAACAGAGGGTAAGTTGGAACCTACAGCACTTTAGGCCATGTATATTTATATAGACTTCTATGTGTTGCGGAAATAGATGCATAGAACAGGTTGGTGGAAAATACTGGCAGTTATCCAGCTTCATGAATTTTGACAAGGACGAATATGGCAGGATAGCTATGCTGCATTTTACCTTTATGTTATGCATACTGTGGGTCATGTTGCTGCCTCTTAGAAAAGGCCTCATGATGGCATAGCAATTTTGTTAACATGCACTGCTAAACTTGTCCTTATGTGAATGTGTCAGTCCCAATTTTTCATGTAATGCTTCCGTGTGTGGTTCTGCTTATTTCTTACAAATATAATGCACTGAAATTCCTACTAATCCAGTCAAGCATGCTGGCAGTTGTCCAGCTTCATGAATTTTGCGTCTGCTTATTTCTTACAAATATAATGCAGTGAAATTCCTACTTATCTGGTTTTGATAGGTTATTAATGCTTGGCATTTTGATGCCCTCACACTCTCTGCTCATATGCTTGTTGCACCAGTTGGATCAGCACCAGACTAGTGGTGTAAGGTCTGGGATGAGCAGACATACAATACTGATGCAGAGGGGTAGAATAGTTTTGTGCATTGAAAAGTTATGTAGTGCCAGTCTTCTGAGCTGCAATGATTGTGGCCTATCATTTGTATTGCCTGTATTAGGAACAGTGCAACAAAAATGTTCACCTACCAACGTACCATGCAATTTCAGCTTGTGATTCGAGGAATTAGGAGTCAGGATAGAACTTCGATTTGAGCTTCCTTCTGGCCTGTCCATTGTGCCATTGGGTATTAAAAGCTGATATATTCCTTGAATTTCAATGGCAATGTGTTTGCTATTGTTAGTCATTTAAAATTAATATTGATACTTCAAAGTGGCAATGTTTTGGGCTTAATTACTGGCATGAAAATTTATCAGAAGTTTAGTAGTGGTCCAAATCCTTTAGATGCTTTTCTTCATTTTTCTTGTGCTTGAATTCCTGTCAACATTTTGACAGGAAGGGACATCATGGCTAAGACAAAAACTGGCAGAGGCACATTTCTATTTTCGGCAAGAGCGCCAGCTGAGGTAAATCTATTTTAAGCTTCTACATGATACTTAGCACTGGTTTGCTAACAATGTTGAATGTATTGCAGATCCATGGAATTGCAAAAATTGTTTTACAGAGAAACATGATTTTGTGGATACAGTGGGCAAGGCTGGTGACACCCATGCAAATATTACGGCATTTATGGCAGACAGATTTCATATTTTGTGTTTAATACCAGAGAAATCCATTCAAGGAGTTAAGCAAACAGGTTGCAGCTGCTATTCTTACACTTGGTGACAGGGGTTATAAGGCTTTGTCAAAATGTTGTTTCGAGCTGCTTACAGATGTAATTATCTCCTAGAATCTGGTCGTTCGCTCAAGCAAGGCAACAATAATAGAAGCAACTCTGAATGCTTTTCAAGAATGGTGTGCAGTTGCACTTGAATGGTTATGCAAAACATTTGGAGGATTGTAGTTAAACTGGATGAAGGTAATTAATTGCATTAAGAAGGAAGAGGAAAATTGAAAAACTATCTATATGTACGTGGAAAGGATTGTATAATGATTGTATTCAAGAGCTTGTGTTGGTATATTGAATATCTCTATATTGTCTTTTTCTTAACTTGCATTCATTAAAATTTGACAGCGTTCTCTGGCAAAGTGTTCTGTAGACAACTTTGTAGGAGATCATTCATTGCTCTATTTCGACGGAATTGACTAACTTGACCATTGGGTAATATAGATTTTGTAGCTTGCAAGTACTCAATGTAAGTTGCGTTGCTTATTAACTTACTACTCAGTTAGATGCTCTCTCATTAAAAGAGGGTTCTAGTTGTGCCTAACACACGCAAAAAAATTGCTAGTTAAAACGTTGTCTATATTATGATTCACAATTCAGTGTCGTATCTAATATTTGGGATCCATTGTCTATATTATGATTCACAATTCAGTGTCGTATCTAATATTTGGGATCCATATGATGCGATGTAGGTTATAACAGAGCTAAAAAATGGTAAGACTTTATTTGGATGCAACAATGGACCTATATTTAATCTATACATTTCTTATAATAGAAGATTGTTTCTTCATAATGACCCAATAAATAACCACAAAAACAAGAACTACATTGCATGCCACAAAAAGTTTAAACTTCATCTTATGCCAAAAGTTTCAACTGGCTTGGCTGCTCTTTTAACTGCTACCTTTTTTTAGCTCCATCCATCCATCCATCCATCCTGGAGACTGAGAGTTGATTGGCTTTGAGGTATAGCTTTCCTTGTGGTCTTACAGATCCTATGCCAGCTATATTATATTTACCCTCATCCATGTGGGTTTGTGGCATATTCCAAGTATATGTCAGTATATGCTCAAAAACATGACTTTGAAGTGTGATTTAAGCCATTTCACTCTCGGGTCACGGAGGGCAACCCTCCGTGCGCAGCACCTTGTTTTCTTTTGTTTTTATTTTTTTCTTGTTTTCTTTTTTTTTTTTTGTTATTTTTATAACTTTACCTAAAAAAATAAGTCTAGCTTCGTCCATAGAACAAGACACTCATCATCGTCATGCCCCTCGATGGAGGGGGACAACAGGCAAGGGCCTAACCATAGACTCCACCTAGACGTAGAAAAAGAAACAAAAAACAAAATCTAACTAATTTTGGCCTAAAAACTAAGCAAAGGTAAGAAAAAACAAAAAAGGGCACAGTTTATGATTTACCTCTTTCTGCGCAAAAAACTCGAAACAGCGTCGTAGATATATAAAAAAAACTTCGCGTAAGCGAAACAACTGCTTCGCTTACGTGAAGTTTTTTTACGTCACTTATGCAGTAAATATTCTGCGTAAGCGAAGCGCTTGTTTCGCTTACGTGTAACAAAAAAAAAAAAAAATCTCGTAAGCGAAGCTCGAAACTTTTTTTCCCAGTCGGGAGCTGAAAACTGTGGGAAATGCATATTGAACTTAAAAATACGTATTTTTGGACTTTATAAGTCCAGAAAAATAATTCTATACGTACAGAACCTATCCCTGGGTAGAGCAGGGAATGGGGATTACACTCTCGGCTGTCAAAGAGAGGGCATCACAGATGGCTATGGAAAGGAATAATTCGGATTTCCGTGGGGTTCCTGGTAGTAAATGGTGGAAATTGTTTAAGCAAAGACATCCAGAGGTTGCACTTAGAAGTGCAGAGACAATAGATATAGCTCGGGCGCGTGTTATGACACAACAGAACTTGAATAACTTCTATGCTGGTCTGAGGCAGATCTATGACGAGTTTGATTTCCCGACCTCTAGGATTTGGAATGCTGATGAGACTGGCATCTAAGCTGGAAAGGTACAGGGTATGAAGATCATAGGGAGAAAAGGGGAGAATAGGGTAAGTGAGATTGTCATGAACAACAGGGAGTGAGTTACAATACCGGTATGTGTAAATGCTGAAGGGTTCAAGATACCTAATATGTACATCTTCAAGGGTACCAGGATGAGGCAAGATAACATTGCCAGATGTGAGGAAGGGGCAATTCAGGCTGTTCAACCCTTAGTCTAGATGACTACATAATTGTTCAAGTCCTGGTTGTCACATTTTGTTGCTAGGGTCCCAGGTGGAGTATCTCCATCAAGGCCACACCTTATAATATTGGATGGCCATGATAGCCATGTGAAGCTAGAAGTAATTTTGGCAGGTAAAGGAATGGGCATTCATTTTGCCCTTATGCCAACCCACACATCCCATAGGTTACAACCTTTGGCTGTGGCATATTTTGCACCATTCAAAGCAGTATTCAAAAGGTTGAGGTCTTCCTATATGGTTAGCAAAGGGAGGACAGAGCCAAAGAGGGAGGACATTGCGGAGCTCATTTCACAGGCCATTGAATCAGGGCTGACACCTAGCAACATCAAGATGGGTTTTAGAGTAACTGGAATATGGCCTTTCGATTTGGATAAGGTTAAGTTAGGCTAGGAACCCACAGCAGGTGAAGGAGTTTGTTTCTAAACATTTTGAAGATTTCTTTAAGAAGAAGAATAGAAATTTTCAAGATTGCTTTGAAAAGTTAATTCTCTCAAAAGTTGTATCTAAAGTATCTGCTACGCAAAGGGAACAGCTCGGACAACCGCTATCTGTTGAAGAGATATGTGAGGCCGTCTACTCTCTGGCCAAAAATAAATGCCCGAGTCTAGATGGCATTCCAGCAGAACTCTTTCAGAAGTATTGGGAATGGGTACAGCCTCTTGTGTACAGCGTTTATCAGGACTTTCTACAAGTAGATAAGCTTGATAACAAAATAAACACTGGATGTATCACTTTAATCCCAAGGTGAAGAAATCGAAGTCCATAGGGGATTGGAGACCTATTACCTTGTTGTCAACCTTTTACAAAATTATAGCAAAAGGTTATGCGAAAAAAATAAAACCTATTCTGATGGATCATATATCTGATGTTCATTTAGGATTTATTCCAGGCATAAGTATTCTCAGTAATATTGCGGTTGCTTTTGAAGGCATAAACTGGGCAAGAAAGACACGTCAAAAGGTGTTTTATCTAAAGCTTGACTTTAAGAAGGCATATGACAGTGTGAGCTGGTCCTTTTCGGATAAAAAGTTGCTTACTTTTGGCTGTGGACAGGAGTTTACCAGTATTGTTGCAAAGCTGTTGAAATTGTCGCGTGCATCTCAGTTAGTTTTGGAAGACCTCCCCTATTTTCGATGTTAGCAGGGGCATTAGATAAGGATGCCCCTTGGCGCCTTTCCTTTTTAACATTGTTGCATAAGGACTATCTCAAGTGCTACTGGCAACAGTGGAAGATAGGATTATAACTGGGCTACAGATGAAAGATGGATTGCAACAAATCTGTAATCAATACGCCGATGATATTTTTTTGTTCTTAGAAGCCTCGGAAGATAATCTCTTGAATGCGAAGCAGTTATTGGATTCTTTCTCTATAGCGTCAGGTTGTTTTCTTAGTTGGAGCAAATGTACAGCTGTTTGGCCATTAGATGAGCCTCTTCTGACTCACGTTACCGCTTTCCCTTGGACCATAGTACCTGTTGGGTCTTTGTCGAAGTTGTTCGGCGTTCCAATCGGGTTATGCACCTCATTCTCAAACACATGGAGTGAGACCTCGCTCAGTTTAGACAAACATTTGAGATGGTGGAAGGTTAGTAAGCTCTCCATGGCAGGAAGGATTGTAGTAGCTAAGTCAATGCTTAGCAGTACTCACATTTATGGTGCATCGGTGATGTTGGCTCCTGAATCAAAGCTAGCAGAGCTATAAAAAATGGTGCAAAATTTTGTCTGGTGTGACGCTCCCTGAACATATACGACCCCCGGCCATATACATACGGGGACTTTCCCCTCCCATGGCGACCAACTCGCCATGAGCAGGGCCCTCCGTCTATTTCGGGCCATCTATAATATGATGCCCGAAAGAAGGACACGAAGGGGTCATTCGGCCCACGCCTTCAATGGGGCTCCTACGTCGCGGAAGCGTGAATACAAGGGTTAGCACACAGCATAAATCACATATAAATAGCCACCACTAAGGGTGGCATATCCATCCAAATACCAACGGCAAAGAATATGCATCTAAACCTAGGAAAACACCCCAAAACCATGGTTCTACCCCGGTTCAGACTCCAGTGAGGATCGACTGACGGCTAGGCCTCAAGAGATCAGCCGGACCGAATCTTGACATGGCGCTATCGGCATAGAACATTGGCTAGGGTTGTCCACTCCATCCGCCCCTCCCGTGCACACTTTGCGGATGGGTCAATTCACGCTATGGCGTCGCTATAGCCTTCAGGAGACGCAGCGGGCTCGAGGCATCACCCTGCTGCGAGCCTACCGGGGTTCATGAAGTCCCGGTCCGATGAGGCAGGTCGTGGAAGCGCCCCTTCCGTAATCACGGTGGCTCCATGGGCGAGCTAGAGAATACGTGCGCATCGGCGACCCCGCATCCGTGCAGACTTACTCGCCCTAAATCTACTCAAAGTGCAAGGTGCTCCATACGGATCACACCTTCCCACCGAGGGAGTGTCGGACCCATACCCGCCCCCTACGTGGCCAGGCTATCGAGGTCTAGCTTCGCTATAGGAGTCCTGGGAGCCTTTTATGTTCGTGCAAGACCCCACCTCCACTTCACCCTTTGTGTTCCTTATGCGGTGCTAAGCCCGGTACCATAGCATCTATGACCCGGTGGGCTCTTGTGCACATGCCGCATTTAACGGGATAATCTGGGGGCTCTAGCTAGGAGCATACTACAATAAATAGCCTCGAGAGGTCTCTACCCCCTTAATCCCCATTCCCGAGAGTAACACTAGGCTAACAACCACCAATCCATCCATTACAAGCAAAACCAGAATCGAAATATATAGAGAACTTACCTTTACAATCAAGGGTTAATTCCTACGAGTAAACACAGAGAGAACAGACCAACAACCCAAACAGGTGCCCAACAGGGGCGCTATCCTAGAATTCACAACTACACTAGCCACCCACCTGTATTTCGGCTCGACCCGTTGTCATTGGGGATCTCCATCTGCTTGGTCTTGGTGTTCAGCTTGTGTGAGATTCAAGATGGCGCTCAGCTCTGGTCACAAGGGTGGCGCTCCACTGCTCAAGGTGAGTTGTGGCTGATATGGGGGTGGTGATCCACCCTATTGAACCCAATTAGCATTACCATGCTAACCAATCGAGGGTGGCCACGTGGCACCTTCCCAAACCATATTATGGTTTTTAAATATTAGTTCCTTAATTATAGGTAATTATTGTTAACAATTAAATTAGCATAGCTAATTTAATCCCTTTTAAGTGAACCCCCCTAGGTTCCCATACCCCATGTGGCGTATGTAATGGCGTATGTATCCCTGGTGACGTGTCAACATATTTATACTTATACCGTATAAATACTTGGAACGTCACATTCTCCCCTCCTTAGAAATAATGCTGTCCTCAGCATTGGAGTTAGATACAAATATACTAATGACATTCTGAAGGAAGGTAATTCCTTATTTCAGAAGGTAATATATTAAAGCTTTCAAGTTTACAACAGTTTAAGCACGAAAAGTGCAATTCACATCCTTATCATAATTAAAAAGTGCAAGGACCAAAGTCCAAGATTAACAACAACAGAACATGTAGATGACATAAAGCGAAGAGATCGGGTCATCAGGAACCCCCTAACATGGACAGGTCACGTACTGCTCACTGGCCTGCACATGGTAATATATCAGTTTATATAGATGAAATAATTAGGTTGTGGTTGAAGGGTCCACCCCCTATAAGAAAATAAAAGAAAATTTATCTACAAGGAACTTATCATGCCTATAGTTCGCAGTTCATTGTGGCGTAAGGAATGGTCAGGTTCCTATTATAGCCAAGAGGAATGCAGCTATGAACTACATGCTTTACAAGCAGTTCGCGGTCATGTCGACATTGACAGTACACCACGTCCTAAGGAACACAAAGGTGATCCCATCATCGGTAAGCGTTGTTAACTACGATGCATCTACCCCTCTACATATTCTCGGCGAATCAAGTCTTCAAGCTTACCGCCGGGAGCGGGGTTGATAGCATCGTTGATGGTGCGGCCTTGAGATTCGCGCATAAAATCTGGATAGTGCTTCTCAAGGTCTGTTTCCATCACCCACGTAGCATCCTCCACCGGCAAGTGCTTCCACTTGACCAGGTATTGCAACTTTTGAGTCCTCCGAGTCTGTTTATAAGCCCGGTCAAGGAGAGCTTCAGGCACTATCTCGAGCTGCTCCTCTGTCATTTCGAGGAGGGTTGGGGTTTCCAAAACCTCCTCTGGATCAGGGGTGTGCTGTTTCAGAAGACTCACATGGAAGACCTTGTGGATCTTCAAACGGGGCGGCAGATCCAAGCGATATGCCTGTTCTCCAATACGCTCGGTGATTTTGGGTCCTGTGCTTATCGGCTACACTCTTCTGGCGACTGCGTGCAGCCAATAGGTAACCACGAACTTCCTCGACCAGAGCTTGCATTTCCAAGAGGAGTTGCTGAGAAACCTCCGCTTTAGAAACGGGGTTATGCCACGTGTCTGGAGTAAGGCATTGGTAACCATAATTTATCATAAAGGGAGACATTCTGGAAGATTCCTGTTTCATACTGTTATAGGCAAATTCAACCAGATAAATATAGTCAGCCCATTGGGATTGCTTACTCCACACATAACTTCGTAGCATATCCTCTATAATACGATTGGTACGCTCTGTCTGACCATCCGTCTGAGGATGATAAGCTGTACTCATGGCAAGCTTGGTTTGGATGGTGGTGAAGAAATCTTTCCAGAATGCACTTACAAATTTGGGATCCCTGTCAGATACAATGACCCGTGGCATTCCGTGCAACCTGAAGATCTCCTTTGCAAAAAGCAGAGCAGTATCGAAGGCGGTGTCCGTGGTACGACATGGCAAGAAATGAGCCATTTTCGACAATTTGTCGACCACTACCATTAACGCATCATATCCACGGAGAGTACGTGGAAGGCCCACAATGAAATCCATGGTTATCACCTCCCACTTAGCGTTGGGCACATCCAAAGGTTGCAACTCTCCTGGAATCCTTAATTGTTCTGCCTTGGTCTGCTGACATACTTGACACTGCTTAATGTACCTGGCAATGTCTTTCTTCATGGAAGGCCAAAAATAACTGGAGCGGATCTTAAAGTAGGTCTTCATAAAACCCGCATGTCCAGCTATAGGGCTGTTGTGCGTGTCATGGAGGATTAACTTACGCACCCCGGAAGTATGAGGTACACACAACTTGTCCTTGTGATACAACAAATTGCCCTCTTTCTTATATGACCGGAAAGCGTCGCGTTCTTTATCTGTGCGTGCCTCCTTATTAAGACTACTCCAAATTTCAGAGAACTCAGGATCCGTGGCCAAAGTCTGTTCTATCTGTTTGCCAAACTCACTTGTGAGTGTCGAAATTGCATTACAATGGGTCCGGGTTACCAAGGGATGGCGTGATAATGCATCCGCAACCACATTGTGCTTTCCAGGCTTATACATGATCTCAAAATCATATTCCTCGAGAAATTCCATCCATCTCCTCTGACGGAGGTTGAGATTGGGTTGGGTGGTTAAATATCGGAGACTTTGGTGATCTGTGTCCAACTGGAATCTTCTACCAAGGAGGTAGTGTCTCCATATTCGCAAAGCGCGAACAACAGACTAGCAATTCGGTCATGGGTAGGATACATTTGTTCGTCTCATTCATCTTCTTTGAATCATAAGCAATAACCCTCCCCTCCTGCATTAGAACCCCACCAGTGGCAATTTTGCTGGCATCTGTGGCCACTAGTTTATCCTTATCAGGATCGGGCAACGTGAGAACGGGTGCTGAGGTTAAGGCATCCTTAAGCTGCTGGAAACTTCCTTGAACCTTAGTCTTCCGGTCTTTGCATCCAATCCTTCACCTTCTCATGCTTGGTAAGATTTGTAAGAGGGGCTGCAATCCTTGCAAAATCCTTTACAAATTTTCGGTAATATCCTGCTAATCCCAAGAAACTGCGGACTTCGGAGACATTTCCTGGAATAGGCCATTCCCTTACAGCCTCTATCTTTGCAGGATCTGTAGCAATTCCCTCTGCTGAAATAATATGACCCAAGTAATCAACCTTTGGAGTGGCAAACTTGCACTTAGAGAACTTGGCAAAAAAGCGATGGCGTCTTAACTTTTTTGTAGAGCCAACTTAAGATGTTTCTCATGCTCACCAGAGGGTCTTCTTGTAGATGAGAATGTCGTCAAAGAAAATAACAACAAAGTCATCCAAGTATTGTCGGAAAACATCATTCATCAACCGCATAAATGTTGCGGGGGCATTAGTTAATCCAAAAGGCATAACGGTAAACTCATAATGCCCATATCTAGTGCAAAAAGCAGATTTATGGATGTCTTCCTCCTTAATTCTTATCTGATGGTATCCTGAGCGAAGATCAATCTTTGAGAAATACTTGGCCCCTTGCAACTGATCCATTAGATCATCTGCCCTTGGCAAAGCATAGCGATTTTTGATGGTATGCTTGTTGAGTTGCCGATAATCAATACACATTCTCAAGGAGCCGTCCTTTTTCTTCACAAAAAGAATAGGGGCGCCAAATGGCGAAACACTAGGTCGAATAAAACCTAGGTTTAGCAGCTCTTGAAGTTGTTTCTTAAGCTCTGCCAACTCTGGAAGACTCATACGGTACGGGGCCTTGCTGGTAGGCTTAGTACCGGGCTCTAAAGCTATCTCACATTCTACCCCTCTGAAAGGAGGAAGCTTCTGGATTTCGTCCGGGAAGAGATCGCTAAATTCGTGGAGGATACTGGCAATGCCTCGGGGCAAGGTGTTGATTACTTGGTTTTGCTTAGCATCTGACTCAATAGAAGCAAGTCTGATAACGCAGAGGAGCTTTTGCTTGCGTATAGCTTTATCTAACTGTCGAATGGACATAGACTGGAGGATAGGGTTGAATGGTTCACTTTTTATAGTTGCGCGGGCTCCATTTGCCGCGTTGAAGGTAACTTCTCTCTTCTCGCAGTCTATGTTGGCTTTTGCAGATGCCAGGAATTCCATCCCAACAATGAGGTCGTATTTGCCAATATCCATTAACTCGGCACCCATAGCAACTGGTGCGCCTGGCAGCTGCATCTTAAGATTGATGCGACGACCATGAGTATGTCTAACCTTACCACTGGCTAAAGTGACAGGCCTCGGTCGTGACCTCAGGGTTTCTAGCTGTAGGACCTGGGCCATTCTAGGAGAAGCAAAATTATGGGTACTCCCCGTATCCATAAGAATGATGAAAGGCTTACTGTCTACTTGGCCTATGGTGGAAATGAGCCAGGTGACTTTTCGGCATTACCGGTTTCTATAGCTGCAAGGATATGAGGACTTGCCGAGTGAATGTACTGGGGCCGTCCTCCTCGGCGGTAGTGTTGCCTCAAGCTCATCCCGGTCGAGGTCGGCCATGGCGGTAGGCGATCCGGGTAACATATGGGCAATTTTGCATAAAGTGCCCAGGCCTCATACACCTGTAGCATGCCTTATCGCGGCGGAGCTGTTCTCTGGCCTCCTTAGGAATGGACTGTAAGAGGTTTCGAACGTCCTTGCCAGCATTGGTCTGCTTTTCTGGCGTGCTAAAAGCGACTTTCTTCTCCTGGCGACCGTAAGTGCTCTGCTGAGAGGGCCCCGGGCTTGGAGAGCGGGGTTTGTACGGTGTGGATGGCCGTGGCTGCGAGTAAGTAGCAGGGCGCGAATACTGAGCCCTGGGTGTGTCCTCCTCGAGGCTCAACGCTTTAGCCTCGGCCTCTGCAACTGATTTCGGATCTATGGCTTTAACCATTCGTTTGATCGAGGGTGCCAATCCCTCAATATAACCCTCCACTGCCCTTTTCTCATTCATACCGGGTACATACAGCCTTAGGCGCATAAACTCATCCGTGTAGGCCTGTACGGACATACTTTTCTGCTCCAACCTGTAGAAAGTTTGGATCTGTTGGCATTTGTGTGCACGGGGCACATAATGCGACTTGAAGGCCTTGGCAAACTTTCTGAATTTGCATCTGCTCCTGTCCAAGTGTTTGGCTCTGGCATAGCCCTTCCACCATATACGGGCAGCTCCGGTAAGGTTTGTGGTGGCAACCTTTCCGGTATCTCTTTCTGTCATGCCATAAGACCTTCCGAATTCCTTCATTTCATCCAACCAGGATTCGGCATTCAATCCGCCTCTAGACTTCCCATCAAATTGGGCCAACTTTCTATTCTTCCATATGCTGGTTATAGCCGTATCAACCGTCTTGCGGTACTCCTTATCTCGGCGCTTTGTATGGTCGCCAGATGATGCAGATGATTCAGTTGACACTGAAGTGGCAGATTTTGAAGAGGTGGCAGTGTCTCTGGAGGAGCTCCGTCGGCGTTTAGAGTGGGACCTCTTTCGCATCAGTACAGGACTGGTTCGTGGTGGGGACGGCTGCTGTGCAGGTGGACTAGGTGGCAACAATCTTCTTATGGCCCGCTGAAGTAGATATGGCTCGGAGCGCCCACCAAGAAGCTTCAGAAGAGGGCCCTAAATTCTTGGAGAAGAACAGCACCTCTCCTTGGCGGAAAGCTGAGAGAAAGAATCGGGCCATATGGTTGCCCATTGCCCTAACTTGAGGGTCGGTGGAGGTCTCAGCTTCCTTCTCCAAGTCGATGGGGAGCTTTTCTTCTTCTTCTTCTTGCCTCTCATCCCTAAGGCTGACCTTGGTGTCCCAAAGGTCTTCCTCGTCTTGATCCCCCTCTCCCATAGTGATTTGCAGAGGCGGATCTCGAAGAAGAGACCGTGTCGGGGCCGCAAATTGCTCTTCTGGAGGTTGGGGGGTGTCAGCTAGCAAGTACTGGCGAAGTGACAGAAGAGTCTCAACAGGCTCTTGTTCCTCGGGCCGATATGCCAATAGGCTCTCTACCTGTGTAGGTTGCACCACCGGTGTAGTGAAGTCGATGAAGTCATCTTGGCAATATTCCGCAAGATCATAGAGAACCTCTACTTTCCTGCGGCGGACCCCAGTAAGAACATGGTACGCCCACATGATATCGTCAAGGATTAGGTACTCTTGGTCATTCAAGAGTACTGTAGGGAGAAGGTTTAACCCTTCAGGTTTCAGGGCCTTCTGTCGGCTGGCAGGAGCTTCTGTAGCAAGCTCCTTCCACCTCACAAAATCCTGCTCATTGACGACTTCGTCATCTTCTGGGTCAGGAGGTAGAGGTGTAGAAGAATGCTCGGCAGGGATCTCCTCATCCTCTATATACTGGTCCATAATGATGGCCAGTGCGAATCGGGCCTCAAAACAAGTTTCCCGATCTATTGTGGCAATAGGGAGGTCAGTCCCTCGCCGTCTGATGCCCTTGATGACGTTACGGGCATGATCATCACCCCCTAACATCTGGTGTAAGGTGTGGAAGTCGAGGTAAAGCTGCTCATCGTCATCATTACCAACGCATGCAGCATGCAGGCACAATCTCCTCCCCATAGAACTGAAGGAAGGCAGAATAATCTGGGTGGGCCTGCAGGTTGGAGATAAGATCTACCTGCTGAAGCAGGTAGGGGTGAAGAAGATCAAAGGGAACCGCAGGGTCCCAATGCTCTCCGTCCATGTACCACTGCTGCAGGGTTGGGCGAGCCATGAGTATGTGAAGGCGCAAAGGAGGAGGAAGAAGGCGCTGGAACAAGAAGGAAAAATGAAACCCTAATGGCCAAAAAGGGGCTTTATACTTTTTTGGCACATTTCCCGAAATTATTATTAAATTTATTATTTATTTAATAACATGTATATTTTTTCAAAATATATTATTTATATTTTTTTTTTCACAAACCCAAAACTGGGACTAGTACATGGGTAAATTACAAAATTTATACAGCGGAAAGGACACGATCGCCTAGTCATCTAAGATCCCCTCGGATCCTTCGTGCCAAGTGAAGGTCCTTGGGCATAATAGTGACCCGCTTCGCATGTATGGCGCACAAGTTGGCGTCACTCAAAAGTTCAATCAGGTACGCCTCGGCAGCCTCTTGTAATGCAAGGACCGCAAAGGCTTGAAACCGCAAGTCGGTCTTGAATTCTTGAGCGATCTCCCGCACGAGTCGCTGGAAAGGAAGCCGGCGGATCAATGGCTCGGTAGTCTTCTGATATTTGCGTATCTCCCGAAGAGCTACCGTGCCAGGTCGGAACCTGTGGGGCTTCCGTGGCTTAAGGGTCGCCTTGAGCGGCGGAATGGATTACCGCTTTGTCAAAAGGATGCTTAGTGCGCTCCACGATCGACTCCCTTCTACGGCCCGATGTCTTCTTGGCGATCGCGGCATCCATTGCGGTCCGGGTCTTGTAGTGCACCCCACCCCTAACCGGTCTAGATTTGGTCCTTTTCAGTCTCCGGTTACCCGGCCCGGTCGATTGCTGTGGGTTTGCCGATGGGTCCATGTCAACAGGGTTTGTCTGGGACTCAACGTTCTGAGCCGCACCTAGGTCCCTTGTCTATCATCAAAAGTACTGCTTTGCCCCTCCCTGGCGATGGCCTGGTTTGCTCTTCCCCGCTTTCGTGCTCCTCCTGTTGGCTATGGAGGTCTTCGCCTTCTTTTCGGAGCCGCTCTCGTTCTTCAGCCCTGGCCTCTCTCTCCAAACGCACTTGAGTACGCCGGGCAATCTCAGTATGATACCGGTCCGGCCATGCCCGCATATCTTCCTGGATGGATTCTAGATGGCACTGGCTAAACCGGGGCGGAACATTTTCAAAAATGAAACTATTGAGGCTTTCATTCCAAGAAAAGGTGGGAAGGTTAAAGTATTCCTGGTAGGTAAGTATACGACCCCTTCCCAAATAGTAAAAGCGATCCATCCTTAGGTCCGGTGGAGCGCTGGCTATCTGGTGCAAGTCTTCTAGTCAGGCCAGATGCATGATCCTCTGAGCTTCGTTCCGACTAAGCTCCACAGGGTCTTCATCTGGTCCTGCCAAAGGGTAAAACTTCACCACTGCCCATGCATGGTCTGGCTGCTCCACAAGAGTGTAGTCCTGCCCAGCTTCGTTCAACTTGAGGAGGAACCGCTCGTTGAAGTGGAAGATAGGGTAGGGGACTCTTCGCCCCTCGTCAAAGTCTTTGGACAAAAGATTAAGGATGGTATCTATTATTGGGTCCTCGCCCCTAGATGCTCGACTAAGGCAAAGACAAACGGTGATATACATTAATAGTTTCTTCAGGTCTACTGGCCGGCTTGAAGCGGCAAGATGTCGCACTTAGCGGGGAACAACAAGGGAGAAGGGAAAAGGAGGCGCTCAAGCAAGGCGGAACGGCGCTAAGGGGTAATCGAGGGCACCGGGGTGTAGGGCAAGTGCAAGGGAGGCGTCGAGGTCGGCTATGGCGGAATTGGAGCTTAGGTCCGGCGGCTATGGCGGAAAAAGGTGCTCAGAAGAAACACACGCCCGAAAAGACACTTCAAAATTCAAATTTTAACTTTTGACTTTTTATTAAATTTTTTTTAAAAAAAAAAAAAAAAAAAAAAAATTTAAAATCGCCAGATAAAATACCGATGGGGGGGGGCGTGTGTTTATATGGCGTTTTATTTCAAAAAGAAACACCCTCGGATACCTCGGCCCCTTTTTTTTTTCTTGACTGTTGTCCGTTTTGCCTCGGGAGACGTGCCCCCTAGGGTATTTGAGAGGTGCCCGATCCATTGGAGCCGTTTTCGCCTTCGTCCGAGCTGCCTACAAAAAGTTATGGCTCCTCGAAACTTGGGTCCTCCAGGCGGCCTAGACTTCCTTAGAAATTACAGTCCATTACCTTAACCTAGCACTAAATCAAACATGAAAGACTTAAACAATCACTCTTGCTTAAATTCTCTCCTAACTACCGAACTAGCGAGTTAGGGTTTGGTCAGTGCCGACCCCCGGCCGTATACATACGGGGACTTTCCCCTCCCATGGCGACCAACTCGCCATGAGCAGGGCCCTCCGTCTATTTCGGGCCATCTATAATATGATGCCCGAAAGAAGGACACGAAGGGGTCATTCGGCCCACGCCTTCAATGGGGCTCCTACGTCGCGGAAGCGTGAATACAAGGGTTAGCACACAGCATAAATCACATATAAATAACCACCACGAAGGGTGGCATATCCATCCAAATACCAACGGCAAAGAATATGCATCTAAACCTAGGAAAACACCCCAAAACCATGGTTCTACCCCGGTTCAGACTCCAGTGAGGATCGACTGACGGCTAGGCCTCAAGAGATCAGCAGACCGAATCTTGACATGGCGTTGGCTGGCATAGAACATTGGCTAGGGTTGTCCACTCCATCCGCCCCTCACATGCACACTTTGCGGATGGGTCAATTCACGCTATGGCGTCGCTATAGCCTTCCAGGAGATGCGGGCTCGAGGCATCACCTCTTGAGCCTACTCGGGGTTCATGAAGTCCCGGTCCGATGAGGCAGGTCGGGGAAGCGTCCCCTTCGGAATCACGGTGGCTCCATGGGCGAGCTAGAGAATACGTGCGCATCGGCGACCCCGCATCCGTGCAGAGCTTACTGCCCTAAATCTACTCAAAGTGCAAAGGTGCTCCATCACGGATCACACCTTCCCACCCGAGGGAGTGTCGGACCCATACCCGCCCTCTCACGTGACCAGGCTATCGAGGTCTAGCTCGCTATAGGAGTCCTGGGAGCCTTTTATGTTAGGTGCAAGACCCCACCTCCACTTCACCTTTTGTGTTCCTTGTGCGGTGCTAAGCGGTACCATAGCATCTATGACCCGGTGGGCTCTTGTGCACGAGCGCATTTAGCGGGATATCTGGGGCTCTAGCTAGGAGCATACTACAATAAATAGCCTCGAGAGGTCTCTACCCCTTAATCCCCATTCCCGAGTAACACTAGGCTAACAACCACCAATCCATCCATTACAAGCAAAACCAGAATCGAAATATATAGAGAACTTACCTTTACAATCAAGGGTTAATTCCCTGAGTAAAACACTGAGAGAGAACGGACCAACAACCCAAGCGGGGTGCCCAGCGGGGCTATCCTAGAATTCACAACTACACTAGCCACCCACCGTATTTATTTCGACCCGTTGTCATCGGTGTAGTAACAGGTACTTACCGCATCGCGAATGTATGGTAATGCACGCATAACGTCTGATGCGGGGTGGCGTCGTCGGCCGATTTAACGCATCGAAAATGCGTTAAAATGTTGTTGTTCAAAATACGCGTACGGTACGTACGGTACCATAAAATACGTACGGTACGTACTTTAACCATTTTTTTTTTTTTTTTTTTTGTGAAAAAAATCAAAAAATACGGGTACCGTACCTATAAAGTACGTACCGTACCTGTAAAGTACGTACCGTACGCGTACGTTAAACAACAGATAAAATTTTTTTTTTTTAAATCATTGTTTGCACAAAATGCTTAAGTACGTACTGTACGTCCCGGCACGGTACGTAAGTACTTTAACTCGTACCGTACGCGTACGTAAACAACACTGGTTGTCATTGGGGATCTCCATCTGCTTGGTCTTGGTGTTCAGCTTGTGTGAGATTCAAGATGGCGCTCAGCTCTGGTCACAAGGGTGGCGCTCCACTGCTCAAGGTGAGTTGTGGCTGATATGGGGGTGGTGATCCACCCTATTGAACCCAATTAGCATTACCATGCTAACCAATCGAGGGTGGCCACGTGGCACCTTCCCAAACCATATTATGGTTTTTAAATATTAGTTCCTTAATTATAGGTAATTATTGTTAACAATTAAATTAGCATAGCTAATTTAATCCCTTTTAAGTGAACCCCCCTAGGTTCCCATACCCCATGTGGCGTATGTAATGGCGTATGTATCCCTGGTGACGTGTCAACATATTTATACTTATACCGTATAAATACTTGGAACGTCACATCTGGAGTGGAAATGAGGAAGGGGCAAATGTCAAAGTAGCATGGAAAAAGTGCTTGAGATCCAAATCTCATGGGGGACTAGGAATTCTCGACTTTAAGTTGCACAGTAAGATCCTAGTTTGCAAATTCATGTGGGAAATTCTTCAGTAGGACTCGATATCTCTGGGCCTTGAGCTTCTAAAACAATCACTAATTCACTGTACGCCTTGCAGGAAAACCATTTCATAAAGCAGATCTGCCCTGGGCCCTCTTTTATAAATTGAGATCATATGCAGGAGCCTCGCCATTTCTTAAAGGATTATTAAAAGCTTGGGAGATAGTGAAAGTTCTGTGGCACCTAGATATAAAAAATTGTACCTCTATGTCTATGCCTTTGTGGTGGTTGCAAGTGGAAACCAACAGAGGCCGCATGTCACTTTTTCGGTGGTGAATAAAAGAACTCAAAACAGGTGGATTGGGGCAGGTTTGTTTTGCATTAGAGATTGGTATCGATGCGGTGTACAGTATTCTTGGGAGTCATTCCAAAGCAAGTTTAACTTGAAAACGCGAGATAAGTGAATTTGGAACATGGTACGTGACAATATTCTGCCTTATGTCGTTCTACAAGTAGGTGCTTTCTGCCTACCTCGTGAAAATCTTGATAAAAAACATTTTGTTTGAAAGGCATACAAGATCTTGCATGTGAATGAATTGATACGTCTCCCCTCTCAATAGGAGTTAACATTAGAAGATAACCAAGTCACTCAAGTATGGAAAGGGGTCTGGAGGAGCCCACTTGCCACCAAAGGTATCCACACTACTATGGCAAATTTTCCATAGAGCAATTAGGGTCAATATATTAGTGAGCAAGTTCAACCATGATGTATCACCGAGTTGCCCAATGTGCGAGCGAGAAGTAGAAACAACTGAACACTGTCTCATGCATTGTAGGGAACTCCGTCCAATATGGAAAAAATTGAAGGAAGCGTTTGAGACTTTTATTTCATAAAAAGGAGATCTTGTTAGGCCTGTATCCATCATCTTGGCAAAATGAAAAAAGAGTTACTTTGAATCTATGTAAAGGATGGCTTCTATGGATAATATAAAAAGAGGCGGAGAAAATTTGTATTCTTCCAAGAATATCTTCACCCTAATAACCTATGGCCATCTTTGAAACAAAAGGCCCGCCAATATCTTGCAGCATTTGAGGAGGAGTGGGCTTCCCAAGCCCATGACTCCCTTTCAACACTCTTATAAAAGTTCAGCTTCATAGCCGAGTAGTTATCCCTACATAAAGAAATATGTTGTGTAGGTGTATGATATCACTTGGCGTATGTATGTTATTGATGAGTTCCAATTAATATATATCTAATCCTTCAAAAAAAAAATCATAATTTCAATCCTTGAGAGAGCCAATCAGGTCCCTAAGGAATTTCTAAGAAATAAACATACAGGAACCATTTTACATCCATGATATTTGAGGTAGAACAAGAATGTGAAGGTACTACTATTTTTCAATGCAAATAGATTCTAGGTACTACTCGTCTTGCTAAATGCATTTCATTTTTTTCAAAAACTGGACTAGTACTATGAATTTTCAAAATTTTAACCCTCAGTGGACCCAACTGAGTCCATAAAGGACTTCTGAACTTCAAACTTACAAGAATTATTTCGCAAAAATTCCACTATAGATTTTTCTAATTATTCTTGTGATAGATTTCTCATATCATAGTTTACAAGATAGAAGAATTAAAATTCCTAAAATAAATCATATTTGAAAAATAATGTGAGAAATGTTAAAGACTTTGAGAATAAACTTGAACCCTTTACATTTGGCTTCACATTATGCTTGGTAATAGAAGCTTTCTAATACACTCATGGAGGACAACATATTGTGAGTATATAGACAAATTCTTTAGCTTGGAGCTATAATAGAATTTCAAAAAAAGTGTACGAATGAACCCATTTGAGTTCATCAAGGGACAACTCTAGTGTTAATAGCAAATTTTGGCAGTTATAGTGGCCTGCATAGCTAGTAGAAGGTAGCTGGTGGTAGCTACTAACCCTTGTCTTGCATTGAATTGACTTATCTTTTCCTGGTCACCCAAATACTCCTTTTATGTAAAGATGATTTATACTTTTTCTTGTGGTTAAATTGGATTTAGACTACTCCAAAGCTTCAAAATCCTTTCTTTAACTGGCTTCTCAAGCCTATGTAAAAAAGAAATCAGCATTGCAAGAGCTTTCTTGTAAGAAACTGTATGATCTTCTGTCCTTTTAATAGAAAGCGTATACAAAATGCCATTTTATGTTAGAAAAAATTATGTCATTTGAGATGTGTATTATAAATTTCTAAAATAGAACAATGTTCATGCAGAACTTAGCAAATATGAGCTACAAGTTGTTCTTCTGCATAACCTATTGTATAGATCCTGGACTTATAGTTGAAAACTACAGTAATTGTGGCAGGATATTTAACTAGTTTTGTTACATCATTTCCACTTGTAAACATCAGTATTCCTAGACAAGCAGGCTCTTTGGGTGAAGTGATGTGGCTCTGGAGTGGATCCTCACACAAAATGGCACAAATTTCTGTCAGGAGGATTTGGCAGCCGATGAACTATTTTATAGTTTGCCACAATGTGTGTATCAGGTCATGAGAGCGATTCTAATGACCAAGTTCTGATTTATTCTAACAATATTGTATCTAATGGTGATGCTATTTTTACTGGACCTCCGTATTTAGAGTCCGGGATATGGTATTTCTGGACTTTTTTGGTGGTATTTCTGGACATCCGTTACCAGCCAGATGGTATTTCAAGCCAAAAAAGGTGGTATTTCTGGCCAAAAAGAGTGGTATTTCCGGCCAAAAAGTGGTATTTTCGGCCAAAAACCAAGTGCGAAACTGCGCGACAGAACTGAAATCTTTGGTCGGATCGTTCTTGCATCTCCGTGGGCAGCCTGAACTACTTCAAAAGCCCTTCTAATCATTTTATATGCCTCTTTAACGTTGGTTTGATGAAGAGAGGAAGCGATTTAAGCTTAGACAGAGCCAGATTGATCCAAAAATGCCCAAAAACAGTTGGTTCTGAGCTTGAAACTCCGAAGTGTACGTGGGCTGATAACGGGTGGTCGGAAATACCACATCTCGGGCTCTAAATACGGCGGACCATTTTTACTATTGATAACAGTATGGAACAGTATTCTGATCTATTCTTTATTGGTTTTTTTTGTAGACATGGATATGGACAGGACGAGTTGTTTTCTATGGCTTCCATAACTATTCTAAAAATATTCTTAGCTATTCAATTGCATTCAGTTGGAGCAATTGATATTTATATTGTTGTGTTAATATTGCCCGACAATTTTCAAGGGCAACTACCAAAGCCCCTGGAGCTCGTCTCTATGCCATTGCTAGCAGATCTCTTTCAAAAGCTCAAGATTTTGAATCCAAAAATAATTTTCCTTCTGATGCCAAAATCTATGGAAGCTACGCCGAGCTAATTGATGATGAAAATGCCGATGTTGTATATATGCCTCTGCCTACTGGCCTTCATTTAGAATGGGTTCCCAAGGTGGCTCCAAAAGGGAAGCATATTTTGCTTGAGAAACCTCCTGCAAAATGCTTGAATCTCTATTTGTTATGCTGGATGCAATTGAGAAGAATGGCTTGCAGTATATGGATGGCACCATGTGGATGCATCATCTCAGACTAAGCATATAAGAGATCTTCTTTAATATAATTTTCAAATCAAAAAATTAAAGGAGGTACTCATCATTATTCAATATATTTTGAGCCCTAATAATGCTCATAGTCAGGCATTATGGAAAATGAATCACATATTTTGTTATTTTGTTTCTATAGTGGTCTAAAAAATATGTTCCTTTTCCAGGCTAGAATGAGATGAAGAACTAAACTCTTTTACTAAAATCATGAGTTGGTAGAATTTTTTATTATGCATGAGATTTATTAGCCAACGATATATCTTCAAAACTACATGCGCACATTGAATAGCTAAGAATATTTTCTATGGTAACATGGGAGTAAAATAAGTATATGCCAAGGAGAAAACATGTTAGGGCATTTCAAAACCGGTTAACAATCTCATCCCTGCACAATTTTAGAAAGCAAAATAATTTCATTTGTATGTCAAGCCTCATTCCATTTGTATCAAAGCAACATGTTGCAGCAAGTAATAATTGTATCGAGGAACAAATGCTTTACCTTGGTGCCAGCTTCATGTGCAAATGAAATGCTTTACCTTAGTGCCAGCTTCATGTGCAAATGAGATTGTTCTGTTATGTTCAATATTAACATAGGTGTGCATGCATTTTTAACACATTATGTCAGGTTAAATGTTAACATAACCAGGCGTGCAACGTCCATTATATTAGCATCAAACTAATATAATTGTTGAGGGATTAACTTTTAAATTTAATATAACGGTTGATGTGTCATCACCCTAATTTATAACGACCTGTTATAAATACATCTTGGCATCGTTGATATTGATAGGTAATATTGTTGGGAAGAAATTAGGGCTATAATTTTTGAGGCGGTTCACCGATGAGGCGGGCGCGACGAGCGGCGGAGCTCTTTCAGTGTGCCGCCGAAGTCAAGCGGGCGCCGCCGAAAAAAATTATTGCCGGAATTTTGACCGGCGTGCATTACCTTACGTAATAAACGGGAGGAGAAATTACGTACATTGAGCAGCTATGGCGGAAAGATTCGTGGGCTATGGCAGAGGTCACTTCGTTGCAAGGCACAACCTTTCCTATAACGTAAGAACACATCAAGAAGAGCTCTGTTATGGTGGGATGGAAAAACGGGGAATAGAAGAATAGGGGAACAGAGGAATGATCTTGAACGAGAAAAACTCTTCTTAAAAAGCAGAATGATTTTCTCGACAAAAACACTAGGAATCCGAGGCTTTCTTAAACTTGTTGCTGATGTATCCATTTGATGCGGTCTGTGGAGAAGAAATGCATGCTGGCAAAGAACTCTGTGTAAACTAGGGCCAAAGAAAAGAAGCTTTGCACAAAGCCGGAAGCTGCCGCTCATGCTTATGATGCTGAAAGGCTTGGAACTGTAAAAAAAACTCGTACTGCAGATAAATGGCAAGCGTTGTCACATGATCGCTTCATAAAATGACCGCTTCATAAACTGATTGCAATAATCAGTACTAAGCTGAACCTTCCAAAAAACTGTATGCAGCCCGCCAATCTAACCCTCCTGAAGATTGTTTCTGGCCCAGAGATTTTCAGTGTAATGCTGCTTCTTCCGGTAGCCCAAGGAAAGCTTAGTGTCGCGACACATTTCGGCCCTCCGATCCGACGCAACAAAACAAAAGACCAAACACTACAAAAACAGGGGAAAAAAAGGGGGATGAAACGAAGCGACGCCGCTATGGAAAAAATACGTGTTGTAAAATGCACGGAATTTTACAGTAATTTCGACCTCCCGTTTATTACGAAAAGGTAGCACTTGCCTAATGGAATGCCGCCCATACAGAATGAGGCATAAATATTTTGCCTCCATTTTTATGGATGACCAGTGCATTGAACATAGCTTTCCAAAAAAAGCAACAGAAATATCTTCAATATATCTAATCCCTCATAGCTTCAAACTATTAGCTTCAATAAATTTCTTCCAAATATTTGCATCCATCGAAGTCAGCAGTCGCACTTTTAATTTATAGATGGACGTGCCAACATTGAAATAAAGGCTCATCGTGCTCAATTTGATCAAAGAGGTAAGAAAAACAAACGAATATATTTTATTTAATCTGAAAATAATGCTTTTACTCGTATACATTTTCACATTGATGAATTCATGTGAAACAATGGGCCACCCGTCATACACGTGCTTGCAAATATTTGCACAAGACAGGCTTGAGTCAAAAATGGTTGCTAGCTTTTTGAAAGCAATATACCCAACTATCTTCCCATCCAAGACAAGGGGAAAGTAGCTACAGCTTCTCACCATCTTTTTTGACCTCTTCCTCCTCCCCATCCTCTGCCTCCCCGAGCCCCAAATCCAGATGAACCTTGGCGTCCATTTTGTTGCCCAAAGCGAAAACCTCCACCACCACCTCCACGGCCAAACGAGGCGCCTCTGCCACCTCCATGGCTACCAAAGCTGTGTGTGGATTCCAAATTATAACATAACCTTTATAATAAAACAATTCATAAATCTGAAAATGATTTAGTCATAGAAGTCTAGCATTACCTGTTATCTTGAGGCCGAACCTGCAACTCTGGAAGCATGTCAGCTATTTCAATTGTGACTTCAGAATCATCTGTAACTGCCATGATAGAAGAATAAATAATCAGTACCAAAAAGATCCTTTAGTTAGTCAAGTCTCCATAGATGATACTAAGCCATGCAACTGCCATGATAGAAGAATCCTTTAGTTAGTACAAGTCTCCATAGATAATTATACTATGCCAACCTGAGACGAATTTGTCCACAAGCTCTGCAGGAACATCGAATATGGCTCCCATCCCATCTACTGTGAGAGACATTCGCCTGACCTGAGAAATTGTCGCCTCTTCTAAATGCTTCCGCAGTATATTAAAAACATAACTGCAAAATTTTAACAATCAAATTGTTATAAAAGAAAACAATATATGTGAATTAAACAAGTTTTGCATCCACCTACGTTGGAGAATACATGCTTCTGCTGCTTTTCAAAAGCAACGTGGTGGAATCTTCATGAGAGGTTAAAAGAGATCTCCTTTTCACATCCGTATGCCCCTAAAATACAGTAAAATTGGGTCAAAATGAAGGACTAGTTGAAGCACAAGTAGATTTCCAATGCTACTTACTGCAATCTTTGCTAATGCTTTTGCGAGAACATCCATAGTAGGCAAACCTATACTCTGAACAAGGTCTTCTGCTGCTTGCCTAAACAATGGTATGACACTGAAGCAAAGAAATGACGAGCATAAAACCACTGGCAATATAACAAGTCATCTTCCAGAGAGCAATTAGCACCCTCAAAATTCTAACCTGTCCGACACGCCTTCCACACCTTCGGCTGCACTAGAAGCAGATGCCTGAGCAAGGTCCGCAGGCTGTGGGGCCGAAACACGTTGAAATTTAAGACCAGCTTTCTTCTCTATCATAGGAATCATATATTCCTTCTTGCGGTCATACATCATGACAGCAATTCCTGTCTTACCTGCAAAGAGTACAAAACCATGTAAGATGCACGAAAATTGCATTTCATAAAGGTACACAGATGACCAAACTTTGAAAGCTTACCAGCCCTTCCAGTCCGACCAGAGCGATGAATATAAGTTTCTACATCCCTAGGCGGCTGACACTGGAAAGCAGGGACACACGTTTAATTGAGCCAATGCACTACTATCTAACTAGACAGACCCCACAAATGATACCTGAATAATGAGCTCGACTTCATTTATGTCCAACCCTCTAGCTGCAACATCAGTAGCGACTAAGACACTGAACTTTCCAGAGCGAAATCCCGCAAGCGTAGTCTGCAGCACCATAATGCTAAGTTCAAGATTCATTTCCACAACATTATGTGGCTTAATACTCGTAACTCATGCATCCATCAGACTTCTATTTATGTAAGTGGAGGTGCACTGCGTTATCACCTCACGCTGAGCTTGTGGAATATCTCCATGCAATGCACGCGCCACATTATTTCCCAGTACTCCAGCAAGTTCTGAAGCATCATTCTTTGTCTCTGTAAAGACAATTGTGCGCCGCCCACTGCAACATTCAAGGCATAGTTTTTAGTTCCAGTATTTCTCAGGCAATAACTATAGTAAAAGAAAACAACCTGCCATAAAACGTTATAACATCTGCTACAATCTGGTTCCTTGCTTGGTAAATGCACGGAAGTATTAAATGTTTGACACTAGCACTGGCCTTCATTTTGTCATCACCAACCAGATCTACAGTAGCTTTATTTGGTTTGAAGAAGCGTGATGCTATCTGTAAATAAGAACCAGAAATGGAACTATTAGCAACACTGCCTTTTCAATACTGTAAATTTATTGAGGATCGAAGAACTGACATTTTTCACCCAATCTGGCATGGTTGCGCTAAACAGCAAAGTCTGCACAGCTGATAGATCTTCAATGTGACCTAAAGACATCCAAAAACTTAAAGTTCAAGCTTTGATTTACAGAAATATTAGTATAACCAATTGTTCTCATCCTCCAATACTCCCCCACCCCAAGTACCAATGAAATATCAATGGAAAAACACCAGAACTTGCCTTAAATGTATACACAATTATACTTACCCAAAATTAATTCCACGTGATCCACAAAACCCATATTGAGCATTTCATCTGCTTCATCCAATACACGAAATTTTATAGTTTTCAAGTTCAAAGTTCCTTTCTCTAGCAGATCCTGTATTTAATAACACAAAAATCAGTAATTATGTTAGTACAGAAGTTCAACTCTATAATAACAATTGCAAGTTAGAACGCTTATGTCCATACTTAAAACAATACCTTGATACGACCAGGGGTACCAACAACTACATCTACACCTCGTCGCAATCCCCCCTCCTGAGGTCCATATGGAGACCCGCCATAAACGCACAACGTGCTTAGGCCTATAACACTTCCATATGTCTCAAAATCCGCATGTACCTATCAGGAACACAAACAATTTAGTTTCCTCCCTAAATAAGTTCATGCAACCAAACAATGTGTCTCCAAACCTGCTTTGCTAGTTCCCGGGTGGGCACAAGTACAAGTACGCTGGGAGCCCTGCCATGCATCTTCCTTTGCCCTTGTTGAGAATTGGCAAGGCGTTCAACAATTGGCAACACAAAAGCAAGTGTCTTGCCCTGTTATCAAGTAGTCAAGTCAAAAGCTTGAGAACCTTTCTCATAATCTATAGCACAAGAAAAATAAACACACCTGACCAGTCTTGGCACGACCAACAAGATCCTGCCCATCATAAACTGCATCAAATGTCAATGCTTGGATTGCAAACAGAGCCTTGATTCCATTTTCATTTAGCTTCTTTTTAGTAGCATCTGATATGCGGAAGTTTGAAAGGGCATATGGGTTTTCAGCTTCATCACCATCACCATTTTCCTCTTCATCAGATGCACTAAGTTTAATTCGTTTAGGGCTTGGATCCTCCGCAGTACTATCCACTCTCTTTTTTTTTAAACTCTTTTCTTTTGCAACACCATTAGCCTCTACAGAATTGCTACTCTCAGGATCACCCACTACTTCCTTGTTTCTCTTCCTTTTCTTTTCCATCTCAACTCCATCACCGTCGTAACCATCGTTCGACATCTGCTTCAACTTCTTCGATTTCTTCTTACCAGCCTCAACACTGGAATCTGCTACTACTCCTGGCATTCGTGATTCTAACACCCCATACACCAAATCAATCCAAGTTGAGAACGGAGAACTCAAATTTCAGCAAACGTAGAACTCAATTTTTGCTTCAGAATCGCACCTTGAATACTTGCGAAGATTAAAAGACGAATGACCCTCAAGTGCAAGGAGGTGCGGGACGGCTCCAACAATTTGCTGCGGCGCCGTCAAAGAGGAGAAACAAAGAGAAAAGCCCTTCTATAATCTTCATAAACCCTACACGTCAGCCCTAAGAATATACGTGGCATATCCGAGGTCTCTAGTCAGCAAAAAGGGATCAAATAGTTGGGCAGCGGGGAATCAAATCAATATGTTAGTTAGGGTGTATCCCCATTAACCCAGCACCGGTCATTTCAAGCAGGTCCAGTTTACCGGTTTCCAAGACCACCGTTCCCATTGTGCCTGCGATTGTGTTTTAGCAGTTCTGGCAAAAACCAAGAAGAGAAGAAGAGGACAAACGAAATCAGGAAAATGACAAACTAAATCTTGCTATAGGACAAACCCAATTCTGATTTTCAGAATTCAGAAGCTTTCAAATCCATCTGAATTGGAGTTCCAAGCCTGTGCCATATCACCAAAATCAAAGTCCAGATGATGACCGGGAACGCTACTCCGATGCCTGTAACTTGCAAGGTGTCACAGGTACCGGCCAGTTTTCGGCCTAATGGGGATGCACCCTTATGTGGGATTCACATGAGGCTTTTTTCGGCAGTTTATTTTGGGCAATTTTTTTCTGGTAGTGCAGGAGGCTGCAAGTTCTATTCACATGGGCGGATGAAGGTTGAGGGAAATCATGGTAAATCTCCTCATAGCGGTGCAGCAGTTGGTGTGGTTTGCAGCTGCCTGTCGCAGCCGGACCGCGTGCAGCAACATGTGTGGCGTCAAAAATTTTTGCAGCGCTTCTGCTTTGGGCGGACTGCAGTTGACGTTGTTGCTCTTTTTTCGTCCCATGTGAACGGGCCATTAGGCTGGGTAGTGCTTTTACTCTCAATACCATATCTAACTCATATAATTGTTGTTGGCAAGATGCCTTTTAAACTTAGTAGCGACACATCTATGTTTTTGAATATTCCTTGTTTCCGTGTGGGGAAAAAAATAGCAGTTTGAGAATTAAAAAGGAAAAAAACAAAAACGGCTTGCCAGTTGTTGACGACGAAGGCAAAGCTCTTCTTCGCTGTCATCAGATCTGTAAAAGGAAGCACATGGCGACAAATTTGCTGATCATGTCCAAGAACTGCTATTTGGTTTTCAGAATCGGTGGATCTTCCGCTGCCAGATTAGACACTGTGTAGAATTTTGTATGCATTTAGCTAGGTTAATCACTGTCAATCAATCCAGAAATTTTGTTATAGATTTGGATTAGTTAGGACTTTTGTGTATTATTGTAGATCTCGCTAGGCGTAAGATATTTTGTGGCTCTCTTTGGAGATAAATAGGGTTAGATTGACTAATTTTTGTAGTTCAATGACTGCATGTGAAGGTCCTGCTTCATATAAAGTATGTCGCCAGTTGAATTTGTTTTCCATTTGCTCTGCTTTCGCTTTGATTAACAGAATCAACATACACATCTTCACTTCCCATGAGAATAAGCAGTGTGCAGAGAGATCAGCTAACATCTTGTGAGTGTAATAAAGTTCTGTACACCTCAAAACGGAGTGATGATGCATGAACAAGAAATAAGAAATAGAGTACATCTGCACCACTTCCTTGCAAAAAATTCTGGCCCATATTGATTTCCTAATCAGACATCTTTCTCCATTTCTCTTTGAATTCTCAGGTGTAGCAAAAGGGGGAGGAAGTTCTCTTTGATGCACAGTTTCCATGCCAAATCTGATCAGTTCAGATAGAAAGCCTACAAGCATGGAAGAAAAATTGCACCTCTACCTCGTAGCTTGCAAGGCATGAGGCCAAGCTGACTGTAACATTTTTATCCAGGCGAAATGTAATACGTTTATGGACACATTAGATGAATGGCCTCATCTAGACATGCTTTAGATATCTAACATCTCCAAAATGATCAAGAGTAAACATGTCGTAATTGAGTATGTAGAATTGTTTTGGGCTTTAGAATGGTCGATTTGCCATTAGCTTCTCCAGATCAGCCAAAGCGGTGCTAGAAAAAGGCTCTTTTGTTGGGTTATAGGTTACAGGTTTTGTCTTTTTATCATGTTCTATGCTTTTGTGTTCAATTGTTGTTAGTATTGACTTAGTTCCTGGTCTTCTAACAAAAGAAGAAGTTAGGAAGGCTTGGAAGATGTGTCGAGATGCATAACCTTGGCTTAGCGCCTTTAATCTGATGTATGAAGACAGATTGTATCTTATGAGGCTTGGGGTTCAGTGTATCTCAATGGGAAGACGATTATGAATCACAGGAGTTTTTTAACAAAGGAACATGAACTAATGGAGATAAATAATTATAGCTAGCTAGGATAATTGTACAGGCTTCCTCCTGGAGATGTGGCTAACCTAGAGATCAGGTGGCAAAGGCTAAATGCAGTTACGGTCGTGAGACCGTAGGGGTTTTTAAGCCAAAAGTGTTCAATTTTGGGATTCTACATTAGTTGTATGTTTCAATTCTTTAGCTATGGAAAGTGGGTTTTTAATTGGAACTAGTTATGGTGCCCGGCGTTGCCGGGCTTTAGTATGATTTGAAAGGGTGGTGGTCCGGGCTTTAGTATGATTTGAAAGGGTGGTGGTTTGATTATTGGCTATACAACTGTGAAGAAGACACTCCTAGCATAGTCTATCATGGTTGAGGCCTTGACCACATACACAAATCCATCATCATAACCACAAAGAACGAAGTTTTATTCATTGTGAGTTAAAAATACTAATTGTGGGGCTATATGCACATACGATACATATATGCACTTTCAATGTACATTGCTCTTTGTATTTGATGCATTCAACTTTTCTATAAGCCAAATTTGGAGAGATGTACTAGATTATTATAGTCTTATTTGTTGGATCAATTTAGGTAGGAACGTCAAGTACATATCACAAACCATTCTCATATACCAAAAGACATGTTTAACAAAAAAAGGAAATATAATGACTTCCAACTCTCCTCTCTACTAATATAATGAGAATCTTAGATTTTGATAGTTAAGAATGCGATCCATGGTTCTCTATATGCAAACATGGCTCCAAAATGAAGTTGCTTATTCAAGGATTCATTTTGCTTAAGATGTTCTATGTTGTGTTTATTGGGTATACGATATATTTGGTTTGATATGATAGGTCGAAATAACATAAATATGTCCACATAATATGCTAAAAGGACATGCAGTAAAGGTAGAATCATCCATGTGGAAAGCAACTATAGGGGAATCTAGGTCAAGAAAACCACACGACTCAATTGATGATGCCACCAAGTTTTTTTTTTTTTTTTTTTTTTTTTTTTTTGGGTTGCCCCTAGGGAGGCAAACCCTCGTTTATGTGGGTATGAGGGCATATCCAGGTATATGCCGGCATATGCCTAGCATATACTGGTGACTGCTAAAAACTGGCTGGTGCCTGTAAGTGCTCGGTCATTTCTATCGTTGGGCAGCACTCTTGAAAACCGGCTAACTGGTGGTGTTCTGGCGATGGTGGGTGCTGTAGCTCCAGCTTCTTCCTAGCCCTGTAGCTGCACAAAGACCGCTCAACTAGCTTCACTCCTGGGTTCTTGGGCTTTTCTATGCATATGATGGATCATTAAAGCTTGTCATATAGGCTTCCAAAAGTGTCAGATAGGCAGCCTCTGCTAGTGGTTCTCCAACACCGTTCAGAAGAGTGAGTTCTTACACTATAAAATTTCACGAGCTATTGAGTTAAAACATCATTTTCTTCTATATACAATGATTATTATAGTTTAAGCAATGCAAAACAATGGAGGTTATTTGGACTGCCCCTCATTACATGCATATGTGAAGATAGGGTATTTGACCGGGCACAGATGTCAAAGCCGCTGCTGAGCAGTGTACTGGCCCAATGAAGAAGAAACTGGACGCCCTCGAACTGGATTACTGGGGATCTGAGATACCATGCATGAACAGGGGCCTGAGATGTTAAAAAGAGAACCATTCTCTGACAAAATACCTAATAACAATGGGGGAACAAGTAGCCTATCTTGGGAAGGGCATTCCCCATGCAGGACTCCTTTTTTGCTGTCTATAACAGACGAAAGGGGTTCATCAAGAGAAATCCTTATGGATCAAAGATATAATTTCTCCGCCGGTTACGTGCATAGTAACCAGAGATTTAGGTATTTTGCTGTTGATTGGTCAGATGAAGCCCTGGAATCCAATATGACCTGAGTTGTATAGAAAGATTACCAGAGGTTTGTAAGGCTGATCAACTTACAAAAAAGCAAGACAAGAAGCGGTTTCGCTTTACAATTGTTTGGAAGCATTTTTAAAGGAGGGGCCATTGGGACCAGAGGACATGTAGTTAGTAAGAAATTTTGACCTTGTCCTGTGTTTTCTGGTTTAGCGACACTGGCACTTTGTTCTTCATTGCTTCTATTTCTTTTGCATGCTGCATCATGATTTCTCGTTGGCACGCATTATATATAAATAGAGATTATGCAGGCAGTTGCAACTTGAACCATATGCCGTGCACACTACCTATCAATTTGCTGGAACTGAAGGAAAGAGGCATCGCCTTCGTTCATTTTAACTACTCATTAGAACAAAATCTTTGCAACTGTCGCAGTGAAAATATGATTGTTGACTACAAATTTATATGGTTTTAAATTCACGCAACCTTTCAGACAACAAGGTTTGATGCAAATACCCTTGTTTTTGTACCATTCGGGCCATTTAACTCAAGGAGATTAGACAACCTTAGTTCAAGATTCAATGCGCATCCGCAAATACTTCTGCATGAAATGGCACTTCTAAATTCTAGTGAAACGGCCATTTCAGGATGGCAGGTTTATATGTAAATAAGTGGGGCATGCAATATGGTTGAACTTGGAAGGACTAGCAAATCCAATCTAGTTTGAGGGCCGCCGTTTAATTTCTTCTTCAATTTGTATAGTCTACATGATATTTTGTTTCGATAACACATTCACACTTATCCTATTTTGGTTCTCTACTAAGATTCTTCAGTTATCTGTTTACATCTTGCATGCTCAGCATGGTTGCAACATTTGAATGCAGAGAATAGAAGATAGTTCTGCTGATACTACTCAAGAGCCATTCCAAAAGACTGCTTGGGATGACTTCCATACACAACATTCAGAAGGATTGTTTTTTAAAGTAAGTCATGTACTCTGTTATCTAATTTTGCTTACTCTTAGTAAAAATATAGGTCGCTTACCTTAAGAAACTAGACCTACTTGGATTCGATGGATTTCATCAATTAAACACATACAATAAGAAAGCCATGGATTTGCCAAGGCAATTGCTAACTGTCATCATATGTATATGAGGCTATTTGGAGATAGGCAGGAGCTTGAAGAAGGAAAGAGTGTGCGAGCAGAATCTGCAAAGGAATTTTTTGTGATTGGCTGTTTTTCTGTAGAAATGTTCAAAGATTAATGTAACTAGGTTTTGCACGAATATGAGCCTCATCATCAATTATCTCAGTAAATTTTTACTTAGCTGGTTTATCCCTGCCATACGCTTCCCTGGATTTGTGTAATTTCTTAGTTTCTTCTGCTCTTTCGGTAAGCGGGACTTTTTTTGGTAGGTGGTTTCGCAGCCCTGGAGCCTTCACCTCTGTTCTGCTTGGTCGTCATTATATAGCAAAGGTTATCGAGAAAGAAACAGAGAAAAATATGTCCTTCAAGAAGCACTTTCTGTTTGTTTGTGATGCCTTTGGTATGCTGCAACCTGTGAACAAGTTGACATTACCACAGATCATGTTTCATTTCATCAGTGGTTACACTGCTCTGGTAAGTTGCATATGCTGCCTTGTGAGGTTACAACATTTTTCTCTTTTTGTTTCTGCATTGGTTGCTGGCACTGAAGATGGCATCAGGGAATCTACTGCCACGTTTTCTGCATGTTTTAATGCACTCTTTTGTTAACCTCAAAACACACCTCGGTAATATCCCAATCTTCTTTTCAGGTCAGGCAGCAGGGTTTTCAAAGTGGGATGGTAATGTGCCTGGGCTTGCATCTCATGCCTGGGCTTGCTAGGGTTTGCCTCATCTGAATTGTATGTGAGTAATGTCATGGAATGTGATTGAAATCTAAAGAAATTCTATTTAAATTGCTTCAGGATCTGGCAGGTATGGCAAAGAAGCAGGTAGAGGTTCATTCGGCAAAGAACCAGGTAAAGCTTCACCCCAAATATATTTGCAGCTGGCTTGGCGACAAATTCAACTTCTCTTTTATCTTTGGGTTTCTGGTTTGGTTCTTAAGATTTTCATTCTTTCTGCCACTGTTACGTCTGAGTATGGATAGATTAGATTAGTAGGGCTGGTTTTATTGGTTGTTAAACTTGTATTGTTGCGTCGGGCATATTGCTTGTCCCGACTTGTCCTAGTTGTGCCCTACATTATACTGCACAAAGTATTGTGGAAACGCCTTGTATGGGAGGGTTCAATTCCCTCTAGTTCTTCTTCTTATCTGAGGGTAGCAGTTCGTGGTAATATGGCATCATGGTGACATACATGTGTTGGTTTGAATGTAACAGTAGTGATGGGTGGTCATTTCAATCTAAAGTGCCACATGACATTGACTTGCATATTGAATTCAATGTTGACTAGATACAATGGTTGCACAATCATATGGTGACGTGGATGATTTCAAGAGTAGCCATACCCACAAGGACATGCAAGAGTATCCCATGCAGACATTTACGCAATCATTTGTATTTGAGAACACCCAGCAGCAGCAAAATAGGAAGCCTTAGCATAGCTGCAACCACGCTTTTTATTCACTGCAACAAAATCAATATTTCAGACTCTGAAACGAAAAGATCGAGTGCAACATAGATACGCAGAGAAATTTTATGGAGAGTCCGTTACCACAGTTTAAATAGAATGGTCCCCGAAGCATGGTACTCTTAGTAAATGTTAACAAGGTTCTGCCATCGGAACAAAATATAGCAGGCTTTGCTGGAATAAAAGTTCGGATTGGTGATATTTTTAGCCATTATTGCACAATTCGTCTAGCCCTTATGACTTAGAATAAACTGCAAAGGATCAATGTGGCAAACTTGGCTCACATTCATCCCATTATATGGTTTTAAAATTCCAATTTTTTTGTATTATTTTAAAGACCATCTTGGGTACTTTGGATCCAAAAGCAGGAATATTTGTAGCTCCATGCACCTTTATATAAGGACTTAAAATATTTCTATAGGAATAAAATGCATTACAAACCTTAGTGTCAAGCATCACCAGAACTACCCTGCAGAAAAGGGCCATTATGTGTGTCTTTTTAACATAACTGTAATTGTTATGCCCTGCAACTCTTAAAATGTCTATAGGTTGTTCCAACATGTGTGGGACCATGTATTAACTTTCCTTTTAGGTTCAAGAACCGACCAATTTACATGGCAATAAATAAGCTAATGGTTCACTTGATATGATTCACATCTAGAGTTACGATTGTCCCTTCTCCCCAAGTTAAATGCGGATTAAATCCTAAACTCAACCTGGTCAATCAAATTGTCAACTATATACAAAACCCCTATACAATTGATCAAGAGCACTTGTGGATAGGCTTGTAGCGGCACCTTAAAGGTTTTTAGAATAAGGTCTGTCTAAATTTATGAAACTGATTATAGAAATATGGTAGGGGTATGGTTGAATTTAGATAGTATATTGTACAAATATAGTAGGGGATTTGGAGGAATTTATAGAACTCAGTGTACATATATGGTAGGGAGTATACCTAGAGTTTCTAAAATTTTCCTCATATAAGGACCTTTTTCTTTAACCCTATGCATGCACATACCCTATAGACTATACATTAGCTACATCCCCCAGGGCGAAGACCTGATTCCTATTGCAACTCTTAGCAATTTTGGTGTCTCTTACAAGGATGTATGCATGTATGTAATGTTGCATAGAGAGATATGAGAGGGACATGAATTGTACGAATAATGCATGTAAGTTTTAAGCAAATTGCCATGCTATCAACTTAAGAAATGAAATGCAACAGGCCGTTGGAATGGTCAGATAAGGTTGATCTTACATGAACACCAACAGCATCCTAAAAATTTTACTTTCTTCTGCACCTTGAAAATGTACAAATCTAGGTGCCATACATCAAGATAGACGTGTCCATCAACAAATTAATGAGGTTGGGCTTCAATTTGACATTGTTGTGAGCCTTGCTTGAAGAGCTTCGAAAGAATTTGACATTGTTGTGGGCCTTGCTTGAAGGGCTTCGAAAGAATGCAGACAAAGAAATGAAAATGAAAATGAAATGAAATTAGCAATTTATGAAAGCATGTGCTTTAAAAGACATAGTGGTCCTCAAATGCTTTTGAAATGATCATTAGCATTCCCTTAAAAATAGCATCTAAGGAGGAGTTAGTAATGCAAATGGCTACCATCACCTTCGCAAAATGTCAATGTCTTAAAATAGCAACTTTGATTGATTGTAAAAACATGACTTTCAAGTACGATTTAAGCCATTTCACCCACCGGCCATGGAGGGCAACCCTCCGTGCGCAGCACCTTGTTTTTTTTTCCTCCTTCAAACACTTGAATTTCATATGCACGTCGAGGTGTTTCATTACTAAAGATATTATTCATTACCATCGTGATGTGGAGTGCGATGGTATACAAGCATCTTTTCTGCACACCGTAGCTACAGGGAGGTTAATTTTTTCTTGTCGGGTCTTTAATATATTGTGGCAATAAATGTTAAATGTCAGTCTGTTTTGCACCATTGAAATTTGGAATTCAATTTTTGTTGAAGAAATCCATGGTCGTTGATCTGGCACAACAATGGGTATATTTCGCATAACAGTAAGTACAATTTGCAAATCAATGGCCACGAACAAAAGATGGAAACAAATCCACATACTTGCATATACCGATAATCCAATTGGTCCAAACTGAATTTTGAAGTTGATATTTTTTTTTTTTTTTTTTTTTTTGAAGAACTGTGTCAATATATTAAAAGAATAGTAATGTTACAAAGCAAGTGAGGAGGAAGGAGAACTGCCCCAAAGAGACAGCGATACCTCGACACTCCACATGAAGTTGATATTTGTTACGATGCTGTAAAAAGGATTGTTGCTTTATTTTCTCCGTAGCGAGCATGGCATCTATTTGCTTTAGTGCATATCTGTAGCCTATGGTTGTATGCCAATTACCTTGCGTTGGCCAATGGTTGGAAACAACGCCAACAGAATCAACAAATTTTAGCAAGGAAGCATCGTGTGCATGTGGTAACCATGTGATGAGGCATCTGGTCATGGCTATTGCGCTGCATTCACATATAAATACTAAGCAATGCTTGCTAAAGTTGAAGATATCCTTGTCATTGCATCTCAACTAATGATCGTTTCATGAACTGCATTGCGAGAGATGACAATCAAAGGATTGTAAGAGAACTATTGAAAGATTTGGAAAGAGAACAGTTGCTAAGAATCATTCATAAGGATCTTTAACCCTAGCTTCATTGCATTCATGTGTCTACCCTCTATGGCAATTAAAAGTCAGAATCGTGATGCAAAGTTGTGGTGTTAAAGTGGTAAAATGCCGTGACAGATGAAAAAAATTACAAAGGTGATTTGCAATTGACATGGTTTGCAATAATAGTAAGCGTCAAGTTCTGTGGTCTGATTGACTAATTTCTGCATGGTAGACTATACACCCAAATAGGATAATCTGCATGGCCATAAACAAAAGATGGAAACAAACCCATATACTTGCATATATTTACCCATATTTGATCTGGCCCAACTAAATTTTAATGTTGGTATTTGTTAACGATGTTGTAAGGTTTGAAATAACAACAACAGAATAACGAAATTTGATCAAGCAAGCATCGTGTCCATGTGGTAACCATGTGATAAGGCATCGATGAAGTGGTCATGGCCTGTACCCTACCTCCACATATAAATACTTGAGCAATCCTTGCTAGAATTGAAAGATAACATTGTCATGTTGTGCTTACTGCATCTCAGCTGCCTATCATTTCATGCACAACATAGCCAAGAGATGATAATCAGAGGATTGAAAGAAGACTATCGAAAGATTTGGAAAGAGAATAGTTGCTAAGAGTCATCCATAAGGATCTCTAGCCCCAGCTCCATTCCGTTCATGTGTCTGCCCTCTGCTCACAGCAAAGTGTTAAAATGCCGTGACAGATGAAAAAAATTATAAAGTCATTTGGCATTAACATGGTCTGCCAAAATAGTAATGGTCAGTTTCTGTGGTCTGATAGACCAATTTGTGCATGGCAGACTATCCATCCAAATAGCATAATCTGCTCGGGCTTTTGCTCGAGCTTTCCTAACAGTGTGTTATGTTGGTATTGTAGTGTAGATGTTGTGGAAGTGGAATGCTATTGTAAATATATAAAATGGAATTTTGACTTGCCATAGTTGATTAGGTATGGTATATATGGTTGGCTTTAAAAATTGAATGGCTTGACTAATTGGACATTTCTTTGCTTAAGCAATTATGGAGCACTTGGTGCATGCATATTTTAAATATGGTCAGTGGGAAATCATAGTAGGGGTATTGTCTCAAATTTGTGCCTAGGGTCTATTTATTAAGTTTTGCATGGGGTTGTCGAAGCATAAGGTGAGTACAAAGTCATTTAACATGCATAACTTAAATAAATAAAAAAAGGACGACTTCTTTGGGTTAAAGAAATCACTATGAGCTATGAGGCGTTGTAGTAACTTACATTTGGATGCAAATCCGTATTGTGCAATGTAAAAGGATGACAAAACTACTTACTTCTAAACTACTTGTAAATTGAAAAGTTTCTACCTTATGAATCCAAATAGAGGATGAAATGGTGGAAAAACTACATCGTTGAGTACATGATCCGTGGTGGGGGAGTTTCTTCACATTCTCTAATTTTTTATTTGTATAACATTGGAAGCGAGTAGTTCTCTTCATCATACAAAAATGTTCTAACGTTAAGTAATTTGGGGCGAGCATCATCATACAAAAATGTTCCTCTAACCTTAAGTAATTTGGGGTAAGCACAATGCAAGGCTTATGCGCAATCCACCAAATACAAATACACTTGTATACAATATTATTGATTCCATGATCAATACTATTTATTTTGCTCAAACTTCTGCCCTGAAAAAGAAATCTCTCCAATACTATCAGGTTCTTAGCAACAATTTATCGCATTTAATCTTTCAAATTATGAGCATTACTCCTCCACATTCATTGTTTAACTCTTGGCAAATCTCTAAAGGTATTTGCAACATAGTAAATGCACAAACCTCTAAATGGATTTGCAACATGGTAAATTTATTATAACATACCTAAGCAAATAAAATAGTTCATAAAGGATGTCATCTGGGTTCACAAATTGCATGTTCCTTTAATTATGTACATACATAAGCAGATGAAACAGTTCCCATAATCATGAAGTCATGAACTGATAGTATATGATTATGATGACATCATATACCCAAAGTACATGTTCATTAAAACAAAGCAGATACAATGGTCCACATCCTCAAAGTGGTTGCAGGATTGTAATCTTGATGAATTTATTATGTTCACTGATTTTGCAGAAGAGCCAAATCTAGAATACATATATGTGTTGCTATATTCTAGATGAATGTTTATCGGGAAAATCTGGAAGACTTGGTGAACCTCCAAGATTAAAAATCATCCATGCGAAAAGGAAGATGTGCAGCTGCAGACTGCTCGCTGCTCGTAGACCTAAGCCTTGAAGACTTAGTGGATATGCAAGATGGAAAATAATCCATGCAAAAAGAACAGCTGTAGATAGTTCGCTGCTTCTAGAGCTTGGGCCTGGCCTCTAACTGCAGCCTGCATGTGAATATGTGCCCTGATATTCCAAAGATGAAACCCATCTCCAGTCTTGACAGATCCAATATCTCCATTGATTGGTTCATGCTCCAGCGTACCTATGTCTTCGAAATAAAAGGCTTATTGAGCAGTGCTTGATGGATAACCATACAATCTGGAAATAGAAGGCTTCTCGTAATTTGCCTTAAACCACTAATTTATTTGTAATGAGGGATAACCTACCGATGGAAAATCAAAGAGCCTGCAGTTTGATAACTGTCAAATATAAGCTTTCAAAAGATGATAGTGGCAAGAGTAAATAATGTATGAGCAATCCCTTTCTTGCCAGCTCTGCCTGTTCTTCCAATACGGTGAATATAATCTTCAGTGGTAAGTGGAAAAGATAAGTTGATTAACATAATCTACATCAGGAATGTCGAGCCCTCTTAATGCAACTCGGTGGCAATCTGCATATTACTTGTTATAATAACAAAGGAGGAACAATAATCTCCCAAAGGAAATTCATACCAGAAGAGAATGAGATCCATCTTTAAATGCTTCAACTGCTCTTGTTCGATCTTGCTGCCCTTTATCACCATGAACAGCTACTACCTTCCAGCCTCTGCTACAATTAGATGGTAAGAAGCTTCAGGCCTAAAGCAATAATGTCTGTTAATCTTCTTTGGAACCAAAAAAATCTTCTTTGAAGAAAGGCTTCAATGCGCGTTGCCTCTTTCTTATACAACACAAATACCAAAATATGATTTCTGCAAGACAGATATGATTCATTAGCACTGACAATAACAGCACTGTTTTAGACTTCGTCCGCTGGCCACCCAAAAAATCTATGATTTACCAAACTCCCCTGATCACCTGCGCGTTTGGCTCTATATACATGTTAATGAATTGGGAGGGGAATCCAAGTACGCTCCCAAAATGTCAAGGCGACTTCCAAGATGCTCTACAACTTGAAATCATGTATACTCCAGCCCACAAAATGCATCTGCAATGTAATCTTGAGCCATAATTAGTTAGTTGCCCGCTAAAGAATTTGGCTTTTGTATCATACATGCTCACCTTTTTTGAATGACAACCCCAAAGACTTATTTTAGCACCTGCAGAAGGCTGTCCTTGATTGCAGATGGAATAAGTATCTCACCATAAATGATAAATCACTTCTAAAAGCAATGTATATGAACCAAAAATTATATTTACATAGAGAAAGAAGTTTAAAAATATGCAACATGCAGAGGGTTAGAATCAAAGAAATTAATAAATAGCTGAAGACTTACACGCACCAAGAATCCAAGGTTTAGGAGCTTACACATGAACTACTGCAAAGGCGTAACAATTACTTTCCATGTCTAAGAGGAAGCAACTTCAAGAGGATGTTTATAGCAAATCTATTTACATTATACTTGATTTGGAAAAGCCATGTCTAAATACCACGTCTCCTCTCTCATCACAAAAAACATGGCTTCCTAAAAAGACATCGCATGCAAAGTCTGGACTATTGGGATCTTGGTGGAAAAAGATGCATGTATGATGGGCTTCGCTAATTCTGAGCATCAATGGAGGAGGGATCTATTAGATTTGTTTCTGAAAGTTAACCCAGACTTCCATGACAATCAAATGCAATAGAAAGAAGTAGTTCCATACCATGCCACATTCCTGCATATGCAAGATGATTTGTCTGACTTCATGCTGCTTCTAGAACTGAAGAAACTATAATTACCTGAAATCCAAGACTCCAAGGATCTGCATGTGCACCATGTTATCATCAAGCTATGTTGATGAGCTGTCTCTATTAGCAGGAAAATGGGTAAAACTAACCTTACGGAAATGTATCTTTCATGGAAGCTAGTATGCTAAGAAGGAATATCCATGTTGTCTTTTCTATGTTTAGACTTCATCTCCATCTCTGGGTGTGACGGCCTGTAGATGCTCTGATAGTAGCCATCGAATCTCCCATCTGGCCAGGTTGCTAGAGTATGAGCTGCATCATATGAGGTCTTCACAGTTTCAAACACTGATGTACCTTTCTGCACAGAACACATAGAATATTAGGGGAGTTTTTAGCGAAAATATTAATGTGTTAGAAGTAGATGAGACCAACTTCCTTAAAGCTTCATAGATTTACTTGTGAGATTGGTTAAAATCAAAATTATGCAACTTAAGAATCATTCTACTACTATGGAGAATATGCATCAACAAATAATAGCAACTAAATAAGCTCTATCAGCTTAGAGAACGTAAGATTCCTGAAAAGGGAGATATTGCCACAACCTAAATACCTCAGTCCTTTATAAAGAAATTGCCTGTTATAAAATCTTTGAAATTGATAACTGTTCTTTACCTGCCACAGCAATAAAAGTACCAAAGTTTTCTATAACGAAATTGCCTGTTGTGAGATCTTGGAAAGTAACAAATGTCCTTTACCAATTATCTATAAGTAGGCATTGCACCAAAATGCTCCATGCAAGTACTTAGCTAGGCCACTATCAAATATATGCCTTAAATCAAAATTCCGAAAAGAAGCAATTAGAAATTCAAATATATCTTGCTTCCTCATTTGGAACCACCAATGTACATGCAACCCATTTTGTGGAGATCAAATGAGACAACCAAACCTTGTAGCATTAGAAATACCTGGGAGGATGGCTATGAAAGCTAGACTGACTGTGCTGCAACAAAAACTTTGTGCAAATCATAGCCATGTACCAATTCGCCAAGGGGGTCACCAAACTATATGCCCTGCAACAGACAAATGTAGAAATCAATTGCAAGAAAATGATGGCCAGACACTTAGTTATCTTCAATCTACTAAGAGAAAAGCTAAAATTTATAGCACTATAAACCGTGCAACATAAAAACAGAAATAGAAGGGGTAACTTTGCTGTAATTAAAGTCTTCTCTTGGTCTGAATAGATGTTTCAGATCTGTATGTCGATGTACATCATGCAATAGCCATTGTGAAGAGGCAAAAACAATTAGAGAAAAAATGCTTGTTTCCTGCATTCTAACTTAAGACTCAAATTATAGCAAAACAACATCACCGAATCAAATGCAAAACATTTATAAGCTCAATAACAGATCCATCTGCATGCATTTTAAGATTTTGCTTACTTATTTCCTCAAAAATAAATGAGTATGAATCAGTGTAAATAGGATTTATTCTTAACTATTGCTTGTGCAGCAACCGAACTTGAACCTGAAGATGACATTCGAGCAGATTTTGCACCTGAAGATGACATTCAGATTCAAGAATGTACTGCATGTTAAACAGAAGCACATAGGACATCATGCATTCTAATACTCAGACTAAATGCTCTAGTTGACAGATTGATATCTTTTCTATCAACAACCTTCATATTTGGATCCTATAATGAATGTTCAGGGACCCAGAAGGCAACATATGAATAAAGCTTAACCACAAAGATTAAAACCTAAACTATTAGCTACGGATCTCCTTAGTAATCAATGGCCAATTTGCTTGCCATATTTGTTTTAATATGTTATATTTATATGACATACATTGCAGAAGGAGGATAAGCACCCGGATCAATAATCTAGAAGCTAACGTCATAATAAACCATGTAATACACAAAGCTCAGGTAATACCTTGGACATGCTTTGGGCTGCATGCATCCTCACTATATTCTCCTAATGGGCACTTATTTCAATTTCCTCAATCATCTATGCGGATCAAAGTAAAACTTACATTCATGGATAAAATTCCACTAAGCTAGTATCAAGATCGTTCTCAAATATATCTTCAATCAAGTAAGTGAGAAGGACAACCTCGGATGAATAATGTCAAAAGCTAACATCATAAACACGACTGTAAGGGGAAATATGCATGCTTTCCGCTTAAGAACGCCAGTATTTCAACCGGCATTCAAATATAGTTTGAATCATATAAATATAGAGATAAAAACAGCAAAAATGACTCACCTATAAAATTTCTGGAGAATGTTTTGCTGGCGTGACGATAGATAGTATCAGGAACGAACTGGCCATTTTCTAAGCATAAAAAACATAGCCTGTGCATTTTGCAACACCTAAAATGAAATTTTAACATAAGAAATGCTCTCGATTCTTCATCTCATACCGTAAGAATTTTGGCTAGCAAACATATAGAAGCATGAAGAATAGACGATGAATGGATTTTCAACAAAGCCCATGCCGTGAAGAAAACTCTTACCAACTGCTAGGAGATTTGCAGATAGTGATGGTCAATTTAGCATAAGGTAGAAGCTGGCTCAACATGAAGCTGATCATTCCTGATAACGACTTGTTGCCTTCAATTCTAGAATTGATGTGAAACAATAATCCTCCCGCAAGCTATAGTTCCGAATAGAAAATAGAAACATGTATCTCGAATGTCCAAATCGCGAACCCTAACTAAAGCAATCGTGGCCTCCATGCCGTGCTACATGCTTCCAGAGTGACGGTGCATCGAAGCTTTACTCAAAGAAGAAATCCCTAGATCTGACCAACATCGAAACCATCCAAATCTTATGCAAAAATGGTTTTGCAATTTTTGGACTATCGGGAAGTTTTTTCGGCTGGCAAAACCCCTGGAACCTTTGAAAATTAACCTAGAAAAAAAATCCAAAAAGTTTTCGGAACCCCAGAAAAACCAAAATTGGAATATTAAAAACCTTAACTAACAATAGTTAGAGATAAATAAATGGTGAAACCTTGGAGATCATGAGAAGTTGGGCAGCGAGAGCTATATGAGGCATATGGGGCGTCTAGATGAGGCTATGGCATTGAACACTGTTATTCTAGGTGTACACTCTAAGTTTCTAAGTTTTTGCACTATATTTTATCAAAGGCATCATAGCTAATAGATTATCCTCATGGAGTCGGAGGTAAGATTTGCATTGTGTGGATTGGTAGTATCTTTCCTTATCATAGCTACTCAATGATAGTTAGACTTATGGCTTCCTCGACATGTTTGGATTGCAATCATTATCTTCGTCAATAACCTAGCTACTTCAACTTGGGCAGGTTGTATGGGCAACATCAACAGCAGTATAATGTAGGCACATGTTTAGCAAATATTCTAATGAACACCTCTTTGCATTGTTCCACTGTTGTTATGGTATTTGATTATGTCTATTGGAAACTCCGGGGTCGGACTTCTAGGTTCGGTGGCCTAGGTTGCTTTGGCATGCTCATGTTCATCTGTGATTCTCCGTGATATTTTTGTACTCTGTGACACCGGGCGTAGTTTCCCTAATCAGGATGCTACGTCACTTATGTGACTCCATGGTAAGAGGTCCTCCAGCACCAGACATGGGCTGGGAAGGGTATGCGCATATGAGGATTCACCCCACCAATTCCGCCAACGAGGCTCGGAATGTGAGCTGGCTGGGCATTTCTCTACTAATAGGGCCTGCATGTAGGCTGGCTAAACTTCCCATTGTTCCGGAGCTATGTGTCATGATGGTTTATTATTTTTTACTATGTTTCTGACGTTCATGTTTGGTATTTCCTTGGATTATGTTGTCAATTGTCTTAGCACCATACTCACGTAGGATTTTCCATCTGTGTTTGTGCTTATCCAAGATTTTTAGAGTATTTTCATGTATGCAGAAGCAGTCAGGGATCCCCACTTAGTCACGTGAACTAACTCCAGTGAGTGCATGTGCAGTGAACAAGGAAGGCAGTGGCTGCTCGGAAGGCAACAATGTAGCTGAGGATCGTGGTTGTGATATGGAGTTAAAAAGCTTTTGTTTAGCTTGCTTAGCAATATTTATGCATATACATTGAGAGTATTGTGGATAGTACATCCTTTGAATTTGTATTCTTGATGGACAATTGGTAATTATATTGTACCTCAGTAAGGATGGATTTCTAGTAATGGTTTAAGTTTCAACTGTGCAAAAGGAAGATTCAATTCTTCACCATCATCAATTGTTTGTCATATCAACCTAGCAAGAGTCTTCACAAGTTTTGACAAGATCCTGAGTTGCCAGGAGGGTCAACTCGGTAGGCTCGTCACAGCATGGCTATAGCATACCAGAAAAGCAAGCTTGAAGTCAGATCTGGCCGCTCTGCCATGCTCGGCCGTCCTTGCAAATGAGCGAAATGTACTAATTCTAACCATTAGTTCTCACACAAAGGAAGAAATATACAATATTAAACCCCATCCCCCTTTTCTTGCCAAATCTTACTCCATAGATAATTTGGCAACCGTAATTGAAGGACCACAATATAGAACATAGATTCCCTGGCGTGCATTCTGCTGCTGACACGTGTCAGCCCTCTACAATCCGGAATGGAAGTTGGGTCTTCCAATTCCAAATGACTGGCTAACCAGGTAACCGTTGTCTTTTTCAATCAATGATTTTTAACAAAATTAAAAAACACAGCAACTCAAACAAGATTTAAAACTGGGACGCTGCATTACAGTTAAACAGTACAACAGAGTTTGGAACTAGATTTTAAACTCAGATCACTGCCATACACTAAACACTTAACAACAGAGAGTTTGAAACAGAGTTTAGAAGAGTACAAATACGTCATCTATTGCACACACAAAGAATTTATCTCCTGCAACGCGAAAAATAAACTGCTGGAGCAGTTTATTCAAGTCCGACAAATGCAGGACCGCTCAATCCAGCAGAAATCCTACTTGGTTTCATCCAAAAGGGAACCAAAAATAACAAATCAAAACCTGATGAAACCAAAAATAACGAATCAAAACCTTGACAGATCTGCATGCAAAAACAGGAGGGCAAGAACTTCGAAAAAAAGAAAAGGTCGTCATAGGATCTGACCTGCAAACGCTGCCATGAACCCACAACAAAAGAAATAGATAGATTTCTTCACATTATTCGCCTTTGAGCTTCTGCGCCTGCTTGAAGTTAGCTCGGAAAGGATCTCACAAAGGGGCGCTACTCTGCCGCTCAAGCGCTCCGACAAAAACAGAGGATAGAAAAACCCCAAAATCAAGAAAACCCTCCAACCTAAGCGCTTCCATCGCTGCAAACAGAGCCTCCATAGCCAAAAAATAGATCAAAAACAAAGATTAGGATGCACAGGCCGCCTCTGGGCGCCTCGACGGAGCAGAGAAAGGGGAGCAATTTTGCTCCCCTATTTCTATATTGATGGGGAAAGGAAATGGGTCCCCTTTTCCGGTTCAGCCGGTGGGGTCCCGCGACCGACGATAATGGGTCCCCTTTTTCGGTTCAGCCGGGGAGCCGCTCCCGGCTATCGCCAGTCGCGGGACCCCACCGGCTGAACCTGAAAAGGGGACCCATTTCCTTTCCCCCATACAAAATTTCCAATGAAATTTCTTGGCGTGCAGCAACTCTAAACTATTACGAATGTGCATATGGCGGCAGTGGTAACTATTACGAATGTGCGTATGGCGGAAGTTGTAATGTCGACCCTTATCCTTTCCTGCATTTTATTTCTGTGTGTGTTTGCTGCGTATTGTCATGGATCCTTCTGTTCAAGCTGCCTTAATATCGCTTGTCGTAGCTATCCTCGCTACATTGGGAACCCTGTTTGTGACAGTCTGGTCACAAAATATGGCAAAAAAAGCTGAGGCGCAAAAGGTAATATCCAAGTACAGAGATCCGTTAATAGCAGCAGCCAACGAACTGGAGCACAGAATTACTAACCTGTTAGACAGAAAAATGGGAGGCATTTACATTCTAGGCAATGAGTTGCAGAAAGAATATGTAGTTGAAAGCACAGTCTACGTATTTGCTCAATTTCTGGCTTGGAGAGAAATCATTCGCAACGAAATTCAATTTCTCGATCTGGGTAATGATCACGAGACAAGGAAGTTGAACTTTGTGATGAATAAAATCAGATACTTTATGTCGACAGATAGCATAGGGGGCACGGATTTTAGGGTGTATTCAATACAACAAAGGGGCATTGGAGATGCTCTAATTGTGGATCGTTGTAGGTGCTTGAGTTATGCTAAGTTCATCCAGCAGAAAGCGTTGTTAGATAAACACGTTGATCTGATCAGGAATTCTGTTGTATCTTTTGTCAAAAGGCAGGAAAATTATGCAGGAGCTACGGTTCATCGACTGGACCAAGTTAGGAAAGCATTGATTGAATTGATGGATCTGTTAGACCCCAAACGCCACTACAGATATGACGATACTAAGGAGCCTCGTTAGGTTTAAGCTTACTCGTTGTATGTTTTGTACTTATATTGAGCCCCTATAAAATAACATAAAGTTTATCCTTCCAAACAATATCTTCAAAAACAAGAAAAGAACTTTGCTTCATGGATTCCCTCTTGGCTCACCATTCTAGCATTTCAGAGTGGACATAGGCTCGCCCATTCTCGCATCGCCTTTGGATGAATTTACTCCATGGCCCTTTGGTCTTTGCCATTGGAGATGCTCCATGACAACGTGGAATGGCATTTGGTCCACCATTCCCACATCTCACGAAGCCCTAGCAGTTTCCTGGGAATGGCGTCCACACACCATTCCACATAACTTCAACAATATAATAGTTGGAGAGTGCCCTATTTTCTCTTCTCTTGATTTCTACTATGATTTGATGTGAGAATAACAATTTGACACATGCCTCGAGATTAGGTCTTGGGCTTGAAACTAAGTCAATAAAGACAAGCTCTGAAAATCCAGCAAGGATACCTGTGGAGGATCTGGAAAGCGAACATGGAAGTTTGCACGCAGAACTTCAAAGAGATCATAAGCTTCTTCTACAATTTCTGGATTTCCTGCTTTATCATCCTCAACTTCTAAAAAGCATGACATACTTCATCCCTATTGCTGACTAATAATTCTAGTTTTGCTTATAACATCTATCACTTTAATTGGGAAACCTTTGGAGCATTTGCAACCTATCTTTTAAAATGCTGCACAACAAGGCCCTTGCTCATACTGCTGCAAAATTGGTTGGGCAAGCTGCATACTAACAAAGATTTGAGATGTAGTTGGTGTATGTACCTCAGAAGCCCATACAATTGGAGTCGCTCATTGTGGAAGAAGGCCGTAAATCTACTCCAGGATGTGATAAACCCTGACACATGTCCGGGTTAACCACCGTGTGTCTGAGCTAACCACTATTATTCGGCCGGGATAACTACGCGATGAACTGGGCGTGAAACTCGGTTCTGACATGCTGATCTTGGAATAGAGCTTGTAATCTGTTCTTTGAACGGTTTAATCTAGCACAAAGCCCCCAAAATTGAATCAATATAACTTTTTTATATTGGTTTATTAGTGAAAACCAAATCTTTAAATCAGTACAAGTTTGTGGGCCAAAAAGTTTACAAACTATATCTAGTTGTGCAATGTGGTTCATGAATATAATCCTATGACGTGATAAAAAAGTGTTGCTTTTTAACATGGTACTAGAATATGATAGTTGTAGTTGGTCTTTATAACAACTTAAAATATATGATATCTATTAACGTTTAGTATATCAAGTTTAGTGGAATGATATTTGATCACGTCTATCTTCCTTAGTATATGCACATGGTAATATTAAGTGCCTACATTAACATATTAAAAACTATTGCTTAATATCTCTAGTTTAGTGGAGTGATATTTGGATGGCGTCTATTTTATGATATTTGATAGTGATTAATTACTGTAACACTACAATGTGGTAAAGTAGTTGGTTTCGATTTGACCTGTTTACAGTTGTTTTTCCATGTGCACATGGCAAGTGTACGATATAATATAGTGATTTTACTATGACACCACATGGTAACTTTACGATATAATATAGTGATTTTACTATGACACCACGACGTGGTAAATGTTGTCGGTTTAGATTGGATTGATAGGGATCAATACACCACAATGTGGTAAATGTTGCCTGTTTAAATTTGGTTGATAGCAATTAATTACAGTAACACCACAATGTGGTAATCTCATTGGTTTAGATTTGTTAATATTGCATATATCAAATAGTGGTTCATGTGCCAAGTTTGTGACTGCAATGCAATTGAACAATATGGGAATTGAACCCATAATTTTTATCATGTGTTTTTCAACGACTCCGATCAAACAAGTACTCAAATTGAGCAATTCAGAAGCAAAATTGTATTATGAAGGAGCATACCTAGTGCACTGAAAACAAGAAGAGAGATGACATATTTAGCAAAATTTGGACTTATTCAAATCTAATAGATATGCTTCAAGGATGTCATGATAAGATTACATGTATTTTTAACTTTGTTGATTTTAGTAAATTGTTCAATTTATTTTTAGATCAAAAGTATGATGGAAACTAAGATATAAAATTACTTTCTAAACTAATATTCACTTTAATCTTTTAGAATTAAATTCTTATCTAAGAAACTCTGTATGCTTAAAATGTTATTTTTTTTTTAAATATTTAAAAAAAAAATTAAATTGAAATTGAATACGTTTATGTTTTAATAATAGCTATTGAATAGTTTATTTTTGATGAAATAAAATATATTGAAAATTAATGGATAATAAACTGAACCTAAACTTTCTTTAAAGTATTTTTAAAAGTGTAAAAATTTGTAAATTGTGAAAATTCTCATAATAGTTTTAAGTTAATCGCTTATCACACCCATCAAATTTCATTTAGAAATTATCATTGCCAAATTTTAAATTTGTTAAATCACTGAAATTGAACCTTTATATTCTTGGAATATCTAATTCTAAATAGATTCAAGCAAAAATTAGTTTGAAAAGCAATTTTATTCTTCGATAATCATTACACTTTTAATTTAAAGATGAACTTATATAATTAAAATTTATAAATATTATAACAATCAAGAAGAATTAAACAATATATATATTTTTATAATGGCATCCTTGTGCTATCTATCAAATCTGAATAAGTCTAAGTTTTATTGAATATGTCATAGAGGAGCATTACCTACAACAAAAACTTTGGAAGAACACAGGTGCGGATCACATATAAGATAAGCGAGAATCACATATAAGATAAAAAGCAAGGGGGCGAAGAAAAGTGCTACCTTTAAAGTGAAAGCGAAGTATAATAGTTAGCATTCTAAAATGCAAATAGAATAGAATAGAATAGAATAGATTTCTTATCGTCCATGGAGACCAACTGGCCTATGGGATCCAAACAAAAAAAGAGCAGCAAGCGTATTATTGTCAGGATGAAAAAACCCCCACCCAAAGGGTTTTCGAGGGAAAAACCTTAGCAACAATAAGTATGCTGGTACATTATACAATTGTATAGGACAGTTCAATACTGTCCCGGAGGACACAACTGAGTCAGTGCATCCATAACCTCCTGGAGGTATGACCCCAACAAGCCCACTGACGCCGTATTCAATACCTCATGCAACGGCTGGCCAGACACTAGTAATCGAACATACCACGCTCGGATATGGGCAGATGCTGGGCAGATCTAGAGGGCATGACATTCATCTTCAATGGCGCCCTGGTGGCAACACTGGCAAAACCTGTCCTCCCGTGCTTCCTGGGCCCAACGTCCCGTCTCAATGCGGAGACGATGTGCTCCCGTGCGAATGGAAGCTATAAGTCTGCGCTTCTTCATGGGCAAATGGGTGTACAAGTACTGGTGTGGGCCTCTTGTGAGCCTAGGATTGACTTGCTGCTCATAGTGTGCCAGCTTAACGTGCGTCCGAGCATCTGCATCCCAGGGCTTGCGAAGAAAAGTAGCATCTAGGTACAACTTAAGTGCCTTGTGATCCTTTTTTGCCCGTACCTGTACGCATCTGTTTGCCTGTACACCCCAACGTGAGAACCACTGAGCTTGCTTGTCCTTCCAACAGGCTTTGAGGCGTTGGGGACCCATCGCTATGGCGAAAGCAAGGTTGGGCAAACGTGTATCACCCATAGCGACCACCTTCTGGAAGTAAATAATATGGCGCTCCAATGCAGCCCGTTGAAGGGGTAAAAATGGAGTAGGATCTGGTATGGGACTGTGGACTTTTCTCCAAGGGCCCGTGCCAAGAAGGCTTTCTGCACCCGCTCGAGATCATTCCAGGTGTTGAGGGATATCACCGGACCCCACACTTCTGCCCCACACAAGAGGACCGGCTCGACCAAGGCCCGAAATAAGTGTGACTGGTGGCCCCAGGCATACAACTCTGCCTTGTGGCTGTTGTTCTGCATGGCATATAGTGCTTTCCAATCCGTTGTGACCCGCAACCTGATGGCAGCATCCCAGTGGCTGGTAGCAGAGAACTCGATCCCCAAGTACTTGTAGGTCGGAGCCACCTCTACATCTTATCCCTGTTAAGTGAATGAGGGAAGCCTTGGCTGACGGGATGACGAAACTAGTAGCACCCTAGTTTTGGCCAAGTTAACTTGCATGCCAGTGAATCGACAAAAAGTGTCAAGGCATCCAGGTGACGTTGCATGTCCTCTGGAGTATAGGCCAGGAGGTTGACATCATCAGCATATACGAGTTACCGGATTGTGTGATGCATGAGATGCATTAGAGGAAATTTGAGATCTCATTTTATCCCCATAAGAATCCTCCAATGGAATGGCTACCCTCTATTAACTGCAATTAATGCAGCACCAACAACTTCATTGCTGTTGTTTTTCCCCTATAACTTTTGATCCGCTTGTCAAAATGTTGCGGCGTTTGTTGCATTAGATGCGGAATGAAAAGATCTTTCCAATGATATATGGTTATGATGTATTTCAATATGGTCAAATGCATTAACCTTAAAAAAATATGATTTTTTGCTTATTTCTTATATATTTATATCGTAAAAGCTGTATGAATGGGTTATCACTACATAGATCTTGTGAAGACGAACCCATTGCTACAAAAAGTTTTTGAATCGGAGTTCTGGATCAAAAGTTATAATGAAAAAATGATACTATACAGAAGTTAGTTGCAGCTGCATTAATTACAGGCTGCCACATAATACTGGAATGAGATATACTGGAGCTCTTCTCTTATTGGACAATTTAAAAAGCTGACATGGCATTTTAAGCATCCCTTAATGGGACAAAATGTGATCTCATTTTTCCTCTAATGGGCGCTCGCACTTCCGTGCTCGGAAAGCCAAAGAGTGTGGGGGAGAGGGGGCAACCTTGACGTACTCCAATATTACTGATTACCGGCTGCCCTGATGATGTGATACGGCCTGAGCATGCCTCATATAGCATGTATATTGCATTCTGCAAGTCATGGGGGGTCCCCAGCTGCCGCAATCTGTCCCATAACTTGTCCTGGGGCACTGTGTCAAAAGCTTTTGCGAAATCCACGAAACAACAGTAGAGGTTCTGTCGGCGATTCCTGCTATCCTCAATCAGGATGCGCAGAGTGAAGATATGATCAATGGTGGAGCCAAAAGCCTGCTTGTGTGAGAGCTCACACATCTGCCTCCTCTGCCCATATTGTCAGCCGCTGCTCAAGGATGCCAGCTAACAGTTTTGCAAAGAGAGAGCTGACCATAATAGTACGATAGTTGGCTGGGCATTGAGGATCCCCTGCCTTGTATATGGGCACAACTCTACTAGTGGTCCATTGTGGAGGAAAGCCTTCTTGCAGTGCTTTATTGAATAATGCCGTGAGGACAGGCACCAGTGGAGGCCCAGCCCATTTCAGAAGTTCCGCCTGCATGCCATCTAAATCTGTTGCCTTCCCATTAGCTAGGCATTGCAGGCTCCTGATGACATCCCCTTTTGTGATGACCAAGGCCATGTCCATCTGAGGAGGGATTGGGGCCCAGCCCCCGAGCGGGTCGTAAAGCTATTGCAAGTACTGTACCCATTGCTCCGAGGTGATGTTCCCTGTGGGCTGTATAGCCTTGCTCAATACCTTTCTCCAGAGTGTCTTGAGATGCCGATCCAGAAGATGGAACATCTGTTGCTAATGCTCTACGAGGTACCTGGCTTTCTTGTTCTTGAGGAAGGAGCGGTATTGTTTGATGGCCTGTGGGCGGGCGGTGGGATTAGTAACTTGCCGGAGTTCGCGTTTGAGCTCCTGACACTCATCATCGAACCATCTGTTGCGGGAGGAGGTGGCAGCGCCCGAGGTTCTCCGTGAGTGGTCTCTCCCAAAACATCTTTCAGCAGCTGTCAGAAGTAGGTGAGTCAGCTGAACAGATTGCTGCTGAAGTGTGGGGAGTTGTAGTAGTCTCGCTAGATCATGTCAAGCATCTGAGCATAGGCCCTTGCACGGTCGTAGTCCAGGCGCAGCTGGGGCACCTGGGGTGCTGAGGCAGTGGATGCACGGGGAGCCTGCCAATGTACATGCACGAACAGATGTTGGTGGTCGGAGTCCACTTCCATGTCCCGAGTGTCTGTTCCAATGGAAAAATAGGTAACCAGGTGCAGATCCTGTTCCTCGACCAGCAGGTAATCCACCACACTGGAGTCGCCCCTTTGGTTCTCTTGTCTGCAAGTACAGCGGCTGGAAGACGGCCATTGCACCAACCTGTTACAAATAACCAGGTCAAAGATACTACCCATCCGCAACAACTGCCTACCATAGTGTGAAATATGGTTGTCATCTGATATCCTTGACCAAGCTACCTGTGCGGGGTTCAACTGTAAGACATCCTCTGCCAGGGGCTCAAATTTCGGGACCTGCTCAGCTCCTGTGCATGCATTAAAGTCTCCAGGCAGCATAACCTTGCTCAATTGTTTGTGCTGCTGTATGTCATCATATAGATCGACATAGGGCTCCAATCTATCCACACCCGAATGAGTGTTATAAAAGTTGCTCTCGGCATGTGGAAAGTAACATGCTGTTACGAAGAGGAGACTGCCATTGACATGCTGCATGCGCACCCACAAGTGACGATTATACCTGTCTGTTTTGTGCAGCGAGACTGACTGCCCCAAGGTTGCACGATAGTAGCAGGCAACCTCCCCATGCCCTCGCTTGCCTGTGCACTCGTTGAACACCGAAAAATGTAGATAGCCTGGGAGGCTCGGCAGTCTGTGCCCTGCATGTTCTCATGTTTCCATAAGGAAAATGAGATCCATATCTAGTGCAATAGAGTTGAGACTCTTCCCTTTATGCCAAGGGAAGCCCCGAAATTCCAAGATACCATCCGGAGGCACAGTTCCTATTTGTTGGCATTTGATGTAGATGCACGATGGTCTGTTCCGGTTGCAGGAGAAGCAGTGTGCAGCGCCTAAACAGCAGTTGCGGGAGCAGGAGGTGCAGTAGGGGTACTGGTGGCAGTATCCTGCAGCGGCCCCTCGACGGCAGATTTCCCTGACTTGAGCTAGCTGGTGCCGGCGGGACTCCTGTTGCATCGGAGTAAGATCATGGTCGACATACAGGGTAGTGCCCTTCAATTGCCTACTCTGACGCAAAATTGCCTCACGCACTCGCATGTCTGCAACTGTGAAGGTGACAATGCGTGGGCGATCTGTGCGTTGAGCCCCAAGGCGTCTTGCTCGAACAACGTGGACTGTGGTCTGAAATGCCATGCGAGATAAAATCTGATCCTGGATGCGCTTGGCGAGATCCTCTCCTGCTTCCTCTGATAGTCCACGTACCACCACATTATGACGTCGTCGGCCCTGCTCTTGCTGCTCACTGAGTCGCGGGGCAACATTGGCTGTCCCAACAGGCGATGCCTATTGTCTAGAGTGTGTGGGCTGTTCACAGCAAGGGCGGGGTGGTGTTCGAGATGGAACATGTGTCGTCTGTCTGCCTGGTTGACGACTTGTGGGTTGTTGGGCATGTGGGCTTGTCTGGCTCCTGCTAAAATTTTTGCTGCTTGGCCAACTCATTCGTGCACTGCCGCAATTGTTCATGGACCTCGGTACGGAGGCCCTTGCCTTGCTGGGCAGCAGTTGCTCGGAGCTCATGTATCTCCTGATCTTGTGTCGCAGCCCTACCCTGTAGGGCTCTTAGCTCTGCTTGGTTGGCTTCGAAGGCGGCTCGGAGGTTTCGTCTTATGGTGGCAGACCCCTCAGCTTCTGACTTGAGGTGGGAGATGGTTGCCACTGTATCCTGCTCAACACACTGCCTGTCCCGTGCCATGGTCTTTATGGTGGTGAGGAGGGAGTCCACGCGAGCTCGCAGGTCAGCAAGACCCTTCTTCTCCTATTGCCTCTCAATTGCGCCAAGGTGTCTCCCTCAATTTCCTTCCCCGCTTCCATTCTTATTTCTCCAAGTGTTTACATGACCGTGGGGCAAGCCCTCCTTTTTTTATATCCTATTGGAGGTTCTAGTCGGCTAACTTAGGGCTGGGGCTAGAATTCTTAGATCGACCCTCCTGACTGGACTTGTTCCCGAAAGAGATAAATTAGAGCTCTTGCCCTATGGAAAAGGTCCCCACATCTTTTCTGAATATCAAGAAAAAGATGATTCCAAAACTTAATTTTTTCCCAATTTGAAGAATCTCTATCATATTTATCCCTCCTATTAAGCCAATGAGTCGTGACACATTTAATTAGTTTTAAAAAAAATCATAAACTTCATCCAAATAATGTCGCAACTCTTCTTGACGAAGACCACATCGTTTTCGTATTTCCAAATGATCCATAAAGCAATTTGAAGAACTATTCAGGTAATTGCAGAATTGCAAGCACTAAAGGACTAAGCAGTGGTGGTGAAGGATCTAGCATCTAGGATTTTATTCCTATTGCCATCTTGAGTAAGTCAATTTCAAAACTGTTGATTACTGAGCAAGTAAAATTATCAATAATATAGTTTCATCATGTGCACAACAAAGTGAGCAAAATAAACTCTGGATGTTATGGACAATCAAAGTCATAGAATGCAGAACCTAGGAGTTGATATATAGTAGAACTTCGTAAGGGTTTGCTACATGATACACGCTTTACAATGAAAATATAACGCCATAAACTCTAGTGCAAAAATGAACAAAGTTGGTGGCAGCTTCCTTTAGCATGCATGTTGGATTGGCATTATCAATCATATTTACAACCATATCTCCCTATATTCACAACTTGGAACTATAATTTTGAAACACCTAAATTTGAAGCTTTGAACCAAAGTTTTCTTCTTTTCTTAGTGCAAACACCATTCAGTTTGATAAATATAGCATGTAAATCCATAATTAATTTATTATAAAACCAGATACTAATTATAATTATGCCTAGACTCCAAACAAATGGGCAGTGATACTTGGGAAACTCATAATCCTCAAACAAATATGTCCAAGTTTCCTGAATTGAAATGCTCTTTGTTCAATGCATTCCCTAATCTCAAATTTCTCATGATTAACCTTCTATGATCTTTGTCTCTTACACATCTATTTAAGACTTCCTTAATGTGGCACCTTAGTTTCTCGTATTATTCCTACAATTAGGCAAGGATATGATTAATTTGGCCAAACTACATTGGTTAATCTAACCAAAACTATGGATAAACACGTTTGAATAAAAAGGGTGGCTATTGAAGAGGAAGATGCAAAAAGCAATGTTTATCGAAGACCAATTGTTCTATGAGGCCTATACACCATATCAACATTGCTCTACTTACCTCCATTCACTTTGCAATGGAAAGCTGATCTCATTGATTAGCCATGACATTAAACTCAAATGCCATGTGCATTCATGTTCCATTGGTGTGGATTCCAATCAACTCGAAGCATGATAAAGAGCAGTGGCAATGTCCATTTTATAGTGAGAGGGTTGGAAGCTAAGGTCAAGGATGTTACATTCCTGGTACTTTTTATTCCAGGGGAGAGCATTAGTTCTAGCACTAGCAGCCTAGATCCATTCCTACAACATTGATGGATGAACTTTGAGACCTTTTCATAACAAGTGATTCTAATCATTCAGGACTATTACAAGCCTTTCACCAATGATGTTTCTTGCATGCTATGACATCAAACCACCCAGCGCAATGTGAAGTCTTAAAATTCTTTTTAGATGCATATAGTCATATTTACTTATGATCATTTGAGTTTACTTGCATATGAGCACGTAATTTCATGAACATATGGATTTGCTTACAAATTGCTTCCTTGTTTTAAGAGGCGTAGAAGATGCAACCTTGCACTAACTGATGCAAATGATGAGAAGTATTACTATGAGGACATTTGCAAGAAAACATGTTCCAGATGCAAAGAAGAATATGCAGCATATTCTTCAAAGCAATATGTAGCATAATAACAGGGGGTTTTCTTTGTGTTTTTGTACGCTTTTCACTAAGGTTTTCCTATGATTTCGTGATGTATTCAAATGGATATACTAATGCGTACATCTAGAGTGCACCATTTCTGAGCCATTGATTTTAGCCTTTTTTTCCAATGGTCAACAACCAATGGCTCACAACAAAAGCCCTTTTTTTGTGCGTGTAGTGCATAATGGTCAACAACCAATGGCTCACAACAAAAGCCCTTTTTTGTGCGTGTGGTGCATAATGGTCAACAACCAATGGCTCACAACAAAAGCCCTCTTTTTGTGTGTGTGGTGCATAATGAGCACATGAAGGGCTTGAAGGGCGCATGTAGTGCAGTTTCCCCGCCGGCAACACATTTCTTATCATAACTTTTGATCCAGAGCTCTGTTTGAGATGATTTTTATTGCGTTGGAAAGCTCTCTCCGAGATCTTTTTGATAGTGTATGATATGGATATGTTTGGTTAAGTTATCTATGCTAAAACAGCAATTTTCCGGCCAGGTTTGGTAGGCTTTCACATCCTACCAGCTGATTAATACAGGATTGCGCTATTGGATATTGTTTTATGGCTCATTCCGAATGAAGCTTGCAAAAAATTACCATGCATTTTTAGATTTTGAGGCTTCAGGATTGCAAGCTTTGAGGTCTCACATGAGCCTAGCTAGGTACTCGTTGACGCAGGAAATCCGGCAGCTTGATGTTGTGATCAGGAGGGCTGCATCTGGAGAACCCATGAATTAGGCCTTGTTGCTGTTCATCGTGTTTGCAATGTTCTTGTTTGTGCAGTTTCATGTGCGTGGCGCCCATGCGACATGTACATTCTCTAAGCCTATAAATATGTGATATTCTCTTCTTTGATGCTATGTCTTGTTCATGCTTTGTTGATTGCACTTCGTTATTAACATCTGCAGACTTTCAGAGGGCTTTGGCCCCTGGGCATAAGGGAGACCCCCTACACTGGAATCTCCCTTATGCTCGGATGAGCATTGGCATTGCGTTCGGGTTCAATTCCCCAAGCTCACTAACAAATCGTGCTTGTTGGCTTCCAGGGATCCAAGAAAACCATGCATAGGATCATCAAGTGCATGCCATTGCCAACTGGAGCTTGGAATGGCAGCCAATGGCATGTGTTTGATGGCCCCTATGCATGATCCGAGCACGTCGTACAGGTAAGTCATGAGCCGTGGAATCATCTGGGGTTCGATTCCCCAGGCTCATGTCATTCTGTGGTGTTCTTCATGTTGTTGGCTCATGGAGTGTTGCCATGTAGTAATCTGCATATCTGCATGTTGTTTTCATACTATACTGTATTAAAGCGAAAATACTATTTTATGCAATGGTCTGTGCCTCAATAATGCCCCCTTGAAAGTCGGGTCAACAAGGCCTAGTTTGACCTGCAGAAGACTCGGTTTGGACGTTGTGGATTTATGGAGAGTGAATATACTGCCAGATATGCTGTTATCCAATGGCCGAGAAGCCATAACACAAGCTCTAGCCATTAACAAACATTAACAATTAAAGGGGTGACATAGAAATACAATGCACACCCTAAACGTATTTATTAGTAGGCCTCATATAATACGCCTACTAATATTGTAGAAGGGCGTATATAATAGGTATTGAAAAGAATGTACAAAAATACAAAAGAAACCCCCTGATTATGATAGACATTCTCTCTTTAGGTACTATAAGAACACTCTATTGCTGGTCTATTTAGAAGCATAGGAATAGAGTGGCTATCTCTCAAACTGCCTCATAGACTTAATGATCTTAAATCAATATTTCAAGTGCTCCTCATGAAATCGACTATGGACCATAGATTATTTAAGGGGGTTTATCTATGATTCAATGTGGGACTCGATGGGATCCTTTCAAGGATTCATCCTGATTTTCACTTTGCATTTTAATGATCTTAATAGTTTGCTTGAGAGCTGAAGAGGCATCGAACGGGAGGGCATGCACATGAAGTGGATCCATCCATTATAGTGCTAAACTAGTAGGAGGCAATCGAAGCTCTTTACCGGATAAAGACGTAAGTCCTGAGCTTAATCACACTAAAGCGGCCGGATCCTTCTAGATGGACATCTAGGAGTTCAACCTGGAATTGAAGAAGTATCTGAAGGAGAAACTCCAGATTAATGCCAAAGATTTTTGGATCCTTCACCATCTGGACTCAACTCCACGTAGCCCGACACGACTAGATAATATGATGCACCTGCATATTTAGGATGCGTTTACTATCATTTCACTGGATGGAGTGATAGATTTCTATTAGGGAATATTTTTCTATTAATTGTTCTGACCAACAAAACTCTACTCTGTTTCCTAATTTCATCCCTTATAGACAATATCGTATTTTTGTTATCGTTTCAGACGGATGTTTATCCTCCTATGGAGGAGTTTTTGAGTAGATGGGATTGTCCTTTGCATATTATATGCTAGTTTCTGAACTTGGCAATTCTGTATATTACTATGTACTATTTTGCATGTAATATAAAAATTCTGGCCTTTTCTAAAAAAAAAAAAGGAGGGAACAATGTGGTACGAAATTAATGAGGAGAAACCATGTAAATCACAATGTAATATGATGTACACAATAATAACAAAGACAACAGCAATATGCTTAGATTTGCAAACACAAAGTTACGTGGTGTTGATGAAAAAAGCAAATGCACTTGTGGCTCCCAAAATGTCAAATACCCACTTTTGAATTATCCTAAAGTATCTCACCAATATTGTGAATAACAGTTTCCCCTCTGGAGCAACCCAAAAATGGAACAACTAGTGTATAATCTCTTACGTCTTTCTTACATGAATAGTTCCAAATGTTGGTCAAAGTATGCATTTGTTATTAAATGTTCTTCTTGGACCTTTTCATAGGTAATGGATTAAGATATTGATTGTATCAATGGCACAGTGATGCGAAACAAGTGATGACTTTGCTTCCAACCACCTTTACAATTGCTATAATCAACCAAAGTTCTTCAATTGCTGCAACCAACCATCTATTGATTTCACATTTTTGGATTGCTCTTTCCAAGCATCCCACCTATCGAAAAATTTCTTACGGTTACTTTGGCTAATCGGATACCTTGTTTTTAGAGCTGAGACATTCTATCGTCTTAATAGAAAATCACAAGAAAACTTGCCGGAAAGATTCCTATGATACACTAGACCAGAAAATTTTCAATTATAACCGATTGGATTATAGTGTTCCCCAGAATTTGCCCAACACTGAATGTAATATTTATTCATCCATCCATCCATCCATCCGCCTTCCTTCCGGGTGTTCATAAAATATACTATATGTCGATCCCTCCTGGAGTTCATAAAAAAGTACTATCCATTCTCTGGTGTCCACTGTACTAGAGACCAAGTGACCAACAGAGGGGGTGAACAACAGAGGATCCTGCAACCTTTTTAAGATAAGAAAAGAATCAACTTGGATTGGTCTTTCAATTTTGGATCTTAACGAATTTGAGAATCAGATCTATGGGATTGACTTGCAATCAATGTCGGTTTCGACAAGGTTGATCTTGCCAGAAACTTGGTCTCAAAGATGAGCATAGTTGATCAGGCATCATTTGAGCATATTTACTGTGCAAGCAAAATGGAGTTTTCAACTTTGTTTCCATGGTTTGTTTTGTGGACCACCAGTTGCTGAATGGCTCTTGTACTGCCCGATTCCCAGTTGCATTTCTTTGTTATGCCAACAGCATATAGTATTGTTATTTTCTCCATTCTGGTTTCTTGCTTTCTGTACTGGTGTAGTATGCCCTCTCTTCGTTTATCACTTGTTTTTCATTTTGGTGGGCAATGACTTCCTTGTGCTTCTAATTCGTTTTCTGGCATGTTGGGTAACGTCAGAATAGGACCATGGATAAGCTAACCAACTCCTTTTCGTCAGGCTTTCAAAAATAAATGCAGTGCAAGTAATTCCAGTGAGCAATAGTACGTTATCCATATGGTTGTTTTTCCATCATAGTTGTACACGTGTTCCACAAAAATCTTATTCCCTTTTATACAACATCAAAAGGTTTTGATATGGATTTTATACAACAAAGCAAGCTAATGTTCAAATCAATTGTAAAAATCACATGCAGATTCAACCCCATTTTTTCTGTTCTCCAAATAATGCCAAATTAAAAACTGGTTGGAGAACATGAAAATTGGCATAACCAGAATTTTCATTATTTGCTTGACCTTTCAAATGGGAAGAGGTTGCATATAGGTCCCAAGGGATTGCAGTATTTGGCATGAAATTGCCAATTAAACTACTGCTTACCTTTCTTAAAGCTTGGATTTCCTTAATATTCGCACTACACCTTCCTGTGATGCTGAGGCCACTAACTGTCCATTATAGGGCTTGTTTTAGATGAGAAAAAGATAAACCAGAAATATCCCTTGAAGGCTTATAATGGAGTACCTGCCCCTGTTGATTGTATATATGGCCAAGAACTAAGGCCCTTGCACTGCTGGCACGTGGGCTTTCCATCTACAGACACTTAAATATTAGCAATCTACATTTAAAAATGCATGTAGAACTAGGTGGCAAACAATTATTATACCACAAACAAGAGCCAGTCGTCAGCTCTAAAAGATGTATGGAACCATAGTCTGCAAAAATGACAAAAAATAATGAGCACTGGCCACTTGTCAAGAACGTGATTTTCTATACACATTCACATTCTTTCACTTCTCTTTCTCTAATTTGGCAAAAACTGCTTGATACAACGTTGAATGTGATTTCTGATTTGCTGAGGCATCGTACTATGGAGTTTGGAGCAAAACTCAACGAAACTTCTGCGAGCCATCACTAATCTTTGCAGCAGAAATGGCGAGCAATTGCTGGAGAAGAATATCATAATTTTTTCTTTTTTAAAATTTGCCGGGAGGTTTTCTTTGCTGAGATTGGTGGTTTCGTCTTATTTTGTTGCTAAGCCTGGCCAGTTTTCCACGCATAGGTTTCCTTGGTTTTGTGCATTTGGGAGCTGCATATCATTCTCAATAAGCTAAGATGACTTTGATTTATGCTTTCTGTACTATGTTATAGACATTCGTGTTTTCCCTAGAACTGTGAAAGCTCTAAACAACTGCTACTCTATATGTGATTGAATGATGCCTCTTTATTTTAAGGCCTCCTAATCCATTTCTTTTTTAAAGAGCAGCAGTTCTGGCTATATTTGACGTTCATCCGGTATGCTTCTCTGTTTTCATGCCTCTTAACAACAGCATATCTGGCTTGGTAGGTTATAGTGTGGTATTTATGTTCGAGCAGATTGCAACATGTGAGTCCAGCTTTTGTTACAGATAATCAGGTGTTTGGATAACTAGGAAACTCTATGGGTGAGTCTGATAACCTGTAAGCTGTTGCATGATCCAGCCTAAACATTTCAAGATTTCATGGAGAAGTAATTTAGTAAGTTAGTTTCTTTTAACTTTATATATCTAAGTTATTAGTTTCCTATAACCCTAAATAAATATTTATTAGACAACGATGCTATTGAAAAGCATGTTAGTATCGAAGCAGTCAAGCCAGGTTCTAGTAACCACAGATCCATCAGTCGATTAACTGTTCTCCAATGATAATATCAGCAAAACAGTCAGAGTTATATATAGAATTCAGTGGAGCGGCTCAAGAATATCTGAAGGCTTCTTGGCTGGCTAGAATGCAGTGCATGGCTGCAGGTAGGAGGATGGAGAAAGTATTAGACATTTCCCACAATGACGTTTTTTATGTACTGCAAATGGAGGACAAGGGGCTTCAAACGTTAGTGCTTCTATATCTAGATGCAACACTACAAATTCAAGGATTAGGTAGACATGAATTTGCTAACTAGGCACATGCCAGGGATCAGAAGCAATTATACTGACTAGTCAATGCTGACATGATGTCAGTTGACACATATAACTCGCTTCACATAATTCAAGACCAATCTAGGTCTTGCTATTGTACACTCCAATTTGATAATCGACGCCATTGAGATGATCAGATTAAATACAACAAGTACAACAATACGACTGTCACTTTAATAAATAATATGTCTGAATAAATAAACATGGCATCCTCACCCTGTTAATCTCTCCGTAACATGTGTAAAATAAATTTAAAGGAAGAGTGGCACTTAAAGGAAAGAAGCAATGGAGTCGGTTAAAGCAAGAAATGGACGCATATTTCTTTCTGACTTTTATTTTTTTCTCTTTCACATTGGCTTAAGGACGAGAGCACTGGATGTTCAGCTCTCTAGTTTCCCAACATATGGAATTAAAATCATCCACCAATAATGAGGAGAATGAGAAAGTAGGTTAGTAACGTGATCAAGATGCATCAATTTTTTCATGATAAGACTATTCAAAATCTCTACGTAAGACAAAGTACACATACGAGTGATTCAAAGTTAGTAATCTGTATCTCGGACGAGGTTGATTATAATGAGGACGCAGAGCAGTCTCTAGAAAAGCCCAATCTGTTCCATAAGCAGCTGCACACCTGAAAATGTATCACGCTGGATTAAAGAATGTGTTTCATGCAGCTTAAGCAATATTCACATACAAGAGTCGTCAAATGTAAATGACATGTGCAGACAAATGATATAATTTGCAAGTGAAGACAAACACAAAGTTTATAAGTTCTAACTGGACAATTGACCCATCATTATGTTTTAAATCAATAAATTATGAAGCTATCTAGGTATAAGAATAATTCTTGAACATTCAGCACATGGAGGCATAATACAGAAAAGGTGACCATACATTCGCTCAGCTCAACTGAAATCAGTTGGCTTGTGGGGGCATTCCAGCGTGTGTTTCCAAGCCAAGGAAGTTTTCTAAATAGCTCAACCATTATGTGGAAAGTTTTGATCTTTCATATGCCAAAAGTACTCACCGCTGTAGTGCCTGATCATCGGACAATCTTTCGCTAGCTCGAAACCATACCCTTTGCCTAATGACAAGTAGTTATAATCCAGTATTGTTGCTAAACATTAAAGACTGCCTATCATACCTCGCCTCTGACATTTTGGGATTAATCACGTTAAGAGGTTCACAAAACCGAATTTCTAATGGAATCCGCTTCTGACTTCTGGTACTTAAATTCTTCCAAAGATCACTAGCAAGGGCACAAGAAATAAATATAATTGAAGGCATAAGTAGACATGGTAAATAGTAAACTGTGGTGATTAGGACGAGGTAAGAGAATGAATTCATTAGCTAATTTATAAAAACACTACATACGGAGGAGTCCGAGGATCATCAAGGTAAGTCTGCACAATATCTTCATAGGACAAAACCTGGGTAAGGAAAGAGATTCAGGTTATACAGAAAAAGGACCCACAGAGTGCATAACTTTATAAGGAAAAACCTTCTCAGGTGCCGGAGCATTGGGCATTTGTAGCTGATGCTCAAAGCCTTCTTCTAGTCTCTGTAGAACCACACCATTGTTCAGAATGTAGTTCCACATACACACTAAACTTGATAAAATGGAAATGTTGCATGTTTGACACAAATACTAAATTGGACAGTGAAGGCCAGAATCATGAAATTAGCAATGTGGAACCATGTCAAAGTCTCTTGAACTGCCCAAAAGTGCACTCATTGTTGAGCAGTTAGGAAGCACTTACTATTGAGCACTTAGGAAGGATAACTTCCCAGGACCAAGGTGCAGAGAATGGGCTTCATTGCCAAACTTCATCAAAACATAGGGAGCATATTCCTGCCCCATTATTAAAAATCATTCTAATATAATTGTCAATACAACCATTATAACTATATTAGTAGATATCTGAGATCCAATCAACCCTCACCGAAGCTTGGAGTGGCGTGAAAAAACATAGGCCCAAAATAAATATATAGGGAAGTCAAGCCAATGCAATGATGACACATGAAGTTAATTCCACTCCATCTCTTCTCTTCTCTTCTCTTCTGTATACATGTTAATCCACAGTTTGAACTTGCCGTTCAGGTGCTATGGATTGAGTTTTAAGTTTGATTCCAAATACCAATTTAACTGGAGAATAGAGGAAAGACCTGAAAAGATGCCGACAGAGTGAAGATGACTTGTCCCTTCTGTGTAGCACTCACGTGCCGGGTTGCATATGTATGCCCATCTCTTATCCGTTGCACCTGATAAATTACTGGTACTACAAGCAGCCAACGAATGGAAAGGAGAATTACTATCATCGATCAATCTAACCAGCCTACAGAGTTCTAAGAATCATTCTGTACAATATAATATGAACTATGAAGAGACGGGGTCACATATGTGGGTCACAAAATAGGAAGCAATGTGACTTTTGGAAGATTAAGAAATTTCCATCTAGTTGTTGTACATAAACAATATTAGATGCAAAAGACAAGGTGTGTGAGTAACCAAGACTCAAAGGACTTCATTTTCAGCCACATTAGTGGCTGAAACTATGCATGAGCTTTAGTGCATAAGACAATCTATTATTTGTTTTATAAGGTAGCTTTTATCAAAATTGGCAATAATAGAACAAACTTTGACGCCCAGAGACTAAAAAGGAAGGCCATAATTGATCTGTTGGTTGCAACTCCCAATCACAGTACAATTTCCACTTACAGCTTTCATCTCCAATATATAAAAATTGTGAATGCAGATGATGTACGAGGAGTGAAGGATCCACAGACTTGCTTGCTGCTGCCAATGCCTGAAATAGAACTTATGAAGTAATCTTACAGACTGAAACGGAAATTAACAAGGATTCGCATAGAACTGTGAACACCATGGAATATGAATAATTGTATTGTATTTGGAAGAGAAATATCCCACCATCCTCAATTGTAGAGGGAGCTAGCAGACTTAGGTGGCATGTGCTACTTTAGAAACTTACTTTAACCTATTCTTCATATGCTGCATATAGGGTTATGGGAATTGATTCCTGAGTGTGAGGCTTGCTGAGGACTCTGTAATTTCTCAGCTGAGTCATGGCTATAGTAGTGCAAGAAACAAAAGGAGCAAATCAATCTTAGGTTTGATACCTGTCCAACTAACATGCCACCATAGATTTGCCCAGTTGTAAAAACATCTGACGAATGAATTCCACGATACAAATCAACCTGTTTCAATAATTGAAAGGTGAGGAAATGCATAAATAGCTACTTACACATAAATATGAAGGGGATTATTGCTAAAAGTGGAAAAATCATTGACAATTTCTCTGTCAGACAACTTAGTAATCAACTTTAGGCAAGATAGCCATGTGAAAAAACAAAACTATGCATATCTTTTGGTGGGCAAGTTCCTTGAGGAGATAATATTAATTGCCAGTAAATATGAGTAGAAAGTTTTTGTTTCCACATCAGCTTTTAAACTATATAATACACTTTGAATTAAGCAATCAGAGTTTCATTAAAGTAAAAGATTAGCAGCCTTCATTTTTTCTAATCATTTTTTATTATTGCTATACGTGAAACACAGAGCTCCAACTAAGACTAAGCTGGGCAAAGAAATACTACCCTTTCGTTCCCCTTGTATTAATAAACCAAGTTAATCCATCATATTCTAAGTTGAAGTTCAAAAGATGAGAACAAACAAAAATTGCTTACTTCAAGGGTCTCCAGGTGTAAAACACGTTCCATTAATGTTGCTTGATCTAAATTTTTTCTCCAAATTGATTTGGCTGACAATAAGTCAGCATGATTGTAAGAAAGAACCAAACATGTGACCTGGAAAATAAAGATCATCATCACCAGTCTACCTAATTGCCGGTAGAAAGCACATGACGTGGAATCATATAAGACCCACAGAGTTACATGGACCAATGATCTCAGAACATGCTAAGAACCAGATTCACAATTATAAGTTTCTTAGTCCAGTTTTCCTTTACAACCATTCTGGCACACATGATCCTCTTGATCTTACATATTCATTCCTATATTCTCCTCAGTAGTTATATATCCAGCATGGCTGCTAGACTAACAAACATATGTATTGCATACTAAAGAAGAAACATCAACTATATAACCTTAGTAGCGGCAATCACATCCGATTTGTGTCTCTCTGCTGAAGGGTCTGTACAGACTGCAATAGTAAAAAGCTACTTCAAATTTCCACTTAATGGCAGTCAAATATTATAAGAAAGTAGACTTTTGCAGGTTTTGCAGCCATCTTTGAAAACAAATAAGGATACACTTGCAAAGACAAATGCCATGTTTTCCACTGGAGCTTTTAATTTTGCTTCCCTTGTAAAGATGCATGATACTATATCTAATACTGCACGGCTATTGAAGATCATTGTACTCCCAATGAGAAAAAGGTACAATTAGTGCAGTAGAAGTGGCATACCAGATCCAAAGTAATCCCCTGGAAACAATACGGCTGGAGCCTCCCCAATGATGCCATCATGTGACGGAGGATAAACCTCGGCCTGTCGCATTCCTCCACTTTATAAGACATTGAGTGATGGACATTAACATAAAATTTGAGGAGTTAATTAACCTGCCTGCCCTTTCCAAATAAAATATAGCCCTTGACCTGGCTCACCTCCTCGAACAATTTCCTGGCCAGAATCTGCAGAAGTAGACAGACTTGTATGTCACGCCTACTGAAAATAATTAACATGAACGAATATGCAGAACTGCTTAGCTTAATTAGAATTTAGAAGAACAAACACTGATTTCTCATATGCTTACCAAAGTCCATTCTCTGAATAGCCTCAGCTACTTTTCTAACTGATTCACCTGGCAATTGCTGGAGTAAGGGAATTGATCCAAGAAAGTCCACCACTGCAAGAACAAACAAGAAATTAATGAAGAGAACCATTGCCTCTTTCCTGATAAGAACATCAAGCGTCCAAGAGCACGTATAAATTTTCTTGTAGCTAACAGCCGGATATAGAGGGAACGTTATGGAAGCGTAAAAGCAAGAGCAAGAGCATTGTATTCTGGATTATGACAGCATAAAAGCACAGACCACTAAGAAACAAAGAAAGTGCAAAAGGAAAGACCTTCCTGAAGATCCATGGATGTGCGCTCCATGTTGGAAGCCATATCTTAAGTCTGATGATTTTGAGGATTCTGCATGACTTAATATCCAGTAACCTCGTGGTACACTTTTTATACTGAGTCTAACTTTGCATACAACACAAACTCAAAGATCTATTTCACGTGTCCGAAACATTGGTTCTGATGTCTAAATTGAATTGGTCTGTTTGAAGGTCCTGTTGTAGAAATTGACCGAAGGAAATTGGCCATGCCGTGTGATCGATCCTAAAGAAACTAAGACTTTACTTTAAGCTTTGAAAGTGGATTCTGCTTGTGTGGCAAAGACAACTGATTGGGCATGTAGACTCTGTTTCAATGAATCGATGAATATGGGAATCCCCGTTCCCAGCGTTACTGTACATATGGATTCGCGATAATGTTTCCGAAATAAAAAAGGGTATTTTTGTAACGTATGGTTTTTGAAGATTTATTGTGGTATTCGTATTGAAATACGTTTAGAGATGATGCTGGCACCTGGGTCATGTTTAGAAACCAACGTGGAATTCCTTTGGCGGAGGTGCAGGGGTTTGCTCACGTGCGGGCGGGCATATACTAATTTTGGCCCCTGCTCCACGGAATATGCTCTCTGGCTAAAGCTACACCGTCAAAGGCAGGTTCGGTGTTCCTTCATTTCTGGCTATGGTGGTCAGAGCCCGCGAAGCAAGAAAAGGCCTCTACTAATGGCCGGTTCACATGAACTTTTTCCCAAGAGGTAGGTTCGTCGGTGGCCGGCTTGAAACTCATTTCGGACTAAGATGCAGGTTGCAGACGGTGAAAACTTATAACGGGGCTGAATATTTTCGGCTCAGCCCAAGATCAGCAAGGATTCAGCCATATCACGGGAGTCTATCCATGTGAATCCAGCATAACATTATAATATCGTGCTTCATAGCCGCTAAGTAGTGCGCCCTTAGTTTTCTTTCTCTGCGGTTTGCCGGAGCGATTTGGTTTTGAAGGGGATTTGGAACGGATTGGGGGCTCCTAAGGCGCTGTTGGCTCTTTGTTTGGAAGCAAAAGAGCTTCTGGCAGTGATTTAGGAACGAGATTGCAAGGAAAACTGCTTTGGGTTCTGCTTATTTTTTCCTTTGTGGTTCATAACAGCAGTAGTCTCAGCAACTACATGCATAATCTGATCAAGTGTCTAGTAGCCTCTAGTCATTTCATGTATGATCAAGCATCCATATATGACAAAAAGAAAGACAAAATTCAAGTGTTCTTCACACTCAGAAGGAAAGGAAATTTCAGAGTTACAAAAGAGGGCCTAAGATTCTTCAAAGAACGGATGGCAGCAGGGGGATTTCGAAGAAAAGTTGGCGGAAGGAAAAGGCAGGCACATATCTCGTGGCTGAAATTATTTGACGATAATGTCAAATATTTCATTTTCATCTGCTAAAGATGGCCCGCAATGATTCTGTTGCCTCTGGTTCTTGGCGTTTGGTGCAAATACAAATCTGTAAGCAGGTATTTACTGCTAGGCCTATTTTGTTTGAAACATATTTTTTTTTACCTTTGCACAATCTATGATAAACTCGACTCCATCCATAGCCACCATTCTGAACAAGCCCCAAGCACCATGAAGGAGTACAAATATTGAAAAACCCCTTTCGTCCTACTGTTAGATATTATGTGTTTTTTCTATATTCTTTGGTCTGCTCGTACTTAAGCTTCAGGAAAGCATTGAGCATTGGATTGGAACTGGGGTTCGATTCCCCAGGCTCATGTCATGATGGAATCATGTTCATGTGTTTGAGTTATAAAGTATTGGACTGTATTACTGTGACACTGTACTGTACAGATGCCAGAATATTATTTTAGCCAATGGTTGATGGTTTCATAGTGCCCCTTTAAAATCGGGTCAACAAAGGCCAGTTTGACTCGAGAAAGATCCTAGATGGGCGAACAGGATCTGTGGAGGGGGAATATGCTACGAAATGTATCACGATCCAGGGGCCCAGAAACAATAATACATGCGTTAACAATAATATGCATAAGACATCCATAATATAAAACAAAATATCGAGGCGAAAAACAAAATCTAGCAACGAGATACGCTAAGGGTTAGAAGAAGAAGCAATTTTTACATAACAAAAATTTCTAGCAACTAACACACCAAGGGTTAAAAGAAAAGAAATGATTTGGTAATTGTATTCGACTGTCTTGATATAACATGTTTGTTGTGTTTGTCGATTTGTAGACAGCTTTTCTGTGTACAGGTCGGATTTGCCCCCCTAGTAATCAGAATACTCTCTGATTAGACATTTGGTGGCAGAAACAAAAATCGAATGCCCCAAATCCGCTTAGGTTCTGCTGCTAAATCATAACCTGACAGTTCACTTATCATAGAACGATGGATTCATAAGCATTGCAATGCAATTAGATTCTTCTTGTGCATTTTGATACCTAGAAATCAGGACTATATATTGTAACATTATTCTCATCTTAAATTTGGACAGTTGAATTTCTAGCTACATCTTTAGAAGGATTAACTGGACTCTACATGTTTCATGCACTTTTTCCACTTGGAAGAAAAAGCTTTATGTGCCAACCATCTAGGTTCCAAAGCACACACAAAGAGATAATTCTTTATAGTTTTAATCAGATCTTTTATATCAGAGCATGTTGTCATGGCAAATATTGCCTTGATTCGAAGCTTTGAAGCTGGAGTGTGATGCCTAAGCAGAGCAAAAGGAAAGAAATTGGAAGTTTTCTTTTGACAAAGGGATGGTTTTTCTTTGTGCAAGTTCAAATACCACAAAGGCTAATCTTCTTAATAATAACGAGAGAAATTGGATGTGTGTTATGCCTTATTTCAATTAGAGCTTCAAGTTTCCTGGCATTTCGAATAATAGGTAGAATTGTCTACATGCCTTTTGAAGAACATGATCAAACAGCATATTATTGACTAACAATAATGCATTTGCTTTGTTATGTTAATAAGTAGTCCCATTTTTTACGTCTCTTGCATGATAATTATTTTAGAACAATTGGTACGTTGTGTGTACTTTTCTACTCGATATTTTGACACTATTATCAGTATAAAAAAAGCATTTACCTTTGTTGTGGGTAATAAGAAGTTTCAGTCTTGATGGCTCTGGAAAACTCTTGCAAAAGTTAAGATAGTCATGAAAGAGAGAGCACCAACCTTCTTTGTGTTTGAGGTTTGTCTAATGAGAAGTTTGTCAAGTGTGTCACTTCAGACAAAAGCCATTTTGAGGGCAAAGGTCCATGTGCAATGTCGACCACTACCCCTTATAGTAAAATAACAACTCCACCCCCTCTTCCACCCCCTTCCCGCAATAAATGTATGGAATTAACACCATCGAGTACATTTGTTTCAAACTTATAATCTTGTTAATCTCACTATAAAGGTGGGGTATGTAATAGAGTTCTTTGATACATAATGTGTTAGCAGATTTAAAAGTTGCAGGCACTACTTTTTCTGAAAAACATTAAGTACAAATTATCTCAAGGGCCGCATCTAGTTATAAACAGTTGGATGTACTTATATGAAACATTGCTAAAGACAAGGAACGTGAAGAAGATATTTTACGGGCAGAGATGAATCAAAGGAAGTTGATAAAGAAGAGGATAAATCAGCTAAAACTCTTTATGCTTCGAATTCAAAGGGAGTATGAGTAGGGCAGTGGAGACACAAGTAAGGGCAGAGGAAATACGAGAAATTTGACCCTTGCTACCACTACAACATATATGACCACTTGAAAATTAAGTGTCCAAATCTAGAGAACGAAACCAACTACTTTAATTGTGGAGAACTTGGTCATGTTGCCATAAACTGTTCAATCCCTCAATAAAAGAGCAAGAAGACGAGGTGGGTCCGTTTGAGAGAAAGAGGAGCAAACAAAGATAAAGGAAGGAGTACAACAATAAATATTGCACAAGAAGAAGAGGAGTCAGTTGAAAATGAAGAGATAAAAGTGATTCTAGTTTTTTTCTATTTCTAATGTGTTGCATTCAATGAATTTTTTTGTAATAGATAGTGGAGCTGGGAAGTCAATAGCTAAGTCTCAAGATGCTTTGAAGAACATTTGTAAGAGGTATGATGGTTATATATAAGTTGGAATTGGAGAATTGAGACTGAGATCTTTGGCTTGTCGGAGGTACATGAGAGTTGAGTTGAATTGAATTAAATTTTATCATCACCAGAGACCATGAGATCTATGGGACTTAATACAAGAAAGACAGCACATGAAGACCATTAGTGTCTAGGATTAAAAATCTCCCCTGCCGCGAAGGATTTGTGGAAAAAAACATTAGAAGTAATAGACTCACTGAGAAACTGTACAGGATATGGGATGGTAATGTCATTATTACAAGCATCTGCAAGAGCAAATAGTGGCTGATTAGGTGTAATCAAGTCAGAAACTACTTTGCTGACAATCCATTGCATTGAGAAGCCTGGAATGCTTTATTGAACAAACTAGTCAGGAATGGAACAATCTGAGGTACAATTGAACAGTTTTGTTTGCATGCCGTCTAGATTTGTTGTCGTGACATTTGAGCGCCATGGTGACATCTATCTTTGTTATAGACTGTGAGAGAGCGACGTGTGTTGGCACAGTATTTTGAACTATATTAGGATCATAGAGTTGCATCAAATATTGCACCCACACTGGTCTGAAGAGATGTTACTAAGAGGCTGCATAGGCTTGTGCAATGCTCTCTTCCAAAATATTCTGTGGTGGCAATCAAGAAGGTAAAACATTTTTTGTTGATGCTCTACCACTCCAAGGGAAAACCTGTCTTGCGTCAGAAAATTTGTCAGAAACTCTTCGCAAAACAGATCAATACGTAGAGTCATATGACTGGCGAATATTCTGACAGATATTTTCTAAGGAAAAATGGTCAGATCTTTCGTCAATTTTTTTTGTCAAATTTTCTGATGTAAAAGCATTTCGTCATATTTTCCTTTTGAATTTTCATCAGATATATGCCAGATTATTCATTTGAATTATCATCATAAATTTTATCAGTATAATAGTCACACAAATCATCAAGTGTTTCATGACATAATCACCATCCTCTTCATCCTGTTTATCATTATTTTCGTCGTACTTCCATTATTAGGTTGCTAGATATATTATTACCAAAACAATTTACACTCACTACCAACTTTCAACTATGAGTGCTTGTTGCATAACCTTATCTAACTATTGTTAGCTTGAGATTAGTCTATGCGACGTGTTGACGTTGGCAAGACCCAATAATCCCTCTAAGCCCACTTACATGCAAGGGTCTATTCACACCCACAACTCATGTACAGACTGATTTTTAGCCAAATTTATGTTTGGGTGCATATTCACATAGGGGGGTTACTCCGAGTACTGGGAGTTGTCGGATGGGCATATAAGCCCTTTATTCCTCGATCTGGACCGTACATAGCGATCCTTGTTTGTGGGGTATGCCTGTACAAGTTTTTGTATACTGTATATCGAGGTTTGCAAAATACTATATGGTTTGAGACTGCACCCTAACCAAAGGGGGTTTCAAGGGGATTTAAATTATGATATTTATGTGTTGGTTGTTATATCTAAAAAAAATTTGGGCCCTTCGGGCCCTAACGAAATCAAACATAGGTAAACTTAGATGAACAACGTGATAATAAGACTCGTATTCATGTAAAGAAATACGCAAAGTAATCACATGGATAAGGCCCAATCATGGCCAATTATAAAATGGCCACAACCAATACCATCCCATGGGGAATGGGTCCAAACTGATGCAAAGTACCACAAATATTCAACCAAGCTATCCGCATTTTTATTCACATAGACTATGAATCATGTATTGCAACTTGAGGTCCGACTGCAATGGGCTACCAGTAGTTTGAGACAAAAAAGAACATGCTCTTAGACATGAAATATGACCTAATCCCCTGGAAAGCAATGTTGTTACTTTCTTAGATTTTACTATTTGCAGAGACTGTGTACAGACTTAGATTCGTGGAAAATTTTAATACATATAGCTATAAGCCTCCGCTAAGACTGACCCACTTTCTTCAATGAGGCTTTCAATCTTTATTTAAATCAAATGCATGGCGTGATATATTGTTGCTGCTCGAGAACAACAAAATCACTTTCCCTGCAACATAAATACAAATCAACGGACGTCTACAACGAAGTTACTTCTAGCTTTTTAAACAGAAAAAAGTTTACATACATTTGTAGAATAACCATAACGGAAGAACTTGAGAGATAAGAAGGGGAGTTGCATACCTGGTGCAAAGGCCATGGCGTTGGCTGCTTTTGCCCACGAATCTCTTGATGACTTGTGCTTTGGTGTTCGCAAGTGGAATGCTATATGCCTGGAAGATCCAACTTATAGAAGGCAAGTATTCAATATGTATCTGCGGGACCCCTTTTCCACATAAGGATATTCGAATATCAAATTCAAGCAACATACAGCAGAAACACAAAAATATCTGATTGGAGCAACATACAACCACAAACTCATGTTTTTGGATGCCTTTCGTCTTCATTGAGCCTATTTTTTGAATGTCTGAGATGCCATAGACAGATGGCCATTGGAATAAACGTCTGAAATATCTAAAGCATATCTCTTTTCTCAAGCAATGAAAATCTGTGCAGCCCCTTCATCCTTCTGTGCAACTGGCCTATTTAGAAGCTCATTTACATCATTAGGGTCTATGCACATGGATGTCGTTGAAGCAAATAGGACCATGAGATCATATAAGAAAAGGCTGATAACAAAAATGGGTGTCCTACACTAGTGCAATGAAATGGCCCTGCACCTAGCAATCCAGAGGTGGGTATACACCAGCATGAAATGACACTAATGCTCCAACTTTATGAACGGTCCTGCACCTAGTAATTCTGAGCTGGATATACACTAGCAAGAAATGGCCCTCCATGGAACCCTATCCAAAGCTTCAAAATAAAAAACCACGAACTCTAAAATGAAAACCCTCGAGGCCTGCATCCACATGCCCCAAATACATATACACCAGATGTAAAAAAAAAAAAAAAATACATGGATGCTTATCATTAAAACATAAAAATCATTGCCGGCGTATGCGCACTCTAGATGTACGCATTAATACATCTACTTTAATACACCACCAAATAAAAAATACAAAAATATAAAAATACAAAAGCAACCCCCGGTTATTGTGCTATATATTCTAAAAGAGGTGCACCTGGACTACCACAGTCAGATCCATTGATCCTACAACCCAAATCATATATTGGAGCCTCTGAACACCTCTCGTTTCGTTTATGGTCATTTATGATTGGGGACACCTATGATTTTGAAATATGAAATACGAGTTCGCCTAAGGTTTTGATGGAATATCGAGTTTCTATACCTCTTCACCTAAAGTTTTAGAATATAAATTACGGAGGCTCGAACCTCTACCAAAATAATTCAATGTCCTAATAAGACTACTTTAACTAATATAACCAGTGAACTAACGTGATTATTTTTTATCTTAAATCTATGTTTTTTTATAACCACCTATTCAATTGTTTTGGGGACATGGTTTATGGTTTCAGGAATTGTTATTTTTACATCCATGTCAAATCCCCCTGAAACCCCCTGTTGTTGTGCTACATATTTATGCAAAATTTAAGTTTGCATACAGTTAAAAATTATACTTAGGGGTTAGTTTTTTTAAACTAAAAAGACTAATTAACAAAATTAGAGTATTTTTCAAACTTGGAGGGGTATATTTGGAATTTTTCGTTTATTTTATAAATGATCTCTAACACTTCTAATACAAATACCGTTCTAAGTGTGTTAGAAGATCCAAGGAAAAAGAATTGTAATCCAAATATAGATCAAATTAGTACAACTTAAACAATATGGAGTTTCAATAAATTCTCCAAATTCGATATACCCAAGCTTTCACCGAGGACTTCCACTTGTTGGAAATTGGTTGTGCTTTAGGACTCCTGTGGCAATTACAATTGTTAAGACCTGCAGCATTAGTCTGTGAATAAATTAGTAGTGTAATATGATATCTATTGACTAAAGAAAGAAACCAACGCTCCTAAGGGAAGCCAAACTGAACTATGACAAAGATTATGAGGCTGATGGTGATTTGGTCCATATATTTCCTTTAAAACTAAGAACTGTGCAAATTGTGAAAAACAGACAGATAGATGGTAGTACCATGACAAATGTTCTATGGCCAGTTGAAATAGGCCCAAAAATAGTATGTTCTGATCTCTTCTTGAATTTTGTTAAATAACTTTTCTAGCCAAATCTATAACGCAGACTAGACTGCATTTTTTCTGTTCTCAATGGAAATAAAAAACTGACATGAGGACATGAAAATTGGCATTCCCACAGATTTAATTACTCCACCTTACCTCACCTACAAAGGACCCTTTCCAATGAGAAAGAGGTTGCATATACATTCGGAAAACTGCTATACTAAAACATTGTTTACCATTGTTATAGCTTGGATTTCCTTAATATGCGCATTACACCTTCTTGTGCTGCTGATGCCACTAACTGTGCGTCATGGGGCTTGGGTTTAGATGAGAACTAGAAAAGACACAGATATCCATCAGTGGCTTATAAGAACTACCTGTCCTTGTTGATTGTATATATGACCAAGAACAAAGGCCCTCGCAGTGCTGGCACGTGGGCTTTCCATCTATAAACACTTGAGTATTAGCAATTTACATTTACAAATGCATGTTGAAATGGACAGGAAACAATTATATACCACAAACAAGAGCCAGTCATCAGCTCGAAGAAATTTGTGGAACCAAAGTCTGCAAAAGTGGCAGAAAATAATGAGCAATGGCCACTTGCGAAGAACTTGTTTTCAACTAAGGAACCATTCGTTCCATTCTGGAAGATAGTCCAGCCTAGCATTCCAAATTTCTGTTTATGGAGAAGAAATTAGTTTCCTATAGCCTTATTTAAAGTATTTTTTTTAAGCCACGATGCTAACTCATTATAAAAAAGGATGTTGCTGTATAAGCAGTCAAGCAATGCTCTACATAACCAGAGATCCATCAGTCCACCACTGTTCTCCATGAGAAGATAAAATGGTGGCTGTTCATTATGCTCTAAAGTGGCAACGATGATCAAGAATATTGTTAAGAGGGTTTTACAGGAATGAGGAGATTTTCTACTGAAAATTGACCTAGATAGGTTCTTTTGTCTTATATTACTACTAGGACAATAGATTACTCACGTCATTGGTTCTTTGAAGTTCTTGAAGTGTTTTTTCAAAATTGGAGATCTGAGTGCAGAGAATTAACTTTCTTGAAGAGAAGGATCTGGACTGCTGTTTCAGGGCTCTTGCCGAAACTTTGTACAGGGAGAAGGGAGATTTTTCTTGAGCTTTAACCTGGACTAGTAGTCTTTTTTGTTATAATGATTGAAGGATATAAGGGATTATTCAATCACTGTGTATTCTCCCTTTGAAATACAAGAGAATTTCACAAATCTCACAAAATCGAACACAGTCTATGTCTTGCTCTTGCACACTCCAATCCACTTCGCGACTCCATTGAGATGATCAGTGGCACTTAGAATAAATACTAATTCTGCTTCAGGGCAAACCATGATGCCCATCATTTTATTCTAAGTAATAAACAAGGCATCCTATCATCACACATTAGTCTCTCTACAATATCACAACATAAGTTTGTGAAGTTCTTGGAGCAGGGGCACTTAAAGGAGAGAAGCAGCTTTTTCCCTGGCCATTTTGGCTTAAAAGAGAGTACTGGATGATCAGGTGTAAAGAAAATGCTGCCGCAGCATTTGTGATGCATGATAGATGCCTTATCAGTTTTAAGATGTGATATATATTAGGAAAAACAAATAGGGGGTCTAACTGGAGGTAGGGCAGCAACTTGATTGGAAGAATTATCTTCTTGAATTTTCTTATAATAAGACCATTTGAAATCTGTTCATAAGACAAAGTATACATACGAATGGTTCAGAGTTAGCACTCTGAATCCCGGTCCAGGCTGAATAGCATGAGGACGGAGAGCAGTCTCTAGAAAAATCCAATCTGATCCATAAGCAGCTACACACCTGAAAATGTATCATTAAAATCCACAGCAGGATTAAAAGACGAATTCTGTAAAATTTAAGCAATGATCACATACAAGCGTCATCAACTGTAAATGACATGGCATAATAGTCCAATAATAATGACATGATATAATAGTCCAATAATAATGACATGATATAATAGTCCAATCAAGATAAAGTTTATGAATTCTATCATGATTTTCTTCCCTTTTTCCCCATTAGTAAATTGTGAAGCCATCTAGCAGCAGCATATAAGAACGATTATTGAGCATTCAGCCCGGGTCCTTCTAAGCCAAGGAATTTATGTAAATAGCTCAACCATTAGGAGGAAAGCCTTGATCTTTCATATGCTCAAAACTACTCACCGCTGTAGTGCCTGATCATCAGACAATCTTTCCTTAGCTCGAAACCATACTTTTTGCCTAAATAATGGCAAGTTGGTTATATTCCAGTATTTCTGCTAAGAATTACAAGGGATTGCATTATCATACCTCGCCTCTGACGTTTTGGGGTTAAACACGTCAAAGGTTTCACAAAGTCGAAATTCTAGCGGAAGCTTCTTCTGTCCTCTGGTACCTATTTTCTTCCATAGGCCACTAGGCCTAGCAAGGACACAAGGAAAACACATATACGTTGAGTAAGTGGACAAAGTAAAGAGAGGAGATACTTTAATGATTAGGATGAGGTAAGGCAATGAATTATTTGCTAGCTGACTTTTCATCTAGGAAAAGAGCTACATACGGAAGAGTTCGAGGATCACCAAGATAAGTCTGCGCAATATCTTCCTGGGATAAAACCTGGGTAAGGAAAAAGACATCCCTGTTATAGAAGAAAAGAACTCACAGGGTGTATGACTTTATGAGAAAAAACCTCCTCAGGCGCTGGAGCATCAGGCATTGGTAGCTGATGTTCAAAACCTTCTTCTGGCCTCTGCAGAACCACATCATTGTTCAGAATGTAGTTGCACATACACATTATATCTGATAGAACATATTTTATTTGAAAAATAGCTATCATACTAGGTGTTGCACAGGCATTGTGGCTGCATTTGCAAACAGATCGAGATTCATGAAATTAGGATTGTGAAACCATATCAAAATCTTTTCAACCAACATAAAGTGCACTCATTAAGTAGATAGAAAGGATATTCTTCCCAGACCAAGGTGCAGATAGTGGGCCTCTGCCAATGTCATGGCCAGATTTCACCAGCACATAGGAAGCATATTCCTGTCCCCTTATTAGGGACTATTTTAATTGTCAAAATAACTACATAATAAGTAGATAACCGGGGATGCAATCAAGCTGTCATCAAGACAAAGGCCCAAAAAAGATCTTATAAGGGAAAATTCCGAAAATATCCCTCAAAGTCTGCAAATATTCCAAAAATACCCTTCAAATGAAGAGCACTATTTGGAAATATGGCAATATAGGTTTTGTAGCTCCTCAATTTCAAAAGTTGTCTTCACGAACATTATAGGTCAAGATAAGATCTTCTTATAATTGAGAACATCCACAAATATGCTTTAACAAACGTAGGAAAGTCAGGTCAGTGCAATGATATTCTAATCCTCTTTTCTCTCCCCCTTTCTCTTCTAAGTGCATGTTAATCAACGGTTTGAACCTGCAGTTCAGGTGCCATGGATTGAGTTTTAAATTTGATCACAAATACTGCTTTAACTGGAAAACCAAGAAAGGACCTGGAAAGATGCCGCCATAGTGAAGATAAGTTGTCCCTTCTGTGTAGCAATCACATGCCGGGTTGCATACGTATGCCCATCTCGTACCCGTTGCACCTGATAAACTACTGGTACTACAAGCAAAATACCAATGAAATGTCATTGATCAATCTATCAACCTAATTCCGAAATCACTCTATGCAACCCTCATCATTTTCTCCCTCGTCATCAACTTGCCTTCTGGTTGTTGTACATAAGGCTACAAAATCATGTAAGTAACCAAGACTCATGCGACTTCATATGTAATTGATGCATCATTTTCCTTCTCAATCACCTTCAGTTCTGTCAATTATGTATGGTCCATATGAAATGTAATTCATTATTTGTTCTTATAAGGTAGCTTTTATGCAGGTTAAAATAAATTGCAACACATTCAAAGACCAGCATTTAAAGGATTTGTCTCTTGATCGCAACTTACAGCTTTCGTCTCCAACATATAGAAATTGTGAATGAAGATGATGGACGAGAAGAGAAGGATCCACGGACTTGCTTGCTGCTGCCAATGCCTGATAGAACTTGAAGTAGTCTTACAGAACTGTGACTACCAGAACTTAACAAGGATTTGCATAGAAGATGACAATGAACACCATGAAATGGGAATAATTGCATAGTTTTGGCAGTTTGTGCCTAGAGGGCACGTGCTACTATAGATTTGTACCTTAATCTATTCCTCATGTGCTGCATACAAAGCTACGGAGAATTGATTCCTGCTTGTAGTTTCTCATGCATGTATATTACCATTAAAAGGCTGATTCGTTGGCTACATATAGTAGTGCAAGCAACAAAAGGAATAAACCAATCATAATTACGCTTAATACCTGTCCAATTAACATTCCCCCGTAGACTTGCCCAGTTGAAATTACATCTGGTAAATGAATTCCACGATACAGATCAACCTGTTCCCAATAGATAAAACGTCAGTAAATGCATAGTTACTTACAATTAAACAATGAAGAGCACAATAGCCTAAAGTGGATAACGCTGTGGTAATTTCTCTGACAGACCACTCAGTAATCAACTTTAGGTAAGATAGCCATGCAGGACAAAAAAATAAGCATAACCTTTTGGTACGCAAGCTCATTGATGAGATAATGTTACTTTCCAGTAAATATGTGTGTGGAAGATTTTTGTTTCCCTAATTAGCTTTTATGCTATATAATTCTCTTTGAAACAAGCATCAGTTTTTAACCAAATAATAAATTAGCAGCCTTCAATCTTTTGGTCCATTTTCTACTCTTTTGATTACTGCTTAAAATCCTTCCATAACCACAGCTTCATAAACGACTATAATACAGGGAAAAGAAATCTTACTACTTATCTTAGACTTAACCTAATCTATATACACACAGTTAAAGAAGTTTAAGAAATGGGACAATTTCTTTTTTGCTTACTTCAAGCGTCTCCAGGTGGAGAACGCGTTCCATTAGTCTTGCTTGATCTAAATTGTTTCTCCAAATTGATTTGGCTGATAACAGATCAGCATGATTGTGAGAAAGAAGCAAGCACGTGACCTGGAAAATTAAGGCCCATCATCACCAATCTACCGTCATAATTGACCAAATTCATGATAGAAAGCGTGTCAACTAAACATATAAGACCCATTAGAGCTACATGCATCAAGAACTCTATGTTAGACATGTTAGTTAATGTGCAGAGAATACCTCGTACACATGTACATAGTATAAAGTTAAAAGCCTATACTTAAGTTATGATAATTGTAGGAGCTGATGTGTGGTTTTGGGCTGGATAAACCTTCTATATATGGCGCTGTAGAGATGTACTTGAGCTTTTGTACGTTTTAAATAATAATCTTTTGTTCTTTGATGAGACACCTCCAAGATGGAGGTCCTCGAACTTTGTCCCGGAAAGTATCAGCTACTTGGTGATCTGTTCTGGATCAACAACACCATTTTCAACTGTTTCCCTAATAAAATGACAATGAGTAGCAATGTGTTCATTCTGCCGTGAAATACTGGGTTCTTAGTCAAGTAAATACTGCTCAGGTTATTACAGCACATTCTTACCGCTTCTTGCTGACCAAACCTTAAATGTACTAGCAGTTAAACTAACCGCATCACTTCACAAGCTGCTTCAGAACAAGCCTTGTATTCAGCCTCTTCGCTTATAAGCACTGTATCCTGTTTCTTGTTCAACCACTTACTGCAGCTGAACCAAAATTGAAGACATAAGCTCCTACAGATTTTCTATCATCCTGCATCCTGCGATCAGCATCACAGTATCTATGCAGCTCAAAATTGCTGAATTTGACATAATTCAGTCCATAATTCAGTGTACCTTTAAGGTACCTTACTCATCGGCGTAATGGTATAAGCGTGCCTGACTGTGAGACTGACCCGTCGAACAGGGACGAAAGTCGGCCATAGTGATCCGGGAGTCCCGCGTGGAAGGGCTCTCGCTCAACGGATCAAAGGTACGCCGGGGATAACAGGCTGATGACTCCCAAGAGCTCTTATCGACGGAGTCGTTTGGCACCTCGATGTCGACTCATCACATCCTGGGGTTGAAGAAGGTCCCAAGGGTTCGGTTGTTCGCCGATCGAAGTGGTACGTGAGTTGGGTTTAGAACGTCGTGAGACAGTTCGGTTTCTATCTACCGTGGTGAAGAAAACTCATTTGGCAATGAGTTACAGTAGGGTTAAACATAAACCTATTCAACACTCCTACAACATAATATTTGTCAGGCCTTGTGATTGTCAACTATATGAGATATCCAACAAGCTGACCATATATATTCTTGTCAAAGTATTTTGCTTTGCCAAACTTTGACAATTTCAAACCAATTTCAATTGGCGTGGCCAAAGACTTACATCCTTCCATATAAAATTTCTTCAAAATCTCATGTGCATGCTTTGCGAAAGAAAAATCTCTGCATCATGCTGTCATACCATGATGGCAATGAAATAATGAAGTAGCCCTAAGTCAGCATTGCAAATTCTCTTCCAACATTGCTTTCACTTCTGAAATGTTTCCAGCAGAATTACCTGTGATTATGAGCTTCTCAACATAAATCACCACTATCAAAACTTCACCTCCATTCAAGAGTAATCAGTGTCACAAGGACATCATGAATTCTGCTGTACCAAACACGAGGTGCCTGTTTCAAACCATACAATGATCGACTCAATTCACAAACAAAGGCTTCTTTACCTGGCACCTCGAAACCTAATCGCTGCTCCATGTAGACGTCCTTCTCGAGTTTGCCATGTAAGAATCATTTTACATCCATTTGGTGCAATGGCCAGTTTTGGTTTGCTGGTAGGGCAATTATTGTCCTTACTGTTGTCATTTTTGCAACAGGAGCAGATGTTTATCTGTAATGAATGCCTTCTCTTTGCGAATAGTCTTTTGCGACCAGTCTTGCTTTATATTTGTCTATGCTGCCATCTTCTTTATATTTAATTCTATAAGCCCATTTGCAGCCTATTACATGCTGGTTTTGTTGCCTAGGAACCAATATCCATGTATGATTGTTCATGAGAGCTTTGTACTCTTCATTCATCGCATTTAGCCATTCTTGACATTCAGCAGCTTCTCCATATGAAGCGGGAAGTGATGCATTCAAAATTTCTGTCATGAGAGCAAAGTTACAATGCTCTTGTTCTTGAGCTCTCATGTTACTTCTCGTGAGAGGTGGAGAATACCATGATGGAGCTGAAATTTGAGAATTAGATTTTCCTTTCTGACTTTGAGCGTCTGTACCAGTACTTGTACTTGGCTGATATGCAGATTTTTTCTAAAACCAAAGCTCTTCACCTGTTTCATCTTTTGACAACTTTGCCTTTAAACGTGACAACTTTGTTTTGCTTCGTCTGATCCATTTGTGGTTTTGGGCTGGATAAACTTTCTCTATATGGCCCTGTAGAGATGTACACGAGCTTTTAGACGTTTTAAATTAATAATCTTTTGGTCTTACTCCATACCTGCCATCTTCTTTTCTCCACTTACTAACACTCTCTAGAGATAAGGAAATGCATGCAACAATTCTAAGTCTATTGATCCATTTTTTATTTCACAACTGGTTATAACCAATGAGGCATATGAGGCCTCTAAATTATGCTAATTCCAAATCTTACATATTCCTATATTCTCATCAGTAGGTACGTATGCAAATTGGCCACTCTCCTTGGAAGAACTACCATTTTGGACCACAGAAACCTACAATGTATTAAAGAAGGGACATAATATACAACCTGAGTAGCGGCGATCACATCCGATTTGTGTGTCTCTGCCGAAGGGTCTGCACATGCTGCAATTGTAAATGTTATTTCAGATTTCCAAACTCCATGGACTTGATAACAGTCAAATATTCTAAAATAAAATAAAGTATATTCGGAAGTTTTGCAGCCATGCTTTGGAAACAAATGAGGAGATCTACCTCCAAATGCAATGCCATGTTTCCACCCTGGAAACAGTCTTTATATGCATGACATGATATCTAAGTTTACTGCAAGACCATGAAATATCATTGTAGTAGAGAAAGTCGCTTACCAAAACCAAAGTAATCCCCTGGAAACAGCCTGGTTGGAGCCTCCCCAACAATACCATCACGTGACGGAGGATAAACCTCTGCCTGTCACATTTACGCACTTTATGAGACATTGAGCGATTGACATTAGAAGAAAGTTTGAGGAGTTAACCTGTCCTTTCCAAATAAAATATAGCCCTTGACATGGTTCACCTCCTCGAACAATTTCCTGGCCAGGATCTGCAAAAGTAAACAGACCTGGATGTCATATCTAGTAAAGTCATTAACATAAACAGATACAAAATGTGTTAATACGTGATACATAAACAGATATGCAGAATTTCTTAGCCTAATTGATCTAATTGCTTAATTCAATTGATTTACATAGAGGACCGCTTTGAAACAAGTACTACCGTACTTCCTTTCAAACAAAAGAAGAAAAAGCACTTTCCATTGCTTGAATAGCCTCAGCTATCCTTTTTACTGACTACCATACTTCCTTTCAAACAACAAAAAAAAAAGCATTTCTAAGTTAGTTAGCTTACCAAAGTCCATTGTCTGAATCGCCTCAGCTATCTTTTTAACTGATTCACCTGGCAATTGCTGGAGTAAGGGAATCGATCCAAGAAAGTCCATTGCTGAAAGAACAAACGCAAGAAGCTTTTCAAACGCACATATAAAATTCCTTGTAGCTAATAGCCGGATTATAGAAACTGTTTACTGAGATTATAGAATCCCCAATGCAAGGGCATTACTTTGTCGCATTACGATCAGCGCAATAATAAACAACGCAGACTACTAAGAAACAAAATGAAGAAGTATCGGTTACCTTCCTGCAGATCCATGGATGTGTGCGTCATGTTGGAGGCCATGTCGGAAGTCTGATAATTTTGCATGAGAAAATATCGGGTAAACCTCGTATGGTAAGTGTAACTACGGTTGAAACTCAAAGAATTTCGTGTCTATCTATAGAACACGTGTATATTATTGTATCTCGTGAAACTATACAGCACGTGTACATTATTGCATTTCGGGTGTGCCGCACGTGTACATTATAGTATGGGTTAGGTAGGGCCTCCAGATAAAAGTACCTTGGTTTGGGGGATCACGGACTCCCAGAAAAGATCCGGCACAATCGACTGCGCAGTTAATGGGTTACTGCGCAATTTAGGGCTGATTTTCGGCCGGATTGAAGCTTGCAGATTATAGCGGTGCTCGTTTCGATTCCTCCTTCGCTCCTACCTGCACCTCTGATTCAGCCCATTCCGACCATCCTCGAGCTAACCCCATTTGATTTGGTTGCGGATCAAGGGCAAAAATCCCACACCAAATCTGCCCCATTTTTATAAGGGCCAAAAACTCTGTACAGTTACTGTGCAGTAAGGGGGATCCCGTCCTCGGAGTTGCACGTCCTCCGGGATCATACCTCCGGGATCCCTCAATCCAGGTAAAAGTATCCTAAGCCTGGGTTAAGGGCCAAGCATTGCATTTCCAGCGGATACAAGATCGAATACCTTGAACCCACATTGGTTGCGAGACTCCTCCGGTCTATGCCGCGATGCTGTCCCAAATGCCTTTAACCTATGAGGATCCATTTTGGTGGTTTGCGTTGAAACTTGGGCGGTATAGCCAAGGGGAAACACACTCATGTATAGGGGTTATGCCATCTGCATTGAAGGGGTGGCAAAACCCCCTTATACGGATTTTTAAGAAGCCAATTTTGATCCCTTCCGAATAAAATGTACCTTGTTTCAAAGTTCATTTGGAGACTCCTGAATAGTGAAGATGACTCTCCTAATTTACGCCTTCTTAGACAAGCTCTTGGTCATTGTATCCCTCTAGGCAAGAAGGCAATCAAACCAGTTCTACCTTGGGCATTATTTCAACCTTTGCAGTCTTTTCCAAGTGCTTCTTCATTTCTGCGTGGATTGTTGACAGCATTGGAGGCAGTCAAACACCTCTTTTGGCCATGCAACTTCCATCCACACCCTATTGGAGACTCCATGGTGGTGGGCACCACTGCCTCCAAACCCCTCAGCACCTCCACTGGCAGCATCAGTTCATCCCCTTGCACAGAGACAATGGGTTTTTGCAGGTGTTGTCTCTAAGCATGCCTTCTTTTAGCACCACAACCCCTCCAGTTGCCAGATGGGCGGCGCCTACAGATTCCACAGCCCACTTTGCGTCGTACATGGCGATGGCTTTGGGATAAGTTGCTCCACCCTAAAGTCTCTGTACTATGGTGGCAGGTTATCCACAGGTGCCTGCGTGTCAATTCCGACATTGTTATGATCTTCGCATATCTGCAATATGCCCGCTCTGCCTTTCAGATGTTGAGACTCTTGCTCTTCTATTGTTCAGAGGTTCAGCCGGCGTGGTCCTGGCTACAAGGTTTGTTGAACAGTGCATTGGACTGCCGTTGCATCCTCTTTGCGTCCTATCCCAAATGCATGGCCCCTAACTAAACAGCGGGCATTCCATCTTGGTACTGGTTGGCTCCTGGTCGATATGGGAGCATCGCAAACTCCACATCTTTTAGGACATTTATTCATCTGCACGTGGTGTTATTACGGTGGCCCAGAAAAAGATATTGACAGCTTACGAGTATTTCTCCCTTGAGTCGGAAATGACGGAACATATCTGGATTCAGTATCTTCAAATTGATTCTTATCATTAGTCTCCTATTCAGGAGTAACTACATTGTGCTCCAGGCTCGTGCTCCTGTGGCATCTTTTGTGTTTATACAGTTAGATGAGACATGTAAATTTTATACTTTTTATATATGATTAATAAACTTTTCGGCTTTCGTCCTTCAAAAAAAAAAAGTACCTAGGCTAGTGCCCAAAAAGACCCCCTATCCAATATATATGTACGTAAATCGGTCAAAAAAAACTCCTCTCCATGTATACAGATAGGTTATACATAGAAAACGGTGGACCCCCTTGACTATAGACGTGTCCTTTAAATCCAGGGGGGCACATTAAGGGCGATGGAGACGGGGGTGCAGATGGGCAGGGCAACAGATGGGGGAGCATATAGTTTTGGCACTTCTTTCTTTGTCAAACTGCTGCAAGGTATGATTGTCGGATTTGCAAACCAACATAGCCATGGCGTTTGTTATGGGAGGACGACGTTTGATTGTAGCATGACTCGATTTGAAAAAACCTCGCCTCTATGTCTTTTGTAAATTTACTAGATGGATCCACATTCTTCTGCTTAATCATCTTTTTCTTTCTTAAGAACTCATGTACTAGCTATTGCATGCACCATATCTCCGGCAAGAATGCAGGTACTGTCCACTATTCAGCTTTTCTCCTTTGTTTTGCTCATATTTCTTATATATAGACCATGCTTGTCCAGTCTTTAGTTTTCTACGACCTTAGTTGTCATATGTCTTTCAAGCAAATGAGTTTTGAATATGTAGCATAATACCAAGGGTTTCCACTCGAATATGTAGCATAAGAACAACAGATTTTGAGGGATTTTATATGGATGCATAAGGACCATACCCAAAACCATAAGCCATACTTCTAAAACCATTTGGATTGTTCAAAAGAGAATAGGGGAAATGAAAAAAAAAAACAGCATAGTTTCAATGGAAGATAGCGTGCCTGAATATGGTCGAATGCTGGAGTGACGTTCCAGCATAATATATGATACTAAATACGTTTATTATACGGCTATGTCACTCGTAATGTCGCTATGTACGTAAACCTTTTTGTAATATAAAAAATTGTTAAATTTGTGGTTGTATTGATGGCATGTATAATTTGTTTTAATTAATTTGGACAAGAAGTGATCTAATGGAGCCCCACCCCTCACAGAGTGCGCCAGAGACCCAAGATAAGGTTTAACTCGACCCTCTCGCGCATTGTGTGAGTGTGGCCAATGATCTAGACCTACATAAGTCTAAAACCAGAAATTAAGGGCATATTCTGGCTTAACTCTGCGAGATAAGCAGGATTCTGCCCTCATACCAAAAATTTGGAGTCATCTAGGACCCAAACGGGAGCCCACTCCTCACCGAGTGTGCCCAGACTCTTAGTTAAAATTTAACTCGGGCCTTTCGCGCACTATATGAGTGGTCCGAATCAAATAGTCCTAATTCATTCTAACCACCTCCAAATCACATGAAATTTATTGCAATAGGATCATTAGAAAGTCCTCTAGATGCTCACAACCTCAGACTACCTATCAAATACCTAGCTAGACCTCGAAGTGATAGACATATCTAAATTCTAAAAATTTCACAAGTTCCCACAACCCTCATTTGCATCCTACAGTCTCACTTTTCACTCCAAAGTGATTTTCCTCCTCACAGAGGCACTTGCATATCTGTTTGTTGAACCCATCCACCTCAGCATCATGGCCACTTCTTCATTCAGGCGATGGTATAGTGCCACTGCTCATGTGGCAGAGGCCGACATCAACTCTGTCCTTGCTGTCTTCCAGAAGGAAATTGATGTAGATGCCACCATAAATGCCACACCATTCTACCAAGATATCATGCAGGAGTTCCAAGCTAGGATAAGCTCTTCATTGGTAGAGCTCCCACCATGCATAGGGTACTTTGCACCCAGGACAGCTCTTCGAGCCGCATTGAGTGATGTTCAAAACATCGACAAGTGTTTAGAAAATAGAGCCAGTCGCATGCCAGACTATATGACCATATCCATAAACAGGAAGAGCTATTTCCCTTATACTGCTGTTGTAGCCATCTTCTTGTCCGGTAAAGCCCAAACCCAAATAGGAGAATATTCTATCTAGCCAATGAACAGAGAACCTTCTGCCTCCACAGCAGAAGAGCAGCTACTCCTCGAGTATGAAGGTTCAGAATAAGAGGAGGACGAAGAAGGTGGATGTGGATACGATGTCGAGGACCTCATCAACATCGACCCTATCTAAGAACAGCAGCAAGCAGAGCAAGAGCTTCTAGGCTTCGGCAAAGGCCTGAGGATGACGAGGATAGCTCCCCCGCTTGAGTTAGGCATCACCAGCTTAACCCCGGTCATTATCGAAGGCCAAGAGTACCTCCTGCTAGCCTTTGGAAGAAGAATTCATCGCAATCCAAGAACCGATGGGCATTCAAGGCAAGACGACGAGTGTACTCCTGTCCAGCTCTTCAACAGCGCCACTTAGGGTCGACAGAAGCGGGGTCAACTTGACCTCCTTCAGGTCCATGTTCGCATTTTATAAGGATCTAACAGCAATACTAGTGGACGAGTACTCCGGGAGGCATAGAACTGGCATCAGGAACGCAGAAGAGGCGAGAGAAGGACATGACAAGGCCCTCAGATACTATCTTTCGCTCCTCAACGACGGAAGGATAGCAATGATACACCGATAGTTCAGTCCACGAGGAGAAGAAGGGGTGTTCATGCTAATGCCCTCTCGGAATTTGGTAGACATACGCGGATGCCTCAAAACATCGACCATGTCATACTAGTGAAGAGGATAATAGCGATGAGCATCTTCGACTCCGCGGTCCCTTACCGACGACAGGGCAGATTAGCTGTCACTGCGGCCTATACTTCAGACCGAAGGGTAGAAGAGTTAGTTATAGCATTGCAAGGTGGTACACCTACCAATATTTTGAAGAATTTGAGACGTACGGTTAGTACAGCCCAAGTGAAGAAGTTCTTGGAAGACCACCCTGCATATCAAAGATTCCAAGAATAGATTAAATTTTTCTCTCTATCAATCATTGTAATAATATTTTATCTTATGAATGTATCTTGTTGGCATTATGAATGTCCTTTGATATATTTTTTTCCCGCAAATATATCATCAAACAACCAATGCAACAACAAACAAAAGCTAATCATAATAGTGCAATTTAATGTGTATGCAGCTAGAGCACCCCAGACCGTAGAGCAAAACTGACGCCATCGGGAAGAGCAAACTCCCCCACGACAATTCCAACCAAGGAACTCGTACCAGGAGTTCGAGGCACCGACCCCAGAAGAAGAGATATACCAGATGAGATCGGATATCCAGGAGATAAAAGCTTTACTGGCAGAAAGGGCAGCAATAGCACCAGACCAGAACGTCCAGCTGCTGTAGGCACCTACTCAGGGAACAGATAAGGGAAGGAAGAGATACTGGCAAAGAAGATCCCCCAGTACAGACTCCTTGAACACCAGTTCTGACTCTGACTCAGAATCAGAGGAGCAGGATAATGTTCGGCAAGATCATTGGGAGGGTCTTAACCATGATAAAGGCAGGAACGGGGCCGACTATCAGAAAAAGTCGATCCGCACTGAGCAATCTGTGAAAAGCCAGGAAGTTAGAGCAGTTCTCAAGGGATAACAGGCCAGGGATGGAAGCCGAGACCTACTTAGACGAGATGAGAGAGTATGAGAATGCTTATGGTATAAAAGATAAGGACAAGGGCAGGGTAGCAACAGCCAACCTCAAGGGAGCGCCAGAATTTGGTGGAAAGGCTATGCCAAGGCCCATGGATTGAGCAGGGATAGCTGCAGATTCAAGAAGTTCTCCAAGGAATTTAAGCATCACTACGTGCCTAGGGAACACAAATGCCACATGATGCAACAGTTCTACAGGTTGGAGCAAGGCAATAAGATTGTGCAGAAGTACACCGAAGAATTTATGAGGTTGAGGCTCTATGTGTCAAGGTTGAGCGAAAGGCATGCAGTGGAGGGGTATATTGAGGGCTTGAATAAGGAGATAAAGGAAGCTTGTGAGAGCTATCAACCCTAGAACAGTGTCAGAAGCGGAGTCCAAGGCCGTGAGCTTACAAGGAATAGGTCCCTAGAGCAGCAGACAAAAGCAGCAAATACTATCTGGATAAGGGGAAAGCTACCAGAAGCTATCGCCCAAGAGCAACAAGCCTGGCAGCTGCTGGACCTCAGTACAATGCAAACTATGGGAAGCAAGGTAATGGAAATTTTGGGAAGTAGGACAAGAAGCAGGTCAACTTCAAGGACAAAGAGCAAGTGGGTAATCCAAACTACTCCAAAATAGTGAAGCAGTTCTTGAGTCCATCCCGAAGCAAAAGAGACAAGAATGTATAGAAAAGTAGTTTGTGCTTCAGGTGCTTCCAACCGGGACATCGGACACACAACTATCCTTTTGTGATGAATGCGGCACTAGCAGAGCTAGGAGGATGGGAGACACCCCCAGAGAACAGAGAGGAAGACGCTTGCAATTCCATCCAGGGTGAGTGTGGATCTTTGCTGCCATTGACTCCAAGAATGCCGATAGTCAATATCAGGTCATCTCAACAATAGGAAAAGTGAAAGCCAAGTCCTTCATAGTGTTGATAGACACGGGGAGCACCCAGAATTTTGCTTCGCCAAGGATGGTAGAGTTGTTAAAGCTGAAGCCTTTGAAGTCCAAGCCCATGCCTGTTGTATTGGCAAGTGGGGCAATCCGACACACAGTGAGAAAGAGGATCAACTTTGACATAGACTTGCCAGGCATCAACATTGGAATGGGAGCAGAGGTCATGAATATTGGCAAATATGATTTGATCATAGGCATGTAATACCTTGGCCCAGCTGGGGCTGTGATTGACTGCGGGAAGCGGAAAGTGACCTTAACGGTGCCAAATGGCAAAGTCATTGAGATAACAGGTAAAGAAGTCATCCCAATCATGCAATACATGTCTAGTAAGAAGTTACTTAGGTGCATAAAGAAGGAGCAAGTGGCCTATGTCTTTAAGCTCGAAGTTGAGGAGCCAGAAACAGAGGAAGGCAAGGAGGCCAAAGTATTGAACAAGTTGCCGAAGCCAATAGCGAAGCTAGTGAAGGAATTTCATGATTGATTCTCAGATGAGATCAAGCAACTTCCACCTTACAGGGGAGTCGAGTGTGAAATAGTACTCGAACCAGAGACTAAGCCCACAAGTAAGGCACCTTACAGAAAGTCACCTTAGGAGTCAAAGAAGCAATTGCAAGAGTTGCTAGACCTAGGGTTTATAAGGCTTAGTGTTTCCCCGATTGGGGCGCCGATCCTATTTGTCAAGAAAAAAGATAGAAGTCTAAGAATATTAGCTAAGCACCATATAATCACCACAGTCTTTGTTGTTGGTATAACCGATAAATTGAAATTAAGAAGAAAAACAGTTTTTACTAGTTAGAACTCATGTGGGTAGTTACCTAGACACAAAAAGCAATCATAGAAATAGTAGATACAAAAATTAGTTCTAAACAAAGGTTTGGTGTATATTTGAGAATTAGAACATAATCATATTATAAAGTCCAAAACTATTAATCAAGATAAGATGACGAGCTTCTTTCACTATTTACTTTGAATCAAGTTTGACATTCAACTTTTCCACTGGATCATCATTCATGTGACGTTTTCTCCATTTAATATCACTCACCATAGCTGTAGCATTCAAATAAAAAGTAGACATCAAATTTACTGCAAGACCATTAAATATTATTGTAGTAGAAAAAAGTGACTTCTCAAATCCAAAGTAACCCCCGAAACAGTACGGTTGGAACCTCCCTAACAATACCATCACATGACGGAGGATAAACCTCTGCATGTCGCATTCATGCACTTTATAAGATATTGATTGACATTAGAAGAAACTCTGAGTGATGGACATTACAACACACTTATATTAGTGTATGGGTTCAAGATATTTGGGCACTGCATTCTGAGCAGATCATCGGCCATGCTAGGTTCAAATATATTGAGCCCACACTTTGGTTGCGAGACCCCATTAGTCCATGCCAAAATGCGATCCCAAATGCCTTAACTCACAATATAATATTAGGAGGAGAGATCTTAGCAGTTTGGATACTAGGAACTTGGGTGCCATAGCCAGATCATCAAGGGCGATGGAGAAGGGGTTGCAGATGGACACCCGGCTTGAAAACCTTGTCTCGGAACATGTATATATGAATAAGAATCAAAGATGCATATATTTTGAATTGCTCATTTATCATAAAAAATAGAATGGTTGCCACTTGAGACAACTACCAAATAGTCTACGAGTACTAGAAATTGTTAAAACATGTATATGGATTTTATCATAAAAAATCGTCCGTTAGATAGATTGATTGATTGATTTTCACTAGTGTTGATTGCCGTTGTGATAACTCTCTAAATATAAAAAAGAAGAAGGCCAAGAAGCCCTTCGTGGCTAGTAAGATGTGCACTTCAGCGTAAACTTGTCCTTTATGAAGTCCATACCTTAACTTGTCGTTTAAGAAATCCATACTTCTCTAAAGGAACACCAAAGACGGTGCGACTTGCAACTTCAATGAAAATAAAAGACAACACAAAGCATAAGGATTACATTCCTAGGATGGGTCTTGAGATACAAACAAGTGGCCGATAAGTGAAGTGGTGTTCTCATTGAGCTTTTATAAAATTACTGAATACAAATGATTCCCCCTACTAGAGGTAGAAATGTTTGGAAATATTGATAAACATGCTCCGAAACTAGACAATCATCGAGAACACGATGAAAATGAAGAAAAGAAGATAAAGTGTGATCTATTCGCCACTTAAATAACACAAAGTGAGAGAAACTGGCGATGGCTTCTCATGGACTGGAAAACCCTGCCCTTGCGGGTTTTTGAGGAAAACCCTAATGAGAAACGGTCGCCGACGCTCTCAAGAAATGCCCGCAACACTTGAACCAAAATGAAGACAAATCGAATATATCGCACCGAAAAAGTTGAAGCACGCAAAGGTTGAAGCTTGACCCTCGCATACATTAGTTTAGAAACATTTTGAAACAAACATAATGGCAAGGCATCCCCAGGGAGGAGCTCGGCCCTGCGCCCTCTGACAACCGAGAGATCTTCACAAAGTAACCTGTAGTATAAGGTCTGAAGATGAGAATGACCCGTTAGAAAATTAGGAGCTTGAAGCTAGGGCGCATGCCAAAACTCAATAATATGGAAAATAATAAGCATGGAGGCTCCAGGGCCACGCCGAGAAAGAAACAATAGACGAGCAATTGAATCGTTTGCGGAATGACACTCGCAAGAAAACATCTGATTAGTGCTGCCATGGAGGCTACAATGCTACGCCGAGAAAAACGAATAATAAATATTATAACCTCGGAGACTATACCGCCACCCCAAGAAAAACTAAAGAAAAATGACACCTTCATAGATATATAGAACAAAAGAACCATCCAAGCCCATGACACAAAAAATGGAAGGGAGGCAGGAAGCTGAGTAGAGCCAAAGCAACAATACTAGGAGAAGCTCAAGAGAATGTCGATAACTCCTATGAAGAAAAAGAGGCGGTATAAATAGGAGAAAATGATAGTGGACGTTATTCCTAGGATGGGTCTTGAGATACAAACAAGTGGCCAAGTAAGAGGAACCTAACTCAACAGCCAAGGTGGCGAGACATGGCGAACTGGTGGAGCTAATGGAGTAGAAAAGAGTGAAGGAGTCAAAGGTAAAAAGTGATAAATGGGAATGGACGTAGGAACAGCAAGAATCAAGGTGACCACAAGAACGAAAGTGAACAAGGTCAAGATAGTAAAAAAGAAAATGGAACAAAAGTGGCAAAGCAAACTGAAGAAGAAGGTAACTAGGAAATAATGAAAAGAACAACACGAATGAAAACTTAATACAAGAAAGCACGGATGAGGGATAAATATGGACCACATGGCCATAGTGAGCTAGAGGAGTGGAATGATGAAGCAAGAGGGACAGGTAATCAAGGGCCCTGAGACAAAGGAGCTAATATGAAGCAGATAGGAGGAAAAAGGCACTATTAAGGCACTACTAGGGCAAATGGTACCAAGCTAGAAAGTTGGGACTAACGAGGCAAAAGAGACTACAGAGCTAAGGGGGCCTAATGGCCAATAGGGTAAAATTATGAACATACACAAGTGATAGATCAAACTGGACCCAAAAGCAACCAAATCAATGACCATAAAAATGGCGGACATGCAAGGAACAAAAAGACAAGGTGTCCATACACATTAAGGCCCATGAAGGTAAACCGAAGACTACGAGAAACCTAAAATATACTTCCTTGACACTAAACACTGGTTTCAAACTCTAATAGAATTATAATAGAAATGATCTATCAAATATGTCAAACCTGCTAGAAAACAGTAGAATGGAATGAATGAAAAGGGAGCTAGAATGAACGAAATGAATGAAAAGGGAGCTAATTATGAGCAATGACAAAAGAAACATGCCAAAACAAGATGCGTCAGCTATACTACTCCACAAAATCACAAGAAAAAACCTTGGCCAGCAAGAAATAGACTAAATGGGACTAGGAGGTCAAAAGAAACAAGTAGAATGCATGAGTTACATTGAATGCAATAGAAACAATGAGCAATTAAAGAAGAAGTAATGTTGATCAAGGAGCACAAGCAAGTACAAGTGGAATGATGAAGTAAGAGGAATAGAGTGAAGTTCATTGAGACAAAAGAGCAGATAAAAGAAAAAAGGTACCACTTTGCATAAACGATGCCAAGAGAAGCATAAAGTGAAATAACACGGAGAAAAAAGGAACCAGTAAAAGAGAGCCCAATGGCAAGGAAATAGAGAACCCAATGGAGAGAAAACCGCAGGGAACTTAATGACTTGGAGTGCAAAGAGATACATGAACAAACAAAAGCAAGCAAGAACTATACTTTGATCAGAGAGCACATGAAAGCAATAGAGCATTGAAAAACAAATGGAATAATTAAGGAGAAAAAGAACCCATGGAACTGATGGGACAACGAATAAAGGAAAAATAAAAAAGGAGAACTGAAAGATAATGGAGAACCAAATGAAGAGCAAGCTATGGATAACTCAATAGGAGGTGCAACGAGAAACTTGAAACAAACGAAACCAAATAGAGAAGAAAAAACAGTCAAAACAACTGGATAATAAGGCAGAGAAAAACTTGTAACTTCTAGGAAAACTTGTAACTTCTAGAACTGCTTTAAAGGACAAGAAGACACATTAGGTTGCATGCTCTGAACATGAGCAAAAAGTGCTAACTCCACGACAAAAAGACAGATATATAGCTATACCTATATTGAAAGAGGTCGCATCCAAAATATCGATCATAAAAAAGACGAACCCTCAAAAGACACCTAATAATAAAAGTGAAATATCTAGCATTATAACAGGGGGTTACTTTTGTATTTTTGTACGTTTTTTATTAAGGTTTTTGCTATGATTTTGTGGTGTATTTCAATTGACGTACTAATGCGTACATCTAGAGTGCGCATACGCTTTCATTGTTTTTTATGGCACTTAGACAATGGTCTAACCCCTTGAAAAAAAAATATGATATATTGAAAAAAAATGGAATACGGCATGCAAGGCTCGAGAGGTGTTACTTTAGGGTTCTTCTGGAATTAGGGTTCTCCTGGAAAGACCTCTGCCACTGAAGCTCTGTTCTTCTGCAACACTAACAAGTTTAGAATTAATCCTCTCTTGATGGGCTTCAGTTTTCATTAGGCAAATTCTTATAACAGATCCGAGAAGTTAATGTCTCCCATTGCTTAATGTATTCCATTGTTTTTGCAGAGCACACAGGGTCGGAACTTGTCAGGGATTTCAGGGCTGTGACAAGCTATATGACCCTTTCTATGCAAGGACAGATGTAGATGTGTTTAATCGTCAGGTGGGCAAGTGGGCATAGATGATCCAGGATTCAGGGCGTTTTTGTCTGCAGCAGAATCTAGTTCAGAGCATTCAGAACCGATGTGGATAATTTAGTTAGAGAACGCATCAAAATCAAACAAAGGGTTTGTGCAGATAGATGATCCAGGGTTCAGGGCATCTTTGTTTGCTGATATGAATTCGCAAGCATCAATATTGTAAGTCATATCCATCTATTTCTATCCTTCTCAGGATTTGTTTTAACCAGGTACTGCTCTGAAAAGCTCCTTTACTATGCAATTGATTGTTATCCAAATAAGGTGCGTCGTATGCAACGGCGTTTAGCCCAGGGGATTTGCTATGAAGCTGGAGACCATAAGAATCATGACTCTAGACTTACCCCAGGTCTGTACTCTATCTCTTTGATGGATAGGGTGCGTTACTGTGCTGGAAAGCTTTGCCTTCACAAAGTTTTTTGAAGGCAAGAACCAACTGATTTGTGTTGGTTAAAGGTGTGCTTAAAGTTCTGCTGTCAGCAGAGTTTGATTGCTGGGAGATGATTCCTAAAGAAAATTTGGTGCCTGCATCTTCTCCGTTGCACTGGTTCTACTCCCTTCTCCTCGGGGCATCTGTGTATGCAAAAGTTGAGTTAGAAGCAAAACGTAAGCATGGGCCATTTTATATTGCTCCGGGGCTATGTTTTTGAACTATTATGGCTACAAATGGAAGTGCCATCGCCAATGGCGAGTCTTCAATGTCAATGGTAAGTTGCTTCTTTGCTTTGTTTTTTGTAGCATAGACAAATTGTCTGATAAGAACTAGGGATCAATTATCAAGTACATTCCAGCAACTCAATGTTTGATGAAAAGTAAACTTATTGCAGGCAAAGATTTCAGATATCACATCAGCTTATCAGCTTCAAACGGTTCTAGTTTTCTGTGGTGTTTGGTGAGCACAATTTCCATATTCTTAAGCTTCATGCATGCCTTGTTCTAAAAAGGCTGTGGAATATAGAGAGAGGCTCTCCCCTGGTTTTGGCAGTGAATACCTCTAAGATTATCCTGCAGAAATCATATTAAGTCTTTATGCAGCTCATAGCTTGTCCTATATAAGGTTGACACTAAATAGGTGAAGAGATTAAGTAAAATCAATCAGGTAATATACAGATTCAATTCTTTGAATCCATGGCTAGTTGTTGTACAAATATCAGGATGGCCCATTGGCCCATGAATCATAAATGTATTGTGTGTGCATTTAAATCAAACATCATTTGTACCAAGTGATTTGTTGTTGCACTTGTGATTGATTACATAGTTTGTTGTTTTGCTTTCCTACATTCCTTCATTGTAGTTCGATTATCGTGATAATCGATGGCTTCGTTATAGTGGATGCCTTCACCCTCAAGTTGCAATACCCAATTCATAGTCTATGTGAATAAAAATGTGGATAGCTTGCTTGAATATTTGTGGTACTTTGCATCAGTTTGAACCAATACCCCGTGGGATGGTATTGGTTGTGGCCATTTTGTAATTGACCATGCGTATTTCTTTGAATGAATACGAGTCTTATTATTGATGTAAGCTTATTGGTCTCCCTTTCCAACTAAAGGTTGTACAGTACAAGTTATCTAGTCAACTCTGGATATTGCATTGCAAATAGAAATAGAGGTTTTTATAGTTCTACACAAGATATGTTGCTATTTCTTTGTTTCTCTCGTGTTCATTTCTTGTTTGTTTGTTTGTTTGTTAGGGCCCGAAGGGCCCAAAAAAAATTTTTAATGTAAAAACCAATATATAACTACCATTGACATTAACAAACACAAACCATTGCATCCAACATATTTAAATTTAAATCCCCCTGAAACCCCCTTTTTGGGTGCATATTCACACGGGGGGTTACTCCGGGCATCAAGAGCTGTCGGATGGGCATATTTGCCCTTTATTCTTCGATCTGGACCGTACATAGCGATCCTCGTTTGTGGGGTATGCCTGTACAAGTTTTTGTATACAGTATATTGAGGTTTGCAAAATACTATAAGGTTTCGAGAAATGTACTGAATGTTGTTAATTTTGTACATGTATGTGAATATGCTAGCAGAAAAAAAAATCATGGCTCACTTTTTAATCAATGCCCTCAAGAGATAACTAATGGACTAATGAAAATAATAAAATATAACCAGCTCCAGGAGGCTAACATAGACCCGCACCTTGCAACTGTAACATATACTAATCAACACATACAACCACGAACAATCAAGGCCATCCAAAACTACCTCAGCCAAGTAAAATGAAACAATATGTCAAATGAGCATAAACATTTGCCAAAATGGAGATGGAGGGCGTAGGATAGTCTTACCCTGGATTGGTGGATCCCAGAGGTGGTGATCCCGTTCTCCGGGATCACCATCAGAAAAGATCTCATCCTCCGGGATCACACAGTCAACTGCGCAGCTAATAGGTTACTGCGCAGTTTAGGGCTGATTTTCGGCAGGATTGAAGCTTGCTGATTACAGCGGCGCTCGCTTCGATTCCTCCTTTGCTCCTACCTGCGCCTCTGATCCAGCCCATTCCGACCATCCTCGAACTGACCCCATTCGATTTGGTTGCGGATCAAGGGAGAAAATCCCACACGAAATCTGCCCCATTTTTCCTTTCAAGGGCCAAAAAATATGTGCAGTTACTGCGCAGTAAGGGGGATTTTGTCCTCCGGGATCACACGTCCTCGGGGATCCCGTCCTCTGGGATCACACCTCCGGGATCCCCCAATCCAGGGTAAGACTATCCTACGCCGAGATAGAGAATGGCTGGTCCATGAACAAGGAGGATAAAAGCCTATTACATCACCAAAATATCAAAAAGCAAAGATACAACCAAATTAGAGGAATAAAATGGGAAAAAAATGCTCAAAATGAACAGAATGCATCATAAATAATACTCCACGAAAGTGATGAAACACAAGACATATCCCATATCAAGCCCTTTTTGCTAGGACCGGCATAGATAGTAATGCTCTGCAAATCATGAACCTAAAACCAGAACAACAATATCAGGCAAACTCAAATGCAACAATATGTAAACCCAAGAGGCGAGCAATTGTTCATAACCATGAAGGTGCTAAAAAAACTGCACCCAAGAACGACAATGTTTTGAAAAGGAAGAAATCCAACCATAGAAAAGAACTAAAGTGTTGAAAGAAGGGAAGGACCACATATAATCGATAAAAGGACAAAAAACATGCGACTTCAGAACTTTCCATATGAAGGGCAAAACATGGCAAATCGTTTCCTCTAGGCATATGTCTCTTCGGGTAAGTAACAAGAGAATATTTCTAGTCTCGCCGAGGAATATGAACAAACAAGATCATAACGGACTAGAGAAGCCAAAGGGACAAAATAGGATTAAAGAATGAGAAGGTGATAATGGTGGCAAAGGATCGTAAACGAGTAGGAGTGAAATGATGAGGCAAGAGGGAAGAAGAGAAAAGAGACAAAGACTAACCAACAAAGGGAATATGCAAAAAACATGATGCATTAGACAAACTGATCCAAGAAGTCATAAGGAACAACTGTAGCTAGCAAGCAATGGACTAAAATATGTACATAATAACAGGGGGTTTTCTTTGTGTTTTTGTATGCTTTTCACTAAGGTTTTCCTATGATTTTGTGATGTATTCAAATGGATGTACTAATGCGTACATCTAGAGTGCACCATTTCTGAGCCATTGATTTTAGCCTTTTTTTTTTCAATGGTCAACAACCAATGGCTCACAACAAAAGCCCTTTTTTTGTGCGAGTGGTGCATAATGGGCACATGAAGGGCCATTGATTTTAGCCTTTTTTTCCAAGGGTCAACAACCAATGGCTCACCACAAAAGCCCTCTTTTTGTGTGTGTGGTGCATAATGGGCACATGAAGGGCTTGAAGGGCGCATGTAGTGCAGTTTCCCCGCCGGCAACACATTTCTTATCATAACTTTTGATCCAGAGCTCTGTTTGAGATGGATATGTTTGGTTAAGTTATCTATGCTAAAACAACAATTTTTCGGTCGGGTTTGGTAGGCTTTCACATCCTACCAGCTGATTAATACAGGATTGCGCTATTGGATATTGTTTTATGGCTCATTCCGAATGAAGCTTGCAAAAAATTACCATGCATTTTTAGATTTTGAGGCAGTTATTAAGCAAATTCCAAGGCTTCTAGATCCTTGTGCTAACAAGCAGAAAACTTTCCCACTTTGGTTTCTCACCACAAGAATCCATGGAGGCCAAAGGCTGCTGTTAAATTCCAGTTGAAAAATGTTTGTGTATGGGTGTTGCAAACTTTATGACTTTCAGAATAATGGGATCAATCTGCTCTATCTTTATGGTAACTTTTACTTATGTTCTATTTGTTTTATTGTGATCAAATTCAAAAGCTGTATGTGATGAAAGCCTCAAATGAATTTTAGTTTTTTTCTGGTTTGAATTCTAAAAATTTTGTCACACCGGGGGGGGAAGGGGGTGACGTCCCTAAGGCGCCGAAGGGGCCAAATTTTTTTTTTTTGCAACACAAACCATTAACATCCGACATATAAAAATTAAATCCCCGAACACATAACAACCAACACATAACAACCATTGACATTAACAACCAACACATAACTACCATTGACATTAATTAACACAACCATTGGGTCCAACACATTTAAATTAAAATCCCCCTTAAACCCCCTTTGATTTGGGTGCATATTCACACGGGGGGTGACGGGGGGACTAGAACACGTAGAATGCAAGGACTGAGGCGAATGCAACAAACAGGAACAATGAATAATTGAAGAACCATGATGAACAAAGTAACAGGTATAAAAAGGAGCAACCAGGCAGTCTCAAGTAGGCCAACGAGAATAGTGGACCAAATGGCACAAAATATGGACGAAAGGAACTGAAGAAACTAGATGACAACATGGGGTAAATGGAACAAATGACTACACACGACCAAAAAAGGAAAGGGACTACTTAAAAAGGAAAGGGATCAATAGGACTACTTAAAATTCTATATTAAAGGTACTGAACAATGGAACCACCAAATAAGATGAAGGAGCAACATATGCAAAGGGGAAAAATCCAGAAATACATCGTTTATAAAATGACAGAAACCAAAAGCCTATCCCTGGGCAGGAATGGCATGCAAAATCGATGCTAGGAATGTTGGTTTCCAGAAATTGTGGATTCTCTAACACACCCACTTCCGTAGGCTCAATATCTTCAGCCAAAATCTTTGCTGACATGATAAAACCATTTCGGATCGCCAAACAGGCGCTCCATTTTCAGTTCGTTGCTGTGATGCTGCACAGCATTTCTTGAATTTATTATCGTTAAATCCATTATTGTTAAGAAGAATTTTTAACACTGCTAAGATCCCTAGGGTAAATTTTAATCACTAAATTGATTACATTTCTAGTTACCTCTAGTATCTTTCTAACTTTGTCCTCTTGCTTCATTACTCCCAGGATCATACGTGTGGTTGCCCTACCAGGCAACCCCTTCCTTCTGTAGTCGCTCCTCCCTGAGCTTTGATACCATGACACAAATGTCGAAGGAAGAACAAAACTATATTGATTGTGTTAGTTGAAACAACCCCAACCATACATATAGAAGCCTAAGAGATATGTCTCTTGGCTATAAACATGACTATTCATCTAAGGAAATGACTCTATGTGGGGGTGTGTCCCTTGGAAGGGAGTGCCACCTCATCACATGCCACACATCCTTCTAGGTGATTAGGCAGCTTAGGTGTAGGTTGATACCTCAACAAGCAGTGGAGAGAGCCTAAAGTAATTGATCTTGCACAAGAAGAGTTTTGGGCTTCACACAAGTGCAATTTTTGCTTCCAGCAATGCCATTTTGTTGAGACGTGTATCTGGTAGTAAGCTGTTGGTGAATGCCTGCTTCATCACAAATCTGAAAGAAAAGACCACTGAGGTATTCGCCACCACCATCAGTACGAAGAGTCTTAATGGTCTCTGTACATTGTGTATAAGTGAGAAAAACTTGAAGAGCCTGACTTTTCTTCTGCAGAAAAAACAATGAGGCACGTTGATTGTGATCGTCAATGAAGGAAATGAAGTATTTATTGCCATTATGACTAAAAAATTCCAGACTATAAAACCATTGTCCCACTTCATTTAAATACAAAGAAATGCAAATTGATGTTATACAAAATCTAGTTTATAGATGATATAGTGAGGTAGTAGCACGCCCATGCTTCATTTATAGCTGGAAAGTTTCCCTAAAACAAAAGTTGTATGTGGCAGAAGGTCAGGTTAACTGAATGAATAAAATGATGTTCTTCACAATGGTCTTCAAGCTAGATAAAAGATCATGTATTTGTATGGTCTTGAACCTAGGACTTAAAATAGAGTTATCAAATCTCTGTTGAAAGCAATGCTCAAGTTGCAAAAATAGACAAGTATATTGCGACAGTCCAGTCAAAGAGGCATATAAGTAATTATGTTGTACGAAAGTAATATTTCCTAGATCTAGTTTCATATATTCAATAGTTCCATCAAGAAAATAAATTGAGAATAAGCACAAAACGAAAGGAAAGAGAAACTTCATGTTCCCAACCAAGATTTTGGTTTTACTATGCCACCCACGGTCGCGTGTCATAGCTGCAAATGTTGTTGAACATCATATGCCAATGTATGTATGCTGTTATTTACCCTCACTTAATTTGTGTGAACTAACCTTTAATTAAAAAATAAGCGCAGTTAAGAAGACCTTATTGAGTGGCATGTCTTCCTTCTCAAAGAAGTCATCTGGAACACTTGTAAATTTCCTGCAGCTTACAACTTCTGAATTTGTAGATTTAGCTAGCTTTTCTAGCAATGGTAAGAAGGCAAGGTTCACTGCATTTTCTAAGAGCAGAGCTTTTCGCTGGAAAGATATCAATCCCGTCTTGCTTAGCCATATCTTCAAGCACTTGGAAGCGGCATCCTTTCCCCTTGACAAAGCTAAAATGCTTAGCCAAGTGAAGGAGAAATAACCATGCCTACGCTAATGGATCACATCATATCCAAATCCATGTAACTTCCTCAACACAATTCTTTTAGATGTACCCACTTTGCAATAACTACAACAAAGGCCATCATCCTAATATCATCAGCATTTTCATTGCATAGATGGCCACAAAATGCATATAACCTTCTGAACCATCACTTTACCTTATATCATGAGATCCAGTTGGTAAATCATAGCGGACATCCCATAAGACTTTGGATGCATCATACACGACTTGCAAAAGTATTGAATGGAAATGGTGCATACACCAATAATCAACATGAGTGTAACATGAATGTTGCATACTCTTTATTTATGCTTGGGCATATGAGAAGATCAGAGTACAAATTATCTCACCTCCACTAGTTCAATGTATACGACAGTCCTTTAGGTGAGCATGAAATATGTTTACCCTTTGCTTGCCCACTAATATAACAAGTTATGTGTGCACCCTGGACTACCACAATCGTCGGATTCATCGATCCTATGACCCAGATCGTATGTTGGGGCCCATGGGCACCTCTCGTTTCACTTATAGTCATTTATAATTGGAGGCGCCTATGATTTTGAAATATGAAATACGATTTCGCCTAAGGTTTTGAGGGAATATCGAACCTCTATATGACTTTGCCTAAGATTGTAGAATATGAAATACGGGAGCTCGAATCTCTACCAAAATAATTCAATGTCTTAACTAAGACTACTTTAACCAATATACCCAGTGAGGTAATGCGATTATTTTTTATCTTGAATTTATGTTTTTTTTATAACAACTTATTCAATTGTTTTAGGGATATGTGATCTATGGTTTCAGGACTTGTTATATTTACATCCATATCAAATCCTCTTGGAACCTCCTGTTATTTTGCTACATATTTTAACAAAATCCGTTATGTTAGCCACTAACATAATAATTATTAGTGTGAACCTCTTTTTGACTGAATTTGCTACGTTAGTAAATTAACACTTCCGCTTGCATATGCGAATGCATTTTTTATCAATTTCATTATGTTAAATTTTTAATATAACAGTTGGTGTGAACTGCAAAACAATTTAGTCATAATGGATAAGGTGTTAAAAGTTAAATTTTAACATAACGTAATGGTGGGTGTGAACCTACCCTTAAACATGTCTCAAACATGTTTAAGGCCTCTTTTTTATGGCAAGTGTGTCCTAACTTTCTCAAAGTTTGATTGGTCCACTTAGGAAAATAAGAATCCACAGCTTTTCCACTGATACTTTTGTGACATGTCTCATTTGCATATCGTACATTTTGTTGCCGCATTTTCTTTCGGGGACCCCCCCGGTTGCCATAATTTGTGACACCAATATGCAGCCAATGAGATTCTTCTTTTGCCGCAGAAGAAGGATGCCTCAAAAAAGAATTCTTATAGAAGTGAAGCGTCACAGAACTGGCGTGTCACAAAACTCGAGCGATTGATCTCCAGCCAAATGTTTGATCTACCGGAGTGTTAGAGAACTCGAGCGATTGATCTCCAGCCAAATGTTCGACCTGGAAGGCCATTCTTCCCATATCCATTGCCTCATATCCAGGTCTGTCTAATTGCTCCACAGAGATCATCGTGTTCTTCTTGTTCTCTGTTTTTGATGCAGCACAATGGAAAAGCAAAAAATATAACATGTGTCTTATATCTTAAGAAAATATAACAGGTGTATCATATCTTTAGGATATGTCGCAAAAAAAGTGGTGGGAAAGGTTTTTGTTTAAGACATAACCTGGAGATGACAGTCCAAATGCTTATCCAACTCTAATCACTCATCCAAAGCTAATCACTCATTTATTAAACACACACATGCGCGCGCACACGCGCACACATGCGCACGGTTGGATCAAACCATAGACATTCCAACAAACAATATGAGTCGTACAAATGTTAAAGTAGATGGCTTTCATTACAAGATATTACAGCAGTCACCCAAGTGGCATGAAACACAGTCGTCCAAGTGGCAAAATTTACAACCATCTAACAGGAACACATATAACAGAAATATACAATGAACAAATTTTTGCACATCCAGAACACAAGATTCATTCCTCAAGAGCGCGTGGTGCGTGGATGCACCATGGCAAGCTGCTCCAACTGAATCCTGGAGATCTGCATCGGATGAATGTGATTAACCTCAGCACGAAAAACTCTTCTATCTCGATCGGTGACTTGCATTCGAAGATATTCCATGCCTGTCAGAGCCTCCAATACACCACGTGCATTTGTGAGAGCAATCATTAAATCATGCACAATACGCCAAGTGTGTTTCTTGAGCCACTCAACATCAAAGAAAGGTTCTACGGCTACAATTGGAGCCGTCTCCACCAAATCCATATCCATAGAAATGAAAGTGGAGAATGGAATTGCACAGAAGCACCACTATATGCTTGCTTCACATTCTCTTTACAAGAAAGAATAGCAAAGTTAGAACACAGAAACATAAACTATGTACATTAAAAAGATCTCACTATGAAATAGCTAGAGAATCATCCGCAAAGTGTAGGGGAGTGAAGTCCTGGAAGGGAAGGGCAATGCTCTCAATAGAAGGCACAAATGTAGGAGATTCATCAACGTATTCTTCGTCCATAGGATATCCTGCACATCTACATCAGCACCCTCATAATCCTCATCACCTTCCTCATCTAGCATGGCATCCAACTTGTCAAGTTCCCTGCAGCCTATAGCATCGTCCCAGATTCTACGAGATTTTTCCCTATTTTATCAATAGGGTCTTCATCCGGACGAAGTCCATGAATCACATACCTGAAGTCTCTAATCAAAGCATGATCAGGATCAAGCGTGAGATGTCAAGCTGCCTCTACTTGCTTATAACTAATTCTGAATAAGTTAAACGGCAACATCCATGCACTGGATAGCACGAACTTCCTAGTGCGAAGCATCCTGGCAATTGTATAATACAAAATAGGTGTTCTCTGGCATCGGCCATTATACAACACGAAGTGGCGAGCGCGACCAAGCATGTAGGACAACACAATGCTTAATTTTCTCGGCCCATAAAGCGCGTATAAATTCTTGCCCCTCTCCAACTGCTCTGGGGTTACCTGTTTCATGTGATTCTTGTAGTTCAATTTCCTGGAATTCTTTAGACAATACCCCAACATGCCCTTGAAGCAATGCAGGCATGTGTTCTTGAGCGCCTTGCAAATTATAATATCATCTGTAGGACTGTTTACAACTCAGTCCAGCGCTTGCTTCACCCTCGCATTCACAGCCACTGGCGTTGTGACCGACAAGCAGAATACACATTGCAAGTGAAGGTGCTCCAGCCCAAACCATCTCTCTATGGCAACCATGCCTGCAACACATTGCTCGTCCAAAAAACCACAAACCCTGTCATACAAGTCATCTCCGACATCACCGCCACTAATCTTGACGATGACATTGACATCCAAGACATTGGACCTTTCGTTTTTCTTCTTCCCCATCTTCTCCTCTCTTTCTTGCCTCTGCTTCTCCCTTGCCTCAACTCTTTGCCGCTTGCATCTGTCACGTTCCTCCTGGCTCTCCCTTTGTTTCTTTTCTTTATCTTTCCTTCTTAGCTATTTCTCCAAAACCCTTCTGCCTTGTCAACTCATCCCTGGCATTCTGTTCAGTAATCAAAACAACATGAGGTTTCTTGGTCCTCCCTTTCTTCTTCCCCTTGCCAATCGATTCATGTCAGACATCAATAGAAGCATAAGATTATGATGCATGCTCTCCACACCCAATTCCAACCACTCACAGGTGTTTTCAAGGAAAGTACTACTGTGGAAGAGAGCATAAGCATCACTCTGAATTAGCCGCTCTCTGGAGGCATGCCCTCCTCATCGTCTGTATGACCAGAGCATGGCAGCTGCCTAACTATCCTCTTCAACATCCTAAATTCTGGAAAAAACAAGGCATGTTGTGTTGCTTCTGGTTGCAGAGGAATGATCGAGAGACGCCATCAGTGAAACCACAAGACATCAATGCAAACATTCTCTTATCAGCAAATTGGCAATCGAAATTGGAAACAACCCGCCTTCCGACACCCATAGCAGACCAGGGACGATTTAAGAAATCGAATGCCCACACAGCACACCTTCGCTCCAACTATCTCGGCTTACCTTCCCCAAATCCAAACAACAGCCCAAATCTGACGAACATTTGCCAAACAAAAAACCTCCAAAACATCCTAAATTATCATTGGAAAACCTAAATAGTATTGCAACAGTTATATTTTATGCCTTGGAAAACCTAATAGTATTGCAACAATCGTATTTTATGCATGTGGTGGAAAAAAGGCCTAAGATCACTTGTGTCTGAAATGACATACTTTTAAATTGATGATTTTATCATTGATAAAAAAAGGCATTGGATGAAAACAAAAAATTAGGGCCGTTCTCATCAAAATACCTCCTTAGCCAAAGACTTGTTTATTAATTTTGACAGGTTCTTATGAAGTTCGTTCTTTTGAAACATATGAAATTGATAAATCCATAAACAAGTTTTTTCCCTGGAGCAATATTTTTATTGAATGCTTAGAATGTCAGCAACCAAAAGCCCAAGGTAAAGCAAAGAGATGCTGCTGGCTTCGAATCCTTGATTCAAACAACAGGAGAAGTGAAGCTCGTTGACAATTTAGTTGCACCAGGTTTTATGATGGCTTGAAGCCAATGCTCATAACCAAATGTTGAGCAACTCCATTTGTCAAATGAACACCTAAAGCTTTCTATAACCATTTGCAGAGCACATAACTTACACTTAAATTTCTTTGCCACCACTTTGTTCTGATCGAATATTTTCAAGCAACCCAGAAATGGCAGCATGTATGTCTATGCTAACAGTTTTATACAACTCCAGCCTTTGTATCTGGCATGCTTACTGACTAGTGGCACTGACTATTGCAATTCCCAACTGTACGAAAAATACAAGATACCTGCAGCAAAATCTGTTCTAAATCTTCAAAGAGATACACATAGGCACTACATAAACTGAATGCAAGGCTTACCATAATCAAGGATTCCAAATCCTCCCAGCAGGCATTCCATGTTGCAGTGGTCGAAGAATAGGATCATGATTCAGGACACCAAAGTGAGGTGGAACACCGCCTGGAATGAAATGAGGATAGCTTGGAGGAATATCTTGTGCATCTCTTATGTGAATCGGAAATTGTTCTATGACAAAAGACCATAACTTATTAGCCTGACAACTGTGATGTCAATGGGACACAGAAAGTGCACAAAACGAACCTCTTCTATATGGAGGGGGTGTTGGACTTCTGAAGTAATGGTCACGCCCTCTTGGCGAGGGATAATATGCATGATCATATGCTCTCCTATAAGGTGGAGAGTAAGACCTGCCACAGGCAATGCGATCATTATCATGATAAATTTGGCACTGATGCCACAAATACACGATACCTTGAGAAATGGCTCCGCCGCGGGGAGGGCGAATAACGCCTTGGAGAGCGAGAGCGAGACCGTGAGTGTCCTATGTGCATAATCATAAATCACATTATGAAAAGGCCTTTAGAAGTTTCTCCTGGCACTTGAGAATATCATGCTAACATAAACATGTATTGGAGAAAGAATATTACCTCGAAAAGTTCGCTCACGACCTCTGGAAAAGAAAAATTGTAACCAATCAATGAGATGTAACAACATACTTGTCCATCAAGCTAGCTTCATAAAGAATGGAAATTCCTTTATAAAATACTTCTGAACAGGCTTCATCTTATGACAGCACTTTCTCCAGAAATATGCAAAAGTTTTATGCTGAACTATAAACTGTTTTTTATTGTGACAACACCTGGACGCTACACTATAGGTGGTTTATCAAAATCTTAAGCAATAAATAGAATTCTTTTTGTGCTTTAAATAACAAAAAGGACCAAATATTCTGAAATACCTTGAACCGGCTTTTAATCTCATCTCCGCTGGTTTTTTCCTGTTTTCCTCAGCAAAAACAACTGATATCTCAGAACCATTAACCATCTTATGATTCATCTCATACTGGGCTTCTATTGCATCCCGATGGTTGATAAACTGTATAAAGCCAAAGCCACGAGGTGCCCTAACAAATTCATAGAAGCATAAATATCATAGAACATGAGAAAATAGCAGAATAATTAACTTTGTCTCAATCAAATAATGCCATCTCACATGCTCCAATATACCAAAGGGTTGATGACCTAAAGGGCCATGAGACCTAGATTCATATATTGTTACCTAGACAAGCACATAAACAACAAAAATGAAGCTGCTAACCTTGCTTACATGCCACTATGAATCGTCAGTTCAAAAACTGGACGGGACTTGACTTCAAGAAGGAGCCATTCAAAGCAATATTGCTCGTAAGACTTATCTTCTCTTCAGAAGTCTCATCTCATTTGACCACTGAGCTACCTTCTTTCATAAATTTCTCTGAAACTGAACTATCTTGATGTCTTCTGAACCTTTCCCTTCAGCACCAATTCTACAGTCTCAGAAACAGCATTAAGCAACGAAAACATCCAATATTGTTCTCGTTTGAGATAGGGACAAAGGCTCTTTCCATGATATAAGCATGTTCAGGCTTAAAGTAATTCTTTGACACAGGCCCTAATTCCTAAAAAGCTTGATACTGTAATAAAACAAGCACACGAGAAACAGATGTTTGCTGATTGAACCAACCCTGAATGGTAATCCTTAGGAAGGTAAACATCCTTAATAGCTCCAAAACGTTCGAATGGTGCCCGAAGATCGTCAGGCCTGCAGTAAGAAATTGCTTCCTTTAAATTCCGACCTTTTAAGCATGCAGCTTCCACAATAGAACACACCATGAAAATGGCACATTACCTTGTGTCACGTGAAAGGTTTCGTACTAATAAACTTGTTGGTGCTTCCTTACTTCTTCTTGGGCTTAAGCTTCTTCGCCTTCCACTTGAAGATCTCCTCGGAGGAGTTAATCTACGAGGACTGTGCCGCCTCATGTTCCGCAAACTTGTCGCAGAAGGCAAAAACAATGACTACACCTCCGCCGAGCTCAAGAGTGAGAGATTTCACAGATACTAATGTAGTACTTCTGTTCGCCAAGCTCCTGAATTAAGCAAAAAGGGGAATGGCTTGAATTGGGTCATTGAACTCGCAGCGGAGACAAACAAATCAGAATCACAAACTCCCAAAAAGATCTTTAAGCTGAGGGAAGGCTTAAACCCTAAACCCTGAGGAAACAAAAGACAGGAGGCAAAACAAAAGACAAGGAAACAAGGCGAGCACCTGGGTAGAAGGGCGCCCTTCTCTCCAAATCCTTTGTGGTCGCTTCTATGATGAGGATAGGCTATGACGGATTCCTTCCCTGCTTTTTTTTTTTTCTTTCGTGACCGTACACCTATGCCGTACAATGAAAACATATCACTTGAGTGACGTGTAAATTGTGTATTTTGTGTAATTTTGCTTGAGTGACGTGTAAATTGTGTATTTTGTGTAATTTTGGACGAGCGCCCTAAACATTGGACACTGTTGTGTATCTAACCCTGTATCTAACGAGTCTGAGTCTGCTACAACTCAAGAACAAGAATAGAATAGAATAGAATAGAAGATACTAACGTATTAATGGATTGTCCGTTGGAAGACCGATTGATGCGTTTTCAACCACATACTAATATAATGTGCTATATAATGTCGTGAGATACATTAGATTATAGGTTGTTTGGGGGGGATTGATTCGGTTAGATGCTAGAACCAAATCCTTTGTGCAAAACCCATTACAATAGTGTTAACGTCATTATCACAAGAGATTTATAATCTTACGTAAAGAATGATAATGGCACTAATTGATATAATGGCTCTATATGTTAATTTCTAGAGCTAATTGGAGTACAGTGGTGTGTTATGGGAGATGTTGTATTTCTTGCTAGGAAAAAAAAAATAAAAAAGCAAAAATTCAACCATAACACACCACAACAAAGAAATTAAAAAAAAAAAAAGTTCTGTGAGGCTAGCGATACAGGCTATTCTGTCCAAAAGTATCTCATATTGCTCCTCAAAAACTCGTGGAATTGGCGGCTATGGCAAACTTAAACCTCATCCTAGCCAGTGCGATCTGTTTTTGGCAATTCCGGCCCTGTTTAAGGTTGCTTTTTTCATGCCTCGTATTTTTACCATGGCCATGGCCATGGTTATCGATAGGGAGTTGAACCATGATATCCAGTGCATGCCAAGTAATCGGAGAATGAACAGAGTTGTAATCGTAATTTCAAGTCTGAACTACACAAGATATCCATAGGATTTAACTCATGTAAATAAGCTATTGGATTCATACGGTAGCAAAAACTGCCCATGAGATCTTCTAATAGGGTTTTGGCATGCTTCTTCTAGTCTGCCATGAGATCTTCTAAGAGGGTTTTGGCATGCTTCTTCTGGTCTGCTGGCAGCATCTGGTAGTTGCACATCTTCAAAGGCATCTGAATCTGCACTAATCTGCTTGTCCTAAGATCTTACAGATTCAAGATTCAAAGATCATATGAATCTTCAAAGACATCTGAAACTTCAAGATTCGGCCCCGGTCGACACTGGTCTAAACTGGCCTTGGTCTGTCGCTTCCAATTGCCTTCGTGTTTTTTCCCTTTGAAAAGGGGCTTTGTATACTAGCCCTTAGATCCATCTTATCAGATCTCCACCTTTTAATTCTGATTAAAACTTTATTTCTCAAAAAAAAAAAAAGTGAAAAAATTATTTGCAAACGTAATGCGGGGGGTGTGTGGGCATGAACCACGCAACATTAATGAAGCATAGATATGTAATTACAGCAATGGTTTTTTTAACCATATGTGCATGCTTTCCACATTCTAGTACTGAAAAGTTATTTAACTTAAGCGTTCCAGCTCATCCAACCTAATAGGAATTTTGCCACTATATAATGTTCCCACATTGCCACAATCTGCACAAACTCTGGCTTATGCTCTTGATTATTTGTCTCCTCAATATTCTTTAATACATGTCACAGCAAACCAGTCTCTTGCATGCTTGATACTTAAGAAAAGACGGGCCCAAATCATGTACATTAAATGCACATTTTGGGCGACAAGGAAAAAAGAGAAACCACACTTTATCACTTATGAAAGCACATGACCCTCACACCATAATGTAATCAACGTCTATCCTTCTTGATGCTCCATGAAACAATGATGAAAAAGTGATGCGAAGATGCAGTTACTATATTGTTCATATTGATGCCTAGATTGCCTTTGTGATGCCACAATAGCCTGTTTAAATGAACTGCATGCCAATGACTGTCTATGCCTTGGCATAACTGATTCCATATTTGCAAAAGTGCATTTGCAGTTGACACTTCTTTCCAATACATTCTAGCAGGCAATTCACAGCACATTAGTAAATAAAAATGTCACAATATTTTAAAGTTCAAATCAGAACTGTAGAACAAAAAAAATGGAATTTAGGTGCTTAAAAAAATGTGAATATGCTCAAATGCAGCTAAGTTATTCTATACGATAACCCCTCTTTGTAATTAACCACATACTTTTTTTTTTTTTTCATTCTAGCAAGTTATATTACAGGTATAGGGGTGCAGTATTATACTGTGATAGAGAATCAAAAGCTATCAATACATCTCGGAATATAACTCCCTAGAGTGCCTTGGGTGCACTAGAATAGATAACTCTTAGAAGATGGCCAAGCTCCTTACATGCCTCAGAATAGTCATTTCTACGAAGTAGGTTCATTAAATATGTACATGTCACAATTGAGGTCTTCTGCATCACAAACAAATGGCTTGCCTATTTCTTAGAGAATTTCCTAGCTCAGGGCTTGTTCTAGCCTCCTCAACTTTGGGAATGTCTATCTTTTCCTAAAATTCATATAATGATCCAACCTTCAAGGGCCATTCACAAACATGAGAAGATGTAGACTAACTACCCTGACCATAGAACAAAATTTGTGGGTGTTGCATGATAGTCTCGTCACAGAGATCCTTATCAAGTCATACATACCCTCTAATTCCGACCCTTCAGTGTAAATCTTGTCGTTTTTCAAATATCCACTGGAGCAAAATAGTGCTTAAGACAGCTTGTTACAAACCGAGGGAGCATAAGAACTGGAGCCCAGACGTTTTACTTCATCTAAATAATAGAGAACACCATAAGCAACCCAACAACAAAACATGATAACAGAATTTCCATCATGTGCCCACTGCTTTTTTTATGCGTCTCCCAAAACTTTCACAAGGAGCAACCTTGCAAAGTGCAGCCTTTTCCAGCGCAGCTTCACAACATCTAGCTTGTTTACAATCAAGAATGTAAGGTAATTATTGCCTGAGATATATCAATTTCATTACAGCTTTAGATTCTAAACAATTTGGTTGGTCTGATAATGCAGGTGATGTATGATATAGGTTCTAGAAAATGTGTTATGGCTTCTCTATCCTATTCTATTCTTATAACCCTGGGATACAGCCCCATAAATCTGCTACGCTACAATATGGCTTTAAAAAAGGGACTGTGTAGACTTTGCAACAAAGATGCTCAAGACTTCAACGAAGTTGTGAAAATCCAGATAGTACACGAATAGAATCCCAATCTACCAGGTGTAACAGTGATATATATAGATTCATAGAACTACGCAGAAGCAACAGTTAAGAACCCCATAGCATATGGTAAGAAAGCTCTACACTTCTATAAGTAGGGTTAGGGTGAAATCAGAAAAAACATGCTAAAATGGTGTTTAAAAAGGGAAAGTTGCTCGCACATGCGAAGGAATATTCCGTTGCCATAATTAGCATTATTAATGAGCCAACCTTATAATGGTTATGCCCTTATAATTTTGAATTTTTGAATTGCTACACCATGTTTCACCAGGATCTCTGATTTGAACAATTCTTCGATCCATTGTGGAATTTGGTGTTAATGCATAATTTCTACTCCAAACTTACTAGAATGTTCATTTGGCTCATTCTTCTTCCCTTGAGTCTATAAGTTAGCCTAACTCTATGACCGTACTACTTGGGGAAAAAAAAATTCACCCATTGTCGAGGTTCAAGGTTAGAATTTCTACCAAACCTTACTAGGCCCGTTAGCCTACCTAATCAGGGTTATGGCCAGTGCTAGCTCTTGGTCAACCAAGAACATTGCTATGATACCATTGTGACGCTCCCCACAAAGTATACGACGCCCCGCCATATACTTTATGGAAAATCCCCCATCTAGCATCGTTTGCTACATGGGCTCTCTGTCTGCCCCATTTTTGGGATGGCCAGGATGCGGGTAGGGAAATACGGGAGTGTCTTGCGCGCCCGTCCCCTATGAGCTCCTATAACAGAGGAATCATTCTACAACGTCAGCACTGGCAAAACAATATAACATAATCAACCACCACAAACGGTAGCACATCCATCCATCCATCCATCCATCCATCCATCCATCCATCCGTAGATCCATTATAGATATCAACATAACGTAAAACACATAAGCCCCTACCTAGTTCATAAACGAGATAGCTGACGGCTGGATAGAGCAGACCGAGATATAATAATGGCAGGGATGGCTATAGAAAATGGCTAGGGTTGACCGTTCCATCCGCCCCTCCTGTGCATACTTTGCAGACGGGCTAAATTAGGCTCTGGCGCGACTGTAACCTGCTGGAGACGTCATGATATCACCCAAGGAGACTACTCCGGGTTGCATCTCCCCAGTCCGATGATGTTGAAAGGGTTGCATCTCCCCTTCTCGGAGAATAGTGGCTTCATCGGCGGCTAGAGGATCGTGGCGACACACGTCCGTACCCGACTGAACTCCCCAAAACAAGAGCCAGGTCGACACCTGCAACTCTTGAGAGTCATGGGGACACCATTGACCCAGGAAGTGTCGGACCCATATCCGACCCACACAAAGTGACCGACTATAGGCCTAGCCCGCTATGGGTCCCCAGTAGCTGTGCTCAGCAGGGACCCCCCGCCCCCCTCCTCCCACTTTGTCATTAAACCCGTTATGTGGTGCTTGGTCTCTCCATAGCCTTCATAGCCTAGTGGGCTCTATGCAAAGGCCACATCTAATAGGAACTAAGGGGTCTATTCTATGAGCATCATCTAAATAATGGCTACTAGGCCTCTACTCCCCTTCCTAATACAAGAGGAGCAAACACGATCAACCATCACCACATCTCATAATAAATGATAACAATAAGAATACATCTAATCCTAATCACATGCATCTAACTTACAGTTAGGGTTCATTGATTAGGTTTCAAGATCCAAACTGCGGGTTCTAGGAGCTCCACTAGAAATAGATAGATAGATAGATAGGTAGATACATTATTGTCCCTTGTACCCTGAGGCCCGTGGACTTATGTAGCATGGGCGAGCTCCCTTACGGGTGCTGCTAGCACATCATGCTGGTTTACAATGTAACCTTTTCTGAAGGCTTTACTTTTCTCTATTAATACCGGCACCCCACTTTGGATCGGCTTCATGGCCGTGCACAGGCGCGTCGTTATCAATCAGCTTTGAGCTGAGCGTTTTCAGGGTGTTTATGTTGCGCCTCTCAGGCGGTTCATAACAGAAACCCTTTTTCTTTGTGTACTTTCGGTGCCTTGCCCGTCATTTCAGATTATGCGCCTCGCGGATCCCTCATTGTTTCTGGCTTTGTCATCATGGTGTGTACGGGCTGACCCCACCTTATATCTCTGTACTTGTTCCTGATGCTTTCATATACCGGGCATTCATTCAGCATATGGTTTTCATCTTCCACTTCCCCTCTGTCACAAATTCTGCATATCCGATCTTCTCTCTCTATTCCCGCCACTGTCCTTTTCAATTTCATTTCGTGGCTTCCCATTCGAATCTTGCCAGGATATCTTTCCTGGCTTTTCCTATTATGTTATCCTGGTACATCTGTTGCCCTATCTGCTGTCCCGGGTTGAATACTGTCATAAGCCATATTGTCTTGGGGCCCGTGTGGTTCTGCAGCCAAGCCTGCGTGGCTTTGTCTGTCCACTCGTCCTTCCATTCTCCTTCAGTAATGAGGTCGCTCAGATTCATCCCCAACTTCCTTGTCCACATTGCTACATCCCTAAACCATCCGTTGCCTTCGATTATGTGGGCTTTCGCTGATTCACTGATCGCGATGCTTGCTAGCTTATTTGGTTTTCCACCTGCATTGTTCCTTATAAGATATCTGATGGTCCTTTCCCATGCCCTTACTTCCATCGGTTTTTGCCCTGTCTCATATACTATAGTTGTTTGTGGTGTATTCGTTCTCAGCTTAAATTCCTGCTTATGCCATTGTCTGTAAATTCCTTCTTGTTTTTCCCATTTTTTCTCTGTCAGACCCGGCCCCCAAGCCTCTGCCCCATATAGCTGTGTAGTTGCAACTACTGCGCTGAACAGATAGCATTTAATTTCCCAGCTTACTATCCTGCTTTTGTTGCAGAAATTTTTCATATTGTAATAGCTTCCGATGGCTGTTTGGAATCTTGTATCTGCCCCCTTAGCCCATTTTCCTGTGCCGTGCGCATCGTATCCCAGATACCTGTATTCTGTTGATTCTTCTAGTTCTGTTCCCAAATATCTAAACGGTTTATGTCTACTTTTGTGGCCGAAAAAGACTACTTTGGTTTTTGCGAGATTAACTGTCAGCCCTGTCCTTTCACAAAAATTTTCCAACAGTTTAAGTAACCTGTGCATCCCTTTGTTCTTTGTGGCCATCATGCTCAGGTCATCTGCATACAACATGATGGGTACTTTGGTGTTCCCTAGAGTAGGTGCGTCTGTGTCCCCTTGCTGTTCTGCTATAAAATCCTGTAGGGCATCTATGTATATCCCAAACAATGTGGGAGATAGTGGGCACCCCTGTTTGACCCCCGTGTCACAATCTATCGCTTTCCCTTCTTCTTCCATTTTCGCATAAACATTATAGTATAATCTCGCAATTGCCCCCACCATATCCTTTGGTGCCTGCATGTCTATAAGCCTTTGTATTAGTTTTCCCCTCGAAACTGTGGTCAAACGCTTTCCTAAAGTCCACAAAGCAGCATATTATTTTCTTTCCCTGGTTTCTGTTCTGTTCTACCAGTACCCTGAGGGTCACTAAGTGGTCTGTCGTTGAGTGATCCGGCCTGAACCCTGCCTGCCCCTGTGCTCTCCGATTCTCACCCTCTGCCCAATGCTTCAGCTTGTTGTCTAAAACTTTTCCAAACCATTTTGCAAAAATGGAACTCACCATTATAGTTCTGTAATTTCCAGGTTCCTGTCTGCTCCCCCCCTGTGTAGGGTATCACCCTGTTATACGCCCATCTGGCTGGTAGTCCTGTGTGTATGATGCCGTTGAAAATATCTGTCACCTGTTTTACGATTACTGCATCTACACATTTTAATAGTTCTACTGTTAACCCGTATAGGCTTGGGGCTTTGTTATTTGCCATTCTATTCGGTGCCATCATCACTTCCTGTGTATTAAAACACGGCTTGTCCATCCCTTGTAGTTCTGGTATCGGTGCTGGAGATGCCCCAGTCTTATACAGTTTCTCCAGGTATCTCTCCCATCCGTCTGTCCCAATATCCTCTTGTGTACTACCATTTTTCTGATTCCCTTGTCCTTTCTCTTGGAACCCTCTCCAGAATTTTCGGGGTTGCTTTTTCAGGAGTTTAGCCAGTCCCCACTGGTGTTGTATCAGCTTTTTGTTTCTCTTTGCTCTCAACATCTTCAGATATACCTTTTTCTCGGTTTGATATGTCTCCCTCCCTTTATGCTCTCTGACCCTTCTTTTCTGTTCTCTGCATTCATCGTCATACCAACTCGAGGCTTTGAACGCATCTTTCCCTCTTTTTCTTCTTCTCTTTCCGAAGACCTCAGCTGCTACTTTCACTGTTATGTCATTAAGCTTGTCTCCATTTTCGTCTGCTCTGTGTGCCCCCCAATTCCATTTCCCCATTTCTTCTTGAACGTATTGCACAAATACATCTATTTTCTTCTCTTGAAACTGTATTTTCAGTTTTCCGTTAATTTCCTCTGTTTCTTGTTGCCTGCCTTTCGGGGTATATTCATCTTCCATGAGTGTAAGCTGTATGGGTCTGTGGCTCTCCCTTTTGCCGACCGGCCAGTCTAGGAACATGAATCTCGATACTATCTCCGCTGCAGTGTCATTCATTATCACATAATCCACTATACTTTTCCCATGTGCATTCTGGCTCGTGTACTTCCCTGACCCTTCCCACTTTTGTACCCCCGTTGGTTATAATGACCCCTGTGGTCGAGCATATCTCGAGTAGTAGCTCTCCCTTGGCATTGACTTCTGCTCTGTCCTCTGTACTCCTGTCCCATTCTTCTGATCTTGTCTTGCTAGTCCATTGTCTATTTGTGTCTTCCATACTCGTGATTTGTGCCTGCTCCTGCCCTGAGATACTAGCTTATCTCGAGCCCTAGCTCCCAGATGATCTACCTAGGAAACTACTTCAAATACCTGCTCCGGAGGAACTTCCACCTGCTCCTAGCATCTCCTTGGCTTGCAAGCGATTCGGGGTAGCTCCCACTTCTTTTGATGTAAATACAGTCTTGGGGCTGCTGGTCTGTGCTATGCTGTAACAAACAATTCTCGGAATGGAGTTTCGAGCGAAATAGGATTCCAAGACAGTAGGAGCCAAAAAATGGCTTAGGATTAGGGTTAGCCATAAATATGTTAGGGTTGCCATGTCATGCCATATGGCCATCCTAAGGTTTGACAAAGTTATATACATAACTTAGCCATGCTCCGTTGTCTACACATTACTGTATACAAGGCTACAATGGTAGGCTTGTATGGTAACATGGCCTAGAAATATACATATTTATACTGTATATTTCAGAGGAACGCCACAGCCCATAAGTACAAGGCCAGATATGGTCCACCTTTCTGTAATGGTAGATGCATGACATTAATGTCCCAAGTTCTAAGACTATAATACAATTTGCCAAATGTGTCCACATGGACTCTCCGAAAAGGATTAACCCAAAGAAATTGCAACGAGATGTTGTGTGTTAGCTTACATTAAACTTTTGAACCAAATGCAACATTCCTATCTATTTATCCTAGAAACGAGCATCATGATGAATGAGCTCAAATTCAACATGCATCAACAAGCAATCCGCACATATGGGAAGTGCCATTAAGAGAGTAATTTACATTTGAACAAAATCACAAGTTATTCCAGCAAACTGCAATCCAATCTTAAACAACACATAATCTTTGCAGCATACAAAAATATCTATGCGAGTATTGTGCCATCCAAACAACTGTTCATTTGAAGCCATACCAATCTCTTAGCCTGCTAGGCCTTTACTCTATACAAATTAATCGTACTACTAGATAAAGGGCAGCTTTATCATTAAGCCTGTAAAGTGCTCTTAGCTAGCAACTAGGTTAGCTTAGATTTTACAGATAGCCTCAGTCTCTCCCTTACGTAGTAGTACCAATGTAATAATTAGCAATTAGCTGGCTAAGATAGAAATTATTACTATCTTAGAATAGAAGAACAAGGCACAACCGTGCATAAAACCAAGCTTTATGGGTGTTGTTCTACAGCTGCAATAATCTCGATTCATGACAAGCTGCATGAAGCTGCCACTTCAAATTCCAACTTTAAACAAGATGTTTATTCAAAGCCTACATTCTTCAAGATCAATTTAATAATGCCTGCTAACAGCTAGGTTCATTAAGACATGGAAAATAGCTGCTGCAGATTATACTTTACCTTGTGTGAATATGTCAGTATTTCATCAAGAATCACATCTTATGTCTTTGTTGTTTTCATGAAATAATGGCAAGCCTAGAACCTAGGGCTAACAATGCAGACGGATTGATTTTGTTGCAGATCAGTTTTTGCACATAACCCAAGGCTGGAAAATGCTGGGACAGAGTAATCTCACTTCACAGTATCCAACGTCAGGCCCACCACGCAAAACCCACACCTAAAAGGAAGACCGTTTCCCAAGGAGTATTTTGACTCAACCTGGCAATCAACGTTTGAGGTGAATTTTAGGACTAGTCACATTCTCCTTATATATGAGATTAAAGTGCCACAAAACAGACCAAACAAGTTTGAATTCATGTACATTCAATAAGTGCATATTCAAAATATAATCATGCATATAATTGCAGCATGTTACCTGTTTGCAAACAATCTTGCCATCCACTCCAGTGAGAGACAAATTCGAGGAACCTTTGTAGCCTACTTATTGAAATCAAGAATTTCTGATGTAGAAAAAAAATTCTCAGGAAGTTTTCCTGTAAAAAACCATAAAATTCTTCATATTTTCTGGCTGAAAACTAGTTTTTTGCTAATGCTTCCTACTAGCTTAAATTATGTAGAAAATTTACCTTTTTTTTAACAGAGTTTGTCGCTCACTGGTCCACTCTCAGACCACGCTTCAATCCATGCTTTTTCATAACCCTGCCTTGAAGCTACGATCACCGGATCTGACATGAGTTGCATAGATATATGGCAATGAAACTCCGCTGCTGCTCCATATTCCATTTTGTTCGATGACTGCCATTCAAAGAAGAGAATGCCAGTTTAAAAAAACTTTTATGATACACCATAATGAGAAGCAGAAACGGAGATGTAGTTGTGGTTATGGAGAACACTGAAGTCTTCTCCAGTAAGATCTTGCCCATGACTAACCTCTGTTGATTAGACGGTATGAACTCACCCAACAACAAGGGTGACAAGAAGATGACTGGCAATATCAAGTTTGAAGTAGTTTTTGAAATATCCAGGCATATACCAATATATACTTGGAAGATGCCAAAAACCCGCACAAGCAAGGATTTGCCCCTCTATGAGCAAGGGTGAAAATAAAGTTACCCTTATCATGCTAATGTGGCGCAATCCCAATAGTTTGTGATTCCACCCCATAGAATAACCAATGGTCATGATTATCTTCTGCAATTGTTGAAAGCAGCAAGTATTACATAAAGTTTTATATGGTTTTGGCAAGTATGAGTATGCCAAAATCGTATAATGCTGATGTCAGAAATATAATTTTGCATTTTCTAATGTCCCGTGATCTGTTTATTTTAAAAGTTTACACATTGGAATTTAGGTTTCTATTTAGGGCACAGGAGACGGCGACGTGGCCGGCGGTGGGTTTCCGTCAGAAGCCAGATTTCGGATGCACGTAAAGTTCACCTAGTGTTCATTCTGCTACTTCTATCCCACATTCTGCTATGATTTTCTTTTCCAGAATTGTGATTAAGTTTTGAAGTTACTTGCAATTCCAGTTTTAGTTGCATTCAGTTTCTTGAAGCCCTCTGCTCTGTTCCGGCAGACCTAGAACCGTGAGGAGATCATCATATTAAAGCAAAAAAATAAACGGAACAGTTAAACTTGAAGCGGCAGGCAAGCCCTGCTTTACATTTTCTGCCAGCTATGACAGAAATGGACAGATATATCATGGCTATGGACAGAAAATCTGATACTACAAAGCAAATTGCTTCAAAATCTTGATTTTTTTTCTTTTGATTCTTGAAGTTGAGATAAGACGAGCAAGATTTAACCAAGCAGAGCTACCAAATCCAAAATAGAGAAACCTTGCGCCCCAAATCCAAAAATAGAGAAGCCTTGTGCTCCAAATCTTGCAAAAAGGACTGGAAGTGAAAAGGAGTCGTCGGCAGAATGATGTTTGCAAAGCCCAGATATCCCAGACCCCCAAAACATGCTCAAATCCGGCCAATCCAAAGCTTTAAAGCTCCACAACAGATTAGGATCTTCCTAAAACTCGTCCCAGAAGAGCGCTAGCGGAAGGAACTGGAGAAGAAAATCAGTGAAAACCTCGAGCTATGGCGGAAGGAAAAAACAGAACAAGAATGTTCAAAAACAGAGAAAGAGATCAAGTCGTATTTAATTAAAGTGGGACAAATCTCGAATTTTGGGACTCGGACTGAAAATGGGACTCATACAAAAAAAAAAAAAGAGGAGAGGGAGAGGGGGCACACCTTGATAAGGAGAAGGGTAGGAGAAGAAAGAGGGAGGGGCCACACGTTGAAGAGGATAAGTTGGAAGAAGGGGGGGGGGGGGGGGGGAGGGAGAGGAGAGCAAAGGGCAAAGGAGGAGGGGGAGGGAGAGGGGGCACACCTTGATAAGGAGAAGGGTAGGAGGGGAGAGGGGCCACACGTTGAAGAGGGGAAGGGGATAAGTTGGGAGAAGGGGCAGGGGCAGGGATGGGAGAGGAAAGCAAAAGGGTAAAGGAGGAGAGGGAGGGGATAAGTTGGAAGGGGGGGGAAGGGGAAGGGAGAGCAAAGAGGCAACAGAGGAGGGGGAGGGGCAAATGGGGAGGAGCAAAGGAGGAGCGGGAGGGGAAAAGGGGGGCAAGCCCGCCCCTCCCCCTCCAGAAAAAAAAAGTATTAATTATTAATCTATAATGAATAATTAATTAAGCTAATTAGATAATTAATCAAATAATAAATTAAATTAATCTATCGATAACATAATCAAATATAAATTAAATTAAATCAATAATAGAAACCTTTCTCGACCCACTAGTCGAGAAGGCAATCTAATTCCAGCACCAAGCACAAAAAAAGCACCGTGGCAGAGGCAAGAGGCAAACCAAAATCACCAAAATCCAGCACTTCATAAGGAACTTCCTCCACACGAAGCAAAACGTGCGTGCAAAGTCCATATTAGCTTTTATGGGCGTTCGAGCCTCGGATGACGGCCTCCATTTTCTGCACAAATGGACGGAAACAAACAGCTAGTCTACACAGCTCGCGCACTGGACTATCAAATCAAGAAATTTCTCGCTCCCCTGTTCTCCTCTGTTGTTTTCTGCAAGGCTTTCCAGACTAAAGCTCCAAAGTCAGCATTTAATTTCTGCCATTCCCTTCCGCCATTTAGGATGTGGCTGCAGGATCATCACCGGCCGATTTCATCACCGGCATTAGGAGCTTTAGCAAAAACTGTTTCTCTTGCCGCTCAGGAAAATACCGCAGCTGCCCGAGGTTTGGATATGTATCGTGCTGTAGAGGTCAGAGGAAATATTGGCCAGTTTGATCAGAGGAAATATTGCTCAGAGGTAATATTGATCAGTTTGCTCAGAGGTAATATAGCAAGTGAGGTAATATTGATCAGTTCGCTCAGAGGTAATATTGATCAGAGGAAATATTGCTCCTGGGAATAGACCAGGATGTCGGACAATGGGGCAGCTGCAATGAGGAACCACAACGCAATCAGAGCCATCGTCTGGGATTGAAGGACAAGGTCCTCTTTCTGACAAACAAGGCCGCTTTGTTAATTTGTTTGTTCTCACATAAACATAAGAAGAATACAGCTTAGTTTACATATTACCTGTAGCTCTGAAATGCCCGTTGTTGCGTCAGATCTTTATTTCTGAGTTCTTCTCAGCCTTCTCTGAGTTCGGCCTTCTCTGGTTGTGGAGAAAATGGTCTGATCATCATCGGCCTTCGTCATCTGCCTCAGATAGGCCTTGTTTCAGATCGAAGGCAGCGGAGCTGCAGAATGGAACGAAGTACGGTTATATCAAGCAGATTTGGCTATGGCGGCTCCAACCTTTTTATCGAACTGGCGGCTCCAACCTTTTTATCGAGCAGATTTGGCTATGGCGGCTCCTTCCCCTGCATTTGCCTCCCCGTTTACAAATGGTTCAGAATGTTGAGCAAACTGACGATCCTAGATATAATTCTGCTTTCACATTTTCTTGCCGCTATCAAGGATCTGCCGGAGTAGTGGTGCATCATTCAAGCTTAGGTTATGAATCTAAGGAGAAAAAAGAGTCCGTGGAGGCCTTGAGAATCGGGCCAGATTGGGCTTAACTGTGGAACCGTGGCACAAAGGCTATGAATCAAGAAGGGATCAAGCAGGGAGGGTCCGAGCGTTCGAGCTATGGCTATGGCGGCTGGAACAAAGAGTGTGGTACAACGGGATCTGCGGCTCAAAGGTGTGTACCAAATTTCAAAATTTAAATATGGGTGGGAAGAAAAGCTGGTATATACCAAATTTTAAAATTTAAATATGGGTGGGAAAAAAAAAAGTAGGGTATAAAAAAGCGGGGTATAGAAAAATCTTGAAAAAAAAAAAAGGTCATTTGGGAAAGAAATAAGAGGGATACAAAAAAAATCACATAAAAAGGGCGTAAATATATGGTTGAATTTTAATATTGACAATGGTTAAACTTTAATGTTGGTAAATATTGATAATGGATGAGGTTGAATAGCTAAACCAAAAATATAAAAGATAAAAAAATCTAATGATAAATATTGGTAATGCTTGAAATATTAGTAAATATTGGCAATGGTTGAACTTAAATATGGATAATGGTTGACTTTATATTGGACTTAAATATTGGATTGCTCGAACTTGAATAGTGATAAATATTGGTGATGGTTGAACAAGAAAAAAGACTTCTTCTTAGTATGGTTGAACTTGAATTGGAAATGGTTGAACTTGAGTATTGGTAAATACTGCTAATGGTTGAACTCAGATATTGGTCATGGTTGAACTTAAATGTTGGCCCTCAAACTGTCCTTTTTTTGTGCTAATTAAGGTGTGCTAGTATAAAGACGCTAATGTGTGCTAATACTAATGTGTGCTAGTATAAAACAATTGTTAAATACTAATTTGTGCTAAATACTAATGTCTTTGTGGAGAAAAACAATAAACTATGGTGTGATAGAATAATAAACTATGGTGGAAAATTAGATGGATAGATGGATAAAATGATGCTCTGCAAAAATAATCTCTGGCCCTTGAAATTGCCTTTTTTTTACTCTAAGCTGCGCCCTCAAACCTGCGTTTTTCGCTTTGAGCTGCCTTTCTCACTCGGGCGAGTCGAAAGGCCTTCTCAACTTCAAACCACATTTTTTCTTTTTAAGACGCCTTTCTCATTTCGCGGTCGAAAGGCCTTGGGACTTTAAAACCGCCTTTTTGGCTTTCAAATGCCTTTCTCAGACTCAGACGAGTCGAAAGGCCTTCTAACCCCTAGCGTTTTTTTTTTGGTTCGCTTTTCTCGACAACATGAAGAAAGGCCTTCCAATGTCCCTAAAACCCGAAGTTTTTGTTTTGAACCGCCTTTCCAAAATGAAGGAAGTCGAGAAAGGCCCATATTTCTAAAAGTAATTTTTAAACTATGGCGCCTTTCTTCGACAGAGAAGTCGACTTGAAAGACCTTCTCGACCAGGTGTTTTCCCTTCGATAATTGCCTTTTCGACTCGTGGAGTCGAAAATCCTCGCCCGTGATTTTCCAAAAATGGCCCTTAGAACTCCCTGTTTTGTTTTTTTGGCCCGATGGGCATCACTTGACTAACTTCATTTTGTCTTTTGCAGTCCTTATCTCAACCAGATAGTACATGCTTGGGAGCAATGAAAAGACCAGTTCATTAAAGAAAGCTGCCGAGAAGAGGGTGGTGACATCAGTTGGACATACAAGCACGTGGCCCATGAACTCCTCTCATACATATTTCTATCGTCTATAAGTTGCTCCGTGACTTGGAGAGAGCTCCACGCGCCCTTTGCACTAGGTGGTTCATGTGTGAAGAGGGTGTAATCATTTTGCCCATACGACCACTATGGTCTCTTCACCCACTGTAATATATATTATAATGAGCCCATTTTTAAATATAAGGTATCTCAAAACTAGTATTTTTTTGTGGTTAAGTAAACAATTTGCTTAATTTTTGTTGGAATTTGTGATCTCTTGTCTACTCACCCAAGAAAATAGAGCCAAAATGTTCAACTAAGAATCTTTTTCAACTAGAACTTTGATTTCAATCTGTAATGAAATTCCTATGTTTGAGTTGCATTGTTCTTGTTCTCGATTCGTTATCCAAGAAAACTGGAAGAAAGCTTGGATGCACACTAACAGACAAAAATTCGAATTATGGACAGTTTTCGGGTCGGGGTGCTCCTTTTTGTGTAAAATAACAGGGTTCCGAAAAAAAATGGGAATGGAATGAGTCCCACTTTAATTAAATACGACTTGATCGTCCAAATCTTCTCAAACTTCATCAAAGTAATGCTAACACCTAGATGGCGCCATCGGAAGCAAAAATGGTAATAGCACAACCGTAAACACGAAGATCGGCTATGGCGCACCAAGAACAGAGGAAAAACATAGAAAAAAATACACAGAATAAACCCTAGGTGAACTTCACGTTAGGGCAATGTCACTTTAGGTGACATTTCCACGTGTCAACGTTGCCTCCGCGCTAACGCGCGTCGGCAACGTTTCCACGTGGGAATGTCACCTAAAGTGACATTCCCCTATACAAGAGGAAGCTTTGCAAGGTGTTTTGCAGGAATTTGTGTACAAAATTTTCGCCTCTGTTTCTAGCTTCCTGTCCAGGTTACAACAATATAATGTTTCGATGAAATGATCGGCTAAAGCTGATGAATTTCTTTTGTTATAGGTCTTTGTGTTGCCGACGTCACAGGTCTTTGTGTTGCTGAAGGTTCCAATGAATAACACATTTGCAAGTTTCTTCCACACATCGGCTATAGCTATAACTGCTGGAAGGTGCATCTTTCTTGTTGCTGAAGCTGTAGTATTAGGCATTAGGCTTCTCCCTTCCATTTCCGTTACGGAGCTCCGGGAGGAATCTGCATCAATTAATCGATATTTTGTCCCTTTGATCTGGACATGTGATTCGCTGCAGAAGAGCAAGTGCAAGATGTTTTGGACAGGAAAGAAGCTTTGCAGATGTTTTGCAGGTGATCCGCTGCAGAAGAGCAAATGTTTTGGACAAGGCAGGATTCCGGAGATAATGTCTTGCAGGAGCAAGTTGTAGATGATGTTTTAGAGCAAGTTCTAGATGTTGTTTTGGTCTGGTATTCTTGAGTAGGTCTCGATTGAACTGTTGTTATTTATATCTGGCATTGTGGTACCGATTCATGTTGGTGGGGTTCAAATCCTCATTCTTATATGCAAATGTCTGGTGTTTTAGACTTGTGTTCAGCGTTGTCTGCTGTGAGATCTGGCAGGAGTTTGAAATTTGCGGGCTATAAGCCTAAATATATGTGTGTTCTTCTACTGTTTGTGCCATTCTGTTGCTGTGCTAGATTAGTTGTTACTCATGTCTTTATTATATGCAATGTATAGCTTGTGTTGACTTCTATTATGGTTTTGACAACCATATGCTGAGGTGGAAAATGGGGTTTGACTCCATCTTCATTTTGCTCAATGGTTGTGGTTGTTGGAGAGGGAATATGACCCTTTATCTACGGCCGAGGATTAACGAGTTATAGAGGATTAGGTTCTTGGAAAAATAATTCCAAGAAGTTTTCCGGCCAAAATCTGTGGGTTTCTTTATATTTTTCAGAGTGAAATCTAGATTTTCATAGGCCTTCCCCCTAGCTTAAATTATGCAGGAAATATACTTGTTAGGTTTTTAGAGTTTGCCCCAGCTGCTTCAAATTATTGCCAAAGTTAATGCTAAAGTTGACTTTGAGTTTTCAGAAATGGAGAGGATTTCTGAAAGCTGCGGTTGACATTAGGCTCATGGAACGTATAGGCTTAGCGAGTATAGAGGGATCCCAAAAAATAGGAAATCCAATCTGGGGTAATTTTCTCAAATAAAATACGTCAACCATTTATCCTTTTTCTTTTGCCATGTTGGAAACCCTAAGTACCTGCCGAAGGTTTTAGGCCTCCGGAACTGGCTATGGCGGATCCTCCAGCGGGACCAACTTTCCCACCCCCGGCTCCCCCAGTGGCTGCACCAGGTATGATTTTACCCATACCAAATCCGTTGGTTCCATCTGCCGCTACTCCGGTTGCTCCATATCTGGCTATGGCAATGCCGGCCACAATTTCTCCTCCGGTGGTTGCTGGGCCAACACCGCCCATTGCTCCACTCCCAATTAGATTACCTGTGGCTCCACAGAAGAACGAGGACGCGGATGGTGAGACGAACAGCCCTTCCCCCAGCCCGGCCCGTAAAGACGATGCCGGCGTTAGTAATGTTTTCCAGGTTTCTGAAGAGAGCAAAAGGGCTCGCGAAAGACAGGAGCAGGCTGTCCAGCAACTTCTCATGCGTAGAAGAGCCAATGCTTTGGCAGTTCCTACCAATGATTCCGCTGTTAGATCTCGTCTTAGGAACCTTGGGCATCCCATCACCCTCTTTGGAGAAAGAGAAATGGAGAGACGGGACCGGCTCAGAACCATTATGGCCAAATTGGATGCAGACGGAGACCTCGACAAACTTTTGAAGGCACAAGAAGCTTCTGGTGATGGTGAAGCAGAGGAAGCTCACGAACTTGAGACCATTCAGACAAAGACTTTCTACACAGAAGGGACCCTTGAGCTTCAAAGGGCCAGGGTTGATATATTGCACTATTCTTTGCCAAAGGCTGCTGCCAGGATTTCAATGGCAAAAAGGAAGAGAGAAGATCCCGATGAGGATGAAGATGCAGAAGCAGATTATGTTTTGAAAGCAATGCTTCAAACTTCAATGGACTGTAGTGAAATTGGTGATGAGAGACCCCTTTCAGGATGTGCTTTTTCTCCAGATTCGACTTTGCTTGCAACGAGGTACATCATGTTTCAGTAACAACCTAGTAGCGTGGAAACTGCAATATGTAGAAAAAAACATGCAAACTAGTGATAGGCCACTTAACAAACTGCCTCCTAGTACAAGTTAAAGTCATTTCCTCGCCAATTAGCAGAATCCATAACATAATAATGTCCAAGGCCCTCATCTGGCTTGTCTTCATATAGATTTTCTGAATGAGGAGGTTTAACATGAATTATTTTTTATGCTAACTTAAATTTTACTTTTTAATAGCGGGTGGAGTGGGATCACAAAGGTTTGGAGCATTCCAGAAGTCAAAAAGGTTTCTGTTCTCAAAGGTCATACAGAAAGAATTACAGCCGTCGCTTTTTCCTCAAAAGGAACTCACATAGCTACTGCTTCTGCTGACCGAACTGCAATTTTGTGGGATCTGGAGGGTGTTAGAAGAGTTACATTTGAAGGTCATTTGGATCGATTAGCCAGACTTGCATTTCATCCATCTGGCTCCTATTTGGCGACTACTAGCTTTGATAAAACATGGAGACTATGGGATGTCGCCACAGGAACTGAACTCTTGTTGCAGGAAGGGCATAGTCGGAGTGTCTATGGGATAGCTTTCCATCCAGATGGATCATTAGTGGCATCGTGTGGAATGGATGCTTTAACCCGTGTATGGGATCTACGGACTGGAAGAAGCATCCTTGCGCTGGAGGGACATGTCAAACCTGTAAGTTGTTCATTGCTTAAGTTGAATTTTGTTTGGTTTCTAATGTTTGCTATTTCTTAACAAAGGGTTTGTTTAATCTTTAGTGCATATAATGGCTTATTAGATCATGCCTTCATTTTTCAGGTTTTGGGCATAGACTTTTCTCCGAATGGCTATCATTTGGCTACTGGAAGTGAAGACCATACATGCCGAGTATGGGATCTTCAGAAGAAGCACTCTTTATACATTATACCAGCTCATTCTTCCTTAATTTCTCAAGTAAAATATGAACCACAGGAGGGCTACTTTTTAGTGACAGCATCCTACGATAATACAGCAAGAGTAAGTCAATTATATGTAACGTGCAGCCAGTTGTATGCTTGTTTTAATTTTATCATATTTGCAGATTTGGTCCTCTCGGGATTTCAAGCCTATCAAGACATTGGCTGGGCATGAGGGAAAAGTTATGGGTATTGATATTACATCAGGTATATTAAAACTTAGTAATTTTGTTTTTCTGGTTGAGATTTAAGTTTTATAACATTATTCTTGTTATAATATGTACAGATGGCCATCAGATTGGAGAATACATTGCAACTGTATCTTATGATCGCACTATCAAACTTTGGTCACATAATAAGCCTACTCTGGTCTAATTTCAGCCATTAAGAAATGTTGCTGCAATGCTTTGCAAGAGAGAAATTCAACATGGTGATTTTGATGCACTGGCCTCTGACATGTATTATACAAACTCCAAATTAATGACATCTGTTAATGTTTTGAGAGCTCAAAATGTAGAACGTTTTCTGAATACCCCATTTGGCATTCAAATTATTGCCTTCGGAGCAAAAAGACATTACATGCTGCTACTAACTAACAAGGCAGGATTACTTTGTAATATAATCACAATATTGAGAGATGGCGGAGACCAAGTCTCTAAAAAATTTGTAGAATGAGGATTTTTTGTTTTATTGACTGGACCCGGTTAAACTGGTTGAATTTTACCTATTTTCCTCTCTCGGGGTAAGGAGGATGAAAAGCTCATATTAAACTGAAACTTGGGTAAGGTGAAATTTATGCCAAGTTTGCACGTTTTTAAGTTTTCCGAAGGGCAATCCCTAGGCACGGAGGTGAGGATTGAGGAATATTCGTAGAATGTCTTAAATGTGAGGCCGAGATCTGTGGTTAGTCTAGAATGTGTGCGGCATATGCCTTTTGACGACCAAAGATAAGCCCAAAAAAAGGATGTTGAACTTGCAATACTTGCTAAACGGAGTTCAATCGATTATGCTTAGAGTTCACATGGCGTTACTCGACCTTGCATGCATTTTGACCGCCGGAGTTAAGTAGAAAATTCAATGTCGAGGTTTATTTTTGCATTTCCTTTGTTCCAAAATCTATTATTGGAGAATGACATAGGGGACCCCCTTTCCGGGGCCCCCGACTGGCGTTAGCCGGGAGGGGGTCACTTCCAAATCGAAAAGGGGGACCCTATGGCATTCCCCAACAAAATGGAAGTTGGGGAGTCATTTGGCTCCTTTGTTTTTGTCGACGTCGTCCATCTAGAGCTCAGCTATGACGCAGCCATCTTCGCAAGCCAGCACTCCATTCAAGTATGAGCAAGACTCGGAAGGGTGTTTTTTTTCTCCTGCAGGTATAAGTTAACCTGGAAGGGCGAGTTTTAGAGGAGATGATGCAACTCCGGCAAGAAAGAGGAAAAAAGAAGATTTTTTTGCAAGAACAGGGGTTATTCTGGGGATTTTTTTCGCAGAAACAGAGGTCTTCTTTTAGGAAGAAGACTCTGGATTTTTGTTTCAGAAAGATATACCACAAAATAAGTTCTTCTTCTATTCTAAGGTCCGTTCATGTTAATGAGTCAAACGGATGCTCTTGTCGGAGCTTTCAAGGCTTCAAAAGCTCTATGAGGCTGCATGTTTTTGTCTATGTCCGATCCTACGGGAACTCTCGCGAGAGCTATGGTAGATGATTACAGTAGCAGAAAATAGGTGCTACCAAGAAAGCATGTAAAAATAGGGGAATGACATGTAAACCTGTAAAACTTGTTACCTCCGGAATGTAGAGGTCAACTACCATTCTGGAATGGAGAGGATGCCACATGGCGTCACCAGATTCACCCTCAACCAAAAATGGCAACTTAACTTCCATTTTGCATTCGGCTCTTATAAGAATTGCCCATTGAAGTGGATCAAAGCGACCATGATGAGATGCAACAAGAGGGGCAGAGGACGCAAAGCAAGGGAGTTGCGATGTAGGAGAGTTAAACCCCTTAGCTAATTTTTGAGGTTGACAAATCGTAGGTGGATGTTTAGGTGGAGGGTGGATGCCAGGACGATCAAAGTACATATACTACCCATGAGACTCTTCAACTTGATCTTGTGATCTCTGAATCTCGTCCAGTCTTTGCCTCTATAAACCTAGTAATTGAGATGAAGGAGCCTCAGCTGCCTTCCAGCTGGAACAACAAGGGAGGAGGCAGTCACAAGGGGGTGAGAAACATATTGAGGTGGAAACTGAACTAGGACCATAAGGTGCAATAGAAGCAGATGGAGGACCTTGATGGTGAACACTACGATATTGAACAAAGAGAGAGGTTTCAAAAAACATGAGAGCTAGCTCTGGGCCATTCAACAAGAACATCTTAAATGGAAAGAACATGGGCCCACTTTAGATAACAATTGTTTGAGGCAAATCACGGTGAATGGGCCTTGTTACACAAATCTTAATAATGTCATTGATTACAGAGTGTTGCAAATGGAGTCTAATCACATTAGCAATGGTAGAAATGAACTTAGATCCTATAGCTCTGGAGAAAAGTCTTCTATAGCAAACCAAAAAGGGGCACGTAAGACATCCAACTTAGTTGGGAAAGAACCAGAAACATACTACTGATACAACAAGAAATGTTTCAAAAGAGGAACAACACTTCATTCTATGAGTTGAGCAGCTAATTCAAGTGACTCAAACAGCAAAAGAAAACAATATTAATCTCTTGTCACGAGCTTAAGAAATAGGAAGCCGTAGCTTGTGAACGTGCCCAAATAACCAAGATCCCACGTGTTTCAAATCCAAGAAAGGGACAATGAAGTGGGAAATCGTCGAATATATAATCAGCTACTTTATATGATGTCGATCTTCATGGCTAATCTACACCATTGGAGCCCCAAAATGCTCAAAAGTTGACCTGTTCTGAACCTCATAATATATTTCGTCAGATGGTAGCTGGATATCTTGGAGCCTTGGTTGGCTTGCAATGGCTGAAGATAGGACACAACTTCTTTTCTATTATTCATCATGGTAATAATGGCCTCTAAGACACGAGATAAGGTGGTTGGAGTCGACAAAACCTTTTCATAGCCTCGTCGTGCCATTGTGTCAGATGATCTCCAAGTTGTAGAGGTGGATGTAGGCCAAGGGATGGAAGTGGGTGTCATCCCAGGCTGCCATGGAGGGAGAAAGAGAAACTCCTCCTGCCTTGACCAACCTCCAACACGTGTTGAACCTACCACCTACCCCAAAGCTATGCCATCTTGTGAGGATTGCGCTTCCGTTCGATCATTACCTCCACGATTAGTCTTTTCCAAGGAACTTTGAACATGCATTGGAGGTGCCATCTGTGCCACATTATTTTGAACAGGTGGTACTAGTCTCATTTATTTTGGAGCTTCCAACATGTGTTGGAGATATCGCTAGCCTAGAAGAGGTTCCAACAGACAAAGAGGGCCTTGCCCAATCCATAGATCTTCTAATAGAGCTTCTAATATTCGGTATATTGCTCGGAGTACCACCACTTGACTTGAGGAACCTCCAACATGCGTTGGACGTACGACATTCTCAGATGAGCTTCCCAAGGATACATGTTCAACACAACCTCCAGTCTCACCACACACATGGCAGAGGCAAAAACTTTTAGTCGAGGCTGCCACATTTGGAGTAGAAGCTGGAGCAATTAACTGAGAAGTGGAGAGAGTTAGAACTCCCGTCTTGATTGAACCAACCTCATTCGTGCCATTATAAGATACATTGGGCAATATCAAAGGAATGACGTGCATTGATGAGTCCAGACTCTCAAAAGCAGAAAGAGCACTCTCGCAAGCCATTTTGTGTGCATCATAAATGCTAGTTCTTGGAGAATCATATATTTTTTCAATTGCATCATGTATCCCCACCAGAATTACTAGAAGAAATTCACACCATTGGAAAGAGTGTATGAGGAGCTTTCTAAAGAGCTCAAATACACTCAAAACTGCCACCAAACGCAGGGATTATGGCCAAAAGAAAATTACAGTCAAACCCAAGCACTGTCAAGGAAGAGTCGGAATTGCTATGCAATCTTCCTCCACCAGTACAACTACCATACAAATTATATATCAACAGAAAAGGCATGTGACGAGCTTTCTAAAGAGCCCAAAAGCACCCAAATCTGACACTATAATCCCGAGCTATGAGCAAAAAATAGGGCTAAAACCCTAGGTGTCGTCATAATCTTCATTCCAATCCTCTTTTCGCACCCTAGATGTATTCTATAATCAGAGATGAAGTGTTGATTACCTGCACTCAAATATGTCATGGTTTGTGATAGACTTGGTCAGAGCCTTGGGGATTTAAGAAAGTAAATAACATATGTAATGATATTATAGACATATTGACACATTGAATTAAAATATAGCATACTAAGTTAAGCAAACTATCTATACATTGCAACAATAGCAACAAGATGTCAGTCTATACAATGCACAACTTTTGCTATAGATGTAGCTTATTGTTTCACATCCATTAGGACAATTTCTTCTGCATCGTTATATTGAAAAGGCAAAGAAGACCAAGTTTCTATCTTAACAAAGTGAAAGCAATACTTCATTTGATGTCTCCAAATGATGAATACAATTTGTGGATATGATAATGTCTTTTAATATAAATAAAACCATGTGGTAAAGTACCCCAAAAAGTCTCTCTCCAGAGAACGAGCTGATAAGAACTGCCAATTAGAACTTCAGCAGAAAGGCATGACATTGATTTTGCAAAAGAAATTGCCTATACATTGATTTTGCAAAAGAAATTGTCTTTGCATATGTTTGGAATAATATCATCTTGCTTGCAAAATGCACAAAGTTTACTCAATTGCATGCAGAACAGTCAAAAGAAACACTGCAAATTGTATAATCAAGGTCAAGTGCGCATTCTCTCCAAGAACTGATTGGCAGTGGTTCCCACTTAGAAGTATATAGTACATCATGACTTTGTAGATCAATAGAATTTTTTTGAAAATCTTGGAAAATAAAATGCTCTGAAACTAGATAATAATCGAGAGGATGACAAAAATAAAGAATACGAGATCAAAGACAAATCAGCTACCGTGTAGATTAAGGAAAAATAAAAAAACTAGCGACAGCTTCTCATGGGGATGGAAAACCCCACCCTTCTGGGTTTTTGAGGGAAACTCTAATGGGAAACGGCCGTCAACACTTTTGAGAAATATCTGTAGTGCCCGAGTTAGAATGGATACAACTTAGTTGAAGCACCTAAAAGAGGGCATGCTCAACCGCTAGCATATGTTAGTCGAGAAACACTTCAATACGAATAAGATGGCAAGGAACCCAAGGATAAAGCGCAACCCCTCGTACTCTGATAACTAAGAGACTTTCAAATGTAACCTACAAAGTCAATGCTGAAAAAAGAGAATCGATCGTTAGAGAGTTAGGCGCCTTATGCATCAGAACAATATAAGGCTCGGAAGCTCCAGGACCATGCCGAGAAAGAAACAACAGTTGACTAATCAGGATTGTCTCTGGAATGACCATCACGAAAAACATCCAATTAGTACTGCCTTGGAGGCTAAAGTGCCATGCCAAGAAAAAATGAATAAAGAATAATGTCTTGGAGGCTACAATGCCATGCTGAGAAAATAAGACTTTGGAAAGAAGGCCATTGGACCATAACGTTGAACCATAAGCAAACACGAGATTATCCAAAAATATCGTAGATATGACCAACAAGTGTAGATATGGCAGAAGGAGAGGAGGGTAGAAACTTGAGGAGCCTAAATTGAGCAGAATGAAAAGGAGCTTAAGAGAATGCCGATAACTGAAAATAAGAAATAAGGCAGACGTACCCATCTAATGAATCTCGATTCTATTGCTATCGCAATAGAACCGTGGCATTGCTATTAAAGAGATTGTTGTTGCATTTAAAATATCAATGTTGAACACACATCTAAATCTATTCTAGGTCGTAAAAGAGAATAGTGCAAGGAGGAGCCATGTAGCTATCCTCATCTCATTTTCGCAGATGAGTGCACCCCTGCCCTCCAGATCTGCCCAGCGTTTGCCCATATCCGAGAGCGGTATGTTCGATTACTAGTGCCTGGTCAACCTTGCATGAGTTATTGAATACGGCGTCAGTGGGTTTGTTGGGGTCATACCTCCAGGAGGTTATGGATGCACGGACTCCGGGACGGTATTGAACTGTCCTATACAATTGTACTATCCTGTCAGTAATACACTTTTTGCTCTCTTTTTGTTTGGGTCCCATAGGCCAATAGGTCTCCGTGGACGCTAAAAAATCTACTTTATTCTTTTCTATTTTATTCTATTCCTAAAGTAAATATAAAGTCTATTTTTTATCCAAAAAAAAAAATGTTGAGTTGCTTTGACACTTTATGGCAAGAAGTTTGTAGATGCAAGAATGAGGCCTAGCCTTTAATATATCATCCTTGCATCCATTACCAAGTGCATAGATAGCCTATGCTTTTGTAATCTTCACTGAAATTTAAGAATTTGAGCTAAGTAGCAAATATGTCAACACAACTAATGGGATTTTTTGTAAGTTTTTTAATTTTATTGGCACATTATTAGGCATGACGTAAAAATACTATCTATCTACCTACCTACCTACCTACCTACCTATTAATTAGGAGTATATGACAACATTTTCTCAACAATTAAGTTTTGTTTAGTCTTTCCTCTTGAAAAATAGGCGATCCTAGGCCGATTTTTGGGTTGCTCGAAGGACGAGGTGGGTCGAATTGTGGGGCGATGGTTTAGATGGCCGAGATTGGTTTGAAGGGGTGTTTGGACGATCAAAGTTGGTTTATGGAGCTGGGTTAGTGAGCGTGAGAAGAGGGCGTGATTGCCGTCCATTTGCATGAGGCTTTGTTAGGGTGCAATTTAGCCATGTAGTAGCAGGACTATTCCTCCATTTTCACATAAATGCCTAGAGCACCGGCATCCTGACCCATTTGTTCTTCATTTTCACAAAGCCATCCAGACCCATCACCGCTATCGTCCATATCTTCTTCGTCATATTCAATGAATAAAAATTCAAGCTTTCTAGGAACATATTTGAAAGAAGGAGGCAACCATTTTTTGTCCCTTAGATTGGGGCATTTAGCATCAGGGGTGGATAGACTAGAGCAAGAATGATGTGCATTGTTAGTCCATGGCTGAGGATAGAGCTCAAATTGGAAGAACTAAAATTACCACTCTAGAGAATAGTATTAAATCCTACACAATTAGGAGGAGGTTCGACAAGATTTGTAGGACTGAGCCCTAGAAACAAATCATTCAACAACTTGAGCCCTAAGTTGTGGATGATGTCGAGAAACTGTCTTGGGCAAGATTCGAAGTAATGCGAAGTAATGCAGATGTTCTTAGAAGGGTTGACATAGGCCAAATTTACTACCAAATTTGCATTTAAGTAATTGCATAGCAAGTGGGCTAGAACACACCAGGTTACTTTCTCTAGGTTATGGTGAGAATTAGACCATTGAATAAGAGAAGAAGACCCCATCTACAAAACAGTTGAAAGGGCAACCCACATTGAGTTAGCACCTTGTTTTGCACTCAAATTTTCAAATTTTCGTTTGTACTGCTAATGTCGAAAATATGTTCATTTTGAACGCGTCAGTGAGCACATAAGTAAACTGGATATTTACTTCCACAGCCCCGGCTATGGTGGCCTCCGGCAGCGCCCATGGCAGGGGTGTCTGCTCAGCCAGGCCGCCTAACGAACCTTCCTGTCGTGCCCTACAAGCATCAAACAGCTCGCCACGTTCGTCCCACCTTTTGCCCTCGATCGGGTTCTACGGCAATCTTCCTCAGATTGGACGCAAGAATCTTTCCAAGGATCTCACTACAAAGCAGATCAAACAATCAGATATATCTTCTCCAGCCGGCCTTTCTAAATTCAGGTCTATTTTGCTGGGCCTCTTTAGAAAAGAACATCATGCATCAGGCAGTTTTATCAGCTCGGATAAATGCATTGCAGACGATGGCTTAAGACGCCTTTCTTACAAGCTTTCCCGAAAACGTGGGCATACAAGCATTGAGAATGGAACTTGCTTAGAGCATCTGTATGGGCTAAGCTTTGAGGAATATGATTTCGGCGATTGTTTGGAACCAAAGCTTTCTAAGCCTTTGATGTGCCGTTCTGATTTGGAAAAAATTGTTATAAATACCTGTCGGTCTGGTGTTCTAAGTAAATTAGTGAGGGTCCCAGGAGACCAGTTGCAGATTTCTTCCGAGATGAAAAAGCGTGTAGTGAGCACTTTGCAGCATAGCAATGCTACTTTATCTAGACGATCGAAGCTTGAGTGTTCTAAAGAGATTGCAGGGCAAGTTCAGTGTTCTGATACTGGATCGAATAACGACCAAAAGAATGAAAATCCAGCAGAGGTACACAAATTAGGAGTGCATGAAGAGATGCACCAAGAAGGGCAGAAATATGGATTGCCCAAAGACAAGTCAGTAGGATTTGGGAATAGCAATAATGCAATTGCTGGAGCCCTAGCTGGAATTTTTGTAAGCTTGTGCTTGCATCCTATTGATACGGTAAAAACAGTTCTTCAATCTCAGAACTCCAACTGTTCAGTCTTTACAACAGTAACATCTATTATTAAACAACGAGGTACAATTTCTGGTACTACTGGGTATTGTGTTATATGTCTTTGGTTATGTAGCCTTATACATGTTATAGATGTGGTATTACAGGTCTATGGGGTTTATATAGAGGATTGGGGAGCAATCTGGTTTCTTCTGCTCCTATTTCTGCAATATATACTTTCAGCTATGAGTCCATCAAAGCTGCACTTCTACCACATGTGCCAAAGGTCAGTGTTGCCATTTTTTGCATTTTCTAGAACACGGTGTCGTAGTTGTTATGTGAAGGATAGAAATTATTTAACCCAGTTCTGCATCAAGCAGTGTTGAGTCTTATGATTTTTATGCATTAAATCTATAGTTGGCATATTGGAGAAGCAGTCTATATTGCTTGAACCGATGGTTGCATGCTGGAAAGCTATATCTTAATTTTAAAAGTTCTTCACTTGAAAGCCTTTCAGAACACAAAGTTACCAAAGAATTTTTGATGGTGTTAGGTCTATAAACGCATTGACTTGGTAAATTACTTTCCAGGAATATCATCCATTGGCACATTGTATTGCAGGTGGTTGTGCCAGCATTGCAACATCATTTGTTTATACCCCAAGTGAATGCGTGAAACAGCAGATGCAAGTTGGAGCACAATATTCAAACAGTTTGTAAGATACACAATAATTTTTATTGATCGTATCATATTCATAGCTTCTTTACACGCATATGGGCTCATGGTACTGCAGCTATGCATTGGTTGGCATTTTAAAGGAACGGGGGATTCTGGCTATGTATGCAGGATGGGGCGCTGTTCTTCTTCGCAATGTTCCTCAGTCTATAATAAAGGTAAAGCATTAACCACCCACCCTTGGCACAATACCCTGGGAAATTCATTTATTGCCAAAAGGATAATGTCACACACACAGCACATGAAGAATTAGGAATTGTTTTGTTTCTGGAAATGATGTTACATGTGGGACTCCTTTTGCAATTTTCCCTCTCCTGAGAACAAGAAGTACAATGTTTGTCTGGCATTGGGCTGGAGGATCTCCACTTTTCCCTTTTTTATAGGTGCATTGCAAATTGAAGGCACTGTTTGAGCTGCCCTCCTAAATTTCACATAACAGAAACTTAGCCAATGCTGCCGCATTTGATTTTTGGCCCAAAGCACAGGTAGTTAAATTCTGTTTAGATGAAACTTTTTTGTGGGGACAGGAAGGGTCAGCTTGCCCGGTTCAAAAGTGACCTTTCAATATGTCAGTTTGGGCATTTAAGTCAAGTTAAAGAATCTAAATTCATTTTCTACTATGCCTGATAAAATCTGAACTTCATGAGGTAGGAATTATGAAAGAGGATGGATGTTATTGACAGTTGTGCCTCTATCTTGATGCCTGCTTATTTTTGGCTCTCTGGGGTGTCTCAGTTTTCTACTTATGAAAGTCTGAAGGGCTGGCTTCTTTCAAGAGAACCATGCAATGGGCGTTTAACGGAGCTGCAAACGGTTAGTATAATGAACTGTTTGAATACTTAAGAGTTTTAAGGCTAATTAACTTTGGGTGGACTTTGGAGTGACGGCAGCTTGCAGTTGGAGGTATTGCAGGTTCAACTGCTGCATTATTCACTACACCTTTTGATGTTATCAAAACAAGAATTCAAACTCAGGTCTGTTGCTAAAAAGATTCTCCAGAAGTGTGTACACTTTAGGTATAGTTTATAACTGTTTTGAGATTGGTAGTCATTAGGGACTTCCTATCAGTATAAAGGAGTATTTGATGCGATGCAGCGGATAATTTCTGAAGAGGGCTTGAAAAATCTATACCGGTGAGAATTAAATGGAATTAACTTCATTTGTCACTTTACAGTTCATTTCTTCTAAATGTACTTACCGTTCATTCAGAGGTCTTGGGCCGCGGCTGGTTATATATGTTTCACAAGGGGCACTTTTTTTTGCATCATATGAGTTCTTTAAAAGAGCTCTTGTTGCAGATGTTCCCCATTTGAGCAAGGGAAAGATTATTGATGATGCTAGTGAGGGCGTATCCATTTGAGAAACAATTGTATAGTAGTTTGGATGCAGGTTCCTAGTTGAGGGCATATCCCATCAAAAAGTTGACACCTTACCCTATTTCATCTTCCGTGTTAGAGGCAGCTGAAATTCAGAAGAGCAGGAGCCAATTTGATGGCTTTCATGGTTGTTTTTGGCATTTTCTCCGTCAAAACTGGTGAAATTTGTTTTGTATGGCAAATGGAAGGCAGGCAGCCTACTTATCACAGGGAAGGGCAACTAAAACGCTGGAAGGCAGCCTACTGGCCAATGCTTATCATAGGGAAGGGCAACTAAAACGCATACATGTCTTAGAACTATAGATTTCTCCGGTCATATTTTTGTTGTATATTCATATATTTTATTTTATTTTATTTTATACAATACAAGAATTTAGCGCTGGCTCTGTGCGTAGATGCGTGCTTGTAGTTGGTGTACCTGATGTGAATTGACATGAACTAGCAAAAAGGCGCAACAGGAGGTTTGGGAGGTTTGGGCAGTATTAGGCTTGGATTCAACTTTTAAATAGAAAAGCATGTAAGGGAGGGTGCCCATGAACGGGGCACTTATGACAAAAACATCAATTTTAGGAGGCCAATCTTGGTTGGATTAACTGTAACTTGATCAATAAGGGTGCTCCAAGACTTGCTGCACACGAACATGTAAAATTTTCAGCGAACTTGATTCATTTGCTATAAAATTTTTGAGCAGAAAGCAAGGGGTGTTTTAGTACCCAAATGGGTATATCAGGCCTCTCACGGTGATAGTGATTTGGTGCACAATACATCCTAAATAGTGCAACTAGTTTCTCTCAACGGTGAGCTGCAGATCCTTAATGGTGCTCAGCTTGTTCTATATGGTGCATTTAGTTGCCCTCGATGGTGCACAGCAGATCCTCAAGGGTTCTTGGCTGTCCTACAATGGTGAACTGCTCCAACCAGATTGGTGCATAATTTTAACAGTTTCTTGGCACAAACCTGATACATTTACACAACAAAAGAAATAAAGGATGAAGGGCATTGAACCCTTGTAGCCAATTATGGCTACCACCATGCATCCTCACCTGCAAATTCAGCAAACAAATTAGTGGGGAATGGGCAGAGGTTATAACCTCTATAACCTCTGCCCATGAATTCAATGGGGCAGGTAGGTTTGAGGTCTTACCCACTAGTTTAAGAAAGCAAAATGAGTAACATATACTTAACAAAATCTTGGAACATGTAAAACAAAAGTACACAATTCAATTGCAGATTTCTGTGAACATTACATTGCAAATTTCTGTTACATTAGATCATCAAAACAATAGTACATTAAAACAAGGTCACAGTTTGTAAAGGTCACCTACACACTTTGTCTTCTTTGTTGTGGCCTCGGATTCAGAATTGTCTGTGTCTCCACTGCTGCAAGGATTGTTACCAGCATATCCGTCACGGGGAAAGTGAGGATTCCTACCATGATAACCATCAGGTTCGGTCCAATAGTCATTAGTATTCTCAAACATTTTATGGGCAGCAATTGCAGACCTTTCTTTTATCTTCCTGCATCTCTCATCCCACGAGCAAATGTGGGTATCCTCCAAGCTGCAAGGCAAGCATTCAGAATCATTATAATCATCAGATTCTTGGCTATCCACAAAGGCTTCAGGAGGAAGGTTTTCTGCATTAGCTTCAACTTGAATGCAGTGCTCATCATCTATATTGTGTTCAACTTGAATGCAATCTTCCACAACTGTAACATTGGCCACATTATTGATCTCAACACAAGGAATAATATTGGCTGCATTAGCAAATGGCATTGTTGCAACTGCAGATCTTTCTTTCCTCTTCCTACATCTCTCATCCCACGAGCAAATGTGGGTATTCTCCAAGCTGCAGGGCAAGCATTCAGAATCATTATAATCATCAGATTCTTGGCTATCCACAAAGGCTTCAGGAGGAAGGTTTTCTGCATTAGCTTCAACTTGAATGCAGTGATCATCATTTATATTGTGTTCAACTTGAATGCAATCTTCCACAACTGTAGCATTAGCAAATGGCATTGCTGAGACAGTGGCCAAATTAGTGATTTCAATACAAGCATTTTTATTTCTCTTTTCTTTCAACCTTGATCTAGCTCTAGCCCTAGCTGCAATTTGTGCTACTGTTAAGGTATTGGACTGCCCAAAGATCTGATCAACACTTAATTTAGTCTTACCATTTGAATTAAACAACACTAACCTCATCTTCCTTGCATTTTCTTCCCAAAGCACTTCTGCCCTTTTTTCAGATTCCTTTTGAGCCTTTGCTTGGGCGCGCTGTTGAATTGCATCATCCTTGGCTTTCTTTCTTTCAAGCTGAAGTCTCTTCTTTTCTATCTGCTTCTCTTGTCTAATTTTATTAGCTTCCAATTGCCTTTGTTGCTCATCATGTCTAGCCTTGATCATCTCATCCGAGGTGACCATCAATCTACTTGCAAGCTCTACTGGTAGCCTACCTCTACCAGGCCTTGGAGGCTTTGATGCTACTTGCCCAATATTAACATTTTCTCGTCTTCGCACCAACATGTACATGACCTGCAGCAGCTGAATTACTACCATTATCAAGTGTGGAGTGCAACAAGCCTGCAACAAACATATGCAAACTATTACATTTGAACAGAATCTTATTGATCAACAATAATTGTAGTATATACTAACATGTACCTGCATCAGTAGTAGCAGCAGAAGTTTGGAGTTGAACAATGGTCTCAATAGCATCAAATTCTGTAGCAGCATTCTCATCTGGACGCTCAACTTCATTTTCGCTTTCACTATCATGCACAATCAGCTTATCAGCTTCTGGATTGGGTGCAACTGCCATATATTTGTAAGGCCAAATTCCCGTGGTGTCAAAACCTGCCTTGATGTTGCTTGGACTCAATGAGGCAGCCAATGAATTTGAAACTAATGTAGCCAAATCCTCCTTTGCAGGCTCCCTCTTATCATTCTTAATCATGTAATGCTGCCGCAGCTTCCTAAATGCAGCTTTCATGGGTGCAAAGCATGCCACATCTAGTGGCTGGAGTTTATGGGATGTATGTGGTGGCATCTTAAATATATGAAGGCCAATTTCTTTGGCATGTTCAATGACCTTTAAATTTACATGAGATCCATGCCCATCACAAATAAGTAAGTGTGGCCTATCCACACTAATTCCACCTGGGACATTTTTTTTAAAATGGTCAAGCCATGAATCAAATAAAGCATCTGTAATCCATGCCTTTTTTTGGTATGACATTGCTGCTCCAGCTTCACAGCCTGCAAGTAAATTCCTATCTCTCATCTTCTTACCTTTGAAGACATAGAGATTAGGGATTTTTTGGCCTGCAGCATTGACACAACACAGGGCAGTCAGCCATTCTCTATTTTTAGGAATAGTTTGTATCACATTTCTATCCCCTCTTTTGGCCAAAATTCTCATAGCCACCCTACTACCAGCTTGGACACCAGTTTCATCACAATTCCAAATTCTACTAGCATCTACATTCAGCTCATCATAGCATTTTTTAAGGCCAATATAGAAGGCTTCAAGATTAACAGAATTCATTGCTTTCACTCTTTGCACTTCCACACATTGTGCAGATCTAAGGGAGATATTAGGATGTCTCTTCTTAAAGTGCCTCCACCATTTATCACCTGGAATGCCATCTTTAAAACATGTGTGCCTATGAGCACACATTTCAGCTGCCTTCTCTTTCAAGAGACCAATGGTGATTCCTTGGCCTTGTTCACACATCTCCATGGCCCAATTAGCAAGTCTCTCCTCTTCAGCTGGAGTCAAACCTCTAGGAATAGATCCTGCTTTGGTTTCACACTCACCATATACCCATCTAGTTAAGGTAGTTGCTGGAATTCCGAAATGAAGAGATGCCTTTCTTATGGACATAATGCCATCATCCCAAAGGCATCTCGGCCTCCTCCATTGCATCCATAGTCCAAGACCCTCTTTGCATACTTCTAACCCTCTTGATCCCAACATTTTCAGGTGCATTTGGAGTATGAATCAGAGGTCTTTTTCCCTTTCTAGTAGGCCTTTCAGGAGGTGGATCAAGAAGAGCTATTGTTCTACCCCTCAAATTCATAATTAACAAGGCAGTAGAATTAAAACAACAAGACTAGGAAGCAAGGCTGATCTAACAGCAGAGATAAAAGCAATCCAAAGTGAAAGCAAAGCAAATAAAGAGGAGGATGAGCACTCACCTCTGTTAGATCCGTGGTTATGAATCTGCTTCTACTTAAATGGATGAAAAAAGAGGGAAACAATAGCAAGAAATTGAAAGAAGAAATTGAAAGAGTGGTTGGATGTGCAACCAACTCATTGATCTTGCTGGAGGATAGATCTAGACACTCCATTGTCATTTCCACACCATTCTTCACCTGCAAAAGAAGAGGGAAAATCTAAAAGAGGGAGACAAAAAAAAAAAACTGATCAAATTCGTGTAGAAATGATACGAATCCCTGTAAAAATCGTGCAGTTGAAGACCTTGGCGCCAAACATACTACAAAACCCTGAAAGCTTGCTGATCCAGAACCTATAGAGGTCATTTTTCATAGCCATGAAGGACACTGCCATAACCACCAAGGGCACTGCCTTAACCGCCAAGGATTCCTCCTGTTCATGTGAGGACGGTGACTGCTCCATGTGAGGATTGGTAGCTGCCATGCAGCATCGGCAAATGCGCCGTGAGGAGAACCCTAGTTTCGCCAATAGGGTTCGATGTTTTCCCATTAGGGTTTCAGAGGCCACGATGGAATGCCCTAGCATGTGCAAAAATTGGGGTATACGGGACACTGTCGGCGGACACGTCCCCGTTGACGGGCACCCTCCCTTACTGGACAAAATATTAGTCAAAGTTACATTCAAGCTAGATTGAGGAGAAGAAAATAATATAATAGTGTATATTTATCTCTAATATATAATTGTAATACGAAGGATAAGGGGGCAGCTCAAGGTAAGTGCCATTGTTATAGAAAGTTAATATTTTTGGTTAAAGTTGCACACGGGTAAGCTTCTAAAATATGAAGGGGGGTTTAAACCTTTAAAAAGTTGACACCTAGGCAGCTCTAGGAGTTTCTTGAAAGCTCGGACTTGAAGCGTCGTGAAGGTTCTGGGAGGTCTTAGGCCCGCTGTTCCAGAAGCTTCTAGATTGTCCCACATCATAGAAAAGAGGGAGAAGCATAGAAACGAGGGAGAAGCGAAGAATTCGAATGAAGATTGGCGGAGGGAGACATTTGATCGATCCATTCGAAGGCGCCACGAGCCATGAATCCATGGATCAGCAAGCACGGTTTACCTTGGTGCTTTTCTTTTCTGTATTAAATCACAACGTGCTTGCCTTGATCTTTTTCTTTTCTGTATTGAATTTAGACTTGATTTTTTGATTCCTGAACCTCTAGGCTGAAGCCTGGAGCTCTGTACTTGCTCTGTGCTAGCCGTTGGAGATTTGTGGAGAGTGATGGTACTGTGAGAGTTGTTTTGGGGTTTCAGCTTGCTTTTCAAGTTAAGCAAACTCCAATATCTTTCTAGGATTTGAATCGTAACGCGGAGCTGCTGTAAGAGGACCATACTGAGAAAACAGCAACAAGATGAGGTCGATGTCATTCGTTTATTGGACGGTCGTTTTTGTAATGTCTCCTAGTTTGGCATAGCTTATAGTCAACCTTCTGCAGTGCGTTGCTTCATCGTTTGCATAAGCACAAAATATAAGCTAGGCAGATACATGATCGTAAGGTTTGCTCATTAGGGAGAGCAGTCCAAACACATATGCACCCATTTCTTATTTTACACGCAATGGCTTTCTGCCCATTTCCAAAAGTATTTCCAGCTACAGAAGCACCGCATATAGGTGTTCAAATGCCAGACTCAAACTCAGTTCATATATGTTCTGTGTTTTAGAAATAGCCGATTAAATGGAGTATCTAGAAGTTTGAGGCTAAGATTTAGTAATATCTCTATTTTACAAATGTTGGTTTATCTACTATGTACAACCATATTTTACTGCTATTGCATTATAAAAGTTTTGAGCCATATAGACTGGGCCTAAGGGACTTATACAAGGGAACTTCAGAACTTATCAGATACGTTAGTGCACCAATTATTGCAATTGCTAACAAAAATAAGGAAGTTGTTTTGATTAAGCGTGAACAAATGACTGCTTTGATTGCTTTAATATATGGAGCAAAACTAAAGAACAAGATTCCATAATTAGGATGCATATTGAAACAAGGTGCTGTGCACAGAGGGTTGCCCTCCAGTTTCCTGAGGGTCAAGTGGCTTAAATCAAACCATAAAGTCATGTTTACACAATCTATATTTAAATCAAAATTTCTACTTCAAACCCCCCAACATATCTTCCAAGTCAATATTTAAATTAAACTAGACCCCTGTCGTATTCTTACAATCAATTTCTAAGTCCCCTACATTCATCTACAAGCCCGTCCATAAGTGCCCCTCGATCAAATTGTGTATGTAGCTGAGTAGATGAGTGTTCTAGAAATATTATGCTTTTGTTTTTGTGGTTGGTAGCACAGTTTGTGCAATACTTGCCTTTGTATTTCCTGCTGCTCTTCATCTCCAGATCTTTGATGTAGGCTAGAAAAGGCCTCTGATAATTTTATAATCTTATTAGGCATACTGTTTGCTGATGGTGTTTCAGTAGCCCTAACCATGGGTTGATGTCAATTCGATATAGTATAAGAGCTAAGCCGATTGTGCTCAAGGAAATGCTGTTGGAGTTTAGAGCATGGAGAACTCATGGCCAAGTTTGCCAATCATAGGTCCACAACTTCTATTGTCATATTTAAGCACTTACGGGATTTATAGCCATCATGCAATATGCCATAACAATGCTGATACACATCATTTCATTCTCTTCATTTACACAACTATTAGCTCCTTCCAAATTCTTTAGACCATCTAAGTTTCCTTAAGTGTTAAAAGTACATCACTTGAGTACAAGCTGTTTGAAAAACGTTGAGCACATGTTTGTTGTAAAATTTTACTCATATCAGATCACAACACGCTTCACACAAAAAGATCTCATATCGCAGAAAGATAGGTGACAAATACAACAGAGAATTCGACTAGTTTGGCAGGATCAAAGAGTTTTATGAGTTCTTCATCAATTCATGGGCCGAGAAGGGTTTAGAGCCGGGAACTATTCCGGAAGGTCATCCTTTGTGATGGACATCATTTTTCTTTTTAATGCTTCATGGATATCTGCTCATTAAGGGGCCGTTGTATTTAATCTTTAGAAAATAAAATATCTTACATACGAGAAAAAAAAAAATACACATGCTTGACAAAGGCATCTTGCCTCTACCATCTTGCCTCTCTGACTTTAAGAGCTTGCTGGATTTGAATGAGATCCATCAATAGCCTGATGTCCAAAGTTATCACTGCTTCACATTGAAATCCGTTGTATATTTTCTTGCCTTTTTTGAACCAAGGATCAAATCCATTGGCTGACCTTTACATAGGACACAAATGCACTGCTAGCACTTTCTCTGATGGCTTTAGAAGTGGTTTTTTTTATTGGATCAGAGTGTAAACAACTTTTTTTTTCCACAAAAAAAAAAGAAATTATCTCAGTTTTCGCCACTGAATTCCCTCATGAAAACAATCTCAAGGACTTATAGCATACAGGGAAGGTCTGGCTATGGCTGCTTCTTTAGCAATGTTGCTCCTGCTAATTGAGCCTGCATTCTGCGCATGACAAATGCATTTTGAGTATAGCAATACAGGCTTAATGAGCTTGATCTCAAATTTCATTTCTTCCATGACATATATAATTGCCTCTATAAGGCAGCTACGAAAAAGGTCTGTTGCATTTCTGGATGTGCAAAGAATACTTTCGTTAAGTAGTTTTTTGTGTATTAGGTCGACTCATTGTACAAATTAGTTATATCTTATAGTTGTGCATATCTACTATTCAACTTCATTTACATGCATTAACCACACCACACAAGAATCTACGCAGAAAGATTTGTCTTACACGGCTTGACTTATATACGACAGGAAGATGTTTATTATATATTGTATTGAACAGATGTATATATTTATGGCTTTCATATTTGCACTATATTTAACAAAGAAAAAATTGCAATCAACGTAAAATATCATATTACTTAGAGACTAAAAGATAAAGTAGATAAAACCAAAACCAAAACTACCATGGTAGAATTCATAATATAGGATAATCTTACATCAGAGGTTCATATGAACACATGCTCCTACTTATGTGCAACCCATATAAATACACTCCCATAATTACCTATTACTTACTACGACAAAATTCACAAGAGTAATCTTACATAAGAGGTTCATATGCGTGTATGATCCTACTTATGTGAAGCCCATAAACATGCGTCCATACTTATATGCGGCAACGCCGGGAACACTTTACTAGTTTATATTTAAATCAAAATTTATTTCAAACCCCCCACCATATCTGTCAATTCAATATTTAAATTAAGCTAGACCCCTACCATATTCTTACAATCAGTTTCTAAGTCCCCTACATTCATCTACAAGCCTGTCCATAAGTGCCCCTCGATCAAATTGTGTATGTAACTGTAGTTGAGTATTCTAGAAATATCTGAATGTGTTTTATGACTTCCAGACACAATGTCAACACTTCCTAGTACTCACAATATTTTAAGATATAGATCTTCATCTATAACACCAGTAAACGAGTCGCAACACACAAAAAAGTCGGGAAAAAACTAGGGAACAAAGTGCATACCCAATTCATCTTGAGTACTAAAGAGGGCATATAATAGTTGTATACCCACACAATTTATGTTCTCACAGCCTGGGTCATAGCATATGGTTTTTATAACAACTAGAGCCACTATTTCTTCGCTTTATGTGACTAAATCTATCATAATCTCCTAATAAACAATCTCTCCGACAATGTTCCACTTCAAAAACATTGAGACAAGTTATATTATTATTCTAATCTTATTTCAATCTTATGGCCTTATGGACGTAAAAATGTATTCTATTCTATTATATTCTATTCTATCTATTAGTATCACCATTGTCTTGTAAAATCTAGGTATAAAATATGACTCGTAAACGTGCCCAGCGTTACCCCGCATAGGTAGGGGTGTTTACCACTTTTAGATATAAATTCTAGTTGTTACTTTTCGGGAGGTATAGCACATGGTAAGCATATACACAGTCATGTTGTCAATGCAAAACTTGTATCATGCAGTCTTGTTGCATACAAGCTTCTCAGCATGCGCACATACTACTGTAGATATGCAAGGTTTGAGGATGCAAATAATGTATTTAATAGGATATTTAGACAAGACACCATTTCCTGCTTCATGTGAAAATGCGAAAGATGTCCTCAAATTTTTTAGCACTTAATACCACCATACTGCCTCCAACTGGAATATCGTAGTCCATCATACCATCTAATGTTTGACAAAATAAGAAGTGCACTTACTCGCCACATTAGTGCTTCAACCTATACAACTTGAATCCTCTATTTCATAAAATTGTATGTGAAGCCTTAGACACATGCATATGTAACTTATTTTGTTGCATAGATAGATAGATAGATAGATAGATAGATAGATAGATAGATAGATAGATAGATAGATAGATAGATAGATAGATAGATAGATAGTAGTTTTAACGTCACGCCCAAGAGTAGATTATCTTCAACACTTTCAAATTGACCTATTTTAGACTTTCTAAATCACAAACAAACAAAACATATGGTGTTTATTCAGTAAATTCAGGTTACATTTTTGTTGAATACGTAACCAATGTTCTTTTTGTTTTGGCATTCTAGTACCAACTTTGCAAATCCATTGCAGTTGTGTTGCAAATTGGAGTGCAAAATTGGGAAGAGATTTTTGAATAATCATACACAATGTGGGCAAATACGCGCCTGAGATTTGGCATTGACATAGATTGAGCTAGAAGTTAAACAAAAAATGTCTTCAGTGGGTGAAAATAGCTTTACCCTGGTTTTGGTGATTCCGTCGCGGTGGATACTCTCCCGCTGAATCATAGACCCTCCGGGAATGGGATCCGTGAGGCCCCGTTATTCGTATCTCACAGAGTCAGGTGTACTCTCTGATGGATCGTAGCTGTCCGTCTGCAGGGTGCATCCTGGCCGTCCGTTTTATACCTCCCTGCGGAATCAACACTGGCGGATTCCACGGGAGAAAATACTGTCGACGATATCCCGCCAGGTGGAATCATCACGTGGACTATCCTGCCAGACGGAATCACCGATTTGCAATTCCACCAGACGGAATCACGTCGGTGCACTTCCGCCCGGTGGAATCACCACAATTTAATTCCTCCCCACGGAATCACCACAATGGAATTCCGTCTAGCGGAATCACCACAATATAAATTCCACCCGGCGGAATCACCAAAATATAATTCTGCCCGGCAGAATCACCACAATATAATTCCGTCCAATGGAATCACTACATATATATTCCGCCCGGCGGAATCACCTCAATGTAATTCCTCCCGGCGGAATGACCATACTGTGAATCAACTGGATGGAATCACCGCCACTGAAGGAAACATCCACGCCGTCCTAACCACATCGACATGGGATATCCATCGTGTATATTTCGTGGCTATTTTTTTATAGCCTTTTTAGATTCAGAGCCCAGCTTTCAAAGGAACTTTTGAATTCAATGCCGGACGCCGGCCATTATTAGCCATACACTGCTATCTGACAAGAGGAATGATTGCAGACTCATTGCCGTATCACCACGTGCCACGTCAACCGTAAAGGATAGTGATCCTGTCCAAAGGAATCACAATCGTTAGCGCCAAAAAATCCCTTTAGCTTTGTTTCCAAAATTTTATCTCAGTTCGGCACCTTCGCTCCCCCCACTCGAATTCTTGTCCTTTTCGTGTCGCAACCCTCTGTTCAGATAATCAGAGCCTTGGAACCTCAGTTAATGAGAACTTCCAGATAGAATCTTCTGCTAACTCGGCTTTCATCTTCCCTGCGAACAATCCCTTGCAGGAAGAACAGGTCGATTCGGAGGTGCACTGCCCTCCTAAATTTACTACAGCTTTTAGGGCAGTTAAAGGCGCAGGTCCCATGGTGGATCTACTATCTGTGGAGGCTAAGTTTGTTAGTCGAGCGGCCAAGTTATTCCCAGGTATTTGGGGGAACCCCTCAGTATCCCCGAGGTCCATTCCGGCTGCAGGTAAAGAAAAGGCTGATTGCAAGGAGTCAGAAGAAAAGGTTGATTGCAAGGAGGCCGAAATAGATTTCGGGGAGGATGCCGTGGAGAACCCTTTTTGGAAAATGCCGGATACATGGATGAAATCCCAAACTGGAAATTGGATGGGGGAGATGGCCGGTGGTGTTGTCTATTCGGTGGGTGCAACAGTAGCTACTCCAAAAAATGGGATCTGGAGATCCATAGACGTACTAAGCATTGCATGACCAATGATTACAAGCTGCCAGCAGTCGCAAGAGGTAGAAAACCAATTGCTCGAGAAATAAGCAGGAGGAAGAGGAACTTTAAATTGGTCAAGCTGGAGCGGAGCGCGGATGAAGATTACCTGTGGCAGCACAATCTTAGGCGAATTTTGGTGAGGGCCAAGCGAAGGGCCGAAGCTATGGCAGATGAGCAGACTGAGCACACACTTCTTAATCCGGCAATGAGAACTGCTTGGGTCAATCACAAGTGGAGATAAGGCGGACGGTAGAGGAAACTTTAGAGGAGCAGAAGAGGGAAGCAATTAGAAAGAAGATCGCCAGCAGGTTTGGTTTGACGGTTGAAGAGATGAGGGCCGAGATTTCTTTATCTAGAGAGCAAGCTCAGATAGATCATGATGATTTCAGCAAGGAATTGGCACAGGCAGAAGGAGATCTTGCATCCCCCCCTCCCAGGAGAGTGACCAAGCTCCCACTCAAGAGCTCGCCGAAAACTCCAAGGAAGAAGAGAGGGCAAAAAAAATAAGAGGACTGTGTAGCCCCTAACCACATAATGTTTGAAACATCTAGCTACATTCAGGGTTTGCGTGAGCCAATTCAATCAGCAGGTCTCCCTGACCCCAGAGCTTCATCGGAAGAGGAGGGCGCCTAAATTGAAGTCCCCATGATGCATAGGCGGAAGCCAACTTTTTTAATTCTGTGTTTTCTTACCAATCAGGTCTTCTTTCCAGGAGGTGGACCTGTAACTTCACATTCAAATACCCACTGACACTATGCAGTACAGCCATTCGGGTGGGTAAGAAATAATCAGCAGCAGAATTTCGCATCTATGGCAACTTTGCCCAAGATTTCATGATGGACCCTGGTCCTGGAGATGATGTGGATTGTAGAATCAATGAAGAGTGTGTCAGTGCTTATCTCCTATAAGGCATGGTTCTAAGCTCTACCCAAGCATTGCAATGCTATGATTCGCTGACTATATAGACATCTGCAGAGCCTTAATACATGCTATTCCCCAGAACAAAAGATCCCAGCATGTTTTCGTGCATCCCGCGGCCTTTGGTCTATTTTTGCAGAACAGTTTGGAAGGTCAATTGGGTGCTTATAATATGTTTGCTAATTTAATCCCACCCGAACCCTTTGTCAGGCAGAATTAGCGGATGCAAAACGTGGGCTTCTATTACTTCCCAGTCATGAGCAGGTAAAGAATCTGTTTCAAATTCATTCATGGGCAATTGACCCTAAAAACCGGTTGTGCAATTGTTGGCAGCAAGCACTGGAGCCTATTCATATTGGTCTCAGACCAAGAGGCATGCCGGAGGCTCGAAACTCCTTGTCCAATATTGCTGCATTTGGATTCAATATCGGGCATGCACTCGAGCTTGCGCTGTTTCGCCACTTTGTAAGTTTAATTCTGCCCCTCCAGTCGATTTTTGCTTTCCTCTCATTCCTTTGGCCACAGATTCGTATCTGGCATTATAAAGAGGTGGAATTTCGAGTCCTCGAGATTGCACAATGCCTCTTGCGTCCCTTTGAATGTCCTTCAGCAGAAAACACCCAAGATTGTGGAATTTACACGATTTGTTTTATCAAGAGGTTTGGATATGTGCAACACCAAAGACCATTTTATGGGTATTTTGTGTGTCCAACTCCATGTAATTTTGTTCCAACTTCGTGCTAATTCTCGCGGTTGCAGGTTGTAGATACTTCCAAATGGTTTGCGCATGCTGAAATCGACCAAACGAGGTCCTCATTTGCATTGATGCTACAAAAGTTCTCTGACTGTATCCAGCAAAGAAGAAGCATCTTTCATTTGCGCGAGGGAGATTGGTCGGAAATCGATGGCCTCTGACCCGTTTAAGGATCAATGGCCCTTGATTTGTACTCTGTGTGTGAACATAATAGCAAATTTCCCAGCTTTGCTGGGTTTAATCTGAATTCCCAACTGTGTCTGAATTTGAATTCATTTGAATTTGAATTTGAATGTCTTTACGTGCGAAATGTTTCGAAATGTTTGAGCGCGAAATGTTTGAACGTGAATATTCGAATATGTCGTAGTCACCACCATTAGAAAATTAGAAAATGTATACCAAATTATAATTTCTGGCCAGAAAAAAAAACCATGGTCGAAAATGTAGCTCGGTGATTCCTTCGTATGGTATCTCTAAATTTATGGTCCATCGGATGGAATCACAAGCTGGGGATTCGATGCCGTGGAATGTCCTCTGCCATCATTGCATACCAAATTATAATTTCTGGCCAGAAAAAAAAATAAACAATGGTCGAAAATGTAGCTCAGTGATTCCTTCGTATGGTATCTCTAAATTTGTGGTCCATCCGGTGGAGTCACAAGCTGGTGATTCCATGCCGTGGAATGTCCTCTGCCATCATTGCATACTGCAGGCATTAATTGCTTTCTCACGTTAAATGCCTGTCATTCTGACCGACGTCTAACTAACGTACGCAAGGGGGAATGAAACGGCGCCACGTTAGCGCCTAGACTGATGGAGAATCTAGGGCCAAATCTAGGCCCATAGGGGGTGATTCCACTCCACATAATCATCCTCCGCCTGCCCGACCAGCATTGTCCTCTTCGTATCCAGTCGTAATTTCTTGGCTCCACCTCCTCTGAGGCGCTTCAATCTGCCCCGTCGGCGCTTGCTTCCCAGTCGTCGGCGCTACCTTTCAGTTCCAACAACCTCTGTACTGCTATAATTCGGTAAGAATCATGTTCGCCTGTTAAAGGAAATGATGAAAGCCTTCTTAATATTTGTTGTCGCGTTCCAGGTATGGCGGACTGCCCCCAATCGCTATAGTCGACGGCTTCCTCGTGGTGGAGCTCGGCTTTCTGGAGGCTCTTCAGGAGTGCAGGCTTGAGAGTCTGCAGGAGCGTCTTCGGAGTCGTGCTCTGGTAGAGTGCCGCCACTTTCTGTCGCCATATCCAGGACAGACGGTTGTGAATGCATTAGGGTCCCTGTGAAAGTTTCTAACGTTTTCAGAATCCCCGGGCACGAGACATTCGATGAGGAGTGGGCAAAGAATATGTTTGCCTACATTCATGAAACTGAAGTGCCAAAGTGTGGCTGCAAAGGTTTTGCTGGTTCAAAGCGGGTGAAGGACGAGTTCGAGTTAGAGCTAGATGATGGTGAGTTTGTGTTCCCAGTTGACTGCTGCAAGGACCCAACTTCTCGGAGAGTTAACTGGTCTACCAACAAGGTGTGTCTTCATTCGCTGTTGTTAGTTTGATGTTCTTTATTTCTGCTGCAACTAAGTCATTGCATGACCTATGCAGAGAAAATGGGGCGGCCCCAGCTGCAGTGCCTAGCTGCCGAGGATTAATGAAAGCGGAGAGTCTCTACTTTTTTTTGGACATGATTATTTTGATTCCAAGGGATTTCTGAATCCCTCTCTGATTTTGAGTTCCTGCTAGCTACCTTGTTTTCCGGCTTAAGGCCCTTTTTTGAGAATATAAATCTAAGTTATTTGATGTTCAATCTGTGCAGTTACGTTTGAATTGCATGCCGACTCTTGTCTTGAATTCGGTTACATGAACATGCAATTGGTTCATGCACACAAACTGTTCTTACCTAATGTGTTCTGTCCAACGCAATCTTCCATCATTGGTGATTCTGGATACCATGGAATGTCTGTATGATCCCATATACACAATTTATTTCTACATTGGTATTTTAACACATACACAAATTATTTATACACTGGTGTTGCATAGAATACTTATAGAGTATTTATTCATATTGTATTTGTAGATTTGTACATGCAATATTTTATACATAGTACATAGAATAGTTATGGATAGCGTATTTATACATAGACAATTTATACATAACATATTTATACATAGAGCAGATGAACATAGAGATACATAGAGTATATATACATAGAGTATTTGTACATAGAGTATTTGTACATATATTAGTTATACATAGAGTATTTGTACATGGAGTATTTGTACATACATTAGTTATACATAGAGTATTTATACATTAGAGAATTTATACATAGAGTAGTTATGCGTAGAGTATATATATACATAGAGTATTTGTACATACATTAGTTATACATAGAGTAGTTATACATAGAGTTATTATGCATAGAGTGTCTATACAGAGTGTATTTGCCCATACAGAATTTATGCAGAGTAAATTTTCAATTCTATTTTCCAACACACCTTGACGCCCCAAACCATTTCCATTTTCACTTCCAATAGTATTTCCCAACACACCTAGGCAAGTTTTCCATTTCCAATTCCTTCCAACCAAGTTTCCTTTTCTTTCTCTCCCTCTTCCCTATTTCCAAGAGTGGTTTGACCCTAGCAAGACTCGTGCCATAGGCCTCCTCTTCAGTCAACACTGGCAGAGATGTTATGGTTGTGCCACTCCTCGTTCATACTTTCAAGTCTAGTGTCAAGCTGTCTCATCATCAGTTCTGTGGCTATGAGGAGGGTGGGATCCTTTGAGGTCCGCTCCATAACCCTAGCAACACAACATTCCAAAGATGCCCTAGCATCTTCCACTGTCAAGCCAACTTTTGGCGTGGGTTTAATGTCGTCCTCTAGACTAATTATGTCCACCTCGGTCCCTTCAAGGATATCAACATGGGTGTCACCAGATCTACATGGGCGCAAAAGCTCCATGCCACTACATGCATTTCCATGTTGGGACCCTAGAACTCTAAGGAGGTTCTTGTCCCTATACCTGTCCATCATTTGGATAACCTTCACCTGGTGTTTGCAAACATTCCCCTTGGTGCCCCATGGGCAATCAGAACTCGCCCGATTCCTATGTGCCCCATTGACAAAGTAGGGTTGGCGGTTCAGATCAAGAGTTTGGACGTAGGCCTCTCCTCCACCAAGGTCGATGAATGTGACTGCATCATCTAGAATTCACCTAGACCCTCGAATTGCCAACTCTGTAATTTGCTCTTGTGATGTGTTTATTACAAAACTAGCTTCCTTCAACCCCCTGTTGGCAAGCAAATGATACACTATGGAGGGTTAGTGCATACAAAAAGATGCAAATTTTAGTCAAGGATGCAAATTACCTAGAGTATGCCATGTGGGTCTCCACATCATGGACAAGCATGTGAAGTAGCCAATCTATCCTCCTGCCTTTTAGTTGGGACTTGGAAATTGCCTTGTGCCAAGCCTCTATTGCAGCATTGCTTTCTTGATTGGAATGGGGAAAGATTCTTGTGGCCAGGACCCAATCACAAATGTTGCGAGTCCACTCTTGACTCATGTAGGCAGCCAACTTTGGATATTGTGGGTACTTTCTCTTTAGGGTCTCCAACTTCCTCAAAGCCTCTTGTCTAACAGCCTCTTTATAATCATCCCCGTACTCATTGTTACCTGGGGGACACTTTGTTCCATACATTATTATTATTATTATTATTTTTTTTTGAAGTCAAGGATCTGTATATTCAAAAGATAAACGTTTCATACATACAGTTGAGCCCAGAGCTGCTACCACTTCTCTAATCCATGGATAGCAGTCCAAACTCTGAGCCTAGTACTCTTTGCCTCTCTCAACTTCTTCTCCGTAGGATACTACAGGAGAGAAGGACTTCTTGTTCCATACATTATCTCGCCCAACTCCTTAAACATTTGGTTTCTCAAATCTTTGTTCTTCACATTCTTTGTCAACTACTTCAACCAATCTCTCCTCACGTGCCAGATGCAAAGGTGGACACGTACGCTAGGGAAAACCTGTGGTGGAGAAAGTTGACACATATGGTCAAAATGGACCAAAATAAACCAAAACTCAAATGAGGATAACTAGGAAACATTGTTACCTTTTTTATTGCATATATTTAGGCATCACAAGAATCGGTGATAAAACATGAGGCCTTCCATGTCGAGTCGTGAAGTTCAACCCACACTTTCATGCCTTCTAGCTATCTAGCTATTGTCTCTTTCTTCTGGGTATTCGTGGCAATCCAAGCCAGTGGCATCCCATTGAAGTGGTCATCGAATCCAACGAGAGTGAAGAGGTAATATCTTCAATGTAAGTAGAAACACACCTTAGCTTTAGCAATGTTAATTTCCAAGGAACATTAAAAGGAGCAACCAAACCTCTTCTCGTTTGTCTTGTAGGTGGAGTCAAGACATATAGCCCTATCCTTTCCAAATCTCACCATGGCATCCTTTTGAATGGGAGTTATGACCCCAAGTTGAAAGATGTCACCTTGCTCATAGTGGAAGACACTATCTTGGTGCTGTTGCACCCACATATGGATGCTTGTTGCTTGGTCTTCATGCAACTTCCAAATAGTTCGAGCCACTAATTTATCAATATTGTAGATTTCATGCATCTTCAACATGTTGTCCCTGCAAAGCCCATCCAACTCAACTAGCTCCTTCTTCAAGTTCACCCTCTCTTGGTGGATGTTCATCACCATTCTAGGTGTTATATAATGCACTAGCTTTTGTTTGATCCATTCTTTCTTTTCAACCATGAGCCATGGTGCTAGCCTATACCTCAACCCTTTCTCGATAGGTAGTGCTTTACGGTGGCAGATTGCACCTTGCTGGTTCACATGATCCCATTTGTGGTAGGTAACTTGAATGTAATTGAGAAGAAGGTAGAGCTGTTTCAAAGTAAAATGACATTGACAACCCCTTCTAACACCCTCCCCCCTCTCAACCCTCTTCCTTCTTTGGCCTGGAGGGGGACGTCGATCCTCCACAACATGAGTGTTCTCAGATTTGTCGTCTGGCCCATAGGCATACCAATACCTTTGTTGCACAATGAAGGAATAAGACATGCTTTAAAATCCTTCTGTAATCCTCCAAACAAATAATCATAGGCTAGGGAAAGGAAATGCACACCTCTTCAAAGTCAGATATGAACCTTTGCCCAGTTTGGATAGCTCTTTATTCCTTTGAGAGCTTCTTATGCAGAAACTGCATGGTGCTTCCCCACTTTTTTGCTCCCCGGCAATGAAATCCCCAACCCATGAGGTGGGAATGTGGCACACCCACATCAGTTGAGTACCTTTCCCTTGCGGATCAGGACCCTGGTGCTCTAACATAATCCAGAGTAGTCGACTGTGGTCAAAATGCCCTTCTGCAGCGTCTGTTTGCCAAATGCATGCTTGCAGCTGTCACTAGAAATTATAACAGAGCTTGCCCCGCTGCAAGGAGATGGAATTGAGTTGTGCCAGGCACTCACCTCCTCAATCTTCTCGTCCAGGTCCATGCCGAGCTCCCTGCCACCGTCATCGAATAGAGGCAGGGCAAAATAAAACCAGGTGATTCCCCGGAATGGTATGAACAGCTGTACGCGGCTGGCGGGGTGGACTCACGACGACGCCATGTCCGTCGATCTGGTCCTTCGTATGCGGTCTCGATATTGTCACGTGTCGAACATGCAACTGAGTAGCTAGGGTGATTCTGTCGGGCAGAATTCCATCAAGGTGACTCTGGCTGGCAGAATTCCATCGGGGTGATTCCGCCAGGTGGAATCAGATTGTGGTGATTCCGCCGGGCGGAATCAGATTGTTGTGATTCCACAGGGGGAATCAGACTATGGTGATTCCGCCTGGCAGAATAAGATTGTGGTGATTCCTTCCCGCGAAAGTGCAATGGGGTGATTCCGTCCGATGGAATTCCAAAGTGGTGATTCCGTCTGGCGGAATTATCTGTCGGGCGGAATTCTTCACGTGGTGATTCCACCTGGCGGGATATCGCCGACAATATTTCGTCCCGTGGAATCTGTCCCAGATGATTCCGCGGGGGTGAATGCTAGAACGTGATTCCATCCGGCGGTATTAGGGCAGTGCGATTCCATCGCGTGGAATAACACTGGGGTCCGGCGGTATTCTGCCATTGTGATTCCGCGGGGAGGTATAAAATGGACGGACAGGATGCACTTTGTCAGATACGGATAACGGGCCTCCAGAATGGATCTCGTTCCCGGAGGGTCTTTGATTCTGGGGCGAGTACTCACCGCGACGGAATCACCAAAACCAAGGTAAAGCTATTTTCACCCGTCTTCAGCTGTTGATAATGCATAGGCTGCTCCTCAAAACGAAATGGGGCATTTCAATTATGATATACGTAAGATTATTTAAGAAGAAACGAGATTGCATGCCGAATTTCGTAGTTAGCATGCAATGTCTTGCTGTCAAAAATGCCATTACATGTCCTCTATGACAATGGACTCTTTCAACGCAGTGATAAGGGAAGCTGCATATTCCACTACACTTTTGAGTCACTCTATATCACATTGCAGCAGACGGCCTTACCCCTTCCAAAGTTAGATTTTCGATCAGACGGCCTTACCCCTTCCAAAGTTAGACTTTCGATCTAATGGCTTTATACCTGTCTATTGTTCATTATGCTAGAACACCTTGGTTAGAGAATAGTACACCGTAGCTGGAACAAATATGAGAATTTGCATCAAATAATAGTAACACATTGAACAACTGTCATTGCTATGTGCAGACACATAAGCTTTGATGTGAGAGCTTCTCATCTCATAATCTCAACTGTTGAGCTAAATAAGAAACGGACGAAAGAAGGAAAGGCTGCTTACCTGAATGTTGCAATAATACTACCAACTCCTACAATTATAGCATTACTTGTCTGCATAGTTCTCTATAACTCATTTGCTAACTTTCCACATCTGATAAGCACTCTTTCCAATTTTCAATTTTGTGTCGGGCATTTCCTTATCTCATGGCATATTAAACATACTTGATCTTGAACTATCATCTTCCAATATGTCTCTTCGCAAATGTGACTGCAATTAGTAGATGCATAATAGTCACTTTAACTGAGAATATATATTTTCTGAATTCTATTTAACAACTGCCTTTTGCTGCTAATAACCATTGGGATGGCAAAATGATGAGAACTGATGTTGCATGCGATGTATAACAATACAGATGAAGGATTTTAGAATACCCACTCATACATATTGTAGAAGACTATAGATGAGACCATAGATGGAAAACATGTCAGAGGCTCAACCAGAGGTGAACAGAGTCCTTGAATGGCTTTGCATACCTTCCAAATGGAGAGAACATGATATAGCTGTAATACAAAATAAAATAAAATTGCACAATGTACCAATAAGATGAAATTATGTTTAAAAGATACACTAGATAAAGTCTGAAGGAGTGCTCTGCATCTTGAAGAACCGCTTAAATAAAAAAGAATTAGCTATTCTTTTTTATCTACCTTACTAGAGAATCAGCAAGAACCATCTGCACACTTTGAGAGCGTTGCCATAAGATCCTTTATTTGCATGAGCTGGAAACAGAGGTTGCAAGCATGACAAAGATGTTATCCACTTACACAGAAACCTAATGTACTGAGCACTGGATTTGGATTCGGAATCCCAAGACCAGACATACACCAACCTGAATATTAGCAAAACGAAAAAAATATGCCATCCGCTTCTTCTGAATACTGGCTATTTGGGATTGAGGCAAACCGAAATTGAGTCTTGCAGATGCAACTAGCCCAAATCAGAGCTTGCAAATCCTCAAAATCATGGAAATATCGGATGCATATGTGGGAAGATGAATGCAAGCTGGGCACTTCCTGTTGTCCGCTCCTGCAAAAAATGAAATGTTTCAGCAAATAGCAAAATGCTCCTCCAAAAGCACAAACAGTGGCCATACCAAATGGAATCTACCGGACCATACCAAATGGAATCTACTGGAAGGAAGAGAGACGATAATGGGAGGCGGCTATGGGGTGCACCCTCGAACATGCAAAAAAATTAGAGTCTTAAGGCAAAAACATTGGAAGTTTTAAGAATGTCTCTTCACATTCTTGTGAAGTCCCCACCTATGTAATATGACATTTGACAAAGATTCCTCTCAAATTTTAAATTAAGAAAAATGCATTTAGAATCAGAAACTGAAGCTAGATTTATTGAAACCCATCTGGTTATTTTTCTTATGCTTGGTACGTCTAAGAAAAAATAACAAATGGATACTAACTAGAGGCTGGCTTACTGAAAAATATCTATTGGACTATCACCATAACAAAATTGGAAGTTGTTGATGTAAAACTCCGTTAAGGCAGAAACCAATTCCAACGTAGCGATTTTGTCTTGAATCTCCTAATATTTTGCCTATTATAATACATGTTCCCAATGCTTTTATAAACGGAGGTCAGGCCTAGTGGTGCCAACTCCAAGCTGCTTTCTCAACCCGATCCTTTTTGTTAGTAGAACAGTTAAAGTGGCGTTTAAAACAATTGAAGTGGCTTTCACAACATACTCCTTGTTGTGTAAACAACATTATGCTTACTTCACCTTACAATGTATGACTTTGGAGAATGGTGCATTTAACGTCTATCCCCACATAAAGACCTTAGCATTCCTATCACCATAACCCCTACTTTTGGGTTGCATAACCAGAAGTACCTCCACGATGTGCATGCTGAATACACTTGTCAAATCACTTGGCATGGTCAATATCTAAACGTTACAAGGTTCATGATTACAATTCAGAAGCCAAAGAACATAAGATAGTTTACAAGGCAACAATTATCCATTGCATTACAAAAAATTCACTTGAATTCATCAGGATGAGCTAAAAAATTTCTATCAATAACGTAATCAATCACCAACATATGGTTGATCTTATCCTATAGTGGTCCAGGCTCTGGCTAGAATGAAATAACTAGTAATTTCCAGAACATATCTTCTATCATTTTTTGTCTTTACTTTGCTATATCCAAGATGCGGCATGGTGCTGGATTACAATGCTTGACCCCATGTGATTTTTGTCTGCAAAACTCTTCTGCTAGACAAAGCCCATGACAAATTTTGCTCCAATGGGCAGACACAGTAGAGGCAAACTGAAATACAATATCTGGGAAAACATGGTACCTAGAAGTATGCCAAAATCTAGAGATGGCATAGGAAGGCCACCATTACTACACTATAGAAAAACTCAAGAGTTGTGGATTTGCAGGACATAATGGAATTTGTGACAATGCATGATGCAAAGTTTGCAAGGTGGTTGTGGCGATATAAGAGCAGAACATGTGATATCAAGGATGGGGAATACTGAAGAAAATTGTGCATTAGTAATCATTCATGAAAAATAAACTATTTCAGTTTAGCTGTTGAACACCTCAGAAAGGAAAACTTGCCAAAAATACTCCAGTCGTACCGACCTGGCCGCAACCTGGACTATCCGCGACCGATTAGCCGGTTCCCAGAGTGGCTGCCCAGCAACAGGGGCCACCAACAGTTTACAGCCTATAATACGTTTGGACGGTTATTGGCATATTCTGGGCATATATTGGCATATACCTGGAATACGCCACAAACCCACATGGACGACGGCTTGCCCCTCATAGAAGACAAAAGTCACAAGCATCTGAAAATTGTTTGGCTAACACACTGCCGTGGAAGAGAATGAGACTATGCTCTTTGATCTAGGATTTAAACATTAAGGAAAAATAGATGATACTTTGATGTTTTTCTTGGAATTGGAATAATGCACAACTAAGGTAGAGAGTCATAAGACAATAAAATCACATTAGAATAAGAAGGAATGCCCTAACCTCCACACAAATTACTTGGATAATCCACGCGCATTTAAATAGGAGATAGATAGTTGTTTTAACGCCACGCCACTAGGCAACCCTCTATTTAAATGACTTTTTTCATTGCCGAAGTAACATTACGGTGCAATGTGCCAAACAAAGATTTTTTGCCATTCTATGCTCTTTAGTGCATGTGCTGTGTGCTGGGTTATATCATTGTGGATGGATAATTGATATTTTCCTCGGCTTCCATAGCTTCATGAGCAGTTCTCAAATAGTTGGCTTTCACGGACATGTCTATTACAAGGACATAAACCTCGATCTCCTTTCAGGCATTTATTTTTATCAAAGAGTGGGAGTAGATGGAGCATTGAGAAATGATTTATGGATTTCTTGAGAAATACTTCAGATTCTTCACCGTCAATAGAATTGGACTGAGTTGCTGGTTTCTTGAAGATTTTCAGAAGGTTACAATTGGAAATGGTTGCAACACTATCAATTGTAAATTGAGTTGCACAATTGGCAATTTAAGGTTTTAGATGCTACCATTTGTGCTGAGATATTTATTATGTTGAGCTGAGAGTAATAAAAACTTCTTACTAAAAATTCATAGGGACTTGCTTGTTCCTTGCTCAATAGTTAACCAAGTAGGCATTCAGACGAGTACAGCTAAATTATCTCTTTCCTTCCAGCAAAGTACTCCCCAAATCAGTATACGTCTCCATAAACACACGAAGGAGGCAAGGTCCTAAATTTTAAGATTTTCCCATCTAGAAACAGACCCTTAAATTGACAGTAAATAAAAGCTTACTCTTGCCATTGTTAAACATGTTCCAAAAAAGCAAGGGCTTTGCTCTTGCCCTTGTAAAAAACACCCAAGCTTAGTGAATTGAACAAGAACAGCACTCATAAATTAGTTCGTCTTTTCTCCTCCTTTTTCCGATGAGGTAGTATGAAGAAGAATGGAAAGCTCCATTAGGCACAGCAAATAGCGATGAAGCAGTTCAACCCCATTATACGCTTTGTTCTGTTGCATCACCACTATCCTTTTATTAATCAAAAATCCTGCTTCGTCATTCTGACTACACTCATCCCATTTATACATTTCTGACATAATGAAAATAAATTAATTGTTACAATCTTGTCAAGATTGTAAGGGTATGACAGAGTTGTAATGTTCACCCAGGCCAAAAGCATGTCGATGATAGCACACAGTTATGGTGGAATTTCCAGGAGCTTGGTACTCTTTCCCCATCTCCACCGGAGGCAAGTCCTTGGAGATAACTCTTATATGGCGTTTTAGCGCATGAGCTAGAGCTTCCAGTTCAAGTTGTCCACCCCAGGCTGTTGAAGTTTCCGTCTTATTGCAATAATCCTCAAAATTTTGGCGATGATTCTCATCTTCAAGATCCAAGTCATCTCCTGCAATAAATGGCATGAAAAAATCTGCATTTTCTCGCATGTAAGTAGCAGCCAGACTTCTTAGTTGCTTGTAGGAATAGGCTGGTCTAGAAGATTTCAACTGATCTTCCACAGCTCGGTACATACAGTGTCCATCAGGTTTTATTTCCTTCATTTCTAATCCCATGGTCTTAAGCTTTTGCTTAATGTCTGCATCCTCTATTGAGCGCTGGCTTCCATCCATGCCATCCTGTTCTTCTTGAATTCTTTGTTCCCTCTCCGCCTCTTTCTGTGCTTTCTTATCCCGCCGCTTCTGGCCCTTGGAGACCTTTTCAGATTGACCTGAAGTTGTAATTCCAGCAATAGCCCTCACTAAACCATCTAACGAATCTGATGACTCCCCTTGCACAAACCCTAATGATGCTAGCTCATCAGCATGACGAGCTTTCATGTCAGAGCTTAATTTAGCTATTTCTTCTTCTACCAACTTCTTCTTAGCTTTCTGTTCTGCTTTGCTTCCTTTGGCAGCATTCCTTTTTAACTCTATCTCTTTGTTTTGAAGCTGTTTGATCTCTAACCTAAAACAAATATCCAAAAAAATACCAAATCTCGAATTGAGAAACAAATAGCATTCAAAAAACCACAGGGATACATTCCTGACAATGTCCTGAACTATAAAGGACGAGGGAAAAAAAAATCGAAAGAAAGGTTAGGAGGGCTCACTGGTGACGAGAGAGCATGGATGAACGATTTTCGTGCAGTTGCAGTCCGTTGGAAGCAGCCTCCGGTTCGGCCATCGCCGGAACTCGAATTATCCACACCCAGTCAATCCTCCAAAACCTAATCGGATAGAGGCCGTATATATACATTTAGGTATAGAGTATGTAATGGATGCCACGTATATGACACGTCTTTAACCATCCATGGCACATGGCACGATGTTAAAGGTTGCTTTAGAGCGGGTTCACGTGGAACAGGGTCGGAGAGGGTCCATGTTATACCCTTTGCAAATTGGTGATGGTCGGCGATGGTGGGCATAAAAGGGCATGGCATTTTACATGACAGTGAAGGCTTACAAGAAATAGGATCCCACAAACATTTCTTTGGCTATTAGCTTTCAACGTTTAATATGCATTACCTTCGCAATAATGGATTTGTCTCTTCAACATAATGCATTACCTGCGTAATAATGGATTTGTGTTAGTTTGAATATTGTAAAAAAGATTAATATGCCTTGTGTTCCGATGCCTATAATATTCTCATAAGTTAAATATGTGAATTATTTTAGAAATACATCCAATTTCAAGTGTAATGTTTGTTCTAATTTGGGGGTTAGGGAAGGGAGCTTAATTTAATGCGTAGTTCTCACCTAGAATACATTCTAGTATCCTATTGATTTATATTCTAACAAAAGATATTAGGATAACATTTGTTATCGTATTTTCTCCTACCGAAGGAATGTTGGAGGAATGCATTAACTAGTTAATGGCCAATGGCTTAAATAACATTTGAAATGGTGAATACCTTGTAAAAAGGGGTATGACCAACAATCATATTTTCTAGCTTTAGTCGTTCTTCGGTTCTTTTTAAAGGAGAACCATCGAGATTTTTTCAGGTGGGACGTGGCATTCGCCAGGGCTGTCCTTTGGCACCGCTGCTTTCTACAATTGTGGCAGAGATTCTTTCTCAGGTATTCTCTCTTGCAGTGCAGGAAGGCATCCTGCATGGTCTTCCCATAAATAATGGTTCGCAAGAGATTTGTAATCAGTACGCAAATGACACTTTCTTATTCTTAATGGCTGATGAGCAGAATTTGCAGAATGCCATTTCCTTGTTGGACAGTTTCTCTTTGGATTCAGGCATCTTTGTGGGATGGTAAAAGTGTACTGCCTTGTGGGCCCTAGACTCTCCAGTGCCGTCTTCTGTTGTTGCATTTCCATGGAAGGTTCTTCCTCATGGGAAGGCAACTAGGCTTCTAGGCATTCCAGTTGGTATACACCTCTCATCTGGAGACGCGCGGGATATTATTATTAAGGGGTTGGAAAGGCACTTATTCTGGTGGTCCACTGCTAAGTTATCCATGGCTGGTCGTGTAACTGTGGCAAAATCAGTTCTGAGTGGTACACATGTCTACATGGCATCCATCTTGCTGGCACCGCAGACAAAGATGCAGCTCATTGTCCGTACTGTCAGGAACTTTATCTGGGGTGGCACTGAAGAAGGAGCTGATGTTAAAATTAGTTGGGTGAAGTGCATTATGCCTAAACTTTGTGGGGGACTGGGGATGATTCACTTTCTTCTCCAGAGCAAGGTGTTAATTTTTAAGTTCATATGGCGGATTCTAAATAATGCTGATAATTCTCCAGGTCTACGTCTCATTCACCAGTCTTTACAGATGTGCATTTCCTTTGGCTCTCCATCCATTAAGCCATTCTATCTTTGGACAATTTGTGTGACAGTCACCCAAAGGGATCCACTAACAACTGGGTGACTGTTGTCCCCTGGTCTCTTCTGTCCATCCATTGACCCAACATCGGTGGCGAGCAGCGGGTGTGCTCATGGTATCTGCATGGTATAATGAGACAAGATTGTTGACGTGGAATGAGTTCAAATTGAAGTTCCTCTTCCTTCGTTGGGAACGTGGCATTTGGGAAAAAGTAGCTGCTATACTTCCTCCACATCCACAAGTCGTGGCTCCTCAGCTCTGGGTGGTTCATGGCAGTGTTAAGGAGGAGCAGCTGGTGCACTCGATGTATGTGGTCCTGCTTCATCCTGAAGTGTTGCCTCCATCGCCAAAGTGGCCTTTAGTTATCCCTGAGCCTCAGCGGAAAGCAGTCTGGCAATAGGTATGGGATAAATTGCTCCATCCTAAGCTATCTATTTTATGGTGGCAGATCATTCATGGATGCGTGCGGGTAAACACTGTTGTTCATCGATTTCGTCCAGAAGTCTCTGTGATCTGCCCTCTTTGCATGCAGAGGAATGAGACAATTGAGCACTACGTTTTCTTGTGTCACCATGTTCGACTTGCTTGGCAGTGGTTTTTGAGCCTTTTCCATTGTGACTTGAATAGTCATCAGGTCCTATTGTCAGTCTACCCTAGTTCTTGGGACAAGTTGGCAAAAAAAGGCTTTCCACTTAGCATCTGCTTGGATCATCTGGTCCATCTGGAAGAGACAAAATCTCCTCATCTTCAAGGGATAGGTCTTTTCAGATACGCAAGTGCTTAACGATGCTCGTAGTCGCATTGTAAAGGCGTACAAGTGTTCTTCCTTAAAGGATGACGTCAAGAGTGTCATTTGGGAGCGATATCTTTAGATTCAGACTTACTCATAGCAAGCAGTTGTGCTCGTGGTGATATATATTCTCTGCTTTTCTATGTTATATATGTGGTGGGTAGTGTTACTCTAGTGGACATCTTCTCCACTGGGTTTTGAGTCCCTCATGTACTCTTTGTATTCTTTTGAGTAATAAAGATCCACGTTCATCAAAAAAAAAAAAAAAAAAAAAAAAATCTAGCTTTAGTGATTTTGCCTTGTGTTCAAGTCTCTCTAGGGACACTTAAGGGACTATCATATGTCCCTACAGGATGCTGTCATGTGGTATGACGTGAAAAGTACTATCTGTATCTACTTTGTTAATTTGGAAATTTCCGGTATGGTCCAAAAACTTTTTTGGAATTTTTCTAACACGATTTCGTAAGGTTTTAAGGAGTTTTAGATGCCGGAAAAAACTCCGGCTATCCAAAAATTGAGAAGAATTAATTTCTCTATGATTTTTTAGGGTGGGCCTTGTCCTCCGTAGAAATTTATATTCGGGATAAGATATAGGTAAAGATACGGATTTCCAATTTTCAAGGTCAGATATGGCACCGGTACACCATCGCCGCACATCGCCAGATCTGGATGCTCTACAAACTGTCGACATCGATGTATTTCTTGGAGCAAGCATGGTCGCTTCCGGCCAGATAACGAAACACCCTTTTTTTGTGATTTAACGTCCAGGTCTGCCGACGTCGATGTATTTCTTGGAGCAAGCATGGTCGCTTCCGGCCAGATAACGAAATGACTTTTTTTTTGTGATTTAACGTCCAGGCGTGCTTAAGGAGATCAAGCAACTTAGGGTGATGCCAGAACGAGCCTTGCATTTTTGAACTTTGGCATATTTTACTGTAGTAAGTCTCTTTCTCCTCTTTTTTTCTTTCAAGATGAGATCCATTAACATATACTGTGGTTTTTATCACATTCACGCATTTCATTTGCTTTTACATTTAGCATTTTTAATTTCGGTTGTTTTCCTCACCTTTGCATGGCTTTTACTCTTTTGCAGATCGATCCATGTAATTGGAGCTGCAAGGGCATCAGGAGGCGACAAATTCAGAAGGTACTCTTATTTCTAATTGAATTTCATTCTGTATTACATGAAAAAAATCTGAGAGAAAACATTTGAGATGATTTTGCATTTCAGGTTTAGCTTGAGATAGACCGATTTTGTAAACGACAGCTTAGAATCATTTTTCTTTCCATGTTGGGTTAAAACATCAAGACCACAAAATAGAGCTCAACAAGGTAAGCATTATCATCCTCTAGGTTGGTTCCCCCTTTTACAATTACTCCTGTTAAACTATTGATTTAATTATTTTCCATGCTATGATTCATATCTTTAAATTTCTTGAGAGGAACCCTGAGTTAGCATCTTTCATTTGTCACGTATTTTCCTTTCCATGGTACTCTTTTCAAGGTTCTTTTGGAGTTGTTAACAATACCATAGAGGTAAATTCTAGAGATTTGTTCCATCTTGAATTCTATCAGTGTTTGATACCTATAACTACTTGGAAGACGTTTGTTTGAAACCTTATTTTAAACTCCATCAAAAGGATAAGCACCAATTAGGCAGTTGGTACACAGTGAAGTTGCTTACACACAATAATGGAAGTTATTATGGTGACATTCTAGATATAGGTAGGCAGTCTTAGTTATGAACTTTCTGGGCTATAGAATATGCAGTTCCAACATATATCGAGCTGAAAACAGAGGTACCTTAGATTGAGAGAGAGCCTCGTTGTCTAATATTTGTTGCATTTTGATCCTCCAGTAGATTATTGGAGCGAGTCTGACTTTTTCTTCCTGTTATAAGCAACATTATAAGCAACAGCTATAATAAAGTCCCGCTCCAAGAGCTGGGCCTTTTAGCTGGACACATTTCGGATACATCTTCTATTCTATTCTATTTTCAAAAATGAAATGTGAGGCAGTAGTGGGAAGAATTATGGATCTGCCTCTGCCATAGCCAAGTTTTGTTATTTTATCCATTGTATATATGTTATATGGCTTGCTATATTTTTGTGGCCATATTGCCAGTTGCTTGCATTGTGTAACCAATGCCTGTCAAAGATGCTGGCTGTCTACTATCTATTTGCATTTAATGGCAGCCTGCTATTGTGCATATTGTGCATGAAGACAATTTATATATACATGTTAATGGGATCTCTTCTGCCTACTTCTAGCAAGCCTTACATATATCACACTCTTCATTTTGTTCCTTTCGAAGTGGAAATAATGAAATGTTACTGCCATAACGATGGAGAGAATCTGCCCTTTATATTCTCAGGTTTGGTATGTACAGTGGGAGATCAAAAAATGCAGGAAACACGCATTTTTTTCTCTCATTGCTTTTGCCTCTTCATAATGGCTATTGCATGATGTAGATCGACATGCAGATCTGAAACATCTATTCAGAGCAAGAAAAGACTTTAATTGCAGCGAAGTTACCCCTTCTATTTCTGTTTTTCTGTTGCGCAGTTTATAATGCTATAAATTTTAGCTTTCCTCTTAGTAGATTGAAGATAATTAAGTGTCTGGCCATCATTTTCTTGCAATTGATTTCTACATTTGTCTACTGCAAGGCATATGGACATGGCTATGATTTGCACAAAGTTTTTGTGTCTTGATGGGGTATAGCCTCATTGTATGTATGTTACATGGATTGCTATATTTTTGTGGCCATATTGCCAGTTGGTTGCATTATGTAACCAATGCCTGTCAGAGATGCTGGCTGTCTACTGTCTATTTGCATTTATTGGCAGGCTGCTATTGTGCATATTGTGCATGAAGACAATTTATATACATGTTAATGGGATCTCTTCTGCCTGCTTCTAGCAAGCCTTACATATATCAGACTCTTCATTTTGTTCCTTTCGAAGTGAAAATAATGAAATGTTACTGTCCTAACAATGGAGAGAATCTGCCCTCCATATTCTCACGTTTGGTATGTAAAGTGGGAGACTAAATTGCTGTGAAAAGACCAAGAAAAGACTTTAATTACTGTGAAGTTACCCCTTCTATTTCTGTTTTTCTGTTGCGTGGTTTATAGTGCTATAAATTTTAGCTTTTCTCTTAGTAGATTGAAGATAACTAAGTGTCTGGCCATCATTTTCTTGCAATTGATTTCAACATTTGTCTCCTGCAGGGCATATGGTTTGGTGGCCCCGTTGGCGAATTGGTACATAAATGGCTATGATTTGCACAGAGTTTTTATGTCTTGATGGGGTATAGCCTCATTTGTTAAGGTGCAGCCTTGCAGGTAGGCTGCTAACCCCAGCATGTAGTTGTGAAAAGAAGATAGATGTGAGCAGATTATGCTATTTGGGTGGATAGTCTGCCATGCAGAAATTGGTCTATCAGACCACAACAACTGACCATTACTATTTTTGCAGACCATGTTAATGCCGAATGACTTTATAATTTTTTTAATCTATCATGGCAATTTAACACTTTTAACACAACAACCTTGAGTCACTATTCTGACTTTTAGTTCCTATTGGCAGAGGGTAGACACATGAATGCAATGGAGCTGGGGCTTACAGAAGGTTCGAATTACAGAAGCTGTATACGTTCTAAGCTCTATTTGCTTAACCAAAGTGGTCGCAGTTGTGGCAGATGGTCACAAAGAATACGTAGTACTGCAGATATGATTTGTTGAAGATGTCCACCGTTTGTACCCCTAATGTCAATGCCATTTGTCTGCTATAGATCTCTCCTACTGTCCGTTCTCTGCCTCTTAAACATTTGAAAGAGAGTAACCCTTTAAGAAAATGTTTGATGCCTTTCTTTTAAAATGATTTCCTGCCTTAAGAAAAAGGTCAATGCCTTTTCCTTCGATTTTACTCAAAATAGCTATAAAGGCTTTTGCCTTTTAAACATCCCTTTTAAATTCCAAGATCCGTATCTAATATTAATCACTAGCTTATCTTAGTGATGGATATTTTTAGCTTAGAATTTCAATATAAGGCTTTGACATCAACATTTGTAGCTTATCTTAGTGATGGATATTTTTAGCTTAGAATTTCAATATAAGGCTTTGACATCAACATTTGTAACTTTCTTTCTCCTTCTCTTGCTCTCCATAACGACTCTCCCGAGCACCACCATATCAAATAGCTTACTTTTGAAGTTTGCAGGTGTTCAAGTATTTTTTTTGCCCTAATGGAATTCACATCCCTCTATATCAGATAGCTTGCTTTTGAAGTTTGCAGATGTTCAAGTATTCTTTTGCCCTAATGGAATTCACATCCCTCTATTTCTTTAGCTCTTTGGGAACTACCTTCCCTAAAAGACTTAATCAAGCTTTTCAGTAATTACCTTTTCATGTGCAGAAGCCCTCTACGACCCGAGAGCAAAGTGGCTTAAATCATACTTCGAAGTCATGCTTTCACAATTAACTCAAATTGCATCTATAGGCTGCTCAACTTCAAGACGATAAGTATCAATTTTTACAGTGCTCATTGACTGGACTATGCATATAAAGAATGGTCTATTATTTTGCAGTTCTTCAATAATACTTCAGAAGATGTGGAGTGCAACTATGGAATTAGTAGAGCAACTCTATTTTTGTTCTTTACACCCCTTTATTTCATTTAAGTTGTGCAGGTTGCTCTAAAGTTATTTATCTTTGTCACTTCCAATGTATATCCTTTGTTTCCGCGTTTGTTTGTTGGAATAGAATTGTCTCCTTAGCAAATTCAATGCATACATCATGGATCTTCCTTTTAATGTTTATAATTTAGCATAGGGATCCAGCTTGGGTAATTTGATGTAACACATGTTTAAAAACTTCAAAGAGTTTTCAGTGCATCAAATGAGCATGTTCAAATTGGAGAAGGCAAAAAATTTACCAAACATTTATGGAACCCAACATGACATAATGAAGCTCCTCCATATATCTTTATGCATTGCAATCATTTCTTTGTTTTTTTTTTTGTTTAATCGCATTGGTCTCCACTCTCTCGATAAAAACTACACATTATTCTAGGTTAGTACTTGGCCCACAACTTTTTATGCTTGCATTGTTGGACACCTCTGCGTTGTACAACTCTACCCCTCAACCTTAACAAAGTTTTGCTAAGAGAACAGGGTGGATACACTTCTAGATGCTACAAAATACACTTATAAATATCCTAAATGTTGCATGTGCACTCCTCCAATTGAGTATATCCATCATCAACGTCTATCCTTCCAAAAATGATAGGAGGATGCATAGCAAGTACATCCACAAAAACTCATTGATTACCATGTACGTAACCACATAAAGGCACAATAACTCATCAACTGGTGCATAGATCACATTCACATATGCTCTCAAATTTGACTATTAATTCATCTCAATGTACATTCAAGTTCAATGTTACGCTGTGAGTATTTTTACTTGGTCCAACATAATATAATCAAGTTTAAACCCGAAATACCACATACACAAAATCCATATAATGAACTTTATGTGAATGACCTCTTTAAAAGTTCCTCTATTTACCCTTGCCCCTCCAAGCCACATTACTTATTCTAGCTAGCAATTAAACAATCACCACATCAAATTGTTACTAGGCCCGGCAACGCCGGGCACCATAACTAGTATATCTTAGTTTAAAGAATTATTAAATTTTGTAAGAGAGACACTTTAAGGCAAAAGCTAATGATTGTCAAGCACTATTTGGAAAAGGTGATTACCACATAAACAGGATTGCCAAAATGGATGGCATAGAACCATCACAAAATGACATCGATTGGTCATGTCCCCATGTGATGTTGATTTGTGTTCCACCTTGCTATTTCTCTGCTCTTCCTCCAACCTCACTATGGTGGATTCCATTTGAATACACCTTCTAATGGATCAAATCCACCGAAATCTTCATCGATTAAGTAAACTATTTGTGCTTCTTACCCTCTTTCTTCTGAACCCTATTCCATCTTTTAGAACTTGCCCCTCAAGTTTTATAGCAGAGATTAAATCTCAGCCATTGGTTGCGCAATGGTGTTATCCACCAGTAACACATACGGCGCCTAAACACCTAGTTTGTTATGCCAAATGGCCATAAACACCTAGCTTATTGTGCAAATTACCATAAATCACCACAATACCATTATAAAGCTCTCGAGGCCAGTTTGTTAAGGCTGACAACACCTTAGAACTCGGGTGTTTATGCCCTACTATAACAATCTCCTCCCCCCTGGCGCCGATTTCTATATAGAACATCACACCCTCATTCCAGGGTGCTATCCCTCTCTTCATGCATCATGTTCGTTATTTTTCCAATTTATGAGCCTAAGTTCATCATCGAATGTTATGAACCAAAACTTTTTGTCCAAAAAAACTTCGATTCATATTCACAACCATCACAGTACACAGAACAAGTATCCTCCCACGAGACTATATATATGAAAGCCACGTATACAGATAACAAGATGATAATACAAGATAATTATATACACACGTAGTCCCGCCAGCTATCAAATAGCCTGCACATACTTCCATGTCTTAGTAACATGCATAAGAGTTATCCCCAGTAGAGTCAACATGAAGCCATAACTGACTAACTACAAGAACACATATATAGAATCCACCACAGAATCTGCCACACATATGCTCCCCACCATATCTAGGCAGTACGTCATCTAGAAGCCTCGCGCTGGTGGATCCAGTGTAAGGGAGAAACTGCAAGCATCAGAAGAACCTAGGCTACTAGACTGTCGACTACATCTACCACCGTCCCATACCAGCGATAGATTTCATCTCACTAGCACCGTAGTTCCTATTGACATAAGCCACAATCATCTACATCCATATACCATGCATAAAACTCTCTTGGATAAGCACTCACCATACTTACCCTAATATCACGAAGACACTATAACAGTGAAGCACAACTCCACAATGGATGTCTTGCTTTTACTGGACTGTTGATAGATATATAATATTATCCTATACCAATGCCATACACTTATCTCACCACCACTCACAAGAATCCGTTACGATAAGCTTAGCTTATCTACACAGAAGGAATAAGTAATCAAGAAGACCCTGGCCTTGCCATAGCTCGGCTTTCATGCTAATTCATAGCACTAGCCATAGCTGATATTGGCACCTTTAAGTGCAGTAGTCCCTAGCTTAAGAATTACCTCAAATTAAATCTGCAAATAAAAACATTTATAGAATGGAGTTTCTTGGCGCACGATACGCCGCTTGCGGCTAGGGCAACACTAGAGAAGGGAGGCCACCCTCTTTCTCTCTTGATTTGGCACTGCTGTTGTGTTTCTTGTATAATTTTGACCACTTACAGGCGCTAGATAGGGTCTCTTGCCATAGTTATCGGATCTGCACATTTCAAGATTGCCAGATTATCCATTTCTTGAAGCTTTCTTCAGGGCGGCGTACTTTAGGGCATGCAAGTAATCCACTAACGTGGTCTTTCTGCTCTAATGCTTGAGAACCATTATGATTCTTGCAAGCACAGAAGATCTTGGCAAGAGCATTCTTGTTTCATTCTTTCTGAGTAAGTAAGAATACATCGAAAAGGCACATGGTCTATAGGGTGGAGCAGATTTCTGTACAGCCTTAGAGAAAAGAGAGTTTCAGTTTTGTTGGTTTTCTGTAATCTATAATTTATTCCAGGTTCCTTAAATGGATGTTTGATTCCCTCCCTATTGCTCTTTCTTGCGAGCAGAAAGATATGAGGATGACTCCTTGAAAAGAACACAGTAGTTTGATTCTAATTTACAGATACCTCAACCGGATATGGAATAATATATGGAATTGCCAGAAATTGCCGAGCTAGGAATTTTCTGGGCGGGGTGACGCTTATATATTTTGAGCCAGGCGCTAAACAGGTTGTATGTTAGATTGGCGAATATTTGAAATTTCCTAGCAACTTGATTGCGTTTTCAATTAGCTATGATTAAAGAAGCCTTTCAAGTTCTGAAGCTTGAATATAATTTGGTACTGATGCCAAATTTTTCTTCATACCAATCCACTGGATATGGTTTGCTTAAATAGACAAATACTGCTACATTTGAGCTGTGTGCTAAGATCAGTACTGATGCCTGAATTCCATTTTATTTGGCTGCTCTCATATAGAAGAGGTGGTGTCTGGTGGTTGGGCTAAGTTGTCTAACCAATTCAGATTGATTGCTACATATTCCAACAATGCAGCACTTCTTATGGATTTCATATATTATTCTATGTACTGGCTGATCAATTTGCAGGTTTAATCAAATTTCAGAAGTATTGGCAGCTTCTTTGTGAAGTGTGGCAAATTGCACATTTTACTATGTATTTCCTTTTCTCTTCATCTCTATTTTTGCAACAGGTGTTTATGATCATTCAAGAATTTAACTGCAGCTTTTGGAAAGCATGTTCTTGACTCCTATGGTATTTTGGATGAGAAGATGTTGATTTTAATCCTATAGTATCAGCTGGACAGAAGAAGAAGTTGAGTGAGGCTACAGGTATAGAAGTTCAGTTATGATATTTGATCCATATGGGATATTTTAAAACATTATATTTATCTGATCCAAGAGGGATCTTCATGATTTAATATTTCCTACTTGATAAATATACAATCTTTCTTTTAAAAGAACAAAAAAATTTAAATCTATGAAGGGTTTACAAGAAGGCATTTAATGAAGGCAAACCCTCCTTGGTTTCATAAGACATTTTCACAAAAGTTCTAAAAGAGCTTCCATAATTTAATAGGTAAAGAATTTTAAGCCTGCTCTCTTGCAAGGGCTACCACTATGGCACTGCCACCCACAGGGCTCAGCCAATTTTGTGGCTCACCTGAAATGGGAGTGCTCTCTGCTTCTTCAGCGACAATCTTTGTATGATGTGCCTCTCGATTTTCCTTTCCTTAATTTCGGCTTCTTTCTGCAACCTTCCGGCCTGCCCAGATTCTGCCGCCCCATCCTAATTGATGGGAATATCTTATCCACGTGGCGATATCTTAGCGGTCAAGTGGGTTTGCCGGAAGACCATCCGGCGGCCTGCTAGCCAAAATCGGCATCTCCCACTGCCTTCCTATCCGCAGCTGATGCCACAAGCGGTGCAAGGGTGCTCACCCTTTGGTTAATGAAATAATCTTAAAGGTTTATTCGTCCTCTTTAAACATTAACCATTAGAATAATGCTTTAACATGATGTATATGCCTCTAGGCATTAAATATGTATTCATCCCTAGTCTAAGAATTCCAAGGTGCACCATACTTAGAACTAGAGATGGTCTGCAAAATTGGGCGTAACATCCCCCTCATTCTTGTCCCCAAGAATTAGCTCCAGACCATTGAGCTATTACATCCGAATATTGAGTCATGAAACGACGACTCTCCCACATCGCCTCTGTGACAGATCTATATTTCCATTTTAACAGAAATTCCATCTGGACTCTCTGGCAGATCTGCATTATCCAAGAATTCAATATTCTCAAGGGTAGGAATTCTATCCAACTCCGCCATGTGTTCCTCAGAAGGCACAACATTCACAGCCTTTCCCATAACTGGTCGCAACTAGCGCACATGAAAAACTGAATGAATGTCCACATTCGGTGGCAGTTGCAACTTGAAGGCAACATCGTTATATTTTTCAAAATCTTGTAAGGACCATTGTGTCTTGGGGAGATTCAAATTGGCAGGAAAGATCACACAAAGATACACCATCTGACCTTTATGTACCTTGATTGGGGCACTAGACAAATTGGCATGCGGCCTTGCCCAATCTCAGGCGTATCTCATATGCAATTGAGAGAAACCAAGTGTCACATCCATGCCTTCAAGCATATTTATTGTAGCATCAGTTTTCAGCCCATCAAAACCAAGCAATACTATTTCTCGCAAATATAGCCACAAATAGGCTACTTTTGATGCTCTTTTGGTACCCATTATTGTAAACAAACTCCAAAATTGACAAATAGTCCTCCCATTTGGATTATTGAGTGACCACATAAGATCTCAACATATCCTCCATAATTTGGTTCACTCTTTCAGCTTGCCCATCCATCTCCGAGTGATCTCCACTAGAGGACTGAAGAGTGCATTTCAATGCAGAGAACAATTCCTGCCAGAAATTCCAAATGAATTTCAGTTACAATCGTTTTGGGTAAACCAAAAATAGGAAATACATGTTGCATATAAGCCTTCGCCATTGCCAAACCATCAGCATTCTTTGTTAGAGGTATAAAACGTGCATACTTTGTCAATCTATCCACAATGACAAGTATTTGGGTGTAATGATGCACACTACGAGGCAAGTTCATGTAATCGAGCACATCGAAGACCAGGTAAGTTAATATTAGCTTATGTCTCCTTTGTTGGATATTGCAGGTGGGTAAGTAACATCTCCACGGTGATTTTTAGGGTTTTTCTTAAACCCATGGCAGCGGCTTGCGTTAGGTCGATAGCCCGTTTCAGCAGATCGGCAATTCGTGTAGCTAAACCAAGCTTTTCAGCGCCCAAGGCTTCTAGCGGACCAGTCTGCCCTCCGGTCGCACGAAGGTGAGTATGATTGAATCTTATGGACAATTTCTCGTTATATGGCTTAATAATTCGACACTTCATTGGTTATTTTTATTGTTAGGGAGGTTCTGTGTTCGCTATCCCTCTTCCCCCTACACAGTAATATGGCGGACACCTACCTGGTTTCAAAGCTTAGTACGGGAAACCATAATTCTCCAGGTAACCTCTTGAAATGAAAGAAACGATTTCTGGTCACAAGGCCTACCTTTTGAATATGTAATGTCAAAATTTTTCTGAATAATGTTTTGCCATTGTCGAGAAAATGCATGTCATATTTATAGTGATTGCAGGTCATTCCCATGGATGCCCTTGGATTAATTTAGATCTGATCTACCATATTTAAAACTCAGGACTCCAGATTATTTCATTGGCTGTTTGACTTGTCTACAATGCAACTACGTGTTCTGTGATCTGCTCCTACATACCATAAATGGCACTTCATAGTTTTCTTTTTTTCCTCAGCTTCTCATATTCCAGCAGCGAGTCCGTTAGCAGTGTAGTCACATGTTCTTAGCATATGCCTTGTCCAGATATGATTGGGTAGTCTAGGCATGCACTTACACATATGATGATGTCCAATAGGGCATATGCTGATGAACCTCCATCATGTGCTGCAATGATGTGGTTAACCACGTAGATTTTAGCCTCTTGTCTTCTATCGTGTTGGTTCTGGTCTGTGTTAACAATTAATTTTTCTATTTGAACAGGTTTTTTCCAACTGCCCGAGCCACTGTGATTCTAGAGTTATGTTGTATATTGAAGAGCTGAATTTGTGATGAATTATTGATTTGCGATGTCTACAGCATCCATTTTTACAAGTTCTGCATTTACTTGGTTTGGAGTAACCTGGATTTGTGGATGCTAATTCTTAAACAGCTGTTATTTTCAACAGGTTTGTCTAAGTTGCCAAAGCCTTTGTGAATCTGGCCTGTGCTGGCTGCAGGGTACTATGTTCCATGCACAGTGCGGCATACAGTAATGGGTATTGGTTTATTGCATGCATTTGTTGGATCGCCCATTGATTCTTTCTTTTTTTAGTACCATCATAGTGACAAATGTAGGTGTCTATAACACTTAAACTTGATAGTGTGCATTTCTTGTATTGATGTGGTTACAAGTTGATTATTGATAACTAATGCATTAGGGATCTTGGAATTATGTTGTGTAGCTCCTCAATGTGTGGCTAATGTCATGGCAGCGGTGATAAATGCAAGCAAATAATGTAGCAACAGTAGTGTTGTAGTAAAGGCAAGCAATAATGAAATGCTTACAACAGTTAGTAAAGGCAAGCAATATTGAAATGCTTACAATAGTGAATGAGACAAGTTGTTGTTGTTGTTGTTTTTTTTTTTTTTTTTTTTTTCGTGGTTGTCTTTGTGGTTGTAGCATCTGTTGCAATTATATACTTTTGTTGTGGTCGCAGCCTTTGGTTCAAACGAATACCTGAAAGAGTTCTAATATGCCTGAGCATGTAAAGCACCCTTTACCCCTGAAGCTATCACCACCACCACCAAAATGCTCTTTTGGAAATATCTTGGGGAAGTGATTTGTTTATTATGAAGATAAAGAACTTTGTTTAAATTCCTTGGAAAAGCTTGTATACATATAATAACAACAAAAAAGCTTGTTTTTGTTCAGATAGTGCAGATCTTGTGTAAGCTTATTTTGTGTGGTAAAATAACTAGTCTATCAAGTTTGCATGCGATAAGCTTCGTGGCCACGGTAGGTTATAAGGAGTTCATCTTGTGTTGGTAAAACAACTAGTTTGCATCCTATATATTATGGTTTCTAGCTCAAATCTCTTACTCAACTCTAATTGCCTTTTTTGACAAAAATAAAAAGGTAATAGCCGTTGATTGAACCATTGGACACAGGAGAAAAAATACAGACCCTACGCGTGGCAAGACTGAAATGGAGAGAGAGATGGACGGTGAAGCGGAGGGAAGAGAGTAGGGAGTCAGTGGGAACTTGAACCCCCCATCCAACCAGAATCTTTGCTGAATCAACGCCATGAAAAATCTGGAACGGAGCTGGGCGGGCCATGAAAAACCTTATATCCTTGACCTCAACAATGATCTAACCTATATTGCTCATTCTTTTGTATTCGGGCACTATTCTAAGAAAGAATTTCTGCAAAACCCCTATTCAAATGCAACTCCGATCTCCGGAGCTGATCTTTTGAAAACCCACACTCGAAAGACCTAATTCATGAAAATGTATGCCCAAGCTCATTTGATGGGCAGTCAAGTGAGGAGAGCGCCAAGCTGTCATATTGCCGATGGCGAATTGCCTCTGATAGCCCCTTTCAAAGAACAAGGAAGAAGAAGATCAAAAGGGCCCTGCTCCAACCAGACCAGAAAGCCCATAGTGAGAGCCCATCCTTTAGCTCCAAATATCTCGGATTTCCACTAACACATCGCAGACGATCTCGGCTCTGCAAAAAACCATCGTCACTTTCGACGGCCAGCAGAGTTTCGGCCCAAAAAAACCAAGCGGACGACCCGTTCTGTCATTGGGAAACCTAAATGCTTTGTGGCCAGGACAGGTTGGTTTTTTATTCACTTGAATTTTTGGTGTTTCCCAACTTGTTGACCTAAACATTTGTAGAGGCCGCTCTAAATGTCTCCATCTTCACCAACATTTATATAATGAAGAAGTCTTGCATCGTTTCAATATGCTTCTTGTTCATTCTGCTACCACACCCATGGAACCGAAATTGAATTTGTTTGTTGATTTACATATGCTCTCTTCTTGTCTTGATCTTCCTTTTCATTCTTTGATCGACAACCTGATGTACCTTATGATTTGTACTCGTCCGAATCTATCTTTTGTTGTCATTAGCCTCAGCCAATTTAATGACAAGTTTACTGGTCTTTAGCAAAACGTACCCTTCATTATCGGCAAGCCTCTTCTCGATTTGGCCTTACTTACTCTTCAGCTCATATCATCACCTTTCTCGCATGGTAGATGCAAGTTATGGAACCAACATTCGTGTCTGCTCAGTGCTTATCTATTTCTCATGGGGTGCTTTCATGGTGGTCTCATTGGTTGGCTGAACACAGTATATTGTGACACGTTCATCTGCAGAAGCAGAGTGTCTTGCGCTTTTTCATGGGACTAGTGATTTGCTGGCATATGATTAGCTGATTCATTTCCTTCCAACGGGCTTTGAGGCGTTGTGGACCCATGGCCACTGTGTAAACTAGATTGGGGAGATGGTCATTGCCCATACCAACTACCTTCTGGGAGTAGATAATGTGGCGATCGAGTGCTTCTCACTATAAAGTTAAGAAACATATCTCTTGCAGAAGGATCTGATAGGGGATTGTGGATTTTACCCCAAGTGCCCAAGCTAGAAGGCCTTCTGTAACTGCTCCAGTTCATTCCAAGTGGCCGGGAATATGATAAGGTCCCAGACTTCGACCCCATATAAAATAACAGGTTCCACTAAGACCCTGAACAAGTGTGATAGAAGAGACTAGTCATATAGCTCTGCTTGTTCTGCATTACATACAGTGCCTTCCAGCCTATTGTCACCCATAATGGGATAGAAGTATTCCAGTATGTGGTAGTGAGGGACCCTATGCTTAGGTACTTGTAGGTGTGTGCTACCTCCACATTTTGCCGTTGATAAGTAAAGGAGGGAACCTCAGATGACGCGACAATGAGACAAGCAGTATATTAGTCGTGGCCAAATTGACCCGCATTTTCGTGGCTCGGCAGAAAGTGCCCAGGACATACAAATGCAGTCTTTCACAGTGTTGGCTAGAAGGTCAACATCATCGACATATATGAGCTGCTTAATAATCTGGAGCACAAGCTGAGCTCCGTCACCCCCCCAATCAACAAGCCACACTTTCAACTGGTCAATGTAAAGGCCAAACAATGTTGGAAAAAGTGGGCATCCCTGTCGGGCCCCAATATTACTGTTGACAGGTTGCCATGTCGGCGTCAGCCGACCTGAGCTGTGATGCTCTTCGAACCAATAAGATGATCCCATCGTATAGATATGGAAAATTCCCCTTCCATGGCGACTCTATCACCAAGGAAAGGCCCTCCGTCTAACTGGGACCACTCGTGATGGCCAAGTGTCCGGGTGAAGGACACGAAGGTGTCATTTGTCTCATGCCTTCTTTGGGATGTCCTATACGGAGAAAGTGTACGTACGTGTTAGCACTAGCAACAATACATATAAAATAAGGTACCTTCACAAAGGGTGGCCTATCCATTATCAAGGCAACATCAATATATTACCAACATAACCCATAAAATACATCACAAATGAGGGTTCTAAACAGGGCTCAAACTCGAAAGGGGGTCAACTGACAGTCAGGGTCTCCAGATAGCAATAGACGGAATCATGACAATAGCGTTGGTTGGCATAGAACAATGGCAAGGGTAGTCCACACCATCCTCCCCTCCTGTGCACACTTTGCAGATAGGCTAAAACATGTTGCGGCATGATTGTAGCCTTCCGGAGATGTAATCTTATAGGATCACCCTATGAGACTACTCCAGGTTGCATCTCCCCGGTCCGATGAAGCACGAATGGGACAAGTCCCTTCCCGGAGCACAATGGTTCCATAGGTGGCTAGAGGATCGTGCTATGCACGTCCGTACCTGACTTTAACCCCCCAAAATGCAGAGGACGAGCTCACCCATATCTATGAGCCCAGGATGTTCTTCCGGGACAATGCCTGTAACCCAGGGGGTGTCAGACCTATACTGGCACGTACACTGTGACGGGCTATAAGTCTAGCACACTAAGGGAACCTTATGTTCAGCAAGACTCCACTTCCATATCACCATTGTGCCTGTTGTCTGATGCTCAATCACATCATAACCTCCACAACTAGGTGGGCTCTTGTCCATAGGCCGCAATTTTTGACATTTATGGAATTCTAGCTAGAAACATCTCTATTCCTACTAGCTTTTGGGTCTCTATCCTCCCTTATTCCATAAGCACAATACAACAAAGGAACTACCATAAATCATAAATCCATTCATAACCTCAAATAGAGCATCAATATAAGATTAATCATTCATCTAAGCAAACAAGGATTCATCCTTAGCTAGAATCTCAAGCTAACTAAGCCTACTAACTGGTATCTTGGCTAGGTCCAACTATGAAGTTCTCCATGATCTGCTGGTTGAATAGGCTCCTCCTCCTTCTTTAATTGCCCCCAAATCGATTTGGAGCAAATTGGGGGTGGAGCCCCAATTGGGTAATCCCTAACTGGCAATTTCTTTTGCCCAATCAATTTGGGTTAGGTGGAAATTGCTAAACTGGGTTAATTATTGATTGGATTAATATATTCCTCCCTTAGATTAGGGTTTTGCCCTAATTTCGAATTAGGGTTTAGACTAATGAAAATGGGTCCATTAATTAACATAGTTACTGTTATAACTAATATGCATAAAGTTGATGCAATGCACTACCCCATTATATTACTTACTAAATGCATTGGAACGTCCATGATATGGTGACGTACTCTGACTTAGGCGTGTATTATATCTTACGTGTATCTATACAGGCGTATAATAGATGGGAATGCCACATTCCCCCACCTTAAAGATGATGTTGTCCTCAACATCAAGGCTATTCTACGGGGTCATGGATTGCTCGCGGGAAACACATGACATGCTAGCATACAAAGTCTTCGCTCCTTAGAGAAGGTAACATAGAAGTGAAAGGTGTGTTAGGGATTGAGAAGCAGAGCAACTGGAGTAATTTAACAAAACGATTGACAAATTGCCAAGAGGTTGTAGAATCGACTAAATGAGGAGAAAATACAATAAGCATGTGTATGGATATAAAAATATCCAAGGTAGTAATGGTTATAAGATTGAAAGACTTTTAAGGGAACACATGTTGCATAACAACCTTATAGATACAACAAAGATTTTATTTCGGAGTGAATTGACTAAATTGCACCCTGAGATTAATTTAAGTTGTTTGAGTTATGGAACCTCAAGAAACAAGGTGCATTATGCCGAACAATGATACCTTGATGTTTTAGCGTAGTTTTGAACTAAACATAGCCTATAGGAAAGCTATCGATTGAGTGACATGGTAGCTAATGTAGCTCCATGTAGAACATCGATGGCAGGCATATGTCTACTCATAGAAAGTTATTTAGAGAAGAACAAGTGGATATAGATATAGATATAGAAATGGTTGGATGCGAGTAGGTATGCTACAAGTATAGTGCGACATACGCATAGGAAGCTGAACTAGGTAAAATTTCCCTAGAGGTTGCTGACTAAGTGGACTATTTAATATCTCAAGCGTGAGGGAGAAGTGGCCAATGATTATTTATCATACAACATGTTATGAGGTAACGTACCAAGGTACAAACTAAATTATATATGTCCATCATATGAAAGGAATATCACTTTAAAAGTGTAGATATCTAACCATGGTGGCCGAGATACAGAATGTTGATCGTATATTTTACGTCTATTGCCAGTTGAATCAAGATATGATTCATGGGACACTAGAAGGTTAATGGTGTAAAATGACGTGGATCCATAAACTATGGATCATAAAATTACGCATAATTTGGGTTTTGAAGAAGACTTAAGTTCCTAAGGTGTGCAACATAGGTCTGCAACTTAATGCGGTGAGTTACAAGTTTATTTCAATATGTTTGGAATACTTTTCACAGACTAATTGTTATTTTAAATCTACCTTTTGCTAATTTGCACCATTTGAGCTAATGCCATGTTTGACCAGACACAATGAATGTGTTAAAGTGGAGCTTTGGTGTGAATATAATCATCCAACTAAAGTCAATTTAACTTAATTGTTTCTAGAGTACACCTAGTCTAAACTCAATCCATCATCATGAAGCTAGATTAAATTTGAAAACTTAGCAGGACAGAGAAATCTTTATACCAAATTTTATGGTTACCGAATTAAGGCACCCAAGAAAAAAAAAAACACAAACTAAACTCCAAGGCTACTGGACCTAATTCTATGTGTCTCTCCCGAATACAATCTCAGCACATAAATAATAGAAATAAAAAGAAAGCAAATTTACTTATATATGACTTGATATTGGCCATGGTCTTATAAGTAAAAGAAATTTACTTATAGATGAGTTGATATTGGCCATGGTCTCATAAGTAAAGACCAAAAATTTAGCTGTATTTAACTAACTTTAGCCTATGAAGATGCAAAGTCTAGTTTGCTCATTCAACTGGATTTGACAAAATGGCAAAGCAAACATTTTGTCAATCAAACATATTTGAAAAATATTTTGCTCCAGACAGCAACTTAAAGATATATTGGCATATTGGGTTTGGGCCAAAGTATCTGTAAGCTGAAGTTAAAGAAAAACCCGGACTAAAGAAAAAATAGAACTATTAACTTTATTTATTTTGTCAAAAGGATATCAGAATCGAAGATTATGTCTCTTGGTGGTCTATCAAGCAACTCCAACACATCATTCAGCTTTGGGATCCCTTCAGCCAAGATTACTGTAACACAAAAGACAAAAACAAAAAGAGAGAAAATAATTTCAATTACTATGGCAAGCTTCAAAGCAAAGAATTAACTTACTACTATAAACCACTCCAGCATCATCTGGCAAAAACTCCTCAGATGTTGATCTTAGGGACTCCAAAGCGGCTGCTTGTTGGTCCTATTTACTAGCTGCCAAATCAGTAATTTTTATAATAGAATTATGGATAAATATAAATCACTATAGTAACATACTTTGTCTAGTTCGCTGAAATGCCTTCCCCATTTAAGCATATTTATATTCAACTCAGAAGCCTGCATATGATAGAAAATGCACATCGAGAGAAAGCATACTAATTAACTAGTTTATCAAAGCTTGCTATTCTTCCAAATAGCATTCCAACCCACATAAAATTGTTTCAAATATGATGTAATCATTATTATTATCATACTCGAACATTGGCTTACTGTTCTAAGAAGGCCAGGCTGTGGGTAAGGATCATAAGGCCCCACATTAGTTGAATTAATAAAACCTGCCATCCATCCAGTTGTGAAGAGCCTACATGGAACCTATATCAAGAGGAGCAAGTTAAACATAAGCAACCAACGTAAATAAAGGATGTGCATACATCTAATGAGAAAGAGAGAACACATATTGAATCAATGTAATCAGCCTCCAAGAGTTTTAAAATGTTTATCAAAGTTGGTGTCTCGGCCTGCAAATATAACAGTGCACAAAAATCAACACATGCACTATTTCTTGTAAATCATTGTTATTAACTATGCATACCTCAACTAAGTGTAAACAACATGTGGGATATATTAACAGGAAACCTGAAACTTTCTCGATCCTCCCAGCCACTTTCTTCAAAAGCTCTTGATGGTAATCTTTAAAAAAGAGGCAAACAAAATCATCTTCTTATATTCACTATGCATCATCTCAAGTATGCTTTAGAATTATTACTTGCAAGCCGATCCTTAGAGTTTTCCCTCCCTGGGGATCTTCCTGCGTACAACATACGACTCACAATTGGCTTCTGCAACCTAAAAGAACGTTAAGCCCGCTACTACATGGTTTAGCACGGCATATTGCTAAATAATATTACAAGTTATAAATGTGAGCAATGCAAAAGAGACTAGTGTAAATGCAAGAATTCTAGTTTTTATCACAAAATGGACTCAATGCTATCAGAAGCAAAAGTCATTAGGATTGAAATATTGCATTTTCGCCTGCATGAAACAATTCGTATCCAACAATGCATGCCCTTCAAACTTATAAGATTTTAAAGATGGTAATTTTATAAAATAGTAGCTCCTTGGGTACAAATGTTAACCATTGTTGCAAAAACTGTAAATTAAATTGCATCATTTCCTTACACAAAATAAGTGATATGTTTTCTAGGTTATAGCAAGTAAATCATAGGTTCATCAAATTGATGTGCAACCAGAAGCTGATACATTGGGATGTAAATTGGATCATTTTCTTGCACAAAATAAGTGACACTTTTCTAAGTTATATCATGTAAATAACCCATTTATTAAATTGAGGTGCAACTAGAAATGATACCTTTGGAGTCAAAGGTGCTACTTCAAGCGAATGATCGAGAAGTGTCACACGATTCATATGCAAGAGATAGTCGTCCATCTTTACTTTACTAGTACAAAATGGGGGTGATCAGATGTAGAAATTGAGAATTGTTATATAGACCTTTATCATTCATTTAATAAGAGGTTAAAAAAGTTCAATACCACCCTAATGACGAGTGCAATACAGCTCTAGTTAATAATTAGTATTCTCTTGATTCTTATCAAACATGTCAATAGACTTGAAGCATCTATTATTCGCTTTGCAACAATTCCAATTTATCCTTTTTCTTCCAGTGTTTACACAAGACATTTTTGCAACATGGAAACAAGGAAGGAGCAATTCTGCGAGGTAAATCCACTGGAATGTGAAGTATATCACTTAGAATGCAAGGTAGATCATTGAAATGGAAGGTAAATCGCATGAAATGTAGGTAAATTTCTAATGGTGCAGGTAAATTTCTAAAACAAGAAGTTCGTGCTGATTCTTGAAATAAATTAGTGCCATATGTTTAGATGCTATTGGTTACTCCTGCCTTGTCCTTAGTCTTTAGGAGATGAACATGGAATAGAATGTATCACAATACTTTTTGGTTAATTTCTTTTCGTGAAATTTTTTTGTTTGTTACTTTTATCGACGATGTAATTGTGCCTTCACGTTCTGCGTCTGCTTATGTAATAGAGCTTGGGGAAAGCCAGATAGAAATACAGTTTTCAATATCTTGAAAGCATGTGGCAAAGTTAGAGCTATGCATGTCAAATGCGAGAATAAGGATATGCTTGGGCATACCAAGTTCATGCTTGAGCATTAATTATTACCTGCCACCCACACATACAATAAAATCTTTAATATAACCTTGTCTTATTAACAAAATGTGGCTTAATCTAGATCAAAAGGGATAACCAGTAAGGCATGCCATGCCAAATAATAGGTTTTTTATCCTTCTATTTTTTGCATTGCAAGAAGGGCTCAGGATACTCTTACCCTGGATTGAGGGATCCCGGAGGTGTGATCCCGGAGGAGGGCATCCCGGGAGGACGTGTGATCCCGGAGGACGGGATCCCGCCGTTAACTGCACAGTTAAAGGCTACTGCGCAGTTCGTAGGCCATTTTTTGGCAAGATTGGGGCAGCGCCATCGCTGCGGCGCTCGCCCTCCTTCCTCCTCTGCTGATACCTGATCCTATCCTCCCACAGATTCCGACCACCCTAGCACAGACTCTACCCGATTTGGAGGAGAATCGAGCAAGAAAAAGCCACACAAAAACTTCCCTGATTTTCCCTATAAGGGTTGGGTTTTTTTTTGCGATTCTATCGCTAAGATGGGGATCCCGATCCTCAGGGATCACAGGTCCTCCCGGGATGCCGTTCTCCGGGATCACACCTCCGGGATCCCTCAATCCAGGGTAAGAGTATCCTGAGCCTGCAAGAAGCTACCTTTGTTTAAAATCTTTGTGGAGTTCTAGATTTAATAATGTGTCCAGGTTTTATGGGGGTATTCGTATGTCAAACCGTATAATGATGACAGTGGCAACTGGGATTCCCAACGCTAGAATCTTGGGCGGGCATATTGGAGGTTTTTTTTTTCTATTTTTGGTTGTTACGTTTTGGGTAGGAAGGGCGACAGTCCCGTGGAGGCGGCGGGCTTTTCTTAGGAAGCCATAGCCGGTTGCATGTTTTTCTTTTCAGTAGTTTTTTCCGAAGCCATAGCTTCGGTTGCATAGCCATAGCCAAGCTTTGCGCTTTTCACGATTAGGCGAAAACCACGCTAGGGCTCTTCCAAGTCCGGATCCCTGGTTGCACCTTTGGTTCGGGTTCTACCTCCAATAGGTTGCGCATCTCCCCGGCGTAGGTTAAACAGGGCTCCATGAAGGGGCGATCTGCCTTTTGGGTTTGCCGCGATCTGTATTTAGCCTACGGAAATGCTCGTGATCCGCCTTGAGGGTTTTAGATAGTCCGTGGTTTTGCGTGGCTTGGGTATTTGTTGCACTGGATCCTTGGCATAGCCACAAAAGAAAAACTTGTTGAAGATTGTCAGAGGCTGGTTCATCGGGTAAGCCAAAGGCATAGGATTCTTGTTGGGGTTCGATTCCCCAAGCCCTGGTCTGTTGCAAGTCGGAGCTGTATCAGGGATCCAAAATTACTTACATAAGAAATCATTGGTTTTGTTTTTAGGTGCCTCCTTAGAAATCGGCCCCTCTGTGACGAATCTGAGAAGCCTGTACTCTTTGGAAATGGCAGGTTGCTCTTGTAGGCCAGACTTCTTTATGCATGTTGGTAAAATAAACGCATAGTGAACGAGCTATTTGCTGGAAAAGCAGAGAAAAGCTTGTTGCAGAACTTTGAAAGCCCTGGTTTGTATCAGGGATCCGGAATCAGTGATCAGAACTACTATTTTCACTGCTTGTTATTTTGTTTGGCTGCTAATTGTGGAGCATCCTATTTATTCAATGGTTTAATAAAATGTTAGGGGTAAGTCAAAGATGGGGGTTTTGACCCCATCTTGACTTGAGTTTGAGGGCTCCAAATTCGCCCCATGGCATATGCTGTGGCATATGCCAGCATCCAATGGCCCAAAATAATTTTTAGACACCCAAAACGATAATACACCCAAAACAATACAACCACATTAACTACTATATATTCTTGAAGGATGCAGACAACTGTTTATTGAAATTAATGAATGCCTTAGTGGAAGAAAGTAGTTGGTACTTCTTGATGAAATTAATAAATGGTTTCTATGCAATAATAATAATACAGTCGATTATATTTGCATGGCAGATCGCCAATAAGGCAAGGTATCTACATAAGATAGTGGCATATTTCGTTTGCAAGCAAGAGGTGTTCCCTGCACAGTTATTCAAGCCCTCAAAGTTTTGAGATTTCCATTCTTGCATTGGAAGGTAAATAATATGTTGAGAAGCTGGAAGATCCTTCATTTGGAGATATGTTGCTTTTAGTCAAACTATTTTAACTTAAGAGAACACAACTCCAATTTGGGTTTGAAATATTGTTATTATCTGTTCCAAATATTAAGATGTCAAACATATCTCTCCGTTTGTAGTATCATTCTCTTCCAGCAACTGATATCAGACAAGTTTGGAGGAGAAATATTGGGACCAAACAATTGGAGACAACTTGCCACACTAGTAGTAATGTTCAGATACAGCTTGTGTCAAATTATCATAAAGAATTGTTTGCCAAGAATTGAACTGTTTGAATTTCGCAGAAGGGATTCAAGAATGACAGCAATGGCACTAGCTGAGTGGGATTGTTCCAAATACTGTTACACTGCTAAGAAAATCAAGATAGTGTGAGCTTCTGATGACAGAATGGAGGACCCAGTCAAGAAGCTCGGGACTACTCCTTGAGAACCTATGTAACATTTCTGAAATGCTCCGTTGCAAGCAGGACTACCCGTACTTTGGCAAGAGCACATTGAAAAAGTTCTTAGCTAAGAAAATTAAAAAACAAATGAAGGATCAATTGGCCAGCATTTTCGTTTAAGGCTGACAGAGCTTGATGCACTGTTATGTTTTGGCTTATTACTGTTGCAGACTGCTGCAAGGTTTCTCAAAGAAAAGATATACCAAATTATCTAGTATAGTGACATAGTGAGCTTCTGCCAAAAGCAATCCCGTTAGCTATAGATCTCTTATTTATCTAAATAAACAAGCTTAAGCATTTTAACATTTATCTATAGACCAGATATTAGAGGTTTATTTTACATTCTATCTGCAATAAATTTGCAGCAGTTATATGGCAGTGAGACATTGGCATAAAGTTCAGAAATGTATGATGGAATTGTTGTATATGTAACTTTAACTGGTAGAGAGCAGAGTCCAAAGCTAATGTCAGTTATTTCTGCCAAGAAAAAGATTGTAACTGCATACAAGCTAAATGGTTCAAAATAAATGAGTATGCAAGTGTTCAGAATGTGAAGGTCAGCTTCTCTAGCTGCACAAATGTAAAGTGCATATAGATATATTTGACCCCTTTTAAACAATTCACATGATAATGGATCTCTGTCTTGTTCATATCATAATCAATTCCAGAGTAAATACTTACCACAATACACAGCAGGGGCAGAATGGAGGAGACGGTCAAGGATCTCACCCTACATTGACATGAAGGGACTGAACTGTTTTAGAAAGGAATTGTCAATTCTATTGCATCCGTACTCCTTGGGAAGCTGCCAAACTATAATACTCCGTCTAGTCAATAGTTTAGAGGATGCCTATGCACAGCATGATGGGGCTGAACTGTTCCAAAAAGGAATTGTCAATTCTATTGCATCCGTACTCCTTGGGAAGTTGCCAAACTACAATACTCCATGTAGTCAATAATTTAGAGGATGCCCATGCACAGGTATCCTATTATACTGAGCATATGCACAGACCCTAAATATGACAAACATCCCTTGATGGAATTGGGAAGCTGCCAAACTAGAAATACTTTGTCTAGTTACTAGTTGAGACAATACCTACCCAGATGTATCCTATTATACTGAGCATATGCACAGACCCTATAGTCCAAGAAAAGATAGGGGGCTGAACATAATATGACAAATATGAAAAGTTAGGAGGCTGAACATAATATGACAAATATATTCTGATGCATTAGCCAGACGGAAGACATTATGTAATAATGAAATAAGATGTTTCTTGCCAAACATGCAAATAACAGAGAGCAGCAAGACAATGGAGAAATTTCTTAGTTTTATAAGGCCGCTTTCTAGATTGTGTACATTGACATCTGATATGTTCCTCAAGAGGCAACTTAGACAAAGCTCAGGGATTTGGTCCAACCAAACTATTCGATAATGAATGCTTGGATAATGTGCCAAAAGAGCTTACATGCATCTTCGAATATTTTAGCTGTTACAGGCAGTTGCAAATGGTGTAAAACATTGCTTATTCTTCATACCTGACTGCCATTAATACATGCAGAGATAAAAGATAAGGAGTATCGCAGCAGTTCAATTGATATGTATGGAAAAGGCAGCTCAGTTTTGCAGGGCACATTGAGCAGGGTTCTGCTCAAAAACAACTGAACTATTTTGCTGCAATTGTGGCGAAATGGGATTCATGCACAAGAGAAGAGGTTCGCGTCTCTAAAGCCAGTGGTTAAAAAGAAATTGAAAAACATCTATTTCACTAAAATAACAGGCTGAAAAAAATTAGTTCTTACCTCTTACTCTTAAGTTATAGTAAGCTTCCAGCAATAGCAGGTCACCGCAGGCTCAAGATCTGAAAAAAAGCAATATGCACTATCATAACTCCAAATGAAACAAGCTAAGGAAGACCAATAGTTTATGATGCACTAGAGAACATTAGATTTGTGTATGGGATCATCTGCATAAATGCAGAGATACTGGCGTTTTGGTTGGAAAACGGAAAGAAACAAGCTAAGAAAGACATTCTAATCCATATGTACTACCGACAACTATTTCGCTTGGAAGAAACATCAACCTACAATAGTAAAACAAACATTTTTATTTACCTCTATTCTTGAAGAGTGAAGCAAGGGCTGACGCGCCGATGTTGGATAATACAAAAAGCAGGAGTCGAATGGCACGATATTTTAAGGCTGTGGCGAGGCGACGGTTTCCATACCTAGATCAAGATCTAATGGTTTATGTTAGCTCTTCCTAATGAGCCACCTGTTGCGCTAAAAAACAGTGTTTTAAAAGGAATGTTTTTTTCACCGATACAATCAACAATCAAATGTGATGATTTTCTGCTGGAATTATTATAGCTAGGGTATGGTAGCCATGTTCCGCGCACTTAAGGGGCAAATTGTCCTCATACATCCGGATTTCACGCGTCTTTCGATCCGTCAATTCATTCGGATACCTAATGTTGTCCTTAACATCTTCCCCAAAGACAATTTTCCGAAATTCAATCGGACTAGAAAGTTATGGTGTCATCAAGGAAGGGGGGTCAAGCGTCCACCGTCGCGAGGCCCCTAACCTCTCTTCGTGGTACCCGAGGCCTTCTTTAGCGGGGCTTATTATTGCATGCTAACGCGCGTCAGTTGCCACCTACCGCGCACTTGAGTGGGTCTGCACGCCACCCCGTCTCCCACTTTAGGGCCACATTCGATTAATATCGGCGGGCCTAGGTGCCGTATACGAGGCCTAGGTCGCCAGCTACCGATACGTATGGTACCGGCTATCGAGTTACCGCCAACGGTTACCGTTGCCTTTTTGGCCCCCTTCCGCCAAAAATCGAGGTGATTTTCTCCACTCCAACTCCAATTCTTGAGCCAAATTGGCCCGAACATTCCCTGCCTTGTCCGGATGAAAATTAATTCGGCTTTAAAAGCCAGATTTTTCGAAATCCTGACCCATCATTACAGTTAAGGCTTTAAATTGAGAGATCGAGCAGGCGGTAGTCCATTCCGCTCAAGCATCCGGGTTTTCCAAGCGTCGGAGGTAAGTTCTGAGCGTCTGATATGTTTTTGGTTTCGAATCTTCCATTGATATTGTGTTTTTTCGTTGTGTTACAGGGTTTAGGCGCCATGGATCATGCCAGAAGAACTAGTTATCCCGGGTCCGGCGGGAGGTGGGACGTGGTGAGGGGTGGCGGGTATGATCCGTCCAAGAGGGCTCGCCCTCTTCCGAGTGCTCCATCCTCCCCTGCTAGCTCCTCCTCGACCTCAACGACTCCTAATTCGTTCAAAATTAGGAACTGTTTGGTAACCCCGGCAGAGATCACAACGGCCGTGGGTTCTTCTGTAAGCGTCGAGGTCTCGCCCGAAATCGTCTCTCAAGTTGAGCGGGCTCGTTCCGAGAATGATCTTATCCACTGCCAGATCGTTATCACAGAAGGCGACCATGTGCTCTTCCAGAGCCCCGTAGGCTAATGAGCTGCAGCCCCCTTTGTACAGAAAGGCCACTCTGGACGATCCTCCCCTCCTCTTCCTTCTTGGTTTATTTTGTGAAACGGCCCTTCGGGCTTATTTTGTGTAGCCTGAGGGCTCAATTTTGTCTGATCATCATTTTGTCTAATGGAATGATCTTCTTATTACTGGCATTGTTGCTTATGTTCCTTGCTTAAGTTATTTGTGTTCATTGCTGCTGTTATTTATTTATGATAATGATCGTGTCGGGTCCATGCCCCATACTGGTAATGGATTGGGAAATCAGTTGCAAACAGCAGAATGTGCAACACTCAGTTCACTATTTTAATCATAAATTGTGTACAACAAGTTCACAATTTTGTTCATATATTATGTACAATAAGTTGTCGAAATACTTAATTGTCTTGGGTTTCATCCGAGTCTTCGGATACCTGTGCACATTGTCTGTTAATAGCAGTGCCAAATAAAAGGTGAACTGAAAATTAAGATTGCAAGGTGACCAAACATACCTGACTATCAGCAGGTGTAGCTATGAATGAGGTCCCCTCCCCAAACCTTGGAGTTGGCTGGGTTACTCGAGCCATGTCAGCCCTTCATATCCTTGCAAACCCAACATCCATCCCCTTTGCACGGCTTACAATTGCAGGGTCCACCCCAATTTCCACCATCTCCCTGATAATCCTTGCCTTGTCTATTGCAGCAGCCTGGTCATGTTCGGGTCCTGAATTGGCGGCAGCATAGTTCACCCATCCCTGGGTGTCCAGTCTCATTGAGTTGTCGTGACCAATGTCAGCATGTTGCTGTGGAGCTGGCAAGTCCCACCTCTTCAATGGGGAATTGAGTGTGCTGATTGAGTTTGCTACAGGCCTAACTAGAGGTATGCAACCCTCTATACTTACATTATGCACATGACCAGCATCACCCGAGCAGATATGTGTGTCATCTAAACTGCACATGACTTGCTCTTCATCAGCATCCTCCAATGGTTGTGAGTTCAGGTCTACACAGGGACTAGCAGGAACAGCAGGTTCAAGAACTTGATCAATTCCTGGGGACGTCTGATTTACTGCAATGGGTGCCCCAAGTGGACTTAACCCTTGTCTCACCCTAAGTCTGTTCCTCACCTGTAATCTTCTTGTCTTAACCTCCTCGCTCAACACCCTTTGAAAACCAAATATGGATGCCACTCTAGACATCCCCCTTGGGTACATAAACTCCCTAAGCCTTGCAGCACTTGCAGCTTCCCTTGCATCAACTAACTTCCTCCTCTCTCTCTCCTCCCTGTTAGCCTGTGCCCTCTTGGCAGCCTTCTCCCTTTCAGCCTTCCTCCTTGCAGTCTCAACCTTCCTTAACAAAGTTTAAAATGAAACGCACTTATTTGCTGGAAACGCACTTCAAAAGGAATCTTTGAAAGATTCCCTAAAATTCCCTTAAAAAAGTCCATTTTTAAGATTTTTTTGTGACAGGTGTGACAATTTAAGTAATTTAGGTACCATTTTTGAGGGGTTGATTGAACATAACTTTCGTGCAAAAATTTTAAATAGCAATTTTCATCCTCCTAAACTAGAACAAAAAATAGTTACTTTTATAAAGTGTAGCAAAAAGGGGGGGCAAAAAAAAATAGCAAGGGTAGTAGAGTGACAAAGAAGTGATATATTCAAGGTTGTGAAAATTGTACAAAATTATGAACAAAATTGTCAAAAATATAGGACATTTTGACAAACACTCATCACTGCACTTTCGATTTCTTTACATGTTCGAGTCATCGGACAAACTTACATTTTGCGCAAAGCAAGATCGGGATGCATCTCATCCTCCGACTCATTTAATCCCCGATCACTTGAGCCTTCATCCTCGGCTTCACTCTCAAAGCCTTTGGATGTACTCGAAGCGATCTTCTTCCTCTTTGTCTACAAGTGAGTCTTCATCATCATCTTTTTTGCCACCTTTCTAGGTTGTTTGTCTAATCCATATGCCGACCTTATTAAAGTTTGAGTGACCATACGTAACTTATTAGCGGCGGTCGAACAAAGTTATATGCAAGAACCTTTACTTCAGCTAGATCTATGACAGCAGTGCTTGCTTTGGACTTTGCTTCTCTTTCCCACTCCTGTTTTTACCATCTCCAAAGTATAACTCCCAATCGAAAGCATTGGCAAAGCATTCGTTTCTCATCCGATTGCACTTTTAGTTGAGTGGGAATTCCATCCTCTCTTGTTACCTCCAAGATTTTAGCTAGCCGAATGGCTTCCCAGATTCATCATTATCGGTGGGACAGCTATGAGCATTCCTTTCGAATCTCGGGGACCGGAACCGGATACTCGAAAGCAACTTGTTGTGCCGTGCGTCTGGGGCCAGTGTACATGACTCTGTCATCTTCATCTGAGCTAGCCAATATCTCTACTTGTTCCTCTTGATTCTCAACTTGCACAGGGAGAGTTTGCCTAGACGGCCAGTTGAATGTAACTGTTCTTCGACCTTGTAATGAAGCTTGCAACATGTCACGTTGTCGAGAAAAAAACTGAGGCCACCATAAAGCATCTGCCTCCCCAAAGTGGTTAGAGCACGACTGAATACTTGTCTCAATATAATACAATGATTTGTATGAGTCAAATGCTCTTCCCTCCTTTTTACTCTTTGTGATTTCTTTCAAGCTTTTTAGAGGCATTTGCTCTGCAGAGAGCATGGAACTAGTATTGGGGATGGTGCGAATGAATTGAATACCTGCTGCTGGCTGCCACTGCAAGGATGTGGCATATTTCTTTCCTTGTAAGATGGCCTTGCCATCTACAAGTGAAATTTTGATCTGATGCTGAAATGTAATGTTTCTCAAGGGCTCAATAGCACAGTGACCCAGTTGATCTCTCCGAAAAATCCATTCTTTGAAATCATAAGTTTCTTCCAATAACTCGATGTCTGGACGAGGATTGTAGGAATCTTGGATAACCTCAATCATTGCTGGTAGGCTGAGAGCTTTTTTTCGAGCAAGACGTTTAGAGAACCTACTGAACATCTGATCAATTTGATCGTGTGTATGACCAACAAGCAGGAAACCAATCTTCACCTTCTTGAAGATTTGTTTCTCTACTAGCATAGCACAGTAAGCAAACAACGCCTAATTCTTATTTTCCCTTGTCGTGTTGTCTAGCTGAAGATACAGAACCGGTGGTATATGTTCTAGATTGGAAAGAAGCTTATTCAATATTGTGATAGTGAGATTTGGATCAGCATGAATATTTGGATAATTCAAAAATGCCTTGCAAGATAGTTTTCCATTAAATACCATAGCACCAACAACATGCAGATGTATGAAATCTTCTTCAGCAGCATCCTTAGGCACATTGACAAAATGTGGTAGGGTGGTCTTCTTCTGGTCCATTCCATCAATAACAACTGATATGTAGTTGAGTGGTTGTTCCAGTGCTTTCTTCCTATGTTTTGTCAATTTTCTCCTTTCCAAAGATTGTTGTTGTTCAGTTTCTCCTTCAATGCATCTGAAATGAAAATATGTTTAGGAAAGAACCTACTTTTAAGTAGAACTAGGCAAGAACACGTCCTGGAAGCTTACTTTTAGTGTGAAGTGTCCTTGCATTTTGTCTCTGAGCTTTTAATTCAGAGCATGTAACAAAAACAGACATCCTATGCTTTCTAGGAATGGACACTTGTGAGAAAACTCTTTTTCCGAGCACGATAAAGTAAGAGTAGCGAGACAAAGCATTCTCCGCCCTCAACACACATCTCCTTATAATTATCGTAGACTTCTTGTTTTCGTGAAATTGTCACTCAAGTGGTATATAGGGCTGTTAGGGAGTTTCTCACAAGACTCCTTAAAGAAACCTTCCATCCAGAAACACATTGAAGGGCATGAATTACGGTTATGCCTCCGAATGGCAAGTAGTCATTGATGCCCGGATTCTTGTCAAGCCTTTTTCTTCAGCGGTCAAGTCGTCACGCCTAAAGCATGAATCAATTTGAAGGCCGTTTGATGAGGGCGGTGTGGCCACCAGCTGTGTAAGTAAACTTCTCACCATCATCTGGCCTAATATTGAAGGCTAAGTAGCCCCTTTGGTCTAGCAGAGTCATTGAACTGTAACTATCACGAATCAACCTCAATTCCTTTAGTCCAATCTTAAGCAAACAACGTTGAGAACAACAGTGCTTTGTATGTGTTGCCCGCAAGTGAGCCTCGTCCATGAGTTTCTTTCTTCTAACGGTTGTACATGCTTTCTTGTGTAAGTTACGCTTAAGATTCTTACTTGCAGGGGCTTTGAATTCGAACATGGAGTCTTGTGGCTTTGGTAGGTCCTCGTCTGAGACATCAACATAAGGTGTTTCTTCGTCTGAGAGATCAACATGAGGTGTCTTGGTAGATCTTTGAGAGGTTTGATGTGGGCAAGTCACGGGGGAGGTGCTTTCCCTCTCTCACGGGAAAAGTAATCGAGGTTGGTGACATAGTTGACCAGCTCCTGAAGTGTCGTAGAACACAGGAGTTGCGTGTCGCTGACTGCTCCCACTTGTTGTAGTACCATTTAGCGAAATGGATGGAGTTGGTGTGATTTGCCTCCGTGGAGGGAGCCTACGGTGGACTATGGGCGACGTACTAAAATGAACTGGAGTAGGTAGTCTGAGCTCTCTAGCCTGTGGTGGAGTAAAACGCATTGGTGGGGGCAAACGACGTTCAGGAGCAGGGTGTGGTGGAGTAAATTGAACTGGTGGTGGAAGCCGAGGTGGTCGTGCTGGAGTAAACTCAACAGAGCTGGGTGTTGGAATGTCGGAGGTAGAATATTCGTGGCTACTTCCTGGTGTCTGTTGAGGAGGTGTGAAAGCCATTGCAGGAGGAAGCCTGCGAACAGGAGTTGGAGGCTCTGCAGTTCTTTTCTCTCGAGCCATACGGTATAAATTTATACAGAGTTGGTATAAATTTATACAGGGAAGAAAAACTTAAGGGGCAGGTTGTATAAATTTATCTAGAGATGGTATAAATTTATCTGAGAGATGGTATAAATTTATACTGAGAGGAGGGCAACATAGAACAGAAACGGTATAAATTTATACTACTTAAAACTCACGCACACTTGTATTGAAAACTTTATGGAGAAGCTTATATGAAACGGCACTTAGCAGAGGTACTTAAGCGGCGCCCGGCCACCCTATTTTCTATATCTGCGCCTTCGGAGTCGAAGAAGCGCCGTTGGCGGCTTATATACCCCCCTTATTTGCTCTCCGGAACGCCTATACTGTGGCGTCTATCTTTGTCATGGCCACGTAAGTCTACTATCCGTCTTTGTTCTAGTTTCTCTTTTGTTTTAATCGCTAGAGTGTAAGCACCCACGGTATAAATTTATAGATATAGAACGGATCGGTATAAATTTATACCGCTAGTGCTCTTTCGGCGGTATAAATTTATACCGGTTCGAACACGGTCGGTATAAATTTATACCGCTAAGTGTTGCAGAGCGGTATAAATTTATCTGCGCTTCGAAGCGGTATAAATTTATCCGCTCGAACACTTGCGGTATAAATTTATACCGTTGTGTTGCGGGCGGTATAAATTTATACCGCTTCGAAAGCACACCGGTATAAATTTATACCGACTGTGTTCTGGATCGGTATAAATTTATACCGCTCGTGCTCGAGCGGTATAAATTTATACCGATCCAGAACCATTTCGGAATCTTGGTGTCTAGTGCTTAAAGAATTGTCGCGAACCTTATTATTTTAGTAATGTTGTTGCGTTTTAAGCTTAAATAACACAAATAAAGTGATAATTTAGTGTAGATTTTATGCTCTTTTAGCCTCTATTTTTACTGTTTTTATGTTACAAAAGGTCGAAAAAGGTTCTGTTTCTTGCATAAAAATGGCCTTCTTTACGCTTTTTCCAGCCCCAAGATCAAATTTGTACAGAAGGGCCAATCATCAAAGGCTGCACCAATTGAGACATACGAACTGAAAGACCAGACGTGGTACGTCCACAGGGGCGCAAGAGAGAGCAAACCCACTGAGGCGTACCTTTACTTGTGTCATAAATCAGGGAAGGGCAAGTACAAGTCTGACGATTATTACCCTGCCGGCGAAATTGTCAACCTTGTTGCTACAGACGTCGATGATGAAATTTTAATGAAGTGCATGCATGACAAGGGGGAAGTCTTCTACGTTCTTGAAAGTAAAATGCTTCGAATAAGCATGTGCAAACCCAAAGACGTGCATGACTACGTGGCTGACAATTACAAGAGTGGCTTTATAAGTATTGTTTAGTGTCTTTACGTATAAATTTATACCGTCATCCTCCTAACTTAACCCTGCATTACAGGATATAGTGGAAATTTTGATGTCAGTGGTGCTTTGCGAAGAAAAGGTGTTGGTCAAAGGTCTGTGGTACCCCACTCCTAACGAAGAGGAAGAGAAGGACGAGGAAATAGAAGAAGAAGAGGAAGAGGAACCAGTGGTAACAAAGGGAAAGGGTAGGAAGCATTCCCTGGTAGTAGATACACAGGCTCCCACAAAAAAGAAATCTAGAAGCACAAAGTCTTTGACTATAGAGGAGTCAACAGAAGCTCTTCAGAAGGCTCCTGGAGCAGATATTGTTGTGAAGCCCGCAGATAAATCAAGTGCTATTCTCAAGCGGGTGAATGACACTAAACTGCTGAAGCAAACTATTTCTTTGACATTGAGCACCATTAAGATGCCACCTAAAAACGAAGATGGGGTCAGAGTGCTACAGGTCCGGAAGCTGTATGCGGCACATGTGGCTATACTGAAACAAAGAATGAGAAGGAATCCTCATGCCCATGTGTCGCCACTAGTTGTTATGGTGGACAGGAGTCAGTGCAACCAACTAAAAGATTACAAGAAGGCTGACTTCGAAGATTACACATACTACGTTCTTGGAGGCACACATAGTTACAAGGCAAGGAAAGAACTAGCAAAAGAAGAAAGCCGTAACGAAGTGTGGAAGAGCGTGGAAGCACATATATACGTTGGTGTAACAGATGAAGAAGCAAAAGTCATTGCCGTGAGTCATAATCTCGACAATGACTTCAGATTAAAAATGAGTTTAATAGACAAGATCCGTTTCATGCACCGTGAGTACGTGGAATTTAAACAAATGCATGGAGAGGATTTTAAAAAGCAAAAGAACAAGCTGCAGGAGCTTCGAGAAGCCTGTGTGACAGAGTGCTGCCTCAGCTATGACTCTGATAAGAAGCCCATTATGGCAGTAAAGCAATACGATAACTACTTTCAGCTGGCATTCAGAGATGGTCAAGTAAGTAAATGCTCTTCTTTCTATGTTTTGTAGTATGTTTAGCGTGGTTACAAGTGCCTTGGCACGGTATAAATTTATACCGTGCCTAGTCGCGGTATAAATTTATACCGTGTCCGGGCACGGTATAAATTTATACCGTGACTACACACCGTGCGCATTTAGACAGTAGACTGTGCAACATATTCTCTTACGCCAAGCAACACTAAACTAATGGCGTTTGTCCATTTACAGGTGTGGGATCTTCAAGAAAGAATTTTTTGTATGTTCGAAGATGGTGAGCTTAAAGAGCAAGCCAGCTCCGCAGGGAAAAAACCAAAAAAGGGTGGAGAACAAAAACAGAAAAATATGAGCATTGTACCCTGGACGCAGTTACAGGGTCTAAAAAGCAAAGAAATTTTTGTTCGCCTTTTGGAAAAAGTCGTGGCCAAGGAATTTACATTAGACGAAATGGCCAAGGAAGCTAAGACGTAAGCCTCATTTGCAATGCCGTGTTTCTTCTACATTTTCTGGTCTTACAACATGTTTCTCTTTGCAGTCAGAAAGACATTGTCACCTGCCAGGCCGAGTTAATGAAGCAGCTTAACCTAGAGGACTGGGAGGAGTGCAAGCTTCTGTACCCAAGTTGTACCACTGATAGTATCATTAGAGAGCACGCTGTTAACTTTAGTGGCTGGGTAAGTTTTGCTAAAACTATGTTCTGTGTTTGTGCCTTTTTCTCACAATATTCTTACAGAACAAGAAAAAGGGGCTCCCCGCTGGATTTTTAAACCTGGTTCGTAGGGCCAAGGAAGAGAGGCAGAGACTTAAGGCAATCGAACAGGGAAAGGAGGTCGCCACTAGCAGCTTTGACACTTCTTATGAAAGATTTACAACGTTTGGTCAGGACTGCATGTACAGAGTTGTTGAGGGTGACTGCACGAGGCTGGGGACACTTTTGGACAAGCAGAACTTTACATTATGCATTGCAGATATTCCCTATGGTTTCAAAATTAAGGACAGCGCTTTTGACGAGGAGGCTTTCACGCACGTGCAAGTCCACTCTTTTTTGGAAGGCCTGAAGGAAGTCACCTTATCTGCTAACTGGAGGGTCATCATTTTCCATTCGGACCTACAAACAATGTCGGTGCTTAAACCTATGGGAGCTGTCTGTAATGCCGGCTTCGAAAACTGCGTTTGGTAAGCTTAACATTTAACGCTTTTCTTTTTAGTAACTCCACGGTATAAATTTATACCACAACCGCCCTAAGGTTTAAATTTATATAGCAAGGCAATGTCTGTATAAATTTATACGGCTTGCAGCCGTGGTATAAATTTATACAGCAAGGCAACCCTGGTATAAATTTATACCGCCACACTACTGAGCTAACTTATTTTGTTTTTATTTTACTAATATTTCATTGTTGTACTGTTTGGCAGGCTTAAAACAAATGTTAAGGGTCATGGTGGTGGTCCGCGCTTAGTGAGTTGTTTCGAGCATTTTCATATAGGTTTTTACAGCGCGGATGCCAAAAAAACCATGGTCCATTTCAACACGCAGAATGAGAAGACTCCTCCTTGCAATGCTTTTCAGTTCCCAGCTGTTCTGCAGAAATTAAGAGACCCACAGCGACAAGGCGCTGTGGTGTCCCATTATCAGAAGCCACAACGGCTTATTAATAATTTGATACAATGGTTTTCTCGCCCTGGAGACTGGATCTTAGATGCCTTTTCTGGATCAGGCACCACAGCTGTTTGCGCCCTTAAGCAGGGTCGCAATGTCGTCTCCGTCGACATAGACCCAGATAAAGTAAGTTTCATCAGAACCAGGATAAGCTCTTGTGAATTCTTTCCTGATGAAAATGAGGAACTGGGAGCAAAGAACGGTGCCAGTGATGTTAAAGGCACTTACACAGAAATACAGCCTCCACTTACAGGAAGAAAAGATGAGGAGGTGGAGTTTGTCGACTTGGAGCCTGTGGTGCCTGAGCCAGAGAAACCGCCTATGCCGGTAGGAATCGAATCAGAAGGAGGCGTCTCTGCTCTTGTAAGCTCGCAAGAGCCAGATCCTAAGGGGAACGAGAGTCCTGTGGACTGGGAAGAGCCACCTCTCCCACCTCTCGTATAAATTTATACAGACAGAGTTCTTAACTACTTTCTTTGTAAACTATGTGCTAAGTATTATTATAATTTATTTTGATAATGATTTTTAAATTGAAAGCTTTGTCTCTTCAACCATACTTAATTAAAATAACTCTTTCTTGCTCCATGATTTCACACTCTTTGTCTTTCCAATGTTTGATTTTCTTAGTACTTATATTAAGCTTGCAAAAGACAAACGATATTTCCTTCTGTTTTTAACAATAAATACTTACAGAGTTATCAAAATTAATGTCTCTCCCCTCAAAACAAGCATTTTTTTTTTGTTCTCTTTTAAAAATGAAAAGGCTTAAAAAATGTTGCTTTTTTGGGGGGATTCCGAATGCTAATTGCTTAAAATCTATTTTGCTCCCTATTTTGTGTGTTTTTTTCAAGTTTTCTATTTTTATAAAGGAATCTTTCAAACGCACTTCTTAAATAAGTGCGTTTCATTTTAAACCTTGTTCCTTGCTGCTAGCTGCTCCAATTTCAATTTCTCGGCCTCTGCCCTTCTAGCCTGTTCTGCTCTCAATGCCTCACAGAAACTATCACTTGATATGTGAACTCTCCTTCCCAGATCTGGGGCAAAGCCTCTCTTCCTTGCCCTTATGGTCTGTGATGGCATGCCACATGTTTGAGATGCTTCATGCAGGCTAGCCATAGACCCTCCAACATCATTGACATGCACCTGACTCACTACAGCAGCACCTTCAATGGGTAATTCATCTTGATGTTCCACATGCTCAGATTGTCGCACTTGCTCACCAGGCGTTTGGTCATTTTGCACATCAATTGGGAGTTGTCCAGGTAAGGCCTCCCATAGCTGGTGCACTTCTGCCATGTCAAAGGCCTCCACTTGTGCCATATCTGGATGATAATCTTCTCCAGCCTGCTCCTGGCCTGCTGTAATGTCTTCAACATGCACCCTCCCAAACCTGGTACATTCTTGGCCTGGCTTAACCTTCTCCTGGTCAAAGGGCCAGATACCAGTGGCCCTAAAACCTGCCTTGATGTTTTGGGGTGTTAGGCCGCATGCAATTGATTGTGAAATCAATTCTGCTATCTCCTCCTTTGGTTCTGCCCTCCCTTTGCTAACCATGTAGGCAGCTCTATGCCTCTTGAATGATGCCTTGAAAGGGGCAAAGCATGCCACATCTAGAGGTTGAAGTCTATGAGATGTGTGTGGAGGCAATAAGGCAAAGTGAATGCCCTTCTCTCTTGCTGTCAATATGACTTCCAGCTCTACATGACTGCCACGACCATCCAAAATGATAAGGTGAGGCTGATCTGGTGATACACCACATGGAACTCTTGCTGCAAAATGTGACAGCCATGATTTAAACAGTTCTGTTAGTCCTGTGCCTCCTGGTACAGGACTATTCATGCATACGACGGACCAAGTCAAGAACAAGGATCCACAGTCAACCACGGGTCAGCCATCAAAGGCCCAGCAGAAGACCAAGCAGCAGACCACGCAGTCAAAGGGCGCGCCCGCCAAAAGGAGGCGCTCAGACAAGTGATGGCCCGTCACCGCCAGCGTCAGCGTCAGCATGATTCTAGGCACTTCAAGAGGCACCGCCAGCATTCCTGCAAATCAGGCCTCCTTCCAGGAGTCGGCACCTAGATCAGTCAGAGTGTCTATATTGGGCCAAAGGCCATTGTACTATATATATGAGTAGAGCTAGCAAATGATTTTTAGATGAGTTTTGAGTCTTGTCTCATTTCAGTCTTCTCTCAGTTGCGAGAGCTCATGTATGTTCATCATTGATATCAAGGAAGCTTATCATTTTCCTCTCATTGTTCTCTTTTGTTCTGTTTTCTTATTCTTGTTCTCTTCTTGCAAATCCCGCGTGACATAGTCCCCCGGATTCTCCTGTTAGATCCACGGGTCCTCACAGAGGGCTGTCTTGCAGGAGTTCCCGAACCCAGACCCCAAACACTGTCGCCGCTGCCGGGTCTGATTTGATTTTTCTTACGTTGCCATATGCCGCCGAAACTTCGCGTAGAAGAACTCCTTTCCCGGACGGGCGTCTCGCTTGGGCGCCATCATCGAAGGGAAGCGTTCGCGACATGTATGGCTCGCTTATGACATTGAGGGAGGCCACATTAGGGTCTAGGGCTCGGTCGGGCGCCACCCACCCCTCGTGTCTGTCTCGTCCAGTTCCCGCCTCAAAGCGTGCAAACATTGCTCACGGCCTCGGTCCCCTCATCACTATCGGGGAGCCCTATCCGGCTCAACCACGCTCAACCTTACTTTCATACCCCAGAACATGCCTACATCCATCAGTCTTCTGGCCATACGCCTCTGCCTTCACAACCATCATCTCCTACGGGTGGACAGGGATATCTACATGTCTCTTTTGCTCCTCCCCAGGAATTTCCCTTCCCTACATTTCCTACCACTCTTCCTGTTTACAACCTTACAGACCTCAAAACCAATGATCAGGCACCTCCAGTACCTCCACCTCAGCAACCCCTTCATCAGGGTCTTTCAGGCACCATGCCACCGCCAACTCCACCTCAATATCCTCACTATCATGTTCCTGTCCAGCCCAGCACTTTCACCTCTACCTTTCAGACCCTTAAGTTGACTTATCCCACCTTTGGCAACACGAAAGGCAAACCATTAGACCAAAGTGCTCAGGCCCACATGGAAGAATTTGAGGCTCTGGCTGTCCTAAATGGTCATGCACAACCTCAACTGAAATTCCACATCTTTTCCACCACCTTGCGTGGCTCTCCTCATCAATGGCTCATGTCCAACAAAAGCCACTGGAAACAAGATTGGTCCGAAATGAAAACTGCTTTTCTTTCTCACTATGGGACCACGGATGATGATCAACTTCATCTCAAGCAACTCAATGACCTTCAACAAGAGCCCACGGAGTCTGCTCGGGATTTTGCAGATCGTCTTCACATTCTGCTCAGCAAACTCAAGGAGTACCCCACACAGAGCCAAATCTTGGTCTGGTTTCTCCAAGGACTTCCTCCAGCTATCCGACTCATGACTGAATACCTGCGTCCGAAGACTTTGGAGCAGGCTATCGATCTTGTCAATCACTCAGTCAATGTTTCCTCCCGTGGCGTGGCTCTTCAGGAGCTCCCTTTCATTCCACCCGTCATGGTTCCACAGACGGCTGTCCAGCCTCACCACGCCAATCAGCAGCGCAGTCAGATCTGGTGCCATATCTGCAAATACCAAGGCCACTTGGCAAATGAATGCAACTCCACCAATGGCCCGCCTCATTGTAAAAGATGCAACATGTGCAATCATGCCACGGAAGAGTGCACTCGCACTCATCCTACACCGTTCCGCAACAAACTGGTTTATCAAGTGCAAACAACAACGCAGCAACAATCGCAATATCAGCAGCCGCCACTGCAGGCGCAATCCAATCAACTCTATCAGCAACAGGAGCAACAACGGGGACCCAACACACGTCCTCCTTTTGATCCTTCTAAAGCTCAATGCTATCACTGTCAAGAATGGGGTCATACCACCACGGCGTGTCCTCAACTTCCACAAGTTCAGGTGCAGCTTCCTGGCACCAATCAGACCACATCGGTCCGCCTCATGGCTTACCAACTCTGGATTGCTAAGGGCAAACAAGGCCCGCGTCCTGTTCTTAGGAAGCCACCTCGCGCGCCTCAGCAATCACGCTATCAACCAGCTCCTGCCAATCAACCTCAGATGGATCAACAAGCACAGGAAGAAATTTTTCAGGCTCTTAATCCTCCAGTCCAGCCATCCAATTGGGTTGGTTTGGTTTTACGCCAGACCAGGGCGTCACGTCCCTTAACCATTATTCCTAATGGCACGCAACCTGCCTTTGCCGTCGACACCATTCCTCATGAAGAAGAAAAAAAGGTTCACTTTGCACCTGACTTGGAGAAACTCATGCCGCATGTCATGCCTAAAGTTCGCCAAAGCATTTTGAACCTCATGCAAGCTGCTGAAGGCCACACGTTGGCTAATGTTCATGCCACCACTAGAGCTCAACATAGACAAGACGCACCTTCCACGTCTCAACCTCCACGCTCTCAGACATATCCAAATATAGCTGCAGAAGTTGACCTACTCAAAGAAGTTGCTGCTTCATTACCACGCACTCCAGCTCCTGTGGATCCAACAGATCCTTTTTCTCATGTGCCTCTGGAACTCCAAGAGGAGCTAGCAAAAATCAAAATTCCCTTAAGTTTGGCAACAATTTTGAAACTCTGTCCTGCTCTCAAGGACCAGTTACCACTCCCGACTGTTTTGGTTGGGGCTGTTGCTACCTCTACACCCACGGTACATGCCACGGTGGGCAATCAACAAGTCAATCATGTTCAAATTGATGGAGGTAGCGCTGTCAATCTCATCACGGATAAACTCCGCAAACAAATGGGCATCAAACAACTCTATCGTGCCCCATATGACATCAAATTGGCTAATGGCCATATCACGAGACCTCAAGGTGTCACGCCTCTTCTTCACATCAACATTGGTGATCTCAGGATTCCCCTTGGAATTTGGTGTTTGGAAGGTGGGGAAGATCCGGTGATTATGAAATGTTGGTCGGCAGACCTTTTCTCGCGCGGGGCCAAGAGTATCCATTTGGGCCCACGGATGGGTTAGTCATCGCGAGATGGTCACCTCAATGCCACTATGGACACGGAAGCGGGTAAAATCATTTCGGTCGACAATGCTGAACCCCTCTCTCGGATTAATCGATTGGGAGGGCGCCCAGAATATCTATCAAGTTCAGGCTCCACCAGCGAGTTTGCCCCTGTCATCCTACCCGGTATCTTTGATCCTTGGGGAGAAATGACTCTTGATCGGGACCGGCCGTGGCTGCCTTGCTTGACCCTTACGGCTCCTTGCAATCGAATCCAGCGTGTTGATCACTTTTCGGATCTTTGAACCTCCTGCAGCTCTGTAGATGTACACTTATTTGTCATGAAGCAACCCCCCGCTTGATGAAACTTCGGCAACCTCTCTTCTTCACCACGCAGAGTGCCACGCATCCTGTCATGCTTCAACCTCCTGCTCATATTGTCCAGGACACGGAAGTTATCCCACATATTCACACTCTCGAAGTTGAGATTGTGGGCGTGGGCAACAATCGGCCTGTCCGCATTCTTTGCCAAATCTTCCGACACCCTATCGTAATGTGGTACTGTGCCACGCTCTTTTAAAAGTTCAAACACATTTTCGCACGGAGCTCTGAGACCTTCGGGGAATCAACAAAACCTTGGGGAACTCACCATTCCTACCAAATCGATGCACGTCCCAAGATAGCAACGCGGCGAGTCTCGCTCAACCCCAATTACCGCGGATCGGCGTCAAGGCGGAAATTGACAAACTCCTTCTTTGCGGGTTTGATCTATGAGGTCAAACATTACGAATGGGTGAGCCCCATCGTCATTGCACTCAAACACAATGGTAAGATCGGCGTTTGCGTGGACTACCGAAAACTCAATCGGCCCACGGGCGTGATCATTTTCCACTTCCCTTCACGGCACCAGGTTTCGGAAGAGGTTCTTTGGACATGAGATGTACTCCTTCATGGATGGTTTTTCTGGCTACAATCGGATCTCAATCAAAGCATCGATCAACTCAAGACTACTTTCACCACCGGGTGGCACTTTTGCCTACAAGGTGGTTCCTTTTGGATTATCAAACTCTCCATCAACGTTTCAACGCATCATGCTCTCGGTTTCGCATTGATTTTATGAAGGAAAATCCCTTCTTGCAAATTTTTCAAGATGACTTCTCGCCTACGGTTCTGAGTTCCATGGCTGACCATTTGGATAAATTGGAACTCGTCTTTCAGAAATGTGATGAGTCAGGCATTAGTCTCAATCAGAAATGCACCTTTTGCATCACGCCAGGTGTTTGTTGGGACACGTTCTCAAGGCTCAAGCACCGGCCAATATCAAGGAGACACGCTCTTTCTGGGTAAGGTCAATTATTACTCCACCTTCATTCCCGGACTTGCGGCCATTGCAGATCCCATTCATAAACTCACGGGTGATGAATCCCACGGGCTTGGAATTCCAGGCGGATCTTTGCTTTCCAACAGTTGAAGCTCTTGCTTTTTCGGGCCCGGTTCTTGTTCCTCCTCAATGGGACAAGCCCTTTCATGTTCATGTCGATGTCTCGGCGTTTGCTATTATTAGAGCTGTTCTTTCTCAAGAATATGATCGCTGCACCGACAAACCAAACCGATATGCCGGCCGAAAACTCAATTCTTTGGCGCAACTACTCTGCCCGCAGGCGTGAAGCCTTGGGTTTAATTTTACGTGTCCAACGCTTCCGTCACTATCTTTTGGGCGGTCGGATCAAATTCTTTGTTGACCACCAAGCACTTCTTTATTTGATCAACAAATCCGCCCACGGGCCGCATAGCTCGTTGGGTCCTTCTTACGCAAGAATTTGCACCTTTTGAAATTGTTCACAAGGCGGGCAAATCTCATGTTGTCCCGGATTATCTTTCACGCATCCACCACAGATGATCCCTCCCGCGGCGTCTCGGGCGCCTTTCACGGCAGCTCAACTCTTTCGGTCACGGCAACACCACATTGGTTCCATGACTTTCGGCAGTATCTCCTCACGGGTGCTCTTCCACGGAGGATGCCACGCTCTCTCGATAGCGACAATCCCGTCGACACCAATTTCTCGCGAGGTCCGGTGACTACACCATGGTTTGCAGGCCATCTTTACAAAAAGGGTAAGGATACCGTCCTTCCCAATTTGTGTTCTCCCTCATGAGGTCCCGGATATTGTTCGAGAAGCCCATGAAGGGCACCGGTGGTGGTCATTTTCATGGTGACACCACGGACGCAAAATCCTTCTTCTTTGGTTATTTTTGGCCCACGCTCTTCAAAGGCGCCACGCCCACGCGCCCGCCGCGTGTGATGCTTGCCGGGTGTGGGGGGCCCACGGCCCGTGGCGCTCTTCCCTTGGCGCCGATCGCCACGCCACTTCCCTTCAGCAAATGGGGAATGGATTTTGTGGGACCCATCGATCCTCTGCGGCGGCTTTGCGTGCCGCTACATTCAGTTCTCACGACTACGCTACCAAATGGGCGGAAGCTTGTGCACTTCGGACAAACACTGCGGCAAGCACGGCCAAAGGTCATCTATCAACAAATCATCACGCGATTCGGCTGCCCCACGGAGCTGGTCAGTGATCGTGGTGTCCATTTTATCAATCATACCATCAAGGAGCTGACAGATTATCTCCTGATACATCATCACAAGAGCACACCTTACTACCCTCAAGGGAATGGTTTGGCTGAAAGCACCAACAAAACTCTGGTCACAATTCTCAAGAAAATTTGTGACGCTTCTCGCGACCGACCGGGCAAACCAAGCTTCCTCTTGTTCTTTGGGCTTACAATACTTGTTTCAAAATAGCTCTGAGGTCACACTCCTTTCAAATTGGTTTATGGTCAAGAAGCTCTCATGCCGTTTGAATACATCCTTCCAACTCTCCGTTTTCAACTGGCTACCGCCCATAATCCGCCTGCTGCACTCAAAGAAAGGGTTTATCAATTGGAACAGTTGGATGAACTTAGAAGGGATGCTTATATTCGTGTTCTTCATGGACAACGGTTGCAAAAATCTTTACATGACAAACGTCTGAAGACAAAAACATTCAAAGAAGAAGATTTGGTTCTTCTTTATGATTCTCGGTACAAAAATTTTCCGGGTAAGCTAAAGTTTCGATGGCTTGGCCCTTATCAAATTGTTCAAGTGGTTCAACCCAGCGTTTTCCAGCTGGCTGAGTTAGATGGAACTCCATTACCTACACTAGTTAATGGCTTTCGCCTCAAAACATTTCATACCACAGAAAGTGAAAATCAACCAACAGATGCTGTTCCAGACACAAACACAACAGATAGTGACTAAACCAGCGGCATATTTATATTATAGGTGGAATTTTTTACAAAATGTGGGCGCAGCCCAGCTATTTCCGCTATGGGCAGTGCCCTATTTACAAAAACGGGCTCAGAGCCCTATCTACTACAATCCTAAGGAGAACACCCTCTACTCGGGTTGGGAGAGGAGGTGATCGCATGGATGTGGTACCGATTATGCTTTCGTGGTCCCAGTAGCAGTGCGAGAATCACCTCCATCCCGTTGGTGTGGGGATTGGCATGTTCAGCCATGCCGGCACACCACCCGTCCATAGCAATGCCACGATTGTGGCACCGCCAGAGGTCCAGACAGTCCATTTTACACGTAATCCACTCCAGGCAGTTGGAAGGCATAGTGCATTTGTCATGCAATCCAGCAGCAGACATACTGAGCGCCATCGGGTGTCTCAGCTTCAACCCCCTGTTTCTCTTATATAGCCAACCGAGGAACTCCCTGTCGACGTGGACCAATCAGAAAATTCGCCAACGTGGTTGCAATGCAAGGCTGTTACTAAATGGAGCATCTTTTCTCCCGCCGTATATCTAGCCATGGTACCTTCTGACACCTTCGTTTTAATGATATCCCGCCGAGTTACCCGGCATTAAATGACATTCTATCTTTTCGCCCGTCGAACATTAATGTCGTCCTTTCGCCCGGTGTCACATCCGATCATTCTCTCCGTCTCATCTCCACCGTTCATTGCTTCTCCCTTTCTTTGTTTGGGGACTTAGCCAAATTTTGCCTCTCAATCGCCTCCTTGGCATCTTTCGACACTGGCACCATCAGCGATTCGCGGCCAGCCCTCATCATGCCCCTTCGCCCAGATTTGCGCGCCCTAAACCTTTTCGTCTCTCTGCGCCTTCGTCTTGTGTCTCCGCTCTCCGCCTTTGCATCACCGTTCTTTTCCGAAGCTCTTTGCCATGGCTGCACCAAAATTTCCTACACTTCAAGCTCTTTGCTCCCGGGGGAACCGCTCTTTTCGAAGTCGATTATCTTTCTTGGCGCCCACTTTCAGGTGAAGCCCTTGTTGGCCCGAATCGTGAAGTCGCGAGCATGAAGCTTTATGAATTTTCACAAATGGAACTTCCGGCTCCAAATCCAGACCAGTTGAAGCAGTTCCTCGCTCACATCGTCAACAGCCCGCATGGATACACTACAGTGGTCGATGGCACCACCATTTCGCTGACCCAGCACCTAATTTCTGAGGTATTCCATATCCCTTTGCAAACCCCTTGTTTATCTTGGTCTGCCATACAGGATCTAGATGTCACTGAGTTTGGTGCTCCTGCTTATCAAGCAAGCGTGCATCGCGACAAATATTGACAAGCCCCATGAAACTTTTGTTAAGTTTACGTGTATAAGTTCCTGGGTATTCTATCAAGAACACCCATATCAATAAGCCTTTCTATAATATGGTGATCACTGCTACTCGCTCCAACCACCACATTGATTGGCCCCAATTGTTGTTCTACCGTCTTCTCCAAGAAGTTGACCGTCTTCGGGCTGCCACTTCTATCTCTGAAGTTTCCGTGGGAGGCCATCTTCAAGCCCTCATCTGTCATTACTTTCCTCCCACACCTCCTCATTCTCATGCTTCCACTCAGCAGTCCCTTCCTCAGCATCACCAAGTTGGCACTTCACGCCCTTCTTCTTCTGGTCATGTCAAAATTCCGCACTCACATGTCACTGTCTCCTCCTCCGCTACAGAAACAAAGCACTCCAGTTCACACCATGTCTCACAAACATCACAAACAAGGCAACAGCAGGCTCCACCACCACAGCACCCTCGTCAGCTTTTGTATCAGTATCAGCAGGATGTTCAAGCTGCTGCTCTCAAGTTACAAGAATCCCAAGACGCTCTCATGAATGGGGTTCAAACGGCCCTGGAGGCCTCCGACGCGGTTCACCATGACCTTCAAGCTGCTACCACGCAAGTGAATACTCTGGAGACCCAGCTTCAAGACAAGCACGAGGCTCTTTTACAGGGCCGTGAAGATCTCAAGGCTGCCCAAAATCAGATTACTCTGCTTGCCGATCAGCAGGCACAATTGCAGACCACCATTCAAGAATTATTGGAGCAGGTCAAGGCACGAGAGACTCTTTTGGTTGACAAAGATAAAGATATTGCCAAACTCGACACGCTGTATACAGAACTCTCTCGGAATTACAACACTCAAGCCCAAGACCTTACAGCGCGTGACGCTCAAATTGCCTCTTTGACAGCTCAGCTCTCCACGCAGACCTCTCAGCTCACATCTCTCCAAGATCAGCTTACGGAGGTTCAGAAACAGAAAATTCTTGATGACGCTGAGATTGCCGTGTTTCGACTCAATGCTCCTGGGCAATCCTCCTCACATGTCACGACTTCTCAGAAACGGGTCCGTGACCGCCTTCTGCTAGAAAAGGACAACAGGATCCGTGACCTCGAACAACAGCTACAGCAAGCTATTCAGTCTGTTGATGAGGCACAGACCAAACTTGACGGCTATGTTACCATAGCTAGCAACCTGCCTATTGATTACCCTGTTCCTGCAAGTTATCTGGATTATGTGGTTGCTCGCCGACACCTCTTTCTTCTGAAGTGGCATGGGGCTGATGGTCCCGTGGATGTTTCCCCGCACTCTGATTTTCTTTGGATCTGGCCGGACCTCTCTATTGAAGACAAAGGTTTATCTTTGTGCCCTTTTGGTCTTTGATCTCATTCATTTGTGCGGATCCGGATTTCATCACCTTCCGAGTTGTTCGACCAATGGCCTACATTTTTCATGATTTCTATCACGGGTGATACACGGGAGAGATTTCGGGATGGGCCACACGGAACTTTCGGGGTGACCCCACCCTTCAATGGTTGCTTTTGGATAACAACCCTATCCGGCTGATCATGATCGGACCTGCGCTCTTCATCAAGAGTACATGCACGAGCTTGCTCATCATTTGCCTCTCGGCAAAGGGTATTTTGCAGTGATTAGGAAGTATCGGGACATCCAGAGGATCTTCCCTTTGCACAAGTTTATATGCAAAGCACCTCGTAGGTTACAATCAAGCTGCGTGCTCTTACGGATAGCAAGGCGGTCCCCACGGGTTGGGATAGCCCTCACAGCAAATTTCGGCTCCCATACATGCGGGACCATTGGTGCAAAGCTCTTGATCCGGCTCTTCTCCAAGAATTCGGGGGGCGGGCTCGGCTGACATACGAGCATGATCCCCTCTCCCTATGCTTCCCTGGGTGTTCCTCCACGCCCCAGGTTCGACCTCTGATTGGCGTCTCCCCTTTTGGACCAAGGTCATGGATGGCCATCTTTGGATGGACTCCACCTCGGATCTCGGCCGGATCTCGGGTGGGATCCCGTTTTGTTTGCCGCTCCAATTGGGAGGATGGTGCCACCCTTGATAACACCACCAATTGGATCTATCTTGCCAATGAGCATGGTTGGCAACGCCCTGCTGATGCTCTTCATGGTCTTGACACCTTCTTGCGGAGAATCGCCACCTCACGGATCGATCGATTCTGCCGTCAAGCGGTTTTACGTGCTGCTCTTAAATGCATCACGGTCAGCTCTTTAAATCGGCGGCGTCCCATCTTTTCTTTGCAATCCGAATATCGATTCGGTGCCTTCGGTCTCGGACACGCCTACTCATGGAGTGCGGTTTGTTTCTTTCGAAGCCCATGCGCCCTTGAAGACATGGTGCGCTCTCATTTTCTCATTGGCGCCCGATCACGCCCTTGGGCTCAACACTCCTCCCGCTCTTCAAATACGCCCGGGATCTCATTAGCACTTACCATAATGGTGCCCGTCCTCACTCCCCGTGAGGATCACTTTTCAGGCTGATGGCTTCCCGCCCTCGGGAGACACTTCCTCCTTTTTCTTCACCACGAGTGTCGTTTGGTGGGGAGTGTTAGTCCTATGCCTCTGATACGGGGACTATTCATGCATCTGACGGACCAAGTCAAGAACAAGGATCCTGATCAACCCGCGGGTCAGCCATCAAAGGCCCAAAGAAGACCAAGCGGCAGACCACGCGGTCAAGGGCGCCGCCAAAAAAGGCGCTTCAGACAAGTGATGGCCCGTCACCGCCAGCGTCAGCGTCAGCGTGATTCTAGGCACTTCAAGAGGCACCGCCAGCATTCCTGCAAATCAGGCCTCCTTCCAGGAGTCGGCACCGAGATCAGTCAGAGTGTCTATATTGGGCCAAAGGCCATTGTACTATATATATGAGTAGAGCTAGCAAATGATTTTTAGATGAGTTTTGAGTCTTGTCTCATTTCAGTCTTCTCTCAGTTGCGAGAGCTCATGTATGTTCATCATTGATATCAAGGAAGCTTGTTATTTTCCTCTCATTGTTCTCTTTTGTTCTGTTTTCTTATTCTTGTTCTCTTCTTGCAAATCCCGCGTGACATAGTCCGCCGGATTCTCCTGTTAGATCCACGGGTCCTCACAGAGGGCTGTCTTGCAGGAGTTCCCGAACCCAGACCCCAAACAAGTTCTGATGTCATCCAAGCCGAAGATTGGACAGCCTGAATGGCACCTTCTTCACATCTTGCAATGTGATCCTGCCTCATGTGATTACCTTTAAAAATATACATGTTGGGGATCCTGTACCCCTCAGCATTAACACAAACCAAAATTGTAACCCATTCCCTATTGTTCATGACTACCTCACTCACCCTATTCCCCCCCTTCCTAGCTATGATCTTCAGCCCCTTCACTTTCCCTGCTTTGAATTCGGGTCGTTGCGTTCCATATCCTTGAATTTTGGGAAGGCAAATTCAAGATAAATCTGCTTAAGCCCGGCATAGAAGTTGTCGAGGTTCTCCCGTGTCATGGCACGGGCCCCGCCACATCTAGGGTTTTACGGACTCCTTAGAGCAACCCGGGTGTCTTTGCTTAAAGAGCTTCCACCACTTGCACTGGTACTCGGATATACCACATGACCCCCACGCTCTAGCCATCTTTCTTTGCCTTTTCCTTTGGCAGATAGTGTAACCCCATCCCTTGCTACGCTACGCTAAGGGCCCAATTGACGAGCTCCTCCTCTTGGAGAGTTGTCAATATTTGTGGATGGTTTGTTTGCTTGTGGCTTGTTCGACCATGTAGCCAATCCACGATTGTGGACTACGGTATACGGACCTCCTAGATGCCTCTCTAATCGAAATGCCAAGCTCGCTTACCTCTTCGAGGATGTCGAGCATTTGCTCCTCTGTCCATTGACCTCTCCTACTCGGCCTCCTTGGCATTGGACTGGTAGTAGCACTGCCCTGTGGTGCCCTCCTCTTTGTCCTGGGCGCGCAGACCCTCTTGGATGATGCCGGTCTCCTGGTACCTCTTTCAGCATCGGATTCTCTTCGTGCCCTCGTCGAAACCATGGCTACCTTCGTGCTCTTCACAGCCTCCTCTCGATAACATATGAACTATGAAAGGAGGGCAAGATTTTATGGCCATGGAAGCCATAGCGGGTGTCGGAGAATTGAATTTCGAAGAATGCAATCGAGTGCTAGTTTTGGGCGCCAAATCGTTTCAAACCCGCATTGAATTCGTTTCAAATCGGCATGCTCGGGGTATTTTCTTCAACACGGGCGTGGTCATCCAGTGCACGAGTATGGTCACCCAGGGCACGGTGCTTGGGACATTCACTCACGACAGAGGCCACTGCAGGCACGGTTGATGGACCCTGGTGTCTCGGTTGACGGAACCCCAGATAATGACACCTGGCCACAAAACGACGGTACATAGACGCGGATACCCATGGCAGCATGACGATAACCCGCGAAGGGACGGGAGGGTGACCCATGCTCCGAGGTGGAGAAGGCGACCATACCCTACCTTTTTATTTCCTTTCCTGTTTAATAATATGAGTCTCCAACACGAATTCGAGTATAGTCCTTTGTCCAATTGAACCAATTTTTTCCTAGGACCCCCAAATTAATTATGATAGACATTGAAAAGGCATTGTCATTAAAAAAATAACACCAAAAGGTGGATCACTTGTATTAACGTTAATTCGAAGAAGTAGACCACCTAGAATTGCATAGCATCGAGAGCATTAGATGGCAATTTTGCTTTGCAATTCTGCAAGAGATATATTTCATATCAGGTTTAAAGGTTGATGGGGGCATAATTTATGACATGAAATTTCTACATTCATAAGGGCGTTGCCCATTGCTACATGATATGTTTACTGGAAGCTTAGCATGGATAAGCTTACCTCCTACTAAAGACCTCCACAGGCATATTTGCTCTAGAAAATAAAATTTTAGGCTTCATGAAACTAAAAGTCAAACACCCGCGAGATCCACTGATCCAATCATGGAGCCTTCACTCTGGATAGGCAAAGCAAAGAAACTATGTGACGTTCTAAAGCCAAGTAGAACAAGAAAAGGACTTGAAAGTCATAATCTGTGCAATACCTAGATTGTTGAGAGGAAGGATTACCAATTTCAGTGCTTCTAGTTTGGCATATGATGCTTTCCCTTTTTCCTTTTCACAATTTGCTAATTGTGCAATGTTAGCAAGCAGTTTAAGGACCGAGAAACTTTCGTTTTGCCCTTATAGGGTAAAACTCTCATTTATGCAGTGGTTGGGAGAATATGGAAGAATATTCTATGTAGACGATTGAAGAAATTGTTTTTGGATCGAATATTCTATTAATATTTCTTTTAACATGTTTACCTATTATATGCACAATCCAGGTCATCATTGGAGATTACTACAATTGTAGATAATTGCAGTGCAATGTTTGTAGGTTTGCCTTTTGGTGACTTGCAATTGTAGGTAAGAAGCATCAACCTATGAACCATCTTTGTGGCTTTTTCTTTATGAAAAATCCTACTTTATAGCGGACCCTCACGCAGGCGGGGTTCATGCCACGACACTCAAGAATTGATCACATCTTCACATTGCAGACCCTAGTTGAAGACAACAGGGACCATCAGCGATACTTATATTGTTGCTTTGTGGTGCAGAATGTAGTGTACAGGCTATATGAGACCATGATCAGGCAGGTTGCAGCTAACAAGCCGGCCATTCAATAGCAGTATCGGGGTCTGCCAAGGATGCCCTCTTTCTCCCACATTTTTTGGGTTGTACATTGATCACTTGGAGAGCTAGCTTTGTTAAAAATGGGAGTGACGGAGCTAATATATGCTAATCATGTGGACCTCCTTTTAGCTTACACTCTGGTGGACATGAAATGCTATCTCGACGCCCTGGACAAATTTTTCCAAGCGACTGATATGCAAGTCAACCTGGCCAAGACTAAGGTGGTCCTCATATCATCCTCACGTCAGCCAAGGGGCCCCTCCTTTAGTTACTGGGGGGAAAATATGGAAGTGGCACCCACCTACAAATCTTTGGGAGTGGAGTTTCCCTCTACTATGCACTGCGACACTTTTGTCCGTCTATGAGTGGCATCGGGCTGGAAGGCGTTATATGCAATGCAGAACAACAGTCATAAAGCATAGCTATATGATTGGGCCCATCACTCGCACTTGTTTTAGGGTCTTGATAAAGGCTATCCTTTTATACGAAGTCGAAACCTGGGACCCCGTGGTGTCCCTCGCTACCTGGAATGTCTTGGAGCAGGTGCAAAATGCCTTCCTTGGCTCAGGCACTTGGGGTGAAGTCCATGGTCCCATATGAAATTCTGTTGCAGGAGACAGGTTACCCCTTTAGAAGACGGCCCTTGATCGCCATATTGTCTGCTTTCAGAAGATGGTCACTATGTACGATGCCCGTTTCTCTAACCTAGCTTTATATCATGGCCATGGGGCCACAAGGCTTGTTGGAAGGAAAAGCGGGCACAATCGCTCGCCAGATGGAATATGCAAGAGCACGGGTGCATACAGGTGCAAACAGAGATAGCATATCGCCATAGCTTGAGGCAGTATTTTAATGCTTGCTTCCTCTGCAAGTTCTGGGATGCCAACGCTCTTGAACAGGTCAAGACAGCACATTGCCAATGTTACATAAGTCCCACATTAGAATGGAACCTGCAACGCTACCTGTGTACACATCTGCCTATGAAAGGCGCAAACTCGTTGCCTCGATTCGCACAGGTGCACACCGTCTCCGAATTGAGACAGGCAGATGGATTGGCAAGACAGGCTTTGCTGATGCTATTAAATGGGAGCAGTTGAGGATGAATGCCATACCCTCCAGAGCCATCCAGCATATGATCAAATCTGGGCACGTTATATTGAGTTGGTCAGGCCTGGCTAGCTGCTACATGTGATATTGAGCACGACTTCAGTACAAATGCTGGGATCATACCATCAGGAGGTCATGGATGTGCCGGATCAGCTATGTCCTTGGACACTCATTTGACTTGTATATATGTTATATAATGTGTATATTTGTACAGTTTGGTAGTACTCTTATTACTGCCATGGTTTTTCCCTTGAAAACCTTTTAGGCGGGGGGCTGTTTAGCCGAGAAAATAATAAGTCTGTTGCGCTCTCTAATTGGGTCCCATAGATCGATTGGTCTCTGTGGATGGTAAAAACCGTTCTACTTTATTCTATTCTATTATATTCTTGATCTAACTGTTTTCTTCTCAAAAATGTCAGTGGACCTTTTGATTACCACAAAGCATCATTGATTGCATGTTTTATTTGATGCTCTAGAAAGGACTGGCCATCCTGTATTAGCCGAAGCACAGTTTGAAGCCCAAAAACCAACTATTTTTTGGTTTTTTCTAGTCGATCCAACTCTATTTTGTCTCAAATCCCTCACTCTCTTCATCATGCTAGCATAAAAAGGGCAGGCAAATTTATTGGCATGCTTTTTTAAGCAGATCAAACCGCCCATGAAGCAGCAAGAATCATCCGATCAAAATTTTTGCCCCTGTCACGTGCAGTTTAAAGCCTGGTTGTTTGGCCCAATTAACCACTTTTTGGCCCGATTAACTGCCTGCATGACATTGGTTGGCTGGATTAACCATCCGGCTGATATTGGATGGTTGGATTAACATGCCCGGATGGCCAAATTAACCACCCTATTTGATACCAGATGACTAGATTAACCACAAATTTTTGGCTAGATTAACCACAAATTTTTGACTAGTTTCATGTTGTGGCTCATCTACTCCATCCTTTATGGAGAGCTCTACTATATTAAATCAAGAGCTTCATTCTGGTTGGGTGGCATACTTGGTGCGCCTTTTTGATGGGGATCACGAGAAGGCCGACAAGTTATATGATGAACTTCTCCAGTTTTGAGGGAACTTGGGTGATTTTAATAATCCTATGGCTCAATCCCATAGTGCTATGGCAAAATCAGTTTCATGGTGGGAGAAATATGGCAGATGCACACATGAGCTCCAAACGTTGGCTATTAGAGTGTTATCTCAGATGATTATTCTTCGCTAAATAATTTACTTTTCACTTAGTAAGTAATGATTTATATAAATATTTTCCCCCTTCTTTTTACTCGTTCTTTAATTTCTGATTTCTCTTTTTTCCATTATGAAATTGTGTATGCTAGGATTGTTCTACTGGTGCAGTTGAGAGAAATTGGTCTGCACATTCTCTTATTCATACAAAAAGGAGAAACTGCTTGAAGACATCCACCTTGCATAGGTTAGTCTACTGCAGGGAGAACTTGAGGGCCTTACGAAAATATAAAACGCTACGAGAGCCTAAGCAGGTAAGAAAGTTCTTTCTATTTGAGTTATATGCAATAAAGTAAGTGATTTTATTTCTTTGTTTGTAATTGAAACACAGGTGGACCCTAATGAGAGTGACGTCTACAAAGTTCCTGAGTTGCCTCCTATTAATAGAGAAGAGGAGGAATTATGTAGAAGTTTATTTCTTGAGTGCTCTGGCACAAGGAGGTCTACTCGTTTCAAGAAATCCACTAACACTAATACTTGTTCTAGCATCCATTAGGGTTTTTTTGAGATTAAAAAGGGGCCTTCAAAACATGCCAACTAAGCCAAATGAAGATAAATGAACTACCAATCAGAAATCAGAGCCTGATGGGTTCAGTCAGCAAAACTGTTATAACTAACTCACTGGATCACATTTTCTAGCATAACTATTGATAGAAAAGTCCAAATGAGCTCTCGTTTAGTGCAATAGATAGATCTCGTTGAGATCTTTCCAACCTTAGGTGCTTTGCACATATTTTAACCACTTATGATTGTCAAAACTCCAAAAAATGTGGTTTTTACCATTTTTTTACTATCCTACGGGGCTAAAAGATATGCAAACCACCCAAGGTTGGAAAGATCTCAATGAGATCTATCTATTGCACCAAATAAGAGCTCATTTGGACTTTTCTATCAACACTTATGCTAGAAAATGTGATCCAGTGAGTTAGATATAACTGTTTTACTGACTGGATTACCAGTTCTGTTTTCTGATTGGTAGTTCATATAGCTTAGTCAGCAGTTCTTAGAAGGCCCTTTTATGATCTCAAAAAATCCCTAATGCAAAGAGGGCGAGGAAGAGGGCATGGAAGAGGACGTGGAAGACGGGGAAGAGGAAGAGGAGGATGTGGTGGCAATGTAATAAGTATGCAAGATCTCACGGTAGGAGACGAAGAGGCAACTGATTTACAAGTGGAAGAGCAAACTAAATTTGAAGAGGATGAAGACGATGTGGATACTAGTAGTGAATCCAATACAGACGATGATGAGCATGAGTGGGCAAGCAACGATGAAATTAGTGTTAGTGAGGAGGATGGAGAAGATGAAGGAAGTGAGGAAGATGAAGAAGATTAGTACTTGTTTGGTTTGTTTGGTTTCCTTTGTATTTAACTAGCCAAGAACATATGAATTTATCTGTTATGCAATCCACAATTCTATCTATAGTCTATCTATACTATATAGTATAATGATAGTCTTTAATTGTGCTAAAAACTATGCCGCTTATTGAGTTGAAAACATGAAAACAGTTTTTGATCTATCAAGACTTGTTGCTCTAATGATCTAATTTGTTTTCGAGGTATTGAGGTGGGTAACAATGGATCTAATGATCAAGGCAAAGCTGTTATGGATTTAGGAGAATTTTTACGTTTACAGACAGACGCATCTTATGCGCATCTAAAAGTTTAGATGTTTCGATGCTTACGATGCTTTAGATCTACGCATCTGACGCATCTATCTTTAGATGCTTTTCGAGCACTGATTATGGATCTGAAACATGGGTTATGGATCTGAGACAGAGCACTGAAGAAATTTGCATTGTTTGCATTGTTTTCCAGGCGTTTTTAGGGCCTGTTTGATTGCAGGAAAAGCTCCTCTGTTTCGCTCTGCTTCCAGCAGAACAGAGTACAGAACATGGGTGCAACATACTGGCGGAGAAGGACAGAGGAGGTCCGCTTTAACGCCAGTGGCTGGAAGCTCTGTATCGAAGGCAATAGATATGGCTAGACCCTTCAATCCAGCCTTCACCATTTTGCTCCATAGCTGCAAAAATCAAGAATAATCACAACTTTTAGCAAATCCCCTGCAAATCCGGCCTACAAGATGCCAGCTGCCCCTGCCCTTGCAAATCCGGCCCCGTTATTTGCTATAATGGCCGAGCACGGGGTTTGACCCCTTATTCAGACGCCTTAAACATTCTACATCAGCAAAAATACATGGGCTAGCAAATCAAGATTCTGGGAATTTCAATTGGAGCAATTTGAACAGGGCAGAAGGATATGAACCGATGATTCTTAGAAACCATGAATCATGCCCAGTGATTCTTCTGAGCAGATAAATTCCTCTGGAGCAAATAAATTCGAATAAATTCATGCCAGCCTAGCAGCAGTTCATTTCTGCATGCTGCGATTTGCAACGCAGAGAGCAATCGTCCGCGTTCTAATTTGCCTGGTAGATCCACATTAAGTCTTCTGAGAGAGCTTTCGAATTTCTGAACTGGTTGCCCCATTTGAGCTTATTTCATCCAAATTTCCTAAATCGGCCTAAATGTGTGAGTAAACATCAAGAATATATAGATGAAGCATCTACATTTTGATGTAGCATTCCGTCAGGGCCGGTCTGTTATAGGAGTGAGAAAGTGCAGAAGAATTACCGAAGTGGCATTAACTATGATTAACCAAACCAATTATGCCCATCGTGCGCATGGTCTTTAGCAAAATTATAGAAAACGATCTATAAGACGACCTCTGTGTGATCATATACAGTAAGTGCTACACCTTATGATACGATCCAAAGAGTGGTCCATACATAAGCTACTTGACAAAAAAGAAAAGGTGATAAATTAGTCTTTCATTTCAGCCTTTGATTTTGAAAATGTCTTTTTGGAGCCCATCAAACTTCTAAAGGCGAACTATCGAGATCCCATCGATCGAGGAGACGGTATATAAAAGCTTGTTCAGTTTTCATGACTTGTATAAAATGAGAAGGAAAACTTAATTGCATCGATCCGAGCCCTCGGATCACCATTCTGGGCAGGGGCGAGCCATTATATAAGTACACTCCACATTCGAGACCAGCGTCTTCTCACAGCAGCACTTCTTTCATCCCATTGCTTCAATGGCTCTTCGTCCAACAGATTTCCTCTCCAGCTTCTCTGTCGGATTCCTTCTCTACATTGTTGCTACGGCACCTTCATGGCGAGTTTTCTCATATTTCTTTTGCAGGTACGCCTCCTCCCCTTCGTGATCTTTACCTTTGGGCGTTTCTCACCCTTATTCTTGCAGTTTTTCTTGTTCTATTGCTCACTTTGTGCTCGCATGGATTTATTTTTCTTTAGCACCAACATGCAGAGTCTTAACTTGGACTATCGATGCTTGCTAGGCAGGTGTGGTAGCAGAATGAACAATCATATTGAAACGAGCCAGGATTTCTTGAGTATATATATGTTGGTGAAGATGAGGGAGGCATTTGGAGCGGTCTCTACAAATGTTTAGGTCAACAAGTTGGGAAACACCAAAAAATCAAGTGAACTAGCAGTAAGGCAGGCTTGGGAAAAAGTTGCAGAAGATTGGGCAGGTATAGCGTGAAGCTGGTGAAGGTTGGGGAAGATTGGACATGGGTATTGTGAAGAGGTCACTGAAACACCCCGAGCCTATATACGTGAAGTGATCCACGTGAAATGAAAGGATATGGGCTCGAACTCTACAATACCCAAACAAAAGCATATATAGTAGAAAAATATAGTTAGATCATCTTACTTTCAAAGTATGCCAATAATATGCCCTCATCTTTAGATAAGAGAATTACTGACTGGTTGGCAAGTTGTGATGCAATAGGCTAAGGATCCACTTCCACCCAGCTTTCTCTCAATCCCTATGAGAATAGGATCAACCATAGACACTAGAAGCGAAACCTTAAGCTTGGAGCCCATGGCGTTCGTAACAAAACCCATAGTACTACCTCAAATAGTAAATTCTCAAACCATGGTGCATTGATTTGTATATAGGATTGTATATATTAATGTGCCTACAAAAAGCATTTACTATTTCAAGAAATGCATCCCCATTGAATCAGCACAATCAATAGTGCAACATCAAATCCAACCATTGATAACTCTAAAATGTGGTGCTTATTGTTCAATAGATCTTATTCGTGTATGGCTTGAGATTTGAGACAACTAAATCTCTTAGAACTAATATAAAATATAGTCAATAGGGCAATTTCAAAAGAGCTTACGCATAGATGCCTAAGCTTAGACAATTTGAACTAGCAACTTGTCAAAGACTGATTGCGCCTCTCCTGGCGCTCCACATACATGTCTCCCAGTGCAACTCCTAATAAAAGCGCCTCTTTCAATCCCATTTTCTTGAAATCTCAATATCTATCTGTTGACCTTTTCTTATAGCTTTTATACTACTGCCCCACTACCACAGGCCTTCAAGACACCAACATATGTAACAGCATTAGCAAGAATTCCCCCAAGTTGTACTAGTTTATAGCAACTTAAGGCATTCTCAATCAGCCCATTTTCCTAATACCCAGTTATTTCATGTTCTATTATAAAACATCTTTGATTGGCATCCTATCAAAAATTCTTGTGCTTCGACAATAGAACTACACTTGACATGCATGTCGACCACGTAAATAATAAGAAGCGAATCCTTTTCAAAATCATTTTCTATAATTTTGGTATGTAATTCACGACCTTCATCTATGGTTCCTGTATTAGGGATGCTTTCAAGCTAGCAAATGTTACAGCATTTGGACGCACACCTTCTACTTCCATTTGTGCAAAGCATCCCAGTGCTTGTTGCCCATTTTCCTGCTTGCATAACCTGAGATTAAAGCAGTCCAGTAAACATTCTAAGAAATATGCTCTCCACGCTACACAATTTCATATTTATGGTGATTTGATTAGGGTTGACATCTTGCAATCTCATTCCTTAGAAATCTTGAATTGCCTTCTTTACACATATGTTATTGATCGGAATTGAATGTTTCTTATTGTTTACAGAGACTAATCGGCCTATGGAACCAAACTCAATACAAAAGCGCAGCAGGCATATTATTGTTCAGATTAGCCCTCTCCCCCTCCCCCTGAAGGATCTTTGAGGGAAAAATCATGGCAGCAATAAGACTGCTAACAAGCTGTACAAATATACATGTTGAAGCATATATACACGTTAAGTGGTTGTTGGGGGCATATCTGAGCCCTCATATCCATTACCTCCTGAATGTATGATCCCAGTGATCACACTGAAGTCGTGCTAGTATCATGTGTAGCGGCTCGTCGGGCCTGACCAACAGAGTAAAGTGTGTCTAGATCTGATTATACGCCAGGCAGCTCTGAAAAGTGTGGCATTCATCCTCAACGGCTCCCATCTGGCAGCACTGACAAAGCTTGTTCTGGCGTGGCTCCCCATTCTATCTGTCTGTCTCAATTCAGAGATGGTGGGCACCTGTGCGATTGGAGGCAATGAGCCTGCACTTTTTCATGTGCAGATGTGAATGCAGATAACGTTGTGGGCCTCGTTCCAGCATAGGATTTATGTGTTGCTTGTAATGTGCCATTTTGACCTGCTTCATTGACGAGGTGGTGTCAAAATCTTGGCACTCCAACAATGCATCTAGTTTCTCCATATTGTCAAACCGTACAAGGCCGTCCTTTAGGCAATCACATTTACCATACACATTTACAACCTAACAACCATCTTAGACTCAAATTGTCTACTGTGGCGTAGGCATGGACCTGCGTACCTTCAATTAAAGTAGCAAGATTTGCACAAACATCAAAAGCATTGTTGGTTTCATTAATTCCATGATGATTCTCTAAAAGAGATGGTCTCTTTTAACATTCCTGTTGCGCATTGCCTAATACTATGGTGCTCAAAGTAACATCATTTGTTTGTAGCATTTCTGGAAAAGTTGTTGGGCTTCTTCAAGCTTCCCTTGTAGTACATAACAGTAATTAAATTCTAGGATATTACATTCTTCTCATGAAAGAGTAGATGAGCTTCTTCAACTTGCTCTAAATTGGCAGACGCGGCAATTTTGAATTTACATCCTGCTTAACTCTGAAACTTCCTCTAAATGACCATGTTGTATGTGTAGCAAATACATAATATCCCATTGGGGCATTTGATTACATAAATATTTGCAAAAATAGGGCTTTGTAGCAGGATTCCAAGGTAGTATCTAATTTGATAACCAAAATACCTATGTACACAATGATGTTCTCCTTCAGACTTGTACAGTTTGGACTGGACAAAATCAACAAGTGAATCTATGAGAACGAGAATCAAGAAAAACAACTAATCTAAAAAATCTACTTGCATCACCAATGTAGAATAATGATGTCCATAATAAAAGAGGAGACAAATGTAGTACCTTCTAGATCGTTAACGACTCGGGATCATCATGCCCTTATTGAGCTAGGATTGTTAGAAGAAGGGATGTTTCCAAAAATTGTCTGTTGTCGATGGAGTCCTCAAACGTAGAATAGAACTCAGATGCACATGCTATGCACATAGCTTTCAATTCTGGGATCCAAGTGGCTTCCTTTTGTATATCTCCAGAACAAAATAACCTCTCCGCTCCAAATTCTGCCATGCTATCAATCAACCAAAGAAGTTAATGTAGGTGAAGCCTTTGCCATCAAAAGCAGAGCAGGCTCGCCCTCTTCCGGAACATGGCAAACTATTTTTACTTTATGGGGATTTCAAATACATATTTGCAAGACCATATTCTGGCACATGGAGTAGGGGAGCGTTAGGAAGGTTGCCGGACTTCAAGATGCATCCGACGGGATAGGCTGACATGCTGACATGGGTGTTGACGCAGACACCTTAGATTTTCATGAAATAGTGCACCTTTGATTAGGCAAGCCTGTTGTTGACGTGAACAAATTAGAATTGCATGAAATGGTGCACCTCTGGTTAGGCAAGCCTGCTAATTAGCTTCATAATAAACAAATCACTTCCCCAAGATATCTCCAAAAGACAATTTTGATGGTGTTGGGGACCAACTTCAGGGGTGCTTTACATGTGTAGGCATATTAGAACTCTGTCCGGTATTCATTTAAACCAAAGGCATATTAGAACTCTCTCTAGTATTCATTTAAATCAAAGGCTACAACCGAAAAACACATACAACAAAAGTATAGAATTGCATCAGAACTACAACAACAAAGGTACTAAAGAAAGAAATAATCCCATCATTTGTCTGCTTTGGAAGAACTTGTTTCATTCACCATTGTAAGCATTTCATTATTGCTTGCCTTTACCAACTGTTGTAAGCATTTCATTATTGCTTGCATTTACTACAACACTACTGTTGCGACATTATTTGCTTGCATTTATCCCACTGCTGCCATGACATTAGCCACACATTGAGGAGCTACACAACACAATTCCAGTATCCTAATGCATTAGTTAACAAGAACCAATTTGTAACCACATGAATACAAGAATTGCAGACGATCAATTTTAAGTGTCATAGACACCTACATTTGTCGATATGATGGTACTAGAAAAAGAAAGAACCAATGGGTGATCCAACAAATGCATGCAATAAACCAATACCCATTACTGTATGCCCCACATAATGTGTATGGAACATAGTACCCTGCAGCCGGCACAGGCCAGATTCAGAAAGGCTTTGGCAACTTAGACAAACCTGTCGAAAATAACAGCTGTTTAGGAATTGGCATCCATAAATCCAGGTTACTCCAAACGAAGATAAATGCACAACTTGTAAAAATGGATGCCGTAGACATCACAAATCAATAATTCATCACAAATTCGGTTCTTCAATATGCAACATAACTCTAGAATCACAGTGGCTCGGGCAGTTGGAAAAAACCTGTTCAAATAAGACAAGAGGCTAAGAAGCTACGTGGTTAACCACACCATTGCAGCACATGATGGAGGTTCATCAGCATATGCCCTATTGGATTTGCTCATACATCACTATATGTGTAAGCGCATGCCTAGACTACCCAATCATATATCAATAGCTGCATAATTTTATACTTTCTGGACAATCATATGCTAAAAACATGTGACTACGCTGCTAATAGACTCCTGCTGGAATATGAGAAGATGAGGAAAAAAAGAAAACTATGAAGTGCCATTTATGGTATGTAGGAGCAGATCACAGAACACGTAGTTGCATTGTAGACGAGTCAAACAACTAATGAAATAATCTGGAGTCCTGAGTTTGTAGATCAGATCTAAATCAATCCAAAGGCATCCATGGGAATGACATGCAATCACTATAAATATGACATGCATTTTCTCGGCAATGGCAGAACATTATTCAGAAAAATTTTGACATTACATATTCAAAAGGTAGGCCTTGTAACCAGAACTCGTTTCTTTCATTTTAAGGGGTTACCTGGAGAAGGATGGTTTCCCGTACTAAGCCTTGAAACCAGGTAGGTCTCCGCCATATTACTGTGTAGGGGGAAGAGGGATAGGGAACACAGAACTTCCCTAACAATAAAAATAACCAATAAAGCGTCGAATTATTAAATCATACAACGAGGAATTGTCCACAAGATAAAATCATACTCACCTTCGTGCGACCGGAGGGCAGACTGGTCCTCTACAAGCCTTGGGCGCCGAAAAGCTTGGTTTAGCTACACGAATTGCCGATCTGCTGAGACGGGCCATCGACCTAACGCAAGCTGCTGCCATGGGTTTAAGAAAAACCCTAAAAACCACCGTGGAGATGTGCCCACCTGCAACATCCAACAAAAGAGAAGCTAATATTAACCTACATGACAATTCTTTTAAGATTCTCTAACTTACATTCTCTAAGATTTATTACTTGAATCCTCATTAAGGTAAGTTGCTTCCATAGATGGGATTCACATGAGGATTTTTTCGGCGGTTTATTTTGGGCGGCTTTCTTCTGGAGTGCAGCAGGCTGCAAGTTCTATTCACATGGGCCGATGAAGGTTGAGGGAAAACCCATGGTAAATCTCCTCATAGCGGTGTAGCAGTTGGTGTGGTTTGCAGCTATCTGTCGCTGCCAACCCGCGTGCAGCAACACGCGTGACGTCAAAATTTTTTGCAGCGCTTCTGCTTTGGGCGGACTGCAGTTGACGCTGCTGCTCTTTTTTCGTCCCATGTAAATGGGCCATTACATCTTTATATATTATAATGTTTTGTAATGGACCATGCCCTAAATTTGACCGTCTGGATTCAATCCCCGCCACGTGGCATCATCTGCCATTCCTTCCTCTTTTTTCCTCCTTCCTCGAGATCGAGATCGAATGGAGGATTAGCGGCCGGAAAAAGCACAGAAAATCCGGCTGTGCAGAAAGTCCGGCGTGCACCTTCAGTGGACGTTTGAGGTTTTGATGCTGCCAGATTTCCTTTGATGCTCCCTTTGATGCAGAAAGTAAAAACATGGCTTACATCAGCCTTCGAAGCAGGAGAGAAGGAAAGGATGTGCCAGAGTTTGAATACATCCTAGTCCGTAGATCACCCTCACAGCTTGGCCACCATATCCTAGAACCGAACTTAGATGGCTGGTACCGTGGCTTATGATATGCGGCAGTAGAATTCCGCCTTCAAGGTATGTGGATTTTGCAAATTTTTAAAAAGACTTCTGTCGTTACCTTGAAAGCAATTTTTATAGTTTCTAGAACAAATTTATTGACACAACCTTTACATCTGCCAGAGTTCGTGCACTTATCTTAAAGCGGAGTTACAACAACTCAAACCCTTGCCAGCGTTGCTCATCTTTTGAATCTTAAGGATACTGAAACTGGAAGGTACTATATTTGTTGTTTTAAACCACAGCTTGAAAAGTTCTCTTTTGTACTTCAATTTGTAGAAAGAGTAAAATTGGGCTAAAATGTCAAGTGGATGCTAAGTCACAATGCCGGGAAATGGTCAGTTTACTAAAAAATGGGATCATGTTTAGTGCCACTTCATTGAGTTTTCTTTCTAACATTATATTTTTCTGGTACAGATATCTTTGCACTGCCCCTTTATGCAGATCCAACCTGTGCTGCATATTATGAAGGTTTTTGCAGGATTGCTATAGACCAATATGACAACCAAACGCAAAGGTATTCTAACTTTTGGGTCTTATTTCTGTTCAGTTGGTTGATAATTTCAGTGTTAAGTGTTGTGTAGGCAGCAAATTTAAAATATGTGAAGTTGTATCTTCTTCTATCTGCATGTTCTAGGTGCATGTGCTAGCTACTCATGACAGAATGTCAACCTTTGTTTTCTTGAATAGTCAGGAAATTTCAATTGTATCGGCAGATGCTTCAGACTTCATTCAGAAATACCACTCTACATTAAGAAATACCACTCTGGGTGACTTCATGAATCATTCAAAAATACCACTCTACATTAAGAAATACCACTCTGGGTGACTTGCTCTAGATTTTTTTACAGTATTCTCAAAGAGACCGTGAGGTTGCTTACGCAGGCCTGGCGGTGGAGCTCTTTGTTATGGTGGCTCTTGGTTCTATAGAGGTTCTTTTCTTTTGGAACTCTTGGGTATGGCTCTCTTTCGCTTGCCCTAGATTTTTCTGTAGTGTTTTCAAACAGGCTGACAGGCTACTTAAGCAAGCCTGACCCTAGATCCAACGGCTGTCTTTGAGTATGTGAATCAAGGGCAGAGCTCCCTGTAGCAGATTTGCGCTAGAGCATCCTCATTTTCGCCTTTCCTCTGGTCTAGAATGCCTCTGATGCCCTACCATGTACGCCCTGCATCTCCACAGGAGTATACACACCATTTTTACTACAAGCTTCAGGTAAGAGTCCTCACCTTGCAGATTTGGAGAACGAAAGTGATGGTTTGTGGTGAGTAGTTGCAAGCTCAACGTGAGCAAACATGTTTCTCTTAGAACTGCAACAAATCAGGTTTTATATCCAGCATGCTTGAAATTTTGAATCCCTCTCAGGGTGTATATGTATAGAGCATTAACTGCAATGGGCTCATTGGAGATTTATTATCTATTAGCTGTATGAAAAGGAAACGTATGGTTCTATCTGCTCTTTCCCTTTTGAAGATGATTATAAACGTGCTTCCACTTTACTGAAATTCAGACTCTGGCTAGAAATTGGAGAAAATAGAACAGGAGTCTCTACCAATGAGAAGACAATAAATCTTCACAACATGTTAGCATTTGCTACAGTTTCAAAAGCTGATCCAACCCCAATAACAAATGAGGTAATGTGTTGCAATATGTATGGATATTGCAGTTTATTTCATTCTCTTATGATTTATTTTAATATAGCAGATTCAAAATCAATTATTATTATGTGGACAAACAATAACAATGAGTGTACTACCTTGCAGATTTGGAGAACGAAAGTGATGATTTGTTATAAGTAGTTGCAAACTCAACACGAGATAAACATGTTTCTCTTAGCACTGCAACAAACCAGGTTTTGTGTCCAGCATGCCTCAAATTTTGAATCTCTCTTTCAGGGTCAATATATATAGAAGTTTAACTGCAATGTGCCCATTGCAGAATTATTCTCTAAGCTATTGGCATGAGAAAGAAAATGAATGGCTCTATTTGTTCTTTCTTCCCTTGCATTGGCACCACAATTACTTGGTTGCCACGTGAATGTTTGAAGAAGGCTGATGAGGGAAATCCAGAGATGCAACCCCTATGCCCATGCGACCCACATCTAGAGCTAGGCTGGCATCATTTCTCCATGGTAAAAAAGCCATGGAAATAATTATGGTCGTGCTTCCACTTTATCGAAATTCAAACTATTGCTACAAATTGAGAAGATAGAACCAAAGATTGTCTACGGTGATGTGAGAAGACAATCTTCACAACAGGTTAGCATTGCAGTTTGAAAAGCTGAGCTAAGCAATAACAAATGAGGTAATATGTTGTAATATGTATGATATAATGAATGATGGTATAGCAGTTTATTTCATTCTCCTATGATGTATCTTGATACAGTAGAGTCAAAATCCTCAGTTTATCACCACTCTTCTCCTTTCTTGTGGGTTCCTTTACCCCTACAAGACTTGCCCTTGGCTGCCCATGCATGCATGCTCGGGCCTTGAGGGCCCGTTGGAGGCGAGCTGCTTTGTGCTCACCTTGGAGGATTGGTATTGGGGTGGTCAGCTAGCCGTGGGAATTCTTTTCGAGCTCGCTTTTCGCTGAGGGGCGTGGAGGGGCTATCACGGGAGCACGTGGCGGGGAGTATTCGCTACACATACCTATAGTCCCTCAGGATGATGTGGTGGTGCAGGTTTGGAAGGTTCATCCGGATGTTGTGTCTTCTTGCTTTGTGCGGTCTTCTTAGGGTGCTGGCTATTCATGACACCTTGCCCCCCAGGGTAAGTGGTCTCTGCGGCTTAGGGTTCTCGATGGCCTTCGGTTTGGGCGTGGACATGGAGCTCACTTCCCCACCAGAAGGTTAGGGTGCTATACGTGGCGGTGGTGCACCATTTGTATCGGGGGTGAATGCCCTTGTGAGTCGGTTTAGGCGGGTGTGAGCCCTCTCGCCCCTTGTTGTGGCCTTCATCGTGAGGCTGTGGAGCATTATGCGGTTTTATGCCCTCACTTGCGGTATGCAGGATTGGGTTAGGGCTGTTTGGTGAGATTGACTAGCCGCCGATTCTTTGTTTCATGTGTATCTGGTGCTTGGCGCTCTTGCGGCAGCAAAGCCTTGCATCGTGTGTGGCTTGGTTGGTGTGGCTGATTTGGCGGCGGTTGTGGATCTTCGGGGGATTTGACTGCGGCCCTCGATTCCTCGACTTCGGGTACAAGCTATTTCAAAGCTTTTACGGTGTTCGGGAGTAGTAGAGCGGAAGTTTGCCATTTGGCGGGACTTCTTGGGTGTTGTAGATGGTGATGGTCGGTTTGTATAGCAGTAGAGTTGCAGTTTTTCTGTGAGTTTGTTGTGGAGTGTCGAGGTATCGCTGTCTCTTTGGGGCAGTTCTCCTTCCTCCTCACTTGCTTTGTAACATTACCATTCTTTTAATATATTGATGACACAGTTCTTCAAAAAAAAAAAATCAATCCTTTGTTATGTAGATAAACAATAACAATGAGTGTACTACCAATGAGTGCACCCAAGAAATCCATTTGTATATCTTATTTCCTCTTTGATTTCTTTATGTAAGCAGAGAATCGATTGCGATTGATAGGCGAAATGAACAATTTAAGCAGCTAATGCATGGCAGAAGAAATAAAGATTTCTACCTTGGTAGTAAGAGCTTCTAAAAGAACTGCAAAACCCGTAGCATTGCAGTCCTCTGCGGAGACCTTAAGACATTTTAGCAATGGTCCCTCTTTTGTTCAAATACATGCTCTATTTTTCCTTTCTAAGAACTGACTTTGCAATTTACAGAAGAATATCCTAACAAGCCCCTACAGTGCAGTTTGTCTCAAAGATGTTTCACTCAAATAGTAAGTTATATTAGAGCTTTTGATGCATGAGCTTTCTATTTGGCACTATATGGAACCATTCCTAAAGGACGAAATTGCCTCTTTTACAGTACTATAAACTGTTCTTTGAGTACTTCTGCATTATTAATGTTCTCTTTTCTTATCATTGGCTTATCATTTACAAGTTCCACACCACATGTCCATCAAGCTTAGCAAATTTAACTTCTAAGTAACATATTATAAAACACTACAGACATGTACATGAAATACATTTAGAGGTTTCCAACAATTATAGGACCCACATTTCTATATTTTTAGATGGGCAGACTCTAACAATAGAGCAAGAATGCACCATAAAACAAAAGCGCACATATATGAATATTTCATAGGCAACTTTAATACCCCTTCAACACAACTCTAACAAATAGAGCAACGATGCACCATAAAACAAAAGGGCATATATATGAATATTTCATAGGCAACTTTAATACCCCTTCAACACAGCTTCACGTCAACAAAAAAAAAAACACATAGAACACAAGGGGATAAAACAAAATGGATATACAGCAAATCCATTGCACAACAAACATAACAATTTTTTTTTTTCTTTTTACATGAGCTTCGCAATCACCTCACTATGTTTTCATGCCCTAGATGAAGAAAATGCTGATCTTAAAAATGTTATTTGAACAAAGAGTGAGCTGAGGTTGAAGTTGCCTTTATCTTTGGGACTTCTTGCCACAATAAAATTTTTGCCATTGTTATTCTTCATTTATTGTACGTACCATTCTATTCAATTGCATTCTTTCAAACTGCCAAAAATTGGCCAATAAGACATACACTAACATCTATAGTGTTGCTTTTTCATGACAACATCTCAGCACATGATCATCGTTAATATAGTATTTGTTTTTAGAATATTTTAATGATTAACAACTGCTTATACTCTGCAATCTTCCTCCTTCCTGGGTATTGCAATGATGAAGATCTGCCTATAGCTCCGCAACCTTCTTCCTTCTTAGGTTTACAAATGACTCTCAACTTATGCTCAACAACGCCGGGCACCATTACTAGTTTCCTATGAGTTGAAGTAAGATATTGACCTTAAAAAATGATGAATACATAATATAGAATGTGTGCCTTCAAAGCATATTTCTAATCATCCCTTTGCATGATCTTTGAACTTTGTTTATTAGTCAAGTACGTATTGATTTTATTTACAACATCATTATACACAAACAAACCGCCATTATTATCGATTCCGAACCGTTCATTACCTTTTTTTCTGCGTACTCCACTTTCCAACACTCCCTTTTCCACTCCTTTCCCCAACATACTCTAGTGGTAGAGGCGGATGCCTTCACAACTGCCCGTCAAACCTTCGTCTGCCATATCCAAATGGAGAGGATAAATCAAATTTGTGACATCCACATGTATATGGGGTGTGCAAGTGGTGTTAATTAGCTAGAAAATTATTGGCGCAATACAAAAAACTTCTAATGGAGAAGGACAACCCTAGATTAAGAACCCTATTAAAGAATTTTGATGTGATAAATCCATTTATCATGCTAAAAATCCAAACTGTTTTGAATTTGACAACCTTTAGAATTAGTTGTTTAAGTTTAAAAAAAAAACCATCAAATGTATAATTTAGCTCATTCGTCCTGCTACAAATAGGTTAAAACCATGGTGTAGATCTGTTAATAGAGGTACCCGCTAATATTTGTCTGTTTACACAACATGGAACAATCTGCAGACAAAACAAACAAAGCAAACCCTGCTAAACAAATCAATTCCATCATGCTTTTGCACCACTGCAGTTCCTTCTCATCACATGGATTTCTTGCAAAATAGCTCCTACAGTGCTATTGCCAAGAATAAATGTGCATGTAGATACAATCAGATCGGTAGCAAGAAGGACAATTGGCACATGTGATATTTCAAAAACCCATATAGCAAGGTGCGAAGTAAGGTTCCTTAAAACTCATATTTGAACTCTTGAAGCAAGTAAAAGATGTTATCTTCCAATTCCAGCAAGCTCACCTCTTGCCATCTGTAACGGTCCTGGCCTGATGGGTCAATATATGTATTTATGTACGTATATATATATTCATGGCATGTATGCAGCATGAGATTAGGGTTTTGTCTCTTTGGAGAAAGGATTGTTGCAGAGCATGAAGGCAGGGAGCAATTATAGGCAGTTTTGGAGCCCGAAATTTAAAGCATCATATCTCGGCGATCCGAGATTCTTTTCAGGTGATTTTTCTTTTGCTGGAAAGTTCTTCAAATAAACTTTCCGGAATGGGTCTGATCAGGCCGAAACTCATCCGTATGAGAAAGTTATGGCAGAAATTGTGATGCTGGGTCAGAATTGACTGCATGATGTATGTTCTTCGGCAGTCTGATTCTTGGAGCTAGAAGACGATCTTTGGAGGCGCAATCAATTGTAAGAGGTCCCGCGGTCTATCCGCGAAGAAATTCTCAGGTGGGGTTTTACTTTTTATCAATTGAGGTGTGTTATGAGCTGCCATGATTAGTCTGTACATGACTTTTGGATGTGAATATGATAAATTATGAATTTGTTGGAGACTCATAAGGCTAGAGAAGGTAATCAGCGATTGGAAACATCTCTGTAAGGGCTGATTTTAAGTCAAGAATGGCCAAAAATTGTTCGAAAAGCACCAATTCAGCATGAAAAATTCAGAAAAGGCAGAATTGAATTGGATCTGGTCAGCATTGAGCTCTCCAACGCCATTTTGTGTTCACGTTATGTTTTTGTCCTCTTCTGTCTTATGTTTTATCTTGTTGGACTTGTATTTGTTAATTTTTTAATTATAATTGTGTGTCATAAAAGAAAGTTAAGTACCCAGGGATGGAATTGGGTTGCATCTGAGCTTAGCAGCAGAGTTGGAGCATGAAGAGCTAGGCATAATGATAACAAGTAATAAGATCTTGCATTCTATGAATGGTTGAAGTCATGTTTAACTAAGAGAAAATACATGATATAATTATAAGAATAATGAGATAATTATAAATTTGTCTCCTGAAGGTGTCCTGAAGATGAAGTCTGAGCCTATAATCACTCGGAATGGGATAGAAGCAGTTATGGTCATGAGACCTTACGAATTTTTAAGGCTTTGATGTTTCACATTAGTTGTGCCAATTGAATTCATAAGGATGTGGATTTTGGTATAAAACATGAGTAAACGTATCTAAGTGATTTATTCTAAGCCTTGGACATGGAGATGGAACTTGGGGATTTGTAACTATGGAGATGGAGCCATGCCAAGGAATATCCTTGCACATATACTGGATATAGACAGTCTCTCGGCACCAAAGGTAGTTAAGGTGGAATATGGATAATTTAAATGTTACAATTACTAAGGAGGTGCTTAAGTGTTGGGATAGAGATTATAACTATTGGGACTTACACCGATCTTTGAACAAGCTACTTCAACACAGGCAGGTTGTATGGCAACATCGACAAGACTATGAGTTAGGCACATGTATAGTAAATCTGTAATGAACCTCACACTTCATGGTCTTTGCATTGTTCCACTGTTGTCTTGGTATTTGATTATGTCTTTTGGAACCTCTGGGGTCAGACTTCTAGGTTCGGTGGCCTAGGTTGCTCTGGCATGCTTATGTTCATCTGTGATTCTCTCTGGTGTTCTTATGCTCTGTGACACCGGGCATAGTTTTCCCTGATCAAGATGCTATGTCAACTCTTGTGACTCCATAGTAAGAGGTCCTCCAGCGCCAGACGTGGGCTGCGAAGGGTATGCGCATACGAGGTTCACCCCACCAACTCCGCCAACGAGGCTCGAAATGTGAGCTGGCTGGGCAATACTCTGCTAACAGGGCCTACATGTAGGCTGGCTGAGCTTCCCATTGTCCCAAAGCTATGTGTCATGATGCTTTGGTATTTTGGCCATGTTCTTTGCTTCTGATATTCATGTTTGGTATTTCCTTGGACTATGTTGTCATTGTCTTAGCATGGTACTCCCGTAGGATTTTCCGTCTGTGTTGTGCCAACTCCACCAACGGGGCTCGTAATGTGAGCTGGCTGGGCATTTCTCTGCTAACAGGGCCTGCATGTAGGCTGGCTAAGCTTCCCATTGTCCCGGAGCTATGTGTCATGATGGTTTGGTATTTTGGCCATGTTCTTCGCTTCTGACGTTCATGTTTGATGTTTCCTCGGATTATGTTGTCATTGTCTTAGCATTGTACTCACGTGGGATTTTTCGTATGTGTTTGTGCTTATCCAAGATTCCAGAGTATTTCCATGCATGCAGAGATAGCCAGGGATCCCCACTTAGTCACGAGGACTAACCCCAGTGAGTGCATGTGCAGTGAACAAGCAAGGCAGTGGTTGCGCGGATGCGGCAAATGTAGCTGAGGATCGTTGTTGTAATCTGGAGTTAAAAAGCTTTTGTTAGCTTGTTAGGTTGAGAATGTTGATGTTATTTTTTTTCTAGAAACTTGTGAACATGAAGAGAAAGGTTTACCGAAAATAAATGATTTTATTCTGCTTCACTCTGTATGGTACAAAAAATCGTGGAGGTTAAAAGGGCATGGAGGAATTGCATATTATGTTAGAAAAAATGTCAGACATATGGTAAAGCTAGTATCACAGCGTGGTTCTATGCAGCAGATTTGGATTGAAATTCCTGGGCAGTTTGGAAAACTATTCATTGCAGGTTGTTACTTTCCCCCACGTGGTTCGCCCGTGTATAATGCGGGGAGTTTGGACAGGGACGATCCTTTTTTCCAACTAGAGCAAGATGCGATGGCACTTCTGCAAGAAGGAGATGTTATGCTGATAGGAGATTTTAATGGGAGAGTGGCCAATAAACAAGCAGCAATTGTGAGCTCAGAAGCGGATCCGTTATGGATGGAAATGTTAGATGAGTCGGAGGTAAAAGAATATGGGTGGCATCGTGAATCTCATGATAAAATAAGATGGCCCACACCACAAGGTAATCATGTGCTGTGTGCAATGGTTTGGACTTGCTTATATATAATGGTATAAGCAGATTTCCGCATTCTGGTAAACTAACATGCAGGGATGCTAGTGTTGTAGACTTAATTGGTTTTGGCTAGGGGATGTCTTGCAAAGCAAATGTTGGATTTTCATATAGGGGAAGCGATGCCTCAGATAACGGACCACACACCTTTATTAGTTGAGCTGCGGGTTAAAAATGTGCATCAGAAAGTAAGTGATCCTGTGCCATGTGGACATAAGATTTATATGCAATATAATAAAGCGGAGGAATACGGGGGATTATGTGAACAAAAGGCATTGGAAATAGAATGGCCAGAAGATGCAGGCGCCATTAGTGAGACCCTTGCACAAATGGTCTTAGAAATTGCTGCTAAATGCTTTATATCGCAAAGAAAATTGAAAGGCATACCTTGCAATGCATGGTTTGATAAGGATTGCAAGGCAAAGAGAGCAGAGTTTAAGAAAGCGAGGGGTGTAGAAAGGCAAAAACTAAAGGAGGAGTATGTAAAGCTGACCAAATCGAGAAAGAAACAATACATCTATAAAAAGCAGCAATGTATGCTAGAAGAATTATTGGTTAAACCTAAGCAATTTTGGAATAGGTTGAAACCTAATGTAAAACAAGAAGCTATCTTGGACATTGATGCATTGTTGGGACAAGTACGCAAGCTATATCATGTGCCTGGTATTCCTGTTGTGGAAGAGATTATATATCCAATTGCTGATGAATGCAAGTTCACCTCGGGAGACCTTGAACAAGGTTTAAGTAAACTAGCAAATGTTAAGGCAGCTGATGCGCATGGATTAGTGGCAGAAATGTTCAAATGGGCTGGGGATTCAGTTCATGCGATGCTATTAAAATTGTTAAATGCGGCTGTGAGAGATGGTTTTCCTTGCACATGGCAAGTTAACAGAGTTATTCCATTATACAAAACGGGAGATGATAAAGACCCGAGTAATTATAAAATGATTATGGTTTGCAGCTTCTTTGCAAAACTGTTTGCTACCATGCTAAACACTAAGATTAATATGTGGGCTGGAAAAAATGGAGTAAGGGCTATGGGCCAAGCAGGATTTAGACCTAAACGATCTACCATAGATCATTTAATCACTTTGCGTGCCATGATAGATTCAGTTACTAGCAAGAAAAAACCTTTATATGCTCTTTTTGTGGACTACGCTAAAGCCTTTGACACGGTGATTAGGGATAATCTCTGGCAGAGAATGGAGTTACTTGGAGTCCCAGTGGAACTAAGACAAGCAGTTAAGATACTCTACGAAAGAGTCTTAGTTCAGTTGTCATTCCCCTATGTAAAAGAGTGTGATAGTGTTGTGGTCAGTAATATTGGGGTCAAGCAAGGATGTCCTTTATCTCCAACTTTGTTTGGGTTATTCATTGACGAGCTGGAGAGTTGGTTGGTTGAACATGGGGGCGATGGCACATTGATGAATGGTTATGTAGTGAAGCATTTGCTATATGCGGATGATATAGTCATCCTATCACGCTCAGTGGCAGGGATGCAGAAGCACTTGGATGCGTTGGCATATTTTTGTGATAGTAAGGGAATGCGAGTAAATCGCTAAAACAAAATTGGTTGTCTTTGGGGCAAATAAAACAGACCATCTGTCATTCTTCTATAAAGGCATGCCAGTTGAGCTGGTAAACTCGTATAAATATTTGGGAGTGGAAGTCGATAAAAGTCCAAGCTGGAATATGGCCGTAGAGCATAGAGTGAATGCAGGTCTCAAAGCTTTGTATAACATGCAGCGTAGAAGTGCCAAAGTCGAAATTTGGAATTTTGACATGAAACGGATGTTATATAGAGTACTTGTTCACACAGTACTGTTATACAGGTGTGAGGTTTGGGGGCCAGGCTTGGCAGCAGATACATGGAAAAAGGTAGAGAAGGTTCAAAAGAAATTCCTTAGAACGGAGCTAGGCACAAAGATACAAACACCATATGACATGATGCTTGCTGAATGTGATATGATGCCTGTTGAGGCAGAAGCTTTGTGTAAACTGCTTACGTATCTTTGTAAGATACAATTTGGAGGGAATGATGATAACTTGCCGCGTTTAGCAATGGAGGAGACAAAATTGAAGGGTTAGTATGCTGATGTTGAGGAGTGGATGTGGAAATGGGGGTTAAATGCCCACGATCTATATGTGCATCGCAAGGATATTGACCAATATTTGGGAAATGGGACGAGCGCCAATTTTCTTGCTTCTTTTGTCCTTTTCCCGTTTTTTCTGTTACAAGCCTCTTCTTGGAAAAATTTATGGGAAAATTTGAATTTCTGGTGATCTGAAACTCAATTCCTGTGGATCATCCTGCTGCTCTGGTAGAAGGGTAGCTCTAGCTGCAATCCTCTCACCAGGATCTACAATTTGACTCCCATTTTGATACACTTATGAAGCTGTATTCTCTCTTCATTCGATCTTCCTTATGGAAACCTCTGTTTTCACAATTATAAGAGAGAAAGATAGAATTTCGTGTGGATTTCTAAAGGGCCCGGCTACTGACCTTTGGAGCTCCTTGATTATTCAAAGGTTTTTCCCGGACAATTTATTCTTCTCGGAATTCACTTTTATGCCTTGTAGTATTGATTTTGAGGTTCAAATCATCAATTCCTGGCTAGAGGAATTTGTGGGTTCGAATGCAGTTGGTCCAGCAGGGACATTCAGAGTCCATTGTAATTGGTTGGATTATTTGATCTCTGTTGAAGTTTATTCACCCCAAGATCCTGCCCAATTTGAAGGAATTTCTCCTTAAATTTTTTTGAATTGTATGTGGATCTCTTTGCAATCAATTCTTCAGCATGTTAGGCTTCCCGATCATCTTAGTTTAATTTTGTTTCATTCCAATGGTTTCATATCCCCTGCTTTCTGTTAATTTCCCCCCTTTTCAATTGTTAAAAATTTTTGCATGAACTTTTGTTGTTTCTCCCTGAATTTGTCGCAATGGTCACAAATTTTCCGAAAAACCCTAAACATTTGGCTCTTCTTCACGCATTCGCGCACCTTCCAGCTTCTGATCGATCCGCCATTCTCCCTAAATTGATTTCCTACCAAAATCAGCCCTCTGATACCATCCTCTTTGGTAACTTTGATAATTTGCTGCACCCGCCTCCTGCTATGGATCCGATTTCCCACGATGTTCCTCATTGGGACAATTTGTCTGCTGATCCTGATCATAGGGGTATTCTCCATCCCCTGAACCCTGCTACTCAAATTCCTATTCCATACGGTGTTGCAAGAGGTCACCCGGAGGTTCGCTCGGATGACGAACTAGATGAAAGACTCAAGCGTACAAGAATTCCATATCTAAAAGAGCGGAAAATGAAGATTTATCACGGTATTTCCTTGAATCTACCTGTTGTGCATTCAAAAATAGATGATGCTCTTTCAAATTCTGCTGTAATCATCAAAGTTCAGAAATGTGGAATTAAGCTTGAAAAATTGTGGGCCTTTCTTCTCAGTCTTAATAAAGGGATCCTAATTCAGGCTATCTATTGGCTCAATTACCCCTACATTATGCTTGAATGTGGGAATTCCAGATCAGCAAATTTCTTTCTGAATTATGGACCTATGACCTATGATACTTCTCAATTGTCCTTTCTCAAATGGCATCCTAAGCTTGACATTGATCAAATGAATAATCTATGCATTGCCTCCACATCTCTTTTTGGTCTCAATCCTATTTATTGGGATGAAGAGTGCTTTAAACTTTTGTTCAATTCAGTTGGAACTTATATATCTACTGAATATTCCCCTGCCAAACCTCCCAGAAGCTTTGTTCAGCTTGACCTTTCCAAGGATATCCCCCTTTCCATACCATTCATAGATGCCTTTGGTTTTGAATCTCAATTAAACCTTAGATGGTCTGGTTTGCCCTCAACATGTCAGAAATGCTTTCACAGGCATTTCTGGTACTCTGATTGCAAAACTTCAACAGAGGACCCTCAAATTGTCAGACTCCAACATGGGACACAGACTCAAGAAACTCAATCTCAAAACAAGGTTTACATTCAAAAGGATCCTGAGGAGAAGCAAGCAGATCAGCCTGATCTGATCACTTCTACAAAGGGAAATTCTAGTAAGGATACTCAATTCCAGAGGCTGCCAGAAAGTGACAGGTTCAAGTGGACTAAAGTAAATGGTAGTTATAAGAGAATTCAAAGGAATAAGGCAGCTAGAGATGAGGAAAGAGACAGAGAAAAAAGGTGTGAAACTGCACACACAAATAGTACAAAATATAATATGCCTTTAACTATGGGTGAGCCTAAGCTGCTAGTTAAAGGGAATGTGATTGGGAAAGCTACCCAGGCTACGGACAAGTTAAATTTCACTCCGAGTGAAATAATTAAAGAGGCTAAAGGGAAAGCTCAATGCTCATATAATCTTATGGATTTCCCAATCAAAAATAATAGTAAGAGTGGGTCATTAGATATGAAATCTCGGGACAAAGCAAAGTTCCAACTGAATTCAAGTCAGGTGAATTCACAACTGAAAATTTCCTTGCCAGCAAGATTGAAACAGCACAACAAATCAAATGAGATAAAAAAGGATTCTCATCTAGCTAGCAGTTCAAGTCAAACCATTGAAGACTTGACTCAAGAGTTAGTACAGCAGCAAGACGACCTACAGATCAACACTCCAAATCCTTTTCAGGTATTATCTGACCTTAATAGTAATCTAGATCTTGAATTAAATAAAAGTAAGGTATGTGCTTCTTCTCAGATTTGCCCCTCATCTGCACCCTTAAAAGAATCCTCAGCTATCCATAACCTTCTAGTTGATACAAACATTGTTGAATTGCCTTCCTTAATTGATTTGGACTTCCAAGTGGTAGCAAGTCCTTGCAACCCTTTGAATACATCCAACAAGTTTATTGAACAGATGGCCTCTCTGCAAAATCATACCTCACATTCTTCAGATACAAAAGAAGCAAGGATGGATAATGACTCTGTGGCTGATCCTGAGATTGTTCCTGACACTCCTGAGGATATGCAAAACATGGAGCTTCAAGAGAAAGCAACATCCAGACAAGTTCTTAATTCTGCTCCTTTAAACAACTATAAAAATTCTATGTTTCATTTCTACCCAGGGGGTTGTTCTGATTATTCTGATAGTGAGGGATATGGGAGTGATAAGGAAAATTGGGACAAAGAAGAATTCTTAAATGAAAATCTTAGTACTGATCCTATGCAGGTGAAGTCCCAACCTATGAAAAAATCTGTCAGAAAAGATAGAATAAAAAATGATGTGGTTTTATCTGGTTTCAATAAAACTCCAGCTCAGAATACTAGAAGTAAAAGAAAATCCAGGAAAGTCAGGCTCTAGATCCTTCCTTCTTATTATCTCTCTCTTCTCTCTTTGATATGAAGATTCTTTCTTGGAATCTCAGGGGAATTAAAGGCCCTCTAAAAAGGAGAAGAGCCATTGCTCAAATTAGGCAATATAATGCAGACATCATTATCCTTCAAGAATTAAAACCTCCCTCCTTTGAATGTAGTAACTTAGGGGAGTGGATTTATCCTAATTCTACCTCTATTTGGATCAGCTCATCTGGAGCAAGTGGTGGAATGGCCATTATCTGGAAGAAAGATATCAATCACTCTTCCTTTTATAACAGTCCATCAAGAGCCTGGCAAGCCATGATTTGCTCGGTTTCTAACTCCAGATTTGACATTATCAATGTCTATGCTCCTACCTCACCCAAAGATAGAGAACCAATTGGGCTGAAATGAATTCCTGGCTGAATTCTCAACCTCTTGATAATTGGATTATTGCTGGTGACTTCAACAATACTCCATCTTGGGATCTTAAGCTGGGAAATAAAATAAATATGTCCAGAATTGAAAGGGAGAATTGGGATACTCTTATTGATGATAATAATCTGATCTATATCCCCTCCTCTACTGCCACCTACACTTGGTCAAATAAGCAAAAGGATAAAGCAAGAGTTTTCTGCACCCTGGACAGATTTTATGTCTCCAATCCTTCTGCATCCTTCTGGGACAACAGCTTTGTTACAAGTGATGAAGGAACTTCCATTTCTGATCATCAGCCCCAGTTCCTTCATACCTCTCATGTCATCAACATTAAAAGAGAAGGGAGCACGCCTTACAAGTTCAATTCCTCTCTGCTGGAGAATGAGAAATTTTGCTCTCAATTCAGATCCTTTTATGAGACTCTCTCCAATAATTCAAATGTGGTTGATGGTAATCAATTGCCCTCTATGAAAGGTTTTTACTCTAAGATCAAACAAATCAAAGGCTGGATTAAAAACTGGTCTAAAATTGTCAAGGAGGAGAGAAGTAAGGAAAAAAACCAGCTCTTAGTGTATATGAAGGATATTAGGTCTCTTCTTCAGAATGATCCTTCTAATTATAATCTTCATGTAGGTGAGGAGATTTTAGAAAGAAGAATTAAGAATATTGAGGAGATGGAAGCTAAGGGCTCAGCTATTAGATGCAAAATTAAGTATACTAATGAAATGGACTCTGGCTCCTCAAAATTCTTCTTCAGAGTTGCCAAGAGTAGGGTTCTTAGAAACTCCATTGCTGAGACTACTGATGATCAGGATAACAATTATAGTACTCATCCTGAAATTGCAAATTTCTTCAAGAGCAGATATATGGATATCTTTAGTGACAAGCCAATTGACCCCAACATGGCCTCAGAAGCCAATGAGTTTATTTCCATTGTGGATTCTATTCTTCCTGAGCCAAGGGAAATCATGGATGATGCTATCATTGCCATTCCATCTCACAATGAGATTTATGAGATTCTAAATTCCTTCAGCAAAGGCAAATCTCCTGGGCCAGATGGCCTTCCTGCTGAATTTTACATCAAGTTCTGGGATATACTCAAAACTGATGTTATCTCCCTTGTCCATGCCTTCTGGAATGATAATCATTTGCATCCTTCAATTTCCAGTGGCTTTATCTCTCTGATTCCTAAAGTTGATCATCTTTCCAAGTTTCAGGACTGGAGACCCATCTCTCTCACCAACACCACTTATAAGCTCTGTGCTAAGATCATTGCTCTGAGAATCAAACGCTTCCTTCAAAGGAATATTAGCCAAAACCAATCAGCCTTCCTTCCAAATAGATATATCTTGGATAATTATGTGGCAGCTATGGAAGGTCTGCACTGGAACAAAATCTCGAATCAAAATTGTATTCTTCTCAAGCTGGATTTTAAAAGAGCCTTTGATTCTGTGAGGTGGGATTTCTTGGATTTTGCCATGTCTAAATTGGGCTTTCATCCCAAACTCATGAATCTTATACATGGTTTAAACTCGAGGTCCAATTCTGCAGTTCTAATCAATGGGGTCCCTTCTGGCTTCTTTCCTCTCTCTTGTGGAGTTAGACAAGGATGTCCTCTAGCTCCTTATCTTTTTCTTGTGGCTGCTGAACTTTTAACCAAGGTCACTCTTCATTATCAGAATACTGCTCAGTTGAAAGGTTTAAAACTTCCAAATTCTGATGATAGTATTTCCATTCTTCAATATGCTGATGATACCTTTTCCTTCCTAGATGCTGATCTTCAAAATATCAATCTTTTTCTTAAGATTTTAAGACAATTTTCTGCTGCCTCTGGTATTCATTTGAATTTGTGTAAAAGTATGATCATTGGTGACCTCAATACTCCAGTTCTAGCTGGTATCAATGTCCTTCCTACTAATCAGGCAACCAAATTACTGGGATTGCCAATAGCTTTGAATCATAGCATCAAAGGCCTCTGGGATCCTATTATTTCGAGAATCAAAAAGAAGTTGAACAATTATGGGAATTATCTTTCTCTTGCAGGTAGATCTATCATTGCTAATACTGTTCTTGCCAGTTCTCATGTCTACTTTTCCACAGCTCTAGTAGCTCCCAAATATGTTTATTTGGAGCTTGAGAAGATAATTAGGAATTTCATCTGGAAGGGAAGTCATCTGGTTAATTGGAACTCCATATGTAAGCCTAAAGTCTCTGGAGGTTTAGGTTGCAAGAATCTTTTTATCCAAGCTCAATCTCTTGCTGGCAAGCTCATTTGGAAAGCAATTCATGGGAATCAATCTCCTGCTTATATCTTTATCAGGTATTGGATATCTCTAAGTCACCCTTGTGGTCATCCCTCAATCCATCATCTGCTTCCTCATTCTGCTTTCAATCAACTGAAACCAGGTCCCAGCATTTCCCCTCTTATGCACAATCTCATCAAGGCTTGGAATGCTATCTCTCCTAATTTTCATTTCATTAAAAGAGAAGAGCTACATTCTGATGTTCCAATCTTCTGGAACCCAATCATGACTGAGCAAAATTCTCCTGTTCTTGCTATCAAGCATCCCAGGATTTATAAGAAATGGCATGAGGCTGGTTTTGTCTATATCATAGACATGTTTGTATGTGGTAGAATCATTTCTTGGACTAGATTGAAAGGTATTATTAGAGGCACCTCTTCTGATAAGAAAATTTATTCTTTCATCAAACCCTTCCTCTCAAACTTATCTGTTAACTCTGGCAAAAGTGACTGGAGGGTAAATGAAAAAGGGGATTACAAAGTGAAAAATGTTTACAATGCCATGACTTCCAACATCGAGGGGTGTAAAGCTATGCTGAAATGGTCTATTATTTATGATCAGCTTAAAAAATTATTTCATAATGTTTGGCATTCTTATTGTCCTCCAAAAGTCTCTTATTTCATTTGGCTCATTGCTAATGGCAGTTTAAACAATCTGGTCTCCATGTCCAGAAGAACCCCTAATATTTCTGCTAATTGCCCTTTAGCTTGTAATAGGCCTGAGGACATGTGCCATATTTTCTTCTGTAGCACCCTAAATGGTTTCTGGTATTGGTTCTCAGACAAATTTGGGATTGATATTAATGAGGATCTTATGTCCCTAATGAATCATGATAATAAATTTGTCAATACAGTTATTAATATTGCCCTTTGGAACATTTGGAAAGCAAGGAATCGGGTGTTATATGGTAAAAAGAATGTGTCCATCTTCTGGATAAAATTGCACTTTCAGTTTGATTTTGAGACTATTGCTACAGCACATAAAAAGAAATTTGGTGCTAATTTTGACAGGAAATGGGAAGACTATGGTTTGTATAGGGGTCACTATGATTTGTTTGCTTCCAATCTAAATGTTGTGGACTCTAACTTATTTCTTTCTGATGATCCTAGAGTATCTTAATTTCTTACGAGGAGAAGGAAGCAATAAATTTGATACCAGCAACTCACCTTTCAGTCAGAGATCTCGGGATCAAGTCATGAAAAATGACATTGCCACTTCAATGGAGTCATTCCTGATGAAAAGAGGACGTATGAGGTACAAGAAGGAAAGTGAAGATTTGTGGGCAAGTATATTTTGCAGGGAGGTCATCCAAATCCATCTCTTGTGGAAATTCCTGTCATCCAATAACCGAATTCTCACAGAAGCTCAGCTCTCAAGATATAGAACATTGTACTACAGCCATAAGTTACTGGCTGATCTATATGGATCACTGCTAATTCTTCTGGAGGACAGGGATATGTTTTGACTCTGTTACTACAATAATTGGCCCCTTGATCAATACTTCTTTGGCTCCACAGATGCCTTTAATGCCTATTTCAACTCTTACTTTTCAGATCATTGCTGAAATTCCTGTCCATTTGGCCTTCAAACCAAGAAGCATATACTGGCTTTTATTTAATTTAGTTCTGGTTTACTCTTTTGGTGGATTACATTTTTGGCAGGTTCATAATCTTTCGAGAATCCTCAACAATATTCTTCTGCTCGTTGGAATCGGTTCAGTTCCGGAAAAGCGACTTACTATTTACCTACTTCCATTTCATTCTCCTACGGGTGACTGCTGATCGATCTTCTTCCTAAAGTGCAGACTTCATTTTACACTCTGTTTACACTCTGTTATCAATTGCTGGATTTGACTATAATTTTGATATGCTTCTCCTAAAAGCATACCTTTGCTATGTATTTTGAGATTTCATAATTAATGATAAAACCAACTCTTACTTTCAAAAAAAAAAAAAAATCGCAAGGATATTCGAACATGGGTGAAAGAGCATGTCATTATGAAAAACTGGAGAGTTCCAGAGGTTAAGAAGGATTTCTATAGACGGTGTATTAATCCAAAACTCCAGGAGGCTAAGTACCTTCGAGAAAGTATGTCTCTGAAGCTTAGACACTCAATTAGCAGAATGAGACTCAGCTCACATAGACTTGGAGTAGAAGTTGGTAGATGGAGTGAAATCCCGCATGAAATGAGGCATTGCAAAGCATGTAATATGCAAGAAGTGGAAGATGAACAACATGTGCTCTTGATATGCCCTGCGTATCTGGAGATTCGAAACAGGTATAATATTTTAGCATCAACTTTGTTGGAGTTTTTTTATTTAGATGGCAAACGCATAGGAAAATTCATAAAAGATGTCCTGGATCGGAGGGAACAACTTGGTCATAATTCAATAAGAGAGGAGTTGGGAGAAGAGGCTAATGCATTACTATCTGAAGATGCATTAGATGATATTTTCTATAACGTTGATTGTATTTGTTGAACTTCTCATAGACCTGGTGGTCTGCAGACGTGATTAATAAACATTTCATTTCATTTCATTTCTCTCTCCCCCTTCCTTTTTTTAAGGCTTTGGAAAGGTATCTTCAATAGCTTTCTTATGATGTATGATGTGGCCATGATTGGTTAAGTTTTCTGAGTCCAAACAACATTTTCTAATTCAATAAGGTTTAAAGCTTGCACTCTATCATGGCCATCATAAGAAGAAATAGTAATAAGGTACACCATCCAATAGAAGAGAATAAAAAGAGGGACACAAGTCGTGCGCATTTTCGAGGTTTTCAAATGAGGCATAATTCTCTCTTGATAAAAGATTCTCAATAATGGACCCAGTAGCCTGGCACTCCGTAAGTGGTGGGTGTTCTGCCGTCTAAACTATTTGATTCTCAGAGATCATTGTTGGATGAGAATAATAGACCTGATATTGCAGGAATCTTTAGTCCTCAATAGCAAGTGCCAAAGATCAGGTCTGACACATTTACTTTGCAAGATTGGAAGGCTCGCCAAAGTGCTCTAAACCTGCAAGTTCAATGTTTTTCGCCTACCTTTCGTGATCAGGTACAAACTATTCATTCTGAGGGAGAGATGACAGCCACATATATGACCATATCTATTGTGAAATGAACACAATGGTTACAGTTAATAAAGGCTTTGATCCCAGACACTGATGGCCTATATGTGGGAACAAATGCTGCTTCAGTATAGACATTAGAGTTAGAGGTACCGTTACAGTAGAAGCGTCATGTGGAGGAGAGAGCGGAGACATTGGAAAGGGAACATGTAAAGGTGGGAGTACAGACATCTCCACATCCACAAGGCACCGAAAAAATTAACTATAACAAATTATCACTACAAAACTATTATGATAAAGGTTCTTATCAAGATGTCTGGTACCATTTTGACATGCCATGGTGGTAAATTATGTAGTTTGCAATGTTGAGAGTAAGAAAGACATGTTCAACAGTTCTTTTATGTATGTGAATGGTTTTGGGAGTGGTTTTAACTTGAAATACTTCAATCTTTCTATGCATAGTTTAACAAGGTCTCTTCCTTTACATTTTTGTGGCCACATAGTCCTTTTCATATGAGAGGCTTGCTTTTTCTCTAACGTCAAAAAACACCTAGGGTTTGCAAAACCATGTTCAATCTTTCATGTTTTTTTTCTCCAACGTAATCAACTTCTCTTTGTTTTGAGGTTCTTAGCATATTTACTTGCTCTTGGATTTGCCTGAGGGGTGCACCGAATGTAAGACACATATGGCGTATGCGTGCACAGGATCAAGAGAATTACCCCTTAAATAGAATTTTTCTTAAAACAATTCCCTCAAAATTATGTACCTAATTTATATGGAATTCAAGCAAAAAGAACGCCTTCCCATACTTATACGGTACGGTTTGGGCAAAAAAAAAAACCCCTCCCTTACACTCACATGGTTTCTACGGTTTTTTCTGCAGGCATCCCTTGGATGAATTTGCAATGATAGGCAGTCAATAGTTTTGTAATCATGGTTCAATTTCATGAGTTCTGATGTTGTCGTATCATTGTTTCGTTGTGGTATATGTCTCCATGGCTCTTTGATGAACATCAATTGTAGGTGTAGCCTTGATGTGTTAGCTCTATAACTATTTTACGCTACTATAGTGGGTTCCACACACATTCTTTGAATTTATTGATGTCCCTTTTCCTTATGATTTCATCACAATCTTTGCATCTTCACTTGTATTTGACTTCTTGGTAACTAAAGTTTGGCGTCCTTCAACAACAACAACAACAACAACAACAACAACAACAACAACAACAACAACAACAACAACAACAACAACAACAACAACAACAACAACAACAACAACAACAACAATCACAAGCATGAACAATTTGCGTTTGCTTAAAAAATAGTTGCAAGATTATATTTGAGTTGAATTGAATTTATTTTTAAAGAAAACCATAAAATTAACATTTGTATTATTCACATCATCATATACATAGAGAAAAGGGAAGATTTGCATCAGATATACTTAGGCATACTAAGAATGTAATATTTGCACTCTTAATCTATAATAATTTCAAATATGCTTCTAGTTAGTTTCAACATTTGCAATTGCTGAACTTCACATCTTATGGCACAATAAGCATCTGTAAGACAAAAAATAATTGAAGTTTATTGAGATTCTAATTGTGATAAACATTCTGTTTTGCCATCTTATATTGGCAAGACTAAATCAAGATTCATAAAGAAACAGTTGAACATAATAACATTCATATGATTCAAAAACTTGTATCATATATGAGACCACTGTCAAAGGATTATTTCACTATCAATAAAGAATGACATGCTAAATGCATCTTAATTGTTGAGAGGATTCGGAGTGCTTCGAACATAATGCAAGTTCGCTTCTTCTTCTTCCCCCTGTAAAGTTGAAGCTTTTGAGCTTGGATGCACCCCAAAAGTTTGTTCATCATCAATGTAATGGTTTGGGGAAGACTTCGTTAACCTCCTATAATCTCTGATATCCAACAGCTTTCTATTAGTAAAACTCCCAAGAACACCTCTCTCCAACTCTGAAGGTTGCACCATGTTTAACAACTGAATCATGAGATAAAGAGAGATGAATGAGAATACCAAAAATAGTAGCTTCGCATACTTCATGTCTGAGCCTGTTTATGTGCTTTCTAGATCCAACGATATGTATCAGAGACGATGTGGGACAATGCATGCCTCGATAATGTGTGACTGACACGCCTTGCACTATCATTGTCGACCAGACCATAGCACGATTTCCCACTCTCATCTTGTGTTCTGAAATTTATTTGAAGTATTACTATTGAAACACCAACTGCAGGACATTGATATTTGACATATGTCATGTCTTATAATCAATGCATGCATAGATGGCATGCTAGGATGACGTACCTTGCATCTTCTATAGCATGCCTTCTACCCTTATTGTGTCTGGTGCCCAACTCAACTATAAATTAACTGTTGGAAGTCTAACCACATGACAAGTATTCGATATACATCAGAGTTTGTCTACAGTTGAGAAGTACTTATGAAATCAAGCTTTACTGCTCTTGTTCTTTATTGGTGATGGATTCCCGAGCATTGATAGGATTTGCATTTGGGTTGACTTTATTGCCATCATACTTATTTTTTTCTCACAATTTCATGCCTTGATGGGATGTGTCCATAAACATTTCATAAAATACGCAAACTTCTAAAGACAAATTTGCTAAAATCTATGGATGGTTATGATATTATATAACTCTATCATGTAACTTTCTCTAGATCATTTTGTTTCTTTTCCGATTAAGCCTTCTTCATTTGTTGAGACCTTTTAGATTTTGCTGCACTACATGGCACTTTAAGTTCATCTTTAACCTTCTTTACCAATGATCTTTTCAAATGCCTACAAAAGAAAAGAAGAAGAGCACAAATGACTAGATCGATGTCTTACATTTATCTTAATTTCTAGATATCCCATATCTCACGCACAAAAGTTGATTTTTTGCGTAACCTTTCGCTATTAAAATACATTATGCCTTCCAAAACAAAAAAGATTACATCATTTAGGTCAACTTTTCCATTTGAATATTGCTTAATGCTTAACTAGGTCAAGGTAAATGTTGATAATTAGTAAAAGCAAAGTTGCTACACTCATATTGGCAAATTTAGTTTGCAAAGACTTTATAATGTTTTTTATTATTGATGACCACTTTTACTTTGTTTAGAAAAGAATATTATCAACATCAATTCACAAATTATTTTTAAAAAAAGCCATATACAATTGTGGCTAAATTCAATGATCAATATGGATATAATATCATGAATGAATTACAAAAATGAATAATTTAGTATCATATTGAGCCACAATCCATCTCCTTGAAACCAATTCTTGAATTCTCGACATCATGAAGGATATAGAAATTTTGTTGAGCAATGTTGCCGACAAAAAACAGCCCTTGACTTGGGACAAGGGCAAGGCAGTGGGTATCATTGCCGACATCGAGGAGGTAATTTTGTGGGGGCATACTGAAGTCGGCGCCCTCGAAATGGAGGGTAAGGGGCGGGAGGTCAGAGGGAGCGACGGAGGTCTTGAAGCAGAAGGAGAGGCCGTCGACGGGGTCAGAGGAGGAGATGGAGGAGGAGTTGAGGAGGTGGGATGTGACGAGGTCAACGGCAGGGCGGGGGAGGTAAGTCAAGGTCGTGCCGGAGTCAAGGACGGTAAGGCTATCGCCGTTGGGGTCAGCAAAGGAAGACGGGGTCAAGCCTTGGAGTCGTACGGAACCGACGCTGATTCCGTGGATCCGTACAAAGTAAAAAAGGCTGGCTTTTCCGGACCGGAAAGCTATCGGAGTATAAAAAAGGCCGGCAGGATCGCCGGAATCGCCCAATACCAGAGAACTAGTTCGATTCATCTTCGCACTCTGCAAACAGTACGCAAATCTGCGCCCCAATCCGCCCCCCATCTGTGCCTGCAGTGCCAGCGGCGATCTGGCAAGCCCCATAATCCCTGCTGCAACCCGAAATGTGCCGAAATTCAACCTCCCGCATCCAAACACGAAATTTTTGAGCTCAAATTCGTCGGTTTTGGAGCTTTTCAGTGTTAGAACTTCTGATGACACCGATCCCGTGGTGATAGATCCATCCTGGTAGCCATAGCCATATATACACTCGGAAAAATTCCCCGAATTGGTGGGGATAGATGAATTTGCGGAAACAGGGCTTGAATCTGGCGAATTGGTCGGAATGGGGCTTGAATCCATTGAAATTGGGCTTGAAATTGGAGAATTCAACTCGGAAATAGACATTGAATCCGGCGAAGAAGGTACCCAGGAAGAATTCGAAGGCGAAGAACCATTGTTGCACTTGTGGGTTACTCTGCTACACGACGGATCATCACAAGAAATCGGCCTATATGTAGCAGATTTTCTTGGGTCAAAAATCGGCCCCCTTTGCGCGTAGCAGCTCTGGCAGGGCTGGCATTGAATCCAAGTAAAATCGCTGCCTGTATCCATGATCAAAGTGAAGAATTGAGCCGGTTTTCCAAACCCCATTTGCACATAATATGCCCCCATTCCTCTTTCTATTACGCTCGCTACTGGGCGATTCGGATCCAGCTTGAATTGAACCAATTCATTTCTTTGTTGATCCATTTCTAATACTTGATCAATTCCGAAATCAGGCCTAGAGTGCGCTGCCCTGTGCAGCTCTAACCGAATCGATCTTTGGCCTTCTAGATTTTGAGCTGGTAGAAATCTCCTGCTAATTTTCACCGGATTTGCATTTGTGAAGAGCCCATCAATGATTGTTAACACAGCAAACAGAATAATCTTACGGATCATAGCCATGTCTGAATGAATGGCTATACCGGAAGCAAGTTTTGGGATTGAATGGAAGGTGTTTATATGAAATTGATGGGCAGAATTGGCGCTCATTTGATCTTGATTGCAGGCAGAGTCCATGGCCGATTTTGCTTGCTTCTATCTTGGGTTTAGGAAAACCGTTAATTCAGCTGAGGTCCAGCTCTCTCTTTTTTTACTTTTCTTTCTTCTTTTTTTTTTGTAATTTTATAAATGCTAAATCATATTTTTGTGGACTCCAAACGTTGGAGCCACTGTCAAAATAATAATTCACACTCTTTACACACATCTTCAAAACAACATTGAAATGATACTTAATAGGCACATAAATTGGTGGAAAATACTAAAGTTATCTATGGCTGGAAGGATCTTAGTATGGAAACATGTATTGTGCCCTCTTAAACCACAGGTCTTGCAATTTATCACGATCGGACCGTTCCTAGCCGTTAGATCAAACATAGGTTATATTATGGAACTTGGGATAGCTGAAGATTATGATGATAATCTCTAGAGATTATCACAATAATCTTCCGAATATTCTAATATTCTAATCTAATGGTTGTTAACTTGCCACACATGGTGCTTCCAAGTTACCTCCTCCATCAATTTTCCCCCCTTTTTGCTCTGTTCCGGCGGCCGTTGCCGTTGCTCTGTTCCTGTGCTCGGCTTGCAAAATGCCTCTGCTCAGCTTGCTTTGCTCTGCTCGGGTTGTTCTGATCAGCTTGCTCTGCTCGACAGATCCTCTGCAGGATTAACAGCAGGAGTGGAGATGAAGCTCCAGCAATAGATTAACTGCATCGATTAACTGCAGAAGTGGAGATGAAGCTCCAGCAATAGCTGAGCTATAGTTTTTCTGTTCATAATAAAGGTATCTATGCATCAAACTCGCATTGTGGTAAAATGTCTCGGCTATGTTTATATCTTTTCTCACGCCGTCTGTGATGCTTGTAATTTTGAGCTCGATTTTCATTTTCAGGCAAAAGCAACTGCCTTTCACCTTCGTCTTCTCCAAGGTCGGCCATGCTTAAGGCCTAGCAGAGCCATGCTCTGATTCTTTTCCTACTTATGGTAGCCTAAACTTCTACCCAGGCCATTATTTTCTGATTGACAGTACAATTTAGCTTTCTAAACAGGGCATTCTTTATCTTAAATTCAATCCAAATGGCCGTTTGAATGTGTAGGCTGTGGAATTAGAAAGTACTTGGAAAATTCTATTTAATGTACTGGAACTGGAATGGAGTCTCCAGAGCAAGCAGCAAAATTTAATCGGAGTTAGAAACTAGTAATGGCCTCAAAAATACAGGTCTTTTGCCAAAGTAGACCTGTTGCATCAATCCACAGCTGATAAATTGCTCGACCTGTGGTTTAAGGGAGGTCAACCCTCCCCTCTTGCAGATCATGGGAAATAACCCTCGAGGCCAGAGGGTTATTTCCCATAATCTGCTCGAGGGGAAGGTTAACCTCCTCTTCATTTCTGCCATAAATATCAGTTCTTACATGATTGTCTTCTAATAATTTTTCCACTTGTGTCTTCCTTCTTTTATTTGTCAAGGGCTCATTCACAATCACCTTTTCCTGTTCATTACTGTTCCTAATGTCTGAATTATTTGTTCCTGCTGCTGTTAGTGAGGTATCCACATCATTTATAACTGAACCTGTTTCTGCATTCTGCTTAATAAGCTCGTCATCATCATAATCCTCAACTAATTTTTTTTTTCTTTTGCCAACCCATCAATTTTCATTTTTTCTTTTTGAGCAATTTTACCATGTCTGTCTTTGTAAAGAACTCTTCTTTTATTTGTCAAGGGCTCATTCTCAATCACCTTTTCCTGTTCATTACTGTTCCTAATGTCTGAATTATTTGTTCCTGCTGCTGTTAGTGAGGTATCCACATCATTTATAACTGAACCTGTTTCTGCATTCTGCTTAATAAGCTCGTCATCATCATAATCCTCAACTAATTTATTTTTTTCTTTTGCCAACCCATCAATTTTCATTTTTTCTTTTTGAGCAATTTTACCATGTCTGTCTTTGTAAAGAACTTGTTCATCAAACAATACATCTCTGCTGACTACAATATTCTTGTTTGTAAGAACAAAAATTCTATATCCCTTGCTTTCCTCATCATACCCCACCAAGAAACCTATTTCTGCCTTGTTATCTAGTTTTTGTCTGAGTTCAGTTGGCACATGAGCATAAGCTAAACAACCATAAGTTTTGAACATTTCATAGTTTATGCTTTCATCAGAATTAAACCAAAGAAGGTCAGGTATATTACCATTAATGCTTGAGGCAGAAAGTTTGTTTTGTACCAATATTGCAGTCTTCAAGGCTTCTTTCCACAAATAGTCCAGTATTTTTGATCATCGATCTAACTGCATCCATGATGGTTCTATTCTTTCTTTCTGCAACACCATTTTGTTGTGAATTAGCAGGATACCAATGGCAAAATATATGTGTAATATACTAGAGAAAACGGTGAGTTCACCAGGTCTTCAGCTCATAGTTCAAGCTTTATTATTGTCTTGCAAGCATATTAATGCCAGATTCTACAAGCTACCATGGAAGTTTGTTGAAAAACATCGACTTCCACCATCTATTTTGTGCGCAAAACATTTCAGTGATTCCACCACGTGTCAAAATCTCTATGTGTCATAGATCTAAGAGGCTACTCTCTACATTGCGGAAATTCCCAGCAACGAGTAAGCAATTTTGAAAAGGACAAGGGACATCCCCTTCCATTTAAATCGAGAGTTTAGAAATTGAGTGGCTTAGTTGAATCTTAGAAGAGACATCCGTTAAGGCGTAGCTAAATGGCAGGCCCTCTACTCTTGTAGTCGAAGCTGGCCCTTAGTACCTCTCTTTATCCTGGCCAGTCTAAACCAAATGCTAAGGCTTAATTGATGCGTAGAAAATAATGGAAAAAAACTTTTTGCACTGCCCTTAGTGAATTTTCAATCAACTTTTTTAACAAAATTGGACCTTTAGCTTCTTTAGCAGATCCTAGGGTTTGAAAAGATGGATCCTCCACCAAGGTGGGCAATTTCCTAGCTTGCATAACGATTTCACAAATATCCCTTTCTTGATGGATTGGTAATGCACATGATTTGATTAGACCATCTTGTTGCTATACACTCCCAGATAGCTTGATTATAGCTTTGTGGATCAAACTAATGTTTGAATGATATCCATTTTAATGGTTGGCGAGCTGCATTATTGTCCATCAGATTATCCTAAAAAACATGACCTTAATGTGTTGCCCAAAATCAATGACCATACAAATTCTTCGTACATTGTAATAACGTGGTGCCAGATTGTGAAAATAAGTGCTAAAAAGTCCAAAAGCAAATTCAAAGCGTATGCTGCAGTCATAAAATTATGATTGTAGTATCCATAGTCCAGCCTAATCCTTCTCTATGCATTCCTCTTCTGCAAAACCACATGTTACCTGCGGTTGTTGCAAACTCATGTTGCCGTTTGTTTATATATATCATTATTTTACATCATGCAAACAAAACAAAGCAGAGTTTTATCACTTTCTAGCATTTGTTGTATGATCATGTTAAACTGTTAATGTTCAATATGAACTAGCTATGATCATTTGACATGCACCCCTAACAATCATAAGTGCCTTACTTTGTCCTACTTTGTGGTTCTTATTTGGTGGATTTTATTTGGTGGAGCCAGTACTGTAACGTTCCTAACTGACATGCCCTTAACCAACTGGGCAAAACCGTCTAGACGTTTATGAGTAGTCGCTTCTACCCATTTATGATGGTGTCTCGCTTCTACCCATTTATGTCGGTGTCTCGAGAACGCCCCACAGGCACATTCAAGGATCGAATACTCGAGCGGTCTACCATGGGCACGTTCCTAACCGACATGCCCTTAACCAACTGGCCAAAACCGTCTAGATGTTTATGAGTAGTCCTCTACCCATTTATGCCGGCAAACCGTCTAGACGTTTATGAATAGTCGCTTCTACCCATTTATGCCGGTGTCTCGGGAACGCCCAACAGGCACATTCAAGGATCGAATACTCGAGCGGTCTACCATGGGCCCATTACAGTCTCTCCCACTAAAACTATGCTCGTCCTCAAGCATCTAAGGCTATACCACGAGCATTAAGGCTATACCATGTCACAATGATTACTAAGTCTTTGCAAATTACCTATGCATATAGGCACCCATGGAGACTCGAACTCGAGATTTGCTCTGATACCAACTGTAACATTCCTAACCGACATGCCCTTAACCAATTGGGCAAAACCGTCTAGACATTTATGAGTAGTCGCTTCTACCCATTTATGCCGGTGTCTCGGGAACGCCCCACAGGCACATTCAAGGATCGAATACTCGAGCGGTCTACCATGGGCCCGTTACAAGTACCCATGTATGTGCCTCATTGATTTATCAAGCCCTTGTTCTTCTAAGTTTTATATTTCCTTTGCTTTGAGGTATTTACTCCCTTCAAGGTGACGAGGCATTGTGATGCAATTATATCGATGATGTTAACCATTTGAGAAAATTACATCTCATACCTACCATTATATTTGATAAACTTACCATATTTGATATGCTTTGAACGTGCCTTTTCATCTACATACCTTGTATTACTCCTCTCTTCCTTGCTTTTCCTTGTCTATTTTACTTGATATCTGTCATCTTCAAAGTAATCACTGGTAGAGTTTTATAAATATATAGCACAATAATAAGGGGTTATAGGGGTATTTGGTATGGATGCATAAATCACCATTCATGAGATCATAGAACAAGGGGGCGCTCATGATGGCGCTTAGGGATTCCGCTCCGCTCTTTTGCTCATAACTCGGAATTCCGATGTCAGATTTGGGTGTTCTTGGGCTCTTGGAAAGTTTATCACACATCCTTTTTGTCGGGTGATTTGTAAGGTGATTCTGCTGTTTTGATGGGAAGAATCCGCCTGACAGTCCTAGCCGTCTTTTGGTAGTGCTAGGGTTTGGCTGCAATTTCCTTGTGGTCATAACTTCTGCATTTGGTGGCCCTTTTGAGCGTGTTTGGGCTTGTTGGAAAGCTCTTTAAGTAATCCATCCATTGCTGCTTATTCTCTTCAGAGATTGGCCTATTGGAAAGGACTGTTCAGCTCTGAAACTTCGGCCTCCTTTTCGTGGAAATGACAAGATCCAGTCGCAGCCCTCTAAAATATTATTCTGGTAATTCTAGCGTAGTACATGGTGGAATTGGAAAATAGTATGCTGCAGATTCTCCCAAAATAAGTGTACATGATACACACAAAATGGATCGCGAGGGTGTTCTTTCAGCTCTTGAGAGTTTGGTTTCTTCGGTGCACCTCAATCCTTTGGTGTTACTCAACATGTCTTCTAATGGCACGAATGGGGTCGGCTCAATTGAGACAGGAGTTCCATCTCTCTCCTCTTCTCAGTTACTTGTTCCAATTTTCGTTCCAAGTGTAGTTGCCTCGATTACAGTTCATGCTTCTGCCCATATGTCTGGTGAGTGTGGGGGATGTGTTGAACATGTGCCATTGGAAAACTCTTATGAGAATGTCGCACCTCCAACGCATGTTGGAGGTTCCTCGGGTAGGGCGGTGTACTCTGGCCAAATAGCACTTCCAACACTCATTGAAGCTCTGTGGGTCAGGCAAGACCCTCTTTGTCTGCTGAAGTTGCTTCTGGGCTAGCAGCACCTCCAATACATGTTGGAGGTCCCTCATGTCAGTTGAGATCCCACATGCCTGTGGAGTGTTCCTCTGGACAGGCTGCACCTCTAGCGCATGTTGGAAGCTTTTCCGAACATATGCAACCAGTAGCACTTGTTCATAAAGAAAGTTGCACAGGTGGAACCTCCAACACAGATTGGAAGTTTCTTGGCGTGGACTAATCATAGAGGTAATGCACGGATGGTGGCATAACCTACACAAACCCTATGGTTTAAATTCCTAATATGTGGGATGCCATGTACAACAATTTAATGTGCAGTATTAATACATCTTCTTTTTTATTGTGTAAGGGTGTTGGGGTGCGTGCCAGGGAATGCCGCATGTTACGCCGCATGCGGCGTTCCCTTTCATCTTGTGGTCCCTCTTGCGGGACGCTGGTTGTCGGCATTCAATGTGTTTGAATGTCAAACACATCAAGAAAAATTTGATGCAATCGCCCTACCTATCTACGATTTTTGTTCTCTACCATGGGCGTAATGAAGGCAGTGGTTCTGAATCTGTGACTCTTGAGCTAGGTCGTGTTCTTACTATAAAATGAACTGCTTCCTGTGGAGATGGCGGATTCTTTTCAACTCTGCCATCCCTTCTTGCTCGATTGAGAACACTCTGATTGGTCAGTAACTGATTCCATTCTCGCAAAAGTCTTCCAATGTTTTAAATCTAACTAGATATTTTTTAGATTCATTGTGAAAGGGCCAGACGATTATTTTATTATGGTTATTATGAAAACTGGCATTGGCAATGGTTGTTAAGCATTCAGAGAATTTTTGAATAGGTTACAACATGTCTATTTTCCACCAAGTTTTATTTGAAACTTTCTACTTTGCCACGTTTTCTTGAAATTACTCATTCTTTGATGAGCTCTATGGATGAGTTGCAGTCCTCTGTACTAACAGAATATAAGAATGGAATTATAGTATTCATCTGGATTTGCTCTTGATTTGATGCTTTCTCACAAACTGTGTATTTTTATTACTGGATCATCTGTATTTTTCGTTTAAATACATCGAATTAGAAAGGAGAGTCAACGATTATGTAACAATCTTCGCAATGGGTACTGCAAATCCTCCAAAGCAAGCACTAACACTAACATGTAAGTTCCATTTGCTATTTTGTCATGATCTTATTTGAAGTTTTACCAGTTTTTCGGGCAGATATGTCACCAGTGGAACTTCGAAAGGGTATTTGATGTTTCATATGCTCCTTATTTCAGTTCTTGTGTATATTTTTTAAAACGAAAGGTATGCTTTCTCCTGTTGCAATCTCAACAATGCTGGCACTGTCATAGACAAAGAAAGCATTTTACAAAATATTGTGGAAATCTGGGAGAGTACCTCTTGGACTGCCACAGTTGCAGGGTAAGGGAATTTTTTTGCATTTCGTTGGCCCTAGATATAGCATCTTTGTTTTGCAAAAGGAAAATGTATTAACAGAATGTTAGCATACCCTTGGCAACACAGTTGGAAATGGGGGACTCCAGTTCGATGGCTTTAGGGTGTTCACAATCATGTCCAATTGTATTTTTATTCTGCTCAATCTGATTCCTCTATTAGGTTTTATGTTTCGAAAACTAATACATCCACTTTTCTGTTTGTTTATTATAGGTTTTTTCATCTCTCTAAAGCACATGGGAGGAGATAATCCAAAGGGGTTACATGCGTGCATCTTTCTTTTGTACTATTCGATTTCAGTTTACTAGGAGATGGATGAGATGTCTGTTATTTAGAAAACAAGGTGCTGCGCACGAGGGGTTGCCTTTTGATGGCCTAAAATTATGTTTTCATGGTTTATGTAGAGAGTAGGTTAGGTTTCATCATTCCATGGTTTGCTTGTTTGGTGTTGTAGAACTTAGTAGATAGTGTACTTTGCATTGGTTGTATGGTTGTCGTCTGCCAATGAAGGTACAAAAGTTGCAAAATACTTCTAAATATACAAATTACTATGGCAAATTGCTAGCTTAAGGAAAAAAGCTAGGCAAATATGGAAAGAGAAAGCAAGTAGCCTGAGAGATGTGCTACGAGAAGAATGACCTATGAGAAAGATATGGGAAGAACTGTCATGGCAACAGGGTTGTCGTGAGAAGAGCCCCATAGAAGAAAAATACCTATGGTGGTAAAATGGAGACAACGTGGCAAAATAAAGGCCTCAACGAAAAAGGGGTCAAGTCACGAGAATTAAAGGGACAAAACCCTTGGAAGAACCATGGAAGTAGAGATAACCATGGGAGAAGGGGAGAGGATTGTCGTAGCCTTATGGCAAGGTCAGAAGAAAATTAAAACAGAAGAGGAGAAATAAGACTGCAAGGGATGCAAGGGAGCAATGATAATGGAAAATTTGGGAAAAGATACTGGGCTAAGTCACAGAATCCTGAAAGGGAATAAGTGCTTGAAGAAAGCCCAGGAATGGAAGTGATGGTCGATGACAACAATGGGCTACAAGTAATAAACATTGAATGAAGAAACTTTGGGAAGCATATAGGGCAAGTTGAAGTTGAAGGGCAAACTATTGGAAATAAAAGAAAACCAAAAGAACAAGAATTGTTAACAAGAGGTTAACAAAGGGCACAAATGTGGATGAACTAAAAGGGCGCGACCCAAGGCGGGCCGATTTGGCCGAGTCGATTAAGAGCCGGTTCACATGCAACAGTGGTCTGAGAGGGGCCATGTTATACCCTTTGCAAATTGGTGATGGTCGGCGATGGTGGGCGTAAAAGGGCGTGGCCATTTTACACGACGGTGAAGGCGGCAATGGTGCATGTGAATCCAGCTGAGGAAGGGATGTGTTCCCAGAATAGCTTGCAGGGAAAAGCAAGATCTGGAGCAAATCGAGTCTATGAACACTAGCATCAGAAAATCACAGATTTTTAGAAGAATCGGTCAGAATCGTCTTGAATCGGTTAGAGTTTGCTGAAGCAGCCGATTCCTTACTTGAAAAACATTGAAGGGAAGTTAAGCCCAGCAAATCCGCATGTTTACAGAAATCAGGCCGGAATTGCGGCCAAATCGATGAAGGCCATGCCAAAAAATTGTTCTATAGGGCGGCCAGGATCAGATTGAAGAATCCGAAGGCCGCCAGGGGCTGAAGATTTAGCAGCAACAAGTTTAAATGGCGCAGAAGAATTGGAGCAGGCCGGAACCGGAGCATCAAAGCCATCTCTGCAGGATTTGATCTCAGAGACAAAAATCGACCTTCTGTTATAAACGAAACCCAGAGAAGAAGGAAATACAGAAAGCAGGGATACCAGGGTTTCAAATATCAATTGGGGCTTTGGTATATTAAAATTAAAACCTTACCCATGCCTGCCTGGTTTACACAAATGGGGAATTCAAGAACCCTTATGGAGAAAGAACCTTACGAGGGGCATTATGGAAAATGAGGAGAATATTGATGACGTGGCATGTCCAGTTGGCAGATTCGATGACATATCCAGTGATGCAGTAATGATGCAGTTGGTGCCACGAGGGCGATCCACTTAGGTGGCAAATACGAAATTCAAGGGGTATACACCATTGAAGGGGTGTGATGATGTGGCAGTGATGTGGCGATGATGTGGCAGGGGACTATAAATATGTAACCACGGTTTGGGTTTTTCCAACCATAACCAGAACTATAACCATATGCAATAAAGTGTGATCCTTCGTTCTAGTTTCCTTGGGTGTTCTCTTTCACAGCGCTACACTTCTCTCGGGTCGCGAGCTAGGGCTCGACAATGGTGCTGTGGAGAAGCATGTTGTGTGCGTGTCATCTTCGGAGACATCGCACATGAGGGGTAGGGGTGCTTAGAATGAGGAAATTATTAATGCATTTGAGAAAAGAATTCAGTTAGGTAGGATTAAAAAACCCCTGCCTAGAAAGTCTTTCAAGGGAAAAACCTTTGCAGTAATGATGATAGTAAACAAGCAAGAAGAAAATATAAGTAAGCGATAATGACTACTAAGGGCTCAATAATTAAAGACGCTCATCCAGAACCTCAAGTATGTATAATGCCAAGTCATGCACAAATGGGGATCTAAGAAGTTGTGGAAGCGTGGAATGGAATGCTAAATTCTAATAACGATTCCTGATCATCTCAAAAGCAGAGAGTATTGTTTTCATCTTCAATAACCTGTAACTGGCAACATGCACATAATCTCGCTTCTCGTAGAAATTGCAGCCGCTTCCATGTATCTGTCTCAATCCGTAGCTTGTGTCTCGCTAGGATCATATATTCAGGAGGTCATGGATCCAAAGGCTATGCCTCCAGACAACCACTTGATGGGCAAGAAATACTTCATGATGCACGTATGTATATATATTTATACATCTTGTCAACAGCCATATTGTTGCAATGGTTTTTCCGTCGAAAAACCTTCCGGACTAGGGTTTTTTAACCCGGGCAGCAATACGGCTGTTCCGCTCTTGTCCCATAGGCTAATTGGCCTCTGTGGGCGATAAAAATCATTCAATTCAATTCAATTCATTTAAACATTGTTCTAGTTTGATAGGTCTGATGCGATTTTAACCTTACAATTTGTCAAGGATGCTATGTAGCCTTATCCAACGAAAGTGCTATCTTTACATGGGTATGTTATGGGCATGATATTATATGTGTTTGCTACCAGGCTAGTCGTATCCTATTCACGATCATACCTGCTTTTTGTCCATTCAAGCTACTCAAGCATGTTTGCCTATAAAAACTTTTGGTCAGAATTCTAAGCTTCCTGGCAAAAGAAAGATGCCATGTCAGTTGCTTCACATTTCTCTTTACCAGCTTGGTGTCAGTTCTAAACCCAAGTATTATGGAGGGCATTTCAAGATGAAAATTTTCATTTCAAACTATAACAGAAAATGATGTAGTTGAAAAGGCCCAAAAATTTATTCAATGGTTTAATAAGAAAAACAACATTAATTGCACTATGCCCTCAAGTTGCATTCTTCGAAGGTGCTTTGGTGTCATTCTGGGTAAAAAAAGGCAAATGCATATACACACCCAAATTTTATAGACCTTGTGATCATTAACATGCGTATTTGTTGTTGGGCTTGAAAAGACAGTGGCAGTGCTTCATGTAGCCTAATTCTATGGTTAACAACGTTTATCAATCAAGGGAAGTTTATCAATCAAGGAGAACATTGAATCTTGTTTCGAGATGCAACTATGAAGAAACCTAGATTGATGCTTCCATATATAGAATAGAATATATATATGCAACTATGGCACAACCCAAACAAATGCAACTATGAAGAAACCTAGATTGATGCTTCCATATGCAACTATGGCACAACCCAAACAAATGCAAATTATGAGGTCGACAAAATTTTGACACTCAAGACATATATCTTCTTGATCCAAGAGTTTACAGTTAGTTCTACATGTTTGTGTCATCGCAACAAATTTTGCTTCATACCATGTAAATGTTCTTGACAGACCACAAACATCCAAAAGTTAGGTTTGACTTCACATTATTTAGCTCTAGCAAAAAAAACAACTTCGTTTTGTCCCTCTTCCTCCTTTTACCTTTTAAACTACTCCATATTGTTGACTGCCTCTTCCTCTTTTTACCTTTTAAACTACTCCATATTGTTGATTGCCTCGCTTAGTGACCCTTTCAAACTTTTATGTTTTTAAATGCCTTGTTGAGCTCAAGACCTTTTGATAGACTAGTCCATCAGCACGGATTCACACTTGAGCTAACCATGGATTCACACTTGAGCTAACGCCAGTGCTTTTGTTTTCCCCTTGATGGAGCCACTTTACTGCCTGTCAGTTCCCTACCACTAGAATGAATCTAAGGCTTGAACTATATATGCTAAGGTCACTCCAATTGAACGCCATCTAAAGGCATAAATAAAATCGTGAAATCAGATGCCTAAATCAGATGCCTGTGTCAAATACTTGTGGTATAATCTATGTTCACATGTGGTATTCTGCAGATTTCTGCATTGGACATCACCTATGACAACATTAAAGCTACTTTTAGTAGTACCAAATGGTATATTCTGCCAAGAACAATAAAATTCTTGCATCAGCAAATCTCTTCAGTTGGTTCTGCTGAGATAAATGAGCTGTTAAAGTCATAGTTGACGTCCGTAAGATAGAGTCCACAGGCAGGTGGCACCATTACTGGGGTTAATGTGACAGATCTTGCCTCCAAAATTCTCTTCACTACATCCATGCATCCCTCTAAGAAACATTCCAAATAGAAATTGTGAACCGACATAATACGATACTAACCATCATCTACTGAAAGGACTCTAGAGCCCAACATTATGGATAACATAGAAGTTACGAATCAAAATAACACAAAAGATAACGATATTGAAAATGCTATAATGACACCATTTTATCGAGATTGCACCTACGTGCATTCCTTGGCTTGAAGATGAGCATGAACATCTGTAGAAATACATTGGACATCAAGAATAAAGACATTCCCTTCTTTCTGAAACATACAGATAATTAACAATATAGAAATGAAACTGAATAACGAGATTTCACAAAGTTCATACCTGCAAAAAGTGGTTAACGGCCTTGTGTATCACTTCCGGTTTATGCGGAGTCAACTGCCAAAAGTTACAGGAGCATTAGAATGTCTGAATTAAAATACAAAACACATCTCTGACAAAACTCTCAAAAATTACAAAGTGCATTCTTAAAGGATGTTAACCAGCAAGGAAGGAGCGAGCTGAGGGAAACATGAACATCCATAAGCAGAAAGTGTTTATCTGGAGCATTATTGTTGTTTATCTGGTATACTTTTGAAACTCTCAAATCCTCTATGAAATAGATGACCAATGTCCACCAGAGAATCACCAAATTGAAAAATGCAGGAAACATGGGTCCATTCTATTGTTCTGAAGTTCCAACGAAGAAAACAATGGCAATAGCACAGAGAAACTAGAACAGAAACCGCATTTTTGCGTCTATGTTTGGCTATGGCGGGCTAGGCATTCCGAACCAGTGCAGGTTCATTAAAGACTTTCTAATTTAATCTTATAAGCACAAAAGAGAAGAGTCAAAGAGGTTACCGGAATGCCAATAGTAAAGTTGTGCCTGTAGGAGCTCAGTTCGCCAGCCGGCGACAACATGCACATCTTCAAGGCTGGACTTGAACTCTGCTTTCACACAGGCACCACTTGAGGAGACTACTTGCTCTAGAACCCCACAGCTTTGGTTAAAAGACAAACGTGATAAAGGAAACCAAAACCAAATTTAGCCTCTGCAAGTGACGCTTCCCTCCGCTCAATCTAGGACAGAGACAAAGCCCGGATTCGCCATAGCCAGATCTCGCTTACCTATTATGAGCACAAAACTGCATTTCTTAAGCCTCAACAATAGGATTTAACCATGGCGGGTTTGGAGCGACTCCTTTGTTGCCGGTCTCCAAATCGCGGTTAGGCGTAATCCGAAGACAAATTTCCTGGAAAACTCTGAACAACCGTGGAAAAAAACACTACTTAGAAAAATGAAGAGACATGGTTAGAATAGATAAGAGAGTCCGCAACATGCAAAATGGAGTCGTAGTTACCGCCAAATCAAACGGGGCCAATCAATGTTCGGAAGGACAAAGGCGGCTTCCACAAAATTTGGCCGCAGTAAGAAAGCAAAGATTTTAGCTTTTCTAAAATAACATCCGACCGGTTAATGCGCTATGCTCTTGGAAGACCACACGGGAACTCCTTAAATCGAAATCGAAATTAAAAGCAAAGATTTACACGCTTATGCCATTTCTAGCAAAGTAGAGAGAATCGCGGATCGCAACTATGGCAAAACCCTAGAGGTCAAAGGCTATGGCTATGGCTGTAGAAGCTCTTCACTCTGTTTGGCTGGGCATAAAGTGATAAGCAGTGCTTCAGTGAGCAGATGGATACATTATGCAATGCTGGCGATTCAACTCGCCTTTGTTTCTGAGAAATCCGGCAACAACTGCATCCACAAAATAAAAGAAAACCCAGTCAAAAAATGGCCACAAAAGCTCATTACCACAGAAAAGATCCGGACTTGCCTTTCGAATGCCATAGCCAAGCCAGAGAGACGCGACACACATTTTTTTCTTACCTGGGTAATTCGACCAGAAATTCACGAGTCATTCACGAAGCCGGAAACCAAACGTTAGAGCATTGCTGGATTCGACACGTGCATCATAAATAACGTTGATAACGTTGATGTATACTTATACAAGAATTTAGCGCGCTGGCGAAGCCAGCGCCTATTTGATTGGAGGTGTTTTTTTTTTTTTTTGATTGTTCCTTATTGAATTCAACCAAGAAATCCATGCCTAGTTCTTTAAGGAATGATGAATGCCTATGCTATTAATTAAATCCAGTTTTGCAATAGTTGCATAGCAGGATTAAAGTTTGAATAGATAGAGCATTATTAGTGATGATATTCAACGCGTAAGACAAACTCATTTTCAATAATTTACCACGAGAAGGAATTTTTCTTCAATTAGATCAGCCTGGTGCTTGATTTTACATTTTTCGCACTTAAACGGGCAACCTATGGTCAAATTCCCAAGTTGTAATTAACCTCTTGTGTGTTCTAGGTTGGCAACTTAAAGATTTAAAGATGTTGGTGCTGCTTCCAGTGGAGTGGGTGATCCTTTATACAAAATCCAGAGGGTATGAATTGGGACCATATGGATGCTGCTACCGGCAATGATGTCCTGTATAGACCAGAAGCCCTGATTGGTAAGCACGTTTGGTTTTATTGCTACACAATTCTTAGCGCTGTGGATTAAAAATCATTTTCGGCTTGGCAAACCTAAGCTTTAGTCTGCTGTGTTAATGGGCAGACTCGCTATGCTTGATAATACAGGGTTTTTAGTTATAATAACCTCTGCCGGATCCTCCAGCACACGGAATTCCTTTGGGAGATCAATACGAAGGGTTTAATCCCCATAACAACGCACAGAATAGATCATTTTCAGTTCCTCCTCGGATATGAATGCGAATTGCGGGTTTGGCAGCAAAATTGATGCAAACCGGAGGCATTTGTGGGCAATATAAATCTTAATTCATAGAACAAAAAATTGCCCATTAGTTCGCCCATTTAATATTGGCCGAAGCGCTCTAGATTTCTTTGTACAAAAGGAGCTCAATTTTTCTTCCGGATAATCCATTTCTTGTGCTCAGATTCACAATTGGATGCATTGGATCCTTCCATTTAACATCGAACTGGACGATTGGGAGCTTCTTTCTGCCTCCAAAATACGGCTTTGGTTTCTCAGATACTCTGTCCGAATCATTTGATACTGTGTTAATGTAAGTGAAGCAAACAATTAGATTAATCACGAAATAGATGTGCTATGCAAAGGACACATCATTGTTTCAGAACCATGCTTTAAATCCGAGCAAACTCCAACTATAAACTACAGGCATTTGAGCATTTCTGATTCAAAATTTGAATCCTATATCTAAAACTCACGGTCAAAATGCAGGGCTCAGGCCGGGAAATGGCTAGCAATACGGAACGGCCCGTAGCAAGTTAAGAATGCAGCTGCCTCAATTGCACAACTCAGGAGCCAATCCAGGCCATCGGAAAGCAGAATTAGTAAAATCAAAATTAAAATGGTCCAATCCAACTGCTTTTTCAGATGCCACAGTAAGAAGCCGATTTATGTCTTGATCTCAAGCCTCTGGATTGCAGTAATAATCTGCAAGTACCAAGATGACCTCTAATTGCTTTAAATCCTCCAACCGGCGGCAGCCTCTGCACTTCTAAATGAATCAACTCACAGTCTCAAATTGGTAAACCTTAGCCTGCTGCGTCAAATATACTGTCACAGGCAAATTTGCTACAAATTTATTGACACTGTGGCAGCATGTTCGGCTGCTTGGGTTAAGCACAGGATTTTGAAGTGGGTCAATTCCAATGTCTATTATTCCAATCACAACTCTTTCTCCGGCATTCTTCGACAATGCCGGCATCAAATGGGCCACAAATCCGTTGACAGTGTCCATGTAACTGTAAAGCGTTTTGTAGCTTTGCTCCTCCACTAAATGGGCTCTGTGTAATTGTACTTCTTTGTTGTTTAATCCACAAATAGAAATGATTCCTCTGTTAAGCATTTGAGCAGAGGTTTTCTTTGATTTTAAGCTCGAATTTTACAGAGTGCGTTCCAACCCAGAAAGAACCGAATTTTTGAAAAGAGCGGCTATGCTGGCCCATCTTAGTCCACAATGGGATGTGCTAAGCTACATCAATTTTTTGGCATCGAAACACTCAAGAATTTTACGATGGCTTGGGCAGTGCTCAGAAGATCTTCAAATTTGACAAATTTCCTAAACTGTATCTTAAGCTAAGTATTGCCGAATCGCCTACCATAGGCCCCGGTGGGTTTTCAATTTGCCGGAAAACACACCCGGAAAAACCCTTCCAAAAAACATCACTAATTCCATTTTTTTTTTTTCTAGTAATCTTATATTTAGTTAGATATGTTGTGATAGTTTTTACTTAATTTTTTGTTCTTTTATCACTTCCATCATTGGTTGTAGGTGATTAAAGAGCATCATCATGAAAAAGAATCTTCCGGCAAAGAAACAAAACAACTTTCACATGATATATATGATAAAGTGTTTAATTATCTACAAAATGCTTTAGATGCATGTGATCGAGCATTAAATCTAGATAAAGCGAGAAAGAAATTCCTGAGATGCATAGAAAGTAGGATAGACAATCATGCTTCAAATTTATCATCTGCTTCTTCCAGAATGAGTATAGTTAATGGAGGGAACAATTTGGCAGAGTAAATAGCAAAACTTGAAGCAATGAATGTATGACTTATTATTACTTGAGTTTGGCAATGCCTTATTGTTTGCAAATCTATCTATTGTAATAGAACTGTTTTATATGCATGTATAGAACTGCTCCAAAATTAATAATTTCCCTTGATGGGCATATAACTGGTTTGTAACATACCTATCTTATTAGTTCATACACATGTTCACGGAAATTATTAGCACAAGTGTTCTTTGGTTATCTGAATCTAGCCTAGTTGGCCCAAATAAGATTGTATTATTGTTACATGAATCCATATCTAGAATAATAACAGGGGGTTTCTTTTGTATTTTTGTACACTTTTTCCTACAGTTTTTATATGATTTGGTGGTCGGATTACATAAGGTGTACTACATCTAGAGTGCGCCAAATATTTGCATGCAACTTGTGCCAATTTTTTTTTTTGCCCTCCTTTATGGTCAAGATCAAAGAGCTTACAACAAAAGCCCTCTTAAAAAAAGACGAGATCGAAGGGTTTACAAAAAAGCCCTCTTTAAAAAAAAATAAAAAAAAAATTTTTAAAGATGCAACCATCGTGCATACGAACTCTAGGATTTTAGAAAGGGGTTCGTGGAGCCAAAAAACTTATTTTAGAAAGGGGTTCGTGGAGGCAAAAGACTAGGGCAAGGAGCGGCTAAGGGAAAAGAAGTAGTTTCTTTCAAAAGATTGTAGATAAGTGTAAATCCTACAGGGCATCTGGCTTGGTTGATCCATAGATTGTTTGCTGCCAATTTTCTACAAAAGCCGCTACCTCTGTGTTTTTGAGATTGTTCAGGTGGGCTGCAAAGAAACCCCTGCCTTATCACACCTTTTCAATCAACGGCCTGGATCACAGGGATAAACAAGCTTGCCGGTTAAGAACAGCATATCGCATTTATGATTTGTATCACATGCAGTGTAGGTTAAGTACGCGTACGTTACGTTTTCCATACTTAACGTACCGTACCCATACGTACCGTACGTACTTATTCATTTTGTGCATCAAATAAGAAAAAAAAAATTTGGTTTGTTGTTTACGTACGCGTACGGTACGTACTTTATAAGTACGGTACAGGTACGGTACGTACTTTATAGGTACGGTACAAGTACTTTTCAAAAAAAAATAAATTTTTTTTTCCGGTTAACGTACGTACCGTACGTATTTTATGGTACCGTACGTACCGTACGCGTACTTTAAACAACAACTTTTGACGTACGTTTGTACGTTAAACTGGCCATCGTACGTTACCCCGTACTGTACGTTGCATACGTACTGTACACGTACGGTACGGGAAGTACGGTACTACACTGATCACATGCGCTATAAAAGTTTGACTTTACATGGCCTTCAACAAGCATGATGGGCAGGCTCCAGGTGATTTCGATGGATTCCAAAGAAACAGAATTTCTTAGTTGCAATCAGAAACCCGTGGTTTTAGAACCCTCAATGGATGCATTGGGCAGAGCATGTAGACTTGTTCTGGGAAAAGATTGAAGTAACCAATTAAGCAATTCATTCAGTCCGATTCTAGATGCTCCAACAGGTATGGACAAGCTTAAGATAATTTAGGAACTCTTCTGGTTCCCTTTTTTTTTCCCTATCATCTCTTTTTATATGTTCACAGAGGTTTGTTACTCTTGTAAAAGAGATCGATCAACAGCAGTTTGAGCGGAAAAACCAGTTCGATCTTCATACACGCCTTCTCATCATCGGCGATTTGCTCTAGTTCTTGCTTGTTCTAGCTTCAGCACTCAGCATTGTGATGTTCTGAGACTAGGTTACAGATCAACCTCTGATTTGAAAAAGTAGAAAAGCTTTCTATAAATTTTGGAAAGAGCTTACGAATCTTCCGGTGCATCCATGCCCTACTCGCCATAATATAGATCTATGTTTCCAAAGTTAAAGTAAAATACTTATAGGTAACTTTGGCAGCTCATATTCTGAGGTTTTTCCATTTCTGAGGCCTTCTGAGCAATGGCACAAAATGCAGGACTGTGTGCTTCAAACTCAACACCATGAAGGTCTGTGTGCTTCAGGTCTATGTGCGTTAGAAGAGAAGGGCTTCAGCCTGCAGATTCGGTAGTGGTCAAGTAGTTGCATCAAAATGTTTCATGCTGGTTTCTTCATATTTGGTAGCTGGTTCAGATGTGGAATATCTGGTCGCTTTTCTCTGACTTGTGTAGGTGGATGCTAGCCAATTTTGCATTGTACCAGATGCTAGCCGATTTTGCAAACCTGTGGTAACGCTATGATAGCCGAAGAAGCACATCCAGATTCCTAGAAGAATGTGCTCTATTCTATTTGCAGTGTATTCTGAGTAAAGCAAGAGCCGGAAGTTTTGTCTTGCAGTGAATCACTTCTTTGTGTTACAGACATATAAAAACCATCAGAAACACGTGTCAAATGCTTTTCCTTGTCTTGAAGCTGGGATCTGGCCAAGCTGTGGTATATATGACATGAAGTTGCATACACATTGCTACTTCTCAAGCATTGCCATATCCATTGCATATTCAAAAGGTTTATTGCTATGGATTATTTCTTCCAAGTGTCCTTCATTATCATGGTATTTATCTATCATGGTATTATGTCACACTTAATATTAGGGCTTGGATTTTTTAGTGCCCTTCCATCCATCATTAGAGTATTAGGTAACGTCTATATCTACACCCCTACACCATCCTTAAGGCCCCGAAGGGGCCAAAATTTTTTTTAGTTAACACAAACCATTAACACACAACTACCATTAACATTATTAACACAAACCATTGCATTTGACACATTTAAATTAAAATCCCCCTTAAACCCCCTTTGGCTTGGGTGCATATTCACACGGGAAGTTATTCCGGGCAACGAGAGCTGTCGGATGGACATATTTGCCCTTTATTCCAAGATCTGGACCGTACATAGCGATCCTCGTTTGTGGGGTATGCATGTATAAGTTTTTGTATACTGTATATTAAGGTTTGCAAAATACTATAAGGTTTGAGAGAATGTACTTAATGGTGTTAATTTTGTACATGTATTGTAAATTTTTTGGGGCTCTTGCTGCCCTACATAACCCCCCGTGTGAATATGCACCCAAACCAAAGGGGGTTTAAGGGGGATTTTAATTTAAATGTGTCAAATGCAATAGTTTGTGTTAACAATGTTAATGGTAGTTGTGTGTTAATGGTTTGTGTTAACTAAAAAAAAATTTGGTCCCTTCGGGGCCTTAAGGATGGTGTAGGGGTGTAGATATAGACATTACCTAATACTCTAATGATGGATGGAAGGGCACTAAGAAATCCAAGCCCTAATATTAAGTGTGACATTATACCATGATAGATAATAGACAAATGGTAACCCATGTTACAATTTTTTATTATCAAATGCTTCACTCTTGCCAGTAATATAATAAATATGCAACCTAGTCCTGTAGCAAGTTCTTAGAAAAGCTCTTCCAACCAGCAACCTCCTTCACAACCAAACATAGCAACATGATAATATAACATCTCATTTTTCCACCTGCAACCAAAATAGCTGAAATGTCGTCGATTCGCGTAGCGAATCGGCATTCTTGCTCAAGACGAGCATGCATGCATTGCATGCGTCGCATGCATGCATCACATGCGTTTTGGGCCGTTCATCAGGTTGGGCATTTGCTACTTATTGCAGAGTTCTTCATCGACATTTCATCGGCGCTTCCTCTTCTCTCAGCAGTACCTTATTCTCTTTGAACCCACCCTCTCCCCCCTTCTTTGTTTATTATATTTTGTACAAGTTCTGTTTATCATGTTTTTCCACCCGGTGGGTGATGCTTTTTTTCCACCCACTGGGTGATGCTATTCTTTGGTATGTTTCTCGTTTTGTTGTTGGTGATGTGCGTGTACTGGGTTGGCGGCGCCATCGTTTTGACTTCTCCATGCGCGGGTTTTGGGGGCGATTCTATGCCTTATGTTTGTCTAAGCCCCTTGTTGAAGGCTTATCACTAGGGTTTTCCTCGAAAACCGAAGGGCGGGGTTTTTAATCCGTTGATAAAAGGTACATCAACCACTCATCTATTAGCATTGTATTTGTTTTGGGGTCCAAATGATATAATTGGATTTTCCTTTATTTTTAGGTGGGTAGTTCGCATGTGTGCGGCTATCCATTGTCCACCATTGTAGAAAATCTTTGAGATATAGATAGGCTTCTCATTCATCTCTCAGATTTCTACAATGGAGGGATGATGGATAGCCAGCATAACACGCTAACTACCCACCTAAAAATAAAGGGAAAAATCCAATTATATCATTTGGACCCCAAAACAAATACAATGCTAATAGATGAGTGGTTGATGTACCGCCGAAAGCTTATCAACGGATTAAAAACCTCACCTTCGGTTTTCGAGGAAAAACCCTAGTGATAAGCCTTCGCAAGGGGCTTAGACAAACGTGAAGGCATAGAATCGCCCCAAAACCCCCCCATGGAGAAGTCAAAACGATGGCGCCGCCAACCTCGCACCGCACATCACCAACACAACAAACGAAACATACCAAAGAATAGCATCACCCAATAGGTGGAAAAGCATCACCCACCGGGTGGAAAAACATGATAAAACGTAACTTGTACAAAATATAAAAAACAAAGAAGGGGGGGAGGGTGGGTTCAAAGAGAATAAGGTACACGAGAGAAGAGGAAGCTGCCGATGAAACGCCGATGAAGAACTCCCGCAATAAGTAGCAAACGCCCAACCCAAGAACGCCCCAAAACGCGCGATGCATGCATGCAACACACATGGGATGCATGTTGCCTTTGAGTTAAGAATGGTATATTCGCCACGCCGAATCGACGACATTCTTCACGTAATCGCGACTCGCATGAAACCAACAAAGCCCGAATACCAAAGGACTTCCTTAACAAACTAGGATCGAGGACGAAGGTCACGGGATGAAGGCTAAAGGCCGGAAAGGACAGCAGGAAAGCAACGCCAAAATTGGCCAAACCAGCAGAAGAAGCCCTCCCCCCCGCCTCGAAACAATTCAAAGAGAATAAGGTACTGCTGAGAGAAGAGGAAGCGATGCCCCTAGAGTTGCCCCTAGGATCCGAAAACTTCCTCAAGGTGGGATTTAATCCTGCCTACAAAGTGTGCATGTATGGCCAAAGTTTTGCCCAACGGATGTGTGGTGAGTTGGTATAGGCCTAGTAATGCCAAAATAAATGTGCACTTGGTCTGGGGGTTCAAACCCGCCGGTGTATGTTTATATTTGGGAGTTGGTTACCGGGGTTATAATGACCATGATCCCCGACGTGGGTAGAACTTAAAAGCCTATACATGTCCTCCACTTTGGTCGCTTGTTGGCAAGTTGGGACAAAAACTAGCTAGTCTGTCAAAAGACTAGTCTAGACCAGTAAAAGTTGGTTTACAGATTAGCTAGTCTGTCAAAAGACTAGTCTAGACCAGTAAAAGTTGGTTTTGATGACATCGTGGCTGGTTCATCGTTACCGCCTAAAGCCCCCTCGGGTCCTAGGATGCCCAAAAAGTCATATGTGGCAAGGCGGCACTAGGTGGTGACGCTTAGGTTCGGGCGATGCCCCTAGAGTTGCCCCTAGGATCCGAAAACTTCCTCAAGGTGGGATTTAATCCTCGCCTACAAAGTGTGCATGTATGGCCAAAGTTTTGCCCAACGGATGTGTGGTGAGTTGGTATAGGCCTAGTAATGCCAAAATAAATGTGCACTTGGTCTGGGGTTCAAACCCGCCGGTGTATGTTTATATTTGGGAGTTGGTTATCGGGGTTATACGGCCATGATCCCCGACGTGGTAGAACTTAAAAGCCTATACATGTCCTCCACTTTGGCGCTTCGTTGGCGATGGGACAAAAACTAGCTAGTCCGTCAAAAGACTAGTCTAGACCAAGAAAAGTTGGTTTACGACATCGTGGGCTGGTTTATCGGGTTACCGTCCTAAAGCCCTCGGGTCCTAGGATGCCCAAAAAGTCATATGTGGCAAACTTTTGCACCGGGCTGGTGACGCTTAGGTTCGGGCGATGCCCCTAGAGTTGCCCCTAGGATCCCAAAACTTCCTCAAGGTGGGATTTAATCCCCGCCTACAAAGTGTGCATGTATGGCCAAAGTTTTGCCCAACGGATGTGTGGTGAGTTGGTATAGGCCTAGTAATGCCAAAATAAATGTGCACTTGGTCTGGGGTTCAAACCCGCCGGTGTATGTTTATATTTGGGAGTTGGTTATGGGGTTATACGGCCATGATCCCCGACGTGGTAGAACTTAAAAGCCTATACATGTCCTCCACTTTGGCTGCTCGTTGGCAGTGGGACAAAAACTAGCTAGTCTGTCAAAAGACTAGTCTAGACCAAGAAAAGTTGGTTTACGACATCGTGGCTGGTTTATCGGTTACCGCCTAAAGCCCTCCGGGTCCTAGGATGCCCAAAAGTCATATGTGGCAAAGGCGGCACTAGGGGGTGACGCTTAGGTTCGGGCGATGCCCCTAGAGTTGCCCCTAGGATCCCAAAACTTCCTCAAGGTGGGATTTAATCCCGCCTACAAAGTGTGCATGTATGGCCAAAGTTTTGCCCAACGGATGTGTGGTGAGTTGGTATAGGCCTAGTAATGCCAAAATAAATGTGCACTTGGTCGGGGTTCAAACCCGCCGAAAGTGTATGTTTATATTTGGGAGTTGGTTACTGGGGTTATACGGCCATGATCCCCGACGTGGTAGAACTTAAAAGCCTATACATGTCCTCCACTTTGGCTGCTCGTTGGCAGTGGGACAAAAACTAGCTAGTCCGTCAAAAGACTAGTCTAGACCAGTAAAAAGTTGGTTTACGACATCGTGGCTGGTTTATCGGGTTACCGCCTAAAGCCCTCCGGGTCCTAGGATGCCCAAAAAGTCATATGTGGCAAAGCGGCACTAGGCTGGTGACGCTTAGGTTCGGGCGATGCCCCTAGAGTTGCCCCTAGGATCCCAAAACTTCCTCAAGGTGGGATTTAATCCCGCCTACAAAGTATGCATGTATGGCCAAAGTTTTGCCCAACGGATGTGTGGTGAGTTGGTATAGGCCTAGTAATGCCAAAATAAATGTGCACTTGTGGGGGGGTTCAAACCCGCCGGTGTATGTTTATATTTGGGAGTTGGTTATCGGGGTTATACGGCCATGATCCCCGACGTGGTAGAACTTAAAAGCCTATACATGTCCTCCACTTTGGCTGCCGCTGGCGATGGGACAAAAACTAGCTAGTCCGTCAAAAGACTAGTCTAGAAAGAAAAGTTGGTTTACCGACATCGCGGGCTGGTTTATCGGTTACCGCCTAAAGCCCTCGGTCCTAGGATGCCCAAAAGTCATATGTGGCAGGCGGCACTAGGCTGGTGACGCTTAGGTTCGGGCGATGCCCCTAGAGTTGCCCCTAGGATCCCAAAACTTCCTCAAGGTGGGATTTAATCCCCGCCTACAAAGTGTGCATGTATGGCCAAAGTTTTGCCCAACGGATGTGTGGTGAGTTGGTATAGGCCTAGTAATGCCAAAATAAATGTGCACTTATTTGGGGTTCAAACCCGCCGACGTGGTGTATGTTTATATTTGGGAGTTGGTTATCGGGTTATACTGGCCATGATCCCCGACGTGGTAGAACTTAAAAGCCTATACATGTCCTCCACTTTGGTCGCCGCTGGCGATGGGACAAAAACTAGCTAGTCCGTCAAAAGACTAGTCTAGACCAAGAAAAGTTGGTTTTTACGACATCGCGGGCTGGTTTATGGGGTTACCGCCTAAAAGCCCTCTCGGGTCCTAGGATGCCCAAAAAGTCATATGTGGCAAAGCGGCACTAGGCTGGTGACGCTTAGGTTCGGGCGATGCCCCTAGAGTTGCCCCTAGGATAGGCCTAGTAATGCCAAAAACTTCCTCAAGGTGGGATTTAATCGCCGTATGTTTATATTACAAAGTGTGCATGTATGGCCAAAGTTTTGCCCAACGGATGTGTGGTGAGTTGGTATAGGCCTAGTAATGCCAAAATAAATGTGCACTTGGTCTGGGGTTCAAACCCGCCAAAAGTGTATGTTTATATTTGGGAGTTGGTTATCGGGGTTATACGGCCATGATCCCCGCCGTGGTAGAACTTAAAAGCCTATACATGTCCTCCACTTTGGTCGCATGATCGCTGGCATGTCCTCCACTTTGGCTGCTCGATGGGACAAAAACTAGCTAGTCCGGCCAAAAGACTAGTCTAGACCAAGAAAAGTTGGTTTACGCCATGACATCGTGGCTGGTTTTATCGGTTACCGCCTAAAGCCCTCGGGTCCTAGGATGCCCAAAAAGTCATATGTGGCAGGCGGCACTAGGCTGGTGACGCTTAGGTTTCGGGCGATGCCCCCTAGAGTTGCCCCCTAGGATCCCAAAACTTCCTCAAGGTGGGATTTAATCCCCGCCTACAAAGTGTGCATGTATGGCCAAAGTTTTGCCCAACGGATGTGTGGTGAGTTGGTATAGGCCTAGTAATGCCAAAATAAATGTGCACTTGGTTGGGGTTCAAACCCCCCGCTGTATGTTTATATTTGGGAGTTGGTTATCGGGGTCGGGCCATGATCCCCGACGTGGTAGAACTTAAAAGCCTATACATGTCCTCCACTTTGTCGCCGCTGGCGTTGGGACAAAAACTAGCTAGTCCGTCAAAAGACTAGTCTAGACCAGTAAAAGTTGGTTTACGTGACATCGCGGGCTGGTTTATCGGGTTACCGCCTAAAGCCCTCCGGGTCCTAGGATGCCCAAAAAGTCATATGTGGCAAAGCGGCACTAGGCTGGTGACGCTTAGGTTCGGGCGATGCCCCTAGAGTTGCCCCTAGGATCAAAAAAACTTCCTCAAGGTGGGATTTAATCCCCGCCACAAAGTGTGCATGTATGGCCAAAGTTTTGCCCAACGGATGTGTGGTGAGTTGGTATAGGCCTAGTAATGCCAAAATAAATGTGCACTTGGTCGGGGTTCAAACCCGCCCGCTGTATGTTTATATTTGGGAGTTGGTTATCGGGTTATACGGCCATGATCCCCGACGTGGTAGAACTTAAAAGCCTATACATGTCCCTCCACTTTGGCTGCTTTCGTTGGGACAAAACTAGCTGGGACAAAAACTAGCTAGACCAAGAAAAAGTTGGTTTGACATCGTGGCTGGTTTATCGTTCAAAAGACTAGTCTAGGATGCCCAAAAAGAAAAGTTGGTTTGCACTAGGTATGGTGGCTGGGTTTCGCGATGGTTAGAGTTGCCCCTAGGATCCTAAAACCCTCAAGGTGGGGTTTAAGGATGCCCAAAAGTCATATGTGGTTGGTATAGGCGGCAAAATAAATGTGCACTTGGTCGGGGTTCAAACCCGCCAAAGGTATGTTTATATTTGGGAGTTGGTTCGGCGATGATCCCCCCGTGGTAGAACTTAAAAGCCTATACATGTCCTCCACTTTGCCCGCCGCTGGAAAAGGGGACAAAAACTAGCTAGGATCCTAAAAACTCGGGTCCTAGGGATGCCCAAAAGTCATATGTGGCAGCGGCACTAGGGCTGGTGGACGCTTCAGTTGCCCCCTAGGATCCCAAAACTTCCTCAAGGTGGGATTTAATCCTAAATGTGCACTTGCCCTGGGGTCCTACAAAGTGTGCATGTATGACCAAAGTTTTGCCCAACAAAGTGTGCATGTATGGAGTTTTTGCCCAACGGATGTGGTGAGTTGGTATAGGCCTAGTAATGCCAAAATAAATGTGCACTTGGTCGGGGGTTCAAACCCCGCTGTATGTTTATATTTGGGAGTTGGTTATCGGGGTTATAATGGCCATGATCCCCGACGTGGTAGAACTTAAAAGCCTATACATGTCCTCCACTTTGGTCGCCGCGTTGGCAAGTGGGACAAAAACTAGCTAGTCTCATGTCAAAAGACTAGTCTAGACCAAGAAAAGTTGGTTTACTGACATCGCGGGCTGGTTTATCGGTTACCGCCTAAAGCCCCCTCGGGTCCTAGGATGCCCAAAAAGTCATATGTGGCAGGCGGCACTAGGCTGGTGACGCTTAGGTTCGGGCGATGCCCCCTAGAGTTGCCCCTAGGATCCTAAAAAACTTCCTCAAGGTGGGATTTAATCCCGCCTACAAAGTGTGCATGTATGGCCAAAGTTTTGCCCAACGGATGTGTGGTGAGTTGGTATAGGCCTAGTAATGCCAAAATAAATGTGCACTTAGTCGGGGGTTCAAACCCGGCCAGTGTATGTTTATATTTGGGAGTTGGTTACTGGGGTTATACGGCCATGATCCCCGACGTGGTAGAACTTAAAAGCCTATACATGTCCTCCACTTTGGTCGCCGCTGGCAATGGGACAAAAACTAGCTAGTCCGTCAAAAGACTAGTCTAGACCAATAAAAGTTGGTTTACGACATCGCGGGCTGGTTTATCGGGTTACCGCCTAAAGCCCTCTGGTCCTAGGATGCCCAAAAAGTCATATGTGGCAGGCGGCACTAGGCTGGTGACGCTAGGTTCGGCGATGCCCCTAGAGTTGCCTGTTGGCCGGGTCAACCTACCCCAAGCCCGACAGAGTTCTTAGGCAATGGATGACAAAATAATAATACGAATGACAGCAAAAAATATAATTCCGTTAATTACTTACGCCAACACCACCACAACTAGGCTCATAGCTTCCGTTATACCCCTTAAGCCTAGCCGCACCGCTTCCTTTTACTCCTTGCATTAATTATTATGTGAGTGCAAACTCGTAATATTTATTATCCTTGATTTGTTTTAGCATCACATGGTCTTAGAGTAATGTTCTCCTTGTTATTTTAACTTTTATCTTTTTCTTTTATGTATGGGGAAATCAAAAGGTTTAACTTATTACTTAGGAAATTGTTGGAAAAAATATTTAGGTTAACAGGAATGCACGTTAGGTTTTCACGCTGACAATTTTGTTTAGGGCAAAAACCCGTTTAGGAAGGCGCAAACAAAAATCCCAAGACCGGGCAATCGATTCGACTCCTTCCTCCGCTTCGGTTTTGTTTGTATTTTTTCTCGGGTTAAGCAATCACCCGATAACGGTTTTCGCAGTAATTCACAAGCTAATTAATTGTGGGCTCCAAGGTAAGCAATCGGATCGGCTTAGGGTATGGCAATACGGATGGAGCAAAGGCTTTCGGATCCATGGTCGGTAACAAGGGATGGATAGGACTAAAAATGGCATGGCAGAATCGGCAGGAATGCAGCAAGAAAGAAACGGATATGGCAGATGATCCGGGTTTTGCGTGGCTCTATCTTCCAAGCATGGCAGTTGTATGGCAAAGGACCAGCAATTCCGGCTTCTTACTTCTTCCCCGATTTACAATTTATAGCGTAACTCCAGAGAGGATTAGAACAGAGCAAAGAAAGACATATGATTTTCTTTTCTTTTATCTCTGAATTTTTATTCATTCCATTTAGATTCTTATTATAACTCAATACTCTTACAGATTCAAGACAAAAATAAAAGATGCTAGTATCACAAAGGATTTCCTTCAAGGTAAATCCTTGGGAAAAACTTGTCGCCAATACAATCGCATTGTAATTTATTTAACTTAGATTTCTTCACAACACACACACACAATAGCATCATCATAAACTAGAAAGGAAGACATCATGCACACGCAATGATGGACCGTAATCATACCAGACGCCGTGCAATCAGCAGAGAGCACTAATAGGCACAAAAGGGTAGTTTTTTCATTCACGTTGAATTTCTCTTATACAATTCCAATAAAATCTGGACCTTTAAAAATACAATCTTTGCCCTCCATGTGGAAAAACTTCCTTTAGCTCCAAGATTTTGACACCTCATCAATCCAAAAATATGGTCTCCTCCAATCAAACTGCTTTGTGCTTTCTCCTTACCACTAAAATTCGAATTTCTAATGGTCTTCAATAATATAAGCATCACAATCTTCAAAATAACCTTGTAACTATGCACTTTGGTCGATTTTGAGCCCATACATCTTCATTGCAGCCTTCTTTTCACAATCGTTTCACTCAAAAATCAAAATTTCTGTTGTGTTGACCGCCCACATTATCCCCCTTACTTGTATTCGACGCCTCGATTTTAACTTGCTTTCAAAAATCTGCCAAGATGATAAAAGATTGGACTAGAACTTCTCATTTTTCTTTAGTAGTAGCAACACCATTATTAACCGGGATTAAAAAACCTCGCCCTTTCGGGTGTTCGAGGAAAAACCCTGGTAATAATGATGTCACTATATCAACCTCATCCTACTTCGTGCCTATTGTGAACTTGCTGGTATGGAGACAATGGCCAAGAATAATGGAAATGGAAAACAATGGTAAAGAAAAACAATGGTCATGGTTGGTAAGCCAACTAAAAACAGATGAACATGAAATGATGGAAAAAATGATGCTCCCCGCAAATAAAAAAATAACGTTAGTAGAACATATGGTCGCTAATATGGTGAAGCTGATTGCAAAGACTTTATGATTTGAATGATATGGATGAATGAAAGGCGTATGGTTTGACTAATTACTTAAGAACAAACCAGATGAACCCGCCATGGAACCAAAAATTAGTAAAAACATTGCCGCCTCGATGGTAAAGCTTACATGGCGTGAATTTTAATGGATTGACATGGAGTGGATGAGTGTAATGTGAAATGAATTGACTAAAAATGGAGACAAGCAGTGAACCTATCATGGAAACATAAAAGTTAGTAACAAATTGATGCCCGGATGGGTTGATTTGGCGCCTTTTATGGATTGAATGAGGTGTAAGAATGAAAAAATGAGATGAATTTGAGTAATACCTGAGAGCAAGCAGATGAATAATAAGAAAAATCAAATTTTAATTTTATTTTTATTTATTTTTTTTTTTCACTTTTTAATAATTTTTCCCTTTATTATGCTATTATCCCCTTACTTGTATTCATCGCTCTCGATGAATTACATTGCATCCGGAAGTTTCTTGAAAGTCCTTGGTGCATAATATGGCTTAAGGCGTGGCACCATTAATTCGTTGGGAGCTCGCTCCTCAGAATCTTGCAAGGACACGTAACCATTAGGGAAAAATTTTAAGGACTACATATGGTCCCCGCCCATCTCATTCTCAACTTTCCGTGTTTCTTCCAATGTTTTGAATCATATAACAATACCAAATCATTTTCCACAAATTCTTTATTTTTATTATGAGCATCATACCATGTTTTACGTTGCCTTTGGAGTGCTTTCTAGCCATGTATGCATGAAGACGTTACTTCATCTAGCTTCTCTAATTCTTGCAAGCGTGCCTTTAAGACTACCATCTTCATCAAGCTTTTCCCTTACAGCCACCACTGTAATGATGGAATTTCTATTTCAATAGGTAAGATGGCCTCTTGGCCATACACTAACATGAAGGGAGTAGATTTCGTGGTAACTTTGTAAGCTATTCTATAGGCCCATAATGCATCTAACAATCTCTTTATCCCAATCAGTCCTATTAGCGCTATAAATCTTCGCCATTATATTACATAGAGTTTTATTGGTTCTTTCAACTTGGCCATTGGCTTGGGGATGATAGGGTGTACTCTTTCTATGGGCTATGGAATGGCTCACCAAGGTAGCGACCACATCATTGATAAAGTGTGAACCTCTATCACTAACCAACTCTAAGGGACACCCAAACCTAGTAATGATGTTTTCATATAAGAAAGTTGCTACACTAGTCGCATTAGCATTTCTCAATGCTTTTGCCTCAACCCATTTGGTAACATAACGGCACACCAATATATACTCACAACGGGTTTGAGCTGAAGGAGGATTAATGGGACCTACAAAATCTATCCCCCATTTTTCAAAAGGTAATATGGGAACTATCGGGTTCAGAGGCATAGAATCTCGCCTAGTAGGTCAAATCCAATCTTTGGCAAAGGTCACAATGTTTTACCCGGATTGTTACATCATGGTACAAACTAGGCCACCAATAACCAGCATTTAACACTTTCTTAGCAAAGGACATCTCCGCAAAGAAAATGACCTCCAAATAGGGGAATCATGGCAAGCTCTAATGACCTTTTGCACTTCATGAGGGAATATGCATCTACGCTAGATATCATCTTTACCTACCCTATACAAGGTTCCGCCAAGAAAAAGTGAAAGGTTTACATTTTTGAATTAATCTTTTCCTTTCTATGGCTCTCATATCATCCGAAATTCACCGCTGGAAAGGAATTCGCCACATCAACATACCATTCTCGAACCGGCAGTAGCCACCATAAACAAGTTAGCATCGTGCAAGTCATCTTTTACCCCTTTATCGCTAGAATCACTCAATAATCGCGATAAAATGGTCAACAGTGCATGAGATTTTCCTCGGGTTTTACAATTATATTTAAATTGAAACTCTTGCAACATGAGTAACCATCTAGTTATTCTTCCCCGCTCGCAAGGTTTTAAAATTAAATATCTCAATGCTTGGTGGTCAACAAAAAATACCTAATTCTTTTCCCAATAAATAGTGGCTTAAACTTTATAATTGAATAAATCATGCCCAATCCTTCCCTTTCTGGGTTGTTGAATAATTCTTTTCTCGATTAGACAATTGACTAACTAGCATAATAAATTGGATGATCCCACCCATCTTGTTGTGGTTGTGACAAAATACTTCCTATTGCATATCCTCAAGAGTCTACATGGACATGAAATTCCCTTTCCCAATTAGGAAAACTAAGTATGGGTGCAGCTTATTAGTGCTTCTTTTAAACTTGTAAATGCTTTTTGACATTCTTGTGTCCATCGATATTCTTTTCCCCATTTAAGGAGTGCGCTTAATGGTAAAGCCTTATTAGCATAATATCTTATGAATCTTCGATGATACCCTATATGCCCAAGAAATGCTTGTAATTGCTTAATGTTAGTAGGTGGCTCCAATTCAAATAACTTTAGTCTTATCAGTGGTCAATTGCAATACCCTTGCCCGAAATGATCCTACCCAACAACGCCCCATGGGTAACTCCAAACAAACATTTCATAGGGTTTAGAGATATACCATATTCTCGACATTTCATAAAGCATAACTGAAGTTTCTCCCCGATGTTCTTGCCCGGTACTAAAAACACGTAAATCATCAAGAAACACTTCCATAAAGTCTCTTAGATAATCTTTAAATGCACCCAGAAACTACCCTTTGGAAAGTGGCGTGGGCATTACACAACCCAATGGCATGACCTTATACATGTAGCACCCCATTCCGTGACAAATGTGGTTTTTTCCCTATCTTCCTTGGCAATACTCACCGGGTTGTACCCATGAACCCGGCCAAGAAAAGAATAGTACTCATGGCCAAGAACCTAATCAATAACGCTATCGCTGAAAGGAACAGAAACCCATCCTTAATGGTGGTGAAAAGATTTAATTTTCTATAGTCCACACACACCCTTAATTTTTAGACTTCTTTGGAACTATAACTATTGGGGACAACCACTCACTAGTTTCCACTGGTTCAATAAACTTAGCTTTAATTAGATTATCCAGCTCTTCCCTTACCACCTTTGAGTAATGAGGGTTCATCCTGTAGGGTCGTTGCCTTATAGCTTTTGTGTTAGCTTCAAGTACAATTCTATGCACACTTAACTCAGGTGATATACCCTTCAGATCCTCATACGTCCATGCAAAGACATCCTTAAACTCCATGAGGAGATCCTTATATTCTTTATGTTCTTCACCAAGATTAAGTTTTCCCAATCGCACCATCTTGGTTCCTCCGGTACCTAAATTCAACTCATCATAAGTGGGACGGGTTAGCATTTGTTGGACTTCCTTGGATGCACAATGGGAGGGGTTTTTAACTTGGTTCTCCCTCCTCAAATTTTGAGAAGTACTCAGGATATCTCTCCTCTTCTTCTTCCTTTATAGTTTCATTTACTTCTTCCACATTTACAGCAAAAACATTTACACAATTCATCCATTCCTCTATAGCCACAGATGAAGTATCATCCCTCATTGTTAGTTTTTCATAACCCTCTTGCTCTACATAAACTTGGTCTACTTCTATTTCATTATTATTTTCGTTACTATCTACATCATCATCATTATTATCAACATGCATATCTTCAATTGAGGAACTAGTATCACTATCATTGTCATCCTTATTACCGCATTGAACATGGACCCTTATCTTGATTAAATTATTCCCATCTCCAATTTGCAAATAGCCAGAGACCAATCATGTTTAGCTGATGCTTGCATTAACCATGGCCTTCCTAACAATAATGGATAAGTGCATGCACTATTTGGCATCTTTAAAATGACATAATCCACAAAGAAAGTCACACCAAAGAATTAAGGTTTTAATCCCAAGAACTAATCCCAAAGGTGTTACCTTTCGCTGATCACCCATCCTCACTATAAAACTTACGTGCATAGGCTCGCAAATCTAGTTTCCTCCACATACTCGTGCATAATGTTCACCGAGCCCCCATCAATAGTGCAATTTCGTCAGACACTCGCACTTATTTCCACATCCGCATAAGGTGAACTCATATCCGCAATTATAGGCCATGCACTGACAACTACTTTTTATGACTTTTAATGCCAAGACCACCTTTTAACAACTAGGAGCGATTTGCAATAATTGTTTGAATGTTAAGGAAGGACTTTTATTTTCCAAATCCTTCAAAATATCATAGGGTTGTTCTTCCTTTAAATTCAAAACTCTAGTGTACTTCTTACGTTTACCCTTATCCAGATTTTCTTTATTAGACTCAAATCATTTAAAATTTCTTTAACTTCCATGGGATGGGGAGTTGGTCAATATCTTCAAACAACGCTCGGGTTCCTCAACCTCACTAACTTCATTATCCCCTTCATTTATCACATGTGCTTCATTTTTTTCTTCTCTCGAAGTCTTCTTGCCCCACCTAGTCTCCACAACATAACTTGGGATATTAACTTGGCCCACATACACAACTCGACTATCTACCACCACTTCCTTTCCCCTTATTATTAGAAGATGGTTCCCTCTTGCCTTTAATTTGTGAGGACAATTTTCTTGGCTATGTAGGCCTTGGGTTTGGCATGATCCCGTGATATGGGTTGATATCCAACTTGTCTCATAGGATTAGGACAATGAGGTGCTATATGACCTATCTCTCCACATCTATAACATTGGGGTGGAGGCCTCTTCATAACTCTAGGACGATTTTGCCTTTCCTCCACGCTGGTAGCATAAGTCGAGGATAAAAAGGGTTGTGCTTGATAAGTAGGGGTAGGGGTATTAGGGTTAGCTTCCATTCTCCAAAAATAGCATCTTTCTGTAGGGTGATTAGTTTTACCACACTTTTTACAAGGAATTGGTATGTTTGCAGGAGTAGGACACTCAGATGGTAAATGGCCATAACCCTTGCATTTCACACACCACATGTTAGTCCTCTCATTGTTTACTTGTGGCTTATTACTCACACCTCTTACCCAATTCAATTGCATCTCGTTCATTTTATTAGTAAGAGTCTCTACCACCTTTTCTAACTTTTTATCAACCCCTTCCTCTATGGTTGGCTTTGTTATTGGGGCACCACTCCCTAATGTGGCTAGCCTACTATAATCTATGGTACCCAAGTCACTAGGCGTGACACCCAACATTCCCAAGTGAGGGCTTGCTAAAGGGGGTTCTAGAGGGTTCTTGAGGGCTACCCCACCCAACACGGAAGGCATAATCAACCCGGGATTATAATGGCGGGCCATAGTTAGCTTGGCTTGTTCCCCGCCTAGCCGCAATCTTGATGGCACTTTCTAAATCACTGGGTTTGACCCTTAGTGAAAAAGCCCAAACCGGTGGTAACCCATTTGTAAAGTATCTTACTTGATCCTCAACTGAGGGGTGGGCTCTCTTTGGCTACCAACCTTCTAAACCTCAAAGACATAGCTCAAGCAGACTTTCATTAGCAAAGAAGTTTAAATATGTTAGCTCATCATTTATTCTTTCTTGAAGGCCAATAGGCCTAAAGGCCTTTAAAAATGCTTTTCTAAGGTCATCCCAAGTCAAAAAAGGGGTAATACTCCTAGAGGTTCTATACCATTCCATTGCCCCATCCTCTAAGGTTGCTCCAAGAAAGCCTAAGTCTTTCAAAGATTACCATCTTCTTTGATTGGCCTCACTAATAGTTAAATGATTGAATGTGAGAATCAGCCTCCCCCTTTAAAGGTGAAAAGGTTGGGTATTTCATTTTAGAAGTTTTAGTTGCCATGGGATTAAGAATCAAGTATTAGAAGGAGTTAAATAACCGGTTTCCTCTTCACTACTTTCCCCTGTGGCTAGAGGGTATGGTGCTACCGCTACTAAACCCTTGCTCTACTAATGTCTTTTCTTCTTCCAAGACTTGCTCTTTTAATTCCCTTCTTTTTTGTTCCCTAAACTCTAGTCTAGCACTACGCTCAGCCTCTTGCTTCTCGATGCTCTTTCTTTCTCCTTTCAAAGATCCAGCCCCAATTCATGCAAAAACTTTAATTATCGAACAAATTTTTTTTTTTTTAATTACGAGAGGTGGATGCCCCTCTTGGCTTACAAATTCTTCAAATGAAGATTGCCTAAGTCTTCTTACAAATTCTTCTGGTTCCCAACCATCCAGAATTGGTCGCGGGTTCCTCCCATGGTCCACCGCCTCCCCAACCACTATTAGGTTGAATTCTTTACGAGGATTATTTAAAATAAGTACTTTGTGCTTAGTGATGGGTAAATGTGGCCAATTTTCCATTCCCCGCAAGCCATTATACATCCAACAAAAATTTAATAAATTTTATTTTATTTTATTTATTTTTATTCTTTTTTTTTTTTTTCAAAATATAACAAAAAATTCAAAAGTTGTACTATTATTCACAACACGATTACCCTTTAGTTAATTTCTAATGCCCCCCACTAAATGTTGGTCGGGTCAACCTACCCCAAGCCCGACAGAGTTCTTAGGCAATGGATGACAAAATAATAATAATTTAATGACAAAGAAAAATATAATTCTAATTACTTACTTTTTAACACCACCACAACTAGGCTCATAGCTCAAGTATATACCCCTTAAGCCTAGCCGCACCGCTTCCTTTTACTCCTTGCATTAATTATTATGTGAGTGCAAACCGTAATATTTATTATCCTTGATTTGTTTTAGCATCACATGGTCTTAGAGTAATGTTCTCCTTGTTATTTTAACTTTTATCTTTTTCTTTTTATGTATGGGGAAATCAAAAGGTTTAACTTATTACTTAGGAAATTGTTGGAAAAAATATTTAGGTTAACAGAATGCACGTTAGGTTTTCACGCTGACAATTTTGTTTAGGGCAAAAACCTCGCTTTAGGGAAGGGCAAAATGACCAAAAATCCCAGATCGGGCAATCGATTCACCCTTCCTCCTCCGGTTTTGTTTGTATTTTCTTCTCGTGTTAAGCAATCACCCGATAACGGTTTTCGCAGAATTCAAGGTTAATTGTGGCTCCAAGGTAAGCAATCGGATCCGCTTAGGGTATGGCACACAGATGGAGCAAAGGCTTCAAGGATCCATGGATATGGTAACAAGGGATGGATAGGACTAAAAATGGCATGGCAGACCGGCAGGAATCCGGCAGCAAAGAAACGGATATGGCAGATGATCCGGTTTTTTGCATGCTCTATCTTCCAAGCATGGCAGTTGTATGGCAAAGGACCAAGAATTCCGCTTTACTTCTTCCCGATTTACAATTTATAGCGTAACTACAGAGAGGATTAGAAACAGAGCAAAAAAGACATATGATTTTCTTTTCTTTTATCTCCGAATTTTTATTCATTCCATTTAGATTCTTATTATAACTCAATACTCTTACAGATTCAAGACAAATACAAAAGATGATGCAAATAGTATCACAAAGGATTTCCTTCAAGGTAAATCCTTGGGAAAACTTGTCGCCAATACAATCGCATGTAATTTATTTAACTTAGATTTCTTCACAACACTCACACACAATAGCATCATCATAAACTAGAAAGGAAGACATCATGCACACGCAATGATGGACCGTAATCATACCAGACGCTGTGCAATCGCCAGAGAGTGCACTTAATAGGCACAAAAAGGGTAGTTTTTTCATTCACGCTTGAATTTTCTTTATACAATTCCAATAAAAACTGACCTTTAAAAAATACAATCTTTGCCCTCCATGTGGAAAACTTCCTTTAGCTCCAAGATTTTGACACCTCATCAATCCAAAAATATGGTCTCCTCCAATCAAACTGCTTTGTGCTTTCTCCTTACCACTAAAATTCGAATTTCTAATGGTCTTCAATAATATAAGCATCACAATCTTCAAAATAACCTTGTAACTATGCACTTTGGTCGCATTTTGAGCCCATACATCTTCATTTCTTTTTCTTTTCAATCGCTTCACCCAAAATCAAAATTTCTGTTGTGTTGACCGCTCCACATTGCCCCTAGGATACGAAAACTTCCTCAAGGTGGGATTTAATCCTGCCTACAAAGTGTGCATGTATGGCCAAAGTTTTGCCCAACGGATGTGTGGTGAGTTGGTATAGGCCTAGTAATGCCAAAATAAATGTGCACTTGGTCGGGGGTTCAAACCCTACCTGTATGTTTATATTTGGGAGTTGGTTATCGGGTTATACGGCCATGATCCCCGACGTGGTAGAACTTAAGAGCCTATACATGTCCTCCACTTTGGTCGCTCGTTGGTAAAGGGGACAAAAACTAGCTAGTCCGGCAAAAGACTAGTCTAGACCAAGAAAAGTTGGTTTACGGACATCGCGGGCTGGTTTATCGTTACCGCCTAAAGCCCTCCGGGTCCTAGGGATGCCCAAAAAGTCATATGTGGCAGGCGGCACTAGGTTGGTGACGCTAGGTTCGGGCGATGCCCCTAGAGTTGCCCCTAGGATCCGAAAACTTCCTCAAGGTGGGATTTAATCCCGCCACAAAGTGTGCATGTATGGCCAAAGTTTTGCCCAACGGATGTGTGGTGAGTTGGTATAGGCCTAGTAATGCCAAAATAAATGTGCACTTGGTCTGAGGTTCAAACCCGCCGCTGTATGTTTATATTTGGGAGTTGGTTATCGGGTTATACGCCATGATCCCCGACGTGGTAGAACTTAAAAGCCTATACATGTCCTCCACTTTGGTCGCCGCTATAAAGTGGGGACAAAAACTAGCTAGTCCGGTAAAAAAAGATTCAGTCTAGACCAAGAAAAGTTGGTTTACGACATCGCGGGCTGGTTTATCGGTTACCGCCTAAAGCCCCTCCGGGTCCTAGGATGCCCAAAAGTCATATGTGGCAGGTGGGCACTAGGCTGGTGACGCTTAGGGGGCGATGCCCCTAGAGTTGCCCCTAGGATCCAAAACTTCCTCAAGGTGGGATTTAATCCTCGCTTATACAAAGTGTGTATGTATGGCCAAAGTTTTGCCCAATCCGCTGGGATGTGTGGTGAGTTGGTATAGGCCCAACGGATGTGTGGTGAGTTGGTATAGGCCTAGTAATGCCAAAATAAATGTGCACTTGGTCGGGGTTCAAACCCCGCCGCTGTATGTTTATATTTGGGAGTTGGTTATCGGGTTATAAGGCCATGATCCCCGACGTGGTAGAACTTAAAAGCCCTATACATGTCCTCCACTTTGGTCGCTTCGCTGGCGCCGCGGGTGGGACAAAACTAGCTAGTCCGGCCAAAAAGACTAGTCTAGACCAAGAAAAGTTGGTTTACGTGACATCGCGGGCGGGTTTATCGTTACCGCCTAAAGCCCCCTCGGGTCCTAGGATGCCCAAAAGTCATATGTGGCAAGCGGCACTAGGTCTGGTGACGCTTAGGTTCTGGGCGATGCCCCTAGAGTTGCCCCTAGGATCCTAAAAACTTCCTCAAGGTGGGATTTAATCCTGCCTACAAAGTGTGCATGTATGGCCAAAGTTTTGCCCAACGGATGTGTGGTGAGTTGGTATAGGCCTAGTAATGCCAAAATAAATGTGCACTTGGTCGGGGGGTTCAAACCCGCCAATGTATGTTTATATTTGGGAGTTGGTTATCGGGGTTATACGGCCATGATCCCCGACGTGGTAGAACTTAAAAGCCTATACATGTCCTCCACTTTTCGCCGCTGGCAAGTGGGACAAAACTAGCTAGTCCGTAAAAAGACTAGTCTAGACCAAGAAAAGTTGGTTTACGATGACATCGCGGGCTGGTTTATCGGTTACCGCCTAAAGCCCTCCGGGTCCTAGGGATGCCCAAAAGTCATATGTGGCGGCGGCACTAGGTCTGGTGACGCTTAGGTTCGGGCGATGCCCCTAGAGTTGCCCCTAGGATCCCAAAACTTCCTCAAGGTGGGATTTAATCCCGCCACAAAGTGTGCATGTATGGCCAAAGTTTTGCCCAACGGATGTGTGGTGAGTTGGTATAGGCCTAGTAATGCCAAAATAAATGTGCAAATGGGTTCAAATGTGCATGTTTATATTTGGGGTTCAAACCGTGGTAGAACTTAAAAGCCTATACATGTCCTCCACTTTGTTTATATTTGGGACAAAAAACTAGCTAGTTGCTAAAAAGACTAGTCTAGGGTTAGAAAGTTGGTTTGCTGATGATCCCCTTGGTTTATCGGGTTACCGCTTAAAGCCCCTCCGGGTCCTAGGGATGCCCAAAAAGTCATATGTGGCAAAGCGCATACATAGGATCCAAAACTTCCTCAAGGTGGGATTTAATCCCCGCCACAAAGTGTGCATGTATGGCCAAAGTTTTGCCCAACGGATGTGTGGTGAGTTGGTATAGGCCTAGTAATGCCAAAATAAATGTGTGCACTTGGTCGGGGTTCAAACGGCCAGCTGTATGTTTATATTTGGGAGTTGGTTACGGGGTTATACCGCCATGATCCCCGACGGGTAGAACTTAAAAGCCTATACATGTCCTCCACTTTGGTCGCTCGTTGGCAAGGGGGACAAAAACTAGCTAGTCCGCCAAAAGACTAGTCTAGACCAAGAAAAGTTGGTTTACGACATCGCGGGCTGGTTTATCGTTAGTGCCTAAAGCCCCCGGGTCCTAGGGATGCCCAAAAGTCATATGTGGCAGCGGCACTAGGCTGGTGACGCTTAGGTTCGGGCGATGCCCCTAGAGTTGCCCCTAGGATCCAAAACTTCCTCAAGGTGGGATTTAATCCCCGCCTACAAAGTGTGCATGTATGGCCAAAGTTTTGCCCAACGGATGTGGTGAGTTGGTATAGGCCTAGTAATGCCAAAATAAATGTGCACTTGGTCTGGGGTTCAAACTGTATGTTTATATTTGGGAGTTGGTTATCGGGTTATACGGCCATGATCCCCCGTGGTAGAACTTAAAAGCCTATACATGTCCTCCACTTTGGTCGCTCGCTGGCGCGGGGACAAAAACTAGCTAGTCTCTGCCAAAAGACTAGTCTAGACCAAGAAAAGTTGGTTTACGTGACATCGCGGGCTGGTTTATCGGTTACCGCCTAAAGCCCCTCGGGTCCTAGGATGCCCAAAAGTCATATGTGGCAAAAGGCACTAGGCTGGTGACGCTTAGGTTCGGGCGATGCCCCTAGAGTTGCCCCTAGGATCCTAAAAACTTCCTCAAGGTGGGATTTAATCCCCGCCTACAAAGTGCATGTATGGCCAAAGTTTTGCCCAACCGGATGTGTGGTGAGTTGGTATAGGCCTAGTAATGCCAAAATAAATGTGCACTTGGTCGGGGTTCAAACCCCGCCAATGTATGTTTATATTTGGGAGTTGGTTATCGGGGTTATACGGCCATGATCCCCGACGGGTAGAACTTAAAAGCCTATACATGTCCTCCACTTTGGTCGCCGCTGGCGTTGGGACAAAAAACTAGCTAGTCCTCCCAAAAGACTAGTCTAGACCAAGAAAAGTTGGACATCGTGGGTCGGGTTTATCGTTACCGCCTAAAGCCCTCCTGGTCCTAGGATGCCCAAAAGTCATATGTGGCAAAAGCGCACTAGGCTGGTGACGCTTAGGTTCGGGCGATGCCCCTAGAGTTGCCCCTAGGATCCCAAAACTTCCTCAAGGTGGGATTTAATCCCCGCCACAAAGTGTGCATGTATGGCCAAAGTTTTGCCCAACTGATGTGTGGTGAGTTGGTATAGGCCTAGTAATGCCAAAATAAATGTGCACTTGGTCTGGGGTTCAAACCCCGCCCTGTATGTTTATATTTGGGAGTTGGTTATCGGGTTATACGGCCATGATCCCCGACGTGGTAGAACTTAAAAGCCTATACATGTCCTCCACTTTGGTCGCCGCTGGCGGTGGGACAAAAAACTAGCTAGTCCGCCAAAAGACTAGTCTAGACCAAGAAAAGTTGGTTTACGACATCGCGGGGCTGGTTTATCGGGTTACCGCCTAAAGCCCCTGGTCCTAGGATGCCCAAAAGTCATATGTGGCAAGGCGGCACTAGGTCGGGTGACGCTTAGGTTCTACGATGCCCCTAGAGTTGCCCCTAGGATCCAAAAAAACTTCCTCAAGGTGGGATTTAATCCCCGCCTACAAAGTGTGCATGTATGGCCAAAGTTTTGCCCAACGGATGTGTGGTGAGTTGGTATAGGCCTAGTAATGCCAAAATAAATGTGCACTTGGTCTGGGGTTCAAAACCAAAGGTATGTTTATATTTGGGAGTTGGTTATCGGGGTTATACGCCATGATCCCCACGCGGTAGAACTTAAAAGCCTATACATGTCCTCCACTTTGGTCGCCGCTGGCAAGTGGGGACAAAAACTAGCTAGTTCACAAAAGACTAGTCTAGACCAAGAAAAGTTGGTTTACGACATCGCGGGCTGGCTTTATCGGTTACCGCCTAAAGCCCTCCGGGTCCTAGGGATGCCCAAAAAGTCATATGTGGCAAAGCGGCACTAGGGCTGGTGACGCTTAGGTTCGGGCGATGCCCCTAGAGTTGCCCCTAGGATCCAAAACTTCCTCAAGGTGGGATTTAATCCCGCCTACAAAGTGTGCATGTATGGCCAAAGTTTTGCCCAACGGATGTGTGGTGAGTTGGTATAGGCCTAGTAATGCCAAAATAAATGTGCACTTGGTCTGGGGTTCAAACCCGCCGCTGTATGTTTATATTTGGGAGTTGGTTATCGGGTTATACGGCCATGATCCCACGCGGTAGAACTTAAAAGCCTATACATGTCCTCCACTTTGGCTTCGCTAAAGGGGACAAAAACTAGCTAGTCTCATTAAAAGACTAGTCTAGACCAAGAAAAGTTGGTTTACGACATCGCGGGCTGGTTTATCGTTACCGCCTAAAGCCCCTCGGGTCCTAGGATGCCCAAAAAGTCATATGTGGCAGCGGCACTAGGCTGGTGACGCTTAGGTTGGCGATGCCCCTAGAGTTGCCCCCTAGGATCCTAAAAACTTCCTCAAGGTGGGATTTAATCCCCGCCTACAAAGTGTGCATGTATGGCTAAAGTTTTGCCAAACGGATGTGTGGTGAGTTGGTATAGGCCTAGTAATGCCAAAATAAATGTGCACTTGGTCGGGGTTCAAACCCGCTGTATGTTTATATTTGGGAGTTGGTTATTGGGGTTATACGGCCATGATCCCCGACGGGTAGAACTTAAAAGCCTATACATGTCCTCCACTTTGGTCGTTTCGTTGGCAATGGGACAAAAACTAGCTAGTCTGTCAAAAAGACTAGTCTAGACCAAGAAAAGTTGGTTTACGTGACATCGCGGGCTGGTTTATCGTTACCGCCTAAAGCCCTCCGGTCCTAGGATGCCCAAAAAGTCATATGTGGCAAAGGCACTAGGCGGGTGACGCTTAGGTTCGGGCGATGCCCCTAGAGTTGCCCCTAGGATCCCAAAACTTCCTCAAGGTGGGATTTAATCCCCGCCTACAAAGTGTGCATGTATGGCCAAAGTTTTGCCCAACGGATGTGTGGTGAGTTGGTATAGGCCTAGTAATGCCAAAATAAATGTGCACTTGGTCTGGGGTTCAAACCCCGCCGGTGTATGTTTATATTTGGGAGTTGGTTACTGGGGGTATATACGGCCATGATCCCCGACGGGTAGAACTTAAAAGCCTATACATGTCCTCCACTTTGGTCGCCGCTATATAAAGGGGACAAAAACTAGCTAGTCCGGCCAAAAGACTAGTCTAGACCAAGAAAAGTTGGTTTACGACCGGGCTGGTTTATCGGGTTACCGCCTAAAGCCCTCCGGGTCCTAGGATGCCCAAAAAGTCATATGTGGCAAAGCGGCACTAGGCGGGTGACGCTTAGGTTCGGGCGATGCCCCTAGAGTTGCCCCTAGGATCCCAAAACTTCCTCAAGGTGGGATTTAATCCCCGCCACAAAGTGTGCATGTATGGCCAAAGTTTTGCCCAACGGATGTGTGGTGAGTTGGTATAGGCCTAGTAATGCCAAAATAAATGTGCACTTGGTCTGGGGGTTCAAACCCCAATGTATGTTTATATTTGGGAGTTGGTTATCGGGTTATATGGCCATGATCCCCGAATGGTAGAACTTAAAAGCCTATACATGTCCTCCACTTTGGTCGCTCGCTGGCAAGGGGACAAAACTAGCTAGTCCGGCCAAAAGACTAGTCTAGACCAAAAAAAGTTGGTTTACGACATCGCGGGCTGGTTTATCGGTTACCGCCTAAAGCCCTCTCGGGTCCTAGGGATGCCCAAAAAGTCATATGTGGCAAAGCGGCACTAGGGTCGGGTGACGCTAGGTTTTGGCGATGCCCCTAGAGTTGCCCCTAGGATCCCAAAACTTCCTCAAGGTGGGATTTAATCCCCGCCTACAAAGTGTGCATGTATGGCTAAAGTTTTGCCCAACGGATGTGTGGTGAGTTGGTATAGGCCTAGTAATGCCAAAATAAATGTGCACTTGGTCGGGGGTTCAAACCCGCCAGTGTATGTTTATATTTGGGAGTTGGTTACTGGGGTTATACGGCCATGATCCCCGACGTGGTAGAACTTAAAAGCCTATACATGTCCTCCACTTTGGTCGCCGCTGGTAGTGGGACAAAAACTAGCTAGTTTGTAAAAAGACTAGTCTAGACCAAGAAAAGTTGGTTTACGTGACATCGCGGGCTGGTTTATCGTTACCGCCTAAAGCCCTCCGGGTCCCAGGGATGCCCAAAAGTCATATGTGGCAAAGCGGCACTAGGTCGGGTGACGCTTAGGTTCGGGCGATGCCCCTAGAGTTGCCCCTAGGATCTATAGTAAAAAAAACTTCCTCAAGGTGGGATTTAATCCTCCGCCTACAAAGTGTGCATGTATGGCCAAAGTTTTGCCCAACGGATGTGTGGTGAGTTGGTATAGGCCTAGTAATGCCAAAATAAATGTGCACTTGGTCGGGGGTTCAAACCCGGCCAGTGTATGTTTATATTTGGGAGTTGGTTACTGGGGTTATACGGCCATGATCCCCGACGTGGTAGAACTTAAAAGCCTATACATGTCCTCCACTTTGGTCTGCTCGCTGGCGATGGGACAAAAAGCTAGTCCGCCAAAAGACTAGTCTAGACCAAGAAAAGTTGGTTTACGATGACATCGCGGGCTGGTTTCATCGTTACCGCCTAAAGCCCCCGGGTCCTAGGATGCCCAAAAGTCATATGTGGCAAAGCGGCACTAGGGTGGTGACGCTTAGGTTCGGGCGATGCCCCTAGAGTTGCCCCTAGGATCCCAAAACTTCCTCAAGGTGGGATTTAATCCCGCCTACAAAGTGTGCATGTATGGCCAAAGTTTTGCCCAAACGGATGTGTGGTGAGTTGGTATAGGCCTAGTAATGCCAAAATAAATGTGCACTTGGTCGGGGGTTCAAACCCGCCAAAGGTATGTTTATATTTGGGAGTTGGTTACCGGGTTATACGCCATGATCCCCGACGTGGTAGAACTTAAAAGCCTATACATGTCCTCCACTTTGGTCGCCCTATGGGACAAAACTAGCTAGCGTAAAAGACTAGTCTAGACCAAGAAAAGTTGGTTTACGACACGCGGGCTGGTTTATCGGTTACCGCCTAAAGCCCTCCTGGTCCTAGGATGCCCAAAAAGTCATATGTGGCGCGGCACTAGGCGGGTGACGCTTAGGTTCGGCGATGCCCTAGAGTTGCCCCTAGGATCCCAAAACTTCCTCAAGGTGGGATTTAATCCCCGCCTACAAAGTGTGCATGTATGGCCAAAGTTTTGCCCAACGGATGTGTGGTGAGTTGGTATAGGCCTAGTAATGCCAAAATAAATGTGCACTTGGTCGGGGTTCAAAACCCCGCTGTATGTTTATATTTGGGAGTTGGTTATCGGGTTATAATGGCCATGATCCCCGACGTGGTAGAACTTAAAAGCCTATACATGTCCTCCACTTTGGTCGCCGCTGGCGATGGGACAAAAACTAGCTAGTCCGGCCAAAAGACTAGTCTAGACCAAGAAAAGTTGGTTTACGTGACATCGTGGCTGGTTTATCGGGTTACCGCCTAAAAGCCCTCCGGGTCCTAGGATGCCCAAAAAGTCATATGTGGCAAAAGCGGCACTAGGCTGGTGGACGCTTAGGTTCGGGCGATGCCCCTAGAGTTGCCCCTAGGATCCCAAAACTTCCTCAAGGTGGGATTTAATCCCCGCCACAAAGTGTGCATGTATGGCCAAAGTTTTGCCCAACGGATGTGTGGTGAGTTGGTATAGGCCTAGTAATGCCAAAATAAATGTGCACTTGGTGGGGGTTCAAAACCCGCCTGTATGTTTATATTTGGGAGTTGGTTATCGGGTTATAATGGCCATGATCCCCGACGTAGTAGAACTTAAAAGCCTATACATGTCCTCCACTTTGGTCGCCGCTGGCGTGGGGACAAAAACTAGCTAGTCCGGCCAAAAGACTAGTCTAGACCAAGAAAAGTTGGTTTACGTGACATCGCGGGCTGGTTTACATCGTTACCGCCTAAAGCCCTCCGGGTCCTAGGGATGCCCAAAAGTCATATGTGGCAAGCGGCACTAGGGCTGGTGACGCTTAGGTTCGGGCGATGCCCCTAGAGTTGCCCCCTAGGATCCGAAAAACTTCCTCAAGGTGGGATTTAATCCCGCCACAAAGTGTGCATGTATGGCCAAAGTTTTGCCCAACGGATGTGTGGTGAGTTGGTATAGGCCTAGTAATGCCAAAATAAATGTGCACTTGGCTCGGGGTTCAAACCCGCCGTGTATGTTTATATTTGGGAGTTGGTTATCGGGGTTATACGCCATGATCCCCGACGGTAGAACTTAAAAGCCTATACATGTCCTCCACTTTGGTCGCCGCTGGCTAAGTGGGACAAAAACTAGCTAGTTTGTCAAAAGACTAGTCTAGACCCAAGAAAAGTTGGTTTACGATTCGCGGGCTGGCTTCATCGGGTTACCGCCTAAAGCCCTCTCGGGTCCTAGGGATGCCCAAAAGTCATATGTGGCAAAAAGCGGCACTAGGCTGGTGACGCTTAGGAACGATGCCCCTAGAAGGATCCGGAAAACTTCCTCAAGGTGGGATTTAATCCCGCCCACAAAGTGTGCATGTATGGCCAAAGTTTTGCCCAACGGATGTGTGGTGAGTTGGTATAGGCCTAGTAATGCCAAAATAAATGTGCACTTGGTCCTGGGTTCAAACCCCGCCAAATGTATGTTTATATTTGGGAGTTGGTTACCGGGGTTATACGGCCATGAGATCCCCGACGTGGTAGAACTTAAAAGCCTATACATGTCCTCCACTTTTGGTCGCCGCTAAGGGGACAAAAAACTAGCTAGTCCGGTCAAAAGACTAGTCTAGACCAAGAAAAGTTGGTTTACGTGACATCGCGGGCTGGTTTATCGGTTACCGCCTAAAGCCCCCTCGGGTCCTAGGATGCCCAAAAAGTCATATGTGGCAGGCGGCACTAGGCTGGTGGACGCTTAGGTTCGGGCGATGCCCCTAGAGTTGCCCCTAGGATCCCAAAAAACTTCCTCAAGGTGGGATTTAATCCCCGCCTACAAAGTGTGCATGTATGGCCAAAGTTTTGCCCAACGGATGTGTGGTGAGTTGGTATAGGCCTAGTAATGCCAAAATAAATGTGCACTTGGTCTGGGGTTCAAACCCCCGTGTATGTTTATATTTGGGAGTTGGTTATCGGGGTTATAATGGCCATGATCCCCGACGGGTAGAACTTAAAAGCCTATACATGTCCTCCACTTTGGTCGCCGCTGGCGTGGGGACAAAAACTAGCTAGTCCGTCAAAAAGACTAGTCTAGACCAAGAAAAGTTGGTTTACACGACATCGTGGCTGGGTTTATCGTTACCGCCTAAAGTCCTTTAAAGTCCTCCTGGTCCTAGGATGCCCAAAAGTCATATGTGGGGCGGCACTAGGCTGGTGACGCTTAGGTTCGGCGATGCCCCTAGAGTTGCCCCTAGGATCCCAAAACTTCCTCAAGGTGGGATTTAATCCCCGCCACAAAGTGTGCATGTATGGCCAAAGTTTTGCCCAACGGATGTGTGGTGAGTTGGTATAGGCCTAGTAATGCCAAAATAAATGTGCACTTGGTCTGGGTTCAAACCCGCCAAATGTATGTTTATATTTGGGAGTTGGTTATCGGGTTATAATGCCATGATCCCCGACGTGGTAGAACTTAAAAGCCTATACATGTCCTCCACTTTGGTCGCTCGCTAAAGTGGGACAAAAACTAGCTAGTCCGCCAAAAGACTAGTCTAGACCAAGAAAAGTTGGTTTACGACATCGCGGGCTGGTTTATCGGTTACCGCCTAAAGCCCTCGGTCCTAGGATGCCCAAAAAGTCATATGTGGCAGGCGGCACTAGGCTGGTGACGCTTAGGTTCGATGATGCCCCTAGAGTTGCCCCTAGGATCCCAAAACTTCCTCAAGGTGGGATTTAATCCCCGCCTACAAAGTGTGCATGTATGGCCAAAGTTTTGCCCAACGGATGTGTGGTGAGTTGGTATAGGCCTAGTAATGCCAAAATAAATGTGCACTTGGTCGGGGGTTCAAACCCGGCCAGTGTATGTTTATATTTGGGAGTTGGTTATCGGGGTTATACGCCATGATCCCCGACGTGGTAGAACTTAAAAGCCTATACATGTCCTCCACTTTGGCTGCTCGCTGGCAAGTGGGACAAAACTAGCTAGTCTGTCAAAAGACTAGTCTAGACCAAGAAAAGTTGGTTTTACGTGACATCGCGGGCTGGTTTATCGGGTTACCGCCTAAAGCCCTCGGGTCCTAGGGATGCCCAAAAAGTCATATGTGGCGGCGGCACTAGGCTGGTGACGCTAGGTTCAACGATGCCCCTAGAGTTGCCCCTAGGATCCCAAAAACTTCCTCAAGGTGGGATTTAATCCCCGCCTACAAAGTGTGCATGTATGGCCAAAGTTTTGCCCAACGGATGTGTGGTGAGTTGGTATAGGCCTAGTAATGCCAAAATAAATGTGCACTTGGTCGGGGTTCAAACCCCGCCAAAGGTATGTTTATATTTGGGAGTTGGTTATCGGGTTATAACGGCCATGATCCCCGATCGGTAGAACTTAAAAGCCTATACATGTCCTCCACTTTGGTCGCTCGTTGGCAAAGTGGGACAAAAACTAGCTAACTAAAAAGACTAGTCTAGACCAAGTAAAAGTTGGTTTCCCGCGGGCTGGTTTACCGGGTTACCGCCTAAAGCCCTCTCGGGTCCTAGGATGCCCAAAAAGTCATATGTGGCGGCGGCAAGTCTGGTGATGCTAGGTTCTACGATGCCCTAGAGTTGCCCCTAGGATCCAAAACTTCCTCAAGGTGGGATTTAATCCCCGCCTACAAAGTGTGCATGTATGGCAAAAAGTTTTTGCCCAACGGATGTGTGGTGAGTTGGTATAGGCCTAGTAATGCCAAAATAAATGTGCACCCTGGGGGTTCAAACCCCCAAGTGTATGTTTATATTTGGGAGTTGGTTATCGGGGTTATACGCCATGATCCCCCGACGGGTCCTCCACTTTGGCTGGATGCAATGGGACAAAAACTAGCTAGTCCGTAAAAGACTAGTCTAGACCAGTAAAAGTTGGTTTACATGACATCGCGGGCTGGTTTTATCGGTTACCGCCTAAAGCCCTCGGGTCCTAGGGATGCCCAAAAAGTCATATGTGGGCGGCACTAGGCTGGTGACGCTTAGGTTCGGGCGATGCCCCTAGAGTTGCCCCTAGGATCCAAAAACTTCCTCAAGGTGGGATTTAATCCCCGCCTACAAAGTGTGCATGTATGGCCAAAGTTTTGCCCAACGGATGTGTGGTGAGTTGGTATAGGCCTAGTAATGCCAAAATAAATGTGCACCTGGTCGGGGGTTCAAAACCCCGCCAAGGTATGTTTATATTTGGGAGTTGGTTATGGGGTTATAATGCCATGATCCCCGACGTGGTAGAACTTAAAAGCCTATACATGTCCTCCACTTTTGGTGCGCCGCTGGTAGTGGGACAAAAACTAGCTAGTTCCAAAAGACTAGTCTAGACCAAGAAAAGTTGGTTTACGATGACATCGCGGGCTGGTTTATCGTTACCGCCTAAAGCCCTCGGGTCCTAGGATGCCCAAAAAGTCATATGTGGCAAAGCGGCACTAGGGCTGGTGACGCTTAGGTTCGGGCGATGCCCCTAGAGTTGCCCCTAGGATCCCAAAACTTCCTCAAGGTGGGATTTAATCCCCGCCTACAAAGTGTGCATGTATGGCCAAAGTTTTGCCCAACGGATGTGTGGTGAGTTGGTATAGGCCTAGTAATGCCAAAATAAATGTGCACTTGGTCGGGGGTTCAAACCCGCAAAGTGTATGTTTATATTTGGGAGTTGGTTATGGGGTTATAATGCCATGATCCCCGACGTGGTAGAACTTAAAAGCCTATACATGTCCTCCACTTTGGCTGCTCGTTGGCAGTGGGACAAAAACTAGCTAGTTTGTAAAAAGACTAGTCTAGACCAGTAAAAGTTGGTTTGGCTGACATCGCGGGCTGGTTTATCGGTTACCGCCTAAAAGCCCTCGGGTCCTAGGATGCCCAAAAGTCATATGTGGCAGCGGCACTAGGCTGGTGACGCTTAGGTTCGGGCGATGCCCCTAGAGTTGCCCCCTAGGATCCCAAAAACTTCCTCAAGGTGGGATTTAATCCCCGCCTACAAAGTGTGCATGTATGGCCAAAGTTTTGCCCAACGGATGTGTGGTGAGTTGGTATAGGCCTAGTAATGCCAAAATAAATGTGCACTTGGCCTGGGGTTCAAACCCGCCGATTGTATGTTTATATTTGGGAGTTGGTTACTCGGGTTATACGGCCATGATCCCCGACGTGGTAGAACTTAAAAGCCTATACATGTCCTCCACTTTGGCCGCTCGTTGGCAGTGGGACAAAAACTAGCTAGTCGGTCAAAAGACTAGTCTAGACCAAGAAAAGTTGGTTTACGACATCGCGGGCTGGTTTATCGGTTACCGCCTAAAGCCCCCTCCGGGTCCTAGGATGCCCAAAAGTCATATGTGGCAAAGCGGCACTAGGCTGGTGACGCTTAGGTTCAACGGGCGATGCCCCTAGAGTTGCCCCCTAGGATCCTAAAAACTTCCTCAAGGTGGGATTTAATCCCGCCACAAAGTGTGCATGTATGGCCAAAGTTTTGCCCAACGGATGTGTGGTGAGTTGGTATAGGCCTAGTAATGCCAAAATAAATGTGCACTTGGTCGGGGTTCAAACCCGCCGGTATGTTTATATTTGGGAGTTGGTTACTCGGGTTATACGGCCATGATCCCCGACGTGGTAGAACTTAAAAGCCTATACATGTCCTCCACTTTGGCTGCTCATTGGCAAAGGGGACAAAACTAGCTAGTCCAAAAGACTAGTCTAGACCAAGCCAAAAAAGTTGGTTTACTGAAAGACTAAAGTCTAGGATGCCCAAAAGTCATAAGCACTTGGTTTTAAAGTTGCCCCTAGGACAAAACTTCCTCAAGGTGGGATTTAATCCTCGGCCACAAAATGTGCATGTATGGCCAAATTTTGCCCAACGGATGTGTGGTGAGTTGTTAGGTTAGTAATGCCTAAAGCCCTGTGTATGTTTATATTTGGGAGTTGGTCGGGTTAGGGATGCCCAAAAAGTCATACATGTCCTCCACTTTGTGGCCATCGGTGCGGCACTCAAAAAGGTCTAGACCAAGAAAAGTTGGTTGACGCCTGCTAGTGATGCTAGGTTCGGGCGATGCCCCTAGAGTTGCCCCCTAGGATCCCAAAACTTCCTCAAGGTGGGATTTAATCCTGCCTACAAAGTGTGCATGTATGGCCAAAGTTTTGTCCAACGGATGTGTGGTGAGTTGGTATAGGCCTAGTAATGCCAAAATAAATGTGCACTTGGTCGGGGTTCAAACCCCCGATTGTATGTTTATATTTGGGAGTTGGTTACTGGGGTTATACGGCCATGATCCCCGACGTGGTAGAACTTAAAAGCCTATACATGTCCTCCACTTTGGCTGCTCGTTGGCAGTGGGACAAAAACTAGCTAGTCTGTCAAAAGACTAGTCTAGACCAGTAAAAGTTGGTTTACGACATCGCGGGCTGGTTTATCGGTTACCGCCTAAAGCCCTCGGGTCCTAGGATGCCCAAAAAGTCATATGTGGCAAAGCGGCACTAGGCTGGTGACGCTAGGTTCGGCGATGCCCCTAGAGTTGCCCCTAGGATCCGAAAACTTCCTCAAGGTGGGATTTAATCCTGCCTACAAAGTGTGCATGTATGGCCAAAATTTTGCCCAACGGATGTGTGGTGAGTTGGTATAGGCCTAGTAATGCCAAAATAAATGTGCACTTGGTCGGGGGTTCAAACCCGGCCAGTGTATGTTTATATTTGGGAGTTGGTTACTGGGGTTATACGGCCATGATCCCCGACGTGGTAGAACTTAAAAGCCTATACATGTCCTCCACTTTGGCTGCTCGTTGGCAGTGGGACAAAAACTAGCTAGTCTGTCAAAAGACTAGTCTAGACCAGTAAAAGTTGGTTTACAGATTACTGTGGCTGGTTTACTGGTTACTGTCTATGCAGTACCTTTTTCTCTTTGAATTGTTTCCAGGCAGGGGAGGGGCTTCTTCCTGCCTGGTTTGGCCAATTTGGCATTGCTTTCCTGCTGTCTTTTCCGGCCTTTAGCCTTCATCCTGTGACCTTCGTCCTCGATCCTAGTTTGTTAAGGAAGTCCTTTGGTATTCGGGCGCTTTGTTGGTTTCATGCGAGTCGCAGTGCAAGAATGTTGTCGATTCGCGTAGCGAATCGACATTCTTTCTCAAGACGAGCATGCATGCATTGCATGCGTCGCATGCATGCATCGCATGCGTTTTGGGCCGTTCGTCAGGTTGGGCGTTTGCTACTTATTGCGGAATTCTTCCTCGACGTTTCATCGACGCTTCCTCTTCTCTCAGCAGTACCTTTTTCTCTTTGAACCCACCCTCCCCCCCCCCTTCTTTGTTTATTCTATTTTGTACAAGTTCTGTTTATCATGTTTTTCCACCCGGTGGGTGATGCTTTTTTTCCACCCATCGGGTGATGCTATTATTTGGTATGTTTCTCGTTTGTTGTTGGTGATGTGCAGGTACAGGTTGGCGGATAGATAGGCTTCTCATTCATCTCAGCAGATTTGCTACAATGGTGGACAGTGGATAGCCACACACATGCGAACTATCCACAAAAAATAAAGGGAAAATCCAATTATATCATTTGGACCCCAAAACAAATACAATGCTAATAGATGAGTGGCTGATGTACCTGCCGAAAGCTTATATACCGGGATTAAAAAACCCCGCCCTTTCGGGTTTTCGAGGAAAAACCCTAGTGATAAGCCTTCGGCAAGGGGCTTAGACAAACGTAAGGCATAGAATCGCTCCCAAAAACCCACGCATGGAGAAGTCAAAATGGATGGCGCTCGCCAACCTGTACCTGCACATCACCAACAACAAACGAGAAACATACCAAATAATAGCATCACCCGATGGGTGGAAAAAAAGCATCACCCACCGGGTGGAAAAACATGATAAACAGAACTTGTACAAAATAGAATAAACAAAGAAGGGGGGGAGGGTGGGCTCAAAGAGAATTTGAAAGTAATTTAGCTTACATGGCAAGCCCAGACCTCTGACTTTTTTGGAATTCCCCTCCAAAAAGGATAGCATTTAGTCGAAAGGTTGAATTGTTACATAAATTCTTTGGCTAAACAGCTATCGATTTAAAATATTCATCATACCGTTTTTTAAAGAAATTGATTACATAGCCTCCTGGCAACCTCATGCCCTACAGAACGGACTCAAGCAAGCCACTACACACAAAAGATACAAAAGCAGTGCATATGAAATGCGGTACACTGACAAAACCATCATTAGGAATCAACAGGATAAAAATTCGAACAGCAGCCTGACCATGGAAATGAGAAAGGGTTGTAATAAAGCATTTCATTATTTCTCCCAATACAATATATTTCTGGTACCATTGATTTTTTGCATGCCTTATTTATAGGTCAGACATACTAAAGTTCCAGTTTAAGTTGAGCCACACCCTTTGTGCCTTGAGGCAAACGCAACCCGTAAGATATGCAAAGTGCGAGGTCTTCTGTATACTTTTGCAGCTGAGAAGCGTGCCTTAGCAACCACATGCAAGCAGACTGCAGCTCGTCAGGCCTTAAATTCTTGTCAAAAGTCAAGTTCCTTAGGCATAGTTTCTTCCTGACATGAGATTTTAGATCATCAATTTTCACCCCTTCCATCTTCAATTTTCTCCTATATTTCAAGGCTTCTTCTCCAGCTTCTTCAATGAATTCATATATACTTGCTATATCACCCCAGATAGGCACAGCCGCATACCCCATGCTTTCATCTATTGAAAATGGTTCTTTCTCTGGATACACATCTTCTACAATGCAACTTTTATTGTTAGACGCAACATCTATGATGCGAATAGGAAGTTCATAGAACTTTCCCCCTCCTACATCCCCTTCTTTCGCTGCATCTCTCAGAAGGTGGTCAAGGAAAGACATATATTCATCTCGGACACCAAGTGAATCATTTGCAAAAATCATTTCAACCTCCATTAAATGAGCCAACTGAAATTAAATGAGCCAGCTGAAATTCCTTCAACTGTCTCAGTTTTGCTGCAGACCTCCGCGACTCTATTGCATGCACGTTCACCTCATTAAGATAATATATCCATTGCTCAGCATGACTGCCATAATCAAGACATAAATTACCCAGTGTATCCATACCATAACAGCTACCAATAACAATTGTGCAACCTATGAGTTTAGTTTTTGTGGTAGCATCTACTGCTTTTGCTAATTGTTGTAATGCATCAAGTTTTTGGACATCAGATAATGCAGTCTTGAACAGTACAGAAATTCTTCTACCCAATCGTAATGCATTTTTAACTACTATCATCTGTTGCTCAAGATTCAGAAGAGAGCTTTCTCCAGAGGAAGCATAGTACTGGAGATTGTTGCATAACGCATAATCTTGTTGTGCCGTGGAAGTGATAGAAAGAACACTGCATGAAATAAACATGAATATTTAGTCATTATCCTATGAAAACCTGTACTTTGGAAGACAGAAATGCTTACTCGGACAAGAATCTGGAGGCTGACAACTGCCTTTCTGCGGATAGATTCATTGCGAAAAACTGCAAGCTGCAAAAGATGGAAAGCTATTTGCTTCAAGAAGCGATCATTCTCCCTACCCATCAATGTGGCTCCATGACAGCTGAAGAGGTTATTAAAGACTGGAACAAACGCATTCCAGAAGGTCAATGGCTGACTGCGACTCAGAAAACCTAACACAATCAAGCTTGACATAGTCTGTGGCAATGCTATGCACTGCAGCCACTCGACAATTTCAAGAACTTAAAGGCTTACTGCTGCACTCAAGTTTTCCTCCCATACTTCCTACAATATAAAAGACGAATTAGGACATTTCATATTATCTCTGAAGCATGACATGTGATCCGTTATATCCATCACTTTGGATGAACTTAGAAACTAAATGAATAATACTAGAAATAAGAAGCTATACTCACCAGCTTCTGCCTTAGCAAGGGATGTAAGCTCTCTCTAAGAGCTCTGTTTGAAGCTCCCTTTCGCGATGACTGTGCTTGAGCTAAAGCTTCCCGCAATGAATAGGGTTGATTAGGAGAAGTTCAGTGAGGGCTTAACTTCTTCCAGCTATGTCCATTGTCAGCTGTTGCTTGTGGCTGCATCCACGAACCCACGAATTGCTGCAAAACCGCTTTCCTACACAAACCCTAAGGCAGAGATAGACACAAACCCTAAAGCACAGATCCCCGATGCTTGCATGCTTTTCAACAAATTAATACAAATAATTTTTTTGTGAATTAGGAACTATAAAATGCGCAACCATTGCAAAAACATAGATAAAATGTCATTCAAATATAAAAAATTAATGTGCACTCTAGATATATTGATTAGTATGTCTCGTGCAATAAGCCCATGAAATCATATGAAAACCATGCCAAAGAGCGTATAAAATTACAAAAAAAACCCCTGTTATAATGCTAGATATTGCTTATAAATTCTTGTTAAATCCTCTAGAAGCAAACCTTAATGTGATGCATTTAAAGTCATTCAGAAGCGAGCAGGTTGTATACAATTTTTAGAAACTAACATGTTGCATACACATTGGTTGTATATCTCAGTTTCATCTCTGCATTCTTCTCTACTACCAAGTATTTTAAGATATTTTAACAGTTCATTTTCTGAACTAGTAGCATTGGTTTTATATTGGGCACTAGGCCCCTCTTCCGCAGATCTTATGATGTTATTGTTCATGCAAATATATGCGCCTCGCAAAGCTTGTTGCATATTTAAGATTTATGGATCTATACATGATTCTGTTCGTTTTGACCATTTTATAACAATGTAATTGCATATATTTGAGTGGCCCTTGGTGTGCAATGCATGGAATATTTGAGCAGCTCTTAGTATGCAGGCAATTGAGACTAGATTTTTTTTTTTTTTTTTTTTTTTTAATATAACAACCACCATATAACTACTATCAACACACAACAATTCTAATAAAGGCATCTAAAAAAACTAGATTTTCGTTAAAACTAGTGTTACCAAACCAGCATCTTTTACACCAAAATCAGGATTTTGCAATTTACTAAGTGCAAGGTGCTATTGGAACCTAGTATTTCCACAAAAATAATAATTTTCCTTTCTAGATAAACTTTCTTGTATATGTATCTCCAAAAAGCTCATCAAAATGGACGTCATTTGCATCCACTGGAAACTCTTATTAAGTAGTTTAATGAGAAATGTAAGAACCTCTAAATGGAAACATGACGGCTGAAAGCTTTGAAACAAATATTCTCTTTGAAACTTGACATATCTTTACCTAGAAAACAAATTCACCGTCAAAATACAAGAATTTATCTTAAATATATCTGTTGAATGCACTCTGCTTTTAGAACTGCTTATCAAATTCTGCTACCTTCATTTTAATGTTAGAAGAACACAATATATATAAAGTAATGTAGAAAATAATGTCAAAAAATGATGACCTTCATCCAATAAATAAGCATGGCTAGATGCCATAAGATCTTACAGCAAGGTAACCTTGCTCAGATCCCAACCTTGGTCTTGCATTTTTGCAAACCAATAGCCATCACAGTCCATAATACTACAGGGTTTTGCTAAAGGCTCACCAAACGTCTTCAATCCCTCCACATTTGCATAACAAGAGCAATATTCAGATCCATTTTACCAATAAAAACAAGAGTATGCTTACCATAACTAGGAGTACTAATAGTACATTCACACAGATGTTGATATGAGTGAGTTTATTGGCAGTACGCCATGTGTTCATAGACCAAAATTACCATTTCTCAAAGCATCTAAAATAATGAAGTTATTCTCATTCCTCCCAGTGGTCGATTGGTCATAAATATCAGATTCTGCATGTACCATCTAAGATATTTCAAAAGAGTTTGCTGCAAAGACCCACAGAAATCAGACTTGATATTCGAGATTAGACTTGATATAGCAATCCAACAAAAGATATCTATTGACCTCAATTCAAATTAACCTCTCATTTATTAATCCATTTGAAGTGAGGATTGCTACAGCTGCAAAAAGGGTTACCATCCTTTCTCACAGTAGTAATTGAGGTTAAAAGCAGAAGGCCACAATGATAAATACAAGACCTAGCAGAGAATGCAAGACATCTGTCTTTAGATGCAAATGTTTTGCTAGCAGAGAGACTCTGATTTTTCATCCTGTGTTATGGTAGTACCAAAGCAAATGTTCAAGACATGACATGCCTTTTCTAGACTTCCTCTAATGCAAATCACTTGCACTTCCAGAAGTTTAAAATCTGTTGCAACTTTATGATATTTATTTAATATTAATATATGGAATGGAAGCTATCTAAGTCCATGCATGTACACCGACACTTGATGCTTCCTATACCTTGGCGAAAAAGCACAGTAAATAGGCACTGGATCTGTAACAACATCACCATTGCCATACAAAATCATAAATGCAAGAGCTGCTATGTAGAAAGTAACATTTGGAAATTCTGCCATTGTGCCAGCCTTGGCTTTTCACATGCTACAAGAAGCGACGACGAAGATGGCAAAGAGGAGAACAGGAATAGGGTCACATATCTAAAACAGAGGCAAAAAGGTAAACTTCTAGTTCCAATACTATACAGTGCACAAGCCCTGGTCAGAACATCACCCATATACTCAGATGTAAGGGTAGGGCATTCGTTTGGAGGTACAATTATCACATAATTAGCTAGATTCACAAATCTGATGGACTGAGATAGCACAGAAATGAGAATAGAAAACAGCCCATCATGCACAAGAACTTGATCTCTATAGAGAAATTCATCTTTTGCACCATATATGCCATCTTCTATTGTCTTCTTTGCATGATAATTGCTGCTCAAGTGTTGTCAATCCCGAACATAACAAATTGGTTGTTTTGACCGTGAGTGTGGATGCCATTATGGAATTCCTCAAAGAATCAAAACTAGCAGTAATTTTACGACTTAGCTTCTTTCTTCATATCAAACTCAGCCGTGAAGAGTAGTTGAATCAAAGAAGGTATGATATTTGCAAATTGCTCTGAGTTTCTTATGCCCTTTCTTAATCACAAAAACAAGGTGCTTTTGCACAGGGAAAGGTATGCCAAGCATATACCAAGAATATGTCGAAAACCCACATAAGCAAGGGATTGCCGCTCTAGGGCAACCCAAAAAATTGACTTACGTATTGTTTGTGTTGCATGAATTCATTTCGAACCTTCTAAATCTTCTTAAAAAGGGAAGGTGTTGGTATGTGTGCCCGAATGCCGCATGTGCAGACGCATGCAGCGTTCCCCTCTCCGTCTTTAGTCATGTGCGTCTATATTTCAAATCATCGTATATTTCATATATTTTGCGAGTGTATTAACGAATCCAGTGATGGAGCTCTGTTAACCGGCCAATGGAGACAAAGGGAATGGACTGGGAGGAAGTTCACCCTCCTGTACAATTTTTACATGGAACTTATCTGGCAGAGAATAGATTATACTCACATATGAGACAAGCGCAAGTCCTCCAAGTTTTTAGCAGCCAACGCAGGTTAATGAGTCTCAGGTTCTTTCCTGTTAACTTCTACATTTATGTTTTTTAATAAGCATTTATTACAATATGCATCATATTCATTGGAGCAAAAATTCGGTGACGGGCAAATGTCAATGCTGTAATTTTTATTCTGGTGGGACAGTTTTTGGTAAAAATCAAAGAAAATAAACCTGTTTGGTAAGCTTATGATAGAAATTTACAAGGCAATAGTGATGTCTAGCAATGGAAAGGCATCTTTCTACAAAAAATTGAAACCCATCTACCCTTTTCTTGGAATTTCTACATTGATTCAGTATCACAATGTCAGGATTATCGTTGCATGGCAAGAGTGGATTTTGAGGATCCTTCAACTTTGTGGCATAACTATAATTATTAGTCTAAACGAGGTGCACCCTGGATGACCACAACCGTCGGATCCGTCGAGCATACGACCAAGATTGTATGTTGGGGCCTCTGGGCACATCTCGTTTCGCTTATAGTCATTTATGATTGGAGGCGCCTATGATTTTGAAATATAAAATACGATTTCGCCTAAGGTTTTTAGGGAATATCGAACCTCCGTACGTCTTTGCCTGAGATTTTAGAATATAAAATACGGGGGTTCGAACCTCTACCAAAATAAGCCGATGTCCTAATAAGACTACTTTAACCAATGTACCCAATGAGCTAATTTGATTATTTTTTATCTTGAATCTATGTTTTTTTTATAACAACCTATTCAATTGTTTTAGGGATATATAGTCTATGTTTTCAAGAATGTTATTTTTATATCCATATCAAATCCCCCAAGAACCCCCTGTTATTTTGCTACCACAGCCGTCGGATCCGTCGATCATACGACCCAGATCGTATGTTGGGGCCTCTGAGCACCTCTCGTTTCGCTTATAGTCATTTATGATTGGAGGCGCCTATGATTTTGAAATATGAAATACGATTTCGCCTAAGGTTTTTAGGGAATATCGAACCTCCATACGTCTTTGCCTAAGATTTTAGAATATGAAATACGGGGGTTCGAACCTCTACCAAAATAAGTCGATGTCCTAATAAGACTACTTTAACCAATGTACCCAGTGAGCTAATTTGATTATTTTTTATCTTGAATCTATGTTTTTTTTATAACAACCTATTCAATTGTTTTAGGGATATATAGTCTATAATTTCAGGAATGTTATTTTTATATCCATATCAAATCCCCCTAGAACCCCCTGTTATTTTGCTACGTATTCATATATAGAAGAGTTTTGTGCTGATTTCTTGGTGCTAATATATTGTAGGAGGAGTATCAATTATTGCTTCCAGGATCCCAGTGCCTATATTTGGCTTGGGATTATATGATTATTCTTCGCAAAAGATAGCAGGAAGAAGAATAATGCATGATGCTGTAGCAGGAAGCTCCTATGATGGTAAATGCTTTCCTTTAGAATTTAGGCAACATTAAAAACGTGAATTTAATTGGACAAAGCTTTTGGGTTCACCTTTAGATCACAGGTCAGGAATATTTCCTACACAGCATTACAAATGACGTCTTATTAGACCTTTACAATTTATCCATTTGTGCAGTTTTGATCTGTTTCCATATATTCTAAATGTCCCAAGAAAATTCTTACAAAATGACAGCACGTCATCCAATAATGATTTGCAATTTAATAGATACTAGTAAACGTGTGCCCAGCATTGCCGGGCTGCCCGGGAAAGCGGGCCGACGCGCGGAGCGCAAAGGCTTGCTTGGGCTTTGCCCTAATGTAAAGGTCGGTTGGGCCCCAATCCAGCAGTGCCACATGACGGACAACAACAGAACAACAGGTAAAAACAACGGAATGTCGAGTGAAAAAACAACGGAACGTAGAGTAAAAAACAATGGGAAGTCGAGTAAAATTGTTACGCGCTTTCAGTCTTAGAAAGTGTGACATATGTTGTGTTATGACTGATGCGAATGGCCGGATTGGGCCCAACCATCCTTTACGGTATGTGTTTTTACTCGGCCTTTAACGTCCATCCGCTACACTTCCGACAATAGCACAGGTTGATATTGGTAAGAATAGACATTATTTCCTTTCGTAAATATTTTTATTATTTTTTTTTTTTTGAAGAACTGTGTCATCAATATATTAAAAGAATGGTAATGTTACAAAGCAAGTGAGGAGGAAGGAGAACTGCCCCAAAGAGACAGCGATACCTCGACACTCCACAACAAACTCACAGAAAAACTGCAACTCTACTGCTGTACAAACCGACCATCACCATCTACAACTTCCGCTCTACTACTCCCGGGAACACCAGAAAGCTTTGAAATAGCTTGTACCTTAGTCAAGGAATCAGAGAGGCTGCAGGCTGCTGAATCCCCTGAAAGATCCACAACCGCCGCCGCTTCCAAATCAGCCACACCAACCAAGCCACGCATAGATGCAAGGCTTGCTGCCGCAAGAGCGCCAAGCACCGAGGATACACATGAAGCAAAGAATGGCGGGCGAGTCAATCTCACCAAACAGAGCCCTAACCCAATCCCGTGTAGCCCGCAAGTGAGGGCATAAAACCGCATAATGCTCCACGGCCTCAACGATGAAGGCCACAACAAGGGCGAGAGGGCTCACACCTGGCCTAAACCGACTCACAAGGGCATTCACCCCGATACAAATGGCACCACGCGCCACGTAGCACCCTAACCTTCGGTGGGGAAGTGAGCTCCATGTCCACGCCCAAACCGAAGCCATCGAGAACCCGAAAGCTGCAGAGACCACTTGGTCAAGGGGGTGTCATGAATAGCAAAGACCGGTAAGAAGACCGCACAAAGCAAGAAGACACAACATCCGGATGAACCTTCCAAACCTGCACCACCACATCATCCTGAGGTGTGTAATGACAATATCATCAATGTTATAACTTTGCGTTTATGAATTTCAATAGAGAAAACAATGCTTTATAAGGAATGTGGAGGGCAGTTAAGTACAGAAATGCAAAACACAAAAATTTGTCCTAGTTCATTGGCATACTTTAGTTCATATGGACACATGGCGCACATCAGCAAGAGTCTAATGTTGTACTTTATTGGATGCTCTCGTGATATCTTCACCTTTTCGATACATGACCTCTTAACCGCGGTGCACCTCTTTGATAGATGACATCGATGATTACATTGATGCCCGGCGTTGCCGCACATAAGTATGGACATATGTTGACACATGCAATTAATGTAAGATTGCTTACTCAAAGTTATTTTATAACTTTCAGGAATTGTGGATCCCTCAAATGTGTGCTCGAAAATGTGAGAACCACATCCTTGATGTCTAAGGCCATGTGCGGCACACGTGATAAGCATGATTTCCGTGTGCCTGGCATTGCCCCACGTAAGTTTTTGAGTTATATATGAAGTGGACCTATGCTTGCCTATCAAAATGGATGTGAATTGCACCTATATATGAATTGGACCTATGAACTGTCCACACAAACATGGCAACAATGCACAACATCTAACCATCTATTCAATTGTACTGGAAAAACACATCAAAAAGATGCTAATTAATGCCGAAGTATAGAAATAGCATGAAATTGCTAAATATCTTTGTGATTGTGTTAATTAATCATAAGTATAGATGAGCTTTATTGGCATGGTAACATAAGGACCAGGTGACATAAGAGGCTATCGATTGTAATATGTCCCATGTTTGGTGACATAATAGACTATTAATTGTAATCTTGTAACTTTGTTTTGAGTTAGGCGCTCCTATAAGTTGCACATGTATTTGACACCATTATTAATGGAACAAAAAAACACAATCTCAAACCTTAAATATAGATAGAGAATGTTTGCAATGGGTAAACACATTGCAAGCCAAACATCTATTTGCATTGGCTGAATCTCCTCAGCGTTTGAAGCGATGTTGGAAAGAGCATTGCACTACATGGTTTGCCCGTTGGGCTGTGCAACCAGAGCACTGCCTGATGCTTGCCAGTTCTGATCCTGAGCTTTTGCAACAATATCTTAATGGTCATTTTTCTCAAAAGATATGGGACGCAGTTACTTTGGCCCAAGTGAAAACTGGTCATTATCATGCACACATAAATCCCACTTTGGCACCAGGGCCCCAAGCTTATTTGCTTGCTTCATTGTCCAGGAACAAGCTTGTAGCTATTGCATCAATTCGCACGGGGTTCCACAGTGCTACGGATTGAGACAGTAGATGGGAGCGGCCGCAATTGCCGCTGGCGAACTATATGTGACTATGTGCGATTCATGTGTTATTGAAGATGAAAGCCATACTCTTCCGAAAGTTGCCCCCGCTTTTGAGATAGTCCGGAATCATTTTTCGACCTTAGCATTCCATTCCACGCCCACAACTTCTCAACAAGACCATCGTGCATGACTTGGCATTATACATACTTGAGGTTCTAGATAAACGTCCGCCAATTATCGAGCCCTCAAAAAGAGTCATTATCTAAGCTTGTCTAGTATCATCATTATCGCAAAGTTTTTCCCCGAAAACCTTCGAGGCGTGGGTTTTTAATCCTAGTAGTAATGATTGTACTAGCCCATTGTATGGGTCCCATGACCTATTGGTCTCCGTGGACGTTAAAAAAACTATTCTATTCTATTCTATTCTATTGCCTATGTAATGGAAAGGAAAAATAAAATGCATGTGAACAATAAATTAAGTCAAACATTCTTGCCTATACCCATGCTATTTTCAAAAACACTCCATTTAATTATCACAATGTTGGTGTGGTGGTTTCAGATTGTTTTGATTGCATAGAAGTTTATATATCAAGGAGTGGCGACCACTCCATTTCATTATCTGAGCAAAGAGGGTCAAGTTTTTACTGTAATGCTGTTGTGGATCTAATGCTGTAGTGGATCTGGTTATGATACATATCAAAACCCTGTTTTTATCTTTAGCTTGCCAACTGTATGGGTACAAAGGATGAATTCATGATAGTACCCTTTATATTGAGTCTATAGTAGATTACATGTCGAAAATATCAAGATAATGGAGGCACTTGTTGTATCAGAAAAGAAATTTTAACTTTACAAATGCATGCCAACATTGATCATATGCATAAGAAAGCCAAAGATGGTGAAGAGCCTCTGCTAGCTGCTGAAGGATGATTTACGGGTTTATTTGTAATAAATATACCACAAATTCCACAAAGCCTTCATCCCCCATAGGCAATCAATGAGGTAGAGTGGTCTTCTTAGGAATCAAGTACTCCAACTGATTCATTTCCTGAATACAATGGACAACCTAAAATGCCAGGATTTTGTACGATATTAAAATTTATACAGAGAGAAAACTATTAGACTAATATCTACAAAGCTCGCTTTATGTTCATCCACCAAAGAAAAAGGGGGTCGAAAATTCTGAGATGCCCAAAGAGCAAAGAATCTGAATAATCTGCCTTTGTGCTTGAGAGATATACTGCATATGCCTATGTCAACTTTTTGAATCTTCAACTATACATGTTGCTTGATCCATTAGGCGTATACCAGAGTGAAAAATCAAAAGTGGGATCCAAAATTGGATGACGTTTCAGCAATAACAGTAACAGAAATGCGATGAACTTTCATGATACCAATCAGACTTGAAGAACAACAATGGCCAACCTAAATACTATTTCAACATGTGGGCTGTCAATTTCAATGAAAGAGATATATTTACTAACCATATAAGTCTGACATGGCCAAATCAAGCGCAAGAAAAGCCCAGCACACTGCTTTGACAAAATGTCATTTTGAATGCCAATGTCTTCAAAAACAACCATGATGCTGATTCTCTTAGGAACATCTCCAGAAATTGGTCTACTTCAAAATCAAGAACTTGTTCAAACATATAATCTTTCCACATTGAGAAGCAGCATGAAGTAAAGATATCTTTCTAACAACATGTATTTCTATAAGTCTGGGACTCAAATCTTATTCCTGCTGCAACCAAGTGAATGTGGCAGGGCTTATCAATATGATATGTAAAATTTACAGCACTGAGAAACATATTGTTTATCAAACCTATTTTATGTACAGTAAGAAACCATAGTATGTGTGATTTCTAGTATTTTCACACTGCTTATATACATCCAAGAACTTCACAGTAAAATGATGTAATTCTATGGGCATAACAACACTGGTTCTTCTTCAATGATGCACTTCAAATCATGCTTCAGCTATAGCATTATGTATCCAACTTGGCAGAACTATAGTAGTGCAGATAGTAATGCAAATGATACCAGTACCGTAGATGTAATTATGCACCAAAAGCTGAACTTTAGCTCCAAGGAAATCGCAATATAAATTCATCTGGGCAAGGGCTTTTGATACTCATTTGCTTACTGAAGCGCCCATGGGTCCTAGACTTCTTTAAAAGAACGGACATGTAAATTGATATGATCTTAGATTACGTTTAGACTTAAATCTTATGTAAACAATCATGTTTTACTTAGGAATACAGTATGTGGAGCTAGCATTGATCTAGTAAGACACGTAAGCAGCCTCTATTACATTTACCATACTTCTTGCAAGCAGTAGAAAGGGTTGAAGACCTCTGTTTGAAAGAGTCACACATTCTGAAGCATGCCTCTGTTGAACACTTGGGTCTAAGCACAATGGTGGGGGGCACTTTTTATGTCGGCGACACATTGTGCTTGTGCGATGCTTTAAAAACTATTTTCTTTGTATTTTGAATTTTTTTTTTTTTTTTTTTTGGATATTTTTGCTCTCTTTTTTGTTTGGGTCCCATAGGCCAGGCGGTCTCCATGGACGCTAAAAATCTATTCTATTCTATTCTAACACGCATTTATGTTTCGTCTTAGAATATAAAATTTCAGCCCAAATGGACTTCTGAAAAAAAAAAAGATAAAAAAAAAAGAAGATCCATTAGGGGGTGCTGGTGCTATGCTTGGATTTCGCGAGAACGCCCCCTAGCCACGTGAGTTTACCCACTTCTGTATGCAGCAAAAATTCTAGAAGCAGGCAGCACGCTGGAAGACCTCCGGAACAAAAATGCCAAAAATGTTGGAAGAAGCAAAGGATGCATGTGAAGGATTTACCTGGACATTTTTCCTATTTTCATAACTTAATACTCCTTTGCCGAACTCGCATACTGCAAATAACACTTCAAGCTGCAAAAATAGAAGCAGATAAGTAATGTAATATGCTATAAGCTCCGGCTATGGAGCCGGAGAGGAAAAAAGAACCTGCTTGTTTGTGGCATCCGAAACAGAAGTTACCTAGATGTTTTTTCATAGCCTAGACTTTTATATATTTCTGCCGAATTTGTAGATCTTGCTGGTAATAAAATCAAGTACTCCTATAAAGGGGCAATGCCTTGCATCAACTGGATCTTCATGTCATAGACTCTCTCAACCACCTGAATAAGCCCTATATCTAATCACGCAAACGAACATGTAGAAAGAAAAAATAGACAAATACAACGCATAAAATCACAAAACTAAAGGAGTTTCTTGTTCCCAAAGCACAAACCTCAAATACCTTCCAGAAAATGAACGCAATGGTGATGCAAATGCTCAATCACTAGTATCTGACAAAACTCATCGCCAAACCCAGACGTTGGACAATCCTAGCCTAGGAACCTTGATATGTGAAGAATATGAGGAGGAGAAAGAGTTGGCTCCTACTGTCCCCGCCATGATTCGTGGCTTAAAGTGGTTCAACTGAGAAAAAATTGGGCCTGTGTAACGATCGAGAGAGAAAACATTCCTGGGAAAATCAATATTTGCTGGAAAACCATTTTTCTCTTCCAAATGTAACACCCGGAAAAGGGCACATCGGCGTTACCACCTACCCCCAAAAACATTTTAAATAAGTAGATTAAATTCTATATGAGTTAGATGTTGGGTATAACAGTAAGGAATTATTTGCAAGGAATACAAATTTTTAATCGCTTTGTAAATCACATCATTTTCTGCCTAAAGATGTCCTCCTAGGGTTTCCATTGATGTTGTCGATTCGCGTAGCGAATCGGCATTCTTGCTCAAGACGAGCATGCATGCATTGCATGCGTCGCATGCATGCATCACATGCGTTTTGGGCCGTTTGTCAGGTTGGGCGTCTGCTACTTATTGCGGAATTCTTCATCGACGTTTCATCGGCGCTTCCTCTTCTCTCAGCAGTACCTTTTTCTCTTTGAATTGTTTCCAGGCAGGGGAGGGGCTTCTTCCTGCCTGGTTTGGCCAATTTGGCGTTGCTTTCCTGCTGTCTTTTCCGGCCTTTAGCCTTCATCCTGTGACCTTCGTCCTCGATCCTAGTTTGTTAAGGAAGTCCTTTGGTATTCGGGCGCTTTGTTGGTTTCATGCGAGTCGCAGTGCAAGAATGTTGTCGATTCGCGTAGCGAATCGGCATTCTTGCTCAAGACGAGCATGCATGCATTGCATGCGTCGCATGCATGCATCGCATGCGTTTTGGGCCGTTTGTCAGGTTGGGCGTCTGCTACTTATTGCGGAATTCTTCATCGACGTTTCATCGACGCTTCCTCTTCTCTCAGCAGTACCTTTTTCTCTTTGAACCCACCCTCCCCCCCTTCTTTGTTTATTCTTTTTTGTACAAGTTCTGTTTATCATGTTTTTCCACCAGGGGGTGATGCTTTTTTTCCACCCACTGGGTGATGCTATTCTTTGGTATGTTTCTCGTTTGTTGTTGGTGATGTGTAGGTACAGGTTGGCGGGCGCCATTCGTTTTGACTTCTCCATGCGCGGGTTTTTGGGAGCGATTCTATGCCTTACGTTTGTCTAAGCCCCTTGCCGAAGGCTTATCACTAGGGTTTTTCCTCGAAAACCCGAAAGGGCGGGGTTTGTACATCAGCCACTCATCTATTAGCATTGTATTTGTTTTGGGGTCCAAATGATATAATTGGATTTTCCCTTCATTTTTTGTGGATAGTTCGCATGTGTGCGGCTATCCACTGTCCACCATTGTAGAAATCTGCTGAGATGAATGAGAAGCCTATTTATCGACGCTTTGTTGGTTTCATGCGAGTCGCAGTGCAAGAATGGGTTTAGTATAGAGATAAGGGTTAAGAAGATAGATAACATTGTATTATTCTGATGCATAAGATTATGATTCTAATAAAAAGCTCTAATCTTAGTCAGAACTTTATATGACTGTTTGCAGCACAAGGCATGCCAACTATCTCAATATCCAAGTCAGAAAGTGATAGTTGATCGATCAGCCTTCTAGATATTCTAACTAAAATCATAATAGTCATTTTTTTCTTTTCAGATATTTAAATAAAAATATCAAATCAAGTGGCTATTGGATAACTGCGGGTGCTTTAGTTGCAGCAGCATATTAAAGAACGTTTCAGGCTTTTGCTATACAGCATGGTAAGATATAACCTAACTAGGTTAGGAAATGTGGCAAGTTATTCTACAATTCTAAGACATAGCATCAATGGAGTTTCTTTGTGTCCAAATGAATGCACTCTCCTGGACTAAAATTAAAGAAGTACTGCGCATTCAGATGTCTACAAGCAGAGAGTTTGGTTTGGTTTGTGATGAGAAAAAATGCCAAGTAGACAAATAACCACGATCAGTTTAAGGTAGTTTAGCGATATAAGATCCTCCATATATCTATATGGCTCTAATTCTATGTGCAGATTGTAATGCAAGTCTATTCAAATCTGCATTTATTGTCATATTTCATGCATGGGATATGCGCATTTCTACTATAGTTTATCAAACCTGAATAATTATATGTGTTATTTATTATCTTTCCATCTGTTGTTGCAGAACAGAGCTTAAAGTTTGACGTGTAGACCTTATTTGGTTTGTCACAGAGCAAGTGCTTCTCTTTCATTTCGAGGTTGACAATATATTGACCAAATCGTGGAGTGTCACAGGCAAGGTTAGGAAGATAATCCAGCTTCTTCCATGTCCGTCTTTTCAGATTGCATGATATTGCTAGAAAAATAGTCCAGCTTCTTCTATGTCTGTCTTTTCATGATATTATCAAGGCATATACAAATACATGATTTTTTAATTATGTCAGGTTAGGCAAGACTTATCGATCAACCCTCTATTCTATTACCAAAGTATCATCGATGAGGAGCATACTTACACATACACCCATGAGGACCCATACCACATCTACACCCATGAGGACCTTTACCAGATCTACTACTTGGCATCCATGCATGAGGAGTTCCCAAGCCCTAGCTGTGACGTTCCAGGCATTTATACGGTATACGTATACATGTCGGGACACATCACTGAGATGTAAGGGGGTAATTGGCTAAGTGGAAGTCAACCACAATGGTTTTATTTAGCTATGTTAATAAACCCATTGTGGATAATTATAAAGTATTTGGCCTAATTACCCTAATTTAGTTAATTAGCACCAACAAGGGGGCGCCACCTGGCCCAAATCGATTGGCCAGGGAGGACCTTCCATTTTGGTCCTAGGAAAAGGGGTCCTGCCCCCATTCTGACTCCCAAATTCGAATTGGGAGCTAAGGAGGAGCAGCAGTTATCAGCCAAGCTTGAGTTATCATCAACCACCCGCCAGCCTAGTGTGATGGACCCATACCGAGACCATGGCTCCAGCCAGGACACGGGTTAGTGAGTAGATAGCTTGGTTTTCCTAGTTAGTCGTAGGATTAACCCTTGTTTGAGTAGGTGAATGGTTAATCTCTATTTTATGTTCGATTCAAGTTATGGATGGATGGATGTATTAGCTTAGTTCTTTCCGTTCCTATGGTGTTGTATGGGCTAAAGGGGTGGGTAGAGACCTAAAGGCCATCTAGCAGTAGAGATGCTCCTAGATAGAACCCCTAAAACCCTGTACTTGCGGCTTGTGCACAAGAGCCTACCTGGCCGTGGATGCTATGATGTGGTTCAGCACCAAACAATGGGTATGAAGGTGAACCGGGGGTGGGGTCCCGCTTAGCGCGGCTACGGGACTCCTACAGTGTGCTAGACTTATAGCCAGTCACTGTGTGTGGGCTGGGTATGGGTCTGACACTCCCTGGGCCGGAGGGTGGGAGCCTCTATGGCCGCCATGGGCTCGAACGGGTTGGTGAGCTGACCTTTAGATTTAGGGGAGTAGGTCGGGTACGGATGCGGGGTCAGCGAGGGGGCACGTATCCTCTAAGCACCCCGGGGATCCGTCATACCGGGGGGGGACGCCTCCCGACGCCTCATCGACCCGGGGAGATGTAACCCGGAGTAGTCACGAAGGGTGATTCCTTGGGATTGCGTCTCAGGAGGGCTACAAGCACGTCATAGCATGATCTGACCCTATCGCAAAGTGTGCAATGTGGGAGGGGCGGATGGAGTGGACAACCCTAGTCATTGTCTTATGCCAGCCAACGCCATGTTATATCTCTGTCTGTTGATATCTTGAGACCCTGGCTGTCAGTCGATCCCTTGGAGTCTGAGCCCGGGGTAGTGCCTGTTATTGTGTTGTTTCATGTTGTTATGTATGGATTATCTTTGCCATATTGATGAGGATGGGCCACCCTTCGTGGTGGTATATTATTTGCATTATGATTGGATGCTAACGTATATGTATGCTTCCGCTGTCATAGGATTCCCCCATAGAGGACGTGGGGCGAATGACACCTCCGTGATCCTCGCCCGGATACTTGGCCATCCCGAGTAGTCCGAGCATGACGGAGGGCCTTGCCGTGGTGATTTAGTCGCCATGGGAGGGGAAGTCCCGTATCTATACGATGGGAGCATCGTATGGACTCTGGGAGCGTCACAGTGGTATCAGAGCAATGGTTCTGGTGAACCAAAACTGTTGCACTGGCCATACTTTAACTCGTTAGTTGAGGGTGAAAAACTCTTGTTTAGAAAGTTCCAACTCTGCCACCCAAGTGTTAGTTGGTTTAGTATGGGCGGAATGACCTGGTTGTAGAGATAGTGTTTCCTAGTGAAGGGGTTAAAATTAGAAATTAGATGTAGAAACTTGAATTTTGTTTTCGCCATAACTCCCTCCTCGTAGCTCGGATCGACCAGATTATTGCTCCAATGGGTTGAGCGTACCCGAAGTACCCTAAAGGAGTCGTCGCCAGGTCACAAAGGGACCAGCAGAAGGCCAAACCCAATGGCGGCGCTGACAGGGTTTGGACGTCTTAGAACTCGGAGATAAACGCGTATAACCGGGTCAGCGCCGCTTCGTATTTTTGCGCGTATAAATTTTTTCCGCCGTATTTTTTTTTTTTTTTTTTAAAGTTTAAAAATTAAAAAAAAAAAAAAATTAGACGGCCGTTTGTTTTCGGGGTTTCCTTGTTTTACACGCTGCCGCCTGCTCGCTTCGACGCCGCCATAGCCGCCAGACCCAGGCGCCCGAACCTTGCTTCTCATTTTTCACAGCAGCTTCCTCACGACCTAGCGCCACCCCTACTGCTTTTCTAAGCGCCAGCGCCTTACTTATGGCCAACACTAAGACCACTCTAGACCCTTCTAGCCTTAATATACCCCAAATCTATGCCATGATCGCGAAGTACATGGCCACTGACAGCGACATGGTAGACATCCTTCTGAATGAGCTAGTACAACGTTTTAGTGATGACCTAAGGATCCCTTATCCTATATTCCACTTTTCGGAGCAGTTTTTGATCAAGCTGAATCTCCATCAGCTGCCATATACCATGGTCGAGCAGCCTGACCAGGTTATGGTGTTGATCAAGTTTTATCCCCCAGAGTGTGAAGAACACTCTGAGGAGGGCGCCATTCAGATTGAGGCGGCCCGTATCCGAGCTTTAGCTCAAGAGGATGACAGTCGGGAAATAGAGAGGGCGAATACAGATACCCGGAGTAAGGAGTACAGATACCTGGGCCATGGGTGGGCTATTATTAACCATGAAGCATTTGAGCTACCCCCATATGAATGGCACGAGACTTCTCAGGGTTTCATTTGGGGTGTCCCTGATATCAGTCTGCAGTACCTAATACATGTCCAAATGGATATGGCTCGTCGACCCGACTGCTACCACGCCGAATTGATCCGAAGGATCGCGGCTCGGCGGTACAGCCAGGCGGAAGCTGATATGGAACGCGCCCGTCAATTCCAGGAGGAACAGGAAAGGGCACGGCAGGAGCGGCTACAAAAAGAGCAACAGGACAAAAACCAGCAAGACTCACACCAGCAGCCGGTTAACCCGGGCCAGGAAAACCAGCAGGGGCCTCAACGGGGAGATGAGCCACCGAGAAAACGACGGAGGAAGCACGTGGCCCATAAGTCCGGCAGTCAATATAAGGAGAGGTTGAAGGTTGTCGGCACCATTGGAAAGAATACGAGTGCTAGCAGGAGACAGGAACGGGTGGATGCTTCCCACTCCCATCCTGTCACTGCGGGTAAGACGGTACCACAGAAGAAGGGACCGACCCCCAAACCTGCTCCTCCAAAGAAGCCCCATCGGTTCAGACCCGGTACCGTGGCCTTACGGGAGATCCGTAAGTATCAGAAGACCGCAGAGCTCCTGATAAGGAAGCTCCCCTTTCAGAGATTGGTTCGGGAAATAGCACAAGAATTTAAAACCGATCTCCGCTTCCAGACCTTTGCGATTTTGGCTCTACAGGAGGCTGCTGAAGCCTACCTCATAGCACTTTTTAGTGACGCAAATCTTTGCGCGATACACGCAAAGCGAGTCACTATAATGCCAAAGGACCTCGCCCTTGCCCGGAGGATTCGGGGAGAACATCCATAGTGGCCTGAGGGCATTTTCAATGTATTTAATTTCGTTATATCAATAGAGAAACCCGAATTTTGCTATCGTGTCTTTGTTAATTGCATTTTTATATTTCTTTTAAAAAAAATAAGATAAAATAAAATAATAATAACTGATGGTGAATCTTGGCGTCAAAGCATAAGGGTTATAAATACTTTAAAGACACTTTTAGGGTTTCACTTTCACTCTTGGGTTTCGTTCACTCTTCCTCCTCCTTCCTTCCAAACAAGATATGGCTGCCATCGATCCGCTTGCTTGGTATCGGGATGGGGAGCCTTTGGGATCCCCAAGTGGCCTTGACCTCTTAGAGCCTTTCCTCTCCCAAAGATATTGATCTCATCTCAAACATGCGAAACACCATGATTATCTTTGGGTTTTACGCAATTTTATATAGAGGAAATGCTTCCTCTCTGTATCCCTTTGGGGGAGCCACCTAAACTCTATATTGAACGAGCAGTAGTCAAGGAAATGCTTGGTGGGGGAAAGAGGGGGTATGAGCTACTCCGAGGCAAACTCCGGTGGGCCCGGCGACCCCGGTCGTCAGTCATAAGGGCCAAGAGTTCCTTGAAGTCTCTTTTGCTCTCGCCATTCTTATGGACCAGTATGTGGAGGACGAAACCCTACCTGCAGAGAAGGGCAAGGGGCCAGATATGTCGGACGAGGAAGAAGACGAGCGGATTGCCATGGACGATTTCGTCCGGTGGAAACAGTTGGCGCAGGAGATGCCGCCACGCCGTGAGCAGGGTGGGCGCTTAACTGGGTTAGATGTCATCCCAGTTATATATCATCAAGGACACGAATTCCTTCTCTTGGAGGATATCATGTGGACATACCATGTAGTAGCGGGACTCAGAGGGAAGGAGAAGGCGCATGTTCTCTATGAGCTCGCCGAATACTGCATATCGACTTCACGTCCGGGGATCTTCCTCCAGAGGTACAGCAGATACTCCAGTTCCACCAGCAAACTATTGAGCCGGCTGAGACACTTCTCCGGCTTAAGGAGCTAGTGCTTCAAGACCCTCCGTCTCAGCCTCCTCCAGAAGCTTTTATGGCTACGGGACCTTCAGTCCCAAGTATCAACATGGTTGAGCTTCCCTCTCACTCGGATGAGGAAGGGGAAGACCTTTACCACAACCCTGCTCATTCTAAGGAGGATAGGGAGGAGCTCATAGAAGAAGAGGTTCCTAAGAACCTAGAGAAGGAGATTGACACTTCAGCTTCTTCCCTAGGGAGAGTGTCCGGGAGTCCTCTTACCCGTTTCTTCCTATCGGCTTTTAGGCACGGACAGGTCCTCTTTGTGGCACGTGACTTGGGGCCAGAAGCAGAGGCTTCATGGTGGAGTCTCTGCGCTTTGTCTACTCTTGCAGGCCACAAGAAGCTATCATACCACATGCTCACTTATGTGTTGGTTCGACGGGATCTCGCTCTGACAGCTTTGGGTCAGGAAATTGCACCCTGGATGGACATCAAACTCCTCGCGGCAGCCCCATTAGCAGTTGCATATTCCCCTGAGGTTGTTTCCCTCGCAGCTGCTACAGTCGATCCGGGCGTCACATTACTACGACATCGGTCACCGCCACCACCTCCTACGCCTATGGAAGAGGATGAGGGACCTAGGCCCTAGTTCATTGTGTTAAGTATTGTAGGAGTCTAGCCTTTGGCTACTCAACCCATATGTGCTATGCGTTGATGTTCTTCAAGCAATTTTGAATACAATCCAATTGTTTGTTTTTTCCTTCAATACTTGTTTTTCTCTCCTTTGGAGTTGGAAGTATAAGCAACAATTCAGTTATAGTATATTCATTCTTGTCGTATTACAGACGATGGGATAGAGGAAAATGAAGACAAAATACCTGACGCACTGCGCAATGACGACGAGCCACCACCGGAACAGTGCTACGATGAAGAGGATGGCGAGTATGACGAAGGTGATGACGGCTATGATGAAGAGGATGGCAAGTACGACGACGGTCATGACGGTTATGAGGAGGATGAATCTGAGGATGAGGGCGAGCCCTATGACCCCCTTAAGGGTCTTGAGATTGTTAATATCCTTCGGGAGCACGCCTTCAACCATCTGCAGCAAACCCTCCAACGTTCATGGAACTATTGGGACATGACCAAACGAGAGGCCTTTATTGAAACCACTGATTTTCTTTGGCAAATTTTCTACGCACTTCGTGACCTCTTCAACTTACTAATCATTAGTCCCACCCTGGATTATCAATATGTGATTATTCAGGCATGGGCTTGCTATAAAATGGTTAGAGCCGTACGGGAGAGTATTCGCTACTCCATTTTGTACCCCTTTGCCCACATCTAGACCGGATGTCCACAGTCTTTGTGTAGCTACGTGTGTTTATTTAAAGTTGCCTTGTGCATAATCATCAGTTTTGGAGGCATAGCCTCGAGTTTCGTTGTAATATTCTGTACATGTAATCAAGACCTCGTTTTCTTAATAAAACTGTTTTCTTAAGCTTCGTTGTTTTACGTCATGTTTTCTTGTGTTGTCATACCTGGGATGCGTTGCTTATCTTCTCCTCCTCCTACTTAGACGGTGCACGTCCATGGGCAACACCTGTTCAACCGGGTCGTCTCACCCCAGACCAGGAACTTACGATTATGAAGCGCCAACTTACAGAGCTCCAGGCATATGTCTTCCAGCAAAATCCCCCACAGGAGTATGGATCCGAGATTCCGGCTCCAATAAACGTGCCGCCACCACCGGCGCCTCCACTTGCACCTCCAGCTGCCACGGCACGTCGATCCAAGAGGACACGCCCTACTTCCTCTTCGGATGCGGCCTCGGAGTCCTCTGACTCCTCTGCTTCCTCTGAGGATGAGGCTGACCATGCTAAGGCCAGTAAACAGGATTATCGAAAGACCGTTGATTCCGCCATTACGACTGGAAAAATCGGAAGCTTGCGCAGTTCTCCGGTAAAACTCGAAATGGGGTTGACGCTGAGTCATGGCTAGATGAAATGCAGGAATTTGGAAAGTCATATGGAATGACTGAGAAGGATATTGGCAAGGTCGCCACTACTAATCTCACCGGTTCGGCACGGATTTGGTGGAAGGGATATGCCCGCTCTCATGGGCTTACCAGGGGTAGGTGCCGTTACAAAATTTTTGCCAAGGCTTTCAAATTACACTATGTGCCGAAGGCTCATCGCTGTCAGCAGATCCAGACTTTTTACCGCTTGGAGCAGAAGAACATGACTGTCCAAGCTTATACCGATGAGTTCATGCCTGGCGCTTTGTATGTAATAGGGTATCAATGAGCGCCGGGCAGTTGAGGGTTACATAGAGGGTCTATCCCCTACTCTCAAGAAAATGGTTCGGGCCATCGACCCTAAGACGGTTGCGGAGGCCGAGGCAAAGGCACTCAGTCTTGAAGAGGACACTCCACGGTATCAGGCCCCACGAACCTCTTCATTCAACCAGAACAAGGGCTACACACTTGCAGGGCTTCGCCTAGCCCAGGGCCTCCTGCCTCTACTGCTTATCAGAAGCCTGATAAGAAGGTTTCTTTTTCTGTACCAAATAAGCCTACCAACGCTACAGGCAGCTTTAGGGATATTCTCCAAGCTATTCCTAGGGACCAGCGAGAACAGTTACGTAAGGAGAAAGCTTGTTATAGGTGTTTCCGACCAGGCCACCGTATGCAGGAGTGTCCTTTTATTACCCAGACGGTCCAAGCTGCTTTAGCCGACATGGATTGGGAAGAACCACCGAATGCCGGCGAGGAGGACGCGCCTGATTATATCACAGGTGAGTCTCATATTTTCGCTGCTATTGAGACGGGCCAAGCCAACCAACAGCCCTCTGTAATCTCTACGGTGGGTCAGATAGATTGTAAACCCTTTGTCATTCTTATGGATACGGGTAGTACTCATAACTTTGCATCTCCTAGAATGGCAGAAGCTTTACAGATTACACCTCTTAAGTCTAAGCCACGTCCAGTCACGTTGGCCAGTGGTGCCATACGCCACACTCGGGGTCGGCGTATCAATTTGAATATTCAGTTACCAGGAGCACCAGTTGCTCTCGGGGCGGAAATAATGGATATTGGTCGATATGATCTCATTGTGGGGATGGAATTCTTGGCCGCTGCTAAAGCCAACATTGACTGTGAGAAACGAGAAGTCACTTTCAATGCGGCCAATGGAGCCGAGTTACGATAGCAGGTAAGCCGGTTAACCCTATTATGCAATGCATTTCCTTACGCCAATTGCATAGGGCTCTCAGGAAGTCACAAGTTACAGGCATGATCCGACTTGCTTCACTGGAAGCCAAGCCTAAACAGGATGAGGCCCTTGATGCCTTACCTCCGGCAATAGCCGCAATTCTTCGGGAATATCATGATCTTTTTCCTGATGAAATCCAGCGGCTACCACCTTTCAGGGGTGTGGAATGTGAAATTACTTTGGAACCGGGTACGAAGCCTACCAGTAAGGCCCCGTATCGGATGAGTCTCCCAGAGTTAACTGAGCTTAAGACACAGTTACAGGAACTCCTTAAGTTAGGCTTCATCAGGCCTAGTGTGTCGCCCTTTGGAGCCCCAATACTTTTTGTTAAGAAAAAAGATGGCACCATGCGAATGTGCATTGATTACCGGCAACTAAATAAGCATACCATTAAGAATCGCTATGCTTTACCAAGGGCCGATGATCTTATGGATCAGTTGCAAGGGGCTAAATATTTCTCCAAGATATATCACCAGATACGAATTAAGGAAGATGACATCCATAAATCTGCTTTTCGCACTCGTTACGGCCATTATGAATTTACAGTGATGCCATTTGGTCTAACCAATGCTCCGGCCACCTTTATGCGCCTTATGAATGATGTCTTCCGTGAATATCTCGATGACTTCGTTGTTATCTTCTTTGATGACATCCTGATATATAGTAAGTCATTGGAAGATCATGCACGCCACCTTCGCTTGGTATTGCAAAAGCTGCGACGACATCAGTTATTTGCCAAGTTCTCTAAGTGTCGTTTTGCCACCACCAAGGTGGATTACTTGGGTCATATTGTATCCGTAGATGGCATAGCTACTGACCCAGCTAAAATCGAGGCAGTTAAAGAATGGCCCATTCCAACCAACGTATCTGAGGTTCGCAGTTTCCTTGGCTTGGCCGGGTATTAACGTAAATTTGTCAAGGATTTTGCCAAGCTTGCTGCACCTCTTACTGATCTGACCAGGCATGACAAAGTCAGGAATTGGATGGCCCATTGGAAAGACAAGGTCCAGACTAGCTTCCAAGCCTTAAAGGATGCTCTAACCCGCGGCTCTGCCCTTACAATGCCGGATCACGAAAAGGATAAATGGGTTGCTACTGGATGCTAGTAAAATAGCTCTTTGGGGTGTTCTAATGCAAGAGGGCTAGTAATTGCTTATGACTCCCGAAAAATGAATGATGCCGAGCAACGATATCCTACGCATGATCAGGAGTTGCTTGCGGTTGTACGTGCCTTGCGTATTTGGCGGCATTATCTACTTGGAAGGCGATTTCAGTTAGACACTGATCACCAAAGCCTCCAATATATTTTACATAACCCCATCTCAATTTGAGACAAAGACGATGGATGGAATTCCTGGAAGAATATGATTTTGAGGTCATCTATAAACCGGGTAAGCACAATGTGGTTCTGCCGACGCCCTTTCCAGACATCCATTAGTCACTCGCATGCATTGTAATGCTATCTCCACGCTCTGTAGTGAGTTTGGGAAACAGATTCAACAAACCCTTCCTACGGATCCAGAATTCCAGGAAGTATGGCAGAGTCTATCTAAAGAAGCCAGAACGGATAAGGAGAGAGACACCTTCCGACACTATAAGAAGGAGGGTGAACTCCTTTATTATAAGGACAAGTTGTGTGTTCCCGAGACATCTGGAGTTCGGAAACTCATTCTCCATGATACACATAATAGTCCAATCGCAGGACATGCGGGTTTTATGAAAACGTATTTCAAAATCCGCTCCAGCTATTTTACGGCCGGGCATGAAGAAGCACATTGCCAACTACATTAAGCGATTGCGGACTTGTCACAAAAAAAAGCGGAAACGATCAGCGTATTAGGGTGAATTGCAACCCCTCGACGTACCCAATGCCAAGTGGGAAGTTATTACCATGGATTTTATCGTGGGGCTTCCGCTTACCTTAGGGGGTTCGATGCCTTAATGGTAGTGGTCGACAAACTTTCGTTTGTCGACAAAAGTATTACCATGGATTTTATCGTGGGGCTTCAGCGTACCTTAAGGGGTTCGATGCCTTAATGGTAGTGGTCGACAAACTTTCTAAAATGGCACATTTCTTGCCATGTCGTTACCCACGGATCTTTGCATTGGATACTGCCTTGCTTTTCACTAGGGAAGTTTTCCGTTTACATGGGATGCCCCGTACCATTATCTCAGATCGGGATCCCAAGTTTGTTAGTGCATTCTGGAAGGATTTCTTTAGCACTATACAGACTAAGCTTGCTATGAGCCGCGACTTATCACCCCCTCAGACAGACGGCGGCGGGCCGAGGCGTACCAATCGCATTATTGAAGATATCTTTGCGTAACTATATGCGGAACAAAGCGGTCTCGATTAGGCGGAGACTATATTTATTTGGTGGAGTTTGCCTACAACAGTACTAAACAGGAGTCTTCTAAGATGTCTCCTTTTATGATCAATTACGGCTATCAATGCCTTACACCAGACACGTGGCATAATCCAGTCTCCAAGGTGGAGGTTTCTCAGCAATTGCTTGCCGATATGCAAGACTTAGTTGAGGAGGTTCGAGCATATTTGTTAGCTGCGAGAGCTCGGCAAAAGAGTCTAGCAGATCGCCACCGTACCCCTCGAGAGTTTCAAGTTGACGACTCCGTTTGGCTTAAGATAAAGGTGAAGCAAGCCAAGCTTAAAATTGGCAATTGTAAGAAGCTCGCACCTAGATGGGCGGGCCCGTTCCGGATAACGGAACGGATAGGGCCTCAGGCCTACCGGTTGGATCTACCCGCACATCTAAAGATCCATAAAGTCTTCCACGTAAGTCTTCTCAAGAAGCATCATCCAGATCCAGAAGAGGTACTTGACACACCAACACTTCTGGAAATGACTGAAGATCAATTGGAGATTGTTCCAGAAGCTCTACTTGATCGTGCCTATAAACAAACCCGCCGAACGCAGATTTTACAATATCTGGTCAAGTGGAAACATTTACCCACGGAGGACGCGACATGGGTCCTTAAGGCGGATTTGGATAAGACTTACCCAGACTTTATGAAGGAATGCCATGGCCGCACCATCCACGATGACATCATCTCCAATTCGGAGGGTAAGCACGCTGTCATAGTGTGACAGGGGTCATACGAGTGTGACCCTCCAGGGGTCATGGAAGGGGTTGGCCATTTAGGCATCCTAGGTGGCAAACTGGGCATGTGGGCATTCCTGATAGGACGCAATCGTCTCCGGCTATGATGGGACTAAGGCCCTTCCTTACGCCGAGATGCATGCAAGCCCTAGACATGATAGGACCCTTGCATTCATATTTCATTTTCTTTGCGGGGGTGGTCCCTTCAACCACATTACTTAACTTGATTCTTAACACAAACCGACGTCTTCTGCAGGCCAGTAGCAGGTACCCTTGAGCTGCCGAGGACTAGAGGCCTTGTGTTATGGGCCACACTGTGTTTTGGATTCGATTTGTTTTATCCTTGTATTTGGAAGTGGTTTTCGTTTAAACTTGTGTTTTTGAAGTCGATTTGGGTTTAAACTATCTTAAAGGAATACTCTTAATAGGACGTCTTGTCCTATTGTTTATCGAATGTAAACCTTCGTACTTTCATAAATAAGTACTTTTGTTTTTTTTACTCTTCTCTTCACTAACTCTAATGCTGAGGACAGCATTAATTTAAGGGGGGGAGAATGTGACGTTCCAGGCATTTATACGGTATACGTATACATGTCGGGACACATCACTGAGATGTAAGGGGGTAATTGGCTAAGTGGAAGTCAACCACAATGGTTTTATTTAGCTATGTTAATAAACCCATTGTGGATAATTATAAAGTATTTGGCCTAATTACCCTAATTTAGTTAATTAGCACCAACAAGGGGGCGCCACCTGGCCCAAATCGATTGGCCAGGGAGGACCTTCCATTTTGGTCCTAGGAAAAGGGGTCTTGCCCCCATTCTGACTCCCAAATTCGAATTGGGAGCTAAGGAGGAGCAGCAGTTATCAGCCAAGCTTGAGTTATCATCAACCACCCGCCAGCCTAGTGTGATGGACCCATACCGAGACCATGGCTCCAGCCAGGACACGGGTTAGTGAGTAGATAGCTTGGTTTTCCTAGTTAGTCGTAGGATTAACCCTTGTTTGAGTAGGTGAATGGTTAATCTCTATTTTATGTTCGATTCAAGTTATGGATGGATGGATGGATGTATTAGCTTAGTTCTTTCCGTTCCTATGGTGTTGTATGGGCTAAAGGGGTGGGTAGAGACCTAAAGGCCATCTAGCAGTAGAGATGCTCCTAGATAGAACCCCTAAAACCCTGTACTTGCGGCCTGTGCACAAGAGCCTACCTGGCCGTGGATGCTATGATGTGGTTCAGCACCAAACAACGGGTATGAAGGTGAACCGGGGGTGGGGTCCGCTGAAGCGCCGACTCTGGGACTCCTACAAAGGTGTGCTAGACTTATAGCCAGCCAGCGTGTGTGGGCTGGGTATGGGTCCGACACTCCCGGGCGGAGGGTGGGAGCCTCTATGGCGCCTGGGGCTCGAAGCGGGTTGGTGAGCTGACCTTTAGATTTAGGGGAGTAGGTCGGGTACGGATGCGGGGGTCACTGAGGGGGCACGTATCCTCTAGCGCACCCAGGGATCCGTCATACCCGGGGAGGGGACGCCTCCCTGACCTGCCTCATCGGACCGGGGAGATGTAACCCGAGTAGTCTGAAAGGGTGATTCCTTGGGATTGCGTCTCGGGAGGGCTACAAGCACGCCATAGCATGATCTGACCCTATCCGCAAAGTGTGCATGGGAGGGGCGGATGGAGTGGACAACCCTAGCCATTGTCTTATGCCGCCCAACGCCATGTTATATCTCTGCCTCATTGATATCTTGAGACCCCCGGCCGTCGGGTTGATCCCTTGGAGTCTGAGCCCGGGGTAGTGCCTGTTATTGTGTTGTTTCATGTTGTTATGTATGGATTATCTTTGCCATATTGATGAGGATGGGCCACCCTTCATGGTGGTATATTATTTGCATTATGATTGGATGCTAACGTATATGTATGCTTCCGCTGTCATAGGATTTCCCCATAGAGGACGTGGGGCGAATGACACCTCCGTGATCCTCGCCCGGATACTTGGCCATCCCGAGTAGTCCGAGCATGACGGAGGGCCTTGCCGTGGTGATTTAGTCGCCATGGGAGGGGAAGTCCCGTATCTATACGATGGGAGCATCGTATGGACTCTGGGAGCGTCACACTAGCAACAACCGTGGTCTATGTACAATTGCTCAGGCATAAGTCACACTCAGATTAAGAAAGCTTTCTATGTGCTCTGTTTTGCTTCTAGCTTCAATTTCCTTCACCGGTGAGACAATCTCAGTCCAAGGACGATTTTGGAGGATGTTGGCTTGAAGATGGTGGATGTAGGACATAGCTACAATGAAACATATGCCAAGCTTATGGCATGCACTCATAGAACATGGGGTTCTTTCATAGGCAAGACAAGGAAGAAAATCAAGTTCACAATTTTGGTTAATATTACTTTTATATTTTTCTTTTCAAGGGTAAAAAGTCTTAATCCCATGCCCTATACAGCAAGTAAAATAAGTTTGATAACAATGAAAAGCAATGGGCTTGCAACATAAGAAACATAAGATAAGATTCAAAAAGCATAGTCATTCCATATCTGCCATTGTAGCCATTCTTATCTTTGAAAGAACTTAGCCAACCCAAAATCTGCCACTACACAGCTTGGTGCTTGAGTTCCAAAGACCAAGTAAGGGTTGTTTATTAACTAAGCCATGTAGGCTGCGCATTCCAGATTTTCTTGCATTGTTATGTTGCTCATATATTTGCAATTGAGAAATTTATTATAGGATTCCACATGTTTGCATTTATCATGGTAAATAAGTCTTTGGGACTAAGCCATGTAGGCTATTTGTCTTGCATTGTTATGTGCTCACATGTTTGCAATTGAGAAATTTACTATAGGATTTACATGTTCAATGGTGGTAGAGTGCTTGATTCTATTTATCAAATGTTCCCTCCAGTTTTAATGCTCACTCACGCTTTTGAAACAGTGTGACTTTTCATCAAATAAAGATTCAAAAGCAATGTCATTGTAATTGTAAGTTCATTGTGCATAAGAGATGTCAAATTTGCATTCTAGCTTATAGTTGGAATTTGCACTCTAACTTATAGTTGGAGATCATAAATATTTGAATCCAATGCAGTTTTCCCATATGTGTCTTTCCATGTTACAATCCTAATTAGTGCAGTCTTGCAAAACAATGGGGCCCATGTACAAAGGTAGATGTGAATAACCAACTATTAGAGGCAACAATAACATTCCTAAGGTTCACATAGGTGTATTTGTATTGTTTCTACTAAGTTATTTGGATATTGAATGTAAATCCAAACATATCAAATAAAACAGGCAAATCGAATAGAGTTGTGCACATTTAAAATAATAACCTATAACATGATAGAGTGCCTCGCTTTACGCAACAATTACAAAAACAAGAATGTTGCAGGGCAAATTTTGGGCATGCTCTTCTCATTGCGGCCCAAAACAGTTATAGGCTCTCAACTTACGCCCAGCAACGCTGGGCACCGTTACTAGTGTATTGATAAAGATGCCAATGTTCCTTTCTTTGAACCCTTTTATTCAATTTGTTGTTTAATGAATTTGAAACGTGAAGCTATCCAACCTTCTCATCTCTGCAAAACCCCTACACAAGGCCCCCAAAATTGAATTAGTATGATCTTTTTCTAATGATTTCGTAGTAAAAACCAACTCCTAAAATCAATACCGGTATATGGGCCAAAAAGTTTACAAATCATGTCTAGTTATACCATATAGTTCATCAATGCAGTTTAGTAACATGACATACAAATAGTGTTTCTTCACATGGTATTGAAAGATGATAACTTATAGCTAGTTTTTATGACAACTTGAATATATGATATGTGCTACTGCTTAATTTATCACGTTTATCGGAATGATATTTGATCACATCTATTATCCTTGGTTTATTGACATTGTAATTTTACGTGCATATTTAGTATGATATTTTACAGCGATTAATCATCTTTGTTATTTTAGTGTATAATTATTATGGTATTTTATAGTGACTAATTATCAATAAAACTATGCTTGGTTTAGATATACCAGTATGATTTTTCTTCCATGATAATGTCAAAAACTAGTGTGTTTTTTTTTTCATAATATCAACCTTACTGTGCTTTATGTGGCAAGTTTGGTAATACGATAAGAGACCATAGTATTCAACCTTCATGTATTAGCGTAATAAAATTTGAGGGTTCATGATTTTTTTTACATGATTCTAAATTGTGATGTTTCCTAATTAATTAGTATTATTTCAGCATATGGTTTATCCAAATTTGCTTATTATCGGTATTTTGCTTACAAAAGCAAAGATTACAGAAGACCAAGATGCTCAATTTTTTTTTTCCATTGAATTTTGATATAAAAGTACAATAATATCAGGCATACACCTCTTTCCATAATCTGGAAATGGTATACTTGAGTTGTCAGTTTTTTATGGATGAACATTATGTATAGATTTATTCCACAACAATACCCTCCTGCTTGGAGTAAACACATTATCATTCTCCTTCATCGGCTCTGTCACATGGCAGCTACAACGAGCACCTAAAATATAAGAGCAGAATAAAACATCGTTTGGACAATTATTCCCCATCTGTGCATTCTGCTATTCCACATATATCCTTCTAATAAGTTTTTCGAGGAGTGGAACATATCTCTCTGATGAACAGGCAATTAAGATACCATAAAGGAAAATGTCTTCAAATTGAGATAAACATTTACACATAAATACCTGCAATATTAGAGAGATATTCCCCCAGCCATTTCTCTTGCAAATGCAGGTGCAATATTGCTAATTTCATTGATAAATTCTTCAATTGTCTTTCGCCTAGTAGTGAGGTCCTTAAACTGCTCTAATGTTCCAGAATCTCTTGAATAATAACCTGTCAAGCTTAAGGGTTACAAGCTTAACCTGTAAAGCTTAAGCAAATTGCATATCATTTACCTGGAAAGTAGATGCTGGCATATTTAGTCCTAAGCTTTGATGGATCTTGGAAATGAAGAAGCATTCTTCGTCGAGCCCGTGAAACGTGAATTCACAAACATGCCCCAGTTGCCATCTTGGCCAAATTAGAGGACCCAGTCCCTTCTATAGAACAATGCCAGTCTGCACTTCATAAATCAGCACCCAAACTTCTAGTCTGCAGCAAAACAGATCAAACACTAAAAGAAAGATTTATTGGCATCCATTGCAGATCTCAGGTTTATATGACACTATACATCGGCAAATCAAAGGTTTGGACCATCTTAGGACATGTAGTACAAGAAACGAAAAGAAAGAATAAAAGAGAAAAACAATAAAACATTATGCAGGTTCCATGCTTTCACACAATGAGTGACATCAGATTCCATGTCCTCATACAGTGACATTTGCAAGCCATATATCAGCTAGGTCTGCCTTTTGATCTTGAACTGCTCTAGCATTGGGCTTTCTTAGTTTCCTACATGTTGACTTTGTGAGGCCACACCTCTTGTTTTATCAGCTTTTGCCTATATACATGTGATACATGCGATGCTCAAGGTAGGACTGTGACTGAACTTTTACTTGCTTTTTTTTTTTTTTTATATGTTGCTTTAACAGATATTATGTTGTTTCCAGCAGCTGCCCTTCCAAAACCATCTTTTGGAGTTTTTAGTACCAGTATAACCACCGCCAATCCACTTGTAGAAAATCCCAATCTGACATACTCACTTCAGAAAAGCCCCAATTTGATCTGAAGGTTCTAATTCATATCTAATCAGCCTGCTATTGTTCTATAAAAGACCCAATTTCTACCTTTATGTGCCAAATCGAATGCCTCGAATATAACAAGTTTAGGAAATCGATTTTGACCTGCTGGCAAAATAGGTCTAAGAGGTTGATGTCTAAAGACCTCGCTTTCTTGGCTTCCAAATGATAATCGAAGAGAAAAAAGACTGTTTTGTGATGAACATGCTCTAATACTAAGGAAAGTAGGTCCTAAAAGCGAAAAGCCAAATCCTTGACATCAAGCAAAAATTAACAGAAAGAAAAAAACAAATACCTGAATTAAACGATGGAATCCAATACATTTGAAGCTGCCATGAGAAGGCGGAGCTCACAGATCTATCAAGATCTATCAACAGAGAGGAAAACCAGAGGAGGATATTCCACAGGGATGCCAAGCAGCTATTTAAGGTAAAGGGAAAAAAAAAGCACAAACAAGGGTAGAAGCATGAAAGGGTGGGCAAAAAAAGTGCCCGTATTTTACATTTACAAATTCAAAATGTAAGGAAATCCCTCCCCCCCAGAAATTATTATTCTTGGAATGAATCATTAATAGGGCAAATAATTTTGAACTCTCCTCCCGCGCTCTGTTCAACCTTCCTCCTGCTCGAACCTCCGTAGCCGAAAGCTTGACATCCATATTCGAACCTCCATAGCCGAAAGCTTGACATCCATATTCGAACCTCCATAGCCAAGATCAGGACCTCCATAGCCAAAAGCTTGCATTTTCAGAGAGCTGAAGCACCAGGGAAGAGATCATGACGAAGCAGCTTGGAACAAAGACATCTCCAAGGAAATCTCCTCGCAACAAACCTGTAAAGCCCATGCCAAGGTCTCCCACTAGAACTGCTGCCCGAAAACTCAAGAGTGGGTCTTCTTCAGATCGGGAGGTCTTGCCTCGAAGTTTGACAAAGGTAATGATCAGGCCTTTTAGGAGCAACAATTTTGATAGCATGTTTCGGGGCTAGTGCAAATAGTGCGAGGATGTTTGGGGTTTCAAGCCCCTATTTGTTAGGGGTTATCAAGAGTGCGGGGATTAAGCCGGTTGGATGGCGATTTTTTCGTGTATGAGCACGTTTTTTGTAGGAAGGACATTGCAAATCATCACATTCCATTGTATTTTGCCCGAGCATATGCACTTCATTACAAAGGAGTAAGCATTGATTGGGATGAGGTGAAAGCAAGTGCAAGTCTTCATTCAAAAGGCTCTCAAAAAGAATCTGACCTGACAGAATTAGCTACAGTAAAGTCTTCCAATGTTAAAGCTATTAAATGTATGCCTCAGGTAGAATTGGGGCAGCAGTTGGAAATGATGAAAAGGTGGAGGGAAACAAGAGCATTAGATTCTGCCTCCATGCTTGATGAAATACAGACTTTAAAAGAGAAAAGGAAAACAATGGAAATTGAACTGTTGAAGTATGAGAGTGATAAGAGCTTCTTGACAAGACTTGTGCAGAGTAAAGATGCAAAAATATGTGAGCAGTTCAGCATTATGGCGGGGTTTAAAAGCAAGCGGGGAAGCCAACTGATGTGCAAATGGCTTTGGCATCCCATTTAGAGGAGGAGAAATCAAGTTATATTGCTGACTTAGATGCTCTAATGATTCCCATTGATTGTTTAAAGGCTGATTTGCAAGAATTAGAAGCTGCCATTGAAAAAATCAGCAAGGATTTGGAAGTTAATTCCAACTGTGAGAATAGAATAAAGGAGATGACTAAGCATTTGGAAAGATCAGACCCGATAGGCCTGCAGCCCGCTCCCATACTCAAAGAAAGGCGAGCGCTTCATTCTCACATATAAGCAATACTTGCAGCAGCTGCAATGATTGCCTTGACTCGACCATGGTAATATCTCCACTTTGTGGTCATACATATTGTCTATTTTGTCTTGTATTCAGGGTTTCAACCACGAATACATGTGTACATGATTGTTCATGGTTCGAGGACCTGCGACACTGCTTAGGAATCCCTTCCAAAGGTACATCTATTTCTATTTTGATTACATAATTAGTTTGAGTGTACTTAGATGTAGTTAGTTTCCATCATGTACATAACTGTATTAACATTTGATTTGGCGTGGTTTTGTCTTTACTGTAAAGAGGAAATGTATTTGCTTCTGTACTTTACATTTACATGTGCCATGAAGTGCTTTTCTGGAATTCTTTTACAGGGTGTATTAATAGGGTGTATTGCATTGACTGTACTTTGCATTTACATGTGATCAGAAATGCATATGAATTTGGTATTTGACTTTCCTTTACATTCAATGCTGAATGATGTATTTGATGAGGTGTATTGATAAAATATTTTGTTCTGAAATGCATTTGAATTTAGTATTTGGTTTTCCTTTACATTGTGATAGCTATGTACACTAATGTACTTCTATTTTGTCATTACATTATCAGCAGAAAGTTTGCCTGTAGTAAAAACCTACTTGCATGAAATTAACATTTGTTCTGTTTTGATTTGCATCTGATTGTTTTTTCTTCAGATTTTGCTTCTATCTACTCTACATCTCCCCTTGATTCTGAATCAAGTGTTTACATTTCTTATTGACACCCAATTGTGTCAATGCAGACATGGGTAGTATCAAGAAAGGAAGAAGTAAAACTGCAGGTAAACTAAACAATTCATGTTTCATGCACTATGCTTAAGTTCTGAATATAGCAAAATCTCATGTTGTAGGTGAAAAGAAGAATGTTATTGGGAAGGGGTTGCATTTACCATTCTCAGACATCCCAATTGCTGAACCTGGCACAAAAGATGCTGCTGCTATCGATGTTGGAAGTCCATCCACATCTACATCACCTTTGAGAATTGCAACAACTCATAAGCAATCAGTGCAGGATTTGGAGACAGAGGGGTATGTGGAAGGTAGGGTGATTACATTCTGATTACATTAAGATTGCATCTGTTGTAGTTAGAGTTCACTAATGTTCAATATTTTGCAGCAGAGGTTGTTTTCCAAAAAGAGATCCCACATGTTGAAGCCGAGCTGCTATTATTGGAGCAACTAGCTGAAAGCCCAGAAAGTAATTCTCTCTCCTTTTCAGGGTATTTTGAAACTTACGTTGACGTGTTTACAGATAAAATTACTGAAGATGTTGGTGACGACATTGAAAACAGTCCTGAAGCTGCTGTTGAAGTTCAAGTTGAGGAAAAGGCTTGTTCTTTGGCAGGTACGTGTTTCTTTTTTTGTCTTGCTTTCAAAACATTAGAATGAAGCACTTTCTTGTCTTCAGAGACTTGCGACGATTCAAAGGAGCTAGATGATGTTGAAGAAGCCTTGGAGATTGCAGCCAAGGCAACGACTAAATTTATGGTCAAAGCTGATGCCAAAACAGCTGGAAAAAAGAGAGTGCAAACCAGAGCAGGGACATCCGCTGCAAAACGGTAATTGCTAGCTTACATTGACTTACTTATACTTCAGTAGCTTATTATATTTTACTCGTTTTGCAGGTCTAAACCACTGGAAACAGAGATTGGAAGGTATCAATTTATGCTTTATTGTCATGGATCAATTGTTAATATGACACTAACATCTTGGATCTGACAACAGAAATGATGACAAGGATAAACTTATGGAATTCACGCCATTCACGCCATTCAAGAACTGTCCGCCGGCTGAAATGAAAGTGGTTGCATCTGACATAGCAATTTTATGTGCAACTAACTCTAAAATGAGTAGCCGCTTAGTGGATCTTTATGGCAGGTAATAACCTGGTTGTAACCGAGCTGTATTTGTTGCTATTCCTTGTCTCTAATGTTAATCTTAATCTAATCCAGGTGCTTGTATGAGACATTGCCTTTTCGAAAGTGGAAGAGCAAAATCTTTTTTATCCCGCTTACAACTATATAAGGTTTAGAGAAGCTACCAGCAAAGAAAAGAAAGGGTGAATCATTTGAAGGATCACCGAATGTCATTGAAATAGTGAAATCGGGGATGAAGGGGATTGTGGTAGCTAAATGCCATCATATCCTTGCACCTATCCTTGAGAATGACCATTTTGTCTTTGGCTTTTACGCCGCACCATCGATTCAAGATCCTACCCCGCACTGTGAATTCACGCCTTGAATCCTCTTATTGAGGTTATGCGACGAGAGAAAGCAATCAAAGGGTATGTAATACTTTAAGTTGTTGCTTTGCTTTTCTTCGCTAATTCGGTCCGCTAATTTTCGTGATATGTAGGCTGCACACACAAATGTTAACCACATCGACGGTCAAGTATCTAGAGGCGTCGATTTCATGAAGAGAAATAATGTTAATCGGATTTAGCAAGTAGAGGTGCCCAAGCGGCCCGATTTAACATCATGTGGGTTGTATGTGATGGGATTTATGCACAAATATGTTGAAGCTCTTGTCTCGGTAGAGATATGGAAGTAAGTTGTATGCCTTCCCTTGTATGTCTTTCGCATCTCATGTTCCTTTAAATATTTCTAACCTTATTTATGGATGTCACAGATTACATCTAAATGGTTCTCTCATGAATACGCCCTGTCACGACGACAATTTCTAATAGATGCTTTGGTCATGCATTGTGATGCCAATCCGAAAGAACGTGATCGCCAAAGAAAGTCCTCGATTTCCGAAATGATCATGAGTCCGAAAGTATCGATTTTGCAAGATGAACTATGTAACAGGCTTATATATATCTTTTGTTCATATTTGTGTTCACATTTCCTATCATAAGGAATGTGTAAATGACACTATGCTGAATAGTATACTACTGATAGTATACTTTATGTGACTATGTAAGTTTTTTTTTTTGAAGAAAAAAGATTTCTGATTTAAAGAAGCCTTGTACCCTTTTTGGTCAATCAAAACAGTTACTTGATTGTTTCGACTGATATATTTTGTGACCTTGTACCATACCACACCCCTCCACCACACTTCACCACCACCACCACACTCCACCACACCACATCACACCACAATCCACAACACCACACCACATCACCACCACCACAACACCACACCACCACCACACTCCACCACACCACATCATACCACCACACACCACTACACACACCACCGCCACCACACCCCACCACCACCACACACCACACCACACCACCACCCCCTACCACCACACTCCACCACCGCTCCACTGTGTGGTGTGTGGTGGGGAGTGTGGTGAATGGTGTGGTGTGCGGTGGGATGTGCTCGTTCTGGTGAATATGATAGTTGGTGTATGGTCTATGGTGTATGGTGTGTGGTGAATGGTGGGGTGTGTGGTGGGAGTGTGGTGAATGGTGGTGTGTGGTGGGATGTCTTGGGTGAATATGATAGTTGGTGTATGGTCTATGGTGTATGGTGTGTGGTGAATGGTGTGGTGTGTGGTGGGGTGTGTGGTGAATGGTGTGGTGTGTGGTGGGATGTGCTCGTTCTGGTGAATATGATAGTGTGGGGCATGGTATGGTGCATGGTTTGGTGTGGTATACACACCCTAACAGTTTAGTGTTCATTTCATGCAGATGGTATTGTTCAAGAGGTTTCTGGACCAACATCCAGAAATTTTTGGCAGATGCTTCAGATGCTTCGAGATGCATTTAAAGAAAAATACTCTGAACATATTTTCCTATTGGCTGCTGGTTACCATATTTTGTTAGTGTGCAGATCATAAATTCTGCACCTTGAAATTCCTTGTTGGCTTTAATGTTTGTTTTGGTATACTATTTCAGTAATTGTACTTTGCATTTTATAATTAATGACAAAAACTGTCATTAAAACTTGAGTTGCATCAAAAACTTGAGTTGCAAACTAAGTACCAAACATGTTTCTTATATCTATACAGAAAAGGATAGAAATAGTTCAGTTAACTAAAAGAACAATGGAAACTCAGAGAACAGTTAAAGCAAAAAAAATAGTCACAACAGCTGTAGAGAAGAGGAGTTCTGTCATTAATGAAAAAGCTTTACAAAAAATTGAGTCACAAGGACTATTGCAAAACAAGTTCTGTATTTAATTAAAAAGCTTTACAAAGAATAGTCACAAGGACTATTGCCAAAAAAATTGAAACCAGGGATCTTCAGGCCATCTTCAGCTCTATATGAAGGTCGTCCTCCATGGCATACATCTTCATTTCGAGGAGTCGCTCCTCGTCGAGGTAAGCCTCATGCACCCACTCGATCACCCGCAACGAAGCGACAGCCTGATGATCCATGATGAGCTTCTCCACCTCTGGTGGAGTGAACTTCGCCCTGACTGTAACCGGGTGGCCTCCGGAGGAAGACACGGATTCTCCGGAGGAATACACGGATCCTCCGGAGAAAGAGGAGGACCGTCTTTGGCGGGGAGGAGCAGCACAATGGCGGGATAGTGTTCTCATGAGTGTGGTCTTGAACTTGGCCATGGCGGAAGTGAAGGAGATGGACGGAATGGGGAAGGAGTGAAGGAGATGGCGGAATAGACGATGGGGACGGAATGGACGGAATGAAGCTGCAGGGCAGAATTTTGGGAATAAAAGGGATTGCATGCATACGATTTTGTTTTGGGAATTAGGCAGAAGAGGAAAGGGATGTATCCATGCAATACGATTTCACACCTCGGGAGCCGATCCACCCACCTCAATATTTTTGCAAATGTAAAATGTATAGATTGAACCATATTATGAGACCAATTGCTTGGTATGCAGTTAGCACAACCCTAACACAAAGTTAGCAATATCCCACATGCATATATCACAAAAGTCGTGCGCATATATAAATAGGGTTTTGCTGCTTCATTGTTAAGTGTGGATAGAGATTAGATGTTGAAAAGTTATGGCTCGCTGGCTTGTAATCTTCGATTGCCAGGCGGTCATCCTCTTGTCCAAGATGTAATCCTAGTCCACCTTTTTTTTAGTAATGGGCTCAAATATCCCACATGCATTCAATGTTCCACATGTTACCAAATCAACAATTGCCAAATCAATAAATGCCAAATGAATGGATTATGTTAAGGCATATTGTGTACCTATGCATATTGTGTTTGGTAAAGCGTGAGTCAACAATATAGAGATAACAAGGAATATTCCTTATTACCTTGAAAGGAATATTTCTTATTGCATTGAAAGGAATATTCCTTAGCGCCTAGTTATCAGGAATATTCCTTATTACCTTCAAAGGAATATTCTTTAGTTTGTTTAAGTGCACCATAGTTACAAGGAATATTCCTATTACCTTGAAAGGAATATTCTTTTTTGCATTGAAAGGAATATTCCTTAGCGCCTAGTTATCAAGAATATTCCTTATTACCTTCAAAGGAATATTCTTTAGTTTGTTTAAGTGCACCAATAGTTACAAGGAATATTCCTTATTACATTGAAAGGAATATTCCTCATTGAGTATAGCCCTTTCATTTGAGCTAGGCTTGTGGGATATATGCCAGCATCAACCATTGGCCAATTGGGTCAGAAAAAGAGGACAGTGGGAAAGATTTTGAGAAAAGGATGTTGAACAAATCATTGGCACAAATCATTGGTTAAGGAACAAATCATTGGCATGGTACGAGCCATATCAGAAACAGGGGAGAAGGGAATAGACAGGGATAAAAATTCCTTTTTTACCTATAGTGACTGGTTGATTCCGATGGCGGGAGGAGATCGAACGACTAGATCACAATCCATATCCCCAATTCAAATGCAAACTCACCTGGGGCACCCGATTCTTGAGGAGATCAATGCCGAACAGGGAAACCAATTGAACAAAATCAAACGGAGAGGTAGTCACGAGTTCAGAGGTACTCCTATTCTTAAACATGCTTTTGTTCATAATCTAACAATTGCTTATGATGTTCTACACAGATGCACAGAGGAGACTTAACAATGTTGGAAGCATGGATCGAGCTATGGGAGTAGCAGCGGACAAGGGGGATGAGGAATCCCAATTATCTAAAGCAGAAGGGTAAAAGCACGTTAGGGTGATAAAATATTGGGTCATTCTAATACATATACATTTTTAGAAATGTATAATAATTACCGTGAATTTTGGTTTTTTTTTTCGACCGAAAATAGGCATATCGAAAATTCCCTCCAATTCTTTCTTCCCCGTTCTTGTTTCTTTGTCATTTGATCTCTCTGCTTTTACCCTGCGATCCGGCACCTCGATCTCTTGCAAGCGACTAAAGCACGCTCTTCCGAAGTCGCTTGGCCATTCTCAACAAATCAAAGGTACAATCGTCTTCTTCCCTAGTTTTTTTCTTTCTTTTTCTAATTTATTACTTTAGGTTTTTGTTTACATGTGCAAACTCAGATTGTTGCACCTTTAGGACAATTAAAAGATATTTCTTGTTGCATTGCAGGTATAGACAATGGCAAAGACACCAAAGAAGAGTGCTGCCCCTGCATCAGTCCGAAAATCTCCCAGGGCTTCCAAAGCAGGGACACATTTGAAGTCTGGAAGTCCTGGCTGCAGCAAGGAGGACACATTATTTTCTGCAAGGGATCTGGCGAATATGAAATTCAAGGAAAAATTTGCAGAGTACAACTCTTTAGTGATAGAAGTTTGGGGATCTAAGGAACCTACCAGGTACGGGTACAAGGATGAGCTGGTGAAGTTGGAAGACCAGGCAGAATTTTTTAAGTGGTATGAGTTTGCATTCGGTAGGAAAGATGTACAGAATCACTATGTTCCCCTGTATTTTGCTAGAGCATTTGCCTTACACTTAAAAGGTGAATCAGTTGGTATATTATTTGCATTATGATTGGATGCTAACGTATATGTATGCTTTCGCTGTCATAGGATTTCCCCATAGAGGACGTGGGGCGAATGACACCTCCGTGATCCTCGCCCGGATACTTGGCCATCCCGAGTAGTCCGAGCATGACGGAGGGCCTTGCCGTGGTGATTTAGTCGCCATGGGAGGGGAAGTCCCGTATCTATACGATGGGAGCATCGTATGGACTCTGGGAGCGTCACAGTGGTATCAGAGCAATGGTTCTGGTGAACCAAAACTGTTGCACTGGCCATACTTTAACTCGTTAGTTGAGGGTGAAAAACTCTTGTTTAGAAGTTCCAACTCTGCCACCCAAGTGTTAGTTGGTTTAGTATGGGCGGAATGACGTGGTTGTAGAGATAGTGTTTCCTAGTGAAGGGGTTAAAATTAGAAATTAGATGTAGAAACTTGAATTTTGTTTTCGCCATAATTCCCTCCTCGTAGCTCGGATCGACCAGATTATTGCTCCAATGGGTTGAGCGTACCTGAAGTACCCTAAAGGAGTCGTCGCCAGGTCACAAAGGGACCAGCAGAAGGCCAAACCCAATGGCGGCGCTGACAGGGTTTGGACGTCTTAGAACTCGGAGATAAACGCGTATAACCGGGTCAGCGCCGCTTCATATTTTTGCGCGTATAAATTTTTTCCGCCGTATTTTTTTTTTTTTTTTAAAAAAATTTTAAAAAAAAAAAAAAAAAAAAAAGTTAGACGGCCGTTTGTTTTCGGGGTTTCCTTGTTTTACACGCTGCCGCCTGCTCGCTTCGACGCCGCCATAGCCGCCAGACCCAGGGGCCCGAACCTTGCTTCTCCTTTTTCACAGCAGCTTCCTCACGACCTAGCGCCACCCCTACTGCTTTTCTAAGCGCCAGCGCCTTACTTATGGCCAACACTAAGACCACTCTAGACCCTTCTAGCCTTAATATACCCCAAATCTATGCCATGATCGCGAAGTACATGGCCACTGACAGCGACATGGTAGACATCCTTCTGAATGAGCTAGTACAACGTTTTAGTGATGACCTAAGGATCCCTTATCCTATATTCCACTTTTCGAGCAGTTTTTTGATCAAGCTGAATCTCCATCACCGCCATATACCATGGTCGGCGGCGACACCGGGTTATGGTGTTGATCAAGTTTTATCCCCCAGTGTGAAGAACACCGAGGAGGGCCATTCAGATTGAGGCGCCCATGATCCGAAGCTTTAGCTCAAGAGGATGACAGTCGGGAAATAGAGAGGGCGGATACAGATACACGGAGTAAGGAGTACAGATACCTGGGCCATGGGTGGGCTATTATTAACCATGAAGCATTTGAGCTACCCCCATATGAATGGCACGAGACTTCTCAGGGTTTCATTTGGGGTGAGATCCCTGATATCAGTCTGCAGTACCTAATACATGTCCAAATGGATATGGCTCGTCGACCCGACTGCTACCACGCCGAATTGATCCGAAGGATCGCGGCTCGGCGGTACAGCCAGGCGGAAGCTGATATGGAACGTGCCCGTCAATTCCAGGAGGAACAGCAAAGGGCACAGCAGGAGCGGCTACAAAAAGAGCAACAGGACAAAAACCAGCAAGACTCACACCAGCAGCCGGTTAACCCGGGCCAGGAAAACCAGCAGGGGCCTCAACGGGGAGATGAGCCACCGAGAAAACGACGGAGGAAGCACGTGGCCCATAAGTCCGGCAGTCAATATAAGGAGAGGTTGAAGGTTGTCGGCACCATTGGAAAGAATACGAGTGCTAGCAGGAGACAGGAACGGGTGGATGCTTCCCATTCCCATCCTGTCACTGCAGGTAAGACGGTACCACAGAAGAAGGGACCGACCCCCAAACCTGCTCCTCCAAAGAAGCCCCAACGGTTCAGACCCGGTACCGTGGCCTTACGGGAGATCCGTAAGTATCAGAAGACCGCAGAGCTCCTGATAAGGAAGCTCCCCTTTCAGAGATTGGTTCGGGAAATAGCACAAGAATTTAAAACCGATCTCCGCTTCCAGACCTTTGCGATTTTGGCTCTACAGGAGGCTGCTGAAGCCTACCTCATAGCACTTTTTAGTGACGCAAATCTTTGCGCAATACACGCAAAGCGAGTCACTATAATGCCATTGAAGGACCTCGCCCTTGCCCGGAGGATTCGGGGAGAACATCCATAGTGGCCTGAGGGCATTTTCAATGTATTTAATTTCGTTATATCAATAGAGAAACCCGAATTTTGCTATCGTGTCTTTGTTAATTGCATTTTTATATTTCTTTTTAAAAAAATAAGATAAAATAAAATAATAATAACTGATGGTGAATGCTGACGTCAGCATAAGGGTTATAAATACTTTAAAGACACTTTTAGGGTTTCACTTTCACTCTTCAGGTTTCGTTCACTCTTCCTCCTCCTTCCTTCCAGCGCATATGGCCGCCATCGATCTGCTTGCTTGGTATCAGGATGGGGAGCACTGGGATCCCCAAGTGGCCTTCGACCTCTTAGAGCCTTTCCTCTCCCAGCATATTGATCTCATCTCAAACATGCAGAAACACCCTGATTATGCTGGGTTTCTGCAATTTTATATAGAGGAAATGCTTCCTCTCTGTATCCCTTTGGGGGAGCCACCTAAACTCTATATTGAACGAGCAGTAGTCAAGGAAATGCTTGGTGGGGGAAAGAGGGGGTATGAGCTACTCCGAGGCAAACTCCGGTGGGCCCGGCGACCCCCGGTCGTCAGTCATGAGGGCCAAGAGTTCCTTGAAGTCTCTTTTGCTCTCGCCATTCTTATGGACCAGTATGTGGAGGACGAAACCCTACCTGCGGAGAAGGGCAAGGGGCCAGATATGTCGGACGAGGAAGAAGACGAGCGGATTGCCATGGACGATTTTGTCCGGTGGAAACAGTTGGCGCAGGAGATGCCGCCACGCCGTGAGCAGGGTGGGCGCTTAACTGGGTTAGATGTCATCCCAGTTATATATCATCAAGGACACGAGTTCCTTCTCTTGGAGGATATCATGTGGACATACCACGTAGTAGCGGGACTCAGAGGGAAGGAGAAGGTGCAGGTTCTCTATGAGCTCGCCGAATACTGCATGGATGACTTCATCGACTTCACGTCCGGGGATCTTCCTCCAGAGGTACAGCAGATACTCCAGTTCCACCAGCAAACTATTGAGCCGGCTGAGACACTTCTCCGGCTTAAGGAGCTAGTGCTTCAAGACCCTCCGTCTCAGCCTCCTCCAGAAGCCTTTATGGCTACGGGACCTTCAGTCCCAAGTATCAACATGGTTGAGCTTCCCTCTCACTCGGATGAGGAAGGGGAAGACCTTTACCACAACCCTGCTCATTCTAAGGAGGATAGGGAGGAGCTCATAGAAGAAGAGGTTCCTAAGAACATAGAGAAGGAGATTGACACTTCAGCTTCTTCCCTAGGGAGAGTGTCCGGGAGTCCTCTTACCCGTTTCTTCCTATCGGCTTTTAGGCAGGGACAGGTCTTCTTTGTGGCACGTGACTTGGGGCCAGAAGCAGAGGCTTCATGGTGGAGTCTCCGCGCTTTGTCTACTCTTGCAGGCCACAAGAAGCTATCATACCACATGCTCACTTATGTGTTGGTTCGACGGGATCTCGCTCTGACAGCTTTGGGTCAGGAAATTGCACCCTGGATGGACATCAAACTCCTCGCGGCAGCCCCATTAGCAGTTGCATATTCCCCTGAGGTTGTTTCCCTCGCAGCTGCTACAGTCGATCCGGGCGTCACATTACTACGACATCGGTCACCGCCACCACCTCCTACACCTATGGAAGAGGATGAGGGACCTAGGCCCTAGTTCATTGTGTTAAGTATTGTAGGAGTCTAGCCTTTGGCTACTCAACCCATATGTGCTATGCGTTGATGTTCTTCAAGCAATTTTGAATACAATCCAATTGTTTTTTTTTCCTTCAATACTTGTTTTTCTCTCCTTTGGAGCAGGGTTGCCCATAAGGTCAAATTTGTCTAAGCATAATTTAGAAGGTCGGGTGAATAATAGAGTTGCAAGATTAGTTATGCTGGCGAATGTTTTCTAGACATGAATATTTTTTATAGAGATCTAGGTGAATCATGGCCAATATTATTTTGCCAAGATTTAAGTGTCTTTATTTTCCAAGTGCAATTTCTGTTGTGATATTTTATTCACTGGCATCTATATTTAATCAAGGACACAAACACATTATAACTATAGTTGCATGATGCAATACCACAACTTAACCTTTGCAAATGAGAACGTGGCTTATCCTTGTAGATGAAACAAATCTATTAGAAGGGAGGTCTGTAAAAAAATGCTCTCCAGTGCATCCTTAGAAGTATTTGAAACACAATAACTACAAAATTATCATATGTACTCGGATGGATATGGAGAATAGATTAGGTTATGAAGAAAGCCTAAAATATTAGGCGATTCCTTAAGAAATCTTTGAGAAGGAGGGTAGAGGATAAGGCGAATCCATAGTTATGACGCTTAGTGAATGTGGCGAATTTTCAAGTGGAGTGAGATTTCTTTGTAGAAAAGTTGGCTAATTTTATTTTTTTCATCTATAACGGGCCCTACTAAACCATAGCGTAAAAATTTATCGATACCTTAAAAAAATAGCCTTTTGGCGAACTTTCGTCCTTAAGGGCTACCCTGCTTTGGAGTTGGAAGTATAAGCAACAATTCAGTTATAGTATATTCATTCTTGTCGTATTACAGACGATGGGATAGAGGAAAATGAAGACAAAATACCTGACGCACTGCGCAATGACGACGAGCCACCACCGGAACAGTGCTACGATGAAGAGGATGGCGAGTATGACGAAGGTGATGACGGCTATGATGAAGAGGATGGCGAGTACGACGACGGTCATGACGGTTATGAGGAGGATGAATCTGAGGATGAGGGCGAGCCCTATGACCCCCTTAAGGGTCTTGAGATTGTTAATATCCTTCGGGAGCACGCCTTCAACCATCTGCAGCAAACCCTCCAACGTTCATGGAACTATTGGGACATGACCAAACGAGAGGCCTTTATTGAAACCACTGATTTTCTTTGGCAAATTTTCTACGCACTTCGTGACCTCTTCAACTTACTAATCATTAGTCCCACCCTGGATTATCAATATGTGATTATTCAGGCATGGGCTTGCTATAAAATGGTTAGAGCCGTACGGGAGAGTATTAAGCTACTCCATTTTGTACCCCTTTGCCCACATCTAGACCGGATGTCCACAGTCTTTGTGTAGCTACGTGTGTTTATTTAAAGTTGCCTTGTGCATAATCATCAGTTTTGGAGGCATAGCCTCGAGTTTCGTTGTAATATTCTGTACATGTAATCAAGACCTCGTTTTCTTAATAAAACTGTTTTCTTAAGATTCGTTGTTTTACGTCATGTATTCTTGTGTTGTCATACCTGGGATGCGTTGCTTATCTTCTCCTCCTCCTACTTAGACGGTGCACGTCCATGGGCAACACCTGTTCAACCGGGTCGTCTCACCCCAGACCAGGAACTTACGATTATGAAGCGCCAACTTACAGAGCTCCAGGCATATGTCTTCCAGCAAAATCCCCCACAGGAGTATGGATCCGAGATTCCGGCTCCAATAAACGTGCCGCCACCACCGGCGCCTCCACTTGCACCTCCAGCTGCCACGGCACGTCGATCCAAGAGGACACGCCCTACTTCCTCTTCGGATGCGGCCTCGGAGTCCTCTGACTCCTCTGCTTCCTCTGAGGATGAGGCTGACCATGCTAAGGCCAGTAAACAGGATTATCGAAAGACCGTTGATTCCGCCATTACGACTGGAAAAATCGGAAGCTTGCGCAGTTCTCCGGTAAAACTCGAAATGGGGTTGACGCTGAGTCATGGCTAGATGAAATGCAAGAATTTGGAAAGTCATATGGAATGACTGAGAAGGATATTGGCAAGGTCGCCACTACCAATCTCACCGGTTCGGCACGGATTTGGTGGAAGGGATATGCCCGCTCTCATGGGCTTACCAGGGGTAGGTGCCGTTACAAAATTTTTGCCAAGGCTTTCAAATCACACTATGTGCCGAAGGCTCATCACTGTCAGCAGATCCAGACTTTTTACCGCTTGGAGCAGAAGAACATGACTGTCCAAGCTTATACCGATGAGTTCATGCGCCTGCGCTTGTATGTACCGGGTATCAATGAGCGCCGGGCAGTTGAGGGTTACATAGAGGGTCTATCCCCTACTCTCAAGAAAATGGTTCGGGCCATCGACCCTAAGGCGGTAATGAGGCCGAGGCAAAGGCACTCCCGTCTTGAAGAGGACACTCCACTGTATCGGGCCCCACTAACCTCTTCATTCAACTGTAACAAGGGCTACACACCTTACCGGGCGCTTCGCCTAGCCAGGGCCTCCTCGCCTTCATCGCTTATCGAAGCGATAAGAAGGTTTCTTTTTCTGTACCAGATAAGCCTACCAACGCTACAGGCAGCTTTAGGGATATTCTCCAAGCTATTCCTAGGGACCAGCGAGAACAGTTACGTAAGGAGAAAGCTTGTTATAGGTGTTTCCGACCAGGCCACCGTATGCAGGAGTGTCCTTTTATTACCCAGACGGTCCAAGCTGCTTTAGCCGACATGGATTGGGAAGAACCGCCGAATGCCGGCGAGGAGGACGCGCCTGATTATATCACAGGTGAGTCTCATATTTTCGCTGCTATTGAGACGGGCCAAGCCAACCAACAGCCCTCTGTAATCTCTACGGTGGGTCAGATAGATTGTAAACCCTTTGTCATTCTTATGGATACGGGTAGTACTCATAACTTTGCATCTCCTAGAATGGCAGAAGCTTTACAGATTACACCTCTTAAGTCTAAGCCACGTCCAGTCACGTTGGCCAGTGGTGCCATACGCCACACTCGGGGTCGGCGTATCAATTTGAATATTCAGTTACCAGGAGCACCAGTTGCTCTCGGGGCGGAAATAATGGATATTGGTCGATATGATCTCATTGTGGGGATGGAATTCTTGGCCGCTGCTAAAGCCAACATTGACTGTGAGAAACGAGAAGTCACTTTCAATGCGGCCAATGGAGCCGAGTTACGAGAAAGGTGTAAGGTTAACCCTATTATGTAATGCATTTCCTTACGCCAATTGCATAGGGCTCTCAGGAAGTCACAAGTTACAGGCATGATCCGACTTGCTTCACTGGAAGCCAAGCCTAAACAGGATGAGGCCCTTGATGCCTTACCTCCGGCAATAGCCGCAATTCTTCGGGAATATCATGATCTTTTTCCTGATGAAATCCAGCGGCTACCACCTTTCAGGGGTGTGGAATGTGAAATTACTTTGGAACCGGGTACGAAGCCTACCAGTAAGGCCCCGTATCGGATGAGTCTCCCAGAGTTAACTGAGCTTAAGACACAGTTACAGGAACTCCTTAAGTTAGGCTTCATCAGGCCTAGTGTGTCGCCCTTTGGAGCCCCAATACTTTTTGTTAAGAAAAAAGATGGCACCATGCGAATGTGCATTGATTACCAGCAACTAAATAAGCATACCATTAAGAATCGCTATGCTTTACCAAGGGCCGATGATCTTATGGATCAGTTGCAAGGGGCTAAATATTTCTCCAAGATTGATCTTCGCTCAGGTTATCACCAGATACGAATTAAGGAAGATGACATCCATAAGTCTGCTTTTCGCACTCGTTACGGCCATTATGAATTTACAGTGATGCCATTTGGTCTAACCAATGCTCCGGCCACCTTTATGTGCCTTATGAATGATGTCTTCCGTGAATATCTCGATGACTTCGTTGTTATCTTCTTTGATGACATCCTGATATATAGTAAGTCATTGGAAGATCATGCACGCCACCTTCGCTTGGTATTGCAAAAGCTGCGACGACATCAGTTATTTGCCAAGTTCTCTAAGTGTCATTTTGCCACCACCAAGGTGGATTACTTGGGTCATATTGTATCCGCAGATGGCATAGCTACTGACCCAGCTAAAATCGAGGCAGTTAAAGAATGGCCCATTCCAACCAACGTATCTGAGGTTCGCAGTTTCCTGGGCTTGGCCGGGTATTACCGTAAATTTGTCAAGGATTTTGCCAAGCGCTGCACCTCTTACTGATCTGACCAGGCATGACAAAGTCAGGAATTGGATGGCCCATTGGAAAGACAAGGTTCAGACTGGCTTCCAAGCCTTAAAGGATGCTCTAACCACAGCTCCTGTCCTTACAATGCCGGATCCTGAAAAGGATAAATGGGTTGCTACAATGCAAGAGGGGCGAGTAATTGCTTATGACTCCCGAAAAATGAATGATGCCGACCAACGATATCCTACGCATGATCAGGAGTTGCTTGCGGTTGTACGTGCCTTGCGTATTTGGCGGCATTATCTACTTGGAAGGCGATTTCAGTTAGACACTGATCACCAAAGCCTCCAATATATTTTTACGCAACCCCATCTCAATTTGAGACAAAGACGATGGATGGAATTCCTGGAAGAATATGATTTTGAGGTCATCTATAAACCGGGTAAGCACAATGTGGTTGCTGACGCCCTTTCCAGACATCCATTAGTCACTCGCATGCATTGTAATGCTATCTCCACGCTCTGTAGTGAGTTTGGGAAACAGATTCAACAAACCCTTCCTACGGATCCAGAATTCCAGGAAGTATGGCAGAGTCTATCTAAAGAAGCCAGAACGGATAAGGAGAGAGACACCTTCCGACACTATAAGAAGGAGGGTGAACTCCTTTATTATAAGGACAAGTTGTGTGTTCCCGAGACATCTGGAGTTCGGAAACTCATTCTCCATGATACACATAATAGTCCAATCGTAGGACATGCGGGTTTTATGAAAACGTATTTCAAAATCCGCTCCAGCTATTTCTGGCCAGGCATGAAGAAGCACATTGCCAACTACATTAAACAGTGCCAGACTTGTCAGCAAACGAAAGCGGAACAGTTGGGTATTCCGGGTGAATTGCAACCCCTCGACGTACCCAATGCCAAGTGGGAAGTTATTACCATGGATTTTATCGTGGGGCTTCCGCGTACCTTAAGGGGGTTCGATGCCTTAATGGTAGTGGTCGACAAACTTTCTAAAATGGCACATTTCTTGCCATGTCGTACCACCGGATCTTGCATTGATCTTTGCCTTGCTTTTCACTAGGGAAGTTTTCCGTTTACATGGGATGCACCGTACCATTATCTCAGATCGGGATCCCAAGTTTGTTAGTGCATTCTGGAAGGATTTCTTTAGCACTATACAGACTAAGCTTGCTATGAGCACAGCTTATCACCCTCAGACAGACGGCCAGACCGAACGTACCAATCGCATTATTGAAGATATGCTGCGTAACTATGTCTGGAACAAACAGTCTCAGTGGGCAGACTATATTTATTTGGTGGAGTTTGCCTACAACAGTACTAAACAGGAGTCTTCTAAGATGTCTCCTTTTATGATCAATTACGGCTATCAATGCCTTACACCAGACACGTGGCATAATCCAGTCTCCAAGGTGGAGGTTTTCAAAGAATTGCTTGCCGATATGCAAGGCTTAGTTGAGGAGGTTCGAGCATATTTGTTAGCTGCGAGAGCTCGGCAAAAGAGTCTAGCAGATCGCCACCGTACCCCTCGAGAGTTTCAAGTTGACGACTCCGTTTGGCTTAAGATAAAGGTGAAGCAAGCCAAGCTTAAAATTGGCAATTGTAAGAAGCTCGCACCTAGATGGGCGGGCCCGTTCCGGATAACGGAACGGATAGGGCCTCAGGCCTACCGGTTGGATCTACCCGCACATCTAAAGATCCATAAAGTCTTCCACGTAAGTCTTCTCAAGAAGCATCATCCAGATCCAGAAGAGGTACTTGACACACCAACACTTCTGGAAATGACTGAAGATCAATTGGAGATTGTTCCAGAAGCTCTACTTGATCGTGCCTATAAACAAACCCGCCGAACGCAGATTTTACAATATCTGGTCAAGTGGAAACATTTACCCACGGAGGACGCGACATGGGTCCTTAAGGCGGATTTGGATAAGACTTACCCAGACTTTATGAAGGAATGCCATGGCCGCACCATCCACGATGACATCATCTCCAATAAGCACGCTGTCATAGTGTGACAGGGGTCATACGAGTGTGACCCTCCAGGGGTCATGGAAGGGGTTGGCCATTTAGGCATCCTAGGTGGCAAACTGGACATGTGGGCATCCCTGGTAGGACGCAATCGTCTCCGGCTATGATGGGACTAAGGCCCTTCCTTACGCCGAGATGCATGCAAGCCCTAGACATGATAGGACCCTTGCATTCATATTTCATTTTCTTTGCGGGGGTGGTCCCTTCAACCACATTACTTAACTTGATTCTTAACACAAACCGACGTCTTCTGCAGGCCAGTAGCAGGTACCCTTGAGCTGCCGAGGACTAGAGGCCTTGTGTTATGGGCCACACTGTGTTTTGGATTCGATTTGTTTTATCCTTGTATTTGGAAGTGGTTTTCGTTTAAACTTGTGTTTTTGAAGTCGATTTGGGTTTAAACTATCTTAAAGGAATACTCTTAATAGGACGTCTTGTCCTATTGTTTATCGAATGTAAACCTTCGTACTTTCATAAATAAGTACTTTTGTTTTTTTTACTCCTCTCTTCACTAACTCTAATGCTGAGGACAACATTAATTTAAGGGGGGAGAATGTGACGTTCCAGGCATTTATACGGTATACGTATACATGTCGGGACACATCACTGAGATGTAAGGGGGTAATTGGCTAAGTGGAAGTCAACCACAATGGTTTTATTTAGCTATGTTAATAAACCCATTGTGGATAATTATAAAGTATTTGGCCTAATTACCCTAATTTAGTTAATTAGCACCAACAAGGGGGCGCCACCTGGCCCAAATCGATTGGCCAGGGAGGACCTTCCATTTTGGTCCTAGGAAAAGGGGTCCTGCCCCCATTCTGACTCCCAAATTCGAATTGGGAGCTAAGGAGGAGCAGCAGTTATCAGCCAAGCTTGAGTTATCATCAACCACCCGCCAGCCTAGTGTGATGGACCCATACCGAGACCATGGCTCCAGCCAGGACACGGGTTAGTGAGTAGATAGCTTGGTTTTCCTAGTTAGTCGTAGGATTAACCCTTGTTTGAGTAGGTGAATGGTTAATCTCTATTTTATGTTCGATTCAAGTTATGGATGGATGGATGGATGTATTAGCTTAGTTCTTTCCGTTCCTATGGTGTTGTATGGGCTAAAGGGGTGGGTAGAGACCTAAAGGCCATCTAGCAGTAGAGATGCTCCTAGATAGAACCCTTAAAACCTCAGACTTGCGGCTTTGTGCACAAGAGCCTACCCGGCCGTGGATGCTATGATGTGGTTCAAAGACCAAACAACGGGTATGAAGGTGAACCGGGGGTGGGGTCCCGCTTAGCGCGGCTACGGGACTCCTACAGTGTGCTAGACTTATAGCCAGTCACTGTGTGTGGGCTGGGTATGGGTCTGACACTCCCTGGGCCGGAGGGTGGGAGCCTCTATGGCCGCCCTGGGCTCGAACGGGTTGGTGAGCTGACCTTTAGATTTAGGGGAGTAGGTCGGGTACGGATGCGGGGGTCACTGAGGGGGCACGTATCCTCTAGCGCACCCAGGGATCCGTCATACCCGGGGAGGGGACGCCTCCCTGACCTGCCTCATCGGACCGGGGAGATGTAACCCGGAGTAGTCCTGAAGGGTGATTCCTTGGGATTGCGTCTCCGGAGGGCTACAAGCACGTCATAGCATGATACAGCCTATCTGCAAAGTGTGCACAGGAGGGGCGGATGGAGTGGACAACCCTAGCCATTGTCTTATGCCAGCCAACGCCATGTTATATCTCTGTCTGTTGATATCTTGAGACCCTGGCTGTCAGTTGATCCCTTGGAGTCTGAGCCCGGGGTAGTGCCTGTTATTGTGTTGTTTCATGTTGTTATGTATGGATTATCTTTGCCATATTGATGAGGATGGGCCACCCTTCGTGGTGGTATATTATTTGCATTATGATTGGATGCTAACGTATATGTATGCTTTCGCTGTCATAGGATTTCCCCATAGAGGACGTGGGGCGAATGACACCTCCGTGATCCTCGCCCGGATACTTGGCCATCCCGAGTAGTCCGAGCATGACGGAGGGCCTTGCCGTGGTGATTTAGTCGCCATGGGAGGGGAAGTCCCGTATCTATACGATGGGAGCATCGTATGGACTCTGGGAGCGTCACACTAAAGGTTGTAATTCTCCAGGCTCCCTAAACCTTGATGCTTTTACCTTTTGACAAGATAAACACCTAGCCACATACTCCTTAACCATCTTCTTCTGTCCGGGCCAAAAGAAATTCTGGCGCATCTTTCTCAAAGTTTTGTGTACCCCTGGGTGGTCCGCTAAAGGACTATCATGTGCTTCATATAACAACCTCAATCTCAACTCCTGATCATTAGGAATACACATACGGCCATTATAATACAAAACTCCTTTAGACAATGCATACCTCGGAAAATCTTGGGGGTTCTCTAATACAGATGCAAAATATGGATCATTCCACAATTTGCCAAGAATATCTGCATCCCATTGTCCCTGAAGCACACTAATAGAAGTTAAGAATGACCTTCTAGACAAAGCATCCGCAATCATATTTTCTTTGCCAGGTTGATATTCAATTTCAAAATCATACTCCTCCCTTAATTGCATCCACGTCCTTTGCCTATTATTCAAATATGGCTGTTTTGCGAAATACTTCAAATTTTGGTGGTCAGTCTTCAAAAAGAAACGACGACCCAATAAATAATGTCTCCATATCCTTAAGGCATGGATAATAGCCAACATTTCCAGATCATGCACTGGGTAATTTTGTTCAGCAGGAGATAACTTACAAGATATATAAGCACAAACTCGGCCATCCTGCAGCAAGACTCCTCCTATAGCTTTCCCAGAAGCATCAGTGACTACATGGAAAGGTACATTCATGTCTGGAATCCTTAAAATTGGTGCACTAATCAAAACATCCTTTAACTTTTGAAAACTTTCCTGACAACTATCAGTCCAATGCAAATCATTCTTCTTACCCAGCAAAGAAGTCAAAGGAGCCGCAATCTTTGCAAATTTAGGAACAAATTTGCGGTAATAACCTGCTAATCCCAAGAATGATCTTACCTCCTTCACCGTCTTTGGCGTGGGCCAATCCCTAACTGCCTCAACCTTGGAAGGATCTGGCTCCAATCCCTTCTCTGAAATAACATGCCCAAGGTATACCAATCTAGTTTGTGCAAAAGAACACTTAGATAGCTTACCATACAACCTTTCTTGCCGCAAAATAGCTAATGTCTGCTTTACATGTTCCACATGCTCCTCTAATGTCCTGGAATATACCAAAATATCATCAAAGAAAACCAATATAAACTTATCCAGGAAAGATCGGAATATCTCATTCATTAGGCGCATAAAGGTGGCGGGAGCATTTGTCAACCCAAAGGGCATTACAACAAACTCGTAATGTCCGTAGCGTGTCCTAAAGGCGTCTTATAAATATTCAGATCCTTGATCCGGATCGATGATATCCGATCGTGAGATCAATTTTTGTGAAGTACTTAGCTTGTCCCAACTGGTCAAATAGCTCATCAACCCTAGGCAATGCATATCTATTCTTCACTGTAATCTGGTTAAGCATGCGGTAATCAATACACAACCTTAATGTCCCATCTTTCTTTTTTACAAACAAAACTGGCGCCCCAAATGGAGAAACACTCGGCCGTATAAACCCTTGTTCCAATAATTCCGCTAACTGTTTCTTCAATTCGGCCATCTCTAATGCATGAAATCTATATGGTGGCCTTGACGTGGGTTCAGCTCCAGGAACAAGTTCTATCTCATGATCTACCCTTCTATGTGGAGGCAATTCTGTTAATTCTTTAGGAAACACATCAGAAAACTCATCCAACACTTTCTGGATCTCAGGGGCAATAGGTTGTTCTCAGAACTCTAGCACTCCAAGAATGAATCTAACAACAATGCACATCCCATTCTTATGCAACCATTCTTAATCTGTTTCTTAAAACTTTTCCGGGACAAAGGTGTAACCACTAATGATGAAGGCAATCCTTCCAGCACATACTTATCTCCATTAGGACTTTGACATGTAACTGTTTGCTCTCCGCAATCAATGCAAGCTTTATGTGGCCTTAACCATGACATCCCTAGAATAGCATCATACTTCCCTAGGCTCAATACTTCAAAACTAGTATGGGACTCAAGATCTCCTACTTGGAATTCAAGATTGTCTACCTTAGCATAAGAAGTCTTAATTTTGCCATCAGCCAACTCCACATATCTAGGATCCCGGCTAATCATGTTCAAATCTAGTTTCTTTGCCAGCCTTGGGGAAATAAAACAATGTGTACTACCACAATCAATAAGAAATAGAACAGGAACTCCATAAATAATACCTGGAACTCTGATGACCACAACTTGGTTATCTACATGGCCCTGATCCACTGCAGCATACATGCACATTCTTTCCACAGGAGGGTCCATGATTCGAGCAGCCCTAACTTCAACTGCAGGGTTAGCTTGTGCTATAATCCTGTTATCTCCCCTAGCTTGTCCTCTGCCACCCCTGTTATTATCCCAAAAACCTCCACGACCACCACGGTTACCTCGGCCTCCGTTTCCTCTGCCTTGGCCCCGTCCATAAGTATCACTAGAATTCGACCTGGACCACTGGTTTGTTTGCCCTCCACGTTGAGAACATGCAGACGAGGCGGTACTATCCATCCACCTTCTCGGACAATCTCGTCCATAATGACCAACTTCTCTGCACCTAAAACATCGATTCTCATTAATACACTTTTCCCTGGTTTCATCATTCAAAGGTGCATACATAGGCCGAGATCCTCGACTTTGACCGCCCTCCTGCATACTAACAGCCTGTGCAGCCATGCCACCCCTACTAGGGAATCTACCTCTACTCGTAGATCCACCAGTCTGCCATGTGGAAGGAGCTTGTCTCTTCTTAGCATTCTCCAAGGTTGCCTTCTCAGCTAGATCAGCTTCACGATTCTTAGCAATTCTGAATACCTCCTCCAAATCCTTATAGGACACACCTGACATTGTGCTCTTAATATCAACCTGCAAACCCTTCACAAATCGAGCACAAAGCTTCTCCTTATCCTCAAAGGACAATGATACTGCAACCTTCTGAACTTTTTCTGAACTTTTCGTTATATTCAGCCACCGTCCCTTTCTGTGTCAAGTCCAAGAACTCATTCATCTTGTCTACTTTGTATCCAGGAGGCATAAAATGTCCTTCAAAAGCGGTCTTAAACTCTTGCCAAGTTGCCTGCCCTGCAGCCTTATTTATGTCCCGCAAATAATTCTCCCACCATACTCTAGCAAATCCACCCAACATTGCCTGAGCCAATACAGCTTTAACAGAGTCTTCAGCATTGATGAGTTTAAAATAAAACTCAACCCCACGAAGCCATGAGTCTGCATCATCCCCTGTAACATTTTCTCCAGTAAATACTTCCCTCTTAGTGTCTTTCAGCACCTTCTCCACTGCCTTGTCAGCTGCTGTCTTTTGTTGCGAGGCACTCTGCTGCAACACTTGCTGGATAGCCTGCAAGATATCGGCTACATCAGGGGTTCCACTAGGCCCAGCTCCACCAGCCTGTCCAGCTCCTCCTGGGGATCCTCCTGGGGAACTCATCTCTACAAGAATCTGAAACCATAGCAAATATCATCAATAATAAAAAATCTCATAATCCATTAACCAGAACTTTGCTCTGATACCAACTGTGACGGGCCTGGCCAGTTATCCTCTCGGTAACTGGAGATCCCATCGATCTCTACCGTAGGAACTCAAGAATTGATACATGCATATCTAGGTAAAGAATTTAATCTTTATGCTCTAAGGTCCCAAATAAATTTATTCTTGCCATTACTCAGCAAAACTTCACACAACTCCCAAAGCTTTAAAATAATATTAACTTCAATCCCATGTATAATAACAATGATAGTCCAATTAATTGAACAACAATCCACACGCATCTACCCTCGCTTTTCCGAAGCTTGGCTACTCTCTGGAGCATCTTGCACCTCTGCTTACACCATTAACCACGGGGTTAGTCACACGGACTAAGTGGGGATCGGGGATCTAGGTCATATCTAGCATTAATAATCATAAAGCATTAACTTAAGACAACAACGTAGCCTTACCGTATCCTTGCCCCTGCAGTCCAAGTAATTAATCCAACAAGCACAATACATAATTATGCCAAACATAGCCATTGCAACTTGATTCCAACATTAAAAAAAACACATATACAAAAGCCAAGCAACCAAAGCATCAACATTGCAACCAATATTCCTCTGGGTCTGAGCAAGGTCAACTCGGCTGATCAGGCCAGTGACATAGAGGCGGGGTAACCACGTGTGTACACACCCATCCACGCTGCGTCCAGCATTGGAGGACCACTTAACTGTGCATGACGTTGTACCTCACGGTACCAACGCCCGATGTTCAAATAATAACATTACATAGCACTGTGCAATAACCGCGAGTCTAGACCATCGCACCTAGACTCCGGCCCCAGAGGTATATATCAAAGGATTATATTCATGCATAATCACATTATTCTAAATTCCACATAGCATCAATTAGGCACGTTTCCATAGCAAGCTTACATGAAAAATATTAAAAGAATTCCATAGTTAACACTTCACGCAATGCAGAAAATCCAATTATGAGCTCATATAAACATTATTATGACTATAATGCAACATGCCCCTATAAGTACTAGACTTAAAGTTAGATACAAGCAACCATGTTTAATCTCAGTAATATTTCCCTAAGTTAAATCCCTTATTGCAATTTATCACCTATGGCTAAATGACGTTTTCTTCCACGATCCAACTTATGATAACTTCTGCAATTTATAGCCCCTATAACTCATTTCCCTTCCTTATTCTTGTTAAATTAAGTGTTAACCCTTTAATATCTTAGTTTTTAACGAACCTTACTAAGTATTCCCTTACTAACTAAAAAAAACTATCTGTTAACATTTTTACCTACTTTTTAGCCTAACGTGCAGAACGCGACCCCGGCCTGCAGCTGCCGGATTTGGCCTCCAGGCCATCAAATCATCATGCAGAGCTCACAAGGCTTCCCGATCCTGCTGGTAAGGGAGGTTTCTGGCCATTCCGGCCAGTTTATGGTGCAAATTTGGTGGTTACAGGCCAGCTCCGGGCCACCGAGATCATGTTTTTTCACAGCCAGATCTTACTCTAATCCTCCTAATTCTGTATCCTTTCTCCATTTCGGCCTCCCTAAGGCCCAAATCGGCCCATTCCAGAGCGATTCACATGCTTTTGCAGCATGCCAAATCGGCAAGATCATGCCGACGCTGCCCTGCTGCATGCAAGGAAATACTGTTGTCCTTGCTTGTTCTTGCTTCATCAATTGAGATTTCAATCCATTCTTCCAAATTCTAACCAATCTAAATCATTCCAGCTTCTTCTATCATAGATTACAATCACACCTCTTACTATTACCATGATGAAAATTTCAGAAAAAATATTCAGTTCGTTGCCAGCCATGCGAACCCAATTATTTCATTATTAAACACACACTATTCATGCCGTGCGTTCATGTTAACAACCATGCTCATACAATCCAATTCTGTTCCCAGGCTAGATACATAACCACAAATTTAAACAAGCACATAAATGCTACACTAGAAAACCCCAGGTGTAAGTCTTGATCCCCACCTGGAATCCCGCTTGCTCCCCTCTGCACTCCAACACGCTCCCAAGTATTGCTCACACCCTGCTCCTTCAGCAATTCGACTGCAATCTATCGCCTTCCCAATGCTTCACGCTGTACTTGTATTTATTATTAATCACTAGTATATTTATCCGTATAATCTCTACATATACGATATATATACTCTGCATGCATAATATTCCAATTATTATTCCTTTGCATCCTTTAATAAAATAATTCCACAATGTACCTCAAAATCCTAGGTCCGTTACACCATGTTCATCCTCTTTCCACATTCTAACTCCTGGAGAATCTGCTGGAAGCCACTCTTTATGTGTAGGACGCATTTTGTATTGCATAACAGGCCAATCTCCTGCCATCTTAAATTTGAAGAGCAATGGTTCAGTATGCCCAACCAGGCGTTGGCCCTTATCAGGGATGAATCCCTTCACAAAAGCCTTCCAATTTGGAACTTCACCAATAAAGTATGGAATTGGAGATTTTGCATTGCACTTGCTGAACAAGTAAAGTAGCTCTGGTAGTGTCAAAGCATCCGATGAACTCATCAAGGTGGAAAAATTTCCAAATAAAGCATCAATATCATCATGGGTGTGGCCGACCATCATAAAGCCCACTTGGATCTCATCAAAGACCTTAAGCCAAGTCAAATAAGATAAGTATGAAAAGACATACCTATTTTTGTTTTGCCCTGATGCATTATCAAGTTGCAAATAGAGATTTGGGGGGAGAGGGTTGAACACCTCAGGATTCGTTGTAGTTGAAGCATTTGGCAATACTTCTGCCATAGAAGCAAGTTTGTTCTTCAAAGGATTGGTATCCTTGACTGCTTGCATCCATTTGCAATCTGCAGACTTACTTCCACATAAGTCACCTATCTTGTCCTCTTGTACCAATTCCAAGTTATGCAATATCCTAGAAAGTGAACCAATGTGGAAGTTTGAATCATCTTTCCATAAATCAAGTGAGAAATGACCATAGGCACGACCACCATGCCCATGAGTCAGAGCTTTTGTCAAACTGCTCTTCAAGCGATCACCTCTCCATATAGATTTTGCTAGATGATGACTTCTAGGCACTAAAGTCTTAACCTGATCCATCTTATCATGTATTATACATAGATGATTTTACGGAGACCATTTGTGACAATGCTCTCCAATGCCAATATTGACTTCTGCAAGAACGTTGCTCTAGCATATGAGCCCGACGTTGAATTGCAAGATTTCGTCTCTCTCTTGTATCTTTTGTTTTTTCCAGCTTTTGCTTAATTACCACGCAGATGTTGCATTTAGAGAAGGCTGTATTTTTTGCAATGCTAACATCTGGAAATTCCCTTTTCCATATACTATAAAAAGAGTTCAAGGCTACAGTTGTTCCTATAAGCTCTTCAACGACTGCACCAACTTCTTTATGTATAAGCTTCTTATTAAGAATGGAAGGAAGCTTGCATACGTTTTCTCTTACATCATCTCTACCTCTTTTGCTCCTATGGGGAATACTTTCAGCATTCTCCTGAATGAATCTGTCTAGCACACATTCGGTGGCCAATGTAGTGGATCTAGGCTTCTTAGAGCCAGTATTACCATGTTCAGCTACATTTCCACCTGCTTCATATCTCTTCCTCCAATTGTAAAATGTTGTCTGACTGATACCTAAAGCCATGCGCCACCCAGCCAGACAGAATTCCATCCCCTTGAGCACTATCCTGTCCTCTCCTTCTCCTGTGTAAGTCACACCAAGCACGTAAAAAAAAAAAAGGTAACTCTTGCATTGTATGGTTGGGATAAAAATTCTTTTCTTAATTCACGTACTTGATGCTTGGTAAGTTTCTTGTTGCAAGTATTTTTGCAGCAGCTTGACTTCATGAACTTATTGATTGAAGTTGTGGAGCATAGCCTTTCCTCTTTGCTTTTTCCCTTGGGCTCTCTTGGAATCCTATGTGTGTAAGTATACTTCCTCTTTCGTTTGAATTGAGCCTGAATGTTGTCCTCAAATGATTCTAGCTCTATATCCTCATTTTCTTTAGCTTCTCGAGCTTGCAGATGTTGTTGAGAGACGGGTCCTTCCATCCAAAGAAACATCACATCGCTATTTTCCCATAGAACAAGTGCATTCTCACTTGGCCTTTCTGCACAAGCATGACATCTCAGATCCTCTTTCATTAGTTCAGGAAGCACCTTTCCAACACAAAGGCCAACCTTTGTGTCTCCTAAGAATTCATCATCAACAGCATCCTGTGGATCACTGAATAGAATTATAGCTTCTGCATATTTAGTTCTAGTACAAGAATGGAGAATGTGGCAATTGCATTTCCAAGAGTTCTGTTCTTGAGTAACTAGGTGGTGGCTCATCATCATCGATGGTATTCTGCGAGAGCAAAACCGAGTAGCTAAATCCATCGATGGATCAATCTCTTCATCCGCATCCGATCACGCCTCCCACATTCTATGTATGAGTTGTGTGAGGTAGGTATCCCCCATGTCCGATCTTGGTGTCTCATCATGGGCCGCATCAATGCCATGAAAACGTTATATCGCTTCGAGGCCATTCGATGAATGTGCCCACGACCTACCGCAATATTATCCGCACCCGCACATGCAATCGGAAGCACGTGAGTTGGCACCACGGCCTCGGTAACTTGCACAACTACGCTCGCGGCATCCACATCCTTCCCATGGATGCTACTTCTATTCACCAATGACCTCGCCAACAACAACATTGTCATTTGATAAGTTCACCAAGTTCTCCGTGTTGCTTATTGGTCGATATGAAGGAGAACCGGGTGTTGACAATGTAGAGGAACTACTAGGCGGGGTTGGGGGTTTCGAAGATCGGATGATGATACTGGTGAAGCATCCGGACAGATTCTCACGCCATTTCTAGGCCATTCGATAAATGTGCCTACGGCCAAAGAACATTATCCGCTACCTTTGCACATGGAACAGAAGCACATGGGATGGAATTATGGCTTCGGTGACCTCCACGATGACATTCCTAAAGTCAATGTTCTTTCCATGTAGGTGCCCTCTATGCGGTTCATGCCCCCGGCAACAACCATGTCACGCGGAGGAAGTTACGCAAGGTCCTTTTCCCCGCAAGCATACAATGACACACACATTGTTAGAAACCCCGCGGAAATGACCGTAAAATATTGACAAAGCAGGGCAAATGGGCGAGTGCGCCATTTGTTCAAATAGCGCGCCATTTGCCTCGAAAATAGCCTTGGCCAGCGCCATTTGCCTTAATGGCGGTTGCGCTTATTTGAGGCAAATGGCGCTACGCGCTTATTTTTGAGGCTTAATGGCGCACCGGCCATTTGGCTTCCATAGGAAACAAAAACAGAAAACTTATGAAAGCATTACACATTACAGATTACTACAGATTACTACATATAACTACAGGCTACTACAGATTACTAAAGATTACAGATTACACATTAGTAGAGATTACTGCAGAGCACAAGATTATTACAGATTACTCTGATTACTACGGATCACGATTATTTCGGATTGTTACAGGTTACTACTGATTACATTAGAGTAGAAACATTATTACGCACTTATAAGAGAAATTGGCGGCGGTTAAACTAAAACATAATAGTCACTAACCTTGGGGTCATTGTAGATCGAGAATCTGCCATTGAAAGAAGGGAAGAGCCTTGAATCAAGTAAGCGCCTTCAAAATAGAGGAAGCGCCTGCTATCAAATGAAGAAGCGCCTGCTATGAAATGAAGAAGCGCCCTGCTAACCAAGTGAAGCGCTCAAGAACCAACTAAAGCGCCAAGAATCAAGGTAGCGCCCAAAGAAGCGCCAACAACAAAGAAACACGCTCAAATAACTCTCCGAGGAACCAATGCCTAAGGCGGAATAGGCGTCGACGAAAGCCGCTTTGGCGCCAAGTCCTCTCGGCGCAAGTACCGCTAATGTTGAAGCGATGAGGGGAGCGTAAAATCGCGAACCCGAATAATCTGAGGATTTAAAAACGCCTTACGTTTTACCATATTTGTACCCGCAGATTTTATAAACGGCTTTGAGACAGGGACTGGCACAATATATGCGAAAAGTGGCGGGGAATTTAAATTTTAAAATTCAACTGGCGGACGGGCGGGGAATTCAAATTTTAGAATTCAATTGGCAGACGGGCGGGAAATTCAAATTCAAATTTTAAAATTCAAGTGACGGACGGACGGACGCCGGGCGGACGCTGACGGATGCAAAGAAATTCAAGTGGCAGGCGGACGGGCTGGCGGGCCAAATCCTTGCACGCCATTAATTTCGACGGGTTTATTTTCGACGAGTGTAAATTTATATAGGGTCTTTTTTCATGGGCACTTTGGTCTTTTTGGGATAGTTGAAAAGTAAAACACCATGGAAGAAGACATCTCAAATAGCATTTCAATTTGCCTAGGCCTCAGCAGCCATAAAACCATGGAATTATATTAGAGGAAAACCTTTACTTTATTCAAGTTGTTGCCGAAACTTTTTTTTTTTTTGAGATTCCACGTCTTCTGTTTCATATCGCATATTGTTAGTGTTTGTAGGCCACGTATCTAATAAAGATCCTGTCCATGAATACAAGCAAGCAAATAAAGAATACTACTGTTAGTCATGAAGGTTACAATATAAGTAAACAAAGTATGAGAGGTCCTACTTACATGGGCTCATATACATGACATGCCATCGTTGTTCACCCAGTTATACACTTTACATAGTCAAAGTGAAACCATGGTGATGCTAGGTCTCCAGAGGGGCACATTCGGTTCAGTAGATTAACTCTGAAACATGCTCCAATAGTGGGCGTATTGAAGACATAACTTCTTTGATTCTGAACAACATGTAATTAGTGTGGAAACTTTAAGCCAAATATGAGCTAAGCAACATGATGTTAGGCCTATATCTAAGAAAAAATGTCGTTATGAATTCTTCCAACCATATGGATAACTAAAGAAAATAGTAGTCTATTATAACGCAAAATTGAAGCCTCAAAGGCTCACCTTATTTGGTTCTAAGTGCAATAGAAGAACATGTACATATTTTGGAGTCATTTTATCTGTATCTTCAACGGCTACTTTCATCATTAGGTTTTTACATATTCCTTCTATGGCCACATTATTTTGCAATTGTCTGGGTCCTGTGTGCGTAAATGAAGTTGGAGGGTTGTCAACTTCATTCTTCAGGTTTTTTATTTCCATTCAAGAAAGCGCTCACCTAATTGGAGGGCTACCTTAATAGGTAGGAAGGAAGGAAGGACAATGAAAAAGAAAAAACAAAAAGGGTTAGCTTCAAGGATTTGATTTAGGCTATAGGGAGGAAAAAAATGGAAAAGAGAAGATTTGCAAAATGCAAAAAGTTTGCAGTGCAAAAAAATTGCTCACTGGAGACGGCTAGTCGGCGCCGACTGGCCTCAGAGAGAGTCCTCGATGTTTCAAATTCCTTGGTCGGTTGCGACTGCATTTCTTGGTCGGCGTCGGCTGGCATAGTTTGCCTGTCATTGATCATAGTTCCTCTCGACCAGTCCTTTGCAGTGCTTTTATGGAAAAAAATCCTCCCTTTTTCCTTTTTATCAGAATGATGGGTCGGCGCCGACTGGGTGTTTGCTATTTAGCATTCTTAAGAGGCCCTCTGATCTAGTTTCTCATTCTGCCTTTTGATAATTTTTTATCAAGCTTCTAGCCGACTGGGTGTTTGCTATTTAGCATTCTTAAGAGGCCCTCTGATCTAGTTTCTCATTCTGCCTTTTGATAATTTTTTATCAAGCTTCTAGCTTCTGCATTTTGATAAATTTTTAACAAGATACCGAATGAGCATTCCGAAATGGTGAAAATGCTCTTTATCTGCACTTGATAATTGCTTTTTGATTTGATAGTATGCAGTTTTGTTGCACATACATGTAATGATTCTGCTACTGGTGCTTGTTACTTCCAGATATTTTACTTGCCATTCCGAACTCAATAGAAAAGACACAAGACTGAAAGAAACAGAACAAATGGAGGAACAGAAACACAAGGTCGAAATAGAGGACGACTAGTCGGCGCCGACTGGAGGTCGAGGTTTGATGCAGTTGCATTTTTAAGTTTTTATCAATACGTTTTGAGGGTAAAAACTTGCATTTGTTAGGGTCGATTTTGCATTTTTTGAGTACTGTCAATTTGAAGAACGGAAACAGATTAAAGTTATAAGATTAAACTTGTGTTTTTGACAGTTGCCCCAACCCAGCTGATGTAGAATAAGCTCGATAGACCACATTCATAGACACTTCTTGATTTTGCCCACATTCGTAGACACATTTTGGTTCTGTTCTAGACGCAGATGCTTAACCTGTGATTTTACCCAAGCCCATGCTTTGATCCGCCCCAGAAATGCCCGAGTTTGTGCTTAATGTGAAGTCCAAATTTGTAAGCACAGACCATAGCCATAGCTCGTCACATTCAAATCAGAGCTGCCAAAGGCAAAGATTCCGGCGAGCTGTTTATCCCATCTACTGGCTATGCTGCCATTATAAATATTTCTCCAGCAGGTTATGCACTGAAGGACTTGCTTTAGACATCAGAAAATTGAAGATTGGAGGAAGGATGTGAAGGCTGTGAAAGAGCAGGAATCACATATACAGCTGCTACTAAGGCAAATGAAGCTAAGACTTATTTCATGTATTGAGTTGATTTCTCTACTAAGACCCATTGGATGTATTGATGTATTGAGTTGCAGCACTTTCTTTATCTCTAAAATCAGGTACAATGCTTTTGCATCACTTCATTTATCTCTAAAATCAGGTACAGTGCCCTATGGCAACAATCATTTTGATGACGACATGGTGCAGAAACATGATGACCTGGTCATGCATAGAGAGTGCATTTGATGAGAGTGTGGAGTTTCACAAGGCATGTCTTGCAATGTTTTTATTTGCAAATTGCTATGAGCGCTAACTTCTTCATGATGGTTTGCATTTTGATGAGAACTAGCTGCTTGATCAAAGGAAGAAACTGGCCATGATCCATTGACCACATTTTGATTCTATTCAGACACATACTTTCATATTTGGTTCCAATAAATAGGCCCAGGCTCTAATAAATAAGCCAAGACTTTTTAGCATTATGATTTTGCACAGCTTTGGCCATGTATATATGGGTACATTATGTAGTTCTGGCTTAAGTAGCTTAGAATGATATGCTGCTAGTAATTTCTTAGAGTGGGTATCTAAGATAAACATGTTACAGTGGAGGAAATAGATATGGCATTAAAAGTATAGACAAACTCTTATCTCCTACTATTCTTCTAACTTTGTCTTGTACTATGTATCAGTTCTATTGCTTTGTCTTTATTTTGAGATCATTGAGGAGGTTAGAATACCAAGGTATGTTCGTAACATATATAAGAACTATGGTTTCAAACTAGTTTTGAGCTATGCATGAATGCTAATTTAGCATGATGCTTTTCGGCAGATTGGTGGCATGGTAGAGAAGGAGCCCAGGAGGCGTTCAAAAAACAATACGAATGATGACAGTGGTGGTATGGAAGATCAAGGTATTGAGAAAACCATGGATTTTGATGAAGCTAATGAGGTGTAGCCATATGATAAAGAAGCTTAGAAGGTTCGCAAACAACCTTTTTTACTGCTGGATACTCTATATGATCTTCAATGCCAATGAAACTATGAAGACCCCTGATACCATGCATTTGCCTTCTTAAAACTTTATTAAATTATTTTTTCTGCTCGTGTTTAATTTATATGCTTGTAAACGCTAGTGTTTTTCAAACATGTACATGATTTTCAGATGAAGAAAACATTATCATAGTCAGGTAAGTATATATAAAAAGCACCAGAAATAACTTCAACCTAAACCTAGGTAAGTATGCAACAAAAGCTCTAAGACATCTCATGCACAAAGAATATACTTGAAAAAAGTAGACTATATAAATTTATATTCTTTTTTTTTTTTTTTTTTTTTTTTTGAGGGTAAGAGTATGATATATTAGATAAGATAGGAAATAGTATACAGACTAAAAAATTTAAGCAAGGGCTAGCCTAGGCAAGCCATCATCCGTAACGTCATCAACTAACCAATGACACTTAAAAAACATGTAGAATCCTTGAATTCTACCAAGCCTATCCAGATCTTTGTTGTAGTTTCCTCCAAACTTTCTATGATGAGCTAAAGCCATAAGTGCCACTTCCATGTTGAAAATATTCTTCATCTTATCCAAAGAAAAGCGTTGCCCACCAAGCGCGACTCCACATCTATGTTTCCAAATTGCCCACAGAACTATGTTAACCAGCGAGGCTGAGACTATATCACCATCTGTATCTTGTATAATCCCTGGCCATAAACACTGTTGAACACTGATACCTATGAGTGTGCACACCCACATCCAAAACTCCCTGACCTTGGGGCAGAATAATAAATGAGAAAGAGTTTCTGTAGTACTGCATCCCAGTGGGCAGTTGTCATTACGAAGTATCCCATTATGGTGGAGTCTTTCCATAGTGCTAAGACCCCCCTGAAGTGCTAACCATCTAAAGAATTGCAGTCTTTTTGAACAAAGAGTTGTCCATGAGTTGTTCAGTAGTTGCGAAGCTTGAGAAACATCCATAGCCAACCTGCCAGCAGCTTTTTGGGGGGAGCCTGGGCAGAGAAGGCGGTAAAGAGTACTAACAATGTACTTCTCCTGCCCTTGACAGGCCCATCGATCATTAGGACCATCCTTTCCTGAGAGGGCATCCAAGGTAGCACGTAACTCATAGAATATCTTCTTGTCCCCCTCCCCAGCACCATGGACCTTTCCTTTAAAGCGAGTCCAGGAAAGCCACCGCATTCGCACACCATCCCATAAATGCCCAACTTTAGTGACTTCTGATTGTCTCCATTTAATGAAAATGCGAGGGTGAGTGAGCGCCAGAGGCAAGTTGTTTTTGGACCATATCTGTATGTTCCAGAAGATGCTGCTCACCTTGACCTCCGAGGTGCATCTGCGGAGAAAATAGACTTTGAACGACTATCCAGGCCTCCAGAAGCTTTCTCATTATTGGGGATGTGCCTGGGGCAATTTTGAAGCTATAAAAGAAGGAACCAATTTCTTGACGGGGTAAAGACGGCTTACCTTTAAGCGTGCATTTCTGAAGCCAATATTTGACAAAGTGCAATGCCGGGGAGGTAATACCATGCAATGCCCTCCATACAAGTTTTCCAAAGCAAGTACTTGAGCTTGAATTGTCGGATCCTTACATCCCAATCCACCGCCTCCCCGTCAATACATATTTCGGACCAAGCCACTTTGTGCATTCCACCCCCCATATGAATTTCCCCCGATAATGGCTTGGATTTGATTATAAACACTTTTTGGGCCACAATAGCAGAGGAGTAGTAGACATGAGACGCAGCCAAGACAGCCTTAGCAATAGCAATCTTGCCAGCAATAGAGAGACCTTTGGATGACCATAGTTGTATCTTTTTTCTCAAGCTATCAAGGATATGAGTCCAAATCCCTTTCAAGTTATCAGATACGACCAAGGGTAATCCTAACAATTTAGTGGCTTCGTTTTTAAGAACTTGGAAACCAAGGCTACTGACTCTTGGATCAATATCCTCATCAAATGGCCATAGAACCACACACTTTGCCTCATTCAGGTGTATCCCTGATACTATTCCAAATGCCCGTAAAACCTCACGAAAAGCAACAAAACTAGAGTCGTCATACCTGAGGAAGGTGAAAGTATCATCTGCGTATTGCATGATTGTAAGCTTGTCGCAGGAGTCCGGTAGCTGCAGACCTGAGAGAGTGCCCTCAGATACTTTGAACCCTATCATTTTGGTGAGTAAATTGGCTATGATTAGAAACAGATAAGGGGCCAGAGGGCAGCCTTGTCTAATTCCCTTTCGAAGTTGAAAGAGCCCTGAAGGTTGCCCATTGATAAGCGTTGATGCAGAAGCAAGTTTATTCAGACCTAAGGTTAGCTCAACAAATGAGGCATCGAATCCCATGTGCATCATAATATCCTCAAGTCCCTTCCACCGAAGAGTATCGTAAGCTTTACGAAAATCCATTTTAACAAAAACACAGTTCTGCTTAGAGAGCTTACACCAATGTAGACCTTCTCTAGCTGCAACAAAGTTATCCAAAATATGTCTACCTGGTAGGAAAGCTGTTTGTTCACCGCCAATAACTTTGTTGAGGATAGGCTTTAGACGGTTGGCAATTATCTTCATTATAACTTTGTAGAGCGTATTCGTCAGTGCAATGGGCCTCCATTCATTTAACCTTTGAGGTCTGGCAACCTTTGGGATCAAGGAGATGAAACCCGGTGGAAAGATTTTGGATGTAAATATCGGGCCTCCCAAGCCCCCTTCACTGCTTTAATAAAGGAGGGGCCGAGTACGTCCCAAAATTCCACAAAAAACTCCGGAGGGAAGCCATCAGGGCCAGGGGACTTACCTGAAGCAAGAGAGGAGAGTGTCTTGAAGGTTTCATCGTCCCCCAAATCATGCATTAGGCACCTGTTGTCGGTTTGGGAGATTTTGGTCCCCCATTGTACCTTTGCTAGCCAACTTTGAATCGTGACGTTATAAGTATCGGGAAGAGGATCCTCCTTGAACATATTGTGAAAAGCACCTTTCACGTATGCAGAAATACCCTCTGGTGTGACAATCTTGTTCTCCTGCTCATCTATAATGGATGTGATGCTATTCTCGGCCAACCTGGCCCCAGCCAGTCTAAAGAAGTGTTTGGAGTTCTCATGATCCACCTCGGTATACCACTTGGTTTTAGACCTGACCGCTGCCCCCCTCGCCTCCTCCTCTTCAATAGCCTTAGCTCTGCCTTCAAGCTCATTTTCTAGAGACTGAAGGGCCACATCGTAGGGGTCTCTTATGAGATCTTGCTTGGTGATGCGGAGTTGATCATAGAGAGTATTTTTTGCCCTTCTGAATTCCATGGCCCTATCCCGACCCCATTGTTTAATCCAGACCTTAATCGCACCCATCAACTGAATCCAAGCCTTCATACTTGGCAACCCATTCTCCTGATGATATGTGCCAAGAAAGGCTCGAAAAGAATCACAGAAAGCTACTTTCCCAAGTAGTGAAGTATTGAACTTGAAGGGAGTGTTCCCAGTTCTGCGGGTCGATGGGGCATCCTCAAAGGTTAGTTTTTGAGGAACATGATCAGACTGGGTAAAGGACAAATCCCCTTCCACAAAGCATCTATCAAGGAACGGTGCTGACTTATTGGCAAGATAGAAGCGATCCAGCAAACAATAGACTCGGTCATGCCCCTTTAGCTTATTGGACCAGGAGAATGATGTGTTTGAAGGTGGGATCAGAGAAAATCCCACATTGTCAAGTAATGAGGTCCAAGAAGCATTCTCATCCTTAGATAAATTCCTATGTAGTCCAATCTTTTGATCCCATATATCAGTCATGTTCAAGTCCCCTCCCATTAGCCAGTTCTCTACTTCTTGGTGAGTGATCCACGTCTCAATTTCTCTCCACATAATGGCCCTTTTCACGCAGGTATATTGGAAGCATAGATGTTGAGAAGGCCCCACTTACAACCCTGTGTTTCAAAGATCACAGCCAACCACCTCCCGTTTGGGCTTTTAAACTGAAGTTTGACATTTTGCCCTTTCCATAGTAATGCAGCACCACCCTTCGTACCCAAGGCCGGGCAGGTAACTGAGTCATATTGTCCCCCAACCCAAGTACCTAGAGATCTCGCCTCAAAGTCCGGGAGCCTATGCTCTTGAATGAGGATAATATCTGCCGACATTGATCGTACTGCTGCAAGTACTCTAGCACGCTTTAGTGCACCTTTAATTCCCCGTAGGTTCCAGGATATTACTTTCATGATGAAAACCAAGTATCCAATTCTAAGGGCTCCCACGGTACTTGAATACTAGGGTATGTCGCATTTGAATTAGGCCACACCCCTATAGCATATAACCATAACTTATAGAAAGTGATGCACCATTGGATTTTGTATTGTCCGGCCCAAAAGATGGGAGAGCAATAAATTATAGCTACTACCATATCCAAATGACTAGATATTTGACTATACCTTCCAAATTCTATCATTTTCTTAACCATTTGCTTTCCTGTAATCCCACAAATGGCCACATGTATAGCGTGTTGCCCTATCCTAAGATTTTGAAGTTGGAGGATTTTTTGCAAGAGGTTGCAACCATTGAGTGTTGTTATTTTAGAGTGCCCAATCCCAAAGCACCCATATAATGATGTTGTTGGAATCCCAAAGTACCCACATAAAGATATTGCCAACAATGTTGAAATCAAGCCACGTGCATTGGGAAAAAGGTATGTAATTTCCTTATACATTTTGCATATATAATTTAGAATGCTATCCTATGGACAGCAATAGTAGGAGTATTAGGACTTGGGGCAATCCTGCCAAGTCTATTAAAACAGCTGGGCAATCCTGCATATCATGCATATATGGAAGTAATTGCCAAAATTCATGTGAACAAACCAACTGCACCATTGTAGAACAAAACTTATAATCTGTTTGCCAATCCCGTTCCCTTTGCCATGCTAAACGTGGAGCTAACCCATTCCACAGTAGGGAGATAACAGAAAAGTAACTAACCTCCATCTTCTTATGAAATTTCCTTATCGTGTGAAATACTTCCATCTTCCGAGGATGTAATGCAAAATCCATTTAGAGATTAAAGACAACTAACCGTTGATTCCGCAAAAGCTTTTGTCCAGACATGCGAGCTTCGGAGCTGCCACCATCATCCGTATGAGTCTCAGCCACCAATAGCTTTCCTTTTTTCTTCTTTCTGCCAGCCGGAGTAAAGGGCTGAGCTTGCTCCATGCTATCAGGGCATTCCCCTTGAGCATTCACACCGATCATACATATATCTTGCTGAATTACTTCAGCCTCCAATGGAGGTGGCAAATGAGGCCTAAGAGCTGCCACAGTTGGAGGAGGCAAATGAGGCCTAAGAGCTGCCACAGTTGGATTTTCAGCAGGTAGATCCGGAGGCCTAAGAGCTGCCACATTTGGAGGTGGCAAATGAGGCCTGAGAGGTGCCACAGTTGGATTTTCAGCAGGTAGATCCGGAGTAAATGGCTGAACTTGCTCCATGCTATCAAAGCTTTGAGCATTCGCACCAATCATGTAAAAATCTTGTTGAATTACTTCAGCCTCCAATGGAGGTGGCGAAGGAGGCCTAGGAGCTGCCATAATTAGTTTTTCAGCAGGTAGAATTTGAATGGCTCCATTAAAGGATAGACCGACATGCACTTCCTGATTTTCCAATTCCTAAAGAGCATCCGGGGAGAGAGACATCGGATCACTCCCTGGATATGGTGATGGAGATATGAGGCCTGCTTGCTCAAGTGGCCTGTTAGCTTCCTCAAATTGTACCATTATCACAGCCTCCGAAGACGGTAATGGAGGCGGGTGACCTTTCTGCGCAGATACAACAGTAGGCAGTAAAGAGGTCTCTCCTTTCGTGGACAAATCAGCCCTCGTGGCAGCCAATATGGTTGGCAAAGCACCCACTTCTTTAGCATTGCTGCCTTCCTCTAGAGCAGCCCCAACAGAGGGCATAAAGGCTAGACTCCCAGAGGTCTTATGGGCTGGAGTGTAGATGGGTGAGGTGGTATGAGCAAGAGTGTTAGGGGCAGATGTCGTAAGAGCTGGAAGAGGGCTGATATGAGATGGCATAAGAGAAGCACAGTTACTGAAGGTCTCCATGTCATTTTCCAGCATGCCATGAGTTGTAGTTGCCAGCATATCATGGGCTGGAGTGGTAGAGGTTACATGAGCTGGAAGAAAGTCTACGTGTACTGGAGTAGAACAATCAGCTGTGTCTATTTTGGTATCCCGCTCAGCACTTTGACTGGTCAACATTGAGCAAGAGGGTAGCTTGGGGTCGTGTGTGTTGGAGGCCACATCTTCCCTTTGACTAGTCAATGGAGCAAGGACAGATTTCAAATCTGCTTGAGTGGCCAGAGGTGAGATCTTTGACTGATCATAGCTCCTTGACTGGTCAAGATCTTCAACCATGGGATCCTGAAGAGAGATATCAGGATGCCAATCACCATACACATTTTCCACATGCTGGATTATGGGGGTAACAAAACCGTTGATTTGGACATGGGGAGATGGCACAGAACATTCCCCTCTGGAACATTCTCCTTTGTCGTTAAGGGAACAAACAGGGACTGACAAGGCAATTGGTGGAACTTTAGTGACAGCTCCAATCATTTGCCTTTGCATAGAAGCTTGGAATCCAGATGCATGGGGTGCATGGGAATCACGGGTGTGATTTAACCCTTTTGTCTCCATTCCAACAAAAGTACCTGTAAAACAGTTAGGACCAGAATGCAATCTAGCTCCACAACTCGAACATGGAATGGGCAGCCCAGTAGCAGCAACTTGAAAACTGATATCTTCGTTAAAGAAGCCAGAGAATTGAATAAACTTGGGGATGGGCTTCATAAGGTCAACTGAAATACAAATCTTGGGAGCCTCATCCAGTCTGCTGTCCAAACAAACATATTCTCCCAGCCTGGATGCAATCAGCCTAAAGGATGGTTCATTCCAATATTCAGGACTTAGATCAGAGAGGGAGATCCAAATTGGATAAAAAAGAGCGTCAGGCTTGAATGCCCGGAACTCCGCCCGATATATTCTACATATAAGAACATGTATATATTGTATATGTATTACACCATGAAAAATTGTAAGTAATACATTAGTGTTAGTGGAAAAATGAACAATATGTTAATGTTAGTGGAAAAAAGACCAAGATGCCCAAGCAAAAAGACCCTAAGAAAAAAATTTCCCATTTTCGACGGGTTCATTTTCTCTTTTCATTTCATTTCTCTCATTTCATTTCATCCGCCTTCTCTTCCGTCAGCGCCTTCTCCTCCGCCAGCGCCCAGCGCCTTCCGCCTTCTCTCTCTAGCGCCTAGCGCCTTAGCTTTCTCTCTCTAGCGCCTTTGTGTTTCTCTCTCTAGCGCCTTCGAGTAGCGCCTGTTGATCCGGGAGCTCCAGCAAAAAGGTGGAGTAGAATTTCTACGGTGCGTGTACGATCCCTGTATGGTCGCAAATACGATGGCCTCGGGTTCAGGTTAGTTCGCACTGTTTTTTTGCTTTTTTCCGGGTCATGGGTATATAAATAGCGCGACCGCGCTATTTCATGTATCCAGGTGTCTAGGATAGTGAGTTTCTGTGGTCCCGTCTGAAAGAAATGGCGCGTCCGCGCCATTTCTTTGGGATGTGTTAGTTTTGTAGTTTGTTAGAGCAGATGTAGTATAATGCAAATGGCGTAGTGGCGCCAGTTACATAGAAATGGCGCAGTGGCGCCATTTGCATGTAAATGGCGCCACTGCGCCATTTCTATGTAAATGGCGCAGTGGCGCCATTTCTCGACTGGCGAGTCGCCTCTCCCTCAGCTTGCCAACAATCTAGAAAGTACAGGCCTTATTATCGACTCGCGTGTCGAGAATCAGGGAATAAATTACTAATCGCATATTTCTTATTAGCCAGAATGACTTTAGCTAAACTTGCTCGATATTAATCCCAAAACTTTCTGTGGTTTAGCTAAACTCTATACATTTTTCCTCTCATACTTTCTAGCATTTAGCTAAACTAACCCAAACATCATCCCAAAAATTTCTATGGTGCGTCCAACAGAAAATATTAAACCAAATTACTATACCTTTTTTCAATATATTCCACTTATTTTAGTCATTGCTTTGTGAAAACATTCTAAAATAATGCTAACTAGTAAAGTCTAGGACTCAAAATGCTAGAAACTAAACTACTAGTCATATATTTCATATAAACTAGAATGATGTTAGCTAAACTAGCCCGAAATTCATTCTAAAAGTTTCTATGGTTTAGCTAAACACTACAAAATTTCACGCTCTTACTTTCTAGCGTTTGGCTAAAGAGCCCAGGGTTGGTGCAATCCCGAAAAACGTTAAGCTAAAATTATTATTTTTTTCCCAATTTTTTCCATTTACTTTAGCCAATTTTTTTTGAAAATGTGCTAAAAAATCGCCAAATAGCTAAGTTTAGCCCTTAAATTATTCCATGTCGAGAATGTCTCGACTCGCGAGGCGAGAATAGGGAGTGTACACTCTGGATTGTTGGCTGGTTGAGGGATTCCCGATTCGCCAGTCGAGAAATGGCGCCAGCCACTTGCATGTAAATGGCGCAGTGGCGCCATTTGCATGTAAATGGCACCACTGTGCCATTTCTATGTAAATGGCGCCACTGCGCCATTTGCATTATACTACATCTGCTCTAAACAAACGATTCGCCAGTCGAGAATGCACACAGTTACCCAACTCCTTAAATGGCGCCACTGCGCCATTTGCATGTAAATGGCGCAGTGGGTTGGGTTGGGGTTTCATGATTTGAATGTTGATTAGTTGTTTTTTTGTGAAGCTTCGTTGTCCAAGCCCCAAAACGTTGTGACGGAGAAGACCGTGGTCATGGCTGGAAGGCCATGATGCATGGAAATTGTCAGGGCGATTCCCTTGGAGGAAGGGGTCGACCCCACAAAGGGGGACAAGAGGAGAGAACTTTGCCTCCTCACAAAGTCAAGAAGTGCTGAGCAGGACGTTGTGATGCAGCTTGGCATCATTGTCAACATGCGGGAGGTGAAAAAGCAGGGAAGAATAGACTTCCTTGGTTGCACGGTGGAGGATCCCGTGAATTGCACCATTTCTCTGTACTGCATGGACTGGCAGTCCTATGATCCACAGATGATGGAATCCAGCATTAAGGACCAGACAGTCTCTGCCAAAAGGAAAGGCTGGCCGTTGCCTTCATATGAAAGCAGAGAGGCAGCTGCTATTAATGGCATGGTCAAGCTCCTTAGAGGATTTGGCATACTCCGTTCAGCCATGGACGCATCAAAGAACTCAGTGTCACATATTGTCAGAGCCAAGACCTCTTGTAATATGCCTGCTGTAATGGACAGCACATGGCTTCTAGCGGAGATTACAAAGAAGGATGGGAAGAGAAAGCCAAACGTTAGGCAAGCCAGACCAAAGAAAGGAACACTCAATATAGAAGGGACAGAGCATGAGGAAGAGAATCAAAAGAAAGACGAGGAAACTCCCAAGTCTCCTCCCAAGTCACCTCCCAAGTCTCCTCGTATGAGGACACCTATCGGTTCTCCTGTCTGGTCCCCGGCCAAGCAGGATTCAGAGAGAACCATTAGTGACGCTACCCACATCGGAGAGGTAAAGGCGGTGTATCGACGGCTGAGAGCATTCTGCCTAAAAGGAAGAGGGAAAGAAAGAAGGAGATGAGGGTCAGAAAGCAAAAGAAAATGGAAAGTCTGGAGGTGCCTTCGGAGCTGAAGATGGACCGTGATGCCGAGGAGGAGTTGGCAGAGGAAACTCTAAAAAAAATACAGCAGCACGATCACATGTTTCCTCTAGGTGTGACATATTTAAGAAAAATATCCATCTGGGATATGGAAGAGGCCCCTCCTAACATGACTGCACGAGTTGTAAATCCTGAACATGTTAGGAAACTGTGCAAGTCATTTGCCGAAGATCCCCATCCAGTCTTCACGCCGACAGATGTCGTGCCATTTGATCCAGATACAAAGCAGCTCGTACCATGGTCACAAGAATCTGAACTGGCGGGTAGGAGATTCTACATCATCAATGGCAACCATTCTGTCTCAGCTGCTCAGCTCGTGTGTCAGAAGTTGGGGACAGAAGATGCCAGAGTAGAACTCAGAAAGATTTACACTTATAGGTTCTGCAGAGTTCTTTCTGGAGAACTGAGTGACTTGGATCTTCTTCAGCTTAGTGTGGATGTCAATGACATCGTAGCCAGGACGGTCTTTAAGGAACCCTACGCAGATCAAATACACCACCTGCGTAGGCAATACCAGGAATGCGGCAAACCAGCGCCAGCAGGAAAAGAGCAATCGAGAAGCGACGAATACAAGGTATGTACCATTGTATGAATCAAATGGCGCCGCTGCGCCATTTGGGGTGAAATGGCGCCGCTGCGCCATTTGGGGTGAAATGGTTTCATTTGCGCCATTTCACCCCAAATGCTGGGCCATTTTCACTAAATGGCAAAGAAATGCCATTTCTAATCGCTTTGCTGCATTCAACCTCTAACATATTTCGTTTGCCTTTCAGCATTACCTGGAAATAGTTGACAAGATTCTCAGGGGAAAGCATACCAAAGATGTCAACAGGTTTGTTTTTATGCCAGACGATATCTACGCTCTCTTTCGCCAAATGTGGAATAAATGGAAAAAGGGAGAGCTGAAAGATAACAGGGGCCAACCTATAGCAGTCAATTGGGCAAAGGATAGTGACTATTTCAACGAAAACTACCTCAAATGCATGAGAGGCCTGGATTATGAAGATTGCAGAACTGTTCTCCAGGAAGCCATCAGGGGGGACATCTATGTAAAGGTCACATCCGATTATAAGGGTGATTATTTTTTCAAGACAAGAGCACAGAACTTGAGGATTCTTGCCTACATGAAGAAGGAGATTCTCAACTACATCCATGATGAACTTGGAATCAAGTACAGAAAGTTCGAGGACTTGAGAAAGGTGTCTGACAGATTCCCAGATTCAACCCTCCTATCTTGGGGTGTGGTACATCATACTTGGGTCTCAGACGGAATACTGAAAGAGGGCGTCCATGGTCATGTGCCCTTTTCATTAGGCAGATCCATTCGTAAGATTATTAAGCCCGAGGCTGAGAACGAGTTGAAAAGATTTTATGTGGAGTGCGTTTCTAGTGGTGGGATTATCCAGGATCCGATAGTGTTGCCTGCCAGCATGATCTGTTTGGATGCGAGGCAAATTACTCCGATTTGGGATCCCGCCACTCTGGTCAAATTCTTAAATGCTACTTCTAGGATGACAGATGTAGAGACATACTGGATAGTATGTTTCGCTAGGCCAGAACATACGAGTCTCTTCGGTACTGCCCTTGAGAGCCTAGAATCCAGATCTAGAGTTTACTTAGGCATGTATGAAGAGGAAAGTAGGTGGGCACCTGGTGGTGGCATAAAGGAGCCAACAGCTGTGGTTCTAGCCACCAGGATCTCAGCCCAAGCTCAGCCTGATGAAAACCTGGATCTCAGGTTTTATGGTGAACATTCCCGGAAAGCACCTGATGTTCCTAAGACCCCTAAAGATGTAGTTGGTGCCGAACCAGAGAATCTGGCTCACAAGCTCCTGAGGGACAGGTTCAAATACGGTTGGCAAGGTATAGAAGGGGAATACGTGGTTCACAAGCAGGTTGGTCCTGCTACAACAGCATACCTTGTCGATAAGCTGTGCCCTCCAGGTAACTTTGTTCTGGACTTTTTTTCTGCTGGGGCTTTTACTAGGGCATCATTGCAGTTGAAAAGGAATAGTGTGGCCTATGAGCATGATGCAAAAAAGATCCAATGTATGCTAGGGATTCTTGGAAGAATTGACAACGTCATTAATCCCTTGCTTGATCCATCAGCCATAGACACTCGTCGACTTTTGACACTGCCTGAGACATCACATGGTGGTGGAGGAGAGACATCACATGGTGGTGGAGGAGAGACGTCACAGGCTGGTGAAGGAGATGTCACAGGATCCGGGGAACAAGTGGTACAAGACACAGAAACGCAGATTGACCGAAGTAAGATTAACCCGGATGATATTGAAAAAGCAGATGCTACTATTTTTGGTGAGGAATATTGAAAACTGATTTGCATATCATACTTGTATATAAGATTTACCTCTTTGGTATTAATGATTACTGTACTGATTAATCTTTTGAATACTGACGAGACATACGATCTTACTGTATTTGCCCTTTTTGTATATCTTACTTGTTATATAATAATACGATGCCTGTCCTTATGCCTTAGCTTTATGTGAAAAATGATGCTGTATTCTATGACGATGTGTTGTCTACTCTGTAAGAATAACTATTTTAGTAAAGCAATTTGATCAGATAACACAAACTAGCAAATCCTTATCCTGCATAAGGCTTACACCACACAAGTGCATGCATTCCAAGATCTATTTGTGATCTGTCTCTAAATCTTACAAAGCCAAAATCATAGAACTTACGACCAGACCATGGATATACCTCCATGCTGGAAGTATCAGCTAATACCATACACACAATATCCATAAATATTTACGGAATAAGCAATAACAAGTTTATTTTTACAAAACAGTTATAAATCTGCTATATTACTTAGCTACCTTATTGGTCTTAGAAGCAATACATAAAAATATAAATGAGCAAACCTGTTTGGAAGCTCATCTATCACAGCATTTTGTTTTGAATCATCACCATTTGGTCCTTGCATAATAGTACCCTTCAAATTTCTTTGTTGGAAGATCTCTCTAGACATTGTAGAACCAGCTACTAAATCCCAATGACGCCAACAGTTCAAAACACAAAGATCCAAACACCCATATTATGATCCCCGCACTTGATCCTTGTATTTTTGCTAAGGAACAAATGTAATCTCAGCAGCCGCGTTTTAAGCCAACAAAGAGCGAGAGAAAAACCCAAATAACAATCTACGCCTTGAAATCTATATCTGACATGAGGCCAAGTACATCTGTTGAGCACATAAAACGATTTTATAAATGCCTCTTTTGCAAAAACAAATTTGCAAATGCCTCCTTTGCATCTCGATTTAGGCAACATGCACAAGCCCTTTTTACAAGCAACAAGCTCAGGCCATTTTCGCAGGTAGAAACTATGTATTCAAAGCTTTATACAACTCAGGGAAAATTAAAGCTATTTTGAAATACCGGATTCTGTAGCAGCCGATTCTTGAAGCGGACCAATGTTCATCGGTTATTTTTGGGCATATCCAATGCCTTCTAATCCTCTTTTTCAGTAGCACAGGACTTATCTCGTGCACAAACCATCCGGCCAGATAGCCACGAACCATAGTCTTCCGGACATCGGCATGCGATGATCGAGCATAGGCGACCGTTTAGGAAAAGCCAAAGCCAAAAGCCCCAAATGCTTCGGTTATAATTTCAGTGCCACAATATTTTCTTCATAAAAAACTCCTTAACAAGAAAAATCATAAGGGAATATTTCTTACAAGAAAAATCCTTAAGGGGATGCTCGAAATGTATATTGTTTAAACTACATGAAGTATTTGATGCCATCGGCACCATGCACCAACATTGCAATAGTTCCTCTTTTTCTATGCTAAGAAATATCTTCACAAAAATAACAAGTAGGCTATAGATATTTGTTTCTCTACCATCATTTTTTGTCCTATAGCAAACATAATATTAACAACTGTACCAAACCTTGTACATGGTTATTTTTCAACTTGCTTATTTGCCAAATGGTATCCCTTAGAGACAAGCTTTCAAAAAGCATTTAAAGTCAAATGACAACATGTGTACAACAAGATGTAGTTGTCCAACTTGTATTTTTGTATTCTTGCATAGCTTTTCCATCACAATTTCAACGATACGAAGACATCGTGCAACTGGGCATGCTAGAAGGTACAAAACGAAAGTTCGACTGTGCGATTGCATCCAAAAGGCTAGGATTACCCTAGGACACATGTTTGCGGAGTAGAAGATCCATCAAAAGTCCAGATTGCCGACTACATGCTGTCTTTAGATTATAAGTGCACTAGGCAAGGCCGAGTGTGTTGAGCAAAAGGTCGGCTAGATGCCCATAGCGAGTCGAGTTTAGATCTGTTGGTCATATTAGTTTGTCCTTAGAGCAAATTGGATGCTATGAACTCATGCGCGAACTCAAAACTGCATTTCGAGCTCGCTAAAGTGGCAAACTGGGGGAATACTTCATTTTCCCCTCGTGTCCCTACGTCGAAAAGGGGAGTATTTGGGGTTTGGCACATTCGTATAGTGGATGGCCATTTTTTTCTTTTCATAGACGTTCCTTGGGAGATGAGCTATTGTTTGAATGGTGGGATTAGCAGATGGAGCGGTATTAGTGCCCTGATACTTAAACCCTACGAAATATGTAGGGTTTAGGTGGCAGCACTACCTGGCTCTGAAGTGGCCGAGAGCTTGCTTACAGGGTTTCATCTAGGGTTCGAAGAGGAGAAGAACAAACCTCCCCAGGCACCGATTCCACATTTGCCCCATTGCGATGGCTCGTAAACAAGCTAGACACTGTGCGACTGTGCATGCTAGAAGGTAAGAAACGATAATTCAACTGCGGGATTGCATCCAAAAGGCTAGAGTTACCCTAGTACACATGTTTGCGGAGTAGAAGATCCATCAATAGCCCAGATTGCCTACTACATGCTATCTTTAGACAATTATGACTATTTTGACTTTTCGAATACGTTTCTTAGGACATGAGCTACCATTTTAACGGTGCAATTAGCAGATGGAGCATCTTTGGTACCCGGATACTTAAACCCTACAAAATCTGTAGGGTTTGCATTTTGGCAGCCCTCCCTGCCTTTGAAGTGGCTGTGATCTTGCGTGCAGGGTTTCCTCGAGGGTTCGAAGGAAGGGAGAACAATAAAACCCCTCCCAGGCACCAGTTCCAAACTTGCATGCTATGTTGACTAGTAGGCAGGGACGAGCATGTTGAGCAAAAGGTCCACTAGTGGTCGAGTTTGGCTCTGTTGGTCCTACTGATGGGTCTAAGAGTAAACTGGATGCTTTGAACTCATATACGAAGTCAAAACTGCATTTCAAGCTTATCGGACCAGCCGGACTGGGGTGACACTTCATTTCCCCCTCGCACGCCTACGTCGGAAAGGGGAAAATTTGGGGCTTGTCATATTTGTGCAGGGGATGGCCATTTTTTCTTTTCGAATATGTTTCTTAGGACATGAGCTACCATTTGAACGGTGGGATTAGCAGATTGAGCATCTTTGGTACCCGGATACTTAAACCCTACAAAATCTGTAGGGTTTGTGTTTTGGCAGCCCTCCATGCCTTTGAAGTGGCTGAGAGCTTGCGTGCAGGGTTTCCTCGAAGGTTCGAAGGAAGGGAGAACAATAAAACCCCTCCCAGGCACCTTTTCCAAACTTGCATGCTATGTTTATTAGACTAATAGGCAGGGACGAGCATGTTGAGCGAAAGGTTCACTAGTAATTGCCCATGGCGAGTCGAGTTTGGCTCTGTTGGTCCTGCTGATGGGTATAAGAGTAAACTGGATGCTTTGAACTCATATACGAAGTCAAAACTGCATTTTGGCAGCCCTCCCTGCCTTTGAAGTGGCTAAGAGCTTGCTTAAACCTGATGTCGTGTTCCAAGCTAGACATCGTGACCTCGAGCATGCCAAAAGGCCCTGATACTTAAACCCTACAAAATCTGTAGGGTTTGCATTTTGGCAGCAAAAGTCCGATAGTAAGTAAATGTATCAATATTTTATTGCTTAAAAATATTCAATTTCTCCAAGCAAATTATAATACTTGTGTTTGGTGCTTCATCAAAAAATATCATAACTTAGAGTTGCGAAAATGGAGCGGTGAAAAATTAGTTCCAAGCGTAGCGCTGAACACTGATAATATTCTTGAGTGTTGGTTGTGTCGCCAGAATGTTAAATGGCTCATATTTATAATGGCTTAAGAAAAAAACATGTGAGTTGTCGCCAATTATATTGAATGGCTTGTATCCTGGCTTGAAAAAATAACAAAGTCATATATTCGTGATGCGATTCTAGACTTGAAGGTCAACGATCGCGTCATTATGAGTCTTTGATCTAGCAAATTTCTTTAATGAATGAATGCTCATGCATATTTGACCTAGCAATTTCATGAGAAAATCGTTGGTGCTCATATGATCATTGATACTTATAGAATATAGGTCCTTATCAATCGATCGAATGAAACAGTGCCAAGGAAAATTGTTATTCATAGAGCTCATATGATTTCCTGGCGATCCGATCAGATCTGAGAGGATAAATAAAAACTGCCAACTAGGCATCTACACTCAGCCAAAGACAAGCCGGCTCCATTCCCCTAGAAGTTAATATAATGTGAATATATGCAATTAGGATCATGCTTTGAATTCAAGATTGCTTTTGCATTTCTCATAACTCTTTATTGCATGAAAGTGAAGCATGTTTTATTCTAAGTTGCTGCCTAGGTGAAGTTCAATATCTGAACATCTATTGCCTTTTGCTAGATGGTACAATGGGTATGAATATTGTTTGAGTTTAAAAAAAGGATCTTATGTACTTTCTTGAGGTTTAGCTAAGTGATATACGCACTTCTAAAATAAGGTTAATTAGAAATGAGGATGGAGAAATGTATCATCGATTCACCACATTGTTTCTCTGGCCATTCATCTACAATTGAACATTGCTAGTTATAAGGAAGAAACGGCTTATGAACATAACGTTATATAGAGTTTTGCATTAGGACACTAGATATCCCTGTCACAAGCCAGTTATGACCTCAACTTTCACTAGAAAGATACATTGTTGGTAGCAAAAGGGTTATTATCTACACCATACCTCTAGAACTCCTCATCACTCCAAATATGCAACGAAACCTCTAAATCATGCATGATAAGCACTTAAAATAATCCAAAATCCTCTTTCATACAAAATGTGCACTCTATGGATACTAAATACTATACCACAAAGAAAGCATTGGCAACTATAAGTACAAATATACACTTGGCCCAACATAAAACTATGCTATATATAATGGTAGAAAACATAGACCACACCATGCAACCAGTAGACAAGTCGATGTACATAACATAAGTTTTACGAATAAGGATCATGCTCTAAAAGGAGTGCAAAAATAGATATAATCGTTGGAATTACTAATTAATATAAGAAATTATGCTCAAAGTCCGTAGTGATTTTAAGGATTGAAACAATTGTATAAAAAAACAACATCATAAACCAACATAATAGCCTGCTATCATGCATAGTAAATAAGCATGTGCCAAAAACATATAACACACTTCCAAAATTAAACATGGTTCTTGAACTAATAAAAAAAGCTTGGGAGGATTGAAACTAGGTTAAAACCATGTATCTGATCATGTTAACCAGTATGTAAAATCATCGTAGATTATAATATTGACAATGTAGGCTCAAAAATCACCTCCTAAACTAGCAATAATTTTAAGAAACTAGTGTAAGACATAGAATTAGTATAAAAACTATGATCAAACTAGTAGTGATATTACAAAACCATAATTTTTAAGTCATCTAGTTTTCATTGACATTACGAGTTGCATGTATTAAAAACCACCATTATATGATTATGAATGCGAATTACTTTTTGGGGGCCTTGTGCTAGCTTTTCCCCAAGCTTGCCCTTCTACTATTTTTTTTTTTCTTTTGGCATTGTTAGTGACAATAGCAATGTTAGTGTTGATAGCAATGTTGGCTGCACATTTTTTCTTATGGCCACTTGACTTATTTATTCCAAATGAGGGAGCATAGAAACCATGGAAATATTGTTTCAGATTCGTACAGTAAGTATGATGCTGAAGATGAAGCCTATAAAGATTCCAATGTAGAATCCAGGATTCCAAACATACTCCTTGAACCAACTATTCCAGTCTTGTGCCCCCTCCACAACATCAGTGGTCTTGCTTGTTGTTGTATTACATTTTACTGTTAATGGTGGACCACATAGTTGGTTTCCTTCAAATCCCGGGGCATTGAACTTTGTGTCACAGTGATGGTCTGCTGGAACATGCCCGCTTAAATTGTTATGAGACACATCAAACACTTGCAACCTGTCAATGCTACACAGCTCAGCTGGAATAATACCACTTAACTGATTCCATGAAAGATCTAGTGACTCCATATCCTTAAGATTTCCTAGATGAGGAGGAATCTCACCGTTGAACCGATTATGGGACAAGTTTAGTTGCTTCAGTACCACAAGATTGCCCAATTCTGAAGGAATGGATCCGCTCAACTCATTGTTGGACACGTCAAAGCTTGCGACTTTGATACTTAAACTGTGGGAAAACTGCCGAGGCTGACCTTTCCATTGTATAGTGACATCAAAGACACTATCAGCTGGTATAGTGACATCAAAGCCACCAGCTGTTATTTTCAAATCATTCTTCCAAGAGCTCTGGTTTTGAAGCCAGATTAGTCTTGTCAGGTCTTGAGGCAGATTCCCAGTGATGTTATTGTTTGATAGATCCAGAACTGTGATGCTAGTCAAATTGCCAATGCATTGAGGCAGATTCCCAGTGATGTTATTGTTTGATAGATCCAGAACTGTGATGCTAGTCATATTGCCAATGCATTCAGATATTGTCCCTTCTAGATTATTGTATGCCAGCCTGAGGAAAACTAAACGCTGCAGATAGCAAAGCTCCTTTGGAACTGGGCCTGAAAATTTATTATTGCTGAAATCCACAATCATTGTTGTTCTTTGATCATAAAACCCCACAGTTGGAATTCGTCCTGTAAATCTATTATTATTCAATGAAACGATGGCAAACTTCGAAATAATGAAGTTAGACGGTATTTCTCCATCCAGCTTGTTGTCATCCAGTGACAAATAATAGAGAGAGCCACTATTTCCAATCTCAAAAGGTATCCTGCCTCTCAAATCATTGCCATGCAGGTCTAAGATTGTTAAATTCTCAAGCTTGCTTATATTTGGGATAATGCCAGTCAAAGAATTATTTGCTAATGACAGGAGGATCAGTTTAAAAGACTCGCCCAATTGGTCTGGGATCTTACCTGTCAAACTATTAGAAGAAAGATCCAAACCGTAAAGACTTGTACAACTGCATTCTTCAATTGGAATATTTCCGATAAGATTATTGTAATCGAGGTATACATATTCAAGACTGGAGCAGTTTGCAAAAAGTTCCCTCGGTATAAAACCGCTAAGCTTGTTAGAAGAGAGCGTCAAGACCTCGAGGGCAGGACAATTACCCAACTCCCCTGGAATGTTACCTGTGAGTGCATTATAAGAGAGATCTAGCCAACTGAGAGCAGACATCCCTGATATGCCTAATAACATTTCTGCAAGGTTACCAGATAAGTGGTTGAAAGAGATATTTACGTCTTCAAGAGCAGAACAATTAGTAAATCCTCGAGGAATACTACCCATCAAGTTGTTTCCAGAGAGATTTAGACTCCACATGACGGAGCAATTGGTGAACAATGCACTTGGGATCTCACCCGATAACTTGTTACCATGTAAATGTAGAAACTCCAGAGCACGTAACATACCCAAATCTTGTGGAATATTACCGGTCAAGTTGTTATTCTGTAAATACAAACTCTTCAGAGCAGAACACTTAGCAACTCCTCGAGGAATGCTACCAGTCAAGTTGTTATTGCTGAGATCCAGATCACGTAGAACAGAGCAATTGGTGAACAATGCACTTGGGATCTCACCCGACAACTTATTATCTTCTAAATCCAAATCTTCCAGAGCAGAAAACATACCTAGATCTTTTGGAATGTTCCCAGTCATATCATTCTCTCGAAGATCTAAAGTCGTAAGGGCAGATAATGAAGCAAAACAAGCAGAAATTGATCCATTTAACCCCACGTGCTGCATTGTCAATTGCTGCAGACCTCTGCATTTGCATAATTCATCTCCTAGTGGTCCAGCTAAGTTTCGACCGATTACTACTATTCTCTCCACATGTGTAGACGAGGAATCGCAACCAATTCCTGTCCAGCCAGTCGCACATTAGACTTCTATTATTTGAGTTCCAGTCTATCAAATAATTATCTGGATCATAAAGACCATCCTTAAAACGCAAAAGAGCAAAAAATTCCTCATCATTATCATGGGCTCCAGAGTAGTGAGAGGCGGAAGCTAGAACGAAGAGCATGTATAACAACAATCTTCCCATTCTTGCTGCTTATTTCTGAAAATGTGTGTATCAAAGCTAGAGCAGCAGCTGATTTCCAAATGCAATACTAAAAAAGGTTGAATCGAGATTTGGATCAAAGCCTTCCCTTGGATAGAATGGCTTGGCTTGTCATGTCGCTGTCCTAGAGCCTTTAAGAATACCTTACTATAATAATTAGCATCATATTCTACCATGTGGACGACATCGAGTAGAGTCAGATCCATCAATGCGGACCCAAAACAATTAAAACAATTAATGAGTAGAGTAGGGTCCGCATTTGTTTTCATTCTTTTGGGCCCGAAACAATCAAAACAAACGGAAGCAGAAACACGGTTCATTCTCCATTCACATTCTGTAAGTGATGCTCTCTCTAAATTACTAGACTGTTTTTAGCTTCTGTTTTTACTACACATCTAAATTACTAGACCGTTACTGCTTTTACTACACATTTGCCATACTGCTGTTATTGATGCTCTTCGTTTTAGCTTTGCCATGTCTGTAATTCTAAAAACCATAACCAGGTGTAATGAACTTGTTTCTTCACAGCCTAAAGATTCAATAGCCATCTTAGATAAATGTGTGAAATGGGAGTAAACAAAAAACAATTGTTTGCTGCTCAAACATCAACATCTTAATAAACGCACTGATAGAAAGCACACATCTCTGAATTCTCTGAATGGTTGGCTGCAATTGTGTTTGTCTGTGTATAGTTATGAGGCGTTCAAACATTAAAATCATACCTACTCTCAATTTAATAAATGCTTTGATATACAAAGTCTTTCGAGTCCGTCAAAGAAAACGGATCTGCATTCTTGTCTTTCATCCAATCAGAGACTGCCATGTGGCAATCATTCTGAGCAAGAATGAATACAGGCTCTCCCTTCTTGCTTCAACCTGCTGTATCCAGTTGCTGCACCGTTTTTTTTCTTGACGTAGTGGAAGATCAAGAAGTCGATCATTCTTGGCCGGCGGGGGGGGGCTACCGCCGAGTTGGCCGCGCCCTTGGCGGTAGCCAGCTCCCCTGCCAGGCCAAGAATGATCTCCTTCTTGCTCTTCCACATTACATCGTGTTTGTCTTAGGCCCTTTTTCCACAGCAGACTTATTAAATAACTGTCATATTTTTTTAAGACACCTTTTTGGGCTCCATGTCAGCTCCATGTCAGCTCCATGTCATAGATAAACCACTATAAGCATAGTTTTTTATACAAATAATTCATAATGTCAACAAAAACCATATGTCTGCCATGCTTTTAGTTTGTTCACAGTTCTTATACTAATTTTATATCCTACACTAGTTTATTGAAATTATCACTAATTTCGGAGGTAGTTTTTAAGCTATACATTGTAATATTATAATGTAGGATGATTTCACATACTAATTATCATTATCATATATGTTTTCTGCACATACTTTTAGTGCTCTCAAGGTTTTTTAGCTAGTTCAAAAACCATGCTCACCTTTGTAAGTGTGTGATGGTTTTTTCACATGGTTATTCACTATACTTGTTAACAATTTCTATTTCACTTGTTTATGATATTGCTTTTATTATATACTTATTTCAACTCTTAAAATAGCTATCGATTTTGAGCATATTTTTAATATTACATAGTAATTCTACTTTATATGATTTCATAAGATATACTTGAATGCAGTTACAAACTTATGTTATATACATCGACATGTTTACTTATTGCATACATAATGTGGTTTGCGAACTTTCTTCTTTCTTGCTTCCAACCAATATATGTAGCAAAGTTATATATTGTAGCGATAACCAAAAGTGAATATTCATTTGACATGGCCGAACTCTTCTGTTATTTGAACCGTTTTGTTCCCCATAGCTTTAAGTTGTCGGACATGCATTAAGGTCTATGGCATTGCAATTTCAGTACCCAATAGCACGAACACGTGTAGCTCTAACAATATTGCAATAACAAATTTGAAGTGGAACACAATCAAACACATCTAGCACCACCAAAGCTGCACTGAAAAGTATAATGAGAAAAAAAGTAGTACTCAAGAGGACTCATTGTAAGGATATATTAGTATGTTCATGTTGTTAATAGCTCAAAAGATGTATTCCAAGTAGACAAAGGGGCTATGGTAGTCTTAGTCAATCCATAGTTTTTGGATTCCTTTCTAATTAATCTTTTTCAACAATTGCTTTCTAATTAACCTTTTCCAATAATGCACACTTGAAATGGATGCCAGATTTTTTGTTGTTGCTCAAGTCGTATTGAGAAGCTAACAAATACACATACTATACTGACATCTACCTGTTGTTACGTTCGTTTAGCTACACCAGCCTTATGAAGGAAGACACATAACAACCGATCGATCTTTAAATAGCCCGAGGCGAAAAAAGGGGAGGGGAGGGAGAAGGGGCTTACCAAATCAAAATCCTGAAGCATTTATTGCATGGCAGTGAATTTTCACAACCATAATCCGCCCTTTCATTTCTGGAATTATCATAACTTACGTGCATGCAAGCTGCGAACTCTATTAATTATCACTTCTCAACAACTGTCTGCTTTAGTGACTGTAAATCTTTTTTTTTTTTATGCACTCGCTTTGCTATTAAGCACTAGTTTTCTAGTTGGAGTTGAACTTCAGTCTAAAATTTAGATTAAGGTTATATACACAATTCCTTTTCCTTTTCCACTTTTAAAAGTGATGGCATAAATATTGAAATTAACAATTTCTTTTCCTCTTCCACTTGTGAAAACAATGGCATAAATATCTAAATTGTCGACGTGTCGTCTCAATTCATCTTAATTACATCTTAATTACTTAACAATGATATTCAACTCAATTCATCTTAATTACATCTTAATTACTTAACAATGATATTCAACGCAACCACAGTCTAATTTACTCCATGAAATATTATTTGGGTATATCATAAAAACATTAAAATATATTATGTATGATTGGATACTGATCAAAAAAATGGATTAACTACAAAGTCTAAAAATGTCAATCAAACTTTCTATTTGGTCTTTGGCCAACATATATGAAACATCAAGTACATAGATAGACATTTCTTATTCTTACCCTTAGTTACAACGTTTTTTCCTTTCTAAAAAACTATTATATAGCGATGTAATTTCTTTAGAGTTGTGTGATCCTCCTGTTTGTTCTTGCTACAAACTTCAATAATTTCTGGATGCTCAAAATCTAAGCCATTTTTTTAGAAAGATTTTTGCATCGCACTATTGATCACGAAAATTATGGTTCAGGAGGCTCTCTTAGGCAAAATCCAATTTCTTCAACAATAGCTTCAATAAACATCATTTCCCTGCAAATATTGAAAGCCCTATCAGTAAATACCCACATTGACGTTCAAAATATTCCATACTTAAGAACAATATAGATTGATAAATACACTGGACAGATTGTTTGTTATAAATATGTATCTGATTCAAGAAAGAGATAGATCCATTGTATAATCTGCAACAAACAGCCAGTCCTGAGCAACAATTGCAGCATCGGATTTGTATGCCAGGGTAATTTTAGATAGGGAGAGTAAATGCCAAGAGCATATAAGTCGTATTTAATTAAAGTGGGACAAATCTCGAATTTTGGGACTCGGACTGAAAATGGGACTCATACAAAAAAAAAGAGGGGAGGGAGAGGGGGCACACCTTGATAAGGAGAAGGGTAGGAGGAGAAAGAGGGAGGGGCCACACGTTGAAGAGGGGAAGAGGATAAGTTGGAAGAAAGGGGGCAAGGGGGGAGAGGAGAGCAAAAGGGCAAAGGAGGAGGGGGAGGGAGAGGGGGCACACCTTGATAAGGAGAAGGATAGGAGGAGAAAGAGGGAGGGGCCACACGTTGAAGAGGGGAAGGGGATAAGTTGGAAGAAGGGGCAGGGGCAGGGAGAAGGGGGAGGGAAGGGGCGGGAGAGCAAAGAGGCAAAAGAGGAGGGGGAGGAGCAAAGGAGGAGCGAGAGGGGCAGGGCAAGCCCCCCCCCCAAAAAAAAAGTATTAATTATTAATATATAATCAATAATTAATTAAGCTAATTAGATAATTTATTAAATAATAAATTAAATTTATCTATTGATAAAATAATCAAATATAAATTAAATTAAATAAATACTCCATTACAAACCTTTCTCGACCCACTAGTCGAGAAGGCAATCTAATTCCAGCACAAAAAAAACACCAAGATGAGGAATTTCAAACATTAAAAAAAGCTTAAAGATGAGGATGAGCGAGGGATGGGCGTGAGACGTCACCCTTTGCTTCTGCATTGTTTTGAGCTTAAACATGCCATTCTTGTTGCTGTATCCATCGCTAGAAGATACGACCTTGCCGCTTTTATCCTTGTATACCAGGATCAATTGGGCACCTGGGAGACATAAATGCATCAAGGCATAGCACAACGGTTATAAGTTCTTGCTCTGCTATGTGACATCAGTCAAGAAAAGAAGAGAAAGGAAGCCACCTCGTTGCCATAGCTGCCTCTATCATTGCCGTGGCTCTGCTCCAACCTACAGATAAGCTTCCTGTTCCTGCACAAAGAAGAAAGAAGTTAAAGAAAAAGAGAAATGGGAGGCAAAAAATAAAGAAAGGAAGAAGCGCCATAGCCTCTGCCCAGTCCATCCGCCATAGCTCCCAAGATTCTGCTGCATGCCACAGATCTATATCCTCCATTGCTGCTCGTTGTCGCCCATGACCTGCAGAAGAAAGGAAAGAATTGACTGCCGATTATCTGATTCTGTGTACAGAAGCCATGGCCGCTGCCGACCTTTGAGGCAGTCTTTGCGGATCTCTTCCCCTTAGTTCCTAAGATGCTCTTATAGGCTACAGATCTAAGGGGTCTTATGACTGTCGCTTAAGAGAATAGACGACATCCATGGCAGTAACGGTTTTGCGCCTAGCATGCTCTGTATATGTGACAGCATCCCGAATCACATTCTCAAGAAAAATCTTGAGAACACCACAGGTTTCTTCATAAATCAAGCCGCTGAAACGCTTAACACCGCCCCTTCTGGCGAGGCCCGGATTGCGGGTTTGGTAATTTGCGAATGTGATTGAATCATAACTTAAGGGGTTCGTGAATGTAGATCGGGAGGCCTTGGTTCAGAGGCAGCCGCTGAAGCAGTGACCTCAAGGCAAAAGATTGCAGCGCCAAGGCTGCGAGGGCCCTTATCACGTCAAATGCACTCGCCCTGCTTCAGCCATAGCCAAGATAACAGATAAGAGTCAGAAATGGTTCTTGAATAGCTCCGCTTCCATGCCATAGCAGGTTCTTGAGAGTTCGCCATAGCCAGCTACGATTTCGTAAGTGTACCAAATTTCTTCTTCTCAAAAGGTACGTACCAAATTTTAAATTTCAAGCATGGGCGGGAAAAAATGGCGGGGTATAAAAAAAAAAGCGGGTTAAAAAAATACTTTAAAAAAACAAGTATAAAATTAACGTTGCCATTGGGGTTCATCACCCATTGTTACACAAATTATTTTTTCACACGTGCATTTTGAGTTGTTTCTTAGTTGCTCACATTCTCTGTTTCTACTTTAATATTTGCATTCTTCGATATGTGCAGTTGATTTCTACTTTGGTCATGTTTATATTGACGCATTATTATTATAAGCTCAACATGTGAAATATTTAAGTTGGTTTTCAAGTTGGTCACATTCTCCCACTAACGTTTGTGGCCCATGGTTTATGGAATTTATTATTTTTTACATGTGCATTGTCGAGTTGTTTTCTAGTTGCTCATGTTCTCCCCTTTTTAATTCAATATTTGATGTCAAGTTGTTTTCTAGTGGCTCACTTTCTCCCTTGTTGATTAAATATTTGCATTTCACGATTTAAAGCTCTAGTCATTTCTTTTGCCCCTTCCACAATTTGATGCATCTAAAATTAATGTTAATATATATGCGTGTGCAGGAGGTGCTACATATTCCATCACTTAAGGGCCCTGTGGGGACTGGAGCCAGCCGGCCAGCCAGCCAAATGATATAGTTTGAACATTTAGGACATTGTCCCAAATCTTTTTTTTTTTCAAAGGTATGTACAAAATCCCCCCCTTCTTTTTTAAATTTCAAATTAGTATGATATAGTGTTTTTCTCACATCACATTAGTATTTGGCACACATTAATATTTAACAATTGTTTTTATAATAGCACACATTAGTATTAGCACACATTAGCATTTTTATACTAGCACACCTTAATTAGCACACATTAGTACTTTATACTACCACAATTTCATAATACACGCATTAGCATACTAGCACACGGTCCTTCTGACCCCTAAAACCTGCGTTTTTCGCTTTGAGCTGCCTTTCCCAAAGTATGCGAGTCGAGAAAGGCCTTCTGACCCCTAAAACCTTCGTTTTTCGCTTTGAGCTGCCTTTCTCGACTCGCGAGTCGAGAAAGGCCTTCTGACCCCTAAAAACTGCGTTTTTAAACTTTGAGCGCCTTTCATTTCGCGAGTCGAGAAAGGCCGCCCGAGTCGAGAAAGGCCTTCTAACCCCTAAAACCTGCGTTCTTCGCTTTGAGCTGCCTTTCTTGACTCTCGAAAGTCGAGAGGCCTTCTGGACCTAAAAACCTGCGTTTTTCGCTTTGAACTGCCTTTCACGACTCGCGAGTCGAGAAAGGCAGAACACAGGTCAGAAGGCCTTTGACTCGTGAGTCGAGAAAGGCAGCTCAAAAGGCCTTTGACTCGCGAGTCGAGAAAGGCAGCTCAAAGCGAAAAACGCAGGTTTTAGGGGTCAGAAGGCCTTTCTCGACTCGCGAGTCGAGAAAGGCTCTCAGGCCTATATTTTCCAAAAATGGCCCTAAGAATTGTGTTTTATTTTATTTTTTTTGCCTGCAGCATCACTTGACTAACTTGATTTTGTCTTTTGCAGTCCTTATCTCGACCAGATAGTACATGCTTGGGAGCAATGAAACGACCAGTTCATTGAAGAAAGGTGCCGAGAAAAGGGTGGTGACATCAGTTGGACATACAAGCACGTGGCCCATGAAGAAACTCCTCATACAAATTTCTATCGTCTGTAAGTTGCTCCGTGACTTGGAGAGAGCTCCAAGCGCCCTTTGCACTAGGTGGTTCATGTGTGAAGAGGGTGTAATCATTGTGCCCATACGACCACTATGGTCACTTCACCCACTGTAATATATATTGTAATGAGCCCATTTATAGATATACGGTATCTCAAAACTAGTCTTTTTTGGTGATTAAGTAAACAATTTGCTTAATTTTTGTTGGAATTTGTGATCTCTTGTCTACCCACCTAAGAAAATAGAGCCAAAATGTTCAACTAAGAATCTTTTTCAACTAGAACTTTGGTTTCAATCTGTAATGAAATTCCTATGTTTGAGTTGCATTGTTCTTGTTCTCGACTCGCTATCCGAGAAAACTGGAAGAAAGCTTGGATGCACACTAACAGACAAAAATTCGAATTAAGGATAGTTTTCGGGTCGGGGTGCTCCTTTTTTGTGTAAAATAACAGGGTTCCGGAAAAAAGTGGGAATAGAATGAGTCCCACTTTAATTAAATACGACTTATATGTTTATTTATAAAAGTGAATCTGAACATTGAGTTTAACGGAAAAACTTAGCTTCATAGATATGTGAATGCACGATGTAAATGCACTGAGAATACAGTTATCTAAAGCCTTTTGCATAAGATGCACTCAAATATCTACTCGAACCTATTGGAGATGGAACTTGAAAACTTGCTTACAATTCTCCTCTATACCATTGGCACATCATAACTTTGTGCTAACCACAGTTATAATCTGACATTCAAAATTGTATCCCCTGCAGGCAATACATGTGGGAATCAGTCTTTCAATAATGATGTGCTAGACACTTATCTTGAATCCAATCTAAGGGTAAGCTGTTATGACAAAATGATTTCACACATATGTTGAGAGCAAAGAAGTGCACATATGTTGAGAGCAGAAAGGTGCAGATTTCACATATATATTGAGAGCTTCCTTCCTAGACTCGCCTGGTCCCACAAAAGGAGAGATTCACAATCATCAGCTGCCATCAGTGCCCTTACTTCACTACCAGATAAACCTAGCCCGTAGTTCAAAGGCATTTTACACGGCTGCCATTGCAGGTTGAGATTTAGTACTTGGGCATTAATTTCAGCATTAACCTCTATGCTTGATGCTAGCAATGGAAGAAGAAGCAGAGGCTGACATTCAACCTGGATTGGTGCAAAAATAATCATCGGAGTAGCTGCATTTGCATTTTCTTTTTAAGCAACCTGATTTACCATATTCCCCTATTCCTCTGCTACAAAAAATAACTGCATGTGCACACTTTCTTTGCTTCCATTTTGATCTCCATTCTTGTGGCTTAGTTCTGCTCCATGCATCCCCCAATGCTTTTGAGCCAGCATCTGACTGGGTTCTTCAAAAAAGCTGGAGTTTGAACTTCTTGTAACTGGGTTCATACTCCTAGGAATACTAAGATCAACAGTTGAACCCACATTGACGTTCAAAATATTCCCTAGTTAAGAACAATATAGATTGATAAATACATTGGACAGATTGTTTGTTTCTTATAAATATGTGTCTGATTCAAGAAAGAGATAGATCCATTGTTTAATCTGCAACAAACAGCCAGTCCTGTTATAGGAGCAACAATTGCAGCATTGGATTTGTATGCCAGGGTAATTTTAGACAGGGATTCAGAGTAAATGCCAGGAGCATATATTTATTTATAAAGTGAATCTGCACTAAACATTGAGTTTAACAGAATGCACGATATGAATGCACTGAAAACACAGTTACCTAAAGCCTTTTGCATAAGATGTACTCAAATATCAACTCGAACCTATTGGAGATGGAGCTTGAAAACTTGCTTACAATTCTCCTCTATACCATTGGCACATCATAACTTTGTGCTAACCGCAGTTATAAGCTGACATTCAAAATTGTATCCCCTGCAGGAGATACATTGTGGCTTCTTCAAAAGTTCTTCTCCACGCATCCCCCAATGCTTTTGAGCCAGCGTCTGACTAGGTTCTTCAAAAAATCCAGAAAGCTGATCTAAAGGTAAGCTATTATGACAAAATGATTTCACAATATGTTGAAAGCAAAGAAGCGCACATATGTTGAGAGCAGAAAAGTGCAGATTTCAGACATATATTGAGAACAATGACAATGATGTTTCCTTCCTAGACTCACCTGGTCCCTCAAAAGGAGAGATTCACAATCATCGAATGCCATCAGTACCCTTACTTCACTACCGGATAATAGTTCAAAGGCATTTTACAGGGCTGCAATGGCAGGTTGAGAATCGCTACTTGGGCATTAATTTCAACATTTTTTACCGAGTCTTTAACCTCTGTGCTTGATGCTGGCAATGGAGGAAGAAGTAGAGGCTGATATTCAACCTGGATAGGTGCAAAAATAATCACCGCAGTAGTTGCATTTGAATTTTCTTTTGAAGCAACCTGATTTACGGTATTTCTATTCCTCGGCTACAAAAAATAACTGCATGTGCACATTTTCTTTGCCTTGATTTCGATCTACACACTTGTGGCTTCTTCAAAAGTTCTTCAAAAAAGCTCTGAGTTCTTCAAAAAAGCTGGAGCTTGAACTTCTTGTAACTGGGTTCATTTGAAGAACAGACTGTCAATCTTTTGGGGACTTCTTGACATATTGGATTGCTATATTTTAAGCTTACTGCTTCAAATATATCATTTGGAATCCAAGATCCTTCTTTTGCTCATTTGAGCCCAGAAGCGAGCTGAGAATGGATACTGATAACTTTCTCCAGGCTCATTATCTTCACAAGCTTCTTCTGACCATACTTATTATCTCCTTTTACTGCACCAACAGCACATGCTTTGAGTGCAGCAACATAAGTCTGTGCATTTGGAGTAAAACCTTCATCTTGCATACTTGCAAATAATTGTAGAGCAAGCTCGTCCTCTCCTCTTTCAACATATCCAAATATCAATGCACTCCATGACACCACATCGTGGTGGCGCATCCTATCAAAGACTGACGAGCATGTGTCATACTCCCACATTTAGCATACATATCCACCATTGCGCCTGCCACAAAAATGTCAGAGGCACTTTCGCTCTTCGCAAGTGCAGAATGGATATGTATGCCTTTCTCCAAACACTCAATTTTCACCAATTTTCCATCCATTGATGGGTTTTCTCCGTGTTGCACTCATCGGGCACATGCCTTGAGTGCAAGAACGTATGTCCGAGCATCCGGTGCAAAACCTTGATCTCGCATACATTCAAATAATTGCAGCACCTCCTTGCCCTTGCCATGTTCAACATATCCATATATTACGGTATTCCGGGACATCAAGTTTTGATGTGGCATCCTATCAAAGATCCGAAGAGCTCTTAATGCTCCCACATTTAAAATACATATGCACAAGAGTGTTTGCCAGAAGAATGTTTTTATCATACTCTGTATCAATTAGATCAGCATGAATCCTCATGCCACTTTGTAGGTCTCTTAAAGTGCTGCATGCCTTCGATGCAGCAATTAAAATACTAAGTTCCGCTTTCGTGTCATTCTGACGAATTTCATCATATATTTTAAGGATTTCAAAACCCTTAGAACTGGCATTTGAGAGGGCAGTCAAATTTCTACCAACAAAGGACTTCTCAAAAACTTTGTCACCTATAATGGGAGCAGCACTCACATTCTGCTGCACAATAGATTTCTGCAGAATCATGAACCGGATGCAAGGTTTCTATTTGGGGCAAGAGCAATGGCCAATTAGCCACGAGCGAGTGCAAGGCACATCGCAGAAGATCATAATCTGCATAACTCATTAATCTGTATAACTCGGGTTTGCATGGAGTGATATATGTCATCAGATGGGCAAGTTTAAGGTAATGAGTTCCACAGAGAGCGTGCCTAGCTAGTTCCGACAGACTCCATCCACCATACCTGTTGCCCAGAGCCAGAACCCCATATCTTTCTGCCATCTCTAGGGCACAAATCCTCTATCCAAGAAAAAATATGCAATGCTTCTGGGCATATCTATTCGATCTATTCTATTCCGGCCTAAACTGTCTGGTTCTTTGCACGCACAGAAGAACAGAAAACAGAGGGTCCGTTTCTTTTGTAGAATCCGGTTAGCCGGTTTTGAAATGGATGCCAAGAAGAGCCACGACCGCCAGTTTACACCCTATAACCAGTTTTGAGCAGTCATTGGCATATTCCTGGCATATACCAGCATATGCTTAGAGTATGCCATAAACCCACATAAACAAGGGCTTGCCCCTCTAGGGGCAACCCAAAAATTAAGACAACATTTCTAGACTAAAAATGCAAAGCTGAGACATTTTGTAGAAAAGCCTGTGTTGTGGAGTACTAAGGTCAATTTGTGATCATCTGTTTTGCCCCACTCCTCAAATATGGATTACAACATGCATGCTATGAAAAAAGATAACAATTTGCACTTGTTCATTTAATCATGAGTATTAAGGGGCTAAAGCTAGCTCAAGTTCATCTCTCATGCTTATTTTTTTGCATTGTTTGTATTGCCCTAGAACAAGTTTCGCGTTTTAGTTAATTCGCATTAAGCTTATTGCTCAAGATCATTACTCAAATTTGCTTTGATTTAGCTTATAGAGATTAAGATTTCGGCATCTTGAATTGTTGTAGCTGATTATTATAGTCGACTTCCGCATATGTTATTGCAAGGTATAACACCTACCATATTCCTATTCCTGTTATAGTAGGGCATAACACCCCTGTTCCAGGGTTATCCGTACGATGACATTTGCTCTCAATGTCTTTGCCCGTCGGCCTATAGCCCTATCATTTTAGGGTTTCTTTTTTTTTTCCATGTTCCATTTTAGGGTTTGTATTTTCATTTTCCTGTTGCTTTACTGCCGCCTTTGAATTTGCAGGGACAAGGGATGGCAATGGCAATGAAAGCTACAGATGGCAGCGCAGGAAGATACGGTCGCAGTGGCGCTGCTAACGGCAACGGCGCGTCCCTGTATCCAAAACCTTCTCTTTTCCATATACCCTCCTCTTCTTCTCTTTCTTCTAGCTATGGTGTTGATCCGAAAGGCGGGGCGGCAATAGCAGCTTGTGTAAACAGACCATTTTTTGCATTTTTCTTGATCGATATGCAGTTTTTTATCGATCATTGTTATACTTATTTGCGTTCTTAGATGAAGATTAACTGTGTAGTTTCATGCCAGATGAAGAATTCTACTTTTCCCAAGGGGAAGACAAAAGCCAGGAACTTTTTGTCGTAGTTGAGTTGATGGGTACTTGAATTTCAATCTTCATAAGCTGCCTATTCATGGATACACGCTCTGCAGGTTGTGGATTATCTATTTATTTTGTTCATGTCCTTGTATGTATTATCCAATTTCATTGACAAGTACTCTACCTTTTCGTAAGAATCTAAGTGAGTCTTTAGTCTAGGTGTCCATTTCTTCTTGCAGTAGAATAGCTACCAACAAAATGTTTTGGTGCTCAGATTTGTCATATTCAGAAGCATGAATCTTTCTTTGTTGGATCTACAATGTGACCCTTCTATTTTGCAGAGCTCTGTTCTTTCACCTTGCCGACTATATACTTGCAGAATCGTATTGCTTCGGGATTGCAGAGCCATCAGTTTGTCACGATCTCTCACTTGGTGTGCTGCAGCCACGATCTGCAGTGAGAGAGTTTGTCTAAATATTGCCTTTTTGCCCTGTAAGCTTCCTCGTCTTTGCTCAGCTATATTACAGCATGAAGAACTAGAAGTTTTTTATCCCTTTTGATTTGATCTGCTTGTAGCTTAGACACTATTTTTATAGGCTTTCCAAAGTCTACGACTGAAGCCATAAGAGCTGGAAGCTTTGATAGTGGCAAAGCATCAGCAAAATCGTGATCTCTCCTTGTAGGAGCAAGTAAAGGATGCAAATGCTTCTCTGTTTTAAATCTTATGATATTGAATTTCTTTATCATTCTTGCCTATATATGGTAACTATGCCTCTTCTGGAGATTGAAATCAGACTGGAGGAAGGAAGGCAAACGATCAAATCAAGTATGCTTGAAGTAATAAATGCTTAGGGAATTTTTTGCATTCTTATCCTTTGCTTATACATGTTGTAAAGTAAAGCTGATTCTTCATTCAGCTTTTATGCTTGCAGGTGATAGATTCAGGTGAAAAAAATATTGAAGGCAAGAATGGTGAATGCTTTGTCATCTGATCAGAGTAGTATGACATGCCTTTGCCAGTTTTAAGATGGTTATGGGGTTATGTACTTTAAGCATCTATCACCGCTTTCAAAAAACCAAATATTGCTCAAACTCAAATGCAGGGATGAATTAGCTTGCAGAATCAGGGTTTCAGGATGATTTCACTTACATGAATTATATTACCCGAGTTGGAATGGTCCGAGACAAAATGAATTAAAAGACTCCCCTTCTATTTCATTTAGGGGTTTTGGATTTTCCAAGGTTCGACTCCTTGGTCCCATAGAGATAGTTAAATAAATTAACTGCCCTCGACCATATATATTTACATACTTACCACCATAGTACGTCTTATGCACACACAATACCTATAAAACTACATTAAACCGTACTTATAAAACTACATTAAACTGCACTTATAAAACGCTACATTGTACACCATATATCGTATGTGTGAATCATACCTACAAAACACTATAGTGTACAGTATCATGTTGTATTAACACCATGGTAAAGCAAAGAAGATAAACATGTTGTCACAAAACTTGTTGTACTAAGTAGTGTTTTACATCATAGTTGACAGGTAAGAAAAAGGAAGAGATTACCAATGTACTTTTTGCAAGAGCAAAGGTGCTTGAGAAAAATGGAGATGGTCTTTTATTGGCCTGGAAGTTCTATTTCACAGAGAGATGTGTAGAGTATATAGAAATACTTCGTTCAATACCAGGAAACAAGTTGTCTAAGCCATCAATACAGTGCCTTTCCAATGGTATCAAGTGATATCAACAAATTTGTATTATGGGAATGCCCTACACAACTCGAAATTTGAATTTGGAAGCACTGAGTAATCAAAATTTGTAGTTATTTGAGCACTTCCGAATTGGACTTGCTATTTAAGTTCCTCTTTCCATTAATTATTATGCATCTGTTGTAAAGGCATAGTTTTGCTTCGTACAGAGCCAAGGCCGTGAGAGCACAAAAAGTTATAGACAAATTGGCTGCTGGAAGGGAAGTAAAACGTGCAACAGCATTAGGAGCTGGAGCTGATGAGAGTCCAAGGATGATTTAGATACAGAACATAAGATATAACATTGATACCCTAACGGTTTAGAAGAATAGGACAAGTTTATTGTCATGCCATGCCATGTGTACTTCAACAGCTTTCTTCTGGCTTGCAATTTTTGGCATGTTTCTAAGTGTCTTCTCAATGCTCCCTCCCACGTTGTTGTGTTAAATATTGAAGTTCTTTTTCTTTTCAAGGGTGTGTACTACTAGATTTTTTTCATTCTTGTTCTTGAAGTACTTGTGACAAGTGTCTTGTTAAAGAGGATGTTGATGCTGATTGCTCCCATCTTTTGTCAACTGCTTTATGCTTCATCTTTTGTTGTTGCAAATCAGAAATGCAAGGCTCTGTTGATGCTGATTGCTCTCATCTTTTGCCATTGCTCCTTTATTCTCTGGATTTGGGGCAAATGGATCTTAGATAGGATGTAAGATACAATTTTAGCACCATTTCTCTAAGAATTAATTCAAAGAAACAATAGGTTTTAGTTAGGTCGTGTTAGTTGTAATCTTTGCCATGTGGTTTCTCATGTTTTGCGACAGATCTGAAACTAAAGTACCTAGATACCACATCCTTGACAATAATGCTATGAGTGCATAACCATAAATTATGTGGCAAAGCAGGAGTCAAGTTATTATTGCAAAAACTAATCACCATGATTTCAAAGCTTGAAGATATTATAAATTTGACCAATTTCTGGCTACCACGTTAAGAGTGCCATGACTTCAACCTGAAGATTTTTTTTATTAAGTAAAATTCCAACGGCATAAGTAAGCATCATGTTTATTGTTTTAATACAAATTTAGTGTTCAATTTGCAGCCAACTTTGCAATTTTTTCAATTCTCACAACTTTGCATTTCTAGCTTATAAGAGTGGTCACTATCTGATTCTATCACAATTCCAATGGCAAATTCTGCAGAAGCTTTGCCTGGTTTGCTTTTCGCTCTGCCACCATTCCTTTGCAAGCCTAGTGACCTGCCCAAGGTGTGAGATCTCAATGACTGTATCCTTTGCATTTTGTGGACAGAGCAAGGTTACTCCATGCCAACTATGTTCTTTTGGACAGAGTGAGGTTAGTCCATGCCAACCATGCTGAAAACCGACCACCTCTAGCAACCCATCATTAACTAAAGGTCTAGTCAAACCTCTCTGTAAATATGAACAAACCTCCCTATTGATCACCAAGGATCCAGACCTCCAGAGAAGCTAGACAAATATAGTAGATATAGTAGAACAATCAATGCTATACTGCAGAGATATCAAAGCGAATATGCAATGTGAAACAATTTGTTGTTTATAAAATTTTATGGAAATTTTAGCATCCCTCGTTCTATTTTTGCTTTTGTATCATAGTCCGGACTCAAGTGAAGAAAGCGCGGACTCATCAAATAACCAATTTGAAGAACATGGTAAAAGGAGTGCAAAAGGATATGCTACAAACATCCTTGCTTAGTGCCAAATCAGGTTGGAACATGCACAGGAACACGGCTTGCATCCTCTATGCGGCTAAACAAGCATCATCAGCTTTATGATATTACCATATTCAGAACCTGCGTAGCATTATTGGGCAGGGGCAGAAGACGAAGCATTTAATACACATGAGCTAGTCATAAGTAGCATTTCAGACTTGCCAATAGTCAGTTCATTGATACTCTTCAGGTATTTAAGGATACTTACTTTCCCTACCCTTTTAGCAGAAGATGTCGTAGAAAAGTTTGTATGAGAAACTGCATAGTGATATGGACGTTCTCTACAGATATTGAAACTAGCATGCTCATTTTCTTTTGAATATCTCCAGGAAATTGATTGATGCTATCATTGACATGAAAAACCATGAACAAACAGAAAGTGATGATTCTCCAAGTCACATCATGTGCATACTCAGACTTAAGATACAATCACTATACCAAGAATGGTGCAGTAGAGTGCTTGATTCTATCTATCAAATGTTCCCTCCAATTTTAATGCTCACTCACGCTTTTGAAACATTGTGACTTTTCATCAAATAAAGATTTAAAAGTAACTAGTAACGGGTGCCCGGCATTCTATTGTAGAAATTGAATTTAATTTCTTGCATTTGTAGTTGGATCTTGTTGCATTTGGATAATTAGGTATTTCTTCTTCTGGATGTCCTATATGGATTTCTCTGACTTTCACTTTGACTTATATAAACGTAGGAGTAGATAATAATATGATATTGTCCAACCATACAGGTAAGAGGAGGTTTATGAACTTTGGGGTAGTCTCATTGTTTTGTATTGCCCTATTTTGCGATTGGACATGATACTAAAAGAGGGGCATTAAAGCATTTTTTCTGTGTAGAGCTATAGATCCATCCCTCTCGGCTATTGGACGAATATATGGAGCAAATATAATGTATGATCAGTACTGGTTGTGAGGCCCCTCCCTCCTTTGGGGCCGCTCCCTTTGTTGTAGATTCGGTTGCATCCCTCCATATGTAAAACAAAAACTAATGTAGGTAGGCATGTTGGTATCCCATGGACTAAAAGATTTAATTAAAAGGAAGGAAGGAAGGAAGAAAGGAAGGTATTTTTATCGTCCACGGAGACCAATCGGTCTATGGGACCCAATACAAAAGCGCAGCAAGCGGATTACTACCCGGATTAAAAAACCCCCGCCCCGAAGGGTTTTCGAGGGAAAAACCGTGGCAGCAATCAGCCTGCTGACAAACTGTTCCAATATACGAAATGCAAAAACACACAAATATATACACTACCGTACCCATAGTGCCTGATCAGCGGGCAGCCAGGCGGGGGCAAAGGTGGGCTCGGAGATCCAATACCTCCTGAATAGACGACCCCAGAGCACGTACTGACGGTGTGTTCATCAGCAAATGTAGGGGCAGTCCGGGCGGCATACTAAGGGAACGATATCGCCCGGATCGGCCGAATCTTTGGGCAACTCGGAAAGTGTGAGACTCATCCTCAATGGCACCCGCGTCGACAAAGACCGACAGAGCTGTCTGGCGGGGCTCCCCAATCCACCCGCCCATCTCGATGCGCGAAGATGGTGGGCGCTGTCGCGAATGGAGGCAATGAGTCCTTTGAGGCGATTGGGAACGCAGGTAGAGCTGCGGGCCCCGCCAACGGGGTTGATGTGCTCTTTGTAATGGGCGTTTTGACCTGCTCTAGAGCTCCGGGGTCGGAGAGCTTACCAAGGAAGCAAGCATCCGGTACTCCAGCGGGTCGCCACGACGCCTCTGTGTCCACACGCGACGCATCGTGCTCTCGCACATTCCATCGGCGAACGATATCTCTTATCCATCCAACAAAGCCCCGAGCGCTGCGGGGCCCATTGCCTGGCCAGAGCCCGGTGCGAGCCGAGCATCACCCATATTAACCACTTTCGAAAATAGACGATGTGTCTATCAAGGGCAATCGGGGCGGCAAGAATCCGGTTTCCGGCAGAGAGACCGATAGGGGACTGAAGGTTTCACCCCAAGTGCCCGTGCCAAAAATGCCTTCTGCACCTGCTCCAAGTCATTCTAGATCGCCAAAGAGACGACCGGGCCCCAAACCTCGACCCCGTCTGAAGGACAAATTTCGACGGCCAGCAGCCGGATGTAATTGATCATAGAGCTCGCACGGTGGCTGGCAGATGGCATAAAGCGCTTTCGGCCTGTCGTCACCATAAGCGGATGGACGCCTCCCAACACAGCGAGGAGGGGAACTCCACCCCTAGGTACTTGTAGGTGGACGTGACCTCCATAGGCTGTCCCCGATATGTGAGTGCAGGAGACGTGGGGTGGCGTGAAGAGGATATGAGAACCACCCTGGTCAGTAAGCCAGGGCTCTAACTGGTCAATGTAGAGGCCAAAAAGTGTTGGTGAGAGGGGGCAGTACCACGGACCCGATACTACTGGTCAATGCTTGGTCCGTCGGCCGCATCATCCCGCCAAAACAACTCTCACTTTACCAGTATATGGCATTCTACACGGGCAGCGGCAGCCCCAGTTGATGCAGTCTAGCCCATAGCTTTTCCCCGGGGATCGTATCAAAAGCCTTCGCGAAGTCCACAAAGCAGCAATACAAGTCTTGCCGATGGTTTCGGCTGTCTTCAATCAGTGCCCACAGTGTAAAGATATGGTCAATCGTTGAGTGGCGGGGTCTAAAGCCTGCTTGTGTGAGGGCTCGCACATCTGCTGCCTCGCCCGGCCGGGTCAACTGCCGCCGAGAATGCCGACCAGCGGTTTGGCAAATACTGAACTGACCATGATCGTCATGTAATTGGCCGGACAGTGTGGGTCGCCCGCCTTGTGAATGGGGACAACCCTGCTTGTGGGGACAACCCATGCTCTGTTGAAAAGGGTAGTGAGAATCGGCACCAGCGGCTGCCCTGCCCATTTGAGTAACTCGGCCTGCATACCATCGAGGCCAGCTGCCTTCCCATTAGCCAGCTGTTGCAGGTCCTCCACAACATCCTCCTCCGCGAGAACCAATGGGTATGGGCGACTGGCGCCCCCGGTGGGTCATAGAGCCGCCGCAGTATCGCTCCCCCCGCCGGGGTGTGATGTCCCCCGTAGGGTCGGGCTGGCCTTGGGCTCCGCGCCAAAAAGGTTCGAGGATGAGTGTCCGGCAGCCTAACATCTCCCCGATGCTCGGCAAGGTACCGCCTTTGTCTCCTTCAAGATGGGCGGTATTGTGTGGTGGCTTTAAGCGGCACTGGATCGAGAATGTGACGGAGCCGGCACTTGCATTCTTTACACTCGCATCAAACCACCGATTCGCGGAAATGTTCTTTATCCCGGTGGACGGAGGGGGGTCTCCCGCCAAAGCACCAGTCCGCTGCATCCCGTATGTTAACAGATTCCATTACCAGGCCAATGCCCTTTGGCCTACAATCTCTACTCATTGACTGCCTCTTTATATAGGTATTTTAATGACTCTATACAAAGAAGATATAAGTAGACTGTGCAAATTGGGCTTCAATGCCAGTACTTCTTTAGACTTGAATTCCTTCTAGCATATGACCATGAGAACAAATGGATTTTCTAGTGAAGGTGCACCAAGAGCTGACCTAAAGTTTTTTACATGAAGGTCTTTCAGAATGAGTAGTCATTAAAGTTATAGTATCTAAGTAGAACTCCTTGATGTAATAGAAGGATCAGTCTAAGTAGAATATAGTGTTAAAATTTAGAATATGGTGTTAAACTTTGGTTAGCCAAGATAATAGGACTACTATGTGTGCATGCTTGCAATGGCTTACGTGCAACTCTAAGGTTCACTACGTGTATGGTTATAAATACTTTTGCTTGCAATGGCTTACGTGCAATTTAGGCTTGTTGGTACATTCACATGCCATTTTTTTGGCGATCAGTTAAAGAGGTATAACATGTGCTTCTTGTGGAAGAAAGGAAGTCTAGAAATGCAAAATGAGTGGCAAAAATGAGTTGGATCTTATGGTTTTTTACCCTTAGAATTAGAAAGATTGAAACATGCTCCTTAGTTATAACTAACAAACATTCCTTATTAAGGATTTTATGAATCAAGCTTGATAGATTATAAGTTGTTCATATCGTATGAGTTGTTCTATATCTAAAGTTATTAGTAATTTCAAAATTTTGTTCATTTTATATCATTCTATGATCGTCTGAAGTTTCTAATAATTTGAGATTTTATGTTGTTATACTTAGGGATGATATTCCAATATATTGCATGGCCATCCAAGACATTTACCTCGGAAGATGGAATGTGTTTTAGAATACATTAATGGTCCTACTTGTGTAGAGAATTGTATCTTCCATCATGCATATATGAGGATTCCATTGTAGTTGCCTTACCCGTTGTTATGGCTGTAGAAACGATTGTGTTTCTCTTATATATAGCAATATGTTATTGCCTACAAAGATGTCCTTAAAGCCTCCATGTAAAGCCCTTTGTATACCTTGAAGCATCCATTTAAGACATGTGCATACTCATTGAAATAACGCAAATTCACTATTATTGAACATACCTGAATGTTGCTCTTTTACTATATGCGTAGACCTGTTGCTAAAAATACACAAACTGCTTATCATTGTGTTTTTATTCGTTGTGCAAATTTGAGCACATTGAAGTCACCGTCTAATGATCATTACAAAGAGGTTCTTCCAGACACATGTTCAAACCATTCTTTCTATTGCATGAGGACCTTCATGTTGGATATATTGAAGCAATGTCAAGGGGCATGGTTAAAATAGTTAGTCTTTCACTATTTGGCTACCCATTGTCTATGTAGTTCATTCCATAGTTCTTATTATGGATAGTCTCTTAAACAATTTGATATTGAGAGCAAACCAAGTTATATAATAAAAGGCTAGAGTATCAGCAAGTTTTCTTCGTTTTGAGATCTAATCATGCATTTTGTGGAAAGCTTGGTGCAAAAGCTCAATTTGCCTAATAGAATTCCTGGAACTGCACTTCTCCAACAGTCGTATGATGGAGCACTAAGGCCTATAGATTGTTAAATTCCTGGTTCTTCCACAAATTTCTTTGCACTTGCATTTATCTTTGCATCTGCATTTAGTGGTCTCTATATGGCCCGTAGGAATTAGTATGCATGTGCGTTGAGAGTAATGCAAAGATACATTGCAGCAACTAAGACTCAAACAATTTCAAAGCAACATCCATGGTACATTAGATCATCGAACGATTTCAAACTATTAATTCACAAAACTAAGTAAACACGGGCTTTCCATGTCTGTTCACAGAATAGAAGATATTAGAAGTGCAAGTGGTGCAGCAAATATGTGGGTCACCAATGGAGTACACACTCACATTACCTGGTATGACAACATGGAGTTAAAATAGGAGATATTAGAACTGCAAGTGGTGTAGCAATATATGGGTCACCAATGGAATACACTCACACGACCTTTCAGGTTGATGTTATGCATTTTCATAGCCTAAAATAGTATCACAATTACTCGTCTTGAAGTCCACTGATACGAATGCAACCTATTCACATAAATTGGATACAACTACATTCATTCAGATGGTCTCACCCCTTACTTTGATATATTATGTGGGTCACCAATGGAGTACACACTCACATTACTTGGTATGACAACATGGAGTTACAAAATAGGAGATATTAGAACTGCAAGTGGTGCAGCAATATATAGGTCACCAATGGAATTGCAATGGAATACACTCTCACATTACCTGGCATGACAGCATGGAGTTATGGCCTTTCAGATTGATGTTATCCATTCCACAGCCTAAAATAGTGCCGCATTTACTCATCTTGAAGTCCATGTCCATTGATGTGAATGCAACCTATTCACATAAACTGGATACAACATTCATTCAGACGTTCTCACCCCTTACTTTGATATATAGGATCTCATCTCCAAACAATAACAAAAGAGATAAATGATGACAACATGGTACGTATCCACGATGAATCCCATAATAGATCGATTGCTCTCATCATTCCAAGTGCAGGTTGCATTTCTTACATGTGAAAGGAAGTGCGAACTGCATCTGCTGCCTTTGTGATAGTATCTGCATACATACTTCTCTAATGACATAAAGAGGACCTGTAAACATGCGCTTTGTAGAGGCAGCTAAGTTTGAAATATTACTCTACCTACAATTCTCCTGGAAAGTCTCAAGTTGACTAATAGACATCTTTATTTTTCCCATTTTCTCAAAATTGCAATAGGCAAGAGCACAAATTTCAATAAGTAATAAATTTGAAAAAAAAAGTTGTTGCAAAAAACATTTTTCCAAGTGTAAAAGCAGAAGCTTCAACTCAAATTGATACTGGGTTTGCACAATTAATGGTCCAAGATTTGAGCAGGAAAAATCCATTACATAAACCCTGTTTGAATCTTTGCAAATATGCAGTGCAGTGATCCTATAGAACATGGAAGTCTGTGCAATGTACAAAACGTAGATAGAGGTTTCATAAGAGATTAAATTCTTTCTTTGCAACAATACAAAGGCAACAAGGTTTAAAATGAAACGCACTTATTTAAGAAGTGCGTTTGGAAGATTCCTTCTGAAAATTTATAAAATTCTAAAATCCCTCTAAAAAGGGCCCTTTTATTACCTTTAGTCCAAAGATTTATAAAACTGCTCGTGAAAACAGACATTTTAAGAAGACTTAGTATTAAGGAAAAACACACACAAAAAAAAAATCCCATTGTAGAGGGGGAAAGAACTACAATGAAATTCAAAGATTGACTATGGGGCAAATTCGTATGAAGAAATTAGATGCTTTTGTACCTTGTCCCTGAAAGTTTTGATATTAGCTGTTTAGAAGACAGGAAATTTGTTATTTTACAACCATTTTGGCTGAACATCCTAATGGACCTTAAAACACATTGGGAGGCAGTTGAACAAACTTCTTGAATGACAAACCATTGTTTTTGCATCACATAGTATTACAAATACCAATACATCCACGATGTCTTGTAGTTAAAATTTGAAGTTTTAGTTGATGATGCAAAGTATAAATTTATACCGAGGATACAAAAAGTTGAAGTAATGAAGCCATGTGATTACATGCCCTCCTTTTTATTCTGGAGATGTATTTTCTGAACGCACATACCAATCTACAACATGGTGATGCTCAAAAGATAGTCAACCTCCTTAGCAATGTTGAGCATATTCATCACAATTACGTCATCGTAGAAAGTGGGCACCATGCACATTTCTCTGGCAAATGAAGTATTCGTCATTTTACCCTTTCCTATATATTTTGTAAATAAATAGGTAAACTTCTGAGGGGTTGCTACTCCTCGCTCTCCTCTGGATAAACCATGTGGTTTCCTTCTAGTCAAACACCTGTGTCACCATAATATTTTGGAGTTCTTTGCCTTTAGTAGCAATTTTTTAGCTGCCTGGAGTGAAGTTCGCATGTATGTAAAGAAAAAAAAGTAGAAATAACAACATGATTCGACTACTTTATGCTCTAACATTGCATTACAAGCTCAGAAAATTTAGAACCGTTTTAGAACTTTTTAGACTAAAAAACTAAGAACAGTGTGTAAAATTATCCCTTATGTGTGTTACTTTAGTAGTTTTCAGTTGCCAAACCCTTTGGCGAGCAAGAAAGACCCCAAAAGATTTTACACGATATATACTTTATCTCTGGACTGCATATATATATACATATACAAGTTATTGTACTATGAGGTACTGTACAAATTCGACTAGAAGCCAAATGCAGTGCCATCCAACGAAGATCCTATAAAAAGTTTCCTAGATTCTCCAAGATTCTAGAAAAATTTCCCTAGATACTATGAGATTCCATCAATGTTCGCTTATATTCCCCAAGATCCATGGATTATTCCTCGAGAATTGTAGAAATTCGAGTAGAAATCAAATTTAAAGTCATGCAATGAAGATTCTATAGAGATTCTCCAAGATTCCACCAAGATTCTCTAGATACTCAAAGATTTTATGAAGATTCCCTTAGATTCCTTTTAGATTCTTAAAGATTCTCTTGAGATTCCCTTAGATTCTCAAAGATTATCCTAAGATTCCTCAAGATTCTATGTAGATTCTTCAAGATTTCCTTAGATTCTATGAAGACCGCCCTGTAGAACACACTTAGTGTCAAAGATTCCCCTAGATCCCCTTTATTCCCCTTAAATTCCCTAAAATTCCATAAACATCCCCTAGATTCCTAAGGTTCTACAAAGATTCCCCTAGATTTTCAAAGATTACCTGAAGATTCCTTTATATTCCCTAAGATTCTATGTAGATTCTCCTAGATTCCCTTAGATTCTATCAAGATTCCACTAGATTCTCTAAGATTCCATCAAGACTCCCCTAGATTCTCAAACTTTTTTGAAGATTCTCTTAGATTCCCCTATATTCTTTTGATTCCCATAGATTCCTTAAGATTCTCTTGACATTTCCTTGATTCCAAAGGTTATCCCAAGATTCCTCTAGATTCTCCAAGATTCTTCTAGATTCCCTTAGATTCTATGAAGATTCCCTTGTAGAACACACTTACTGTCAAAGATTCCCCTAGATCTCTTGGAATCTCTTGCGATTCCCTAAGATTCCACAAAGATCCCCCTAGATTCTTAAGGTTCTATAAAGATTCCCCTAGATTTTCAAAGATTATTTGAAGATTCGTTCAGATTCCCCAAGATTCTATGTAGATTCTCCTAGATTCCCTTAAATTCTATGAAGATCCCCTTAGATCTCTAAGATTCCATCAAGGTTTCCCTCGATTATTAAACCTTTTTTGAAGGTTTTCTTAGATTCCCCTAGATTCGTTTGAGATTCCCATAGATTCTCTAAGATTCTCTTGAGATTCCCTTGATTTTTAAAGATTATCCCAAGATTCCTCTAGATTCCCCAAGTTTCTACATAGATTCTCTCAGATTCCCTTAGATTCTATGAATATTCCCCTGGATTATGCAACGTTGCACGGAATGATGCCAAACTACTACTAATTGGAAAGAACATGATGAGAGGAATCGAAGGCGTGGGTCCCACTTTGATCCGAGACCTCCATCGCAAGATAAAGTCGTTTGAAGGTGACGCAAAAAAGGAAGCTTCATAATTAATGAATTGCCACCTCACTATCTTTTCATTAAATAAAGGGTGCCACCTCATCTCCTTTAATATAAAAAAATCCAATTTAATAAGAAAATGAATGGCTAGGATTTCTCCTCCCCCCTTTTGATCTAACGGTTAAGATTGGTTGCACCAAATCCACTTTTGAGGAAGCTTCCTTGCACCTTCCTTATAAAAATCAAGGGCCATGATTTTGCCTCCCCTTTTGATCTGATGGTCCAGGGATGTGTTGCATGCCCTCATGCATGGCCATGCATGCCCCATGCATGACTCATCCATAATCCAATGGCTCACGTCGCGCCACTCAATCAATGCCCCCAATCCGATGGTAGAGAAGCGTGTTACATATTTTTAACATGTCATATACACTATGGGTACATCGTTTTCAAGGCACACATAGAATAATTTTATATATATCATGATATATAAAAGTCTTATATATATATGCAATTCGGTATAAATTTATACCGTTTCTCCGTATAGATTTATACCGCAAGAGTTCTCTTTTCTTGTCGGATATATATATGTAATTATGTGTATATATCTTATCTTATCTTATCTTAATATGTATATAGAAACTCATGGGGGTGGTTACAAAATAGCATGGGGGTGGTTACAAAATAGCATATCATATATAAATCTTTGATCTTGGCCCTTGAATAAAAAAGTTGGTGAGGTGGCGTAGCTTAAGCCCTTGGATTTTGATGGGGGCATGCATGAGTCATGCATGGGGGCATACACCCCATCTGTGAACCGTTGGATCAAAGGGGAAGGCAAAATCCTAGCCCTTGATTTTTATGAGGAAGGTGCAAGGAAGGTGCCAAGAAGTGAATTTGGTGTAGCAGATCTTAACCGTTGAATCAAAAGGTGAGCATAAATCCTAGCCATTAACTTTTTAATATTAAATTAGTTTTTTTTTTAAAAGGAGGTGAGGTGGCACCCTCATTAATTAAAAAAAGTAATGAGGTGTCAAAGCATTTATTAGTGGACATTCTAGGAAGCTTTCTTTTGTTTAATCGCCTTCAAAAGCACGTAGCTTGCGGTGAAGGGGTCGGATGAAAGTGGGGCCCACGCCATTGGATTCCTCTCGTCGAGAGCTTTCCAATGAGTGGTGCTTTGACACTATTTTGTCGCAGTTGGAGCTACCATGAACGAACATTAAGAATCTTTTTGGAATGTTCGAGTTTCAAGGAATCTATGGTAAGTTGAGGGAATCTAGGAGAATATTTATAGGATCTTAGGGAATCCAGAGGAATATCATGAGAATCTTAGAGAATCTATGGGAATCTCAAGAGAGCATCTTTGAGGATGTAAGGGAATCTTGATAAAATCTCTAAGAACCTAGAGGAAAGTTGATGGAATCTTGGAGAACCTAGGGGAATCTTCATAGAATCTATGGGAACTAGAGGAATCTCAAGAGAATCTATAGGAATCTCAAGCGCTTCTTTGGGAATCTAGGGGAATCTTGATAAAATCTTTAAGAACCTAGAAAAATCTTAATGGAATCTTAGAGAATCTAGAAGAATCTATGAAAATCTTGATAGAATCTTAGAGAATCTAGTGGAATCTTGGGGTATTCTTTTGGAATCTAAGGGAATCTTTAGAGAATCTTAGGGAGTCTCAAATGAATCTTTGGTAATCTAGGAGAATCTAAAGGAATCTTCATAAAATCTTTAAGAATCTATGGGAATCTTAATGGAATCTCGGAGAATCTTGATAAAATTTTGGAGAGTCTAGAGGAATCTTGGGGTATTTTTTTGGAATGTAGGGTCTTTAGAGAACATTTGGGAATCTTAATAAAATCTAGGGGAATCTCCATAGAATCTTAAGAATCTAGGGGATAGCATATCATATATAAATCTTTGATCTTGGCCCTTGAATAAAAAAGTTGGTGAGGTGGCGTAGCTTAAGCCCTTGGATTTTGATGGGGACATGCATGAGTCATGCATGGGGTCATACACCCCATCTGTGAACCGTTGGATCAAAGGGGAAGGCAAAATCCTAGCCCTTGATTTTTATGAGGAAGGTGCAAGGAAGGTGCCAAAAAGTGAATTTGGTGTAGCAGATCTTAACCGTTAAATCAAAAGGTGAGCATAAATCCTAGCCATTAACTTTTTAATATTAAATTAGTTTTTTTTTTAAAAGGAGGTGAGGTGGCACCCTCATTAATTAAAAAAAGTAATGAGGTGTCAAAGCATTTATTAGTGGACATTCTAGGAAGCTTTCTTTTGTTTAATCGCCTTCAAAAGCACGTAGCTTGCGGTGAAGGGGTCGGATGAAAGTGGGGCCCACGCCATTGGATTCCTCTCGTCGAGAGCTTTCCAATGAGTGGTGCTTTGACACTATTTTGTCGCAGTTGGAGCTACCATGAACGAACATTAAGAATCTTTTTGGAATGTTCGAGTTTCAAGGAATCTATGGCAAGTAGGGAATCCAGAGGAATATTATGAGAATCTCAGAGAATCTATGGGAATCTCAAGAGAGCATCTTTGAGAATGTAAGGGAATCTTGATAAAATCTCTAAGAACCTAGAGGAAACTTGATGGAATCTTGGAGAATCTAGGGGAATCTTCATAGAATCTATGGGAACTAGAGAAATCTCAAGAGAATCTATAGGAATCTCAAGCGCTTCTTTGGGAATCTAGGGGAATCTTGATAAAATCTTTAAGAACCTAGAAAAATCTTAATAGAATCTTAGAGAATCTAGAAGAATCTATGAAAATCTTGATAGAATCTTAGAGAATCTAGTGGAATCTTGGGGTATTCTTTTAGAATCTAAGGGAATCTTTAGAGAATCTTAGGGAGTCTCAAATGAATCTTTGGTAATCTAGGAGAATCTAAAGGAATCTTCATAAAATCTTTAAGAATCTATGGGAATCTTAATGGAATCTCGGAGAATCTTGATAAAATTTTGGAGAGTCTAGAGGAATCTTGGGGTATTTTTTTGGAATGTAGGGTCTTTAGAGAACATTTGGGAATCTTAATAAAATCTAGGGGAATCTCCATAGAATCTTAAGAATCTAGGGGATAGCATATCATATATAAATCTTTGATCTTGGCCCTTGAATAAAAAAGTTGGTGAGGTGGCGTAGCTTAAGCCCTTGGATTTTGATGGGGGCATGCATGAGTCATGCATGGGGGCATACACCCCATCTGTGAACCGTTGGATCAAAGGGGAAGGCAAAATCCTAGCCCTTGATTTTTATGAGGAAGGTGCAAGGAAGGTGCCAAGAAGTGAATTTGGTGTAGCAGATCTTAACCGTTGAATCAAAAGGTGAGCATAAATCCTAGCCATTAACTTTTTAATATTAAATTAGTTTTTTTTTTAAAAGGAGGTGAGGTGGCACCCTCATTAATTAAAAAAAGTAATGAGGTGTCAAAGCATTTATTAGTGGACATTCTAGGAAGCTTCCTTTTGTTTAATCGCCTTCAAAAGCACGTAGCTTGCGGTAGAGGGGTCGGATGAAGGTGGGGCCCACGCCATTGGATTCCTCTCGTCGAGAGCTTTCCAATGAGTGGTGCTTTGACACTATTTTGTCGCAGTTGGAGCTACCATGAACGAACATTAAGAATCTTTTTGGAATGTTCGAGTTTCAAGGAATCTATGGTAAGTTGAGGGAATCTAGGAGAATATTTATAGGATCTTAGGGAATCCAGAGGAATATCATGAGAATCTTAGAGAATCTATGGGAATCTCAAGAGAGCATCTTTGAGAATGTAAGGGAATCTTGATAAAATCTCTAAGAACCTAGAGGAAAGTTGATGGAATCTTGGAGAATCTAGGGGAATCTTCATAGAATCTATGGGAACTAGAGGAATCTCAAGAGAATCTATAGGAATCTCAAGCGCTTCTTTGGGAATCTAGGGGAATCTTGATAAAATCTTTAAGAACCTAGAAAAATCTTAATGGAATCTTAGAGAATCTAGAAGAATCTATGAAAATCTTGATAGAATCTTAGAGAATCTAGTGGAATCTTGGGGTATTCTTTTAGAATCTAAGGGAATCTTTAGAGAATCTTAGGGAGTCTCAAATGAATCTTTGGTAATCTAGGAGAATCTAAAGGAATCTTCATAAAATCTTTAAGAATCTATGGGAATCTTAATGGAATCTCGGAGAATCTTGATAAAATTTTGGAGAGTCTAGAGGAATCTTGGGGTATTTTTTTGGAATGTAGGGTCTTTAGAGAACATTTGGGAATCTTAATAAAATCTAGGGGAATCTCCATAGAATCTTAAGAATCTAGGGGAATCTTCCTAAAAGTTTAGAGAATCTAAGGGAACCTTGATGGAATTTTAGAGAATCTAAGAGAATCTTCATAGGATCTTCGGGCTTTATGCAGTCCCTCATGTTACAAACACTTGTATATATATATAGATAGATAGATAGATATATGGTTTGATAGAATAGAATAGAATAAAGTTTTTATAGTCCACGAAGACCAATTGGCCTATGGGACCCAAACAGGAGGCGCAGCAAGCGTATTACTATCTGGGTTAACCCTGCCTCCCCTTCCCCCGCCCCGAAGGGTTGTTTGGGAGAAAAACCGTGACAGGAATAGGTTTGCTGTCAAACTGTACAAATACAAATACAAATACAAATATATATCATGGGGGAAATATATATGTACGCATATCAGGTAAGTGCCCAAGGACCGACCTGATCTCGGCGATCCATGATCTCTTGAAGGTATGATCCCAACCTTCATACCGAGCTCGTGCTCAGCATCTCATGCAGGGGCTGGCCAGGGCAGACCAGCTCAACATAGCATATCTGAATATCATCATATGCCGGACAACTCTGAAGGGTGTGGCATTCGTCTTCCACAACTCCAACCTGGCAGCGTTGGCAAAGTCTCTCCTGACGCGGCTCCCCAATCCATCTCCCCGTCTCAATCCGGAGATGGTGTGCACCTATGCGGATAGAGGCAATGGATCTGCGCTTTTCCATAGGTAGATGAGTGCGCAGGTAGCATTGCGGGCCCCGCCCCAACATGGGATTTATGTGGCGTTGATAATGTGTCGTGTTGATTTGTTCCAGGGTGCTGCCATCCCATAGCTTGCTGAGGAAGCATGTGTCAAGGTACTGTCGGAGACTGTGGCGATCTGCCTCGTTTCACTCGGATGCACCTGTGCTCCTTGTATTATATATATACACATATATATGTGTATAAATTGGTTGTCTGAAGGTTTTTTGCGGTATAAATTTATACCGAGAGAGCTGTTGCAGTATAAATTTATACCGAGAGAGCTCTCGTGGTATAACGAGGGAGCTCTCACGGTATAAATTTATACCGTGAGAGCTCTCGCAGTGAATCGAGAGAGCTCTCGCGGTATAAATTTATACCGCTCGAGTCCTCTTGCGGTATAAATTTATACCGCTCGAGTCCACTTGCAGTATAAATTTATACCATGCGAACTCTCTGGCATGTCATATCCGCACAGCACTACCTATTGTGGTATAAATCTATACCACCCAGAAATTTATTTTGAAGACGTTATGTCCACGCATTGTCATCGCGGTATATATAAGTCTATAGCAAGACGGATGAGCAAATAAGAGCAAGTATATAAGACGAAGAGCGAGCGCCTTCGACTCCAACTTGCGCTTCAAAGTGTAAGTTTGTTCAATGAGGCATATTTTCATGTGAAAATATTTGCTTCAATGAGGCAATGTCAAAATGTGTTACATTTTTTACAGTTTTGTTCATAGTTTTGTACTGATTTGGAAAACTTTGAATAAAATACCTTTTTGGCACTTTAGTGTGCTTGCTGTTTTTTTCAATGTCTATTTTGTTTAATTTTTGAAAATATTACTATTTCGCAAACCAAACTAGGGGGGCCAAAAAGGGATGTCAAACAATTTTGAATGGAAGCTAAGTTCACATCCCCCTCTCAAATGATGCCTAAAATTTTCAAATTGTCACACTTGTCACAAATATACCACAAAAGGGACCTTTTTGGGGGATTTTAGGGAATCTTTCAAAGATTCCTTTTGAAGTGCGTTTTGAGCAAATTAGTGCGTTTCATTTTAAACTTTGTTAGGCGGATTGTTCAAGCTTTCAGCATCTTCTACTACATAAATATTGCAAGGAAAAAAGGACCAACTGCATAACCTTCTAGTATCCAAAGTTTCATTGCGCCATCTATACTCAGATAACTTCCTCGACCAAGTGGCAAGCTTGTCACGTGAGCCAAAGCAATAATTAGAATCTGCAAGCTTATGTACAAATATGCAGGTTATCATATTGTACATTATGTCATTTTCCAAATGGGTCTGCACACTGTTGGCCGGGTCAACCTACCCCAAGCCCGACAGAGTTCTTAGGCAATGGATGACAAAATAATAATACGAATGACAGCAAAAAATATACTTCCGTTAATTACTTACGCCAACACCACCACAACTAGGCTCATAGCTTCCGTTATACCCCTTAAGCCTAGTCGCACCGCTTCCTTTTACTCCTTGCATTAATTATTATGTGAGTGCAGACTTGTAATATTTATTATCCTCGATTTGTTTTAGCATCACATGATCTTCTCCTTGTTATTTTATTGTATTTTTTTTTCTTTTTCTTTTATCTTTAATGGAATCGAAATGTTAAGTTTTTATGTAGACTTATGAAATTGTTAGGTTAACTTTTAGTTAGGTCTTCACGTTGAAAATTTTGTTTAGGGCAAAAAACACATTCGAGAAGGCGTGGCCAAGCAAATCCGGCTTCTTACTATTTTACGCTATGGCATGCTCAATCTACCGATTTCCTCCTTCCTCAACTCGGTTCTTTCTTCTCAGGTTGAGCCTTCACCAGGTAACGGTTTCTGCAGAAGTTAACAGTTAATTCGTGGGCTCCAAGGTAAGCAATCGGATCTGGCTTAGGGTATGGCAATCTGAGATGGAGCGGCGGCTTAGGATCCATGGTTTGGGAACAAGAGATGGATAGGGCGGCGAAAATGGCATGGCGAGAATCGGAAGATGAATCCGGCGGAAGAAGAACCGGATATGGCGGATGATCCGGGTTTTGCAGGCTCTATCTTCCAAGCATGGGCGGTTGTATGGCAAAGGACCGGCAATTCCGGCTTCTCGGTTCTTCCCGATTTATAATTTATAGCGAGAACTCTGAGAAGAAGATTAGAAGAAAGCGGCACATATGATTTTCTTTCTCCTTTATCTCTGAATTTTTATTCATTCCATTTAGGTTCTTATTATAACTTAATACTCTTACAGATTCAAGACGAATACAAAAGATGCACAAGGATCACAAAGGATTTCCTTCAGGGTAAATCCTTGGGAAAACTTGCTGCCAATACAATCAGACAGAATTTATTTAACTTAGATTTCTTCACAACACTCACACACAAAAGGGTTATTCATTCACACAAAATAGCATCATCATAAACTAGAAAGGAAGACATCATGCACACGCAATGATGGACCAGAATCATACCAGGACGCTCAGGCAATCAGCAGAGAGCAGACTCGATTAGGCACAAAAAAGGTAGCTTTTTTCATTCACGTTGTTTTCCTCTTATACAATTCCAATAAAATCTGGACCTTTAAAAAATACAATCTTTGCCCTCCATGTGGAAAACTTCCTTAAGCTCCAAGATTTTGACACCTAAGCGATCCTTGATCTTCCATCTCCTCCAATCACATCATTTGTGCTTTCTCCTTACCATTAAAATTCGAATTTCTAATGGTCTTCAATAATATAAGCACCCAAATCTTCAAAATAACCTTGTAACTATGCACTTTGGTCGATTTTGAGCCCATACTTCTTCATTGCAGCTTCTTTCCACACTGTTTCCCTCAAAAATCAAAATTTCTACTGTGCTGACCGCTCCACATTATCCCCCCTTACTTGTATTCGACGAACTTGCTTTAAAAAATCTGCTCAGTATGATAAAAGATTGGACTAGAACTTCTCATCACCATAGCAACACCATTATTAACCGGGATTAAAAAACCTCGCCCTTTCGGGTTTTCGAGGAAAAACCCTGGTAATAATGATGTCACTATCCTTGTTAGGGTCCTCTCGATCCGCATCAACCTCATCCTATTTCGTGCCTATTTTGAACTTGCTGGGATGGAGACAATGGCCAGCAATACGGGAAATGGAAAAACAATGGTAAAGAAAACAATGGTCATGGTTGGTAAGCCAACTAAAAACAGATGGACATGAAATGATGGAAAAAATGATGCTCCTGCAGCGAAAAATAACGTTAGTAGAACACATGGCTGCTAATATGGTGAAGCTGATTGCAGCACTTTATGATTTGAATGATATGGATGAATGAAAGGCGTATGGTTTGACTAATTACGAAGAACAACCAGATGAACCTGCCATGGAAACAAAAAATTAGTAAAAACATTGCTGCCTGATGGTAAAGCTTACATGGCAGACTTTAATGGATTGACATGGAGTGGATGAGTGTAATGTGAAATGAATTGACTAAAAATGGAGACAAGCAGGTGAACCTATCATGGAAACCATAAAAGTTAGTAACAAATTGCTGCCTGGATGCGAAGTTGATTTGGCAGTCTTTATGGATTGAATGAGGTGTAAGAATGAAAAATGAGATGAATTTGAGTAATACGGAGATACGGAGAGCAAGCAGATGAATAATAAGAAAAATCAAATTCTTTATTTTTATTTATTTATTTATTTATTTTTATTTTTTTTTTCACTTTTTTAATAATTTTTCCCTTATTATGCTATTTTATCCCCCCTTACTTGTATTCGACGTCTCGACGAACTTGCTTTAAAAAATCTGCTCAGTATGATAAAAGATTGGACTAGAACTTCTCATCACCATAGCAACACCATTATTAACCGGGATTAAAAAACCTCGCCCTTTCGGGTTTTCGAGGAAAAACCCTGGTAATAATGATGTCACTATCCTTGTTAGGGTCCTCTCGATCCGCATCAACCTCATCCTCTAAGGTTGCTCCAAACAGCCTAAGTCTTTCAGCATTACCATCCTCTTGATTGGCCTCACTAATAGTCAAAAATGATTGAATGTGAGAATCAGCCTCCCCCCCTTTTAAAGGTGAAAAGGTTGGGTATTTCATTTTAGAAGTTTTAGTTGCCATGGGATTAAGAATCGAAGTATTAGAAGGAGTTAAATAACTGGTTTCCTCTTCACTACTTTCCCCAGGGCTAGAGGGTATGGTGCTACTGCTACTAAACCCTTGCTCTACTAACAGTCTTTCTTCTTCCAAGACTTGCTCTTTTAATTCCCTTCTTTTTTGTTCCCTAAACTCTAGTCTAGCACTACGTTCAGCCTCTTGCTTCTCGATGCTCTTCTTTCTCCTTTCAGCATCCAGGCCCCAATTCATGCAAAAACTTTAATTACTGGAACAAATAACTTTTTTTAATTACGTAGAGGTGGATGCCCCCTCTTGGCTTACAAATTCTTCAAATGAAGATTGCCTAAGTCTTCTTACAAATTCTTCGGTTCCCAACCATCCAGGAATTGGTCGTGGTTCCTCCCATGGTCCACCGTCTCCCCAACCACTATTAGGTTGAATTCTCTTACGAGGATTATTTAAAATAAGTACTTTGTGCTTAGTGATGGGTAAATGTGGCCAATTTTCCATTCCTGCAAGCCATTATACATCCAACAAAAATTTAATAAATTTTATTTTATTTTATTTATTTTTATTCTCTTTTTTTTTTCGAAAATATAACAAAAAATTCAAAAGTTGTACTATTATTCGTCAACACGATTACCCTTTAGTTAATTTCTCGGAATGCCCCCCACTAAATGTTGGCCGGGTCAACCTACCCCAAGCCCGACAGAGTTCTTAGGCAATGGATGACAAAATAATAATACGAATGACAGCAAAAAATATAATTCCGTTAATTACTTACGCCAACACCACCACAACTAGGCTCATAGCTTCCGTTATACCCCTTAAGCCTAGCCGCACCGCTTCCTTTTACTCCTTGCATTAATTATTATGTGAGTGCAGACTTGTAATATTTATTATCCTCGATTTGTTTTAGCATCACATGATCTTCTCCTTGTTATTTTATTGTATTTTTTTCCTTTTCTTTTATCTTTAATGGAATCGAAATGTTAAGTTTTTATGTAGACTTATGAAATTGTTAGGTTAACATTTAATTAGGTCTTCACGTTGAAAATTTTGTTTAGGGCAAAAACCTGTTCGAGAAGGCAGCGGCCAAGCAAAATCCGGCTTCTTACTATTTCTGCTATGGCATGATCAATCGGCCGATTTCCTCCTTCCTCAACTCGGTTCTTTCTTCTCAGGTTGAGCCTTCACCAGGTAACGGTTTCTGCAGAGTTAACAGTTAATTCGTGGGCTCCAAGGTAAGCAATCGGATCTGGCTTAGGGTATGGCAATACAGATGGAGCAGGCGGCTTCCGGATCCATGGCTGGGAACAAGAGATGGATAGACCGAAAATGGCATGGCGAGAATCAGCGTGAATCGAATCCGGCGAACAACCGGATATGGCAGATGATCTGGGTTTTTGCAGGCTCTATCTTCCAAGCATGGGCAGTTGTATGGCAAAGGACCAGCAATTCCGGCTTCTCAGTTCTTCCTGATTTATAATTTATAGCAGAACTACAGAGAAGATTAGAACAGAGCAGCAGCACATATGATTTTCTTTCTCCTTTATCTCTGAATTTTTATTCATTCCATTTAGGTTCTTATTATAACTTAATACTCTTACAGATTCAAGACGAATACAAAAGATGCACAAGGATCACAAAGGATTTCCTTCAGGGTAAATCCTTGGGAAAACTTGCTGCCAATACAATCAGACAGAATTTATTTAACTTAGATTTCTTCACAACACTCACACACAAAAGGGTTATTCATTCACACAAAATAGCATCATCATAAACTAGAAAGGAAGACATCATGCACATAATAATGATGGACCGAATCATACCGGGGCCTTTCGGGCAACCAGAGAGAGCGGCTTCGATTAGGCACAAAAAAGGTAGCTTTTTTCATTCACGTTGTTTTCCTCTTATACAATTCCAATAAAATCTGGACCTTTAAAAAATACAATCTTTGCCCTCCATGTGGAAAACTTCCTTAAGCTCCAAGATTTTGACACCTAAGCGATCCTTGATCTTCCATCTCCTCCAATCACATCATTTGTGCTTTCTCCTTACCATTAAAATTCGAATTTCTAATGGTCTTCAATAATATAAGCACCCAAATCTTCAAAATAACCTTGTAACTATGCACTTTGGTCGATTTTGAGCCCATACTTCTTCATTGCAGCTTCTTTCCACACTGTTTCCCTCAAAAATCAAAATTTCTCTTTGTCAGGCCGACCGGCTCCACATTATCCCCCCTTACTTGTATTCGACGTCTCGACGAACTTGCTTTAAAAAATCTGCTCAGTATGATAAAAGATTGGACTAGAACTTCTCATCACCATAGCAACACCATTATTAACCGGGATTAAAAAACCTCGCCCTTTCGGGTTTTCGAGGAAAAACCCTGGTAATAATGATGTCACTATCCTTGTTAGGGTCCTCTCGATCCGCATCAACCTCATCCTATTTCGTGCCTATTTTGAACTTGCTGGGATGGAGACAATGGCCAGCAATACGGGAAATGGAAAAACAATGGTAAAGAAAACAATGGTCATGGTTGGTAAGCCAACTAAAAACAGATGGACATGAAATGATGGAAAAAATGATGCTCCTGCAGCGAAAAATAACGTTAGTAGAACACATGGCTGCTAATATGGTGAAGCTGATTGCAGCACTTTATGATTTGAATGATATGGATGAATGAAAGGCGTATGGTTTGACTAATTACGAAGAACAACCAGATGAACCTGCCATGGAAACAAAAAATTAGTAAAAACATTGCTGCATGATGGTAAAGCTTACATGGCAGACTTTAATGGATTGACATGGAGTGGATGAGTGTAATGTGAAATGAATTGACTAAAAATGGAGACAAGCAGGTGAACCTATCATGGAAACCATAAAAGTTAGTAACAAATTGCTGCCTGGATGCGAAGTTGATTTGGCAGTCTTTATGGATTGAATGAGGTGTAAGAATGAAAAATGAGATGAATTTGAGTAATCTGAGGAGATACGGGAGAGCAAGCGGATGAATAATAAGAAAAATCAAATTCTTTATTTTTTTTATTTATTTATTTATTTATTTTTTTTTTTTTTCACTTTTTTAATAATTTTTCCCTTATTATGCTATTTTATCCCCCCTTACTTGTATTCGACGTCTCGACGAACTTGCTTTAAAAAATCTGTTCAGTATGATAAAAGATTGGACTAGAACTTCTCATCACCATAGCAACACCATTATTAACGGGATTAAAAAACCCTCGCCCTTTCGGGGTTTTCGAGGAAAAACCACGGTAATAATGATGTCACTATCCTTGTTAGGGTCCTCTCGATCGCATCAACCTCATCCTCTAAGGTTGCTCCAAAGCGACCCTAAGTCTTTTCAGCATTACCATCCTCTTGATTGGCCTCACTAATAGTCAAAAATGATTGAATGTGAGAATCAGCCTCCCCCCCTTTTAAAGGTGAAAAGGTTGGGTATTTCATTTTAGAAGTTTTAGTTGCCATGGGATTAAGAATCGAAGTATTAGAAGGAGTTAAATAACCGGTTTCCTCTTCACTACTTTCCCGGGGCTAGAGGGTATGGTGCTACCGCTACTAAACCCTTGCTCTACTAATGGTCTTTCTTCTTCCAAGACTTGCTCTTTTAATTCCCTTCTTTTTGTTCCCTAAACTCTAGTCTAGCACTACGTTCAGCCTCTTGCTTCTCGATGCTCTTCTTTCTCCTTTCAGCATCCAGGCCCCAATTCATGCAAAAACTTTAATTACTGGAACAAATAACTTTTTTTAATTACGTAGAGGTGGATGCCCCCTCTTGGCTTACAAATTCTTCAAATGAAGATTGCCTAAGTCTTCTTACAAATTCTTCGGTTCCCAACCATCCAGGAATTGGTCGTGGTTCCTCCCATGGTCCACCGTCTCCCCAACCACTATTAGGTTGAATTCTCTTACGAGGATTATTTAAAATAAGTACTTTGTGCTTAGTGATGGGTAAATGTGGCCAATTTTCCATTCCTGCAAGCCATTATACATCCAACAAAAATTTAATAAATTTTATTTTATTTTATTTATTTTTATTCTCTTTTTTTTTTTTGAAAATATAACAAAAAATTCAAAAGTTGTACTATTATTCGTCAACACGATTACCCTTTAGTTAATTTCTCGGAATGCCCCCCACTAAATGTTGGCCGGGTCAACCTACCCCAAGCCCGACAGAGTTCTTAGGCAATGGATGACAAAATAATAATACGAATGACAGCAAAAAATATAATTCCGTTAATTACTTACGCCAACACCACCACAACTAGGCTCATAGCTTCCGTTATACCCCTTAAGCCTAGCCGCACCGCTTCCTTTTACTCCTTGCATTAATTATTATGTGAGTGCAGACTTGTAATATTTATTATCCTCGATTTGTTTTAGCATCACATGATCTTCTCCTTGTTATTTTATTGTATTTTTTTCCTTTTCTTTTATCTTTAATGGAATCGAAATGTTAAGTTTTTATGTAGACTTATGAAATTGTTAGGTTAACATTTAATTAGGTCTTCACGTTGAAAATTTTGTTTAGGGCAAAAAACACATTCGAGAAGGCGTGACCAAGCAAAATCCGGCTTCTTACTATTTCGCTATGGCATGATCAATCTGCCGATTTCCTCCTTCCTCAACTCGGTTCTTTCTTCTCAGGTTGAGCCTTCACCAGGTAACGGTTTCTGCAGAGTTAACAGTTAATTCGTGGGCTCCAAGGTAAGCAATCGGATCTGGCTTAGGGTATGGCAATACAGATGGAGCAGGCGGCTTCCGGATCCATGGCTGGGAACAAGAGATGGATAGGACGGCGAAAATGGCATGGCAGAATCGGCAGTGAATCCGGCAGCAGCAACCGGATATGGCAGATGATCTGGGTTTTTGCAGGCTCTATCTTCCAAGCATGGGCAGTTGTATGGCAAAGGACCAGCAATTCCGGCTTCTCAGTTCTTCCTGATTTATAATTTATAGCAGAACTACAGAGAAGATTAGAACAGAGCAGCAGCACATATGATTTTCTTTCTCCTTTATCTCTGAATTTTTATTCATTCCATTTAGGTTCTTATCTATTGTTTAAATTTGGTTTTTCCGGCGCCCCAAAAATTTTTTAGATTTTTTTTTTAACTTGATTTCCTAAGATTTCCAGGGTTTTAGCGGCCGGAAAACAATGCCGGTTTGCCAAAAATCGGGAAAATTTCCTTGGGGTTTCAATTTCGCCCCTTTCGGATTTCGCCCCTTCCAATTCGGCATGCGTATGCCACGATCTGGTTGAATTTTCTTCAGCCCCATCTGAGCTTTGAAAAGATTTCCACGGGCAGGGCAGCATTTCGTATTCGAGCTTGCATGCCTTTGCTTGAGCTTCCGAAGCTTTCCGGCCATGATGCTTTATAAAGCTATTATCGGTTCACTGCTTTGGGATCCTTTCAGAAGATTTGTACAAAAGATTTGAAAGTGCCCACATCTCCAGCATCAAACGGCGCCATTATCATATAAGCACAGTGCTATATTGGCCCTGCAGATCATCCCTTGAGCCTGGCAGATCGTCCATTGAGCGGCAGTTCTCAAGATCGCGACATCATCTGTATCAGCGGATCAGAGCAGCAGATCGCCAGGACTTATGTAAGATCGAACCAGACATGGGATGCTTCCGGCAGTGGCCAAACCCAAACAGGGGAGTGAGCTCTTCTTTACTGTGAGATATTCTTTGAAGAGATGCTATTAGTCTAGGCGCTGCCCTTTTTTTTCTTATCAAGATCTTAGCTCCATTAACCAGGCGTACGGAATCGGGTGGATCGCAGAGGTAATGTTCTTAGCTGTGTGTTTTATAATGAGGTGATCTACTAAAATATTTTCTAGCCATATGCAGGTTATTATTTGGTGGGCTGGTCGTCGTGGGCGCGGTGTCAGCGATCTTTGGGGTTTCAAAGAGGCAATTATCACGAATATGATACATCCCATATTTTATATTTGGCAGTTCACTTCTTTTCTTGAGGAGCCATCTCTTCAAATTGCATGAGAATCTGAGACTATACAAGCGTGATTTCAAGATGCGGTAATGCATTGTGCTCTTCAAACACTAGCATGTAGTGAGTTCTTGGGACATCTCCAAAGCGAGGCGTGAAAGCTTTGTATCACGATGCTTGATTCTTTTGTGTGCAATTCGGTGCACCACCTATTGCTTCTTCTAGCTGATTCTTGACCGGCTATGAACCCAGTTTAGTGAGACCACTGATTCTGAAATCCATGATGTGTTTGTTTGGATTATAACAATTTATTCTCCTGCAGGTTTCTGGTAGGGCATAAAGCAATGCAATTGCAATTCTTTGAGGGACTCAGCTTGCTTCATAGCCCATACTTATTTTGGTTAAGTTAGATGCACTTAAGTCGTGTTTAAGCTATAATGTTGGATCTTCTTTGTATCTTATAGTCCATTTTTCAATATTTTACTCACTCATTCAATTAGCAGTGTCAACAGTGCTGGGTTTCCAGCAGGCAATTATCTGAATATGATATATCTCATATTTTATATTTGGCAGTTCACTTCTTTTTGTGAGGAGCCATCTCTTCAAATTGCCTGAGAATAATGGACTATACAACTGTGATTTCTGATGCGTAATGCGTTGTGCTCTTCAAAGACTAGCAATTGTAGTGAGTTCTTGGGACATCTCCAAGCGAGAGGCGTGAAAGCTTTGTATCGATGCTTGATTCTTTTGTGTGCAATTGATTGCACCACCTATTGCTTCTTCTAGCTGATTCTTGGCGGCTATGAACCCGGTTTAGGTGAGACCCTGATTCGAAATCCATGATGTGTTTGTTTGGATTATAACAATTTATTCTCCCTGCGGGTTTTACGGTAGGGCATAAAGCAATGCAATTGCAATTCTTTGAGGGACTCAGCTTGCTTCATAGCCCATACTTATTTTGGTTAAGTTAGATGCACTTAAGTCGTGTTTAAGCTATAATGTTGGATCTTCTTTGTATCTTATAGTCCATTTTTCAATATTTTACTCACTCATTCAATTTTCAGCTTACGGCACTTAATGTGTTTATAAGCTTCGTTCAATGAAGTGTTGATCCATGTACATTTCAAACGTCAAATTTTAAGGGGATGCAGAAAGGTAAAGCCATTAAATTTATGTCTGCTTACACTTGGATTTGTTATTTACTTAGAATGGTCAATCCAAAGTGAGATAGGGTGATGTGCCCTTCATAACGTTAAAAGTAAATGAGCTCAACGAATCATTCTAGATTGAATATTAAATTATTTGTGATTCCTGTGTCATGCAGATGCTACAGGGGTTTCAATTATCTCATAACAATTATGTTCTTGCGCCCATCCTGCAATGATTTTGGTATGTCGTTCACATCAAATGTACTTTGTGCATGAGTATATGAAGAAGGCTTGAATTATACTTGAAATCTACCCAGTGAATCATGCATTTTCCATGTGCCCAAAGGGCAGAGGCTTAATCCACATGACGTTTAGGGCTGGGCTTAGGACACATTTAATTAGCCCTTGACCATATCGACTATATCTAGAGTATCTGGAAGCCATTATTATGGATGTGACTAAAGGGGAGCATGCATGAATGCAATTGTTATATCAGTTTCTATGTCTATCTTGGTGTAGAAGCCCAGGTCCGGTCTATTGGTCTTGACATCATAGATCTTGGTTATCTCTGTATAATGTTTATTACTGGCTTGGATAACTTGGAGTGGATCATGAATTCAAGCATCCAATAGACTCTTCAAGAAGTTTGGCCACGATGCTAATTGAACTATACTATTTTATGGCTTAAGTGCCCAAATAAATTATCTGCTAAATCAAAGCATGCCTACTTTATTGCTTAAAGTGGCCAAATAAATTAATGATACAAAGGTTCCTATTTGAATTGGCTTTTATAGCTAAATCATAGCGTGCCTTGCTGTTGTGTCTATGCCTACATATTCGAAGGGTTTTAAAAACGGTTGCAGCATACCTTTTAGTAGTCTGATTGCAACAAATTTATGTCTATTTTCTTAAAGCTAATCATGATTGATGTTTATGGGATGTTCTTTCAGTTATAGGCTGTGGATCTATGCAACATGATACATATATCTTGGCCACTAGCAAGGATTTAAGGAGCTCCAAAGATGTATTCATCTGAAATTTTTAATGTCTTTGCTTGGATGTGGGAGACAAAAAGGTATTGTGGAGTTCATGAGATACAAGAATCTAGCAAATTTATAAACTTTGCACTCTCTGCATCTGTACTTATGTTGTCCTTTCTTTTGCAGGTTAGCTTTTGGCTCAATGCGGAGCTTCTTCAGCATCGTTGAATAGAAAGACCAGCATAAACAAGCATGAAAACGTTTAAGCCAACACTGTTGGCTGCGGAATTGAGGGTATTCACATCTATAAGCATGTTACTTGAAATGCCTGTCAATGAACAATTAGAGTTATATTTTTTTGTTATTTTGTTGTCAACTACTACACAAGAAATGTCCATGTCAAAATACTATGTCCGTTCAGGTAAGTCTATGCCCTCTCTCTTTCTTCTGTTTTGCAAGCATATAATATAGCTTGAAGATTTTAGCAACCTGAATTTGGAGATTTTAGCAGCGGCTTCAGATTTGCAGGATGCTGGCAAATAAGATGTTCTAGGTATATTGTCTGCTGCCTGCTACATCACAGCCCATTAACTCTTGAAGCTGATTACTCCAGTCATGATCCTTGATGGAACTAAATTATTTCCAATGTGTGTCATAATACGCAAGTAAAACAACAAACTTTGGCATCTTATAGCATTGAACGATTTTGCAAGCTTGGGCAGTGAACATGCAAGATCAATATTCTACATTTACTCTTGAGCTTCAAGCTCGCTTCCCCACTTGAACCCTTCCTATTGCATTGCAGGTAATCTTTACTTTTTGTGCCACTGATTTGAGTAAAAATCGTATGCCTTTTGCTCTCTCAGTTGTTTCAACCATTGTGCAACTCGAGATGCCATCAAGTTCCAAAATGTTAAGATTATGGATGATATTCCCTTTTCATAGATAGCCAAGAAGGACCACCATCATTGGTTTGGATTCTTAAACAATGATCAAGTTATTGTTCTATGGATGTGAGCTCTGATTTACTGGTAGCTATGTTTTGTGCTGTTATTCCAGAATATCCATGTTCAACCTTTGATATATTGCTTTTTAATTGCAGAATCTGCGCTCTGCAAAGTAGAGACAACAGCCGGTGTTGAAGTTAGACAAAACTTAAGGTTCTTTAAGATCTCCAAACTCCAAAGTTTGTTTCAACAAACAGGCTTGAAATCGACTATGTTACGTCGGTCCAAACTGAAGGTGTAATATCCCATATTGCCTCTCCTTGGAAAAACCAAATAAATTGGTAAATGTATTAATATATGGCACTTAAGAACTCCAGTATTAATTTCATATATAAGATCCATGCATCACTGTCGCTAAGCCTGTCACTTGACTTATTGTAACCCCTCTATTCTATACTATGTAAAACCCATGATACAAAGCCAACAACCCATAGAAACCACAACATAAAAACGATATCCAATGCCTACAAGTCATCTCTAACATAGAACATCTACAAAGGCACCTTGAAAGCCCACCAAGAATGATCATCTCCACAATTTTTTTAAAAATCTTTGGCTTCCAAGACAATTTGCCTCATATACACATTCCCCCTAACATATCTTTGGCTTACACAATTTGCCTCATATATGTAGGTTTCTTATATTTTCCTACATTGGAGAATCATGAGTTCACTTAAACACATTAAATTGTCGTATGTATCTATGTTTGAAGCACATGTGAATAGATGTCAAAACAAAATAGGCCAAATGTCTTGACATTTCTATATTATTATGGTTGTCACAAGGCCCATGTTAGAACATCTTCTTACATGGCTATGTTGTCAACATAAAATGTCATGTCCTAAAATATGTCCAAAAATGTGGGACTATCCTAAAAGTTAATGCACCTGTTCTCATCTATAAGATTAGAAAACTCATTTTATTATCCTATAATTTACCCCCATATTCGTACAACTCAAAGTAAAAGTTATAGGAATCAATAGGGCACCTAGAAGAAAGAGCAACTGATTATTCAAGAGCAACAAGGGGCAACGTAATTTACCAAGGAGCATTAGAATCGTAGTTATGCCCGGCAACGCCGGGCACCCGTTACTAGTTATAACTTAATACTCTTACAGATTCAAGACGAATACAAAAGATGCACAAGGATCACAAAGGATTTCCTTCAGGGTAAATCCTTGGGAAAACTTGCTGCCAATACAATCAGACAGAATTTATTTAACTTAGATTTCTTCACAACACTCACACACAAAAGGGTTATTCATTCACACAAAATAGCATCATCATAAACTAGAAAGGAAGACATCATGCACACGCAATGATGGACCAGAATCATACCAGGACGCTCAGGCAATCAGCAGAGAGCAGACTCGATTAGGCACAAAAAAGGTAGCTTTTTTCATTCACGTTGTTTTCCTCTTATACAATTCCAATAAAATCTGGACCTTTAAAAAATACAATCTTTGCCCTCCATGTGGAAAACTTCCTTAAGCTCCAAGATTTTGACACCTAAGCGATCCTTGATCTTCCATCTCCTCCAATCACATCATTTGTGCTTTCTCCTTACCATTAAAATTCGAATTTCTAATGGTCTTCAATAATATAAGCACCCAAATCTTCAAAATAACCTTGTAACTATGCACTTTGGTCGATTTTGAGCCCATACTTCTTCATTGCAGCTTCTTTCCACACTGTTTCCCTCAAAAATCAAAATTTCTACTGTGCTGACCGCTCCACACACACCATGTGTATGCATTGCTTTATAAACTAAAATCTAGAAGCATCTATGTTTTGGAGCTTTAAGCCACAAAACCATAATAATAGTTCCATTTCCCTGAGCTTGCGTACAATAGACAACTTCACATGACTTTCTACATCACTGCATCAACAGTAACAATAATTACATAAAACTTGCCTCGATGATGAAACAGAGAAAAAATACTTCTTTCAACATGTCCTACCATTGCAATTTGAATAGCCTAAACTAAACTTTACCACAGATCTAATACAAAAAAAAATTAATATACATGTTCGGTGTTTTAGATATTTAGTCTTTGCATGTACAAATAGCTAGAATGACAGCATTTGTTTGTAATTAACAACCACATTCATATAAGCCTAAATCTTTTCCTGCATCAAAATCGTAGGCAGCAATGGACAATAGGCTATCTAAATAGAATAAATATCACTGTCACAACCATACTCACATAAAATTGCAAACTTGGAGGTATTATGAATGGCCTTTCAAGTCCATGTAACGGATAAAAGAGCATCTTGCATCTGCCAAATTAATATTTTACTTTTTTGCTGCCGTCGATGCATCTGCGTGGAAGTCACATAGAAGATAGATGTGAGACAAACATAGTTTCTTGCATGAGAGCTCAATAGCTAATTCAGAATTGGGTAGGACTCATGTTCTTCTGCAGTGAACACATGGTAGAGGATGAACGAAAGAGATAAAAATTACCTATAAAAAGCAAGGCTTTGCTTGATAATGTAAAAGAAATGCTTGTATTTGGCTTGGAACCTATGTCCTGTGGCTCGAAAAAAAAATTGGGCAATATCAAAGGAGATAGATGATGATAACACGGTATGTATCTGCGGTGTGCCATCATAGATTGATTACTTTCATCATTCCAAGTGCAGGTTGCATTTGTTACATGTGAAAGAAAGTGTGAATTGCACCTGCTGCCTCTGTATCTGCATATGCGATATAAAACTTAAAATGCAAAAATGCAACCAGATAGAATAGGATGCACACCATAGCAGCACAACACATGGATCATCTCATAATCAAGTTTATTATGTTAATATAAAGAATGTTTCAGCCAAGAATCATGCGTACCTAAACAATCCAAGGAAGAAACACAATTACCTCAAAATGTCTTTCAAAACATGAAAGTGCAAGCTACAACTATTGCATGTGAAAGGAAGTGCAAACTGTATCTGCTGCCCCTGTCATAGAATCTGCATATGCCATAAGGTTTAAAATGCAGAAAATACAGACAGATATAGGATACATGCCATACCATAGAACAACAATAACACAACACACAAATCATTTTCCCAATTCAAGCCAAGAATGGTGCCTATTTAAACAATCCAAAGAACAAACACAATTATCTCAAAATGTCTTAGTAAACCCAAGATTCAACCTCTCTACAAGCGTAATCAATGAACTATTTTGCTAGAACAACATAGGCAACTTACTTGATCACACATGCAATTTTAAATACCATAGGTTGATCATGGACCAGTAACCATCATAATTACTTCCTTTCCACTTCATCTACACATGAAGATTGAATTCAAAAGCTTAATGGATTGCAAAGATACAAAATCTGAGCACACTACTAATTTATGAATCCAAAACCTAGACGTATAGTCGAAAATCTAAATATGGATGGCATAGTTCAACTAGAAGAAGATGTAAATCATGTCATATCTGGTGGCCGGAAATGTTCCAGCATGTGGAGAAAAATCACATTTAGGCATCGTGAAGAGCTCCAATCTCCAAATCGGCTCCCTACCTGCTATAATCAACAACATCATATCCACCACAAATCAAAAGCAAGCAAATCTAAACAACGAATATATCTTGATCTTCGTGGTCTATATCCCGAGCGAGGATAAGGAATCTGCCAAATCCTCCAAAACGTGACATATAATCCAAAAAATACCAATTTCTAAATCATAATAAAAGACACGGACCCGATATCTGGAATACCGAATTTTTTTTTCTATAGCTAAAAGCCTTAAAACCTTAGGAAAACAAATTAAGGAAAAAATCTAAAAACATTTCGGATGACCAGAAAAACCAAATTTAAACAATAGATGTCATTGTAATTGTAAGTTCATTGTGCATAATAGATGTCAAATTTGCATTCTAACTCATAGTTGGAATTTGCACTCTAACTTATAGTTGGAGATCATAAATATTTGAATCCAATGCAGTTTTCCCATATGTGTCTTTCCATGTTACAATCCTAATTAGTGCAGCCTTGCAAAACAGTGCGGCCCATGTACAAAGGTAGATGTGAATAACCAATTATTAGAGGTAACAATAACATTCCTAAAGTTCACATAGGTGTATTTGTATTGTTTCTACTAAGCTATTTGGATAGTGATTGTAAGATCCAAACATATCAAATTAAACAGGCAAATCGAATAGAGTTGTGCACATTTAAAATAATAACATATAATATGATAGAGTGCCTCGCTTTACGCAACAATTACAAAAATAAGAATTGCAGGGCGAGCATATTTTGGGCATGCTCTTCTCATTGCGGCCAAAAACAGTTATAGGCACCATTACTAGTGTATTGATAAAGATGCAAATGTTCCTTTTTTTAAATCCTTTTTCAATTTGTTGTTTAATGACTATCCAACCTTCTCATCTCTGCAAAACCCCTAGCTTTTCCCCAAGCTTGCCCTTCCACTATTTTTTTCTTTTGGCATTGTTAGTGACAATAGCAATGTTAGTGTTGATAGCAATGTTGGCTGCACATTTTTTCTTATGGCCACTTGACTTATTTATTCCAAATGAGGGAGCATAGAAACTATGGAAATATTGTTTCAGATTCGTACAGTAAGTACGATGCTGAAGATGAAGCCTATAAAGATTCCAATGTAGAATCCAGGATTCCAAACATACTCTTTGAACCAACTATTCCAGTCTTGTGCCCCCTCCACAACATCAGTGGTTTTGCTTGTTGTTGTATTACATTTTACTGTTAATGGTGGACCACATAGTTGGTTTCCTTCAAATCCGGAGGCCTTGAACTTTGTGTCACAGTTATGGTCTGTTGGAACATGCCCGCTTAAATTGTTATGAGACACATCAAACACTTGCAACCTGTCAATGCTACAAAGCTCAGATGGAATAATACCACTTAACTGATTCCATGAAAGATCTAGTGACTCCATATCCTTGAGATTTCCTAGATGAGGAGGAATCTCGCCGTTGAACTGATTATGGGACAAGTTTAGTTGCTTCAGTGCTACAAGATTGCCCAATTCTGATGGAATGGATCCGCTCAACTCATTGTTGGACACGTCAAAGCTTGCGGCTTTGATACTTACACTGTTGGAAAACTGCCGAGGCTCACCTTTCCATTGTATAGTGACATCAAAGTCACCAGCTGTTGGGTCATGAGTTATGTCACGAGCCAAAGATGTGCCACGAGTTACGTATTCACTCTCCCAAGAGCTCTGGTTTTGAAGCCAGATTAGTCTTGTCAGGTCTTGAGGCAGATTCCCAGTGATGTTATTGTTTGATAGATCCAGAACTGTGATGCTAGTCAAATTGCCAACGCATTCAGGTATTGTCCCTTCTAGATTATTGTATGCCAGCTTGAGGAAAACTAAACCCTGTAGATAGCAGAGCTCCTTTGGAACTGGGCCTGAAAATTTATTATTGCTGAAATCCACCACCATTGTTACGCTTTGATCATACCAAGCCACAGTTGGAATTCGTCCTGTAAATCTATTATTATTCAATGTAACGATGCCAAAGTTCGAAATAATGAAGTTAGACGGTAGTTCTCCATCCAGCTTGTTGTCATGCAGTGTCAAATAATAGAGAGAGCGACTATTTCCAATCTCAAAAGGTATCCTGCCTCTCAAATCATTGCCATGCAGGTTTAGGACTTCTAACTTCTCAAGCTTGCTTATATTTGGGATAATGCCAGTCAAAGAATTATTTGCTAATGACAGGAGAATCAGTTCAGAAAACTCGCCCAATTGGTCTGGGATCTTACCTGTCAAACTATTAGAAGAAAGATCCAAAGCGTTAAGACTTGTACAATTGCCTTCAATTGGAATATTTCCGATAAGGTTATTGGAATCGAGGTGTACTTCTTGAAGTCTGGAGCAGTTTGCAAAAAGTTCCCTCGGTATAAAACCGCTAAGCTTGTTAGCAGAGAGCTTCAAGTCCCAGAGGGCAGAACAATTACCCAACCCCCCTGGAATGTTACCTGTGAGTGCATTATGAGAGAGATCTAGCCAACTGAGAGCAGACATCCCTGATATGCCTAATAACATTTCTGCAAGGTTACCAGATAAGTGGTTGAAAGAGATATCTACGTCTGAAAGAGCAGAACAATTAGTAAATCCTCGAGGAATACTACCCATCAAGTTGTTTCCAGAGAGATATAGACTCCACATGACGGAGCAATTGGTGAACAATGCACTTGGGATCTCACCAGACAACTTATTATAGCTTAAATCCAAAAGCTGCAGAGCAGAAAACATGCCCAAATCTTGTGGAATATTACCGGTCAAGTTGTTATTCTCTAAATTCAAAGTCTTCAGAGCAGAACAATTAGCAACTCCTCGAGGAATGCTACCAGTCAAGTTGTTATTGCTGAGATCCAGATAACGTAGAACAGAGCAATTGGTGAACAATGCACTTGGGATCTCACCAGACAACTTATTATCGCTTAAATCCAAAAGCTGCAGAGCAGAAAACATACCCAAATCTTGTGGAATATTACTGGTCAAGTTGTTATTCTCTAAATTCAAAATCTTCAGAGCAGAACAATTAGCAACTCCTCGAGGAATGCTACCAGTCAAGTTGTTATTGCTGAGATCCAGATTACGTAGAACAGAGCAATTGGTGAACAATGCACTTGGGATCTCACCAGACAACTTATTATCGCTTAAATCCAAAAGCTGCAGAGCAGAAAACATGCCCAAATCTTGTGGAATATTACCGGTCAAGTTGTTATTCTCTAAATTCAAAGTCTTCAGAGCAGAACAATTAGCAACTCCTCGAGGAATGCTACCAGTCAAGTTGTTATTGCTGAGATCCAGATAACTTAGAACAGAGCAATTGGTGAACAATGCACTTGGGATCTCACCCGATAACTTGTTACCATGTAAATCTAGAAACTTCAGAGCAGAAAACATACCCAAATCTTGTGGAATATTACTGGTCGAGTTGTTATTCTCTAAATTCAAAATCTTCAGAGCAGAACAATTAGCAACTCCTCGAGGAATGCTACCAGTCAAGTTGTTATTGCTGAGATCCAGTTCACTTAGAACAGAGCAATTGGTGAACAATGCACTTGGGATCTCACCAGACAACTTATTATTCGCTAACCACAAATTTTCCAGAGCAGAAAACATACCTAGATCTTTTGGAATGTTCCCAGTCATATCATTGTATGGAAGAACTAAAGCTCTAAGGGCACATAATGAAGCAAAACAAGCAGAAATTGATCCATTTAACCCGACGTCATACAGTGCCAATTCCTGCAGACCTCTGCATTTGCATAATTCATCTCCTAGTGGTCCAGATAAGTTTCGAGAGATTACTACTATTCTCTCCACATGTGTAGACGAGGAATCGCAAGCAATTCCTGTCCAGTCGCACATTAGACTTCTATTATTTGAGTTCCAGTCTATCAAATAATTATCTGGATCATAAAGACCATCCTTAAAACGCAAAAGAGCAAAAAATTCCTCATCATTATCATGGGCTCCAGAGTAGTGAGAGGCGGAAGCTAGAACGAAGAGCACGTATAACAACAATCTTCCCATTGTTGCTGCTTATTTCTGAAAATGTGTGTATCAAAGCTAGAGCAGCAGCTGATTTCCAAATGCAATACTAAAGGTTGAATCGAGATTTGGATCAAAGCCTTCCCTTGGATAGAATGGCTTGGCTTGTCATGTCACTGTCCTAGAGCCTTTAAGAATACCTTACTATAATAATTAGCATCATATTCTACCATGTGGACGACATCGAGTAGAGTCAGATCCATCAATGCCGACCCAAAACAATTAAAACAATTAATGAGTAGAGTAGGGTCCGCATTTGGTTTCATTCTTTTGGGCCCGAAACAATTAAAACAAACGGAAGCCGAAACACGGTTCATTCTCCATTCACATTCTGTAGGTGATGCTCTATCTAAATTACTAGACTGTTTTTATCTACTGTTTTTACTACACATCTATTTTTCTAGACTCTTTTTAGCTACTGTTTTTACTACTCATTTGCCATACTGCTGTTATTGATGCTCTTCGTTTTAGCTTTGCCATGTTTGTAATTCTAAAAACCATAGCCAGGTGTAATGAACTTGTTTCTTCACAGCCTAAAGATTCAATAGCCATCTTAGATAAATGTGTGAAATGGGAGTAAACAAAAAACAATTGTTTGCTGCAATTGTTGTTGGTGCTCAAACATCAACATCTTAATAAACGCAACGCACTGATAGAAAGCACACATCTCTGAATTCTCTGAAGGTTGGCTGCAATTGTGTTTGGCTGCATATAGTTATGAGGCGTTCAAACATTAAAATCGTACCTACTCTCAATTTAATAAGTGCTTTGATATACAAAGTCTTCTGTGTCCATCGTGTTTGTCTTAGGCCCTTTTTCCACAGCAAACTTATTATATGGCTGGCATATTTTTTTAAGACAGCCTTTTGGGCTCCATTGTCAGCTCCATGTCATAGATAAGACACGTCTTAAACAAATCAGTTTTCTATTGCTTCAGCATAAGACATTTACTATTAAAATAAGACATGCCTTATAATATCGGTTTTCCACAGGCAGATTGAAGCAAGCAATTCGAACATGGAAAGATGAAAATTTGCCGGATTTGCATCTCCTTGGTACACTGACCCTTCTTGCAAATTTGAAGAAGCACTCCAAAAGTAAACCCCTTTTGCTTTTCTCGCAATATATAGTCATCTTTTGCTGGCAAGAATCAGGGCAGAGCAGGGAAACATCAGAGCAGAGCAGGCTAACATCAGGCATGCAACACAAAGCATAGCAAGCCTCAAGCTGAAACATCGATCATTTGCTTTGTACTCTTTGAGCCTAGATTGTACACTTTGACCTAAGGCCATCTAGGTAAAACCCATCGGCCAGATTTCATCTCCACAGCCAGCAGACAGCTAAAAACGGCCTGCAAATGTTTGATTCAATGTGATTAAGTCTGAGATGGAGGACCAGCCCATGATTCCAACTCCAATTGGTGTGTTTTGCACACATCCATTATGTTACAAAAACCAAAAACTTTGAGCAGATCGAACTAACGGACTGCAAATCTGCGAATCTGATCTTGATTTTTGTCATCGGGTGCCAGAAACACAATTCCAGCAACTTATTTTTGGGCCACCTTAAGATTGCGGCCAAGAAGGCCTGGGATTAGGCCCTTTTTCCACAACCCTGCTGTCTTATAATTATAGAACTATGATTGGGCCACATCATTAGATAAGACACCAGGGCTTTTCCACAGTATCTTTTCAGACATGTCTCATTTGAAGCCCGGGGGATGCACTTATACATAAAGGGGGTATGGCATCTGCGTTCGAAGGGTAGCAAAAAAACCCCCTTGCCAAAAATAGAGCAAAGGCTTAAATTCGTCACTAAATATATGAAGAAAGAGAAAGCCAGGTTGGCACCAAGGAATATAACCATCGCGATGGGTAAAGCAGTTGAATGCATATACTTTTCTTAAATATAAAGAGAGTCATATCGACACAGATAATTAATTATATACGGGAAGCATGACATAATCATCTGAATGGAATGGCTTAGATGGAAGCGAGCACTCATAGATTACTATAACCGAAATGTCTTAGTCAACCTCATGCACGACACAAGAGTCATCATAGGTAGACACCTAACCCAAGAGCTTGAACTGATGCCACTAGAACTTAGTTCAACAATAGATAAGGTTGAAGAATTAACTGCAGTTTCCCTAGAGCCTCTGGAGGCATATGTAATTCAGGTAGTAAGACCCTTGCAGCGATACAAGAACTCCTTATGGAGTACGAAGACCTCTTCTCAAAGATACCTTGCAAACTCCTAAAAGGAAACACAGAACACGAGATCACTCTCTGCCTAGATGGAAGGTGCTTCTACATGGGGGGGTTGGGTTTCAATGATGGTCTTTTAAGAGGCGTTTATGAGCAAGTATGGTATCGTTACCTCACCTTGATATTTTTGGTCTTGTTAACAAGTAACTTATTTATCTATTTGTTTTACAGGTTTGGTAAATCCTTCTGATAAGCAGAAAAAGTCAATACCTCTTTTCTGTCAGGGATTGGATGCTATTCAACAAGATGATCCCTGAATAGGGAAAACCACAACTTACTGTTGTGGAATTTTGGCAGGTTTAGTATTCAATCTGGTTGAGGGCCAGGCAATGTCCTAGCTCCTATTTCAAAACGTGCGTTGGATATTGAGTCTTTAATGACCAGACTGGGGTACTATTTGCATGTTAAGGATTATGCATGTATTGGGAGGGAACGTCACAGGCTGATTACACATGGGTTTCATGTAATTGTTGTAAATGTTATATCGTCAGGTACTGTTGCTGCAAAAGTAATCTTTTTTAAGTCAGGTACTCTTGCTGAAGAAGTACATTATGTACAGTAGTATATCATGGATACATTGTTGTTGGAGTTTTTCATGATCTAGATATTGCTGAAAAGTATGATGAGAGAGTTTAAAGTAAGGCTACACATGATTGCTAAAGAAGCTGAAGTTTGTAAAAAGTATGATAAGAGAGTTTGTAAAGTAAGACTATACATTATTATGAAACATTCAATAGAATATAATAGAATAGAATAGATTTTTTAACGTTCACAGAGACCAATAGGTCATGGGACCCATACAATGGGCTAATACAATCATTACTACTAGGATTAAAAAACCCCTGCCTCGAAAGGTTTTCAAGGGACTTATTCAGATTTATTAGATAACACTTCAGAGATGTCATTATAAGATTATATGTATTCAATTCTTCTTGATTTTAATAAATATTTCAAGTTTTACTATTATAAGTTTATCTTTAAATTATAATTATAATAGATACCAAAGGACAAGATCATTTTCTAAATAACTTTTCACTTGATAAACATTTCGTGAATATAAAATTTAAAATCTAAGTGATTCAATAAATTTACAATTTGACAATTACAAGAAATTATAAATAAAATTTGATGGTTTGATGATGATGTGGGACAAACAATGACGGAATCACGCTAGAGTTCCATATTGACCTTGTAAACCCTGAAAATAAACCGACTCCAAGAAAACCCGGCTCTATCGATCTATGCCCAGGAAAATATCATGCAGAAAAAAATGCCGATTCATGCGGCATTTAAGATTCACGAATCTACGGATAAAAAGAAGTGTTTTAGATGAATATAATCTGGAGAAAAACTCCAGAAACAATTTGGAGAAGTTGGGAAACTGTTTGGATATGGGTTAGGATAAAACTTGCATTGCGGGAATAAGAATTTTTGGGAGAAAATAAACGATGGATTGAAAGCTACAGGTTATTGAAGGGAGAGGGGAAGAATCTAGAAAAACTATCACGAGTATTTCACAATTTATAAACTCTTAGCATAGCTAAAAATATTTTAAGAAAGTTTTAGGTTGACACTGATTAAATGATAAAGTCTGTGTTTTAATAACAAATTTCTAAATAGTTTATTTATGAAGTAAAACACATCAAAAATTAATCAATAATATTCTATTTATATTTTTTTGTTAACAGATTAATGTAATATCTATTGTTTAAATTTGGTTTTTCCGGCAAGTGGGAAATATTTTGGTTTATATATATTTCTTTTATTAAAAGATAATCAAAGTAATTTTACTATAGGAAGTCATCTTTTTCCAAAAAGATCACACCAAGCGAATTTTGTATAAGCTAAAAGGTTGGAATATACTAAATTCGCATGGTGTGATCCACTTTCTTGTTTGTTGTCAATAGATAATAACACCAAGTCCCTCATCAATAGTCTCCCATTTGCATATAAAATATGTATCATTCCAAGTTATATTATGTTTTATGAACTAAACTTTTTCAAAGAGGGTCCCAAAGCAAAATACAAACACTTAATCAATAAGCCAACACTTTACCAACAACCAAAGCTTTATTAAATAAGATTTTTATGTCATTTTATCAAACCTAACAATATTTCCATATGTGACACTTTGAGTTAACTGATCCAAAGGCTCATGAAAGCGACATTTTATATATATCTTTGGAGCTTTTGTGTCGTGGCATTAGTAAACACCTCTAATGGAGCAAATGATTTGTAACTCATTTTTTCAACAACCCTGGATGCACGTCTTATCAAACATTTCTTCATTGCAAGGACACCATTCTCATAAGGCTTGCACAATTCGCTTAAAAGAGAATATGAGATGACTTTCAAGCTCGGCTCCCACAACTTTACAATGTAAAACTAGATGCCCATTGCCCTGAATGTATATCTTGGAAAAGCATGTCTCTTATGTCCATATGTTGGACAACAACGATGCTAGTAATGTTTTTCCCTAGTCTCAAATCCCCGACATCTGATAAATATAGCCCAAAGAAAAATATTTGATTCAGTGAGTGACTATAAATCAAGAAGAGGGAAGAAAAAAGAAGCAAGGATCACATGACGCGAAATCTCACTACACATTTACAAAGTGCATATGCATTTTCGCATGGTGTGATCCATGTATTATTGAGGGTGCAAATTTGCAAATATCCTCCTCTTCAAATCCCTTCCCCCCCTCCCTTCCCTTTTTTTTTTTGCAATATACTATCCATAGCATTTATTTTGAACCCTATAGTTCTACCTATTCATTGCGTATGAATGTCGGCGCCCGGTGATGTAACTCCATAGTCACCCTTCGTTAAGGATAGCATTCTCACCCACGAGCCTATGGATAGATATCCTTCCACCGTCATGCCTTTATTGTTTTGTAAGTGATGAACTACGGAAGCAATGTCACAGTACTAGGAGCAATGATGGATGCAATTAGAGATACAGATCGGTCGTTGAATTGTAAGAATGAATGGCAGGGAGCAATACGATGAATGGGAAGAGCTGAAAAGTAGGAAAACTTCAGAATGAAAATTTGGGTAGTAAAAACATGGCATGTAACGACGTTTGCTTGTCCCACATCGCCATCGCCGTTGTTGCTTAACTCTATGCTCGCCCAAAAAAACACGGACATTATTGGAGACTTGGATTCCAAATGAAGAGCGAAGGCGGAGAGGATGCACGTAGCGGCGCTAATGTGAACAATGGAAATCTTGGTGCCAAAATTTGATAAGGTGGTTGGTGCATGTGGGCATGTGCACAGTAGGCGGGAAAAGTAGCCATTATTTTGGTCCGCGATACGATTTTCGAAAAATGCGGGCCATTAATGTGGTTGCAATGAATGCACAAACATGTCCTATGAAATTTCGCCATGTGGATGCCAAGTAAGCCTGCTCCTCTTTCTACTTGCCAACTAATACTGACTTTGGAAAAAAATGCACAAACATCATTGGTCGCGAGAAACATGACGTGGAATTCTGGCATCCAAGATATGGGCCATTTTGAGACCCCAAATCCGCCCTAATGGTTCAAGTGGTAGATATAAGGTGAGACAATAATAATTAAGTTATGCTGGTTCAATGGTTCGAGGTTGCGAAATCAAAGTAATGCATGTGGAATATTGTTCGTAAAAAACCAGTTAAGCTCGCTCGCGATAAAATGACTGTGGGATATTGTTATGTTTGGAAGAAAATAGAAAACCCATGGAAATCGGCTTGCCGAGCTGAACGCACCGACTACCATAGGATAAAGATGCCTGAGACATGATTTGATGTTTAGCAATCGGATGTGTGATTGAGCGCTTGGGCTCTCGGGTGTATTTTGTGAAAGCAATGATATGATTGCTTATCCATATGAATAGTGCTCAATATGATTCTTGTAATGGTCTAAAAAATAATTTAAGGGAGTTGCTCTAGGCTCAAGTTGTTCAAGAAAATTGTGCTAACTTGCTTGTTTTAATTGAACAAAGGATTTAAAATTGTCTTCATTGGTATCAGAGCCAACAATGTCAACACGATTTGGAGCAAACTTGTTGACATCCATTGAAGTGTTTAAGGGAGACACAGGTTTTCAAGTTTGGAAACATGGAATTAGGCAGGTGCTGGAGTTTGAAAATTTATGGTATCTCATTGAGGAAAGCAATGTTAATACAGGTGTAAGTTCAGAAAGTTCAAGTGCTGAAGGAGCAGAGAGCTCAACTGCTGAAAAGTCTACTGCAGGTGATGGAGGTAACATGGCCACTGTTGCTTCTAAATTAATTGCAGGTCCAGCAAACAAGTTAAAGATCATGGAGGCTCAAGCTATTATTACAAGCAAAGTAGGAGCTGCTATCAAACTCAAGCTGAGAGATATGAGTCCAAAGGATATGTGGAAATATATGGTAAACCAATATGAGATCAAAACGTCTTCTCAGATTGATGTTTTAGAAAAACAGCTTAGGAAGTTGAAGCTTTATGAAAAAGACAGTTTGACAGAATTTTTAAATAAATTTGACTCTATTATAGCTGACCTTGATGGGGCAGGAATTATCCTAAATGAACACTATCAGATCTTGTCATTGGCTAGGTCAGTATCCCATAATAGTCAATTGTCTACCTTAATAAGAAATGTTGCAAGATCCAAGGAACATGCTGTTCAAATGATTAGAACAGAGTTTGAGCAAAGAGGAGTTGAATTAGATGATGAGGAAAATTCTGTTGAGGTCTTGTTTACTGGAAAATTTAAAAAAGGTGGAAGTTCTAATAAAGATAAGGTGGGGCCATGTTATAATTGCAATCAGTTTGGTCATCTTAAGGCAGAATGTCCGAATGAAGGGAGAACAATAAGGTGTTATAACTATGATGGAAAAGGTCATGTGGCAGCAAGCTGCCCTAGTCCAAAAGGAAATTTTGGGAGAGGCAGAGGAAGAGGAAATTCTGGCAGAGGAAGAAGATTTGGAAGAGGAAAAATAAATCAAAGGGGAAATCCAGCCATGAATATTGTTCAAGAGTCAAAATCTGTTGAAGAGGAGGAGATTGATGAAACAACTGAGGTAAAAGATAATTGTATTATGTCTATTTCAAGTGATTTGAAAAAGAAAAATAACAAATTCTTGGTAATAGATTCAGGAGCTGAGAAAACCGTGACATGTGATTCAAATTTGCTCAAGGAGCGCAAGAAAAGAGGAGCTGGACATGTGCAACTAGGGGATGGAAGTTTGCAAGAGATAGAAGACTCTGGTGGTGTTTTAGAATTATTTGATTTAAATGGAAAGGCAGTAGAAGTCAAGGATGTTTTTTGTGCACCTGGGTTAGTCAGAAATTTAATTTCGGTTTGTCAGTTAGTTGACCTTGGTTATAAGGTCAACTTTGAGAAACTTGAATGTAAAATCATTTTGGGAAATGAAGTTAAGTTTATTGGCAAACAAGTTGGAAATTTATTTGGTTTTGATCTTGAGCAAATGCCTAATTTGAACATTGTAGAATATCCATCTTTGAAGGTTTGGCATAACAGAATGTGTCATACAAATATGACAAATGTTGAGATGATGGCCAAAAAGAAATGGATAAAAGCAAAGGAGGATAAATCTGAAAATAAATTATGTGCAGGTTGCATTTTAGGGAAACAAACAAGGCAGCCCTTCAAGAAATCTACCAAAAGAGCTAAAGGAATATTGGACCTCGTGCATACTGACCTATGTGGTCCAATAAATGTAACAAGCATGACTGGACACAGATATTTCATGACTTTTATAGATGACTTTAGCAGGAAAACAAAATGCTATTGTTTGAAAACTAAAGATCAAGCTTTTAATGCTTTGAAATTGTTTATTGCTGAAGTACAACTTGAAACAGGGAGAAAACTAAAATGTTTGAGGTCTGATCGAGGTGGTGAGTATTTGTCCAAGGACTTCAAAGACTATTGTGGTAAACTTGGAATCAAAAGGCAATTGACCTGCAGGTTTTCTCCACAGCAAAATGGAGTAGCAGAAAGGAAGAATAGGACATTGCTTAATGTTGTTAGATCCATGTTGAAATACTCAAGTCTGCCAAACTATATTTGGGATGAAGCAGTTAAGACTGCTGTCTATGTTCAGAATTTGCTGCCAACTACAAGTACTAATGGAGCTGCTCCTGAGATGCTATGGTCAGGTAAGTTGCCTTGCTTTGAAAATTTAAGAGCTTATGGATGTCTTGCATTTGCGCATGTACCAGAAGAATTGAAAAAAACTAGACAATCGAGCATACATCACTTATTTGGTAGGCTATGATGAAAACTCTAAGGCCTATAGGCTATTTGACCCCGCACAAAGGAAAATTATTGTTAGTAGGGACGTATTGTTTGATGAGACACAGTTCTATAAGCTAATTCCAAAGGTTAATGCCTCAGACAAATGTGAAATTGTTGAGACTGAACCTCTAAAAGAGAGATCAGAAGTTAAACCTGAAACCTTGGAAGAAAAAACAAAGGATGACATGATGGAAGCAATGGATTATTCCAGTGATGACTCAGATTATGAAAGTGAAGCAGAAAATTTGAATAAAGAGACCATTCATAGAGAAGAAGCCTCTGTTGAACAAATGGACACCAATGTTCCAGAAAAACCAAAGAGAAAAGCAAGGAGAACTAAAGCACAAATGTTGGAAGATGAAAACAAAAGATTAATGGAATACCATGGCAGAAATAAAGAAGGAAGAAGTAAAAGGTTTCAGCCTCATGTAGGTGAAATCCATAGTGTATTTGATGTTTTGAGTTTGGAAAGTGCTGAATTACCAAAAAGCTATTGTGAGACAGTAAATAGTAAATATGCTAAGCAATGGTTGGCAGCTATGCAAGAAGAAATGAAGGCATTCGAAAGGACAGATACATATGAGATAGTAGACAGACCTGCAGGCAAAAATATTATTGGAAACAAATGGGTATTCAGAATCAAACCAGGAATTGAAGGAAAGCCAAATAAATTTAAAGCCAGACTTGTGGCTCAAGGATTCACTCAGAAGAAAGGACGAGATTATGATGAAACTTTTTCACCACTGGTTAAGATAAACAGTTTGAGAATGTTGGTTGCAATTGCAAATTCTCATGATCTTGAAATACACCACATGGATGTAAGTACAGCCTTCTTAAATGCTAAACTTGAAGAAGAAATTTATTTGAAACGGGCTCCTGGATTTGAGACTGGAAATGAAAAGGTGTGGAAGCTAAAAAGAGCAGTTTATGGTCTGAAGCAATCACCAAGGGACTGGTATAAATGCATGAATGACTATTTGCAAAAACAAGGTTTTGAGAAGTTAAATTATGATGGAAATTTGTACAGATTTGGAGATCAGCAAGATTGGTGCATTATTGGACTCTATGTTGATGATAACATTATGGTTGCAAAAGGAAAAAAGATTCTAGATAAGTGCAAGCACGTTTTGAATAAAAGGTTTCAGATGACAGATCCTGGGGAATTAAAAAGGTTTTTAGGTATAGAAGTTTATAGAAATAGAGAAAGCAAGACCTTGTTGTTAAATCAAAAAAATGCATGTTGAGAATATGCTTGAAAGATTTGGCATGAAGCACTGCAATGCTGCAAATTCTCCCATGGCTCCTGGGCATAAAATCTCAAAACTTATGTGTCCACAAGATGCAGAAGAAAGAAAACAAATGGAGAACATTCCTTATAGATCCCTGATTGGGTGTTTATTATATATTGCAAATTGCACCAGACCAGATATCTCCTTTGCTGTAAACATTCTCAGCAGGTATAATTGTGATCCAGGAAAGGGTCATTGGATTGCTGCAAAAAGGATCTTGAGATCCCTCAAGGGTACAATGGAAATTGGAGTTTGCTATAATTCAAATGATTTGATTTTTAAAGCTTATTGTGACTCGGATTGGGGAGGAGATCTTGACAAAAGGAGATCAACTTCAGGTTACATAACATTCTTAGGAGGAGCCCCTGTTGCATGGAAATGTAAAAAACAGAATAGTGTTGCATTATCAAGTGCTGAGGCAGAGTATAATTCAGCAACTTTGGTTGCAAAGGAAATTATTTGGGAAAGGAGATTGTTAAATGAGTTAAATGTTCTTCAGAACAAACCTACAGTAATATTTTGTGATTGTGAGAAAACAAAAGAAGATCATGTAATATTTGTTCAATTGTGTAGCTCCATGGTAAGTTGGGTCTTGGAACAAGTGATGATCTAGGATATGATCATGATCTTTAAACTAAGAGCTATATGGAGAATCGAACTTTGAAATTCGATGGAAAAGCCAAGTTGTGAAAGGAGAATTAAATACCCCAAAAGGTATGGTTCGAAAAGAGCAGTTATTTTCGATGGTTCTATTATAAACGGATATTGCTTAATATATTAAGCAATGTTATATTGACAAAATAGAGCATTCCGGATAAGCTATCCGATCAGTCTGGCACTGCAGCGATCGGTCCGGCACTTGAGCTGGATCGATCAAGATAAATACAAGGAGAATTGATCTAGCAGATGGTTCTTGCATTGTAAGTTGCCAAACAGATTAAATCAATAAAGAGCTTGGGTTCTCGGAGTCAAAGGTCCATTGCTACAGTGATCGAAGGAATCCCAAATGAACAGTAATTATACTGTAGCAATCTATGGTTCTTGATTATATTGGAAATTTATATTGTCTAAGATATGCATTGCTAAATTGTTCCTAACTAAGGTGAATTAAGGTGTTTGAATCATAATTGCCTAGACAATTTTTCCTTCATTGGTATCAGAGCCTAACATTAAAGATGTCAACACGTTTTGGTGCTAATTTGTTATCATCCATTGATGTTTTCAAGGGTGATAATGGTTTTCAGATTTGGAAACATGGAATAAGGCAGGTGCTTGAATTTGAGAATCTTTGGCATTTGATTGAAGGAGACAATGCAAAAGTGGCAACTTCTGTGGCAGAATCAAGTGAGAGCACAGTTCAAGAGTTGAGAACAGAAGGAGGTGGAGGTAATAGACCAAGTGTAGTTTCTAAACTAACTTCTAGATCTGTTGATGAGTTAAAGGTGATGGAAGCACAGGCCATTATCACGAGCAAGGTTGGAACTGCTATCAAGCTAAAATTGAGAGGCATGAATCCAAAAGAAATGTGGGAGTATTTGGTAAGCCAATATGAAGTTAAGACTTCATCACAGATTGATGTTTTGGAGAAGCAACTCAGGAAGTTAAAATAGTATAAAAAAAGATAATCTGACAGATTATTTGGAAAAGTTTGACACCATTATTGCAGATTTGGAAGGAGCTGGTGTCATCCTTAATGAGCAGTATCAGATATTATCCTTGGCCAGATCTGTGGCACATAACAGCCAGCTTGCTACCTTGCTCAAAAATGTTGCACGTACAAAAGAACTTGCAGTTCAAATGATTAGGACCGAATTTGAGCAGAAAGGTGTAGGTGTTGAAGATGAGGAGCATTCTCCTGAAGTGTTGTATGCTGGTACGGCCAAAAAAAGAGGAAATTTTAAGGAAAAAAGGGATCCATGCTACAGTTGTAATAAGTATGGACATCTAAAGGCTGAATGTCCTAATGTAGGGAAAAGCATTAGATGCTTTAATTGTGATGGCAAGGGTCACATAGCAGCAAGCTGTCCTAGTCCAAAAGGGACTTCAGAAAAGGGAAAAGGCAAAGAGAGATATTCAAATAATCGGGGCTCTTTTGTTAAATCAAATAGCAGTGTGAGAGGAGGAAGTCTCGAGATGAACATTGTGGAAACCAATTCAAGTGAAGAAGATGAAGCTGATGAAACAACAGAGGTAAACTCTGATCAGATTTTTTCCGTTTCTAATAAGATAACCAAGAGCTATAACAAATTTATGATTTTAGATTCGGGAGCTGAAAAAACAGTGACATGTGATTCAAGGTTGCTCAAAGACTGTAAGGGAGCTGGAGTTGGGCATGTGCAATTAGGAGATGGCGCGTTGCAAAAAATTGAAGACTCAGGAGTGTTAGAATTGTTTGATCTAGCTGGGAAAGCTGTTAAACTTAGAGATGTGCTTTGTGTGCCAGGACTTGCAAGGAATTTGATTTCCATTTGCCAATTAGTGGACCTTGAATACAATGTGGTCTTTGAAATACTTGATTGTAAAATCTTTCTCAATAATGAAATAAGGTTTATTGGCAAAAGAGTTGGGAATTTGTTTGGTCTTGAGTATGAGCAACCTGTTAGTCTGAATAATGTTGAATGTGCTACATTTAAAACTTGGCATACACGGTTGTGTCATACAAATGCTGCAAACATAGAAGTATTGGCACAAAAGGGATTGTTATCTGCACTCAAGGAACAAAGAGCAAAGCAGTTGTGTGGAGGATGCATGCTTGGCAAGCAGACAAGATTACCTTTCAGGAGGACTTTTAAAAGGGCAAAAGGATTATTGGATCTTGTTCACACAAATCTCTGTGGGCCTTTGAACATAACAAGTATGGCAGGAAATAGATACTTTATGACTTTTATTGATGATTTCAGCAGGAGAACTAAATGTTATCTTTTGAAGACCAAAGATCAAGCTTTTGAAGCTCTAAAAATGTTTATAGCAGAAGCTCAACTGGAGACAGGAAGAAAAGTAAAATGCATAAGATCTGACAGAGGAGGTGAGTATTTGTCAGGTGAATTCAAAAATTTTTGTGCTAACCGTGGAATTAGGAGACAATTAACTTGCAGATTTTCTCCTCAACAAAATGGAGTGTGTGACGTTCCAGCACAGTATACGGTCCCAAGACGTATACTGTACTGCCCCGTCACGCGTACACGCCACTCCGACTGACGTGTACGCCAACGGATAGCCAGGTAAGTAGCCCTAGGGGCAACTTGCTAGGAGTGTTCATATATTATTAATGTGCACATGTGCACATTAATGAGGGCACACCTTTCCATGTTGGCATATTTTGCCACCTAGCCATTAAAGGCAAGTGGGGCCTTTCCAATTATCCCACATGCCAAATTGGGTAATTGGAAACCCTAGCCTAAACCCCATGTCTATTTAGGGTAGGAAAACCCTAGCTTGCTAGTTTTTCGTCCTTAGGGTTTTAGAGCTCAGTTTTGGCTGCCCCAGGAGCCAAAACCGCCTCCCGTGACGAAGGCGAATGCGCCATCGGTTCCACGGCCTCGATTCGATCAGCCGGAGGGGATGGTTGAACTTCAGTCGGGGAGGAGCCACTCAAGGATGGGGATTTGGTCAATTTAATAGCTTAAACCGCCTTCTAGTCATAGAATCAAGAGGGTTTAGACTATTAAATTGCCCATAGTAGCTATCTAGATCTTAGAGCTCGGACACTAACTAAAGAACCTAACTCTATGATTAGATCTAGTTCTTCAGTTCTTCTGTGATGTATTTGGATGATGTATTTCTGTGAACTCCTTGTATTGGGAAGGGGGGTAGAGACCCTAAAGCTTGTAGTTGATGCTCCTAGAGTAGCCTCTCTAGCACACTTGTAGATTCGGCTTTGTGTACAAGAGCCACACACGGTTGTGGGTGAAGGGGCAGGACCGGCTAAGAAGGAGAGGTTCATGTCGACTCTTGAGCGATCCCCCGGGTGTGTAAAGCCTACCGGGGATTATTGTGACTAGGTCTAATGGCTTACCAGTGCGGGTAAGGCATGGGCTCGACACCCGTGAAGTGGTGTACACTTTCCGGTGGGTTGGTCGAATCTGAGGCAAAGGGCCCTCTAGTCACCTTGAGTTAGCATGTAGATCTCGGAGGGAGTGATCCCTACCCGCCCCATCCGGGCGGGAGGATGAGGCCCGGGAATAGCCCCCTTCGGCTATGCATCCGGCCGGCCTCTGATCAGTCCCAACACTTTTCAGCCTACTTACCGCAAAGTGTGCACGGGGAGGGGCGGATGGAGTGGACAACCCAATGCCATGTTCTTATGCTAGCCAAATCCATTGCCATGAATTCTGTCTGCAATGAACTCTGGAGACCCAAGCCGTCAGTCCTCCCCTTGAGTCTGAGCCTTGGGTAGGATTCCCTATGTGATGTGCTGATCTTTGTCTATGCAGATATGTGGAGGACCATCCTTCGAGATGGTCACATGATGTTGATGTATGTGCTACTGACATGTATGTTCACGCTTCCGCAGCTAGGTAGGCCCTGAGGGAGACAGGGTAGAATGACACCTTCACTCTTCCCATCTTTGGGACTCGGTTGCGGGCAAAGTGATATGTGGAGGGCCCCCATCAGACGCGATGGAGCTGGTGTGGGGGAAGAACTCCTGTTTGTATACGGAGAGTGCACCGTATACGAGTAGGGGACGTCACAGTGGTATCAGAGCAATGTTCTTGGAGACCAAGAGCAAAGCACTGACCATGTTCCAGTAGTACTAACTTGATAGGATTCTCAAGCCTCGAAAAGTGGGAAGATTTTTTCTCACCTTTGTAGTTTATGCTAAGCTAGTAACAATCAAGTGACTTGGAATTTAACAAGATTAAAAAGAATGAGCCAAAAATTTTCCAAGTGAGGTGGTCTCACAGCTCGCGCCTGGTCGCAGAACTAAATTTTTGTTTTGAAGCGAGGCGCAAGCTGTGAGACATCGAGTCAAAAACACCAAAACATGAGGAATTTGTGAAAAATAATGTGGTAAGGCTAATTCTAAGGTAGGAATTAGTTAGAATAGCATGTTTTGATTATCTAAAAACCCTAGAAACGTATGAGATCTCACATACCGCTACCGGTCATAAAAACTAAACATTAGTATTGGAACGAGGCGCAAGCTGTGAGACCAATAGGTAGGAAAAGTCTGAAATAAGTATAAGTTTTAGATAAGTTGGTGCCTTAGCATGTTAAACAGAGCAACTTGAGTTTTGACCTAAAATTCCACAAGCTATAAATAGATGTAGAACCCCCTCATTTTTTCGTCCAAGCCCTAGAAATCCGCTCTTCCCAACTTAGGCGATCTCTCGGCGCTTTTATCCGATTGACGATCCGTAAAGCATGGCCCGAACCAAACAGACCGCAAGGAAGCGTCGCCCAGGCGAAGCCACCAGCGCCACTGAGGCGGAGATCATTCGGAAGATGCTTCGTGAGAGGCTCGAGAGGGGGACGCTCGGACGGACGAGGAGCAAGACACGTCCGATCCGATTGAGGGCTTCAACCAACAGCAGAAAGCAGAGACGAGGCCACATCACCGAACCCATGGACGAGGAGACGAGGGAGGTGTATGAAGAAATAGAGCCGGGAGATCCAAAGCAGGAACAAGGCATTCATTCAGACGCACTCCACGGAAATCCTCGAAAGGATGATGAGTGGTGATGTGTCCGAGCCACGGAGGTAGCAGTAATCTTAGAAGGTTCATCGAAAGCACGAGCCTGGCCGCAGTAAGAGAAGGGAAGACAAAAAGAGGAAAAGGAAGGAAGAGGAACAAAAGGCAGCAGAAGAGAAGAAGAAAGCAAAGGGAAGTTCGCGGGCTGGCATAAGGAGAACGAAGGATCGCCCGCCAAGGAAGACGCCAACCCCAACATCATCATCAAGGAGCGCAACCCGACGAACCCCCAAACCCCTCCGACGACTTTCCGAGGAGGACTTGACCCTAATGCTGCGGTGGAAGCTCTTCCAAGCACCCAGCGACGACGGCAGGGAGGTACCGAAAGCCAAGACCTGAAAGCAACCCCAAGAAGACCAAGTGCGAAGCCCCCGAAAACCCGGCATGGGATAGAAAGAAGCAACCACGACCCGCCGGGGAAGCCTACGCCACCGCTGTGTGGTGAAGATCTACGAGAGGAAGATGAGAGAGCACGAGGCTTACATGAAGAAATGGGAGGCCTACAACAAATATTATGAAGAAAAACAGGTTAGGTTCATCGAGGGAGGGCGACCAACGAAGCAAAGAAACCCTTAAGGCCGCCACCACGAAGCCCAAGGTTCCCAAGCCGCCACCCGGGAAGAAAGCTGATAGGAAAGAGGTGGAGAGAAGAGCGTTAAGGGAGATTAGACACTTCAACAAGCAGCTTCCGGTCTCCTAATCCCGTGCCCCCCCTTCGGTTGGTGCGTGAAGTGATGCGTGCCTACTGAACGGACTTTAGAGTCACGGACGAGGCGGCACTGGCGGCAATGCAAGAGGCGGGCTGAGGCAAAGATAGTGCAACATTTTGAAGATTCAACAGCCTGCACTATCCGTAAGCGGGTAACCTTAACGCGACAAGACATGAGTCTTGCGACCCGCATTAAGGGAGAACGCCTTAGAAACTTTTTGTTGTAAATAATTAAAAATTTTTGTAATATAGACCAATTTTGTGTACCTTGATGACATAAACTTGGTCAATTAGAGCAAATTAATAAGTTTTAGCTTGTATTTCAGTGAAATAGGACATTTGGGAGCCGAGAGACATGATGTCTCACAGCTCGCGCCTCGTCGCAAAACAAAAAGTTAGTATTGAAGCGAGGCGCAAGCTGTGAGACCTCGCCCAAGCTTGACCAAAACAGCTCCAAATTGACCAAATAAGGGGTCGATTCTGCCTAAATTGATGAGCCCATCACCCTTACACCATCAGTTTACCCAAGTTGGACATCTTTGATCGAATGATCGATGTCTCCACGGCTACCGGGCCGCAAAAACAAAAAGTTAGTTTTGAAGCGAGAGGCTAAGCCGTGAGACCTCTTACCATTTCTTCACCAGGACTTGTCAAAGTCACCTTCAACCCTTGTGATAGCATCTTTTAGGTAACCTAGCCTTGTTCAAGCATCTCCTATAGTCCTCAAACTCCTATTTTAACCTCCGGATAAGTTAGAATTACCCAATCCTAGGAAATTTTCAAGTCATCCAAAAATTAGGGTTTCCCCTTTTCTATAAATAGACCCCATCATTTCTCGATAGCACCCTACAAATCTGCTCCCGCCCTTCTAGCCGATTTCCCAACTCCCCGAGGCTCTTGCAACCGTTTGTTACCCTCTTACGCAATTAATCAATGGCAACTTCGATTTTCCACAGATGGTACAGCCGGCAATCATTCTTGGAGGCCGACGTCGACCAAATCTTCCAGATCTTCAGGAAGGAGGTAGACGTCCAGGCAACCTTGCACGCGACCCCAGCTTATAGTAGAGTCCTGACCGAGTTTCAAGCTAGGGTAGAACCGGCGCTAGTGCAACTCCCCTAATGTAGGATATTTTGTTCCTAGAGCCGGTCCCTGCAGCAAAGCATTAGACGCGATGTCCCGAACATTGCCAAATACCTCACAAACAAAGCGCACCGCACACCGAGCCAATGGTCCTAGCGTCACCGGGACCAAGTACTTCTCTTTCAACACTGCCACGGCAATCTTTCTCACCCACCGCGTCGAGAACACCGTGGGGAAACCTCCATTCCCCATGGGCGTGGACCCATTAGCCATAGCGGCGAGAACAACGGCTCCTCACACGGTATGAACAGGGCGAGGAAGGGAAGGAAGAAGACTTCGGATGAGCAGGGAATGCGAGGAGGAGGAAGACGATGTCGAAGCTCGACCCAGCCCGGAGGAGCGGGCGACAAGCGAAAGAGGAGTGGCAAGACCCGAAAGAAGCCGCAGACTCTGAGTCAGCGCCACCCCCGGGTTAGGCATCACAAGCCTAGCTCCCATTATCGCCGAAGGTGAGGAGTTTTCGCCCTAAGCGACATTCAAAACCTCTCGAGGAGTGGAAAGGAGTATCGACCGAAGAGTTCTTTGCACCAACTCCGAAGAACAGACTTGGACGACTTCATCGCCCGAGGAGAGTCCGACTTCCCCTCCAAGTAAGGGAAGCCGGCACTTACACGGAGAGTTTACCTCCGGCATCCAAGCCTACAAAGCAACATCAGGCGCAGATTATGGAGGCGCACAAGGCGCAAAACAAGCTACGGCCGGAGGAAGAGCTCCTTGCTCTTCAGGAACAGATGGGGATCCGCTTATGCGACCTCAAACATCCTAACGGGCAAGTTTCGTCCGCAGCACCTCCCCGGGATAGGACAGCTAATTCGACCTCGAGGGAGGGCTTCAAAGAAATCGAGACTACAGGGAGCTCACCACGGTGGAGGTTGATGATTTCGGAAGCAGACACAGAGCTGGATACCGAGTGGCCGAGGACCCGTCTCGCAACGACAGGTCACTACGCTATTACCTGCCACTGCTGATGGATGGAAGAATAGCGGTTATCCACCGCAAGTTCACCCCCAGAGGCGAGGAAGGAGTAGCGTTGCTGATTGCACTCTCAGGATTCGGCCGGCATGCACGGTTACCCCTTAACACCGAGTATGCAATCCTGGTGAAGAGAGCGGTAGCACTCGACGTCTTCGACTTCGCCATACCTTACAGGCGGCAGGCAAGACTGTCAGTGACAGCAGCTTACACCTCCCACCGCAGAGTAGAAGATTTAGCAAGAGCATTACAGGGTGGATCTCCAGCCAATGTCCTTAGGAACTTGGGCCATTCAGTGGGAACAGCCCAAGTGAAAAAGTTCCTGGAGGATAATCCATCTTACCGGCATCAACAGAAATGATTAGCAGTAGTTGCAATTTCTTGTATTAGTGTAATATAAAATATAAATATAACATTCTCTTGCACTATAAATGTTTTGTTGATATATTTTGTGTCCCCTCAACCATGCCAACAAACATAAATAATGCAAGAAAGCAAGGAAAACTAACCATGTAGATATAAACCACTTGTGTATGCAGTTAGAGGCCTGAACGCAGGAGAACGACAACTGCGGGAACTTACAGAGGAACAGAGCCCGCCCAGGCCACGTCCGGCAAGGAACCTGCTTGAAGAATTTGGACAAATGACCCCAGAAGAAGAAATATCGCAAATGAGGACGGACCTCGAGCAGATAAAGGCTTTGCTAGCCGCACAAGCAGGAGCAGGTTCGGTGGGTAACGCTCAACTGCCGCAAGCATCAGCTCGGAGAACAGGTAGAGACAAGAAGAGGAGCAAGAGAGGAAGGTCCCCCAGCTCGGACTCCTCCGGACTCAAAGCTCAGATTCGGACTCCGACTCGAGGAAGAAGAAGAGCGTAACCAAGTCCGAAAGGCATTTAAAGGCGAGGAACCACCGGAGGGGACGACAAAGGGACACAAGAACCCTCGACTACCGTAAGAAAGTGGACTCGCATTGGGAAATGTTTGGAAGGCCGTGAAGCTCGAGCAATTTCAAAGCGCAGAACAGTCGTCGCATGGAGGCGAGAGGCTTGGCTTGACGAGATGAGCGAATCGGCAATGCCTATGGTATGAAGGATAAGGATAAAGGCAGGGTGGCAACAAATAACCAAGGGGAGCAAAGACGCATTTGGTGGAAGGGCTATGCCAAGGCTCATGGCTTAAGCAGAGATGCTTGCAGGTTCAAGAAGTTTGCTAAAGCCTTCAAGCGCCATTACGTCCCAAGAGAGCACAAGTCCAGCATGATGCAGCAGTTCTACAGGTTGCAGCAAGGCAACAAGTCAGTACAGAAATACACGGAGGAATTTATGAGGCTAAGGTCAGATGTGCCAAAGTTAGGAGAAGCACGCAGTGGAAAGCTACATTGAAGGTCCTGAATGAGGAGATCCGCAAGCTTGTAAGGGCAATAAACCCGAGAACAGTATCAGAAGCGGAGTCCAAGGCAATAAGTTTGCAAGGAACAGGACCTCTAATAGCGGCGAGGCGGCAGATTACCAAGATAAAGGCAAGGCAAAGCTGGCGGCCAAAATTTCGAGAAAACAAAATTTCCCGAGGACCAGCTAGAGCCCCATATAGTGGCAATCAAGGGAAGCAGCAGGAGAAGAAGCGGGTATCTTTCAAAGACAAACAGGAAGGGTCAAACTACTCCAAAGCCGTGCGATCCTTTCTGCAGGCCATGCCCAAGGAGAAGAGACAGAGTGCATAGAAAAGCGGCTTTGCTTGGTGTTTCCAGCAAGGCCATAGAGAAGAAATGAACTGCCCCATATGTCATGAGTGCAGCGCTAGCAGAGTTGGGAGATTGGGACACTTTGATCTGACGACGACGGCGAGGAGGCCCGCGACTACATTCAGGGTGAGTGTCATATCTTTGCCGCAATAGATACAGAGCAAGCAGAGAGCCAGTATAAAGTAATTTCCACAGAGTGGGAAAGGCCAAGGCCAAGTCATTTATAGTCCTGATAGATTCGGGAAGTAGCCATAACTTTGCATCTCCAGAATGGTTCAAATGTTGAAGTTGAAACCATTAAAGTCAAAGCCAAGGCCCGTTGTCTTAGCAAGTGGAGCAAAGTAAAGGCGCATGACGGCAGTAAAAAGAATCAACTTTGACATCGACTTGCCGGGATTAAGATCCACATGGGGCGAAGTAATGGGCATTGGCACGACTTGATAATAGGTATGGAGTACCTTGGACCAGCAGGGGCCATTATTGATTGTGGAAAGCGGAAGGTGACCTTCCCAACACCCGACGGCAAGATCATTGAGATAACAGGTAAAGAAGTTGTTCCCATCATGCAGTGTATGTCTTCTAAACGACTGTTCAAGTGCATCAAGAGTGAGCAAGTAGCATACATCTTCAAGCTTGAGAGTAGTGAGCCGGAATTGGAAGGAAGCAAAGAAGACAAGATGCTCAGCAAGTTGCCGAGGCAAATAGCTAAGTTGATCACGGAGTTCCACGATCTCTTTCCAGATGAGATCAAGCAGCTCCCTCCTTATAGGGGAGTCGAGTGCGAGATAGCACTCGAACCGGGAACAAAGCCAACAAGCAAGGCTCCATATAGAATGACAACGCAGGAGTTGTCGGAGCTGAAGAAGCAGTTGCAGGAGCTGCTCGACCTAGGTTTCATTAGACCTAGTGTCTCGCCGTTTGGAGCGCCCATTCTTTTTGTCAAGAAGAAGGATGGATCTTTGAGGATGTGCATAGACTATAGGCAGTTGAATAAGCACACCATTAAGAACAAGTATGCGCTTCCAAGATCAGACGACTTGATGGATCAGCTTCAAGGAGCAAAGATCTTCTCCAAAATCGACTTAAGGTCAGGTTATCATCAGATACGGATAAAGGAGGAGGATATCCACAAGACCGCCTTCAGGACGCGGTATGGGCATTATGAGTTCACAGTGATGCCTTTCGGCTTATCAAATGCCCCCGCAACGTTCATGAGGCTCATGAACGATATCTTGTGGAGTTCCCTGGACACCTTTGTGATTGTTTTCTTTGATGACATTTTGGTGTATAGCAGATCCCTTGAAGAGCACGTGCAACACTTGAGAAGGGTGCTAGAGAAGTTGAAGAGGCACCAGTTGTACGCCAAGTTGTCGAAGTGCCACTTCGCAACGGAGAAGGTGGAATACCTTGGTCATGTGATCTCAGCAGAAGGCATCTCGACGGACCCCACCAAGATTGAAGCAGTTGATCGGTGGGTGGCTACCAAGAATGTGCACGAGGTCAGAAGTTTTCTCGGTCTAGCAGGGTACTACAGGAAGTTCGTGAAGAACTTTGCTAAGATAGCAGCCCCGTTAACAGACCTGACGAGGGCAGAGAAGGTGAAAGATTGGGTAGAGCATTGGCACAAGAAAGCCCAAAAGGGGTTTGAATTGTTGAAAGAAGCTCTGACGACAGCCCCTGTCTTGACCTTGCCGGACCCGGAGAAAGATAAGCTTGTAGCAACAGATCGCGAAAGTAAGATAGCTACGGTCGCGGGCTTATGCAAGAAGAGCTGTGGTAGCATATGATTCCGGGAAGATGAACGATGCGAGGCGCTACCCGACGACGACGATCAGAATTGCTTGGCGGTTGTCGGGGCATTAAGAATATGGAGGCACTATCTCTTGGGAAGGAAGTTCCAATTGGATACCGACCATCAGAGCCTCCAATATGTATTCACGCAACCACACCTCAATCTGAGGCAACGGAGATGGATGGAGTTCCTCGAAGAATATGACTTTGATATAGTCTACAAGCCGGGGAAGCTCAATGTGGTAGCAGATGCGCTTTCAAGGCATCCCCTGACAACTAGAGTGCATTGCAATGCAATTTCGACGCTCTCCAGCGACTTTGGTAAGAAGATTGAAGAGTCCTTGCCAATGGATGTGGATTTCAGGGAAGTATGGACAAGCCTCTCTAAGGAGGCTAGAACAGATAAAGAGCGGGAGACCTTCAAGCATTATAAGAAGGAAGGCAACCTGTTATACCATAAGAACAAGTTGTGCGTACCCGAATCATCAGGTGTAAGGAAGTTGATCCTCCATGACACGCACAACAGCCCAATAGCTGGCCATGCGGGATTCATGAAAACATATTTCAAAGTGCGCAGCAGCTATTATTGGCCGGGAATGAAGAAGCAAATAGCTCGCTACATCAAGGAATGTCAGCTATGCCAGCAGACGAAGGCAGAGCAGCTTCGAATTCCAGGGGCATTAGAGCCATTAGCGGTGCCAAACGCTAAGTGGGAGGTAATCAGCATGGACTTCATCACAGGACTCCCAAGAACAGCGAGAGGCAAGGATGCCTTGATGGTAGTGGTCGACAAGTTGTCGAAGATGGCACATTTTGTGCCTTGCAGGACCACAGACACAGCTATGGATACAGCAAAGCTCTTCACCAAAGAGATCTTCAGGCTTCATGGCATGCCAAGGGAGATTATCTCCGACAGGGATCCGAAGTTCATGAGTGCCTTTTGGCAAGACCTCTTTGCGACGATTCAGACCAAGCTATCCATGAGCACGGCGTATCATCCTCAGACGGATGGCCAGACGGAGCGGACCAACAGGATCTTAGAAGACATGCTAAGAAACTATGTCTGGAATAAGCAAAGTATGTGGGAAGAATTTATTCACTTGGTGGAGTTTGCATACAATAGCACCAAGCAGGAATCATCCCAAATGTCGCCATTTATGATCAATTATGGCTATCAGTGCCTAACTCCAGACACTTGGCACAACCCCGTGTCAAAAGTAGAAGTTTTCAGCACAGATGTTGGCCGATATGCAGCAGCTCGTGGAAGAAGTTCGAGGTTATCTGCTAGCAGCAAGAAGTCATCAGAAGAGCATCGCCGACAAGCATCGAACAGTCAGAGAGTTCAAAGTTGGAGATGATGTATGGCTCAAGATAAAGGTGAAGCAGGCGAAGCTCGGGATTGGCAATTGCAAGAAGCTTGCTCCAAGGTGGGCTGGACCCTTCAGAATAATCAAGAGAGTAGGTAATCAATCCTACAAGTTAGAATTGCCAGCACACCTAAAGATTCATAAGGTCTTCCACGTGAGTTTGTTGAAGAAGCATACTCCAAATCCAGACGAAGTCTTGGACACTCCAACGTTGTTGGAAATGACGGAGGAGCAGCTGGAAATAGTTCCAGAAATGATTCTTGATAAAGCTTTCAAGAAGACAAGGAGGTCGGAGTTCCTCCAATACTTGGTCAAGTGGAAACACTTGCCAGTGGAAGACGCGACGTGGGTACTTAAGAAGGATTTAGTAAAGCAGTACCCACAGTTTATGGAGCAATGGGACGGCAAGGTCATCTCCGAAGAAATCGGCTCAGGCATGTCGATTTGTGTAGGTTAATTCTTGTATAGATTAATCTACGCATGCAACCTATGCTTGGTATGGGTCGCATGCGTTGTTACCGATGATGAGACCACTACGGTGATCTCTAGGGCGTGGTGTAATGTCAATGTAGGCATGACCGCGTTTCCGATTGGGCGAGTGGAAGGTAGATTAGAAAGTCTACTTCTGTCCCACGGAAGGAGACGACCTCGAGAGAAAAGAGGTCATTAAGGAATGCATTGATAGGGAAAGCACCTTTAGCCCCATATATGCTTTGATAGGAGGAATCCATCCTTCACGCCCCCCACGCGAGAAGGATATCCTCCTGTTGGGCAACTAGAGGTGTAGGCATGAGCGGCATATAGGCCGCTCTCTCCACGCCATTATGGAAGATTCATCCTCTTCCTATGCCGGGAGATTAGCCATGCATTCATGTAGATAGATGGGTTGGTCACCATATAACCAAAATTTATTAAATAATTAAAACGGTACTAACGTAGTGTCGACCTGCAGGCCAGTAGAGCGCTCCGGAGGGCAAGGAGGTCGAGCTACGAAGACTTGCAACACAAGTTTTGTTGGAATGTGTTGCAAGGAATGAAGAGTACCTCGGACAATAACTATAGATATGAAATGTTGAAATTTTGTCTAATTTAAGATAGTGAATACCTTGTTTAATGATGTTATGAATTGTTAAGTATTCCATAGTATGATGACGTGATAATGTTTTAAAGATATTACCTTAGGGTAATCCTGGTAAATGTATAACTATTATATTGTATGCATCACGTTGATTGCAGATTGCAGATTAGTAAGATCCCAAGGTGGGGAGACCCACGATGCTGCGGACAGCATCATTTCAAGGTGGGGAGAATGTGACGTTCCAGCACAGTATACGGTCCCAAGACGTATACTGTACTGCCCCGTCACGCGTACACGCCACTCCGACTGACGTGTACGCCAACGGATAGCCAGGTAAGTAGCCCTAGGGGCAACTTGCTAGGAGTGTTCATATATTATTAATGTGCACATGTGCACATTAATGAGGGCACACCTTTCCATGTTGGCATATTTTGCCACCTAGCCATTAAAGGCAAGTGGGGCCTTTCCAATTATCCCACATGCCAAATTGGGTAATTGGAAACCCTAGCCTAAACCCCATGTCTATTTAGGGTAGGAAAACCCTAGCTTGCTAGTTTTTCGTCCTTAGGGTTTTAGAGCTCAGTTTTGGCTGCCCCAGGAGCCAAAACCGCCCCCGACGCTATTTGCCGAGCAAATTAGCCATCGGTTCCCTCGAATTCGATCAGCTCAGCAGGATGGTTGAACTCAGGTCAGGAGGAGCCACTCAAGGATCAGGTATTTGGTCAATTTAATAGCTTAAACCGTCTTCTAGTCATAGAATCAGTAGGTTTAGACTATTAAATTGCCCATAGTAGCTATCTAGATCTTAGAGCTCGGACACTAACTAAAGAACCTCTCTATGATTAGATCTAGTTCTTCAGTTCTTCTGTGATGTATTTGGATGATGTATTTCTGTGAACTCCTTGTATTGGGAAGGGGGGTAGAGACCCTAAAGCTTGTAGTTGATGCTCCTAGAGTAGCCTCTCTAGCACTTGTAGATTCGCCACGTGTACAAGAGCCACACCCTGGTTGTGGGTGAAGGGGCGGATGGCTAAGAAGGAGGTTCATGTGTCGACTCTTGAAGCGATCCCCCGGTGTGTAAAGCCCACCGGGGATTATTGTGACTAGGTCTAATGGCTTACCACCGAAAAGGGTAAGGCATGGGCTCGACACCCGTGAAGTGGTGTACACTTTCCAGTGGGTTCGGTCGAATACGGGCAGTGGCCCTCTAGTCACCTTGAGTTAGCATGTAGATCTCGGAGGGAGTGATCCCACCCGCCCCATCGAACCGGGAGGATGAGGCCGGGGAATAGCCCCGGCTATGCATCCCGGCGGGCTACGGGTCAGTCCCAACACTTTTCAGCCTACTCGCAAAGTGTGCTGGGGGAGGGGCGGATGGAGTGGACAACCCAATGCCATGTTCTTATGCTAGCCAAATCCATTGCCATGAATTCTGTCTGCAATGAACTCTGGAGACCCAAGCCGTCAGTCCTCCCCTTGAGTCTGAGCCTTGGGTAGGATTCCCTATGTGATGTGCTGATCTTTGCCTATGCAGATATGTGGAGGACCATCCTTCGAGATGGTCACATGATGTTGATGTATGTGCTACTGACATGTATGTTCACGCTTCCGCAGCTAGGTAGGCCCTGAGGGAGACAGGGTAGAATGACACCTTCACTCTTCCCACTGGGACTCGTTACGGGTGCAGTGATATGTGGAGGGCCCTGTATCAGCATGGAGCTGGTGTGGGGGAAGAACTCCTGTTTGTATACGGAGAGTGCACCGTATACGAGTAGGGGACGTCACAGAGTGGCTGAGAGAAAGAAAAGGACCTTGCTCAATGCTGTAAGATCTATGTTGAAGTTTTCTGGATTACCTAATTATGTATGGGATGAAGCATTAAAGACTGCTGTCTTTGTTCAAAATATTTTGTCTACATCTAGTATTAATGGTGGAATACCAGAAATGTTTTGGATAGGAAAAACTCCAAGTTACAATGAATTAAGGGCGTATGGTTGCCTGGCTTATGTTCATGTTCCAGAGCAACGAAGGCAAAAGTTGGATGACAGAGCATATATATCCTACTTGGTAGGGTATGATTCAAATTCGAAGGGGTATAGATTGTATGATCCTGCTCAAAGGAAAATATTAGTGAGCAGGGATGTTGTCTTTGATGAAGAAGAATTCTACAAAAGGATTCCTAAGGTTAATACCTATGATATGACTGAACAGGAGGAGAAGAATGAGATCAAAGAAATTCCAAAGGAAATAAACAAGGCTGAAGATAAAATCAGATTTGTGGATGACTCGAGTGATGTTGAAGAGGACAATATGGAAGCTGATATTGAAGGTGATGTGCAAGCTGACACTGGACCCGAGAATACTCCTAGTGTGGCACAAGATCTTCCCATTGAACAACCTGCAAAAAGGGGCAGAAGGACTAAAGCACAGATCTTAAGAAGAAATGAACAAGGTAGAAGCAAAAGGCCACATGCATATGAATTAGAAGTTCATAATATCTTTGATATTTTGCTGTTAGAAAATCCTGCAGTGCCAAAGAGTTATTTTGAAGCTGTAAATAGTAGAGATTCAAGTTTCTGGTTGGAAGCCATGCAAGATGAAATGGAAGCTTTTAAAAGAACAGAAACTTATGAAGTAGTTGACAGACCTGAAGGCATTCCATATAGAGCATTGAAGAGGGTAGAAACAGGCACCATATAGAGCATTGAAGAGGGTAGAAACATGCACCAGTGCCACTCAATTGTAGAGTTGCAAGTGTAGTTGTTACCTTCGTAGTTGTTGAGATTATAACATGCCAGCAGAAAGAATGGCTGTCAATCTACTATGTATAGGATTCTACAAAACAATTAAAATGAGGTGCAAAAAAACATTTCAATGAGTAAATAAAATAACGTTTATTTCACAATGCAAGTCCAAGCCTGATAAAACAAAAGATTGTGTACAAACTAAACTTTAGCCCTTGCAATGCAAATTTCAAACTACCGCTATTTGCTAGCACAGTTTTACTCAGAAACAAAACCTCAACCTATAACCTTTAATACATCAGCTTGAAAGAAGGAGCACAAACCTTGACCAAGCATCATTCACATCAGAAGAATGAAGAGAATTCCAAAGCAATAGACAATCGGCATAAAGAGAGATATAATCCTGCAGCAACTATAATCATCAATGCAAGAGATCAGAAAGTCTCATAGGCATCAGATGTAACCAAATACAAGTCCACTAAGAGAACTTGAGAATCAAAAGAAGCAAATTTTACTCCGCTATTGCAACATAGCAACCCACTTACAATGCATATGCATGAGGAAATGAAAGATCCAAGTTCCTTCAACTTTTGCCTCCTCACATGTCTTCAAAGATCCCGAATATAAACCTGTCATTCTTGCTTCTGGAAATAACTGTATAGGATATCTGACAGCCCAAATCAATGTCTAAAAATAAACGTACCCATTGTCAAACTTTCAATATGACAGGCGATAGATTTGGGCAGTAGCTTCTGTTACAGATAGCTAACATTTCTATAAGCAGAATAGAATATGTGATATTGCGAAATGATGTTAGAAAAAATAGCAATACATGCATGTTGTCTATCATTCTTCATGAAACTAATTATGTGCCCCTTCTGATAGTGATATGGCATCCCCAACAACAAAGGAACCAATCTTATCCTTCATCTTCGATTACCAAATTAATACAGTAAGAAAAATAGAAATGCATTCCAATTTTGCATTAGGTGAGGACATCATTAGGCACTTCCAAGCATGAGCTAACTCAACTCTAATTTAAAGGTCTAATTTGAGAAAAACAACCTCTAGGACTATTAAGGCAAGGGCTCCAACCTGCATGCACTGGTTTTCAATAAGAACAGATAGGAAAACATTTACCTATTTATTGATTTCCTTATCCACATAAAAAGCAAAGCAAACGGAGATTGAGCATGATATCTCATGATTACCTATTCATTGGCGCTAAAGTCTGCAAAAGTAGTTATCTTGCCTTATTGCAAATCGATGGAAACCACCTATTATGGTCCTAGAAGCAGGAAATCACCTGAACTCTTCACAGTTGCCGTCCAATCACCGTTTGTTTTGATCCAATAGATCGAAAGAGCATAATGTACATGCTTACAGGATGAACAAGGGCCTTACTGAAGCGGAACTACGGTGTGGTCGACGTGGTCTGGATCTGACAACTATTGGCATGGATCTTTGAATCCATCCATGAGCCAGCCTGCACACCAAGATCGCCACCTGTAACCATGCACCATAATCTGGGATCCGATATGAAATCACAGGGAAAAAATTACATTCCGATATTGTCCTGCCCACAATCATCATACACGCATGCTGAAAATCGAAAGGGGGCAAATCGATCTGCCCATTTTGTAAAGGGAAAAATTGAAACTTAAATCGTACCCAAGATTTTTTTTTCCTGATTTTTGGATGTCGGTTTTTTTCCCCGGTGGCCAGAAGCCCCAAAACCTTGGAGATTCAACCTGAAAAGTGTGGATATGTGACGTGCTCATTTATTGATAAAGTGTTTTTTTTTTTTTTTTTTTGAAGGACGTCAAGCTTTATTCACCAACTAGAAACCAGAGCAACATAAATGCAAAGACAGGATTATAACCTCAGTGGACAAACCGATCCAACTGAGCACAACCACCTGCCTATGCAAAAGAATGAATCAAGGTAAGTATGCGGATCGGTACTTTCTTCTCTTGATCAAGAGAAGAACAATTGTAAGCCATAACAATTTTATCTTGCGCCCACTGAAGAACAACCTCATCTGCAGTATCTATGCCCTTAAAGATAAACAACCTCCTTCTCTTCCAGATTGACCATAAAAGCCAGCCACATGCGAGATGAAAAGCTCGTTTCCGTTGTTTGGGCCAAGCATCAAGATAGATAGCAAGCAAAATTTGCTGGCTAGATCGAGACGTGCCAAAAAGGGTCAACAACCAAGACCATGCCTGCCGAAGCCTCTCACACAAGAAAAAACAATGCTCAATACTCTCAACCCTTTGCTGGCATAAAGGGCAGAGCTCTGAAATCCGATTATCCATTTTATGGACTAACCTGTTGACTCTGAGGCATCTATGGATCTGTTTGCTTTTTGAAAAAGGCTAATAACTTTATGTACTACTAGAGTTGGTAAAGTATTTTAGATGCAAATAGGATGCTTGATGTGATCCTTCTTAAAAAAATATATGCTCTTTGAAAAGGACTAATAACTTTATGCACTTAGGGTGGTAAAGCATTAAATGAGAAGGGGTACTTGTGTTTAATTTTAATTTGACAACAAATAAGAAAGTGGATCACACGATGCGAATTTAGTGTGTTCCATTTTTGTTGCATATGTACTATTCGCTTGGTGTGATCCTTCTTGAAAAATAATATGCTCTTTGAAAAGGGATAATGACTTATGTACTTAAGAGTGGTAAAGCATTTTAGATACAAATAGGAATGAGTACTTGTGTTTAATTTTAATTTGACAACAAATAAGAAAGTGGATCACACCATGCGAATTTAGTGTGTCCCTTTTTTTTGCATATGTATTATTCGCTTGGTGTGATCCATCTTGAAAAAAAAAATAGCTTTCAAGTAAAAGGAAAGAAAGAGATATCTTATTTAAAGTGTAAAGTGTTAGTATGTAAAGTGTTGGTTTATTAAGAAAGTATTCGTTTACGCTAAGTTGTAAGTTCAATATTTGTGTTTCTATTTACTTTTTTTTTAAAGGATCACACCGGTAATTTCTTATATGCAATTACTTACAAGATCAAGATTTTAGCATCATATGATCCTCTTTAAATAAGGATGGCTTTGACCTTCAATGTTCATAAATTTTATGAATGTTTGCATATAAGAATGTCACATATCATATTTTCTTAAAAAATGATCATCAAATGGATAACTAGTCAAAGAGTTCTTCTACTACTTAAAGAGTTTCAAGACTCATTTTTGCTATAATTTAAATAGCAATAGATTTTTAAAGGAATCTATTGTGAAAAGTAGTCAAAGACTTCTTGTATTAGAGGTATCTAAACACAAATACCATAACCTTTGTACTTCAAGAATGTATAAACCCTTCGCATTGCAAAGTATAATGTCATTTATTAGCATCTTCACGGACATTTCCCTTCCTTATCGAGGCGGCTCATCTCAAGGGGCGTATTCGATTCGAATGCCTTCATCCTCTCTCAATCTCTCACAATATCCCAGGAGGCCGAGTTACGGTCACCACAAAAATCGGACTAAACTTGAAACGCCCCGAAATAGCGGTTTCTTGCCACTCAACGGATCCAATGGATATAAACCGCCATCCGCCGGGATGTCGACACTTTTGAGCACGCAAGGCGCAACATGTCGAGGTCTAAGTTCTTATTTTTTAGACCTCCTTTTTTGCGATTGAAGACTGGAGGATATTCGTGAGTCAGTTGGATCCTTATCCACACATCGTTTGGAGCTTCCATACTGCGTGGATCGCACGGCGCGAAATGAAGGTGTACAATTTTTATGCCCCAGCACAATTCGCTTCGTGTGAGCCGAACGTCCGTACTAACCTCATTTTTGAAATTTGCAACGTGCATATGGAAATCGGAAAGTCCATTCTCCTACAATCCATGCTTTTATACATTAAGCAAATTCAAATTTCGAATTGTAGGGGGCGGGAAGCCTGTATTGGGATGAAGTAAAGATCCCAGTTAATGCTGGGTTCACATGGACGAACTGCAAAGCGCTGGCTTAAAACCTGTTGAACTTGGGCTGAGGCAAAAAAAATTCAGCCTCGTTTTGGAAAATCAGCCCTCGCAAGATCCAACTTGCGTAGCTGATGCAGCACTGAATTTTTTAATCAGTGCTAACTCCGCCAGAACTCAGCGGAGGGCCTAAACTTCTCCATGTGAACCACCCATAAGGCGCAGCCGTAGCGCCTCGAAATGAAAGTCTGATACAAAGCTACAAAATACGCATTCAAATTTTGAACTGTGGAAGGCGGGAAGCTTGTATGGCTATGGCCTCTAAATGAAAATAGCGCAAGAATCGGTGACGCACACGCTTGGTATCTGACAAACCAAGAGACACTGCCATGAGTTGCCAGTATGCTATAATGCAAGTGGCTTTTTAGAAGCGGCACGTGTTGCATCAGTCTGTCTGACAACCAACAGAATTAAATACATATGGCGCCATGAATGCGCGATCCCCCTTATTCCGGGAGAATATTCCAAGTAAATCTGTAATGATGAGATTTTGGTATCCTAGGTGGCATGGGAAAAAAGGAGCGGAAATATGACGTGGAATGGCTGATAGGAGGCCATTTTCAGACCCCAAATCCGCCCTAATGCTTAGTGTAACTGTGTTGTTCAATCTGTAACTGAGTTCTCCTGAGCACTATTATCCTGCGACTGGGCATTCAACTTCAATGATCCTTAGATTAGGTCATTTTGCTAGCAACTTCCAATACAATATTACATGATCATTTTCCTTCATATTTAGGCCAAGGAATCCTACACTTTTCATGTACCATCTTTATCTTATATTAATTTAAGAATGTTTTTGCTATATTGTTTATATAGTTCAATGCAGACTTGTCTATAAGTTTTTGCTATATTGTTTATATCTAGTTCAATGCTGACTGCAAGGGGTGCTTAAAACTTATCAAGTGCTTAATGTCAGATACTGTTTACTGTTATGCAGTGACAGTTAGTAAGTATGTAGTTGCTTACGCTAGAAAGCCATTGCAGAAGTGTTAATGTCATCAAGTGCTTACTGTCATGCAGTTAAGGTGCAATGCTTACTGTTATGCTATATAACTGTTTAAAGCTAGCTGTTCATTGCATAAGTGCTCGTGTTAACCAGTGCTTACTCACAAGCACTGCTGAAACTAATTAAAGTGCTTAGTGTTTGAGCTAGAGCACTGTTACATTCAAGCACAATTTGAATGGACTGTACAAGAATTCAATGTTTTGTCACCTGCATGGATAATAAAAGTAAGAACATCAAATGAATTCATTCTTTACATAATGGAAAAAACAAAATGTGAGACAAAACAAAGAACAAAGTAGATGACAACAAAGTAAGTGAGATAATCAAAGAACAAAGTAGATGAGACAAAAAACTTCATATATTTGATAGACAAAAAGAACATTTGATAGAGAAAAAAAATGAAAAACAAAGAACAAAGTGCTAGAGACAAAAAAACTTCATATATAAACAAAATATTTTACAAAAAAGGCCATAAGGCCAGTGGTTTCGGGGGCTTTCAGGGGCTTTCGGGGGGCTTTCAGGTGCTTTCAAGGGCTTTCGGGCTCAGATTCGGGCTCACTCCAAACGTTCTCCTCCAATTCCCTCCTCCTCTGCCTTTTCGTCGGGCGGTCTTCGTAGCAGCTCTCAAAAATCAATTGTTTTTCCTCCTCTTCCTCTTCCTCTTCCTCTTCCTCTTCATCCTCCTCCTCTTCCTCAGAATTATCCTCCTCTTCCTCTTCAGAATTCTCCACTTCCTGCTCCACTTCCTGCTCGACTTCTGTAAACAAAGAAATGCATTAGTTAAAACAAAAGAAAAACAAAATAAAAAAAAGGGCAAAACAAAAGAATACCAAGTTACCTTCTTCTTCCTCACGGTCCTCAGTGTCCGTTGCTTCTTTTAAAAGAACTGGCTCAAAGAAATACGTGCTCCTGTATTGCGGAGCGACGTCCGCATCCTCAGGCACCTGCTTAAGCACATACTGGGGTGCTTTATTTCCGCTGCATGCAGAGGCCATTGTGCCGGAAATAAACGAAATGGGCGTAAGAAGAGGATTTGGGCGGAAGCGTGAGCTTGTAAGAAGAGCTTAAATCCTATGATTAGGCGCCTAGTGCTTAAATCCTAGGCTTAGGTGCGTCAGTGTACGAAAAACCTCACACGCGCCAGAACAATTAATTCGTAACCAGGCTTAAATATTTCGTATGACCATTGGAATTGACACATGTCACATCGAGGAAATGCCTTGACACTATATTTTTGCCAAGAATGTTGGGATAGTGATGGTACCAAAATAAATAATTGAATGTTATTCCAACGTCACAAATGTACATTCTTAAACAACAATTCAATCTTCATTTCGAAGTACGTGTCCATGCACACCACTCTTGTGCATCCTCACTATTATTAATGTCACGGTTCTATTGCGATAGCAATAGAACCGCCATTCCTTGGATGGGGACGCCCCATCTTCTCGCCCTCCTACTTATAGACCAGTTTTCCCATTATTGGCTATCGGCGTTCTCTTGGGCTTTGCTTTGGTCGTTTGCACCTCTACCTAGCTTCACAGCACCCCACGCCAGCCAGAACCATCCACACCAAGACAAGCTTCATCCATACCAAGACGAGCTTGTGGTGGTCGCTCCTGATCGCTCTTGATTCCTACCTGCTTTCCACGTCTGTTTTCTGCGTCCTCTAAGTAAGGTAAGCCTGTTATTTTCTTTACGGTTTTAATTTCTCCCTTTGCTTGAATCCATATGCCACGCTCTGTGGATGCTGCGAGTAAGTGATTGTGGACAGCGATATTTGGTTAGTTTCGTGGTGCTTTGTCTGTTTTTTATGCATTGAGCAGATATCTGTTATGTGGTTGCTTTCTCTGTCGGTTTTCTTCTGTTTGTGTTTTGGTTTTGATGGCCCCTCAGCCCAGTTGGGTAAATTTGGCCCCAGTTTGCCGTCTGCCAGATCAATTGGCAGTAGGGCATCAATCGGTTTGGTTTATCCGATCAGCATGGATCATCCCCGGGCCGATATGGCTCCACAGTTTCTTCCTTTAAGCTCCTCCTTTTTTCCTATGCTGGCCGATTATCCTGATCTGAGTTTATTCGTTCAGTACTTGGGACCTGCATTTTTGTAAATCCCTTTGGTTTTGATCGCCCACAGCCTGCTTGGGCAAGATCTGCCCCCGGCTTGCCGTCTGCCAAATTGATCGGCAGTGGGGCATCAGACCGGATCTTGCCTGGTCCGATCAGCTTGGTTCGGTGCTAGGCCATTGAGACTTAGGCATTTTCTTCCAGCAGTACCATAGATAGGCCGAATCTGCTCTTTTCTGATTCTTCAAGATAAAATTTTTCTTCACAGGCCGATTCTGCTCCTTTCTCTTTTATCTGGCTGATTCTCTAGCTCTGATTTTTTCGGCCCCCCTTTATTACTCTGATCACCACCACAGGTTTTTCGCCTCCCCGTTTGTTTTACGGTTTTACGCCATCAGTGTTTCCGGCCTGCCATCGCCACCGCTCCCGCCTTCTTTAATTGGGAGGGATACCAGGTTCGATCCCCTGTTTTCCGGGGATGCCCACTTCGGGTTTTCCTGGCATTAGCTCCCCCTTTTTTGTCTTGGGGCGTTACCGTCATGGAATTCCCTTGCCCTCTTTCCCATATTGTTTTTGTCTTTGGGCGTTGCCGTCATTGAATTCCCTTACCCTCTTTCCCATATTGTTGTTTGTCTCTGGACGTTGCCGTCATTGAATTCCCTTGCCCTCTTTCCCTTATTGTTTTTGTCTTTGGGCGTTGCCGTCATTGATTTCCCTTTGCCCTCCTTCCCATATTGTTGGACATATAAGATTGCATTTAATATTCATGTAATATTAATATTTAATCTTGCATATTTAATATTGCATAACAGATGAAATATCTAATACTGCATATTATGAATATGTAATATTACATATTTAATATTGCATTTATGAACATGTAATATTACATATTGCATTTTCTCATACTGTTTATGAATATTGTTTTTTGAGTTGTTTTCGGTTTTGGTTAGCTCTATGATCGTGTGATTACCCTAGGAGTTCTCTATGATGTTTGTTTGGTAGTGGTTGTTCGTTTTCTATTACATGGGCTCTAGTTTACTCTTTCCTTGGGCGTATGATTGGTTACAACGACCCCATGGTTTTTTATTTTTTGCTCTATAAATTTGGTGAATTTTGCCTGCATATTTCCGGTTTTATGGTCTTCGTTTCCCCAGTATCGCCTTTAGGATCTTTCATATTGTCTGGGGTCACCTTGACTACGATTTCCCTTGCATTTTTTCTAGGTTGCTAAGGTTTTGTCTCGTGGTCGTTAGTTGTCTTTCCCCCCCTGGTGTGTTGTGACGTTATCTACGTTTAGGTTGTTGTGGTTTCGTGCACCGCCCATCCTTTTTTGTCTTTCTCTCCCCATGCGCTTTATGGTTTTATCGTTTGTTGTTTGTCTCGTTCTAATGCGTGCGACTTGCTGTTTTAGACTTTTTACATTATGGCAGATCAGGGCTCTCCCAGCACATCTCAGGCTTCTTTACGAGCCCGACGGTGGCGGGTTGCTATCGATCGCCCCTTCTACCCGCTTTGTCAGACGTGCACGCATGCCATTGCGATTTCTATTGCACCTGAGGTGCCTTCCATGCACTCCTCACGCATACGTTGAACCACCCATCATGGCGATCCCCCCGTCGGATGCCGCGAGCATGACTTCTCTCTTGGGCTCGGCCGGTCCGTCTCGGGTTGTCTCTTCTGTGTCTTTTGCCCCGGTTCCTCCCCCAGTTTTTTCTCTGGCTTCAGCGGGTCCTTCTATAGGGCTCAGCCATTCCTTGCCGACCGCGGGCCCCTCCATTCCTTCTCCATCTTTGGATATGGTGCCTCATTTTTGCTGCCGGACCCTCCGATTCTGAGATAGCGCGGATCTGAAGCCTCGCGATCTTCACCGCCCCGGCTTACATTGCATGGCAGATTGAGGTGCTTCGCCAAGAGGTTCGAGAACGGGCGTCTCGATCTGTTCCCAACTTTAAGAGGGAATCGTCACGCCACCAATATGAGTTCCTTTGTGCCACGAAGTCTAGATTCCGGGAGCTTCATGCCCGTTTAACAGCTTTGTCCCCTCGGGTTTGCGTCGATTCTTTGATTATTGAGGAAGGTAAGGCCGCCACTCTGCAGAGAATGAAGTTTTTGATTATTGCTGATCGCGAAGGCTATGATGTCGCCTTGGATTTTGATGATCATGCGGGCCCCGCTTTATCTGCTGATGATTCCAGGAAATTGAAGCTAGCTCGGCAAATGCACCGTGATCGGCGCCCCTCGGCGTCTAGACCCTCTGCTCCCTCCACTGGCTCTTCTTTCTCTGCCCCGCCTCCTTCCCAGTTCTCTTCAGCTAGATCCGGTTCTCGTCCTTTTTGCACCTTTTGTGGTCGTCTTGGCCATCGTATTGAAACTTGCCATGCTCGCGCTAATGCCAGATCTCCTAGCACTCCTCTGCCACCTTTGATTCCAACCCCGGGTCCTTTGGTGCCGGCCCCGACTCCATTTTTCCCTCGTCCCGGTCCATGACTCATGTTTCCCCCTGTTTTTTCTGCTTTGAAAGTTAAAGCAACATTATTATGTATGGTATTCGTTGAATGCTGTTGTCTCGTCCCATTCTTGGTTAGCTCACGTTCGTTGTTCTTAGGTTTGAGTTTTTTGGTTTCCATTATTTTATGGTTATAACGTGTTAGGCTGATAGTCAGATTGGGGTTGGGGGGAGTTAGATGAATTGGTATTGGGCATGCAATTTGAAAGGTTGTTTAAGTATGTGTTGTCCTTGCCTCAAAAGCTCTCTCTAGTATTCGTGCAATTTTTTCTCCTCGGGTTAAAGGTTGCATGTGGGTTATTTTTGTATGCGAGGTTTTCGGTTTGAGCTTGTGTTGGATTAACTCGGCGTGCAGGGTTATAGGCTTGCATGATGCTACATGGATCCCGTTGCCTACTTGGTTTGATGATTTCCATTGTTGCTAGGTTGTTTACTTACAGTTTTGTGGCCTCTTTTCAGAATGTGCTCCATTCACATCGGTCATCCCTCATCTTGGCATCGACCCCTCCCCAGCTGATGATTTGGCTTCTGCTGCTATAGTCCTGGATCGCCTTCATGTGTCTCTTCCTTTTTGGCGATCCATTTGCTCCTCACAACAGGTGTTGACTTGGATACAGTTTGGTTATCGCCTTCCTTGGTCATCCACGTGTCCGTCTGTTGCTTTTGCCGCCTCAAACCACTCGTCCGTGTCTGCCCATCTAGACTTTGCTCGCAGTGCTATAGCCGATCTCCTTCGCACAGGTGCCGCTTCTCCAGTCTCCTCCCGTCCTTTCTTCTGTTCCCCCTTGGGGGTCGTCCCCAAAGGCCTAGACAAATTCCGTCTCATCTTAGATATGCGCTATCTGAACTCTTTCTTGACTATCCCCACCTTTCGGTATGAGTCCCTCGAGCTGTTGTCACATTTGAGTCTGCCCAACGATTTTCTCTTTGCTGTCGACCTCAAATCCGGCTACCACCATGTCACGATCTGGCCTCCTCATCACACTTTTTTGGGTTTTGGTCTTGAGGGTCAGTTCTATGTCTTTAATGTCCTCCCCTTTGGTCTAGCTTCAGCCCCTTTTGTTTTTACCAAATTAATCAGACAGCTAGTTCGGTTTTGGCGAGGTCAGGGCCATCCGTTGCTTACCCTACGTTGATGATATTCTATTCCTGTGCCAGTCACGTCCTGAGTTTCTGCAGATTCGCGTCATTTCGGACTTGCAGCAGGCCGGTTTTCTCCTAGCTTGGAAGAAGTGTCGGTTTCGTCTCTCCCATCGCACAATTTTCTTAGGTTTCATAGTGGATGCTCATGAGGGTTTCTTTCGTATTTCTCGGGCTAAGAAGGATCGGGTTCTGTCTCTATGCTCCTGTCTGTTATCTTTCCAAAATGTCATTCCTCGCCTGATTGCCCGTTTCCTTGGCTTTATCCAATCCCTACGCTTGGTCTTGGGTCACCTTTGTGCTGCCTTATCTTGTGGCCTTCATGCTGATCTGCGTCTAGCCGACCTTTGGGATACCCCCCTTCTACTGTCTCCCCTTGCGAAACAGGAGGTCCGGCTTTGGCAAACCCTAATTTATCAGTTCGACAGAGCCCCTTTGTGGCCGCCTACTGTGGTTAGGTCCACCTTGGGTTTTGATGCCAGTGATGAGGGATGGGATGGTTGGCTTTCACGTCCGGGTTCTGAACTTCTCTCTTTTTCTGGGGACTTCTCGACAGATGCCCGCCTCCAATCATCCACTTGGCGTGAACGTTTTGCTCTTTTCCAGATCCTGCAGCGGTGTGTCTCATTGTTAACTAACTCACGGGTGATAGCTCGCGGGGACAATCAGAATGTGTTCTTTTTATTGCAGAATGGTGGTTCGCGATCCCCTGTTCTTCATTTTTTGCTGTTGGAAGTACTAATTTTTTGCTATCAACACCATATTCAGTTGGATCCAGTTTGGGTTCCACGCTTGGAGAATGAGTGGGCTGATTATCTTTCCAAGATCCGAGCCTTTGATGAATTTTCTCTGTCTCCTTCAGTTTTTTGCCTCTTGGATGAGCGTTGGGGGCCTCATCATGTGGATCGCTTTGCTAGCCCTTCCAACACCCTCCTGCCAGTTTTCAACACCAAGGATTGTTACCCTCATCGGATCGCACCTGACGCCTTTTCTTATGACTGGCATTTGTTCAACAACTACTGCTTTCCTCCACCTTCCTTGGTTCCCGAAGTTCTGCATCATGCTCGCATTTGCAAGGCTCGCCTTACACTTCTTGTTTTCTCATGGCCTTCTGCCCCTTGATGGCCACTGCTGGCTGTTGACTCCTCCACTTGGCAATCTTTTGTTCAAGACGCAGTTTTCTTTCATGAATTTTCCCATGCCTTACTCCCATCACCTTCTTCCCGCCTTGCGGGTTTTCGTCGTCATGCGGCTCTGTTCGCCTTACGTTGTGATTTTTCTGATACTTAAAATTGTCTTTTCTCACGCCGTTCACTGGTCCGGCATGATTCTTCTTACGAGTTTTCTTTTTTATCATAGTATAGGGTTGTTCTTCAGTTGTTTGTTGGCTTTGTGTTTGGCTTCTGGGTTGTTGGTCGTTTTTGGTATGGCTTAGAGTAGTACTTGGTGATGTTATCATTTTGTTAGTTGATATTAACTCTTGTTTATCCCCTTGTTCCAGATATCTTGCCTTTTTACGACGGCCCCTCATTGCCCTTCTTTGCCTCGGCTATGGCATCTGTCCTCCAGTCTCGCGCGCCCTCGACCTTGCTCAGTTATTCTTCCGCCTGGCTACAATTTCGTCGTTGGTGTCTTTCTCAGCAGCTTACGTCCTTGCCTGCTTCCTCTTTGCATGTTGCTGCATTCTTTTCCTCTTTGGTTTCCACCCATCGTAGCCCTACTTCTATAGGGGTCGCCTCTGCCGCAATTACCTTTTTTCACAGCTTGGTCAACCTCCCGTCTCCTTGTTCAGCCCCCCTTCCTGCTTTGGTCCGCCAAACTGCTCCTCGTACCCACACTTCTTCACGGCGGCATTTACCTCTTACCGCATCTCACGTCCGCCAGGTCATCTCCCTTCTCGCCCCCGCAAGAGCCGATTGGCGCAGCCTTATGAAAGCATGCCTTGTCACTATCTGCTTTGCTGGTTTTCTCCGCATCTCTGAGGCACTGCACTTGAATTGGCGCGACCTATCTTTTTTCCCCGACTACGTCCAGTTGCACATCCGCAGGTCTAAGTGTGACCAGTCTGCCGCTGGCCAGGAGGTCCTCATAGCCCGCACATTCTCCCCCTTTTGCCCGGTCATGTTATTGCAGCGTTTGTTGTCCGCATGCTATTTTTGCACCTCTGACCCACCTGAGGGAGGCCCTCTCTTTCGCTCATCCTTTTCCTCCACGCGCCCTTTGTCTTATGCTGCTGCCCGTTCTTGGTGGTTTGAGGCCCTGCGTCATATCGGTTTGGAGCCTCGAGATTTTGGCACCCATGCGGGCCGTAGGGGCGGTGCTACCACAGCTACTGCTACGTCTGTCCCTTCTGACATTGTCCGCTCTCATGGGCGTTGGCGCTCTGCTGCTTCCCACTCACGCTACATTCTACCCGATATTCGGGGCGGCGCCAGCATTTTTCGCCATCACGGGTCTTTGAGGTAGGTTCCTCTTCTATCGGCCACTTGTGTGTAGATCAGGACCCATCCTAGGAATGTCACGGTTCTATTGCGATAGCAATAGAACCGCCATTCCTTGGATGGGGACGCCCCATCTTCTCGCCCTCCTACTTATAGACCAGTTTTCCCATTATTGGCTATCGGCGTTCTCTTGGGCTTTGCTTTGGTCGTTTGCACCTCTACCTAGCTTCCCGCCCTTCCCCCCCGCTTTTTTGTCCTTCTCTGGATGTGAGTTCATTTTCACTTCTTCGGTTTGGGTTCCTTAGATTCGTTGCGGATCCTTGGGGGCATGTGCATAGTTATATTTTCTTCTTCTCTCGGCGTGGCAATGTTGCCTCCGAGGCGGTACCAACCGGTAGTCCTAGTAATGGTTTCCGGTTGGTCGACCGTGGTTTTCTCTCGGCGTAGCCCTGTGGCTTCCGATATTGTTTCTTCTCTCTGTCTTCAGGGCGTCGTTCCACGCCTACTATGGAACTTCTGACGACTAATGGGTTCTCTCTTTTCGTCTTTTCGGTGACAGGGTCTGCAATCCACGGAGGCCCCTCAACTCAGGGGGATGACGTTCACGTCGGCTCCACAACAAACAGTTCGCACTCGATGGGGACGCACTTTTTGGCTTTGGCCAGATTCTTTGTACTCACATTAAGTTTGACGGATTAAATGCTCTCGAGGATTGTCTATATTTCGGGGCATATAGTATTAAGCATTGTTTCATCCACCCTATGGGGGCTCTTTGTACTTAAAATTTTTTCCAAAGCTCAATGAGAACACCTCGCCACTTGTGTGTAGATCAGGACCCATCCTAGGAATATACATACAAATGTGTGCTTACGTGCTTAGGTGCTGGAACAACAAATCACTTGCAAAGAATTAAATCAATTTGGTTAAGTGTCAAAGAATTACAATGTTATTGGGAGACTGGCCATAATTTTTTCATGGGTCTCCTGTGAAATTTTGTACATGTATGTGCCTTCTATTTTGTCCATATCAATTTTAGGATATCTTACCACGTGGTTGTTTAGTGAGCAACATGTACTTGAAATTACCCAAAAATTGATAATCGGTCCACTTAAGATAACCTCATGCACTCCAAATTTTTGCCCCCATCCATCTTTGTATGAATCTTCAAGTGTGCATTTGGGTTATGTGACGTTCGGGACGATTATCACGGTCCCGGGGTGATCTTTATCGCATCGCTGCCTCGCGTACTGCGCCACTCCGACGGACATGCACGCTAACGTGTAGCCAGGTGGGTAGCCCTAGGGGGCAACTTGCCAGAAATATGTGCAACCATTAATGTGCACATTTTCCAATGTACACATTAATGTGGGCACACATTTCCATGTGGACACTTGATGCCAAGTGGGCCATACCCAAGTGTGCAATTAATGTGCACATTTTCCAATGTACACATTAATGTGGGCACACATTTCCATGTGGGCACATTTGGCCACCTAGCCATTAAAGGCAAGTGGGCCCATTACCAATTATCCCACATGCCTAAAGGGGATAATTGGAAACCCTAGCCAACCCCTTGTCTATTAAGGGAGGGAAACCCTAACTTGCCCAATTTCGTTTCTAGGGTTTTAGAACTCTGTTTTGGCTGCCTCAAGAGCCAAAACCGCATCCCAGGCTCTGCCTGAGTGAACTGTACCCTCAGTTTCCCTTGATTCGAGCGTTTCAGCAGGATGGTCGAGCTCAGGTCAGGAGGAGTCCCTCAAGGATCAGGTATTTAGGCAATTTAATAGCTAAACCCTCTTTTAGCCATTAAATCAGTAGGGTTAGCCTATCAAATTGCCCATAGCAGCCTTCTAGATCTCTAGGTACCAGACTCTAACTAAAGAACCTAACTCTATGATATAGATTAGATCTTGTTCTTTAGTTCTCTTATGATGTATGGGAAGATGTACTTCTATGAACTCCTTGTATTGGGAAGGGGGGTAGAGACCTAAAGCTTGGTTGGTAGTGGATGCTCCTAGATTAGCCTCTCTAGCACCATATAGATTCGGCCTGTGTACAAGAGCCACACCGGGTTGTGGGTGAAGGGGCTAGACTGGCTCATAAGGAGGTTCGTGTCCTGACTCTTGAACGATCCCTCTGGCGTGTAAAGTCTACCGGGGATCATTGTGACTAGGTCTAATGGCTTGCCACTGAGTGTGGGCAGGGCATGGGCTCGACACCCGTGAAGTGGGATTCACTTTCCATTGGGTTCAAGTCGAATAAGAGCAGTGGCTCTCTAGTCTCCTTGAGTCAGCATGTAGATCTCTGGAGGGAGTGATCCCTGCCTGCCCCATCGGGCCTGGGGAGATGTAACCCAGGAATAGCCCTTTCGGCTATGCATCCCCTCTGATCAAGTCCCAACACTCTTCAATCTACTCGCAAAGTGTGCACGGGAGGGGCGGATGGAGTGGACTACCCATTGCCATGTTCGATGCCGCCCAAATCCATTGCCATGAATTGGCATGCGCAATGAACTCTGGAGACCCAAGCTTGTCAGTCCATCCCTGTGTCTGAGCCTTGGGTAGGATCTCCCATATGCATTGTGCTGATCATTGTCTATGCAGATGTGATGTACCACCCTAAGGGTGGATATGTGATGCTTTGTATACTGACATGTATGTTTACGCTTCCGCAGCTAGGTAGGCCCTGAGGGAGACGGGGTAAAATGACCCCTTCACTCTTCCCACTGGAACCCGTCTCGGTTGCAGTGTCATGTGGAGGGCCCTGTATCGGCATGGCGCTGGTATGGGGGAAGAACTCCTGTTTGTATACGGTGGGTGCACCGTATATGTGTTAGAATTTGAAAATAATGTATTCAATAAACTGATACTCAATACACTGACAACAAGATCAATCAGGCGCTCAACCAATCTCCTGCTTCATATCTCGACCTGCAAGCTCACCTGTCTATCCATTACTCCAGTATTTATCTCCATATTTACTTTCCAATCCGGGTGCATCCACTTGTCAAATTGTGCATCCCCTTCATATAGAAAGTTCTCCAACTTGCCTAAAAATCAGGAGTAGATAGACTTGCCTTCCTTAAAATTCGGCCCTAGTTGACTTTGACTTTGACTGGTCAACGCAAACCCTAAGTGGCGGGCAGGGGGTGTCTGAGTGTTTCTAGCGAGCCCAGCAACACCCGGGTAGGGGGTGCCCGCCACCTTTGACTTTGACTTTGACTTTGACCTACTGCCACTGCTTCTCATAGGTCTTTCCATAGCCAAAAATAACATGACACCATTTAACACTTTCCCTTCATGTTATTTTTCCTTGCAACTGATCATTTCTCTCAGTCTACTAAATTTTAACTCTGTCAAAGCCTTTGTCAAAATATCTGCCAACTGCATGTCAGTTTGAACATATTGCAATTCAATGATTCTTTTCTTCACTAGGTCCCTTATGAAATGCATCTCCAGCTCGATATGCTTGGTCCTTTCATGTTGTATTGGATTTTTCGTCATTCCTATGCAACTGAGACTGTCAGAAAGCAATTTCAAAGGTTTTCTTTGCTCTATACCTATTTCTTGTAGCAACCTTTCACTCCATACTATTTCCTTAGCAGCAAGGGTTGCAGCTGCATATTCTGCTTCTGCAGATGACAGTGCTATTGCCTTTTGCTTCCTGCATTTCCATGAGATGGGCCCTCCTCCTAGCATGCAAATAATTCCTGAAGTTGATTTTTTCTTTCATCGGTCTCCACCCCAATCTGAATCCAAAGATGATAGCAACTCCATGTTATCGTAATTAAATTGTATCCCATAATCTCGAGTTCCTTTCAAATATCTTAGAACCCTCTTAGTTTTTGCGGTGCTCCTTTCCAAAGTTATGACAAGTATCTACTTAGAATATTGATTTGCAAATGAAATATCGGGTCTTGTGCGACTAGATAAATATAGTAAGCGACCAACTAACTCTTGATATGGAATGTTTTCCATTTTCGACCTATCATCATTCAAATTCAAGGTTAGTTTGTTACCCGGAACCATGGGAGTTTTACCACCTTACAATCTTCCATGTTGAATCTTTTGAGCATGCCTGCAATATTCTCACCTTGTGTCAAAGTAAGAACCTGTTTGTCTCTATCTCCGAAAACTTCAATTCCTAAAAACTTTTAAGTTAAGCCCAAGTCCGTCATTTTAAACCGATTCTTGAGAATGTCTTTGCATTTTTGTAGCACATCAAGATTGCTACTAACCATCACATTGTCATCCACATATAATGCAATATAGCATACTTCATTCCCATCCTTAAATAAATAAATATTTCCATCATCCTTTAGTTTTATAAAACCTTGTTCCCTTAAATATGAGTCCATGCAAATATACCATTGTCTTGGGGACTGTCTCAGCCCATATCTGACCTTTTTAAGTTTCCACACTTTATCTTTCCCTTGCTCAAAGCCCGGGAGGTTGCATCATAAAGATATCCTCCTCCAAGTCAAGCATTCAAGAAAGCGGTAGAGACATCCATATGATGTATCTCAAAATTCTTTGCATTTGCTCTTTGCTAACAACATCCCCGATACTTGTCATTTTTACTATAGGGGAAAAAGTTTCCTCATAGTCAATTCCCTTCTTCTGTGTATATCCCTGTGCTACTAATCGAGCTTTATACTTAATTGAGTGAGGTTGTACTCCTCGTTTGATTTTAAATATCCATTTACACCCCACTGCATGTCTACCTTCAGGTAAGTTTACAAGCTCATACGTCCCTGTTCTCTTAAATGCATCCAGCTCATCATTCATGGCAATTTTCCATTCTTTTGCATCAACCACACTTATAGCTTCTCTATAAGATTTTGGTACTTCAAAGATCCAAAGAAGGCAAGGATTTCAATAAGGTTTACACCTGCTGCTTCACTTTGTATTCTTCTACTTCTACCTGTGTTATCTCTTCCAAATCTTTCATGATCAACATTAGCCTCTTGTTGCAAGATCTGAGCTGCAGTTCTTCTACCAGCCTTTGGCTGTGTTACCTCCTTTTCTATAGTATCTGCCACACTATCTGAAGCGTCTTCAGCACCAACTTGTTGAGAGGAGAGTTTGTTGGCATCCTGCTCATCATCATCATCAATAAAGTTTGTATTCAATTTCTGAACCTCCTTTTCTTTAGGATTAACAGAGAAAAACTTTATGTTTTTATAAGATTGAGATTCGTCAAACGTCACATCTCTACTGATCAAAATCTTTTTCCTTTGTGGATCAAATAATCGGTATGCCTTGGATTCTTGATCATATCCTACAAGAAAGGCTATTCTTGCTCGATCATCTAACTTTAACCTTTGTTGCTTTGGTACATGAACAAAGCTTAGACAACCAAAAGCTCTCAATGTCTCATAGTTTGGTTTAACTCCTGACCATAGCTCATCTGGGATCATTCCACTGACAGCTCTATTTGGTAACATATTCTGAACTTTCACTGCTGTTAAGACAGCTTCCTCCCACAAATAATTGGGTAGCCCTGTGTGTTTTATCATAGCTCTGACAGCATTTAAAATTGTCCTATTTTTCCTTTCAGCAATGCCATTAGTTTGTGGAGAAAAACTACATGTAAACTGTCTCTTTATTCCCCTTACCTTGCAAAACTTGATAAACTCAGATGACATGAACTCTCCACCACGGTCAGATCGAATACATTTCACTTTTTTTCCTGTTTCTAATTTCACTTCTGCAGCAAACATTTTATAAGCCTCAAAGGCTTGATCTTTAGTTCTAAGACACATGCATGTTGTCTTTCTACTAAAGTCATCAATAAAGGTAATGAAATACCTTTTTCCTGATATTCCTCTAACATTAAGAGGGCCACAGAGATCTGTATGCACTAGCTCCAACACCCCTTTGGTTTTTCTCTTTGCCCTTTTAAAAGGCAATCTTGCATGTTTTCCTAGCATGCAACCTAGGCGCATTCTTGGCTCATCAACTTCATTTTTGCTTTGATTATTTTTTGTTTAATCATAGTATCTATGGTGCTATGATTAACATGACATAACCTCGGATGCCAAGTGTCCATATCACGGAATCATAAATGAATTAACACCGGGCAAACAACCACTATCCAATGCAAACAAATTACCAAATCTTCTTCCAAGAAATTTGATCTCATTATTCAAAAGCACTTTACATTGATACTTGTCAAAAAAACAAATTGTAATCCATGTCTACTAAGCGTAAATGAGAAATTAAATTTCTGACTAGTGAAGGCACACACAAAACATCCTTCAAGTTTACTGCTTTCCCTTGAAGGTCAAACAATTCTAACATTACCGTGCATTGAACATCTTGCAACTTCCCATTTCCTAACTTGATATGCTTAATTCTTCCTTCTTTTTCCTCCTTGAATAATTTGGCTGAACTGGTCACGGATTTTTCTGCTCCACTATCTAATATTAACATTTCATCATCATTATTAGATTTTTCTTTTGAAACAACCAAAATGTCATAATCACTTACCTCAGCATCTTCATCCTCTTCACTTGATTCTTCTTCAATATCTTGCACCAAATTTACAGCAGACCTTTGTGTATCTGGATTTCTTCCTCGACCTCTAGAATAATTTCTTCCTCTACTTGGTCTGCCTCTATTCATTTTGCTGCTTGAGCATTTGTTTGCGAAGTGACCTCTGCCTCCACAGTTAAAACACTCAACCTCTTTCAATTTAGGACAACTTATCTTTAAATGCCCTTTTGCTTTGCAGTGAAAACAAGGACCTATTTCACTCTTATCTTTAGCACTTTTTCCTGAAAACTTTGCTTTGCCCTTACCTGCATACAACACTTCAACATTATCTTCAATGTCATCATCATACAATACCTTATTTTGTTCAAACTCTGTTCGAATCATTTCTTCTGCTGCCTCTCTGGTTTTGGCCACATTCCTAATAAGAGTTGACAACTGCTTGTTCCCCTCAACTGCTCTTGCCACATGCAATAATTTTTGCTGTTCAGTCAGCAACACCCCAGCACCTTCTAAGTCTGCCACAATGTTATCAAACTTAGAGAAAAACTTTGGTAAGTCATCACCTTCTTTTACCCTTAGCATCCTAAGTGCTTTATCAAGAACATCAATCTGAGATGATGTTTTTTCCTCATAGTTTTTGAGCAGGAACTTCCAAATATCACTAGGGGACTTTCCCCTTATCTTCAGCAAAATTGAAGCCCCAACTTTGCTGGTCAAAATACCATATGCTTCACGAAGTTTAACAACTTCATCCTTACCACTTTTACTTGAGTCTACTTCACCAGACTCTTCAGAAGTTTCACCAGACTTTCCAAAGGTAGAACTTCTTCTTGCAGCCACAGAGACTGCATCCCCACTTGAACTAGTTCCTTGAACTAGTTCCTTTGACTTTGACTTTGACTTTGACTTTGACTTTGACTTTGACTTTGACCTTCTGCCACTGCTTCTCATAGGTCTTTCCATAGCCAAAAATAACATGACACCATTTAACAATATGAATAGGGGACGTCACAGTGGTATCAGAGCAATGTTCTTGGTGACCAAGAGCAAAGCACTGACCATGTTCCCAGTAGTACTAACTTGATAGGATCCTTAAACCTCGAAAAATGGGAAAATTTTTTCTTCATTTTTGTAGTTTTGCTAAGCTAGTAACAGTTAAAATGAATAAAAACATAAAAAGAGTAAGAATTGGTGAGCCAACCTTCAAAAAGTAGGGTGGTCTCACACGTCGCGCCAGGACAGATTTTGAGATTCTCAAAATCGGGCTGGGCGCAACGTGTGAGACATTCAGCTTGAACACATCAAAAAGTTATGAATTACAGTAAAATAGCTTGATAATTCTAAATTAGAGCTAAGAATCAGTAGAATTAGCAAGTTACATGATTAAAAAGTAGCAAATTTGATAGTGGACCCCACCATGTCTCACACGTCGCGCCAGGACAGAAAATGAGATTCTCAAAATCGGTCTGGGCGCAACGTGTGAGACCATGCTAGAATTAAGATGATTTAGGTGTTCTAAATAATCTAAAAAGGTAGTTTCAAGTTTGACCTAAAAATCAACCCCTAGACCCCTCCCATTTTCGCGTACCTGCCTTAGAAAGTTTGCTCCTTTTGCCAAGGCGATCTTTTGGCACGTAGCTCCGATCAGCAAACCGTCGAACATGGCCCGGACGAAACAAACTGCTAGGAAGCCTCGCCGAAGCACTTCCTCCAGCGCCAGTGACCCTGGTCTGATTCAAAGGGCACTTCGAGAACGACTCCTCAATCAGGGGGGATCTTCATCGAAGGGGAGGTGACTTCGGACCGGAGCATCGACGGAGGTCATAGAAGAGGAGCTATATTCGGACATCATAAAAAAGCAAATCCTCGAAGAAATCGCCGAGGAGGAAAGGAGAAGCAGGGAGGAACGGGAGCAGAGGGGACAGCCGACGGTCGAACAACAGCTCGAAGCTTGGGCCCGTCTGCAAGAGGAGGAAGAGAGACAGAGCAAAGAGCGGCCAAAGCTTACCGCTGTCGAGGAAGCAGACCTTGCACGCTTCATCAAACAAATATGAAGACAAGGAGCGCCACGGAGAAGAGAACAAAAACAACGGAGGACGACCCAACCACACCCAAATCAAGAAAAGAAGGCCAAGGGCTTTAAGGCGGGTGGAAGAAGGGTGATAAAAGTAGGCAAGCGGGGGCAGGGCCCCGTCATCAACGAGCCGTCAGGAGACGAGACCCCGCCCTCTACCGACGATTCAGATGAAGACTATGTCCTCAACACGGAGGGGGCAAGCTCTTCAAGAACACCAGTCGCAGGGAAGGAAGTACCGGAGCAGGTGGCACCTGAAGAGCAGCAGCCGGGGCAGCCGTAGAAGCCCCCACCATTCCCGACGTGGGATAGAGTCAAAGCCCCGCGGCCGCAACGGGAAGCATATGTGATAGACCCCCTAAAGGTCTATCAGAAGAGGATCAAGGAGCACAACGCTTATATGGCAAAGTGGGAGGCGTACAACGCCTATTATCAGGAGCACAGGGTAAGGACAATCGAAGGTGGACATCCGACAAGAAGTCAGACTTTGAAGCCACCGCCACCCAAGCCCAAGCCTCCCCGAGCACCAGGGAAGCGGAGCAAGAAGAAGAAGTTGGAGGAAAGAGCTCTCAAGGAGATCCGCCACTTCCAGAAGAGTTACGGACTCTTGATCCCCCGGGCGCCGTTCCAACGCTTGGTCCGTGAAGTCATGCAGGAATACAACACGGACATGCGGGTAACCGACGAGATGTTGCTGTGCCTATAGGAGGCAGCAGAGGCAAAGATAGTGCAGCATTTTGAAGATTCAACGGCCTGCACAGTGCACGCGAAGAGGGTTACCCTCATGAGGCAGGATATGCATCTTGCCAGACACATCAAGGGAGAACGCCCTTGAAACTTTTTTTTGTAAATAATGAACAATTTTGTTAATATAAAGAATTTTTGTGTAAATTAAGTGTCAGATCTTGTTTAAATAAGTTAAGATATCGATTTCTAGCTTTTGTTTTAGTTAATTTGGAGCTTTGAGCAAAATTGAGACGATGTCTCACACGTCGCGCCAGGACAGATTTTGAGATTCTCAAAATCGGGCTGGGCGCAACGTGTGAGACCATGCCCAAAAATGCCCAAAACAGCTCCAAATCGACCAAATAAAGGGTCAAATCTGCCTAACTCGACGAGTTTAGTGGAATTACAGCCTTAGATCAACCAAATTGATTAAGTATAGCCCAATTGGGACCCATGTCTCACACGTCGCGCCAGGACAGAAAATGAGATTCTCAAAATCGGTCTGGGCGCAACGTGTGAGACCTCACACCATTTTCTTCACCAAATAATCTCCAGTTTGCTGCAATAGGTTCATTAGTTGTTCTTAGCATGCTTTAAACCAAAAATTAGCCTTCAAACACTCAATTGCACCTCCTAATAGGTCAGAATCGCCCAACTCTCAGTGAATTCTAGGTCATCCAAAAATTAGGTTTTTTCACTTTTCTATAAATAGGTCCAACATTTTTCAAATATCACCCTGCAAGTTTGCTCTCCACTGCTTAGGCGATCTTCCAGCTCCCTGAGGCGCTTCTGCATTCGTTTGATACTCCCTTCCTTGCTAGATCAATGGCCACTGCTGACTTCACGCGATGGTACAGCGCCAGTGCCCATGCTGCTGAGGCAGATGTCAATGACATCTTCCAAGTCTTTGGCAAAGAAATTGACATCCAAGCGACGCTGAATGCAACCCCAGCATATAGGCAAGTGCTAGCAGAGTTTCAAGCTAGGGTAGGACCTTCCCTAGTTCAGGTTCCGCCTTGCATAGGCTATTTTGTCCCCCGTCCATCCCTTCAAGCAGCCTTGGGGGATGTCCCCAACATCGCCAAGTACCTAACCAACAAAGCGCAAAGGCTGCCAGACTACATGGTCCTGACAGCCAACAGGACCAAGTACTTCTCCTACACCGCGGCCTTAGCCATCTTCTTATCCCACCGTGCCGAAAACCCAATGGGGGCAACCTCTATCCCTCCGATGGAGGTGGACCCCATAGCAGTGCAGGAAGAAGAGCAGATGCGTTTGCAGTATCAGCAAGAGCAGGAAGGAGAAGACGAAGAAGAAGAGGAGTCCGACGACAATAAGTACACGGAGCTCGACTCAGAGGAGGAACGGCAACAAGCAAAACAGGAGATGGCGAACTTCGAGCAGAGCCGGCAGAACATCAGGATTGCTCCCCCACTCGGGCTAGGCATCACAAGCCTAGCCCCAATCATCATCAACGGAGAGGAGTATTTACTCCTCAGCGACATCCAGAACCTTCCCGAGTGCAGGGAGAGGGAGCTCAGATTGGATGAACTACTCCACCAGCTACGGCAGTCAGACTTGGACGACTTCATTGTCCGGGGAGCTTTGGATTTTCCGCTCCAAGTGAGGGAAGCCGACACTTATACAGGAGAGTCGACTTCAGATATACAGGCCTACAGCAGTATCAGGCAAATGATGGAGGAGCAAGAGCTGCCAACGGAGGAGGAGTTCCTCGCCCTCCAAGAACAGATGGGGATCCGCGGGAAAACCACGAGCATTTTAATGCCGAGGCCTTCGACACCACCTCCATCAAGAGGAGAAGGAATCGACCTCAGACGAATCGACACCATAATCGAAGACTACCGGGAGCTCACCGAGATAGAGGTCTAATTTAAACACGGGGACGGCAAGATAGAGCAGAGGCCAATCCAAAGGGAGAAGCTTCAGCCGACGACAAATGACAGTCCCCGAGGTACTACCACCGCCGCTACTAGATGGGGAGAATAGCGTAATCCAACCGCGAAGTTCAGCCCCAGAGGGGAAGAAGGAGTGTTCATGCCGATTGCACCCCTCGTGCTTCTAGCATGCTCGCGATAGCCAAATGTCGACTATGCCCGGGTCAAGAGAGCAATGGCACTTGACCTCTTCGACTTCGCCATACCACATCGATGTCGCGAGATTGGCGGTTACCGCAGCCCCTCACATCCGGATCACAGAGTGGAAGAGCTGGTGAGAGCCTTGCGTATGCTCGCCAAGAAGGTGCCATATCGAACTTGGGTCATTCTAGGAACGCCCAAGTTAAGAAGTTCCTTGAGGACAACCCGTCTTACCGGCGATTTCAAGATTAGTTAGACTCTTGATCCCGGAGACTTTTGTACTAAAATATTATATAATATAAATATAATCCCTTTTTGCACTCTTAAATGTCTTGTTGATGCATTTTTGCCCCACAACTATGCCAACAAACGTAAACAATACAAGAAAACAAGAAAAACTAACCATATAGCCATGAATTACTTGTGTATGCAGTTAGAGGCCTAGGCTCAGGAGAACAACAACGCCGGGACATCATGGAAGAACAGACCCCGCCCAGACCACCCCCGGCAAGGAACCTATTTGAGGAAATGGAACCCATGACCCCAGAGGAGGAGATATCCCAGATGAGGACGGACCTTGAGCAGATAAAGGCTCTGCTAGCCGCACAAGCAGGAGCGGGCTCGGTGGGCAACGCTCAAGTGCCACAAGCATCAGCTCGGAAAACAGGAAGGGACAAGAAGAGGAGCAAGAGAAGGAGATCCCCCAGTTCAGATTCCTCCGACTCAAGCCTCGGTTCTGGACCGACCGACTCCGACTCAGGAAGAAGAAGAGCGCACCGGGACCGAAACGGATGGAAGGCAAAGGGACAATCAAGAGGGAAGGCAAGAGGAACACACCGGATGGACAACAAAGGGACACAAGAGTCTCGGACTACCAAAAGAAGGTAGACTCGCTTTGGGAAATGTTTGGAAAGCCAGAAACTCGAGCAATTCGGGCGAAACAGTCAGGAATGGAGGCCGAGGCTTGGCTTGATGAAATGAGTGAATATGGCAACGCTTTATGGTATGAAGGACAAGGATAAAGGCCGAGTGGCAACAACCAACCCCGAAAGGAGCAAAGACGCGATTTGGTGGAAGGGGTATGCAAAGGCCCATGGCTTGGAAAGGGGACGCTTTGTGTTCAAGAAGTTTGCTAAAGCCTTCAAAAGCCGCCACTCACGTCCCCAAGAGAGCATAAGTCCAAAGATGATGCAAAGTAGCTTCTATAGGTTGCAAAGAAGGAAACAAGTCACCCGTAAATATACAAAGGAATTCATGAGGTCGAGGTCAGTATGTGCCAAAGTTGGGAGAGAAGCATGCAGTGGAAAGTTATATTGAGGGGCTGAACGATGAGATTCGCAAACTGGTGAGGGCAATAAACCCTAAGACAGTATCAGAAGCGGAGTGCAAGGCTATAAGCTTGCAAGGAACGGGACCTCAGAATAGCGGGCAGAGGCAGCAGTATTTCCAGGACAAAGGCAAAGCGTCAGGGAGTTATAGCCCTAGAGCAGCAAGCCCAGGTCCAGCTAGAGCCCCATATGGTGGCAATCAGGGGAAGCAGAACGAGAAGAAGCAGGTGTCCTTCAAGGACAAGCAAGAGGGGTCAAACTACTCCAAAGCAGTACGATCCTTTTTACAGGCTATGCCCAAGGAGAAGAGGCAAGAGTGCATGGAGAAACAGCTTTGCTTCAGATGCTTCCAGCCAGGCCATAGAACAGCGAACTGCCCCTATGTCATGAGTGCGGCACTAGCAGAATTGGGAGATTGGGACATCCTATCTGATGACGACGACGGCGAAGCAGCCCGTGACTACATCCAGGGTGAGTGTCATATCTTTGCCGCAATAGATACAGAGCAAGCAGAGAGTCAGTATAAGGTAATTTCCACAGTAGGGAAGGCCAAAGCCAAGTCTTTTATAGTCCTGATAGATTCAGGAAGTAGCCATAATTTTGCGTCCCCAAGAATGGTGCAAATGTTGAAGTTGAAACTGCTGAAGTCAAAGCCGAGACCCGTTGTTCTAGCAAGTGGGGCAGTAAGGCAGACAGCAGGCAAGAGGATCAACTTCGACATCGATCTACCAGGTATAAACATCCAGATGGGGGCAGAAGTAATGGGCATTGGCAAGTATGATTTAATCATAGGAATGGAGTACCTTGGACCGGCGGGGGCCATCATTGATTGTGGAAAGCGGAAAGTGACCTTCCCAACGCCCGACGGCAAGATTATTGAGATCACAGGTAAGGAAGTTGTTCCCATCATGCAGTGTATGTCTTCTAAACGGCTGTTCAAGTCAATCAAGAGCGAGCAGGTAGCATACATCTTCAAGCTTGAGATCGAAGAGCCGGAATCCGAAGAAAGTAAAGAAGACAAGGTGCTCAGCAAGTTGCCGAAGCAGATAGCTAACTTGATCACGGAATTCCATGATCTCTTTCCTGATGAGATCGAGCACCTCCCTCCTTACAGGGGAGTCGAGTGTGAGATAGCACTCGAACCGGGAATGAAGCCGACAAGTAAGGCTCCATACAGAATGAGACACAAGAATTGACGGAGCTAAAGAAGCAATTGCAGGAGTTGCTCGACCTAGGCTTTATTAGACCTAGCGTCTCGCCATTTGGAGCACCCATTCTTTTTGTCAAGAAGAAGGATGGCAGTTTAAGGATGTGCATAGACTATAGGCAATTGAACAAGCACACCATCAAAAACAATTATGCGCTTCCCAGGTCGGATGACTTGATGGATCAGCTTCAAGGAGCAAAAGTCTTCTCCAAAATCGACTTAAGGTCAGGCTATCATCAGATCCGGATAAAGGAAGAAGATATTCATAAAACCGCTTTCAGAACGCGGTATGGTCATTATGAGTTCACGGTAATGCCTTTCGGCTTATCGAACGCTCCAGCAACGTTCATGAGGCTCATGAACGATATCTTCAGAGAGTTCTTAGACACCTTTGTGATAGTGTTCTTTGACGACATTTTGGTGTATAGCAGATCCCTTGAAGAGCACGTACAACACTTAAGGAGGGTGCTGGAAAAGTTGAAGAGGCACCAGTTGTACGCCAAGTTGTCGAAGTGTCACTTCGCAACGGAAAAGGTGGAATATCTTGGTCACGTGATATCGGCTGAAGGAATTTCCACAGACCCTTCCAAGATCGAAGCCGTCATCCAGTGGCCGGCACCGAAGAACGTGCATGAGGTGAGAAGTTTTTTGGGCCTAGCAGGGTATTACAGGAAGTTCGTGAAGAACTTTGCTAAGATAGCGGCCCCGCTAACAGACTTGACGAGGGCGGAAAAAGTGAAAGATTGGGTAGATCATTGGCACAAGAAAGCCCAAAAGGGGTTTGAATTGTTGAAGGAAGCCTTAACAACCGCCCCCGTCTTAACCCTGCCGGATCCAGAGAAAGATAAGCTTGTAGCAACAGATGCGAGTAAGATAGCTACAGGTGCAGTACTCATGCAAGAAGAGCGTGTAGTAGCGTATGACTCCAGGAAGATGAACGACGCCGAAACGCGCTACCCCACGCATGATCAAGAGCTGCTTGCGGTTGTCAGGGCATTAAGAATTTGGAGGCATTACCTTTTGGGAAGGAAGTTCCAGTTGGATACAGACCATCAGAGCCTCTAGTATGTATTCACGCAACCACACCTCAACCTGAGGCAGAGAAGGTGGATGGAATTCCTTGAAGAGTACGACTTTGATATAGTCTACAAGCCAGGGAAGCTCAACGTGGTAGCAGATGCGCTTTCAAGGCATCCTCTGACAACTAGAGTGCATTGCAATGCAATTTCGACGCTTTCCAGCAACTTCGGGAAGAAGATTGAAGAATCCTTGCCAACAGATGTCGACTTCAAGGAAGTATGGGCAAGCTTAAGCAGGGAAGCAAGAACAGATAAGGAGCGGGAAACCTTCAAACATTTTAAGAAGGAAGGTAACCTATTATATCATAAGCACAAGTTGTGTGTGCCAGAATCTTCAGGAGTAAGGAAGTTGATCCTCCATGACACACACAACAGTCCAATAGCTGGCCATGCGGGATTCATGAAAACATATTTCAAAGTACGCAGCAGCTATTATTGGCCAGGAATGAAGAAGCAGGTAACTCGCTACATCAAGGAATGCCAGCTTTGTCAGCAAACGAAGGCAGAGCAGCTTCAAATTCTAGGAGCTTTGGAGCCCTTAGCGGTGCCAAACGCTAAGTGGGAGGTCATCAGCATGGATTTCATCACAGGGCTTCCAAGGACAGTAAGAGGGAAGGATGCCTTGATGGTAGTAGTCGACAAGCTGTCAAAGATGGCACATTTCGTGCCCTGCAGGACCACAGATACAACTATGGATACAGCAAAGCTCTTCACCAAAGAGATCTTCAGACTTCATGGTATGCCAAGGGAGATTATCTCCGACAGGGATCCGAAGTTCATGAGCGCCTTTTGGCAAGACCTCTTTGCGACCATTCAGACGAAGTTATCTATGAGCACGGCGTATCATCCTCAGACGGATGGCCAAACGGAGCGGACCAACAGGATTTTGGAGGACATGCTACGAAACTACGTCTGGAATAAGCAAGGTATGTGGGAAGAATTTATTCACTTGGTGGAGTTTGCATACAATAGCACCAAGCAGGAATCATCCCAAATGTCGCCGTTTATGATCAATTACGGCTATCAATGCCTAACTCCAGACACTTGGCACAATCCCGTGTCAAAGGTAGAAGTTTCGCAGCAGATGTTGGCCGATATGCAGCAGCTCGTGGAAGAAGTGCGAGGGTATCTCCTAGCAGCAAGGAGTCGGCAGAAGAGCATCGCCGACAAGCATCGAACAGTCAGAGAGTTCGAAGTTGGCGACAATGTGTGGCTCAAGATCAAGGTGAAGCAGGCGAAGCTCCACATCGGAAATTGTAAGAAGCTTGCTCCAAGGTGGGCGGGACCTTTCAAAATAGTCCAGAGAGTAGGTAACCAATCCTACAAGCTAGAATTGCCGCCGCACCTAAAGATTCATAAGGTCTTCCACGTGAGTTTATTGAAGAAGCACACTCCAAATCCAGACGAAGTCTTGGACACTCCAACGTTGTTGGAAATGACGGAGGAGGAGCTGGAAATAGTTCCAGAATTGATTCTTGATAAAGCCTTCAAGAAAACAAGGAGGTCGGAGTTCCTCCAATACTTGGTCAAGTGGAAACACTTGCCAGTGGAAGACGCGACATGGGTACTTAAGAAAGATCTACTGAAGCAGTACCCACAGTTCATGGAGCAATGGGACGGCAAGGTCATCTCCGAAGAAATCGGCTCAGGCATGTCGATTGTGTAGATTAATTCTATGTGTAGTTAAGAATAATCTACGCATGCAACATATGCTAGGTATGGAGTGCATGCGTTGTAACCGATGATGAGACCGCTACGGTGATCTCTAGGGCGTGGTGTAATGTCAATGTAGGCATGACCGCATTTTCGCTTGGAAGAGTGGAAGGTAGATTAGAAAGTCTACTTCTGTTCCACGGACGTAGACGACCTCGAGAGAAAGGAGGTCATGGAAGGATGCATTCATAGGAAAAGCACCTCTAGCCCCATATATGCTTTGATAGGAGGAATCTGGCCTTCACGCCCCCATACGGGAAGGACCTATCCTCCACGCTGGGCAACTAGGGTGTAGGCATGAGAGGCATATAGGCATTTAGGCGCTGTCTCCTCGGCCATAATGGAAGATTCACCCTCTTCCTACGCCGGGAGATTAGCCATGCATCCATGTAGATAGGTGGGGTGGTCACCATATAACCAAAATTTTATTAATAATTAAAATGGTACTAACGTAGTGTCGACCTGCAGGCCAATAGAGCGCTCCGGAGGGCAAGGAGGTCGAGCTACGAAGGCTTGCAACACAAATTTTGTTGGAATGTGTTGCAAGGAATGAAGAGTACCTCGGACGTTAATTTTAATTTTGATAAACTTAATTGTCATGTTAAGTGGATTATTGAGTAACCTGTTTTAATGATGTTATGAATTGATAAGTTATGTCATAATATAATGACGTGATAATGTCCTAAAAATATTACCTTAAGGTAATCTTAATAAATGTGTAAGCATTATAGTAGTTTATAAGTATGTATCAGGTTGATTGCAGGTTAGGATCCCAAGGTGGGGAGACCCACGATGCTGCGGACAGCATCATCTCAAGGTAGGGAGAATGTGACGTTCCAGGACAGTATACGGTCCCAGGACGTATACTGTACTGCCTCGTCACGCGTACACGCCACTCCGACGGACATGCACGCTAACGTGTAGCCAGGTGGGTAGCCCTAGGGGGCAACTTGCCAGAAATATGTGCAACCATTAATGTGCATATTTTCCAATGTACACATTAATGTAGGCACACATTTCCATGTGGACACTTGATGCCAAGTGGGCCATACCCAAGTGTGCAATTAATGTGCACATTTTCCAATGTACACATTAATGTGGGCACACATTTCCATGTGGGCACATTTGGCCACCTAGCCATTAAAGGCAAGTGGGCCCATTACCAATTATCCCACATGCCTAAAGGGGATAATTGGAAACCCTAGCCAACCCCTTGTCTATTAAGGGAGGGAAACCCTAACTTGCCCAATTTCGTTTCTAGGGTTTTAGAACTCTGTTTTGGCTGCCTCAAGAGCCAAAACCGCATCCCAGGCTCTGCCTGAGTGAACTGTACCCTCAGTTTCCCTTGATTCGAGCGTTTCAGCAGGATGGTCGAGCTCAGGTCAGGAGGAGTCCCTCAAGGATCAGGTATTTAGGCAATTTAATAGCTAAACCCTCTTTTAGCCATTAAATCAGTAGGGTTAGCCTATCAAATTGCCCATAGCAGCCTTCTAGATCTCTAGGTACCAGACTCTAACTAAAGAACCTAACTCTATGATATAGATTAGATCTTGTTCTTTAGTTCTCTTATGATGTATGGGAAGATGTACTTCTATGAACTCCTTGTATTGGGAAGGGGGGTAGAGACCTAAAGCTTGGTAGTGGATGCTCCTAGATTAGCCTCTCTAGCACCATATAGATTCGGCCTGTGTACAAGAGCCACACCGGGTTGTGGGTGAAGGGGCTAGACTGGCTCATAAGGAGGTTCGTGTCCTGACTCTTGAACGATCCCTCTGGCGTGTAAAGTCTACCGGGGATCATTGTGACTAGGTCTAATGGCTTGCCACTGCTTTCCATTGGGTTCAAGTCGAATAAGAGCAGTAGCTCTCTAGTCTCCTTGAGTCAGCATGTAGATCTCTGGAGGGAGTGATCCCTGCCTGCCCCATCGGGCCTGGGGAGATGTAACCCAGGAATAGCCCTTTCGGCTATGCATCCGGCGGGCTACAGTCAAGTCCCAACACTCTTCAATCTACTCTGCAAAGTGTGCACAGGAGGGGCGGATGGAGTGGACTACCCATTGCCATGTTCTGATGCCAGCCAAATCCATTGCCATGAATTCTGTCTGCAATGAACTCTGGAGACCCAAGCTTGTCAGTCCATCCCTGTGTCTGAGCCTTGGGTAGGATCTCCCATATGCATTGTGCTGATCATTGTCTATGCAGATGTGATGTACCACCCTAAGGGTGGATATGTGATGCTTTGTATACTGACATGTATGTTTACGCTTCCGCAGCTAGGTAGGCCCTGAGGGAGACGGGGTAAAATGACCCCTTCACTCTTCCCACTGGAACCCGTCTCGGTTGCAGTGTCATGTGGAGGGCCCTATATCGGCATGGCGCTGGTATGGGGGAAGAACTCCTGTTTGTATACGGTGGGTGCACCGTATATGAATAGGGGACGTCACAGGTTATGTGCACTTGAGGATGTAGAAGTCCACACCCTCTGAATTGTCTACCTCAGCATTCACTGCAAAATTGTCACTTACCTCTACCAAATTACTGATCCATTCATTGGCTTGTTCAAGAGTCTCCTTTTTCTTCTTAACTCCTGGTTTTAAGTCAGTTACCTCCCACTTTTCAAATCTACCTGTATTGATGCAGGAGTCCCAATTCTGATCCATGCAAAACAAGCAGAAACATGACAGGCATCTATGAGCAAGCTTGTTTGGTCTACTCCTGCTGACAGGTCTGATACAGTGAATCTTCTTTGTGCCTTTAAGTGTTTCAATTTCATATTCTTGCATGTTTGCCACAACAGCAGGTTCAATTTCCCAAAAATATCTTTTGATCACATCTGTTTCATCAACTGGTAGACTGCTGAAATATATACACAGAAATTTTACAATATCTTTAGCATGCCTCAGTTGCACACCATTGGATTTGAGTTGTTCCTTACTTAGCAGCCTTTTGATAACAGCACCTGCACCACCATGTTCACCTTCACCATGAGCAGTGGCAAAGTGGTTTCACACTATTTCCTTGTCATTCATTCATTAGGGTTTTTTTGAGATTAAAAAAAGGCCTTCAAAACATGCCAACTAAGCCAAATGAAGATAAATGAACTATCAATCAGAAATCAGAGCCTGACGGGTCCAGTCAGCAAAACTGTTATAACTAACTCACTGGATCACATTTTCTAGCATAACTATTGATAGAAAAGTCCAAATGAGCTCTCGTTTAGTGCAATAGAATATAATAGAATAGAATATACATTAACGTCCCTCAGGCCGTGAGGCCCCCGGACTTGTGTAGCATCCTGCGAGCTCCCAAAAGGTGCTGCCAACAAACAGACGCATAGGTTTATGTAGCCATCTAGCGGGCTTCTCTTGTTCTTTGTAATACCCGCATCGTGCTTATAGCTGGCTTCTTGGCCATACACAATGCATCGTTATAAACAGTTTTGAACTGTACTTTGTGGGCCCCTCTGATTCGCCTCAACAGTGCTTCTCAGATTATTAGCCCTCTCTCTTTGTGCACCTCCCGGTGTCTTATTATCATCTCTTTTATAGCTTTCGCTACATCTGTGAGTGTCTCTTCTTTGTCCATCAGTGCTGGGAGTGGGAGGTCCCACCTGACCTTGTTAAATTTGGACCTTATATAAACCCTCTTTCCTGTCTATGACCTGGGCTACATTAGTGACGCCGATTACTATCAGGATTAAAAAACCCTGCCCCGAAGGGTTTTCGAGGAAAAACCTTAATAGTAATGGGCTCACTGATGCACAGTATTATTATCAGATCCGTTTTCTGTCATTCTGGATTTTGGATTTTTCCCACGCCATTATTGTTAGGCTGCAAAAACCCTAAATTAAACTGATTAGTACTGATTAGAGCTCCAATCCGGAGCTATGAATATGTAGTAATTACTGTCAACATAACATCATGTGTCCAAAGGTTCTTGTTTATAAACCATCTTGAAATATTCTAACTGCACTATGTTAACACAATCCCCAACTTATGTAGTCACTGCCTAATAGTCCAGATTTATATTAGTGTAAAGCGTCTAAAGAGACTTCCTAATTTCATACATAGCATGCATATACTATGTTGATAGAACTGATGCATTGTGCAAAGAAACCGTCCAATTTCATAGCTTACAACAGCCAATCTATATTTATATCTAATGATGATAAAAGAATGAAAAAATCAATCATCCAGATTATGCAGATAGTGGTATCACCCTTCCCTTGTTTTGTGTGTTACTGGCTATTCAATTCAAATGAAAAAACCTGATTAGATGAACGTCCTCATCTTCGAGTTTTTGAGGGCATGCAGCATAATTGATTGTGCTATTCCCTGTTCCACTTTGTTGGACATTCTGCAGTTGGCAAAACTTCTTGTAGAGTCCCAAACATGGTTTTTGATTATTCTATGGATGTCTTCACATAATCTGCAACACATCCTCAAGCACTTGATGTAAGAGCATTTGTAAGCTATCTTCTTATATTATAATGTTATTGTGTAAGTGTTGGACCCAGCCCTAATTTGGGCGGCCCAGATTTGATGAAATCAATGGAAGAGATTTGATCATTTCATTTAATGGTTGAGATTTGATGTGGTTCACTGCCTATCACGATTAGGGTTCGACGCACAGCGAGTAACGTAGCCGTATCTTGCCCAAAAATCATGGAGGACGAGGATAAGCCCGTAATACTGCATGCAGATCGAGTTTTATGTTGCTATTCAACGTGGGAGCCGCTATTCAAAGACGGAGCCAGCTATCACTAAGACTCAGGAATCCAATCGTTGACGAATCTATGCAAAAAAAATAGGTGGAGCTCTCTGTGTTTGTATTCTTCTTTCATTTTTCCCTTCTATTCGTGGTCTGCCACTGTGATGGATCTATGTAAATAAGGCTGGAGTTCGTTGATGGGAAGGCCGTTGGTGCATTTTGGATCTGTAGTCTGATAGCTGCAAACAAGTATGGAACAAATGTTCCGTGGGTCCAAACCTTGATCGAATCTGTGCAAAAAATTGGCGGAGCTCTCTGTGTTTGTATATTCTTCTTTTTCCCTTTCATTCGTGGTGCCGCCCGCGGATGGCTCTATGTTATAGCTTACAACAACATGCTCACACGTGCATATCACATTGAAGCCATGAACTGGAGATTTTTTTCGTCGACCAACCATGGCCACCAGACCTCCTTCGACCAGTTAGATGAGTCTTCTGCTATGCCAGACCACAATGTACACAGGTCAGTTGAAGTTGAAAGCTTATGGATTTACACAGGCCAGTTGATCGATCTTTAAGGGAATCCATAAATCGTGAGTTTTATTATATCGGAAATGCCTACTCGATTAGAAATAGAAGGCCCTATTTATGCATATTTTCCGCTTTCTGAGGTTTGCAAGATATTGCTTCTTATTAGGGTTATCTCGAGGTCCTTTCAGAATCATTCCTCGCATAAATGGCGGGATGGATTACACATAGTTTTCTTGGCGAGTGGTGTGTTTATCCCCACCTATGATGACAATATGGCAAAGTTGTTGGGCCTACTGCAGGTATAATTATATTCGTTTTAGAGGGCAGGATTTATATTGATGAGAATAGAACAATTTTCGATCTGAAAACTTTGTTTTTCCAGATGGTTGGGTTTTCAGAAAACTGTGCTACTTGATTGTAAGAATCTTATTGAGCTGCTAGATGAATACATAGCAGATGCAGATCCAATTATAGATGTGATATGATTTTAGCATTTGCAGGATGTGCCCATGGATTTAAAGAGAAGCAAATGAGCTTATAAGGATCGGTGAGAAAGTGCATTATTAGGCACTTATTTCAATGTTGGTGAGCTCAAATGTGACGGTCTATATTTCAAGGTGTACTTTCCTTGGGGAAAAGAAAACATTATTGACTCTGTGCAGGCATGGGAGGATAGTCTATATCTTCTGATCCCAAAGGAGATGGCTTATGAAGATATATTGTAGCAGGTGTGTTGAAACCACCCCCTTCCACGTTTTCAAAGATCGTGAGCTTTCCATATATCTGGAATTGTCTGCTCTAATTTGAAGTAGAGGACCTATTTATACATATTTCTCTTTTTTTCACAGATCCGCAAGGAAATGCTTCTTAGTCTGGAGGATCTAAGGGACTTCCCTCACAAATAGTCGCATCGGTGGGGATGAACACATTATGAATTTACATTGGCCAGTGAAGCCGAAGTTACAAGAAGAAGGGCATCGATCAGGCAATTTTAATCAGAAGAAAGGCATCCTGACTTTTGACTTTAAACCCTAGCACAAAGAGCTCGGCCTCTGGTGCATGTCAAGCCCAGGCGTGGCACTTCCATAGCATTTTCTTCAGCAGCTTCTAAGACGTTTTCCAGCAACCAGAGCCCTGCCATGGATTTCTGAACTACACCTTTTCGATTCTCTTTCTAGCTCTTTTTTTATGGTGCTCTTAATCATAAAAAACAGTGGATCGGCTAGGCAAGGATAGCAGCAGCTTTCTCTTTGTAAGAGCTAAGGCTCACAATCTCAAATTCCACGCAGAAATATGTTATGCTGGAGTTTCCCAAAATAGCTATTCACGCCAAACCAGATTCTGTTTCTTTAATAGGTACTGCTCCAACAACATGTTATAGAAATGGATTTTTGAGATTATTACTTGGTTTGTTCTCTTTTTGTTTGATTTAACGAGATTTCACTTTGGCAGGCAAGAGCAACTCACGTATGTCTTCATTGTGGCTATAATTACACCCTCTCAAAACTGTTTGAGGATCAGGTGTTAATTCTTCAGGGTAGACAAGCTGTGTACTGCATCCATGCTTTTGTATCAACCTCGATTAGCATGGACATCCTCTCCGTAAAGGTGAGTAATGGGATGCCAGATTGGCATCTGCAAAGTGACCAGGATGAACTTGATGAGAATGATTCCTTTCATTTCTTACAATTTCTTCCACTCCCCTTGCATTCCAAGGATTCATAACTCGATGATCGTGCACTCTCGCGGCACTCCAGGGATTCAAAACACGATAGGTAACACAATGACATTTAGGTAATGCAAGCAGGAGCGACGAGGCATGGCCATTTACCCTTAAATGGCGATGGTCTTATCCATATTTACACATTTCATATTCACAATTTCTCTAATTTAAATGATTCTTTGTTAAAAAGTTTGTCTCATCCCTGTACTACTATTTCTGCCATGTACTATCCCTGTACTATTTGTTGGCCATTGACTGCTCCTATTACTCTGCTCAAGCAACACAATGTATGTAAGTACTGGACAGTTGCAAGTACCACTTCAACATCTGAGCCACTGTCATACAACTCTGCAAGAGTTCTAATATTAGAAAGCCTGAACAATATCGTATCATGTACCAAGTACCTTTGCTCCTCTTGCATCTGAGCTCCTATTATATAGCTCTGTAGGAATCCTTCTAATCCTAGAAAGCTTGAACAATATCCCACCATGTACATATATCAAAATTTGGCATGGGTGTTTTTGGGCATTTGATCTTGAAAACGACCTCCCAAGGTTTAATCGGCACTTTTGCTTTTAGAACCTCAAATCATTTTTGTTCCTAAGTCATACACAGTCTCTGTCTCTAAAATTGTGGTTTTAGGATCCACTTTCCAATCTCAGAAACACCACAACAGTGACAAACATATCAATTTGAGTTTCAACTCCTCAGCTGTGAAAATATGGTTATTAAAACTTAGATGGCATGTATAAAAACATGTGCTAAAGCTTCAGTTTTACCCATGTCGAAAAACATATTCTCATCCTATTTTAGCACTGATAATTCATTGCAATGGCAGTTAAGTTCCTAGATGTCTCATTTCCTAGATGTCTCATTTGAGAACTTCTTAGAACATTTGGCAGATTACTCCAGTAGTAGCTCAATAAATGGTCTTATTTTACAAATTGATCTATTTTTAGGCCCTAACACAACAAATGAGAAAACAAATATCTTCAATGAATGCGTTGAAGGTTATGGTCTAAAGTTTCTCGGGAAACCACAAAAACTAGAACCATGTATAGTGTAGAATAGATGTCCTCAATGAATGCATTCAAGGCTATGCTTTTAAGGTTCTCAAGACACCAGATTTGTATAGTGTACATTTGTCTCACTCATTGAAAGGTATAAAAAGCTCAAGCAATAAACTTTTGTTGAGGTAACCTAAGAAGAAGAGGGGATATCTTTAATGATATTTAATGTCCAAATAGATGAAGTTGTGGATGGAAGTCCCCCACATGCATACATGGCATTTGTCTATAGGAATGTCAATGCCGATGTGGTAGTTGGAATTAAGATAAATTGCAAAACTTTCTTCAATTGAGGCAGTACCTAAGTTGGGCTTTATATGTAAAGATAGATAGACAGTTGTTGTAAGCAAATAAAATATGTTCGAATTCATTTTACACGAATCTCATGTAAAATGAATCCCTAATGGGAAACCTTTGATACTAATGATTCATCACAACCAACACATTATTTGCAACACATTATTTGCGATGGCATCCGTAAAAAACCCTACCAAGCGGGTTGGGGAGGAGAGGAGAAATAATAACAATTATGGAACATGCACCCAACAATCTAATAGCCAAACAATGTACAATAAAACCCATGTCCTCAAAGATTAGAGCAATACATCCATGCATTATTAAACATAAGTTTGATTTAGATGCTTCAGTACAACTTATAGAAATTATCATTTGCATATCATTTATAGATCTTGAAGTATACAGTCCCAAAGCTATACCATGTAAGAGCACACTTTTAATAGGTTGACAATAGAAACCACAAATCTTTCCTAGCTCAGCAACAATGCACTTGGTTTGCGTTCAATCAAAGGTTCCTAGCTTTAATCCAATAACATTGGGCTTGGTGTGTTATTTAAGATAATAATAACTATAATATGACATAGTGCCTCACTTTACATACGCAGAACAATTATAAAAATAAGAATTACAGAGCGAGCATATTTTGGGCACACTTTTTCCATTGTGGCCCAAACATTTACAGGCTCTCAACTTACACCCAGCAACGCTGGGCACCATTACTAGTTATTTATTAAAGCCTTTAGGCTCTCCTTCAGTCATTTTGGTGATTCGGGAACCAGTTGGAGGGTCGTGCCCTCGCTATCCTGGCCTACAGCGGGGGTTAGACCCCTCAGTCCGTAGCGTATCCCAGTCTCCTTTTTGACTACAAATACCACACTTATATACATATGCATTGTGTCTTTTCATGCTGGCTGTTATTCTATGGCAGGAGTTTATAGTGGCCCGGATTACCAGTTGATGGGTCCAGCCCTCGCTATCCTGGTGTACGGCGGAGGCTGAGCCTCTCTGTCCCGTAACTTATTCCGTCCACTTTTTACTCAAATGCATTTGTCTTGCCTATGCAGCCCCTAGCCTCTGCTGTATTCTCTAATTTGTTGCTGAATATAAACTAGAAATATTTGATCTCTTTTATAAACTTAAGAGCTAAATAAATCTCAAAGCCAGAGAAAAGTATAGAGCAAATTAGAGTGACTAACATGCCAGAAAATGTCTTTACTAAATGCAATGTCTTGAAATCAAAATATATGCTACCCTAAGCTAACAGAATTGGTCATTGCCTTGATTCAAAATAATACAGAAAGCTTATCTGGAAGCGGTTCTGATTCCCCGTTCTAATTGATTGTGCTATTCCCTGTTCCACTTTGTTGGACCTTCTGCAGTTGGCAAAACTTCTTGTAGAGTCCCAAACATGGTTTTTTTGACTATTCTATGGATGTCTTCACATAATCTGCAACACATCCTCAAGCACTTGATCTAAGAGCACCTGTAAGCTATTATTTATTAAAGCCTTTAGGCTCTCCTTCAGTCATTTTGGTGATCCAGGAACCAGTTGGAGGGTCGTGCCCTCGCTATCCTGGCCTACGGCGGGGGTTAGACCCCTCAGTCCGTAGCGTATCCCAGTCTCCTTTTTGACTACAAATACTACACTTATATACATATGCATTGTGTCTTTTCATGCTGGCTGTTATTATATGGCAGGAGTTTATAGTGGTCCGGATTACCAGTTGGTGGGTCCAGCCCTCGCTATCCTGGTGTACGGCGGAGGCTGAGCCTCTCTGTCCCATAACTTATTCCGTCCACTTTTTACTCAAATGCATTTGCCTTGCCTATGCAGCCCCTAGCCTCTGCTGTATTCTCTAATTTGTTGCTGAATATAAACTAGAAATATTTGATCTCTTTTATAAACTTAAGAGCTAAAGAAATCTCAAAGCCAGAGAAAAGTAGAGAGCAAATTAGAGTGACTAACATGCCAGAAAATGTCTTTACTAAATGCAAATCAAAATATATGCTACCCTAAGCTAACAGAATTGGTCATTGCCTTGATTCAAAATAATACAGAAAACTTATCTGGAAGCCGTTCGTTCGTGTGCAAAGTTTCAGAGGCCGAAGTTTCAGAGCTGAACCGTCTTTCCCAACAGGCCTACCTCTGAAAATTTTAAGCATCACTAGATGGAGTGCTCAAAGAGCTTTCCAACAAGCCCAAACACATCCAAAACTGCCACCAGATACAAAAGTTATGGTTAAAAGAAAACTGCAGCCAAACCCTAGCACCGCCAAAAGAGGGCCGGGACTGTCAGGTGGATTCCGTCTACCAAAACAGAGGACACACCATACAAATCATACACCGACGGAAAGCTCGTTCGATAAGCTTTCCAACGAGCCCAAGAACACCTGAATCTGACACCCGAATCCCGAGTTATGAGCAAAAGAGCAGGGCTGAAACCCTAAGCGCCTCCATGAGCGCCTCCTTGAAATATGGACATGGTGCGCCTCCAACCTTAGGTGCTTTGCACATATTTTAACCACTTATGACTATCAAAACTCCAAAAAATATGGTTTTTACCATGTTTTACTATCCTACGGGGCTAAAAGATATGCAAACCACCCAAGGTTGGAAAGATATCAATGAGATCTATCTATTGCACCAAACAAGAGTTCATTTGGGCTTTTCTATCAACAGTTATGCTAGAAAATGTGATCCAGTGAGTTAGTTATAATTGTTTTGCTGACTGGATTACCAGTTCTATTTTCTGATTGGTAGTTCATGTAGCTTAGTCAGCAGTTCTTAGAAGGCCCTTTTATGATCTAAAAAAATCCCTAATGGTGAAGTACCTGCCTAAGAAAAAAAAAGTTTTGCTGACTTGAATTGTGATGAGCAGCCATCACTCCAAACCCAATGCTTCTCATACTCTATTTCCTGTTCCTTAAGCCATGCAGCATGCTTTTGTAGGCAGTGTTCCACAAATAATGAGTCATGCACTTTATCATCAGAAATGTAAAAGTGAGTCTCTTTTATGATCTTCCTACTATTGTTGAGTCTATTCCTGATCTGCTCCAATCTTCTGTTCTTTTTTTCTTCTTTGGACGGTCTTCTTCTGTCTGCACAGGAACAGGAATATCAGCACTTTTGCCATGTCTATATGTTATGTGAACAAGTATAGAAACTTGGTGCGTATGCGGTGCATTGGATGGGGCTCATTCTCGGATCTTGATGTTTGTAATTTTCTGCAAAGTCAATAACAGATACAATTGTATCTTCTGGAAATGATGACACACACTGTTTAAACTGATTGGCCTGCCAATGTGCTATGTAATTGTGTGGAACAAAATCTGAAACTCTTGAATCTTCACATCCTCTTGAAACTCTTTGGGACGTCTCTCCTTCTGTACTAATCTTAAGACAGGTTTGTACCTCAAAGCCTTTCTTGGATCCCTGAATTCTCTGTCCTGGTCCATAGGTTGCTTTTCAAATGTCTTCCAAGTAACTAGTAATGAACCCGTGCCATCCATTTCCTGTGGACATTTTCTAATTCTATTCAACCCACATTTTTTACACGCCAACATCAAGCAGTTATGATCAAACCACTTCTCATCATCACCTTTGCTACAGACCACTTGTCTCCATAAATCACTGGTGCACTTGATTGTATGCTCCTTGGCTGCACATTCTGGGCCAGGGCCACAAATATCACAGTGGCAGTTGCAATTGTCATGAACTCCACCCGATTTTCTCATGCTGGTCAATCCCTGCATGATGTATTCAAATTTCAAGTGGTAGATGCAACAGCATGTATGCCTTTCACGCATCCTCCTTACAAAACTCGGTTTCAACCTCTCAAAAGTCTGCAATGCAATTTTGATATGAGGATTCTCCTCTCTAAACTTGAGGTAGAATTGCAACTGCAGGGAAATTGTGTGAATGCCAAATAAATGCTACATATAATGAACCCTACAATATAGGATGAATACTAACTTGGCTGACTTTAAGAAGGTGAATTGGATGTTCTATCTTTATTCCTGTCTCTGATACATACCTCCTCACGTCTTTCTTGTATGGAGAAACTCTTGTATTCTCTGTCCAGAACTTAAGAACAACTTCTCTATTGTAATCTAACATGATATCCTCTCCTGAACATTGACCAATGTCCTTCCCCTTTGTTCTACCTGCTGCTGCCATTATCAGGGTGGACTTCCTTGCACGAAGCATGTCATGATTCCTCTCATACTTATGTTCTTGCATTGTTTCCTTCAAATTCTTCACCATTTGCTCGCCCATAGTAACCTGCTTAGATTTCTTTATAGAAGCAATTGGTAAATCCCTTGCCCTCCAAAGAAGACTGTCAAGGTTACGGCCTTTGTCATTGTCATCAACATTTGTACTAATTTGGTTGAATACTTCAAAAATTTCTCCTAAAATTTCTCTTATTCTGCGGTCACTCAGTCTCAATTTCTTATTCTTCTTTGAAGACGAATCTTTAGAAGAGGAATTCTTCTTCATTGCTACCTTCTTTGCATACAATCTCTGCCTCTGATCTCTCTTCCTTGCTGCATCAATGGCTTTGTAAAGTGAACGGGGAGAGGAATTGGGTTTCATCTATCCTGGATTTCTGTGTATTGCAAAATTGGTGAGGGCAAATTGTTGAATTTCGGTTCAGGCAATTCTTGGAAACAATTAGTCCCTCCATTTTTGCTTGAATTCAAGATGGGTAAGCCCACCATCCACGAATATGGCGGGTTACAGGCATTCATGTTTCTGGCACCATTCAAGCTCATGATTCTCTCAGCCTGTCATTTGATGGGCGCGCCACGACAAAAAATCCGACGGTTTAAACAAACCAAAACCTCCAGATTTTTGAAGCTTTGATGGCTTCTTCAGCCGCCGAGAATCGCAGAACAAGCCTAGGAGAGCTCTTGGCAGGTTAGCAAGGAGAACATGGTTTGATTCTATCGTGGGCATCAATTGATCAATCACGCACGTCATGTTTAAAACATGCCGATTTTAAGCACTTGTAAGTGGCGTCCAGACGGTGATTTCTGCTACCCAGTACCGATTTTGCACCCATTATTCCAAACTAAATTTTTTTTAGAATTATTTATATTTTTTGACTGTTTTTTCCGGCCTTATCTATGAAGCCGCTTCTGCGGTAAGAAGCTATTCATGGATTTCGACACAGCTATGGAGTTTCATAGCAAAAACGTGCAACATAGATTGAAAAAAGGGGAACTTGATCTGGATGACTGTTGCCAAATCCGTCACACTAGCTCCACAAGTCCGTGTAAAAATTGATTGAAAACCTAAGCACGATCTTCTGGTATGCTGATTCATGGAAAAAGAAAAGCATTACTATATCATTAAAAGCCATGACAGAATCAGAATCACGGCTCTTCAACGAGCAGCAAACAGAGTATTTCATAGGTAAGATTTTTAGCAAACTACTTTTTTTGTGAAATTACGACCATTTTTTTTTCCAGCGCTTAGGCCAAGTATGGAGTCATGTCACAGTTCCCCTGTCCTGCCCCACCTGACTGCAAATAGAAGGCTAAGCATTGTCATTACAGGCCGCAGATCCTTGCTTCTTTATTCCAAAAATATGGTGTGCCCATTTTGTCACAGGTATGTTTCTTCATACCGGCAGAAGCAGGCCTGGTACATTTACCTTCCAAAATCGGGAGGATCTCCAAAGTGCTCTAGACCTGCAAGTTCAATGTTTGCCGCCTACACTTCGTGACCAGGTACAACTCATTCATTCTGAGGGAGGAATGACGGCCACATCTATGATCGTATCTATTGAGAGATGGACACACTTATTACAGTTAATACATGTCTTCATTCCAGACCCTAAAGCCCAGTATGTGGGCACAAGTGATGCCTCAGTACAGGCACTAGATACAGAATTACAGCCACAAAAGAAACATTGTGTTGAAGCGGAAGTGCAGACATTGGAAAGGGAACATGTTGAGGTGGGCATAAAGACATCTCCACAATCCCAAGGGGACCAGGAGTCGCAGTGCCGAGCTAGCAGACAGGAGCAGGTTGCCTCGGTATCTTCTGTTACCAGGAGCCTGAACTTGCGTATTATAGGGGTTGCAGAGGCAGAAGATGATGCCCATTCTGATATGGATGCGGCTTTGCATTTTTTCACTAATGTCATGCATGTGAAGGTTGGTGGAGTTGTCTCCGCTACTAGGGTGGGAGCGGCAAGTCCTGGTCGTCCTCGCCATCTTTTAGTTCGGTTTCAAGACACTCGTAGCCGCTTACATGTTCTTCAGCATGGAAACCATCTCAGAGGGACTAGTTTCTCAGTACAGGAGGACCTCTCCCCTCTTCAATTGTGTAACCGTAAGGAGGAGCTCAGCAAGGTGAGGGCAGCCCGCTTGCAAAAGAAATGGGCAGTGTACAGGGGAGGCGCAGCAATTATTCTAGATCAATGGCCTTCCAATCCTTGGACTGGCTATGTTTAGATAATTTTAGAAGCATAAAATTACCACTAGCACTAGCATTATCTTCTTCTTGGTAGTCTTTTAATATTTGATTATTGTGTTTGGTGATAGGGCCTAGTCCCCAGGTTTTAGATGGGTTGTTGCCCTTGCATGTGCCGTCCCATAACCTGTTGGTTCCCGTGGACGTAAAAATTCATCTTATCTTATAATCCGACACAAGTTTTTTTTGTCTAAATGATGTTAGCTTTTTAGTTATCTGAGCTAGTTTCCAGATTCGACCAAGCTGTAGGGCATCAGGTGTTGCCTTTGACATAAAATAGGCTCTAAAGATCAAATTTCATCTCTAAAGGAGCCTGCACAACCGAATAAACTTTGGAACAAGTTACAGGTGTGTTTCTCTTGATTTTGCGGCCAATAAAGATTGAAGCAAGCTAGATGAAGAATTGTATTGCATCTGTCTAATGTCAATAGGCATAAAAGCTTAATGGTTATGTTGCAATTTCATTTATCCTTTGAGCAAGTAGAGGTGTTTATTTGCATGGACATTAGCTAGCTAAAACATTATCCCTTACGGTAAGCCATGTGCTATTCCTTTTATGTCTACTGCTAATCTTAAGAACATACAAGCTTTGATCGTTCCTTTATTGTCAATTCTATTGAATACCTCAACTACATTATAGCTTTAGCTTTAAGATACACTTCCTATATAGAGGTTGAGTGATATCCAGCAAATATCATGTGAGGATGGACGACTACCTTGACTCAAGGAAACTGTGAAGGTGACTCAAACATGTGACAGAAGCTAGTGGATCTAATTCACGCACTCTAATTTGCTCCTTTGAAGCTGTAGCCATACAGCTTCTCCTTGAAACACACACATTCCTGATGGTTGCATACCGTTTGAGAAATATGCAATTGACAGTAGCTATGATAGCTTATATATATTGAAGGAAGCTAGATGTAGAATCGTATTGCATCTGTCTAATGTCAATAGGCATAAAAGCTTAATGCTTATGTTGCAACTTCATTTATCCATTTTGAGCAAGTAGAGGCGTTTATTTGCATGGACATTACCTAGCTAAAACATTATCCCTTATGGTAAGCCCTGCGCTATTCCTTTTATGTCTACTGCTAACCTTAAAAACATACAAGCTTTGATGCTTTCTTTATTGTCAATTCTATTGAATACCTCGATCACATTATAGCTTCAGTTTTAAGATAAACTTCCTACATAGAGGTTGAGTGATGTCCAGCAAATATCACGTGAGAATAGATGACTACCTTGACTACTGTGAAGGTGACTCAAACATGTGATAAAAGCTAGTGGATCTGAATCACACACTCTAATTTGCTCCTTCGAAGCTCCAGCTGTATAGGGGTCTGTTTTTACTAGTGATACACAGTTTAGCATGTCGCGACACAGGTGCTGGTTTAGTGTTGATTGCCCTTCAAACCGCCCTTCATTGCCCTTCCCTTGCCCTTTATTGCCCTTCAAAAAATATTGGAATGTTCTTTATTTAGGTATAATATAATGAGCATATTGGCAATGTGATTGATGATCACACATGTTACCTATGAAGGTGCTGATTTAGTGCTTGAATTTCGTTTTTTTGTATACCACTAGCAAAAAAACACCCATAGCTTCTCCTAACCCGATTGGGTTCCGCGGACGTTAAAAATTTCTTCCTTCCTTCCTTGAAACACACACATTCCCGATGGTTGCATGCCGTTTGGGAAGATATGCAATTGACAGTAGCTATCATAGCTTATATATGTCTTTTATTTACGATTTCAGAGAATTGGCATTCCCCCATTATTGAGTAGGCAAAGGTTTTTAAAGAAGTGGTGATTACAGGGAAACGATTAGATGGTTTATTATCTTTTTTTATCTTCAATACTCAGACTAGAAATTTATTGATTTTATTATGCCCAGGTACAATTCCACATTTGGTTTTCTCTGTAGTGTTTTTTGTAATAGCCTTTGAATGCCATGTAAATTCAAATTTACCATATACTTCAAGACGCCCCATTATCTGTGCAGATCTGAAATATAAGCTATCTAACTTCTGGCAGTAGTCAAACATCTGCAATTGGATGCTGATACATGTTGCAACTGCAGCAGTTCTTGCAAGACCAAAACTCAGAGCTGCAAATCATATATGGCAAGGCAAAGGACAAAAGTGAGAGCAATAGTAAATATTTAAAGATAGCACAGGAGGACTTCTTCTTGAGATTATTATTTTGTTGAAGATCTTCCTTTTAGGGCTTGACTTGGATCTTGCCATCATTTCATAGGCAAAGATAATGCTCCTTATTTATCAGGCCAAGTAATGCTTGCAATACAGTTTCATAGACCCAATGACAACACAAGGCGGAAAAAAAAATTCCTTATATTTTATTTCTAAGGCTAATGCATATTTCTATGCTTTGCTAAAAATAGCTTATTTGTGTTGCTACTTTTGCACTTCTATGTGTAGAAAGATGCACTTCAAATGCTTAAGAAAATGTAGACAAAAGTTTTTGTTCCCAATGGGTTGACATTTAGTAATATCCTGTGCTTGTTCGAATTATGGTCATCTAGAATATGCATATGCTTCAATTTGTTTGCTACTTTCTTTTATATTTAATGGAGAATTGCACTCTCTGAACTCTTCTTCGTGGCATTGAGGCATCACAGATACACGATCTGAAAGGCATTAGGAACTTGCTCAACGCTGCAACACAAATGATGCCAGTGTGCTATTAATGTGGTGGTTTTTGCATGTTATGGTATGATCAGTGCATTTTAAGACCGATGATCCATATTGATCCCATGAATTCACTTTCCAATAGGCCTAAGAATGGTCTTTGCTGCTTATTGTCCTTTCTCTAGGAAGAAATGTACAAATTGGAGAAAACTATAGATGCCTAAAATATGCACCGTGTAGAGTAAACAATCTAGAATTGGATTTGTTCAAAGCAAGTTCTACTATGTCTTTCTATTTTGAAATGATGCTTCTTAGATTCTTCCTTAGATCAATCTATAATAATGGTTTCCGTTTTAGATTGGCCTTCTTAAAAGGTAAGATTTGTTATTGGCATGTTAATAGTTTTTTGTTGTGTGTGTCAAACACTGTATATTAGCAGCAAAAGTGACATAAATGGGAAGGTTGCGGAAGAAGATATATTAGCATAGGAGCCCATGAGCAAACAAGATATACTTTGTTTACATTCCTCCCAAGTGGGGGTTTTTTCATCCCGGTAGTAGGGTTCTACTGTACAGTTACATTGTTTGTTTTTGGTGTTGGGGTTTTTGGCTTTTTTGCCTATTCTGTGCCGTCTCATAGGCCTCTGGCCTCCGTGGACGTTAAAATAAACTTCCTTCCTTCCTTCCTTCCTACCATCCACAGTGCAGGGTCGGCCTCATGTAATTCTTCATAGTACAAACACTCGTCCTTCTATATATATGATTACTAGAAAAAAAACGGCTCCAAAAAGGGTCATTTCAAATTATACATATCTACTTTCCAACCAAAAATACTGAGCAAAATTGGTTTTTAGAATTATCTACGCTTTTGGACAATTCTTTTTCGGCAAGCCATGGACGCAGCTATGAAGCCATGGCTATTGCCTATGGCAAGATAATCCTCAAATCTATGGGTTTTGAGTTTTTGCACAACAACGCCTAACATCGCTTTGCAGCATCTTCCATGCACTATTAACTTCTACAAACCAGGTAAATTGATTCTGTATTTCCTTTATGATTTGTAATAGACTTAGTATTCCCTTTCCTTTGCTATCTCACTTAGGCAGTTAAGCTATGCACAATTCTATTACATGTTTTTCCAGAATAAAATGTACAGTGGTCGTGTATGATTTACACGATGTCATTTTTGTTCTAAAGTATATGACAACTGATTGTTACTTTCATCTCCAAGAGCAAATTGAAAATGCACAGAGGCACTTATTGCAAATGGGAAGTGCAAAGTTTTTGCTATGATGACAGCCTTTCTTGCTTCAAGTATTTTTTCTAGGCTATATTATGTTTCATGAGGTAAGAGTAGATGACTTCTTGCATGGACTGCAACTGCTGGTTCACCCATCTCATTGGTTTCTTGCTTCTTATTTACTGGATGCAAGGAATATAGCCAACACCGCTTACACGGAAATCTGAGCAGCTTATGCACTTATTCGCTTCCTTACTAACTTGATGCTTGCATAGAGTTATGCCTATTTGTCTGCACCTACATCCTTTCTTTTATCTTCCTATTCCCTCACATTCACTGCAGTGTTATGCATAATTTATTGTTGGAAAAGATTTAAATGCCTTTAATTTCAATGCCATTGGCATTACAACTGCTGGAGCAGTTCTTATAGGACTTGATTCCAGTGCTGACAGAGCTACTGGTGTTAATTATTAACAATATATTTTAGGCTTCATTCTTGACATATTGGCATCATTCTGCATTACTTGGCTTGCATTTGACCATGATTTTCATACGATGAAGCTGGAATCAAGGGCATCTAATAATGGAACGCTTGCATACTATATGGTACTGATTTGGGCAGCTAGTAGCTTCCAGCTTGGTGTGCTGAACAGTGTCAGTATTCTATACTTAACATCCACCCTGTTTGCTTTGTTCTTGAATGCTGCTAGAGTTGCTCTAACTGCTATGTGCTATGCTTTCATAATCATATGGGAGATTTTAAAATCTTGATACTGCTTTTGATACTCTGAAGCTTTCGTTCTTATACATATGGAGCTATTCTTGAAGTCCAAGAAAGCACTAAAGCCTCCCAATGCAAGAACCATCATTCAATTAAATTGGGATTATGTCTTAATTTTGGGATAAATTTTATATTGCACTTTTTTAGTAACTTTGTTAAATTCACTTTTTTAGTAACTTTGTTGCCGTTAGACTAGAATAGACGTTAACATATAATCACACACGGGAATATAAATTCACACCTTAACTTCAAATTACAAAATCATATATCATGGAACTCAAGTAGTACACAACTTTTATTAACTGTAGAAAAGATACATAGTAACTGTTTTTCATTTTTCCACTAGCATCCCCAAGGATATGAGAACCTTATTCCTTACATCCTGAGGTATTGTAACTCTCGCTGTTTTACTAGGAATAGTTTTTGGAGTCCACGAGTACAATACGGTTTCAATGTCTAGCCAAAGATCAGGATCACTTGGATTTTTCCTCCACCTCTTTGTCCAACAATCTGAATATCTTTCTTTATCGGTGACATTACTCAAGCGATGTCTTTGGACACCACCATTCCACGCGCACCTTATTGAAGTTAACATCACCTTCTTCTTTGCAAATATCCGAGATAGTGTATCCCAACCACACTGGATAGGTCTCTAGATCTGCTGGTCTTACTACTACAAATTGGTGGCACTCCACGTCAGTAGAAGGTTCATAACAATCCATGTCTAAATATTTTGGCCTATCCTTCTTAGGACCAACATAGTGTTTATCAGATTGAGGAGGAGCATATGCCTTCACAATGCTACTAATGGTACCATCATCTTCGTCTAATGTTTTCCACTTACTTTTAGGGAACCACCGGGGATGCACTAATGTTTTCCCTTACTTTTTAGGGAACCACCCTTCTTGCATTTCGGCTCTTACAAAGACTATGAATCCGAGGATGTGTCTACCTCATCCAACAAGTTGATCACCTTCTTCCAATAATCTATCAATGCATGATTAGTCTCATCTGAATTAGTTTGCCAATGCTTGATGTAGTCATTGAAGCCATCCTTAGTCAATCCCAATTGCTTGACTTCTTCAGTTGGTTTTAGAGCTTTTGGTTGACCAGGAGGTATCATAGCTTGCCATTTGCATCCCTGTGCCAAATTTCTGCCCCACCTCTCCACTTCTCCTCTGAAAGTCTCATTTTCCATTGCATGATTGGAATCCCTTCTCTCACCCAAAAAGTGAATTGAAGAGGTCTAGAATGACCTTCCATGTCGAGAGCATAACCATCCACAAAACTCTTCCAATCAGGCACTTCTTCTACGATAGATCCTATAGGATATGGATTTGTACATCCATGAAATATTTCCAATAGCCTGGGAAAGTTGGTAACTGTCTGTTGTCTCAATACATGACTATATTTTCCAAACAATGCATCCACATCCTCATGAGTATGTCTGGGCATTAGGAACCCCAAATTGACTCTTTCAAAAATACCCACAGCTATTAAGTAGGATAGGAAAGAAAACATCCACCTGTTCTTATTTTGACCAAAGACAATTATCTAGTTGCAAGAGAGGCTTTTAGGCAGATCTCGAGAGGTTTAGCACGAGATGTTGAAGCTCCAACATGTTCATTAGGTCCATTCCTCCTAAACCTTGCCTTGCTAAACTTTTCAATACTATTAGGGGTTCCATCCAACAATGCACTATGTAGTGCCTGGCTAGCTGTAGGATCCTGTAGGTGACCATTGTAACCCTTCTCATAGTTTCTTAAACACCTCATGATACTCCCAATGTGAAAATCTGGACCATCACTCCACAACTCTAAACCTGAAATGGCCATAATAGGTCCGAGGACCGCCCATGCAATATTGCCCCGATCATTGAAATCTGCAAAGGGTATGATCTTCCACATGACTTAGGAATGTACTTGAATTGTGGAAGACAAGTCTTCTGTTGGTCTATTTTATCATGTATAATACATAGATAGTTATTAGGTTCCATTGCAGATAAGGTCCTCCACATCCAATAAGTTGATTTACATGATAGTTGATCTGTCATATGGTCCTTCATATGTTCCCTTATCTTTGCCCTTAGACTTGGTTGCACAGTCTTATCTAGTGTCTCCTTCAGCTTAGCACATAAATTGCACTTGGCAAAGTTGTTTGAAGTTGCTATGGTCACATGCTTGAAATGCTTATTCCATAGCCTACTAAAACTGGGCTGGGATATAGAGGCCACTCCAAGTTCCCGAAGCAATGCATTTATTTCCTCTATGGGTACAATGGGATGGCAATCTCTTTTCAACAATAACTCTACCCTGTTCATCCTTCTTACTCTTATGTGGCATGTTTTCTGCATTGAAATCCACATATCTTTCAAATATTTCCTTTGCAGCTATAGTTCTTGAGGTAGGCCTTACCAGGCCAGTGTTCCCATGCAATGCAATTTTACTACCATTTTCATGTCTCTTTTGCCAGTTGTGCCAAGAAGAGGTTGGAATTCCATGTATAGCCATCCATGCTTTTGAACATATCCACTTTCCATTCAATGGGAATCTTTTCTTCTTTGATCTTTCATCCTGTATTGCATAGCCAAATATGGTGTACATGAAATTCCTCCTGCTATCACACTTATGTTCCTGATATGTAGCTCTTGCTACCACCATCTCCTCTATTGTGAACATTCTAATACAGGAGGCCCAACAACATTTACTTCCTCTAACCTGCATCAGGGCTTCAGGAGAACAATCATAATCTGACTTGCATCTTTTGGTGGGATAATGTTTGAAAGTTGGAAGTGGCCTCTTGCTACACTGTGTGAACATTATTGACAATGGTTCTACATCTATAGGAAACGTGTAGTTCCCCTCCAGTTGAAATCATTGTCCCTAGGCCATGCAACAATAGTTGGAACCTCTAGTTGCTTCACACAAGCTAGGCATTCTTGTTTGCCTGAACCCTTTTCCTTCCAATTGTCATATAATTTTGAGATTGCCACACCTAACCTGTCCTCCCCTAATCTTTCATCATTCACTGCATTGATATCTGCTAGAACAATAATCCCTTCTCCTACTGCCTCTCTGTTGCATGCATGCAGGATCTTGACCTTTTTGTTTTTCCTATCGACCCGAGTATAAAGTACAATTTCCTTTCCTTTGGCATCATCCTTTTCATTTGAGGTCTTTCCCTTTCCTTTGCCATCATCAACATCATTTGGAGTCTTTTCCTTTCCTTTGCCATCATCAACATCATTTGAGGTATTTTCCTTTCCTTGGCCATCATGTTCATTAGTTGGAGATTTTTCCTTGCCTTGATCAGCATCATTGGGGGTTTTTTTTTTAGCATTTTGCATGCCATTGACCTAGAATGCATAAAAACATATAGTAAGTTAGCATATCCAAATAACCTCTAACTAACATGTTCATAAATGAAAGCCTCATATGTCTTATTCAATTTGATCATTCTATTTATATAATGGGATTCCCCAAGTTATTTTCCTCAACATTATATATAAATAAAACCCTTTGTATCCTATAATAACCTTAGAAACAACTTTTAAGGTTATTATAGGTTAGCAGTTTTAAGGTTAAGAAGTTTATTAATAGGTTATTATAGGTTAGAAATTTTAAGGTTGGAAAGTTATTGTAGGTTAAAAGTTTTAAGGTTAGAAGTTCTAATTCATGAACTTTTAAACTTATAACTTAACTATTAACTTAAAACTAGCATATAAACTTATAACTCATAACTTTTAAACTTAATAACCCTTAAAACAATTAACCCTTAAAACAATTGTCCTTAAAACAATTAACCCTTAAAACAATTGTCCTTAAAACAATTAACCCTTAAAACAATTGTCCTTAAAACAATTAACCCTTGTAATAAATTTTCGCGGACGTTATAATGGCGCTGATGCTAAATTTTAAAAGCGTTATTATTTCAAGTTAGCATTCCTTTTCAAGCGTTTCTCTCACACTTTCGAACTTTTCTAATTCCGGCTACGCTTCCAATTCCGGGCATTCGGTATTCGCTTCCAATTTTGGCTTCTCGGCTTCTATCTATCTTCAATCTATCTTCTGCTTTCTCGGCTTCAATCTATCTTCTGCTTTCTCGGCTTCTATCGCTTTCGGCTTCTTTCACCGGCATCTGTTTGCATGACCTAAGGAGGAGATAATATTATCTTATCTTCTATCTTTCTCGGCTTCAATCTGCTTCAATCTGTTTTTATCTGCGCTTTCGAGCTTTTATCTGTTTTTATCTGTTTCTGCTTTTGGGTTTTCGGCTTGAAGGTTTCTACAAAGCATTCGGCTAAAGGTTTTGGCTCTCTACAATCTCTCTGGTTTTTTGGCTTCGGCTTGGAATAACAAAGTTTTCTGGTTTTTTGTTAAAGGTTCTCAGCTTCTCGGTTTCCAAATTATCTGCTATTGCTTCTTCTCGGCTTCTTAAGGCTCAAATCATCTGCTATTGGCTTCTTCTCGGCTCAAATCAACTTTTGTTTTCGAATTTTGGTTTCGGCTCAAAGGCAAAGGCTCAAATCTCGGGTACAGAACACAAATAGGTTAGTATTTCCTGTTCTTTACTTAAAGTAGTATATGAGCTTCAGGGTTAATCAAGGGGAGTGCTTTCTGTCTTAGACTTTTACATGCATCAGTCCTAAACTGCCCTAGCACCTTCATATACAGATCTATTGCTTATAAACATGTTCTATTGTTTATATGATCTTGCTCTATGATCTTCCTCTATGATCTTGCCTATATGATCTTGCTCTATGATCTATCTGCTCTATGATCTTGCTTATATGATTTTGTCAGATCCGCTCTTATTCTATTTCACTAGCTCTTCCTCTATCTGCTCTAAATAATGAACTAAAACAATGAACTAAATAATAAACTAAACAAGGAGTATTATTATTATATATCTGCTCTATCTGCCTTCATTCTATTCTATTCTATTCTACTGCCTTCATATTCACTGGCTTCATATTTTGAATTCTGCATTCTGCATTATGCATTCTGTTAGAATAATATGTTAGAATGGCGATTTTGGGTTCCGATTTTCCACTAGGTTAATCAAAGCGCGCCAGGCGCGTTTTTAGTTTGGCTTTTCTATTTCATACGGCTCTATACAAATCGGGCCAGGCGTGTGTGAAATAGATCTGTGAAAAAAACAAAGCAAACGCGCCTGGCGCGTTTTGAATTATGTATGTTCAGAATCGTTTTATGGGGAGAGTAATATCATTTGCTAATTAGTTAATTTTTCTCTATCTAGTGCCATGGATGCTCCTTTTGCAAATACACTGGCTACTCCTAGTTCAAATACACTGGCTGGTTCTAGTTCAAATACACTTCCCCTGGACGACCATCAACGCTGGACCCTGTACAAGATATTACTTGATTGTGCTGTTCAAAACATTCAAAGAGAGTTGGAGAATCCATTAGACAGTCTGTATCAGGGGCCATGGGAATGCTTCCTTCGCATCTCTGGACATATGCGGCTCCTCATGCTCTTAGTAAGGCTCATGCCAACAAATAAGTACGAGGATTTGATTAGGAGTATCAAGGATCGATACAACACTCTGGTTTGGAGACTCGACATTCGCAGGGAAGATGAGGATCCTGTCATATCAGAGTGGTTCAGGTAGGACTTTTGGCGGTATTGGGCCGATGAAGTGGGCCTATGTGACATATTGTAGAGATAGAAAGAATTCGCGCCTGGCGCAATTTTGCACTATACTTTTATGTCATTAATTTATTATGTTTTTTTATATGCAATGTCGAAAACATTGAATCCTTTGATGCCCTCCAGCCAGTATGACCAACCCCAAGAAACTACATATTTTCATTAATGTGTAGTTTCATGGGGTTGATATGACTGGCTAAAGAACATCAAAGAATTCAAAATTCACAACATCACGCAGATGTTATGATATATTCATTTTTTTTTTTAATATCCAAATATACATACCTTTTTCAGACGTTCTTTTGGCCATGCTACAAATGTGCCCACGCTTTCACCAACTGTATCGCCACCGGGATGTCTTCTTGGAAGAGCCTCATCTTCAATATGTAGCATAATAACAGGGGGTTTTCTTTGTGTTTTTGTACGCTTTTCACTAAGGTTTTCCTATGATTTCGTGATGTATTCAAATGGATGTACTAATGCGTACATCTAGAGTGCACCATTTCCAAGCCATTGATTTTAGCTTTTTTTTTTCAATGGTCAACAACCAATGGCTCACAACAAAAGCCCTTTTTTTGTGCGTGTGGTGCATAATGGTCAACAACCAATGGCTCACAACAAAAGCCCTCTTTTGTATAATGGGCACATGAAGGGCTTGAAAACCAATGGCTCACAACAAAAGCCCTTTCTTTGTGCGTGTGGTGCATAATGGTCAACAACCAATGGCTCACAATAAAAGCTCTCTTTTTGTGTGTGTGGTGCATAATGGGCACATGAAGGGCTTGAAGGGCGCATGTAGTGCAGTTTCCCCACTGGCAACGCATTTTTTATCATAACGTTTGATCCAGAGCTCTGTTTGAGATGATTTTTATTGCGTTGGAAAGCTCTCTCCGAGAGCTTTTTGATAGTGTATAATATTGATATGTTTTGGTTAAGTTATCTATGCTAAAACAACAATTTTTTGGCCGGGTTTGGTAGGCTTTCACATCCTACCAGCTGATTAATACAGGATTGCGCTATTGGATATTGTTTTATGGCTCATTCCGAATGAAGCTTGCAAAAAATTACCATGCATTTTTAGATTTTGAGGCAGTTATTAAGAAAATTCCAAGGCTTCTAGATCCTTGTGCTAACAAGCAGAAAAGTTTCCCACTTTGGTTTCTCACCACAAGAATCCATGGAGGCCAAAGGCTGCTGTTAAATTCCAGTTGAAAAATGTTTGTGTATGGGTGTTGCAAACTTTATGACTTTCAGAATAATGGGATCAATATGCTCTATCTTTATGGTAACTTTTACTTATGTTCTATTTGTTTTATTGTGATGAAATTCAAAAGCTACAGGTGATGAAAGCCTCAAATGAATTCTAGTTTTTTTCTGATTTGAATTCTAAATTTTTTGTCACACCGGGGTGGCGTCCCTAAGGCCCCCGAAAGGCCAAAAAATTTTTTTTGCAACACAAACCATTAACATCCAACATATAAATATTAAATCCCCCAACACATAACAACCAACACATAACAACCATTGACATTAACAACCAACACATAACTACCGTTGATATTAATTAACACAACCATTGGGTCCAACACATTTAAATTAAAATCCCCCTTAAACCCCCTTTGGTTTTGGTGCATATTCACACGGGGGGTGACGTAGGGCAGCGAGAGCCCTCATAATTGGATTTTGCACGTACGAAATCAACACCATATAGTATTCCGCTTGAAATTTTATAGTATTTTGCAAATCTTGTTATACAGTATAGCAAATTTTGTATTTGCATACTCCACAAACGAGGAACTTTACGTACGGTGTAGATTAAGGAATAAGGGGTGAAACTGTTTCCAAGAGGAACACCATGACACATAGAACTTGGATTCAGATCTTCGATTTTACATAAGCCTATTCGGCGCTTCAAGTTTGCTGTTAAAAGATAGCATTCTTCTCCGACACTGATAAAGACCCAGAATGCATTGGAAAAAATAGAGGACGAAAAATAGAGAACAAGAGAATGCATTGGAATGGAATCACACTCACCATAGTTCAGCAGACATCGAATAGGATTGAAGGCGGCTCGATCGAATGGGATTGAAGGCGTTGTAGACGGATCTTGGGCGCTCTGATAGTCGATTGTTCTTGGGCGCTCTGATAGTAGGAATGATCTTGGGCGCTCTGCTAGTAGGTGGCCGATTAGGTGATAGTAGATTGCCACATATGCGTTTCTTGAAATTGATAATTAATTGTTATCTTGAAATTGCACTAAAAAGAAAAACACAATTTAAATTTGTAAATGAGGTATAAATTAATTTAAGGCGGTATAAATTAAAAAGGACGCGAATTTGAATTTACGGTTGTAAATCTGACGGCCTAGATTATGAACGCATACATATAAGTTTAAACCAAAACCCCAGTCTCATATTATCCGCACTTGCAGTTCTATGGCGTCTAGAGGATCTGGCAGCCGCGGCCGAGGCGCAGGTAGAGGTGGGCGACAGCCCAAAGCACAAATCCCAAGCCTGGAGGCTGTTGAACAAGCAGAAAGCACAAATCCAACAAGCGCCTCAGGTAATTGATATGTTTTTGTTCTGTAATTGATTTCTGTGTCCCTTTTTTTGTTAGGTTTTTAGGATGGTTTTCTGTAATAATAGAGTAATTCTCCGATAAGAAGCATGTGTCCTCTAATATTTGAGTTCATATGTCCCAAAAATGTATGCAAATAAATGCTTAATGTGTGGCTAAACAGTATTCAGTAGGTACTTGTGTTTTTTATAGTTAGTTCTGTCATCTGATGAAGATTCAAATCTTTAAGTTGTGGTGTTTATAGTTATTTGTGTCAAAGCCGCAGTTGAATAAGGCATTACATTAGTTTATATATTTGGAGATGAAGATTCGACAATTTAAGTTGTATTTTTTATAGTTAATTATGTCCTGAACATTTTAAGTAAATGAACCTGCTCTGTATTCTTTTCAAATCGCGCCAAGCGCATTTTTGTTAGCTCCAATTAAGTAAATAAACTTGCTCTTTATTCTTTTCAAGTCGCGCCAAGCGCGTTTTTGTTGCATATGTTTCGACTTAGCATATATTTTAGCATTAAAAGATTTACCCATGTGCTGTAATTTCACAGGATCACAAAAGACAAGCAAAAGAGGGAGGAACAAGCAAGGCGAGACCTTTGCAGCCCAAAAAAAGCAAAGGACAGATGAAGATGTTACTGTTACAGACCTGCAGCATGTATTGACGTTAGAAGATACATCTGGAATAATAAAGGCTCAGGTGGAACCTCCATGTCCAGAAGAAGATCTTATAGAGGGGTCCGAATGGTATGTGGAGATATTCAAAACTGGTGGGAAGACAGACCTCATATTCATGTCAAGGGTAAGAGAGACTGATCAAATGAAGAAGCAGGGAATTCTTATTACATGCGAAGTACATGACGATTCTTTCTGTTCTGTGCTAGTTGAAGTGGGCCAAAAACATAAGAAGAGCCTAAATAAGATCAATCGATGCAGTGCTAGCTCTTTTAAAGAGACTGCATTAAGATCAGACAACATGGCCGATAACCTCTTCAAATTTGGCTGGACAGTTGGCGAGCCATTGACTCCTAAAAGAATATGCGAGGGGCTTACAGCTGTTCGACGAGCCATTAGCACGAGGCCCCTGGGCAAAGGTCTACTTACAAAAGCGGTGAAGGATAAGGAAGAAGAAAGCTCTAAAGGCAGGGAAACCACAGAAGCGACAGCAGGCCTTACAAGTGACGATGACAAGGCCAGGCAGTTGGAGGCGATGAGCAAGCTCAAAAAATATGCTGACAAGTATCCACTGGGCCTGAGCTTCACCCATCCAGTCCACGTGGTTAGGCTTTTCAGGTCCACTAAAGCCATTTATATTAGCAGAAGGTATGACAAGCAAAGATTCCTTGGAGATAGTGAACAAAGATGATCGAAAATCCAGGGCAAGTGCCAATGCCTGCAGATGTAGTGCCGTACGATACCAGAACGAGGAAGGTAATCATGTGGAGCAAGCTGGAGGACTTCATCGAGAATCCTGACATACATTTTATGATAATAGATGGCCAGCATTCAATAGAGGCCCAGAAGGTTCTGATCAGGAAGGCACAACATACTGGGCATCAATTGTTCTATAACTCAGATTCTCGTCGAAACGCGCGGTTCTCGCGGCTCAACAACACCGCCGAAGCTAATAAAATAAGCGCACTCTGAATGACATGGGAAAAATATTCTTATACAAAAGGTAATTCTCTTCCCTTATGTTTCGCCAGATTTTTGCAAAGCGCCAGCGCGATTTCATATTAGAAAACAAATCGCCAGTAGCGATTTGCCCACTCTAAACAAAGGCTTCTGGAATGGTAGCCGTTTCTCCTCAAACAAGCCGCCGCGCCTCGCCGCGATTTCATATTAAACGCCCCGCGCCCGCGGGGATTTGCCCGCCCTCGGGGAGAAAAGGCTATCCGCCTAATAGCCAAGTCTCCTCGGGCTAGGCAATTCTCGCGTGGACGCCGATTTGCATTCTAATATGAAATCGCGCCAGCGCCGATTTATTTGTTTGACAGAAACGGCTACCAATCCAGAAGCGCTTTTTCTTTAGTAGGCAAATCGCGCCAGCGCCGATTTGCTTTTAATATGAAATCGCTAGCGGGCGCGATTTTAAACTAGGGGGATTTATTTTATTCACGATTATGAAGCTAACAAGGTTACTCCTTGCAGTCCCTATATAGAGCAACTTCGGCATGCTCCGAAACTGGATTGAATATGGGAAGCCAATGCCAACTGCAGGAGCCCACCCAAAAGCGCCAATTCAAGTTGCCGGAGAGGACACTTAGTCGACGATAATGAGGACAAAACCAAGAGCACCGGATCAAAGAAAAAAAAAGGAGATGAAAAGGGTGATGCTTCCGAGGATCCAACTGTGCCCAAGGATGCCTGCAAGATAGTATTTGCTTCAGATCCAGTATGGGAGAAATGGAATGAATTCTGGGATGCCTACGTCGAGAAGAAGTTGCCAGATTCACAAGGAAGATTTCCTCCTGTTGACACATCAATTTTTGATATATATATAACAGAGATGAGGAAGGCGCAGGGATTGGATGATCAAGAACTCATCTCAGTTCTGGATAGGTTAATCAGAAAGGAAATCCTTTACAAGAAAACCTCAGCAACAAAGGCTATGGAATCCTTTGAAGATGCATGAGAGGAGCTGAAAAATATTAGAGTGCTCAAGAAGGCAGTTGGTGAGGAATTACAAAGGGGTCAAAGCGTAGAGCTGGGGGCATTTTTGCGCCAGCCAAGCACCCCCTAAGCACCTAATGCGAGAAATTTTACTTATTTTTATCTTTTTTTCTATGTGTCCGATGAAGCTGAAATTTTGTATTCCAAGGCGTAATATGAATGCGTTTCAGGGAAAAATATCAAAAAAATAAAAAAAATATATTTTTTAAAAATACAAAGAAAATAGCTCCGGAAAGCACCCCCTATGTGTCGTTGACACAAAAAGTGTCCCCCACCTCCATGCTTTGACCCAAAGGCTTACAGGAGAATGGTCGTTGTCGGAGTTAGGACTCATGCAAAAATATAACGTCTCCAACGACGACCTGAAGAAGTATGTCTTTTGGTCCAAGGACTTTGTCAAGCAGCAGAAGTTGAAGAACGTTGCAAAGATCAGTGGGATTCACACTAAAGTTGCATCCGACTTGAAACGAAAAGTCGCGATGGTGAAGCAGACTCAGGAGACGGAATCCACTTTTTTTTATCAAGTGTCCACTGGTTTCAAGTGTGCTTGCCAGAAGTGGGTGCATGTCCCCATGATATCACACTCTTCGTCCGTGATAGCCGAGGCACCAGATGGTCGCTTGATGACTATAATACGTTCTTCAACATATGCAATGGTTTCACCACGGAGATGAACTACACAATTGTCACTATATGTCCCTCCGACATGTCCTATGCATATGCTCTAACTGCTGCAAATGACTTAGAATGCGTGAAAGTCATCCGACAGGCGATCCTCATAGATGAAAACAGGGACAGTGACTTCAGCACAGCAAGTAAAATTTCTCATGTGCTTATAATTATGATAGCCATGATGGACGATAAGGAATATGAAAGGCTCAAGGGAAAACCAGATGGAGACAAACTAGCATGGCAGTGCTATCAGTTAGATGAACGCATAATGCGAAACGTCTTCTATCTGGAGCAAGAAGACAAGGGGAAGGGCAAGGTCGTGGAAGAGTTAGAGGAAGAAGAGGAAGAAAACGAGGACGACCCAATTCTTGTGGACCACATTAAGTATGAGCTCCTAACTTCACATAAGGGTAAGCTAAACAAGAACGGGTTCTCTATGGACCTTTTCCAGTATCTCATTGAAGCATTTTGTCCATTGGGAACAACTTGCTGGGAACTTCACGTTGGAGGTTACATCGGTAGAGAAGCTTTGAAGTTAGCAAGGAAATGTCAGAGCGTCGTCACCGATGATCTTGCCAAAAATTTCTTGGACCTCTTCTTTGAGAAAGTACTAGAGGAAGCACCTAGGGGACCAATCGGCAGTGCAAAAAACAAAGCTTCTAGCTCTAAGGCCGAAATACCTGCAGATTTGCTTAAGGAACGGGAGAATATGAGAAAGCTATTCGTTGGCCACAACATCATGGATGAAACCGAAGAGCAGCCAGATCACCAAGTACCTATCGACATCCCTGTGAACATCCTTGGCCCTGAAAATATAGAACAGGATGAAGATAACAAGGATGATGATAATAACAATAATGGTGATGAAGAAGACTCCAAATCTGAAAACACTAGCTAGGTTAGCGTAAAGAGTAATGAACTATCAAGCATAGTTCACACTGTACAGATATCAATTGATGTGGTTGGTGCTTCTATCAGACCAGAGACAACTCAGAATAAGGATGCAACGGAAGAAGACAACACGGGGAATGAAGAAGAAAGGTATCGTAACAATGTTCCTTTTTTTTATATCCATGCATTTTACAAACTATAAGCATATAGAAATCGCGCCTGGCGCGATTTAGAGTTTCCTAGAGATCATATTTTTAAATTATGTTGACATGCATCATTCATGAAATCGCGCCTGGCGCGTTTTCGTTTTCCATTTCTTTTATCTCATACGTTATTGTTCTCCTTACAGAAATGATTTGGCTTCCCCAAAAGTACTGGTCTTTGATTTGAATGGTGTGCTATGTAGAACGTTACCTAAAGCAACGTTCGAAAAGTCATGGTATGCGCAACAACCATTCGAGACACGTACCAAATATGTTTACCCGCGCCCTTATCTGAAGGAGATGTTGGACCAGGCCTTCAGTCTGTTTCATTGTGCAATTTGGTCATCTATGGAGCATAGAAATATACAGGATGTTTTGAAAGTAGTGCCTGAGCTAAATAGAGATTGGGCGTCCATCTGGGATCAAAGCAAATGTGCTTCATTCACAAACCCTAAAGAACTGACAGGTAAAAAGATATTTGTGAAATGGTTGCGCAACATGATGGATGCCCTAGGTGTTGAGGATAAGGAAGGCATGATCATTGTGGATGATGACGCTCTAAAGTGTTGCTTCAATCAGTCACAGTCATTGAATCCGCTACCCTATCATCCTCAAGATTTTGACAAAGATGACTTCCTGCTTCGCTTTGTTAGTGTCTTGCAGGAAATAGCTTCAGGAAAAATGGTCGAAGAGATACAAACACTATACCCGCAACTTGATCGGACAGGGGAAATTGACAGGGACCTTGAGAAAATCGTTCTAGAAAGGGAACTTTTTTGATATATATGTATACAGGAAATACACTTTCCAAAAAGTTTTGAATATGAAATATACTTTACACCAACCTCATTCGAATATATATTGTGTTCTTATAGCAGCATTATTGGTTCTGTGTACGTATTGTTTTTTTATATTATGTGTATGGTTTGCTATACTTGCAATAATTTGTATGTATATACCGTCAATAATTTAGGTGTGTATAAATAGGTATGCATGAAATTGGCAAACCATCGCCCGGTCTCCATATACGCTTGTTATTATGGCACATGCTATTACCGCAAGATGAACCATGCGGACCTCTGCGAGGTGCCTTGAGCTAGAAATAGAACCGGGACTGGCTTGATGTCGTTGCTATGAATCCCGCCCGCTTCTATCCCGATCCCTTTGATGTTGTAATCCATCTTATATGGAATCGAGCATAGTTTGTTCATGATCGACGGGGATCTCGGGACCGCTGCTGGCCTTTGTCGACGATGAATCGGATTAGTTTTTTAAGTTTATGTTCTATTATAATGCGTTATTTATGCCAAGAAAATCGCGCCACGCGCGATTTGAACCACGAAAATCTCTGTTTTGTAGCAACTTGCTTGCTGTTATTTATTCGTAAAGCATTACAATTTCAATGTTTAGATTTCGTTGTCGTCCGTGAATGTACGAATTAATAAGCAATTTCCTGCTTTTTCTATTGCCAACATTCTGTCATAATATGGGTCATTTGCATCGAACATTTGAATGCCTTTGCATTTCAACATAAAATGCATCTTCCTAGCCCGAAAATGAACACAGTGCAAAAGTGTGGTTAATTCAATATAATGGTCAATAAAAGGCTTATACGGCGCGATTTTGGAATAGACATAATCCCAATTTAATTGAATGATGGTTCAAGCATCAGATGGGCATATGCAATGAATAGTTCAACGTAATTAGCATACCTAAACTACATACATAGGAAGAAAGTTTGTTTGTATTCCTGTACCAATTATAGACTAGCGCATGTATGCTATGCTCGGGTAGTTTCTCAATACCAAATTATGGACCAGCGCACGTATGTTATGCTACGGTGGTTCCTCTGATTTCTCAAACTGAATATTTTGATATTTTTAAGCATGAAGAAGGTATTTTAGATAGAGCAAATATTGCAAATAGCTAACGATATATATTCTAATATAAAAGGATTGATCAAGTAGTAAACGCAGTAGATCCAATTTCAATCAGAAATGTTGGGTGGCAACCATGCCAGTTGGTGTCAATTATTGCTCCAACTGAGTCGTCATAAGCTTGTGTCGGGACAACATATTCACCATGTAGATTTTTTACTAGATGTTCTTGCAAAAAAGATAACTTTCAAAACAAAATGTGAATCCAATATAAATGGCATTTCTTCCTCACTGCATTGAATGGTGCATCGACCTACCATAAGGACATAGATGATGCACATTTACAAATGCAACCCTCATACTGCTCTACAGATGTTATATGAAAGTAGGTCTAACCTTTCTCAACTCTCTCGCTTTTTTAGTGTGTGATAATGGTGCTCGCTTCATTAGTATATAATAATGGCACTGCCAAATTCTTTGCAATGCCATTGTTGTTGTCAATAAACCATAAGCAAGACCCAGCACCACAGCCTTCCATAGATGCATAAAAGATATCCTATCCATGACAACAATGACGACAACCAGCTAGGCAATTTGCGTGCTACAAAAAGTTTAAACTTTATCTTATGCCAAGAATAGTCTTCTGGTACTTCAATTCGCAAATGGAGCTATACTATTCATGCAGTACAATGTGAGAAAGAAAATCCTTTCTAGACAACAAGATGTAATATTCCATCAGCGTTATGTTTACATGCTTACAACCAATATAAAACATACTATATTACAAAATCAAGGACAAGAAATATATGCCAATGAACACCTTTAGCCCACATACAAGTCTAAACTATCACATTTAACCATCAAGGAAGACTAGATTAGCCGTTGGATGTTACGCCCAAATATTTTGCAGACCATTGTTATATAATTTGCATGCATGTTGTTGCAGGCTAATAATAATGATCTAATGCGATGGCATTGTGATTATTATGGTCGCATGTTACCTAGTCTAAGTTGTTGTGGTGCTCCATGGCAGGGTAGACTAGGGTATAATGTCGCCTTGTCAGTGGGTTGGGAATAATCATATGGTGTTTGGAATTATTTCCCTTCAATGAGTAACAAGGCAATTTATATATATATATGGTTAAGGTTGCAAATACTTTTAATGGGTTAAAAACCATTGAATAATAAGAGTGAGCACCCCTTAATCGGGGCAACCGTAATCGTGGCTCAGCCACGATATATGAGACAGCCGGACTGTCGAGATGGGTTGCTGCAGGCGACCCAATCTGCTTCTGAGGGAACCGCCTGATCAATAGGCTGCCGCCACGTGGCATTCCCACATTGGCTTTGTATCAGAGAAGGCAGTGGCATGAACAAGAAAAAGGCCGGATTGACATAGTAGAACAACAGGAGGAGGCCGGAAGTCTGTAAGCACATGCGGAGTTGGAACAGCGGAAGAACCAGGACCCTTGTGGACGGATAGGTTGGCAAACGAATTCGATCTTGAAAGGATCTACGCGGGTGAAGTTTGGAGACATTTGGGGTAAGCCGTGGATTGATAAGCTATTCTGTGCCATGGCAGAGCTGGTCTTCTATAAAGAAGACAAAAACTGAAAGCTACACTAAATGATTAAACTTTACCCTGAAAGCAATACTTGATTGCCTTGAGAAACTCCTGTAACCAACACTCAGAGCGTCCTAGATGGCCTTCCAGTTCTATTCTGCTAAAAACAAGAATGTTTACATGGACTGGTAAAGCTTTGCTTAGCGAAGGATTTCGTTGTGGTAGAGCAAGAACGATATGGTTCTTGCAGCCCAAGGCAAGCTAGTAGAATTTAGCATTCCTTAAGGCCCCTCTGATATTGTTCCTATAGGCCCCTCTGATATTGTTCCTATAAAGAATATTGACACATGATTACTTGTCCTAGTTAAGAAACTCATGTAAACTAATGAGAGAAGGGTTTAGTGTTGGTATGGGACAATGCTAGATCCTTGTCAACAGGTTAGAGTTACATGAGGTGTAGAGTAGTATCCTTAAGATATTTGACTCCGCACATATTAAGGCGGAGTAGACGAACATCCGGGATGTTCGTCTTAGGGAGTTTTACATGACATAGATGTGGATGAGCGGGTCTCGTCCGTTTAAGAACGATGGGAATGTTGGTGAGGTGAAACCCGTCACTGGTATGGGACGGTGATGGATGTAGCCAATAGTCCGACGATCTAAGTTCTTGTGATGCTTGTAGTTTCTCCCTTACATTGGATCCACCAGCACGGGGGTTCTAGACGACGTAGTGTCTAGATATGGCGGGGTGTGTCTGCTTGCAGATGTTATGGTGCGTGTGGTGGATTTTATATGTGTGTTCTTGCAGTCCGTCAGTCATTGCTTCATGTTTGACACTACTGGATAGCTCTTATGCATGTTACTAACACGTGGAAGCTTGTGCAGGCTGTTTGATAGCTGGGGGCATACGTGTGTGTTTGGTTATCTTTTGTGGTCATCTTGTTATCTATATACGTGGCTTTCATGTGTATAGCCTCGTGGGAGGCAGTACTTGTTCTATGTACTCTGATGGTTTGATGTGAATATGTAGCATAATAACAGGGGGTTTTCTTTGTGTTTTTGTACGCTTTTCACTAAGGTTTTCCTATGATTTCGTGATGTATTCAAATGGATGTACTAATGCGTACATCTAGAGTGCACCATTTCTGAGCCATTGATTTTAGCCTTTTTTTTCCAATGGTCAACAACCAATGGCTCACAACAAAAGCCCTTTTTTTGTGTGTGTGGTGCATAATGGTCAACAACCAATGGCTCACAACAAAAGGCCTCTTTTTGTGCGTGTGGTGCATAATGGTCAACAACCAATGGCTCACAACAAAAGCCCTCTTTTTGTGTGTGTGGTGCATAATGGGCACATGAAGGGCTTGAAGGGCGCATGTAGTGCAGTTTCCCCGCTGGCAACACATTTCTTATCATAACTTTTGACCCAGAGCTCTGTTTGAGATGATTTTTATTGCATTGGAAAGCTCTCTCCGAGATCTTTTTGATAGTGTATGATATGGATATGTTTGGTTAAGTTATCTATGCTAAAACAGCAATTTTGCGGCCGGGTTTGGTAGACTTTCACATCCTACCAGCTGATTAATACAGGATTGCGCTATTGGATATTGTTTTATGGCTCATTAAGCAAATTCCAAGGCTTCTAGATCCTTGTGCTAACAAGCAGAAAAGTTTCCCACTTTGGTTTCTCACCACAAGAATCCATGGAGGCCAAAGGCTGCTGTTAAATTCCAGTTGAAAAATGTTTGTGTATGGGTTGTCAAAATAATGGGATCAATCCGCTCTATCTTTATGGTAACTTTTACTTATGTTCTATTTGTTTTATTGTGATGAAATTCAAAAGCTACAGGTGATGAAAGCCTCAAATGAATTCTAGTTTTTTTCTGGTTTGAATTCTAAAATTTTTGTCACCGGGGGCGTCCCTAAGGCCCAGAAGGAACAAAAAAAAATTTTTTGCCAACACAAACCATTAACATCCAACATATAAAAATTAAATCCCCCAACACATAACAACCAACACATAACAACTATTGACATTAACAACCAACACATAACTACCATTGACATTAATTAACATAACCATTGGGTCCAACATATTTAAATTAAAATCCCCCTTAAACCCCCTTTGGTTTGGGTGTATATTCACACGGGGGGTGACTCTGGACAACGAGAGCTGTTGGATAGGCATATTCACCCCTTATTCCTTAATCTATACCGTACATAAAGTTCCTCGTTTGTGGGGTATGCAAGTACAAAATTTGCTATACTGTATAACAAGATTCGCAAAATACTATAAGATTTCAAGCGGAATACTATATGGTGTTGATTTTTATGCGTGCAATCGTATGCAATGATATCGAGCAGGGTTGCGGCTTGGACACAGGTAGGCTGAGATGGAGCAGCGAGACTAGTGCGGCGTGCACTGCATGAAGAGTTGAGGCGACTCCTATGGAGGAGGAACGATGTCACGATGGCTAGTTGCTCAGCGTCTGAAACAGGAAGAACACGGGCGACCATGCGGAGCGAAGTGGGATGAGGACTTCTTTGGGTGTCTTGTGAGCCTCAAGGAAGTATTGAACACTTTCAATTTTGCCATGAAAGCGTATTTGGAGACCCTTGGCTTTGCGCGGATGGCCTAGGGAAGTCTGCGGAGAAGGGGAAGTCTCCGGCATTGTGGTGGTGGACCCGTATGTACCTGATGCTAGTGCTGCGGTGGAGCAGTCACTGAAGAGTTTCGGTTTGAGCAAGGAGGACATATGCAGTCTCGAACGCACAAAGATTCCGGATTGGGATGGGAAGGGCACTGCCTAGGAGGCGATGGCTTGGATTGACAAGCTTGGGACTTTTTTTGAGGTTATCAATAAAGGTGATAAGGCGCGGTTATTTATCGCGCAGATGCGGCTGAAATCGGATGCCTATAGTTGCTGGAATGGCCCTAGCATGAAGGAGGTGAATACCTAGTCCAATTTCCGGAAATACTTTATTGGAGAATATGCACCTCAGCATGATGCTCGTGATGCACTTGAGAAGCTACGGTACTGTAAGCAAACAGGTTCTCTTAGTGCTTACATCAACAAGGTACGGGGTTATATCCCGAGATTGGGAGACTTGTCCAGAGACTTCGGCGGGTTGATTTCTTCCTAGGTGGTCTATCCGGTCTCTCTCAAAGCGAGATAATCGGGTTGAAGCCGAGGATTTTGAGAGGACAACGATGTTGCTCGTCAGCTTGGAGAAGATGATGAGTCCTTTAAGAGGATGTCGGAAGTTCTCAAAGAAGAAAAAGCAGGTTTTCAAGAAGAAAAAGTCTGAGCAACCTAAGCCTAATTCTGGTGGAGAGTCCAAGGACTCTAAGTGCAGTGGTTCGAGGGAAGGGGATTTTTACGCTATAGGTGTGGGAGCTGGGCACATTAGTCGTGAATGCTTTCAACCCACGAGAACAAGAAAGTGATAACAAAAAGCGGGCATTGACTAAAAAAATTTTGAAGAAGTATTGAAATCTAAGGCGGTTTAAGGGCTGCGCACAATATTGGGGGCAATTTTAGGGCCTTGAGCATTGGGTCTTTGGGGGGTGCTTTTGGCCTTTTTCCTAATTTTAGACTCCATTATCGATTTAGGTTTTATGAAGTAAAGCTGCTTTCGAGCAATTTGAGGAGAGATCGTTGGCCCGCCAAGAGCATCCGTCAAAATGATGATACCCGCCAAATCCGTCTTCCCCATTCGAAGATGCACTTCTTCCTATTTTTTCAAGAGGAGATGGATTTGGTTGAGCGTTTTCTTTGCCGAATTTGAAGCAAAATTGAATCTTTGATCGAGCTGGTGGCAAAGGACACGGGCCCGATTTGGAGTCTGAAATACCGGATATAAGGGTGCGAGTTTGTGCCATCCGCTGGCTGTCGTTGCCGGTGAATTAGCAGATTTAGGAGAAGGATTGCCTTCCCCTTCAATTTCTTTGTTAAAGAGTTTCATCTCCCATTTCGGTTTTGAAAGGTGCATTGGACACACTTGTTGTGGCTGCATTCGTGTTAAATGCAAATGTTTATCACCAAATACGACTTGCGGGGAAGATTTATGTACGCCAAAAAGAAGAATGCAAAGGAAAAGAAGAGGCGAAAGATTGGCACAAGAATCATTTGCAACCCCTCATAGATTGGCCACTAGAACCAAGCGAAATTGGCAAAAGATATTTTGGATAATATTCATAATGTGTGCAAAAATTTGTTTCAAGATGATAGGGATGAGATATTAGCAAGAACAGGTCAAGGATTACCTCAAATTGGCATCATGGGCCACAAAAGAATTTTTGGCGGTCGGGGATGTTGTTGATAATGTTAAGAAGCAGGTCTTCAAAGCAACAAGCTAAGAAGGAATCATGACATTACTCATGCAAGATCATCTACACTTTTAATGGTCATCAACAATTCCAACAATAAGTCTCGTATTGCAAAGACATTGAACATAAAAGAAAGGTTGTTTATCTTTGCTTTGGACAAGAAGAGAGCATTTTGCAATTGGTGGACCTTGGTCCATGTTTAAAAGGAAAAATAGGAGTGACAAACTTTACGTTGGTGATCGAGAGAAGGTATACAACTCTTTGGATTTCCAACACCGGGGTTTCCCTAACAAGAAGCAAGTTGTGAAGCTTAGAAGATGCAGCGAAGGCTTGAAGACTTCGAAACCCCTGATTGCATCCGATTCATTTTTTGGAAGAATCTGGGGTTTTGAGATCTCTAACTTTCTGATTTTTTATTCAATTCCAATGCTTTGTCTTCTTTATTTTCTTCTTCACTATGTTGCATATTACATGCATTTCCTACATGCAAATTCTAAGCACATGCATTTAACAGTTACGCAAACAAAGTTCTAACGAGTTCATTTTTTTCATTTAGGTTGTATTTTACAAAAATTTCAGAAAGAGCACCACGACATGAAGATTGGATTGAGGAGGTTTGAATCTTTGAAACCTTTGTTTGTTAGGAGATTGAAAGATCGAGAAACTTGCATGTGCATTTATCACATGAAGATGGAATTTGTAAGGCGGAGACTTTGAATAGAATTAGAAGAGATCCAAACACACATGGGCCAAATTGTGCTTGCAAGTTAATGCGGTTTGTGGTAAGGGAGACCTTTGTGAAGCAAAAGACAAAACATTTAACGGTGTAAGTGAACTATGGAGGTCTTTGCAGTGCATTTGTAAAGCGAAGGAGGAGATTTGGCACAAGGCAAAATGCCTTAAACTTTTTTTGCACTTTTGTGGTATCAAGAAACTAAGAAGATGTCCAAGGGAGAAGAGTGCATTGAGAACTATCGATTGGAAGAACTTTGAGAAGGTATTTACACTTTTTGTACCAATTGTTTTCAATTGTTTACTTGCCAATTGAATGGTAGTGCTCAAAACAGATTTTTTGGCTCTGTTTGGTGGTATTCATCTTGTTTTTTGTCAACCACGAGGTTAAGGAGACAATAAAAAAAGTCGTAGGCAAAGAGGGAAAAATCATAGAAGACAAAAGACATTATGAGGCTTGTGTACAAGACAACTACCTTGAAGGAGTTCATGACACATGCTGATGGTGTTATCAAGCAGATTTATCCCACATAATTACGGCCGGATGGCAAAGCGGTCGAGTTCAAAGCTGTCTTCAATCTTTTCAAAAGGTACTATGGTTTTGTTATAGACTTTCTTGAGAATTTCTCTTTCAAAGTTCAGCGGGGAAATCCGAGCATGCATTGGCATAACGACCAATGTTCTCTATTAGTTCATATTACATGGGCATGCTTTAGATGGAGAGATCCCAAATATCAAGGTTGGGGATAGAAAGATTGTCAAAGAGACACATTTCTACATATCGATGACAAGAAACATGATAGTTTGTTTGTCCGGCCACGGTTTGCAAAGTCATCATGACTTTTTATTGAGCAAGGGAGTACACTTGTCTAAACATGTGTTACAGTGCGATGGATGTGCTTCAGTTCAAATCTTCTAGGGCTTTTTTTTTTCTTCTTAGGCAGATTCTATAAGTTGGCGAGGGGATTAAGATGCGGTGGAACTTTTTAAGCTTCATCACATGGGAAAGGGGAACATGGCGGTCTTTGGAGCTGTCATAAAGAGAATTTTGACAAGTGAAATGCTCAAAGCGAACTGACACTCCCTTGAGGAATGCACAAGATGTTGTGAACTTCTGATTTGGTATTTTAGCTCAAAGCTGTCTTTGAAAGAGACTAACATAAACAGGTCAATACTTTTCTTTCCTTTTTTGGTTTGCTTATTACTTCTCAATTTGCTACTAGCTGTTTGTCACTCCAACATTAGGTTCTTTTGGCTTGTGAAGCTAGGTGATGTTAATAGGGACATGCAATATGATTGTGAGACTCTCAAAGGCACAACAAAGATACATACAATCAGGCCATCTTGCAAAGGCAGGGCCTCTTGAAGTGGCACCACAGGGCATCTGTCATGTTTTTGCGGTCTGTTGGGCAGAACTGTGGTCCAAGTGTAGACATGCATCTCGGCTTGGAGAGTATGCACATGAAACTTTACTTCCTATGGAGGTGGTAGAAGAGGCATCGTAACTCATATACGGTATGAAGGGGACAATCGGTGGAAGGCGAGAAATGGTTGATGTAGGTGACAACTTTGTTGTCAATCTTTGAGAGGGCAATGAAGAAAATGTTGATTTTTGGATCATTAAGTGCACTGAACCTAAACACAGCGTGGAGCGTGCATTTAAGGACTCTTGGGGCTCTAAATTCAACGAGGAGGGGAAATTGTATTGTCGGTAGTAAGTATTACAAGAGCATTGGAGATGGTAAATACGAGCTGTTACACAACATGCCTGAAGTAACCTGCTATTCCCACCTTGTAGTGTGTGCAAAAGTTGAATTACAGGCAGTAGCTGATGAGGAACATGTATACTTCCTTTCAAATGAGGCACATGAACAAATTGTTGAGTATTTGCCTCCTCCAACATCAGAGGTACTTGCTGCCAGCCCAAAACCTGAGAGAAGAGGTTTGATGCCACAATAAAGGTTCTTTGCATTGGACTTAGATTAAACCATTTGCGATTCTGGATCTTAAGTACAAAGCTGTACTTACTTTAGGGTTCTTTGAGCAAAGGCTCAAACAATGTCTTGGGAATCGATATACATTGCGATGGAAGCAATTTCTTCAACTCTTATGCTGTTTCTATAAAATTTTTGGTACTATGTGCTCGGACATAAATTTTTATCTCTTAATGACATGATTGAACCCTTTGTTTTAACATATTTACGCCTTTCTAGTAGTGGTTGCTTGTAATGGAATTTCTTTGAGGATGCTTGTACAAAGAATTACTTGCATCCACATTATTGTGAATTTTTTAGATGTGCATTTGGCTACACAAGCTCCAGTGAAGAACATATCGACCAGAATCTTATCCTCTTGGAAAATGTGTAAAACTTAGCTAATTGTGCAAGGTATTAATCAGTTAACCCTCTTTGTGTGTGTTGCTAGACTACCCTTGATTTAGACTGAAGAATGTTTACTTTGTAAACTTGACAAAGCAATCGACATTGAAAGAACATTAAATGACTCCAACTTGGTAAAGAGACCAAGCCAAGAGTCTACCTAGCTTTGTTGGGATTTAGGCAATTGGCACTTGGCATTGTTGGGACTTAGGCAATTTGAGCACACTAAAGCAAATTTTCACACTTAAGCAATTTGCACTATCTTAAGGAAATTTGCACATTAGCACTACACTTAAGCAAATTTGCACTACACTTCAGCAAATTTGCACATTAGCACTACACTTAAGATATTTGCACTACACTTAAGCAAATTCAAAGGTTGAAAGTGAAATTCAGTTTCATATATTGCGTGCGTTTGCAAGTTCAGTGATTCAAAGCTTGAAGTGAAATTCAGTTTGCTTATTGCATATATTGCAATAGCGTTTGCAAATTCAGCTTTCGGTTACCACAGGTTTCGCGTGTGTGAATCTAGAAGCTGTATGTTACTAAAGCATGCGAATCTAACAACGTGTCATGTTGACATTGAACTGTTTGTAAAAGCATAGAAAGTACAAATTCATTCCTTGAAAAGCTGTTTTCATTCATTAAAAATTGTATGTACATTGTCAAAAAATGGACTTCTTCAAAAAGATCCGTAGAGCGAAAATGAAGCTTCATAGCCTAGCCATATTGCAGTCTCCATCGGTCTGCGGTGAAAAGATGCACAATTGTTAACAAACACGGTTGGTAAACATCTGGAGAATAAAGCATTTGCCTAACTTTGGTATGTTTAGAGTAGCCATCTTCTCTACATATTGTTCAAGAGTCATGTCTTCTTCATCACTTTCCTCGTCGATTTGGGAAGCTTCGGTGTGGGATCTTCATGTGTAGGATCTTCAAGTTTATTTTTGAGATCGGCACCTTTAGAAACATCACTTGCTTGCACAAGTGGCATGCTTTGATCAAAGTGCATCTAAACTTGGTTGGGCGGGGAATGATTGGCATTTCGGGAACAATTGGCATTGGTGGAATGATTTGCATTTCGGGGAACAATGTGCATTGGTGGAATGATTGGCATCTCGGGAACAATGGGCATTAGTGGAATGATTGGTATTTCGAGGCGGTGTAGCGAGAAATAGATGGCATGGTAGGAATAGTTGCCATTGCGAGGGAATAGATGGCATTGTAGGCCTTTGCTTTCGTATTGATTCAATTGCGGCATTAGCAACACCTAAATCTATGCGAGAGGTCTTCAATTTGGCTTCCACATGCTTACGCATTTTGCACCAAGCCACTGTTGGCATTGTTGAGAATCGAACCACATGTTTGCAAATGTTTGGGTTAAAAGACTCAATTTGGATTGCTTAATGTAACTACGCCAAACAAAAGTGAAATGTTCAAACTATTAATTTCAAATCAAACATTAAATGTATCCTACATTAAGCACATACACGAGTTCTTTCTCACATTGTGCACTCTTGATACATACATTGGCAGATTTTTTAGCATACTTCCTCACTAATTTCCCTTTAGGGTTGGATTCTCAGGAGTCTCTCTAGCGAGGAGTCTCTTTGGTGATTTCTTCAAAACACAGCTTTTGCACCCTTCTTATAAGGACCTCTCTTCTTTCCATTTTTTGGCACATCTCGAAAGCAAAAACATGTGGTTAAACTTGATTCATTTCACAAAAACACCTCTCATTAAAAGGGCAGCAAAAATAACCTTTAGTTGCAGCGGGGAGGTCGTGCACTAAACTTTTTAGGCTTGCCTTTTCTCTCATTTGGAAGCTTGGCCACAATAACTACATCACTAACAGCAGGTGCAGCATTTGCCCCTTCCTTTTCAACTGGTGGGATATTTTCAAGATCAACATCATCTGCAGCAGCTGTCTTGTCTTCTCCTCTTCTCCTTCTTGTGGAAACTACTGCAACAAGAATAAAAATGTTAAGAAGAAAGTTTTTGAATTACAAAAACAAGTTGACATTTGCTTGCCTTTCGGTGGCGAGTTTTTTTGAAGATCAAGATCATCTGCAGCATCTGTATTGTCTTCTCCTCTTCTCTTTCTGGTGGAAACAACTGCAATAAGAATAAAAATGTTAAGAAGAAACTACTGCAATAACAAAAAAATAAATTAAGAAGAAAGTTTTACAATTACAAATTGAAATTGACATTTGCTTGCCTTTCTGTGGTGATGTCATTGACCGGGTTAAAGGTCTCTTACCACGACCACATACAATATCGGCATCTTCCTCTTCTTCTTCAGCATCATCTTCAGCTGGATCTTCTGCACTCTCCTTAATAGGTAAGAAGTCTAGGTATCCAAGTTCAGCATACAACTCTCTCGGTATATCTCGTTTGCAAACCATGCATTGTAGGTTTTCCACACATTCTTTGGAAACAAAAGAGGTGATATTTGTGTCCACAAACCAATTGGACAAACATGCTATAAGATGGACTAAAAGCAAAGCCACAAACTTGGCAACCATCTTCAAAATTGATAACAAGCGGGCTGCTGGACTAGGTTTTACAATGCTTGTGCTCATAAAATTATCCCCAAGTCTGCAGATTTTTAACCTTCACCTTGTAATCATGCTTGGTGCAATCTTAGCTTTGCAAGTCGGTTCTTAGATCATGTTAGTTTGCTGGTCCAAATCTGCACTATTATCGGCTTGCCTCTTCCTTTTCAAAATCGTGAGCAATGACAAACCAAGCTTTGATTCATCTTGACAAAGCTTTCCAAGGGCCTGGTCTTCATCGGACATGCTTCTACAAGATCTTCAATCATTACTTTAGTCTTCTTCAATCTATCAGAGGGCGAGCATTTGCCTCATCAAAGCACGCCATCAAGCCCTCAACTCGATTTTACGAAACTCCGGCTCTCGATCTTTTATTTTTGTATCGTGAAATTGATTCTTCAAAACTTAACATGTCGGTCTCTAAAGAAGAAAACACCCATACTAATGTTCTTCAAAGCAATCTCCTCCATATCTGTTTTATGTCTCTTGTTTCTATTGGAAATCTTAATTCTTTCAAAGGCAAATGTAGCCCAATCCAACATATACTTACCGGGGTTCTCTTGACTCTTGAGTGTCTTTGCCATGCAAATGCACGGGCAAAAATAGTTCTAGCTTCATTGTTCTTGAGACCAAAGTGATAGATTTTCTTGATCAATACCTTGATTCGATTCTCAAACTACGGCCTAATGCAAGACACTTTTATTTTGTTATCCTTCTTTACTTCTTGAGACCAAAGCTGTCAAAAATCTGACTTAGGGCAATCTGTCCAAGTGATCTTGCAAGGATCTTTGCCCTCATTGCACAAGCCCACGATATTGGACAAACTCCTCATTTGTGTAAGCTATCTTCATCGCAAAATAAATAGAAGGTAAATCGGAGAAATGAGGTCGGATCATAACGGATAAATAAGAACATTAAGCATCCAAAATTGAAAACCCGATAACTTAAAGAATCGAGAATGGAGGCCTTTATTCGATTTTTAGCCTAAAAGATCATTTGGAAACTAAAAAATGATCGGATCATAAAGACTTCAAAATTAACCATTGTCATCATCCTTTCACATAAAGGAGCGAAAAGATCGGCCTGTTATCTATCTTTACCGAAAATATAGAATGCAAAAGAAACTTTACCTCGGTTCTTTGAAAATCCGGTGTCTGTCTCTTCACTTAGGCTCCTCATAGAGCTGGACTATCGGGTTTGTAGCCCGTGGGACAATCATGGGAGGCATGGCAATGATGAAGATGGAGTAGAGAATCATAGCTCTGGCCTGAAGTCGGCGAGCACGCGTAAAACCTGCGCCCTAGGGTTCCGTCCGAGTCGAGAAAAGTAATTACAATTAAAAAAAAAAAAAATTGGAGGAAAAAAAAGGGTTGGGGGTCTTTGGAGGGTGCTTGCCATGCGCATTTTGCCCCAATATTGTGCTTTGACCCTTAAGCCATTGCCATGGAAGAGCTGTGCGCCTGGACAAGCCCGCAACCAAAGACATCATGGACATGTTTGCTGGACGGGTGATTAGATTCTTGGGCAGAATCATGGGCCGAAACATCGTAGTGTTATTGGATTGTGGCTCTTCTGGCATGTTTATATCTTCTAAGTTGGTGGAAGAACTGCACCTACCTTGTGTAAAGACTAATAAGCAAAAGGTAGATGGGCCTTTTGTGAACGATTCTCAGGTGGAGGATCATAAAGCTGTTGGGGTGTCCTTCTGTATAAGGATACCAGGATTAGCTTGATTTTAACCTCTTGGATGTTGGCCGGTATGATATGGTGCTGGGGATAACATGGTTGCAGCGGGTTAAGCCTACTGCAATAGATTGGAACACTCACCAGGTGACGCTGAAGCACGATGGGCGTGAGATCTATTTGCAAGGGAGTCCGTTGACGGGAGCTTCCAAGATCATGTCATCACTTCAGGCCAAGAAACTGGTACGTAAATCTTCCAATCAATGTTTTCTTCTATTTATTGATGAATGTTATCCTGCTTTTGAGTGCCGTCATATGAGCGCTGATAGTGGGGCCATAGAGAGTTCAAAAGGCGAAAAAGAGTTGCAGGATTCGTTGTATGAATTTCAGGATGTGTTCCCTGAGGAATTGCCTGAAAGCCTTCCACCCAGTAGGGAGATTGAACATGAGATTGATTTAGAGCCTGGATCCAAACCTGTGTTTCGTAGCCCGTATAGATTGTCCATATTGGAATAAGAGGAGGTAAAGAAGCAGGTTCATGAGCTGTTAGCCAAAGGGTTTGTGAGACTTAGCAAATCCCCTTATGGTGCTCCTGTCATTCTAGTTAAGAAAAAGGACGGATCAATGCAGATGTGCATTGATTATCGTGCTTTGAATAAGATCAGTGATGACTTTATCATCCTCTAGCTGCTTCTAAACTATAGAAATGGTGGCGATTGTTTTCTATTTTTCCAACATTTTTATAGAAACGAATTTAGTAGAATTGGATGTTTTACCATAAAATTCAGGTTTTTACTGTAAAATATCTATTAATTTGGCGAATTTACTATAATTGAGATGCAATATTATCAAATTTTGGCAATTTTATGAAGTTCTTTAGCGTACGCATCCTAGTAAACCATCGAATCCAGATTTTAAAAAACGGTAAAATATAGCAACTTTACGAAGTTTCATACCTTAAAGCCATCACTGAATAAGATCACGATCAAGAATAGGTACCCCTTACCTAGGATTGCTGAGATTATGGATAGATTAACAGGAGCTAAGTATTTTTCTAAGTTGAATTTGCGCAGTGGTTATCACCAGATAAGGGTGAAGGAATCGGATGTACATAAGACTGCCTTCAGGATCGTCTTTAATCATTTTGAATTTTTGGTGATGCTTTTTGGACTAACGAATGCTCCTGCTACTTTTTCCAGAATGATGAATGAGGGTTTTGCAGGATGCCTTGATACTTTTGTTGAAGTATTTTTAGATGATATCCTGGTGTATAGCAAAACCTTAGAGGAGCATTTGAAACATTTGTGCTCTGTGTTAACTCTGCTCAGACAGCATAAGTTGTATGCAAAGATGTCAAAGTGTGAATTTTTGAAAGCATAGGTGGAATATTTGGGCCATATTGTATCTGCTGAAGGTGTAGCTATAGATCCCAAGAAGATGGAGGCAATTCAGTCTTGGTATGTGCCAAAGAATGTATCTGAGTTGCGTAGTTTCTTGGGATTGGCCAGTTATTATTACAGATTTGTCTGGAAGTTTGCCAAAATTGTAGCTGCCTTGACTATGTTGTTGAAAACTAATGTCCAATGGCAATGGACAGCGAAGCAGCAGCAGGCAATGAATATGCTGAAGGGGTTGCTAACCTCAGTGCATATTCTGTTGATTCTTGACATGAGTAAAACTTATGAGGTTTACACGGATGCATGTGGTTATGCCATTGGTGTTGTTCTTATGCAGGATGGTAGAGTGGTGGCGTATGAAAGTCGCCAACTCAATGCTGCTGGGAAGAACTATTCCACCTATGAGCAGGAGTTGCTGGCAATGGTTCATGCACTCAAAGTCTGGAAACATTATCTCTGCAATAAGTGTGAGTTTGTGGTCTATACCGATCATAAGCCATTGAAATTCCTGCAAAGCCAGGCCGAGGTAAGTCCAAGACAAGCAAGATGATTGGACTTTCTTGCGCACATGAGCATGGACGTCTTTGAACATCGTGGGCCAAAAATAGCAAGCTAGAAGAATTTTATGTGTCGTGTTATCATTACTAAAATGTCCTCCACTAAGGCTTGGCGAACAATCTCCGGGACTTCATGAGGAAGAACACACCTGCACAAAACCATATCCTTGCCACGCTTATAGAGATGTCCAACGACCATGGTGTAGTCAAGGACTTCACGAAGGAACTGTTGACGGCGTAAGCGAAGCTTCTTAGGAGAGAGCATGGGTCTTCTGACGGTAATGCACCAGAGAGAAGATATTGTCGGTAGTCATGAAATCAATGGGGCGTGGTCGTGACCAAGAAGAGTTGAGCATCTGGAAAAGTATCAGAAACACTCATGGACGGGTCATCTGTGTGGATGCGTGAAAGATAATCAAATCAGGCACAACATAAGACTTGCCTACCTTATGAATAATTTCAAAGGGAGCAAACTCTTGAAGAAGCAATATCCAGCAGGCAATGCGTCCCGTGGGCGTGGTTTTGTTGATCAGATAGAGCAGAGCTTGATGATCAACAAAGAACTTAATTTTGCTACCCAATAAATAGTGAAGGAACCGTTGTACATAGAAGATGAGTCTAAGGGCCTCAAGTTCTGTGGCAGAATAATTTTTTTCGATAGGGTTGAGTTTCCTGCTAGCATACCTAATGGGCTTATCAGTAAGAGAATCATATTCCTGAGAAAGAACAGCACCAATGGCAAAAGCCAAAACATCGACATGGATATGAAATGGTTTGTCCCATTGAGGTGGAACAAGAACAGGTGCTTGAGTGAGCAGAACCTTTAATTTTTGAAATCTTGCGCATCCGCTTTGAGGATTCCAAGCCCAAGAGGATTCGTTACTCGTGAGTTTATGAATGGGATCCGCAATGGCAGCTAGTCCAGGAATGAAGGTTGCATATTAATTTATCTTGCCAAGGAATGAACATGTTTCCTTGATGTTGAAAGGTGCTTGAGCTTTGAGCACGCATCTAATTTTTGCAGGGTCCATGATAATACCATCTTTACTAACAACGTGGCCCAGAAGAACGCCTGAAGTGACACAAAAAGTGCATTTCTGCAGATTGAAGCTAATACTAGATTCATCACATTTTTGAAAAACTAACTCCAGTTTGTCGAGATGATCATCCATGGAGCTGTAAACAGAAAAGTCATCTTGGAAGACTTGCAGAAAAACATTTTCTTTCATGTAATCCTAAAAAACAGAAAGCATAATGCGTTGAAAAGTAGAAGGAGAGTTGGACATTTAAAGGGCACCACTTTGTAGGCAAAAGTGTCCCACGGCGTGGTGAGGGTAGTTTTCAACTGATCTTCAGCTTTAATAGAAATTTGATTGTAGCCAGAGAAACCATCCATGAAGGAATACATCTTATGGCCTGCTACTTCAAGTTGTGAAGGGTAGCAGAAAATGATCTCATTCTGTAGCTGCATTGAACTTTCTGTAATCCACGCAAATGAGTATTTTGCCATTATGCTTGAGAGCAATAACAATTGGACTCACCCACTCAGAATGTTTGAACTCATAGATAAGTCCAGCAGCCAGAAGTTTATCAATTTTGGCTTTGATGCGGTCACGATAATTGGGGTTGAGCCTGTATTGTCGTTGCTAGATGGGGCGTGCATCTAGTTTAGTAGGAATGGTGAGTTCCCCCAATTCTTTTTGATACCTCGTAAATCTTTGTAACTCCACCTAAAAATATGCTTGAATTTCTTGAAGAGACTGAGGGTGCGAGCTTTATAAGTTTTTGGGAGATTGGCAGCCAATGGGATTGGTTGGTTATCTCTTAATTTCGACTTTTGGAGTTTGAATATGCGGAATGATTTCCGTATCTGTGACAGTATGAGCAGGAGGTTGGAACATCACAGGCGGATTAGCACTCTGGGTAGAAAAAAATAGAGGTTGTTGACTGGCGTCAAGTAAGGGTTGCTTCATGACAGCAGCAACATCAACGATGCCTGTAGGAGGGTCTTCATCTGGGTGGATGTCAACACGCTGAATGTGATTGCAAGGTGCAAGGTAAGGATCAAGCAAGGAAGCCACAGCGTGGTCTTGATCAAGACTCGTATCACCCAAGAATCAACATGCTCAGGGTAGGAAGATAAAGGTAGATCAGCTGCGGAAGCTTGGACTTGATAAGTGTTTTGGAGATTCTCCAAATCACTATCAGAGAGTGATGGTTCAGCATGTTCAACATAGATAAGTTTTCCAGTTTTGAGATCCATCTTGGCATTCAATATTCCATCAGTGATGACAAGTTGATTAGTGAATGCTTTTGGCTGGGAGAAAAGGTCGTCAGACCAACATTTCATAATCACACGGATCTTGCCATGACTTTCTAAACACAGATTCTAAAGAATTTGAGATTATCAATATTGATATGAAGAAGAGGAGTGATGCCTTGAGGTCGCGTGATGTGGCCATTGCCAAGCTTGATGTCATAAGGAGCACAATAGAGTTGAGTTATGCCCAATTGTCTCCGAAGTTTATCTGTGATGAGGTTGACAGCACTATCGCTATCAATCTGCACATGATTAATTTGTTGATTTCCAACAATGACGTGAATCGTGGGTGTAGACGTGGCGATGCTCCAGCAAGAACAGTGGGCAGTGTCAGCTGTTCCTTGAGTGCAGGACATAGCTTGAGTATAGTAGAGAGACTGAGGGGAATCTTGATTTTGGCAAGCTCTCCTTGTAGTTCCAAGAGAACATAAGCAAAGGGATCAGCAGGATCCAATGGTGCGGGCGTCTGAGGCATCGACGCAGAAACTTCCTTTAGAAGTTCCACTTTAGTAGCAATGTTAGGATACAATAGAGTGCGTGAGGGGGTCTTGTAGCGTTCGAACTAACATACCCTTAACCAAGCTGGGCAAAACCAATTCCGCCGGTAGCAATGTTAGGATCTATTTGAGTGCGTGAGGGGGTCTTATGCGTTCTAACCGGCATGCCCTTAACCAAGCTGGGCAAAAGCTGTATAGGCGTTTACGGTAGTAAGCTTCTACCCATTTATGCATATGTCACCGTGCTTAGCGACACTCAGATCTATTTGAGCGGTCTCCCATGGGTCCGTTACAATCTCTCCCACTAGAACTATGCTCATCCTCGAGCATCACAAACCATAGACCACACCATTTCATGGTGTCCAAGACCAAGTCATGACCTGCCGTCTAACGGTATTACATGGAGAGTCAAACTCGAGCCCTGCTCTGATACCAAATGTAGTTCCTAACCGACATGCCCTTAACTAACTAGGCAAAACCGTCTAGACATTTATGAGTAGTTGCTTCTACCCATTTATGTCGGTGTCTCGGGAATGCGACACTGGATCTACTCGAGCGGTCTCCCATGAGTCCGTTACAGGTCTTAAACCTTGAAAGCGTATCCTGATGCTGTTGAGCGCGTGTGGTGGCATGAACGTTGGCGAGCATGCATCCTTCAGCAGCTTGCATAAGCTTGAGAATACTTTGGCGAACTTTAAGCATGACATGAGGCATGAGCTTGTCAAGATCAGGGTCGAAATGGACTGTCTTGTGTTCCTCATGAGGAATAATGTCGACAGCAAAAGCAGGGTGCGTGTCGTGAGGCATGATCGTCAAGGGACATGTGCCCAGGTGCTGGCATGAGATCAGACCTACCCAATTGGATTGTTGAATTGGAGGATTCATGAGAGCTTGATAGATTTCTTCTTGAGCCTTTTGATCAAGGGTTGTAGATGAAGATGCTTGTTAAGATCGATGTGGTTGAGGCGCGCGAGGTGGTTTCTTCAGTATGGGCTCAGGGCCTTGTTTGCCATTGGCAACCCAAAGTGGATAGGCAATGAGGCGGACTGTGGCAGCTTGATTCGTTCCTGGCAGTTGTACTTGGACCTGAGGAAGTTGTGGGCACGTCGTGGTGGTGTGACCCCATTCTTGACAATAATAGCATTGAGCTTTGGAGGGATCAAAAGGAGTGCGTGAGTTTTGACTTCACAACAAGAAAAGGGGCATTTAGCGACGCCAATAGCGACGTCTAGCGGCGTCTACGCTGACGTCGGCGGCGTCGCCAGGGCGTCAGCAGCGGCGTCGTGCCCGGAACGTCGCATGCGGCGTCGCGTCGCTTATGCGGCGTTAGCGGCGTCCGCCAGCGAGGCGTCAGCCTTGGCGTGACCGCAGGCGTGCTTGGGCGTCGCATGGCGCGTGACGCGTGAAATATAGACGTGGAATATACGCGTGGAATATACCGCGTGGAACATCACCAAAATCCGCAGCGTCTTGAAGTAAAGCCCGCGTGTATCGTCGCATCGCGGCGTGACGCGTGGAGCGACGCGTGGTATATACGCGTGGCATATACCGTGGAATATACCGTGCAATATACCGCGTCGCGTAAAAGCCCGCGTGTAGGCGTCGCATGCGACGTGACCGCGTGGAATATACCGCGTGGAAAATTCGAAAAATCGGCGTATAGAAAAGCCATGTGGCAAAAAAAAAGCCCGTGGATCGTCGCATGCGGCGTGTAGAAAAAAAAAAAAAAAAAAAAAAAAATATTTATATAAAAATATAAATATAAAAATATTTTTAAATAATCACAAAAGTGTTTTTATATTCATATTTTTAAATAGTCACAAAATTATTTTTATATTTATATTTTTAAATAATCACAAAAAGTGAATTGTATTTATATTTTTAAATAATCACAAAGACTCGTTAAGAGGAGTATCCACCCTTTTAGCCTAGAGCTACTCTCTCTCGATTCGATTGGAGTAGTCATCCAGAGTGCGTAGTTAGAAGCGCCTCGAACCGCCGGCCCGCCGCGGTTGCGATTGGATGGCTCTCGGCGACGTTTGCGGATCCCTCGCCGCCCCAGAGCCCCATGTCATGCTCTAGACCTTCATTCATATCGCCCATGCTTGCTTCCTATAAAAACCAAAAGAATATGGCGTTAATGTAGTTCATAGAATTATAATAATTTTCTACAAGCGCACCCCGCATTCCATGGTGGGAGAGTTCCCTCGTCGTCATTATAGCTGTTGATCTGGATAAGCGACTCCCGTTAAAGTGGCTACTTGTACCTGCTTTGCTTGCTAGGGGCAAACCGGTATAGATATTCCTATGACAATATAGCGAGTATTAGCTAGTGACATTTAAAGTTCTTATTAAAATTAATGTGAACTAATATAGCTCTTACGAATCTATAATGAAACCCTTTCCGTCAGGGGCCCAAATGAGGCGGCTTTTGGCGTGCTTTTAGTTGCTTTGTCGGTCAGAGCTCTATGTTTTTTACGGATCCTTTGCGCGTTCGAATGCAATCGATTGCAAGGCACACAACATTATCACAAGTTAAAGTGAGCGAATGACAAAAAAAAATAAAAATACCTTGATATCTTCCTTGTGGAGATTAAGTGGTTTAGGGACTTTTGACCAATCGCCTCCTTCTTTTTAGCAAAGTATGCTTGGTTCCTTGACCACATTGTGCCTTTGACATACATCGATAGATCAGCGCAATATCAAAATAATAAAAACAAGACTATGACTAGGTCATGTACCTCCTTTTAAGTATAAGCTTCGCCCATCATCGAAGTGAGCTTCTTCGGTTCGCGCCTTTGCTTTTTTCTATCTACGGGAAACTTCTGTTTCATTTTATTTTTGGCGCTCTCTATTTGGCGTTGGTCATAAGCACCAGGCCACTCCCTATACCAGCGGGGAGGCCATAAGCGAAGATATTATTTGTGACCAGCGTCCCTCGGTGTAGTAGTATAAAAGACACTTCCCTCATCATCCTTCTTAGGAAGGCGTCCACGAAGCATAAATGGTGGGTATATAAAAGCGTGTTTATGTCTACGAGTCAATATACATATCCGTCCCGATTAAGAACCTTTTGAGCACTTTACAATGTATTCTAAGTGAAGAGAATGAACAAAACAACAAATTTAGATGACAAAGTACTAATATTTAAGGTTGATATCTTAAATAATATGTTCACATAACTTACATCAAAAATTATTATTAATATGATAGTCGGGTATATTGGGGCCAATTCACCCATGAGACTTACGTGTCTAAAACAAAGCGAAATGGGCGCTCTTCTTGATGACACGTGGGCGTCGTCGGGATCCTTCCCTCTCAAGTCGGCGGCGACCATGTTCTTGGATCCGAACCCTGTGATGATCGTCGCGATCTTGAGCGTTGTGAGTCTGTTGCTCCACTACTTCTTGACACGGGAAGTAATGAGAGAATGAGCATCTTTAACATCTTTGCAACCAAAGAAATGTTTGATGCGTAGTGGATATATATTTACTTGTTGAAATCTTCCTCCAAGTTCCTTGCATTAGAAAAATCTGTTCCCGTCTCTTGCCTAGAGCGGGGAGTCCATACTACGTCTAGCATTCTCAATATTCTCGCTTGAGCGTGGAGGCCGATAATCAACACTATGTCGTTGGGGAATAGGGGCGGGAGGCTGCCTAAGCGGCGTTGGTGTCAAAGAGGCAAAATATCTTTGCAATTTGGTCTCTCGGTGGGGAGACATGTTTTGCGAGGAAGGAGGGGGCGGCGGAGGAGGGAAGAAGCACAAATATCATGCAAAAAACAATTCATTTATTTATTATTTTTATAAAAACTATCTTAATACCCAAACTTCTTTGGTGTAGTGATAGGTGGAGGTTGGCGTCTTAGAGGAACATCGGCCACGATTGCCCCTACCTCGTGGAGTCCTCCTCCTATTTTCTCTAAACTTCGTCCCTTTCCTCTACACAACAAATTAAAACTCCATGCATAAACTCACATACCTAATTAGAGGTAAAAGCGTATAATAAAAACTATATAAATACTTACCTTCATCTTGCTCATTCTCAAATGCGATTGCGATTACCTCTATTCATCGCCGAGAAAAAGCACACCTAGATCAAAAGAAATTGTGAGAGAAACATTTGATAACCATGAATGATATTGGTTGCAATAATAGAATGATACTTACAAACCATAGAGATGAAAAATAGTATTTTTATGGTTGAAATGTGCCACTAATGAGCCCCGGAGACTTACTATGATCTTGGCCCGTCTTATTAGGAGGGGAGGCAGCATAATGCCATGAATATTGCATCAGTGAGAAAAGAGGGCCACAATGAGGAAAACCGCTAAGAATTGAGCCTCGCCATGACTATATATATTAATTTGAACATACTTGAGAATTAGCGAGAGAAAAGCTTTGAACAAGTGTCTTTGAATAAATACCTAAATTTATATTCTTATCTTCTTATTTATATTAGAAAAGTATCTAGTATATAGGTATGGGGTGCATATCGAACTCTAGGTTGCCATATTATCGGGGCCATGTATCATGTCATACAGAACCCTAAATTATCCCGTGGCATTTTTAGTGCCACATCATGAAACCCCTCGTTGCGTGTGGCACATCATCAAACCCTAGGTTGTGTCGCGTCGCGACTTCCTATTGCCACATCATAGTAAGTGCCATGTCATCAAACCCTAGCTTGCGTGTGCCACATCATCAAACCCTAGATTGTGCCACATGGCATTTACAATCTAGGGTTTGATGATGTAGCACCTAAAACCTAGGGTTTGGCGTCTAGCGACACTTTATCTACAAGTTATGATTAATAATTTATTTACCATTAATAATAATTTTTTTGATTAATAAATTACTTTTTCATTAGTAATTTTGACTAAAAACATTTATTGGTTGCAACAAGCCTCAAATAGGAAGACAAAATTATATTAATCACTTCTTGCAAGCATTTAACTTGATAGCTTAGCCATCTCAAGTGGATCACCACACTTCATATGTCGTCTCTCTCTCACAACTATATCGGAAGAAAGCCTGCTTTGTTTTGAACACATCGGCGGCCCAGCGAGCAATAGATGGGCGATCCATGTGCACCGACTCTCTATCCATCATCATTTGGACCTTCATATGTTGGATGATGTCCAATGTGCTAGAAATATCGGTCGGTTGGGTTTATCTCAACACACAACCCCATAAAGCGCATTGCACGGACAAAATCAAGGAGCATCTAAGTAAATGTAGCCCGGGGAATATATGTCGGATATCTCATGCCCCCATGATGCTTGGTCATCGATGATGATGTAAAACTCTCTTCTCCCACCAAGGATATCGCTTGGTTCCATCTTGTAGTGTATAACGGCTCTTCAATTTGGGCATTAAGCTCCTTGCAAAAAAGCGGAGGGCCGTGTCCCAATCACCAATAGCCACCCACACATTTGTAGCGAGTCATCAAAATGGAGTTTGACCCTTTTGCAATTGAGCTTTTGTGTGTGTCCAACTTTGGGCGTGGATGGCATAGACTCCTTACGCAAGGCGAGAGCTATTTCGGGGCGTACTTATACCGAGTCTCATTTTGGCTTTCCACTCGCACTTATCTTCATATCAGCCCTTCTTGGAGCACTATGCATTGCATTTGACCATCTCTCTATAAGAAGAGAATTGGCTCGAAAGATGGTCAAATAATTCTGCAAAAGGTTCCTCCATTCATGAATGGCGGGACTACCATTGGTCCCTGTGGCTCATCTCCACAAAAAGACCTCGGGGGCAAGTCAAGGGGTGTGGCCAATCTTTGGACTTGGGCTCTTGAAGCGGATATACTTGTCGACCAACAACCATGATGCGACTCTATCTTGGCCTCTCCACATAATGCGATTATAATAATCATCTTGATTAAAGTCTGACGGGGTTCCCAAGATCGGATTTGGTATATCTGGCGGTCTTGTTTACTACCAATGCACTTTACAACTCCAGCGGCATCCACGGGAATCTTTGTCAATAAATCTTGACACATTTATCATGAGCATGTAATGATAATCTAGCCCTGCACCAATAGAGCTCCCACCATGGATAAGACTATCTAACTCCTTCACATGTTCATCATTGAGGCCGCTCTTGGCCATCTTGTGATCTTTTCGTCGGACCTTTGCGCCATGCGAATTAGCCCATCGTCCCCCATTATGCACCGACATAGGGGCTCATAAGTGGCACTTTATATAAGTAGCATCCTCAATTACGGCTCGAGGGATTGCAAACCCAAGACTTTAAGTTCTTTCTCATCATATCTTCCAACTTCGGACTCATGCTACGGCCACCTCCCACATAATTGAGGACCCGACATTCTTTCTCAGCGATGCTACAAAGCGGTTAATTCGATCATCGGTTTGCATATGTCGTTCGAATTCGATGCAATGCGCATATGTGATTGATGAGGATCGCCTAATTTCACTAAGCATCTCGTCCAAAGAGGCCATTTTATGCCTACAAACAAAACAAAATAATGAATACAAAAGCCAAGCATGCACAAAGTAAATGCAACATATCGACAAATATCAAACATGTATGCGGACCATATAATCATTACTTATAACACGCCCTATGGCGACTAATACCTTATCAGACCCCTCCCCAGCCCCAAAAGCAAGAAAAAAAAAAAGAAGAAACAAGAAGAACTAAATAGGTTAGATTAGGGTATTGGACCCACGGTCAATTTACATTCATTATTACTAGTTAATTAGTTAGCGAGATAGTCCCAAAATTTAGTTAACGTTTTTAACCAAAAACACTACCTAAACTTATCTTAGCACCTTGTTGGGATTAGTTAGCAAAATTAACTAAAAATTAACTAAATTAGAAATTAGCACTATAGAGGTCACTTTAAGTTTAGTTAATTGTACATATAATTTTTATGCCTTTGACTAACTTAACTAGACATGTTGAAATAATTTAGTTAATTAGTTAAGTTATTTTTTACCAGCGCTTTTAGTGTGAATTAGTACTACATTAAGTTAGCCTAACCTATTTTTTTTTTTTTTAACTACGGGTGTGAAGGGAATCATCGATTCTTGTTAACTTAGCCTAGCCCTAGCTACCTCTAGCTAAAGCCCGACAATAAGCGTGAACTAAGGCCCGAACACTGGTCCTCCCCCTTTCGCGGTGGAGCCGACCATGTCCTTGCTTGGTAGCCACATCTACCTAAGAATGAGAAGAAAAGTGGACTTGGACCCGGACACCTAGTCCTCTCTCCGCCAAGGTGGAGCCCGGTAGTGCCCTTGAACAAGCCACTACAATTTTATTTTAAACCTAAAAATAACAAGTGGGCGGAAGTGGACTTGAACCAGGTGCGTGGTCCTCTCCACTCTAGGTGGAGCCCGGCCGTGCCCTTGAACAAACCACTCATTAACCTAGGAAACATTTATGATTGTAGTGAAAGTGGACTTGAACAGGGTACATGGTCCTCCCACTCTAGGTGGAGGCCGGCCGTGCCCTTGAACAAGCCACTCCATCAATTTTTTTTAACCTACTTAAAACTATAAAAAATAAAATGCAAGTCGCGATCAACTACTTACCAAAATAAGGGGCGTGTACAAGATCTGTGGGTCCAAATCGTAATAGAAAGGCACAGCGGAAGTAACAAAGCATTAGAAGAATAAGAACAAAGAAAGAAAAACATCGAAGAAGAAATAAGGATAGAATAGAGAAGAAATAAGAGAAGAAACAAGAAAGAATGAAGAAAAATAAGAGGAAATAAAGAGAAGGGAAGGGAATAGAATGGAAGGAAGAAATAAAGGGAAGGGAAAGAAAAGGATCGAATGGAAAGTGAGGAAGAAAATGTGAAGAATAAGAAACAAATGAAGAATGAAGAAATGAAATTAAAAAGAATGAAGAATAAGAAATGAAAAAAAAATGAAGAATAAGGAAGGGAAGAGAAAGAAAAGAAATGAGGGAAGGGGAGGGGAAAGAATGAGGAATGAGAAAGCATGAAAAAAGAATGGAAATGAGAAACAAATGAGAAAGCATGAGAAAGAAATGAGAAAAGAAATGAAAGCATGAGAAAGGGCAAAAATGAGAAAAGCAAGAAATGATTTCAAAAGAATGAGGAAGAATGAGAAAGAGTGAGGAATAAAGAATGAGAAAGCATGAGGAAGTTAAAGCAAATGTGAAGCTCAATAAAGTTTGGAAGAAAAGAATGAGAAAGAAATGGAGGGAAAAGAAGAAATATGGGAATAAAGAATGAGGAAAAGAATGAAGCATGGAAGAAGGAGGAAGAAATGAAGCATGAGGAAGAATGGGGGAAGAAATCTCCCTCTTTGAGGTGGCCATTCATGTTTGACTTGGGGAAGGGAAGGATGGAAGAATGCGGGGACGTTCTAAGGCATGGAAGAATGGGAAGAAAAAAATTTGGAACAAAGAAGCTTTAAGATGACCATGGAAACCCGGAAACCAAAACCATAAGGTAATTCCATGCCACCATTCAATCCAAAAACCTATTCAATGCAAAAAAATGCATATACTAAAGTGTGCATAGAATAGTTGCTTTGACGGGGGCATGGGGGTACTAAGCGGACACATTAAAAATTTTTCATGGAAACTATGAAGAACCATCGAAGAATTGTTTAGGGCAAAAAGTTCATTACAAGTTAGTTATGCCATCCATGTCAAATAGCTTTCAAGCGGAAAAACCAAAACAAAAACCCTTCTAGAATCGCGGCGTCCGGGGTTTTCGTCAATGCGGCGTTAGACCAAATAGCGTCGCCGCGTCGGCCCCAAAGTACGCGATCCCACAAACTCCATTTTTGTTATAACCCGGCGTTACCTTTGTTTTTGCAAATTTTTTTTTAATGGGTTAGGAAAGCTCAAAAAAGTTTATTCCCTACAAGGCTTATTTGAGCGATTTATGAATGTCTGGATCCTTGCAAAGCCCCAGGACTTTCAGCGGTGGGATATATAGAGGGCGGGCCCAAACTCCGGGGAGTTCCCCTTGTTCGTATTTCGGCTCTGCTTCCCACGAGTCCCAAGTGCAGCAGACCAAGTCTGCCTCAAAAGCAAACATTTTCTAGACACGTCTCACGGGGTTTTGGACTCTCCCCTCTTGGTGGACATTGCGCCCGTCGCCTTGTTGGCTTGGGGGGGTTGCCTTGTCATGGACCCTAAAATCCCCGGGCTGTCGGGACGTTCTAAGGCCCAGGCAGCTTGGGTGCGGACCTTCCCCAGAAAATTTTGGATTTTTACGCCAATGGATCCGAACGTCGGCGTTGATGACCATGGAAGACCACCCGACCTGACCAAAGTAGCTCACTTCCATAATTTAATTCCATGTGGATGCGGGATTAACTCGTGAATTTATAAACCTTTCTTTTGCAAAAAACCTTGCATAACTTGCTCCCTAGGGTAATTTCGCCAAAAAGGACGATCTTTGACGGGGGCAACCATTCGAACCTCCCGGACACATTAAAAAACTGCGGTTTTTCGACCTTGGAAACTATGAAGCAAGTTCTTTCGGACCCGATCACGGAATCTTTTGTTGCCTTTCGAAAAGGGGCCCCGAATTCATTACAAGGTGGGATAGGGGCCATCCATGGTCAAATAGCGGGGGCGAGGAAAAACCAAAACAAAACCCTTCTAGAATTTTTGGATCCGCCTCTTGGGGTCAGGACTGCAATCTTGACCCAAGTATAGCGTCCGGCCGAGCCAAGGTCAACCCCAAGGCTTCGGTTGATCCACAAACTCCATTCCTTTGACCTTAGCTAACCCTTTGACTGGACCTTCTCAGAAAATTTCGAAAATTGGGCTGTGTCTTTGGAGATGGGTTAGGAATCCGGTGGCAAAAATCGAGAATTTATTTTTAGGTACAATGCATTATTGCGAATTTATGAATGTCTTACCCTTTGCAAAAGCCCCCGACTTCTACTTGCCACGCCGGGAGGGAGGACAGGCCCAAACTCCTTCGTCCCGGTTCCCCTTGCTCCCGTATTCTCGGCTGCGGCTTCTCGGCCAGGTCCCAAGTGCAGCAGACCAAGTCTCGGCCCCCAAAGCGCAAACCCTTCTAGAACACGGCAGCCCACGGGGTTTTACGTTTTGGAGGCCCTCTCCTTGTCGGTCAGGGGGACCTTGCTTGTGACTTGGCGTGGAGTGGGGGTGTTGGCCTTGAATACGGACCCTAAAATCCCGGGAAGGCTGCTTGCCCCGAATTTCCTCTCCCCAAGGCCACAGGGGCGGGGCGGGCGACCTCCCTCTCAGGAATGCGATTTGGCTACGCCAATGGACTCGAGCGTCGGCGTTGCCACAGGGGACCAAGTTCCGTGGCGAAGACCACCCGACCTCCAAGAAGCGCCAAAGTAGCTCACTTCCATCACACTCGTAGTCAATTGGCCTAGGATGTGGATGCGGGATCTTGTCGTGGAGGCGTGAGTGTTTCTTTCTTTTTGCAAAACCGACCTTGTAACTTGCTCCCTAGGGTAATTTAGCCATTCGGACGATTTGGCGGTCGATTTGCCATTCGGGAACCTCCCGGTGCCGAAACGACAAGACAACTGCGGTTTCTACAAGGCCGACCTCGGGGCGCCCAGCGGTTTGACAAGTTCTCGGACCCGATCACGGAATCTTTTGGGCCTTCGAAGAAGGGGCCTGAGCGGAGGATCAGCGGTGGGATAGAGGCAGGGCTCGGGGAGGGTGGTCATTGGCGTGCGTGACCAGGGGGCTGCCTGCCGGGGAAGAGGCTGCCTCGGGAACTTTTTTGGATCCCGCCTCTTGGGGTCAGGACTCTCCCCTCTTGTGAGGATCCTGCGCAAGGTCTGGCCTCGTTTGACTTGGGGAAGGGTGCCGGCTCGGTTGCCACAGCGGGCTGCCCGACCGTTCTAATCTAACCCTTTGACCTAGACCTTCTCAGAAAATTTGAAAAAATTGGGCTGTGTCTTTGGAGATGGATTAGGAATCGGTGGCAAAAAATCAGAATTTATTTTTAGGTACAATGCATTAATTGCGGAATTTATGAATGTCTTGCCCTTTGCAAAAGCCCCCGACTTCTACTTGCCACATCCGGAGGAGGACAGGCCCAAACTCCGCTCCGTCGGTTCCCCTTGCTCGTATTCACCGGCTGCAGCTTCTCGGCCGGGTCCCAAGTGCAGCTTGGACCAAGTCGGCCCCAAAAGCGCCAAACCCTTCTAGAACACGGCAGCCCACGGGGTTTCACGTTTTGGAGGCCCTCTCCTTGTCCGGTCCGGTGGCGGGGCTGTGCGTGACTTGGCGTGGAGTGGGGGTGTTGGCCTTGAGCACGGACCCTAAAATCCCCCGGCTGCTTGCCCCGAATTTCCTCTCCCCAAGGCCACGAGGGGCGGGGCCGAGGCGACCTCCCTCTCGGGAATCAGCGATTTGGCTACGCCAATGGACTCCGAGCGTCGGCGTTGCCACGGGGACCAAGTTAAGTGGCGAGGAAGACCACCCGACCTCCAAGAAGCGCCAAAGTAGCTCACTTCCATCACACTTTGTAGTCAATTGGCCTAGGATGTGGATGCGGGATCTTGTCGTGGAGGCGTGAGTGTTTCTTTCTTTTGCAAAGCCGACCTTGTAACTTGCTCCCTAGGGTAATTTTAGCCATTAGGACGATTTGGCGGTCGATTTGCCATTCAGGAGCCTCCCGGTGCGAGCGACAAGACTCTTCTGCCCGGTTTCTACAAGGCCGACCTCGGGGGCCAGCCCGGTTTGACAAGTTCTCGGGGCCGATCACGGAATCTTTTGGGCCTTCGAAGAGGGCCCACGAGCGGAGGATCCAGCGGTGGGATAGGGGAGGCAGGGCTCGGGGAGGGTGGTCATTAGCGTCACGCCCCAGGGGGTGCCGGGGAAGGGCTGCCTCGGGGAACTTTTGGATCCGCCTCTTGGGGTCGGGACTCTCCCCTCTTGTGAGGGATCCCTGCAAGGTCGGCCTCGTTTGACTTGGGGAAGGGTGCGGCTTCGGTTGCCACAGCAGCGGGCTGCCCAAACCGTTCTAATGCTAACCCTTTGACCTAGACCTTCTCAGAAAATTTGAAAATTTGGGCATTGTGTCTTTGGAAATGGATTAGGATTCCAGGTGGCAAAAAATCAGAATTTATTTTAGGTACAATGCATTAATTGCGAATTTATGAATGTCTTGCCCTTTGCAAAAGCCCCAGACTTCTACTTGCCACATCGGGGGAGGAGGACAGGCCCAAACTCGCTCCGTCCGGTTCCCCTTGCTCCGTATTCTCGGCTGCGGCTTCGGCCCGGGTCCCAAGTGCAGCAGACCAAGTCTCGGCCCCAAAGCGCCAAACCCTTCTAGAACACGGCAACCCACGGGGTTTTACGTTTTGGAGGCCCTCTCCTTGTCGGTCGGGGGGACCTTTGTGACTTGGCGTGGAGTGGGGGTGTTGGCCTTGAGCACCACGGACCCTAAAATCCCGGGAAAGGCTTGCCCGAATTTCCTCTCCCCAAGGCCACAGGGGCCGGGATGGGCGACCTCCCCTCTCGGGAATCGCGATTTGGCTCGCCAATGGACTCGAGCGTCGGCGTTGCCACGGGGACCAAGTTCCGTGGCGAGAAGACCACCCGACCTCAAGCGCCAAAGTAGCTCACTTCCATCACACTCGTAGTCAATTGGCCTAGGATGTGGATGCGGGATCTTGTCGTGGAGGCGTGAGTGTTTCTTTCTTTTGCAAAACCGACCTTGTAACTTGCTCCCTAGGGTAATTTAGCCATTCAGGACGATTTGGGGTCGATTTGCCATTAGGAGCCTCCCGGTGCCGAGCGACAAGACAACTGCGGTTTCTACAAAGGCCGACCTCGGGGCGCCCGCGGTTTGACAAGTTCTCGGACCGATCTGGAATCTTTTGGGCCTTCAGAAGAGGGCCCTGAGCGGAGGATCATGGTGGGATAGGGGAAGCAGGGCTCCCGGGAGGGTGGTCATTGGCGTCGCGACCCCGGGAGGCTGGCTGCCGGGAAGGAGCTGCCCGGGGAACTTTTGGATCCCGCCTCTTGGGGTCGGGACTCTCCCCTCTTGTGAGGGATCCTGCAAGGTCGGCCTCGTTTGACTTGGGGAAGGGTGCGGCTTCGGTTGCCACCAGCGGGCTGCCCGGCCGTTCTAATCACTAACCCTTTGACCTAGACCTTCTCAGAAAATTTGAAAGGTGGGGCGTGTCTTTGGAGATGGATTAGGAATCCGGTGGCAAAAAATCAGAATTTATTTTCGTACAATGCATTAATTGCGAATTTATGAATGTCTTGCCAAAAGCCCCCCGACTTCTACTTGCCACATCGGAGGAGGACAGGCCCAAACTCCGCTCCGTCGGTTCCCCTTGCTCCGTATTCGGCGGCTGCGGCTTCTCGGCCCGGGTCCCAAGTGCAGCAGACCAAGTCACCGGCCCCAAAGCGCAAACCCTTCTAGAACACGGCAACCCACCGGGGTTTACGTTTTGGAGGCCCTCTCCTTGTCGGTGGTAGGGACCTTTGCGTGACTTGGCGTGGAGTGGGGGTGTTGGCCTTGAGGCCACGGACCCTAAAATCCCAGGAAGGCTGCTTGCCCGAATTTCCTCTCCCAAGGCCACGGGGCCGGGCCAGGCGACCTCCCTCTCAGGAATGCGATTTGGCTACGCCAATGGACTCGAAACGTCGGCGTTGCCACGGGGACCAAGTTAGTGGCAGAAGACCACCCGACCTCAAAAGCGCCAAAGTAGCTCACTTCCATCACACTCGTAGTCAATTGGCCTAGGATGTGGATGCGGGATCTTGTCGTGGAGGCGTGAGTGTTTCTTTCTTTTGCAAAACCGACCTTGTAACTTGCTCCCTAGGGTAATTTCGCCATTCGGACGATTTGGCGGGTCGATTTGCCATTAGAACCTCCCGGTGCCGAGCGACAAGACGCTGCGGTTTCTACAAGGCCGAGCCTCGGGGCCTTGCGGTTTGACAAGTTCTCGGACCCGATCACGGAATCTTTTGGGCCTTCAGAAGAGGGGCCTGAGCGGAGGATCAGCGGTGGGATAGAGGCAGGGCTCGGGGAGGGTGGTCATTAGCGTCGGCTTAGAGGGCGGCTGCCGAGGAAGGGCTGCCTCGGGGAACTTTTGGATCCGCCTCTTGGGGTGGGACTCTCCCCTCTTGTGAGGGATCCCTGCAAGGTCTGGCCTCGTTTGACTTGGGGAAGGGTGCGGCTCGGTTGCCACAGCGGGCTGCCCGACCGTTCTAATGCTAACCCTTTGACCTAGACCTTCTCAGAAAATTTCGAAAATTGGGTTGTGTCTTTGGAGATGGATTAGGATTCAGGTGGCAAAAAATCAGAATTTATTTTGGTACAATGCATTAATTGCGAATTTATGAATGTCTTGCCCAGCCAAAAGCGCCCCCCGACTTCTACTTGCCACATCCGGGGAGGAGGACGGGGCCCAAACTCCGCTCCGTCGGTTCCCCTTGCTCCGTATTCCGGGCTGCGGCTTCGGCGGGGTCCCAAGTGCAGCAGACCAAGTCTCGGCCCCAAAGCATAAACCCTTCTAGAACACGGCAGCCCACGGGGTTTTCGTTTTGGAGGCCCTCTCCTTGTCCGGTCGAGGCGGGACCTTGCAGTGACTTGGCGTGGAGTGGGGGGGGTGTTGGCCTTGAGCCACGGACCCTAAAATCCCAGGAGGCTGCTTGCCCCGAATTTCCCTCTCCCCAAGGCCACGGGGGCCGGGCGGGCGACCTCCCCTCTCAGGAATCGCGATTTGGCTCGCCAATGGACTCAGAGCGTCGGCGTTGCCACGGGGACCAAGTTCGTGGCGAGGAAGACCCACCGACCTCCAAAGCGCCAAAGTAGCTCACTTCCATCACACTTTCGTAGTCAATTGGCCTAGGATGTGGATGCGGGATCTTGTCGTGGGAGGCGTGAGTGTTTCTTTCTTTTGCAAAAACCGACCTTGTAACTTGCTCCCTAGGGTAATTTGGCCATTAGGACGATTTGGGGTCGATTTGCCATTTGGAGCCCTCCCGGTGCGAGCGACAAGACAAATGCGGTTTCTACAAGGCCGACCTCGGGGCGCCCAAGCGGTTTGACAAGTTCTCGGGCCGTCCATCTGGAATCTTTTGGGCCTTCGAAGAGGGGCCACGAGCGGAGGATCAGCGGTGGGATAGGGGAGCAGGGCTCGGGAGGGTGGTCATTAGTCGTCGACCCGGGGGGCGCTGCCGGGGAAGGGCTGCCTCGGGAACTTTTTGGATCCGCCTCTTGGGGTGGGACTCTCCCCTCTTGTGAGGGATCCTGCAAGGTCTGGCCTCGTTTGACTTGGGGAAGGGTGCCCATTTCGGTTGCCCCAGCGGGCTGCCCGGCCGTTCTAAAGCTAACCCTTTGACCTAGACCTTCTCAGAAAATTTCGAAATTGGGTGTGTCTTTGGAAATGGATTAGGAATCGGTGGCAAAAAATCAGAATTTATTTTAGTACAATGCATTAATGCGAATTTATGAATGTCTTGCCCTTTGCAAAAGCCCCCGACTTCTACTTGCCACATCGGAGGAGGACGGGCCCAAACTCCGCTCCGTCGGTTCCCCTTGCTCCGTATTTCGGCTGCGGCTTTCGGCCCGGGGTCCCAAGTGCAGCGGACCAAGTCTCGGCCCCAAAGCGCCAAACCCTTCTAGAACACGGCAGCCCCCCGGGGTTTTACGTTTTGGAGGCCCTCTCCTTGTCGGTTCGGGCGGGACCTTGGCCGTGACTTGGCGTGGAGTGGGGGTGTTGGCCTTGAGCGCGGACCCTAAAATCCCGGAAGGCTGCTTGCCCGAATTTCCTCTCCCCAAGGCCACAGGGGCCGGGCGAGGCGACCTCCCCTCTCGGAATCGCGATTTGGCTCTGCCAATGGACTCGAGCGTCGGCGTTGCCACGGGGACCAAGTTCCGTGGCCAGAGAAGACCACCCGACCTCCAAGAAGCCAAAGTAGCTCACTTCCATCACACTTTCGTAGTCAATTGGCCTAGGATGTGGATGCGGGATCTTGTCGTGGAGGCGTGAGTGTTTCTTTCTTTTGCAAAACCGACCTTGTAACTTGCTCCCTAGGGTAATTTAGCCATTGGGGACGATTTGGCGGGGTCGATTTGCCATTAGGAACCTCCCGGTGCGAGCGACAAGACAACTGCGGTTTCTACAAAGGCCGACCTCGGGGGGCCCAGCGGTTTGACAAGTTCTCCGGACCGATCACGGAATCTTTTGGGCCTTCGAAGAGGGGCCTGAGCGGAGGATCAGCGGTCGGATAGGGGGCAGGGGCTCGGGAGGGTGGTCATTAGCGTCACGGCCCAGGGGGCGGCTGCGAGGAAGAAAGGCTGCCTCGGGAACTTTTTGGATCCGCCTCTTGGGGTCAGGACTCTCCCCTCTTGTGAGGGATCCTGCAAGGTCTGGCCTCGTTTGACTTGGGGAAGGGTGCGGCTTCGGTTGCCACCCAGCGGGCTGCCGGCCGTTCTAATCTAACCCTTTGACCTAGACCTTCTCAGAAAATTTCGAAAATTGGGCTGTCTTTGGAGATGGATTAGGAATTCAGGTGGCAAAAATCAGAATTTATTTTAGGTACAATGCATTAATTGCGAATTTATGAATGTCTTGCCCCTTTGCAAAAGCCCCCAGACTTCTACTTGCCACATCGGGAGGAGGACGGGGGCCCAAACTCCGCTCCGTCGGTTCCCCTTGCTCCGTATTCACCGGTTGCGGCTACCGGCCGAGGTCCCAAGTGCAGCAGACCAAGTCACCGGCCCCAAAGCGCCAAACCCTTCTAGAACACGGCAACCCACGGGGTTTTCGTTTTGGAGCCCTCTCTCCTGTCGGTCGGGCGGGACCTTTGCGCGTGACTTGGCGTGGAGTGGGGGTGTTGGCCTTGAGGCCGCGGACCCTAAAATCCCCGCTGCTTGCCCCGAATTTCCTCTCCCAAGGCCACAGGGGCCGGGCCGGGCGACCTCCCCTCTCGGAATCGCGATTTGGCTCGCCAATGGACTCGAGCGTCGGCGTTGCCACGGGGACCAAGTTCCGTGGCGAAGACCACCCGACCTCAAGAAGCGCCAAAGTAGCTCACTTCCATCACACTTTTCGTAGTCAATTGGCCTAGGATGTGGATGCGGGATATCTTGTCGTGGAGGCGTGAGTGTTTCTTTCTTTTGCAAAACCGACCTTGTAACTTGCTCCCTAGGGTAATTTCGCCATTAGGACGATTTGGCGGTCGATTTGCCATTCGGGAGCCTCCCGGTGCCGAGCGACAAGACAACTGCCCGGTTTCTACAAGGTAGACCTCGGGGGGCCAGCGGTTTGACAAGTTCTCGGGGCCGATCTGGAATCTTTTGGGCCTTCGAAGAGGGGCCCTGAGCGGAGGATCAGCGGTGGGATAGAGCAGGGGCTCGGGAGGTGGTCATTAGCGTCGACCCAGGGGCTTTGCCGGGAAGGGGCTGCCTCGGGAACTTTTGGATCCGCCTCTTGGGGTGGGACTCTCCCCTCTTGTGAGGGATCCCTGCAAGGTCGGCCTCGTTTGACTTGGGGAAGGGTGCGGCTTCGGTTGCCATCCCAGCGGGCTGCCCGGCCGTTCTAATGCTAACCCTTTGACCTAGACCTTCTCAGAAAATTTCGAAAATTAGGTGTGTCTTTGGAGATGGATTAGGATTCCGGTGGCAAAAAAATCAGAATTTATTTTCGGTACAATGCATTAATTGCGAATTTATGAATGTCTTGCCCTTTGCAAAAGCGCCCCAGACTTCTACTTGCCACATCGGGGGAGGACAGGCCCAAACTCCGCTCCGTCGGTTCCCCTTGCTCCGTATTCACCGGCTGCGGCTTCGGCCGAGGTCCCAAGTGCAGCAGACCAAGTCTCGGCCCCAAAGCGCAAACCCTTCTAGAACACGGCAGCCCACGGGGTTTACGTTTTGGAGGCCCTCTCCTTGTCGGTCGGGCGGGACCTTGCGTGGATGCGTGACTTGGCGTGGAGTGGGGGTGTTGGCCGCGAGCCGCGGACCCTAAAATCCCGGAAGGCTGCTTGCCCGAATTTCCTCTCCCCAAGGCCACAGGGGCCGGACGAGGCGACCTCCCTCTCAGGAATGCGATTTGGCTCGCCAATGGACTCGAGCGTCGGCGTTGCCACGGGGACCAAGTTAGTGGCGAGGAAGACCACCCGACCTCAAGAAGCGCCAAAGTAGCTCACTTCCATCACACTTTCGTAGTCAATTGGCCTAGGATGTGGATGCGGGATCTTGTCGTGGAGGCGTGAGTGTTTCTTTCTTTTGCAAAACCGACCTTGTAACTTGCTCCCTAGGGTAATTTAGCCATTAGGACGATTTGGCGGGGTCGATTTGCCATTAGAACCTCCCGGTGCCCGAGCGACAAGACAACTGCGGTTTCTACAAGGCGAGACCTCGGGGGGGCCAGCGGTTTGACAAGTTCTCGGACCCGATCTGGAATCTTTTGGGCCTTCGAAGAGGGGCCCTGAGCGCGGAGGATCAGCGGTGGGATAGGGGGGCAGGGCTCAGGGGGGGTGGTCATTAAGCGTCGACCCGGGGGGGCTGCCGAGGGAAGAGCTGCCTCGGGAACTTTTTGGATCCGCCTCTTGGGGTGGGACTCTCCCCTCTTGTGAGGGATCCACTGCAAGGTCTGGCCTCGTTTGACTTGGGGAAGGGTGCCGGCTTCGGTTGCCACAGCAGCGGGCTGCCCCGGCCGTTCTAATGCTAACCCTTTGACCTAGACCTTCTCAGAAAATTTGAAAATTGGGAACGTGTCTTTGGAAATGGATTAGGATTCCGGTGGCAAAAAATCAGAATTTATTTTTCGTACAATGCATTAATTGCGAATTTATGAATGTCTTGCCCTTTGCAAAAGCCCCCGACTTCTACTTGCCACATGGGGAGGAGGACAGGCCCAAACTCGCTCCGTCGGTTCCCCTTGCTCCGTATTCACCGGCTGCGGCTTCTCGGCGGGTCCCAAGTGCAGCGGACCAAGTCACCGGCCCCAAAGCGCCAAACCCTTCTAGAACACGGCAGCCCACGGGGTTTCGTTTTGGAGGCCCTCTCCTTGTCGGTCGGTAGGGACCTTGTAGGTGACTTGGCGTGGAGTGGGGGTGTTGGCCTTGAGGAGCCACACGGACCCTAAAATCCCAGGAAGGCTGCTTGCGAATTTCCTCTCCCCAAGGCCGGGGGGGCCGGACGGGCGACCTCCCTCTCAGGAATCGCGATTTGGCTCTGCCAATGGACTCGAGCGTCGGCGTTGCCACGGGGACCAAGTTCCGTGGCGAGAAGACCACCCGACCTCCAAGAAGCGCCAAAGTAGCTCACTTCCATCACACTCGTAGTCAATTGGCCTAGGATGTGGATGCGGGGATCTTGTCGTGGGGCGTGAGTGTTTCTTTCTTTTGCAAAACCGACCTTGTAACTTGCTCCCTAGGGTAATTTAGCCATTCAGGACGATTTGGCGGGGTCGATTTGCCATTCAGGAACCTCCCGGTGCGAGCGACAAGACAACTGCCCGGTTTCTACAAGGCCGACCCTCGGGGGCCCAGCGGTTTGACAAGTTCTCGGGGCCGATCACGGAATCTTTTGGGCCTTCGAAAGGGGCCCTGAGCGAGCGGAGGATCAGCGGTGGGATAGAGGCAGGGCTCGGGAGGGTGGTCATTAAGCGTCACGGCCAGGGGGAGGCGGCTGCCGGGGAAGGGCTGCCTCGGGGAACTTTTTTGGATCCGCCTCTTGGGGTCCGGGACTCTCCCCTCTTGTGAGGGATCCACGCAAGGTCGGCCTCGTTTGACTTGGGGAAGGGTGCGGCTTCGGTTGCCACAGCGGGCTGCCCGACCGATTCTAATGCTAACCCTTTGACCCTAGACCTTCTCAGAAAATTTGAAAATTGGGCTGTGTCTTTGGAAATGGATTAGGAATCCGGTGGCAAAAAAATCAGAATTTATTTTAGGTACAATGCATTAATTGCGAATTTATGAATGTCTTGCCAGCTGCAAAAAGCCCCCGACTTCTACTTGCCACATCGGGGAGGGACAGGCCCAAACTCGCTCCGTCGGTTCCCCTTGCTCCGTATTCTCGGCTGCGGCTTCTCGGCCGGGTCCCAAGTGCAGCAGACCAAGTCTCGGCCCCAAAAGCATAAACCCTTCTAGAACACGGCAGCCCACGGGGTTTTACGTTTTGGAGGCCCTCTCCTTGTGTCGGTCGGGCGGGACCTTGCGGCGTGACTTGGCGTGGAGTGGGGGGTGTTGGCCTTGACCACGGACCCTAAAATCCCCAGGGCTGCTTGCCCGAATTTCCCTCTCCCCAAGGCCACGGGGGCCGGACGGGCGACCTCCCTCTCGGGAATCGCGATTTGGCTACGCCAATGGACTCGAGCGTCGGCGTTGCCACAGGGGACCAAGTTAAAGTGGCGAGGAAGACCACCCGACCTCAAGAAGCGCCAAAGTAGCTCACTTCCATCACACTTTCGTAGTCAATTGGCCTAGGATGTGGATGCGGGATCTTGTCGTGGAGGCGTGAGTGTTTCTTTCTTTTTGCAAAACCGACCTTGTAACTTGCTCCCTAGGGTAATTTCGCCATTCAGGACGATTTGGCGGGGTCGATTTGCCATTAGGAACCTCCCGGTGCGAGCGACAAGACAACTGCCCGGTTTCTACAAGGCCGACCTCGGGGCGCCCAGCGGTTTGACAAGTTCTCGGACCCGTCACGGAATCTTTTGGGCCTTCGAAAGGGGCCCTGAGCGGAGGATCAGCGGTGGGATAGGGGGCAGGGCTCGGGAGGGTGGTCATTAAGCGTGCGGCCCAGGATCATTTGGCTGCCGAGGGAAGGAGCTGCCTCGGGGAACTTTTGGATCCCGCCTCTTGGGGTGGGACTCTCCCCTCTTGTGAGGGATCCCTGCAAGGTCTGGCCTCGTTTGACTTGGGGAAGGGTGCCGGCTTCGGTTGCCACAGCGGGCTGCCCGGCCGTTCTAATGCTAACCCTTTGACCTAGACCTTCTCAGAAAATTTGAAAATTGGCGTGTCTTTGGAAATGGATTAGGAATCCAGGTGGCAAAAAATCAGAATTTATTTTTTCGTACAATGCATTAATTGCGAATTTATGAATGTCTTGCCCAGCTGCAAAGCCCCCGACTTCTACTTGCCACATCGGGAGGAGGACGGGCCCAAACTCCGCTCCGTCGGTTCCCCTTGCTCCGTATTCACCGGCTGCGGCTTCTCGGCCGGTCCCAAGTGCAGCAGACCAAGTCTCCGGCCCCAAAGCGCCAAACCCTTCTAGAACACGGCAGCCCACGGGGTTTCGTTTTGGAGGCCCTCTCCTTGTCGGTCGGGCGGGACCTTGCTTGCCGTGACTTGGCGATGGAGTGGGGGTGTTGGCCTTGAGCCACCGGACCCTAAAATCCCGGGAAGGCTGCTTGCCCCGAATTTCCCTCCCCAAGGCCACGGGGGCCGGGCGAGGCGACCTCCCTCTCAGGAATCGCGATTTGACTCTGCCAATGGACTCCGAGCGTCGGCGTTGCCACGGGGACCAAGTTAAAGGTGGCCAGAAGACCACCCGACCTCCAAGAAGCGCCAAAGTAGCTCACTTCCATCACACTCGTAGTCAATTGGCCTAGGATGTGGATGCGGGATATCTTGTCGTGGAGGCGTGAGTGTTTCTTTCTTTTGCAAAACCGACCTTGTAACTTGCTCCCTAGGGTAATTTCGCCATTAGGACGATTTGGCGGGGTCGATTTGCCATTCGGAGCCTCCCCGGTGCCCGAGCGACAAGACTCATTGCTGCGGTTTCTACAAAGGCGACCTCCGGGGCGCCCAGCGGTTTGACAAGTTCTCGGGGCCGATCTGGAATCTTTTGGGCCTTCAGAAAGGGGCCTGAGCGGCGGAGGATCAGCGGTCGGATAGGGGGGCCGGGCTCAGGGAGGGTGGTCATTAGCGTGCGACCCAGGGGAGGCGCCCGGGGAAGGGCTGCCTCGGGGAATTTTTTTGGATCCGCCTCTTGGGGTGGGACTCTCCCCTCTTGTGAGGGATCCCTGCAAGGTCTGGCCTCGTTTGACTTGGGGAAGGGTGCGGCTCGGTTGCCACAGCGGGCTGCCCCGGCCCGTTCTATCACTAACCCTTTGACCTAGACCTTCTCAGAAAATTTAGAAAATTGGGCTGTGTGTCTTTGGAAATGGATTAGGATTCCGGTGGCAAAAAATCAGAATTTATTTTCGTACAATGCATTAATTGCGAATTTATGAATGTCTTGCCCTTTGCAAAAGCCCCCGACTTCTACTTGCCACATCGGAGGAGGACAGGCCCAAACTCGCTCCGTCGGTTCCCCTTGCTCCGTATTCACCGGCTGCGGCTTCTCGGCCCGGTCCCAAGTGCAGCAGACCAAGTCTCGGCCCCAAAGCGCCAAACCCTTCTAGAACACGGCAGCCCACGGGGTTTTACGTTTTGGAGGCCCTCTCCTTGTCGGTCGGGCGGGACCTTGCTTGGCGTGACTTGGCGTGGAGTGGGGGTGTTGGCCTTGAGCACGGACCCTAAAATCCCCCGGAAGGCTGCTTGCCCGAATTTCCCTCTCCCCAAGGCCACAGGGGCCGGACGAGGCGACCTCCCCTCTCGGAATCGCGATTTGGCTCTTGCCAATGGACTCGAGCGTCGGCGTTGCCACAGGGACCAAGTTAAAGTGGCGGAAGACCACCCGACCTCAAGAAGCGCCAAAGTAGCTCACTTCCATCACACTTTCGTAGTCAATTGGCCTAGGATGTGGATGCGGGATCTTGTCGTGGAGGCGTGAGTGTTTCTTTCTTTTGCAAAACCGACCTTGTAACTTGCTCCCTAGGGTAATTTCGCCATTCGGACGATTTGGGGGGTCGATTTGCCATTCAGGAGCCTCCCCGGTGCGAGCGACAAGAACAACTGCCCGGTTTCTACAAGGCCGACCTCGGGGGCCAGCGGTTTGACAAGTTCTCGGGGCCGATCACGGAATCTTTTGGGCCTTCGAAGAGGGGCCCTGAGCGGAGGATCAGCGGTGGGATAGAGGCAGGGCTCGGGAGGGTGGTCATTAGCGTGCGACCCCAGGGGGGGCTGCCCGAGGAAAGGGCTGCCTCGGGAACTTTTGGATCAGCCTCTTGGGGTGGGACTCTCCCCTCTTGTGAGGGATCGGCTGCAAGGTCGGCCTCGTTTGACTTGGGGAAGGGTGCCCATTTCGGTTGCCACAGCGGGCTGCCCCCGACGGATTCTATCTTAACCCTTTGACCTAGACCTTCTCAGAAAATTTAGAAAATTGGGCTGTGTCTTTGGAAATGGATTAGGATTCGGTGGCAAAAAAATCAGAATTTATTTTAGGTACAATGCATTAATTGCGAATTTATGAATGTCTTGCCTTTGCAAAAGCCCCAGACTTCTACTTGCCACATCCGGAGGAGGGGACGGGCCCAAACTCCGCTCCGTCGGTTCCCCTTGCTCCGTATTCCGGCTGCGGCTTCTCGGCCCGGGTCCCAAGTGCAGCAGACCAAGTCTCGGCCCCCAAAGCGCCAAACCCTTCTAGAACACGGCAGCCCGGGGTTTACGTTTTGGAGGCCCTCTCCTTGTCGGTCGAGGCGGGACCTTGCTTGAGTGACTTGGCGATGGAGTGGGGGTGTTGGCAGCCTTGAGCGGACCCTAAAATCCCGGGCTTGCCCGATTTTCCTCTCCCCAAGGCCACGGGGGCCGGGGCCGAGGCGCCCTCCCCTCGGCTGCGATTTGGCTCTGCCAATGGACTCGAGCGTCGACTTGCCACAGGGACCAAGTTACGTGACGAAGACCACTCATGTTCACCCAACTAAGAAATGTGTTTTAAGCGTCGGCGTAATGCGTCGCATGCGGCGTCAATGCGTCGCATCGGCGTATTTGATTATCTTGGCGTGGTTTAACTATTTTTTATTTTTGTTGTGTACATGTTTGATCTTTGGGGCATGTTTGAGCCTAGACAATGCTTGAGCCTAAGAGGCTTGTTTGAACCTAGGTAGCATGTTAGGCCCTAAAGGAAATGCACAGCGCCTACCGTTCAGCGTCTATAGGCTCCTCATGCTTCACTCTATGTATTTGGACTTGTTCACCTACAAAATACCATTATTATTATCTGTTTGAAAGGTAGAAGCGGTGATCCACAAGAGAAAGCTAGTGGATAGCATCAAATTAAGCAATGATCGGGTTAACTTGGTGGTGGCCTTTGGTTTAAGGTTAGAAAATGGGAAGTAACTAAGATACCATTGAAGACTCTTTGCATGTTCTAGTCTAGAGGCAATGCTTGAGCCTATGTGGCTTCTTTGAGCCCATGTTCGGCCGTTCTTTTATTCCTCAGATATAATGTATACCAAGGGGGGAGGGGGAAAAAAATTGAATTGAATGGGTTTTATTGCACCACGAAGACCAATAGACATAGCCTATCGGAAGGATTGCTTGAGGATGTGCATAATATTTGACATATAAATTTAATGATCGTCTCCTCTAGGTGCTAACTAAGTGCGTCATTGTTAGCATTACCAACATTTGTATTAAAATGCGAAGTACATCGTATTTCGTGGAATTGATATACGGTGTAAATCTTTGCATGAGGAATTTTGGTGGTCCAACCTCTTGATGCTTTCGTTTTCGGTGAGTTTTGAATGCCTTGATACGCGAGAGGGCTCTTGAGGCGTTATTGACTCCTCTAGCACAACACCTTGGAATATTAGGCGTCCCTCGGTGTAGTTTGTATGATAAACCACCATGTTGGGTCTTGTCGATCGGTAAAAGAAAAAAATCTGGTCAAAGAAATTTGGGCGTGAGATTGATATTGATGGTCTAAATTTTGAAGTGGATATGTGTATGTGTGTACACGATTCACGGTTATGCGGAAGGACAAAGCGTCTCCTACCCGAGGGGTACATCTTGCTAGAGTTGATGGTGAAAAAGCCACTTGTTCTATCATACTTTCTTGTAGGCTGGCCCCCTTAAGTGAAGGTCAAACCAATCGACATCGAATATGAAGGTCTTAAAATTGCCACCAACATCCACCTCCATTATAGTCTTTAACCTCGACCCAATCCGGGTGGCTTCGGCGATTACGATCGGCAACACTTGATTGAAACTCCATCGTGAATGATGCCATGACTCTTGATCACAAGTCTTCTGTGTATCAAAGAGAACTCCTGCGATAGTGGGTCCCATGCCACCATATCGAGGAGTAAGATATATCTTGTCAAAAGCACCATTAATGTCAATAGATACAATAACATCAAAAGAAAATACTTTCGATTTCGACATCAACATAATTTGTTGCAACTACCTTTTTCATGACACCTTGTCGTATGCCCATTAAAGTAGGCTGTAATATACTCCCCTTGTGATATGCATCGGTCAAAGCCTGTAGTACCCATTCTCTTTCCATCTTGTCGGCAAGGGTTCATATCCATCGAGTGCGGGGCTCGTCTATTATGTCGTCTCCATTCATGCCTCTTCTCTTCCATTTCTTCCTTGCGTTCTCATAGCGAGCAATCCATTTTGCCATTGGTGCGGTGTAAAGAAATTGATTAACCATAATGATCATATCGGTAGGAAATGACCGCATACCATTGCCTTACGCCACTACCCCCACAATCTTCTCGTCCCCTTCATCACTCCATAAGCGGTTTTGCATCACGGATGTCAGTGGGAAATATATTACGTCATATAGAAAAGTGACTCTTTCTTAAACCATCCCTCGCCATACTACCTTGGGGCGTGCTCTTTGGCGCACCATATCCTTCAATACCTTCATAAACCTTTCCAAGAAAAACATCCATCGGCATATGCGGTTCCTTGAGCTCCACTTCCTCAATAAGATGTACCAAAAGATGGGTTTGTTGTCAAAGCTTCGTGGAAACTCCTTCTCAACAAGCAACATGCCTCTGCCATTTTCACTTTCATCTCTTCAATTTAGTCTTTCGGTATAGTTTTACACATCCACCTATGAGGTCCAAAACAAAAACTTAGCCACAAATAAAATGCCGCGGGGGACCACTAAATCAACATGGTAACAACCTTATGACCTTTGATAGGGCACTTATTGCCTCAATGGTCCCTTGTCTAAAACTCCCCTAAAGGTCGGGGCATGAAGAAGCTGCATGATCAAACACCAAATATAAGTTATGGGTTACATTTTATAGTAGTGCATATATATGTGGACTTCAATTGCTTACATACAAGAACTTATGCACGGTCATGGGACTTTAAACGATCGACTCCCACTACTTGTGAATGCGGTTCGCAATGATTGCATGTAACCGGTTGGTGTTCTAAGGGCCCTTAAATCATCATAAATAGCTCGATGGTCAGCCCTAGCAATAACCCATTTTCTTGGGAGGAAGTGGTTGCCCTTCACCTCGGATCCATGCCTCTTTCTTTGTATTACTTACCTTAAGGTCCATCGGCATTTGTTGTGTCTTTTTTTGACCAAATACATGCTTCCATAAAAGAGTTTCCCGTTCTTGAAGATATGCATCCGGGTCTAAAGGTGTTGAATCGGTAAGGTCGGTCCAATATGGTAGTCTATAAAAGCAGGACTTCCTTTTCATATTGGCGGTAAAACTTCCTCCTCAGCGGCTTCCTCGCCACCAGCGTATAATTCCTCATCCTCCTTTGTCTAGGTGGAAGCTCGACCTCCTCATTCTGAGTGCCCCGCGGATTCCCCTTGCGGATTTTCCCCTCTTCCTTCTTATCCCAGCAGCTCACCCCATTTCGTATGGTAGTGCAGCGGTGGTTACGTATAGTCTGATGCCACCGAATTGTCATTGCTTTCCCGAAGGGGTCGTGAGGCGGCAAATACTTCTAAAACCCTCATTATACTACTTTCTTGGTCTTAGAGTGGCGGTCATAACTTTTCCCCACATATCATGCAGGGAAGTGCCCGATGTCTTAAACCAAGAACACTTTTCGGCAAACCGGGGAAAGTCATGCATAGTCCCACAATAGTATACCTCTAAGATTAAAAAGCGTCATTTTATGGGCATAAGTAGACACGAATACACGTGTTCCCTGAGGGAGTAACTCATCCACAATTATTCTTAGGTACACATCCTAAATTACTTGGTTTTCTTCAATTGTATCAAGTCATCATAATGTACCCACTCTTCATCAACAACTATGGGGGTATATTTGTAGTTCAACATCATCAGCGGCCCATGTAGACCATCTTGTTCGATTGTGTTGCCATATGAGTTTCGCCATGGTGGCGATTTAAGCGCGCATTCATTGGACCTTTTTCAAAATTGAGACTGTAGCATGCGATAACTTCCAAAGGCTACTGCTATTAAACAGGGACTAAAATACATCATCACTAGATGCATGTGTAGTAGTGAGATCAATTAGGCTAACTTGATATCTTGCAAGCGGAACATCAACTTTAACCTATAGAATAGAATTATAGGCAACGTATAAGTCGCAGAAAATAAATTGAATTTACAACTATTTGTAAGAGGCTGGTGATGCATATACCTTGGGATTATTGGAAAGTGTCGAATAACCTTAAGTGTAGTTTTCCACTTTATAGGTCAAACATTCACATCTGGGGTTCCATTACATACTGAGACAATGAGTGGACTTCTCATGCTCGTCGTCCGTGGATAGCCGAGGCACCGTATGGTCGCTGATGACTATAATACGCTTCTTTCAATATATGCAATGGTTTCACCACGAGATGACCACACAATTGTCACTATATGTCCCTCCTCGACATGTCCTAGCGGCGGTGCCCAATCGAAAAATGACTTGAATGGGCGTGGAAAGTCATCCGACGCATCCCTCATAGGCCGAAAATGGATGTTGACTTCAAAGACAAAGAAGTAAAATCTCATGCTTATAATTATGATAGCCATGATGGACTACAAGGGAATATGCAAAGGCTCAAGGGGAAACCAGATGGAGACAAACTAGCATGGCAAAGGTTATTTGGCCAGATGAAGATATACGCTAAACGCCTTCTATCCGAGCAAGAAGACAAGGGGAAGGGCAAGGTCGTGGAAGAGTTAGAGGAAGAAGAGGAAGAAAATGAGGATCTACCCAATTTTGTGGACCACATTAAGTATGAGCTCCTAACTTCACATAAGGGTAAGCTAAACAAGAACGGTTCTCTATGGACCTTTTCCAAGATCTCATTGAAGCATTTTGTCCATTGGGAACAACTTGCCGGAACTTCACGCTGGAGGTTACATCGGAGAGAAGCTTTGAAGTTAGCAAGGAAATGTCGAAAGGCCACACCGCATGATCTTGCCAAAAATTTCTGGACCTCTTCTTTGAGAAAGTACTAGAGGAAGCACCTAGGGGACCAATCTAAGCAAAGGTAAAAAACAAAGCTTCTAGCTCTAAGGCCAAATACCCGCAGATTTGCTTAAGGAACGGAGAATATGAGAAAGCTATTCATTGGCTACAACATCATGGATGAAACCGAAGAGCAGCCTGACATCACCAAGTACCTATCGACATCCCCGCGGAACATCCTTGGCCCCAAAATATAGAACAGTGATGAAGATAACAAGGATGATGATAATAACAATAATGGTGATGAAGAAGACTCCAAATCTGAAAACACTAGCTAGGTTAGCGAAAGAGTAATGAACTATCAAGCATAGTTCACACCGCATGTATATCAATTGATGTGGTTGGTGCTTCTATCGCACTGCAGACAACTCGTAATAAGGATGCAACTAAGAAGACAACACGGGAATGAAGAAGAAAGGTATCGTGAATAATGTTCCTTTTTTTATATCCATGCATTTTACAAACTATAAGATATAGAAATCGCTACCGCGATTTAGAGTTTCCTAGAGATCATATTTTAAATTATGTTGACATGCATCATTCATGAAATCGCTACCGGCGCTTCCATGCTTTCCATTTCTTTTATCTCATACGCTATTGTTCTCCTTACGTAAAATGATTTGGCTTCCCAAAAGTACCGGGTCTTTGATTTGAATGGTGTGTTATGTAGAACGCTACCTAAAGCAACGCTCGAAAAGTCATGGTATGCGCAACAACCATTCGAGACACGCACCAAATATGTTTACCCGCCTTTATCCGGTTGAGATGTTGGACCAGGCCTTCACCGCTTTCATTGTGCAATTTGGTCATCTATGGAGCATAGAAATATACGTGATGTTTTGAAAGTAGTGCCCGAAGCAAATAGAGATTGGGGCCCATCCGATCAAAGCAAATGTGCTTCATTCACAAACCCTAAAGAACTGACAGTAAAAAAGATATTTGTGAAATGGTTGGCGCAACATGATGGATGCCCTAGGTGTTGAGGATAAGGAAGGCATGATCATTGTGGATGATGACGCCTAAAGTGTTGCTTCAATCACACCAGCCATTGAATCCGCCACCCTATCATCCTCAAGATTTTGACAAAGATGACTTCCCTTTCTTCGCTTTGTTAGTGTCTTGCATGAAATAGCTTCAGTGAAAAATGGTCAAGAGATACAAACACTATACCCAAGAACTTGATCTGACAGGGAAATTGACAGGGACCTTGAGAAAATCGTTCTAGAAAGGGAACTTTTTGATATATATGTATACAGAAATACACTTTCCAAAAAGTTTTGAATATGAAATATACTTTACACCAACCTCATTCAATATATATTGTGTTCTTATAGCAAAGATTATTGGTTCCTCAGGTAATGTATTGTTTTTATATTATGTGTATGGTTTGCTATACTTGCAATAATTTGTATGTATATACCAATAATAATTTAGGTGTGTATAAATAGGTATGCATGAAATTGGCAAACCATCGGCTTCGGCCTCCGCCTTCCGCTTGTTATTATGGCACATGCTATTACCCTCCTAAGATGAACCATGCGACCTCTCGCAGTGCCGCCGCGAAAGCTAGAAATAGAACTTCGTGGATCGGGCTTGATGTCGCTATATGAATCCCGGCCCCGCTTCTATCCCGGATCCCTTTGATGTTGTAATCCATCTTATATGGAATCCAGAGCATAGTTTGTTCATGATCGAGATTCGTGATCCGCCCAAGTAAATACCGGCCGACGATGAATCGGATTAGTTTTTAAGTTTATGTTCTATTATAATGCGTTATTTATGTTAAGAAAATCGCTACCACGCTACATTTGAACCACGAAAAATCTCTCGCTTTGTAGCAACTTGTTTGTCGTTATTTATTCGAAGCATTACAATTTCAATGTTTAGATTTCGTTGTCGCCCGTGAATGTACGAATTAATAAGCAATTTCCTCGCTTATTGCCAACATTCTCACATAATATGGGTCATTTGCATCAACATTTGAATGCCTTTGCATTTCAACATAAAATGCATCTTCCTAGCCCTAAAATGAACACAAAGGCAAAAGTGTGGTTAATTCAATATAATGGTCAATAAAAGGCTTATACGGGCGCGATTTTGGAATAGACATAATCCCAATTTAATTGAATGATGGTTCAAGCATCGATGGGCATATGCAATGAATAGTTCAACGAATTAGCATACCTAAACTACATACATAGGGAAGAAAGTTTGTTTGTATTCCCTGTACTAATTATAGACTAGCGATGTATGCTATGCTCTCGTAGTTTCTCAATACCAAATTATGGACCAAATAGACGATGTTATGCTACTGGGTTCCTCCGATTTCAAACTGAATATTTTGATATTTTTAAGCATGAAGAAGGTATTTTAGATAGAGCAAATATTGCAAATAGCTAACGATATATATTCTAATATAAAAGGATTGATCAAGTAGTAAACGCAGTAGATCCAATTTCAATCAGAAATGTTGGGTGGCAACCATGCCAGTTGGTGTCAATTATTGCTCCAACTGAGTCGTCATAAGCTTATATCGACATGATTTCAACTTTGCCTCGCGTTCAGAAGATAGTGTCGGGACAACATATTCACCATGTAGATTTTTTACTAGATGTTCTTGCAAAAAAGATAACTTTCAAAACAAAATGTGAATCCAATATAAATGGCATTTCTTCCTCACTGCATTGAATGGTGCATCGACCTACCATAAGGACATAGATGATGCACATTTACAAATGCAACAATTACCCTCATACTGCTCTACAGAAAGTAGGTCTAACCTTTCTCAACTCTCTCGCTTTGTTAGTATGTGATAATGGTGCTCGCTTCATTAGTATATAATAATGGCACTGCCAAATTCTTTGCAATGCCATTGTTGTTGTCAATAAACCATAAGCAAGACCCAAAGACCACGTTCTTCCATAGATGCATAAAAGATATCCTATCCATGACAACAATGACGACAACCAGCTAGGCAATTTACGTGCTACAAAAAGTTTAAACTTTATCTTATGCCAAGAATAGTCTTCTGGTACTTCAATTCGCAAATGGAGCTATACTATTCATGCAAAGACAATGTGAGAAAGAAAATCCTTTCTAGACAACAAGATGTAATATTCCATCAAATAAGTTATGTTTACATGCTTACAACCAATATAAAACATACTATATTACAAAATCAAGGACAAGAAATATATGCCAATGAACACCTTTAGCCCACATACAAGTCTAAACTATCACATTTAACCATCAAGGAAGACTAGATTAGCCGTTGGATGTTACGCCCAAATATTTTGCGCACCATTGTTATATAATTTGCATGCATGTTGTTGCAGGCTAATAATAATGATCTAATGCGATGGCATTGTGATTATTATGGTCGCATGTTACCTAGTCTAAGTTGTTGTGGTGCTCCATGGCAGGGTAGACTAGGGTATAATGTCGCCTTGTCAGTGGGTTGGGAATAATCATATGGTGTTTGGAATTATTTCCCTTCAATGAGTAACAAGGCAATTTATATATATATATGGTTAAGGTTGCAAATACTTTTAATGGGTTAAAAACCATTGAATAATAAGAGTGAGCACCCCTTAATCGGGTAATCGTAATCGCGGCTCACCCATCATATGAGACAGCCGGATCACCGGCCGAGATGGGTTGCCGCAGGTGACCCACCGCTCGAGGGAACCGCCTGATCAATAGGCTGCCGCCACGTGGCATTCCCACATTGGCTTTGTATCAGAGAAGGCAGTGGCATGAACAAGAAAAAGGCCGGATTGACATAGTAGAACAACAGAGGGAGGCCTAAGTCCAGTAGTTACACGCGAGTTGGAACAAATGGAAGAACCAGACCCTTGTGGACTGGATAGGTTGGCAAAACGAATTCGATCTTGAAAGGATCTACGCTGGGTGAAGTTTGGAGACATTTGGGGTAAGCCGGGATTGATAAGCTATTCGCGCCATGGCGTAGCCGGTCTTCTATAAAGAAGACAAAACTGAAAGCTACACTAAATGATTAAACTTTACCCCGAAAAAGCAATACTTGATTGCCTTGAGAAACTCCCCGTAACCAACACTCGAGCGCCCTAGATGGCCTTCCAGCCTATTCTCCGCTAAAAACAAGAATGTTTACATGGACTGGTAAAGCTTTGCTTAGCTTAAGGATTTCATTGTGGTAGAGCAAGAACGATATGGTTCTTGCAGCCCAAGGCAAGCTAGTAGAATTTAGCATTCCTTAAGGCCCCTCTCGATATTGTTCCTATAGGCCCCTCCTCGATATTGTTCCTATAAAGAATATTGACACATGATTACTTGTCCTAGTTAAGAAACTCATGTAAACCAATGAGAGAAGGGTTTAGTGTTGGTATGGGACAATGCTAGATCCTTGTCAACAAAGTTAGAGTTACATGAGGTGTAGAGTAGTATCCTTAAGATATTTGACTCCGCATATTATTAGGAGTAGACGAACATCCCGATGTTCGCCTTAGGGAGTTTTACATGACATAGATGTGGATGAGCGGTCTCATCCTCGCTTAAGAACGATGGGAATGTTGGTGAGGTGAAACCCACACCGGGTATGGGACTAAGATGGATGTAGCCAATAGTCCCAATGCATCTAAGTTCTTGTGGATGCTTGTAGTTTCTCCCTTACATTGATCCACCAAAGACGGGGTTCTAGACGACGAAAGTGTCTAGATATGGCGGGTGTGTCCGCTGCGATGTTATGGTGCGGTGGTGGATTTTATATGTGTGTTCTTGCAACCGTCACCATTGCTTCCATGTTTGACACTACCGGATAGCTCTTATGCATGTTACTAACACGCAAGCTTGTGCAGCCGCTTGATAGTCAGGGGGGTACGGTGTGTTTGGTTATCTTTTGTGGTCATCTTGTTATCTATATACGTGGCTTATGTGTATAGCCCTCGCGGGAGGCGACTTTGTTCTATGTACCGATGGTTTGATGTGAATATGTAGCATAATAACGTGGGTTTTTTTGTGTTTTTGTACGCTTTTCACTAAGGTTTTCCTATGATTTCGATGTATTCAAATGGATGTACTAATGCGCATATCTAGAGTGCACCATTTCGAGCCATTGATTTTAGCCTTTTTTTCCAATGGTCAACAACCAATGGCTCACAACAAAAGCCCTTTTTTTGTGTGTGGTGCATAATGGTCAACAACCAATGGCTCACAACAAAAGGCCTCTTTTGTGCGGTGGTGCATAAATGGTCAACAACCAATGGCTCACAACAAAAGCCCTTTTTTGTGTGTGTGGGTGCATAATGGGCACATGAAGGGCTTGAAGGGCGCATGTAGTGCAGCTACCGGCAACACATTTCTTATCATAACTTTTGACCCGTGAGCTCGCTTTTGAGATGATTTTATTGCATTGGAAAGCTCTCCCGAGATCTTTTGATAGTGTATGATATGGATATGTTTGGTTGTTATCTATGCTAAAACAGCAATTTTGCGGCCGGGTTTGGTAGACTTTCACATCCTACCAAATTATTAATACAGATTGCGCTTATTGATATTGTTTTATGGCTCATTAAGCAAATTCCAAGGCTTCTAGATCCTTGTGTGCTAACAAGCGTAAAAGTTTCCCACTTTGGTTTCTCACCACAAGAATCCATGGAGGCCAAAGGTCAGCCAAGTAAATTCCAGCTTGAAAATGTTTGTGTATGGGTTGTCAAAATAATGGGATCAATCCGCCTATCTTTATGGTAACTTTTACTTATGTTCTATTTGTTTTATTGTGATGAAATTCAAAAGCTACAGTGATGAAAGCCTCAAATGAATTCTAGTTTTTTCCTCGTTTGAATTCTAAAATTTTGTCACACCTGGGAGGGGGCGGCCCCTAAGGCTCCGGGGGCCAAAAAATTTTTTGCCAACACAAACCATTAACATCCAACATATAAAAAAATTAAATCCCCCAACACATAACAACCAACACATAACAACTATTGACATTAACAACCAACACATAACTACCATTGACATTAATTAACATAACCATTGGGTCCAACATATTTAAATTAAAATCCCCCTTAAAACCCCTTTGGTTTGGGTGTATATTCACACCTGGGTGACTCGACAACGAGTCGCTGGATAGGCATATTCACCCCCCTTTATTCCTTTAATCTATACCGCATATAAAGTTCCTCGCTTGTGGGTATGCAAGTACAAAATTTGCTATATCAGATAACAAGATTCGCAAAATACTATAAGATTTCAAGCGGAATACTATATGGTGTTGATTTTGTAATGCGTAATCGTATCAATGGTGATCGTGCCGCCAAAGGCGCTTGGACCCGAGTAGCCGAGATGGAGCACGGGCGAGACTAGTGCAAAAGGCAATAATCGAAGGGACGTATCTACTTCTATGGAGGAGGAAACTGATGTAATGATGGCTAGTTGCTCGCAGACAGAAACCCGTAAGAACCTCGGGCGACCATGCAGACGAAGTGGGATGAGGACTTGCTGGGTGTGCAGCAGAGCCTCAAGGAAGTATTAGACACTCAGACTGCCATGAAAACTGTGTTGGAGACCCTTGCTGGCACGGATGGCCTAGGGAAGTCTGCGGAGAAGGGGAAGTCTCCGGCATTGTGGTGGTGGACCCAGATGTACTGATGCTAGTGTCATGCTGGGAGAGGCCACATCAAGAGTTTCGGGGTTTGAGCAAGGAGGACATATGCAGTCTCGAACGCACAAAGATTCCGGATTGGGATGGGAAGGGCACTGCCTAGGAGGCGATGGCTTGGATTGACAAGCTTGGGACTTTTTTTGAGGTTATCAATAAAGGTGATAAGGCGCGGTTATTTATCGCGCAGATGCGGCTGAAATCGGATGCCTATAGTTGCTGGAATGGCCCTAGCATGAAGGAGGTGAATACCTAGTCCAATTTCCGGAAATACTTTATTGGAGAATATGCACCTCAGCATGATGCTCGTGATGCACTTGAGAAGCTACGGTACTGTAAGCAAACAGGTTCTCTTAGTGCTTACATCAACAAGGTACGGGGTTATATCCACAGGGTCGGAGACTTGTCCGAGACTCGGCAGGTTGATTTCTTCCTAGGTGGTCTATCCAGTCTCTCTCAAGAAGCAGATAATCGGGTTGAAGCCCGAGGATTTTGAGAGGACAACGATGTTGCTCGTCAGCTTGGAGAAGATGATGAGTCCTTTAAGAGGATGTCCCGGAAGTTCTCAAAGAAGAAAAACAGGTTTTTCAAGAAGAAAAAGTCTGAGCAACCTAAGCCTAATTCTACAGGTGGAGAGTCCAAGGACTCTAAGTCTGGTGGTTCCAGGAAGGGGATTTTCTGCTATAGGTGTGGGGAGCCTGGGCACATTAGTCGTGAATGCTTTCAACCACAGAACAAGAAGGCTGATAACAAGAAAGCAGACGTGACTAAAAAGGCTGAAGAAGTATTGAAATCTAAGACGGTTTAAGGGCACACGCACAATATTGGGGGCAATTTTACTGGACGCCGACATTGGGTGCCGGGGGTGCTTTTGGCCTTTTTTCCTAATTTTAGACTCCATTATCGATTTAGGTTTTATGAGCTTAAACCGCCGAAAGCAATTTGAGGAGAGATCGCTGGTCCCGCCAAGAGCATCCTCGCCAAAATGATGATACCCCGCCAAATCCGCCTTCCCCATTCAAGATGCACTTCTTCCTATTTTTTCAAGAGGAGATGGATTTGGTTGAACGCTTTGTCGCCAATTTGAAGCAAAATTCGAAATGCCGATCCGTAATCGGGTGGCAAAGGACCCGGGCTTCGATTTGGAGTCCGAAATACCGATATAAGGGTGCCGAGTTTGTGCCATCCATCACCGCCGCTGCTGAATTAACAGATTTAGGAGAAGGATTGCCTTCCCCTTCAATTTCGCTCTAAAAAAGAGTTTCATCTCCCATTTCGGCTTTCGTAAAGGTCCGTTGGACACACTTGTTGTGACTCATTCGTTAAATGCAAATGTTTATCACCAAATACAAATTTGCAGAAAGATTATGTCCCGCCAAAAAGAAGAATGCAAAGGAAAAGAAGAGCCGAAAGATTGGCACAAGAATCACCAAAAGCAACCCCTCATAGATTGGCCACTAGAACCAAACAAATTGGCAAAAGATATTTTGGATAATATTCATAATGTGTGCAAAAATTTGTTTCAAGATGATAGGGATGAGATATTAGCAAGAACAGGTCAAGGATTACCTCAAATTGGCATCATGGGCCACAAAGAATTTTTGGCAATGTGGATGTTGTTGATAATGTTAAGAGCAAATTTTCAAAGCAACAAGCTAAGAAGGAATCATGACATTACTCATGCAAGATCATCTACACTTTTAATGGTCACCAACAATTCCAACAATAAGTCTCAGATTGCAAAGACATTGAACATAAAGAGAAAGGTTGTTTATGCCGCTTTGGACAAGAAGAGAGCAAATGCAATTGGTGGACCTTGGTCCATGTTTAAAAGGAAAAATAGGAGTGACAAACTTTCTCACAGGATCGAGAGAAGGTATACAACCACCGATTTCCAACACCGTGGTTTCCCCAACAAGAAGCAAGTTGTGAAGCTTAGAAGATGCAACGGCGGCTTGAAGACTCGTAAACCCTACAGATTGCATCCGATTCATTTTTTGGAAGAATCTCGTGTTTTGAGATCTCTAACTCGATTTTTTATTCAATTCCAATGCTTTGTCTTTTATTATTTTCTTCTTCACTATGTTGCATATTACATGCATTTCCTACATGCAAATTCTAAGCACATGCATTTAACAGCTTCAAGAAAACAAAGTTCTAACGAGTTCATTTTTTTCATTTAGGTTGTATTTTACAAAAAAATTTCAGAAAGAGCACCCCGACATGAAGATTGATTGAGGAGGTTTGAATCTTTGAAACCTTTGTTTGTTAGGAGATTGAAAGATCGAGAAACTTGCATGTGCATTTATCACATGAAGATGGAATTTGTAAGGCGACTTTGAATAGAATTAGAAGAGATCCAAACACACATGGGCCAAATTGTGCTTGCAAGTGTACAGCTTTGTGGTAAGGGAGACCTTTGTGAAGCAAAAGACAAAAACATTTAACAAAGGTAAGTGAACTATGGAGGTCACCGGGTCCGTTGGGCAAGCGAGGAGGAGATTTGGCACAAGGCAAAATGCCTTAAACTTGACTCGCACTTTTGTGGTATCAAGAAACTAAGAAGATGTCCAAGGGAGAAGAGTGCATTGAGAACTATCGATTGGAAGAACTTTGAGAAGGTATTTCTGCCCCTGCACCAATTGTTTTCCAATTGTTTACTTGCCAATTGAATGGTAGTGCTCAAAACAGATTTTTGGCCTCGCTTTGGTGGTATTCATACCGCTTTTTGTCAACACAAAGTTAAGGAGACAATAAAGAAGTCCAGAGGGCAAAGAGGGAAAAATCATAGAGAAGACAAAAGACATTATGAGGCTTGTGTACAAGACAACTACCTTGAAGGAGTTCATGACACATGCCGATGGTGTTATCAAACGCTTTATCCCACATAATTACACAGCCAGATGGTAAGCGATCAGTTCAAGAACTGCCTTCAATCTTTTCCAAAAGGTACTATGGTTTCTCAAGTATAGACTTTGCCGAGAATTTCTTTCAAAGTTCAAAGAGAAATCCAGAGCATGCATTGGCATAACGACCAATGTTCTCTATTAGTTCATATTACATACGTGCATGCTTTAGATGGAGAGATCCCAAATATCAAGGTTGGGGATAGAAAGATTGTCAAAGAGACACATTTCTACATATCCGATGACAAGAAACATGATAGTTTGTTTGTCCAAAGATGCTTGCAAAGTCATCATGACTTTTATTGAGCAAGGGAGTACACTTGTCAAACATGTGTTCTCGTCCTGATGGATGTGCTTCCCACTCAAATCTTCTAGGGCTTTTTTTCTTCTTAGGCGCATTCTATAAGTTGACAGGGATTAAGATGCAAAGGGAACTTTTTCGCTTCATCACATGGGAAAGGGGAACATGACGGTGTCGAGCCGTCATAAAGAGAATTTTGACAAGTGAAATGCTCAAACGAGACAAAGACTTTTGAGGAATGCACAAGATGTTGTGAACTTCCCCGATTTGGTATTTTAGCTCCAAACCGCCTTTTGAAAGAGACTAACATAAACAAAGTCAATACTTTTTCTTTCCTTTTTGGTCGCTTATTACTTCTCAACCGCTACTAACCGCTTGTCACCCAACATTAGGTTCTTTTGGCTTGTGAAGCTAGGTGATGTTAATAGGGACATGCAATATGATTGTGAGACTCTCAAAGGCACAACAAAGATACATACAATCAAAGCCATACCGCAAAGACAGCCTCTTGAAGTGGCACACACAGCATCCATTATGTTTTTGCAGATTCTCAAGGGCGTAACCGTGGTCCAAGTGTAGACATGCATCTCGCTTGAGAGTATGCACATGAAACTTTACTTCCTATGGAGGTGGTAGAAGAGGCATCCAGAACTCATGTACGCATGAAGGGGACAATCGCTGGAAGGCGAAATGGTTGATGTAGGTGACAACTTTGTTGTCAATGCCGAGGAGGGCAATGAAGAAAATGTTGATTTTGGATCATTATGCACCGAACCTAAAACACACCGTGGAACGCATTTAAGGACCACCGGGGCTCTAAATTCAACAAAGGTGAAATTGTATTGTCGTGTAAGTATTACAAGAGCATTGAGATGGTAAATACGAAGTCGCTACACAACATGCCCTAAGTAACCCCGCTATTCCCACCTTGTAGTGTGTGCAAAAGTTGAATTACAAAAAGAGTCGATGAGGAACATGTATACTTCCTTTCAAATGAGGCACATGAACAAATTGTTGAGTATTTGCCTCCTCCAACATCCGAGGTACTTGTCGCAAAATTTCAAGCACGTAAGAGGTTTGATGCCACAATAAAGGTTTGTCGCATTGGACTTAGATTAAACCATTTGCAGCAGGCATCTTAAGTACAAAACTCAGACTTATTTTTTAGGGTTCTTTGAGCAAAGGCTCAAACAATGTAATCGAATCTGATATACATTGCAAAAGGAAGCAATTTCTTCAACTCTTGTCCGCTTTCTATAAAAATTTTTGGTACTATGTGCTCGCATATAAATTTTTTATCTCTTAATGACATGATTGAACCAATCGCTTTTAACATATTTCTTTCTAGTAGTGGACTGCTTGTAATGGAATTTGCGGAGGTCTGCTTGTACAAAGAATTACTTGCATCCACATTATTGTGAATTTTTTAGATGTGCATTTGGCTACACAAGCTCCAGTGAAGAACATATCGACTTAATCTTATCCTCTTGGAAAATGTGTAAAACTTAGCTAATTGTGCAAGGTATTAATCAGTTAACCCTCTTTGTGTGTGTTGCTAGACTACCCTTGATTTAGACTGAAGAATGTTTACTTTGTAAACTTGACAAACAGATCTGACATTGAAAGAACATTAAATGACTCCAACTTGGTAAAGAGACCAAGCCAAGAGTCTACCTAGCTTTGTTGGGATTTAGGCAATTGGCACTTGGCATTGTTGGGACTTAGGCAATTTGAGCACACTAAAGCAAATTTTCACACTTAAGCAATTTGCACTATCTTAAGGAAATTTGCACATTAGCACTACACTTAAGCAAATTTGCACTACACTTCAAAGAAATTTGCACATTAGCACTACACTTAAGATATTTGCACTACACTTAAGCAAATTCAAAGGTTGAAAGTGAAATTCGGGCCATATATTGCATTAACGCTTGCAAGTTCAGCAGATTCAAAGCTTCAAGTGAAATTCAGTTGCTTATTGCATATATTGCAATAACGCTTTGCAAATTCAGCTTTTCTTGCACACGCTTCACGCGGTGTGAATCTAGAATCAGATGTTACTAAAACTGCCCTCAATCTAACACCGTGGTCATGTTGACATTCGTGAGCCCGCTTGTAAAAGCATAGAAAGTACAAATTCATTCCTTGAAAAGCCTGCTTTCATTCATTAAAAAATTGTATGTACATTGTCAAAAAAAAAGATGTATTTCTTCAAAAAGATCCAGAGAGCCAAAATGAAGCTTCATAGCCTAGCCATATTGCAGCCCCATCACCAGTGAAAAGATGCACAATTGTTAACAAACACAGCTTGGTAAACATACGTAATAAGAAGCATTTGCCTAACCTCGGTATGTTTAGAGTAACCGCCTTCTACATATTGTTCAAGAGTCATGTCTTCTTCATCACTTTCCTCGCCGATTTGGGAAGCTCGTGTGGGATCTTCATGTGTAGGATCTTCAAGTTTATTTGCGCATACAAAGACCTTTTAGAAACATCACTTGCTTGCAATAACCGCATGCTTTGATCAAAGTGCATCTCAAAGAACAGCTTGGAGACCGGGGAATGATTGGCATTTCAGAACAATTGGCATTGGTGGAATGATTTGCATTTCAGAACAATGTGCATTGGTGGAATGATTGGCATCTCGTGAACAATGGGCATTAGTGGAATGATTGGTATTTCGTGAACCGGTGTAGCGTAAATAGATGGCATGGTAGGAATAGTTGCCATTGCAGAATAGATGGCATTGTAGGCAATCGCCAGATTGATTCAATTGCAAAAGATTAGCAACACCTAAATCTATGCAGTAGGTCTTCAATTTGGCTTCCACATGCTTCGATTTTGCACCAAGCCACCAATCACCAAGGCGTAATCGAACCACATGTTTGCAACCGGCCGAGTTAAAAGACTCACCGGATTGCTTAATGTAGCTTCGCCAAACAAAAGTGAAATGTTCAAACTATTAATTTCAAATCAAACATTAAATGTATCCTACATTAAGCACATACCGAGAGTTCTTTTCACACATTGTGCACTCTTGATACATACATTGGCGATTTTTTAGCATACTTCCTCACTAATTTCCCTTTTAGGAGTTGGATTCTCACAGTGAGTCTCTCTAGCAGAGTCTTTTTGGCATTTCTTCAAAGCCCCGCTAGCACCTCGCACCCTTCTTATAAGGACCTCTTCTTTCCATTTTTGGCACATCCGAAAGCAAAAACATGTGGTTAAACTTGATTCATTTCACAAAAACACCTCTCATTAAAAAGGGCAAAGAAAAATAACCTTTAGTTGCAAAAGAGGTCGTGGCACTAAACTTTTTAGGCTTGCCTTTTCTCTCATTTGGAAGCTTGGCCACAATAACTACATCACTAACAAAGAAAAGATTTGCCCCTTCCTTTTCAACCGGTGGGATATTTTCAAGATCAACATCATCCGGCAGCACTGCCTTGTCTTCCCTCTTCTCCTTCTTGTGGAAACTACCGCAACAAGAATAAAATGTTAAGAAGAAAGTTTTGAATTACAAAAAACAAGTTGACATTTGCTTGCCTTTCTAAGTATGTTTTGAGGTGTTTTGAAGATCAAGATCATCTCAAGCAAAAGATAATAAAAATGTATTGTCTTCCTCTTCTTCTTTCTCGTGGAAACAACCGCAATAAGAATAAAAATGTTAAGAAGAAACTACCGCAATAACAAAAAATAAATTAAGAAGAAAGTTTTACTAATTACAAATTGAAATTGACATTTGCTTGCCTTTCTCGTGGTGATGTCATTGACCGGGTTAAAGGTCTCTTTACCCCTCGACTCCGCATAATATCAAGATCTTCCTCTTCTTCTTCAAAGATCATCTTCACCGATCTTCTCGCACTCTCCTTAATAGGTAAGAAGTCTAGGTATCCAAGTTCAAAGATACAACTCTCTCTGTGATATCTCGCTTGCAAACCATGCATTGTAGGTTTTCCACACATTGCCGGAAACAAAAGAGGTGATATTTGTGTCCACAAACCAATTGGACAAACATGCTATAAGATGGACTAAAAGCAAAGCCACAAACTTGGCAACCATCTTCAAAATTGATAACAAGCAGTGCCGCCTCGACTAGGTTTTACAATGCTTGTGCTCATAAAATTATCCCCCAAGTACCGCAGATTTTTAACCTTCACCTTGTAATCATCAACACCGCAATCTTAGCCCGCAAGTCGGCTTCTAGATCCGTTAGTTGCTGGTCCAAATCGCACTATTATCAGCTTGCCTCTTCCTTTTCAAAATCGTGAGCAATGACAAACCAAGCTTTGATTCATCTTGACAAAGCTTTCCAAGGGCCTGGTCTTCATCCGACATGCTTCTACAAGATCTTCAATCATTACTTTAGTCTTCTTCAATCTATCCGGAGACGTATAAAATGCCTTCATCAAAGCCCCGCCATCAAGCCCTCAACTCGATTTTCAAACTCCAAAATCTCCTCGACATCGCTTTTGTATAATGGAAATTGATTCTTCAAAACTTAACATGTCGGGCCTCTAAAGAAGAAACACCCATACTAATGTTCTTCAAAGCAATCTCCATATATCCTGCTTTTATGTCTCTTGTTTCTATTGGAAATCTTAATTTTTCAAAGGCAAATGTAGCCCAATCCAACATATACTTACCGTGGTTCTTCTTCAAATTTTCGAGTGTGTGGCCGCCATGCAAATGCACTCCGCAAAATAGTTCTAGCTTCATTGTTCTTCGCACCAAACCGATAGATTTTCTTGATCAATACCTTCAACCGATTCTCAAACTCGCCTAATGCAAGACACTTTTATTTTGTTATCCTTCTTTACTTCTTTGAGACCAAACCACCAAAAAATCTGACTTAGGGCAATCATCCAAGTGATACCGCAAGATCTTTGCCCTCATTGCACAAGCCACCTATATTGGACAAACTCCTCGACCGTGGTAAGCTATCTTCATCCGCAAAATAAATAGAAGGTAAATCGAGAAATGAGGTCGGATCATAAATGATAAATAAGAACATTAAGCATCCAAAATTGAAAAGCCAAGAACTTAAAAGAATCGAGAATGGAGGCCTTTATTCGATTTTTTAGCCTAAAAGATCGACCGAAAACTAAAAAATGATCCCGATCATAAAGACTTCAAAAATTAACCATTGTCATCATCCTTTCACATAAAGGAACGAAAAGATCGGCCTGTTATCTATCTTTACCCTAAAAATATAGAATGCAAAAGAAACTTTACCTCCGGGTTCTTTGAAAATCCTAACTCGCCTTCACTTAGGCGCCCTCATAGAACTGACTATCGGATTTGTAGCCACGGACAATCATGGGAGGCATGGCAATGATGAAGATGGAGTAGAGATCATAGCTCGCCTAGTCTCACGCAGCACGCAAAAACCTCGCGCCTAGGGTTCCGGCCTCGAGTCGAAAAAGTAATTACAATTAAAAAAAAAAAATTGAGGGAAAAAAGGGTTGGGGTGCCGAGGGTGCTTGCCATGCGATTTTTGCCCCCAATATTGTGCTTTGACCCTTAAGCCATTGCCATGGAAGAGTCAGGCGCCGACAAGCCCGCAACCAAAGACATCATGGACATGTTTGCCGGATTTCGGTGATTAGATTCTTGGGCGTAATCATGGGGTCAAACATCGTAGTGTTATTGGATTGTGGCTCTTTCCGCATGTTTATATCTTCTAAGTTGGTGGAAGAACTGCACCTACCTTGTGTAAAGACTAATAAGCAAAAGGTAGATGGGCCTTTTGTGAACGATTCTCAGGTGGAGGATCATAAAGCTGTTGGGGTGTCCTTCTGTATAAGGATACCAGGATTAGCTTGATTTTAACCTCTTTGGATGTTGGCCTCAGATGATATGGTGCCGGGATAACATGGTTGCAGCTGGTTAAGTTTACTGCAATAGATTGGAACACTCACCAGGTGACGCTGAAGCACGATGGGCGTGAGATCTATTTGCAAGGGAGTCCGTTGACGGGAGCTTCCAAGATCATGTCATCACTTCAGGCCAAGAAACTGGTACGTAAATCTTCCAATCAATGTTTTCTTCTATTTATTGATGAATGTTATCCTGCTTTTGAGTGCCGGGCCATATGAGCTACCGATAGTGGGGCCATAGAGAGTTCAAAAGGCTAAAAAGAGTTGCGTGATTCGCTGTATGAATTTCGTGATGTGTTCCCCGAGGAATTGCCTCGAAAAGCCTTCCACCCAAGAGGGAGATTGAACATGAGATTGATTTAGAGCCCGATCCAAACCTGTGGTTTCAGAGTCTGTGATAGATTGTCCATATTGGAATAAGAGGAGGTAAAGAAGCGTGTTCATGAGTCAAGCTAGCCAAAGGGTTTGTGAGACTTAGCAAATCCCCTTATGGTGCTCCCCGCCATTCTAGTTAAGAAAAGGACTGATCAATGCGTATGTGCATTGATTATCGCGGTTTTGAATAAGATCAGATGACTTTATCATCCTCTAGTCGCTTCTAAACTATAGAAAATGGTGGCTTATTGTTTTCTATTTTTCCAACATTTTTATAGAAACCAATTTAGTAGAATTGGATGTTTTACCATAAAATTCGTGTTTTACCAGAAAATATCTATTAATTTGGCTTAATTTACTATAATTGAGATGCAATATTATCAAATTTTGGCAATTTTATGAAGTTCTTTTTAGCGCACGATCCTAGTAAACCATCGAATCCAGATTTTAAAAAACGGTAAAATATAGCAACTTTACGGGTTTCATACCTTTAAAGCCATCACCTAATAAGATCACGATCAAGAATAGGTACCCCTTTACCTAGGATTGCCGAGATTATGGATAGATTAACAGAGCTAAGTATTTTTCTAAGTTGAATTTATGCAGTTGGTTATCACCGATAAGGGTGAAGGAATCGATGTACATAAGACCGCCGTGATCGCCTTTAATCATTTTGAATTTTTGGTGATGCTTTTTGACTAACGAATGCTCCCGCTACTTTTTCCGTAATGATGAATGAGGGTTTTGCAGATGCCTTGATACTTTTGTTGAAGTATTTTTAGATGATATCCCGTGTATAGCAAAACCTTAGAGGAGCATTTGAAACATTTGTGCTCGTGGTTAACTCGCCTTCGCACAAAGATAAGTTGTATGCAAAGATGTCAAAGTGTGAATTTTTGAAAGCATAGGTGGAATATTTGGGCCATATTGTATCCGGGAAGGTGTAGCTATAGATCCCAAGAAGATGGAGGCAATTCACCCTTGGTATGTGCCAAAGAATGTATCCGAAAGGCGAAGTTTCTTGGGATTGGCCAGTTATTATTACAGATTTGTCTGGAAGTTTGCCAAAATTGTAGCTGCCTTGACTATGTTGTTGAAAACTAATGTCCAATGGCAATGGACAAATGGCAAAGAAGAAAGTAATGAATATGCCAAGGGGTTGCTAACCCTCAAAGCATATTCTCGTTGATTCTGACATGAGTAAAACTTATGAGGTTTACACCGGATGCATGTGGTTATGCCATTGGTGTTGTTCTTATGCAGGATGGTAGAGTGGTGGCGTATGAAAGTCGCCAACTCAATGCTGCTGGGAAGAACTATTCCACCTATGAGCAGGAGTTGCTGGCAATGGTTCATGCACTCAAAGTCTGGAAACATTATCTCTGCAATAAGTGTGAGTTTGTGGTCTATACCGATCATAAGCCATTGAAATTCCTGCAAAGCCAGGCCGAGGTAAGTCCAAGACAAGCAAGATGATTGGACTTTCTTGGCATTACATGAGCATGGACGCCTTTGAACATCGGGGCCAAAAATAGCAAGCTAGAAGAATTTTATGTGTCGTGTTATCATTACTAAAATGTCCTCCACTAAGGCTTGGCGAACAATCTCCGGGACTTCATGAGGAAGAACACACCTGCACAAAACCATATCCTTGCCACGCTTATAGAGATGTCCAACGACCATGGTGTAGTCAAGGACTTCACGAAGGAACTGTTGACGGCGTAAGCGAAGCTTCTTAGGAGAGAGCATGGGTCTTCTGACGGTAATGCACCAGAGAGAAGATATTGTCGGTAGTCATGAAATCAATGGGGCGTGGTCGTGACCAAGAAGAGTTGAGCATCTGGAAAAGTATCAGAAACACTCATGGACGGGTCATCTGTGTGGATGCGTGAAAGATAATCAAATCAGGCACAACATAAGACTTGCCTACCTTATGAATAATTTCAAAGGGAGCAAACTCTTGAAGAAGCAATATCCAGCAGGCAATGCGTCCCGTGGGCGTGGTTTTGTTGATCAGATAGAGCAGAGCTTGATGATCAACAAAGAACTTAATTTTGCTACCCAATAAATAGTGAAGGAACCGTTGTACATAGAAGATGAGTCTAAGGGCCTCAAGTTCTGTGGCAGAATAATTTTTTTCGATAGGGTTGAGTTTCCTGCTAGCATACCTAATGGGCTTATCAGTAAGAGAATCATATTCCTGAGAAAGAACAGCACCAATGGCAAAAGCCAAAACATCGACATGGATATGAAATGGTTTGTCCCATTGAGGTGGAACAAGAACAGGTGCTTGAGTGAGCAGAACCTTTAATTTTTGAAATGCTGCATCCGCCTGAGGATTCCAAGCCCAAGAGGATTCGTTACTCGTGAGTTTATGAATGGGATCCGCAATGGCAGCTAGTCCAGGAATGAAGGTTGCATATTAATTTATCTTGCCAAGGAATGAACATGTTTCCTTGATGTTGAAAGGTGCTTGAGCTTTGAGCACGCATCTAATTTTTGCAGGGTCCATGATAATACCATCTTTACTAACAACGTGGCCCAGAAGAACGCCTGAAGTGACACAAAAAGTGCATTTCTGCAGATTGAAGCTAATACTAGATTCATCACATTTTTGAAAAACTAACTCCAGTTTGTCGAGATGATCATCCATGGAGCTGTAAACAGAAAAGTCATCTTGGAAGACTTGCAGAAAAACATTTTCTTTCATGTAATCCTAAAAAACAGAAAGCATAATGCGTTGAAAAGTAGAAGGAGAGTTGGACATTTAAAGGGCACCACTTTGTAGGCAAAAGTGTCCCACCTGCCAGCAGGGAGGGTAGTTTTCAACCCATCTTCAGCTTTTAATAGAAATTTGATTGTAGCCGAGAAACCATCCATGAAGGAATACATCTTATGGCCTCGCTACTTCAAGTTGTGAAGGGTAGCGTAAAATGATCTCATTCCCTCAGAGTCGCATTGAACTTTCTCAGAATCCACGCAAATGAGTATTTTGCCATTATGCTTGAGAGCAATAACAATTGACTCACCCACTGCAATGTTTGAACTCATAGATAAGTCCAAAGAGCCTAAGTTTATCAATTTTGGCTTTGATGCGTCACCATAATTGGGGTTGAGCCTCAGATTGTCGCTAAGCTAGATGGGGCGGCATCTAGTTTAGTAGGAATGGTGAGTTCCCCAATTCTTTTTGATACCTCGTAAATCTTTTGTAACTCCACCTAAAAATATGCTTGAATTTCTTGAAGAGACTGAGGGTGCGAGCTTTATAAGTTTTTGGGAGATTGGCAGCCAATGGGATTGGTTGGTTATCTCTTAATTTCGACTTTTGGAGTTTGAATATGCGGAATGATTTCCGTGATTCGCGATGCATGAGCAGGAGGTTGGAAACATCACAGCGGATTAGCACTCGGGTAGAAAAAAAAATAGAGGTTGTTGACTGGCGTCAAGTAAGGGTTGCTTCATGACAGCAGCAACATCAACGATGCCTGTAGGAGGGTCTTCATCTGGGTGGATGTCAACACGCTGAATGTGATTGCAAGGTGCAAGGTAAGGATCAAGCAAGGAAGCCACAGCGTGGTCTTGATCAAGACTCGTATCACCCAAGAATCAACATGCTCAGGGTAGGAAGATAAAGGTAGATCAGCTGCGGAAGCTTGGACTTGATAAGTGTTTTGGAGATTCTCCAAATCACTATCAGAGAGTGATGGTTCAGCATGTTCAACATAGATAAGTTTTCCAGTTTTGAGATCCATCTTGGCATTCAATATTCCATCAGTGATGACAAGTTGATTAGTGAATGCTTTTAGCCTGGCGGAGAAAAGGTCGTCCGACCAACATTTCATAATCACCTGGATCTTCGCCAGCTTTCTAAACACCAGATTCTAAGGAATTTGAGATTATCAATAATGATATGAAGAATAGGAATGACGCCTTGAGGTCGCATGATGTGGCCGTTGGCAAGCTTGATGTCATAAGGAACACTGTAGAGTTGAGTTATGCCCAATTGTCTCTGAAGTTTATCTGTGATGAGGTTGACAGCACTACCTCCATCAATCTGCACATGATTAATTTGTTGATTCCCAACAGTGGCGTGAACCGTGGGTGTAGACGTGGCGACCGTGCCGACAAAAACTGTGGGCAGTGGCAATTGTTCCTTGAGTGCAGGACATAGCTTTAGTATAGTAGAGAAACTGAATGGAATTTTGATTTTGACAAGCTCTTCTTGTAGTTTCAAGGGAACATGAGCAAAGGGATCAACAGGATCTAATGGTGCGGGTGCCTGAGGTATCGATGCAGAAACTTCCTTTAGGAGTTCCACTTCAGTAGTAATGTTAGGATACAACTGAGTGCGTGAGGGGGTCTTGTAACGTTCCGAACTAACATACCCTTAACCAACTGGGCAAAACCAATTCCACTTCAGTAGCAATGTTAGGATACGACTGAGTGCGTGAGGGGGTCTTGTAACGTTCCTAACCGACATGCCCTTAACCAACTGGGCAAAACTGTATAGACGTTTCTGAGTAGTCGCTTCTACCCATTTATGCATATGTCTCGGTAACGCGACACTCAGATCTATTTGAGCGGTCTCCCATGGGTCCGTTACAATCTCTCCCACTAGAACTATGCTCATCCTCGAGCATCACAAACCATAGACCACACCATTTCATGGTGTCCAAGACCAAGTCATGACCTCGCCTAACCAGATACATGGAGAGTCAAACTCGAGCCCCGCCTCGATACCAAATGTAGTTCCTAACCGACATGCCCTTAACTAACTAGGGCAAAACCGCTTAGACATTTATGAGTAGTTGCTTCTACCCATTTATGCTCTGTCCTGAATGCGATTAATCGATCTACTCGAGCTGCCTCCCATGAGTCCGCTATGTGTCTTAAACCTTGAAAGCGATCCCGATGTCGTTGAGCCGCTGCGGTGGTGGCATGAACGCTATGCAGCATGCATCCTTCAAAGCCAGCCTTGCATAAGCTTGAGAATACTTTGGCTTAACTTTAAGCATGACATGAGGCATGAGCTTGTCAAGATCGTGGTCGAATGGATCGGCCTTGTGTTCCTCATGAGGAATAATGTCGACAAGAAAAGTGGTGCGCGGTCGTGAGGCATGATCGCCAAGGGACATGTGCCCAAAAAGCCGCATGAGATCGTGACCTACCCAATTGATTGTTGAATTGGAGGATTCATGAGAGCTTGATAGATTTCTTCTTGAGCCTTTTGATCAAGGGTTGTAGATGAAGATGCTTGTTAAGATCGATGTGGTTGAGGCGCCAGGGTGGTTTCTTCAAGATGGGCTCGGGGGCCTTGTTTGCCATTGGCAACCCAAAGTGGATAGGCAATGAGGCTGACCGGGGCAAAAACTTTGATTCGCTCCCCGGCAGCTTGTACTTGGACCCGAGGGAAGTTGTGGGCACGCCGCGGTGGTGTGACCCCATTCTTGACAATAATAGCATTGAGCTTTGAGGGATCAAAAAGAGTGCGGGAGTTTTGACTTCACAACAAGAAAGGGCATTTAGCGACGCCAATAGCGACGTTTCGCTGACGCCTACGCTGACGCCCGACGGCATACGCCGCCGTGACGCCGCAGACGTTGCCATTATCGCCGCGATAAAGCGACGCGGCGCCGCGATGCGACGCTGGCAAAGTCCGCCGCCAGACGCCGCTACAGACGCGGACACGACGCCGCCGCCAGACGCCGCATGGCACGCGACACGCGAAATATACACGCGGAATATACACGGGAATATACACGGAACATCACCAAAATCCACGCCATAAGTCGTAAAGCCACGCGGTATACGCCGCATGCGACGCGGACACGTGGAACGACATCGCGGAATATACACGCGGCATATACACGCGGAATATACACGCGGCAATATACACGCGCGTAAAAGCCACGCGGTAGACGCCGTGATGCGACGCGGACACGGGAATATACACGGGAAAATTCAAAATCCGGCAGATAGAAAAGCCATGTGGCAAAAAAAAAAAGCCATAATACGCCGCATGCGACGGTAGGAAAAAAAAAAAAAATATTTATATAAAAAATATAAATATAAAAATATTTTTAAATAATCACAAAAGTGTTTTTATATTCATATTTTTAAATAGTCACAAAATTATTTTTATATTTATATTTTTAAATAATCACAAAAGTGAATTGTATTTATATTTTAAATAATCACAAAAGACTCAAGTAAGAGGAGTATCCACCCTTTTAGCCTAGAGCTACTCTCTCGATTCAAAGGGAGTAGTCATCCGAGTACGAAGTTAGAGAACGCCGAACCGGCCACCACCGCATCTACAGTGTATTGATGGCTCTCCAAATGACGCTTGCATCCCTCGCCGCCCCCGAGCCCCATGTCATGCTCTAGACCTTCATTCATATCCGCCAATCGCTTCCTATAAAACCAAAAGAATATGGCGCTAATGTAGTTCATAGAATTATAATAATTTTCTACAACGCACTCCCGCATTCCCGCCAATTGGGAGAGTTCCCTCGTCGATAACCGCTGATACAGATAAACAAATTTCCACGCCCGCGGGCTACTTGTACCGCCGCCGCCATTAGGGGCAAACCCGTGATAGATATTCCTATGACAATATAACGAAGTATTAGCTAGTGACATTTAAAGTTCTTATTAAAATTAATGTGAACTAATATAGCTCTTACGAATCTATAATGAAACCCTTTCCGATCACGAGCCCAAATGAGATTCGGCCAAGCTTTTAGTTGCTTTGTCGGTCCGAGCTCTATGTTTTTTTTCTCGATCCTTTGCACGCTCAATGCAATCCGATTGCAAGGCACACAACATTATCACAAGTTAAAGTGAACGAATGACAAAAAAAATAAGAAATACCTTGATATCTTCCTTTTGTGGAGATTAAGTGGTTTAGGACTTTTGACCAATCGCCCCTTCTTTTTCGCAAGTCCGCTTTCAGCCTTTGACCACATTGTGCCTTTGACATACATCGATAGATCAACGCAATATCAAAATAATAAAACAAGACTATGACTAGGTCATGTACCTCCTTTTTCGTGATAAGTCACCATCATCGGCGAGCTTCTTCCAGCTTAAACGCCTTTGCTTTTTCTATCTCCGAAACTCGCTTCATTTTATTTTTGACGCCTCTATTTCGCTGGTCATAAGCACTGTGCCACTCCCCTATACCGCTGGGAGGCCATAAACGAGATATTATTTGTGACCGCTGCCCCTCAAAGGTAGTATAAAAGACACTTCCCTCATCATCCTTCTTAGGAAGAGCGCCCCTCAAGCATAAATGGTGGGTATATAAAAGCTGTTTTTATGTCTACCGTCAATATACATATCCCGGCCCCGATTAAGAACCTTTTGAGCACTTTTACAATGTATTCTAAGTGAAGAGAATGAACAAAACAACAAATTTAGATGACAAAGTACTAATATTTAAGGTTGATATCTTAAATAATATGTTCACATAACTTACATCAAAAAATTATTATTATAATATGATAGTCGGGTATATTCGGGGCCAATTCACCCTCGCAGACTTACGGTCTAAAACAAAGCCAAATGGACGCTTTCTTCAAAGCTGACACGCGGACGCCGTCGATCCTTCCCTCTCCAAGTCAGCGAGCGACCATGTTCTTCTTCTCGATCCCGAACCCCGTGATGATCGCCGCGATCTTGAACGCTAGAGTCCGCTGTTCCACTACTTTGACCCGGGAAGTAATGAGAGAATGAGCATCTTTAACATGCCGCAACCAAAGAAATGTTTGGTACGAGTGGATATATATTTTACCGTTGAAATCTTCCTCCAAGTTCCTTTGCATTAGAAAAAAATCTGTTCCTCGCCTCTTTGCCTAGAACGGAGTCCATACTACGCCTAGCATTCTCAATATTCTCGCGAGAACGGGAGGCCGATAATCAACACTATGTCGCTAGGGGAATAGGAGCTGAGGTCACTTAACCGGGCGCTGGTGTCAAAGAGGCAAAATATGCCGCAATTTGGTCTCTCTACGGAGACATGTTTGCGGGAAGGCGGGAGCGGGCGGAGGAGCTCGCGTAAGCACAAATATCATGCAAAAACAATTCATTTATTTATTATTTTTATAAAAAACTATCTTAATACCCAAACCTCGGCCGGTGTAGTGATAGGTGGAGGTTGGCGCCTTAGAGGAACATCAAAGACGATTGCCCCCTACCTCGCGGAGTCCTCCTCCTATTTTCTAAACTCGCCCCTTTCCTCTACACAACAAATTAAAACTCCATGCATAAACTCACATACCTAATTAGAGGGTAAAGCCGATAATAAAACTATATAAATACTTACCTTCGCCTTGCTCATTCTCCTCCGCACGATTGCGATACCTCTATTCATCGCCGAAAAAAAGAGCACACCTAGATCAAAAAGAAATTGTGAGAGAAACATTTGATAACCATGAATGATATTGGTTGCAATAATAGAATGATACTTACAAACCATAGAGATGAAAAATAGTATTTTTATGGTTCAAATGTGCCACTTAATGAGCCCCTAAGCAGACTTATCATAGCCTTTTGACCGCCTTGACCGGGGCTGAGGGGGAGACGATAATGCCATGAATATTGCATCGCCAGAAAGAGGGCCACAATGAGGAAAACCGCTAAGAATTGAGCCTCGCCATGACTATATATATTAATTTGAACATAACGAGAATTAGCGAGAGAAAAGCTTTGAACAAGTGTCTTTGAATAAATACCTAAATTTATATTCTTATCTTCTTATTTATATTAGAAAAGTATCTCGTATATAGGTATGGGGTGCATATCAACTCTAGGTTGCCATATTATCGTGCCATGTATCATGTCATACAATCAACCCTAAATTATCCCATCGGCATTTTTAGTGCCACATCATGAAACCCCACGCTATGCGGTGGCACATCATCAAACCCTAGGTTGTGTCACGTCACACTTCCTATTGCCACATCATAGTAGTGTTATAAATCATCAAACCCTAAGCTAGGTAGAAATATATCATCAAACCCTAGATTGTGCCACATGGCATTTACAATCTAGGGTTTGATGATGTAGCACACAAAACCTAGGGTTTGACGCCCTCAGAAATTTACACTTTATCTACAAGTTATGATTAATAATTTATTTACCATTAATAATAATTTTTGATTAATAAATTACTTTTTTTCATTAGTAATTTTGACTAAAAACATTTATTGGTTGCAACAAGCCTCAAATAGGAAGACAAAATTATATTAATCACTTCTTGCAAGCATTTAACAAGAGCTTAGCCATCTCAAGTGGATCACCACACTTCATATGTCGCCTCTCTCACAACTATATCGTAAGAAAGCCCCGGCTGCTTTTGAACACATCGACGACGCGAGCAATAGATGGGCGATCCATGTGCACCAGCTCTCTATCCATCATCATTTGACCTTCATATGTTGATGATGTCCAATGTGCTAGAGTATCTGGCTTCGGGTTGGGTTTATCTCAACACACAACCCCATAAGCCGCATTGCCCGACAAAATCAAGGAGCATCTCGTGAATGTAGCCCAGGAATATATGTCGATATCTCATGCCCCCATGATGCTTGGTCATCCGATGATGATGTAAAAACTCTCTTCTCCCACCAAGGATATCGCACCGCTCCATCTTGTAGTGTATAACGGCTTCTTCAATTTGGGCATTCGCCCCTTGCAAAAAAAAACGAGGGCCGCGGTCCCAATCACCAATAGCCACCCACACATTTGTAAGCTTAGTCATCAAAATGGAGTTTGACCCTTTTGCAATTGAGCTTTGTGTGTGTCCAACCTGAGCGTGGATGGCATAGACTCCTTCTCGCAAGAGCGAGAGCTATTTCGGGACGCACTTTATACACGAAGTCTCATTTTGGCTTTCCACCCGCACTTATCTTCATATCAGCCCTTCTTGGAGCACTATGCATTGCATTTGACCATCTCCTATAAGAAGAGAATTGGCTCGAAGATGGTCAAGTAATTTCAGCAAAGGTTCCTCCATTCATGAATGGCAGATTACCATTGGTCCCTCGTGGGCTCATCTCCACAAAAGACCTCGGGCAAGTCCAAGGGGTGTGGCCAATGCCGACTTGGGCTCTTGAAACGGATATACTTGTCACCAACAACCATGATGCAGCTCTATCTTGGCCTCTCCACATAATGCCAAGATAATAATCATCTTGATTAAAGTACGTGGTTCCCAAGATCCGATTTGGTATATCCGGCGCCTTGTTTACTACCAATGCACTTTATAACTCCAACAAAGATCCACAGAATGTCGCCAATAAATGCAAAAGACATTTATCATGAGCATGTAATGATAATCTAGCCCCCTGCACCAATAGAGCTCCCACCATGGATAAGACTATCTAACTCCTTCACATGTTCATCATTGAGACCAAGCATCGCCATCTTGTGATCTTTAAGGCCTGACCTTTGCACTTCGCCACGAATTAGCCCATCGTCCCCACGATGCCTCAAAGATAGGGGCTCATAAGTGGCACTTTATACTTAAGTAGCATCCTCACTCGCTCGTGATTGCAAACCCAAGACTTTAAGTTCTTTTCATCATATCTTCCAACTCGCACTCATGCTCGCCACCTCCCACATAATTCGTGACCGACATTCTTTCTCAACCGATGCTACAAAACGGTTAATTCGATCATCGGGCTTTGTATATGTCGCTCCGGCCTGGGCTCAGGCGCATATGTGATTGATGAGGATGCTTCTAATTTCACTAAGCATCTCTGCCCCACTGAGGCCATTTTATGCCTACAAACAAAACAAAATAATGAATACAAAAGCCAAGCATGCACAAAGTAAATGCAACATAATACGACAATATCAAACATGTATGCACTATATAATCATTACTTATAACACTCTCTATGGCTTACTAATACCTTATCCGACCCTCCAAAAAAGCAAGAAAAAAAAGAAGAAGAAACAAGAAGAACTAAATAGGTTAGATTAGGGTATTCAGACCCACTACACCAATTTACATTCAGATACTAGTTAATTAGTTAGCGATAGTCCCAAAATTTAGTTAACTTTTTTAACCAAAAACACTACCTAAACTTATCTTCGCACCTTGTTCGATTAGTTAGCAAAATTAACTAAAAATTAACTAAATTAGAAATTAGCACTATAGAGGTCACTTTAAGTTTAGTTAATTGTACATATAATTTTTTATGCCTTTGACTAACTTAACTAGACATGTTCAAATAATTTAGTTAATTAGTTGTTATTTTTTACCAACGCTTTTAGTGTGAATTAGTACTACATTAAGTTAGCCTAACCTATTTTTTTTAACTAGCACGGTGTGAAGGGAATCATCCAGCCATCGTTAACTTAACCTAGCCCTAGCTACCTCTAGCTAAAATCGACAATAAACGCGAACTAAGGTTCAACACCGTCCCTCCCCACTCGCAAGTGGAGCCGACCATGTCCTTGCCGTAGCCACATCTACCTAAGAATGAGAAGAAAAGTGGACTTGGACCCGACACCTAGTCCTCTCCACGCAAGGTGGAGCCGACCGCGTTCCCTTGAACAAGCCACTACAATTTTATTTTAAACCTAAAAATAACAAGTGGAACCGAAGTGGACTTGAACCCTGCACGCGGGTCCTTCCACTCTAGGTGGAGCCGACCGCGTCCCTTGAACAAGCCACCCATTAACCTAGGAAACATTTATGATTGTAGTGAAAGTGGACTTCAACCCGGTACATGGTCCTCCCCACTCTAGGTGGAGCCGAATCTGCGTTCTTGAACAAGCCACTCCATCAATTTTTTAACCTACTTAAAACTATAAAAAATAAAATGCAAGTGCGATCAACTACTTACCAAAATAAGGACGCTGTACAAGATCCCGCTGGTCCAAATCGTAATAGAAAGCCGCAAATGTAAGTAACAAAGCATTAGAAGAATAAGAACAAAGAAGAAAAAAACATCAAGAAGAAATAAGGATAGAATAGAGAAGAAATAAGAGAAGAAACAAGAAAGAATGAAGAAAAATAAGAGGAAATAAGAGAAGGGAAGGGAATAGAATGGAAGGAAGAAATAAGGGAAGGGAAAGAAAAGGATCGAATGGAAAGTGAGGAAGAAATGTGAAGAATAAGAAACAAATGAAGAATGAAGAAATGAAATTAAAAAGAATGAAGAATAAGAAATGAAAAAAAAAAATGAAGAATAAGGAAGGGAAGAGAAGAAAGAAATGAGGGAAGGGAGGGGAAAGAATGAGGAATGAGAAAGCATGAGAAAGAATGGAAATGAGAAACAAATGAGAAAGCATGAGAAAGAAATGAGAAAGAAATGAGAAAGCATGAGAAAGAAATGAGAAAGCAAGAAATGAGAAAGAATGAGGAAGAATGAGAAAGAGGAGGAATAAAGAATGAGAAAGCATGAGTAAGAAAGAAATGAGAAAGAATGAGGAAGAAAGAATGAGAAAGAAATGAGGAAAGAAGAAATATGGGAAGAAAGAATGAGGAAAGAATGAAGCATGGAAGAAGGAGGAAGAAATGAAGCATGAGGAAGAATGAGGAAGAAATGAAGCATGAGAAAGAAAGAAGGAGGAAGAATGAACGAGGCATGGAAGAATGGGAAGAAAAAAAAAAAAGAACAAAGAAGAAGAGGAAGGAAAGGAAACCAAAAAAGAGGAAGGTTGGGCATGCACCATTCAATCCAAAAACCTATTCAATCTAAAAAACATGATATACTAACCTTAGAATAGTTGCTTGCGTAGATCGATACTAGCGCCGCGGATCGCCCAAGAACCTCAAGAAGTAGGGCAAAAGAAGTTCCTGAAAAGCCGGCCGCCGCTGTTCAAAATATTACAGAAGCGCCGATATGCGACGCCACGCCGCCGATGCGACGCGACGTTATTTCAAATCGCTGCCGCGACGCCGACGCCCCCGCTGACGATTTTGTTATAGCGACGCTATTGTTTTTGCATCTTTTTTTTAATGTGAAGCTCTATTAAAGTTTGTCCCTAGGCTTATTTGAACAAATCCCCAGGCCGATCCTTGAACCGAGGGATTCAACGGCCGGATATATAGGGGAACCGAAGCCGGAGGGTGTTCATTAGCATACGCCCCCCTGTGGGCTGCGCCGTGACAGTCGCCGAGAACATTTTTGGGGTCCGCCTCCCTCGGGACGGACTCTCCCCTACCGAGGTGGCCATTCAAAGTCGCCTTTGTTTGACTTGGGGAAGGGTGCTACCATGCTTGCCCAACAACGGCCGCCTCGACCGCTTCTAACCCCAACGCTTTGTCCGACCTTATCCTAAAATTTTGAAATTTTCCTCAGATGCCGGTGATGACCATGGAAGCCACCACCAAAACCATAATTTAATTCCATGCCATGCATTAACTATGAATTTATAAACCATAAATGCAATAAAATGCATAACTAAAAGAGTGTGCATCGAAAAAAGGCGAAGTCTTTGACCGTGGGGGCAAATAAGGCTAAAGGGACACATTAAAAAATTTTTCACTTGGAAACTATGAAGCAATCTTTCATCAAGGTACAATTGTTTCGAAACAAAACCAGCCCATTACAAGTTAGTTATGCCATCCATGTCAAATAGCTTTAGGGAGCGTAAAAACCAAAACAAAACCCTTCTAGAATCCGCAAGTCACGTGGTTTACGCCCAATGCAATCTTAGACCAAGTATAACGCCCAAATGAGCCAAGGTCAACCCCAAGTACAACGATCCCACAAACTCCATTCCTTTGACCTTAGCTAACCCTTTGACCTAGACCTTCTCCTAAAAATTTCAAAATTGGGCCGTGGGCCGAGATGGGTTAGGAATCCAAATGCAAAAAATCAGAATTTATTTTCGCACAATGCATTAATTGGCGAATTTATGAATGTCTTGCCATCGCAAAAGCCTCCGACTTCTACTTGCCACATCGGAGGAGGACAGGCCCAAACTCCGCCCGCCGCCCCCTTGTTCAGATTCTACCTAGCTTCCGCCAGTCCTGGTGCAATGTACTGCCCTCGCCCCCAAAACGCAAACCCTTTCTAGAACCCGCAACCCACCGGGTTTACGCTTTGGAGGCCCCTCTCCTTGTCGATTCTGGGGGACCTTTGGCGCCGTGACTTGACGGGGAGTGGGGGGTGTTGACGCCAGAGCACGGACCCCTAAAATCCCCCTAAGCCGCTTTGCCCCAATTCTCTCCCCAAGGCCCCGGGACTGACGGGCGACCTCCCTCTCCTAATCGCTATTTGACTCGCCAATGGACTCGTAACGCCGACGCTGCCCTCGGGAACCAAGTTCCGCGGGCCGTAAGACCACCCGACCTCCAAGAAGCCAAAGTAGCTCACTTCCATCACACTCGTAGTCAATTGGCCTAGGATGTGGATGCGATACCGCCGTGGAAGGCGCGGAGTGTTTCTTTCTTTGCAAAACCGACCTTGTAACTTGCTCCCTAGGGTAATTTCGCCATTCCTGACGATTTGGCAGGGTCGATTTGCCATTCCGAGCCTCCCTGCGTCTCAACGACAAGACATCGCGGTTTCTACAAGGTCGACCACGTGACGCTTCCGCTGTTTGACAAGTTCTCCTGACCGACTGAATCTTTTGGGCCTTCCCCGGCGAGGGGCCCCCTCAATGGAGGATCCAACGGTCGGATAGGGGAACCGGCCCGAGGGTGGTCATTAGCGCAGCCCCGGGAGCGCCGCCAGAAGGGCTGCCTCGGGAACTTTTTTGATCCCGCCTTTTGGGGTCCTGACTTCCCTCTGTGAGGGATCCCCGCAAGGTCCCGCCTCGCTTGACTTGGGGAAGGGTGCCACCCTCTTGTTCCCCGCAAACGGGCTGCCCCGACCGCTCTAATGCTAACCCTTTGACCTAGACCTTCTCCTCAAAATTTCAAAAATTGGGCCGTGTGCCGAGATGGGTTAGGAATCCACCGGGCAAAAAATCAGAATTTATTTTCGCATAATGCATTAATTGCGAATTTATGAATGTCTTGCATCGCAAAAGCGCTCCCACTTCTACTTGCCACATCGGGAGGAGGACAGGCCCAAACTCCGCCCGCCGCCAGTTCCCTTGTTCGTATTCTCTGGCTGTAGCCTTTCCTCGCCAGTCCCAAGTGCAACAGACCAAGTCTCGCCCCCAAAACGCAAACCCTTCTAGAACCCGGCAACCCACAGGGTTTACGCTTTTGAGGGCCCTCCTTGTCGATTCGGGCGACCTTGCGCCGCGACTTGACGCGGGAGTGGGGGTGTTGACGCCGAGCACGGACTCCTAAAATCCCCCGAAGCCGCTTGCCCCACTTCTCCCCCCAAGGCCCCGGGACGGGACGGGCCACCTCCCCTCTCCGAATTGCGATTTGACTCTCGCCAATGGACTCCTAACGCCGACGCTGCCCCGGGGACCAAGTTCCGTACCGAAGACCACCCGACCTCCAAGAAGCCAAAGTAGCTCACTTCCATCACACTCGTAGTCAATTGGCCTAGGATGTGGATGCGGATACCGGCGCGGGAGGGCGGAGTGTTTTTTTCTTTGCAAAACCGACCTTGTAACTTGCTCCCTAGGGTAAATTCGCCATTCCTGACGATTTGGCAGGTCGATTTGCCATTCCGAGCCTCCCTGCGTCTCGAACGACAAGACATCATGGTTTCTACAAGGCCGACCTCGTGACGCCTCGGCTTTGACAAGTTCTCCCTGACCGATCGAATCTTTTGGGCCTTCCCAAGAGGGGCCCCCGAACGGAGGATCCAACCTGGCCGGATAGGGGAACCGGCCCGGGAGGGTGGTCATTAGCGCAGCAGCCCCCGGGAGCCGCCAGAAGGGCTGCCTCGAACTTTTTGATCCCGCCTCTTGGGGTCCTGGACTCTCCCCTCTTGTGAGGGATCCCCGCAAGGTCCCGGCCTCGCTTGACTTGGGGAAGGGTGCCACCTGGCTGTTCCCGCAACGGGCCGCCCCGACCGCTCTAATGCTAACCCTTTTGACCTAGACCTTCTCCTAAAATTTAGAAAATTGGGTCGTGTGTTGAAATGGATTAGATTCCAGCCGGCAAAAAATAAGAATTTATTTTCGCATAAATGCATTAATTGCTAATTTATGAATGTCTTGCCATGAAAAAAAGCCTGACTTCTACTTGCCACATCGGGAGGAGGACAGGCCCAAACTCCGCTCCGCCGCCCCTTGCTCCTGCATTCTCTGGCCGCAGCCGCCGTCCAGTCCAATGTAACAGACAAGTCTCGCCCCCCAAAACGCAAACCCTTCTAGAACCCGCAACCCACTGTGGTTTACGCTTTGGGAGGCCCTCTCCTTGTCGATTCGCAAGGACCTTGCGCCGCGATTTGACGTGGGAGAGGGGGTGTTGACGCCGCAGCACGGACCCTAAAATCCCCCTAAGCCGCTTGCCCCGGAATTTCCTCTCCCCAAGGCCCCGGGGACGGACGGGCACTTCCTCCCTCTCCTAATCCTATTTGACTCTCGCCAATGGACTCGAACGCCGACGCTTGCCCCCGGGGACCAAGTTCCGCGGGCCGTAAGACCACCCGACCTCCAAGAAGCGCCAAAGTAGCTCACTTCCATCACACTCGTAGTCAATTGGCCTAGGATGTGGATGCGGATACCGCCGGGGAGGGCGAGAGTTTTTTCTTTTGCAAAACCGACCTTGTAACTTGCTCCCTAGGGTAATTTCGCCATTCCTGACGATTTGGCAGGGTCGATTTGCCATTCCTGAGCCTCCCTGCGTCTCAACGACAAGACATCATGGTTTCTACAAGGCCGACCTCGTGACGCCCGGGTTTGACAAGTTCTCCTGACCGACTGAATCTTTTGGGCCTTCCCCAAGAGGGGCCCCCCTCGAACGGAGGATCCAATGGCCGGATAGGGGAACCGGCCCGGGAGGGTGGTCATTAGCGCAGCCCCCGGGGAGCCGCCAGAAGGGCTGCCTCGAACTTTTTGATCCCGCCTCTTGGGGTCCTGACTCTCCCCTCTTGTGAGGGATCCCCGCAAGGTCCTGCCTCGCTTGACTTGGGGAAGGGTGCCAGCCTGGTTGCCCCGCAACCGGCTGCCCCGACCGCTCTAATGCTAACCCTTTGACCTAGACCTTCTCCTAAAATTTCAAAATTGGGTCAGGTGTCGAGATGGATTAGGAATCCAGCTGGCAAAAATCAGAATTTATTTTCGCATAATGCATTAATTATGAATTTATGAATGTCTTGCCACCGCAAAAGCCTCGACTTCTACTTGCCACATCGGGAGGAGGACAGGCCCAAACTCCGCCCCGCCGGTTCCCTTGTTCGTGATTCTCTGGCTGCAGCCTTTCGCCAGTCCCAAGTGCAATGTAACTGTCTCGCCCCCAAAACGCAAACCCTTCTAGAACCCGCAACCCACGTGGTTTACGCTTTGGAGGCCCTCTCCTGTGTCGATTCGGCGGACCTTTGCGCCGCGGACTTGACGTGGGAGTGGGGGTGTTGACGCCAGCAGCACGGACCCTAAAATCCCCCTGGCCGCTTGCCCCGGACTTTCTCCCCAAGGCCCTCGGGACTGACGGCCACCTCCCCTCCTGAATCGCTGATTTGACTCGCCAATGGACTCGTAACGCCGACGCTGCCCTGGGACCAAGTTCCGTGGCCAGAAGACCACCCGACCTCCAAGAAGCCTTCAAAGTAGCTCACTTCCATCACACTCAGAATAATTGGCCTAGGATGTGGATGCGGATACCGGCCGGGAGGGCGGAGTGTTTTTTCTTTTTTTGCAAAACCGACCTTGTAACTTGCTCCCTAGGGTAATTTCGCCATTCCTGACGATTTGGCAGGTCGATTTGCCATTCCGAGCCTCCTGCGTCCCGAACGACAAGACACCGTTTCTACAAGGTCGACCTCGACGCCTCAAGGGTTTGACAAGTTCTCCCGACCGATCGAATCTTTTGGGCCTTCCCGGCGAGGGGCCCCCCGAATCGGAGGATCCAACGGCCGGATAGGGGAACCGGCCCCGAGGGTGGTCATTAGCGCAGCCCCGGGAGCGCCGCCAGAAGGGGTTTGCCTCTGAACTTTTTGATCCCGCCTTTGGGGTCCTGGACTCTCCCTCTTGTGAGGGATCCCCGCAAGGTCCCGGCCTCGCTTGACTTGGGGAAGGGTGCCAGCCTCTGCTGCCCCGCAAACGCTGCCCCGACCGCTCTAATGCTAACCCTTTGACCTAGACCTTCTCCAAAATTTCAAAAATTGGGCCGTAGGCCGGAAATGGATTAGATTCCAGCCGGCAAAAATCAGAATTTATTTTCGCATAATGCATTAATTGCGAATTTATGAATGTCTTGCCATCGCAAAAGCTCCCGACTTCTACTTGCCACATCGGGAGGAGGACAGGCCCAAACTCCGCCCGCCGGCCCCTTTGTTCCAGATTCTCGGCTGCAGCTCGCCAGTCCCAAGCGCAATGCATCAAGTCTCGCCCCCAAAAACGCAAACCCTTCTAGAACCTCGCAAAACCCACGTGGTTTACGCTTTGAGGCCCTCTCCTTGTCGATTCTCGGCGGACCTTTGCGCGCCGACTTGACGCGGGAGGGGGTGTTGACGCCGAGCACGGACCCTAAAATCCCCCTAAGCCGCTTTGCCCCTCCCGACTTTCCTCTCCCCAAGGCCCCGGGACTCAAGACGCGGCTGCCTCCCTCTCCTGAATCCTAACAAGATTTGATTTAATTTGCCAATGGACTCCAAACCGCCGATAGAACGCCGACGCGTTCTCCGGGACCAAGTTCCATGTGGGCCGAAGACCAAAAAGGTCCTAGCCTCCAAAAACTCACTGCAACCAAATCTAAAAAAGTAGCCTTCCAGAATCACACAAGTCAATTGGCCTACGGATGTGGAGGCCCTACCGCCATTCTAAAAGTTGGATTTGCTTAGACCTTTTTTTCAATGCAAAACCGACATTGAACTTGGGGGGGTGTTGACGCCGTCCCATTGGACCCTAAACTCCCCCCGAAGTTGCTTGAGCCTCCCCTGCGTCTACAAGTTAATTATGCCATCCATGTCAAATAGCTTTACAAGGTCAAATCGCTGAACAAGGGCATTCTCCTGACCCATATGCCTTGATACTTCCCAAGAGGGGCCCATCAACACAAGGATCCAAATCTAACCCCCAAGGGGAACCGGTCTTTTGGTGGTCTTCAGCGCATTTATCTTCATTCTAGTAGAAGGGCTGCCTCTCAGAACTTTTTGATCCCGCCTCTAATAGTCCCATGCTTATATTCTCCCCCGCAAGGTCCCGCCTCGCTATAACTTGGGAAGGGTGCCAAGGTCAACCCGCAGTACAACGCCTGCCCACAAACCGCTCCTAATTAGCTAACCCTTTGACCTAGACCTTCTCCTAAAATTTCGAAAATTGGGTCAGTGTGGCCGAGATGGATTAGGAATCCAAATTGGCAAAAAATCAGAATTTATTTTCGTGACAATGCATTAATTATGCGAATTTATGAATGTCTTGCCACCGCAAAAGCTACGACTTCTACTTGCCACATCGGGAGGAGGACAGGCCCAAACTCCGCCCGCCGGCTCCCTTGCTCCATATTCTCGCTGCAGCCTTCGCCAGTCCTGTGCAACAGACCAAGTCTCGCCCCCAAAAACGCAAACCCTTCTAGAACCCGGCAACCCACCTGGTTTACGCTTTGGAGGCCCTCTCCTTGTCGATTCGGGGGACCTTGGCGCCGCGACTTGACGTGGAGTGGGGGTGTTGACGCCAGAGCACGGACCCTAAAATCCCCCTCGAAGCTGCTGTCCCCAATTTCTCTCCCCAAGGCCCCGGGACGGACGGGCACCTCCCTCTCCTGAATCGCTGATTTGACTCTGCCAATGGACTCAGAACGCCGACGCGTTCCTCGGGACCAAGTTCCGCGGGCCGTAAGACCACCCGACCTCCAAGAAGCAAAAGTAGCTCACTTCCATCACAATTCGTAGTCAATTGGCCTAGGATGTGGATGCCCCCTCGTCGTGGGAGGGCGGAGTGTTTCTTTTCTTTTGCAAAACCGACCTTGTAACTTGCTCCCTAGGGTAATTTCGCCGCCATTCCTGACGATTTGGCCGTGGTCGATTTGCCATTCCCGAGCCTCCCTGCGTCTCTAACGACAAGACAATTATGCCATACAAGGTCGACTTAGTTTTAGACGCCTTCCGGGTTTGACAAGTTCTCCTGACCGATCTGAATCTTTTGGGCCTTCCCAAGAGGGGCCCCCGAACGGAGGATCCAACTGGCCGATAGGGGAACCGGCCCGGAGGGTGGTCAGTAGCGCAGCCTTTTCTCGCCAGAAGGGCTGCCTAGAACTTTTTGGATCCCGCCTCTTTTATCCTGGACTCTCCCCTCTTGTGAGGGATCCCCGCAAGGTCCTGGCCTCGCTTTAACTTGGGGAAGGGTGCCAAGGTTGCCTCCCGCAACGGCTCCCGCCCCACCGCTCTAATGCTAACCCTTTGACCTAGACCTTCTCCTAAAATTTCAAAATTGGGCCGTAGGCCGGAAATGGATTAGATTCCAGCCGGCAAAAATCAGAATTTATTTTCGCACAATGCATTAATTGCGAATTTATGAATGTCTTGCCATCGCAAAGCTCGACTTCTACTTGCCACATCGGAGGAGAGGACAGGCCCAAACTCCGCCCCGCCGGGCCTCCCTTTGCTCCCGACATTCTCGGCTGCAGCCTCGCCAGTCCCAGTGCAATGTACTCAAGTCTCGCCCCCAAAACGCAAACCCTTCTAGAACCCTCGCAACCTCACTGTGGTTTACGCTTTTGAGGCCCTCCTTGTCGATTCGCAAGGACCTTGGCGCTTATGACTTGACGCGGGAGTGGGGGTGTTGACGCCGAGCACTGACCCTAAAATCCCCCTAAGCTTTGCCCCAATTCCTCTCCCCAAGGCCCCGGGACTGACGGGCGACAACCCCTCTCCTAATCGCGATTTGACTCGCCAATGGACTCACAACGCCGACGCTGCCCTGGGGACCAAGTTCCTCGGGCCGTAAGACCACCACCTCCAAGAAGCCAAAGTAGCTCACTTCCATCACACTCGTAGTCAATTGGCCTAGGATGTGGATGCGATACCGCCGGGGAGGGCGGAGTGTTTTTTGCAAAACCGACCTTGTAACTTGCTCCCTAGGGTAATTTCGCCATTCCTCGACGATTTGGCAGGGTCGATTTGCCATTCCCGAGCCTCCTGCGTCTCAACGACAAGACACCGTTTCTACAAGGTCGCACCTCAGACGCCTGCGGGTTTGACAAGTTCTCCCTGACCGATCTCGAATCTTTTGGGCCTTCCCCAAGAGGGGCCCCCCGAACGGAGGATCCAACGGCCGGATAGGGGAACCGGCTCCGGGAGGGTGGTCATTAGCGCAGCCCCCGGGAGCCGCCAGAAGGGTCAGCTCGGGAACTTTTTGGATCCCGCCTCTTGGGTCCTGGACTCTCCCCTCTTGTGAGGGATCCCCGCAAGGTCCCCGGCCTCGCTTGACTTGGGAAGGGTGCCAGCTCTGGCTGTTCCCCGCAACCGCCGCCCCGACCGCTCTAATGCTAACCCTTTGACCTAGACCTTCTCCTAAAATTTAGAAAATTGGGTCGTAGGCCGGAAATGGATTAGGATTCCAGCGGCAAAAAATCAGAATTTATTTTCGCATAATGCATTAATTAAGAATTTATGAATGTCTTGCCATCGCAAAAGCCCCCGACTTCTACTTGCCACATCGGGAGGAGGACAGGCCCAAACTCCGGCCCGCCGGGCCTCCCCTTGTCCAGATTCTCTGCCGCAGCCTTTCGCCAGTCCCAAGTGCAATGTACAAGTCTCGCCCCCAAAACGCAAACCCTTCTAGAACCCGCAAACCCACTGGGTTTACGCTTTTGAGGCCCTCTCCTTGTCGATTCTAAAGGACCTTGCGCCGCGGACTTGACGTGGGAGTGGGGGTGTTGACGCCGCAGCACTCCACCCCAAAATCCCCCTAAGCCGCTGCCCTCGGCCTCTCTCTCCCCAAGGCCCCCCGGGACTGACGGGCGACCTCCCTCCCCAATCGCTGATTTGACTCTCGCCAATGGACTCCAGAACGCCGACGCTGCCCTGGGACCAAGTTCCGCGGGCCGAAGACCACCCCGACCTCCAAGAAGCGCCAAAGTAGCTCACTTCCATCACACTCGTAGTCAATTGGCCTAGGATGTGGATGCGGATACCGCCGGGAGGGCGGAGTGTTTCTTTCTTTGCAAAACCGACCTTGTAACTTGCCCCCTAGGGTAATTTCTCCATTCCGACGATTTGGCAGGGTCGATTTGCCATTCCCGAGCCTCCCCGCGTGCCCGAACGACAAGACACTCTGTTTCTACAAGGTCGAATCTCACGACTTGCCAAGGTTTGACAAGTTCTCCTGACCGATCTCGAATCTTTTGGGCCTTCCCCAAGAGGGGCCCCCTCGAATCCAGGATCCAACGGCCGGATAGGGGAACCGGCTCCCGGAGGGTGGTCATTAGCGCAGCAGCCCCGGGAGCGCCGCCAGAAGGGCTGCCTCGAACTTTTTGGATCCCCGCCTCTGGGGTCCTGGACTCTCCCCTTGTGAGGGATCCCCGCAAGGTCCCGGCCTCGCTTGACTTGGGGAAGGGTGCCAGCTCGTTGTTCCCGCAACCGCCGCCCCCGACCGCTCTAATGCTAACCCTTTGACCTAGACCTTCTCCTAAAAATTTCAAAAATTGGGTGTGTGCCGGAAATGGATTAGGATTCCAGCCGGCAAAAATCAGAATTTATTTTCGCACAATGCATTAATTGCGAATTTATGAATGTCTTGCCATCGCAAAAAAGCTACCGACTTCTACTTGCCACATCGGGAGGAGGACAGGCCCAAACTCCGCCCGCCGGGCCCCTTGTTCAGATTTCTGGCCGCAGCCTTTCTCCCAAGTCCAATGCATTAAGTCTCGCCCCCAAAACGCAAACCCTTCTAGAACCCCGCAACCCACGTGGTTTACGCTTTTGAGGCCCTCTCCTTGTCGATTCGGGCGGACCTTGCGCCGCGGACTTGACGCGGAGTGGGGGTGTGACGCCAGAGCACGGACCCTAAATCCCCCTAAGCCGCTGCCCCCGGCTTCCTCTCCCCAAGGCCCCGGGGACTGGACGCACCCCCCCTCTCCTGGAATCGCGATTTGACTCGCCAATGGACTCAGAACGCCGACGCTTGCCCCCGGGACCAAGTTCCGCGGGCCGAAGACCACCCGACCTCCAAGAAGCCCAAAGTAGCTCACTTCCATCACACTCGTAGTCAATTGGCCTAGGATGTGGATGCTGGATACCGCCGTGGAGGGCGTGAGTGTTTCTTTTGCAAAACCCACCTTGTAACTTGCTCCCTAGGGTAATTTCGCCATTCCGACGATTTGGCAGTGGTCGATTTGCCATTCCCGAGCCTCCCTGCGTCTCGAACGACAAGACATCATGTTTCTACAAGGTCGACCTCAGACGACTGGCTTGACAAGTTCTCCTGACCGATCTGGAATCTTTTGGGCCTTCCCAAGAGGGGCCCCCGAATCCAGGATCCAACTGGCCGGATAGGGGAACCTGCTCCCGGAGGGTGGTCATTAGCGCAGCCCCCTGGGAGCCGCCAGAAGGGCTGCCTCGAACTTTTTGATCCCGCCTTGGGGTCCTGGACTCTCCCCTCTTGTGAGGGATCCCCGCAAGGTCCCGGCCTCGCTTGACTTGGGGAAGGGTGCCACCTCTGTTGCCCCGCAACGCTGCCCCGACCGCTCTAATGCTAACCCTTTGACCTAGACCTTCTCCTAAAATTTCAAAAATTGGGCTGTGTGTGGAAATGGATTAGGATTCCAGCCGCAAAAAATCAGAATTTATTTTCGCATAAATGCATTAATTGGCGAATTTATGAATGTCTTGCCATCGCAAAGCTCCCGACTTCTACTTGCCACATCGGGAGGAGGACAGGCCCAAACTCCGGCCCGCCGGGCCTCCCTTGTTCGTATTCTCTGGCCGCAGCCTCTGCCAGTCCCAAGTGCAACAGTACCAAGTCTCGCCCCCAAAACGCAAACCCTTTCTAGAACCCTCGCAACCCACGTGGTTTACGCTTTTGGAGGCCCTCCTTGTCGATTCGGGCGGACCTTGCACCGTGACTTGACATGGAGTGGGGGTGTTGACGCCAAAGCACGGACCCTAAAATCCCCCTGGAAGCTGCTTGCCCCGAATTTCCTCTCCCCAAGGCCCCGGGACGGACGGGCGACCTCCCTCTCCTCGAATCGGCATTTGACTCTCGCCAATGGACTCGTAACGCCGACGCTGTCCCTGGGACCAAGTTCCGCGGGCTGAAGACCACCCCACCTCCAAGAAGCCAAAGTAGCTCACTTCCATCACACCGTAGTCAATTGGCCTAGGATGTGGATGCGATACCGCCCTTGGAGGGCGGAGTGTTTCTTTTTGCAAACCGACCTTGTAACTTGCTCCCCCTAGGGTAATTTCGCCATTCCTGACGATTTGGCAGGGTCGATTTTGCCATTCCGAGCCTCCCTGCGTCTCAACGACAAGACAATGCGGTTTCTACAAGGTCAATTCTCAGACGCCCACGGGTTTGACAAGTTCTCCTGACCGATCTGAATCTTTTGGGCCTTCCCAAGAGGGGCCCCCGAACGGAGGATCCAACCCGGCCGGATAGGGGAACCGGCCCCGGGAGGGTGGTCATTTAGCGCAGCCCCCTGGGAGCCGCCAGAAGGGCTGCCTCGAACTTTTTTGATCCCGCCTGGGGTCCTGACTTCCCCTTGTGAGGGATCCCCAAGGTCCCGCCTCGCTTTGACTTGGGGAAGGGTGCCAGCTGCTGTTCCCCGCAACGGGCTGCCCCCACCGCTCTAATGCTAACCCTTTGACCTAGACCTTCTCCGGTATTTCGAAAATTGGGTCAGGTGTCGAGATGGATTAGGAATCCAAATTGCAAAAAATCAGAATTTATTTTCGCATAATGCATTAATTGCGAATTTATGAATGTCTTGCCATCGCAAAAAGCCCCGACTTCTACTTGCCACATCGGGAGGAGGACAGGCCCAAACTCCGTTCCGCCAGTTCCCTTGTTCGTATTCTCGGGCTGCTTTTCTCGCCAGTCCCAAGTGCAATGTATCAAGTCTCCGCCCCCAAAACGCAAACCCTTTCTAGAACCCGCAACCCACTGTGGTTTACGTTTTGAGGCCCTCTCCTTGTCGATTCGGGGACCTTGCGCCGTGGACTTGACGGGGAGTGGGGGGTGTTGACGCCGCAGCACTGGACCCTAAAATCCCCCCAAGCCGCTGTCTCCACTTCTCTCCCCAAGGCCCCCGGGACTTTACGGGCGACCTCCCTCCTCCTAATCGCGATTTGACTCTCCCGCCAATGGACTCAATAACGCCGACGCTGTTCTGGGACCAAGTTCCGCGGGCCGAAGACCACCCGACCTCCAAGAAGCCAAAGTAGCTCACTTCCATCACACTCGTAGTCAATTGGCCTAGGGATGTGGGATGCGGGATACCGCCGTGGAGGGCGGAGTGTTTCTTTCTTTGCAAAACCCACCTTGTAACTTGCTCCCCTAGGGTAATTTCGCCCATTCCTGACGATTTGGCAGGGTCGATTTTGCCATTCCGAGCCTCCCCCTGCCCGAACGACAAGACACCGCCATTTCTACAAGGTCGACCTCGTGACTTCCGCCGTTTGACAAGTTCTCCTGACCGATCTGAATCTTTTGGGCCTTCCCCAAGAGGGGCCCCCGAACCAGGATCCAACTGGCCGGATAGGGGAACCGGCCCCGGAGGGTGGTCATTAGCAGCAGCCCCCTGGGGAGCCGCCAGAAGGGGCTGCCTCTGGAACTTTTTGGATCCCGCCTTCTTGGGGTCCCGGACTCTCCCCTCTTGTGAGGGATCCCCAAGGTCCCCGCCCTCGCTTGACTTGGGAAGGGTGCCACCTCTGTTGCCCCCAGAACCGCTGCCCCCCACCGCTCTAATGCTAACCCTTTGACCTAGACCTTCTCCTAAAATTTCTCAAAAAATTGGGTCGTAGGCCGGAGATGGATTAGGAATCCAGTCGGCAAAAAATCAGAATTTATTTTCGCATAAATGCATTAATTAAGAATTTATGAATGTCTTGCCACCGCAAAGCTCCCACTTCTACTTGCCACATCGGGAGGAGGACAGGCCCAAACTCCGGGCCCGCCAGTTCCCCTTGCTCCGAGATTTCTCGGTCTGCAGCCTGGCCAGTCCCAGTGCAATGTAGACCAAGTCTCGCCCCCAAAACGCAAACCCTTCTAGAACCCGGGCAACCCACGGGTTTACGCTTTTGAGGCCCCTCTCTTGCCGATTCCCGGGCGGACCTTGCCGCGGACTTGACGCGGGAGGGGGGTGTTGACGCCAGAGCACGGACTCCTAAAATCCCCCCGAAGCCGCTAGTTCCCCCGACTCTCTCCCCAAGGCCTCGGGACGACGCCACCTCCCCTCCTCCGAATCGCGATTTGACTCGCCAATGGACTCCACAACGCCGACGCTGCCCCCTGGGACCAAGTTCCGCGGGCCAAAGACCACCCGACCTCCAAGAAGCCAAAGTAGCTCACTTCCATCACACCTCGTAGTCAATTGGCCTAGGATGTGGATGCGGATACCGCCGCGGAGGGCGGAGTGTTTTTTCTTTTGCAAAACCCACCTTGTAACTTGCTCCCTAGGGTAATTTCGCCATTCCGACGATTTGGGGTCGATTTGCCATTCCGAGCCTCCCCCCGCGTCTCAACGACAAGACACCGGCGTTTCTACAAGGCCGACCTCGACGCCCCGCTTGACAAGTTCTCCTGACCGACTGAATCTTTGGGCCTTCCCCCCAAGAGGGGCCCCCCAACGGAGGATCCAAATCTGGCCGGATAGGGGAACCGGCCCGGAGGGTGGTCATTAGCGCAGCCTCTAGGAGCTGCCAGAAGGGCTGCCTCGAACTTTTTGGATCCCGCCTCTGGGGTCCCACTCTCCCCTCTTGTGAGGGATCCCCAAAGGTCCCGGCCTCGCTTGACTTGGGGAAGGGTGCCACTCGGTTGCCCCGCAACCCGCTGCCCCGACCGCTCTAATGCTAACCCTTTGACCTAGACCTTCTCCAAAAATTTCAAAATTGGGCCGTGTGCTGGAAATGGATTAGATTCCAGCCGGCAAAAAATCAGAATTTATTTTCGCATAAATGCATTAATTGCTAATTTATGAATGTCTTGCCACGCAAAAGCTCTTCTACTTGCCACATCGGGAGGAGGACAGGCCCAAACTCCGCCCGCCGGGCCTCCTTGCTCCGTATTCTCTACCAGCAGCCTCGGCCAGGTCCCAGTGTAACAGACTGCAGTCCGCGCCCCAAAACGCAAACCCTTCTAGAACCCGCAACCCACGTGGTTTACGTTTTGGAGGCCCCTCTCCTTGTCGATTCGGGGACCTTGCGCCGTGACTTGACGTGGAGTGGGGGTGTTGACGCCGTGAGCACGGACCCCTAAAATCCCCCTAAGCCGCTGCCCCGGCCTCTCCCCAAGGCCCTCGGGACTCCGACGGGCGATCCCTCTCCGAATCGCGATTTGACTCTCGCCAATGGACTCGGCCAACGCCGACGCGTTCTCCCTCGGGACCAAGTTCCGCGGGCTGTAAGACCACCCGACCTCCAAGAAGCCAAAGTAGCTCACTTCCATCACACCTCGTGAGTCACTGGGCCTAGGATGTGGATGCTGGATACCGTCCTGGAGGGCGGAGTGTTTCTTTTTTGCAAAACCCACCTTGTAACTTGCTCCCTAGGGTAATTTCGCCATTCCTGACGATTTGGCAGGGTCGATTTGCCATTCCCGAGCCTCCCCTGCGTCTCAACGACAAGACATCATGGGTTTTACAAGGTCGGCTCTCGACGAGTCCCGCTGCTTGACAAGTTCTCCTGACCGATATGAATCTTTTGGGCCTTCCCAAGAGGGGCCCCTCAACGGAGGATCCAACGGCCGGATAGGGGAACCGGCCCGAGGGTGGTCATTTATCGCATTCTAGGGAGCGCCGCCAGAAGGGCTGCCTCGAACTTTTTTTGATCCCGCCTCGGGTCCTGGACTTCCCCTCTTGTGAGGGATCCCCGCAAGGTCCCGCCTCGCTTGACTTGGGAAGGGGTGCAAAGACAACCATCCCCAGAACGCTGCCCCCGACCGCTTCTAATGCTAACCCTTTGACCTAGACCTTCTCCGTAAATTTCAAAATTGGGTAGGCCGAAATGGATTAGGATTCCAGCCGGCAAAAAATCAGAATTTATTTTCAGACAATGCATTAATTATGAATTTATGAATGTCTTGCCATCGCAAAAGCCTCGACTTCTACTTGCCACATCGGGAGGAGGACAGCCCAAACTCCGGCCCGCCGGCCTCCCTGTTCAGATTCTCGGCCAGCCTTCTGCCAGTCCCAAGTGCAATGACCAAGTCTCGCCCCCAAAACGCAAAACCCTTCTAGAACCCGGCAACCCACGTGGTTTACGCTTTTGAGGCCCTCTCCTTGTCGTGATTCGGCGGACCTTGGGCGGATTCTGACGCGGAGAGGGGGTGTTGACGCCAGCACGGACCCTAAAAATCCCCCCAAGCCGCTGTTCCTTGGCCTCCTCTCCCCAAGGCCCCCCGGGACGGGAGCCACCTCCCTCTCCCAATTGGCAAGATTTGACTCTGCCAATGGACTCCCGAACGCCGACGCTGCCCCTGGGGACCAAGTTCCGCGGGCCAGAAGACCAAAACCTCCAAGAAGCCAAAGTAGCTCACTTCCATCACACTCGAATAATTGGCCTAGGATGTGGGATGCGATACCGTCGTGGAGGGCGTGAGAGTTTTTTCTTTGCAAAACCCACCTTGTAACTTGCTCCCTAGGGTAATTTCGCCATTCCGACGATTTGGCAGGGTCGATTTGCCATTCCGAGCCTCCCGCGTCTCAACGACAAGACACTGCGGTTTCTACAAGGCCACCTCAGACGCCTCTGCTTTGACACAAGTTCTCCCTGACCGACTGAATCTTTTGGGCCTTCCCCAAGAGGGGCCCCCGAACGGAGGATCCAACGGCCGGATAGGGGAACCGGCCCCGAGGGTGGTCATTAGCTTTTCAGAATCATTTAGCTTCCAGAAGGGCTGCCTTTCGAACTTTTTGGATCCCCGCCTTCTTGGGGTCCCGACTCTCCCTCTTGTGAGGGGATCGCCGCAAAGGTCCCGCCTCGCTTGACTTGGGGAAGGGTGCCAGCTCTGCTCCCACAAACCCGCTGCCCCGACCGCTCTAATGCTAACCCTTTGACCTAGACCTTCTCCTCAAAATTTAGAAAATTGGGCTGTGTGGCCGAAATGGATTAGGATTCCAAAATGGCAAAAATCAGAATTTATTTTCGCACAATGCATTAATTGCGAATTTATGAATGTCTTGCCACACCCAAAAGCCCCGACTTCTACTTCTACTTGCCACATCGGGAGGAGGACAGCCCAAACTCCGCTCCGCCGGGCCTCCTCTTGTTCAGATTTGGCCCTGCAGAATTTCCTCTCCCCAAGCCAGTCCTGCGTGCAACAGACTGTCTCCCCAAAACGCAAAACCCTTCTAGAACCCGCAACCCATAGGGTTTACGCTTTGGAGGCCCTCTCCTGTCGATTCAAAGCGGACCTTTGGCGCCGCGGACTTGACGGGGAGGGGGTGTTGACGCCAGAGCACGGACCCTAAAATCCCCCCTGAAGGCTCGCTGCCCTCGAATTTCCTCTCCCCAAGGCCCCTGGGACGGACGGGCGCCTCCCCCCTCCCAGAGTCGATTTGGCTCGCCAATGGACTCAGAACGCCGACTTTGCCCCTCGGGACCAAGTTCCCGTGGACCGTAAGACCACCATGTTCACCCAACTAAGAAATGTGTTTTAAACGTCATTTGCACCTAATGTCAGCATGCGGACGTCAATACGTCGCATGCGACGTATTTGGTTATAGCGACGTGGTTTAACTATTTTTATTTTTGTTGTGTACATGTTTGATACTGGGGCATGTTTGAGCCTAGACAATGCTTGAGCCTAAGAGGCTTGTTTGAACCTAGGTAGCATGTTCGACCCTAAGGGAAATGCAACGCCTACACGTTCAACGTCTATAGGCTCCTCATGCTTCACTCTATGTATTTGGACTTGTTCACCCTACAAAATACCATTATTATTATCTGTTTGAAAGGTAGAGCAAAGGATCCACAACCGTAAAGCTAGTGGATAGCATCAAATTAAGCAATGATCGTGTTAACTTGGTGGTGGCACCGGTTTAAGGTTAGAGAAAATCTAAGTAACTAAGATACCATTGAAGACTCTTTTTGCATGTTCTAGTCTAGAGGCAATGCTTGAGCCTATGTGGCTTCTTTTGAGCCCATGTTCCAAAATGCTCTTTATTCCTCCGATATAATGTATACCAAAAAGGGGGAGGGGGGAGAAAAAGAATTGAATTGAATGGGTTTTTATTGCACACGAAGACCAATAGACATAGCCTATCAGAAGGATTGCACTGAGGATGTGCATAATATTTGACATATAGAATTTAATGATCGTCTCCTCTAGGTGCTAACTAGGAGTCGCCATTGTTAGCATTGCCAACATTTGTATTAAAATGCCCGGAAGTACATCCGTATTTTCGTGGAATTGCTCGGTGTAAGATGCCGCATGAGAGCCGGTGGTCCAACCTCTTGATGCTCGCTTTTCCCAAGTGAGTTTGAATGCCTTGATCTGCCAGAGGGCTCTTCGACGTTATTGACTCCTCTAGCACAACACCTTGGAATATTGGGGCCCCTGTAGTTTGTATGATAAACCACCATGTTGGGTCTTGTCGATCGGTAAAAAAAAAATCTGGTCAAAGAAGCCGGACGGAGATTGATATTGATGGTCTAAATTTTGAAGTGGATATGTGTATGTGTGTACTGCTCACACTTGTCCGAAGGACAAGCGCCTCACTACCGTGGTACATCTTGCTAGAGTTGACAAATAAAAAAGCCACTTGTTCTATCATACTTTACCGTGTGGCCCGGCCCCCTTAATTGAAGGTCAAACCAATCGACATCGAATATGAAGGTCTTAAAATTGCCACCAACATCCACCTCCATTATAGTCTTTAACCTCCCACCCAATCACGGTGGCTTCCGACGACGATTACGATCGGCAACACTTGATTGAAACTCCATCGTGAATGATGCCATGACTCAAGAGCCACAAGTCTTCCCGTATGTCAAGAGAACTCACACGATAGTGGGTCCCATGCCACCATATCGAGGAGTAAGATATATACCGTCAAAAGCACCATTAATGTCAATAGATACAATAACATCAAAAGAAAATACTCGATTTCGACATCAACATAATTTGTTGCAACTACCTTTTCATGACACCTTGTGCGTATGCCCATTCCAGAGTGTAATATACTCCCCTTGTGATATGCATCGGTCCAAAGCCCTGTAGTACCCATTCTCTTTCCATCTTGTCCGGCTAAGGGTTCATATCCATCGGGGTACGGCTCGCCTATTATGTCGTCTCCATTCATGCCTCTTCTCTTCCATTTCTTCCTTTATGCTCTCATAACGAGCAATCCATTTTGCCATTGGTGCCGAATTGTAAAGAAGAAATTGATTAACCTTAATGATCATATCGGTGAAATGACTTCTCGATACCATTGCCTTCCCCGCCACTACCCCCACAATCTTCTCGCCCCTTCATCACTCCATAAGCGAGGTGCATCCGATGTACCAAGGAAATATATTCTCATATAGAAAAGTGACTCTTTCGCAAAGCCATCCTCCTGCCATACTACCTTCGGGGACGCGCTCTTTTGACGCACCATATATCCTTCAATACCTTCATAAACCTTTCCAAGAAAAACATCCATCCGCATGTACATGTTTGATCATGAGCTCCACTTCCTCAATAAGATGTACCAAAAGATGGGTTTGATCACAAGAAAGCTCAGAGGGAAACTCCTTCTCCAACAAGCAACATGCCTCTCCTATTTTCACTTTCATCTCTTCAATTTCGCCTTTTTTATAGTTTTTACACATCCACCTATGAGGTCCAAAACAAAAAACTTAGCCACAAATAAAATAGACGGGGGACCACTAAATCAACATGGGTAACAACCTTATGACCTTTGATAGGGCACTTATTGCCTCCAATGGTCCCTTGTCTAAAACTCCCCTAAAGGTCAGGGGCATGAAGAACTGCATGATCCAAACACCAAATATAAGTTATGGGTTACATTTTATAGTAGTGCATATATATGTGGACTTCAATTGCTTACATGCAAGAACTTATGCCACCATGGGACTTTAAACCAAAATTTCCCCACTACTTGTGAATGCGGTTCGCAATGATTGCATGTAACCAGTTGGTGTTCTAAGGGCCCTTAAATCATCATAAATAGCTCGATGGTCAGCCCTAGCAATAACCCATTTTGCCGGAGGAAGTGGTTGCCCTTCACCTCGGATCCATGCCTCTTTCTTTGTATTACTTACCTTAAGGTCCATCCTGGCATTTGTTGTGTCTTTTTGACCAAATACATGCTTCCATAAAGAGTTTCCCACGTTCTTGAAGATATGCATCGGGTCTAAAAGGTGTTGAATCAATAGGTCGGTCCAATATGGTAGTCTATAAAAAAAGACTTCCTTTTCATATTGGCGAAAGACTTCCTCCTCCGCGCCGCTTCCTCGCCACCACCGTATAATTCCTCATCCTCACTGCCTCAGGTCCTGGCCACGACCTCCTCACCGTGTGCCCCCACGGATTTCCCTTGGATTTTCCCCTCTTCCTTCTTATCCCAACGCCACCCCATTCTCGTATGGTAATTCTCGCTTGGTGGTTCTCAGATAGTCTACAAGTACACCGAATTGTGCACGCCGCTCAAGGGGTGCGTGAGCGGCAAATACTTCCCTAAAACCCTCGTGATACTACTTTCTTCAGATGCTTAGAGGACGGTGCTGCAACTTTTCCCCACATATCATGCAAGGGAAGTGCCCCCATGTCTTAAACCCGTAACACTTAAGAAAACCCGTGAAAGTCATGCATAGTCCACAATAGTATACCTCTAAGATTAAAAACGCCATTTTTATGGGCATCGAGACCTGAATACACTGTGTTCCACAAAGGGAGTAACTCATCCACCAATTATTCTTAGGTACACATCTAAATTACTTGGTTTTTTCTTCCCAGGTATCAATAAAGTCATCATAATGTGCCCACTCTTCATCAACAACCATGGGGGTATGTTGTAGTTCACTATCATCACTGGCCATGTAGACCATGCAATCGATTGTGTACCATATGGGTTTACGCCATCGGTGGCCAGCCCAAACGCACGCTACGTGGTTCTTTTCCAAAGTCGCCATGTCGCATCGACATGCTTCCAAGCTGCACTGTCGCTCGGGACTCGCATCACATCATCACTAGATGCATGTGTAGCCGTGAAGTCCATTAGGCTAGCCAATGTCTTGCAACGGAACATCAACTTTAACCTATAGAATAAATTATAGGCAACATATAAGTACCGAAAATAAGTGAATTTACAACTATTTGTAAGAAGTGGTGATGCATATACCTTGGGATTATTGGAAAGTGTCGAATAACCTTCTGAGGTACCGTTTTTCCCTTTAGGTCATTCCCTCAGATCTCGGCTCATTACATACGAGACAATGAGTGGACTTCTCATGCTCTAGGGGATAGAAGATCATACAATCATTTGGACATGCATGTATGACTTTATAACCAAGGCCGGTCGCTTGAATCATTTTCTTTAACTTGAGATCCGGCTTCCAGGCATATTGTTCTTCTCCGAAGGATCTTCTCGTGCAATAACCCTCATGATCTAAGAGTGGTAAGATAAAAGATGGAGATGGTGGTAAGATAGAAAGACTTGATAAGTATGTCACCTCAATAGAGCGAGACACTTGCATTGCTCCACTTGAACTTGGTTTGAGATTGAGAATTAGCGTGCACGCCGACAAACGAGAGGTTCGAGACGCAGGAAATAATCGCTTACGCTCGATAACAATAGGGTCATCGTCGCTGACGACCAATCCTCGAAGGGTATCCAACATCTTCTACCATATCCTCTTCACCACCATCCCCGACATCATCTAAATCAATATCGGGTAATTCTTGAAGAGCGTGCAACATATCGAAGCATCGGCTCGTCACGAAAGACTTCGCTTCTGGTTCGGCAATAGTTTCATCCTCTTCATATTGATCGTGACGCAATATCTTCATATTGGTGCGCCTGCTTGAAATTCACGACGATAGGTTTCCCTTTGCCTCGTAACTTAGAACTAATGGATCGGGATGGAGACCGCCCGAATGAGTTCATTAAACAGAGTAACGTGATTAACCATCATGTCAAATAATGTAATAAGTATAAAATACATACAACCATTTGTATAGACTCACGAATGACAAAAACATATATTAAAAAAAAAACCTCTTTATTCCTTTTTTAGTACAACAATACTATTGTTCCATCTCAAATGGGAGAGGTCTATCATAGCGATAGTTGATAAATAACTCATCTCCAATGTTTATGCTTTTAATAGCACACACCATGATATATCCGCTTTTACGATCTTGTAAAAAAAAATCTTCCTCCCCCTCCTTGACACTCTAAAAATTCACAATTGCATCGCCACGGTTGTCAATAGAACTGTTGATGAACCCCGCAATATTGCCATGAACCCCTGGCCGACCATCAATAAACTTCAACTCCTCATCACATGCCCCCACAGCCTATCGACGCAAAGATTGGAATTCATTCCATAAATCCTCATACGCCAAGCATATTTAGTCAAAGTTTGCCAAGTTTTCCAATCGCATTCTGACCCCGCATATGGCATTAATGGAATGTGGGTATCTCGCTCCACTTCTATACGCGTCGTCGGAGATAAGGCCAATCCAGCCTTTCGACAAATGCGGCTCCGCGATAATGATGTATCTTCCCCAATAAGCAAATTCTTGATCCATAGGGATAGGTAAGTCATCGCCACAAGCCAAATGTCTTGCGGTGCCTAACAAAGGGTCGGACTAATCTTTGCAATTCTTTCAGAATTTCACGCCGGCAAAGAGGCCAAGCCGCTCTTGGGAAATGTGCGACACATGCAATGTTCTCATGATTGTAGCCCTTCGTGTTCTTTTCACGCAGGGGAACACTTTCAGCGTTGAGCAACCCATCCACATTATTGATGAATCGGTTATCGCGCTCAGGTTTCATATGCCTCTATGGACAACATTAAACCAAAATCCACATCTAGTTTGGAGGAGACATCAGCATCATCTACCTACATATTTAGATATCATAAACATCTTGAATATATACTTGAATTGGGAGAGATACTTTTAAAAAAAAAAAAAAATAAATAATAATTGTATACCAACCCTCGATATCCATGACGAAAGCATCGATCCGGTGGGTTGTTCAAATGTACCAAATCTTATCGATGGTCTTCAACAACCGCTTCTAAGTCGCCTCTTCAAATTTCATACATCTTTTACAATCGCAAACTATTTTGTCCCTCCTCGCCAATTACAAAAGGTAAGTACTATATACCGCACAATAGTTTGAACTACCGGATAGATACAATATATGGTAACCCTAAACCCTAAACCCTAAACCCTAAACCCTAAACCCTAAATGGGATGGACGGATTTGGCCTATTACACGAAGTCCTCTCCACTCAAGGTGAAGCCACCATGCCCTTTCCCCGAAAGTAACCCCCTTATATAAGTTTCAATTTCAATAAAGATCTTTTGGAGACGCCAGCTAGCCCCGATACATAGAGTCCCTCCACTCAAGGTGAAGTCGACATATGACCTTGACTACGCGACACCTCTCAATTTTGTAATCTACATTGTACTTAGTAAGGTATGAAGGTGAGTTTGGGCCCGCACACCCGGGTCCTCTCCACTCAAGGTGGAGGCGACCGTGTCCTTGACCAAAAACACTGCTTTTTTTACTACTGCAGATTACGCCCTCTCCTAGTTTATATATGTCTAGGCTACTAAATACAAGAATCAAGAACTTACATGTGACGGTTCAAGATATCCTAAATTTCCTCCCGGTGGTAAGACAACATCAATCTGTCTCCCGCCATCTCCAAAGGCCGATCATGCCGATGACCATGGCGATCCATGTAGGGCAGCAACAAAGTATAAGATATGGTTAAAAAGAAGAACACCAAAGGCGCTTAGGGTCGGGAAGAGGAGCCGAAAAGAAAATAACAATGAATGCCGAAAAAAGTTGTTTATATAGAAATGTAACGTCGCGATGCGACGCGGACGCCGCCGGCGACGAGTGTCAACCCGCCACATGCCGTGTCACCTACTGACTTTGGCAAAGTACACCCGGGCAAGTACGCATGTACTGACGCGTGTCATACGTCAGACCACGCCGCATGCGACGTATAGTCAACGGTCAAAAATCCAGGTCACATGCGACCGGCAAAGACACGCGGCGAAAGTAATGCATCGACGCGTCTTTTAGTTTCAGACAATGTCACATGACGCCGCATGCGACGCCCGACATTTGTCGTGACATTTGTCGTGACATTTGTCTGTTATGAAATTTATGTATACCTATGTCGCTCGAAAGCAACCTAAAAATCGAGCAAGTTTTGTGTAACAACCTAAAATCTGCATACCTCAAAACACTTGAACATAGCTTGATTAGCTGCATCACAGAGCAAATTGCGTGACAGGTCTGACATTTGCCGTGACATTTGTCGTGACGATGCCAGGTGGGCGATGGCATTTTTTAGGCAAATTTTGATCGACGCTTTTGACACATGGGACATTAATGCCTTGGATTTGCAAGGAGTCGCCGGGGCGCTTCTCCCACTATGCTGGACACCAAGTTCCTCATTCAGATTGCATTTTGTTGCTTCTCTAAAGATGTTGGACTGAGGATATGGGAGTCCCACTTTTTGACTACCCAATCTTCTCGTTGTAGAAATTCTAGGGGTAAATCCATATGTCATTTCTAATTCCTTTTTTTTCTTTCTCTGATCAACCGTAAGCTAAATTATGAGCTCAAAAATTCGATCAACCATCTCCAACTCCATGTCCATCACTAAATTCATCCGCTTTTTCAAAAATACCCATAGCACAAATAGGCCTATATAAATTAAAACAAGCAATATTATTGTCATATCCTTATTCATCGTGGGCATTCATCTTCTTGATATCCATCCCCGATCATATTCATCTTCTTCATATTTTTTATCTTCAAATTCCATTTGAAAACCGATTTTGTAAATCTATATCATATCATATATCCAGCTTTTGTATTCTACATCATGCTTATATACATAAGGCAAAGCCTCAAAAATTCTCGATCAACCATAAGCTAAATTCGAGCTCAAAAATTTCGATCAACCAGAGCTAATCTGAGCTCAAAACTACCATATTATAGTTATATCAAAAGATAGAATTTAAGTTGCTTCAATACCAAATATCGACTCCAAACAAACAAAACTTTCTCAAAGGGTCAAGTTGCATCCTCGTGATCAACATCAGTAATTTCCAAAGACCAGCCAGAAGGATCCCTTCGCCACCGATGTAAAATTTTTACCTTGGATATCTCTCTCAAACGAAACCACATCATTCACCCCAAAATTCTTTTTGCCTTGACAAATCTGCTCCACCTTTTGTGAAGACATAACTTTGGGAACTATCCCAATAACAAGATCTAAATTTCCACATGCATTGATTTTCATCTTTTTTTTTTTCCACAATTCCATCGCAAGGCAAATGTGCTTCTCGTTGATTTTTGAATGACGAAATGAAACAAAAAAATCCAACGCTAGAATCGCTTATCAAATCAAGTCCGCCCACTTGGTTGCACAAGCACGAAATGAAATGCCGGCCTCAAGGACTTTCTTATCTAACCAATCTACACTATCTTGAGAGCCAACTAGATCCGCCACGTAAATATCCGGTGGAGTGTCTAGCATAATATCCTCTAGGTCAACTTTTGTGGCACGCATGGCTCAAGATCAAACGTGAATCCAAGCTCTCTTAAAAGATGACGCCGATCATTTTCTATACCCTTGCCAACCCCGATTGTTTGCACCTTGATTGTTTGCCCTAAATCGCTTTTAAAACAATGGGAACATGAATTGAAGGAAAAAGTAGTACCATCCGTCAAGCTATCCGTGTACATATACCATGAAGATCGAGAAGAATAAATTGTGTTGAATTTTGTAAGCACGACATTGTGCTTACTACATATGGAACCATTTGTTCTCAATTACGTAAAGCCATCCTAAGAGGATGAAAAGAAGCGCCCCCGTGCTAAGGGCACACCGTCAACATTAGGTGGTTTAGAATTATTCTCGATGAAGCTCAATCCATTAGAAATGCTCACACTAAAAAGTTCATGTGCTTGTCGGGGCTTAAGGGCACAATGAAGATGGTGCCTTTCGAACATGCGACCTTCTACTACACACATATGTCACATAATGCCACATATACGAAAGTTCTAGAATGTTCTAGAAAGTTTTAAAAAGTTTTAAAATATAAGAGAATCTTGGATGAGCCTAAGGAATCCTTCTAGAAAATTCCGTAATGTTGTAGAAATGAATGTTGGCGAGAGAATACACTTATTTTCTTCCCAAAGCATTTTGCTAGATGACCAATTAAAATATTTTGGTTCAACCAACTCCACAATTCTCTTTGATTTTCGATGAACAAACTTGTCCAAGAAGGCAAATGCCTCCACAACCTCGAATGGCCATAATGAAGAAATTAAAAAGACAGCTAAGAGATTTCTAAAAAAGCGCATGATTTTTGTCTGCCAGATGTTGTGACCGCTTTGATCATACAATCGATGCAAAGAAGAACCCATAAAAATCTTTGGCGCCAAACGGAACAAGTTCATGAGTCATGAAGCTTAAAACAACTGAAAGCATGGCGTTAAAAAACCGCACCAAAGGATCTGATTTTGGCATGTAGGAGCGTAAGAGAGGTCTGCTTTTTCTATTGGGTGTTCGTGAAGAACCCCCAAATGATGTCGACAAGCTCAACCGCCTTGTGATCCCTAAGCTCCGTGTCGAAGCCCATTTTCCTTTGCACCATGACATGCTCTCGCTTTGAAGACTTCCAAGGTAACAAACCGGCGCTTTAGATACTCTTATCGCATAGCAGCCGAGCTATGTTCCAATTCCACTTTCCATGTATGGATCTCCCAAACAAGGCCATCAACAAAAGTGTAGCCACATAGTATCTCTTTTTCAAAATCCTCATCAATGGGGTTCGGCTTCATATGGAACTTGTGCAATTGAAACGCAAATTCCTCCACCATCATATATCACAAAAATCATCCGTGACGCTTATGTGTAAAGTTGCAAGTTCAAGCATTGTCCGCCGATTCCAACCTTGATGTTGATCTTTCAACTTCCATAGTGCCATTAGAATTACTTGTATACCCAAAGATGAGATTTTAGATCATAACCTTCTTCCCCCAGTATTGACGTATCCATATGTGCTTCTTTGGTTTGTCGATATAGTTCCGCATAATATTTTTCAAGCTCTTGCAAGCTCTCAAAGCCCCCAAAACCATTTTTCCAGCTTCGGTTGCTCAAGAGTCTAGATGAAGGAGGTAATTCAGACGCCGCAAAACCCACGCCGCTAAATGACCATTCTCTTTCACATCTAGAGATAAGATTACTTCCGTAAAGACTGATGAAGCCGCATTGATATGGACATCAATCACCAATAATCAATAAATCCTTTTTTTGCCGGGATGTTTCGTAATTAACGCTATGTTTCGTAATTCGCCATCGACCTAAACCTAGAATCCGCCATTAGGACGCCGGGACAAGCGGTACCGCAAGTCATATTAAACACTATAATGCTTCTACGGACAAAAGGTAAAAGTGGGATTTTTCTTGTGTTCTTGCACAAATTTTAAGGCTTTATCCCGTTTCTTCTCTCAAAGAACAATGATTGACAACAAGCCTATTGTCAAGTTACCTTCAAGGATTGTAAACTTGGAACAACTAGATTTTGACACGTAACAACGCCGGTTTATAATGAACAATTTATAGCGGTAGCATATCTATCGCGGATGATGCATGCGCAGCAACACGCTTTAAATGAAGCCGCAGGTTGGTCGCCAAAGTCTTTTTAGACGTATCAATCGCATGTGCCTATTGAATTTGTAATCCTAAAACCATTAATCTTCGTGATATAAAAAATATACGCCACATGCGACCACCTACGCCACATATAAATGCATCGACGTGTCATATACGCCACATATACATACCGACGCGTCATATACGCCACATATACGCATCGACGCGTCATATACGCCACATACGCCATATATATCTTGCATCGACGCGGTCATATACGACACATACGCCACATACGCCACATATACGACGCCGCATGCGACGCCACGCCGTAAACATCCACCGGGCGAGACACTGCCGCCCACCAGCGCCCAAGCCCACGGGCGGCGACAGATGGGCCAAGATCAGACGTCGCGATGCGACGCGACGCCGCAAGCGCCCACTGGCGCGACAACACTGCGGCCCACCCGGGCGCAAGCGCCCACCGGCATGACAGACCGCCACGCCACGGTGTCGACGTCGCACCACACGCCGATATGCGCGACGCGAAACCGCGACGGACGCCGCATTGACGTCGCATGGTGACGTTATTTGCGACGTCACGTCGCACAGACGTCGCAAGCCCACGTCGCTAAATGTCCATTCTCTTGTTGTGCTTTGTGATGGCTGAGCTTGCTGAGATTGCAGATATTGCTGTTGCGGTGGATATTGCTGAGGCTGTGGATACTGTTGAGGCGTCTTTTGAACTTGGAAGACCATTTTTTATCGAAAAGATGTGGGATGAGAGCGCGTGCATTCTTCAGTGGCATGATTGCACATGCTGCAATGTTTACAGTGAGGAGGACCATTAGTGGAATTGCATTCATTGGCCAGGTGTCCTTGATACTTACAAATATGACACCAAATTTAACTGCGTTGTGGTGGAGCAGACTGATGAGATTGGACCGTATTTTGTGGAACCATGACAGGGGAAATGAAAGGAAGATCTGTGAGAGGAACACCGCGGAAGACACATTGACAGAATGGTTGGCCAATTCAATAGCTTGGTCCAACGTCTTGGAGCGCAAGTACTCAGTCATAAGGCAAATAGCTGGAGGATGGCCTTGCAGAAACCAAACCAGGATCTGGCTCTGCGTGGGATACTCTTTGAGCTTGCTAACTAGGATATGAAGACGATCTGCAAAATCATAGGTAGACTCCGTGGGTTGTTGTTGGAGGTTATTGAGTTGCTTAAGAAGTTGTTGATCATCATCCGTGGTACCATAATGTGAAAGGGCCAGTTCCGTTTCCAGTGACTCTTATTGGCCATAAGCCACTGATGAGGAGCGCCATGTAGCGTGGTGAAGAAGATATAGAACTTGAGTTGTGGCCGAGAGTGACCATTCAGGATAGCCAGAGCTTCAAATTCCTCCATATGTGTTTGAGCACTTTGATCAAGGGGATTCCCTTTGGCATTCCAAAAAATTGGATAGGTAAGCTTGAGATTATGGACAGTCGACGGGACAGGAACTGGCGTATAAAGTGGTGGTGCATACGAAGGAACATAACTTTGAGGCATAGCCGTGGGCTGAGAACAAGGAAGTTGCGTGGGGGGCGTGAAATCAGGAGGTCCTAAGAGAGCGTGGGTCTTCTGACGGTAATGCACCAAAGAGAAGATATTGTCGGTAGTCATGAAATCAATGGGGCGTGGCCGTGACCAAGAAGATTTGAGCATTTAAGTATCAGAAACACCCGTGGACGGGTCATCCGTGTGGATGCGTGAAAGATAATCAGCATGGAATAATTTTTAAGGGCTAAACTTAGTTATTCGGCAATTTTTTAGCACATTTTCAAAAAAAATTGGCTAAAGTAAATGGAAAAAATTGGAAAAAAAAATAATAATTTTAGCTTAACTTTTTTCGGGACTGCACCAACCCTAGCTCTTTAGCCAAATGCTAGAAAGTAAGAGAGTGAATTTTTGTATTGTTTAGCTAAACTATAGAAACTTTTAGAATGAATTTCGGGCTAGTTTAGCTAATATCATTCTAGTTTATAAGAAATATATAATTAATAGTTTAGTTTCCAGCATTATAAATTAATTTGAGTCATAGATTTTGCTAGTTAGCATTATTTTAAAATGTTTTCACAAAGAAAATGACTAAAATAAGTGGAAACAATTGAAAAAAAAAAGTATAGTAATTTGGCTTAATATTTTTCGTTGGCCACGCCATAGAAATTTTTGGGATGATGTTTGGGTTAGTTTAGCTAAATGCTAGAAAGTATGAGAGGACAAATATGTAGAGTTTAGCTAAACCACAGAAAGTTTTGGGATTAATATCGAGCAAGTTTAGCTAAAGCCATTCTGGCTAATAAGAAATATGCGATTAGTACTTTATTCCCTGATAATCAGGCACAACATAAGACTTGCCTGTCTTATGAATAATTTCAAAGAGAGCAAACTCTTGAAGAAGCAATATCCAGCAGGCAATGCGTTCCGTGGGCGTGGTTTTGTTGATCAGATAGAGCAGAGCTTGATGATCAACAAAGAACTTAATTTTCCTACCCAATAAATAGTGACGGAACCATTGTACATAGAAGATGAGTCTAAGGGCCTCAAGTTCCGTGGCAGAATAATTTTTTTCAATAGGGTTGAGTTTCCTACTAGCATACCTAATGGGTTTATCAGTATGAGAATCATATTCCTGAGAAAGAACAGCACCAATAATGGCAAAACATAGACATGAAATGGTTTGTCCCATTGAGGTGGAACAAGAACAGGTGCTTGAGTGAGCAAAACCTTTAATTTTTGAAATGTTGCATCCGCCTGGGGATTCCAAGCCCAAGAGGATTCGTTACTCGTGAGTTTATGAATGGTATCCGCAATGGCAGCTAGTCCAAGAATGAAGGTTGCATAATAATTTATCTTGCCAAGGAATGAGCATGTTTCCTTGATGTTGGAAGGTGCTTGAGCTTTGAGCACGCAGCTAATTTTTGCAGGGTCCATGGTAATACCATCTTTACTAATAACGTGGCCCCGAAGAACGCCTGAAGTGACACAAAAAGTGCATTTCTCCAGATTGAAGCTAATACTAGATTCATCACATTTTTGAAAAACTAACTCCAGTTTGTCGAGATGATCATCCATGGAGCTGTAAACAGAAAAGTCATCTTACTTGCAGAAAAACATTTTCTTTCATGTAATCCTAAAAAACAGAAAGCATAATGCGTTGAAAAGTAGAAGGAGAGTTGGACATTTAAAGGGCACCACTTTGTAGGTAAAAGTGCCCCACGGCGTGGTGAAGGTAGTTTTCAACTCATCTTCAGCTTTAATAGAAATTTGATTGTGGCCAGAGAAACCATCCATGAAGGAATACATCTCATGGCCTGCTACTTCTTCAAGTTGTGAAGGGTAGCAGAAAATGATCTCGTTCTGTGGCTACATTGAGCTTTCTGTAATCCATGCAAATGAGTATTTTGCCATTATGCTTGAGAGCAATAACAATTGGGCTCACCCACTCAGAATGTTTGAACTCACAGATAAGTCCAGCAGCCAGAAGTTTATCAATTTTGGCTTTCATGCGGTCACGATAATTGGGGTTGAGCCTGTATTGTCATTGCTAGATGGGGCGTGCATCTAGTTTAGTAGGAATGGTGAGTTCCCCCAATTCTTTTTTGAGACCTCGTAAATCTTTGTAACTCCACCTAAAAATATGCTTGAATTTCTTGAAGAGACTAAGGGTGCGAGCTTTATAAGTTTTTGGGAGATTGGCAGCCAATGGGATTGGTTGGTTATCTCTTAAATCAATGATTTCGACTTTCGGAGTTTGAATATGCGGAATGATTTCCGTATCTGTGACAGTATGAGCAGGAGGTTGGAACAGCACATGCGGGTTAGCACTCTGGGTAGAAAAAAATAGAGGCTGTTGACTGGCATCAAGTAAGGGTTGCTTCATGACAGCAGCAACATTAACGATGCCTGTAGGAGGGTCTTCATCTGGGTGGATGTCAACACGTTGAATGCGATTGCAAGGTGCAAGACAAGGATCAAGCAAGGAAGCCACAGCGTGGTCTTGATCAAGACTCATATCACCCCAAGAATCAACATGCTCAGGGTAGGAAGATAAAGGTAGATTAGCTGCGGAGGCTTGGACTTGATAAGTGTTTTGGAGATTCTCCAAATCACTATCAGAGAGTGACGATTCAGCATGTTCAACATAGATAAGTTTCCCAGTTTCAAGATCCATCTTGGCATTCAATATTCCATCAGTGATGACAAGTTGATCATTAGCTCAGTAGTGAATGCTTTTAGCCTGGCAGAGAAAAGGTCGTCCGACCAACATTTCATAAATACCTGGATCTTTGCCAGCTTTCTAAACATCGGATTCTAAGGAATTTGAGATTATCAATACTGATATGAAGAATAGGAGTGACGCCTTGAGGTCGCATGATGTGGCCGTTGGCAAGCTTGATGTCATAAGGAACACGGTAGAGTTGACTTGTGCCCAATTGTCTCTGAAGTTTATCTGTGATGAGGTTGACAGCTCTACCTCCATCAACCTGCACATGATTAATTTGTTGATTCCCAACAGTGGCGTGAACCGTGGGTGTAGAAGTGGCGACCGTGCCGACAAAAACTGTGGGCAGTGGCAATAGGTGTAGTAGAGAAACTGAGTGGAATCTTGATTTTGGCAAGCTCTTCTTGTAGTTTCAAGGGAACATGAGCAAAAGGATCAACAGGATCTAATGGTGCGGGTGCCTGAGGTATCGATGCAGAAACTTCCTTTAGGAGTTCCACTTCAGCAGTAATGTTAGGATACAACTGAGTGCGTGAGGGGGTCGTGTAACGTTCCGAACTGACATGCCCTTAACCAACTGGGCAAAACCAGATCCACTTCAGTAGCAATGTTAGGATACGACTGAGTGCGTGAGGGGGTCTTGTAACGTTCCTAACCGACATTCTCTTAACCAACTAAGCAAAACTGTTTAGACGTTTATGAGTAGTCGCTTCTACCCATTTATGCCGGTGTCTCAGGAACGCGACACTCAGATCTATTCAAGCGGTCTCCCATGGGTCCGTTACAATCTCTCCCACTAGATTTATGCTCGTCTCGAGCATCACAAACCATAGACCACACCATTGCATGGTGTCCAAGACCAAGTCATGACCTACCGTCTAACGGTATTACGGGTCATACTTGCCCCCATGGAGACTCGAACTCGAGCCCTGCTCTGTTACCAAATGTAGTTCCTAACCTACAGGGCAAAAGTATGCTAGTGGATATCAAAAAAACGCGGCCCCAGCACTTAGATCAGCACCCTGGATGTACTATTCTATCATAGTATTCCACTTGTTATTAATTGGAGTTGTTACATATTTCTATTGATTACCTAATTACCGTGTGCTAGTACCAGTATCACCTTAAACAAGCTGCCATATGGGGTGCTATATGAGTGCTGTCAGCATGTGTCCGGACGCCTGCTTTTGATACCCACCAGCATACTTTTGCCCGACATGCCCTTAACTAACTAGGCAAAACCGTCTAGACATTTATGAGTAGTTGCTTCTACCCATTTATGTCGGTGTCTCAGGAATGCGACACTCAGATCTACTCGAGTGGTCTCCCATGAGTCCGTTACATGTCTTAAACGTTGAAAGCGTATCCTGATGTTGTTGAGCACGTGTGGTGGCATGAACGTTGGCGAACGTGCGTCCTTCGGCAGCTTGCATAAGCTTGAGAATACTTTGGCGAACTTTAGGCATGACATGAGGCATGAGCTTGTCAAGATCGGGGTCGAAATGGACCGTCTTGTGTTCCTCATGAGGAATAATGTCGACAGCAAAAGCAGGCTGCGTGTCGTGAGGCGTGATCGTCAAGGGACATGTGCCCAGGTGCTGGCATGAGATCAGACCTACCCAATTGGATTGTTGAATCGGAGGATTGAGAGTTTGATAGATTTCTTCTTGAGCCTTTTGATCAAGGGTTGTAGATGAAGACGCTTGTTAAGATCGTTGTGGTTGAGGCGCGCGAGATGGTTTCTTCAGTATGGGCTGAGGACCTTGTTTGCCATTGGCAACCCAAAGTTGATAGACAATGAGGCGGACTGAGGTAGCTTGATTCGTTCCTGGCAGTTGTACTTGGACCTGAGGAAGTTGTGGGCACATCGTGGTGGTGCGACCCCATTCTTGATAATAATAGCATTGAGCTTTGGAGGGATCAAAAGGAGTGCGTGAGTTTTGACTTCGTGATGGCTGAGGTTGCTGAGATTGCGGATATTGCTATTGCGGTAGATATTGCTGAGGCTGTGGATACTGTTGAGGTGTCGTTTGAACTTGGAAGACCATTTTTTGTCGAAAAGATGTGGGATGAGAGCGCGTGCATTCTTCAGTGGCATTATTACACATGCTGCAAGGAGGACCATTAGTGGAGTTGCATTCATTGGCCAGCTGGCCTTGATACTTACAAATATGACACCAAATTTAACTGCGTTGTGTGTGGAGCAGACTGAGGTTGGACCGTATTTTGTGGAACCATGACAGGGGAAATGAAAGGAAGATCTGTGAGAGGAACACCGCGGAAGACACGTTGACAGAATGGTTGGCCAATTCAATAGCTTGGTCCAACGTCTTGGAGCGCAAGTATTCAGTCATAAGACGAATAGCTGGAGGATGGCCCTGCAGAAACCAAACCAGGATCTGGCTCTGCGTGGGATACTCTTTGAGCTTGCTAACTAGGATATGAAGACGATCTGCAAAATCATGGGTAGACTCCGTGGGTTGTTGTTGGAGGTCATTGAGTTGCTTAAGAAGCTGTTGATCATCGTCCGTGGTACCATAATGTGAAAGGAAGGAATCTTCATTTCTTGCCAGTTCCGTTTCCAGTGACTCTTATTGGCCATAAGCCACTGATAAGGAGCGCCACGTAGCGTGCTGGAGAAGATATGAAACTTGAGTTGTGGCTGAGAGTGACCATTCAGGATAGCCAGAGCTTCAAATTCCTCCATATGTTCTTGAGCACTTTGATAAAGGGGCTTCCCTTTGGCGTTCCAAAAAATTGGATAGGTAAGCTTGAGATTATGGACAGTCGACGGGACAGGAACTGGCGTATAAATTGGTGGTGGATACGAAGGAACATAACTTTGAGGCATAGCCGTGGGCTGAGAACAAGGGAGTTGCGTGGGGGACATGAAATCAGGAGGTCCTGAGAGAGGGGCATCAGTTGGCGATATGTAGTGGGTGCCATCCTCATTCAATTTAAGATCACCAATATTACAGACTTGAACAGGAGGTTGAAAAGATGAAGAAGACTAAAATTCTTGAACATGAGGGGGACCAAAAGAAACATGAGAATAGCCTGTACCAAGCTGTGGAGAAGATGGCTGGGAAGGCAACAGTGTTGGTCCAGAAAGAATGTGGATATAAGTGTTGTCAGACATTTGAAAATAATGAGTTGGATGCACGTGAGTGTGAAGTTGCGACTGCGGTTGAGAATAGTGTTTGCAAGCAGGGGGAGACCCTGGCCGAGAGCAAACACGAGAGGTAAGCGGTGTAGACTGAGCACGGGAGTGAACACGGCCACCTTCAATATCATAATCAACATCATACATGTCGCGAGTAGCTTTCCTGCACTGATGGCGATTCAATCGAGCCGCAGTTGGGCTGAGAAGCTCTTCCGGAGTAAAGGTACGAGTAGACATGGTCGAGAGGGGAAAAAAGAACTAAGACCCGGCAACGGCGACAGTGTTTAGGGTCTGGGTTCGACATCACTCGCAAGACAGCCCTCTTTGAGGACCCTTAGATCAAGCAGGCAAATCCTAGCAGAATGTCACACAGGATTTTGCAAAGAGATCAGAAAAGAAAGAATGAAACAAACAGAAACTCAAAGAGACAATGTGCCAAGATAAGGCTCCATAAATATCAATAAGAGTACATGAACTCTCGTCACGTGAGAGAAATGAAACGAGACAATACTAAATCTCATCTAAAAGCTCGAGATCTATCTCTACTGATATATATAGTACAATGGTCTTCGGCCCAAAATAGATAGATGGCAGATCTCGATCACCAACTTTTGGATCACATGCATGATTTAAGAAAATCTTGCAGTGCTATCATTAGTGTCTGGAATCCCGCTAATTTAAAACTGAACTCCCCGAAGACCATCCCGCTAATTTAAAACTGAACTCCCCGAAGACCGTCATTTGTCTTGTCTGGCTCTCTTTTTTGACGGGGACATGGACTTCTGCGTGGTCTTTGGCAGGGGCATGGGTTTACTACCTGACGCTTGACCTGGTCCCTTGGCTCTGTCTTGCGTGGAATTCAGGAATAGTCCTGTGCCTGGCTGCACAGGACTAACAACTAGAGAGTCCGATAAGGTGGACATTTACATGCACCAGTCGCCAATGATGCATCTATGTGCAAAAGATGCGACTCTGCTCAAAAAATGGTTAAACACAAAGATATAATTGTGAAGAACGAAAGAGAAAAGCAGAAAGGTGAAGTAGAATAAAAAATGGACAGCAAAAGATTGAGCATACAAAAAGCAAAGTTGTGCATTGGATTGGCTGGAATTGGCATGGACGTGGTCAGAACGGGAGGTGCTTGATCAAACTACAGGTAGCCGGATTTGCTGGCTATTTGTCTTGGTTGCTTGAGGCAAGACTCGGAATAGAGATCCTGAATTGACATTGCTTGGCCTGCTGGAGATCATGCTCAGAATCTACACTGCAGCATGATAGGTAGTGAATTACTATGAGTAAAATGCAATTGTACCTTAGTTATTGAATTCTAAAGTTCAACGAACATATTGAAGTAATGGCATACTAATGTAAATTGCAGACATGCTAATATAACTTGCCAGAATATAAAAAACATTTTCACCAACATTGCAAAACATCTGTCACAATCTGGTACCAACAACATTATGAAATAATTCTCAGCATTGCAAGATCCTAGAACACATTAAAACTGGTCACCTTCGAAACAAAATATGTGTTTTGACTAAATAACAAAATGTGTTAGAAAAAGAATAAATAGGAAAACTGTACTTCAGATTTCCACTCAACAGTATTATTTTGGCCTGCTGCATCATCAGCAGGACAAAAAAATTTCAACACAATCTTGGGTTGGAACAGATGATTGGAGGGAAGCAAAATTGTTGCAGCTTATTACTTCTAACTTTGACTGCCATGGTTCTAAACTCAAATTTCTGAATAATAGAACACCACCTGATCATGACAGCACTCGCTCAGCTGTCCAGCTTTACCCCAGTGTCGAATGAATTTCTGTCGTTACTTCTGATGGTGGTTTCTCGGCATGTAATCCCACGACAATTCCCTTTTTCTTATAATAATCGATAACCTGCAGCAAGAAAATCTTTCTAAGAATGAAGAATGAAGATATCCTAAATATCAGTTGCCAAGAAATGAATCCTAGTATTAATTGCCAATCTTTGAAGATGGGCCTACAGAATCAGTCATGCAATTTGCTCTTAGAGCCTTTCCTAGAAAAGATCCTACATGCTTTTCTTCTAGGCCTGGAACTTTCATATTGTGGATTAATATAAACTAAAAATGCATCAGATTAAAGCCTTCTTACTGGCTCTGTCTGTTTATGAAAAGCATCAAGCCGGCTTTTTAGAACATCAGCATTATCATCCTTCCGCTGGATCAATGGTTCGCCTGTAACCTACAGAACAAGTTTAAAAATCAATATCCTTGCCATGATGAGAACTGTTATGAAGGAACTAGAACTTACATCATCAATGCCAGGCACTTTAGGAGGTGCAAATTTTTGATGGTACGACCTTCCACTTGGAGGATGGATCCATCGGCCAGTGATCCTCTCTTCCAAAATAGAATCTGCTATGTCAAAATTAAGAACCTTATCCACTTTTGTTCCTTGTTTCTCCAACATGCTATCCAACTGTGAATGCATAAAATAATCCTTTGTTGGTATATACTAGCACAAAGATAGAAACAGCTGGGTGACAATGAACATGTAGCACAATAAGCAACGATAGCAGCATGGTTGTTTATGCCAATGGTGACATGAAAAGGACACCTTGGACAAATTATATAATGAATATATTATAGACACCCTAATCAACTGACATGTTTGGACAGCCATACCAGCTAAACATTTGGCTATGAATTTTACTCCCTCAGACCATTACAGAAATCCAAGTCCATTGCTATTACCTTTTCTGCTTGCGTTACTGTTCGAGGAAATCCATCCAAGATAAAGCCCTTCTGGCAAGAAGGCTTCTTCATTGCATCATCAATAATACCAACTACAAGATCATCAGAAACGAGTCCTCCCTGTGCAACAAGAAGATTCAAAATGGAGGAAGAAGAATAAGGATCCAAATAGGAAACAACACCATGCTGTTAGAGAAAAGAAAAACATAAGATAAAACTAATATACCTTGTCCATGGCTTCTTTGGCCTGTAAACCTAGTGGGGTCTTAGCAGCTACAGCTGCTCTAAGCATGTCTCCTGTTGCTAGGTGACAGAGACAGTATTCATCCTTAATAATTGGCGACTGTGTACCTTTCCCAGAACCTGGAGGACCTGTTGAAGATCATGTAGTCTAAGCATCGAACTTCACTTACATCACCAAAAATAATCAAAGAACCCAAGTCATACCTATAAGAATAACACGCTTTTCGGGCTTAGCAGCACACTTCAGACGCCGCAGCAATTCGGACATGAGATCATTGTTAGGAACATCTTCCAAATCCACTGAAGCCGCTGCTGCCATAGCTGAAAATGTGCGAAAATGATCTAAGGTTAATGGATGTAATGCATTTGAGACAACTGAACTGTGGTGCTAATGGGCTACTCAGCATTCATTTTTAAAAACTCTGTTTGCGATACCCATCAATCATTTTGGTGAACCCACCTTGTATATAGGCTGGATCAATCGATCGGCTCTAAGGTCCGGCGCCCAGACCGCAGAAGAGAAAAACCCCTATCAGAAGCTCGTGGTCAGTGGAGGTATGAAATAAAAATATTGAAATATTTCTAGGAGATCTGGACCGTAAGAGCCACGCAATTCTAGGGAGGAATCATTGGGGCGTTGCTTTGACAGTCATCATAGAATGTGCCTTTTCAAGGTTGAAAGGAAGGTCTAATTTTGGTTAAAATCCAACCACCCTTCTCTAGATGATTTCGCTAGGAAAACAATGTCCATTATGGAGCTTGAATGTCAACTCGGCACTTAAAGTGTGAAATAAGACATAATTTTCTGGATATACAATGTAAAGTCTATAATGCAAGCAATATATGTTGGTCCTCGCTCCATACGTAACATAAAGATCCAACACTGGGTCCCCAGACCATGAACTGCCACGCCCAGGGTCTGATAGAACTAGTGCCAAACCAGCACAAACCCCGCAAGATCGACGTCTCATTGTGAAAATGGTGGTGGAAGAACCATTTCAACCATGTACAGTGGTGGGAGTAGGTTCCATCTGGGTGTGTGTCCAATAAGTTTTGGTTTCCCGTGACAATAAAATTGTATCCATCTAATAATAGTTAATCTTTCTACAAATGGACCTTATTCTCATTCGTTATTTATGTTTCCTTACGAGTTTTTTATACAACGTTGGTTGTCAACCATTGATGGATAACATATTCCTGGCACTGTGCCAGATCCATAGGTACTAACATTTTGCCAAAAAAAGACATGATATTTTCTATGGTCTCCATTGCACATATCGTCTAAAAAGAGCATTGCCACATAACCATGGTCGCAACTGCCCTCGCCAGAGACAGCGATCGCAAACTAAAAACCCCATCCAGATCCAAAAGTTCAATCTGGGTCTCATTCGATTCGCCAAGCACAAAAGACTTGCAAGCCAACTCCAACTTGTATGCAAAGCATAAATTCGATTTATTGTTTTGTGACCAGCACTAAAAGTTCCTTAATGCCCTTCTCAATTTGAAATGTTGTGAAAGAAGGAAGATGTTAAGCCAAGCATAAAAGTCTTACAAGCCAGCTTCAATTTCTATGCAAAGCATAATTCAATTTATTGTTTTGTGATAATCTTCAAAGAAGTATAATACGGCACTTATAGTTCCAATTCATCTAATGCCATATTGTTTTATCACTTCATGGCATTTGTTAATATTTTAGGTTAATCAAAATTCAACATCGTATACATGAACTTGCAAAACCATGATGTTTGTTTAGATTGGGATACTCCTCTTCTAACAAGCTTGCAAAACCATGATGTGCTCTTTCAGATTGTTCTTCCATTGTCTATACGGGTCTCCTTTTCCATATTTGAAAAGAAAGAAGAAGATCCATACCTAACACTGTGACGCTCCCCACGATATATACGACGCCCTGTCATATACCTCACGGGAAATCTACCATCCGACAACCGCATGAACCCTCCATTTATCCTGTCCTGGGACGGGAAGGAGACAAGAAGGTGTCTTGCGCGCCCATCTCCTGTGGGCTCCTATACTAGAAGCATAAGCATAAACGTCAGCACTGGCAATAACAATACAATCAGCTATCTCGAAGGGTAGTACCATCCATCCATCCATAGACCCATCATAAGAGCTCCTACCCAGGCTCAGAGTCATAAAGAAATGGACTGACGTCTGTGGTCTCAAGATAGAATAAACCGAGTTATGACAATGACATGGGCTGGCAATAATAATAATAATAATAATAATAATATATTGATCATGCCCACATTGGACCTTGAAAGGTCATGGAGCAAATATTTACATTTGATTAATTTTCATAAGCAAATTATGATGAGAGTCCACTGCCTTGATATACAAACCAAGATCATGTGGCCTCATGCTGAGGATAGTATCAAGGCATAACTCATCAATTCCAAACCTGTCGCGAATGTCCGAGTATGCAGAACACTTCGTAAGTACATGTGTCTCATCCTCTAGTGCTTGTTGATCACAGAAAACACATACCCGACTCTCCTTGGGAATCCCTGCCCATCTACCTGTCTCTATACCAAGATGATGCGAGCTGGTCCTGTACCTAGCAATCGTTTGCTTGAGATTCCTTGACATATTGGCTTTCAAATAGTCTTGATCTGCATAAACCATCATCGGGTTAACGTCCTCAATATACTTTGTCATCCTGCTACCTTTTATCGACCGGTACTCTTTGCAGAGTCTCGCAGTGATCTCTCTCGCCAAGCTCGTGTCCGGCCAATTCTCTGTTGTAACACCCCAACCTGCTTGCCCACTCCATAAGATCATGATGCCACCCTAATGTTTGCGTGTGAAGAAAGGCCCGCTTTGGAGGGCGGTGGTCAGTTCAGCCGCACTCTATTAGCAAAATTTATTGTTTGATAGAGTGCTTCTACCTCCAGCGGAAGCATACCCGCCTCAGCCAACATGATGGCAAAAGGTGTTCGATTTTTCACTCCCAATTCTTCTCTAAGAAATATCTTCAGGACCACCTCAACCTGTTTCCATTGCCTGGATGATAGGCTAGGCCCCCAAACGGGAGAGCCATACAAGACAACAGTCTGCACAAGAGTTTTAAACAGAAGCTTCTTCAAACACCAACTATCTAAGTTGGCTTTCCAGCATCTGGTAAGCATAGCATATAGCGCATTTTTACCACCTGAAATCCGTTTTTGAATACATTCCTTCCAAGAGTACTTTGCTGCAAACTCCAATCCAAGATATTTATAAGTATTGACTATCTCCAGATCATTACCCATATACCTGAAAGGAGGGTGGTCTGTGGTACTATCATAACTTTGGATTTCGCCAGGTTTAGCTGCATGCTTTTTTCCCTACAAAAGAGTTCCAAATTATTTAGGAGCGATTGCAAACCTTCCTTGTTTTCCGCTGCCGGGACAACATCGTCCGCATATAACAACATTTGTATGAGAAAATCGCCCAGACATGCTCCAGCCAAACGCCTTTCCTTAAGCCATTCATCCAATTCATCTATAAAGATCCCAAACAGTGTTGGTGATAAGGGACAGCCCTGTCTCACGCCTATAGTGCTAAGGACCTTTGCATCAAATTGGTTGGACAGTTTTACAATGACTTCTGAGTAGAGTTGAGCAACTGCTGCTCTAATCTCAATAGGCACACCTAATTGCTCCATTCTCTGTCCCAAATTCCTCCTTGGAACTATATCAAAAGCTTTAGAGAAATCTATAAAAGCCAAGTACAGAGAGCGCCTTGGTCTTTTAGCATTCTCAAATAAAGCCCGCAACACCAAAGCGTGATCTAGCGTGCAATGGTCCTTCGAAGCCCCCGACTTGGAATAGGGAGCGTTCCCATGCTCTTCCGCCCGGAGGCTCGACTTTTATGCTCAAGAAGCTTGGCCACAATTTTTGTGAAAGTATTGCCAATCAAGATTGTTCTCAGAAGTTGCTAACCAACTTCTTGTCACCGCTTTTGTGGATCGGATGAACTCTATTCTCCTTCCAATGCGTGGGAAGCCTTCTACGATCGCTTTAGTTAATGAGGGCTGTCAGTACCTTTATAGTGATACTGCCACCCCATTTGAATAGCTCCACACTTATACCCTGCAGATCCTGTGATTTGCCGTTGGCCATTTCCTGCAGTGCATGCTTCACATCCTCCTCTGAGAAGAGATCTCCATCAGAAAGCAAGCTGGCCATCTGTTCAGAAGGCACATCATAAATAGTTTTAACATATTCAAACAATTCTTGTGGATCCAACGGGAATGACGAAGGCTTGTTTTGAATAGTGTTCCAGAAAAGTTTAGGGTGTTCCTGTAACTTCTTATGCAAGGAAATCTGCCTTTGGCGCATAAACATGCGCTTTTTCCGTTTAAGCAAAGCATTGTACCATTTAGGCTTTAATAGCATCCTTTTAGGGATCATATTCCGCGCTGTTCTACAGTCCTTATCGAACCAGCTCTTATGTTGTCTTAGCTTTTTGCCACCTCTTGTCAAACCAAAAATATTGGTTGCTGCCCCTAAAATTCGGTCTGTAAAGCAAGTAACATCGTCTTTGAGATTTCCCTCCCACTCAATCCCTTGTAGAGATGCCTCTACATGTTTCCTCACTTCGTACATGCATGTCGAAGTTTAGCTTCAACCGAGGGACATGATATATGTTTCCATGTCACTTTTCACAATTGCACCCGCAACCTCAAGGAAAAGTGGCGAATGATCGATTCGGAGCTTTATCTCCACCAAAGCATGGATCAAATGGGAACCGCTTGTAAGCACATAATCTACAACGCTGGCTCCAAGATGCGTATAGCAGTAAAACCATTAGAGAATCGGGTATGCGGTCGTGCCATTAAGAAACTTCGATTGCATGTTGTGCCAAAATCCAAAAGCAAATTGCCCATGTGATTTATCTCCTTTGCCTCATGGATTCTCTTAAGAATGAGGTATCGTTTGCCTCCCTAAAATTTGAATATCATGTGGCCTTTCATATGTTACGGTCGCAAGTTTCCAGTCCTGGCGTTGAAATCTCCAACTACTATGACTTCACCAAGTTCCTGCAGAACAGATACTTCCTTTGCCAAGTCATGGAATGGATTAGTCTTGTCGTAGCCTTCATTTTGATATATCTTCATCTGTAGTGGCGCATAATAACAGATTGCTATGAACACTGTGCATTTATTTAGCTCTATTCTAATCCAAACGTGTTGCTTCCCTTTGTGTACAGAATGAAGATGCACTTGCTGAGATATTCGTTTCTGGGTGTATGCTGCTATACCGCCATAACCCCTGCCAACCAGATTTTCCTTTTCATTCCAAGCGTTTCCCACTAGTTGAAAATCGTTTAGAGTTGGAAGGCATCTAGCCTGATGTTCCCACGTTTCAGTGAGAAGGATAATATCCATCTCTCTCCATATATCATATGTTGCATCCATTTTGGCTTGGTTTACACCATGTGCATTCCAAGCCATGACTTTCAAGGTCCTGTGTCCCTATGTTCTCCTCTTACTGGTTACTACTGCCTTACCCTGTCTATCCATGTAAGCAACCAAACCTGATTCTCTAGCTTCCTTTACTTTGATCCATTCCCTTTTCCGTATCCCAGCCTGTGTAGGAGTCAGGTCCGGATCCAGCCATATTTTATGGCCTTTCAGTGCTACTCGGTTGGAGAGAACTCTCTCTTTTGCTTCAATACTGGTGAACTTAACTAAGATTGGTCTGTGCATATTTCCAATTTTCCCAACACGTCTGCACTGTACAAACTGTGGTTCATGCAGGTGCATGGTGTCTCTGAAAAATTGACTAACCACCTCATTGGTATCTTCACCTTCTGCTTCAACAAGGCCTGAGATTTTCAAATTCGCATTGCCCCAGCCTCTTGCTCTAATTTCTCTGCTGGGTTGTAACCTCCTTGTGTAAAATTAATTGCTCTTTGGTTGTCTCAAAGAACCAATTCCGCCCGATTTTATGCAATCGAATCGAAAGTGTCTGCGGGGACTGGCTTAACTAATGTTATCAATTCTGCGTTCTGTGCTTGTAAGTCTGCATTCTGCCTCTGTAGTTCAGAGTTTTGTGAGACCAGACTATCAACTGACTTTTGAAGATTGGCCACCTGATCTTTTAGTTCTCGAAGCAGAGTGATGACATAACCCGAGTCCCCTTCATATTCGATGAAGCCTTTCCCTGGCGAGCCCGCAGGCTTCTTACCAGATCTGGTCATACGAAAACAATGGGGAATAGGTTTTGGGCGCTAACGTCGGGCGACAGTTCGGTCTGTTGTAATAAACTAGAATCTGATCTTCTCAATTGTTAGTTCCTCTTACAACAAGCCACAACAAGCTCTCTAAACTCAAACCCAGGGTGCTCCTTTTGAAAGCGCTCGAGCATTAATCTATGCTGCTCTTGATCTGCTGCGTAAGGATCCAACCCCCCATGACCAACGGCTAGGGTTGACCACTCTATCCGCCTCTCCCCTACATACTAGGCAGATGGGCTAAATCAGGCTCTATCGTGACTGTAACCTGCCGGAGACATAACCTCTTGGTACCATCCAACGAGGCTACTCTGGGTTTCATCTCCCCAGTTCGATGAGGTAGGAAGGGTTGCATCTCCCCTTCTCGAAATGCAATGGCTTGATAGGCGGCTAGAGGATCGTGGCGACACATATCTTTACCCGATTGAACTCCCCAAAACAAGAGAGTCAGACCAACAGCTGCACCTCCTGAGGGTTAGGGTGACACCATCGACCCACGAAGTGTCAGACTTATACCCGGCCCTCTCGAAGTGACCAGCTATAAGCCTAGCTTGCTCCAAGTCCCCAGTAGCTGCGGTCAGCAGGGACTCCCTCTATCTTGCCATTGACTCCGTTATATAGTGCTTAGTCACTCCATAACCTCGATAGCCTGGTGGGCTTATGCACAGGCCGCATATAATAGGAACTAAAGGGTCTAAACTAGAAGCATCGTCTACACAAGGCTACTATGTCTCTATCCCCCTTCCCAAAATAAGAGGTGCAAACATGATCAACTAACATCATATATCCACAAAATATGATAAATAATAAGAATAGCATCTAATCCTAATCACATGCATCTAATTTACAGTTGGATTCATTGATTAGGTTGAGGGTTCTAGAATGGCTCTACTAGAGATATGAAATGCTAACTCATCTGGAATCCTAACTTCTAGAATCTTACCTATTCCAGAGGAACTTTCACCTTCTCTTGGCATCTCTATTGCTCCATGAGTGATTTGGGGTAGCTCCTACTCCTTCTAGTATGCACATGCTCCGGGAGTTGATGTACTATGCTATACTGGAGCAGAGGATTCTCGAAACAAAGTTTCGAGCACGAACAGGATTCCAGTACCATTGGAGCCAGAAAATGGCCTAGGGATAGGGTTTGGCCATTAATAAGTTAGGGTTGCCATGTCACGCCATGTGGTTTTAATAAGGTATGTCCATGTGGCGGGTTGCCAATAGGATGGAGCCATATAGAAATGGGTCCATACCTAAGATTGGCTAAGTTATGTATAATGAGCTCATTCATTATTCTAACATGTATAAATATATTGTTCTTAGCGAGCTTATTACTGCTAGGGGCTCTCCCTCGCAAACCCTTCTGGGCAGGGGTTTTTAATCCAGGATAATAATAGTTCTATTGTGTTCTTACGTTCATTAGTTGAACCCCATACGCCCGATAAAATAAAATTCAATTCAATTCAAATCTCAATCGGCTTATTTTACGTTTGTGTCTGGGCATTTGAACTAGTGATAACACACTAGTCCTAGAACAAATATGTCGCAAGTCCTAGGCCCGTGACCAACCACCTTGGGGGCAAGACCAACAAAGGGAGGCTGGATAAGGGCACGTGTCAATTTGTCTAGAACCCTAATAGAACTATATGAGGTCAAATGCTGTATTTTCGTGTAGTTTTTCTTGCCAACATCACAATTGCTGGCAGAAAAGAAATCAAAAGTCTTTCCACGATGCTCTATCTTTATAAGACTCTGGAAAAAAAAAATAGTGACGATGCATTCAAGTTGCAACTACTACCTAGTGTAGGCATCCATCTAGTTATGTACACCATCTGCAACCAGCTTTTGAAAAAGTTGCCAATGTTGTCCCTTCTAAAAAGTAGATGGTGGAGTTGGATAGCATCCTAATATTAAATTCTGGGATATTGCAGATCCACCAAGGATTTCAGATGTGATTTCTGGTGAAAATGAAAAGGGGTGAAAGCATGGAGCTGGGGGGCATTTTCACGCCAGTCAAGCACCCCCTAAGCACCCAGTGCTGAAAAACGTATTTATTTTTATCTTTTTTTCTATAACTCCATTGAGGCTGAAATTTTGTATTCCGAGGCGTAATATTAATGCGTTTCAGGGAAAAATATCAAAAATAAATAAAATAAAAATATTTTTTGAAAATACAAAGAAAATGTTTAAAAAAGCACCTACTAAGCACCATGTGTCGTTGACACAAAAAGTGCCCCCCACCTCACTTTCTTTTGGGTATTTATCCAAATCAGTAGACTGCTTCTAAAAGGATTGCATTTCAAATGGCAAAGTCTTGGCTAATATGGAGTGTATGGAAGCGAAGGCAAAGAAAGGTCTTTTATGATAAGCGTATTTCTTCTCAGGTGGTGCTTCAAGAAATTCGTAAGAAGTTGTATAATTGCTTTCAGATCTCCAATTGGTCTGATCATATTAAAATTCCAATATGGAGTGATCATCTAAAAGTGATTGATGCTTCAGGGACATTTCTTACTTCTGGAAGTACTTTGTAATATTTTGAGTGTATAATATGAAGTAAAACACGTTCTTCAAAAAAAAAAAAAAAAGTGCCCCCCACCTCCATGCTTTAACCCAAAGCTGTGAAATGCGTATCTTCGAAAAAACACATGGTGGAGTATAATTGAATCCTACCCCTGAAGGAATATTGAATTCACGGATAATGCAGATCCACAATAGCAAGATCAAGGACAAGATTTTCAAGGGTAGAGTTTTATGCCCGACCAATTTGGAACATTTTGCATGCATGCTTGTTATTGAATTAACATGTGTTGTCTCAATGCCGTGATATTGAAAAAAAATGAGGCCGCATTGCTCCTAGTGTACATGTTTTGGTGCACCAAACAGCCGTTAGACTAGGGTATCATGATGTTTCCTTTTGTCTTAAGCTCCTAGAATCCTCTTTGAGAAACCATCATTGGTCCAAATGACTGAAAGTTTAAAATCAATAATGGCATCACCTTAATCAACTTTGATTTCAACTTTCACATATAATTTACTTGTATGATTCTTTGTAGGAAAAAATTAGTTGATTAGGTGAGCTTGCATAATTTGAAGGTAAGGTTGAAGCACAAAGAATTGAAAATTTATGGGGTACTTATGACCAACTAAACCTACACGGATTTCCACTTACACCTTTCAAAAATCATGTGATCGAAGGTATAACTATCATATCATTTTATGGGGCAAAATAGATAAGGCTCATGGATGGGCATATTACCAAGTTATTCTACAATCTCGACCATGGGGTATGTTTTTACAAGTTTTTGTATACTGTATAATGAGGTTTAAAAAATATTATAAGATTTGAGGTATTGTACTAAATGGTTTTGATTTCATACATATATTATACAGTGTTCTGAGTGCATGAACAGCTCTCGTCACCTGAACTCAAACCCCATGTGAATATGCACCCAAACCAAAAGGGGTTTAAGGGGGAATTAAATTTGAAAGTGTGGAATATAATAGTTTGTGTTATTTCTAAAAAGTTTTGGCCGTTTCGGGGCCGCCAACACAAACCATTACATTATACAGAAATCAAATGATTGTATAGTTAATATAATAGGTGTGACGTTCCACGTATTTATATGCTATACATATAAATACATGACACGTCACCATGAATACTTAATGGTGTGTTACTTATTCATGTTATTAATTAACAAGGTAAGGTTAGCTATGTTAGAATTAAATATTAATTAAAAAGCTAAGTATGCCAAGACTAAAGAAACACATTCAGTTTGTAAATGTTGTGGGATTTGGGCTCTAGCTTTAGACTAAAGAACCATGGTCAGTTTGTTAAAGAGGATCGCATTTGGGTTCTAGAAATCGGATTTTCTTGTTAAACATAATGCACCTTGTGGGGATTTTTTGTTTTTTTTTGGGGGGGTTTTCGTTTTTCTCTCTTTTTATTCCTTTTTTGGGAGGGGGTTTTTTTTTTTTTTTTGGGTTGCATTGGGTGGCACTTGACAAACGCCGCTGATAAAAATATAGAGCTTTATATAAAATTATATATTTGAAACATAGTTAGGGGTTAGAGGTTCGATATTACACTACCTTTTATTTCAATATAGAGCAACGTTGCACCATCTAGACATATATAATGCAGTCTTGAGTTTTTCATTGTTTTTGTTCCCCCCTGAATATTTCCGCGCCGCAATCTATCTTCATATTTTGTTGCCACGTTTTTTGTTCGAGACCTCCAATCAGAACTCAGCCGAGACATGCGCCAGCCCGGGGAGTCCTCTTCTTCACAGAACCCTCCGGTTTAAATAATGATCAGCCGAGTGCTCTCAATCAGACTTCGCTTGACCCCATTTGTGCGCAATCGATTTATCGCTCTTCAAATGTATAGTCTCTTCTGAACTAGCATCACCCCCGGATTGATCTGTCCCATTTTCAGTAGCAAAAAATCGTGAAGAGGATCTACGGCAAAAGTTTTTATACAGTAATGATTTCTCTTTGAATATGGCTAATGTCATATTCGCAATAGGGCAAACCGTGGGCGAAAATGGGCATGTCGAATCCTCGCTTTCAAAGAGGCAAACGAGGAGGTAGAATTTCCAATGAAAATTTTGAGATTATGTTATGTTTTATGCTTATACTTTATAATGTAAGAAAGAAATAAAAAGTTTGTCCAAATTTCAGGCTATGTCGAGAGGCCGTTAAGGCCATAGAGACACCCAAAAGGTATCGTAGCCGGGGCTTATCCGGGTGCGCATTTCGATTGAATATGAGGAAGGAAGGGAACTTGATGTCGTTTTTGGTCTAGCAATGTGGTCGCAAGCATAGGACAAGTTAGTAATGAAAGTCCCAAGGGCACAGATAAGAATAAAATTGAAGCTGACACTAAGCCTAGTGGGGTCACAAACAAAAATGTTGGAATTCCACATACAATGAAAGTAAGTTCTTCAAAGGATCATACAACATTTCAAAGTAAGTTCTTCTATCTTGCTGTTTTTTTATGTACCTTCTTCAACATCTAACTAGTTCTGCTTCTATCTTGGTGATTTTTATACCCTCAAAGCATATCTGTTTTCTAACGCGAGAACCTTTCTGTGCAAATTTAAAACAGGAGTATCCAAGCATGTTGAAGCAGGTACCAGCAAAATATGATGAAAATGCCACTGTTCAAGAGAAGTGAATGTGACATCGAAAAGGTTAGCCTTGCAACAAATAAAAAAGCAACAGACTCTTTCTAAAGCTGCAGCCTGGAAAAAGGCACAAAATTACAAGATTGAAAACAGGTACATGATGTAGTTCCTTGACCATTTCTATCCATTGTAGAAGAATAATCGTGTGTACTCATGATTGTTGCTGTATTGTAGGTTCAAAAGACAGGAATACAAGATAGAAGCATGGGAGGATCATGAGCATGCAAAATCCAGAATTAAGTTTAACAAGGCAGAAGTAAGTTTTTGTCGATGCCAATATCAATACACAAAGATTGCTATATTTGGTACTTAATTCTCTTATTCAATCTGTAAACTGGCTTTTACAGATGAAATTAGAGCAGAAGAAGGCCAAAGCCATTGAGAAAATGCAGAACAAAATAGCAGCAGCACACAAGAAAGCAGAGAATTTGAAGGCTTCTGCAACTGCCAGCAAAGGAAAGAAAATGGCCAGAGTCTCTGAGGAAGCTGACAGAATTTGTAAAACAGGCAGGGTTCCGCGTGGTTGTTTCTGTTTCTGATCTGGAATTCTATGATCTCAATCTTGAGGAAGCTGGCAGCGAGTTCCCTGTGAGGCCCAATTTGGCATATTGTAAATATATGGACCTCATGGGTGCTCTCTGCTGACTTTGGATAGATACAATGCTGTATATACTTTGTGTGAAATATTCGAGTTATTACTATATATCAATTGGACATGATCGCACTCCAAAATAGAATTCAATGGAAAAGATACAATTTGAGAAGAAATAAAATTAGCAAATACCAGCGACAACATACTTGAATTCATAATCGAAGTTTTATTCTTTGGCATAACATGCACCACATGCATGTATCTAGAATCAAGGGGGTTGATATCCATCTTCATAGCATCAATCGTAGTGCCAAAAACTACTAATTGAACAATACATTATAAGCTTGGTAGGCCCATATGTTAAAACATGCATCAATATCATGATTTTTTTTTAACGGGTAGTAATTTTGTGTGCCTCATTGCCATTCTCAATTGATATATTGGCACGAGAGCATATAATATAAACCAAGATGTCTTTCTATTAGACAAATCGCTAATGCGAACAAAACATGTCATTTGTCTTCAAGTGACAATCTAAAACCCTTTAACTCTTTAGTTTTACTTGACTACCATGAGGTCCTATTGTCGTATCCTCAAGCCAAATATCATCTCTTTCAGATCGTTCCAATTTCACATAATCGGGTGTCTTGCAAACTATTCCGAACTCACACAATTCGAACCAAAGAAATGTTCGCGGCGGCCTTGGCCGCCGCGATAAATTTCTTGTATTATATAATGATGTTGGCCTTTTTTTAGTAAAATCCCAAGATTACGAAATGTTCTCCCTACATGGTCAAAGTTGGTCTCCATAGTTTTCCGTAGCTAAGTATTACCTATATGGCGGAGACAAATGTCATCCTTGCATGAGTAATAAATTGAAATGTCGTCCTTGCATGAGTAAAAATAGCATGAATAGAGTCTTTTCGATATAGGCGCACTTTCAAACGTTCCTAATCTAAAAACGTCTGTGTTGGACCACAAAGACCAAAATGGCATGCAAATACACTACAAAGACAGTCTCCAAAATGCTCAAACCTTCTTGCAATTTGCCCTCCATATCTCCACATTTTAACTTTAACTAATAATAAAGAAGAGACCCTCTTATTAATGCACAAACACAGCTTTTGGGAAAGTTATATACATGCCTCCTCTCAAAAGAACCCAGCAATTGGAACTACTCATTGGCCAGACTGATCTTCCGAAACAATCCATGGCTGTGTCTCAGATGTCCTTTGAAGATGCAACACGCACGTTATAAATTTTGAAACAAATTGTGTGGCTGGATGAAGAGGTTGCATGATGACCTTTTCATACCCGAGACACAAAGAGACTGTAAGTTCCAAGGCACCTATGCTATAGCTCAATCTGCAACCTGGAAAAACATGACTTGAATATCATATTCAGCTGGCTATTGAATATTGATAGACATGTTGCACATACACAACTCTAACTAAGCATGTTTGAATATATAATAGATAGTAGGCAATACATTGGTCTTTCTTGATTGGCTTCTTTGCACATGATATAATTATTCGATGCGTCATAATAGACGACAGACCTGCAAATAAATAGTGGGTAGTGAGCCAAGTAAACCTAACAATACAAATGCTAGGACATAAATATGATGTTTTGAAAGCATTATGGACAGATGTTCAAGAAGTAAATGTCATTGCATTGAGTTTAACTATGTGGGAATTAGACATGGAAAAAGTAAAGGAGGATCATTTATAGGTCAAATCCCATTAACTTAGAGCATGGGAAGTTCAAATATATGACAAATCTTCAAACGGAAAGATGGAGACCATAGAAAGGCCCTTAAATATTATCACAACCTAACCTAAAGCTGGCTTTTTTTGCAACATCTCACCTTGGTTGTCAAAAGAAGTCAGGCTTGAAGAACTTAAATATGGGCTGCCACTGCCAGGGTCTCACCTTAAATATTGTCGCAGCATATCAACATTAGGAAGTACCTATTCCAGAGGTAACTTGCCAGCTTTTCCCCCTCGGAGCTTATCTTGTTGGCTCTACTTCCAATATCCACAGAAATGTTAGCCACTTTCAATGCTCAATTTCCTTGCCTTGATCTGAGTACTCATTTTGTCTGCTGATTGAATCATTCGTAGCTCTGTGTAGTTGCAAAAAATGGAGGCTCGGTAATGAGAATTTCCCTCCCGTTCTATAAAAGCACGAAATCTGAAATCTTTGTAGCAACACACGCACAAAACCCAGCTCAGAATGTTTGGACAATACATTTATTGTCTGAAAATTTTCATTTTGGTTCATTGAGGTCATCAATAGTAAAATAAGTACATTAACTTAAAAGACAGTGTGAACAAAAGAACATAAATAGATATCCTAGGTTTACAGAAGCCATTTTAATATGGGCCACATCACAGATTCTTCCCTGCCTAGAATGCCTAGTAAAATTTGGACTTTTAAGCATCTTTTTGTATCCCTGCCATTTGCCACACATAATATCAGCTGTCACCATACTTGACCAGCTGGATTCTTAGGCCATATAGTCTCAGAACTCTGAGAATTACTAGGAGATAGAAGGGAATGCATATCTTATAGCTATGCAAATCTTTTCATCCATCTCTACAAATTCTTCTAGAGCATGACCTTGAAGGAAATGGTTTCCATGCTCTTGAAACAACAGATTAGCATATAAGTAAAGAAGCAAATAAGCTTTGAAAAACACTACTTCAAAAGAAGTAGAACAGTGAGAGTGCAAAGAATTGGTGCAAATTGTAAGACTAAATATGTGAATGCTTGCTGAAATCCTAAATTCGTGGATGATACTCCACATATGTGCTGCCAAAGCTTGGAGTTTTGTAGGGATGGAAAAAAGTAATGCTTTCAAAGCAGCATTTTGTCAGGTAGTTTGTACAAAAATTGCCTTGTATCCTAATTCTATCAGGATCGATTCCTCACCTCAGTAGCTTTGTATTGGTTTATGCTTCGGATTAATGCATTTATCTCATACAACATGTGAAAGAAAGATTGCAAAGAATGATAACTGAGGCACCCCAGTCAAATAAGAGTTTCCATATTGATCACTAACATATCAGTCAAATACTAAGAAGATAATCCCTAGTCACGTTGTAACATATTGTAAACCTAACCTGCATTCACATGAAGAATGAGCTAGACATGGCTCTCTCAATATGAAATCAAAAAGCATGTATTGAACTGTATACTAATAAATATATTTGTTGTGCTGTGTAGTAGGGTTAAATTGCTACTAATTAGCTTCCAAATGAACATTTATGTACTGGGCAGCTACAACCTGGCTACCATGTCTTTTCACAAAGGACCGAACATGGCAATATCGGTTGTTACACAGTCAGCTACACCCTTCTCTTTTTCTCCTCCTCTATGACACTTTACCAGATTTAGATATAGAAAATATAAGAGCACATGGCAACAGAGCAAACTATCATGAGAACAATAAATGAAAGGCCTCTTACCTTGTGCAACAGAAATGATCCAACATTGATTTTGCTAGTGTAGTTATTTTGCTTCAAGATAATCAAATCAATGCACTGCCATGAGAAAATCACTTCGCCCACATGCTTGGCCAGACACCTCATGTCATCCAAGTCCTGCAAGCAAAAGCTGCATGTAAGAAAAACTACGTCTTGTAATTTTAACTAAATTACATCGTCGAATTCACAAATTCCTACCAACATAATGCAATTCTAATACATATGATACATTACGAATCAAAGTTAGTTCACTGGCTCCAGAAGCATGCTCAGGTCAAAGCTCCATAAACATACATTGCCAGGATATCATCTAATCCTTTATTAAGTATAGGCAAGAAAATGCAAACATCAGTTGGAAAATAATGCAACTTATACCTAATAAACAACCAACATAATTTCAAACCAATGGGCCCAAAATGAACATCAAATTACACAATATGTTACATCAACAATCAAAATATCCAAAGTACGTTGCAAGGGCTCAGTTTAAGCAATGTTAGACATGAAGAAAAACTTGAAAGAAAATCCTTGGCATGGAAGAAGCTAGAAAACACTGTTTAGATGACATGGGAGAAGTAGATATTTCATATTCAATGAGATAAATAGAATTCAGACCATGTCATGAACTCTAATGCTTACAAAAGTGGCGCTACATACCGAGTGGAGACCAATATGAACACTTTAAGAACTTGAGCAAACAAAATTGTAAATTACACGTCCGAACCCCAGTTCTTTCTCACAGTGTAACTCGATGGAACTGAAATTACATTCAAGAAAAGATACACTGATATTATAAGAATCCTGGATTTGGGTACTTACAATAACGTTTCTTATCATGATGACATAGAAATCAACATGCAGAAATTGTCCTTGATCTTTGGCAGCGGGAAGTTCTAAGCAATCATTTTCTTCATAGAAACATGGGGTCGTGGATCATCAATAAATCACATATAAACCAGTAAGAAGTTTAAATGTTTTATTTAAAATTGTTTACCTCTTGCAGCACATGGATAGCTATTCATTTGTAGAATGTGCCGCTTTGCTTTTGAGATATAGTAAGTCTCCAAAAGAGACATGTCGAAGTTAAATATGCAACTGGATAACGACCATATACTACCAAATGAAATCTGCAGCAATCAAACTTTGCAAAGAACAAATATCAGAGCCTAACAGTGAGGCATGGCTTATACAAAGTTAAATCTTGAACATTCATGCTAGATTCCGCTTGTCATACCCATTGTGGATATAAATAGATGCATGTATGGGATAGAAAGGGGGCCAAAACACTGTACAAACATAATAAATTGATGAATATAAAAAGCTTTTGAAGGTACCGTATTCAAGCGAATCCAGTGGCCGGAACTACAAGATAGAGATGGATGTGTCTATTTCCAAAAAGATAAAATCTTCTAATGGCACCTTATCCCTTTTCGATCCACGGATCCACGATCCACGAAGAAGGATGCCACGGAACTGCAACTCGAAGAAATGAGTTATTATGAAGCTGAAAATGAAATGGCGTGGCCGACATGCACGCTCGATTGCCAGGATATGGATAAGCTCCTCCATCATATTTTTCAAGAAGGCATAAAATCGCTAAAGAAATGCATCTCAATTTTTGGGAAATCGGGAATTCGTTCTGGCAAGTAAACCCCTTAAAACCATTGGAAAACGACCTTAAAAAAAAACCAAAAACATTTTTGGTCAAACCGAAAACTTCCAAATTAACAAGATTGATTAGTCACTAACTATGTTAATTAATTGTTAATAATTTAGTTTAAGAGGTGCTACCTGGCCCAAATCGATTGAGCAAGGTAGAGATGCTAACTTTTGCCCCAATTCGAATTAGAGAGGGAGGAGGAGCTTATTCAACCAGCAGAGCATGGAGGACCTGAGAGATGGGAGATCTAGCCCAGATACCGGTTAGTAGGCTTAGTTAGCTTGAGATTCTAGGTAAAGATTAGCCCTTGGTTGTTTAGATGGATGATTAATCTCTTATTGATGTCCTATTTGAAGTTATGAATGGATCTATGAATAATGGTAGTTCTTCTACTACACCTCTTGTGCTTGTGGGATTTTTTTTTTTGGGGGAAGGGGGAGACCCTAAAGGCTATGTAGAATTAGAGATGCTCCTAGCGAGAATCCCTTTAATCCCATTAAATGCGGCCTATGCACAAGAGCCCGCCTGGCTAGGAATGGTATGTTATGGCTCAACACCATATAACGGACACAGTGGTGAAGTAGAGGTGGAACCTTGTCTAGCATGGCTACAAGGCTTTCTATAGTGTGCTAGGCTTATATTCCATCACTGTGTGTGGGCCGGGTATGGGTCTGACACCCCCTGGTTTGCAGGATACGTACCTATAGGGATGTCTTAGACTAGATGAGTGCACCTGGGGCCGGCTTGTGGATTTTGTGGGGTTAAGTCAGGTACGGATGTAGGGGTACCAGTGGTGTCATGATCCTCTAGCCTCCATGGATCCATCATGCCCGGGAGGGGACTCATCCCTTTCCAGCCTCATCGGACGGGGGAGATGTAACCTAGAGTAGTCTCATAGGGTGATTCCATGAGATTGCGTCTCCTGAAGGCTACAACCATGCCATATCATGTTCCAACCTATCTGCAAAGTGTGCATAGGAGAGGCGGATGGAGTGGACTACCCTAGCTATTGTTCTATGCCAGCCAATGCCATTGTCATGATTTCGTCTATTGTTATCCGGAGGCCGTAACCGTCAGTCGACCCCCTTGGAGTCTGAGCCTAGGGTAGAACCTTCATTCTTGACGCATTTTATACGTGTATTATTATTATTATTATTATTATTATTATGTGATGTTGTCTTCATGATGGATGGACCGCCCTTCGCGGTGGTATATTATTTATTTGTATTTTTGCCAGTTGCTAACATGTATGTATGCTTCTGACATATAGGATTCCCATAGAAGGCGTGGGACGAATGACACCTCCATGTCCTTCACCTAGACACTTGCCCATCACAAGTAGTCCGAGTCAGATGGAGGGCCTTTCCCTGGTGATGGAGTAGCCATAGGAGGGGAATTTCCTGTATTTATACAATGGAGCATCGTATAGGTTCTGGGAGCGTTACAATGGTATCAGAGCCATAATCTTGGTAGACCGAATCATAGCACTGGCCATGTCCTAACTCGTTGGAGTATTAACGTAGAAAATTCTCCTAAGTTCCACATAGTATGCCCAAGCATCGTCTCTCGACAAAAAGAGGGGTAACTGGGAAGAGAAATGTTAACGAGAAGGGAGAGAGTGTGTTAAGTTTTGGCAGAAAGAGGTCACTTGCTCCAGGAAGCTATAACTTTTTGTAGAAGCTTAGATGAAGGCGATTGTTGCGCCATTGTGTCGGGAACACTTGAATTAGCTAAACCCCCCTAAAAGCCCCATAGGGAGATGCTCAAGATGAAAGATTTGCAAAACGTGGAGTGAACATGGAAAAACAACTTTAGAATTTAGATTTAAAATGCGAAAACCCCCCTTCACACCACTTTATACGTGTCCAATAAAGAAGCCATATAAAAAATTTTATACGACAAAAAAAATTAATTTTTTTTCTTGAAGTGGCATAAGGAGAGACAAAGAGACTTAGAATTGGATTTAAAGGAGAACAACCCCCAAGAGGTCCCCAACTTAATCTAAAGGTTACTACCCCATCTGAAGAGCTTTTCTAAAGGCTCCTTCAGCTAAATATTCTTTATGTTTCCAATATCAACCATGTTCTTTCACAATTAACTTATTATTTTCTTCGGTTGTCATGTCAACTTCAACTTTTGATCAGTTTCAAATATTGTCATCTTCGGACCCCTCATAATGAGAAGAAGGTATTACACCGTCTCAATCTTAAAATAGAAAACCTCTATGTTTGAACCTTCGTTAGCAAACGCCGTAGGATTCTCCATTCTTATTCTCCTCTTAGGGTTCTTAAAGTCATACTCAATAAGAGCTGAATACCTCCAGTCAAGGGATCCTCGTGCCTCTACTTAGAAATTCAGCATTGATCCCCCTGAGTAAGGTACTTCTAAGAATATACAGACTGTCGGTCTATATAATCTACTCTATACACCTCATCGTGATTCTTATTGGGACTTGGAATTGCTATTCATTGCCGTTTTGTCAGTTATCATAATTGGCAAAGTCACCATCCTTCTCTTCTTCCCTCATTGGATGGGATATTTCATACGTCCTGTTATTCCCACACCTAATTGATACTCTCAGCTTTTAACACTGATTTAATTCATCGGTATCTAGAACCCTTGAATCATTAAAGTCTCATTATCTGTTCTTCCAACTCTATTCCAACCATCCTCGTGATGTTTTTGAATATAACATCATCATATATTCTATGCTTACTCTGGTTAATTCCCTGACTCAAACTCTTTTCATGTCCCTTAGTACGTTGTACCTACTGAAGATCGTCAACTCCAGACAATTGGGATAACTTGAATGCTTATCTCTGGTAGATCATACTTCGTCCAATATCTTCATATATAAGCATATCATTATGCGTATTCTTGAAACCTTATCAGGTAACATTCCATTTGCCTTGCATGAATATCCTACTACCTTCCTGTCTGGCATAAATCTAACTATCACAGTCGACAACCTTGCTATCATCACTAATGTAGTATTCGATACTACTCAACTTTTACCAACATTCACGACCCTTACCTTGTTATTATGTAATATAGTAACATGTGTAAGCCATTCCTAGATCTAAAGTCATATGTGATTGTTAGACATAGCCACATAGTTATGTTTATAATTGCCGGCCATATCGTACAATCCTCAGTACCTACAAGTCTAACACATGTGTTTCTCCATGTATAATTCTGTGTATCTTTCATTATAATCCGCTCCCATATAACAATTTAGTGGATGATGTTATCCACCAAAAATTCCACTTCTTCTTGCCATATACGCATTTTCTCAACTCATTCTATTGTACCACATACATGTTGTGGTTTTAACACCACACTTTCCAGAATCTCTGATTAATACCCATAGAACAACCCTAGTTCGGCTTGCTCCCCAAGCTCTAGTCACACATTCAACAATGAGAGTTGTCACCTTTCCTAGTGAACGTGTTCAATGCCTAGTATAGGAACTCTTCTCTCCATTATTTTTGTATATCATACGGACTGTGCACTAAAAGTTCTATTATACACCCTTTCTTCTTTGCTTATGGATTAAATGTTCCTAGTAGGCATATACCAACAAGAGCTACTCTTGGAGAGACAAACCACAGTACCAAGTCAAGACCACACATTCTCCTTCGAGAGTTGTCCATCGGGCACCTACCTTGTTCACACTTTGGGTTATTCAAAGTGTCCCTTCAAATTTTCTATATTTGAAATGTTGTTCACAACAAATCTCACACATGTCATCTGGGTACATTGTTTGCCTTTCTAACATTCGAAGCTTCAAAAATCCTTCAGGGATGGAGAATAGACTTTGTTCAAGCCAACATCACTCTCCAGACTATTGCAAAACGAAAGCATTTGCATACTCTCCAGGCAAATGCAAAATACTCCAAGTATTTCAATTAAGGGCTATGTTACAAATGGCAACTGCAAAGGGCTCTGCAACAAAATATTCTTCTTCTTATATCCCAAATCATCTGCTACAAAGCTACAAAAGGTATCTACAACAAGCTCCAGGCATTTTGCATTGCACCTTTACAAGTGGCAACTGCCATCTTCCAAGCGTTGGCATTTAATCTTGCTACAAATAGCATCGGCCAAGTTCTCCAGGCTTATCGCTTTAGATCTCTGCTACAACATATCGTAAAAACCTGAATATAATATGGAGATTGTGAAGGATGTGATCATCTGTATCGTCCTCCAAGCATGTGCAGAATGATGTGAGCATCTGTAAAATACTCCAGGTGTATGCAATGTTCTCTAGACTTTCTGTTTTAGAGCTCTGCTATCAACGACATCTTCTGGGTTCTCCAGGTATTTCGAAATGGAGCCTAGCTGTAAATAGTATATAGAAAGTCCATCAAGCTTCTACATGGTCCTCCGGGCATTTTGAAATAGAGCTCTGCTATAGATGCATCTGCCAAATCCATCTGATCTTCTTCTTGGATCTTTAGATGGTGACGAGATTCTGTTCAAGCCTGCTTGGCTCTAAATCTGAAGATATGAAAACATGGAAATATGGAGCTGGCAATTTCGTGTGCACATCTAGGCTCTACCATATCCAATATGGTAGCCGCTCAAGCTAGAAACGATTGTATATAATGGTCAATAAATAAAATATTATGTTTACCATATGTTTCATAAGAATCACCATTTGGCCAATGCCAATAGGTTAAATGCCAAACTGGCCCCAGTCTATAATTACATCCCATACTTGAGAAAGTTTTGCCATGTTAAATAACATACCTAGCTAAATCGTGAGTTATAGTCCAATTCCAATATTGGAAAAAATCCATGATTGGACCTACACAGTCAGACATTGCTTCCTAGTAGACAATGGCCCTTGAATTTCATGCAATCCAAGGTAATCATTTGATTAAATGCACCTAATAGTGAATATCAAATAAAAAAAAACTACCCAAAAATATTTCTAAAGATGTTGGCTAGTGTACCTGCCGAGAGTTTATTGCCAAAGACTAAAAACCTCGCCCTTTCAGATTTTCGAGGAAAAACCCTAGTGATAAAATGATAAGCCATCAGCAAAGGGCTTGGACAAAACCCAAGGCTACTAAATTTACTCCCATAAAAGTATCCTACAATACAAGAAGAGTTGAGGTCATGCGTCACCACTATAACTGCACATCACCGACCCTAGAACAAATGATAAGAAAATAAAACCTCCAAAAAGGGAGGAGTTGTTTAGGTGTGCCATGCACACAAAACCTCTTCAAAATTGAGGGACTCGCCATGCGCGCCATGCAACAATTTAAAAACAACATTATACACAAATTAAGGGAGGGAGGGTGGGATTCAAGGTGACTGCTGAGAGATGAGAAAGCAACGATAAGAAGTCTATGAGCAACAAAAGTAGGCCATATTGTTTAATAATCAATAGAGTTTGGGAGCCCATTCCACAAAAGCGGGAGTTTCCACTGTCGGAAGCAACTCCTCCCATTGTTCTGAGATGGGTGATCAAACTCCATCACCCGACAACAAGGAAATTGGAAGCGACTGACACCTGGATTTTGCTGTGTTAACGAAGTGGTTGCCCCACTTTCCATTCTAGAGTGGAGACTAGGATAGTGTGGCAACACGAGAATCATCATCCACAATTCGATTTCCTCACATTGACCATGTATTGCATGTCTGTATATTTGATGGCATTAAAATTTAATTCAGATTGTGAACCTATGGTTTATTACACTTAAGCTAGTGCTTAACTCTTATATCAAGATTAACAAGATTAGACTTAGATTCGACTATTGAGCATAGGCCATTAGGCAGCATATTCAAAGAGTTGGGGGATGGCTTGCATAAAAAACATATCATTTGATACTATGGTTAGATACCTATGGCTATTGATGGATGAAATTGGAATCACAAAGGTTTTATTAGTTAGAGCTAAAAGATAAAGCTAATACATTCCTCATGTCCAATTAAATGTATAGCATATAGCGAGGAGTCACTGCTGATGCGCAAAATGTGAAGCATGGATGGCCTGTCCAAATGCGGATAAAACAAAAGGCGAATGGCCTTAAATTGCCACCAATATGGTCCACTCATTGTAATCTTTGTGCCACCAAAAATAAGAATGCCCATTGCGATGGTGTCACGTGGTTTCACATGGCATGACCATTGAATTTGATAATCCCCATAAAATCCACCAACTACAAGCCTCCCCAATGCACCTTCCTCCAGAGGAGAGGTGAGGAAGGATAGATAGATAGACTTATCATTGACTAGTGAATAGGATTTTACATTTGGATTATAGCTCTCAACATCTAAAAGACGTGATTAAAAATTGACAATTTGATTGTAGCTATTTAAATCAACTCAAGTCTATTTTATATTCAAAAGATGATGTTAGTCGCGACATAAATGTATGCAATGCCTTTAACAAAGGCAAAGGATTTTCCAAGTGCACTGCATGACCACAATCCTCAATCTCCAAAATTTCCATAGGAGTTATATTGTTGCCATCCATTTCGTGCTCATTTTCTTTATTTGAAACTCTTTGAATCATGTCATGTGCTATATTCACAAATTTCTTGTCGAGAGATCCAACAACGATCAATATAGGCACTTCAACTTGTGGCAAAGCTTCCCATAGTGACCTGTGAAATGTATATTATATTATATATAGAAGTATTATAATTCTATTAGAATTTTATTATTACTTCCATTATTTATATGAAGAAAAATAGAATAGAACAATAATTTAACATTCATTGGTCTAAAAGGCATGCATACCACACTAGCATTGCTTTATGGATTATGCTTCCATTCACTTAACAGTACATAGCCTCATAGGGAACCGAGCCCAAGGCCTCATACACAACGTTAATTGAGTGAAGCAACCAGGTAATCCACAATCATGAGACTGAAAATAAGAGTTCTAATAACACTAAAAGTAACTGATCTATAAATCTATGATACAATCCTACCCCGAAGTTGCTTTACAACATTGCCCTATTGACTTGCTTATGCTGAAAATGTTTTTAGCTTGACTGCTCGGCGTATTCTTATGGAGTACCATATGATGTTGACAATGGCACTTGTGATTTGTTTCAAAAGTGGATGCTTTTGTGATTATGCAAATGGAAATAGACTTGAAGGAGGGGTAGGCATAAATTATATACTATTCCATGGTTACATAAGATGTTAAGCAATGTCGAATTAAGCGATGTTCGCAACGAAATAATTTCTAATTTGAGCAGAGATTTATCTACAACTGAACTGGTCACAGAGTAGGCTAAGCTTGCAAGTTTCAAATCTTCAAAGAGAGTTTCCTAGTCTCGACAATTGTCTATATTTCATTTGCTCCATAGAAACGAGAGCGTATATAGAGTAAACTCTATTGGCCTCTTTCCATTTGCATGGCTTTTCGTGTTTTCAGTATTGGTTGATCGAATTTTTCAAGTTCAATTTTGAGGTTTTTAACGTGCTTTTATAAGTTGTTTAATGACAAAAATAGGACCTTTAGCGATATAGGAACATGGTTTTCTTCATGTTATATCTCATTGTTTTTTTTTTGGGGGGGGTGGGTGGGGGGGGGAGGCAGATTGGTGTGGAGTTAACGAAATGTGGTTATTGTAGGATGGCAAAAGTGCAGAACCTATTATCAAGAATGAAAGGTTTAGGATATAATAGATAAAGATGCTCATAGGTTAAAATAGGCCTTTAGAATGTTTAATATATTATCTAGATAAAACTTTTCTGGAATTATATGCACGAAAGGGAAGTATTAGAGTACACATCAAAGGGTGTAAGGGTGTAGAGAAAATGTTTGAGGATGTGGCTAATCTCTTTACAAGTTACAACATGGGTACGTGGGTGTAGTGACATAGTTTGGATTGTGTGTATATTTAATTGTCTTAATAATTTGTTGGATTTAGTTCATTCACGAATTTGGAGTTTGAGAAGTTGTAAATATTAGCCATTTGTCCGTATTCATATTAGTGCAGGCATTTCTCACGTGCATTTTAGTTGAGTTACCGTATTTGCTCGCAAGAAGAAGAAAAAAAAATTCAAGGTCTTACAATTGTCTACCGATGCTGAGAGCCGATAAGCATTCTGCCAGCCCTTCCGAATTCCTGTGTTGGATCCGATCTTCTTTTATCTCCTTAAACGCGGGATGATCTCGTAAACTATGTAAGCATCAAACAGAAAGGAGTGGAACTGAGTGTGATACTGTAAATTGGCCATTTTCTGTTCTCATCTGAGATTCTCACCTTTTCCACATATGTTTCCTGTACCAGGAATCAACAAACTTCTTCAAATCGCATTTTCGCAAATATTCTGCCAATCCATCGTCCTCTGCAACTCTTCTAGCTCTGATATGCGAGTCTTCTAATCCTGGGCTTCCAGACACAATCACAGCACCTGCAACCTGTAGAAATTATGTCGCCATTATTACTTAACATGAATTATGAACTTTGATAACACAAATGACATACCTGTTGTGACTTTTTCAATGTCATATGCATTGCCAATCTGGCTCCCATTGAATAACCAATCAAAATCACATGTTTTACGTCCAGTTTGTCTAGGAGCCTTAATATTGCTTCGGACAAGCACTCCATAGACCAGTTGCATGCAATTGCTGATGCATTAATCCTTTTGAAATTATCTCCTATAACAGTGCTTTGCCCATGGCCTGGTAGATCTAGACTGATACAATGATATACAGTTGATAAAGAATTCATTATAGGTAACCACTCCGTTCCAGTCCCCAGAAACCCGTGAAGGAAGACCAAGGTCAAATGGTTGTTTCCCTGCAAGAACAAAGAATTTGTCAAAGTATGCTGATGACTGGAAATTGGTGGTTATGCTTCCGTTTAACTACATTTAGGTTTTTTTTGCCTGCTTGGTTTTCCTTCTTTGACTTTTTGGTGGGGGAAAGGACTAGAACAGATATGTTCATTTCGATGTGAATGGGTTCAATATGGTGTCAAAATGTTTGGATACCTGACAGCAACGAACATACCTTTGGCGTTTCCAGAATATGGAAATTGAAATGTTTCTCCTCCACAAGGATACTCATTGCATGCTCAATGGTATTGCTCGTGGAAAGAGCAGAAGCAGCAACTTCTAACCTTAAGGGCACTTGTTGCCCAAATAGTTTTGTCGGCTGGACTTCCATTCCATCCTTGCCCTTCACTGCGAAGGGTAATTTATTCGCTATGATGTCTTCTTTAAGCCACATATAGGTACCTAAACCATGTGCAATCGCGGGGATTCTGCTGATATCCTTTGTCTTGTAATTGTCGCCGCTGGATGATGTGATGGCTTCTTCATGCATTTTCTCGACAACGGCAGCAAATTGTGCATATGCTGCAAGGCTATAGGTGCTTTCAAATGCTGCACTTATCACGACTACTAGTCCATGCTTCTGGCTGGCTCTTGCCAATGAGTATGCCCTTTCAAAACCACCCACCCGTCCAGGTTTTATCACCTACATATAAAGTGTTGAGAAAGCATTACCAGTAATAAACTGAGAATGAGTTCGTGGTGATCACTTACCACAGCAACAACTCCATGGCAAGCTAAGGTTTGAAGCATCTCTTGGCAGTTTGATGAGCATTTGTCAATGCTTTCATCTAGTGCTACAGGTAATTTGCTATCCTTGCAAAACTTTTCGATATCTCTCATTGTTGGGACAGGTTCCTGGCTTATACAAATTGCCAATGCAGTTAATATCTGTTTCACTGGTACATATATCGCAAATATATGGCTTTGTAAATAGTTTCTTGTACTTCTAACATGAAAGTAGCAAAGATGTGGATTTATGTCAGACAATAACCTCAATATACTGGAGATGACAATCCTGTACGGCATCTGAGAATGCCAAGGCTTGCAATAAGCTCCAACGTTGATTTGCATCAACCCGGAGGTGTATGCTTTCACCCACAGATTTGCGGACCGCCATAACGACAGCAGCATCCTCCAAAGGTGATTTTCTTCTCCCAACCTGTATATATAATATATATATTATATCACAATGAAGTTGGTCCATCCCAGGTGTTTGGTTGTTTAGATACTTACCTTAAGTTTCAAGGTGGTAAAACCTTGTCTCACAAGTCCAGAGGCTATACTGGCAACATCTTCTGGACTGTCCTGAGAATCAATCAGACCACAGATGTGCACTTTTGGGACTTCTGCATACTCCACTTCCTTTGAATTGTGTGCAGAAGGCATGCCAGAGAGCAGATGGAAGAGGCTATCTTTTGTGCATGCTGAAAGAGCTCCAAGGACAGCCATTTCAAGCCCACAGCGTACACTTGGGAACAAAGTGTTTGCCTGCAGCAATACAAACATGATATCTAACGTGGACTATAAGAATATGTCTCGTAAACTTGCTCAGAACCTACTCTGCATGTTGTAATTGCTGCTGTCTAACTACTTATCATGGGCCAAAAGTCAAGTAGGTTGATTCAGCATGTGCGGTGCAACTCTCCAAGATGACATGTGATCCTAACATCTATGGCAAGACTGAAATCCACTGTGGAGAAAGTTACCTTCACTTGCAAATGCTCTTGTATCCAATTTGTGAAGCTTCCATCAAGTAGTGGTAGAGTCCAATTTAGAGGGGCACCGTTAAGTTTTTGCCCAATAAATCTCAATTGTTGTTCGGCGTCGAGTAAACTTTCATGGTGGAGCCCTTCCAGAGGTGCAACCTGCACTAATATTCTGTCAGCCCTCCTTTTTCCTAAATTTGATTTTTGTGCTACAGGACAGATTAGAGGGAATTAAGGAGGGGATTCAAACTTTTTCAGCTTAGAGATCCGAAAGCATTTCTGGGACCTTCACAAGAGAGTTGGACAGAGATGGCGAGACAAATTTATTGTGAAAATCTTTTGTTGCTTCAAATTAAGATGACAAAGTTGTTTGTGGATTAGAATTAGAAAATATTTTGAGTCACCTCTCCAAAGCCAGAATATCCGTTTGAAAGCACAACTTCTAATAGGAGTCCATCCCTAGAGGCTTCCTCCTTCTGGAGCTCATTAAAAACTGTTGAGGTGTAAGAATAGAGTGGCAACCTGGAAACAAATATATTTAAATCAACTACCAATGTATATCGTTCCAGAAGAGAAGGCATTCTAGTGCCTGACCTGAAATGGTAATATTTCACATCAGAGACTGTCCATCGTGAGTACTCCATGGTGCAAAACTTTGTCAGAATATTTGCCGTTCGGTCCAGGGCCTGTATGGTGCACATCTGCAATTTCCTGCAATTACAGGGTGTCGGTTGCTACTCCTGGCTTCTATGAAGCAAAGACGAGATGATTACCTATGGAACTCTGCATTGTCTTTTATGTTAGTGGTGACTTCCAGTACCCAGTTTGACTGACTTGTTCGGATGGATTGTAAAGCATCAGAAAGCTCTTCCTTCGTTTTCACAACCATGTGATTTAACCTGGGCATAGACAATCACAAACCGAAACTGTTGGTCAAGAACTATCAGGAGCTGGATAGTGTGATCCATTTAGACTTTGTTTACGTAGGTCATGTCTTATTTAATACTGATTTATTAGAGCCAATGCATGACTTACCTATGAGCATGGCAAAGATCTGCAAGATTAATGTCGTGTGTCGTGGACACCAAGCTTGTAAAAGCAGCAGCTTCCATTGTCTTAGAGAGAGGAAGCATGCTAAAGATACCGCCTCCATTATTATTGACTACAATAATTGTCAATGGCAGATGGTCGACCCTACAGAAATCCAATTAAAAGCAACTAAGTGCAAGTTCACCAGGATAGTGAATGCCTTGGATTTGTACTTTGTATTGCGGGGAAGAATTACAAGGCATGGGTATAAGAAGTATATTTACCTGGTTCTCATGAGCATAAGTCCATTTGTATCGTATATAAAGGAAAGGTCTCCTATCAGCAAAGTTAACTGAAATTAAAGGAGAAATAATATTAGTGAGCTGTTGTGGCTTACATGAGTAACGCAACCTTTTCTATTTAATAATTTCATTTTCTGCTTCGACTTACCACCTAATGGAATGGCTTAGAACATGGCATGGTAAGACCATGGAACATGATAGGCAGTAAATTCTTTGTGATATTTAATACTGTGCAGGGTATAATGCTAGTCTGCAGCCTGCATTTATGATAGTAACTTGCCACCTAATGGCATGACTTGAAGCATGAAATGGTTGAAAGACTGATATGCTTACTTTGGATAATCTGAATATAAGTAGGATGTTGGCAAATCTCTACTCCAAGACAAAAATGTAGTAATCCCAGCTTTTGTATCTCAAAAGAAGCTTTCAGCCGTTCTTTAATACGAGAGATAGGATCCTGTGATGATTTTTGTCATCTGTATTAAAAGTGAGAATACGAATACTTTGACCATCTCAATCTGCTTGAGACGAATAAATCAAACTTGATTGACCTTCTCATGTCAACAGCCATAGCTACTACGCTTGAGTTTACACACTAAATGTCCAGTCTATTATGAAACACGGGGCAAATTCCATTGCCTGTTTTGGGAACCCACCTCCCTCTCAAAACTGATCAGATATGAGGACCAGAAATGTATAGCTCTTTTCCTTCACCAAACGACTGTGCATAGAAGAAATCTGTTGCAGGAGCGGGGTGGGGGAAGAGCGGGACAGGAAAATGACTCTACAAAAGGCTGATCACTCTCTTTCTCATTGGAGCTGTCCTCCTCCTCCTGGACCATTTCATCCGATCTCAAAAAAAGTAACAATGGAAGTGTCTAGAAGAAGAAAGCGGACAACGAAGGAAAAACATAAGCAGTCCGTTAAAAGAGAAAACAAGTCTGACATCACTTTATACTTTGATCCCGTGGCGAAGAAGCAAGGCAAAAGTTTCCTGATTTCATCGTTTTAGTTTTCCTTTTTTCATTTTTTATGTGATATCTCTAGGAGGCTGCAAATGCGCCCCTAGCTGTACATGATTGGTGTATATTTGGTCTCATAGACCCAAGTGGTCTCTCGTAGACGTTTATAACCTTCCTTCCTTCCTTCATGTTTGTTGAAGCCAAGAGGGTTAAAGCATTCTCTGATGATTCCATAACGAATCAATAGAAATAGCAAATAAGGTTCTGTTGCATGAAGTCACTCCTTAGGTCTACCTTCTTCCTCTCAGCAACAGCAAGATTGAGGCTGCTGAGTTGAACTCTCTCGTTCCTCCTTAACTAGGTATTTTGGGCATCATTAGAAGTCTGCTTAACACCCTTCTTGGGTTTTAATTGCATTTTGGAACTGATCCCCAACTCCTCTTAATACCAAAATAATGAGATCTGATCCAGTTATGTTACTCCAGCTTCTACAACATCCCCCTAAAGTGTTTTGATTCTTAAAAGATATGCCTGAACTCCAGAAAAGGAGTCTAAATTTACTTGCTCCATCTCTTCCAATTGACTGCCTGCCCAGACCAGTAAAGTATCATGATGTAAACATTTCCAGGCTTCCAAAGGCCTCAGCTAGTGTCTATTCATATGATCAAATACTTTTCATCTTCAGCTGGTGTTTGTTGCATCCCAGGTTACTAAAACTCCTTTCAAATCTATCAGTCCAACGTAAATTTCAAAGAAATCCTTCCATGGCTGATAGTTTTTACCATCCAGAATTGGATTGGATGCCAATTTTTATGGATCCATAAATGCTATTGCTCGACCACAAATCTACAAGCAAACTGTATTGGGACTTTCCTTGCTGAAGTTTCTGTAATCTTTCTTGAGAATATCAATCACAAAAAAATTAATCCAAAAACCCTTAAATTGTTAGATCAGAATGGTTATTTATCTAAAACCCATCTGTAAGTGAAAGGTCAGCCAGATCTGCACTGGATTTAACAAAAACATTTCACTTTGACTGTTGAAACATCAGCCTCAGACCTCCTTTCTCAAAAGGTCCATCAGAAATCGTCCAAAACAATCAAGATTTGGTTCCCAAGATAGCTAGTAGAAATCCACCTCTCCCTAAAAGCGCTTAGAGAAGAAAACTATCGCCGGGAAAATTTTCATTCTCTGTCACTCACTGTAAACTTGTTCTAATGCCATATTAACTTTTAGAAAAATTACAGGAATAAAATGGGAACGCCAATGCAAGGATGAAGTAAACAACAAGGTAATGTGGCTTATAAAGCCATTATTGATGTTATTGTAGGTTGGTTAGATTGAATTTCACATCTCTAACATCTATACAAAACTATCAAGTACATTTTGGTTACATACGGTGACACTTGTAACTGCTAACGATCTAAACCATTGACACTTCAGTTTTATTCTAATTGAAGTAAGTACATTTTTAATGGTGATATCCTATGAAGTGATGTAATGTGAATTTGCAAGATTTGCTCAGTTAAGATTAGGATACTTACACGTTTCTTGCTACCCACTGCAAAACCAATTGCTGTGCTGATTATACCATCTATTCCGCTTGCTCCCCTGTTCGCAGCAACATGTATTCCAACTCCAGGCAGGCATTCGCGGCCTCTCGCTACAGGACTCTTGCTGCACATTTGTTGGAGGCCTGCATACATGTCCACATCTCGTATGGGCATGCTATTTCCTAGGAAGAGAGCTGAGTTTGGAGGCAAGGAGGAAGTAATAAAGCTAGCAATAAATGGTTCTGTTAGAGTCTTCTGCAAAGCCAGTTGGAAGTAAACTTCATTATGAACCTGTTAAAAGCTGCAAAAGTCAGTTATTATCATGGAAACCTACCTTCCTATATAACAGAATGAAATGTAGTATTGATTTAATTGTTGACATGCAGCATAATATTATCACATGGATCTGACGCAGAAATTCAAGAGGTGCTTAATAATACAATGGCCATCTGAATGCCGGGGCACCTGATTTCAGTTATGCTATTTTCTATGTACATTTGGTACACTCATGGAGGGACAAAGACAATGATGGAAAATTTCAAATAATGAGGTTGGGGGCCCTCCAAACGAAATATTCCATGGCTCAAATAATGCTAGAAAGTGTGCACAGTATCAGAATCATGTTCCATGTATGTTGCTAATCTACAGGAGTCTGCTTTTTGTGGATGCGTACTACCATACAGATACAACTGACAAATATGGCAAGGGAGCCTCAATAGCGAGCAGTGCATGCTTTTCCTTGTGGTCTTGTATGAGCCACATACATGGAGTTGATGACCTTCCTAGTTCGGGGCTCCATATTGCCTAGCTAAGGCAGCATGTGGAACTTTTTAGGTTAAGAGTGCTTATGTGACACAGTCTTCATGATCTGAAAGTTCATCTGTTGTCACTACTAGCCGGTAATTATATTCTGATACATGTAGAACTTTTACCACTTCTGAGAGCAGGTGGAGCCAAGGTGAGAGAGAACTTCCAAGGCCTGACGGTAGTTCCTTTCTCATGTGCAGAGCAAATTCCTTGATAGTACATATTATTCTGTGGCTCAAAGTATGTGAAGGATCGTGGCGATTTGGGTAATCTGCAACAAGAATATGGGCATCGGGAGAACACTTCCCCATGAATTGTGAAAGTCGTTTGCTCGTGATCCTCCCACCAATCTGTCAGGTCAAAAATGCAGGTTGAGAAATCTTTTATGGTCATCCTATAGACATACATGACAGGAGTTTGGTTCTAGAAATTTCATATAAACAGTTTGCGTACCTGTAATATGACATCTGGGGAAACAATTGAATGTGTTGAATTGCTGAGAAGAATATGATCCATATTGTGAATTATATGAATATTTCCCCCATCATTTGAGGAAGAGCACTGGAAACGAATGCCTGAAAGAATATCGGCTGCAGCTGGCCAATGGAGATGTTTAATTAGTTCAAGTAGTGCCATGCCATCCTCCATATTGCTTACATAACCAACAACAAGAAGCCCACGTTTGGATCTGTTAAGGATATTTGCTATTTCTGCCATTCCTGCATTTGCCTGCGGATTGTTATTGCTTAATTTGTCTGCTACATGGATATATTGAGTAAATGGACGTGAACTTCTTGCCCATCTATCAAGCATCCCAAGACATTCATGATTCCAATATTTATAAGTTCCTTCCAATGGTTCCCTGAAAGGGCAGTTAATATGCACTGGACCCCAAGAAGTGCCTGATGCGTGGGATATGGCATTGTCTATTGTTGTTAGCACCATTTTTGCAGGTATATCATCACTAGCTGCTGGGAGATCAAAATGGTAACGTACAAACTTACCGAAGTGATTAACCTGCAAATATGACAATGACATGAGGATGCAAAACTCAACAACTAAAACTACAAAGAGGCAGGAAATTTTGAACCTAAAAATCATATGCATTCTGTTTCGAGATTAAGAACAAGAGTGATTCTTTTAGGAGCCATGTGTTGTTTGAGAATTTTTATTGGACAGTTTTGGCTGCTAATTATATATGGAAAGTTATTATCAGGCACATGCTGCTAGTAAAAGTCATATACTGCCAACTTGTCTTATAGCCATGAGAGGTCTCAATAGTTTGAAGCTAGAGTTGACGAAGTATAACCTGGTCAATGACCTGATTTGCACCGGTATCTCGTAGTTCAGGGGGGCGGTCAGCTGTCAACAATAGCATAGGAATACAGTCTTGGCTTGCTTCTACCACCTACAAAATACATATAAATCAGGATCTTACAGAATGTGATGCATGAATATTTTTAAAGCTCACCGCTGGCAAGAGGTTTGACACAGCAGTTCCTGATGATGTTATAACTGCTGCTGGTTTTCTAGCTCCACGACCATATCCAAGCGCATAGAATGCTAATGACCTCTCGTCGAAACATGAGATGCAAGAAGCATGGGGGTTTGATGCTGCTGCTTCAATAAGTGGAGAAGACCGTGAGCCAGGAGCTATACAAAAGTACTGCCACAACAGACCAAGCAGTGAGCATCAACATTATTAAAAATTATGTTCTTACAAATCTTCAAAACTTCTGAGCCAGGATACATACTGTGACACCCAAACGAATGCACTCTTCAACTATTAGTTTGGCCCATAAAGCATTTATATTAATGGCTTCTTGAAGTTCTATTCTTGGTTGAAGGAGTGCCTCAAACTGCAATACAGAGATGTGGTTATGGTACCATAAAACATACAATATTAAAGTGAAGCTTCAATGGCAAAGAATCATTTTGAGCTGATGAATCGCACACCTGACTTATCTTAAGTTCAAGTTCACGCCATTCAGATGATGCTTTTGCTCCTTTAACAATACCAACGCCAGCATATAAAAACATTTGAGTTCCCTGCATTTTGAACATTAGTTATTTCCCTTGTTCTCATATGGCAGAATGAATGGTTTTTTACCTGAGTTTGGGAGACGATATTTTGATCTGCTGCATCTGAGAAATTGCCTTTTGCATTCAACGGCTTGTCCTTGTCTAAAGAAGCACTTTTGCAGACTTCTGACAGATATCCTGGCTGGATCAATGAAGACCGTATGCCCACAGCAAATTCAGCACCGTTACCACCAAACCAGCCCACTGGTCCCGCATACATTCCCCTATCAAAGTTTTCTACATTCAAATCATTAAGTAAGCTGGACATATAAGTGGTCAGATGCCACAATTCACTTTTGTTGTAACGTTGCAGGTTGACTATTGTTGCATGGTAACACAGGAAATTGACATATTGTCTCCCTTACACTACCTGCTACCTACTAATTTAATTGGAAAGCGTTGATGCATCTAGCTCACAGTTCTACGTCTTTTCACGAACTTTCTATTAGAAAATGCAGAGAAGAGTGAAGGATGCAAAAATGCAGGTCTTTTTCCTCTCCTGTCCCATGGTCTTGCGGCACACTTATGGATGGTAATGCTTCCTTTTAGTATTAATTCGAAGAATAAATGGGGGATCCCATTCAAACAAATTCCTTTAAGCTTGATAGTCAGTGCCATTTAACATTGAATTATAGATAATTTCCAAGGAGCTATTTCATGATCTTTTGAGACACAAGCTCTCCTTCTAGACCGGAGTGACACGATCTTCCCCAAATGAGCTAAAGCAGAGGTTGCAAGCTTCCCACAACTGAAAGCGCTTGAGTGGGCATAATGGTTTTAGTTTTCAAATTCTCTTCCAGAATCAAGCTCGTGTTACAAAAAGTTTCCAACATGCCTTCCCTGACCTTGGATTCAAAAGTCCTCTTTTTTATTTCTTTGTCCCATGTTTTATAGTCAATGTCGATGGCACCGTATCAGGACTGCAAGCTTTGAATCCTTGTCATAATCCTGTGATTTTCTGTCTCTACCATTCTTTGGGTTCCGCAACGATATAGTAGAATGTTGCACAGCAAAACCTCAACCATTGACTGGGGTACAAGTGTCGTTTGCTTTTTAGATCAGCCAGAGCTGATAATTATACAGCAAACCCATACACCAAACTTGAAATGATCTTCTAGCAGCATATTGTTTTGATTCTAGCAGCTTTGATTCTGCCAGCATCAAATGTCCATGGGGGCACTTTTGAATATATAAGGTATCCACATGAGCTGTAAACTCAGAAGAATATGTTCTTAGTGGGGTAAGAAGAGTGGGAGACACCACCTTAATTTTAAAATGGATGGAGGTGTTTGACTCTGTTGCAGCTAAACAAGAGTGCTGAGGGACATAAAACACAGTGAAAAGTGCATGGTAGATGGAAATGAACCCTTAATCATGTTTCTCTTATGCCAGCACAGTCACTTATAGATCCGATCTGCCTGGGAGTGATGAGTTGGTGTTTTTCTGGAAAGTTGCTCGTGCTTTGAGCTGCGTATGTATCCAGGGGCTCAACTATGGGTAACATCATGCCTACGCCATATGCTGGCATAAATTGTCCTACCTGTAAGGGATATGATCATCCGTGCTGATTCTTGAGGCTGTCCGCAAACAGCAGCAGTTGGATGAAGACCTGATAATAATTCATACTGCAAATCACGTACAAATCTTAGACTGAGAATAAATTTGATGGATTAGTGAATACAAAAGTTTAAAGGCTATACTTCTCCAGAATCCCTGCGCAGTTTCCCAATCATTTGGGAGTAAAGATGTTGGACTCTTGGCTGCTTCATAAGGCCTTTGTGTAGCACTGTTGTCACATCAGTGCAAACTTTCTGCTTAAAAACAAATGCTTTAGGACGTGTTTATATTAAGCAACACTTTGAATTAATTCGACAAACATGCAATCTGCTCCTGCTGCATGTCAGCATGTGTTGCTTTGCATGTTGCATGAGGATTCAAGGCCAATGTCTATTTGATATACGAGGATCAGTATCTGAAGGACAGGTGAATAGCACATCACAGGATCAAACAAATAATTGCACAGGTTATGTAGAAGCTGCAACACATGCTGGCAGCTATGTGTCCTGAGGATGGAACTTAAGAATCTAATTTAACCCTATTGTCACAGTAGTTATATGAAAAATAACGGAGTGTCCTATGGTTCTCATGCCCTTCTCTACTCCCTTGTTTCATTACCAAGAAATGTTAAGAAATGCCTGGATCTATAAGCTTGATATTGGAAAGATACAGCAAATTTTTTGGAAATTTTCCCTAGGATAATAGTTGCTATCCTGAGAATAGGCCCCCACGTTCAGATTTCCTGAAGAAGATGGCAAATACTGTCTCAACTTCATATAGTTATATTATTGAATGTTACTAACCCTAAATTGCATCCTTCCTTTTTCATTTGTTGTGGATCATTATTATTTGTTTTATTTACATACCTCCAAAATTTCTCGCACTCCTTCACGCACAATTGCAAACTCATCATGATCTTTAGAACTGCAGATGGAGGTGTTGAGGAGAGTAAGTCCTTTTAACAAGATAAAGTTGGTTCAGAAATCATTAATAATGAATGTGAATATTTACAAATGACTTTGCTGACTATTTATCAAGCTGGTTTAGGTTTAGATTTGAATTAAATAGCATTGATAACTTATTTAGGGTGCAGAAAGAAGTTGGAAATATGACATATTTAAGGCTTTCTCAGCTTAACATGCTATAGAATATGCCTTAATCTTATGACTACAAGGTGATGCTTTGGTAATACCTGGTTAGTAATTGTCGTCCAATTTGGTAGTCGCTTGAGGTCGTAGGTCCACGAGGACGAGTTCCTGCTACAGACTCACTTGCAACCCATTGTCCATTCCTGGCAAATAACCGCTCTGGCTGTCTTTCAAGCAAAATTTGAATGGGGTCATGGAGCAGATATTATAGAATAGTCTAGCTATAAGTGACACGTATGCTCCAAATATGATGATATACTGACAGTGTTTCCAAAAAAAGCCATTCCTTCTGCGAGCTCAATACTGAACTGATATGCTGATGGATTCTTTTCCTATACCAAATTCAGATAGGCAGGAACTTAATGTATAGCATTTATAATAGGGGAATGTCATTCTTAGTCTAGCTTACCTGCAGAGATGCCAATAGTTGAAGTGGGTCAATCACCCCATCTAACTCCAGCCTTGTCTGGCGGGCCATTACAATCTACGCCCATTGAAAATAAGACAAGTAACACTCATGAGCTTCATTTTTTCCAATTTCTCTGGATTTGCAACATGCATATACCTTTGTGAGTTGAAGTTTGTCAATGACTTCTTGTTGTGTATCTGCCCATTCAAAATTATCTCCATTGTCTAGTCTATGTAGTATCTTATTGAATGTTAGGTGCCAGGATTGCTTGTCTGGGACATGTTCCTTCTGAATAATCTTGTTGGTTTTCCTTGGCAATTCTGTTTTTGCTTCTATATGAATCTGGAAACAATAGGAAGCAATTCATGTTAAGTCGTCATGGAAATGAGTGTGGATTTTTGCTTACATTTTTCAATGCCCATGATGCCTTCTTAAGTGCTTTCTGCAGTGAACATCCTACATTTGATTCCCACGCAATATTTACACTCAAAAGGGAGCAAGAGTAGCATTCACAGACTTCAATCTGCATCGATATCATAGAGATGTTACCAATTTCCTTTGTCCATAATGAAGGGCTATAAACCCCATTCAAAATTTTCATAAAATGGCATTCTCCAAGTAAGAGAATGCAGTAGCATGCGTTTACCTGTGGTATGAAGAAATAAAAGCTTCCAAAAGCACTCCATTCGATGGATGGTCGAGTGTGTGGGTCAAAACGCATACTACCATAGGCTCTTATAAAGGGAGACTCTTCTGCCAAAAACCTGCAAGGATATAGGATCCATTGATGATTTTCTTGATAGTTTGTCTATAATCGGCTCTGCACGTTTTCAACTATGCTTCAGCCAATCAATTATCAACTATGACTCTGACATCTATATCATTCAGGACTTGTCAAAGAACCAGCTAGGAATCCAAGTAGAGAGATGCAGAAAGATTTACCTTCTAATGGAGTGCCAATCGTCCAATGAAAATGGTTTGCTTCCTTGAAATGTTACACAAGCTCCAGTTCCAGCTATTGCTCTCAGACTATCATTATCAACTTCCTTGATAACTTCAACGAGTTCATGATCATGAATATATGCGTTGTTTTCAACCTGTGGCCGTCTTGAGGAAAAATAGAGACGGGGAAGCAAAGGAGAAGATTTGGGTTGAGATTCAAGCCAGTGCAATGCCTGAATACCTGGAGGAAGTGGAACCTGCAAATCCCGAAAATATCTTACAATTTATTGATATTTCACTTGCACTTAAGTAGCCAAATGATATGCCCGCATTTCAAACCGTATTTGACAGCAAAGAGGAAAAATATATGCTAACCTGGAACCTCAAAATTCCACTCTTCATTGGTGGTGGGTATAGTTGAAGTTCAAGAAGGCGTCTTTCTAATGTATTGACAGCATCCTTGAAAGATAGAGCAGCTGATAAAGTCTCTGTTTCACAAATACCAATGGGCTGACTACATTGTTGCAGACCTGGTAATACATCAAAGGTGGCACCTTCCACTTCTTCTAGAATTTTAGCACGCATTTGTAACTGAGAGAGCAACAAGGAAACAAACAATGAGAGAAGTGGCAAATTCTGCCTTGGGAAAGATTCTTGTGACTGTTGTTGATTGTGTGTTTATTAACTGAGAACAAAAAAACGTATTCCTTTGGTCATTTGGCAATGCAAGAAATCTGACCTTCGAAGGATATGGAAGGCATTGACCTTTATGGTGTGTGGAATTGGTTTTGTTCCAGAGGAGGCAGCCTGGAGCAGAAAGAGTAATTCCTTTATATGAAGATCGAAACCCAATCGAGTTCGAGTGCAATGGGAACATGGGTCCTCCATGAATCAGTAGTCGAGACTGCATTGCGTTCAATTTTGATGCAGCTCTCTCTCTCCCCTCTTACCCAGAGTTCTTGCACTCAATCTTAATCTCATTCGTTATCTATATACTGTTTGGCCCACCATTGGAGGCGCTTATTTCTATTGTATTTATACGATACGAGGAAAGGAAAAACGGATGCCACCATTTGACAATGAGAATAGTTAGATCTCATATTCCCCGTGAAATGGTGCATCAATTTCACGGCTTAAATACGATTGACATGGAATTCTTAAGACTATTCACTAATGGCATTATTGACCATGAGGACTTGTTAGTCTAAGAATGTTGTCTCACCTTCAAGACTTGCATTATTGACACCAATGTCTACTAAAGAAATTTGTTGCATAGGATTGAAAAAGTTATCACCAAAGAAATTAGTGGCCATGGACTTGTAAGTCTAAGAAACATTAAGTCCCATAGAATTGACAATCAAAAGCTTCTTTCATGAAAAAGTTTTAGAAGTGCTAGTCAAATGACAAGCAATGTTTCAGTGATGGAAAGAAAATATAGTTGAATTGTAAATAGAGTGGTGAATCATTGCATCTTCCATTAACAGAAGCATTATTAAAAACTCTTCTAATATCCAGTAAAGAACTTCCTGACCATGGGGACGTGTTAGTCTCTCTAAGCAATTCTAGAATATCATATTCATTCCTCGACTATGGGTGATTGTGATAATCCTAGGAGTACATCATAATTATATGGTCGTCGAATGTTGTGAATAAGATTCAGAATCATATATCTTGGCTATAATTCTTTAACTTTACCAAGTGAACTATCCTATATTTCATTGTTGTGGCATATGTGGTTTAATCTTATACAAGAAATTTATCGCGATGGCCAAGGCCGCCGCGAACATTTCTTTGTCCCATATGCTGCAGAAGACGTTTTATATAGAGTCGAAAGGATTTTAGTTTTGAACCTGCAAAAGTTGAACTAACTATGTCTAAGCTTGGATAATTCTAAACTCCCATATTTATCCAGATAAATGATTTTGCAAAAATTTAGATAAGAACTTTACAATGAATTTGAGCTCCATAACCTATGATAGGAGGGAAAAACTAGCTCATTAGACTAGACTTGGTGTTGTCCAACATTTGATGATGCACTTAAGATTTTAAGTCATAGCATGAGAAAACATCTTTATTTGGTTTTGAACCAAATATTGTCTATCTACACATACACATTCATCTTATGTGAAATTGAGGCTCCCCAAAAGAGTATGCTTGAAACTTTGATCTCGCATTTTTTCGAGCCACAAGCCAATTATCCATTGGTTTGTTACCTTTTAGGTACCCATCAATAACTGCGATACTTAATATATGGTAATCATCAAGTCGTAATCACAGTTTGCAACATCCAAAACATCACAAGACCCATGCAAATCCGCTTTACAGAGACCAACGACAACACCAATATGATTTCCCTCCCACATAATGGCAAACCGACCAACTATACCAGATTGCACATGCCATTATAGTATACATTCATATAGCCACTATTGTATAGCCACCACTGAACCACTGCATACAGTAATTTCCAATCAAACAATTCAGGAAAGTTGCAATTGACACATCATAGACCCTGCAATGCATCAGAAGCTTTAGTAAAATAACTGCAACTGTGAATGGTTTTCCTGTCCAAATATGTGCAAATGCATTTTAAAGCATATTTTCTTTTCAAACAATTACCTTAACTGAATAGGGTTTAAAGAGGCCCTTAAATGTCTTGAATGACATACTTAGAGAGTTCTGGAAAACCAGGAGAATGATGATCTTCAATATTTATGCTGAAAGCCTGCTGAACTTTCTCGGGTACATTATAGAGTCTCTGGTGCCTACATAGATAGTACTCCATATCTGCGCAGCCTCTAGCACAATCGGCAAAGAGCTTGTACCCAAAAGGAATGAAAACAAAGAAAAACTAAAGCTCCATAATCGAAGCATTTGAATGCTTCTGCTTTAGTATTGTTTACCTATTCCAGAGTTTTCCTTGCAAAGATAGATTTCCAAGCACTGGAAAATATCACTTCAACTATCATCTTCAATGCCGGGAAGTGCATTTCCTGTCATTTCCAATGCTAGGGAGAATGCTTCAAGGGAAAGAAAATGTAAATGAAAAAGAATACGTATCTACAACTGCCCATATGAACAAAAACATCTCTCAAATAGAAATAACGGTTGGCATTCTCTTTATACGATACGAGCAAAAGACGGATGCCACCATTTGACAATGAGAATAGTTAGATCTTATATTCCTGAGAAATAGTGCATCAATTTCAAGGCTTAAATACGATTGACATGGAATTCTTAAGATTATTCACTAATGGCATTATTGACCATGAGGACTTGTTAGTCTAAGAATGTTGTCTCACCTTCAAGACTTGCATTATTGACACCCATGTCTACTAAAGAAATTTGTTGCATAGGATTGAAAAAGTTATCACCAAAGAAATTAGTGGCCATGGACTTGTAAGTCTAAGAATCATTAAGTCCTATAGAATTGACAATCAAAAGCTTCTTTCATGAAAAAGTTTTAGAAGTGCTAGTCAAATGACAAGCAATATTTTAGTGATGGAAAGAAAATATAGTTGAATTGTAAATAGAGTGATGAATCATTGCATCTTCCATTAACAGAAGCATTATTAAAAACTCTTCTAATATCCAGTAAAGAACTTCCTAACCATGGGGACGTGTTAGTCTCTCTAAGCAATTCTAGAATATCATATTCATTCCTCGACTATGGGTGATTGTGATAATCCTAGGAGTGCATCATAATTATATGGTCATCGAATGTTGTCAATAAGATTCAGAATCATATATCTTGGCTATAATTCTTTAACTTTACCAAGTGAACTATCCTATATTTCATTGTTGTGGCATATGTGGTTTAATCTTATACAAGAAATGTTCGCGGCGACCTTGGCCGTCGCGAACATTTCTTGTGTCCCATATGCTGCAGAAGACGTTTTGTATAGAGTCGAAAGGATTTTAGTTTTGAACCTGCAAAAGTTGGAACTAACTGTGTCTAAGCCTGGATAATTCTAAACTCCCATATTTATCCAGATAAATGATTTTGCAAAAATTTAGATAAGAACTTTACAATGAATTTGAGCTCCATAACCTATGATAGGAGGGAAAAACTAGCTCATTAGACTAGACTTGATGTTGTCCAACATTTGATGATGCACTTAAGATCCTTTAAGTCATAGCATGAGAAAACATCTTCATTTGGTTTTGAACCAAATATTATCTACACATACACATTCATCTACATTTTGCATGATTGTTTACGGCAAATATTTTTGTTGACGTGGAGATAGGTGGGATTTGAACCCACATTATAGCCATATGTCCTTGGGCCCGTAGGATAGATGGATGATGTACTTAATAATCATAGAATTCCAAAGCTCTTTTCTTTTTTCCTTCATCCGGTGGGAGACAGTGGGTTTTGAGTTTTGAGTCTGGATGGGCTAGCCCATGACCATTGACCTAACCACTCGGCCACCACCAACAATTTGTGAACACCAGATCTTGGATACACCCATTTGGTCTTTGTCTCTAGAACCCCTCCAGGAAAAGGAGGTGCAGCACGGTACTCTGCCTTGGAGAAGGACTTGATAAGAACTCCATTCATGTCGAAGAGGATAAGTTTGTTGTTATTTGAAGTAGTCTCCACTCTGCACAATGCATATTTCAAGTTCACAATTTTTTTTGATACTTAAGAATAATACAATCGCGCTACGCGCGAGACATGTAAATGATCCATATAAAAAAGATCCATATGACTTATTCTTTTGTGGGTGAAGTCGCCTTTTCTCCCATCTTGGATGTCCTATCTTATTCTTCAGCTCTGATAGGACTAGGGTCAGTTTGTTTAGGAAGAACAGAAGTATTCTGTATATCTGGTTCCTGTGGATTTACCTTAAGAATTTTCTCATCTTCTGATAAGGCCTTTGCCAACTTCTCCTGAGTCTGTGGATCCATGATTAGTGGTGGACTTCGTAATTCAGTTTGACTTTCTTCTGAAGCTGACTCCTCATCAGAGACAGTTTCTTCTGAAGTGCCATCCCCTCCTGCATCCTCCTCCTCAGACTCTTGCTCGCCTCCTCCTTCTTTCTCTCCCTTTTTGCATCATTTTGACCTTGCCGACTCTCCCTCTGTGCTTGCTTCCCTTGATATGTCAGATGATGCATCTCCACATCAGGATAATAAGGTGGAGTCCCGGTCATTGGTGATAGTCAAAATTGAGGCGATAGTTGACCCATTGTTTTCGTTAGGTGGCATAACCTGCTTGGTTCAGGATTCATCCTAGATGGCGCATATGTGGACCAACGGTGGTGTTATCTTATTCCACAATGGCACCCCTGTTTCTGCTGACGGCTTGCCCTATTCTCGGTTATGGCGGGAGGAGTTGCACCGATGGTTATGTATGTTCTTTCTTTTGGCGCCTTCACGAACAATAGATGTTCCATGGCTTCCGAATCTGTTGGAGGATTTAAGATAAAAAAAAGTATGGTTCTGGAGGGTTTTTGCGCCTCTTGGCATGATTCCCTCCAATTTTGAATGCTTTTTATGCATTTGGTACCTATTTGGCGAGATCTGGGATGCAAATTCTCAGGATCCTTGACATGGCCAGGTCTGGACCTTTGATCTTTGTTTCTTTGCTTTCAATGCAAATATAAATAGAGTGCATGCCCCTTTCGAAGTCTGTGCTTCCTCCTGTATCCTTTTGTATCGCCTTTTATGAGTCTCCAGCTTCTTTTTGCTACATTAGGTGATGATGTAAGCTTTCAAACTTTTAGTCTAATTCATCCATTCAGGCATGTTTTCTGATTCAGTCTCCATTACGTGCAGTGCAGGTTCATATTCATTCTCTCGTTTAAGGTTTAGCTTAAGATTCAGAGTTGTGTGAAGCTTTAAGTTGATGAATCAAAGCCCTCGGGAACCCAAGCCCTCTGTTGCATTATTTCTGATGCTTTGCTTTTAAGCTGGCCCCAGACTTTGCTGAAAAATTTGGGCTATCCCTCGCAGCGTAAATACAATTACTATGGCCTTCATCAATGGAAAAATACACGAGCTCATAATGCAAGATATAGTTCCTATTGGCGTGAGTCCTTTTTAGTTTCATGCAGCTCACATTTTAATTCATTTCCATTATGTTTTTACTTATATGGTACCTACGTACTTGCAAGATGTAAAGAATGATCCAAAAAAGAGATCATATCAGGGATTCCTGGGGTTCCATCCCAATTCCACCCTTGAAATGCACAAAAGTTCCCCTCTGGTTTCACAAGGAATCCGTGCTACATTTTGCCAAGCAACTCACTAATATCAATGTCTTGGGCACTCTGTTAGCAGTAAGGGATCAGAGTTGTATCAGCATAAGGTTGAAATTTCATTCAGCTTAAGGTTTACTCATACACACAGCCTCTGATTTCAGATGATTATACATCTTTTTGCATACTCAAATCCAAAGTTGGGGAGGAATTTTGCCTTTCCTCCTGACTCCATGAAAAACTGGCATCTATATACATTATGTAAGCCCAGTTGTTTTCTTTCTCTTGGATTACATTATGAATGCAATTAAACTTGGATTTTCTACTTGAAACAAAGCTTTGTATTGGTTATATTTTTACATCAATGTTCTTATGTTCTGCAGAAAGAACATAATCAAATGGGAGCGATCAGTTGTGCAATGAAATACAGACTTTAGTATTTGCTCAAATACAAAGTTATGACAGAAGTTCAGGTTTAATTAGTCTTCTTTAGGTTGTCCTATGCTTTGTGATATACATCTGCATAAAATTGTTTACAAGCATGCTCGGTTTTAAACGATGATGAAATATTTGTACATTTTATGGATTATGTTCCACTTTGTATGATGGCAATGAAGATGTAACTATATGAATCTATGACATGGCCAGATATAAATACACAAATTTCCACTGACAATTCTGTTTTTAATTGTCATATGTATCTGTACATCATTTTTTACTTTATATAAGCCTGTTCAATGTTCTCTGCTTTAAATCTGTTTTTGATGTTCTTTCTTAGGAACAGAGGAATTTAGGATTTCTATTCATTGACATAGTTGGGGATAATGATGAATGCAAAGAATTCTCAAACAGGTATGCTCAAGTTTTTGCATTATGACCTTTCTAAGTATTGAACATACTTACTTCGTTTGTTTTTTTGACAAAGGTAATGGTAATTGGGTCAATTCTCCTTCAACTGCGTCAATTTTTGTAGCTTCTAGGTTGCAGCACTCAAATAATTACTGTAACCATTAGGGTAATTGATGCATGCCATTTAGGTCTAAGATATCGCTGTTTAGGTAAAATACCTTCACCAATAAGGTAGCATTGCATCACCATTGGGGTGGGAAATGCCTCACCATTACATGAATACAGCTTCACCATTATGGAGACCTGCAACACACAGTATGAATGCACCATTCAAGCTCTGGTATCACCATTAAGGGGTCAGCACCCCTTGACTTTGAAGGTAAATTGCGAACAGTAGATTAAGTTTTAGAAAGTAAGGAGAATAGAATTACATTAAGTACATCTTGGAGAACACGTCTATATAATGTTTTTAGAAAATGATCTTGTGTGGACATTTCTGGGACTCCACCTTACAGCTCCAGAAACTCTTTCTTCTGCTCAGTGGCCACCCAGCTTTGAAATTTTCTGCCATTGGCTAGAGCTTCACACCCAACCCTACCATTGACAAAGTAGTCACAGACTAAGCCTCCCAATCATTTAGGAGTAAAGATGTTGGACCCTTGGCTGCTTCATAAGGCCTTTGTGTAGCACTGTTGTCACATCAATGCAAACTTTCTGCTTAAAAACAAATGCTTTAGAACGTGTTTGTATTAAGCAACACTTTGAATTAATTCGACAAACATGCAATTTGCTCCTGCTGCATGTCAGCATGTGTTGCTTTGCATGTTGCATGAGGATTCAAGGCCAATGTCTATTTGATATACGAGGATCAGTATCTGAAGGACAGGTTTGTCAACTTGTTGACCTTGGTTTTAAGGTTGTATTTGAAAAACTTGAGTGCAAAATATATCAGAATGATATTTTGAGATTCATTGGAAGGAGGGTTGGTAATCTATTTGATTTTCAATAAGAAAAAAATCGGTGTATCAATATTATTGAATTACCAACTAAGGAAACATGGCATAATAGAAATATGACAAACATAGAGTTGCTTGTCAAAAACAAGTTTATAACAGCCAAGGAAGGAGAAGGGAAAAGGTTATGTGCTGGTTGTCAACTTGGCAAGCAAACAAGACTGCCATTTAAGAAATTTGCAAAAAGGGCTAAAGGAGTGCTGGATTTAATTCATACAGATTTATGTGGACCTATTAATGTCACAAGTATGAGACAAAACAAATACTTTATGACATTTATAGATGATTTTAGCAGAAAAACGAAATGTTATCTGCTAAAAACCAAGGACCAGGCTTTTGATGCTTTGAAATTATTTGTAGCTGATGTTGAACTGGAAACTGGAAGGAAAGTTAAGTGTATAAGGTCTGACAGAGGAGGAGAGTATCTGTCAGATGATTTCAAGGTATTTTGTGTTAAACATGGCATAAAAAGACAGCTGACATGCAGGTATTCACCTCAACAGAATGGGGTGGCTGAAAGAGAAAATAGAACACTGTTGAATGCTGTCAGAACAATGTCAAAGTTTTCAGGGTTACCTAACTTTTTGTGAGATGAAGCTGTCAGAACTGCAGTCTATATTCAAAACATGTTGCCTTCAATAAGCACAAAAGGAACTGTACCTAATATGCTATGGTTAGGTAAAGCTCCAAGCTATGAACATTTAAGGTCGTATGGATGTCTAGCCTTTGTTCATGTACCTGAAGAGATAAGAAAAAAGTCTTGATGATCGTGCCTGTGTTGCTTACTTAGTAGGGTATGATGCCAATTCAAAAGGATATAGATTGTATGATCATTCGCATAGGAAGATATTGATCAGTAGAGATGTGGTGTTTGATGAGGAGAAATATTACAAAGCTATTCCTAATGTGAATGAAAAAGTTGTTGGCATAGAATTAAAAAATACTGACCCTGCTTTTACAGAAGCTGTTGGACAAACTTCACATGTTTTACAGGATAAAAAAATGTTTGGTGATAGTGATAATGAAGATGAACCAGTGGATGAACACTGAGAAGTCTCTGGTCAGACTGAAGAGATTGAATCTGAAGTAGAGAGGGGGAACAATCGCTTGAACCTGAAGCTGAGCATGAAGAACTAGTGGAACCTGCACAAATGATAGTTCATGAAAGAAAACAAAGAAAGAATAGAAGAACAGAAGCTCAAGTTTTAGCTGATGAAGCTAAATTTAATACAGAATTATATGGCAGGATTGAGACTGGGAAAAGCAAAAGGCATGAAACCTTTGAGGTTAATTCTGTGTTTGATATTCTAGTTTTAGAAACAGATAATCTGCCAGTTACATTTGAAGAGGCTGTGCAAGGGAAAAATTCCAATAACTGGATTCAAGCAATGAAAGATGAGATGCATGCATTTCAAAGAACAGGAACTTACACAGTGGTAGAAAATCCTCAAAACAAAAATGTAGTTGGTAATAAATGGATATTTAGAGTCAAACCAGGAGTGGATGGAAAGTCAAAGAAATTTAAAGCAAGGCTTGTGGCATAGGGCTTTACTCAGAAAAAAGGGTTAGATTTTGATGAGACCTTTTCTCCTCTGGTAAAAATTAATAGCTTGAGAATATTATTGTCAATTGCAAATGCTTGTAATCTTGAAATTCATCACATGGATGTGAGCACAGCGTTCTTGAATGCAGAATTAGAGGAAGAGATTTATCTTAAACCTTCTCCTGATTTTGAAGAAAAGGATGGCAAAGTCTGGAGGTTGAACAGGGCAGTTTATGGTTTAAGACAAGCATCAAGGGAGTGGTATAGATGTATGAATAATTATCTCTTGGAGCAGGGTTTTCAAAAATTGCAATGTGATGGAAATTTGTACAGATATACTGATGGTGAATACTGGTGCATCATTGCCTTGTATGTAGATGACAATATTATGGTTGCAAATAGTACATCAATATTGATTCATTGTAAAGAATTGTTAAAGAAAAGGTTTCAGATGACAGATCTAGGAGAATTAAAGAGATTTTTGGGAATTGAGGTGTTTCAAGATAGAGCAAACAAGTTGTTAACTTTGAGTCAAGAGATGCAAATTGTCAACATGCTAAAAAAATTTGCTATGAGTGAATGCAATATTGTGAACACTCCACTAGTACCAGGACATAAAATATCAGCTTTGATGTGTCCAGAAACAATTGAAAAAAAGAAGCAAATGGAGAAGATGCCATATAGATCCTTAATTGGATGCTTGTCATATCTGGCAAACTGCACTAGGCCTGATATAGCATTTGGTGTTAATCTATTAAGCAGGTACAACAACAATCCTGGTAGAGAACATTGGATAGCAGCTAAGATAATTTTAAGATATCTTAAGGGGATACTAAAAGTTGGGATTATGTACAGTACGAATAATCTGACTCTAAGAGCCTATTGTGATTCTGATTGGGCTGGAGATTTGGATCAAAGGAAATCAACCTCAGGTTATATTGTACTATTAGGAGGAGCTCCAGTGGCTTGGAAATGCAAAAAACAAGGCAGTATAGCACTTTCTAGTGCTGAGGCTGAATATAATGCAGCTTCACTTCTGACAAAAGAATTAGTATGGGAGAAAAGGTTGTTAGCAGAGTTAGACTGTGAACAAATAGATCCAACACAAATCTTATGTGATAATACAAGTTGCACTGCCATGACAAAAAACCCGGTACTGCATGAAAGATCTAAGCATATCGAGATGCAAGTGCATTTTATTCGAGACATGGTGGAAAAAAGGTTTGTACAATTAACTTATGTTAAAACAGTGGATCACTTTGCAGATATTTTAATTAAAGCATTATCAGTTGGTAGATTTCAGGAGCTGAGAAATATAATACAGTATAATGGTAAGTTTATATCATCTAAAGGGGGAATGATAGAAATAGAAGGTTCAGATGATATAAAGGATGAATGACTAAGGTCAGAATTCAAGGCTTTTAAATGCATGGGTAAACTAGAGGTTGAACACTAGGCACATTACGGTCTATAGTGTGCACTTGTATAAGGATTGTTGAGCATCTTTTGAAGTGAGTAGCATAAGGTTAAGTTGAAATTGAGCTTCGGAGTTACAAGATTGCAATGGTTGATATATTTAAGGGGGAATAAGTTATTAAGCATGGTTGACTAGGAAATATTCGATGGCATCATGAATATTTCGTTAGCTGAAAACGTGACTGTGGGATAAAGATAGACGAATTCCCAGCTGGGAATGCTTATCTCCTCCCGAAACCGTCGGGGGATCCAGAATAAATCAACAAGAACTTGCTTAACGAGTGGCACTGCTTGCAGAGACGGTGGAATTGGCGATTAAGGAAGCTCGGCAGTGCTACAGTGTTTGATTCAATTCCAAAGCTACAATGCTATAATCGATATCTTTGCTACAGTAACTTGGATAATTATGACTATGATTTAGTTGAATATTTCTAAATAAATAAGTGGAAGTTGTTAAATCAATCAAGAGATAAGTGACCAAACCTTGGCTCTCTTGATTCAACTAAAAATCTCTTCGAGGTTTTGAGTAGATCTATCAAACAAGTTGTACTTGAATAATTGTTTGTCTTGTACTTGTGTTATTTGAAGAAGGAAATTATAAGCTAGTACAACTTGATTGTAAGTATTTGAAAGTTCTAGTAGACTTCTTAGATTCTATCATTAGTGACAGAAAATACATCACATTGATCATGAACAACCACCTACGCTACCATTATCCAAGATTACAATGCTTGAGTGCTTGGGGGCTTGCAGCTCTTGCATTGCACGACAGATTCACGACGGAAGCCAACCCTTTTACCATCCACATAGAACTGAAAATCACCATAACAGCAAAATGACTCGACTAGCTTCCTGCACTCAAATAATGTCCAATCTTCCTCCACATTAAAAGTTCTGTCATCCATACCCGAACAAGCTATTGAGAGCTCCATTGAATTTGAGTGGCCTGGTGATCTTCCACTACCTTCCATTCCCAATGATCTTATTCCCAAATGCGTCGTCTTCTCTCCACAAAGTAATTTGCATACAATATCTGCTTGGTGATTCAGTACCTGCAATAGCAAGTGCCAAGGATTTCAGACTTAATCAGAGACTAAAGTGAATCAAGCAATATACCTAAACACTAGTGTGTCGCATGGAACCAAGGTTTCAGTCAGTTGCCCTCCACCTTCATGCTGCCTACTTTTCCTGTTACTTCTAAGCACCAAGTCTAATGTTTCGGATGATAGTTTGCTGACCTGTCTGTTACTGGTTCCACACTAATCTTCTCATGCTTGAAAAATAAAGCAAAGGCAGCAATTGGTAGAAATACTTTGAATGCACATCTTACCCCACCTCTTTTTGTCAGTGTTCTAAAGAATTCAGCTCCAATACATTCTTGATATGCTGTTACAAGACTCCTGTCATAAAAATCAGCACCAATTTGCTTTAAATCCAGCTCTCCAACCTCGGCCAGCTTACCAATACCTGCACGAGAGACCATGTAATGATACTTGTGAAAGAAAATACCTCTGGCTCTCAAGGTGGATGCAGAATCCTAAAAAATCAATTGGCCAAGTTTGTGATGATACACTTCAAGCACACTAGTAATGCTGCATGTAGAAACTTTGTCAATGTAATCCGAAGAATAAATGGTGTTGGCTTCAAGATCTGGGCTTCCAGAAATTTTCTTATTGGCCAAATCAGAGCTAGTGTACCCATGTTCCACACTGACCTCCTTCACCAAAGTGCCTCCTGAACCAAATACAATTCCTTTTACATGGGCTTTCCAGTGGGCATTCACATCATTTACTCTGGCTCTTTTCACTGCGTGAGTACCTGTGGATCTAGGACGGAGGGTAACCCAGCAGCCAACAGAAACAACAAAGTCAAGCCATTCGTCATTGGCATCCTTGATATTGTGAAGGACTATTGTTCTTACTTCAGACAGACCTTCAGATCGATTGCCCATACTACATAAATGCCAAAACAAGAAGTTAGTTTTAGCGAAATTTGAAATGTCGGATCCATACCTTACCCTATGAGCTTATCACTGGCCCCTATTCTTCAAAAACAAATTGGCAGATTAGAACCGAACCCTATTTCCAGTATATCCATGCTTGAGACCCGATTTGGAGCAGCTTCTGTGCCTCACAATAGTTCTTCCTATGCAATTTCGAAACTCTGTGGTTTCCCACACCAGCTCCACCCCGCCAAAACAGAATTCAAAAGCAGCAACCAAAATTAACTGCACGTAAGTAAATGACCTCAAATCTCCATTGGGAAATGCTCTCTATGGGAAAATGGGGCAGATTTGGGAGTCTCCATTGGGAGAAGGGACCCTATCTAAACCTGACACGTGGCTATGAAAGCTAACTAGGGATGGCAGGCATGTATGGATTAAGAACAAAGTCACTCATTTCTAATTGGTTAGAGCAAAAATCTGATGTGGATTTTCTCTATTTTCATAAAGGGCCCTTTGGAGACCCCGTATTTTCTCTAATGAGCCTTGATGCTGAGGACATCATCATTTTTAAGGAGGGGAGAATGTAACGTCCACGATTCATACATCATACATACAAATACATGACGCATCACCATAAATACTTAATGGTGTATTAATTATTTATGTTATTAATTAACAAGATAAGGTTAGTTATGTTAGAATTAAATATTTATTAAAGAATAGAATAAAAGCCAAGTATGCCAAATTATTAATAATTAGTCATTAACTATGTTAATTAATTGTTAATAATTTAGTTCAAGGGGTGCTACCTGGTCCAAATCGATTGGGCAAGGTAGAGATGCTAACTTTTGCCTCAATTCGAATTGTAGAGGGAGGAGGAGCTTATTCAACCAGCAGAGCATGAAGGACCTAAGAGATGGAAGATCTAGCCCAGATACCAGTTGGTAGGCGTTGGAGAAGATGGAAATGGAGCTGATATTTCCTTGTATAGACTGCATGGGAGCTATAACACTCATAGGCCAAGGTCTAAAGTCTAAGTCTAAGCAGCCTGTTAGTGCCACTATTTGCATTAGATCCAGTAATACAAAACTTCAAAGAAGAGAAATTCACATACTTCAGCTTCCATACTCCATCCTCAAGTAAACATGGACGCAAATGTCAAAATTACAGAGACACTTAAGATTTGGCTATTTTCAGTTAAGCCAAGTGGTGATAATCACTTCATATTTTGAGATTTGTATGCTCATCTCCTCCTGTTGTTTAATAGGCAATCTTAAGGCAAAGTGTCAAAAGAGACAGGCAATGGAGGTGGCAGTGAACTGTGGCAAGCATTTGTATTTCGTCTTTCTGTAATGTAGATGGTTTATCATTGTTTTATGTTTGCTTGCTCAAGTCTACATACTACATTGACAGATGTAGTAATAGCTGCCAAAATCGCATTACCACATATTGAGGCTATTTCTTATTTTATTAGTAAATTTAAATAGAGGATGTCAAGATACAGTTGTAAAGATTCATTATGTTAGTAGATGGGTAAAAGCTTTGTATAAAGAAGAGTTGTACCACTTTTGGTGACGTTTCTGGCAATGATCCTCTGTTACAGATTTAAATCCTATTGTGCCCAACAGGTACTTAATTCTTTTGGAAATGGCAGGCTCACCAGGAGCATTATATTTAATTTGGATGTAGAATATGGACTTACCGTGTTATCCAGAAGCCAGATCATATCTTCAAGTTTAGTAGAGCACTCAAGTAAATGAAAACTTAAAAAGCACAAACCATTGTTGAAAAATGGAATAGCCGAATACGGGCATCTACCAGGAAAGATCGAGCCAAAAAGGGGATGCAAGCCGGTTTTGAGGCAGCCACAAAGAAATCAAACTGCAAAACTTCAGGTATTTGCACTTTTTCCTTTTTTTTCCTTTCTGAAATATGTACATTTCAAAGGCAGGTAGATTTGAACATGAAGTTAGAACGTGAGTTGATATTTTACCTCTACTTTCACGGGCTAGAAGATGTCCAGGCAATGTTTTTGAAGTGAAAGATACAGGAATTGAAATTGTCTTTCTTATTGCAGGCAAGACCTTATATGCAATTTGTCGCTCCTTTCTCACACATTTCATTATCACTGAGTCCCCCTCTTTTTTTGAATGTCCTTTTACAACATACTATTTTTCCATGATTGCAAATCATGCTGGAAAAATGCACTGGCTATCTCAGCGCCTTCAAACATTGTTCTTGTTATAGTCTCTATTGATAGATTGTTACCATTTGCCTCATCAATTTGCCACATCTTTTGTTTTCTTGAGTTTATAGCCCCAAATCTCATAATACGGTCCAGATCGCAAGAAACTGTATTGAAATAGAAGACAAGATACTTTTGGCAATGCACTCCAGAGAAAAGGCATGCATTCAATATACAAAAGCAATATACGATAGGAGCACCTGGTATGCCCGACTCTTGACTGAAGGCCCTGTTGAATGATAAGATATTGTCACAAGAAGCAAAGCTTCCTAATGACTGAACACACAGATGGTTAAACTGCCCTATGATGAGCGTGCTGTTTTGATGGCACCCGAACCTATTTAAATTACATCTTCCACATAACCGACAATTTACATCTTCCACATAACAGACAATTGGCCAAAAATAGGTCGACCTGTCATACCAAAGCCATCTTGCTCCCAAATAATCTAAGCAACAGAAGGTTGAAAATATGACTCTGATGAAGCATCTTATCTATTCACTTCTTGATCTAGCACACTTTCCCCATATTTGCTTGTGGATGCTGTGAATCTATTTAAATACTTTATGTAAATGTCGAAGAACCTTTCTAACATAAAGAAATTTAGAGTAAAGAGAAGGGAGCAGAATATATCTCAAGCATCTCTTGAAATTTAGCACCAAAGGAATTTCTGATGGCACCAAGAACTACCGACACTATGCAGTCAGCACAAAACAATACGAAGAACTAAATCTTCGCCAACAAACATCATGAAGAACTGAATCTCCTCTGGAAGGAGGGATGGCTGCTGAGGGTAAACCATAAAAGGGTTCTAGAAAGGAAAAAAAACTACCTAAAATCTAACGGCCTATAATAAAAGTTATCATGAAGGGCCAAGATGCTGCACAAACTATCCTATTTTGCCATTAGATAGATCTTCAAGGGTCAGGATTAGTGATAAAGCAAGTATTAGCGATTAGATAAGTTAGAAAATTAGTGATAACTGGCCAATGATAATGTTGTAATTAATAATTTGTTCCTTAAAAGTCGTATTTAATTAGAGTGGGACAAATCTTGAATTTTGGGACTCGGACTGAAAATGGGACTCACACCCCATAAATTTTTTTTTTTTGAATTGATTGCTTGAATAGAATTACAGATCACACACAAAGAATTGGGTTACTTGTTTTCCTCATAAATTTTACAAACCACTAGTTGAGAAAGTTTTCAAGCTTCTCAATATTATCTACCCTCATACAATGATATAGCATGGAGGTTGCTCATGGCTTTGTCCATCTCCCTTTTTGGGATCTTGTGTGTGTTGTCCTTTGCAGTGTGAGAACCTGGATATGACCATACCACACACTCCACCAATTCCCTCCTTTGAGGATTAGCATAATTTGCCCTCCACTTCTTCTCCCAAATGGCCGGTGTATTGCTCCTTCAAGTTGCCCTTCTTGTGTCTCCCAATGGGCTCCCAATATTGAATTTGGAATCCAGGGCGCAACTCCTCTCCATCGTGCATAGTGGTGGTTACATCGAGAGTGCCACCCCTAACCATATTGGACAGTCCTCATCATCGTGGCCTTACTAGCACAAAGTATCCTTCCTTGATGTCCTCAAAGGGATCCCACCCAGAAGATCAAACCACTTCGGCTTTGAGGCCTTACTTCCCACAAACCACTTGGAACCCTTGTTAGGACCCCAAATAATATTCTTAGACGTGCTTGCTCCTTGAGAACCCTCCCATCTTGACTCGGGGCAAGAACCCGTCTCTTAGCTTCCTCCCACATGGTTGTTCGGTTTCTAAGCATGTCACAACTTTCTCCCAAGACTTGATTAGGGAGTCCATTTGATTTTTCTTAAGAGTGGAGGTGTGCTTTCCATTTCAACATCATCCCAAAGGCGTTATGTAATCCTTGATGCCCTTCACTAGTTGGCTAGAGTCTTTGACAGATCTTGAAGGGAGGTAGTGGTTTTGGCTGCCCTTTAGGAATGAAACTTCACCAAAAAGACCCCTTTGCCACAACTCGATTCCTTTGTAGGCATCCACAACTTGTCACCGGTCTCCACTTATATTGCATGATTGGTATTCCATCCCTAACCCAAAACTTGAACCGAAGTGGCTTTGTGTGTCCCTGTCAATGTGTCCTTACCATCTAGCAAGTATCCCTCTACAAATGATTTCCAATCAAGCACCTCATCCATCAAGAAAGCCATTGGGTTGGGGTCAATGCAGCTCTCAAACACATCCATTAGTTCAAAGCCCATCTAGTCACGCTTTCTCTCTTGAGCTTGGTGGAGAAAGTTCCAAAGAATCCATCTATATCATCATGCGTATGCCAAACCATCATGAATCCCACTTTCACAACTTTGAATACTCCCCACCGGTCAAGTATGACATTGCCCCAAACATCCATCTATTCTTGTTTTCTTTCCAACAGTTGTCCAATTGAACACATAGCTCCTCAGGCAAAGGTTTCTCAAGTAAGGGGAAATCATCCCAAGTCCTCCTTGATTCACTAGACACCTTGGATGTGAGCTTTTTATCCGCCTTTGGTAACAAAGCGGTTGATCATCCATCAAAGCCTCAAAATGGGTGCTTGAAGGGGAATACCTCCTCCCTTCTATCGATCCTTTCTCTAGTGTTCTCAAGCACTTGAAAATAGAGCTCACATGGAAGTTTGGATCATCCCTCCATAGATCAAGCACAAAATGACCATATGTTCCAGCCCATGACAATGTGTTAAGACACCCTTGGACTTACTTTCATCCGAAAAGCGCTTTTGACAACGCTTTGGGTAAAGGATCTAGCTTTGGCAAGAAAGTATTGTGTTGGTCCATCTTATCATGAATTATACACAAAAATTTGTCCTACTGCATCTCGTAAAAATGTTCTCCACCGCCAATACAACTGCCTACATGATATTTGGTCTTTTTGGTGATCTGCAAATTGCTCCCTAATTGCCATTCTTTCTTTCTCTATTGCGGTTGATGCAAGTGTATCCTTGAGTTGAATGCAAGTGTTGCACTTTGAGAATGGCATGTGTTGCGTGACATTCACGCCCGAGAAGTGAGTGCTCCATAACTTGCTGAAATGTGATTGAGAAAGAGGCCTACCTCCAAAGAGGTAGTTTCTAGGATGGAGTTGACCTCTTTAAGGCACTCCTTTTGGATATAGTGTTGCGGCAACACCCTTTTGCACCACTCGCACACCGTGCTCGCTCACCTTCGACTTGTGGGGCATAGATTGAGACATGTATCTCACAAAGCTCTCGAGACTGCAATGGCCTTGAGAGTATTTGCTCTAGGTTTCAAAGTGAGTGCATTACCATGTTGGAACAAACTGTGCCCTTTTCTAACCTGCTCCCAAAGATTCAGAGAATGAAGACTTGCTCACCCCAAGAATCCATCTCAATGCTCTCATACATACCCTCATGCCCCTCAATTGATATAGTAGCCTTCCCGTGTTTTTCATCATAGCCGGAATTCTTACACAAGGAGTAGATGAAATTAATCCTATCTTTTGAAGTCAGTCCAATGTATTGGGACCTTATCTCCATTTAGGTCATCCACACCTCAGACTTTGACTTTGTGCAATCTAGGTTGCAACACTCTTGTCCCCTCATTGCCTCTAGGTTTTCTTTGGTTGGGGCCATACTTTCCATCCTTTCTAAATATTTGTCACTTCTAGGCCTCTTGGGCACCCTTGGCTGCCTTTTATGAAAAACATAACGTCTCTTCCTTGTGATCAAAGGATGCTCATCGACCACCAAATCTTCCACATGGCCTTGAGTGGGTCTTGGGGTATGTAGTTGAGTAGGGCATTCCAGACTATCACCATTCTTGTGTGTAATATATCCAATTGGCCATCTCAACTGACTTTGGGACTCCAGCAACCCAGAGCACACAATGCAATCACTAGAGCTTCCCGGGGACATGATTGTATCAACTTCGATAAGAAGCTTCACAATGCCAACTCCAAGATGATCATCTCCCAGCCTTTCATCAGTCACACTATCAAAAGGATCAACTGCAGTTATTATGCCCTCTGCAAATACCGTCTCGTTGTAAGGGTGCAACAACAAGCAACCCATCTTCCTCCATTGGAGCCTAGGGCAATGGCCTGTGCTGGGCTTCCTTGGCTCCACTTTGCTCATCTCACATGCTCCCTGAATTAAAGAGCACACATTAAAACCATATACAACCATATATGAATGAGCACTATAGCCATATAACCATTAGAAACCATACAACCATTAAAAAACCATTGAAAACCTTATAATCATTAAAAACATTAAAACATTTAAAACCTTATAACCATTAAAAACATTAAAACATTTAACACTAACGTTTAACATTAAAACATTTAACATTAACCATTAAAAAGCATTAAAACATTACAACCATTAAAACATAGGCTTCCCCGAAATCATGACTGTGCTGACGTGGCCCTTTGTCAGCGACATCTGACATGGCCACGTCAGCAGTCCAGGTCACGGATGGCATGCCACACACGTGACTCTAGGAGTGTCATAAATGCCACTTTTTCGAGGTTCGAGGGTGCAGCTAGAAATAACTGCACCCTCTTCCTTTTCTCCCGCGACCCCTATTCCTTCCATTCCTCTTTGTCTTCCCCTGTTTCGACTCCGGCAGCCGCCTGTTCCTCTGTTCCGCCTTGGCGCTCGATCTGCTATTGCATTTCCAGTGCAATCTTATGACTGTAGCGTGGTCGACGGATCGCGACGCATCCAGCGACGAGGTTTTGGCTCAATTTGAGTCAGCCAGCAGAAAGTACTTCCTAAGAAGAAAGTGAGAAACCTTTTGTCGACAAGGGCACGAAACCCAAGCCAACAACACAAGTCTAATGGGCAAAGCTAAAGGTAGAAGATGGTGGTCAAATGATCGCGTACTCTCTGCAAGTGCACAGCTGAAACACTCCTCTTTAGACAATATACAATGACAGAAAACAGATCCGATGAATACTTGTGCCCTAGAGTACTTTAGAACTCAAACTCAGAATTTTTTCTAGGCACAAATCAGCAACTTACACATTTTTATCACACAACATTTAAACAAAATAGAACATTGCCCATAGATATCAGATTGTTAATGCCACCACAGTTCAAACTTAATGCCTATGATGGAAAGAAAAAAGCAAGACACTGATGATCAACATTCAATAGAATTAATTGACACAATTTCAACCTGCTAGAACATTTATTTTTTCAGAGAATAAATTTCATCTTTCTCAGCCTATCCACAGTACATGTACTTGAATCCATTCACATCCACTTTAAAATTGTGAAAACTCTTTTAAATTAATAATGCCATCCAGCTCACAAACATAATCAGCACAATAGTTATGCTTGTCTTCCCACACAGTCATTCATCTACTAAATTTCTTGCAACAGTAAAACATTACAGACCTTCTTCTCTATTCTTCAAGTTCTCTTCCCTATTGACCTCTCAGGCTGGGCAGCTTCCTGCTCCTCCAAAACGACCTGGGTCCCCTTCTTCCTTCTCCAAATCTGCCTTAAAAAACCTCCACGACCTTCCTCCTTCTTCCTTTTGCACCCAATCGGCTGCTCCTCTTCCATTTCCGGCTGCTCCTCTTCCATTTTCGGCTCACCTTCTCTTCCAAAAACGTGGGAAATGACCTAATCCAGACCTCAGACTTCAAAAAAAAAATTGCCCCTTTGGATTTCCCATGGTCTCATTATTCATTTCGGCTCCTTTTCCATGTTGCATGTGGGTTGCATGCATCTCCTAGGTAGTGTACATATCAACATGAATGCTTCCAAGCATTACAACTACTTGAAGCCCCCTTTTTTCAAACCTGCTCATGGATTCTCTTACCATAATCTATAGCTCCTATGTTGCCGCGTGATCAGAAAATGCTTAAAAATGCGACCTTGTCTGGCTGCACTTTGCCATGTTGCATTATCTCAAAAATATCTAGAGCATATATGAAGCACCTGTACCTCTTGTGGGTTTTCAATCATGCCACATGCTTTTAAGGTGCTAAAAATTAGTCACGCTAGCATTTGATCTTAGGCACCACAACCAAGCTGGCAACACTGGTCAAAATATCAAAGACTTGCCATAAAATAAAGTTCTGCTCCATTTGAATGCATACGGACGTCACAACACCATCTTTTTATAATGACTTTGTTAAAAAATTTGTTGCGCAATGGTTTGACCGCACAACATTATCCCCCATACAAATGGTTCCTCGTCCCGAGGGACTTCTTCAAATGCCTCCATCACGGTGTGATCCCCAACTAAATCTCTAACCAGCTGCAGCAACATAACTCAACTTTAGTCCCTGTATACATGCATGAACCTTAGATGATGACCAATACGCAATTAAAAAGCACATATGCATGCAATGGTATGCAATCATTCTTCAAATGCGTTAGCTAAATCAAATGCTAAGCCAAATAAAAAGCACAGTATGATAAAAACTTGACTGCACTTGAATCTCAATGCTACTATGACAATTTTTAACACCATCATTATTAGTAAGCAAAGATCACCCTGGTTAGCCTATGATGCTCGTGATAAACTCTAGACTGCACTATAATCAGCAAGTGATATACTCAGCCTCTATGGTTGTAACTGCTATAACGAACTCACTCCCATCCTTCTTCCTTTTTCTTCCTTTCTCACTTTCTGTTACATAGATTTTCAGATTCTTTTATAATCAAGAGGAGTGGTCCACCTAGGAATTGCATGTGGGATTTAGGTTCTAGAACTTAACCACATTGCATCCCTAGCGAGGCTTAACTCTAAGTACCAATAGTGCCAATGGGATATGAACCCTAAGAGTCTAACCATCCAGCGACTACTGCGTTACTTAACCAGCACTTAGTGTCGTACAGGTGGGATATGGACTGAAAAAAGAGAGGGCTCCCCATCCAGCTTAACCACCATGCCTTCACTCAAGCCCTGGGCTCCAAATTATAGAAAGTTTTGCTACATTTTAAGTTGTAATTTCAGTACCTCTTCATCACCGATGGTTCTTCTTAACACAAGTATTATGAACACTCTCAACAGTACATAACCTGTGAGGTCTAAGAGTATCAACTGGCAGATTTTTTTGCTGTCACTAGTGTATCACAGCCATAAGCAACTTTAAAACCAAATAATGTCCTCTGCTTAAGAATAATCACAGCATTAAAAATGACAGTTCCCATGTTAATCCAACCACAACCAAATCCTTATCAGGGTGCAACTTTTGTCAATGGCTACAACATTTGATCCAGCTTTGACATTTTAAAGAATATTAAAATGGAAGATAATGATACGGAATTCCAATGTGAATTTTGACTGCATAATGCTAGGGTGGAAGGATAAAACCTGGTAATTCTGTTCCCGTGATGGCAGCTCCTTTCATCTCCATGCAAACAACACTTTAACAGACTCCATGTTGCAACCAATTTCAGCTCAACTTATTGAAAAGCATTAGTCCCCATCGTAAGTCCTGTAACTCTGTTATAACAGACCTAATGTACGAATAAAGTAAAACAAAAGCAATTTTAAATTTCTGATTTTTTATTTTTTGATTTTTATTTATCAATGTGACTATTCTATGAACCTAGATTATGGCCTGCCTCTAACTCTAATTACACACATTCTAACCTAAATTAACTCTATTAGTCTATGTAGCTAGTAAGCTAGAAAACAAGTAGATATTACTTACAGACCATTGGGAAGAGGTTCCAATACAGTTTGCGTATGATATAACTTAAGCCTGGAGCCATTAATTCGTGTATGAAGCTCATAACCCGCCAAATCCTGCAAAACTACAGACCCATTAGACAAAATTTGCTTCACTTGGTAAGGTCCAGTCCAACGCATCCTTAGTTTTCCTGGCCGCTTCCAATGCTTACTATCATAAAGCAACACAAGATCATTCTACCGAAATTCCTTGAACCTAATATGCCTATCATACCATTTTTTTCGTTGACTTTGTAAGGCTTCTCTTGCCATAAAAGCATGAAGACGAACCTCATCCAATCTTCCCAACTGCTCCAACCTTACCTTCAGGCTCCCGTTCTCGTCAAGCTTTTGCTGGACTGCAACTCTTAATGAAGGTATTTCCAATTCTATTGGTAAAATGGCTTCTTGCCCATATACAAGCATAAATGGTGTGGCTCTTGTTGTTACCTTGTATGCAATTCGATAGGCCCACAAAGCATCTAATAGCCTCTTATCCCAATCAGTTCGGTTAGCATTACATATTTTAGTAATAATGTTGCACAAGGTTTTATTTGTCCTTTCTACCTGCCCGTTTGCTTGTGGATGCTAAGGAGTAGATTTCCTATGGGATATGCCATACCTTTCTGTTAATGCAGTAATCACCTCGTTCAAGAAATGACGTCCACGGTCGCTGACCAACTCGATGGGGCACCCAAATCTGATAATTACATTTTCATACAAGAAAGAAGCCACACTTGCTGCATTATCATACCTCAAAGCCTTCGCCTCTGCCCACTTCGTTACATAATCTGTACATACCAAAATATATTCATTCCTAGTCTGCCATGCAGGAGGATTTATCGGACCTACAAAATCGATGCCCCACTTCTCGAAGGGTAATATGGGCAGTATGGGATTTAAGGGCATAAAGTCTCTCCTCGTAGGCCTTCCTATTCTTTGGCAAGGATCGCATTTCTTCACATAGTCAGCAACATCTTTGTACAATGTAGGCCACCAATAACCTGCTTGAAGAACCTTCCTCGCTGTAATTTCTATAGCAAAATGTCCTCCAGCGGGTGCATCATGGCAGGAAGCTATTATAGTTGGTACTTCATGGGAGAACACACATCGGCGTAGCACATCATCCTTCCCAATTTTATATAAAGTACCTGCTAAAAGAGTAAATGTCCGACTTTGCATAACTAACCTTTTTGCTCCAGCAGTTTCATATCTTCGAAAACTCCCCGTGGCTAAAAATCTGCAATCTCACAATACCACTTTCGAGAATTGCTGTAAATAAAGAACAAATTTGTATCAGGCAGATCATCGTCCACCCCTTTCTCTGCTTCTACATCTATAATTCTTGATAAATGGTCTGCAGCAAAATGTGACTTGCCCGACTTCACAACAACACGGAATTGGAACTCTTGCAAGATGAGCAACCATCTTGCCACACGACCCGTTCGACAAGGCTTCAAAATAAGATATTTTAAGGCTTGATGATCAACAAAGAAAACAAATTCTTTACCTAAAAGGTAATGACGATATTTCTGGACAGAATAAATCATCCCTAAGCCTTCTCTCTCCGTAGTAGAGTAATTTTGTTCTGCCTTTGAAAGCTGCCGACTTGCGTAATATATTGGATGGTCCCATCCATCTTCCTGCATTTGAGTTAGTATGCTGCCAATGGCGAATCCAGATGCATCTACATGTATATGGAACTCAATGTTCCAGTTTGGAAATTTTAGAATAGGCGCTGTTACAAGAGCATCTTTTAAAGCATTAAAAGCATCTTCACATGCAATAGTCCACTTATATTCAGTACCTTGCTTCAAAAGGGATGTCAATGGCACTGCTTTATCTGCATAATGCTGGATAAATCTTCGATGGTAGCCTACGAGGACAATTATCTTGTGTATGTAGACCTTGGGTTTGACAAATACCACATATAGGCTGATAGCCTACTGGTTTTACAGGGTTTGGACAGTGAGTTGCAATATGCCCTAGTTCTCCACACCTATAGCATTGAGGAGGTCCTCTTCTAAGTACTTGGGGCCTAGGATCTCTACTAACAGGTTGTGGTACTGCAGTGTAGACAACAGCAGCATCATACATAGGTTGTGCTTGATACCCTGAATATTGAGGAGAGGTAACGACTTGAGTTTGGGGTCTTGTCAACCCAATTCCCATTCCTGGACGTAAATGAAAACACTCCTCTGTCCTATGGTTGGTTTTCCCACAGTTCTGACAAGGAGGAGGTCTGAAACCAAAGGGTTTAAAATCGCCAGCGTTGGACATTCGCTTTGGAAGGTGGCCATAACCTTTGCATTTAATACACCACATGTTTGACCTTTCCTTAGAAATTTGAGGCTTAGATTCTAGCCCCTTTACCCAATTTAACTGCAATTCCGTCATTTGCTTGGTCAGGGTTTCAATTAAATCCTCCTTGACTTTAGCAATTTTGGCATCCACTGTTAGTTCAGTCCCGCTCATTGGCATAGCCGGGTCGAGGCATAATAGAGGCTCCTCGCTGTGTTTTGTTTGTAGTCCAAAGTACCCATAGCGTAAGGAAACATATTAAAAGGCATATTGACGAGCGGATTTACCTCTGTTATAGATGGAAACATTGGTGCAGCTAAAGCAACAACTGGTGCCACTCCTCCCAACACGGATGGTAGAGCCATTCCTGGATGATAATAATGTGCCATTCCAAATTTCGCTTGCTCCCAACTTGATGCTATCATAATGGCTGCTTCTAAAGTACTTGGAGTCTGCCCCTTTGTAAAAAAACCAATGTCAGGAGGCAGTCCATTAGTAAAATACCTTACTTGATCCTCTGCAGAAGGCATGGGATCTTTCTTTGCCACCAATCTCCTAAATCGAATGACATAACTTTGCAAACTTTCTCCAGGTAAGAGTTTGATATAATTTAATTCATCACTCACCCTTTGCGCAAAACCTACGGGCCTGAATGCATTTAAAAACCCCTTCCTTAGCTCATCCCAACTTACGAATGTTGTAACATCCTTAGCGGCTCTGTACCACTCTACAGCACCATCTTGTAAAGTTGCTGGAAATAGCCAGAACCGCCAACGCTGCCATCCTCCCGTTTCGCCTCACTTATGGTCAAAAATGCCTCGCACATGTGAATCGGCGTCTATACCTCCTAAGGCGTAAAAATTTTGGGTATCTCATTTTCGTTGGCACTGCCATGCTAGTATTTACTGGTTCTGATATAGTGGGTAAAGAAATAGAACACAACGTACTAGGCTCTAAGTCAATATTAAACTCTACCTCTGGTTGCTTGCTCTTAGGACTTGGTGTACCTGCAATTGGATGCAATCTCACACTTGTATGCTGCTCAACTACTAATGGAGGATGCTCTAAAGATCTCCATAATTTTTCCTTCAATACACTTCTTTCTTCTCTTTCCTTTGCTCTCAAATTCCGCTCCTCTTGTTGAAGTCTCTTAATCTCTTCACTTTTCTCTCTTGTTGAAAAATTCATTCACCAGCATTAGTAACCTATAAGCGATTGCCCAATGTTCTCGCAATGCCCCCCAAAAATATGTCGACAAGGGCACGAAACCCAAGCCAACAACACAAGTCTAATGGGCAAAGCTAAAGGTAGAAGATGGTGGTCAAATGATCGCGTACTCTCTGCAAGTGCACAGCTGAAACACTCCTCTTTAGACAATATACAATGACAGAAAACAGATCCGATGAATACTTGTGCCCTGGAGTACTTTAGAACTCAAACTCAGAATTTTTTCTAGGCACAAATCAGCAACTTACACATTTTTATCACACAACATTTAAACAAAATAGAACATTGCCCATAGATATCAGATTGTTAATGCCACCACAGTTCAAACTTAATGCCTATGATGGAAAGAAAAAAGCAAGACACTGATGATCAACATTCAATAGAATTAATTGACACAATTTCAACCTGCTAGAACATTTATTTTTTCAGAGAATAAATTTCATCTTTCTCAGCCTATCCACAGTACATGTACTTGAATCCATTCACATCCACTTTAAAATTGTGAAAACTCTTTTAAATTAATAATGCCATCCAGTTCACAAACATAATCAGCACAATAGTTATGCTTGTCTTCCCACACAGTCATTCATCTACTAAATTTCTTGCAACAAAAAAACATTACGTGACCTTCTTCTCTATTCTTCAAGTTCTCTTCCCTATTGACCTCTCAGTCAAGCAGCTTCCCTCGCTCCTCCAAAACGACCTGGGTCCCCTTCTTCCTTCTCCAAATCTGCCTTAAAAAACCTCCACGACCTTCCTCCTTCTTCCTTTTGCACCCAATCGGCTGCTCCTCTTCCATTTCCGGCTGCTCCTCTTCCATTTTCGGCTCACCTTCTCTTCCAAAAACGTGGGAAATGACCTAATCCAGACCTTAGACTTCAAAAAAAAAATTGCCCCTTTGGATTTCCCATGGTCTCATTATTCATTTCGGCTCCTTTTCCATGTTGCATGTGGGTTGCATGCATCTCCTAGGTAGTGTACATATCAACATGAATGCTTCCAAGCATTACAGCTACTTGAAGCCCCCTTTTTTCAAACCTGCTCATGGATTCTCTTACCATAATCTATAGCTCCTATGCTGCCGCGTGATCAGAAAATGCTTAAAAATGCGACCTTGTCTGGCTGCACTTTGCCATGTTGCATTATCTCAAAAATATCTAGAGCATATATGAAGCACCTGTACCTCTTGTGGGTTTTCAATCATGCCACATGCTTTTAAGGTGCTAAAAATTAGTCACGCTAGCATTTGATCTTAGGCACCACAACCAAGCTGGCAACACTGGTCAAAATATCAAAGACTTGCCATAAAATAAAGTTCTGCTCCATTTGAATGCATAGGGACTCGCGAGTCGAGAAACCCCAGGGCAATAGAGAGAACACTGGAGATTAATGGCTGAAGAGAAAAAGCATCGAGCCTTCCCAATCTTTCTTTCCCCGCCTCTTCGGGCAATGTCGCTTAGTTTATATCCTAAGTTGCATCGTTCGAAGAGGCGTGAAAGCAAAGATTTGGGAATGCGCGATGCTTTCGCTCTGGCCTGGACTCTCCTATGTTTTCTCCTCTCCTTGTGGGTATTCTCGACTCGCGAGTCGAGAAACCCCCTGCATCCTCCTATTTAGTGTTTACTTCGGGTGTTAGTAGATACTTTCAAGCTCTAACATTGGGACATTTACTGAATGCAGCCCGTATCCTGACCAGATCATACACGCTCGGCAACAGTGGAAAGCATTGGGTTGTCCTCAGCGTCCTAAAGGAAACAGGGCTCCCTCGGATAAGTGGAAGACCTTTGAGAAACTATGCAGATATGTTCTGCTGGAAGGCCAGGAAGATGAAGAGGGGGAGGATGAAGAGGAAAAGAAGAAGAGAACACCAAGAAAGGGCAGGGAGTCTCTCTCAGACCAATATGACCTCATACTTAGCACTGAGGCGGTCTGGGAGAAATGGACCGAGATATGGGCTCAATGGACAAGAGGCAAGCTGAAGGACAGCAATGGAGAATTTCCATGCAGGCCGGACCCAAAGTTGTTCGACAGAAATTTATGAAGAGGATACGGGGCCTGACCGACAAGGAAAAACGCTTTGATCTACAGGCGTAATCCGGATGGAACAATCCTGCTGAGGAAAAGTAGAAGCTCAAAAATGCAGGACGCAAAGGATTATGCCACAGTTCTAAAGAGACGGCGTGCGTTGGAAGAAGGCATCCTAAACGTGCTATGGCAATTCTGAAGAGGAAGCTTGGATTCGGGGTGGTCCCATTTAAGGCCGATGATAGCTCCCCCCCATTCCTGGTAACATTGGGACACAAGGGATTTGGTGGTCTGGAACTGGCACCTGGGCCCGTGGCACTATTTGCCATCAATATGATTGAAGACCCCACCCTTTTTTTATGAGAAAGCTGACATAGAGCAGTGGTACAAGACGTGTCTGGACATGACCGACCTGGATACTTTCAGTTTCCTTGTCTTTTGCATGCCGGGGCAATCGACAACCGCCGCTCTCCCAATGGGCAAATTTTGATATTAACTTCACCAACAAGATCTTGTACTCCATATACGAAGCTTGAACATGAGTGTAGACTTGGCTTGTCAAGGCACCAAGCTTTGCCAATATAGTTTTGGTTTTGGTTCCAAGATTGGTCAGAGACTGACAAGTGGTGGTCTAGCGAACATCATTATCTCGACAGTTCATGATTTCTCAAGAGCGTATGGAACCCCGGAAGGGCGGCGGATTTATGGAGGATGTGCCATCGATGGACAAAGTCAGCAATGATGGTGCGACAAGTCCTATACATAGAATTCCTATCCGCCAAGGGTTATCAAGTACTTCATAACCAGCTTGGTCGAGGAAGATCAAATTGTATGCGAGTGGTACATGAATGGCCTGTTCTCTCAGGGGGCTATGCTGTATGGAATGAAACCTATATTCGTGGTTGGAAATAAGGACATGGTTGAAACCATTCAAATATATCCGGATCTGCTTCATGAGCATTTCAAAGGGAGGAAGACAAATGGAAGCGAAGAAGGGCGATGATGACGAAGACAAACCCGAGCGAGGGAGAGAAACATGACGGAGACGAGAATCTCGAAGGTTTAGACCAGAATGCTGCGGAACAAATTCTTGAGAATCTGAAATTGAGGTGAGTTCACTTTGCTCTGTCCGTGTTTCTCGACTCGCGAGTCGAGAAACCTTGCCATTCTCGACTTCATGAAGTCGAGAAAACTCGTTTCCTATCTGACATCTCTCATCATTTCAGGAACATCGAACGCAACGACTCGGATCATTGTCAATATCTAGTGGCGGTTCACGCCGCGGAGGACACTGTACACCCCAAAGAGAATCAAGAGCAAGACACTGCGGACAGCCAGAAAGGACCTGAAAAATTAATGATCCCGCATATGGATCCCGACGAACCGGAAATATGGTCAGAGCCAAACTCCAACTGGGATCCAGCTGGTCCCACCAAGCTTGTAATATTTGACGTCAATGGAGTATTAGCTGCAATATACCACGATAAAGACGTCCCTGAGCTTAACACCTCGCAGATCCCGACCTAAAAACGGAGCATAAAATCGCGGTATCCGAGGCCTAGAGCAAAGGAAATTGTTGAATGGTGCCTGGAACGGGGATTCGAAGTGGCCATATGGTCTTGTATGTCAAAGAAAAATATTGTCAATGTTCTTGGTGTTCTCGGCCTTCCAGTTTTGAAGTTCAAGTTTGTTTGGGGAAGCGAAAGAGTCAAGCATGTGTCAGATCTCGATCCAGCCATCACAAAGGGGAAGCATATTATGGTGAAAAGGCTGGACAGGGTTTATGAACAATTCCCGGACTTTGGGAAACACAACATGCTGATTTCATAGATGACTCACCGCAAAATGCTATCATAACTTCGCAAAAATACAATCATTGCTAAGACTTATCGACCGAAGAGTATGAGACGGATAGGTGGTTGTCTTTCGGACTTTGTCCCCGCCTTGGCGGAATCCCTCTTTGCCATTCTTGTGGCCGATGTGATTAGCAACTATCCGAGCCTCAAGGAACCCGATCCGAGAGCCGTAGCGATCATGAAAGCTATGGACGACAAATATTTTGGTGATCAAGAAGAGTGACCTCTGCTTTCAGATAGTCAAATTGTGTGAATATTGTAAAGAAACGTGAAGAAATGTACTATATTTTGTAATAAATATACTTGTATATTGAGTTTTATTGGCTTTCGACTCGACTCAGAAATGAAAAGGCATGCTTGTCCTGTTGATGAAACCATTTGTATGTTTGTTTGTGTGACTGGATGCAGCCATAATCTATTATGATAATGGTTGTACATTGGGTTTCCTGGGCCTTTCTCGACTCACGAAATGAAGTCGAAAAGGCACTGCTTGTCTCGTTGACGAAACCATTTGTATGCTTCTCTGTGTGATTGGATGCAACCATATTCTAATGAGAATGGTTGTACTTTGACTTTTTCGGGCCTTTCTCGACTAGCGAGTCGAGAAAGACACTACTTCCCACGTGATTGGATGCAGTTATATGGAATGAATGTTCTCTATTGTAATTTGATTTCACCATTCTTTTCTTCGTTTTGACTAATGGCACCGTAATTGTTAATCATACTCTCCTTGCTCCGTGGTTCGTGCACGATCCCACACCCACAAGACAGCATCCCGCTCGGGCATCACGAGACCCGCTCCAGGCGGCACAGGTCCCACTCAAGGCGGAAGAAATACCGTTCAGGCACAGAACCCGCTCACGCTACACTCTTGCCCGGCCTTTGGGATAAGGTTGCTCGTGAATGCAGACGCCATGCACACCCTCGGGATAAAGAAGACGCGAAGAAATTTCATGAAGTCTAGGAAGCTCAAAGCATCTTGCAAGCATTGCATAACATACACGGAGGTTGGGGATGGAGCATATTCGATGAAAAAGTCATGGGAGGAGAGTGGAGAAGTCGGGTGGATGTGTCACCCCGTGGGCTCGCAGAGGCACCTCCACGTGAGGCATTCCACACACTTCGGGTTGCCCCCCAGGCTTACAAATCGGCGTGAAGAAGCGCCGCAGTTAATCCCCTAAGGTGGACCACCTACCACGATGATGTAACTGTAGTGACAGCAAGACCGCCATGGTCTCTGCGTCCGATGTAAAATACATTGTACCTATTCAATTTATTAATAAAAATTCTTTTTCAACTACGGCTTTGGTTTCAATCTTTAATGAATTTCCTTTGTTTCAGTTGCATTGTTCTTGTTCTCGACTCGCTATCCAGAGAAAACTGGAAGAAAGCTTGGATGCACACTAACAGACAAAAATTCGAATTAAGGATAGTTTTCGGGTCGGGGTGCTCTTTTTTGTGTAAATTAACAAGGTTCCGAAAAAAAGTGGGAATGGAATGAGTCCCACTTTAATTAAATACGACTTTTAATTGATATTGTCAATGCTAATACTCGGACTAATAATTTGTCAAAAACTATACATGTAACTTCTGTTGATCCATTCCTTTTCGTTCTTGCATTCATATTAGTTTAAAATTATTGGTCAAAATGAGCAGGTGCCAGATGGTAGTCAAAATGAGCATACCTGCAATTAGCTCAACGTATTATGGCAACATTGAAGAATCACAAAGATGGTGCTTAATTAGCAATCAACGTGGGTTACCAGATTCAGCTTAGACATTATGGCAGGCTCCTGGATTAAAGAAAATTATATCACTTGAGGTAGAAGTAGAATAAAACAGATCCACCTTTAACCGAAGGGCTTTCAGATCAAGGCAATCCTGGCCGTTGATTTTTGCCATGTTATAGGGCATAACAGGCAAGCAAACTCTGGAAGGGGTAACAACATGCATGATAATCCAGCGATGTGCATGATTCAACCCTGGATTCAGCTTCGAATGCTGATAATCTAGGCTGGGAGCATCTACGAACCTCTGATAACAGAGAGATAAGCCTTCCGAACCTCTGAATATCGATCTACCGCTTCCCAGATCTCTGATAACCCAGCTAACAATCTATCAAACCTCAGATAATCCAGCCATGGATGAGGAAGCTTGCCTGCCTGGTTAAAGGGAATAAACACCCCAACTCTCTGGGCTCGCCCGTTTATCTGAGGTAATGGGCTCTCAGGGCTGTTTATCTCCTTCATAAGGACTCTAGCATACATGCGACAGCCTTAACTGGCAGGCTTTTGGATCAAAGCAATCTTGAATGTCCGTTGCAGATCCGTGATATGCCAGAACTAGCTGATTGTAGCTTCGGATTCAGGTCTGGATGTTGATGTCTTGGTCTGGATACTGATAATTTTGCCCTGGGTCTGATAATCATGCTATAGCCACTGATAAACATCGTTGTGGGTCTGATAATCCTGCATCGGGTCTTCATAATCCAGGCTTGGTATTCAGCGTCGGTAGCCTGCCGGTTGAAGGGATTCACCTCCCTTGCTCTTCCATTATGCCAGATAAATCAGACATAATGGGCTCACACCCTGCTCTCCCATTACGCCAGATAAAATGGGCGAGCCCCTCCAGGCTCGCCCATTTATCAGACATAATGGGAGAGCAGGGGAGGTGAACCCCTTCATAGAGGAACATAGCAATAAAAAACAAGGTGTTGCGCATAGAGGGTTGCCCTCTATGGCTGGAGGGTGAAGTGGCTTAAATCATACTTCAAAGTCATGTTTTCACTATCAATGGAAATTGCCACTTCAAAACAATACAATACTTGATATCATGACTTTATAGAAATTGGTCTGAAGAAATCTTTGGTGCTCAGCATGGAACACAATTCTAATAGAGCAGAGAATGGAAATACATGTTTTGTTAGCATAGAAATGAGAGTAACTCCTTGAAGACCTCTGATCTGTTTTTTGTGCTTGTTATGGGCAATACCAAAAAGTTATTAATTTCTGCAATTATTTGGTTTAAGAGCTTTTCATGCTCTTTAAGTGGCTATAACATGCATATTTTTAAAAAGCCACTCGCTTATGTGGTGATGTGAGATATTCGAGGTATATGCCAGAATATACCCGGATATACCTGATGACCGCCTGTGGTCAGTCATTTTGCCCATCGCCTGCATTGGTGATCGACCCAGTCGCCCTTGTTTCGACCGGGCAAACTGGCATGCATCCCACTGCTACACCATTCCAATGTCGAAGGTGCGAACTACCAGAATCTGCTATCTCGAGGAATGGGGACTTATCGAGCGCACCCTTCGTGACCTGTCCAACCGTCCAATCATAGCAATAGCCACCACGGTATTGATTAGGCTAAAAAATCTTATGCCGAAGTTAGTTGTTTCCAAAACTCGGATACAAAGGGAGCCGCAAAATTTGAGGTTTGGCTTGAATACAAGTACTACGACATGTTATGCCTAAAAGTGACAAGTGATGCTTGTATAAAAAATGTCTTTCGTGGTTTATCTGCTGAATTCTCATTGCTACTTTGTAAATCATTTATGAATTATGCACAAACAGCTTACCTTGATTTATCTATATATGATGTCTTACGTCATTTCTATTGTTCGCATTGATGGATGCAGTTACCTAAGCTTAGCTCATCCTCTGCATCTTATCTTCCAAATTCATGCCTTGAAATCAGCTTCCAAAATATCATTTTTTTTATATCTTTCACATGGTTCTATTTATGTCTAAACTTCTATTGCAGGTTTGATGGGTTTACAAGCACATTCCAGGATAAGTCATTTAACGGTTACAACATGGAAATTCTCAATCAAGTGTTATATGTCACTCTCTGGTTCTGTCTACTCACATCAGACCTAGCCAAAACCTTTCAGTCAACTGATACATGGGAAACAAAATTCTTCAAAGATTGGATAATTGTTTTTGCATTTTTCTAGTCATTATCTATACTAGACCAAAGATATTTGTATTTTGGGTTAATGAAGTTGATAGAAAACCATTTGTATTGGTAAGCAACTATTAATGGTCTACTCTTAGTACAAGCTACTTATTAATTGGTATTTTTCCAAGCATACCAGCCACGTTTTGGTCCCATGAACCTTCAGAGGTTACACTTATCAGTATGGTTGTCTTTACACTCGACAGAGAGATACCATTTGACTATGCTGGGTCATTCACTTGGGCAATTCTTGGACATCACTTCTCATGGACCCTGTGCCTTTGGCTGTCTTTAGATGATCGTATTCCAGCTTTTGCAAGTATCAAGAATTGTATTGGCATATTATATCAATTATGTACTGGCCAAAAGTTGCTCCTTGGTTTCCTAAAACTATCTTTAATTGGTTATGTATTGGACGGATAAACAAGATGAAGTAGCCTCCATCTACAACATAGTTGCAAGGGCAACCCACAGTGCTTTTTACTCTGCCTCTTTTTATTGGTCTCCGTGGACGTTAAAAAATCTATTCTATTCTATTCTATTCTATTCTTTAATGGTTTTTTCTCTCTCTATTTTTATCTAGAGGAAGGAATCAGAATCCCCTTCAGTTGAGAGGTATGTGGATTGCTCTTCCTCTCAATATAATTCTGAGACCCCAGTAGATTGTGTTTTGGAGACTCCGGTCTTGATCCCATCAAGCATGCCCCCTTTGGAAACTGGATCTGTGATGCCCTCTTCCCCTGTGCTTGGGAAGGGATCACTTGCTGGTGATGCGCCCTCTTCTAGGGTGCATGTAGCTGATGTGCCTCCTGGGGTGCCCCTGGATACCTCTCAGGATGCCAGGGCAGCAGCCCCAACTCCTGTGCGCCCGGCCTGGCGGAGCAATGACACTGTTGCTCGCATCACTCGGCCGGGGTTTTCAGATTGGATCAAGCGCAAGGCTCCGGAGTGTAGGACTGCCCGTGTTCAAGAGGCTCTGAAATTTGTGGAGGATCATCACTCTGTTGACCTGCAGGCAGCTCTTCCAGAGACTCCATGGATAGATATTGATCATACCAGGCATGTTCAGACTATTGAGAATCTAGTTTCATTTGCAGTGTTGGGCTACTTCACGGGTTACATATTGGACACGAGGAGGTTTAGCTCTTGGCTTGCTGGACATCTGAGGCGGATTGGTTTGCCCAGTATCGAGTCTGAAAATTCCTCCCAAATAATTTTTTCATAATCATGTTTGAGGCCGAGTCTTGATCTACGGCAATTGGTTAGTCGAGGGGTGGATACTTTGGGTGACTCATATGTGTTGTATCAGTATTATACTCCGGCAATGTCCACCAGTTCTTTGACAGCGGTTAAAATCTCGTGTTGGTTCCAGATTCAGGATCTTCCTCCTGATCTGATGGTGCCTGATTTCTTGGTTTCTATGGCTAATGGCCTAGGTGTATATTTGGCTCATTCTATTGTGCAGGTCCCCAAGATCCGTTTGCTCGCATGCTTTGCGACTGTGCCCACTTCTCTTCCAATGACGTAGTGGTCCCCGCATTTTCTCGTTCGATTGAAGCTTTTGAATGGCTCTGAGATCCCATGGATGTTTCCATCTATTGTGCCGCCATCCGACCCCTCGCTGATGATCCCCGCCGGTGCCGGGTGATGTGGTAGGGGTTGCAGGTGCTTGTGCAGGGGCCCGGGATTCCTTTGTTCCAGAGGTAACAGGCGGAGGACTCCGTGGTGCAGTGAATGGAGTTGGACGAGGTGGTGGTGTGGTTGGGAGAGGTGGTGTAGGACGAGGCCGGGGCAGGCTTGCTGCTGGCCGCCCATTGGATGGCAGGGCTAGGGGACGTGGTGGCTCAGGGGAGGGCTCAGATGATGATTTGGTTGTGGCTAGGTCCGAGGGACGTGGCCGGGAGGGGCTGGTGATCCTGCTGGGGATGTCCAGGTAGCGGTATGTGCTGAGCATGAGGTGGCTGGAGCAGCCCGGTTGGAGGTTGAGACTAGTGTGGCCCATGACCCTATGGAGGTGCCTGGGGGACTTCCAACACGTGTTGGAAGTGGAGTGTCACGTACAGCAGCTGTGGGTCACTTTGTTGTGATTAATCCTCTGGCTCTAGGTGATGACTATGTGGAGTTGACTGATGGCCTGGTGGGTGGGCATGTGGGGCTTGACACTTCTCCTCCCGAATGAATAGGTCGATCCTCGGTTGGAATGTGCGAAGGGCGGTCCTCTAGTAGTAAGAGGGCCCGTGTTTCTTTGGCACTTCGGCAGCCAAGGCCCCGATATTGTTTGCATTCAGAGCATAAGTGTCACTGGGGTGATATGTCTAGGCTCATGAATATGGTTGGTAGGCGGTTGCCTCTATTGCTTCTTCTTCCGGGCTTTAAGTGGGGGTACTCTTATTGCTTGGAGGATGGATGTGCGTGTCACGTGACTCTGCAGCGGCACAAGTTTGGTCTGGGTGGGCAATCATTAAGTGGTTGGAGGGAGGGCAAGAGTGGGGGATTGTTAATGTTTATGCCCCTAATCAGCCCTCTCACGGGGTGCTTTATGGGCCACGATTGAATAAGTTGCGAGCCCTTGGTGGGTTGCGTGTCGCTTGGTTGTTGTTAGGGGACTTCAATATGGTAGAGCGAGTAGAGGATCGCTCAGTTCTCCGGAACCCGTGTTGTGCATGGGTTTGAGAGGGACCAAAGGGTCTCGTTTGTTGCAGGATTTGGCCTTGGTTGAGGTCCCTGGGGACTTGTCTTTCACCTATTGTAATAGGCAGATTGGTGCGGGCCGGGCGTATGCTAGACATGACCCGGTGTTATGCTTCCCCATGTGCACCTTTGGATGGTGTGCCCCCTCTTTGCGCCCGGAGTAACATTCAATCTACCTCCATTTCTGATCATTACCCTCGGGTTTTGTCGGTCGAGGTGCGATTGCCTCTCGGCCCTCTAGGGCGGTGTTCCGTTTGAACACCCGGCCTACAGGCCGATGCGGATTTCGGCCCGGTGCGCTGAGTTGTGGCTTGATACCTTTTCATCTCTGAAGGGTATGTCTGGTATGGTGACTGCCTTGGCCAGGGTGAAGCGTTTTGCCAAGGTCTTTGGTAGGCAGCGTGTGCAGCAGGAGCGGCAGGAGTTGCATGGTCTCTATCGAGTTGGAGAGGATTCTGGGCGCAGCCTTCGATGGCATTAGGGAGAATGCAAAGTTGCAGCGTATTGTTGCTCCTCGGCAGTTAAAGTCACGAGAGACACGTGTGAAGGCAGCCCTTACCTGGTTGAAGGAGGGGGACACAAGTTAAATTCGGTTCTTCTTGAGCGGCTAGGCAACGCGGCGATATCGCAAAGATCTATGGCGTCCCCTTACTTTGCCCTGATGGCGGACTTTGGAGGATCCCGCTGATTTGCAGAGGTATGTGCATGCCCATTTCTCGGGGTTTTTCGCCTGGCCTCTTTCCCTATGAGCAAGAGATGCGGGAGCTTGTTTTGGGGGCTATTAAGCCATCTATTCTCGGCTCACCAACGTGAGAGCTTGGAGCGAGAGCTCTCCAGAGAGGATTTAACTACGGTATGTATGTGCATGGCCAAGGATAAATGTCCTGGACCGGATGGCATCCCCTGTGGAGTTCTTTTCAGACTTATTGGGAGTGGGCTGGTGAGTCGGTGTACCAGTGTACCTTGAGTTGCTTGCAGTCTTCTCAAATGGATAGGATCTTGAATACCGCATGCATTTCCTTGATTCCTAAGGTTAAGCGACCTTCTACTATTAATGATTGGAGGCCTATCTCCTTGTTGTCCTCTCGTGTATAAGATTATTGCGAAAAGCCCCGGCGGAGAAGTTGAAGCCGGTGTTGACTTCTTCCATTAGTAAGGTGCAGTCTGGGTTTGTCCCTGGGAGGAACATTTTGACTAATGTTGCTGCAGCATATGAGGGCCTTTATTGGGCCAGAAGAACAGGGCAAGGCATTTCCTATCTTAAGCTTGACTTTGCCAAAGCTTACGATAGTGTCCGTTGGGGAGTTCTTATGCGCCATGATGTTAGCGTTGGGCGGGTCCACGCTTCTTGATCATGAAGCATGCATAGGTCAGACGGGCTACTCTGGTGGGTGTGTTGGGTGAACCCTCCGCTTTTTTCTCCTTAGGCAGAGGGGTGCGTCAGGGGTGCCCTTTGGCGCCGTTTTTGTTTACAATTGTGGCGGAGGCACTGTCTTAGTTGTTTTTGGCTGCAGTGAAGGAGGGAGTGGTGGATGGGCTTCAGCTGCGGGATGGTAGCCAAAGAAATTATTAACCGGTTTGTCGATGACACTTTCCTCTTCTTGGTGGCGTAAGAGAGGAATTTGCGTAATGTGAAGGGTTTGTTGGATACTTTCTCCTTGGCCTCGTGCATTCTTCCTCAATTGGGGTAAGTGCTCCGCATTATGGGCCCAAATGACTCGGCCTCCCTTGTTTGGCTCTATTCCCTTGGAAGGTGCTTCCGTAATGTGTGTACTAAGTCATTGGGTATTCCCTTTGGAGGGCATGTTTCCATGGGGAGGGTGTGGGATGAGATTTTGCGGGGGATTGCGTAAACACCTCAATTGATGGAAGGGTAGCAAGTTGTCCATGGCAGGTAGGATCACTATTGCCAAGTCAGTACTTTGTAGCACTCATGTGTATACAGCATCTGCGATGCTAGCTCCTGAGGGTAAGATACAGGCTTTGGATAAGATTGTTCGAAATTTTGTGTGGGGCGGGGATGATGAAGGGGCGGTTGTTAAAGTGGCTTGGTGGAAGTGTCTCCGCCCCCGGGAGGATGGGGGCTTGGCCATTCTGGATTTAGCGCTGCATAGTAAGGTGTTGGTCTCCAAGTTTGTTTGGAGCATTCTGCAGGATGGAGCATCTTCTCCTGGTGCGGCACTGTTGTTGCAGTCTCTTCACCATTGTGTGGCGTTTGGAAAGCCGTCTGTGCATGTGGAGTTGCCCTGGGCACTGTTGTATGGTCTCCGGCCTTTCCCACATGCATCCCCTTTTCTCGCAGGAGTGTTGCGGGCTTGGGATCATGTGCGTGTGCTCTTCCAGCTAGATTATGCCTCAGTTTATCACCATTCTTCTCCTTTCTTGTGGGTTCCTTTACCCCCTGCGCACTTGCCCTTGGCTGCCACTGTGCATGCTCGGACGCGAGTTCGTTGGAGGCGAAGTCTTTGTGCTCACCTTGGAGGATTGGTATTGGGGTGGTCAGCTAGCTTCGTGGGAGTTCTTTCGAGCTCGCTTTCGCCTGAGGGGCAGTGACCGGGCTATCTGGGAGCACGTGGCGGGAAGTATTCCGCTACACATACCTATAGTCCCTCAGGATGATGTGGTGGTGCAGGTTTGGAAGGTTCATCCGGATGTTGTGTCTTCTTGCTTTGTGCGGTCTTGTTACCGGGTGCGGCTATTCATGACACATTAATCGCCCCTTTCGTGCAAGTGGTCTCTGCGGCTTCGGGTTCTCGATGGCGCCGGTTTGGGCGTGGACATGGAGCTCACTTCCCCAAGGGTTAGGGTGCTTCGTGGCGGTGGTGCACCGTATCGTCGGTGAATGCCCTTGTGAGTCGGTTTAGGCGGGTGTGAGCCCTCTCGCCCTTGTTGTGGCCTTCATCGTGAGATCGTGGAGCATTGTCCGGTTTTATGCCCTCACTTGCGCTGCCCGGGATTGGGTTAGGGCTCTATTTCGTGTGAGATTGACTAGCCGCCAGCTTCTTTGCTTCATGTGTATCCTGGTGCTTGGCCGCTCTTGCGGCGACAAGCCTTGCATCCGTCGCGGGCTTGGTTGGTGTGGTTGATTTGAAGCCGCGGCGGTTGTGAATCTTCGGGGATTCAGCACTGCCGCCTCTCGATTCCTCGACTTCGGTACAAGCTATTTCAAAGCTTTCTGGTGTTCCCGGGAGTAGTAGAGCGGAAGTTTGCCATTTGGCGGGACTTCTTGGGTGTTGTAGATGGTGATGGTCGGTTTGTACAACAGTAGAGTTGCAGTTTTTCTGTGAGTTTGTTGTGGAGTGTCGAGGTATCGCTGTCTCTTTGGGGCAGTTCTCCTTCCTCCTCACTTGCTTTGTAACATTACTATTCTTTTAATATATTGATGACACAGTTCTTCAAAAAAAAAAAAAATAAGACACAAAAAAAAAGGAGAGCTTAAATATTGATTCAAAAGAACGAGTGGATACAAAATTATATGCCAGCATTGGCAAAACCTTTTGCTACAAGGGCTACGACTGTTTCAGAGTCAAACATAACGAGTGTCAAGAGGTAACAGCGTGGGCAATTTTCGAACGGCTTTCTTCAATTTTTTCCGACCACTTAACCCTTTTTAACGTAGTAATCCTTTGATCAAGTGGAACGAATCCTTGAAATGTAACTCCGGCTATTTCTGCCGTATGCAAAAGAAGGATACCTGACCCAAGATCTGGTTCATGCACCACCAGTTAAAAGAAAACGTACAGGCATGAATAATCTTTTCCCCTGAGTTTTAGGATATCGTGTTGCAAAAGCTTTAGGATTCAAATTTCAGGACAACCATACTAACAAGCTAATAAAAAGGAAAGAAACAATATCTAGCATGATCCACCAACCTTTCTGTTTAGATGCTTTCCTAGACCTTTGACCATGTTTGCCAACCCTCAAGACCACCATCAAGGGCTGCACGAATTTCTCCATTATCATATGCAGTGATAATGCTTTCAGCCACTTCCTTCAATGTCGTTTAATAACTTCTTTGCTTCTACACTGTACACAATATACTACAAAATGTCGGCAGATTCAGAGATTGATTCACCCCCATATGCAGACTAAAACTTATACGCAACAATATGTAGCATAATAACAGGGGGTTTTCTTTGTGTTTTTGTACGCTTTTCACTAAGGTTTTCCTATGATTTCGTGATGTATTCAAATGGCACCATTTCTGAGCCATTGATTTTAGCCTCTCTTTTTTTCAATGGTCAACAACCAATGGCTCATAACAAAAGCCCTTTTTTTGTGCGTGTGGTGCATAATGGGCACATGAAGGGCCATTGATTTTAGCCTTTTTTTTCAATGATCAACAACCAATGGCTCACAACAAAAGCCCTCTTTTTGTGTGTGTGGTGCATAATGGCCACATGAAGGGCTTGAAGGGCGCATGTAGTGCAGTTTCCCCCCTCTTTCTATTCTCAACCAAGGTCCATAGTGTAAAAATAAATCAATGGTGGAGTGACAGGGTCTGAATCCTGCCAACACATTTCTTATCATAACTTTTGATCTAGAGCTCTGTTTGAGATGATTTTTATTGCGTTGGAAAGCTCTTTTCGAGATCTTTTTGATAGTGTATGATATGGATATGTTTGGGTAAGTTATCTATGCTAAAACATCAATTTTTCGGCCGGGTTTGGTAGGCTTTCACATCCTACCAGCTGATTAATACAGGATTGCGCTATTAAATATTGTTTTCTGGCTCATTCCGAATGAAACTTGCAAAAAATTACCATGCATTTTTAGATTTTGAGGCAGTTATTAAGCAAATTCCAAGGCTTCTAGATCCTTGTGCTAACAAGCAGAAAAGTTTCCCACTTTGGTTTCTCACCACAAGATTCCATGGAGGCCAAAGGCTGCTGTTAAATTCCAGTTGAAAAATGTTTGTGTATGGGTGTTGCAAACTTTATGACTTTTAGAATAATGGGATCAATCTGCTTTATCTTTATGGTAACTTTTACTTATGTTCTATTTGTTTTATTGTGATCAAATTCAAAAGCTACAGGTGATGAAAGCCTCAAATGAATTCTAGTTTTTTCTGGTTTGAATTCTAAAATTTTTGTCACACCGGGGGGGGTGGGGTGGGGTGGGGGGTGACGTCCCTAAGGCCCCGAAGGGGCCAAATTTTTTTTTTTTGCAACACAAACCATTAACATCCAACCGCGGATAAACAGAACCTGGAGACTATTAGTTTGGGGTTTGATTGATTCAGAGAGTTTAACTAACAGGTAAATTTTTTTTTCCCATTTTGGAAAACTTAATAAACAGGATATTGCAACTGCACAAAGGAAACTGGTTCTTTGAGGCTTGATTTCTCAGCTTCCTTGTTCTTGGGACCTTTATGAGTTGTATGTATATCTCTAAGTCTCTGCAATTTTATATGGTCATTGCTTGGTGGTTGCAAAGTTTTGGGGTTTGAAATCTCAGCTCCCTACTTTACACATCATTCGATGTACCTTAACTATGCTATACATAGGTTTTGTTTGCCTCTGTATCACCATATGTGTGAATACTATATGGTGTTGATTTTGTACGTGCAAAATACAATTATGAGGGCTCTCACTGCCCTACGTCACCCCCCGTGTGAATATGCACCTAAACCAAAGGGGGTTTAAGGGGGATTTTAATTTAAATGTGTTGGACCCAATGGTTGTGTTAATTAATGTCAATGGTAGTTATGTGTTGGTTGTTAATGTCAATGGTTGTTATGTGTTGGTTGTTATGTGTTGGGGGATTTAATTTTTATATGTTGGATGTTAATGGTTTGTGTTGCAAAAAAATTTTTTTACAAAATACTTGCTAGGGTCTAATCTAGCAAATACTATACTTCAAGAACTAAACCTAGTTAGAAATTGAGAATTTGTCTGTCCTGGTTTAAATCAGGCCCACGCCCTTTATCTGGCACAAATCTTATAGTATTTTGCGAATCTTGTTATATAGTATAGCAAATTTTGTACTTGCATACCCCACAAACGAGGAACGTTACGTACAGTGTAGATTAAGGAATAAGGGGTGAATATGCCTATCCAACAGCTCTCGTTGCCCGGAGTCACCCCACGTGTGAATATGCACCCAAACCAAAGGGGGTTTAAGGGGGATTTTAATTTAAATGTGTTGGACCCAATGGTTGTATTAATTAATGTCAATGGTAGTTATGTGTTGGTTATTAATGCCAATGGTTGTTATGTGAATATCTAGCATCACCATCTGATCATGCGCATCTGGGATTCATTATAAATGCAAATAATTTACAGCATTCCATATGTGATGCTTGAGGACATTAATCTTCTGAGCTCAAATAATACAAGAAATAAAACTTTAAGCTAAGATTTGCATCACCTTTCTAAGGCATCTATAATATTGTAGGAGAGAATTTGTGACAAGACTTTGCCAGAATATTCAACAATGTCTACACCTCCTTTAAGCAGCTTAACAACATCCTGATAATGAAAACCCTTCCAGAAACTTAATGACACTGAAGGCATTTAAGGTACCAAACTAACAGAACATATTAATATCACAACAAAACTTGATTGAACAAGACTCACATCTACAAATGAACCGTTTGGTTCAGAAAGAATTCCTGCTTTTACCCAGCAATCTCCAAACATCAGTGCAAGTTTATCACTTGAAAGCAGCCGTAAATGTTGTCCATTCATCCACCTGAAATTGAAATAAAATTCTATGATTGTGATATACACAAACTTTGTGAAGTGGATGGAGAGAATAGAAGATACAGGAACAAAAAAAAAAGGATGGGAAAATGTGGAGCACCATAGTTTTGTCTCGTCAAATACGGCTGCACTTTTTGTTATGCGATCAATTGTGAAACGCTTAACTGGCATGGAAGAATAAAAAGGCAATTTGTCACTTTTCACAAATTAATAAGATTCCTTGTATTGACCATTTAGCCATGCATCAAAATAAATGGGGGCCAAGGTTTTGATTGAATAAATATAGCCAGCATTTACAAGAACCTTCAAGAACAGAGAAGAGTGGGAACTTAGTATCTTTTAACGTGTTGGACACATGTGAGTGCTGTACAAGACCTGGTTGTTGGCTTTTTGTTTTCAATACTGTTCAAAAGAAAACCTTCTCTTTAAAGTTTCTACTTCATACTGAATTGCCATGATGTATGATACATGACTGGGGAAGGAGACATAGCTTGATTGATATTTGGTAGTGGATCATGGTCCGAATTAAAGCATCTGTACTATAGTTATAATCATGCACTTTTATTGCTTACTTAAGTCCTCTTTGGTAAAGACTTCGTCATTTGTCCCATCATTCCACCCCAAGAGAGCTAGATAGTTTACCATGGATTCAGGTAGAAAACCCATCTCCTTAAACTGGCAAAAAAAAAAAGATTTCTTATAAGAAATTCAACCTAACATACTACATAAACAGATGAACTTCCAATCAATTTCAATGTTCATAAAACTAAAATAGGATGGAAGATATATGCAACCTCTCATGTAGGAGAGGGTTGCACCAGTTCATTTTGTAGTTAGAGAGTTACATATCCTGCTATAGAAGCAAATGGAAGGCATGAATCCCTGTGGGGTATTCCTGATGCAGACTGAAGTGCTGGGTTGTTAAGGGCAGTACACATGTATAGCACTGGGTACTGTTATTAAGGCCACTTAAGACGTGTTTATCGTAGGCAATGTTCTTGGTGTGAATGAGGATTTAATAAGGATTGCTTTTCCATCAACTGCACTGAACAAAATTAATCATGAGATTTGAATTCTAGACAACCTTCCAACAACTACTAATTGCACAATAAGGAACCTAATCAATGCAGAATTGCTATTAAATTTAATTCTAAAAGTTGATTTTTACATCTTCAGACCCCTGGTCATAGGACAATGATCTCCAATGATTGGAACAATAGAGAATACCTAACCGACAGCGGTTGCACCATGACGCTTTGATAATTTGCTCTGGTCTGGGGTCAAAATTAGAGGTACGTGCCCAAATTGGGACAATGGAAATCCTAAAGCCCGCATCCAACAAACTAGAGCTGCATCAAAAGATGAAAATACCGTTGCAAGCTTGAGAATTTAAATCTGATAGGTTTGAATTAACCTCCCAGAGAAATGTGTCTTATGAGCAGAATATGTTGTACACCCAGAGTAGATTCACTTCTAAGCGGATGATGAAATTAGACCTACCTCTTCATTTGATGCTTGAGCCATAGCTTGGAGCTCGTGAGGATGGATGAAATGAGAAAGGTCGTCCACATAGCCGCATCATTCATGCCTTGATTCTGCCATCACCACAAATTCAAAGGCAAAACGATTGCAAAGGTTATGGTCGGCATGAAACTTAGATATGCATCACATCATCTTGCCCTGCATTCCTTACTATCATTACTGGGCTCCAGTTTTGTTTCAGAAGACAAATAGTGGTGCCTAAGTTAGTTGGTTTGCACAAATGGCCGCCCAACAAAGATCGGCGACCGCCAGTTCACGATAACAACAAGTTTGAAGCGGTTTTCAAGATATTCTAGGCATATTCTAGCATATACCTAGAATATGCCGAAAACCCACATGAGCAAGGGTTTGCCCCCCTAAGGGCAACCCAAAAACGTTAGTCAAATGAAGGAGGTTGTCCACAACGTTTGTTGCAAATAAGCCTATCGAATATTAGAGGCCCATGTTGAAAATACATGCCCACGTCAGCGCCACGTCATCCGTTCAACGCGGCGCCCAGCTCAGCAGCATTAAATGCAACGGTGTAAACGGCACGTCGAGCTGATCGCGGGACCCGTGATCAGCCCAACCCGGGTTAACGCGCTCGCTAACGCTTTGCCTGACGATCTAACAGGCAGGTTTATCGGCCCCGGTCTTCACCTTTGAACCCTTCCACCTCTGCCCAATTCCGATCTCTGCTCCATTTTTATTCCGGCCCCCTCCTTCCGCACCATCTCCTGTTATTCGCCCAGTTTTTCTCTTCACAACCCTATTTTTTTCGACCCATTTCGTCCCCCACTTCCGTCGGATTTGACTCCTCCTTTCCTTCCACCTCCATTACCTGCATTTGCCTTTGTATCTCACAAAACAGATCAAAATCTCTTTGCTCTGTTTCTCAATGTGGGATTATTTTCAATCTCCCCTTTTTTTCCGCTTTGGAAAGTAACGTGTATCAGATTTGTTGAATTGCGATGGATGACCAATTGGGCAAATAAATTCTGATCCTGGCGGAGTGTTTGGTGTTGGGTTATTTGAATAGTTTTAGATGCTGGTAAATTCACACACGATTCGTCTCAATTATTAGCTCAAGGGATAAGATTGCAGGATGTAAATTGTGGGTAGAAGACGCTGTTTCTAACAAGAATACCATACTCGGACTTGGGCACTTTACATACTGGACAGATTTTTTTGGTCCTGTACTTGGGTTCGGTTAAGAGGGTACAGACGGGGATAGTAAGCAAGCATGAGGGCATTGAATGGAATTTAGGGAAGCGGGAGGGTTTACAGTTTCACAGTAACCATGCAGATCATAGGGTCTACTTCATGTCATTAATTCAGTACTGGATTCTACTGGGTGCATCACTTCGGGCAACTTTCCTAGAAATTTTTTGAGAAGCATGAGCTGCTTCCATGTCGTGGATATTAGGAGAAATGAGAACCGGAATAGGAGGGTTCTATGGCCTCGATCTTCAAGCCTTACCTCAAGTGGAGAAGATCCAAAATCCAGTTCAGAGAAGGATTCTGTTGGGGCCTTGTCTGAGCCTGAAATGGGGTCTCCTGGGCCAAGTTTTAGGGCCTTGGGATCAAGAAAGGCTGAAGAGCTTAGAGTTTTTAGTTATCCAGAGTTGAAAACTGCAACCAGGAATTTTTTCCGAGGCAATCTGCTTGGAGAAGGGGGCTTTGGATGTGTATATAAGGGAGTCATCAAGCACAAGAAGACTATTGAAGGCGAAGGGAAAATCGAAGTTGCAGTTAAACAGCTCAACCGCAAGGGCCCTCAGGTCTGTGTTTTTTTCATTTATTAATAGTTTTAGCACATGAGCATGCCCTTGAAACTGGAACTGGCTGAATGCAAAAATTTGTAGCCAACTTCAGATAAAAATAACTGATGTAAGCCGCATCAGATTCCTGCTTCCTGTGAACATTTTCTTTTGTTTCTTGAAGTTACGAAGTCATGTCTGAATTCAGTGTCCTTTTAAAGATAACTTGCAGTTAGGACATCTAACAGCATTGCAGTAACGATAGCTGGAAGGTTTTGCTGCATGAATTTATTCTAACCTGCATAAAGAACATCTTTCTTGAATTGAACATGATGTAAATTAAGTGAGACAGTTTGTTACCAATGCTCACAGTGGTTTCTCTTGTTGAAAAATCAGGGTCACAAGGAGTGGTTAACTGAAGTTCATTTTCTAGGGTTACTTGAACACCCAAATTTGGTGAAGTTGGTAGGATACTGTGCAGAAGATGATAACAGGGGTATTCAACGTCTTCTTGTGTATGAGTTTATGCCAAATAAAAGCCTTGAGGAGCATCTTTTTCACAGAATTCATCCTGTCCTTCCATGGGAACTGAGGGTCCATATTGCACTAGGAGCAGCAAGGGGATTAGCATACTTGCATGAAGGAATAGAAGACCTCCAGGTATGCCGTCTTGTGACAAGGGACCGGATTTTAAGCTAGGTACTCTAATAAGTATTTAGTACTTTATGGCTGCACCCTATGCATTATTTTTTCCTATGTGTCTGTACAGAAGAAAATGTTTGCTAGAAGATATTATTAATGCTGATTGGACTATGTGTATTGAATCTTGCAGGTAATTTTTCGAGACTTCAAGACCTCAAATGTGCTTCTTGACAGTGATTTTACTCCAAAACTTTCAGATTTTGGCCTAGCTCGTGAAGGTCCTGGAACTCGTGATAGTCATGTCACTACTGTGGTATGGTTTTACTCTTTACTTCTTCTTTATATATGTATATGATCAATGTTAGTTCTTAAAGCAGTCAAACTGAAGAACAAAAGCCAGATATTAAATTTAAATGCCAGGTAACCTAATTATCCTATGGAATCCTAGAAAGGAACAAACAAGGATATGTTAAAGTGAGATTATTAGCAAGTGAGATAGTGTTTACTTTTGACATAATAAACGTGAATGGTAACGTCTTCTACAGGTTGTTGGAACAATGGGATATGCTGCTCCTGAATATCTACAAACAGGACATCTTACAACAAAGAGCGATGTCTGGAGCTTTGGAATTGTGTTGCTTGAATTGCTTACAGGCAGAAGAGCATTGGATAAAAATAAACCAAAGAGTGAGCAGAGGCTGATTGACTGGGTAAAACCTTATATTAAGGAGGGGAAGAAGTTCAGTCAGTTAATGGATCCTAGGCTAGAAGACCAGTATTCGTTAAGATCTGCACAAAAAGTAGCGTCCTTGGCAAGCAAATGCTTACAGAGATATCCTAGATCAAGGCCAAAGATGAGTGAAGTCGTGGAAATGTTGAATTATATTGTGGAACCATCAAGTGAAGCAAGTGCACAGTTATCTTATCCTTCTATAGAGCAGAAGTCAGAAAGCTTGAGGGCAAATTCTTCTTCCCCTAAGGTTAAGTCTTGGTCTTTGAAGGAAGCAATAGCTCTTTTGGTGGCCCGCAAAGACGATAGTCACTCCTTCTGGAATAAAATGTCAAGGAGTAGAAAGGCTACTACTTGGTAGCAAGCCTATCTTTTTCACTTAAGCTGTGAGCATTTCCAAGGATTGCGAATTCTAAGTAGCTACATACTGCACAGGTGTATTTATTCAAATGATCTGTTACGATTTGTTTTAACAATATTGAGATCTGAATCTGTACTTATTCAGCAGGCTGATGCTTTAAAAGTAGATCGTGTTCTGTAGTACTAGTAGAGACTAGCTTTATAATTTTGTTTGTACTGCAAAATGTATAGTAGCTGATTCAACAAAACAATTGTAACTTCCAATAAGTTTAAAATATCCCATGCAGAATAATTTTGATGTCAAATCATGTCCATTAAAGATCTTGGTATGCATTATATGCTTCGGGAAGTGGTCTTCTACATCAGTAGCATATTATCATAAAAGTCTTTTTGAATTTATAACTAGGTAAACTTCATCAATTATCTCGTTAAGTATCTAAAGATTACCTTGACCGTGATTCCCTTTTATCGCCCATTAATACATAGAATGTGGGTAACTTCATGTACATTTTATATTTAAAACTTGTCATGTAGTTGTTTTCATTGACTACAACTCACTGTTGAAAATGATTATAATTTTTTTTATATTCATGCACATAAATACAAACACCTCAAGCTTGAAACCTACAAAACTTTAAAAAATAGTTTAATATGATTAGTTCCTAACATTGCATGTGGCATCTCATACTACTTTTTACGAAGTTTACTTTGATTTGGTTGTTGATCCTGCATAGAATATTAAAAAAACCTTGTAAAATTTTAAAATCAAAGGATCATATTTCTAATTTTTTATCATTGAAATATATTTTGGCAAGTTTTAAAAGGTGCTTCTTCTTCTAAAGGTTGATCCATATGTGTCATCAACTAGAATTCAGAAATAGACATGAGCTGCATATCTAGGATCCAGGTATTTAGGAGAAAAAATCTAAAAAGTATGTTAATATAAAATATGTGTCTGTTATATATGAGAAAATCATCACTTTACATAGATGAGAAAATCATCACTTTACATATCCCTGCTGCCAAATACGATATGTCATACCATTTCATATCAATTTTTGTTCAAATTTCTTTTGTCTCTTATGCTATACAAGAGAGACATCATATGTGTGTGCGCGCGAGCGCATGCGTCTTCTGTGTGCATGCGCATATGTGTGTTGTTTTTTAAAAGCGAAGCACGGTGCATTTTTTACGTCATCCCTCTTGAATATGTGAAGTGATAGCAAGTGCACCCCTCTTTGGATATGTGAAGTAAATGCATTATTTACATCACACCACATTGACAACAAGTGTATTTTTAAAGTCATATTACATTGGCAGCAAGTGCATTACATAATTACGTGGCAAATGTTTTTTTTCAATATTTTGGTTGAAGGAAAAAGTTTTAAATCAAAAAGTTTTTTTTTTTTTTTTTTTTTATGGACCATTGGTTTAAGGACCTTATCTAAGGGCCACTAAAATATCTAAGGGTCGAGAAGATATTATTAGGGCATCAAGCCCACAACAGAAAAAGATGGACAACATAAAGGAGGAATCTTTTATATATAGAATAGAACATATGTAAAGGTGGTTGTTGAAGCTAATAAAAGGAAAACCTTTATATCCACAAACAGTTTTTGCTACATGCTACATTTTTTTGCTACAGTTTGTGGTCCATCCATTTCTCATGCATTTGGGATGGTTGTTTGTAGCAATCCCACAAACAGAGCACTTGGAGCTCCTGGCTATGTCGCTGATTTACATTCTGGAGAAGCCTAGATACTTTGTTTCAGGGCCAATAGCCATAGTTCTAGGAGATGATGTGTTTTTTTGGGGTTGGAAACAAAATAAAAAACAAAAATAGAAACCCAAAAAGATAACTTTTTATCGTCCACGAGAACCCAGTCGGGTTATGGGCGGCCAAGTTTGTATCTAAAAAAAATAAAATTGAAAATTTTTATTTTCAATATCACATTGTCAGCATCCTCAACAAGTGATTTTTTTCACGTTATGTCACATCGGAAACAAGTGTGCCATATCACATTGGCACCATGCGCAACATGTGTGTCATATCACATTGCCACTATCCTCAAAATGGATTTTTTTATGGCATACAACATTGGCAGCATTCCTTTAGGAGCACACATTTTTTTACGTCATACTAAGTTAGCACAATAGTAGCAAAATATACATTATCTTTATTTCTATCTGTTAATAGCTCTTTGCAATTTTGGGCTTTCATTATTGTTTAGGTCCCATTGCCAATTGTTCTTCGTGGACATTAGAAATCGTATCTATTTATCTATCTAAGATGTACAAGAAATTTATCGCGCCGGCCAAGGCCGAGGCGAACATTTCTCTTTTCTAACCCCATGTGTGTATGGAAGTAAGTCACAAAGAGAAATGCCAAGCCTCTATGCTGACTCACTTATTGGTTGGAATCCTGGCTGGCAATGGAATATTAATATAATGTTACTCAGGTGAAATTAAATTAATCTCCTTGATTGTCTAACGCACACAGAGTAAGTTATTGTTGGTTGAAGTGAAAATCTTTTGGTTGCAATATTTTTTTCAATTTATGAACAGAAGAGCTTTATAATATAACTAGATGATTTGCAATTTCTGTCAACAAAAGAAGATATTGTCTACAAAAATAATGACTAGGGATTTGGTGTTAATATTAAATATAAATGTATCTATATATCCTAGATTGACTTAAGCTTTCAGGTAGGATTCGTTATCTCGACAATATTCATAAAAATGTTTGAATCAACGATTATTAATATAATTAACTCTTACTCGTATCAAGTTGGTTCCAAAATTTCACAGTCATTTGCACCACTAGAAACATAGTGTTTTTTCATTCAATGCACCATTAGAAACCTACTATTTTTTCATTAATGCGCCATTAAAAGCCTAGTATTTTTTCATTTACCATGCTTTACATAACCAAGATAATTTTTGCGAGTTTCTTATTGGTGAATATGATGAATGCCAAATGATCATTAGATCAATAGAGAGAGGTATCTAACCTTAGGATACATACAATGCATTAGGATGTATCTAACCTTAGGATATATCTACATTCGTGAAAAGAAATTGAATTGAATGACTTTTATCATCCACGGCGGCCAATTGGCCTATGGGACCCAATACAGGAGCGCAAGAGGCGTATTACTGTCTGGGTTAGAAAACCCCTGCCCCGAAGGGTTTTCGAGGGAAAAACCGTGGCAGCAATAAGACTGCTGACAAGCTGTACAAATATACATACACACATCATGGAGTATTTCCTGCCCTTCAAGTGGTTGTTCGGAGGCATATGTGAGCCCTCAGATCCATTATCTCCTGAATGTATGATCCTAGTGAAGCGGCTGGTCTGGCCTGACCAAGAGAGCATAGCGTGCTCGGATTTGATGATATGCCAGTCCGCTCTGAAAAGTGTGACATCCATTCTCAATGGCTCCCATCTGGCAGCACAACCAAAACCTATCCTAGCATGGTTTCCCAATCCACCTGCCTGTCTCAATGCGGAGATGTTGGGCATATGTGCGAATGGAGGCGATGGGCCTACGCTTTTTCATGGGCAGATGTGAACGCAGGTAGCGTTGTGGGCTGCAATTCAGTGTGGGGTTTATGTGTTGCTTGTAATGTGCCATTTTGACCTGCGTCAGAGCCCTAGGGTTCCAAAGCTTGCTGAGGAAATAAGTGCCAAGATAATGCCTCAGGCTATCCCGTCTGCCTTTGTGTCCACTTGTATGCACCTGTGCTCCTGCACACTCCATCTGGCAAACCACTGAGCTCTATTGTCCTTCCAATAGCTCTTGAGCCTCTGCGGTCCCATTGCTATGGTGTAAGCCAGGTGCGGAAGATGGGTATCGTCCATATTGATAACCTTCTGAAAATAGACGATGTGTCTATCAAGGGCTACCCTCTGAAGAGGCAGAAATCCCATCTCCTGCAGCAGGATTTGATATGGGATCGTGGATTTCACCTTGAGCACCCGTGCTAAGAAGTCTTTCTGCACCTACTCTAAGTCATTCCAAACCGCTAGAATTCTACCAGGCCCCAGACCTCAACTCCGTACAGAAGAATGGGTTCCACCAATACCTTGAACAGATGTGATTGATGGCTCCAATCATAGAGCTCTGTCTTGTGGGTGTTGTTCTGCATTACATTTAGCATTTTCTAGCCTGTCGTCACCTCCGATCGGATGAATGTGTCCCAACAGAGTGAAGAAGGAAACTCCAGTTCCAAGTACTTACAACGGTTGACTGTCTACTGTCTTAATACAATACTGTTGTAATCGATGAGATGTGACCAATTTATTGAATTCAACGTCAGGAATGGAACGGCAAATTGATCCCCATCTCTAGACCATTTCAGAGGAGCAACCCAATCGTTTAACAATTTTGAAACTCTGAATTTGTGAGTTGCTAATATTCGTGTAGGGCGTCCGTCGGTAGGCTCAGATCGTTGGATGTCAATTTTGGGTGTTCTTAACCATCGTTAGAGGCTACTCATTCTTTTAGCAAATTTTAGTTAACTGTCAATTTAAATATATGGAGTTAATGCAAAGGTTGAGAAATGCATGATGTGTATGGGCATACACACTCCTCGCTAACCACCGGATGCCCCGGGTCGCGGGGGGGGGAGTTGTGCTACATTCGATAGTTTGATTTCCATAAATGTTGGACATTGTGTGCATAGAAAATAAAGACAATGTATACGATATTTATATGGAATTTGTACGAAATGTGTATGAAATTTTTTCCAGCCCTGTGGAGCTTTGGACGTAAAAAAAAGTTTAGATATGGGTCTAACATAGTTCGCATTTACAAGAGGTTGCTCATCATGCTTTCACAATTTAATTGCAATACATAGAACACGTTTTTAATGCATATCGATGTAGTCCTTCCAAATGAATTTCAAAATAGCATTTCCGATCAAGCATTTCTCAATTTTTGATACAATCAAATGTTTATAAAAATATGTTCAAATAAGAAAAGTTTACAAATCTGTTCATCCTCGACATGACTCAGGTTCTTGCAACAGTGCTGCATCATACAACAAAATGGAGGCAATGAAGAAAAGCCTTGCAAATAGTGTCTGTCGCACTGCAGATGCATGGTGCCACTTGGACGTAGGTATCCAAATAATGGAGTTGTATAATCTTCCATTTCTTGCTAGATGAAGTCCTGAAAAGAGAGGGTATGAAGATAACATTTGTATGCACAATTTTTGCAAAGTAATCACACCATTTGTACTCACTGTTTTGCAAAAGCAGTTGGTAGATAGTCTGCTTTCCGTCTAGGAAACCGTTATGTCAATTGTACCATTTGGTTAAGCCTATCAGTTACAATTGAAGCAAATTACCCTAGCTTATGCTAACTCGGGTGTAATTCACACACAACTAGAACCAAGAGTAGGGAGAAGCTAGAAATAAGCAGGCTTGCTTTCTAAGTTATTTCAATTCTAGGAGACTCAAAGCATTTTAGGTGTCTAGACTCAAGCACTCCTGGTGAATACAACCTGAAGCTGGGTGTGTTAAATTGCAATGAAGTCTTAAGTTAGAGGAGTTTTAAGTCTTACTTTTTTGTGGTGCACTAGGCCTGGTGGCAGCTGTATAGGCAGTTCATGCATTTCCTGCAAATCAAACAATTAGGCTTGAGAACCCCATAGACAACACTTTGGCTTTGTTTTCCCAAGCAAAAGGCATGTGCTCATTTGTGTCTTGAGAGCGGACAAATTTAGAGTTTTGGTAACAGAATTTGGCAAGAACAAACTGATTGTATTGTGCAAAAATCGATTGTAGTGTACAGAGTACCCTCAAGAAATGAGAGTGAAAGGAAGCAATCTTGAATGTCAATTGCCAGGAAAAAGAGTTTTTCCTTGTCAGAAAGCTGACAATCCTAAGAATTTAGAATCCAGTGCACATATTGAATGCTAGAGATATCATGTAAGAATGCACAGATGGGACAACATTTCATAAGACTATATTTAATTGCAAACTAATTGCATAATCTTCATAAGATCATGTATTTGGTTACAAAGTGATTGAATATGGTGCAAACATCTTTGATGTATCTAGTATCTTCACATTGTTTAGCCTCCATTACCTTTTTTTTTTTTGTGAGCAAACAAACAAACTGAGATTTTTTTGCAAGAGCAAATAGCGAGAGCTCTGTGGCAGAAAATGGTGTATAGATAGATTAACATTTTTGGGATTCTCCAATAGGAAAGAGGTGATTCTAGAATGGAAACGTGATGAAACTTGCACTTCTCATATTCTACATAAACCTAGTAGACGAATTTGTTGACAGATTACTCCCAAATATCCAGCATAAACCACAGAATCAAGGCCGACATCCTCGTAATTTATTTGATTTCTTTTGATTTCATTTGATTTGCTCTGATTTGATTTGATGGTTTGGCATTCGAGCCAAGTCTTAGTTTCATCTGGGCTTTTGTCCATGCCTTGTACGTCCCATGGACATATTTGTCTTTGGTTATCAATGTTTTTCCATTGAGGTATGTCTAGAGACCACCCAAAAGCATCTTGCAACTATTTAGATGGAAGAAAAGAAATTGCCCAGTGAAATTCCTTGATTCCATTATAGTTCTAGAAAATGAGTCTCATTTGGTTTGGACTTATTATTCAAGGCAAATTTGATCATTAAGGTGTAGCAAAATTATGCCAAGACTGACCAATTTCGTGGCTCGGAACATTCATAAATGGACTTACCAAGATGAAAAGGGTCTTGGCACTGAAACACCATGGCAAGTGAAAATCTTGGCCAAGATCTCGATGGTCCAAAACAGAGCAAGTGTGGAAAAAATGTGCCAGACACAGTCTCCTCTCATCTTCTGCGATATAGACAATTTTCTCTAATAAAATATCAAAATAGGAACAACTCTTATTATTATATTATAATAAAATAACTTCGAGATATGTTTAATACCCAATGGAGTAGTTGATCACAGGAAAATAGAGCATGCGAAAGGTGATAATAGTTCATTACACTTTCTCTACCTTTTCATTTATTATCACGCTTTACAAGCATAATAGCACAATTGAAAGTATGAGCATAAAGCCAGATGAAACTATGATCATAAATGGTTGTTGAATGTGGTGCAATCTCTCCTAATCTCACCATCAGAACCCGTTTTAACTCCAACATTGCTTAGCTTCACCATTGCCTCCACAAATGCTTTAAAAAACACGTCTTGATTTGTTGCATATTGGTCTACCAAGTCCTTTGAAATTGGATCACTATAAAGAACTTGATCCGAGAAAAGCACTCCTTGACCTTGTTGCAAATTTTGAAAGAACGCATTATCAAAGGAGAATGGAGTCTTCACATCAATGGCTTGTAAAGTGGTAGGGTTAGATGCAAATTGCGGGCATTGTGTCTGTAAGTCTATTACTAGCTGAGGATTTATGGATGGGTCTATTCCACTCGAGCTATTGAAAGTGTACAACCTGTTTATAAATTGATCACAATGGGCAAATCCAATTGTGTGAGCTCCTATACATCCAAAGAATAAATTAGATAATTACCCAAATCCAATGCAAATTTTCAAAAAGGCATACCAGTTAGAGCAACAAGGTCTTCCACTGTTAAGTTTATTTGAGAAAACATGGTGACCAATTGTTGAAAGCTAAAGCTAGAAGTAGGCAAATGTCCAACGGTTCGAGAGGCTTGAGAAACTAGTCCATCTCTTCTGCCTTTGAGAACAGGCCAACTTGGTCCTCCACTCTATAAATATATATTGTTGTAACATGAGGTGCAAAACCAAGAACTCAAGAAGAAGAACATCATTTTTAACATCTACTAGAGACTAGCTAATTTATAAGATGCTCACACCACGCCAACATTTCTCATGGAGATTAGCTAATTTATAAGATGATCACACCACACCAATATTTCTCAAGGAGACTAGCTAATATGTAAGATGCTCACACCACACCAACATTTCTCATAGGTCCTTCCCCAATTACTTTACCCTAGGAGACTCGAACTCATGACCTATTTGTATCTAGACTAGTGTATTATTACTACTAGACACAACTTCAAGTTTGAAATTAGAATGAAAAAGACACCAGAAATAGAATAATGTCAATGCAAGAAACTTTTGATATAGTAATGTCTAAAGCAAATGCATAATACCTTGCACAAATTACAAACTTACCAAAACCACACCTTCTCTTGCACTTATGGCAAGGATATCAGCACAAGACACCACCCCTGGGCAAATTGCTTCTACGACACGTTTAGCTTGTATAATTGCATCAAAGGGCATGGGAGGAAAATTTTGGTTGTCTGGAAAATCAATTTCTGCAGAGTTCGTGCTTGTAGAAGATATGAGGATTGAAGCATCACATCCCTGCGCATGTCCCACATAAGAAAGAATTTATGAGAAAGAAGGGAAAAAAAAAGATAAACAAACTAAGGGATGCAAAAAGATGTAAAAAAGGTCTGAGTGAGAGAGTGAGAAGGAAAGAGCAGTCGCCTCTATATTATTTTTAATTTTTTGAGAGTATTAGGGATATAAGATGCAATCAAATGAAGAGTCAAAGATTGCATGATTTGATATGTTCAGTATACAAAAGGGAAAGCGGTAACTATTGCTAAGACCAGGGTTTATGAAAAATGAAGTGTCTATTGGGTTTATGGGAAACGAAATGTATGTTGCAATACTAAGTGTATTCATAAAATCTTGAGCAAGGGTACATTCCCATGAGGATTTTCAAAATCCGCTAAAAAGAAAAATGGGCAACCCTGAGGAGCCTGACTTCCAAGCTAGAGATGGAGTTTTAAGAAGTCATAGGGCATGTTTGGACGTTGAAGTCAGACGTGAGTTTTCTGTGGTCAGTTGAGTACATGGTGAGCCTATGTTCTTCATAAGGCATGGCTCTATGTTGAGCCTATGTTCTTCCTATGACAGTGGATAGATAGATAGATAGATAGATAGATAGATAGATAGATAGTATTAGGTATGATATGATATCGAATTTTAACATTCAGGGAGTAACTTAATAGAGGAGAAGTCTATTCTAGAGAAAAAAGCACATAGAAACTTTTATGGACATATGGAGAAAAGATGATACCTCTACAAAGCAGTCATGGGCAAAGAGGCGTAAAATTGCAATAGGGACAACGTTAGATTGGCTGGCAGATGCTGCTATGGATTCCACAATAATTGCCTCTGCATTTGGACAGCTTGAACTGTAAAAATCTTCTGTCAATTCGCTCCAACCGCTCGCCATTAACCCAAAAAGCACGCCCATTGCCAGCAGCGCCTTTGCTTTCCATCCCATGGCGCCCAATCTCAATTGCTGCTCGCAAAAAGCCTACATATTTTGACGCTTTCTCTTTACTATTTTGAGCAGATATTTGAAATTTGGCACATTTTCCGGTCCTTATTTTGAGTGTTGGCCCGGCGTTTTTGTTTCGTGCTCAGAATTTTCGAGAGAGCTCTTTGCTTCCAGATGCATTTCGCGTCTCTGTGCTCGCAAATCTTTATTATAGCTTTTGCATCAAATCCGTGTGCTTTTGGTTTTTCTTGAAGGTTAGACAAGATGCATTTATCATCGATCCTAATCTGTCGATCTTTTTTATTTTTTTTAACCGCGAATTTGTTTTCCGGCCCTTTACCGCAGAAAATGAAGCAGAAATAAACATGACGTTTAGAGTTTTAGACACAAGGCGATTTGGTCCGAAATTTTAAAAAAGCTGAACCATTTTAAGTAAGTAGATAATAAAATTGTGGTATTGCATTAACCAAGATGGACTAAGTATTTGAATTAGAAAAATAAAAAACGCTCTATTCAAAGAAAGGTTACTCTTTTCAAGCGAACCAGCTCTGAACAAGCTCGGTGCTTAGGCCCCATGAAACAGACCAGACTTCCAAATTTCTTGACTTCCAAATTTCTTGTCAAGATGAAGTCGAGCCAGTTCCCATGTTCATATTTAACTTCAAAATTTGAGCAACACCGCCATCCTTAGGTAACAGAGGTTCCTGAAACAAAAGAACAATATTATCTACCTAATACCTAAATGTTAATGGGTGACACTTGTCACATTTGTTAACAGAAGGAATATCTAATTCCAACACTCCCTCTCATAATCCCCTTCCATACCATACAACCCATGGCCACTTCTGTAGCCCCTTGCCCAGACCCCCATTTGGAGGGAGACATTCCCCAGCCCCAGCCCAGGGAGAACCAGGGGGAGGGACCGCCGTGAAAGCGGCCCCGATCGAATAACAAGAACAAGGGAGAACCCTCTTCCATGAGGAAGGAGGCCCGGGCGAAGACCCAATCTATGAGATCGACCCGGGAGACGGATGAAGGCTGCTCAAGCCCAACAATGCACCAAACGCAGGCGCAGACGAGGGCCATGAAACAAATGGAGGAACGAATTGAGAGCAACAGAACCCGGATTGCAGGACTGGCAGAAGAGATATAATCTTCAGTGACCCACGTACTCAAAAGACGGTTGGCAGCAGAGAGGCAACGGATTGCAGAGACGGGGCCCGCATGCAGCAGTTAGAAGACGGGCTTCGCGTGGTACACTTTGAGAGGCAATAGGATAAGAGGGGTTTTGCTGACCTGCGAGCTCGCGTGGATTCTTTCCTCACCACCTTAGAGACCATGGCACGGGACAGGCAGGGTGTTGAGCAAGATACAGTGGCAACTATCTCTCGCCTCAAGTCAGAAGCTTAGGGGTCTGCCACCATAATACAAAACGTCCGAGCCGCCTTCGAAGCCAGCCAGGCAGAGCTAAGAACCCTACAGAGTAGGGCTGAGACACATGATCAGGAGATACAGGAGCTCCGAGCAACCATTACCCAGCAAGGCAGAGGCCTTTATGCTGAGGTCCATGAACATTTACGGCAATGCACGGATGAGTTGGCCAGGCAGCAGATATTTCAACAGGACCTAGGCTCCTGACTCCAGGCAGCAGAGGCCGCAACATGGGTCCAGATAAGCCCACATGTCCAACAGCCCACAAGTCGCCAACCAGGCAAATAGACACCACCTGTTCCATCTCGCACACCACACCGTCCTTGCTGTGAACTGCCCACACACTCCAGACAACAGGCATCACCTGCTGGGACAGCTAATGTTGCTCCGCGACTCAGTGAGCAGCAAGAGCAAGGCCGAGGACGTCATAATGTGGTGGTACGTGGACTCTCAGAGGAGGCGGGAGAGGATCTCACTAAGCGCATCCAGTATCACGTTCTATCTCACATGGCATTTCAGATCACAGTCCGCATCATTCGAGCAAGCCGCGTTGGGGCTCAACGCACAGATCGCCCACGCGTTGTCACCTTCACGGTGGCAGACATGCGAGTGCGTGAGGCAATTTTGCGCCAGAGTAGACAATTGAAGGGGACTACCTTATATGTCGACCAGGATCTTACTCCGATGCAACAGTAGTCCCGCCGGCAACAATTGGCTCAAATCAGGGACGTCCGCTGTTGAAGGGGCGCTGCAGGCCTGGTCCGAGGCAAGCTTCGCATTTTTAGATCGGCGCCTACTGAGGTCACCGATGCAATGCATTACACTGCTGCCACTCCTGCTACTGCCACCAGTACCCCTATTGCACCTCCTGCTCCCGTGCTCCCACTGCTCCTGAAACTGCTGCTCAGGCGTCGTATGCTGCTCCTCCTGCAACCGGAACAGATCATCGAGCGTCTACATCAAACGCCAACAAATAGAAACTGTACCTCCGGATGGTATCTTGGAACTATCGGGGCTTCCTTTGGCAGAAAGGGGAGAGTCTCAACTCTATTGCACCAAATATGGATCTCATTTTCCTCATGGAAACATGGAAACATGCAGGGCACAGACTGCTGGACCTCCCAGACTATCTGCATTTTTCGGTGTTCAACGAGTGCACAGGCAAGCGAGGGCATGGGGGGGTTGCCTGCTACTATAGTACAACCTTGGGGCACTCAGTATCGTTGCACAAAACGGACAAATACGATCGCTACTTGTGGGTACGAGTGCAGCACGACAGTGGCAGCATCCTCTTCATAACAGCATGCTACTTTCCACATGTCGAGAGCAACTTTTATAACACTCATTTGGGTTTGGATAGATTGGAGCCCTATGTCGATCTATATGATGACATACAGCAGCACAAACAGTTGGGCAAGGTTATGTTGCTTGGTGATGACTTTAATGCACGCACAGGAGTTGAGCAGGTCCCAAAATTTGAGCCCCTGACAGAGGATGTCTTGCAGTTGAACCCCGCAGAGGTAGCTTGGTCAAGGATATCAGATAACTATATTTCGCGATATGGCAGGCAGTTGTTATTGCTGGGTAGTATCTTTGACCTGGTTATTTGTAATGGGTTAGCACAATGGCCGTCTTCCAGCCGCTGCACTTGTAGACAGGAGAACCAAGGGGGCGGCTTCAGTGTGGTGGACTACCTGCTAGTTGAGGAACAGGATCTGCACCTGGTTACCCATTTCTCCATTGCAATAGACACTCGGGACGAGGAAGTGGACTCAGACCACCAGCCCTGTTCGTGTATATACATTGGCAGGCTCCCCGTGCACCTACTGCCTCAACACCCCAGGTGCCCCAGCTATGCCTGGACTACCTATGCCCAGCTGCTTGAGCATGATCTGGCGGCTCTACTGCAACTCCCCACACTTCAACAGTAATTTGTTCAGCTGACTCACCTGCTTCTGACAGCTGCTGAGAGATGCTTTGGGAGAGGCCGTTCACGGAGAACCTCGGGCGCTGCCACCTTTCCACACAACAGATGGTTTGATGATGAGTGTCGGAGCTCAAACGCGAACTCCGACGCCCACAGGCCATCAGTCAATACCGCTCCTTCCTCAAAAACAAGAAAGTCAGGCACCTCGCAGAATACCAGCAATAGATGTTCGGTCTCCTGGATCGGCATCCCAAAACATTCTGGAGAAGGGTATTGAGCAAGACTGTACAGCCCACAGGGAACATCACCTTGGAGCAATGGGTACAGTACTTGCAACAGCTTTACGATCCGCTCGGAGGCCAGGCACCAGTCCCTCCACAGATAGGCATTGCTCTGGTCATCAGAGAGGGGGATGTCATCATGGGCCTACAACGCCTAGCTAATGGCTTCGCAGCAGATTTAGATGGCATGCAGGCGAAGCTTCTGAAATGGGTTGGGCCTCCACTAGTGCCTGTCCTCACGGCATTATTCAATAAAGCATTGCAAGAAGGCTTCCCTCTGCAGTGGACCACTAGTAGAGTTGTGCCCATATATAAGGCAGGGGACCCTCACTGCCCAGCCAACTATCGTATCATTATGGTCAGCTCTCTCTTTGCAAAACTGTTGGCTGGCATTCTTGAGCAGCGGCTGACAATATGGGCAGAGGAGGCAGATGTGCGAGCTCTCACACAAGCAGGCTTTCGGCCCAGGCATTCCACCATTGATCATATCTTCACTCTGTGCACACTGAAGATAGCAGGAATCACCAACAAAACCTGTACTGTTGTTTCGTGGATTTCGCAAAAGCTTTTGACACAGTGCCCCAGGACAAGTTATGGAACAGACTGCAGCAGCTGGGGACCCCCCATGACTTGCATAATGCAATATATAGGCTATACGAGGCATGCTCAGGCCGTATCATATCGTCAAGACAGCTGGTAATCAGTAGTATTGGAGTGCATCAGGTTTGCCCCCTCTCCCCCACACTCTTTGGCCTATATATTAACCAGCTGGAAGATTGGCTCTCTGTGCACGGAGGTGCGGGCGTCCATCTCATACATCACACAATTCGGCAACTCGTATATGTTGATGATGTCAACCTTCGGGCCTATACTCCAGAGGACATGCAACGTCACATGGATGCTCTTGACACTTTTTGTCGATTCACTGGCATGCGAGTTAACTTGGCCAAAACTAGGATGCTGCTAATTTCATCATCCCGACAGCCAAGGCTTCCCTCATTCACTTACCAGGGACAAGATGTAGAGGTGGCTCCAATCTACAAGTACTTGGGGATCGAGTTCTCTGCTACCACCCACTGGGATGCAGCCATCAGGTTGCGGGTCACGCCAGGTTGGAAAGCACTATATGCCATGCAGAACAACAGCCACAAGGTAGAGTTATATGCCTGGGGCCACCAGTCACACTTGTTTAGGGCCTTGGTCGAGCCGGTCCTGGCCTTAACAAGCTTTGTTGCATATCAGTATATATTCCCCTATCCTTAACAAGCTCCGCTGCATTGCATACCAATATATGTTCCCCTACTACATGATGTGTGACACCACTTGTACCTGCTAGCATCTTCTCCTTGCATCTTGAAGTAGTTTCTGCTAACACAAAAACCACTTTCCTCTCCTCTGTGCGTTTTGCAAGCAGTTGACTTCTATATTGCCTAAGCTCTCTTGCATAAACTAAAGATTTCATATCCTCTGGAGTGTGGCCACCTTTATTCTTACCCTGTTTGTTCCTTCATTGTCTTGCTCTGTCCACAATGCTTCCTGCCTTATCTTTGGCTCCATATATGCTCTCCTTTGCCTTATGCCTGTTTGTTATCGTTTCACCTCGAAGCTTAGCTTCCTCAGCGAACCTAATGGTGTCATCAATAGAGAATTAACTCCACCAAGAGGTGCTTCATGTTGCCCATTTAACAATCACTGAAGTTGCAAGTATTGAGTATATCAATATCTCTAATTTCTGTCCAAAAAGTATATGCTCTATTACAAGCTTCTTTGTACCTAATTCCATCAAGATCAATAACAGCTACACAAACTCCCTCAGCACAACCACGCTTCAAAAGTCTAGGATCTAGACATGCTACTAAATCCAAAGTATAATCAACGCATGTACCATTTTGGCAATGCTTGGGGTTTGGGAATGTAATCATATGACATTGCAACCCAATCACGTCCTTTCTTCCTATCAAATCATCCTGCTACTATTGCCAAGTTTGACTTCAAATGTTGATCCTATAACCAAGTGTCCATTTGACTATATCTGTCAGAAGCTCATTGGCATTCAACAACAAACTTGATGTACTTAATCACTTTCATGATAGAATGCTTAGTTCGATTTACATGCTTACCAGTCCAGGTTTGAATATGAACATAAGCTTCCCAGAATTGCCCATAGATATCCTGAAGCATGAAAATTTGGATACAGTCCCAAATTACTATTCCATCTGAAGCACAAATCTCACTTTTCAACTTCATTTCTGATGCTTTACTTCCTTTTCTCATATCCATATCAAATTCATTCTTGAGACCTTGAGATGCAGCAGTCCCATGCTTGACATTATGCAAAGTGGTAAACTTCTTTCCACTTTACACCATCTTTACGGATGTTTGTCCAGATCCCTGTCCTTTATCAGACTATCATTATCCCCTTCTTTGGTCCTCGATCTAAGTAATCACTTTTGGTGTTCTCAAAACTCACTGTAATAGGTCTAGTTGGTGCCAATGATGATGTTTCAAAGACTTGAATAGAAGGAAAAATATTTCTGCCACCAAATTTGCTATTAAGGAACCTTCTTTTATTCTTTCTTTCAATACGATATCTTTCCAATGAGCTCGCCACATTTTCTCTGAATATGTTTCCATGAATAGTGACAAAAGGCCCACACAATTTCTAACTACTATTTGCATGATTTGCCCTTCAAACAATATAGATTCAGAGACCTATGTTCTAGGGGATCAAGATCTCTATTTTAGATTTTTTCAACATTGATCAGTTTGCATCCATAATGAACAGTCTAATCTTGATACAACATCCTGATTCCTTTTACATCTCAGATAGCACTTGTCTTTTGCCCCCATACTTGGTTGGAAAGGAAGGATTCTCGTGCATGCACATCAATACGACAATAAGACATAAAATCACCATCCTCAATCCCTTTCTCAAAGCTTTTGTCTTAGTTTCCATCTTATTTTCTGCATTCGCGCCCTGTATGGCAGAATTTCCATCAAGGTTAGAAACTTCTAGTGCACTCCTATTATTTTGCAACACTTCTTTGTGCCTTGTAGTTCTACTTAGTTGCTCATGACACATTCCTCTCCAAGAAATACTCATTGCACAAGCTATCATATAAGCCAACATTACCACCCATATGTGATTTTTAGCATCACTCTCTGGTACCCTCAGGACTTCACATCTTGTGTTTGTACCCACTCGATTTCCCATGGGCAGCCATGCATCTGCAAAATGGAGCCCTTTCTATCTCCATCAAGTGAATTGGATGTACTTGATTCATTGATCTCATCACTTCTAGCTTCGTTATGAAGTCACTAATCAGATGGTCATCATCGCTGCTCTGATCTTGCATCTCCTGGTTATATGGCATTTGGTTTGTGTCTTTGAATATTTCCTTGCCACAACTAATCCTTATATTCGCCCGTGCATCCTGCTCCTTCAATTCCAGGACATTGTTCCTATCTTTGGAGTCAAATGACTTGCAAAATAACATCCCTGCTCTAACTCCTTCTTTCACCTCTCTAAGTATCACATTAATCTTTGTGATCCAGACTAGCTTCCATAGCAGGTTTGGTAGTTTGCCACCATAGGAATGCACATGTATCAGTAGTGTTACAGCCTTTCTAATAAAGGTAAACTATTTTCTTCATCTTTTTCTTTTCTTGCCACCCATAATCACATCAAGATCCTTTGATTCCTCCTCTTTCTATCTTACTTTCCAGTTACTTTTTGGTTTAATCTTAACTAGATTATTTGACCTTACCACCATCTTCATCTGTTGGTCTCTGGCTCCCATAAGCTTCACCCTCAGGTCATTCATTATCATTTTACACTTGCAGACTGCCATCCACTATCAGATTCCATCAACAGTCTATCTGGTTTTCTTGTTGCCATCAAGTTCACCTCTCGGTCTCTTGCTCCTGTGAGCTCCACCCTACGTCCTTAGGTTCCCATTCTCTTCCTTACTACATGCTTCTTGAACCTCCATGCCATATCTTTGATGGCTCCTACAATATACCAAAGCATACACCAGTAGACAACGGTATAACTCATCTTTGGCCAGAGGACCTCCCTTTTGAACATCAAAACCAAGTTTCTAACTGCTTCTCTTGAGCTTTATAAGCCCTTCATACGCCAAAACCTGTTGATGCCACTAAATCTTTTCATCTTTGTTGATGCGGGTGTAGCACATCCATCCTCCTGGAGCATATGTAGGCTCATTAAAACGTGCCAGAAACCCATGCTTGACACTGCTTCAGGTTTTCGAAAGTCCAGCATGAATCCTTTCAATCCTTCCAACTGCTATTCTCTCGTTCATCTTCTCTCCCTCCTCTCCCCCCTCCAAAACCCGCTCTGATACCATATTTGAATTAGAAAAATAAGAAAGGCTACTCTTTTCAAGTGAACTAGCACTATTCTTTTCAAGTGAACTATCACGTAATAAGCTCAGTGCTTAATACAGAGTGCACACCGCCATTCTTAGATAATGGAGGTTCCTGAAACAAAGGAACGGTATTATCTACCTAATATCTAACTGATAATGGTTGATACTCCGTCACATTTGTTAACAAAAGGAATACCTAATTCAAACACTGAGATTCTAACTTACAGGGAGGATGATTTAAAACATGTTAGGAAGTTGTGGGAAAACACATGGTTAGTGTCTAGATGGCACATTATGAGTGAAGAAATAACAACTAATGGGGGATCTTGCTATGTAGTTAAATTCCAAGCTTTGAAGCAATTGCATATTGGGAGCTCTGTAGTTAAATTCCTACATCTGCAAATATTTGGAGCTCTCGTATTCATTCCTATTGCACCTACATTGGTCACACGATCGAACAAGAACATTTGCCCATTTATGTAAATTGTATCGTGTGCTACCCTTGAGCTAATAGTTGCAGGTTCAAGTGTTGCAGTGCCCCATTGGAATGTGGGCCTAAATTACAAGGCCCTCCTCACAAGCCACAATTTGACTCAGATACTTCTAAGACTTGCAAGGATAAATTCAATCGCAACAAAAATCCAAAAAATACTAGCAAAAAATGAACGTCAAATGAGATCTCTAAGGTAACGGACTGTTGTCATTTTAGAAGAGGTCATTTTAAGAGAACATAAATGTGGTGACTCCATTCTAGTTATATGGTAAAATATCCCAGAGCATATTAGAATAAAATAGAGTAGAATAAAACATAGTAGTATTTTTAATATTCATTGGAGACCAGTTGATCTACGAGATGTACATTGCGCTAATATGGCTTTTTAACATAGAAATTTCGAGCTAGAGAGATGTAACTAGTGATCTGATATCATTGTTTCCTTATTTATTATTAGGTTGTGTCTTATGGTTCAAAGTTCTTAGAAGCAATCAATCGACTACGTTTAATAGAAGCATGTGCATTTCTTTTTGGTTTTTAACTAGGTTGAATTCTCCTGCGTGCTTCAGCTTTGTTTGAATAATGATAAAATGGAGGATTACGCCCAGCTGCTAGCAGAAGAGATATCAGGGATCTTGCAAATTCTCACATCGAAACATCAATCTATTAAGGTTGTTACTATCCTTTTGAATGCAGCAAAGCAATGGTTTGGGAGAAGACGCACCAATAGACCATCATGCACACAAATCTACCTTCCCTCAAAACAAATGGTTTGATGATGAATGCAAGGATCTTAAACAATAGCTCAAACTGGTACCTGATCCCACTCTACTCATTCAAGCAATCAAGCAATGCAGAGCTTTCATCAAAGGCAAGATGGCATATTACATTGCCAAATACCAATGGGAAATGTTTTACCTTTTTGACAACCAACTCAGGATATTCTGGAAGAAAGTATTACATAAGCTTATGTAGTCTCTTGGCAACATCACTTCAGACCAGTGGATATAGTACTTGAAGTCATTCTGATGTAATCCGGCCCAATTAATGGCAGTGCCACCAAATCTCTCCTCCGACCGATAATTTATTTGTTGTTTGTTCGTCTTCATTTCACTGTTCGTTGGAAATAATTATTTACAAAAATTGATCCTTATGTTGTCCTTTATCCATAGGGTTGGCAATCAGAGCTTATAAGCATTGCATTGTGTTATAACCGTGTCCAGGATTCACATTAAAACACATTTGGTGTGCATGTTTTTCTCTGTTCAATATGGGATCAAAGCAGACATCATCTATACATGAATCCAGTATTACGGGCGCACCCGAATAAGAGAGAAGCTTTATTCAAATGGATGCCAGAGGAGCATTCAAAGAAGAGAGACAAGCTTTGTTTAAAAAGATGCAAAGTGATTAAGAAGATGGAATCGAAGGAAGGAAGGAAGGAAGGAAGTATATTTTAACGTCTGCGGAGGCCAAACTTGACCTATGAGACGGTACATGCAGTACACAAAGCAGATAAAACCACACCAAAAAAGACAAATGCTACTATACAATGTGTCCCTACTACTGGGATGAAAAACCCCCCACATGGGAGGAAAAACCCTGGTAGTAGGCTCTTAGATCCCTTGTCCTGTAAGGGATGCTCTGACGGTAGAGACTTGCAAAATGAGGCAATATTTAGACGGCGTAGGATAATCTTACCCTGGATTGGAGGATCCCGGAGGTGTGATCCTGGAGGACGACATCCCCAGAGGGCGTGTGATCCCGGAGGGCGGGATCCCCTTACTGCGCAGTAACTGCGAAAAAAAAAAAGCCCCTTATAGCGAAAATCAGCCAAGTTTTCTTATGCTTTTTTCTTGGCCGATCCTCCACGGAATCGGCTGGGGTTTGTGCGAGGTTGGTCGGAATGGGCTTGAGAAGAGCTGTAGTTTGATGCCAAGGAGGAAGAGAGGGCAGCGCCGCTGCTATCAGCAAGCAAAAATCCGGCCAAAAAATGGCCCTAAACTGCGCAGTCACCTTTTAACTGCGCAGTTAACAGTGGGATCCTATCCTCCGGGATCACACATCCTCCGGGATCCCGTCCTCCGGAATCACACCTCCGGGATCCCCCAATCCAGGGTAAGATTATCCCAAGCCTATTTAGACACCACAATCCCTGAGTTGAGAGTGCTCATGTTGTATGCACGTAAGATTTCTGCTAACAAACTAATCTTTAATGATCTTCATCACAAAGTTAAAAGAGAAGAGCTCAATTTGCTAAATGGCTTGAAATTGATAAAGACTTGTCCCAATTTGCAAAATGGCTCGAAATTGATGAAGACTTATGTGTTGGAGAGACATCAGGTTATGGCGATCAACCCAATAGCCACGATCTCCAAGCCATGTCATCGAGCCATGTCAATCTTTGATTGTTAGCACTGGTCCTTTATGTGGCCTTTATCCCTTTACATAAAAGGCAGCCGTTACCGCCTTTCTTCCTTCACCTTTACCTTTCCACTTTTCTAATACTTACTCTTTTATTGTTGATGCATGTCTGTGTGTCTGTCTGTGTGTCTATCTGTCTGTGTGTCTGTCTATCTGCCTGCCTGCCTGCCTGCCTGTCTGTCTGTCTGTTTGTCTGCCTGCCTTTTCATTTTTAAGCTAGTAAGTTTAATATTGATGGCGTGAATGAAGACTTATGCATTTGAGAGACGTCAAATAGCCATGATGTCCAAGCCACGTCATCATTGATGGCGTGGACAAGACCAGAAAAGGCAAAGCAAAAAAGGCACTATCCTTCTTAAGAGGCCTAACCTTCTGCTCAGTAAATAATCACCTGGGAGCCACGGTTGGGGCTATTCCAATTTCTTCTCCTAGTAATTGTTTTGATTCTCCTCAATTGCTTCTTCATCAGTGACCATACCTTGTGGCTTAACAATGGCTTAAAAAAAAAAGCCAGACCTAGAAATTAGGTCTGGCATCAATCCTCGGTCAATTCCAAGGATTGTATTATCAATCCAGATTCAAACTTACATAAGAATTATCTGTTCTTTAGCCTCTAAAACCTTTAAATTGAAATTTACCAAAAACAAATCATGATATGTCATTTCTCATTCAACTTTCATGAGTCATGTCTATGCCAATATCATCAAGAAGAGCAACGTTAAACTAGAAGGCTCACATACAAGCTTTTTTTTTTTTTTTTTTCACATTAATCTTGTTTGTTACCATTTATAGCCAAATGAACATATCCCTTATGCCAATCTTTGCTCCTGTTACCATGCAAATTTAATATAACATATAAAGTTGAAATATAGATCATAAAACACAGTACTACAATATGTATAGCTTAGAAGCATATAGAAAAGACATATACTATATGCAAAAGAAGAAATACAGCTCTGATTGATGGCTTCAGGCCGCCATATTCAAGTCTTTTACGCCACTTCCATGTTCCAACACATCCAACTAATAAAAAAAAAGGAACGACAAAGCTAGGAGAGGTCCGGTACCTGCATCCAATCATCAAACTTTACCATGTAAGATGGCAATGATTGAAGGGCCAAAAGGTACAATGGTGCCTCTCAGTTTATAGCCGATCAGGCTTTGTAACCTTTTGTCCTGTTAGCAGGATGGTAGTCAGCAGATTATTAACCAGTTCGCCGATGACACTTTCCTCTTCTTGGTGGCAGAAGAGAGGAATTTGCGGAATGTGAAGGGTTTGCTGGATACTTTCTCCTTTCTGAATTGGGGTAAATGCTCCGCATTATGGGCCCAGCTGACTCCGCCTCCCCCCTTGTTTGGCTCTATTCCCTTGGAAGGTGCTTCCAGGTAATGTGTGTACTAAGCTGTTGGGTATTCCCTTTGGAGGGGATGTTTCCACGGGGAGGGTGTGGGATGAGATTTTGCAGGGGTTGCGTAAAAGACTCAATTGGTGGAAGGGTAGCAAGTTGTCCATGGCAGGTAGGATCACTATTGCCAAGTCAGTACTTTGTAGCACTCATGTGTATACAGCATCTGCGATGTTAGCTCCTGAGGGTAAGATACAGGCTTTGGATAAGATTGTTCAAAATTTTGTGTGGGGCGGGGATGATGAAGGGGCGGTTGTTAAAATGGCTTGGTGGAAGTGTCTCCGCCCCCAGGAGGATGGGGGCTTGGCCATTCTAGATTTAGCACTGCATAGTAAGGTGTTGGTCTCTAAGTTTGTTTGGAGCACTCTGCAGGATGGGGCATCTTCTTCTGGTACGACGCTGTTGTTGCAGTCTCTTCGCCATTGTGTGGCGTTTGGGAAGCCGTCTGTGCATGTGGAGTTGCCATGGGCACTGTTGTATGGTCTCCGGCCTTTCCCACATGCATCCCCTTTTCTCACGGGGGTGTTGCGGGCTTGGGATCATGTGCGTGTGCTCTTCCAGCTAGATTATGCCTCAGTTTATCACCACTCTTCTCCTTTCTTGGGTTCCTCTACCCCCTGCGCACTTGCCCTTGCTCACGCCTTTGTGCATGCTTTCGGACGCTTGAGCCCGTTGGAAGCCGAGCCAGGCTCACCTTGGAGGATTGGTATGGGGGTGGTCAGCTAGCTTCGTGGGAGTTCTTTCGAGCCCGCTTTTGCTGAAGAGGCGTGTGGACCAGAGCTATCACGGGAACAAGTGGCGGGGAGTATTCTACTACACATACCTATAGTCCCTCAGGATGATGTGGTGGTGCAGGTTTGGAAGGTTCATCCAGATGTTGTGTCTTCTTGTTTTGTGTGGTCTTGTTACCGGGTGTTGGCTATTCATGACACTCTGCCCCCTTCAGGCAAGTGGTCTCTGCAGCTTCCTGGTTCTCGATGGCGCTTCGGTTTGGGCGTGGACATGGAGCTCACTTCCCCACCGGCGGTTAGGGGTGCTTCGTGGCGGTGTGGTGCACCGTTGTATCAGGGTGAATGTCCTTGTGAGTCAGTTTAGGCTGGGTGTGAGCCCTCTTTGCCCTTGTTGTGGCCTTCATCGTGAGACTGTGGAGCATTGTCTGGTTTTATGCCCTCACTTGCAGGCTGCCTGGGATTGGGTCAGGGCTCTATTTCAGGTGAGATTGAATAGCCAGCAGTTGCTGCTTCATGTGTATCCTGGTGCTTGGCCGCTCTTGCGGCATCAAGCCTTGCATCTGTGCGTGGCTTGGTTGGTGTGGTTGATTTGGAAGCGGCGGCGGTTGTGGATCTTTCAAAGGATTCAGCAGCCTGCAACCTCTCTGATTCCTCGACTCAGGTACAAGCTATTTCAAAGCTTTTTGGTGTTCCCGGGATTAGTAGAGCGGAAGTTTACCATTTGGCAGGACTTCTTGGGTGTTGTAGATGATGATGGTCGGTTTGTACGGCAGTAGAGTTGCAGTTTTTTTGTGAGTTTGTTGTGGAGTGTCGAGGTATCGCTGTCTCTTTGGGGCAGTTCTCTTTCCTCCTCACTTGCTTTGTAATATTACCATTCTTTTAATATATTGATGACACAGTTCTTCAAAAAAAAAACATGAAACATGGAAGGGAATACAAATGCTAGTTCTAATGAACTAGTCGTGCATCCAAACCATTTGTTAAAATGCAAACATTAGCTTAACTTTTTCCCCTTAGGAAGAAATCAGATTATTGAGAAAAGTTTATCACTTTCACTTGAGAACAGATCAGATGCAAGCATCAATTTATCTCTTCCATTTAATAAGAGATCAGACTATTGAAGATACAAATAATCAATCCAAAAAACTGGATGTGAGTTGGTTTTTATCTATGTGCTGATCAAAGCCAGCATATTGAAAGAAATATTGAAAGCCAAAATAAATGTATACAGGCCTAGAATGAGGATGCCTCTGTGTAAGAAAATAAGTGTTTTATGTTGTAGAAATATTTTTTTCAAGCTTCAGCTCCAAAATCATATAAAAATGTGCAGCATTTTGAAATAACATCACAGGGGGATGACTCCGAGCATCGAGAGCTGTCAGATGGGTATATTTGCCATTTGTTCCTCGATCTGGACTATAAATAATGATCCTCGTTTGTGGGGTATGCATGTACAAGGTTTGATATACTGTATAACAAGGTTTGTAAAATACTATAAGGTTTGAGGTGATGTACTAAATGGTATTGATTTTGTACATGTTCATATAGTTTTAGGGGCTCTCGCTGCCCTACGTCACCCTCCATGTGAATATGCACCCAAACCAAAGGGGATTTTTAAAGGGAATTTAATTATAAGTATGGAGGGTAATGGTTTGTATTCTGAAAAAACTTTTGGCCCCTTCGGGGCCTTGGAAAAAGTATTTGGATTTTTTAAAGGAAAAGATCGACATATAATAAGGACATAAATGTTATGCTATAAACACATTTGTAAGATTTCCTATTGCATCGAATTAGGAAAGAATGGTGGTTGGACCATATTCAAAGCCCCATAAAACTCGATAAATACCATATTGCAACATATGAACATCAAAACTTCAAGTGCGGAACAAAGTACCAAGATGATTGCATGGATCAATGACTTGCCAAAATTCCACATTCAGCGCTAAGAATAATGTTCCTATGAAGTAATATGGCAAGGTATTTGCAATGAAAAACAAATTCCTTAATCCACATTTTACGCTACGAAAAATGTTCGTATGGAGTTGGAGTTGTTCATATGCAGTCATGCGCAGGAAGGATAAAGGGTAGGACATCTTAATAAAGGACACGACATCAATTTCTCCACTTTATCACCCCTTTACACAATATCAGTTTCACCACTCTCGTACAAATCCAAGGTTAAGGCTAGGCTATATCTTTATTAAGAAGAGGATTCATGTGGAGTTCCTCGCTCTCCATCTGCATCTGCACACAAGATAGAGCTGAGCATAAAGTTGAAGCACATGTATATATAACCAGCAAAAGTATTCCTTATTATCAAGATAGAATTTAAGGCCTTTAAATGTTTTATGATTGCATTAAGGGTTGGCTAAACTATGGAAAATACAAGAGCTCAATAATTTGTGTTTGGCGAATTTTGATGAAATAGAGCTCTTGAATTATCTTTCAACTTTGCTAAAGTTCAAAGATTATATCCTCTATGTATTCTTGTGTTGTCGATTTTTTGGTGGTAGTTAAAGATACAAGTTTTTAACTTCATTTTTTAAGTGTGGTTCATTGGTTTCCTAAATTCCTATTGAACGAAGTGCGTTCCATGGTTTCCTATGAAACGATAAGTGCAATATGCCTTAAAACATTGTAAAGTATATAAGTCTAGCATTTTATCTTCAATTATCCATTTTCAAGCTATAACTCTATTTTGTAGTAGTTCTTAACATCTTCTGCACTAAATCTGGCATTTTATCCTCAATTGCCCATTTTATCCTCAATTGCCCTATTTTCTAGTAATGTTTAACCTTACAATATCTATGGCCACGAAGTTGAGATATCTTCAACCCTACAATATCTATGTACGTCTAATGGTGGACCTACTTTAACTCATGTTACCCTCACCCTTACTTGATTATTCACCCGTCTTGAGTCATGCAAACACTGTTCACTCGATTTTCTGACAATTTGATCCCTGTATCTATCTCGAACTCCTATTTCGATCTTGTTCACTCGATTTTCTGACAATTTGGTCCCTGCATCTATCTCGAACTCCTATTTCGATCTTGTTTCATGTTTGTACAGTGAAGATCTATGAGTTAGATATATTAGAACTGGTGGCATATTTTTTGTTGTAAATTTTTTGACATTGGAGATGATTTTAAGTGTGATATGTAAATTATAAAACTAATGTGAACATTTGCAATGGTAGTGCAACTCAAATCATATATCAGAGGTCGAAGTTACTGTAGCAATGGAAAACATCACCGAAAACTCGAATTTCAGTTCCAATATGCAAATCTTTCATGGGATTTTCCCCTGGAAATCGATTCGGCTGGGCAAGAGCTGCATATGACTTCAATGCTGGATCCAAACTTATCTTCTAACAGATCATTTTGATTCGGAAACAGCAGCCATTTTTTATGAATAATATTCAATCTGGCACTGCTGCATTCCAGCGATTATCCATTATCTAACATGGTCTACAACCGATCAATTTTTAAGCACACAAAATAACTAATGTTATGACCCCTAGACGTTTTTCTCCTCTAGACTTTGAACTCCTCCAGCAATTTCATCCTTGCACCACTTTACAATAATGAATTGCACATGTATATGAAGCTACATTTGCTTCATCTATTTGACCCGAAATTGACATGCAGACATAGTGCCTTTTGCAGATCATAACTGAGCTTTTATATAAAATAGGTTTTACAAAGAAAACTCAAAAGGAAATGCAAACACTAAAATATATGAAAATCATATAGACTATCACATAAACTATAGTTTGACAAAATTGATTGCATTTGAACAAGACTGCTGGTTATCTATTTATTGGCTTCCCTAAAATCAACATGCATAAAAAACATCCTCATTTGCTGGCTCCCTTGAAACCAACATGCACAAGAACCTATTACAGATTATACCAACAAGTCCTGATCAGTTGCAGCTTACTTATAGACCTTATTGTTTTGCTCAATAATTCAACATTCACAACACATGCATATTACAATAGAAATTTCTACAAGAATCAACTTGAGGTCCAAATATTGCAAGAAAAAGGCACACCTTCAAGTCTAATTGAGACTGCGAAGTTCCCATAAATTTCCATCATGAGATGGATCATTGCCAACCCTCGTCATCCATTATCGTTGTGTTCATGCTAACACCTTCAACATGTGTTTTGAAAACTCCACGGCGTTTGCAATCTTCATTCCAAAGCTCATAAGCCATTTCATAAGGAAAATTATCTAACTCATAATCACAACTGTATATTCTTAATGCTGCATCTAAGCTACCATCTAATCTGTTCCGCGGCTTATTTTTTATGAAGGTCATCGTACTAAAGCATCTTTCATCCACCATGCTTCCAAGAATCATACACAAACATAGTTCTGCCAATATGAAGTACTCAGAAAGAGCAATGTGTACATGCTGTTGGAACCGAGCAGTTGCCAAAGACGACTTGCACTACCAAATTCAGAAGGCTTCTCAAGTTCTTTGACCTTCTCATACATTGTAGTGCCAAAGAGCTTGGATTACATCTTAAGTTGTTCCCAATCCAAAATTCCATCAATGGCTTCAGAGCCAATAGTCTTGCTGGAACAGACATACTCCTGGATGGTTCTTGATTTTTCTACAAAGTTCTTTGATATTGTTGACTGGCCGTATGCATTAATCCAAAATTGGGAGAAAACAATACCAGTTGCGATAAGTACATTTTCAGGTAGAACTGTGACCTACATACAATCCAAAAGTATTAGAAAACATACAATTTCAAAATTAGAAAGGATTTCCTCTTTTTTTTCCAAATTATGTCTACGAGATGATTGAAATACTTACTTGTCTCATATGAAGCTTAACCTTTTCCACATACACAAGAATATCAGAATTCTTAAAGTCACATTTTTGATAATGACCTTTTACCTTTTATGTAGATGGATAATATGCCACTAGGATCGTATTGCAGAAAGCTTTCTTGTGATCCAACTGTTGCCATCTTATTCCGTAGGGTAAATAAATCTTTATGCAACTAGAAGCAAGATTCTCTGGTCAACCTATCAAGATATAGATTCTGAAGCTCTGTTTGCATCATTTTTCTAGCCAGTGTGTATCCAGGAATGAAAATATTCTTATCCTGCGAAATCTTTATCAGATAATTCAACTTGGAGAAAAGAGGCTTCAATGCAAACAATGCTAGAATAGTTTCAAAGTGTCAAAATTTGTAAAAGTTCGCTCGCTTTCTATGCAGTATTACTATCTTCATCAAAACTCATCTCATCTAATAAACCAAGCAATGAGACGTATTCTTCGTAGAGACGTTTGACAGGCCCGTGTAAAGAAATCCAGCGTGTGGTTACATCCTTCAAAAGTTTCTTTCCATCAGTCAATCCATCAGCAAAAGCTCGAAATGCTGCACAACTTTTGGAACTCTTACTAAAAAAATTATAAGAGGTTCGAACAATCAATTCTACCTTACCAACAAGTGGAGAATCTGAAATTGTCTTGTATGCCAAGTTTGTTCTATGGCTCATGCAATGAATCATGTTCAAGTAAGGCACAAGCTTAGACTACAACCTTACCCCTAATCCAGTTCTGCTGCCTTGCATCACGGCAGCACCATCAGCACCAAAGCAAACTAATTTCCTCGCACATTCTAGCTTACTCAAGCCTGCAACATTAGATATACTATCAAGAAGAACATTAAACAATAGCACTCTGAGCAAGCTCCTGAATCTCTAAAAAGTAGGATTTGCGTTGAAAATTAACCACTGCATAAAGATGCATTGCAACCCAAGCAGTATTGTCAACTGCACTCACCTCATCCATAGATAAGACAAGAATTTAGCATTCTTTACTACTATTTTGAACTCTACCTCAGCGATTTAGTGGCCCCGGCGGGCCATTTGGCCACAAATTACAAGTTGGGGCAAAATGCGATGGCCGGCTTGAGTAGGATGCCTTACCTATGGACTACCTACAGATTCGCCATTTCGTGGCACTTTATTGCCTATTACGACATTAGAATGGCCAATTAGATATTTGTTAATTGGAGTGGTATCGACTTTGGAGCCAATTTAGTCCCAAGTGAAAACTAGATATGCTTATGGAATGACCATTTAGGCCACATGACCAAATCCTATAATACCTTAAGTTCGCCAAATATTAATTTATTAAGAGGCCCTCCCTCATAAATTTGTCATTCATGGGGGGCAACATTATTAGAAATTTTTATTCCTAAATATATCTACCAACTAAGAATAATCCCGCTCTTTTGGAAACTCAAATGTAATTATTTTTCTGATAATGTTGACAAATATAAATCTTTATGTTCTTATAAAAAAAGGATTTATTCTAAACTCATTGCGGCATCCTCTGCAGGGACTGAGGGACAAGGCGGAGCTTTTGGGTCGATGTTGCCAAACACTTTTCAATCCTCTTTATGAAGATCCTAGCATCCGATTTTCGATTCTCCCTACCAGCAATTTGTGCATTATTGAAATATATAGGGTATGAATTCAAATTCATACAACATGTAACTTAAATACATTTATATATATACAAGTCTTTTAATCGATCCTACGGTGCATGTTCTAGTGTGTGCATGTTCCAGTTTGTGCATGTTCTGGTTTTCTAAGAATGTATGAAAATTCTCCGTTTTAATGAGATTTCCTTATTCTAGGATTTTCTCTCAGCTTCTCTTACATTTTGTGAGATTCCTTTAGAATCTATGAAAATTTCCTTAGATTCGCTTAAATTCTCCACGATATTACGTAGATTTCCAAGTTGAAAGTTTTTAGTGGTTGTATGGCATAAGTTATATGGGGTATTTTGTGAAGTTGGCTACAAATTAGTAGGCCTACCTAGCTAGACTTCCTAAAGGATAAAAATTTGTAATGGCTGTGTAATTATAAGGTAAATGAAGTGTTTAGCATGAAAGATTTGGTAATCTTTTTTAAAGGGCAACATATTCTTATTGGTGCTAGTGCTTAACATTAGGTGTGGAAGTTTCTCACGACATTGTTCATTATGGATTTTCCACAACTGAACGTTGTAGTTTTTGCACTTTGTCCTTAATAAGTGATGCACCTCAAAATGCATTTGTATTTAGCCTTAGATTGTCTTTGCAAGTTTTTATATCGACATTTGATGTCTAAGGCATTTTGGATCCATGCGACCAAGTTTTACTAAGAGCATTCTTATTGTGGCCTATGCCTATTCCATCAATGAGCGTTTGCGTGAAAAAAAACGCTCATTGATGGAAGTTTTATCAAGGGTATTCTTATTGTGGCCTATGCCCATTTCCATCAATGAGCGTTTGCGCCTATTCCAGCCTTATATTGTCTTTGCAAGTTCTTTATAGTAGTATCTGATGTCTAAGACATTTTGCATCCATGAGGATCCAAGTTTTATCAAGGTAAAGGGGGGAAGACGCAAACACAAGCATAATGTTTTTACAACAAGTCTGCTTCAATATAAGAGCAATTTTAGCCAAATCAATAACCGAGGCCATGCGCTGCTAGATTTCTAAGTCTATATTAAAGCATCAGGTAAGAATTCCTCCGGAGCAGATTTTAGGGTGCATTAGACACATGCAAACAGTTTTGTTTGATTCCGGTGAAATCGGCCATGTACAGATGTGTATGCCGCCATTTCAAGGATTTGGCCAGAGCACAACAGGCAAGCCCATCATAAATCAATGTAGAGCCTGTTTGCAGCATGAAAAGGCCAATATGTAGAAGCTCCGTGAATGGATTTGTGGCCTTCCTAGCAACTATTTTCCAACAAATCTGGAAAGCTCTGTTGTTTTGGATTCTCGTAGAGTTAACTTAAGAGCAAATGGTTTAGCATGCATATCCATGGAAATGATAAATTCTCTCACATTACATTTCACTTTTCTTCCCCATGACAAAATCAATATCTACACAATTGATATGTACACAACATTTGTTAATAGTCTTCTTCTAAATATAGTTGATGCTGCTCGGTATATGCCATTCAATATTTGTATTAATCTCATCATCATGTTCTAGAAGAATTTAACTTCATGATTTACGTCGTGTTCGTATCCAAAGCTGCCTATACTTCCTTGCAATAGTATATTTGGCATTTTATTTAGAGTGGACAACCCCTGCCAATAGTTTAACACCATATTTACGCTCCATAAACTATTTACGTCACCTAGTAATTTCTTTCCCGAATTTGTAAGTAAATGTTTTCATTGAGCTTGTATGGATCTGATGTATTACATAATTTTTTCAATATCCTTTTTTTTTTACATTAAGTGCGGGATACCTAGTCTTGGAATGCCCTCGGTGCTCTTCATGGGCTTCACTACATCTTCCCAATAGCAGGTCAACTTTCTACAGGACCTATTGCAGAATTCACTTTCAAGGAGCTAAGTTTTTTGTCTGGAACTCTGCAGTGGCGTGGATGTTTGACATAACCACATAGGCTGCACTACAATCAAAATCTAAATAGAGAAGTTTCTTGAAAGAAAGATTGGCCAGCTCCAGATTGTCATGCATCCTGCACGCATCTAGTAGAGTTAACTACAGACAAATATCAAGCAGCATGCCAGCTTCTCTAAGCAGGTTTTCGGCTTCTTCGAGGCAAGCTGCCCGGCCCAGAATATCAATCACACATGTAAAATGAAATACATCTGGCTCTACAACATGAAAGTATCTCATTGCATTAAAATACCAAAGACCCTCATCCACAAGGCCTGCCCGACCAAATGTAGAAAGAATACCACTGAATACCATATGTCGCGGTTGAACTCCGCTGTTTTGCATATCGTGGTAGTATTGTACAGCCATCTCAAGATCTCCAAGCTGGACATATCCTGTAATCATTACACCCCATAAGACTTCATCATAGGTTGACATTGTTCTAAAAAGGTTAGATGCATCAAGCATGTTGCCACATTTAGTATATATTCCTAGAAGGGAACCTAGTAAAATAGCATCAAATTGGAATCCACCCTGAGCACATGCACGATGAATCATCCTGCTATACTCAATAGCACCTATTGTCCCACAAGCTTTCAAAATGCTTGAGGATATAACTTTGTCAGGGTGCATGCCCTTGCGTTGCATATTTTCATAGCATCTCAAAGAAAGGACACTTTCACCATGCTATGTATAGCCTGCAATCATAGTGCCCATGCTAGAATATCTGGATTGCACAATCCATCAAAGACTCTGAGGGCCTCCTCCAAGTTACCACACTTGGCATACATATCAACGAGAGTGTTCCCCACAACAGTGTCGTGTGGTAACCCATTTTCAATTATTTGTTCATGGATCTGCTTTCCCTGCTCTACAGCAGCTATATTGCCGCAGGCTTTGAAAATGCTTGAAAATATAATTTTGTTTGGCTTTATGCTTTCCAGCTCCATATTTTTATAATGCTCTACGGCAAGAGATCTTTTGGCATGCTGAACGTATCCTGAAATTAATGCACCCCATGTTACTATGTTCCGATTTGGCATCATGTTGGAAACTTACTGTGCCTCCTCCAAGTTCCCAAGGTTGGCATACATGTTAACAAAGGTATTGCCTGTAATAGTATCCAATTTGTAATCACCATCAATCATCTGCTCATGGATGCACCTACCATGTCCTATGGCATCTAAGCTGCCGCAAATTCTCAAGACGCTGCACAGGATGACTTGGTATGGCTTCAACCCTTCTTCTTGCATGTTTCTCAAGTATTGCAATGCAACATGCCCTTCACCATACTGAGAAAATCCAGCAATCATTGAACCCCAAGTCACCAAATCTCGACTTGGCAATGTGTGAAAGATTATGAGTGCCTCCTCCAAGCTCCAGCATTTTATATAAGTATCCAAAAGAACATTTCCTACAAGAATGTTAAATTGAAGTGCAAACCCAAAGATTTGTTCATGAATGTACCTCCCCTGCTCAAGACTTCCTGCATTGACACATGCTTTCAATTTTGGATGGGCCTCCTCTGCATCAAGCACAATTTAAGAAGAAAAATTAGCCTTGAGAATCAAACAGGGCAGAAAAATTGCCTGCACTTGCTCCGATCCCATATGCCTATTCCCTTCTCTGCTTCGTTCTCTCTGTTTGCTAAATCGGCTGATTTGGTGCGGACGGTCTAAACTGGAGCACTATCATATGCCATAAGAACTGAAAATCAAAGGATGGCCTTAGAATAAGGTCCATTTTGAGAACAGACCGCCGGATGATTTCGTTTTTCTCAAAGGAAGGCAGAAAGCAAAGCCCAAAGAATCCAGAAGAGTCGATTTGACCTATCTCCATCTATGGCAGGCAACCAGTCTACGGTCCAATACCAGGCTATACATATCCGAGAAGATAGATCCTGTGCCTCCTATTGCAAAAGTCGGAAGCCCATACCCTGGTATTTGCCCTCCTATTGCAGAAATGGAAAGCCCTGTTAGAACCCTAGCTGCCGAAACCAGTGGTTGTGCTGCTGCTGAAATCACAGATGCATAGTCCCAATTTCTATCTCAAGTACCTGTATTGCTCCTGAATCCGCTGTAATGGATGTCGAAACTACCCCACAACTCGAATCCCCTGCAACAGACGTCGGAACCGCCCCACAACCCGACTGAGGTGCTTCTGGTTCGTCGGATGAAGCCGAATCTGACCCCAGGCTATTATAAGATGAAACCACCACATAGCAATCCAAGCTGCCAAAGGACGTTCTGCTCAGCCGGAATTGCACGCCCCCATCACCAACAGCATCTCCAGAGTCGAAAACAGGGAAAATAGTGCGAAATATGACCCACAGATACTCGATGCGTGCAAACAACCCGATCCATCACAGCCGTCTAATATGCCACGTGGCAATTTGGAAGGCCGAGATGGCCCCAATTATCAGCGGTCAGGCAGCCCCGTATGAGAATATATATAAGACAGATAGGGTAGCGACTTCTTTATGTTTGGGCAACTAGCTCTATATTTAATAAGAATCTAGCTAAAAATCGCCATTTGAGCTACACATTATTAGGAAAAAAATAGGAAAAATGGTCAGTTCATGCTACACTTTTGGGGGCATATTTTACAAGGAATGGCCAATTCATTATACTTATACAAAATTATAGGTTCCTTAAAATTTTCCCTGCTCTACCTTCAAAGCTTTATTGATATAATTGGCGAACTCCCAGCCAGCTGAAATACTCCAATGATAAATGGAACATAAGGGGACTTTTTGGGCAAGTAAAAAAGAACACAACTTTGGATAATCCTTCATAGGCTTCCCATTCTTAAGCAAGTGAAAAACTGATCGCATTTGAATTACCTTGGCATCAAAGTTCAATCTATCCTGCCTGGAAAATAACATATGCAGGGGAGTAAGTTCACTCTACTTTTGCTCAATCTTTAACAAATTATCTTTATACTCTTCCACATTTTTTTTGTGCTTATTATCAGGAACCCATTCAATGACATCTTGCTGCTCACCATTTTCATCTCGTATCATGAACCTCTTCTTGCCATGGTGTTTCATAATGCCATCGTACTTGCATTGGATAAGGACATCTCTACTACGTGCCAAAGAGCAGACCTTACACCTGACCCACTCTCCTCCATCTACAATGGCTTGCTCAATATAAGGAAATTCTGTTACTCACTCTTGTCTAAAAGAACGACCAATAGCATATGCATTTCTCCTTTTCTTCCATAAGCCCCTAGAAGAAAGGAGAGGCGCATCATTTCAACTGTCCAAGCAACCATTCTTATCATTGCTTAAAGGTGTTATGTTACTGCATTTGGGATCTGCATCCTTTGACACATTAGAATAGCCAATTATACTTTTTTGTCGTGACATTTCTGCTTGCTGAATTCACATAGTCCTGCACACAAAAATAAAGCCGGTATGAGAAGTAAGAAAGTTATCATTGCAAAAAAACACTCAAATACAAATAGTTCTCCTTTAAGTCAAAGTTACTCCAACAAGTCCCTAACAAATCTTTACAAATCTTGACCACATCATTCTGGATGCCATACGAAGTCTAAGTCTAAAAAACTTTGATATTCAACAATAAGGTAACATGAACATAGCAGACATCTGAGTATCTTGGTTTCCAAAAGTTATTCTTGAAGGATTGTGGGCATAGATGCTTGGTAGTGCAAGCTGCATAGAAAGGAAAGGTTTCCACTAGTGCACTCTCAACCTTTAGAACTTCTATGATAACTACCCTCAAAAACTTCTGGCTCTATAACTTCTGGCAGAAACTAGAATGACAAGTGCAAGGAACTGGACACATTTATAGCAAAGATTTGATGATATCCTTGAAGATTTCAGTTCAGGTAACACAGTAACAAGAGAATCCATAAAAAATTCACACAAAATCGTCAAGCAAAATGTTTCTTTACCTGAAATAATCCATTTAAAGCAAGTGCACTGATTAGGATATGATGTTCTGAGTTGCCTGTAAAGATAAATAGAGTGCAAGCCATGAATAACGCGTGCTTTGATAAATAGGTAAAAGCTTTTGTATGAAAGCTTACCGATTCCTGTTATTAGATCCCGATTTACATACAATCGAAAGACTTCAAGCTTATACTCTACAAGACCTAGATAACAATTCGTACATCTTAGGGACGAATGAAGTAGAAAGATATGGCTATTTTGTATTCTAACGGCATGCACATCCATTGTCATTGAAGGCGAATCGGCTCACCCACCTCGACTGTTACAATTTTTGAATGGCAAAATGTCGACAAATTTTCAAGTGGCAAAATTTCGGGTTGTCGATTTTTTTTTCCCCAACAATGGTCCTCTATAACATTTCGCCATTTTTTTCAATCAAGGCCCTAAAATTTCGCCATTTGGCAATTAATCGCCACTCTTTGACACCCTGCTTATTATACAACCTTGTGTTGAAGTGGATTTTTAACAAGGAGCTATAAAGATCCTTCAATGATATCATTGTACAAAGATAGATTAGTTTTCTTCCTCAAGGAATGGGAGAAACAAGCTTGACATGGAACACAATACTCAAGGCTTTGAGACAATAAAATAATGGCTTGAATATGAACTTCCATGAAAGGAAAATATTTAATCTGATTGAAATTGTAGTAATACAGAAGTTGCCTTCAGTTGGAGGATGAAACAGATTGTATTAGAGCTCCAATCCCAAAAGTTTTGGATGGGCTGATGAAATGTTAAAGAGTCCTAGGGCTTCAAATGTTGAATGCCATCAAGAATAGGAGGAAACTTGCAATACTTTCCAAGATCATGGGATGAGAATCATTTTTGGCCATCGACAAGCTGAAGGAAATGAAAAAACATAAGGGAAGGCTAAGTAAATGAGCAGGCATCAACAGAGATCAACAAGTGCAAATGTTCGATTAATAAATGATGGATCAACAAATGCGCTTTGCTGACCTTCCACATAAAGATAAATAGATTGCAGAATCTGTAGAGCTTTAGAGTGGATGATTACATAATTCTGCACCACGATTTGCAGAAATAACAATCTTAGTTTCCTATGCAACTACAAATCTTGTATATATCTGAACCTGAAAACAAATTATGGAATGGCATTGTCCAAAACTGACGGAAAGATGCTTTCGTTTAAAGCAACAAATGAATCTGTCGAAATCTATCGAGCTTGAGAAGTGTTGCCAAAATTGCTTTGCTAAAGCTCTGCCAGAATCTCTAAACTTTGAGAAGCGATGCCAAAACTACTTGATCTAACTCACACAACTCATGAAGTTTTGGCCACTCCTTGCCCTAGTTTGGCTCCACGAGTCTCTTTCTGAAACCTAAAGTTCATATGCAACCTAAACTTAAACCTAAAGTTCATATGCACGATGGTTGAATGTCCCTTTTTTTTGTGTATATGCAAGCTGCTTATTAGCATATCTTACAAACTTGTTAAATATATTGTCCCCGGTGGTTATGCTTGGAGCATGAGTAACCCCAAAATTAATTCAGGTTGATTGTTACCCACATAGGTAGAATGGCCATTGGATGCTATTATACTCACTGTATCTAACCTGCTCATGTCTCAAGTCTAGTCAGCTTTAGATGTTCCAGCTTTGCTCAGCTTTAATTGGTGGAGGTGGACCTAGGAAGGATTTAAAGTAAGACCATCGCCAATGTATGGACATAATCTAATGGTCTTCATTGCGTGCAATGGTGACTTTTTGTCTGATACTTCAGATCACCAGGTATTGCAAAAAGTTTTTCACATTCAAGTTAAAAAATCTTTGTGAGTTATGGATACAAGGGTTCTGGATGCAAGATTTTTCGTTTGCTGCAAAGGAAATAACCATCTATATCCTTTGTCCTTATATGTTCTACTGGTCCAGAAATATTAATTTTTGTTATTCTTCACTCTCATACCATTCTGGATATAAAAACATGGGGTCTGCTTGGCAGTTGCCCTTATGTTTTCCTTCATAGGTCCCCTTATGCCCTAATATAAGATGACCCGAACTGTTTGCCTTCAAGCATATGCAGTCTAATTGCATGATGTACATAGCATAATGGTTATCCTCTACCATTTTTATTGTTGTAAACAGCACTTGGTCTTTTAGTCATGCATTAGCACTTTAATGTCTCATGTGGAATGTCAGTATTCATGTTTACTGAAATATCGGCTCTAATGTTAGAACAAGGATGTTTATCCGGGGTTATTTTACACCCTTTAATGTCTGATTTGTATCTAAACCAGATTTCTTGAAAGGTTTAGTGGCATTATGATCATGGTTATGTCTGCAAATAGGTTGAGTTGGCTCTTTATCATTGCACAAAATAGTTGCATTTTCTTTCTCTATGATCATTTAATCTTTTGGGCAAAAGGTCTACATTAAGTAATCGGCGAGAAGCCTAAGGTACCTTTTGGCCCTTGTGTTAGAAATATTCATGCCAAATCTATTTTATGAAGCTATCAACATTACTATATGCTAGGGCTATCAAATTGGCTAAGGTTGAATCATTAGATAAGACCTAGGTTATATGATTTATGACCTAGGTTATATGGTGCTTACATGGTGCAAATGTTAAAGGCATTGAGGCACCGAATTTTTAACATATAAAATTAGCATGTTGACCTTAGCTTATCGAAGAAAAAGCTGGCATAATAGAATCATGCCAACTACGACTCAGAATCCGTTCGGTCTGGCTCAACCGATGGATCATTGTGCATATATTCAGTAAATAATACAGATCCGGTACCTGGGTATACTGGATCACAATTAATCTAAGCAGAAATCATCTTGTAAGCTCAGTTAATTCCGGTCAGCAGGTGAACAGTGTTTTGGTCAATACGTTATGAACAGTAGAATTTTATCAATGGTTTATTTGGTTAATGCTAATAGCTTAAATAATCATCATTGCATTGTGACAAAGGAAATAATATGAGCTATAGCAAATGTATAAGATCAAGTTGAATAATGCATAATTTGATATTGCATGATTGAGTTCAGGATTATTGAGATTGACTAATATTGTAAACATACATTGCTTTCATCTGGTATCAAAGCAGGAAATAATGGCAAGCAGACTACGAGCATCATTGCTAAGTGCAATTGAGGTTTATAAAGGAGGTGCAGGTTTTTAATTGTGGAAAGAAAAGGTTGAAGAAGTCTTGAAGGTTGAAGGGTTATGGGATTTTGTTGAAGACCAAGCTCAAACCGTGGAAGTACCTAACAGAGGGAGAACTTATGCAACTGTTGCTGCATCAAGTTCAAACACTAGTCCTATAACTAGAGAAGGAAGTGTGAATGGAAGAGCTTGGGGATCTAGCTCGTTAGAGGTAAGGAGTCCAGTTTTGGAGCTTGCTGAAGATGAGGGGCATGTCTCCTAAGGAGATGTGGACCTACATGTTGCAGACTTATCAAGTCAAAACCTCTTCTCAGCTGGATGTCTTGGACAAGGAGCTCAGAGATTTGAGGTTTACTGATAAGGATGATGTGAAAGATGTTTTTGAAAAGATTGACAATATTATTGCAGATATGGAAGCAGCTGGAGTTCCCATGTCAAAAGGAGTTTCAAATAAATTTCATTGCAAAGGTATTTTCAAAGCATAAACAGCTTGCTACCTTAGTTAGAAACATAGCTAAGAGTAGAGAGGAGGTTGAGAAAATGATAAAAACAGAGTTAGAACAACATGACGTACTTAATGATGACGAAGAACAAAATGAAATATTATTTGCCTCAAGTGGTAAAGACAAAATTGGTCCATGCTTTAATTGTGATGCCTATGGGCATCTTAAAGCAAATTGTCCAAAATTAAACAAGAGGAACAAATGTTTCATTTGCCAAGGCTTTGGCCATATGGCAAATAATTGTCCCAGTCCTAGGGACAATAAAAGTAGCTTCAAAACTAATGCTGGCAGGGGGAAGAATTTTAATGGCAAAGGAGGAACTCGAGGTGGCAGAAACTATAACACAAAAGGAAGAGGGAAATCTGCAACAGTAAATTTGGTTGTTGAAAAAACAGAGGAAGAAGAGGAAATCGAAGATGAAGATGCTGAGGTAAAATATCCTAAAGCATTATCTGCTAGTTATGATTCAAAACTAAAGAATGATGATCTTTATGTGTTAGATAGTGGAGCTGAGAGAAGCGTGATCAAGTCACTCACTAAGTTAAAAGGAAAAACCTGCAAGAACTCTAGTTTTGTGCAAATGGGAGATGGAAATTTGCAGAAAGTTGAGCATGCTGGCCTATTAGAATTATTTGATTTAGAAGGAAAACCAGTGATTCTAGAAAATGTATTGGTAAAGAATTTGATTTCAGTCACTCAATTAGTGGATCTTGGATATCAAGTACACTTTGAGAAGCATTATGATGGAAAATGAAATTAAATTCTTGGCCAAACGTGTGGGAAAGCTTTATGGTTTCAGAAATAATGATTTGAACACTATAAATGCAATAACAATACCAAGTTTGAGGCTATGGCATGAGAGATTAGGCCACACTCATATAAACAATTTAAAGTATATGTTAAAGAAGAAGAAATTTTAACGTCACGCCACAAATCAATGCAACAGATGATGAAGATGAAACCTTTGTATGTGCTGGATGTTTGAAGGGAAAACATTGTAGGCTGCCATTTTTAAGGAAAGGAAAGAGAGCAAAAGAAATAAATGAATTGGTGCACAGTGATTTGTGTGGATCTTTAAACATCAGGAGTATCCATGGAAAAACATACTTTATTACTTATACTGATGACTTTTCCAGGAAAACAAAGTGTTATACCTTGAAGCACAAAGATCATGCTTTTGAAGCTTTCAAAGCTTATCAAGCTGAGGTCGAAAGGCAAACAGATAAGAAGCTTAAATGTCTTAGGACTGATAGGGGAGGAGAGTTTGTTTCTGGGAAATTCAATGATTATTGTTTTGCAAATGGAATAAGAAGGCAGCTTACTTGTGCACATACTCCTCAGCAAAATGGTGTCTCAGAAAGGAAAAATAGGTCTATTCTTAACTCTGTTAGATCAATGTTGAAGCACACAGGTTTGCCAAATTTCCTATGGGAGGAGGCAGTCCAAACAGCTACGGAGATTCAAAATAAACTACTTTCAAGAAGTACAAATGGGAAGGCACCTGATGAATTATGGTATGGTTCAAAACCTAACTTTGAAAATGGAGAATTGTAAGCCAGGTGATTCCCCTTTAGTCCCTGGACATAAGTTATCAGCAAATATGTCACCAAAGACAGAGGAAGAAATTGCAGAAATGGAAAATAGACCATATAGAATAGAATAAAATAGATTTTTTAACGTCCACGGAGACCAATAGGTCATGGGACCCATACAATGGGCTAGTACAATCATTACTACTAGGATTAAAAAACCCCTGCCTCGAAAGGTTTTCAAGGGAAAAACCTTTGCAGTAATGATGATACTAGACAAGCGGATATAATGACTACTGAGGGCTCAATAATTGCAGATGTTTATCTAGAACCTCAAGTATGTATAATGCCAAGTCATGCACAGATGGTGCTCTAAGAAGTTGTGGAAGCGTGGAATGGAATGCTAAGGTCAAAAAATGATTCCGGACTATCTCAAAAGCAGGGCAACTCAGAAGAGTAATAATAGGTTGTTTGTTGTATGTTACAAATTGCAGGAGGCCAGATATTGCTTTTTCAGTCAGTTTACTTAGTAGATATGTAAATAATCCAGGGAAACTCCATTGGATTGCAGCCAAAAGAATTCTGAGATATTTAAAGGGGAATCAAAGACAAGGCATTTGTTTTTCAAACAATGATTTAAATCTTAAAGCTTATTGTGATGCAGATTGGGCTTCAGATTTGGACCAAAGAAAGTCCACTTCAAGGTTCACTTTAATGTTAGGAGGAGGCTCAGTCAGTTGGAAATAAAAAAAAAAACAAGCAAGCACAGATATGTCCACTGCTGAAGCTGAATATGCAGCCACAACACTAGCAGGAAAGGAAATAACTTGGGCAAGAAGACTACTTTGTGAACTGGGAATTCCACAAAAAGGACCTACAATATTATTATCTGACAGTTCGAGTTGCATAGCCATTACCAGAAATCCTGTTTTGCATCAAAGGACAAAACACATAGAAGTACATATGCATTTTATAAGAGAACTTGTGGCAAAGGGATATGTAACTGAGGAATACATAAGCACAGAAGAACAGGTGGCAGATATATTGACAAAGGCCTTATCACAGACCAAGTTTGCTAAATTCAAGTCAATGCTAGGTGTTCAAGATTTGTTGGTTCACTCTCAAAACTAAGTGGCAGAGAATGAATTATTCAGCACAGACAAGAAGTTTACTATATCAGAGATAAGTTCATACAGTTATGAAAGATACAAGAGAATTGGCATGAAGGGGGAATGTTAGAAATATTCATGCCAAATCTATTTGATGGAGCTATCAATATTACTACATGCTAGGGCTATCAAATTGGCTAAGGTTGAATCATTAGATAAGACCTAGGTTATATGATTTATGACCTAGGTTATATGGTGCTTATATGGTGCAAATGTTAAAGGCATTGAGGCACCGAATTTTTAACATATAAAGTTAGCATGTTAACCTTAGCTTATCGAAGAAAAAGCTAGCATAATAGAATCATGCCAACTACGACTCAGAATCCGTTCGGTCTGGCTCAACCGACGGATCATTGTGCATATATTTAGTAAATAATACAGATCCGGAACTTGGGTGTACTGGATCACAATTAATCTAAGCAGAAATCGTCTTGTAAGCTCAGTTAATTCCGATCAGCAGGTGAACAGTGTTTTGGTCAATACGTTATGAATAGTAGAATTTTATCAATGGTTTATTTGGTTAATGCTAATAGCTTAAATAATCATCATTGCATTGTGACAAAGGAAATAATATGAGCTATAGCAAATGTATAAGATCAAGTTGAATAATGCATAATTTGATATTGCATGATTGAGTTCAGGATTATTGAGATTGACTAATATTGTAAACATACATTGCTTTCACCTTGCATCTTTACCCTTATCAGGCTAATGATGTATTGGTTGGCTGCAGGTATGGGCTTCTCTTCCTAATGTTTGCCTTTTGTCAAACTAGATTATGTTTGAGATGGGAGACTGGAAATAGAAGTGGAACTTGAAGATAACACTGCTGAAAATTTGAGAATTGCTACAAATGGTGGGAATAGCACAAGTTATTTTTGTACTTGATCCAGGTTTTCATATCTGCATCGCTAATCCCTTATTCTCGGATAAGGTAATTTGTCTCTTACTTTTTGTCAAGATATAAACACATGTTTCTAGCAGCATATCCACATCCAGTTTTGGGTGCAAGTTAGTGATTCTTAAATATAGAGCATTAAGTTTTGCTTGTTTTAATGCTCGGTGATGTATCTATCCTTAGTGCTGCTATAATAGTCTTAATATGACAGCCACATTTGGGCCTTGATTAGTTTAAATTGATTGTGAATTGCTTTTTGGACATGACACGAGCTCTAGAGTTGTAAAGATAAGACAATGCTAATTGAGTGCACAAAAATGTAGATTGGGTGCATTGTTCATTCCACAAGAAAGCTTAATCCTTTGGTTTGTTTTTTATCAAAGATGTGAAATGTACTATTCATTTGTACTGTTGAATCACATTGTCATTCAAAAAATAAAGGCCATGAAGTTTCATGGTTCTAGATTCTCTCAAATGTATCTCAAATATTTAAATGATCCCAAAAGTTTTTTGGATTTTCAGTATGTATTTATAGAGTCCTACAGCACATAGGGACTTAGAATTTGAGGCCATCATAGGTTAATGGTTTACTATGTCTATTTGACATAAGGTTGCATTGATCTAGGGTTACTTGACCGGTTCGATAACCAAAACTTTGGATTAAGGTTTTTGGTCGCATTTTAATATGCTTATTTGAAATTGTATACCTTGGAAGAATGGTACCATCCTGGACTTTAATCTTTCCGTATGGCCAGATAAGACAACAGATGGATTGACCTAATGCTGATGTTTGTGCTAGGTTTAACTAGTTCAAATTCGGTTTTTTTTTTTTTTTATTATTATTATTAATATAAATTCAAGTGCTCCTTACAGGTTTATTTTATCTTCTCTACATTTATCTAGATAATTGCTATTAAATAATCGTGACCTATGGCCAATATATGGGTTACTTTTGAAACATTTACCATTTACTTTAACCCTTTTATTCGACATCTATAATACTCTTTTAAGATTCCTGAAGCGTAAAGCTCTTCTAGGTCTGTCTATAGCAGTGGAACTGTCGTCCAAAAATCGCAGAGCTGTAATCACAATGATGCATCGGTATAGCTGTCGTTATTTCTGTTTATGGCTTATGTCTACATTGATCTTCTCAAGTCTCGGCTGAGCATTATCTGGCTCCTTGCCCTTTATACTAAAAATACCCTGACAGTAATAAGTACTACCTGGTCTCAGTAGAAATTGGTTCTTTCCTTCTTCTCGAATCCAATTTTTAAAGTATTCTCTTACCTGTCTTGTTCTCTAATAAACGTGGCCGCTAGGCAGATCTTATGGGCAGGAAGAAAGGGGACCTCAATCTTGCTACCAAGAAGAAGATTGAACCTGAAAAAATGAGGAATGCCAAGAGGCAGAAGATCTACGACTTTCATTACCCTATAGTATGTTCCCCTGCTGTTGGGGCGATTGGGGATAAGCTTTCTACTCCGAATACTGATGAACAACAACATGTTTGTGCCTCTGTTGCCATTTCACAGTTGGTTTTTTTCTACCATTAATAAACATTGGAGCATGATTAAATGACATCTCTCTTTGGTTTTGCTTATATCTACCATGTTATTTTATACATATTATTAATGTACCTTCTTTTATCCTATATACATGACTCTCATTTGTTGATAGTGTGTTCTTCACTTAGTTGTTACTTTGAATTTTACAATTGTATATATATCTAGTATTAACCGTTATTTGTTTTTGGTAACCTTTAAGGCTGCTAATTGACATCTATTTTTCTAATAAGAATCTTAGATGTATTGGTTGTTGTCTTTTGACATGACTTAAGGCCCTTTCTTTTTTCTTTTTTTTTTTTAAGAGGGCTTTTGTTGAAAGCCCATTAATCTTGTCTTTTTTAAAGAGGGTTTTTGTTGTAAGCCCTTTGATCTTAACCATTAAAGAGGGCAAAAAATTATTGGCACAAGTTGCACGCAAATACTTGACGCACTCTAGATGTACCAATTAGTACACCTCATGTAATACATCCACCAAATCATATAAAAACCATAGGAAAAAGTGTACAAAAATACAAAAGAAACCCCATGTTATTATACTAAATATTCTGACTCATTGCCTTCAATGATGCTAAATAAATGCATATTGATAATAAATTGAAGCCACATATAGATATCTTGGCATGTTTAATATTTCATCTAGAGTTCAATTTCATATCCCTGCTAGTGTCAAAAAGTACTGGTAAAATTTGAGTCTATGTACAATTTGTTGAAGCCAGTTGCCCGCTGATGAGCGTTGACAGTCATTCAATTAGTTCATTTTTAAAAGCGGTATATTTCTCTAAACATTTTCTTTCAATTTTCCTGCTGCATCTGAAAAATTATTATATATGCATTCATGCGTCATAAATTTCTCCATTAAAATTCATAGCATTTTTTGCCCATATTTCTTCATATAAGTGGCGAATCTTCAACCATTAAAATGGCCTTTCTTACCCTTTTTTTAAGAAAATGGCTCTACTTTTTCTTCAGAAACCTACGTGTCACTTTTAGATGAAAGCATCAATCAAGAATATGCTAAAAGCATATTTCTATCACAATTATATATGTATTGATTATTGTTTATTTTTTTAGTTGTATTGTTGGGGCAATCCATAGTGCTTTGGCCCTTTGTTTCACTTAATTGCATTGTTCAAAGTACAAGAAATTGGCATGGTTGATCATAACAACTTCAAGATAACAAATAAATGGTATGTGAAAATCTTACTATGCTTATGAGATTCTAGTCTTTACCATTATAATTCTGGACTTTTAGTCTAGTGGTAACACACTAGTTTTAGAAGAAGTATGTCTCAAGTTCGAAGCCGCCCAAAGTCATATTTAATATAAGGTGAATGGGGGAATGACCAAATATATGCAATGTTGTATAGGGGAATGGAGGTTGGGGCCTCCATTCCGGGTTTCCAGGTGGGGTCCCACGACCGGCGTTAGCCGGGAGCGGCCGGGAGCGGGTCACCTGGAAACCGGAATGGAGGCTCCAACCTCCATTCCCCTACAATATAGAACTTGGGGACGTTTTTTTTCCTCCAAGCTCCGGCAGATGCAACAAAGAGCAGATTCGGAGGAGCTTCAAATGCAACGAAGAGCAGATCAAACATTTTTTTCCATAACAAATTCGGCGAAGCTCTGCCATAGCCGTTCTGCTTCCACCATCTGCAGATCAGGGCATGTTTTTTCTTCATCTATAGAACAGATCAAACAGGGGAAGAACAGATCAAACAGGGGAAGCAGCTTTTTCTTCATCTGAAGAGCTGATCAAACAGGGAAAGCGGCTGAGAGGCAATAAACTGACTTGTGAATCCCTTCGAGCTCTGGCGGCGGAAAGCTCTGGCACGAAGAACCCTAACCTAAAAAAAAAAAATCTAACCTGGGCAGCCGGTCGAGCGGAATGGGCGAACTCAAGTTCCATTCCGTATTATTGGATGCTGCCACGCGTCTATAAAAGACTGGTCGCCAGCAAGAAGAACGGACCCAACTTCTATATTGTTGTGATGTGTGCGTCATATATTCAATCGCATGCTGTCAATCTAGTATGGGGGATATAATCAATGTTGGGGTGATGTGTACATAATATGTTTAATAGGATGTTGCCAATATGCCTTAGTGCTTGGGGTGCTCGAAGGAAAAACATTGGGATGGAAATATGTTTGGATATTCCATTGTCCACGGGACAAATTTAGTTTTTGTGTTATCTATCATTGTGCACAATATTCCAAACATTCGACCACAATAGTCATTTCATAAGGCACCTTTTGAAACAACATATACTATGGTGAAAGCACAATCTTCTAGTATAAGTGCCTAGTTTCAGTATCTCTCACTTGAGAATTTGGTATTCTTAAGCACGAATAAATTATCTATACCCTATAGAATATGCCTTGGTATTGTGGAGATATTCTAGCTCCTTCCACAAAGTTGCATTTGTTTCGTCCTCTTGCGATCTTTACCGACATTGTCCTATTCTTTTTCTCTTTACTTGATTTAGAGTTTGACTGACCATTTGTTTTGGCTACTGCAATTGACAAATCCATCTATTTTCGTGCTTCTACAAAGAATAAACTTAGACATGAAAAGATTTTCCAGATTTGAACAAAGCCACACCCAAATTCCAACTGTACAACAAGAAATAAAAATTGCACCACAAATCGACCACGAAAACAGAGTTAACCCTCGTGTATTATATGACAAACATGTAAAACAAATCAGATTACTCTAAGAAGCAGCATGAAATGGGTTTTGGGCAGTGCAGCCAGAGCAGAGGATATCACGATGGTAATGCCAACAGACAGGAATGAAACAAACTCTGCGCATGCTTCTCACCTTCACTTTGCCAGTCCATGAACCACAATGAGGACAATCATGCTGCACTTTCTTCACGCTCTCGATCTTCCTTCTCTTTTCGAATACCCTCATGAGTGCACATATAATCTTGTGTGATCCTTTCTTCCCCATAGCCCATGACACTCAAATCCATGTCCCCTTCCCTTCATCTTATATGGCATATAGGTAGAATCTCTTTGTGGAGGCCACAATGTAAAAGGTGCTATTGATTGATACCCACCTGCTAGTGGAACCTCCCTATATCCCTTTTTCCTTCTTGATGCCAGCCTTTGTCATTGTAGGTTGTCCATATGCACCATATACTAATGCTCATTATTCTATGCTAGGCCTACACTTGTCCTTCCTTGGACAAGTACATACAACGTGCTTCGTCTCATTCTGGACATCTGTTTCCTTTATTCAAGATCTAGATAGACATATGCAATTATACACCAACTTTGTTGCCTATGTTGATGGATATTTCATTCAAAGAGTGTCAAATGCTCACCCATATTGTCATTCATGAGTGACAATATATTACACATTTAGTTGTTGCAATCATCCCCCCTTCCATAGCCTCACCTTTTTTCTTTTTAAGTTAACAAAAATTTAGCCACATATTCTTAGACAATCTTATCTAGATATTGAAAGATATTGATAAAACATCCCCGAATGACACTATGCCCCAATAAATATAGCTAAGAATCTAGACCCCAATAAGTAAGTATTTTTTCTTATTCCATATCAATGTCTTGAAGTCAATAAGCGCAAACTCATCGGTCATATGGCGACTCAATAAGCCATCCACCTCTTCAACTAGACCTCCTTTATTTATCATTATGTCTTGCCCACTCAGAGACTAGATAATGTTGAGGTTATTTTTTACTTTATTCTTGCGCCATTTTTTTCCATTTAGTCCAAAGACATGTTTCAACCTGGTTGGATGGATGAGTATGTTTGGCTCTCATAAATTGCATCATCCAATATTTGAAATTCATCAGTCTTTGATAAACTCCATTGTTCATATGCCTTTATTTTCATCATTTAATTACAAAACAATACGTATAAGATCGTGATTGGACCAGATCACAAATCTTAAAATTTTTTTATTACTTCAAGGCATATATACTCATAGGAAAAAAGATGTGATTCTTAAATTCCCTCAAGATTCCTTGAGTCACGGGAAAAATAGCAAGAAAAAAAAACTAATAGTAGGACAAGCTTGGAGAAAGTATTAGAAACGTTAGTAGCTTGACTAAGTTCCACAAAATTGCTATTTTCGAAGTGTGTCTCTATGCGGACTTCGAAGTACGTGGGGCCATGTTATAATAACAGCTCAGGGAATACCACAATCATAAAAATAAGCTGTGCAAGTTGTGCATAGGGCCATTTCCCAGTTGCCATTAAGTTACTTTAACCGGTTGGTTATCTGCTAACTAACTGAAAAGAGATTATGCATATCCATTAAAGTCGTTAAGTTAAGGCTAACTTAATGATTATGAAGATATACATTCCCACTAGACTTGTTAGGGATTCCTTAGTTTAAATTCATAAAATCAACTTAACCTAACATTTACAATTTCTCACTTTAGTTAAGAGATGCCACTAAGTTAAGGATATCTAAAGTACTTCTTAGTTGTTGAAACCAACAATTAATGAAGAGATGCAGGGTTTATTTCTATCTCTTCTCTTTCTATATTTTTGATATTCTTTCCAGGTCTCTATTTTCTATATATCTATACTCCTCTCTGTTTGGACCTCAATTTGGATGTCTAATGATTTATGGTGGATGTCACATTCTTCTTGGCATTGGAAGTGAAAACTGTAGGTGCACGCTAGAATATGTTTACACTACTAAAAAATGAACTACAAATTCTAGCCATTAGATGTTCATATACACCCAAAATAGCTCCAAGATTGCAAAACTAGCCTTAAATTCAATTCAACTTTAATGAATTGTCCCTTGAATGGGAGCAATTTAAAAACTCTTGAATCCTTAAGCTACTCTGGATGTTCAAAGAGGCAACAAGGAATATTCATATTCAAATAAAAAATAAATAACCTAACTAGATTTTCATCCCTTTCTCACTTAACAGTTAGGTTAAGTTAGCTCTTAACTGAGTTAGGTGTACCTCTTCTACGTCACTTAACTTCTAATTTAAAATAAGGGGTCCAGTTAAAGTTTTAACTTAACTTACCTATTATCGGTATGAAAGTGGCCTGGTTAAGTTAACCATAGCTAAAATGTAATCAAGTCCTAACTTAACTGATAGTAACTTAAGTGCTTGTGTGAAAGCAAGTTTCTGTTATTTGCCCTATCTAACCTAACCTAACCTAACCAACCTGTGACACTCCCTACTAAATATACGGCGCCCGGCCATACACTCCGTAGGAAATCCCCCATCCGGTCCTTCGACCGCACGGGCCCTCCGTCTATCCCGCACTCTGGGATGACCTTAGTGCGGGAAGGGGACACGAAGGTGTCTTGCGCGCCCTTCCCCTATGGGCTCCTATCACAGCGGAAGCATAAACAACGTCAGAACTAGCAATAACAACACATCATACTACCTCGAAGGGTAGCCCATCCACATATCCGTAACCACAAAGAAGATAAATATATGCCATAAAACATGAGAGCTCCTACCCATGGCTCCGACTCATAAGGAGGTTGACTGACTGGCTGGGCCTCAAGATAGAGCAGACCGAGTCATAACAATGGCGAGGGCTGGCATGAGACAATGGCTAGGGTTGACCACTCCATCCGCCCCTCCTGTGCATACTTTGCAGAATGAGCTAGATCGGGCTCTGGCATGACTCTAGCCTTCCGGATACGCAATCTCATGGCATCACCCATCGAGACTACTCCAGGTTGCATCTCCCTGGTCTGTTGAGGCAGGAAGGGTTGCATCTCCCCTTCCCGGGGTCTAGAGGTTCCACGGGCGGCTAGAGAATCGTGGCGACACACGATTCGTACCCGACTTAACCCCCCAAAACAGGAGCCAGACCGACACTTGCAACTCCTGAGAGGCAGGGCGACACCATTGCCCCAGGAGGTGTCAGGCCCATGCCCGGTCCACATAAAGTGACCGACCATAGGCCTAGCCCGCTATAGGATCCCCAGTAGCCACGCTCAGCAGGGATCCTCCCTCCGTATTGCCTCTAGCCCCATTGTGTAGTGCTGAGTCACATCATCGCCCCCATAACCCGGTGGGCTCTTATGCACATGCCACATAATACTAGGAACTAAGGGGTCTAAACTAGGAGCATACAACGTAATGGCTACTAGGTCTCTACCCCCCTTCCCAATACAAGAGGAGCAAACATAATCAACCAACATCACATAACATCATATCATGATAATCATCATAAGAACATCTTAACCTAATCATACATAACTAACTTACAGTTAGGGTTCCTTGATTAGGGTTCAAGATGTTGAATAAGGGTTCTAGGATGGATCTACTCTAGATACGAAATACTAACCCATCTGGAATGCTAACTTCCAAATGAACTACTAAGAGCACTACTCTACATAGCTGCTCCAGAAGCACTCCCTCCCAATCCTGGCGTCTCCATGGTCTTCGAAGTGGTCGAAGCTACACTTGCTCCAAGATCGAATCCACATTCCAGGGGCTGCTGCACTAGACGATGCCACAGCAAAGGTGCTCGAAACGGAGTTTCGAGTGCGTAGATGAGTCTCAAGGTGCTAGGGTCATGAAAGAGGTCTAGGGTTAGGGTTTAGGCTAATATTAGTTAGGGTCCACATGGGATGCCACGTGGCACCAATGGGGTGGGGTCGTGTGGCGGTTGCCCAATAAGATAAGGCCATGTGGAAATGGGCCTTATCCTAAGGTTATCTAAGTTAAGCATTTAACTTAGATATGCACCCATTGCCACTTCCTATGGTATGCAAGGCTACGAAGGTAGACTTGTATAGTGACGGGCCCAGAAATATACGTATTTATAGCATATATTTCCCTAGAACGTCATATTCTCCCCCCTTAGGATAATGATGTCCTCAGCATTACGCTAAGGTGATTCCGCTACTCGCCCCTGCAAAAGAAGATGCATACAACTTTTATTATTCAATTAACATATAGTATAGGCTATATTTATACCTATACAAAATTATATAGCCTCACAATAGTAATGCTATAGTAAGTCAAGACATTATCACACAACATTAGGGTTCATAATTTTAAGTCTAAATTATGGTTCCCTCCCCCCCCCCTCCACGTAATGCGCTCCCGTCGGTGCTCCCCTATGCTCGCCCTTCTATGAAATCTTGGGCTTCTTGCTGGTCGTCATCATCTTCATCCCCTTCGGCTGGAGATTCCCAATCTGCAAGTTCTGCCAACGCCGCCTGCATGACCAATGGACAGTTGTGTGTTCGGTGCCCTGGCTGGAAGCACGTAAAGCACAACTTCTTTTCAATGTATTCCTGCCTCTACTCTTTTGGGATGTTGTCTAAGAGACGCTTGAGCGAACTGCCCCCTGATCCATCTTGTGGCCTGCGGTCTCCAAAGGGCTTTCCCTGACCTTTCCCTTGCTGCTGGCCTCCGGCTGGCGTGGTTGCTGCTTGCCTATTATGATACTGCCCTGCTGTTTTACCCTTGAATGGTAACTGTTTCTGCCCTGGGGTTACTGGTGCTTCTTCCAAACTCAAAGCCTTATCCTCGGCCTCCCCGACTGTCTTTGGGTTGATTGCTCGAACTAACCTCTTGATGTTACTGTTCAGCCCTTCAATGTATCCATCCACTGCTTGTCTCTCTGTGATCCTAGGAACATTTAGTCTCAACCTCATAAATTCTTCAGTATACTTGGCTACGGATAAGTTACCCTGATCCAATCTGTAAAACTACTGTATTTGCCTACTTGTATGAGATCTCGGCACGCAATGTTTGCAGAAAGCCTTACTGAAGGTCTTGAATCTGCAGCTGTTTCGTCTCAACTTATTAGTCTTAGCATACCCTTTCCACCATATCCTGGCTGGTCCTATTAGATTGGCTGTTGCAACCTTGCCACTGTCCTTGTCTTTCATGCCATAGGAATTCCCAAATTCCTCCATCTCATCAAGCCAAGCTTCTGCTTCCATGCCTGACCTGTCTTTACCTGAACTGACCAAGCTTTCTCGTCTTCCAGACATTACTCATGGCACTATCCACGTTCTTCTGGTAATCATCTGCCTTCCTGTTCTTTTTCCTATCCTGTGATGCATCTGACTCACTGTCGGAGCTATTACCGGTCTGGTTGTTAGAGGTATCTGATACGCTAGAGCTGGATGGTGTTGGACTCTTTCTGCTTTTCCTCTTTCTCTTCTTGTCCCTGACATCACATTGATTCTCCTCCCTTTCCGGCTCTGAAGCCTCTTCAGCGCCCCGCACAGATGGTGGAGGTGGTGGTGGAGGTCCGTATTCCTGAGCGTTCATCAATGGGGTTGCCCACTGAAGCAGGTGCTGCATCTGGTTCCTCATTTGCGTAAGCCTTGCATTTACTGACTCCACCGTCATTTCTTCGTTGTTGTCGTCTTGTTCTCGTCCAAACAAGTTTCTAGGTAGCCATTGGTGCTGTCGGCCTTGGCCTTGAGACCCTGAACCGGTATTCCTGGCTGCAAGTATTGGTCATCAATGTTGTTACTTAGGTTATATATTATTCATCCTTATTTACAAGTCAATTATTGTTAGGTATAAAAGAAATCATGTCAAAATTCCACTTATAAGTCAAGGACAATTTATAGCAATTGATATATAAGAGTTATACATTTATATAAGATACATGATAATACATAGAACTGAAGACATTTAATGCAATTAGAAGATAAGTGGACATAGAAGGTGTTCATCTTCGATGCCCCTTCATTGATTTGAAGAAGTTCTTGACGTCCCTAAGTCGGAGGCCTTTGCCAACGTTGCGTAAGATATTCCTAGAAGATCCCCCTTCAAGGGCTCGAGCCATTTGTGGTGCAGGGAGTTCTGGTGCCGTTGTCGCCACTACCGTCAATGGTGCATCCTTCAGGTGGCCCCTGGCAAAGTCAAGGCAATGGAGTGCCACAGATCTCTTAAAGAGATGATATGATCCGTTTGTGTACTCAGCTTGGCGTGATGCCCGAAGCCAGAGAGTGCTATGAGGAGCGCCACGGACTCTTCCCCTCGCGGGCTGAACTCCTTGTAAAAGACTATCATCTGCCCTTGGCTGAGGACTGGAAGATAGTACCGGAGTGCCTTACCCTTTCCTATGGCCTTCGAACCTGTGCCCTTTCTCTAAGCTGCTTCGCCGTGGACGTCTAATGCCAAGAGGTCTTTATGGTCCCTCCACATGGTGGTTGCGCTCTCCAGGTTGATGCTACTGGATGCATACTCCTCGAACGAACTGTTCGGCTAGAGCTTGGGCCTCTTCCTGGTTTGTACAACCTGCTTTGTATCTCCTGAAATTCTTCTTCTGGAATGATGGGCTGGTGTTGACGATACATCTCCCTTATGTGCTCGTAGGCGGCTATATATGACATTGTCTCCCCGGCATAAGAGTGCCGCTCTGCTACCTCCCTTGGAATTTTCTGATAGGAGTAGTCGATGAAGTCACTTTGCTGCTCCTTTGCAATCAGGCCTAAGAGCTCGTCGATTCTAAGCCCTTCTTCTTGGCAATATGGGAGGGTGAGGATATCATTTGCCAGAATGTACTCCTCTCCTTCAATTACTATCGGCGATAGAGCTGTGATGTCAATTGGTTGTTCATAGGCCCGCCTGATGTCATTATCGTGCCTCGTTATGCGCCTCTCCATTCTTGTCGCTCTCTGCTCTACCAACCTGGGTTTTCTTCCCCTAGCTGCTCGTAATCCTGCTCAATTTGTAGTGCTGGTGCCCCTGATGTTATGCCATGGTACTCGTATTCCGAGGACTCGATCTCGTGAATGTGGCTTTGCTCCCTTCGTGTGTCGAGTGGCGCTAGGTCCAGAGGCTGAATCGAGGACTCTCCCACCTTGTTGATTGCCTTGTACTGCATAAATAGAGCGAGGGCTGCATGTGCTGAGAGATATCTATGCCTATGGGCTCTACAGGTCATGTAGTCAGGCATGTCTCTTGTCCTATCCCACAGCTGGTTCTTGCCCTTGGATCCCCCCCAAGGCTTGGCTAAGCGAATCTAGGGATACCCATTTCCCTCCCCTAGGTGGTAGGCTAACTTCCCAGGGTAGGATCTACTGATCATATTGGCAGATTATGTTGGTATAGAAGGGTGTCCTGGTTAAGGTTGCGTGGAGATCAAAGAGATGGTCGAACACATGGAAGGCCTCTTCAGCAGGAAAGTCATGGATGTGGTTGGCAGCATCATACCATCGAACAAAGCTACTGGGCGCCATTGAGCAGAGATAGATGTAGAAAATGTCTTGGAAGGATTGATGAAGGCTTGGAAAATCGCCTAAGATGCTAAGAGCAGTTCTGGTGAAGGGAAAATGGCAAATGAGGCCACTTTTTATAGAGTAGGGTTGCCTCGGGTTCCGTGCACAAGGGTTCTTGATCGAACATACCTTTGTTCTAAGGCTATGGATGTCCAAATGAGCTATCATGAAGTGCAAATCTAAGCAAAACAAGGCAAGAAACACTACATGGTAGTTTGTTTGGTCAAATTTGGCCAATCCAGGCCAAAATGGGTCAACCCGGGTGGGTTCGCGTGAATGGGCTCTGCGTTGCGAACGCAGGGTGATTTGGCGCGGACTCACCCGGTTTGGCCGATTTTGGAGATAATTAAGCATTTCTAGGGGTTGTAAGATGCTAACATGCCTATTTGGATCAATTCTAATCTAGCTAGTAACTTGTTTCAAGCAAAATGGACATCTAGAAGTGGTATTTTAAGGCAACCGGGTGGGTTCGCGCGAATGCGCCCTGCGTCGCGAACGCAGACGCGTTCGGCGCGGACTCACCCGGGTCGGCCAAAACTTGCCATTTTTAGATGATTTTTGCTGAAATTGACCTCTAAACTGGATTCCTAGGCAAATTCTAAGCATTTACTATCTTTTAGCACAAATTTTGAATCAATTTTGCCCCAATTCATGGTACCCGGATCAGTTCGCGTGAATGCGCTCTGCGTTGCGAATGCAGGGCCATTTGCCGCGGACTCACTCGGTTTGGCCAATTTTTGAGCCAAAGTTGATTTCTCTGTGCTATCACTTATGCTAGTTAACCTATTACAAGCATTCTAAGCTTTATACAAAAAAATTCTACTACAATCTAACTTACTTAATTGCATTTCCATGTCACAATACAATCAAATCACAGAAAAAGAGGAAACTTATATATATGTCAAAAGGTCAATTACACTGGGAAACTTTAATATTTAGCTAATTACAAAACTTGAGGTTTTCATGGCCTCTCCTTCCGGATCCTCCTCGCCAAATGCAGGTCCTTTGGCATGACGGTTACCCGCTTGGCGGCGCAGAGGTTCCCCTCTTCAAAGAGCTGAATCAGCTCCGCCTCTGATGCCTCCTGCAGGGCCCGAACCATCAGGGGTGTCACCCTGTACTCGGTTCGGAACTCCTGCATTATTTCCCGGAGGAGCCGCTCGAACGGCGCCTTCCGGATCGTGCATTGCTAGAAGTGCCTGATCTCCCGAAAGACTCGGGCGTGCCGGGAATTATGTCCATGATGGACCTTCTTCGGCGGCTCTGGCCTGGGTGGCGGCGGCTTGGGCTGGTTCTTGGCGCCCCCTTAACGTACTTTTTGTGCGTTACGTTTCTGATACTAGTCATTGTACCTCGTCCACCGACGGAGGTACTCTTGGTACACCTTCTTGCGGTGCTGGAATTCATGATCCTGCCGGAGGGTGAATTCCCGCTCACCCACCTTTTGCTTCTTGATCATCTTCGGTGGCTTGGGCCACTTCGGCTAAGGTGGATGGACGTTGGGGTCGGATGAACCCCCAGCGTCGCCTTCGGGCTCATCTGACTGCCCGGCTTCCTCCTCTTCGACTTTCTCCTCTTCAACTTCCTCATGCCGCTCCTCCTCCTCCTCGTGTTAGCGAGGTTCTTCGATATGGACCGTCCCCCTTGGATGATCCCTCCGCGACCGCTTCCTCCTCCTCCTTTCTTCTTCCTCCCGCTCCCTCTTCTTCCGAGCGGCCGTCTCTTCGGGCCACTCCGCCACCTTCTTCTTCCCCTTCTTCTTTTTGCTTGAAGAAGGGGCCGACTGCTGCTGAGGCTGCTGCTGGTGCTGCTGCTGCTGGTCCTGCTGCTGCTACTCCTGCTCGTCTTCCTGGTGCTCCTCCTCATGGTCAGACAACGGACCGAAGTGAAGGGTCTCGTCGGTTCGTTGAGTCTCTATCGACGAAGAGCTGCTCTGGGCCTCCTCCTGCGAGGCGTGAAAGGTCTCATCCGTCGAACTGGACGATTCCTCATTTTGCCTCGGCCGGAGGTGCTCGGGGATCTGCTTTCCATGGCCTCCAGCTACTGCTGCCATCGAGGGGGTGCGCCTTGGGCTGTATTTTCTCATGGTGCATTTGGTTCTTGCCATGTCTTAACGGTTAAAGAAACTGATTACGTTAAGCTGATCAAGAGAGAGAAGGATTTAGGCAAGGTTAGGGGGAAATGAGGTGGCAAGAAGATATTTAAAAAGGAAGATGCTCTAGGAAATATTCTCCTACCATTAATAGGCCTAATAATTAGCCCCCTTTATTAATTACCTTAGTATACTTATTTATTAGTATATACTTAATGCTGTATTATACTATAATTTCGAATTTTTCTTAATGGTTTGAAGTGTTAATTATGAATTTGCGCCATTTTTCACCCAGGTCTCGGATTGGCATGATTCTTCGACCCATTTTAGGTGAAATCTGATGCTAATACATAATTTCCACTCCAATTTTACTAGAATGTTAATTTGACTCATTCTTTTTTCCTCATCTAACAACTTAGCCTATTCTTACGGACCCACTACCCAGGAGAAATTTTTTTTTCCCTATTTTCGAGGTTCCATGGTGGGAATTTTTCATTTCACACCCTATTAGGCCTGTTAGACTACTTTTAGGGACATAGTCAGTGCTAGTTCCTGGTCAACCAAGAACATTGCTCTGATACCATTGTGACGCTCCCTACTAAATATACGGCATCCGGCCATACACTCCGTAGGAAATCCCCTATCCGGTCCTTCGACCGCACGGGCCCTCCATTTATCCCGCACTCTGGGATGACCTTAGTGCGGGAAGGGGACACGAAGGTGTCTTGCGCGCCCTTCCCCTATGGGATTCTATCACAGTGGAAGCATAAACAACGTCAGAACTAGCAATAACAACACATCATACTACCTCGAAGGGTAGTCCATCCACATATCCGTAACCACAAAGGAGATAAACATATGCCATAAAACATGAGAGCTCCTACCCATGGCTCCGACTCATAAGGAGGTTGACTGACTGGCTGGGCCTCAAGATAGAGCAGACCGAGTCATAACAATGGCGAGGGCTGGCATGAGACAATGGCTGGGGTTGATCATTCCATCCGTCCCTCCTGTGCATACTTTGCAGAATGACCTAGATCGGGCTCTGGCATGACTCTAGCCTTCCGGATACACAATCTCATGGCATCACCCATCGAGACTACTCCAGGTTGCATCTCCCCGGTCCGTTGAGGCAGGAAGGGTTGCATCTCTCCTTCCCAGGGTCTAGAGGTTCCACGGTGGGCTCTTATGCACATGCCGCATAATACTATGAACTAAGGGGTCTAAACTAGGAGCATACTACGTAATGGCTACTAGGTCTCTACCCCCCTTCCCAATACAAGAGGAGCAAACATGGTCAACCAACATCACATAACATCATATCATGATAATCATCATAAGAACATCTTAACCTAATCATACATAACTAAATTACAGTTAGAGTTCCTTGATTAGGGTTCAAGATGTTGAATAAGAGTTCTAGGATGGCTCTACTCTAGATACGAAATACTAACCCATCTGGAATGCTAACTTCCAGATGAACTACTAAGAGCACTACTCTACGTACCTGCTCCAGAAGCACTCCCTCCCAATCCTGGCGTCTCCGTGGTCTTTGAAGTGGTCGAAGCTACACTTGCTCCAAGATCGAATCCACACTCCAGGGGCTGCTGCACTAGACTATGCCAAACGGTACTCGAAACGGAGTTTCGAGTGCGTAGATGAGTCTCAGGGTGCTAGGGTCAGGAAAGAGGTCTAGGGTTAGGGTTTAGGCTAATATAAATTAGGGTCCACATGTGATGCCACGTGGCACCAATGGGGTGGGGCCGTGTGGCGGTTGCCCAATAGGATAAGGCCATGTGGAAATGGGCCTTATCCTAAGGTTATCTAAGTTAAGCATTTAACTTAGACATGCACCCACTGCCACTTCCTATCGTATACAAGGCTACGAAGGTAGACTTGTATAGTGACGGGCCAAAAAATATACGTATTTATAGCGTATATTTCCCTGGAACGTCACATAACCTAACCTAACCTAACCACTGGTGGGAATTGACCCTATGTCTCAAACTAAAGACTAGCATGTAATCAATGATATATGATCAATATGTTCGACTGAAATAAGTTTGGAATAGTTAGTTTCTTCTGGCACTTTAGTTTTGAGTTGATTTTAGAAAGTCCTTATTTCAAAATTTTTGTTTTCCACTAGCTACTCTTTGTTGTTTTATTTGCATGTGAGGGAGTAGATCTTGATGTGAGACTTATGTCACTATGGAGTTAGTGTGTAATCATGCTGATCTGTTGTAACCATCGGTTGCCAAAAAAAACTCCTCAACTGTAGAATACATGTCCACAAGATGTTTATTTGTGACATATCTTAATTGCAAGAAATCTTCCTCATTTGTCGGTCTATTTTTCATAAGTTCGCATCTCAACAACATTGTGCATCTAATATATGAATATTTATTGCCTCTAAATTTAAGTGCATGTATTATGGTTGCAACCTCCTTCGAGGCAACTATGCCATTCAATCTCAACACTGCTAGATAACGAATTTTGATGGACTCTTAAACAAGGATTATTGCTTTAAACTCTAGATTGCCGAACATTGTTAAATGATTCTGGATTCCTAAGATTTCTATGTCATTAGCATATATGTTCAAGCATCTTTATTGTTTAAACTTAGCAAGGCTTCAGAACCTAGCATTCCCATCACTAGATTCTTCCACTTGGAGCAAGCACTCAACATTGTGTTCCATATTGTGATATTGGGTTGGAACGACGTGCTTTTCACAACTGCCATGCATCAACAATGTAATTTGCCCAACCAAGCAAATCAACAATACAAATATAATGATAATAGTAGGAGGTATTAGATAGCACAAAGACATGCATTGAAAATAGTATTTTCCATTCTCTAGCACTAGCATGACTGCATACACTAATACCAGAGATAAATGTGATATCATCAGCTTGGATACCTTTTTAAACAAGTCAAAGACATTCTTAAAATCTCGTGTATAGGCATAAGCTGTTAATAAGAATTCCATTCCACCAAATCATTTCTACCCATATTGAATGAAAGATCTAATCAACATCCATCATACTCCCACATTTACCATAAAAGCCAACTAGAGACTTTGTAATGACTGGATGACTTCGGAGTTTAGCTTGACAAATTTGAAAATTGATTTTCTTTCAAATCCCAAGGTTGCTAAACTATTGCACACCTTTAGGACAACAACATAATAACAAGCATCTGGTGTAAAGCTCTCATCTTGCAATTGTAAGAATAATTGCAAAGACAACTCATAATTGCCACATTCCACATGTCTAGATGCCAGAGTATTCCACGATACTATGTCATGGCCTCGCATACACAACAATCATGAGTCATGCTCCCACATCTTGCATCATATTAAATTCATAGTAAGCATAGGTCATGCTCTCACATTTGGCATTCATATCCATGACATTTTGGCAAGTTGAGAGTGAATGGGTATAGCCTTCTATATGCAGTTTATCTTCATATTGTATACCCTGAATCATGCATATGAATTTTGAATGATTTTTTCTTTAAGTTCACCATTGATGGCAGCCATCTACCTACCTACCTACCTACCTATCCATCTATGCATCCATCCTTCACCTTTTCTTTTCCCTTCTACCCCTTCTTGCAAGATATCAACCAAGCAACTACTCCTCTCTTAATACCATGGGAAAAAAGAATGATGATAGTTCACATGCAACATGGGCCTTCTTTCCGGCTTGCTAAGACATAGAGGTAGGGAAGCTTCACCCCAACTCCTAACAATATCTTTTCTATACGGACCCTATCAAACTACCAACTCGTACTCAATAAAACCATTTAACTTGTCTCGGCCCGATAGAGGGGCGATTATTGATATTTTAACAGATCTTAATGTCTTGATCCTCGTCATTTAGTGCCAAGATTCATTCTTTCTTGTTCACTCAATCCAAATTGTTATACCCACAACACCTTGCCAACAATGCAACATGTGTGTTATGTTGATAACATGCCTTAAATTGTTTCACAGTTTCTTTATCTGATACAAAAGATCTCCCTGATACGAAACCTATAAATGACAAAATTATTCTTAATTCATCGAAATATTGAAGTTGAAGTGTGAGAATCGCTTGAATTTATTCGGCCTACATTTTTACTCTACTCTACTTTAAAAGCTCCATCCAATTTGATTGTATTTGGGCTTAATTAGACTTTTGAAAATGTTTTTATAGAAATTGTGGCAAATCTCAAATCTTTCAATTGACACCCAATTTCCCCAAATTGGGCCAAGAATCGTATCTTATCTTGACTTGTGGGCTCAAATTAGGCCAAATATATTGTAATCAAACTATTACTTCTTCAAACCTTTATATTTCAATTGCTCAATCCAAGCACTATAATTTCCAGTAAGGCTTCAGACTGACAAAATAAACAGTGGAAGTATTGAATTGGTTGGTTGGGAATCCTGGCCACCGCAGATATATTATATAGCAGACCGAACAGCCACAGACATTAAGCTAATAGACACGACTCTATACAGAGAAACGACTTTGATCCATGTCATTGATCCTCAGCATGTTGCCATGTGTACATTCTCCAACACTCTCGCTGCCACTGTATACATTTACAGATTGAACACACACCATCTCGCTCACTTAGCTATACATTGTTGTCCTCCTATAGGGTTTGTATACCTCTTTTGCTTCACTGGATGAGAATTTATCCTTGATACAATTTTCTTGTTCCTCATGCTCATGTTCAGAATTCATTGGACAATCCTTCATATAATAATCTTTGGCTTCACACTTAAAGTACTGGATCAGGGCCACAATGTTTTTCATTTTGCATTTAAAGTATGAAGGAGTCTTTTCAACTATGGCTGGCCTTTGTTTGCTCATCTGCTATATATGCATTGCTTTGCGGTTTCGATGGACAGAAGCTTAAATGTTACAAATTCCTATCGTCAAATAATGCTGTGCATTCCTCAAGTGGTTCAGATATATTCTACATCATGCCATTTTTGAAGATTTATGTTCATCCAATTTGTAACATTATGCACGAAGTAAAGGCAGATGGGTCCCACGATTGTTGTAGCTTAAGGCAGCGTTGGATGTTAGAGCTCATAATTTTTTAAACGCTTTTTGATATACGATATTACTTTGGGGGATAACAATGAATATTGTAAGGATTTTGATGGACATCTTCTTTTTTTTTTTGTTGTTCCATCTAACTATCTCTATAGTCCATCTTTGCGATCACAGAATAGCTCAGTAGGTTCACCTCATCTTATCTTATCTTATCTTAAACTTCGTGATGTTTTTACACCTGAACTTGCATGCGATGCATGTATTAGATCTGGTAATATTTAATGTTCTTAGATGTTAATTATATTTAAAGCCAGAATGTATGTAATGATTCTACATGCTTATTCTTTTTTAAATGTCAGGATTGGAATTGCATCAGACAGAGAGAGATTGTTCTTCCATCTTCCTATTCTCTACAAGGTGTACTACAACCTTCAACTATATATCCAAGTTCTTTTGTAGTTTAGTAAGAAATCTATAGCTTCTGACTGTAAGTAACTTTGGTAATCATAGTAAGTTGTTAAATGCCATTTGTGGACACTGCCATTTTATGCTTTGTCATAAGCATGCAATTGTCTGTACATGTACTCTCACCTCTTTGGCACTACTTTGGAGTTTCCATTCTCATAATCCCAGGCACATTCGAACAATATGGTAGAAGATGCATGTTGCACGGTGTAATTTTATCCTTTTATCAAAATTAATTATGAATACTGTTGGTAAAGACAGAAGTGGTGCCATTATCTTTTGTTACATGCATGTGCTGACATAGATCTAATGCCAATTGGCATGAGCTGCAGGAGGGGACCTGCATGGTAAAACTTAGATTTGCTTATCAAATTTAAGAGGAGGGTGCTGCCATGCCATGGCAGCATGCAAGAGCCAAGCACATATTTACACTAATCCTCTCAGTTTGATTCACTTTGCAAGACATTAGGGAAGTGCTTCACTAGCATACATCACAGTTTGAAGAGCAAAGGAAGGACAATTGACTCAAGTCACTCAAGAGATACAAGAGGTCAAACAAGCAAAGGAAGTGAAGAGAAGAAGAGAAAGAAGACCCCTTGAAGAGCATTCCATGGTATGTAACCATTTGTGATCTTGGTATATTTGGCATTTTGATCCCCATCTACTCCACCATCCCAAATACCATTGAACCTTGACTCCTTGCTCATACACCTCCCAAAGTCAAACTTGACCTTGAAAGTTCTTTCTAGTCAAAATACACCTTCATGAAACACCCACTTGCTTCATCATCCAATAGTTGAAGAGAGACTTGACTAAGTCATGATTTTGCTCATGAAGTCAACATCCCATGCAACTTGAGCAAAAATAAAAAGAGGGTTGCAAAATCCCTAAGGGAAATGCTCAAAATTCAAGCATGCCCAAGGAGATACCTCAAAGTTGCTCCATAAAATTTTTTTGGCTTCCAAATGAGCATTTGATAAGCCAAGTCCCTCTACACCTCACTTCACACATCGAGTCATCATACCCATCACCATTCTAGCCATTTCATCTCAAACTCTCATTCAAATCAAAATTCATTTCAAAAACATCAAAAATAGCATCATTGTTGCCACATCACCCTTGACACCTCATCATTCACACACATCATCTCCACATCATTCAAAAATTTTGACTAGAGAGAATTTTCAAATTCAAGTGGGCTGACACGTCATCATTCCCATTGGCCACGTCACACCACCTAGCCATGTCATCACTTTCAAATGCCACTTCATTCACTCCTTAAACTCTTCTTTTTTCCAAATACCAAAGAGCTCTATTGTGAAAAAAGATCCCGAGAATATTATAGGGTACAAAAAAAGATTCCCCTACAAAAAAAGAATTTTGAGAAAAGGCCTTATTTTAGGCATTATATGTTTTCTAGGGAATCGTGCCATAGGGCTTAAGGGGTGTAAAAAATTTTCCTATCTACCCCCCTTAGCCTAATTTCTCCTTCCAGCCAATCTCCCCCTGCCGCGTGGAGCATCCGGCTGTGTGGGGCGGTGGAGGTACCGGAATCCCACGTGGACACTGCACGCAATAATCGAAAAAGAATGGATTTTTAGCCCTTATATACCTTGTCTCCCAAATTCGATCAGGCCGTGTGGGGTATTGAGCTTGAACTACAAAAAAAACCTAAATCTGGAAAACGCCAAGATCTGTTCAATCTGGCCAAACAAACCATTAAATCACTACCTAAACTGGCCGAATCATCATGTTTAATGCCATGAATGCTTAGTGCGAGCTAGAAGACAGAAGATTGGAGGGAAATAATTGAGATCTCAACGGAACAGAACATTCTACAAAAGGGGATTTTCTGCACAGAAGACTTTCGAGGGCTTCAAGGCAAAGAAGAAAGATTTGGCTTGAAGAAGGACCGGCTTGATAATCTTGAGCTTGTCTCTGACCTCCTATGTTTACCTTTGATCTGGATTGTTGACTCAATACTCCGGATTTTATATGTGTACCTATTTAATCCTGTGCCCAAGACCCCGAGCTTGGGATATTACATTGTATCTTCTGAGTGACTGATTAAATTGAAAATCCGACCTTTGTAGCAATTTGCTTGAGTTGCCATGTGATTTTTTTCCAAAAAGAGAAAATTGTTATTGGTTGAGTGTCTAGTGCCTGCACAAATTGTTAGTTGCGTACTGTCTGCCTAAGTTGCAGAGCCAGGCAATGCTAGATACACGCACAGTTCACCTATAGTAAACATTCTCTCTCGAGTTTATTCTCTTCTCATAGTCTTAGGCAAAAAATTATCAAAAGAAAAAATTAGGTCCCTCCTGGTCAAAGGAAAAAGTTGGCCCTTGGTGTGCAGACAAATCTGAGAAAGATAGAGCTGGTAGCTCCAGAAAATTCACCACCAATGTCGAGTTTCAAATTTCAGCTCTCGGTTAGGGATATTGACCAAAAATTGACTGGGTCAGTGATCTGATTTCGTCCTACCTAGCCTACCCTGACCTTGTTGAGTTTTTGCAGTTAGATTGTGTCAAGTATTGAGCATCTAGTAGAAAGATATCCAGGCCCATAGCTTCATAGATCACATCCTGCAACTTATTTTGTGAGGCAGACTTTTTTATCTTCAGGGAAACTCACTCTTAGTGAACTCTTGAGCATTTTTTTGGAATCTTTGCACTCAGAGTGGTTGCCTTAAGCAACCTGGAGGTTCTAAACCACTGAGGTTGAAGGTTTTGCCAGGAATACCTTCAACATTTTGGAGGTCCTACCGAGATCACTTTCCTGGAATCTGAACTCATGGCACCCAGAAGAACTAATGAGGCATCAGAGCCTAGTGAAGCACAGGATAATCATGAGGCTACTGCAGCACCAACTGTTACCATACAAGCAAATGCAGGTATGCCTTATCAATACTTTGAGCTAAATGTGCCTATTCCAGTTCCTGTCTTTGATCCGAGCATGAATGCCAATAATTTCCTCAAAACTTTTGAAGAATACTATCAGGAGTATGGTTACAAAAAAGGCTGTAAGTTCTCTGAATTTAAAAAATGTTTCAAGAATGATGAGGTCAGAGCTTGGTTAGAGTATGTTGTGAGTTTAGGCACCGATTCTTGGGAAGAACTGGTTAAAAAATTTTTAGCACGGTTTGGAAGAGTCTTGGACCCCCAAGATTTAATCTTTGAGTTGCAAACTTTTCGCATCAAACATGGTGAGAGTGTGCACCAATATGTTGAAAGATTCAATCACTATCTTGTCAAGTGTCAAGTAAATCATGTTCCTAACCACACCCCGCATCTAGTGGCTTCTTTTATCAGGGGATTAAGCAGCAGACCGAGGGTACACAGGAAGCTTTTGAAGATCCAAAAACAAGAAGGATTTGATACAATTCACAAGGCTTTCACCAAGGCTACTGAAATTGCAGATATGATGTCTTACTTACCAGATGATGTGCACTTACCAAATGATCCTTTTTTTCCAGATTATGAGCAAGAGTATATGGGAGCAGAACCTGTACCTGTTTATGCTGTTCAAAAGGAGAAAAAAAGGGTTAAAATGGAAGATGAGGATGCTCCCACAGCAGATGTAAGGGCGGAGATTACCAAAGTGTCTGAGGCACTGATTGAGGTAACCAAACAACTTCAAGAGCTGAAAAGCTCAAAGGTTGAAAAGAAAACTTACCCTCCATGTGTGCATTGCTTTAGAGATACTCATTCTTCGATTAATTGTTGGTATAGGCCATGCCCTAAGTGTGGAAAGAGAGGTCATTTTGGTAAAGAGTGTCCTGTGTGTGAATTTTGTAAGGCTGTAGGTCATTATGAAGATAGGTGCAGTGTTAAAGAGTATTTTGCCAGACAAGAAAAGTCTAAAGTTAATGAGCCGAATGCATCTATAAGGTTTGTCTGCGGGGAAATTGAGGAACAAGAGGAGATAATGGTCGCTCACACCGGAAGAATGAATAATGCCAAAGGAAAAGAAGCAACACATGAGGAAGCGACATCTTGAAACATGGGGATCTTGAGCAAGCCGTGGGTCAGTGCCTCCTCCTCCCGCCTTCGAAAATTTGTCAAGAAAGAAAGAGAGTGTGAGGATTTTGAATTTTTTTTTGAAGAATTCGAAAATTTGTGTAGATTTGCTGACCTTGCTCAAGATAGCCCCTTCTTACAGAAAAAAGGTTCTCAATCTGACTAAGGAAGATGAATTTGCCCTAACAAACCACATTGAGGAGCACATGCTCACCCAGGATGATCATGATCCTGGAGCTTTTACTTGTGTAGCCAAAATGGAAGGAAAGATCTTAACTAAAGTTCTGCTAGATGGAGGATCACCCCTGAATGTGATGCCACATCATATTATGAGGCTGTGTGGTCTAGAAATAGACAAGAAAGCTCCAATGTTCTTAAAATCTTTTTCTAACACGAAAATCAATCCAGTTGGAATAGTTAGCAATGTGCCTATTGATGTTGAAGGAATAATGGTTGCAGCTAACTTTGTTGTGGTTGCTTTCGAAGGAATAGGGGACAAATCAGATATTTACGACCTGCTCTTGGGCAAAAAATGGCTTTCTACAGTTGATGCTAGGCCTGTGTGGTCAAAAGGTGAATGCACTATTTCAAATGGCAAGAAAAAGGTAACATTGTACAACAAGTTAGGAGAATTTGAAAATATGAATTTCATTGAAGAAGAAATGCTGTTGTCACATCCGTGTGGAGAGTTTGAGCTGAATGCAGTAGAGTTGGAACCTGACATGAAAATTCCTAAAGAGTTAACTTCAGCCAAAGCAGGTAATTTTGCTTATTTGTGGTTTGATGGTGGTGTCTCCAAAAGGCTTAATGTGGCATCTTCTGCGGCTATTCTTAAGGATGCCTCCAATAGGCTGTTGGCTAAAGTAGGAAGAATTTATCCAAATGTCACTTCTAATATGGCAGAGTACAAGGCATTAATTGCAGGTCTTCAAGAGGCAAGAAATCTAAACATCAGTGATGTTATCATCTTTGGAGATTCTCAGCTTGTCTGCAGGCAAATATCAGGAGAGTATCAGGCCAAGAGTGAAGACATGATGCAGCTTAGAGATCAAGCTATGCTGGAACTAAGAAATTTTAAAACCTGGGAGCTTTGCCATGTGCCAAGGGAGCAAAATTGTGAAGCAGATTCACTATGCAAAAGTGTGCTATTGGAACACTTAGCTGAGGGAGCAATTCAAGAAGATGAGCTTGAAAAGAAAGATCTCAACAACAACTGTACCCTATCCCGTAATCAATGCAAGTGAAGACAAACAGGTAAAGGAGATCAAGGTAAACAAAAAGGGTCTAGATAGGGTATTGTATGTTGGTGATTTGTTTAAAGAGGAAGACAATACCTTTGTTACTGAATTCTTTGATGATTGGAAGGATATCTTTGCTTGGGATTATGATGAGTTGGTTGGTGTTGATAAAAAGATTTGTGAGTTTGAAATCAAGATCAAGGAAGGTATGAAACCTGTTATACAAAAACTAAGAAGGATTAATGCTTCCTTATTAGGTTTAATTAAGGATGAGTTATACAAAATGAAAGATGCAGGTGTGATTGCAGAAATTGTAAATCCTGAGTGGCTATCTTGCATTGTTCCTGTTGAGAAGAAAAATAAAACTATCAGAATCTGCATAGATTATAGAGATCTAAACAAAGCCACTATCAAAGATTGCTATCCATTGCCATTCCTGGAAGAAGTACTACATGCTGTGGCAGGGAAGGAAATTTACTCATTCTTAGATGGCTTTTCAGGTTTTAACCAAATAAGCATCAAGGAAAGTGATCAGCCAAAAACCTCATTCATTACACCTTGGGGAACATTTGCCATGAAAAGAATGCCATTTGGATTGATGAATGCATCTGCAACATTCCAAAGAGCCATGGATACAATTTTCAAAGAAATGCCTGCCAATACTTTTCGTGTATTTCTAGATGACCTTTGTTTGGGAACTTCTCTGGAAAAACATTTTGGTATGCTAACCTTGCTGTTTGATTTGTGTAGAAAAGGAGGAGTAAGTCTGAACCCCCAAAAGTGTATTTTTTTATCCTCTAAGGGAGAATTGCTTGGGCATGTAGTATCTACAGCAGGAATTCAAATATCTGAAAGTAAGGTTGAAGCCCTAAGGAAATTAGCACCTCCAAAAACTCTCAAGCAGGTTAAAAGCTTCATGGGGATGACCAGCTTCTTGAGAATGTATGTCCCTCATTTTTCCCACACTATGAGCCCAATTTCTAACCTCACAAAGGTTGGGAAATTCTCCAAAAGTGAAAGCAAACATATCCTGGTAGATTGGGATGAGCAGTGCCAAGACTCTTTTGACAAGATCATTGAGGCCATTTGCAAGTCTATCTTACTTAAACCCCCTGATCTAGAGAAGCCCTTCAAAGCATATATCAGTGTCACAAAGAAGGCAATTGGTTTGGCACTGCTGCAAGAGGACCATGTGATTGCTTTTGCAAGCAAAATGTGGTCAGATACTGAATTGAGATATCCCAGATTGGAGAAAAGTGCAGCAGCCTTGATGTTCTTAATAGAGAGACAAGGACATCTTCTTCAGAACAATCAGGTGCAAGTGTTCATGAGACAAAATCCTTTCTCACTCCTCTTTGCAAAAAAACAACCAAAAGCCAAATTGTGCAGGTGGGCCTGTAAAATCCAAGCTTATGATATTACTATGAAGGTGGTAAAATTGATCGAGAACCCCAGCTCCTATCTTCCACATGTGTTGTTTGAGCATGAAGATCAAGATGATTTGTGTAGTAATGACAATCTAACAAACTTGATTTCTTTTGATGCAGAAAATATTAACTGGCAGTTTGACATCAGAAACTATCTTCAGAGCAATGAGTTGCCCAAGAATTTGAGTGGCAGTCAAGAAAGAAGATTCAAAGACAAGTGCAAAAAGTTCAGGCTAATTGAAGGGATCCTATGCAAAGTTGACAATGAAGGAGTCCTGTTGAGATGTGTGGATGAAGGCGAGGCCAAAATGATAATTGAAGCATGTCATGAGGGAGTTTGTGGAGGACACTTTGCAGCAAAGATACAAACCGCAAAAAAGATCCTAAGGTCGCTACTTTTGGCCCACTTTTTAAGGATTGTTATGAGACTATAAAATGCTGCCATAAATGTCGATCTTTGGGAAAAAAGACCTTGCGACCACCGCCCCGGCTGCCATAACTTCCCCTGGACCTTTCCAAATGTGGGGGTTGGATTTTATAGGCCCCATAGACCCACCTTCTTCAGCTCAACATCAGTTTATATTAGTTGCCACTGATTACTTTACCAAATGGGCAGAGGCAATTCCTTTGAGAGAAGCCAATGCTCAAGCCAATCGCAAGATTTCTCGCATGAAAATATTTGTGCCGTTTGGCATTCCTTTCAAAATAGTTTCCTCGACAGGCGCCGGTTCATCAACCATACAATTGCATTACTACTAGCCACCTTGAAAGTCAAGCACACCAAAAGTTCATCCTATTACCCTCAGGGAAATGGCCAAGCAGAATCAACTAACAAGACTCTCAAATCTATCCTCAAAAAAACCATCAATGTTTCAAAAAAGGATTGGCACCTAAAACTCCATGATGCACTCTGGGCATATAGAACTACCATCAAAGTTGCCACAAAACACACTCCTTTCAGTTTGGTATATGGGATAGAGTCAGTGCTGCCTATAGAATTAGAGCTTCCATCACTCAGACTGGCTTATCAGATTAATTTGGAGATGGATGAGGCTCTAAAGGACAGATTTGTAAGATTGATACAGCTTGAGGAGCATAGATATGAGGCTGAGAATGCAGTAATGAGAAAAAAAGCTAAAGATATTGCAGCCTTCAAAGCAGCACACAAATTGCAGGGAATCTTGAAAACAGGAGAATTAGTGTTGAAGTGGAACAAGGCAAGGGAAGACATAGCATCCAAATTTGAGAATCTTTGGGAGGGACCATTTGAAGTGATAGGGACAGCTGGCAAGGATTCATATTGGCTGAAAGATATTACTGATGGCAGAGAATTGATGAACCCTATCAACATTGTGCACCTAAAAAGGTATTGGCAACAACATGTTGCCCTTGCTCTGTTCAACTGAGATCTTTATGGTAAGATGTAGCTAGGTTTAGTTAATGCATAGGGTAAAAGCAAATCAATTAAGCCTATTTTAGTAAGTCTAGTTCTGCCTTGAAGTTGTTATTCGTGTACTAATGAGTTTCGAAGTTTTGCAAGTACTAAAGGGCTATGCGATTGTGATCAACCGAGGGAGTGAATTAATCTCGATCATAGTTCCATGCGGGTGCATCCGAACATGTCATTCACACATCTCTTCCACTTTGCATCATATTATTCTTCATCATCCGAAGTTCTTTGTCATTGCCTCCACACCGACAACTCATTCAAACTAACAAGCTTTATCTTCACATGCGGTGCATCCTTATGTTTGCCTCCATCTCTCACCCGATCAAGAGTTGACCTCATTACATCGTAAAACTCATACATTTTCATAAATGTCCCAAAGTCTGCTTGTCATTCCACCATCATGCGACTTCTCATAACTAAAGAGATTTATTTTCCATGCGGGTTCATCCGAAGGTAACATCATATGTACATTCATAATACCAAATCTGTCACCTTCAAATCCATATGCGAGGTCATATGAGTTGCCAACCATACTCTCACATTGGCAACCGGGCCGAGCTATGTCAAGAGTTACCAAACAGGATGGTCAAAGGGGCTGGTAGACCAGCCTTCTCTTTTAGTTTGGCATAATCTTTGCCATGCCATGGCAAAGCATGCAAGAGCCAAGCACATATTTACACTAATCCTCTCGGTTTGATTCACTTTGCAAGACATTAGGGAAGTGCTTCACTAGCATACATCACACAGGTTTGAAGAGCAAAGGAAGGACAATTGACTCAAGTCACTCAAGAGATACAAGAGGTCAAACAAGCAAAGGAAGTGAAGAGAAGAAGAGAAAGAAGACCCTTGAAGAGCATTCCATGGTATGTAACCATTTGTGATCTTGGTATATTTGGCATTTTGATCCCCATCTACTCCACCATCCCAAATACCATTGAACCTTGACTCCTTGCTCATACACCTCCCAAAGTCAAACTTGACCTTGAAAGTTCTTTCTAGTCAAAATACACCTTCATGAAACACCCACTTGCTTCATCATCCAATAGTTGAAGAGAGACTTGACTAAGTCATGATTTTGCTCATGAAGTCAACATCCCATGCAACTTGAGCAAAAATAAAAAGAGGGTTGCAAAATCCCTAAGGGAAATGCTCAAAATTCAAGCATGCCCAAGGAGATACCTCAAAGTTGCTCCATAAAATTTTTTGGCTTCCAAATGAGCATTTGATAAGCCAAGTCCCTCTACACCTCACTTCACACATCGAGTCATCATACCCATCACCATTCTAGCCATTTCATCTCAAACTCTCATTCAAATCAAAATTCATTTCAAAAACATCAAAAATAGCATCATTGTTGCCACATCACCCTTGACACCTCATCATTCACACACATCATCTCCACATCATTCAAAAATTTTGACTAGAGAGAATTTTCAAATTCAAGTGGGCTGACACGTCATCATTCCCATTGGCCACGTCACACCACCTAGCCATGTCATCACTTTCAAATGCCACTTCATTCACTCCTTAAACTCTTCTTTTTTCCAAATACCAAAGAGCTCTATTGTGAAAAAAGGATCCCAGAATATTATAGGGTACAAAAAAAGATTCCCCTACAAAAAAAGAATTTTGAGAAAAGGCCTTATTTTAGGCATTATATATGTTTTCTAGGGAATCGTGCCATAGGGCTTAAGGGGTGTAAAAAATTTTCCTATCTACCCCCCCCTTAGCCTAATTTCTCCTTCCAGCCAATCTCCCCCTGCCGTGTGGAGCATCCGGGCGTGTGGGGCGGTGGAGGTACCGAATCCCACGTGGACACTGCACGCAATAATCAGAAAGAATGGATTTTTTAGCCCTTATATACCTTGTCTCCCAAATTCGATCAGGCCTGTGGGATATTGAGCTTCGAACTACAAAAAAAACCTAAATCTGGAAAACGCCAAGATCTGTTCAATCTGGCCAAACAAACCATTAAATCACTACCTAAACTGGCCGAATCATCATGTTTAATGCCATGAATGCTTAGTGCGAGCTAGAAGACAGAAGATTGGAGGGAAATAATTGAGATCTCAACGGAACAGAACATTCTACAAAAGGGGATTTTCTGCACAGAAGACTTTCGAGGGCTTCAAGGCAAAGAAGAAAGATTTGGCTTGAAGAAGGACCGGCTTGATAATCTTGAGCTTGTCTCTGACCTCCTATGTTTACCTTTGATCTGGATTGTTGACTCAATACTCCGGATTTTATATGTGTACCTATTTAATCCTCGTGCCCAAGACCCCAGCTTGGGATATTACATTGTATCTTCTCGAAAGGATTAAATTGAAAATCCGACCTTTGTAGCAATTTGCTTGAGTTGCCATGTGATTTTTTTTCCAAAAAGAAAAATTGTTATTGGTTGAGTGTCTAGTGCCCGCACAAATTGTTAGTTAACGTCTTTCACTTCCTAAGTTGCGAGCCGGGCAATGCTAGATACACGCATACGTTCACCTATAGTAAACATTCTCTCTCGAGTTTATTCTCTTCTCATAGTCTTAGGCAAAAAATTATCAAAAGAAAAAATTAGGTCCCTCCTGGTCAAAGGAAAAAGTTGGCCCTTGGTGTGCAGACAAATCTGAGAAAGATAGAGCTGGTAGCTCCAGAAAATTCACCACCAATGTCGAGTTTCAAATTTCAGCTCTCGGTTAGGGATATTGACCAAAAATTGACTGGGTCAGTGATCTGATTTCGTCCTACCTAGCCTACCCTGACCTTGTTGAGTTTTTGCAGTTAGATTGTGTCAAGTATTGAGCATCTAGTAGAAAGATATCCAGGCCCATAGCTTCATAGATCACATCCTGCAACTTATTTTGTGAGGCAGACTTTTTTATCTTCAGGGAAACTCACTCTTAGTGAACTCTTGAGCATTTTTCTGGAATCTTTGCACTCAGAGTGGTTGCCTTAAGCAACCTGGAGGTTCTAAACCACTGAGGTTGAAGGTTTTGCCAGGAATACCTTCAACAGAGGGAAATAATTTGTTATAGTCATACGAGACCATTATGCTACTACAACAATCTTAAACATCAAGAGAAGCACTTACATGTAGTGCTTGAACTGTTTTATTTTGCATCTTTTGCTCTATGAGGAATGGTATCATTATCTATTGTGGCTTTGACCTTATTGGACTATATCACTTCTTTTGATGTCCCAATTCCCATCTCCAAATGTTGCATGTTTTATTTCAAACATCTATCTAAAATGTAGCACCAGAACTTCTATCAATTATTTCTGTATATATGGTTTCAGATATGCCTCATTTTTAATTGTGGTTATCTTTAGCTTAGAAAAGAGTATTGCTACCGTTTGTTTACACATCAATTATCCACGCCTCCAAAAGTTACATCTTTATTTCAAACATTTATCTAAATTGTAGACGCCATCTAATTTTATTAATTATTTTTGTATTTATAGTTTCAGAAGTACAATTTATCAATAATGTCAAGAAATTTGAATTGGTTACTAACATATAGGCAAAAGCCCTACATCTGTCCTTAGGTTCATATGTTTTTTCACAAGTTCAACGCTTAAAATTAATAGATCGGTAACATAAGTTTAGCCTTATACAATATGGAAGGCGAATTGAGTTATATACAATGTAGATATTACTAAATATATAATGGTAGAAAAGAGATTTAGTTTAGGAAAGAAAGAATGAATGATTTTTGTCAGTTCCTACTGCTTCACATTTTCAACTGCAACCTCTCGACCATGTCCCAAGTGCAAACAATCGAAACTCGACCTCCATAACTTAAACCCTACAGTAACCTAGTAACACACGTAGTTTATATTTCAGAGTTCATGTCCTAGTCAGATTCAAACAGAATCTTGTGTCGTATCATCACGTATAGGGAGAGTGTTGATGCCAGAAGAAGGAATCTTAAAACATCCCGGAAGCAGCTTATCCTAAAAATCCTCTCCCAAAAGCCCCTGGCCATGGACGGGCAACTCTCTCACTCCAGAAATGTGAAATGGCTTTGCGAATGGACTCAGAACGTCGACATTACCTTGAGGACTAAGTTTTATGGGCAGAAGACCACCATTTCTCCAAGAAGTGCCAAAGTAGCTTATGTCCAACATTTTTGTAGTCAATTGGCCTAGGAGGTGGCTGCGTAATACTGCCATATAGAGTGTTTGTATTTCTTTCGTTTCTAAAATTGACTGTGTAACTTGGTCCCTAGGGTAATTTTTTTTCATTTCGGACGATGTGGCAAAGTCAAATTGCCATTTTGGAGCCCCTATACTGCACGAACAAAGAGACACCTGGGTTTCTACACGGTTGCTTCGTTGCTTGATAAGTTCTCCCGAACTGATCTTGGATTTTTTTGAACCTGCTCCCAGGGTCCTTGGATGGAGGATTCAATAATTAGATAGGGAAACCAAGCTCTGGGAGGGGGTGCATTAGCGTACAACCTCCCGGAGGAGCACCGCTAGGAAAGGCTGCCTCGGGAACTTTTTGGAGTCTGGCCTCTCCCCTAGCCGCGCAAAGTCCTCGCCTTGTATGACTTGGAAAAGCATGCCATTTACATGGTCGAAGATTCCACTGGAAGAAGTTGGAATTCAAAATTAAGCATGCAAGGTCCAAGTAGTCAACAAAAGATGCTCTACATCCTTGATCCCTTTGCCAAATTCGCTCTACCCAAAATATTTGCTTTGTCCATTTGTTGCAAAAATGCGTAGCATGAACATGTCCACATCACCCATATCTTGCCATGTCATCAAAAATTAGTCCCATCACCCGATGAAAAACCAAAGTTGAACATTTTTTTTTAATGTTTGGCCTAGTCAAAAGTTGGCCTTGCTTACTTGGCATGACATGTCACCACTGGAGTGCCATATCATCATGTTCATGTCAACTTTTGCAAATTTCAATTTTCCCTACTCATTTCATGGCAATTGAGAAAAATAACATTCGCCACATCATCATGCCATCTTTGCCATGTCATTCACCTAATTTTGCCATCTCATTGGTACACCTCACATTGTTACCCATTATTTCTCATGGCTAGACATGCCAATGGCACTTTCAAAGTATAAGCACCTAGAACTAAAACACGTCGATATTACCCTAAGAACCAATTGTTTTCCAACATGCCAAAATGATCAAGTTGCGACTAGTTTGTAGTTGACCTCTTTTAGATTTTGCATAATTATTTGTGTAATTAAGATATGAAGCTAAAACACTAGGCTATTAAACTGCATGATTCTAGCGTTTTAATCTGGATGAGACAATTGCCTATTAAGAACAGTGTTGGGCAGACTTTAGGTCCTATTCGAAAAATTCCTATGGTTACTGTGATCAATCAGATATCTTGTGTTCAAAGCCGAAACCTTCCATTCTCTTAATAAAAAAAACATAAGAAAAACATTCCAAAAGATTCCTAGACTCTGGAACTCCTCCTCTAACTCGTGGTTTGCATTCTTTTGATAGTTTATATAGATGAACTTATATGGAAGAAGTAACAATTTTCTTGCGTCCACATGGGGATCTTGCCAAATGAGAGAGTGCACACCCAAATAAGAGGGTGCACACACAACATTGTGATTGCCTAGACTCTAGAACTCCTCCTCTGGCTTGTGTTTTGCATTCTTTTAATAGTTTATATAGATGAACTTATATGGAAGAAGTGACAATTTTCTTGCGTTCGCATGGGGACCTTGCCAAATGAGAGAGTATACACACAACATTGTGATTGCTTTGTTGGCTCCTGGTCCATTCACCATGTGATGGGGTTAATGTTCATACCATGCCAGTACACATGGTAAGAGGTTGACATGTTTGTTAGCCCAAGCCAAGTCCGAGTCAAATGTAATATAATTTGCATGAACAATTTCCTATGTAATTAACAAGGTAGAGGCATTTCAGGGAAGCATGATCGATTTAATTTTAGAAGTACAAAGGAACTAGGTTATTACGTGGGGCAAACTTTCATTACATGGAGTATTAAATTTCATTGTTCTTTTTTGGGTTTTGGTCCATTCATGGTAAGAGCTTAACAAGCTTGTTAGCCCAAGCCAAGTTCGAGACGAATGTAATGTAATGGGCATGAACATTCTCCTATGTAATTAACAAGGTAGGGGCAATTTTGAATATATGAGATTTCAAAGCATGATCAATATTAGAAGTATACACAACTAAAACACGTCGATATTACCATAAGAACCAATTGTTTTCAAACATGCCAAAATGATCAAGTTGCGACTAGTTTGTAGTTGACCTCTTTTAGATTTTGCATAATTATTTGTGTAATTAAGATATGAAGCTAAAACACTAGGCTATTAAACTGCATGATTCTAGCGTTTTAATCAGACAATTGCCTATTAAGAACAGTGTTGGGCAGACTTTAGATCCTATAAAAAAAGTTCCTATGGTTACTGTGGTCAATCAGATATCTTGTGTTCAAAGCTGGAACCTTCTTAATAAAAAAACCATAAGAAAAATAGTCCAAAAGATTCCTAGACTCTGGAACTCCTCCTCTGACTCGTGGTTTGCATTCTTTTGATAGTTTATATAGATGAACTTATATGGAAGAAGTGACAATTTTCTTGCGTCCACATGGGGATCTTGCCAAATGAGAGAGTGCACACACAACATTGTGATTGCCTAGACTCTGGAACTCCTCCTCTGGCTCGTGGTTTGCATTCTTTTAATAGTTTATATAGATGAACTTATATGGAAAAAGTGACAATTTTATTGCGTTCGCATGGGGACCTTGCCAAATGAGAGAGTATACACACAACATTGTGATTGCTTTGTTGGCTTTTGGTCCATTCACCATGTGATGGGGTTAATGTTCATACCCATGCCAGTACACATGGTAAGAGGTTGACATGTTTGTTAGCCCATCAAATGTAATATAATGTGCATGAACAATTTCCTATGTAATTAACAAGGTAGAGGCATTTCAGGGAAGCATGATCGATTTAATTTGAGAAGTACAAAGAAACTAGGTTATTATATGGGGCAAACTTTCATTACATGGAGTATTAAATTTCATTGTTCTTTTTTGGGTTTTGGTCCATTCACCATGTGATGGATAATGTTCATAACCCATGCGAGTACACATGGTAAGAGCTCAACAAGCTTGTTAGCCCAAGCCAAGTTCGAGTCAAATGTAATGTAATGGGCATGAACATTCTCCTATGTAATTAACAAGGTAGGGGCAATTTTGAACATATGAGATTTCAAAGCATGATCAATATTAGAAGTATATACAACAAATTTATTTCGGCGGCCAAGGCCGCCGCGAACATTTCTCTTTCCCAACTCCCTTGCATTTGGGGAAAGAAGTTGGTATTGGCATAGTGGCTAAGCAAACATATTCCTGCAGTGACCCGCTTATAGATATGTGTCAGTTTAAGAAATGGCCAGATTTGAACCTATGCTATTGCCTTCTAGATACTATGTTTTTGCTACCAAATCGTATTTCTTGCTTGAATCTGAAATGTGCTGTGAAATTTTCTTCTTCTGATCTTTTGGGTCCTTGTTCCGTTCCTTGCTAATTCTTTTGCCCTAATCATTTGAGGTTTTCCCGTTTTCGTGCTTATCCCTGCCGAACTTCTTGATTCGATCCTCTGGGCTAAGATTTTGCTCTTTTGCTGTTGGAATTAAGGTAATGCCAGTATTCTTAATTAAACATTTGGTACAAATGAAAAATGGTGTGTTGACCAAACGGGTAACGAGAGAAGTTTCATAAGAAAACAAAATGTGAAGAAAGTGTGAACAAGATACTTAGCGGGCCGCGGATGGAGAGACTGCAGTAGAAGCGGAGATAGAAGCAAATAAGAGATCAGTCTGAGGCCTGGGGGAAATCCGCCTACTGTGAATAGGTTTGGGTGCTAGATTGAATCCAACAGGGCAATCTAGATTTGAGCGGTTGTCCGAAGATCGCATGGCAGATCCGATTGCATAAGATTGGCGGCCGCCTGTTGGTGGGAATCTAGATTGAGTGATCCGATTGCATAAGTTCGTGGTGCAGATCTGATTTCATAAGTTCGTATGTGAAACGTCCGACGGCTTGCATAAGTTGTCGACCAGTTTGCACAACTCTGCCGACCAGTTTGCATGATATCCGATTACTGGAGCTCGTCAGATTGGAGAAGTAGGCTGCTTCGATCTAAGAGGAAGAAACGTAGGAGGCTGAGAATTGGCATTCTTGAGTTCAATTCCCATGCAAGCAACGAGGTCGAGACCACTGAGCATTGTTTCTTCTTATGTCCCACACTCAGTCAACCTGCTCATGGCTTCTATGTCTCTTCCAAGTGACATTCACAAGTCAGCCGGTGCTTTTGGCTGTCTATCCAGAGGCCCGGACCAAAATGCAAAGCCGTGCCTTTCATTTGGCTTCGGATTGGTTACTATGGTCAATTTGGAAGTGAAGAAGATTTTGTATCTTTAATGGCCTAGATATTCCTGATGCTTGTGTCCTACAGGATGCAAAAGATAGAATTACAGGGTTACTCTATGCTTGCCCCTGCCAAGCGAGACCTAATTTTTGAGGTTTATCTGCAAGTCCCTACTTATGCATAGGTGGGTTGGGTTATGATCATCCTCTTTGTCAGCTTTTGTTCCTACCATTGCTAATGTATATGTTTCTATTACGGTATTTTAGTACAATCTGTCGTCCTTAAAAAAAGAAAAAGCCAACTCGTAGGCCCTGAAACCAACGCCTTCACGTACGAGAAGAGAAGAAAGGTATACGTCTGGGATTGCCACATGGCAGCATAAGGACACGTGTGTATGCCAAATCAGCAATTCACCACGTTACTAGCCATTTCGATAACCCGATATCAGGTTTTAGATGATTAGGGTTTTTGGTATTGGCTGGCCCTCCATCCCATGGCAACTGATAGTGCAGTCCCTCGAGTTCTTTTCTGTGGCGATGTATTTGGGCAACTAACATCTCTCTTCAAACGTGTTACTAATGTGAGTCTTCTCTTGGTTCTGTGCTTTTTTTATTAGTTGTAACGAAGATGGGCTATAATCTCCGTGACTTGTTCAGGTAAACAAAAAAAATGGACCTTTCGATGCGTTGTTATGTGTGGGCCAATTTTTTCCCAATGATGATACTGATGTGAAAGAAATGAGAGAATATTTTGAAGGAGTTCAGAAGGTGCCCCTTCCTACTTATTTTACTGGTGGATATGGAGCAGGAGCCACTGAATTGCTTTGTTCTGCAAAATCCAAGGCGCAGAAGATGGGCATTACTATGGAAGGAATAGAGGTTTGCAAAAATCTTTATTGGCTCAGAGGAAGTGGTCGCTTTCTTCTTAAAGGTGCAAAGTTTTCACTTCATTTTTGAGTCTGTAAATTGATGGCTGTGTTTTTAATATAACCTTTTTATGTGTAGGTCTTTCCATTGTATACCTGGGCGGAAAATGTGATATGTCCGTATATCAGAACATAAAGCATGCCACAGAAACTGAGACATTTCATGAAGATGACATTGATACCTTGCGTGCCTTTGCAGATGAACGATCCATAACAGATTTTTTTCTGACATATCCTTTTTTATTTGTCATTTTCTATTTGTATACTTTTTTCTGTAATATTTCTATGTATTGTAATTATGGATTACCTTGACATTATTACGAATGAGTGGCCCCAAGGAATCATAAATGGCATAAAAGCAGATGAAACTTCTGCTGAATTTTTGCAATCAGTATCTGGAAGCCGTGTGATTGCCGAGATTGCAGCCGAGCTGAAGCCAAGGTGGTCATTTTAGTTTTCATACTTTGTGTCGATGCTTTTCATAAACTTACATAATCCCTCGCATTTACCAAAACAACTTGAGATGCACATCCTTGGAAAACATTGGACTTAAATTTTCCTTTGGGCTCTTATGGTGCTTGTTATGCATCGATTAGGTAGCTATAGGCTTCATTTTAAATAATTAAGGTTCAAGTTAGTAGTTTGAGAGTTGTGAAATGATAATTGGTAACCAACATGATTAGAATACAGACAAGCAGTAAATAGATCTTCTAGAATCTTGAATATGTATATTGAAGGATTAGTATAACCCCAAAATCGCTGTTGCATTCTTTTTATTCTTGATCCGAAGCTACGCTAACGTGATTATGGCAGGTACCACATTGCAGGATCGGGTGGTGTGTTCTATACACGCGACCCGTATTTTAATGAAGGTGCATCACATGTGACCCGTTTCGTCGGACTTGCAGCTGTGGGAAATGACAAGCAGCAGGTTTGAGTCTGATGTTGCAACTGCCTAACACAGTCAAATGAGACAGTTTTTAATTTTTTCCTCCTACTTGCATATCTGGGCATCGAATCTTCTCAATCCGAATTGTTTCTTTTTGGATTTTTAGAACCTCACAAGTTTGTCCTTTTTTTCACATGTTTAAATACTTCATTGTTCTTTGTAGAAATTCTTGCATGCACTTTCTTCAAGACCTGCTACATGCATGTCTTCGGCAGAGCTATCAGTGAGACCAGCAAATACCACCACTTCACCTTACAATAGGACTGTAGATCAGGATACTGAAATGGGACAGCCATCGACTGATGCAGAATCGTTGGAGGGACAATATTGGAGGTATGATACACCTCGCAACAAAAGGCAGAAGCGTGCAGACACTGAAGGGAATCCTTGTTTTGAGTTTATTTCAAAAGGCACCTGTTCCCGTGGAGCACTTTGCAGATTCAGGCATGACCTGGGGAATGGGGTACCAATCCCAAAGAACTCGTGCTATGATTTTCTAATGAGAGGTAAATGTGAGAGAGGTGCAGATTGCAAGTTTCGGCATCCAACACAAGATAACATGGAAGCAGGGTATGGAGGTATTGCTGACTTGCTTAATTCTGCTTTAGATTTGAACATTTCTGTTTTCTAGGAAATTAGAGTGGATTTGACTTTTATCCTGCTATATCGTGTTTGAGGATTGCATAATGATGACTGTAGGTCAAATGGGGTTCCAAAAGGCAAAACATCAGACTTTTGTTGGTTTTGCCTCTCAAGCCCTGATGTGGAGTCGCATTTGGTTTTCAGTATTGGTGACCACTGTTATTGTACCTTAGCCAAGGGACCACTCGTCAGGGATCATATCTTACTTCTTCCAATTGAACATGTGCCTTCAATGTTCTGCTTATCTGCATCAGCAGAAACGGAATTGCAAAAATATAAAGATGCTTTTAAACGTTGTTGTAATTCCTTTAGTAAGTCTCTGATAGTCTTTGAACGAAATCTACATCTACGGCTTAGAACAGGAAACAGCCACGCTCATCTTCAGGTGGGTTCGTTTCTTTTTCCTTCGTTCTTTAGCTAAGCTAGACATAGTTCATAAGATGTTAACATATCTGTGCAGATTATTCCTATACCATCTTCTAAAGCATCGGATTGCCGTGATGCATTTCAAAATGCAGCAAGTCAACATGGTTTTGAGTTTGAAATAACCCAGAAAGGTAATATTGGCTTGAAGAAATTTGCCCTGTCACTCCTAGCCAATTGATATTGGGAGATGGTAATTTCAGGTGAGAATGTATTGGGATTGAGGAGGTCATTGCGCAACTCCAATTATTTCTACGTTGAGCTGCCGGACGGGACAATTTTAACCCATTCACTTGCTGCTGAAGAAAAGATACCCATGCAATTTGGAAGAGAGGTACACCCAAACCTCCTTCATTTCATTTCTTCATTTTTCTCAATTCATATTGTATGTGATAGGTTGTGGCACAACTGCTAGATATGCCAGAGAGAGCAGATTGGAAAGAGTGCAAGGTAACAAAAGAGGAGGAAGTTGAAATGGTGGAGGAGTTCAAAAGGCGGTTTTCAGAATATGACCCCATGCAAAGCTCGTGACAGTTATGTGGAAGGGAGATCGCCATGTAAGATTGTTATACTTGGTATGGCTGTTCCTGGGCCTTTTCTCCATCATAAAGGGTGGTTTTACAATGCTGTATAATTGTCTACATTACTATTTTTTACCCTTACCCTTACGGACTATTCTTATCAAGGTTTATGAAATGACGGAAAGCTTTTCAGATCTTAATAAAGAAAGCGAGCTACTATAGAAACATAAAAGGTTTATGAAATGACGGAAAGCTGTTCAGATCTTAATAAAGAAAGTGAGCTACTATAGAAACATAAGAGTGGCATGCAGGGATGCAAGGCTTGTAATGGATTAAAACATGCAAAGATGCAATGCAAAACATGATGGAAAATGTCATTAAGCTCTTAAAACTTCGAAGAGCATAAGCATATGGACGACCTCAGCTGTGAAAACTCTAAAGACAGATTCTGGAGGGAAACAAGGATGTAAAGCTTCCACGATACATTCAGCACAACATATATCAAAAGCTTTATGCCAGAAGCCTCCAAATTTTTAGCTGTCTATTATTGCCAGATCAGGAGCCAAGGCCATTCAGTTAGAAGTCTACAAAGTTTTACTTAACATCCACTTTTACCCAATAATACCCCATCTTTGTCTGCTTCAGGCACAAAACAATGTGCCCATAAATCGTGGAACAGATATGGTGGGGGTTTGAAGTAGAAAGTTTGATTCCACACGGTTTGGTTTAATCCACTTTACCCTCAGGAAACTGGAGGGCAGCCCTCTGTGCACAACACTGCACCTTGTTTCTGTTTAATACATTAAACATTCTTTATGTTGTTGTAGTTGTGATCATCCGACATCGTGCCATAACGTCTTCAATACGAAGGTTGTGGGGGACCCACTCCACCTATCAGATCCACGACGTTGTTATTCTGTATTTATTCTCTATATGATAAGATGTTAGAAAGGGACAAATATCAGGGGCATGTACTAATGCTCCTATCATTAATGTGGAACTTTACATTGATTACAACCATCAAATATCCGAATACATTATGCCTGGATCACAAACAAAAAATTGTTTTTGCATACAAAAGATAGATAGGTAATATTTTTTAGGTCATGCAAAAGGGTCAGGCCCATCTTCCCAACGCTCACACTATCTCCCCCCGATTGGGGTTATTAAAAAAAAAGAAGGGAAACCCTTCCAAATTTCCCTGAAATCCAGAAGGGTTTCCATAAGAATATTATATTTTTAGGTTTTCAACGCATCCACCGGTAATTAATGCATAAAATTAAATTTTTACGGCTCTGGTTCTTACTCTTCTTCCGGCAGAGAGCTCCATCGATGAGCTATTTTGTGGCGCCAGGCCGGCGGAGTGCCTCATTTTTGGATTGGACGAGCTCTTTTGAGGCACTAGGAGACGATCTTCCTGCCCAGGTGCTTCTTGTTGTGTTCTTCTTCCTTTTTCGTTTTTTTTTTGCTATTTTTAACGGTTCTTGTTGCATTTGCAGGTCGTTCTTGCAGTTTTGGTGGCTACATAGTTCTTGGCAGAGATCTGGCATAGTTCTTGTTCATGGCGGATCTGTGTATTTTCCTGCCGGGTCTTGGCAGAAAAATTAAACTGCACCACAAATTTCAATCCCTGCCCATTAATCGATCCCCCTGTTATGCCCACATTTTCAGCATCCTCGGCCAAAATCACATACCATCGATTCTTCCCATCTGCTGGATAATCTCCCTGTTTTGTGCCGCCAAAAATTGTGGCATCGGCATGGAGATGCAGGGTCACATTAGATCCAAAATACACAGATCGGCCAAGATTCTCCATAGTTCAAAACATCCTTATATTCCCCATCATTTTGGGATCTGGCAAGATCGTTTGGATCTGAACAGGCTTGCATGCATTGATCTTAATGCACTATGCAAGTAAGAGGAAAAATTGTGGCACATCATGCGGCCAAATGAAGATGGCACGAACAGTGCTGCTGCTCCAGAAGCTGTGGACGCTGTTCCATTGGATGCTGACGTTTTGAGGAAGTAGAGAAAAGTCGTATTTAATTAAAGTGGGACAAATCTTGAATTTTGGGACTCGGACTGAAAATGGGACTCACACACCATAAAAGAAATTTCTGAATTGATTGCTTGAATAGAATTACACATGATACACATAGAATTGGGTTACTTGTTTTCCTCATAAATTTTACAAACCACTAGTTGAGATAGTTTTCAAACTTCTCAATATTATGTGCCCTCATACAATGATATAGCATGGAGGTTGCTCATGGCCTTGTCCATCTCCCTTCTTGGGATCTTGTGTGTGTTGTCCTTTGCAACGTGAGAACTTGGATATGACCATACCACACACTCCACCAATTCCCTCCTTTGAGGGTCGACATAATTTGCCCTCCACTTCTTCTCCCAAAGAAATCGGTGTATTGCTCCTTCAAGTTGCCCTTCTTGTGTCTCCCAATGGGCTCCCAATATTGAATTTGGAATCCAGGGGCGCAACTCCTCTCCATCGTGGCATAGTGGTGGTTACATCGAGAGAGTGCCACCCCTAACCATATTGGACAGTCCTCATCATCGGCCTTACTAGCACAAAGTATCCTTCCTTGATGTCCTCAAAGGGATCCCACTCGGAAGATCAAACCACTTCGGCTTTGAGGCCTTACTTCCCACAAACCACTTGGAACCCTTGTTGGGACCCAAGTGAGTTCTTAGACGTGCTTGCACCTTGAGAACCCTCCCATCTTGACTCGGCAAGAACCCGCCTCTTAGATCCCTCCCACATGGTGTTCGGTTTCCAAGCATGTCACAACTTTCTCCCAAGACTTGATTAGGGAGTCCATTTGATTTTTCTTAAGAGTGGAGGTGTGCTTTCCATTTTGAACATCATCCCAAAGTGTGTTATGTAATCCTTGATGCCCTTCACCCGGTTGGCTAGAGTCTTTGACTGCCTTGAAGGGAGGTAGTGGTTTTGGTTGCCCTTTAGGAATGAGAACTTCACCAAAAAGCACCCCTTTGCCACAACTCGATACCTTGTACGCAGGGCATCCACAACTTGTCACCTGGTCTCCACTTATATTGCATGATTGGTATTCCATCCCTAACCCAAAACTTGAACTCAAGTGGCTTTGTGTGTCCTCAAACCGGTCCTTACCATCTAGCAAGTATCCTTCTACAAATGATTTCCAATCGCAACCTCATCCATCAAGAAAGCCATTGGGTTGGGGTCAATGCGACTCTCAAACACATCCATTAGTTCAGGGAGAGTGGTCACGTTTTCTCTCTTGAGCTTGGTGGAGAAAGTTCCAAAGAATCCATCTATATCATCATGCGTATGCCCAACCATCATGAATCCCACTTTCACAACTTTGAATACTCCCACTGCTGTCAAGTATGACATTGCCCCAAACATCCATCTATTCTTGTTTTCTTTCCAACAGGTTGTCCAACTCAACACATAGCTCCTCGGTGCGGATTTCTCAAGTAAGGGGAAATCATCCCAAGTCCTCCTTGATTCACTAGACACCTTGGATGTGAGCTTTTTTATCTGCCTTTGGTAACAAAGCGGTTGATCATCCATCAAAGCCTCAAAAATGGGTGCTGAAGGGGAATACCTCCTCCCTTCTATCGATCCTTTCTCTAGTGTTCTCAGGCACTTGAAAATAGAGCTCACATGGAAGTTTGGATCATCTCTCCATAGATCAAGCACAAAATGACCATATGTTCCAGTTCCATGACCATGTGTTAATACACCGCCGGACTTACTTTCATCGAAAAGCGTTTTGACAAACGCTTGGGTAAAGGATCTAGCTTTGGCAAGAAAGTCTTGTGTTGGTCCATCTTATCATGAATTATACACAAAAATTTGTCCTTTGCATCTCGAAAAAATGTTCTCCACTTTGCCAATACAACTGTCTACATGATATTTGGTCCCTTTGGTGATCTGCAAATTGCTCCCTAATTGCCATTCTTTCTTTCTCTATTGCAGTTGATGCAAGTGTATCCTTGAGTTGAATGCAAGTGTTGCACTTTGAGAATGGCATGTGTTGTAGGACACTCACGTCCCCGAGAAGTGAGTGCTCCATAACTTGCTGAAATGTGATTGAGAAAGAGGCCTACCTCCAAAGAGTTTCTAGGATGGAGTTGACCTCCTTAAGGCACTCCTTTTGGATATAGTGTTGTGGCAACACTCTTTTGCACCACTCGCACACCAGGTGCTTTCGTTCACCTTCGACTTGTGGGGCATAGATTGAGACATGTATCTCACAAAGCTCTCAAGACGCAATGGCCTTTAGAGTATTTGCTCTAGGTTTCAAAGTGAGTGCATTACCATGTTGGAACAAAGTGTGCCCTTTTCTAACCCGCCTCCTAGTATCTCAAAATGAAGACTTGCTCACCCCAAGAATCCATCTCAATGCTCTCATACATACCTTCATGCCCCTCAATTGATATAGCAGCCGCCCTGTGTTTTCATCATAGCCGGAATTCCTACACAAGGAGTAAATGAAATTAATCCTATCTTTTGAAGTCGTCCAATGTATTGGGACCTTATCTCATCGAGGTCATCCACATTGTAATGCAATTGCGGCAATCTAGGTTGCAACACTCTTGTCCCCTAATTGCCTCCGGGTTTTCTTTGGTTGGTGCCATACTTTCCATCCTTTCTAAATATTTGTCACTTCTAGGCCTCTTGGGCACCTTTGGTCTGCCTTTTTATGAAAGACATAGCGTCTCTTCCTTGTGATCAAAGGATGCTCATCGACCACCAAATCTTCCACATGGCCTTGGGTGGGCCTTGGGGTGTGTAGTTCAAGAGGGCATTCTAGAGTATCACCATTCTTGTGTGTAATAAATCTAATTGGCCATCTCAATCGAAAGCTTGGGACTCCAAAGATCCCGAGCACACAATGCAATCACTAGAGCTTCCCTGGGACATGATAGTATCAACTTCGATAAGAAGCTTCACAATGCCAACTCCAAGATGTTCATCTCCCAGCCTCTCATCATTCACACTATCAAATGGATCAACTGCAGTTATTATGCCCTCTGCAAATACCGTCTGGTTTGCAAGGGTGCAACAAAAGGCAACCCATCTTCCTCCATTGGAGCCTAGGGCAATGGCCTCCTTTGGAATTCCCTGCTCCATTTTACTCATCTCACATGCTCCCCGAATGAAAAAGCTCACATTAAAACCATATAGCCCCAAACACCACAAATATGACCATATGAACCATATAAAACCATACAAACATATTAAATATAATCATATTAAATCATACAACCATATTAACTAAAATCATACAACCATATTAACTAAAATCATATAACCATATTAAAGCATACAACCACACTCATTCTAAACCATATGTAAACATTGTAACCATTGAAACCATATTAAATACAACCATTGAAACCATATTAAATACAACCATTGAAACCTTATTAAATACATAAGATAACATATATAAACATTTAACCTACCCTTTCATATTTTGTCATGGCCACGTGCGCCTCTTCGAGGTGAAACCGTGGCCATGTCGGCAATCCGCGATCAAGCGACGTCATGGAGGGCATGGCCCACACGTGACAATGGTTTTATTATTGCACTTTTTAGGGTTCGAGGTGCGGCCTGGTTAATTGCACCCTCTTCCTCTCCCGGCCCCACCATTCTTCCTCCCCGCTTTCTCTCGATCACTCTTCCTCCCCTGTTTCCTTAGGGCCCGCTTTACCGATCAAAGCGATCGATCGAACCGAAGCGATTCCAAGGCCATCTTATGACAAAGCAGCTTGGTCGACGGATCGGGGCGCCCGGCCAGCCCGAAAGTTCTCGCCAGATTCATTGTTCGAGCGGGCGTTCTGCTGAGAAGAAAGTGAGGCCCTTTTAGTGCTTTTTTTTTTTAGTTTTCTCGTAAGTCCTTTAGTGCATTTTTACTTATATTCTTATTGTTAGAGGCTCTTATTAATCCCGATACAATTTACAGCCCGACAAATCCTTATTCACGCTTTGCCAACGACTATACCCACATGGAAGCGAACTTCGAAGCCTCCTCCTCATCCAAAGAAATCTTCCGGGTATGTTTTTGTAATATCATACCCTTTTTAATCTCATTTCTCTCAGATCGTTCTCCACCGTTGTTCTCTGTACTCTTCTCCCTTTGTTCTTTGTTTTTCTCATTGATCTCTGTTTTTTACGTTTTTGTTATCTTTTTTCTTGCTTGTGGTTGAATTGAATACATTGTGCGGGCACAAGTGAGAATAGTGGTTAGAGTAGTAGCAAGCAACCGAGATAGAAATCATCGAGACCGGGTGTTAGGAACTAAGATATTGCGAGCATTAACGAGAACATAACTAGGAATGTCTTTCTCCCAAAGAAGAACTAAGAATAGGAATTGCTTCACGTAATCTCCATTTCTAACTCACAAAGAAATCCATCTGCAGGAGACATGCGAGAAGGGAGGGCGAGTTGGGAATACTTCACTTAACAACAAATCCGGGAAGTACAGGCCTTCTTCTCCGCTGAGTCGAGAACTTCCCCACTTCCTTGGCGAGAAGAGGGAGTGTACACTCTGGACCGCTTAGGCCGTTGAGGGATTCGGACTCGCGATTCGGGATTGCACAGCTACCCAATGTCTTCACATTCTTTAGAACCTGCTGCAGCCTTCTCGACTTCATTGAGTCGAGAATGTGATACCCCGCCAATGGCTCTTTGTGCGGTCGCGGTGCCTCCACCCGATCGAGCCACTCTCCTTCCCGAACCATGCTCATCCGAATATTGCGAAGAGGATCAGCTCCGGGCGGGTGGAGGCCTCGGCGACTAACCGCGAAGTTGCTGGCGCTTTTCTCGACTTCGTGAGTCGAGAAAAACGCGAGCTCTAGTGCACTCTAGAGCTGGCTGCGGGCAGTCTTAACCACTCTCTTTCTATCTTCCTCGGACATTGCAAAGTGGTTTTCCTTTGTCTGCAGGCCAACTCTTAGCAACCCAATTCTCACGTTATTGTGAATCGGCGCCTCTACCCAATCAAAGACCGTCTCCTTGAACCATCTTGTCCGAATATTGCGAAGGGATGGGCTCTGATTGAGTGGAGACCTCGGCGACCACGAAGGTGCTGGCAGCTTTCGACTTCGTGAGTCGAAAAACGGCCAGCAAACTGTACTCTAGAAAGCTGGCTGCGGAGGCCGGTCTTAACAACTCTCCTTCTATCTTCCTCGGACATTGCGAAGGGAAGTTGTTTTGGTGTCGCGGGGCCAACTCCTAGCAACCTCCCGGGAAACCACAGAGCTTCTTGTATGCATTCGGCTCGCGGTGGGAATGCCTTACCAACCCCGGCACTCCATGTGTACCATCCCGGAGTTCTCGATGGCTAAGGCATTCTCGACTTGCGAAATCGAGAATATAGACACTGGCCAACTCTGCGGGCGAAACCATAGAGCTTCTTTATGCATTCTGCGCCTCGAAGTCGGAATGCCTTAACCAACAAAGCACTCGGGTGTGTACTAACCGGAGTTACGGATGGCAAAGGCATTCTCGACTTGCGGTCGAAATCGAATGTAACGTGCGACTAACGTCGCATTCTCGACTTCGCAAGTCGAGAATCCCTTAGCCGACCAATTCTCCCTGTGTATGGTAGCAAAGGCCTCGACCGGTCGAGTCACTCTCGAACCATCTTCGCCGAAAAGTATTGGCGAAGGGGAGGGCCTTGATTGGGTGGAGGCCTCTACAACTAACCACGGGGAAACCACGAGAGGAAGCCAAGGCTTGCATTCTCTACAAGTATCTTGCACTTTCTATTCTCCTGTTTTTAGTCCCAAGTGCCTCTAGCCTGTCTGAGCCACTCTCCTTCGAACCATCTTCCTCGAATATTGCGAAGAGGAGTGGTTCGGACAGGGTGGAGGCCCCTCCGACTAACTACAAGAGGATGCATTTGAACCGCATCTCCTGGGCCTTAGTCCTAGCCTGATCTATGTACAACATTCCAAGTAAAATGTCCATGAAAAACACACCTAAACGGAATCGTTTTTTACCCCGATCCATTGTTTCCTTGCCGAGCATCTCTCAACCCAGAGAGTAAATCATCTCTCGAAGCTGAAAAATGCTGGACAAGGAAACGATGAATCCGTCGAGCTTATCAGCAGTTCCATTATTTAAACACATACGGCATGTTCTACAAGCGAAATAACATAGGCATCTCTGAAACTCACCTCTTCACGCAGTAATTCCTTGGGCCACTGTATCACGGATCCCGCAGCCTCACCTAGAGTCTTTGCTTCTTCTGTCGGTCTCTTCAAGAGTGTATTCGCATCTAATACTTGTATCACTGCGATTCTCGCGTATCCCCGTTCCATGGCGCCGCAGTGTAGAGTTCCCGTGTCTGGCAGCTCCTCTCCGCTTCCTACCTTAGCTCCGTGCTCATCGATCAAATCAATCGCTGCAATAGGGACGCGGTCGGAAAAAACACATATGCAAGGCATTGTTAGCGTCTTTTACCGTCAGCGGTGCCATTCCGAAAGTCGCTAACAGTCGATGCTCCCCTCCGAACTCGAGGTCCCCAATGCCGTAGGGAAGATAAACTACGCTCCGCTCACTTAGTCCCTTGATGTGATTAAATTTCGAAATAGTGTTTGGGCGGGCTAAAAGCCCGGCCGTCTTTGGACCCTTAGCCCGCTTCTTTTCATAAATGATTGCATGTCCTTAACTTCAAATTAAAGAACACGCCGATCTTTTTTACATGCAGTCCTAAAACTCACAACGCGCGGAGGAGACTTAATTTACAGAGGGGTCCGAAGAGGATGAGAGGGCATCTCGACATGACTCCGCCCAAGAAGCGAGGGCGGAGGGGTGCTTCTACCAGCGGCAAGAAGAAGAAGAAGACAAACACCCCGTGTGAGCTCACGAGGTTTTTCTTTTGTCGAATACCTTAATCGATCCATCCTTTCATCTTGCAAAGATTCACCGTGGACTCACCGGTGATCACTGGCCGAACTCCATTCTTCGTCATCGAGGGACTGGAGACAGAGCTTCTTGAAGCAGCAGCAGATTCTTGGTGGTATGTCGAGGTATCGACAAGTGGGAAGGAGAAAGATCTGTTTCTACACCAAAGGGACAAGAAGAGCTCCGGAGACAAGTACAAGAAAATCGGTGTTGTGCTCTCCGCTCTCGCTGATTCAAAGCATTTAACACTACATGTCGAGGACCGCCGGAAGAGTAAGTTCTATCACACCAAAAATTAGCGGTTTCAAATTATTCTCACTCTTCCATGAGCAAGGCTAAGGGCACGAAAAAGGCCGGGCCTTTAAATTGTCGAACCTTGGGTGGAAGGATCCGAAGGGATGAAGGAGGCCGGAACCCTAACATCCAGGGAGCTTGGTATGGAGATTTCCAGAGTCAGGGAAAAACTGTTCAATACGGGGAGCTTCACTTCTACTGTGCTGAAGACTCTACAACACTCTACAGTGGGGAATGAAGTTGTGGTTCATACACAAAAAAGTCCACCAAAAAACAAAGATGGGGATGATGACACCACACGGAGGAATCGATGATGGCGAAGGAGACAAAGATATGGTCGAGTCCCCAAACCTCGATCCAGATGATCAGATCAGGATTTCACAGAGAGGGCACCTAAAAATGGAGCGTCTAGCTCAGTATTATCCGTTGGGAATATCACACAAGCTGCTGCTGGACATTAGACGGCTGAAGGTTTGCACGGGAGATGCCGTCTTGTTCAACCACAGGGAATTTAATCCAGCACACATGCTGGAGATTCTGAACCTGATGGTGCGACATCCTGTTGCAGATCCAATGCCTGCGGATGTCATACCTTTTAGCAGATCGACAATTGAGTTGTTCACCGGAAGTCCGAGGAAGATCTGAAGGAAAAAGACGTCCGGTTACGGGTTGTAGGCGGTCGGCATTCGTGAGGGGGCTCAAGTATTGCGGCGAGAAGGAGGTGCCGCAAAGGGATCAAGGATAGATATGCCAAGCGAGAGTCACGAGTTCTTTTGGCGGAGACGCCAAAGAACCGAATGGCCAGCATTAGCCACTGCCAGAACACAATAGCAGCGAGTGCCAACTACGTAAGGTAAATAACTCTCTGAATCTTTCCATTCTCGACTCGCGAGTCGAAAAGCCCCCGCCATCCTAACATTTGCCGATTATCATCGGGTTTCTTTCGACTCGCGAAGTCGAAAGCCGTGGTAACACGTAAAAATCAAAGGATGCGAGCTTTCTCGACTCGCGAGTCGAAAAAACCCTTAGCCGATAAAAAGAAAATTAGACATTCAAGGGACTTTCGACTGCTGAAGTCGAGAAAGCCCCGCCATCCTAACATTTGCCGATTATCATCAAGGTTTCACTCGCGAGTCGAGAAAGCCGGTAACACGTAAAAATCAAAGGATCGCGAGCTTTCTCGACTTCATGAGTCGAGAAACCCGAGAAGTAAAAAGAAAAATTAGACATTCAAGGGACTTTCTCTCGCGAGAGTCGAAAAACCCGGCTACTATTTACTTGTTTATTCCGGGTGTTTGTAGATACTTTCATGCTCGACATTGGTACATTGTCCAATGCAGCCCTTATCCCCACGGATCATACACGCTAGGCAAATGTGGAAAGCATTGGGTTGTCCTCGGCCCTAAAGGAAAGAGGGCTCCCTGGATAAGTGGAAGACCTTTGAGAAACTATGCAGATATGTTCTCTGGAGGGACAGGAAGATGACGAGGGAGAGGAAGAAGAGGAGAAGAAGAAGAGAACACCAAGGAAAGGCAGGAGTCTCTCTTAGACCAATATGACCTCATTCTTAGCACCGAGGCGGTCTGGGAGAAATGGACCCACATATGGGCTCAATGGACAAGAGGCAAGTCAAGGACAAAGAATGGAGAATTTCCAAGCAGGCCCGGACCCCAAGTTGTTTGACAAGCGGTTCATGAAGAGGATCTGAGGGGCCTCACGGACAAAGAAACGCTTGACCTACAAGGCAAAATCTTGGAGGGAACAATCCTCGCTAAGGAAGACCAGGAGTTCTAAAATGCAGGGCGCAAAGATTATGCCCACGCCCTAAAGCGCGGCAAGTATGTTAGAAGAAGGCATCACGGAGTTCTCGCAACGTTGCATCTAATGAATACCATGATTTTGATTATTACAAGGAAAAGGCTGCCCTTGATGAGGAAGACATGAAGGAATTGAACCGCCTATGTCAACCCTACATCAACACCAAGCTGAAGCGTAGCGTCAAAAACCCTTCCTTTCCCCGAACGTGCTATGGCAATTCTGAAAAGGAAGCTTGGATTCGGGTGGTCCCATTTAAAGGCGCACGATAGCTCCCCCCATTTCTGGTTACTTTGGGACACAAGGGATTTGGTGGTGCGAACTGCACTGGACCCGTGGCACTATTTGCCATCAATATGATCGAAGACCCCACCCTTTTTTATGACAAAGCTGACATAGAGCAGTGGTACAAGACGTGTCTGGACATGACCGACCTGGATACTTTCAGTTTCCTTGTCTTTTGCATGCCGGGCAATCAGACAACTGCTGTCTCCCAATGGGCAGCTGATATTAACTTCACCAACAAGATCATGCACTCCATATACGAACTTGATCATGAGTGCAGACTTGGCTTGCCGAAGGCACCAAGCTTTGCCAACATAGTTTTGGTTTTGATTTCAAGATCGTCGGTCGACCTGGATAAGTGGTGGTCTAGCGAGCATCATTATCTCGACAAGTTCATGATCTCTCAAGAGCAGATGGAACCCTGGAAGGGGGGCAGATTTATGGAGGATGTTCCATCGATGGACAAGGTCAGCAAAGATGGTGCGACAGGTCCTATACATAGAATTCCTATCCGGCCAAGAGTTATCAAGTACTTCATAACCAGCTTGGTCGAGGAAGATCAAATTGTATGCGAGTGGTACATGAATGGCCTGTTCTCTCAGGGGGCTATGCTGTTTGGAATGAAACCTATATCCGTGGTTGGAAATAAGGACATGGTTGAAACCATTCGGTCATACCTGGATCTGCTTCATGAGCATTTCAAGGGGAGGAAGACAAATGGAAGCAGTAAAGACGACGAGGACGAGGGAGACAAAGCTGACGGAGACGAGAATGTCGAAGGTTTGGACCCGAATGCTGCCGAACACATTCTTGAAAACCTGAGATTGAGGTGAGTTTACTTTGCTCTATCGGTGTTTCTCGACTCGCGAGTCGAGAAAACTCGTTTCCTTTCAATACCTTTTCTTTTCATTCTCGACTCGCGAGTCGAGAAAACTCGTTTCCTTTCTGACAGATGTCATCATTTCAGGGAATTCGAGCTCAACGACTCCGGATCATTGTCATTGGGCAGCGGTTCACGTCGCGAGGAGGAGAATGAAAAGGACAAAGACAATCCAGAGCAAGACACTGCTCACAGCCAGAAAGGACCTGAAAAGATAATGATCCCGCATTTGGATCCCGATGAACCGGAAATATGGTCAGAGCCAAACTCCAACTGGGATCCAGCTGGTCCCACCAAGCTTGTAATATTTGACGTCAATGGAGTATTAGCTGCAGTATACCACGACAAAGACGTCCCCGAGATTAACACCTCGCAGATCCCAATCAAAACAGAGCATAAAATAGTGTATCCGAGGCCTAGAGCTAAGGAAATTATTGAATGGTGCCTGGAACGGGGATTCGAAGTGGGCATATGGTCTTGTATGGCAAAGAAAAATATTGTCAATGTTCTTGGTGTTCTCGGCATTTCAGTTTTGAAGTTCAAGTTCGTTTGGGGAAACGAAAGGGTCGAGCATGTGAAGGACCTCGATCCAGCCATCACAAAGGGGAAGCCTATAATGGTGAAAAGGCTGGACAGGGTTTATGAGCAATTCCAGGACTATGGCAAACACAACACGCTGATCATAGACGACTCCGCCTACAAGTGCTATCATAACGCGCAAAATACAATCATTGCTAAGCCATATCGACCTGAAGAATATGAGACGGATAGGTGGTTGTCCTTCGGACTCTGTCCTGTCTTGGCGGAATCCCTCTTTGCCATTCTTGTCGCCGATGTGCTTACGAACTATCCGAGCCTCACGGAACCCGATCCAGAGAGCAAGCCGATCATGAAAGCTATGGACGACAAATACTTTGGTGAACAAGAAGAGTGACCTCTGCTTTCAGATAGTCAAATTGTGTGAATATTGTAATCGAACGTGAACACATGTATTGACCATTTTGTAATGAATATACTTGTATATTGAGTTTTCGATGCCTTTCTCGACTCATGAGTCGAGAAAGGCATGCTTGTCGTGTTGATGAAACCATTTGTATGTTTGATTGTGTGACTGGATGCAGCCACAATCTATTATGATAATGCTTGTACATTGGGTTTCCTGGGCCTTTCTCGACTCGCGAGTCGAGAAAGGCATGCTGGTTGTCTCGTTGACAAAAGCATTTGTATGCTTCCGTGTGTGATTGGATGCAACCATATTCTAATGAGAATGGTTGTACTTTGACTTTTATGGGCCTTTCTCGACTCGCGAGTCGAGAAAGACACTACTTCCCACGTCATTGGATGCAGTTGTATGGAATGAATGTTCTCCGTTGTAATTTGATTTCAACATTCTTTTCTTCGTTTTGACTAATGGCACCGTAATTGTTAATCATACTCTCCTTGCTCCAGGTGGTTTAGGCACAGATCCGCACCCGGCCACAGCATCCCGCCAGGCATCACGCGAGGACCGCTCCAGGCGACCGGATCCAGCTCAAAGGCGGAAGAAATACCGCTTCCGCACGGATCCCTGGTCACGCTACACTCTTGCCCTACCTTTGGGACAAGGTTGCTCGCGAATTCGAGAGGTTGCTCGCTACACCACGGGGATAAAGAACAGCGGTAAGAACAAAGAGAAAGTCCAGGAAGCTCAAGGCATATTGCAAGCATTGCATAACATCCACGGAGGTTGGGGAAGGAGCATATTCGATGAAAGGCTGCGGGAGGCGAGTGGAGAAGTCGGGTGGACAGGTCGGCCGGTAGCTCCAGAGGCACCTCCACGTGAGGCATTCCACACTCTTCAGGTTGCCCCCAAGGCTTACAGACGGCATGAAGAAGCGCCACAAGTTAATCCCCTAAGGTGGACCACCTACCAAGATGATGTAACTGTAGTGACAGCAAGACCGCCATGGTCTCTGCGTCCGATGTAAAATACATTGTATCTGTTCAATTTATTAATAAAAATTCTTTTTCAACTACATCTTTGGTTTCAAACTTTAATGAATTTCCTTTGTTTCAGTTGCATTGTTTTTGTTCTCGACTCGCGAACCTGGGAAAACTGCAGCACAGCTCGGATTCAGAGTTTTATTCAAAAATTCGAATTAAGGATAGTTTTCGGGTCGGGGTGCTACTTTTTATGTAAATTAACCGGGTTCCGAAAAAAAATGGGAATGGAATGAGTCCCACTTTAATTAATACGACTTAGAAGCTTCAACTCAACCAGGTTTCTCTTAATAATAGTTTCCATTTTACATTGCTTTTTGCATTGAGCAATCCATTCTTAAAAGGCTAGACGAAATTTCACCAGTACTCTAAAGGGCATAAGCAGATCTGCCTAGTTTTTGCCTAGTTTATCTGCCTTATTTGTTGTAGGAAATTTGTGCACACCGCGTGTAGAGTAATCTCTTGTACAACATCTTTTTATGCTTAGGTACAGAAGGATATAATTAATTTGTATAAGATAATGATCACAGAGCTATAGATTTACTCTGTCATGTTCTGCATGCCACTTGAGAAGGTTAAGTATAATACCCTGCTGAATGAAACTCATATGCCACAGTTTTCTTGAGAATAAATTGAAGTGAAATATGGCCTGTAAGGTGGTCTAAAATCATAAGCAGATCATAATCAAGATTCACACTTTCTGCTATTATATAGTTTCAAAATCTTTTACTTTCCTGCTGGAGGTTCTAGCATATTTACAGTGCAAATGCTTTTTCTCAGTGATTCTGCTATGGAACTTTAATATAATAGTGATTTTTTCTACTATTTCAGTGTACATAGAACAGTGGCATATGGTTAAAAGTTACTTATGCTTCATTATTTAACACTATAGAACCATCTAGCAGTTGAATTAAGATGGTTGAGCATCTTATAATATTCTGATTTATTGGGAACGTGCATAAATGCATAAATGGAATATGTGCATCTTGATTTAAATGGATTAAACATACAAGGTTTGTCTAGTTGTTCATCTCTATTATTATACAGTCCACCATGGAGTAACTTTAAACTTGTGCTTTAAGGGTGTCATCATCTAATGCATGGCCTGCATAATGCAAAGGAAATAAAAGCCCTAGGCAAATAAGAAATATTTAAGCATGAATATCAGCGTAAAGGTAAAATAAAAGATGTAGGATACAGAGTATCCTGTGGTAAATACAATGATATTTAGGACTGTGGCAGCACTAAATGAAAGGTATCAAGACGAAATATATTGGCATAAGTTTAACTAGGAAAATACACAGATCCGCCAAGATTCTCCATAGTTCTTGGCAGTTTTGGTGGCTACGCCAAACATGCCATGTAGTCCAGAATTACTGTGCTGGAAAATGATTTAATAACCAAGCAAGGATCAATAGGTGGATGATCAAGAATAACTGGAAAATGATTTAATAACCAAGCAAGGATCAATAGGTGGATGATCAAGAATAACAGGTGGATGATCAAGAATAACTGCTTAACTGCTCGACCCCCTCCATACACCTCCTACTTTACTTTGGTTTAAAACTTTGTTGGGCTAGCTATTATAATGTCAAATCTTTCTAAACTGAGTCAGGGAATTGACGTAGATTACAACCATGTTGCAAGATAAAGATTACAACAATGTTGCAAGATAAGAAGATTTTTTGCAAGATTAGATCGACGTAGATTACAACCATGTTGCAATGGCGGAGAGCAAAGCACAAGAAGCGCCCTTAAAAATTTTGAGATGCAATGGCGGAGAGCAAAGCGCAAGAAGCGCCCTTAAAAATTTTTTATGAAACGTGGAAACCCTTCCTATTTTCCCCCATTTATGGAAACCCTTCCTATTTTCCCATGGGGTTGGAAAATAGGAAGGGTTTCCATTTGAATTAAAATTTAAATTCTTGAATGTAGTGCATATTTATGAGCGTGCATGAGTGTGCACCATTAATGGCGGCGTGCGCCTTAAAAAAAAAAAAACAAAATGGAAACCCTTCCCATTTTCCAAGGAAACCCTTCCAATTTCCATTAAAACCAGGAAGGGTTTACATGGAAACCCTTCCTATGTAAATAGGAAGGGTTTCCATGGAAAATAGGAAGGGTTTCCATGGAAAATAGGAAGAGTTTCCATGAAAAATTAGAAGGGTTTCCATATGGGAGCCCAACCCAAATAGGGAGTACTTAAAATCGTCTTCCCACAGCGAAAGCGGATAACGCTTGATTGCGTTCGGCCAAGTTCTGAAATTTGAGCCTGTGTTTCTTCTGCTGACTCTGGCTGATTTTCGTCGGCTTCAATCTTTGCTCCACTCTTATAACCCTCCCTGAAATGCTTGTGCAACCTCCACCATAGCTGAAAACCACTGGTGTCGAATACAAGCCTGTGTTTAGATAACAGCCCCCCTCCATCGATTCCCACTTTGAATTCCATACTGTGACGCCGGATTTGCCTCGCAATCTCCCCTCCTGTTACCAAGTCTGAATGAGTGGCAGAGGCACACTTCGATCTGCTTTTTACAACACAACATTTCACCGAAATCCTGGAACCCAAGTCGTAGACTGTTACCTGGTATGCATCTATGATCTGTCCTCCTCCCTTATACACATTACTCTTGAGTGTAGATAATTTTTTTTGCTTGTCCTCGCGGATCCACTCTATAAGGCAATGCTCTGATTCTGAACCCAACATCGTGAACTTGGCTTTCAGTATACTGCCTATCTGCGTATCCCCTTCTAACGTTAGATCGCTAATTCCACTGTGAACCGGGGATGGAGACCCTTGCTATATGCTAAGGATGTGGAGTCCAAAGATGGCCTTTAGTCCAAAGATGGCCTATGGTCCAAAGAGGGCTTTTGGTCCAAAGGGGGCGTGCATGCTATATAGTAGCTCGGGGGAGAGCTCTGGGGCAGTGGTGCTTTGGCTGAGAGCTCGTGGTTGGGTGGTGAGATAGCATGCCATGTCAAGTGTCTGTTTTAGTGGTATCAGAGCATTAGGTTTCGATGGTGTTCCATTAGAGATGGGATTGGTGCTTACACAAGTAACTCCAAGCAAGGCATACTCATGGTTGTTCTGTTGTGGATTTTGTGGATCCCGACTTGTGTTTTGGCACAACGAGTATGAATTCTAGTATGGCTAGGCTATGCTTTGTAGCTGAGTTCTGGTCTTGGCAAGCATAGGGCTATGCATGTAAGATAATGAGGTTTTTGTCTTAAAGTACTTAAAATATGTCCCTTGGTTTATGACCTTGTGGCGATATTCTTAAAAAGACAATAATCTTAAGGAATGTGTGGATGTTAATGGTATAGATAAGGAAACGGCCAAGGCCAAGGCCAAGGCCATATCTCATTTAGACGACACACTCTAGAACAAGTATATGCCATGAAAGTTACCTCATGACATAAAAGAAAAAGTTAGCGTTATGGATAAAGGCGAGAACAGATTGTCCACAAAGGGGAGCCTCTATTGGTTAAAAAAAAAAAAAACTTAAGGGCACGTATTCCTTTTGGTGGCAAAGTATTTCTTTTGATGGCAAAGGGGTAGCCTAATTCATAAGGAATAGTCTAGGCCAAAGACGTCTTTACGTGAGTCTTCAAAGCTAACAATTAGGACTTGCCATAACTTTAAAAGATATGACATGAAGATAAAAATTAAAAGATCGAAATAAAGGCACATAGAGGATGTCAATAAAGGGGGGCCTTTATTGTACAAAGATAATAATAGCACGAGTATTGATTGTGGTGCTTTATATACCAAAGGGGCCCTTAGTGCCTACAAAGACAATAATAGCACGTCTATATTAAGGTCAAGCATGTTGGTTGTCGTACAACTCAAAAGCCCATGCTTCAAGGAAGACATGATAGTTGGTACCAATTTTTGGACTATTCTCTCACACCAAAGACCCTCATGTTTCCATTGATGCTTCCTTTGAGACATAGAACATATTATATGTCTATTCTCAAGGACAAAGGGGAAAAAAGTGGCATGAGCATAGGGTAAGTAGAGGATTTGTGTTTTGGATTGCCTGAGTTATCTCTTAGATCCACAATATCCTCAAGGTCAATAAGACTTAGTTGTCTTTCTTAGTCTTTTATTTGGTCTTGTAATGCAGGGTAGTCTCCCTCTAGTGTGCAGTTGTGGTTGGTGATGCTTAGGTTGTCACCAAGGAATGGGTGTTACGAGTTTAATCGTTTAGTTGATTGGGTTACTAGTACCTTGGGTTCGCCTTGGCTAGCGGGAGTGAGCCCTTTGAAGTTGTTGAAAAAAAAAAAAAAAATTCTTCTAACCCCATTCCAATAGTTTAAATGTTTGGCAATGAAAACTCGTTCTGTGTAGTTGGTGGTTTTGCGTCCTTAATCTAGTGCATCTCCATTGAATGAGTGTCAAACTGTCTTTTTGCAATATTTTGTCTTCTTCCTGGACAAGAATTGCCTAATCAAGCTCCTTCTTGGAGAATGCATGGCCAACAAACAAAGATTTAGCGCCAGCTTGATGAGTTCCTTCAAGCTGGATTGTTCCGCTATAGTTTTTCACCTTGCTCCTGTCTTGTTGGTCAAGGAAAAAGGATAGTTTCTGGCGCCAAAGTTCCAAGGTGCCAAAGTTTTTAGTCATCTTGATCTTAAGTCCGGGTGTTGGCAACTTGAAGTTGCACCCGAAGATGTGCATAAGACTGTGTTTCAGACAACATTTGGACACTATGAGTTTTTTTTTTTGGTCATGCCATTTGGACTTACAAATGCGCCAGCTTCTTTTGCAAGGCTAATGGGGCAAATACTTGAAGATGTGCATGGCGTTTATGTTGTTGTTTTCTTTGATGACATATTGGTTTTTTTAGTAAGACCGAGGAAGATCATTACTTGCATTTGCGGGAGGTTTTTCGTCGGTTAAGGGAGGAGTCTATTACTCTTACTCCTAAGAAAAATATCTTTTTCCAATCGGAAATTGAATATTTGGGTCATATTGTTTGCGCTGAGGGTCTTAAAGTTGATCCCAGTAAGGTACAAGCAATTGTGGATTGGCCTGTACCTACTTGATTCTTTGCATTATGCGTTCCTTTACGGGTTTATCACGCTTACTATAGAAAGTTTGTACAGAATTTTGCTCGTTTAGCTTCAGATTTATATTTGTTGCTATGAAAAGATGTTCCTTTCCAATGGAATCATAATCATCAGTTTGCTTTCTAAGTTTTACAGGATGCCATGGTTAATCCTCTTGTTCTGCGTTTGCCAAAGTTTGGTCTACTTTACTTGTTATGTGTTGATGCAAGTGGTATGGCTTTGGGCACAATGTTGATGCAGGATGGTCATCCTATTGCTTATGAAAGTCGGAAGTTTTCTGACACGGAAAGTAGATATAGTGTTTATGATAAAGAATTTCTGGCTGTCATTTATGCTTTGAAAGTGTGGCGACTATCTTTTAGGGTCGACGGTTCATATTTTGACTAACCACCAAAGCATTAGGCACATTGTTTCACAGACAACATTATCGGAAAGGCAGTTGCAATGGGTTGCTTTTAGTGGATTATCATCCTGGTAAAGAGAATGTTGTGGCAGATGCTTTAAGTAGACATTATGCAGTTTGTTCTCTTCTATAGCACAATCCAACCATTTGGAGGAAATGAAGCCATTGTATGCCACTGACCATGATTATAAGAATATTTGGTTGTTGGCAATGCATATGGATATACGATCCTTAATGGGTTCTTATATAAAGGTCCAAAGCTATGCATTGTTCGGAACTTTTGGTCACTTATTCTTAGAGAAGTCCATGATGCACCTACTGCAGGTCATCGCGGCGTTGGGCTGACTTTGGCAAAGCTTGAACCATACTTTATTTGGCCTGGATTGCGGAGAGATGTCTTCATTCCTATTAGTCATTGCGTGACTTGCCAATGGATAAAGAAAGCGAACAAGAAGCCTCTTGGTGTTCGTTTATCCTTACGTATTCATGAAGCGAAGTGGATGCCAATTACTATAGATGTTATTGTTGGGTTTTCCACAAGTTCTCGCAAGAATATTGGCAATTGGATGGTTATTTGGACAATTTGAATAAGTTGACAGCTTATTTTGTAGGTCCGCTCTTTATCAAGACGACGTTTAGGCTACATGGTTGCCTAAAGGTATTGTATCTAATTACAATACAAAGTATACTAGTAAATTCTGTAAGGCATTACTTATGCAGTTGGGAACTAAGTTAAGGTTCTCTATTTCATAAATTGATGGACAACCTGAGGTGGTGAACAAGGTTATTTGTTCCATCGTAAGAGGGTTTGTCAAGGAACATCAAGGTCATTCGAAAGAGTATTTGCCTATAGCTGAATTTGTATACAATAATGCCCATCAGTCTACCATAAAGATGACACATGTTTAGACGATCTATGGTTAGGCTGTGCGGAAGATACTTTTTGGAGTGTGTAAGGATGTTCCAGATGCTGATGATTTAGTTATTGAGCATAAGGATCTCATGGACTTGCTTCAAGCTCGTATTCGAGATGCTCCGAATTATTTTGCCAAAGAAATCATCTAAGTGGCAATCGCCAATGGTTTTTAAGAAAGGAGATTGGATATGGATAAGGATCCATAAAGGACACTTTAAGAAAGGTGCGCACAAGAAAGGTCTTAAGTGTCGACTCCATTTCCATGGACCATTTCAAGTTATAAGTGGTCAAGGAGAGTGCATATCAATTATGATTGCCTCAATGTTAGTGAATGTATGATATAGTGAATGTATGATTCCTAAAAGTTTATCAAGGTAAAGACTTACCTCCAATTGAGAGGTTAAGTGAGCCAGAATTGATTGGTATTTCCAAAGTTCTAGAATCAGGAAACAATTTTGGAAGACAAAATCCACTAGTGGTTCAAGACAGTATTTAGTAAAGTTCGCTCACAAACCTTTGGAGGACGCTTCATGGGTGCGTGGCAATGTTTTAGAAGCTTATCCAGATATTCTTAGGGAATATAAAGATCGGAAAGCAAAGGAAGCCGAGAGACAAGAGGAAGTCCAAGCATAAGCTTCTACTAGCCGGCCTAAGTGAGGGCCAAGGAAGGATTATGCTCGGATGGCTAAAGGTATTTAGACACCCTTTTGCAGCAGAGGACTGCTGCAATGTCAAGAGGGGGGGAATGCTATATGCTAAGGATGTGGAGTCCAAAGATGGCCTTTAGTCCAAAGATGGCCTATGGTCCAAAGAGGGCTTTTGGTCCAAAGGGGGCGTGCATGCTATATAGTAGCTCGGGGGAGAGCTCTGGGGCAGTGGTGCTTTGGCTGAGAGCTCGTGGTTGGGTGGTGAGATAGCATGCCATGTCAAGTGTCTGTTTTAACCCTCCCTCACTATCTCCTTCTGTTTTTGAAACGTAGTCAGATTTCCCTCTTTGTGCAAGAAATTCCTCCTTCACATGCCATAGTTCTTCCAGAACATACCCAAAATCTGGACGGTTATTGGCCTCCTGATCCCAGCATAGCTTCAGCAACTCTTTTAATCTCCATGGAATCTCTTCCGGTAATTCAGGCCTTGCCCCCTGTCTTAAAATTTCCTTCATAGGCATCTTCTTAATATAATCAGAAAATGGTTTTTTTCCGGTCAGAATTTGTGAACAGGTGATGCCGAAGCTATAAACGTCCACCTTATTTGTGTACTTACCAGTTTCTGTCCAATCATTTTGCTCAAGCATTTCCGGTGCCATATACCTCAGTGTACCCCTCCAATAAGTAAGAGATGTGTCCTTGTTGCACTCCTTGGAGTATCCAAAATCAGCAAGCTTCACAAGCCATTGACGATCATTTAAACGCTTGACCAAAATGTTTGTTGGCTTCATATCACGATAAATTACATTGCTCTCATGCACATGCTTCATTGCTTTTGCTATTTGAATTATAATGTCAATTTTTTGGAGAAAGATGGCCATAAGATAACCTTGGCTAGATCATTATCCATAATCTCTAACACCAGTTGTTTAAAGCCATTTTTATTTCTCGAATGGCCTAGAATCTGCAGAATGTGGGACGAATCAGAAGCCTGCAATTTCACCTGCAGTTTTAATTCCGAATCAAAAGAAATGTCGTCGCCATGGAACTCCTTTACAGCTACAAGTAGGTTATCAAAACATTTTGCTCTAAAAACCGTCCCAAAAGTTCCTTGCCCTATCTTAGCTTCTATTTGCAGGTTGGCATAATCAACATAATGCTTGTCCGGGAGTTGCCCTCCAAACAAATCTATCAACGATTTACAACGAGCAGATTGATCATGTTCGAGTTCGTCGGATTTAATCAAGCTCTGCAGCAACGCGTTTTGGTCCTCTTTGCTAGCCCAAATCAAGGTCGCTTTCATAACGGATGTATCAGACTCAATTTTATTTTGAAGGTGCTTAACCACATTTCTTGTATCAGAATGAAGGGGAGAATGTTGGATCAACCTATTCATCATGTTAGCATACCTTTTCATGTCATCAACAATCTCACAGAACTCTGCAGGGCCGCTAGGAATTACGACAGACGTGGTGACAGAGTTCGAGAACCCCAACAAGCTGCATCCCAATTTCAGCTCCCCAATCCGACTGCGTCTCTTCAGCAAACAGAGCGCACCACCACTGCTCCAGATACTGCACCACCGTATGCATGAGAAAGGATCGAAGCACACAACACTGCTCTTCCACTTATAATCCTCTAATTCAGATGACATTCTAAGGAATTCCTGTGACCAGCAAACACCGCTACTTTGGCCTTCGTCCATTTCCCTAGTTAATTTGCGCAGGACGAACTTTTATGAAATTCTCATTCACCACAGGAACGTTCCTTCACCCCCTCCACACGTTGTAATTTGTCACGGTTGGTGCAGTTTTGTCCTTTGAATGGGTAATGCATCACCAATTTGTCCCTTGAGTAGAGACACAGCTAGCCGAGCACACTCCAACCCAACCCAACAACCAATAAGTCAACCTTTCTAAAACATTCTCAATGCCTCTCGTTACCATGCCTCTTTGTGGGTGCCACAATAAGCACTACAAGGCACCCCACCTAAAAGTTTGTGGGTCCAAATTCTCACGCCTTAAACCATTGGGCTCAAAGATTATTACAATCTCAGCATTGACAACCGTTAGACCTAAGTGAGGTTAAAAGATATAACACGCAGCATCCAAAGATTATCTTGATAACTACTGAAGATTATCAATGATAATCAACAAGGTGACCTAGCAAACGCACTAATGACCTGTGGTGCAATTGCAGATTCCTTTTTTGAAAACACGTAAATTCGGTATTTTTGACCTTTTTTAAAAAAAACGGGCACCAAAAAAAAAGTTTCAATCCAAAAAGTACACATTTAACAGAGGGCGACATTTTTTGCTTCAAGTCAAACTAAAAAATAGTACTTTTTTTAAACACTAAAATGCAAGGGAAAAGAAATATCTCTATGCGCGCATAGATATGACAGTATAATTGAATTAATATTTCACAAACGTTTTTTTAATATCAAGGGAACAATTGTTTTGCAGTAACTTCTTCTTCAGTATCAAAATCAATTGAGCGCGTATAGTGTTTTGCGTGTAAAGCACTTGAGTGTTTTTCTTTGCGTGTATAGTGTTTGTCTATGCGTGCATAGACAGGCACAATTTATATTCCTTAGAAAACTCTAGGTTTGTGAAATAATCATGAAAAAGAGCTATTGATAAGATTTTTTTTGCCTCCACGCATATAAATAATAAGTCCATATATATGACCATTATGCTGAATAATACACTCCAAGTACAAAGACTGTGTAATTTGATATGTCCCAAAATAACATGCCACAACCCTGTGAACTTCCTCACTTTCTGGAACATTTTTCTCCTCTTCAAGATTTTGAAGGTCTTCGTATAATTTTCGTATAACCACTTGTGTTCAGAGGTTTTCTTTGTCTAAGCTCAAAACAAAGTTCTTTCAAAATATTTTTCTGTTTGTCCGTGTCCATGCGTGCGTAAGCAAAAGTTTTTTTGTTTGTCTGCGTCTATGCGCGCATAGGCAAAATCTTCTTCGTTTGTCTGCGTCTATGCGTGCATAGGCAAAAGTTTATAGGCAAAAGCTTTTTTGTTTGTCTGAGTTTATGCTCGCATAGGCAAAAGTTTTTTTTGTTTGTCTATGTAAAAACTAAAAATTTTGCGCGTTTTTGAGTCTCGGTTGTAAAAAATAAAATAAAAAACTAATAGCAACGTAAAACAAGCACATCTGTAAAGACAACCATAAATACGAAATGCAAAAAAAAAAACTTACACATTTGAATGACAATCTAAAAAGCAAGATTGATTATATTTTAAAAAGCAAGACTGATTATATTTTAGAACTTACAAGAACGTAACAAAGCAACTAACATACAATTGACATTAAAATATTCAAAAACTCATTAACGATCTTTGCATAAGTATATAGAAATAGTTGTATGCTTTAACAAATGCAAAGGTAAATTCCTTGCTTTGTTTTGTAAGTTTTAACTCGAGTACAACAATTACAAGTTGACTTTGTGGCATCTTTGCAAATAATAACATTTTCCAAGTTTATACACTAATGAACATAGGAACCAAAGCATAAAAGCTCATAGAGTGGACACAGACATGTTATGCGTGCATAGAATGAATGAAATAAACTAGCTACCTGTCTATGCGCGCATGGCCAGGAGTTTCTAAATAGTATGCCCTGTCTATGAGCGCATGGGCGAGCACCTACAATTATAAGCGTCTATCCTATACATTCACAGGCTAGAGTTTTAGAATATATTGTTTGTTTATGCATGCATAGACAAACAACAAATTTTAAACTCTCGCCTATGCGCGCATAGACCATAGTTAAATTTTTAGCAACAAAGTTTAAAAGCTTTTGCCTATGCTCCCGTAGACAACAGGTAATTTCTTAATATCATTTTCCATTGAATGGTACAGAATGAAAATAGCTACTACATAAGGAAAAGCTTTTAGAGAGATGAAGAAGTTTTTTTAAAGCCCCCGTGGTCCTTCAAAGCTTCAAGAAATAATTGAATCCTAGATCTTTATGAATTATAACAACAGTATAACAATCTTTCTTGAGCATGGGTAGAAACTACCAAAATATAAAAAAAGGCGATGAATCCTGTTCAGATCTCAGCAAAAGTGGGTTTTATCTGCAATTTTTTATGACCAGAATTACAATAACGAATAAAGAACCTGCAAAACGACCTCCAATTAGTTGCAAAACGACTGCAATATTATCATAACTTAGTTGTGAATTGGACAAAAACATTCACCTATTTCCATAAAATCTTGTGTTGTAGCTTAAAACACATTCGATTCAAGAAAAACAACTGTAGCCTGCCACCGAGATAACAGAGTAAACAGATGATAGCAGCCAAACGGGTGCTCCTACATCTGCGAGTACCAATAAACAGTGCTGCATCCAATCTCATGGTTAAGCAAATAAATAGCACCTTTATTTACAAATGCGTACCTTTATTTAAAAATGCATACTTTCCCATCAGGACGCGATTGAGGATGAATTTCATACCCTCCAGATCTGCCCGGCATTTGCCCATATCCGAGAGAGGTATGTTCGACTACTAGTGCCTGGCCAGCCGTTGCATCAGTTATTGACTACGGCGTCAGTGGGTTTGTTGGGGTCATACCTCCAGGAGGTTATGGATGCACAGACTCGTTTGTGTCCTACGGGACGGTCTTGAACTGTCCTATCACACTGACCCCAAATTTTGGTCCACAGTTGTTTTTTAGTTGTACGGAAGTGTTGTTTTATGCCAAAAACAACACCAAAATGGCCCCAAAAGTCCACGTGGCCCGTTTATCCGGATTTGCACAAAGAGACAGTGGTTTTTTTGGCAGAAATTTCCCACGGTGGTCTTTTGGCAGAAAAATCCACGCGTAGAAAAAATTGATATAGTTTTTGTGAATTTTTGTCAACGTGTACTTTTTTCCTTCGCTGTTGTTTTTTGTAAAACCACGCGTTGTTTAGCTTTAAAATAGCATGCGTAGGTTTTAATTTTACTACACCTGAAAAACTAAATTACAACACTAGAAATAAAGAACTATAAAAAACGAACACGTAGGAAATAGAAAAATAATATTTTCAAATGTTATTTTTCTCAATATGGACACGTCGTTTCAAGTGTTGTTTTTGCAAAATTAAGAAAACCACGCATGGCTCTTTTTTAACTTGCGAAACACTACATGTGTTATTGAAATCTAGCTATTGTTTTCCTAAAATAAGGACATGTAAAAAGTAATATAATAACACGTAGAAAAAAACGTGAGTTTCTATTGTGGTTGTTTAACTAATGAGATATTGACATGTGGCATACTTTTTAAATAAAAAAAAACATTATTCTAGCTAATCAATTATGGACACGTGGCATACTTTTGAAATTAAAAAAACATTATTATTACACGTAGGAAAAACAAGGTATTGTTTCTAATATATCTTCTAACAAATCAAATGTTGACACGTGGCACATTTAAAAAAAAAAAAATACTATAGACCACAATTTAAAAGCTAATATATTATAATTTAAAAGCTAATATGCATTTTAAGAAATAGAATATTGCAGGTTGCAAGAATAGGTCCTTAAACACGTCTAAGTGGTTCTTAATTTTTTTAATATTAACCATTAGCCTAGATACAAACAAAATAAATGCCACTAAAACCATACAAATCATGAATAGAAATCATGAAGGCTCAATTTAAAACAACTAGATCCGTTTTATTGAAAAGAAAAGAGAGTGGCTACATATGATTCATCAAAGATAAACAAGAATATTATATAATAATACAGCTTTTTTGGGCTCTTGAAGAGCTTTTCTATAATTTTGCATAGAATAGGTGCCTTGCATAGGAACCCTTGCTTTCTTAACAGACCAGAATAGGTCCCTTGCATAGGAACCCTTGCTTTCTTAACAGGCCAGATTTAACCGACCTCCTGGCCAAGGTATTAAGCAGATCAACAAAGATATACTCAAGAATTATCACAAAAGCTCTTGAATTTATAGTTATCACTGTATTGATAAAAATCTTCCTAGATACTTGGCCAAACTCGCCAAGAATTAGATCAATAGGATGCTGATGCAAATTCACTTCAATTTCTAGAAGCTTTCTGGAAGATTGTTTCTCACAGCAGAAGATATGAACTGACAAACATGGCAGACATTCATTCTTCATGAACCATCTCTGATACTTCCTTCATCGACGCTTCTATCATTGCCTTGAAACCTAGTTTCGAAGTATTATTCACAACTGCACATCCGGAAAGGGTTTTTTTTTGCCATAGCACAGAAAGTATGCAGATTTTCGGCTGCCATATGCAGATCCAGAAAGTTTTTAAGTTTGATATCTTGCTGCAACATGCAAAACTGAAGTACATAATAAAGCCACAGGCCGGATTTGAAGCCACTGTCATTTGGCACAATAGAGCAAATCGGCCATCTGCAAACAAAAATTCGCCCATGCTAGGTTAGAATAACTTCTTTTGTATCAGAGTGTTGTTACATGAATTTTTCAGCCAAACCTGGTCATAGTAAGATCTTCCAATCAGGAACCTGAACCCCTTCCATTTCGGAAGCATGCAAAGCAGCCACAGGTCTCTGGCTAGGGCTGCCGTTCAGGCGCCACAACCACTACCACAATCCCTGTTTTAGATAAATAGCCAGATGTTGTGATTGATTCGAAGAAGAAAAATGAAAAGGAACAAGAAAGGGAGAATCTGAGGAAGAGCTTCACCAGATGTTAAGGCCATAGCTGGAAGAAAGTCCCACGCCGGCGCCAGCGCAGCGCCATTGCCATTGCTAGAACAAGCTGCCGATCTTGTTTCTTCGAAACTCTAGTCGCAGATGCAAAAACTAGGTAAAAGGGGCGCAGCAGCATAAAACTTAGGCGGGAAAAATAAAAGGGTTCTTATTCTAAGCCAATAAGATTGAAGGACGGAGATCAAGATCTGTGGGCATTGATCTAGGTTGCCCTTAATCTCAACCATTAATTATCAGAGCCAATAAAATCATAGGATGTGGATCAAGATCCCTGCCGTTCATCTTCACCGTTGAATAAAGACAAATTTACCATGCGTGCATAAAAATATGGGAGTTGTTTTTCATCGTGAAGAAAATATAGGGCCCCTATTAGTATTTTTATTTTTTATTTTTTGCTAGACATTCTAACTCCAACTCTCCATTTACCTATAATGTACTTGCAATTCAAATGTTGCTTTGCGGAATGGCCATACCATCATGGGCATTCCCATGCTTACACTCTCAAGGGGTGAAAATAATCTGGCCCTGATTTTGGCGATATCATCGCATGGTATTTTGTAGGTCTTATGGTTGAATCTTGTGAGTCCAAATTGAGAGCTTCTAACCCTGCAACATTTCGAACAGACCAGGAGGAAAGGAAATGAATATGACAAATGCATGTCCAATAATACAGGCGCCATGTATAATACAAGGTAAACTGGGCTATGATATGATCAATCCTCTGTACTTCTAAAGCGATTCTCTGGATAACCCTTGAAACATTCTTTACAAAGTCAGGTCTACAAACCCATAGGAAATAAATGTTAGAGGTATAATGGGATCTTGATGTCGTTACACTTGCGATACAAAGAGCATGGAAAAGATGATGTGGCCCTCCAATTGGTGACATGGCATGCCAAGTAAGCAAGGTCAATTTTTTACTAGGCCACTAAAGAAAAGATGTACATCTTTGGTTTTTCATGGGGTGGCGTTGGCAAATTTTGGGTGACATGGCACCTAGAATCCAGCATGCCAAGGTGGCTCAAATATGCCACCTTGGCACCAACATGCCAAGGTGGCTCAACCATGCCACGTGGCATCCAACATGCCAATATGGCTCAAACATGCCACCTAGGCTCCAACATGCCAAGGTGGTTCCAACATGCCACCTAAGCTCCAACATGCCACCTAGGCTCCAACATGCCAAGGTGGCTCAACCATACCACATGGGCTCCAATGTGCCAAGGTGGCTCAAACATGCCACCTTGGCGCCAACATGCCAAGGTGGCTCAACCATGCCACGTGGCATCCAACATGCCAATATGCCTCAAACACGACACCTAGGCTCCAACATGCCAAGGTGGTTCCAACATGCCACCTAAGCTCCAACATGCCACCTAGGCTCCAACATGGCATGTTTGAGCCACCTTGGCACCACGTGGCATGTTTGAGCCACCTTGGCACCTAGGTGGCATGTTTGAGCTTTCCATGATTTCCGATCATCATAGCTCCTCAGGATCATGTTATGCAAACAGCAGCAAGCAAGAGAAACTTTTACAATCTTATCTGATTTCTGCCATACTTTTAGCTTAATCCACCTCTCAGGTTCTAATCTGCTATTCCAATCACTTCTGGTATGGTTTAAATGATCAGCTCCTTAGAATTCATTAGATCTATGATGCTTTTGCAAGCTTTTTATATGCAATCATTAAATACTTACATATACAATCATGCAAGTTAATTCATATCCATGCACTTTTAGATTAACTCTAAATCAATACTAAGTTTCATAACAATCCTACTGCATCAACACAATTCAGCATGCACAATTTTGCTACGCTAGAAAAACCCCAGGTGTAAGGCTTGATCCCCACCTGGAATCCCGCTTGTTGCTTTTTTTCATAACTCAACACGCTCCCAGAGCTCTGCACGCGATTCGCTCCTTCAGCAATCCCTCTGTAATCAATCTTTTCCCAATGCTTTTCTCTTACTTATATTTATTTTTAACCATAGTATTCCATCCGTATAATCTCTACATATACGACGTATTTCTCTGCATGCGTGATATTTTAATTAATATCCCTTTGCATCTTTTAAATAAAATAATCCACAATTTACCTCAAAATCCTAGGTCCGTTCCGGTCTCTCCTCCAAAAATTCAACCCATGTCCTCATGGGCATCTCTCGAAAACTCACGAAGAATCCAATTGGCATCTTCCCATGTGGCATCTTCCTCGGGACACCCGCCCATTGAACAAAAATCTATGTATTGTTAAGCCTCCTTAAGCGGCAGGTTTCCTCTCGCGAGAATCACGTTACGGTGGGGGGGTACAGAAAGTTCTCCCCAACACTAAATCATCGTCCCCTAGCATATGGGAAGGATCAAAAACATACTTCCTCAAGTTACTCACATGGAAAACGTTATGTACTTTCAAGTGCGAGGGCAACTCCAACCTATAAGCCACTTTGCCAATACGTTCCAAAATTTCATACTGGACCAAGCATACCTAGGAGCCCATTTACCCGCACTTTTAAATGCCGTGAGCTCTGCTTGGGATTAATCCTCAAGAACACATAATCCCCTTTTGAAATTCAAGTGGTCCACGTCTCTTATTTGCATCTCTTGTTTACTGTCTATTTTTTTGTGCCACGATAAAAATTTGTCGAAGTCTCCTTAACTGAGCTTCCATGTCCTCCGCTACTTCATTAGCTGCTTCAACATTGCATTGAGGATCTCTCCAATTAAGAGGACAACGACACTCCTTACCATACATTGCCTCAAAAGGACTCATTTTAATGGAATCTTGATAAGTGTTATTGTATGCAAACTCAGCCAAATACAAATAAGAATCCCATACCTTTGGTTGACTAGGCACATACATTCTGAGCATATCCTCCAAGATTTGATTAACTCGCTCAACTTGGCCATCTGCTTGAGGACGATAAGATGTACTGGCATATAACTTAGTGCCAATATTTTGAAATAACCCTTGCCAAAATTGGCTCATAAACTTTGTATCTCGATCTGATGAAATAGTGGCCGGCATCCCATGCAATCTGAAAATCTCCTTAACAAATAACTTAGCAATATCCATTGCCGTAGCAGTAGTCTTCGTAGGCATAAAATGGGCCTGCTTGGTTAGTCGGTCAACCACAACATAGATTGCATCATAACCTGAACGTGTCCGGGGAAGCTCAACAATGAAGTCCATGGAAATACTCTCCCACTTAGAAAATGGAATTACTAAAGGTTGTAATTCTCCAAGCTCTCTAAACCTTGATGCTTTTACCTTCTGACAAGATAAACACCTAGCCACGTACTCCTTAACCATCTTCTTTTGACCGGGCCAAAAGAAATTCTGGCGCATTTTCCTCAAAGTTTTGTGTACCCCTGGGTGGCCCGCCAAAGGACTATCATGTGCTTCATATAGCAACCTCAATCTCAACTCATGATCATTAGGAATACACATACGGCCATTATAATATAAAACTCCTTTGGACAATGCATACCTCGGAAAATCTTGAGGGTTCTCCAAACAGGTGCAAAATATGAATCATTCCTCAACTTGCTAAGAATATCTGCATCCCATTGCCCTTGTAACACACTAATAGAGGTTAAAAATGACCTTCGAGACAAAGCATCAGCAATCACATTTTCTTTGCCAGGTTGATATTCAATTTCAAAATCATACTCTTCCCTTAGTTGCATCCACCTCCTTTGCCTATTATTCAAATATGGCTGTTTTGCAAAATACTTCAAATTTTGGTGGTCAGTCTTCAAAAAGAAACGACGACCCAATAAATAATGTCTCCATACCCTTAAGGCATGGATAATGGCCAACATTTCTAGATCATGCACTGGGTAATTTTATTCAGCAGGAGACAACTTACGAGATATATAAGCACAAACTCGGCCATCCCGCAAAGAAGACTCCTCCTACAGCTTTCCCAGAAGCATCAGTGACTACATGGAAGGGTATATTCATGTCTGTAATCCTTAAAATTGGTGCACTAATCAAAACATCCTTTAACTTTGGACTATCAGTCCAATGCAAATCATTCTTCTTACCCAACAAAGAAGTCAAAGGAGCAGCAATCTTTGCAAATTTAGGAACAAATTTGCGTTAATACCCCGCTAATCCCAAAAATGATCTTACCTCTTTCACTGTCTTTGGTGTGGGCCAATCTCTAACTGCCTCAATTTTAGAAGGATCTGGCTCTAATCCCTTTTCTGAAATTACATGCCCAAGATATACCAATCTAGTTTGTGCAAAAGAACACTTAGATAGCTTACCATACAACTTTTCTCGTCGCAAAATAGCTAATGTCTGTTTTACATGTTCCACATGCTCCTCTAATGTCCTGCAATATACCAAAATATCATCAAAGAAAACCAATATAAACTTATCCAGGAAAGATCGGATTATCTCATTCATTAGGCGCATAAAAGTGGCAGGAGCATTTGTCAACCTAAACGGCATTACAACATACTCGTAATGTCTGTAGCGTGTCCTAAAGGCAGTCTTATAAATATCTGTATCCTTGATCTGGATCTGATGATATCCAGATCGTAGATCAATTTTTGTGAAATACTTAGCTTGTCCCAACTGATCAAATAACCCATCAACCCTAGGCAATGCATATCTATTCTTCACTGTAATCTGGTTAAGCATGCGGTAATCAATACACAATCTTAATGTGCCATCCTTCTTTTTTACAAACAAAACTGGCGCACCAAATGGCGAAACACTCGGCCGTATAAACCCTTGTTCCAATAATTCCGCTAACTGTTTCTTCAATTCGGCCATCTCTAATGCATGAAATCTATATGGTGGCCTTGATGTGGGTTCAGCCCCAGGAACAAGTTCTATCTCATGATCTACCATTCTATGTGGAGGCAATTCTTAAGAAACATATCAGAAAACTCATCCAATACTTTCTCGGATGGTTGTTCTTGTAACTTCTGCGGTGTACAAAATGAATCTAACAACAATGCACATCCCATTCTTATGCAATCCTTCTTAATCTGTTTCTTAAAACTTTTCCGGGACAAAGGTGTAACCACTAATGACGAAGGCAATCCTTCCAGCACATGCTTATCTCCATTAGGACTTTGACATGTAACTGTTTGCTCTATGTAATCAATGCAAGCTTTATGTGGCCTCAACCACGACATTCCTAGAATAGCATCATACTTCCCTAGGCTCAATACTTCAAAACTAGTATGGGACTCAAGATCTCCTACTTGGAATTCAAGATTGTCTACCTTAGCATAAGAAGTCTTAATTTTACCATCATCCAACTCCACGTATCTAGGGTCCCGGCTAATCATATTCAAATCTAGTTTCTTTGCTAGCCTTGGGGAAATAAAACAATGTGTACTACCACAATCAATAAGAAAGAGAACAGGAACTCCATGAATAATACTTCCCCCTTAGTGTCCTTTAACACCTTCTCTACTGCCTTGTCAGCTGTTGTCTTTTGTTGCGATGCACTCTGCTGCAACACTCGCTGGATAGCCTGCAAGATATCGGCTATATCAGAGGTTCCACTAGGCCCAGCTCCTCCTGGGGAACTCATCTCTACAAGAATCGGAACCTTATCAAATATCATCAATAATCAAAAATCTCATAATCCACTAACCAGAACTTTGCTCTGATACCAAACTCGTGGCGGGGCCTCGGCGATTAACCTCTCGAACTGGAGATCCCATCGATCTCTACCGTCTCTTGGAACTCAGAAAATTGATACTTGCATACTTAGGTAAAGAATTTAATCTTTATACATGCTCTAAGGTCCCAAAAATACTATACTTGCCATTGCTCGGCAAAATCCCACACAACAATCAAGTTTAAAAATAATTATAGTTTTAAGCCGATCCATGATAATAGTAATATTAAGCAAATATATTGTCTAGCAATCCACACACTCCTACTCTCTTTTTCAGCGGCTTGGCTACTTTAAGGGAGCATCTCGCACCTCTGCTTACACCATTAACCACGGGGGGTTAGTCACCGCGGACTAAGTGGGGATCGGGGATCTAGGTCATATCTAGCATTAATAATCACAAAGCATTAACTTAGAACAATAACGTAGCCTTACCGTAACCTCGCCCCTGCAATCCAAGTAATTAATCCAACAAGCATAATCTCAATGCATAATTATACCAGGCATAACCATTGCAACTTGATTCCAACTTTAAAAACCAAATATACAATAGCCAAGCAACCACAGCATCAACATTGCAACCAATATTCCTCTGGGTCTGAGCAAGGTCAACTCGGCTGATCAGGCCAGTGACATAGAGGCGGGGTAACCACGTGTGTACACACCCTTCCACGCTGCGTCCAGCATTGGAGGACCACTTACTGTGCATGACGTTGTACCTTACGGTACCAACGCCCGATGTTCAAAAATACCATTTGCATAGCACTGTGCAAAACCGTGAGTCTAGACCATCGCACCTAGACTCCGGCCCCAGAGGTCTATATCAAAGAATTACATCACAGATAACCACTTACATTTCACTATCATCATACACATGCCTTAACAAGCTCACATCAAGTATTTCCCTAATACACACTTCATATAGCAAGAGAAAGCCAAATCATAACTCAGTAATTATAATAACCTCAATAATGCTATATCCAACTATCACCATTAAATAAAAGATAAATATCTACACCTTTCGAAGATTCACTAACAACAAGGTTAATATCCATATTTAAGGCTTTAATGATGTTAAAACTATAGCATTCAACTATTATTATGCTTCCGCTAAAAACTTCCTCCATACGGAACACTTGTGTCTTGTGTTTTTATTATCTCTCTTACTTTAACTAATTCCAAAGTGTTTTTAAATTATAACTAGCTAGCTTATTAGACTGCTCATGTCGTTATGACTATTAGCATAAACCCGCCTTAACAAGGGCCTCCAGCTTTAACAAATTTCGAACCTATCCCTTGCTCCAACTAACCCTTACTATTGTAATTTAACTTATAACCTTAGCTTTAATTGTTAACCTCACTTTATATTTACCTTAGCCTACTAACTATAACTAACGTTAACTTTTCTAAGTCTGTTTTCCTTTTAACCCTAGCGTGCGTTAACAGCACGAACTTGGCCTGCAGCTCCAAGTTCCGGCCTCCAGGCCATCGATTCCAGCTCCAAACTCTCCAACTCATCTCGGATTTGCCTTCTAAGGTGTTTTCATACCAGTTCGATCTGTTTGCAGCGCAAACCTGGTGGTTTTTGGTCAGTTCGTGGCCACTAGAATCAAATTATCTTCTTGGCCGAACTTGCCTGAATCCCTGAATTCTTCTTCCTCTGTCCAAATCGACCTTCCCAAGGCCCAACTCGGCCTGTTCCAGGGTAATTTGCCATGCTTTTCAAGTATCCCAAATCGGCAAGATCATGCCGTCCTGCCGGCATCATGCAAAGGAAAATACTGCCGTGTTGGCTAGTATACCTCTTAATTCTGCCTTCTCTGCATATTTCAATCAGTTAGATGTCCAAATCAATCCATTACAAGTAGCTTTCCATGATTTCCGATCATCATAGCTCCTCAGGATCATGTTATGCAAACAGCAGCAAGCAAGAGAAACTTTTACAATCTTATCTGATTTCTGCCATACTTTTAGCTTAATCCACCTCTCAGGTTCTAATCTGCTATTCCAATCACTTCTGGTATGGTTTAAATGATCAGCTCCTTAGAATTCATTAGATCTATGATGCTTTTGCAAGCTTTTTATATGCAATCATTAAATACTTACATATACAATCATGCAAGTTAATTCATATCCATGCACTTTTAGATTAACTCTAAATCAATACTAAGTTTCATAACAATCCCTCTTTGCATCAACACAATTCAGCATGCACAATTTTTGCTACGCTTAGAAAAACCCCAGTGTAAGGCTTGATCCCCACCGGAATCCCGCTTTGTTGCTTTTTCTCAAGGCTCCAACACGCTCCCCAGAGCTCACGACGCGATTAAGCTCCTTCAAAGCAATCCCTCTGTAATCAATATTTTCCCAATGCTTTTCTCTTACTTATATTTATTTTTAACCATAGTATTCCATCCGTATAATCTCTACATATACGACGTATTTCTCTGCATGCGTGATATTTTAATTAATATCCCTTTGCATCTTTTAAATAAAATAATCCACAATTTACCTCAAAATCCTAGGTCCGTTACAGTCTCTCCTCCAAAAATTCAACCCATGTCCTCATGGGCGCATCTCGGGAAACTCACGAAGAATCCAATTGGCATCTTCCCATGTGGCATCTTCCTCAGGACATGTGACGTTCCAAAGCCGCGATTATCGCTCCGGGGCGTATATTGTAATTGCCACGCCACGCATTACCGCGCCACCCGTGGCGACGGCGCCAACGTGTAGCCAAGTGGGTAGCCCCTAGGGGGCAACTTGCTAAGAAGGTGCATTAGTATTAATGTGCACATTTTCCAATGTACACATTAATGTGGGCACACATTTCCATGTGGCCACTTGATGCCAAGTGGGCCATACCCATAGGTGCAATTAATGTGCACATTTTCCAATGTACACATTCATTAATGTGCACACATTTCCATGTGAGCACATTTGGGTGCACACATTTCCATGTGGGCACATTTGGCCACCTAGCCCTTAAAGGCAAGTGGGCCCTTTTCCCAATTATCCCACATGCCTAAAGGGGATAATTGGAAACCCTAGCCACCCCCTTGTCTATTTAAGTAGGAGAACCCTAACTTGCCCATTTTCGTTTCTAGGGTTTTAGAGCTCTGTTTTGACTGCCCCAAGGGTCAAAACCGCCTCCCAGACTCTGTCTGAGAGAATTGCATCATTAGTTTTCCTTGATTCGAGCATCTCAGCAGGATGGTCGAGCTCAGGTCAGGAGGAGGAACTCAAGGATCAGGTATTTAGGCAATTTAGTAGTCTAAACCCCATTTCAGCCATCGAATCAGTAGGTTTAGCCTCTTAAATTGCCCATAGCAGCCCTCTAGATCTCTAGATAGCAGATTCTAACTAAAGAACCTAACTCTATGATATAGATTAGATCTTGTTCTTTAGTTCTTCTGTGATGTATATGGATGATGTATCTCTATGAACTCTTTGTATTGGGAAGGGGGGTAGAGACCTAAAGCTTGGTAGTAGATGCTCCTAGATTAGCCTCTCTAGCACACTATAGATGCGGCACATGGCACAAGAGCCACACCGGTTGTGGGTGAAGGGGCCGGGCCGGGCTTATAAGGAGGTTCGTGTTCGACTCTTGAACGATCCCTATGGTGTGTTAGTGCTACCGGGGATCATTGTGACTAGGTCTAATGGCTTGCCCGCTGCGTGTGGGCAAGGCATGGGCTCGACACTGTGAGGTGGTGAATATGACCTTCCATTGAGTTCAAGTCAATACGGGCAAAGGCCCTCTAGTCACCTTGAGTCAAGATGGAGATCTCTCGAGGGAGTGATCCCTACCGCCCCATCTAAATCGGGAGATGCAACCCGTGATATAGCCCCCTTGGCTATGCATCCCGGCTACACTGATCCCAACACTTTTCACCTACTCGCAAAGTGTGCAATGAGGGGGCGGATGGAGTGGACAACCCTATGCCATGTTCTTATGCCGCCCAAATCCATTGCCATGAATTCATGCGCAATGAACTCGGAGACCCAAGCCCGTCGGTCATCCCTTTGAGTCCGAGCCTTGGGTAGGATTCCCTATGTGATGTGCCGATCTTTGTCTATGCAGATATGTGGAGGACCATCCTTCGTGATGGTCATATGATGTTGATGTATGTGCTACCGACATGTATGTTTACGCTTCCAGCCTAGGTAGGCCCCGAGGGAGACGGGGTGCAATGACCCTTCCACTCTTCCCACTTTGGAACCCGCACACGGTTTTGCAGTGTCATGTGGAGGGCCCTGTATTAGCATGGAGCTGGTATGGGGGATGAACTCCTGTTTGTATACGGTGAGGGCACCGTATGCGAGTAGGGGACGTCACAGTGGTATCAGAGCAATGTTCTTGGAGACCAAGAGCAAAGCACTGACCATGCTCCCAGTAGTACTAACTCGATAGGATTCTCAGACCTCGAAGAATGGGAAAAATTTTTCTCATTTTTGTAGTATATGCTAAGCTAGTAACAGTTAAAGTGAATTAGTAATAGTTAAAGTGAATTAGTAACAGTTAAAATGAAAAATTAGTGAGCCAAATAGGATGGTCTCACACGTCGCGCCAGAGCCGATTTCTAAAATGTCGCGCCAGAGCCGATTTCTAAAATGAGCCAAATAGGATGGTCTCACACGTCGCGCCAGAGCCGATTTCTAAAATGTCGCGCCAGAGCCGATTTCTAAAATGTAGAAACTTGTCTGGGCGCAACGTGTGAGACATTGATCTGAAAACAGTTTAAAAAGTCAAAAAAATGGGCGCAACGTGTGAGACATTGATCTGAAAACAGAGCCGATTTCTAAAATGTAGAAACTTGTCTGGGCGCAACGTGTGAGACATTGATCTGAAAACAGTTTAAAAAGTCAAAAAAATGGACGCGCACCAAACAGACCACTCGACTCCCTCGACAAGGCGAAACAGCCAGAGGCCAAGGAGGCTGAAGGAAACAAGAAGAGGAGAGGGCAGAATGAGAGCGGGAGGCCAGGGGTCAAGAAGCAGCAGAGCAGAAGCTGGTCCAACATTTTGAAGACTCAACAGCCGCACAGTACACACTAAGGGAGTAACTCTAATGAAGAAAGATATGCACTTACCAATCATATCAAAGGAGAACCTTATTAATTTCGTAAATGATAAAATTGGTTTAATACAACGTGTTTTAGAGTAAATTATAACTGTATAAAGTTACTTAATTAAGTTAAGTTATAGAATTCTAGCTTTTGTTTTAGTCAAATTGGAGCTTTTGAGCAAAATTGAGACGATGTCTCACACGTCGCGCCAGGACAGATTTCTAGATTTTAGGAATCGGGCTGGGCGCAACGTGTGAGACCATGCCCAAAAATGCCCAAAACAGCTCCAAATCGACCAAGTAAGGGGTCAATTCTGCCTAACTCGATGAGTTTAGTGGAATTACAGCCTTAGATCACTTAAATTGAGTAAGCCTAGCCCAATTAGGACCCATGTCTCACACGCCGCGCCCAGACATGATTTCTACATTCTCAAAATCTGGTCCGGGCAGGCACGCGTGTGAGACCTCCAAATTTTGAACCTCCATAACTTGAGCTACAGAGCTCTAAATCGCCGAAATTTGTTGCGTTAGGACCGTTAGACAGCCTAGAATCCATTTATGACCTCAAATTAGGATAGAAATGTCAAACCCCATCTCAAAATGACCAAAATTGCTCAAACCCTTGAATTGCTTTCCCAAACTGTAATTTGTTTGTAGATAGAAGCATACCCCATTAGTAGCTCGCAAGTACTGCTCTCGGCTCGAAGCGGATGCCTTACTCCTAGGTAGAAGTGCTCAGGAACACCCCTTTGTTATAGTCATCTAGACCTTAGCATAGCAACCCAAGTCCAACTGTTGGTACACCACCTCTGCTCGAGCCAAAGGCATAAACCTTGACCTAATTCTGTGTCCTTCTAATAGAGTTTGACTTATATAGCCGCCACATTGACACTCCCTATTGCCAGGATACCTAGATAGGAGCTAGAGCCTAGAGCTGCCCAAGTCATTCCATGTGTAGAGATTGGACCCCCCCAAACCAACTTTGCTAGGACCTTAGAGTATACCTCAAACACCATGAGGGCTTTGCAAAACAACCCTCATGTCATGCCATACCACACGTCCTAATGTCCATAGACTTGTAGATTATAGATATGTCTCTAGTAATGCCGCCGCTCGAGCCATCTTGCTTGCTTATAGAGCCCGTAATATTGTAGGAGAGCCCTTCAAGTAGACTCTTAGACTCTAGGATACACGAAGTTGCTTTCGAAGACGGGGCGAGCCACAGACGAGCTAAGGGCGCAACTTCCGAAGACATCAAGGTCCCAGCCAATGCACAAACAGATAAGGAGAGGAGACCGAAAAGGCACCCAAGAGGGGAAGCACAACGACAAACACCTCAACCGACAAAGCGAGTAGGGGCGCCACAAAGAGAACGGGACACCACCGACCTATCATCAATCTCCATCAAATGGGAAGAATATTGGTAACCAACGGCACCAAGAATGTTCTAGATGTCAACCTCCCGGCTACCACGCCCACGAGCTCACATCGAAAAGAGGATCTCAACGCCTTCACCAACTTCGGCGACATGAGTTTCAAATGGAAGAACGCGAGACAACAAAATACAGTACAGGGAAGATGTTAGGCATCGATGTCGCGTTAGCATCACGAGCTAGGGCCGAGAGGGCATAATCTTCCATCGAGGAGACAACTCATGGCGACACAGGGAGGCGTATAGAAACCGGAGGGAAGATCACCACGACCTTGCAGCCCGGCAGCTCAAAGCGCTCAACGTCAACAAAAGGAGTAACCAAGCTAGGCAACCACAAAGCACCTAAGGCTGACCAAGATGAGCCTCCAGCTCCCTTGCACCAGCGGAGAACTTTCATCGGTTCCAAAAGGTAGGAGACCATGAGAGGAGGAGACGATATCAAGGAACATTTCCGACTTCGAAGGCTGTATCAGCACTAGGGGCAAGACCAAGGAGGAGAATATTCGCTCAAACAGAATTCGGACCCGGGAACACCTAGAAACCAAAGGAAGGGCGGCTTTACTACGTCGGCCAAGGAGTGCGAGACTCGAATGGTTAGGACCCAAAGGACGGAGGAGACGACCTAGCCAGCCAGGTACAAATCACGCCAAAGGCGACCCGTATGAGCTATGATGGGGCAATGGAGATGACCACACTTCCGTGCACGGGAGAGCCACCTCGGAATGAAGCAAAGCCCAAGCAAATGAGTCGACTCGGAAATTCAACCCGCGGGGAATGACAATGCCCGCCTACCGACCACGATCTCGAGTTTCAAGACATTCAAGAATGCCCGATCAACAACAGCCGGTGACCCTACTCAAGCTCGATCAATGGCACCGCAAATCAGCAATCTTGCAACGATACACCGCGATGTAGGGGCGTGGCGGTTACCGCATTCCTCGCGACGAATATACACAATAAGGAGGAGCATCTTTTTCAAGGGATCACATCGACGAACACTCTTCGCAACTTGAGGTGATCAGCTCGGATCAGACATAAAGCTCAACAATAGTAGCAGCATCTCAAGGAATCCCGGAGTCAACCAGAACGAAGAAGATGCAGCAAAACCGAAGGATCAAACGCGATCGAGGAAGGGAAACCTAAAGGAGTATAAATAATTAGGTAGATCTTCGTAGTTGTTTTGCAAAAGTGGATGAATTAAAATCCCAATGTAAATGCGTATATGTCTATTGTATATCTAGGGTGTCCACATATATAGTGGAGAAACATGAGTTTAGAGTCATGTTTTACGGATTTAGCGCTTAGATCAGGAAGCTCCTTCACTTCGACTACCAAAGGAGGAAGCAAGGAGGCACAACTATAGCCCAAGATCAAATTGGAAGAGCAACTACGAGGGAGAAACGACTAGAGGCCAAGCAAACCTTCAACTCCAAACACTTCGGGAAATGCCCTCAAGCAGAAGACTGCTCGGCCACCCAATGTTAGAATAAGAGACACCGATCATGTCAAGATCATCAACGCGGCACCAGGACATCGTCAGGGCGCAACACTACCTCTTGTAGCAGTGGCAGCACTTGACGAACTTATGACATGAGTGGCCTCAACAATGGAAGGAGGAACACCCCGACATCAACGAGCCAACTAAGAAGGCAACATCTCGACGACCATAATTCCAACTTGTGGTAATATAGGGGGATGTGCTATGACACGTGTATTAGATGGAGATGCACTTACGAAAGGCACCGCGACGAGGAGATATGCCCCCAACAACTAGGTGATGGCTTCATCGGTACTCCTACCAAGAATTAGAAGAGAAGAAGCCGACCATATCTCCGACATGTGGCACGTCAAACGCCAAGGTAGAAGCATTCGACGCCTTTAACGACAAGGATAGCAACCGAAGCACCTTGGTGAAAGAGAGTTCAAGATAATAGCCAGGCTATTCAACGACAAGAGTATATCTAAGGCAGGTACTTCTTCAACGCAAGGGCCAAGCTGCGCAGAGATAAGGATCCATCATCCCGACAACGGAGCCATCAGGGAGGAGAGTCATGATGCCTTACTTGCCAAAGAGACCGAAATGCATAGAAGGACAAAGGTCAGGAACTGAAAGATGGAGAAGTGCTAGCAACCGACTTCTTCCACGAGCTTCCCAGAGGCAACAGGAGGATCAAAACTGACGAGCACAATCAAAGCCACCGGAAGGTACCTCAAGACAAAAAGACGGCATAGCACTGTGGAACGTGATAACGTCCAAGCCATGCGATCGAGGGGATCAAACGAGGAAGTTTGGAAGCTCGATGGAGAACCAACTAGGTGAGGCGAGCCGATGACTTGCACGCGGCCTTGCATGCAACTTGGTGAACCCAAGGATGAACGATTCAAAGAACAACCGTAGAAGAGAACAACTCCAGAAGACTATTGCCAAAGGAATCGTGCACAGCCTCAAGAGACGCCTCCAAATAGCTTCAAGTATCATGAAGGGGGGAGCAATTACAGCCCAAGAACAAGCAGGCTGAAATGTCAAAAGCAGGAACGACCAGCAAAGCGTGTGTGCCATAGCCGACAAACATCGGAGGGCCCAAGTATATCAACAAGCTACCCCGGAGTACGAGCCGACGTACAAATAGGAGGATATAGATCATGAACACCATTGCACCGGGAGGAACACCGATGACATTGCCAAGGAGTAGGTGTGCAACTCGAAGGGCGGCACAAGGGAGACCTAATAGCTCTAGTAGTAATTGTAATTATGTAAGCTATATGTTTTGCATGTATAGTTCCCTTGTTATTTCTTCCCTCCCATAGCGTAACAGATCAAAGGAAGAGATGTCATGCAAGTTGCAGGGGTGAAGCAATCAACATCGTCAACACTCTTCGGGCAACACGATAACGACAAGAGGACTCGACGTATGAGACATCGATGGAGTCGAAGAAACAATATCGGATACACAGTCATCCTTTAGCTGCCAAGACAAAGAGTTCAAGATGAAAGATCTCTTTCAACAGCGCCACTTTCAGGCATTTGAAAAGCGGCATGCAAGATTCAAATGATCAACTACACCATCAAGCCACCAGCAATGAGAGGCTTCTAGCGAACAAAGTCAACCTCTACATCAAAGAGGAGCCACTGTCAAGGAGACTGAAGTATCGAGCGACTCGGAAGAACGTTACCTTGCTCCTTCAAGCAGGCAACGAGCGGATGAGCTTCTAGCAAGCTCAAAGATCTAAGGCCATGGGGCCTAGTAGGTTAAATGTATGGATGGTAACATCCATATTGGGAGTAGAAGGCAATTCCGGATATTCTCGTTGAAAGGATTGCCCAATAGGGAAGGAGACGCATAGGAGTAACTAAAATTATACACGATTGTTAACAGACATCCAACGTATTGAAACCACTTGGTGAGATTGATCTCCTCGCTAAGAAGGAATCACTACTAGGATAATTGTTGACCATGTATAAATCTAGTATCTCCAAAAGAATAATCCAACCGAAAGAAAAGAAGTAATCTAACAAGTCCGGCCAACTTGTTACGATGACATCAATTCGATTGGTAGGAATATTCCAAGAGTTTAAATAACTAAGAAAGGGGGAATCTCTAGAATAATAAAATAATAGTACATGCAAGGTACATCTAAAATAAGAATTATAGTAATCAAATAGTCTTTTGAGACAAAAGGAATTGTTGTCATGACAAAACCTTGTGGTTTAGAATCGTTCTAACTAAGTAGATAACCCATAACTATATTGAAATAAATGATAACATAATATGTGCATCCATCTTAGATGGTTATATATGTTAGCTAAGGCTAGTAACTTAATGCGCTAAGTAAGAAGCGTATAACCTCTTAAGGGGAGAGAATAGATATGACGTTGTGTGCAATGTCATTGAAGGGGTGCAGGACCATTTTCTTTTCGAAGAAAGTGGGAGGGCTCAATCTTATGATTGAACGTACTTGCACCGAATTGACTGACCGTAGAATAGAGTTCACTCCGGCAATGGCCGAAGCGAATAGAGCGTAAGATAGATAGATAGATAGCTCAGGAGGCCTTCAACGCGTCGAGGCCCGACGTAGTAGTGAACTACACCAACGAAGTGGAGCAAAACTATGGGAGCAATGAACGACCAAGTCACCTCCAAACTACTCGGCGACGGCTCAATGAGTGGATCGTTTTAGCCTTAGGTAAGGTATGCGCATGTATTATAAGCCTTAATGTGTCTTATTGATAAGTTAAATATAGACCCTAATAACTGCATAGAAATTGTTGTACGTATATGTATCATAGGGAAATAAGTTAAATAACAACGATAATGTGAAGTAGCATGTTAATTAATCCTTCATGGGATGCAATTCCTTCCAAGGATAGCTATAGGTCCTTATAAATATAAATAGAAAATAGAATTCGGATATACTTAAGTGCATCTTAGGGATATACTTCCAAGGGTAATGCAGGACCCAAGGAAGAGAATAAGAAGCACATCTAACTCTTGTGTATGATAATTAAAACCCTGTCTATAATACAATAGGTCTAAATCAGGGTTATTGTTTAAATAATCGCGATCTAAAAGTCGTTAAATATTGCAAAGCTTAGAGTAAATATAATTGTACTATCGGAAGTAATGTATCCGATACTATGATAATGTTAATTCATAAATATTACCTTAGGGTAATTATGTTAATCACATGCATTAAGGGAGCCAGAAAAAAAAAAAAAAAAAAAAAAAAAAATTGGCTCAGGCATGTCGATTTGTGTTTAGATTAGTTTCATGTGTAGCTAAGATTAATCTGCGCATGCAACCTATGCTAGGTATGGGTTGCATGCGTTGTTACCGATGATGAGACCACTACGGTGATCTCTAGGGCGTGGTGTAATGTCAACGTAGGCATGACCGCGTTTCCGCTTGGATGAGTGGAAGGTAGATTTGAAAGTCTACTTCTGTTCCACGGAAGTAGACAACCTCGAGAGAAAGGAGGTCATTAAGGAATGCATTGATAGGAAAGGCACCTTTAGCCCCATATATGCTTTGATAGGAGGAATCTATCCTTCACGCCCCCACGCGGAAGGATATCCTCCACCCGGGCAACTAGAGGTGTAGGCATGAGCGGCATATAGGCATATAGGCGGCTGTCTCCACGCGCCATAATGGAAGATCCACCCTCTTCCTGTAGGGAGATTAGCCATGCATCCATGTAGATAGGTGGGGTGGTCACCATATAACCAAAATTTTTGTAATAATTAATAATAGGTAGTGTCGACCTGCAGGCCAATAGAGCGCTCCGGAGGGCAAGGAGGTCGAACTACGAAGGCTTGCAACACAAATTTTGTTATAATGTGTTGCAAGGGATGAAGGGTACCTTAGAAGTGTAAATTTTGTATGAAATTGATAAACTTTGATAAACTTAAAAGTTGTATTAAGTAAGGTTAATAATTACCTTGCGTGGATTAAGTTATGATGTGATAAGTTAATTGGATAATGAAATAGTAATGTCTTAAACATTACCTTAGAGTAATTCTAATAATTAAGATATAGATATTGTAAAATTAATGCAGGATTTTAAGGTGCGAAGACCTGCAACACAAATTTTGTTGGAATGTGTTGCAAGGAATGAAGAGTACCTTAAATAATAATTGTATATGAAAGTGTTAAATTGTGATAAACTAAATGTTGTGATAATAGAAACTAATAAGTACCTTATTTTAGTAGAAGTTACGAATTGACAACTTATTTGATAATGTAATGGCGTAATAATGATTTAAAAATATTATCTTAAGGTAATCGTAATAAATGTGTAAGTATTATAGTAGTATATCGTATGCATCAGGTTGATTGCAGGTTAGGAAGATTCCAAGGTGGGGAGAACCACGATGCTGCGGACAGCATCATTTCAAGGTGGGGAGAATGTGACGTTCCAGCACAGTATACGCTCCCAGGACGTATATTGTACTGCCACGTCACGCGTACGCGCCACCCCGACTGACGTGTACGCCAACGTGTAGCCAAGTGGGTAGCCCCTAGGGGGCAACTTGCTAAGAATGTGCATTAGTATTAATGTGCACATTTTCCAATGTACACATTAATGTGGGCACACATTTCCATGTGGCCACTTGATGCCAAGTGGGCCATACCCATAGGTGCAATTAATGTGCACATTTTCCAATGTACACATTCATTAATGTGCACACATTTCCATGTGAGCACATTTGGGTGCACACATTTCCATGTGGGCACATTTGGCCACCTAGCCCTTAAAGGCAAGTGGGCCCTTTTCCCAATTATCCCACATGCCTAAAGGGGGATAATTGGAAACCCTAGCCACCCCTTGTCTATTTAAGTAGGAGAACCCTAACTTGCCCATTTTCGTTTCTAGGGTTTTAGAGCTCTGTTTTGACCCGCCCCAAGGGTCAAAACAGCCTCCCAGAACTTCATGCGAGAGAATTGCATCATTAGTTTTCCTTGATTCGAGCATCTCGGCAGGGATGGTCGAGGCTCAGTCGGGGAGGAGGAACTCAAGGATCGGGTATTTAGGCAATTTAGTAGTCTAAACCCCATTTCACCCATCAATTCAGTAGGTTTAGCCTCTTAAATTGCCCATAGCAGCCCTCTAGATCTCTAGATAGCGATTCTAACTAAAGAACCTAACTCTATGATATAGATTAGATCTTGTTCTTTAGTTCTTCCGTGATGTATATGGATGATGTATCTCTATGAACTCTTTGTATTGGGAAGGGGGTAGAGACCTAAAGCTTGGTAGTAGATGCTCCTAGATTAGCCTCTCTAGCACACTATAGATGCGGCTTTGTGCACAAGAGCCACACACGGTTGTGGGTGAAGGGGCCGGGCCGGGCTTATAAGGAGGTTCGTGTTCTGACTCTTGAACGATCCCTATGGTGTGTTAGTGCTACCAGGGATCATTGTGACTAGGTCTAATGGCTTGCCACCCGCTGCGTGTGGGCAAGGCATGGGCTCGACACTGTGAGGTGGTGAATATGACCTTCCATTGAGTTCAAGTCGAATCACGGGCAAAGTGGCCCTCTAGTCACCTTGAGTCAAGATGGAGATCTCTCGGAGGGAGTGATCCCTACCTGCCCCATCGAACCGGGGAGATGCAACCCGGGATATAGCCCCCTTGGCTATGCATCCGTGAGGGCTACTGGTCAGTCCCAACACTTTTCACCCTACTACGCAAAGTGTGCACGGGAGGGGCGGATGGAGTGGACAACCCTATGCCATGTTCTTATGCCGGCCAAATCCATTGCCATGAATTCATGCGCAATGAACTCGGAGACCCAAGCCCGCCGGGCCATCCCTTTGAGTCTCGAGCCTTGGGTAGGATTCCCTATGTGATGTCTTGATCTTTGTCTATGCAGATATGTGGAGGACCATCCTTCGTGATGGTCATATGATGTTGATGTATGTGCTCTTGACATGTATGTTTACGCTTCCAGCCTAGGTAGGCCACGAGGGAGGCGAGGTGCAATGACCCTTCCACTCTTCCCACCGGAACCCGTCCACGGTTGCGGTGTCATGTGGAGGGCCCTGTATTAGCATGGAGCTGGTATGGGGGATGAACTCCTGTTTGTATACGGTGAGGGCACCGTATGCGAGTAGGGGACGTCACAGGACACCCCGCCCATTGAACAAAAAATCTATGTATTGTTCGCCTCCTTAAGCGACGGGTTTCCTCTCGCAGAATACGTTCTGGTCGGGGGTACAGAAAGTTCTCCCTGCTTACTAAATCATCGTCCCCCAGCATATGGGAAGGATCAAAAACATACTTCCTCAAGTTACTCACATGGAAAACGTTATGTACTTTCAAGTCGCGAGGGCAACTCAACCTATAAGCCACTTTGCCAATACGTTCCAAAATTTCATACGGACCCGTATACCTAGGAGCCCATTTACCTGCACTTTTAAATGCCAGTGAGCTCTGCTTGGGATTAATCCTCAAGAACACATAATCCCCTTTTTGAAATTCAAGTGGTCCACGTCTCTTATTTGCATACTGTTTCTGTCTATTTTGTGCCACAGCCAAATTTTGTCGAAGTCTCCTTAACTGAGCTTCCATGTCCTCCGCTACTTCATTAGCTGCTTCAACATTGCATTGAGGATCTCTCCAATTAAGAGGACAACGACACTCCTTACCATACATTGCCTCAAAAGGACTCATTTTAATGGAATCTTGATAAGTGTTATTGTATGCAAACTCAGCCAAATACAAATAGGAATCCCATACCTTTGGTTGACTAGGCACATACATTCTGAGCATATCCTCCAAGATTTGATTAACTTCGCTCAACTTGGCCATCCGCTTGAGGGGCGATAAGATGTAATGGCATATAACTTAGTGCCAATATTTTGAAATAACCCTTGCCAAAATTGGCTCATAAACTTTGTATCTCGATCGATGAAATAGTGGCGGCATCCCATGCAATCGAAAATCTCCTTAACAAATAACTTAGCAATATCCATTGCCGTGTAGCGATGAGTCTTCGTAGGCATAAAATGGGCCTGCTTGGTTAGTCGGTCAACCACAACATAGATTGCATCATAACCTTGACGCGTGTCCTGGGAAGCTCAACAATGAAGTCCATGGAAATACTCTCCCACTTAGAAAATGGAATTACTAAAGGTTGTAATTCTCCAAGCTCTCTAAACCTTGATGCTTTTACCTTCTGACAAGATAAACGCCTAGCCACGTACTCCTTAACCATCTTCTTTTTGACGGGCAAAAGAAATTCTCAAGCGCATTTTCCTCAAAGTTTTGTGTACCCTGGGGTGGCCCGCCAAAGGACTATCATGTGCTTCATATAGCAACCTCAATCTCAACTCATGATCATTAGGAATACACATACGGCCATTATAATATAAAACTCCTTTGGACAATGCATACCTCGGAAAATCTTGAGGGTTCTCCAAACAGGTGCAAAATATGAATCATTCCTCAACTTGCTAAGAATATCTCAGATCCCATTGCCCTTGTAACACACTAATAGAGGTTAAAAATGACCTTCGAGACAAAGCATCAGCAATCACATTTTCTTTGCCGTGTTGATATTCAATTTCAAAATCATACTCTTCCCTTAGTTGCATCCACCTCCTTTGCCTATTATTCAAATATGGCTGTTTTGCAAAATACTTCAAATTTTGGTGATCGGGTCTTCAAAAAGAAACGACGACCCAATAAATAATGTCTCCATACCCTTAAGGCATGGATAATGGCCAACATTTCTAGATCATGCACCTTTGGGTAATTTTATTCAAAGGAGACAACTTACGAGATATATAAGCACAAACTTCGGCCATCCTGCGAAGAAGACTCCTCCTACAAACTTTCCCGAAGCATCGGTGACTACATGGAAGGGTATATTCATGTGCAGAATCCTTAAAATTGGTGCACTAATCAAAACATCCTTTAACTTTGGAAACTTTTCTAGACAACTATCAGTCAATGCAAATCATTCTTCTTACCCAACAAAGAAGTCAAAGGAGCAAGAATCTTTGCAAATTTAGGAACAAATTTGCGTTAATACCCCGCTAATCCCAAAATGATCTTACCTCTTTCACCGCCTTTGGTGTGGGCCAATCTCTAACTCGCCTCAATTTTAGAAGGATCGGCTCTAATCCCTTTTGAAATTACATGCCCAAGATATACCAATCTAGTTTGTGCAAAAGAACACTTAGATAGCTTACCATACAACTTTTCTCGTCGCAAAAATAGCTAATGTCTGTTTTTACATGTTCCACATGCTCCTCTAATGTCCTGCAATATACCAAAATATCATCAAAGAAAACCAATATAAACTTATCCGGAAAGATCGGATTATCTCATTCATTAGGCGATAAAAGTGGCGAGGAGCATTTGTCAACCTAAACGGCATTACAACATACTCGTAATGTGCGTAGCGTGTCCCTAAAGGCGATCTTATAAATATCTCGTATCCTTGATCTGGATCTGATGATATCCGGATCGTAGATCAATTTTGTGAAATACTTAGCTTGTCCCAACCCGATCAAATAACCCATCAACCCTAGGCAATGCATATCTATTCTTCACTGTAATCTGGTTAAGCATGCGGTAATCAATACACAATCTTAATGTGCCATCCTTCTTTTTTCAAACAAAAACTGGCGCACCAAATGGCGAAACACTCGGCCGTATAAACCCTTGTTCCAATAATTCCGCTAACTGTTTCTTCAATTCGGCCATCTCTAATGCATGAAATCTATATGGTGGCCTTGATGTGGGTTCAGCCCCAGGAACAAGTTCTATCTCATGATCTACCATTCTATGTGGAGGCAATTCTTAAGAAACATATCAGAAAACTCATCCAATACTTTCTGGATGGTTGTTCTTGTAACTCTGCGGTGTACAAAAATGAATCTAACAACAATGCACATCCCATTCTTATGCAATCCTTCTTAATCTGTTTCTTAAAACTTTTCCGGGACAAAGGTGTAACCACTAATGACGAAGGCAATCCTTCCAAATGCATGCTTATCTCCATTAGGACTTTGACATGTAACTGTTTGCTCTATGTAATCAATGCAAGCTTTATGTGGCCTCAACCACGACATTCCTAGAATAGCATCATACTTCCCTAGGCTCAATACTTCAAAACTAGTATGGGACTCAAGATCTCCTACTTGGAATTCAAGATTGTCTACCTTAGCATAAGAAGTCTTAATTTTACCATCATCCAACTCCACGTATCTAGGGTCCCGGCTAATCATATTCAAATCTAGTTTCTTTGCTAGCCTTGGGGAAATAAAACAATGTGTACTACCACAATCAATAAGAAAGAGAACAGGAACTCCATGAATAATACTTCCCCCTTAGTGTCCTTTAACACCTTCTCTACTGCCTTGTCAGCTGTTGTCTTTTGTTGCGATGCACTCTGCTGCAACACTCGCTGGATAGCCTGCAAGATATCGGCTATATCAGAGGTTCCACTAGGCCCAGCTCCTCCTGGGGAACTCATCTCTACAAGAATCTGGAACCTTATCAAATATCATCAATAATCAAAAATCTCATAATCCACTAACCAGAACTTTGCTCTGATACCAACTGTGACGGGCCTGGCCAGTTAACCTCTCGGTAACTGGAGATCCCATCGATCTCTACCGTCTCTTGGAACTCAGAAAATTGATACATGCATACTTAGGTAAAGAATTTAATCTTTATACATGCTCTAAGGTCCCAAAAATACTATACTTGCCATTGCTCGGCAAAATCCCACACAACAATCAAGTTTAAAAATAATTATAGTTTTAAGCCGATCCATAATGATAATAGTAATATTAAGCAAATATATTGTCTAGCAATCCACACACTCCTACTCTCGCCTTTCCGCAGCTTGGCTACTTTCTGGAGCATCTCGCACCTCTGCTTACACCATTAACCACGGGGTTAGTCACACGGACTAAGTGGGGATCGGGGATCTAGGTCATATCTAGCATTAATAATCACAAAGCATTAACTTAGAACAATAACGTAGCCTTACCGTAACCTCGCCCCTGCAATCCAAGTAATTAATCCAACAAGCATAATCTCAATGCATAATTATACCAGGCATAACCATTGCAACTTGATTCCAACTTTAAAAACCAAATATACAATAGCCAAGCAACCACAGCATCAACATTGCAACCAATATTCCTCCTGGTCGAGCAAGGTCAACTCGGTGATCGGGCCGGTGACATAGAGGGGGTAACCACGTGTGTACACACCCCTTCCACGCCGCGTCCGGCGTTGGAGGACCACTTATCGCATGACGTTGTACCTTACGGTACCAACGCCCGATGTTCAAAAATACCATTTGCATAGCATCGTGGTAAAACCGTGAGTCTAGACCATCGCACCTAGACTCGGCCCCAGAGGTCTATATCAAAGAATTACATCACAGATAACCACTTACATTTCACTATCATCATACACATGCCTTAACAAGCTCACATCAAGTATTTCCCTAATACACACTTCATATAGCAAAAGAAAGCCAAATCATAACTCAGTAATTATAATAACCTCAATAATGCTATATCCAACTATCACCATTAAATAAAAGATAAATATCTACACCTTTCGAAGATTCACTAACAACAAGGTTAATATCCATATTTAAGGCTTTAATGATGTTAAAACTATAGCATTCAACTATTATTATGCTTCCGCTAAAAACTTCCTCCATACGGAACACTTGTGTCTTGTGTTTTTATTATCTCTCTTACTTTAACTAATTCCAAAGTGTTTTAAATTATAACTAGCTAGCTTATTAGACTGCTCATGTCGTTATGACTATTAGCATAAACCCGCCTTTAACAAGGGCCTCCAAATTTTAACAAATTTCGAACCTATCCCTTGCTCCAACTAACCCTTACTATTGTAATTTAACTTATAACCTTAGCTTTAATTGTTAACCTCACTTTATATTTACCTTAGCCTACTAACTATAACTAACGTTAACTTTTCTAAGTCTGTTTTCCTTTTAACCCTAGCGTGCGTTAACAGCACGAACTTGGCCTGCAGCTCCAAGTTCCGGCCTCCAGGCCATCGATTCCAGCTCCAAACTCTCCAACTCATCTCGGATTTGCCTTCTAAGGTGTTTTCATACCAGTTCGATCTGTTTGCAGCGCAAACCTGGTGGTTTTTGGTCAGGTTAAGGGGCCACTAGAATCAAATTATCTTGCTTGCCGAACTTGCACGAATCCCCAATTCTTCTTCCTCTGTCCCAAATCGACCTTCCCAAGGCCCAACTTCTCGGCTGTTCGGTGGTAATTTGCCATGCTTTTCAAGTATCCCAAATCGGCAAGATCATGCCGTCCTGCCGGCATCATGCAAAGGAAAATACTGCCGTGTTGGCTAGTATACCTCTTAATTCTGCCTTCTCTGCATATTTCAATCAGTTAGATGTCCAAATCAATCCATTACAAGTAGCTTTCCATGATTTCCGATCATCATAGCTCCTCAGATCATGTTATGCAAACAAAGCAAAGCAAGATAAACTTTTACAATCTTATCTGATTTACGCCATACTTTTAGCTTAATCCACCTCTCGTGTTCTAATCGCTATTCCAATCACTTCGGTATGGTTTAAATGATCAGCTCCTTAGAATTCATTAGATCTATGATGCTTTTGCAAGCTTTTTATATGCAATCATTAAATACTTACATATACAATCATGCAAGTTAATTCATATCCATGCACTTTTAGTTTAACTCTAAATCAATACTAAGTTTCATAACAATCCCTCTTGCATCAACACAATTCAGCATGCACAATTTTGCTACGCTAGAAAAACCCTGTGTGTAAGGCTTGATCCCCACCGGAATCCCGCTTGTTGCTTTTTCTCAAGCTCCCAACACGCTCCCCCGAGCTCTCCGCGCGATTCGGCTCCTTCAGCAATCCCTCTGTAATCAATCTTTTCCCAATGCTTTTCTCTTACTTATATTTATTTTTAACCATAGTATTCCATCCGTATAATCTCTACATATACGACGTATTTCTCTGCATGCGTGATATTTTAATTAATATCCCTTTGCATCTTTTAAATAAAATAATCCACAATTTACCTCAAAATCCTAGGTCCGTTCTGCTCTCCTCCAAAAATTCAACCCATGTCCTCATGGGCGCATCTCGGGAAACTCACGAAGATTCCAATTGGCATCTTCCCATGTGGCATCTTCCTCAGGACACCCCGCCCATTGAACAAAAAATCTATGTATTGTTCGCCTCCTTAAGCGACGGGTTTCCTCTCGCAGAATACGTTCTGGTCGGGGGTACAGAAAGTTCTCCCTGCTTACTAAATCATCGTCCCCCAGCATATGGGAAGGATCAAAAACATACTTCCTCAAGTTACTCACATGGAAAACGTTATGTACTTTCAAGTGCGAGGGCAACTCCAACCTATAAGCCACTTTGCCAATACGTTCCAAAATTTCATACGGACCCGCATACCTAGGAGCCCATTTACCTGCACTTTTAAATGCCAGTGAGCTCTGCTTGGGATTAATCCTCAAGAACACATAATCCCCTTTTTGAAATTCAAGTGGTCCACGTCTCTTATTTGCATACTGTTTCTGTCTATTTTGTGCCACAGCCAAATTTTGTCGAAGTCTCCTTAACTGAGCTTCCATGTCCTCCGCTACTTCATTAGCTGCTTCAACATTGCATTGAGGATCTCTCCAATTAAGAGGACAACGACACTCCTTACCATACATTGCCTCAAAAGGACTCATTTTAATGGAATCTTGATAAGTGTTATTGTATGCAAACTCAGCCAAATACAAATAGGAATCCCATACCTTTGGTTGACTAGGCACATACATTCTGAGCATATCCTCCAAGATTTGATTAACTTCGCCAACTTGGCCATCCGCTTGAGGACGATAAGATGTCTTGGCATATAACTTAGTGCCAATATTTTGAAATAACCCTTGCCAAAATTGGCTCATAAACTTTGTATCTCGATCCGATGAAATAGTGGCCGGCATCCCATGCAATCTGAAAAATCTCCTTAACAAATAACTTAGCAATATCCATTGCCGTAGCGATAGTCTTCGTAGGCATAAAATGGGCCTGCTTGGTTAGTCGGTCAACCACAACATAGATTGCATCATAACCCCGAACGTGTCCGGGAAGCTCAACAATGAAGTCCATGGAAATACTCTCCCACTTAGAAAATGGAATTACTAAAGGTTGTAATTCTCCAAGCTCTCTAAACCTTGATGCTTTTACCTTCTGACAAGATAAACGCCTAGCCACGTACTCCTTAACCATCTTCTTTTGACCGGGCCAAAAGAAATTCTGGCGCATTTTCCTCAAAGTTTTGTGTACCCACGGGTGGCCCAAAAGGACTATCATGTGCTTCATATAGCAACCTCAATCTCAACTCATGATCATTAGGAATACACATACGGCCATTATAATATAAAACTCCTTTGGACAATGCATACCTCGGAAAATCTTGAGGGTTCTCCAAACAGGTGCAAAATATGAATCATTCCTCAACTTGCTAAGAATATCTGCATCCCATTGCCCTTGTAACACACTAATAGAGGTTAAAAATGACCTTCGAGACAAAGCATCAGCAATCACATTTTCTTTGCCAGGTTGATATTCAATTTCAAAATCATACTCTTCCCTTAGTTGCATCCACCTCCTTTGCCTATTATTCAAATATGGCTGTTTTGCAAAATACTTCAAATTTTGGTGGTCAGGTCTTCAAAAGAAACGACGACCCAATAAATAATGTCTCCATACCCTTAAGGCATGGATAATGGCCAACATTTCTAGATCATGCACTGGGTAATTTTATTCAGCAGGAGACAACTTACGAGATATATAAGCACAAACTCGGCCATCCTGCAGCAAGACTCCTCCTACAGCTTTCCCAGAAGCATCAGTGACTACATGGAAGGGTATATTCATATCTCAGAATCCTTAAAATTGGTGCACTAATCAAAACATCCTTTAACTTTGGAAACTTTCCTGACAACTATCAGTCCAATGCAAATCATTCTTCTTACCCAACAAAGAAGTCAAAGGAGCAGCAATCTTTGCAAATTTAGGAACAAATTTATGCGTTAATACCAAGCTAATCCCAAAAATGATCTTACCTCTTTCACCGCCTTTTGGTGTGGGCCAATCTCTAACTGCCTCAATTTTAGAAGGATCTGGCTCTAATCCCTTTTAAAATTACATGCCCAAGATATACCAATCTAGTTTGTGCAAAAGAACACTTAGATAGCTTACCATACAACTTTTCTCGTCGCCAAAATAGCTAATGTCTGCTTTTTACATGTTCCACATGCTCCTCTAATGTCCTGCAATATACCAAAATATCATCAAAGAAAACCAATATAAACTTATCCAGGAAAGATCGGATTATCTCATTCATTAGGCGCATAAAAGTGGCAGGAGCATTTGTCAACCTAAACGGCATTACAACATACTCGTAATATGCAGAGCGTGTCCTAAAGGCGGATCTTATAAATATTCAGATCCTTGATCTGGATCTGATGATATCCAGATCGTAGATCAATTTTTGTGAAATACTTAGCTTGTCCCAACTGATCAAATAACCCATCAACCCTAGGCAATGCATATCTATTCTTCACTGTAATCTCTGGTTAAGCATGCGGTAATCAATACACAATCTTAATGTGCCATCCTTCTTTTTTACAAACAAAACTGGCGCACCAAATGGCGAAACACTCGGCCGTATAAACCCTTGTTCCAATAATTCCGCTAACTGTTTCTTCAATTCGGCCATCTCTAATGCATGAAATCTATATGGTGGCCTTGATGTGGGTTCAGCCCCAGGAACAAGTTCTATCTCATGATCTACCATTCTATGTGGAGGCAATTCTTAAGAAACATATCAGAAAACTCATCCAATACTTTCTGGATGGTTGTTCTTGTAACTCTACGGTGTACAAAAATGAATCTAACAACAATGCACATCCCATTCTTATGCAATCCTTCTTAATGTTTCTTAAAACTTTTCCGGACAAAGGTGTAACCACTAATGACGAAGGCAATCCTTCCAGCACATGCTTATCTCCATTAGGACTTTGACATGTAACTGTTTGCTCTATGTAATCAATGCAAGCTTTATGTGGCCTCAACCACGACATTCCTAGAATAGCATCATACTTCCCTAGGCTCAATACTTCAAAACTAGTATGGGGCTCAAGATCTCCTACTTGGAATTCAAGATTGTCTACCTTAGCATAAGAAGTCTTAATTTTACCATCATCCAACTCCACGTATCTAGGGTCCCGGCTAATCATATTCAAATCTAGTTTCTTTGCTAGCCTTGGGGAAATAAAACAATGTGTACTACCACAATCAATAAGAAAGAGAACAGGAACTCCATGAATAATACTTCCCCCTTAGTGTCCTTCAACACCTTCTCTACTGCCTTGTCAGCTGTTGTCTTTTGTTGCGATGCACTCTGTTTGCAACACTCATTTGGATAGCCCGCAAGATATCGGCTATATCGAGGTTCCACTAGGCCCACTCCTCACGGGGAACTCATCTCTACAAGAATCTGGAACCTTATCAAATATCATCAATAATCAAAAATCTCATAATCCACTAACCGTAACTTTGCTCGATACCAAGCAGTGATTTTGGGCCGGCGTTAACCTCTCGAATCGGAGATCCCATCGATCTCTACCGTCTCTTGGAACTCAGAAAATTGATACATGCATACTTAGGTAAAGAATTTAATCTTTATACATGCTCTAAGGTCCCAAAATACTATACTTGCCATTGCTCGGAAAAATCCCACACAACAATCAAGTTTAAAAATAATTATAGTTTTAAGCCGATCCATAATGATAATAGTAATATTAAGCAAATATATTGTCTAGCAATCCACACACTCCTACTCTCGCCTTTCGCATTTTGCTTGGCTACTTTACGGAGCATCTCGCACCTCTGCTTACACCATTAACCACGGGGGTTAGTCACACCGGACTAAGTGGGGATCGGGATCTAGGTCATATCTAGCATTAATAATCACAAAGCATTAACTTAGAACAATAACGTAGCCTTACCGTAACCTGCCCACCGCAATCCAAGTAATTAATCCAACAAGCATAATCTCAATGCATAATTATACCAGGCATAACCATTGCAACTTGATTCCAACTTTAAAAACCAAATATACAATAGCCAAGCAACCACAGCATCAACATTGCAACCAATATTCCTCTGGGTCTGAGCAAGGTCAACTCGGCTGATCAGGCCAGTGACATAGAGGCGGGGTAACCACGTGTGTACACACCCTTCCACGCCAAGCGTCCGGCATTGGAGGACCACTTATCGCATGACGTTGTACCTTCACGGTACCAACGCGATGTTCAAAAATACCATTTGCATAGCACTGTGCAAAACCGTGAGTCTAGACCATCGCACCTAGACTCCGGCCCCAGAGGTCTATATCAAAGAATTACATCACAGATAACCACTTACATTTCACTATCATCATACACATGCCTTAACAAGCTCACATCAAGTATTTCCCTAATACACACTTCATATAGCAAGAGAAAGCCAAATCATAACTCAGTAATTATAATAACCTCAATAATGCTATATCCAACTATCACCATTAAATAAAAGATAAATATCTACACCTTTCGAAGATTCACTAACAACAAGGTTAATATCCATATTTAAGGCTTTAATGATGTTAAAACTATAGCATTCAACTATTATTATGCTTCCGCTAAAAACTTCCTCCATACGGAACACTTGTGTCTTGTGTTTTTATTATCTCTCTTACTTTAACTAATTCCAAAGTGTTTTTAAATTATAACTAGCTAGCTTATTAGATTTGCTCATGTCGTTATGACTATTAGCATAAACCCGCCTTTAACAAGGGCCTCCAGCTTTAACAAATTTCGAACCTATCCCTTGCTCCAACTAACCCTTACTATTGTAATTTAACTTATAACCTTAGCTTTAATTGTTAACCTCACTTTATATTTACCTTAGCCTACTAACTATAACTAACGTTAACTTTTCTAAGTCTGTTTTCCTTTTAACCCTAGCGTCGTTAACAGCACGAACTTGGCCTGCTCTCAAGTTCCGCCTCCGAACCATCGATTCCAGCTCCAAACTCTCCAACTCATCTCGGATTTGCCTTCTAAGGTGTTTTCATACCAGTTTGATCTGTTTGCAGCGCAAACCTGGTGGTTTTTGGTCAGTTCGTGGCCACTAGAATCAAATTATCTTGCTGCCAGAACTTGCCTGAATCCCTGAATTCTTCTTCCTCTGTCCAAATCGACCTTCCCAAGGCCCAACTCGGCCTGTTCCAGGGTAATTTGCCATGCTTTTCAAGTATCCCAAATCGGCAAGATCATGCCGTCCTGCCGGCATCATGCAAAGGAAAATACTGCCGTGTTGGCTAGTATACCTCTTAATTCTGCCTTCTCTGCATATTTCAATCAGTTAGATGTCCAAATCAATCCATTACAAGTAGCTTTCCATGATTTCCGATCATCATAGCTCCTCAGGATCATGTTATGCAAACAGCAGCAAGCAAGAGAAACTTTTACAATCTTATCTGATTTCTGCCATACTTTTAGCTTAATCCACCTCTCAGGTTCTAATCTGCTATTCCAATCACTTCTGGTATGGTTTAAATGATCAGCTCCTTAGAATTCATTAGATCTATGATGCTTTTGCAAGCTTTTTATATGCAATCATTAAATACTTACATATACAATCATGCAAGTTAATTCATATCCATGCACTTTTAGTTTAACTCTAAATCAATACTAAGTTTCATAACAATCCTACTGCATCAACACAATTCAGCATGCACAATTTTGCTACGCTAGAAAAACCCAGGTGTAAGGCTTGATCCCCACCTGGAATCCCGCTTGTTGCTTTTTCTGCGCTCCAACACGCTCCCAGAGCTCTGCATGCGATTCGCTCCTTCAGCAATCCCTCTGTAATCAATCTTTTCCCAATGCTTTTCTCTTACTTATATTTATTTTTAACCATAGGGTAAAAGCATGCTACGGTGTACCACTTTTGGAACCCTCAAAAGTACCTACACTGGGTACTTTTAAAACTGGTACTTTCTATTTTTTCTTTCCATTAAAGTCAAGTGAAATTTTTTGAATTGAAGGTCAATAGCATGCCAATCTATAGTACTAAAGGATTACAATACTATTAGAGACTAAAATAAATGAATTAACTCTCAAACTTATTTTTTATTGCGGCATTTATGGAGATTCCCAGTACCTAGTGCTGAGTACTTTTCTGGGTAGTTTTGCACTCCCTAAAAAGTACTTTAGATGGTACACCCTAGCATGCTTTCACCCCATAGTATTCCATCCGTATAATCTCTACATATACGACGTATTTCTCTGCATGCGTGATATTTTAATTAATATCCCTTTGCATCTTTTAAATAAAATAATCCACAATTTACCTCAAAATCCTAGGTCCGTTACAGTCTCTCCTCCAAAAATTCAACCCATGTCCTCATGGGCGCATCTCGGGAAACTCACGAAGAATCCAATTGGCATCTTCCCATGTGGCATCTTCCTCAGGACACCCCGCCCATTGAACAAAAAATCTATGTATTGTTCGCCTCCTTAAGCGACGGGTTTCCTCTCGCAGAATACGTTCTGGTCGGGGGTACAGAAAGTTCTCCCTGCTTACTAAATCATCATCCCCCAGCATATGGGAAGGATCAAAAACATACTTCCTCAAGTTACTCACATGGAAAACGTTATGTACTTTCAAGTGCGAGGGCAACTCCAACCTATAAGCCACTTTGCCAATACGTTCCAAAATTTCATACGGACCCGCATACCTAGGAGCCCATTTACCTGCACTTTTAAATGCCAGTGAGCTCTGCTTGGGATTAATCCTCAAGAACACATAATCCCCTTTTTGAAATTCAAGTGGTCCACGTCTCTTATTTGCATACTGTTTCTGTCTATTTTGTGCCACAGCCAAATTTTGTCGAAGTCTCCTTAACTGAGCTTCCATGTCCTCCGCTACTTCATTAGCTGCTTCAACATTGCATTGAGGATCTCTCCAATTAAGAGGACAACGACACTCCTTACCATACATTGCCTCAAAAGGACTCATTTTAATGGAATCTTGATAAGTGTTATTGTATGCAAACTCAGCCAAATACAAATAGGAATCCCATACCTTTGGTTGACTAGGCACATACATTCTGAGCATATCCTCCAAGATTTGATTAACTCGCTCAACTTGGCCATCTGCTTGAGGACGATAAGATGTACTGGCATATAACTTAGTGCCAATATTTTGAAATAACCCTTGCCAAAATTGGCTCATAAACTTTGTATCTCGATCTGATGAAATAGTGGCCGGCATCCCATGCAATCTGAAAATCTCCTTAACAAATAACTTAGCAATATCCATTGCCGTAGCAGTAGTCTTCGTAGGCATAAAATGGGCCTGCTTGGTTAGTCGGTCAACCACAACATAGATTGCATCATAACCTGAACGTGTCCGGGGAAGCTCAACAATGAAGTCCATGGAAATACTCTCCCACTTAGAAAATGGAATTACTAAAGGTTGTAATTCTCCAAGCTCTCTAAACCTTGATGCTTTTACCTTCTGACAAGATAAACGCCTAGCCACGTACTCCTTAACCATCTTCTTTTGACCGGGCCAAAAGAAATTACGGCATTTTTCCTCAAAGTTTTGTGTACCCATGGGTGGCCCGCCAAAGGACTATCATGTGCTTCATATAGCAACCTCAATCTCAACTCATGATCATTAGGAATACACATACGGCCATTATAATATAAAACTCCTTTGGACAATGCATACCTCGGAAAATCTTGAGGGTTCTCCAAACAGGTGCAAAATATGAATCATTCCTCAACTTGCTAAGAATATCTGCATCCCATTGCCCTTGTAACACACTAATAGAGGTTAAAAATGACCTTCGAGACAAAGCATCAGCAATCACATTTTCTTTGCCAGGTTGATATTCAATTTCAAAATCATACTCTTCCCTTAGTTGCATCCACCTCCTTTGCCTATTATTCAAATATGGCTGTTTTGCAAAATACTTCAAATTTTGGTGGTCAGTCTTCAAAAAGAAACGACGACCCAATAAATAATGTCTCCATACCCTTAAGGCATGGATAATGGCCAACATTTCTAGATCATGCACTGGGTAATTTTATTCAGCAGGAGACAACTTACGAGATATATAAGCACAAACTCGGCCATCCTGCAGCAAGACTCCTCCTACAGCTTTCCCAGAAGCATCAGTGACTACATGGAAGGGTATATTCATGTCTGTAATCCTTAAAATTGGTGCACTAATCAAAACATCCTTTAACTTTGGAAACTTTCCTGACAACTATCAGTCCAATGCAAATCATTCTTCTTACCCAACAAAGAAGTCAAAGGAGCAGCAATCTTTGCAAATTTAGGAACAAATTTGCGTTAATACCCCGCTAATCCCAAAAATGATCTTACCTCTTTCACCGTCTTTGGTGTGGGCCAATCTCTAACTGCCTCAATTTTAGAAGGATCTGGCTCTAATCCCTTTTCTGAAATTACATGCCCAAGATATACCAATCTAGTTTGTGCAAAAGAACACTTAGATAGCTTACCATACAACTTTTCTCGTCGCAAAATAGCTAATGTCTGTTTTACATGTTCCACATGCTCCTCTAATGTCCTGCAATATACCAAAATATCATCAAAGAAAACCAATATAAACTTATCCAGGAAAGATCGGATTATCTCATTCATTAGGCGCATAAAAGTGGCAGGAGCATTTGTCAACCTAAACGGCATTACAACATACTCGTAATGTCTGTAGCGTGTCCTAAAGGCAGTCTTATAAATATCTGTATCCTTGATCTGGATCTGATGATATCCAGATCGTAGATCAATTTTTGTGAAATACTTAGCTTGTCCCAACTGATCAAATAACCCATCAACCCTAGGCAATGCATATCTATTCTTCACTGTAATCTGGTTAAGCATGCGGTAATCAATACACAATCTTAATGTGCCATCCTTCTTTTTTACAAACAAAACTGGCGCACCAAATGGCGAAACACTCGGCCGTATAAACCCTTGTTCCAATAATTCCGCTAACTGTTTCTTCAATTCGGCCATCTCTAATGCATGAAATCTATATGGTGGCCTTGATGTGGGTTCAGCCCCAGGAATAAGTTCTATCTCATGATCTACCATTCTATGTGGAGGCAATTCTTAAGAAACATATCAGAAAACTCATCCAATACTTTCTGGATGGTTGTTCTTGTAACTCTACGGTGTACAAAAATGAATCTAACAACAATGCACATCCCATTCTTATGCAATCCTTCTTAATCTGTTTCTTAAAACTTTTCCGGGACAAAGGTGTAACCACTAATGACGAAGGCAATCCTTCCAGCACATGCTTATCTCCATTAGGACTTTGACATGTAACTGTTTGCTCTATGTAATCAATGCAAGCTTTATGTGGCCTCAACCACGACATTCCTAGAATAGCATCATACTTCCCTAGGCTCAATACTTCAAAACTAGTATGGGGCTCAAGATCTCCTACTTGGAATTCAAGATTGTCTAACTTAGCATAAGAAGTCTTAATTTTACCATCATCCAACTCCACGTATCTAGGGTCCCGGCTAATCATATTCAAATCTAGTTTCTTTGCTAGTCTTGGGGAAATAAAACAATGTGTACTACCACAATCAATAAGAAAGAGAACAGGAACTCCATGAATAATACTTCCCCCTTAGTGTCCTTCAACACCTTCTCTACTGCCTTGTCAGCTGTTGTCTTTTGTTGCGATGCACTCTGCTGCAACACTCGCTGGATAGCCTGCAAGATATCGGCTATATCAGAGGTTCCACTAGGCCCAGCTCCTCCTGGGGAACTCATCTCTACAAGAATCTGGAACCTTATCAAATATCATCAATAATCAAAAATCTCATAATCCACTAACCAGAACTTTGCTCTGATACCAACTGTGACGGGCCTGGCCAGTTAACCTCTCGGTAACTGGAGATCCCATCGATCTCTACCGTCTCTTGGAACTCAGAAAATTGATACATGCATACTTAGGTAAAGAATTTAATCTTTATACATGCTCTAAGGCAAAAATACTATACTTGCCATTGCTCGGCAAAATCCCACACAACAATCAAGTTTAAAAATAATTATAGTTTTAAGCCGATCCATAATGATAATAGTAATATTAAGCAAATATATTATCTAGCAATCCACACACTCCTACTCTCGCCTTTCCGCAGCTTGGCTACTTTCTGGAGCATCTCGCACCTCTGCTTACACCATTAACCACGGGGTTAGTCACACGGACTAAGTGGGGATCGGGGATCTAGGTCATATCTAGCATTAATAATCACAAAGCATTAACTTAGAACAATAACGTAGCCTTACCGTAACCTCGCCCCTGCAATCCAAGTAATTAATCCAACAAGCATAATCTCAATGCATAATTATACCAGGCATAACCATTGCAACTTGATTCCAACTTTAAAAACCAAATATACAATAGCCAAGCAACCACAGCATCAACATTGCAACCAATATTCCTCTGGGTCTGAGCAAGGTCAACTCGGTGTCGGGCCCGGTGACATAGAGGGGGGTAACCACGTGTGTACACACCCTTCCACGCCGCATCCAAAGATTGGAGGACCACTTATCGTGCATGACGTTGTACCTTACGGTACCAACGCCCGATGTTCAAAAATACCATTTGCATAGCATTTATTAGTAAAACCGTGAGTCTAGACCATCGCACCTAGACTCGGCCCCCGCAGGTCTATATCAAAGAATTACATCACAGATAACCACTTACATTTCACTATCATCATACACATGCCTTAACAAGCTCACATCAAGTATTTCCCTAATACACACTTCATATAGCAAGAGAAAGCCAAATCATAACTTTCGAATTATAATAACCTCAATAATGCTATATCCAACTATCACCATTAAATAAAAGATAAATATCTACACCTTTCAAGATTCACTAACAACAAGGTTAATATCCATATTTAAGGCTTTAATGATGTTAAAACTATAGCATTCAACTATTATTATGCTTCCGCTAAAAACTTCCTCCATACGGAACACTTGTGTCTTGTGTTTTTATTATCTCTCTTACTTTAACTAATTCCAAAGTGTTTTTAAATTATAACTAGCTAGCTTATTAGATTTGCTCATGTCGTTATGACTATTAGCATAAACTTCGCCTTAACAAGGGCCTCCAAATTTAACAAATTTCGAACCTATCCCTTGCTCCAACTAACCCTTACTATTGTAATTTAACTTATAACCTTAGCTTTAATTGTTAACCTCACTTTATATTTACCTTAGCCTACTAACTATAACTAACGTTAACTTTTCTAAGTCTGTTTTCCTTTTAACCCTAGCGTGCGTTAACAGCACGAACTTGGCCTGCAGCTCCAAGTTCCGGCCACCAGGCCATCGATTCCAGCTCCAAACTCTCCAACTCATCTCGGATTTGCCTTCTAAGGTGTTTTCATACCAGTTCGATCTGTTTGCGGCGCAAAAACACGTGGTTTTTGGTCGGTTTCGTGGCCACTAGAATCAAATTATCTTGCTGCCAGAACTTGCCTGAATCCCTGAATTCTTCTTCCTCTGTCCAAATCGACCTTCCCAAGGCCCAATTCGGCCTGTTCCAGGGTAATTTGCCATGCTTTTCAAGTATCCCAAATCGGCAAGATCATGCCGTCCTGCCGGCATCATGCAAAGGAAAATACTGCCGTGTTGGCTAGTATACCTCTTAATTCTGCCTTCTCTGCATATTTCAATCAGTTAGATGTCCAAATCAATCCATTACAAGTAGCTTTCCATGATTTCCGATCATCATAGCTCCTCAGGATCATGTTATGCAAACAGCAGCAAGCAAGAGAAACTTTTACAATCTTATCTGATTTCTGCCATACTTTTAGCTTAATCCACCTCTCAGGTTCTAATCTGCTATTCCAATCACTTCTGGTATGGTTTAAATGATCAGCTCCTTAGAATTCATTAGATCTATGATGCTTTTGCAAGCTTTTTATATGCAATCATTAAATACTTACATATACAATCATGCAAGTTAATTCATATCCATGCACTTTTAGTTTAACTCTAAATCAATACTAAGTTTCATAACAATCCTACTGCATCAACACAATTCAGCATGCACAATTTTGCTACGCTAGAAAAACCCCAGGTGTAAGGCTTGATCCCCACCTGGAATCCCGCTTGTTGCTTTTTCTGCGCTCCAACACGCTCCCAGAGCTCTGCACGCAATTCGCTCCTTCAGCAATCCCTCTGTAATCAATCTTTTCCCAATGCTTTTCTCTTACTTATATTTATTTTTAACCATAGTATTCCATCCGTATAATCTCTACATATACGACGTATTTCTCTGCATGCGTGATATTTTAATTAATATCCCTTTGCATCTTTTAAATAAAATAATCCACAATTTACCTCAAAATCCTAGGTCCGTTACACCAACGAACTCAAAACATTGACATTACCCTGGAGACCAAGTTTCGTGGGCAGAAGACCACCCCTGCTCCAGGAAGCGCCAAAGTAGCTCATGTCCAACACGTTCGTAGTGAATTGGCCTTAGCGGAGGGTGCAGAATACTGCCATGTAGAGGGTTCGTGTTTCTTTTGCTGCAAAAAATGACCGTGTAACTTGGTCCCTAGGGTAATTTCGATGTTTTGGACGACATGGCAAAGTCAAATCCCCATTCCGGAGCCTTCGTACTGCCCGAACGACAAAACACTTGGGTTTCTACACGGTCGACTGCAGGACACTTTGCGGTATGTTCTCCCGGACAGATCTTGAATTTTTTTGAACCTGCTCGAAGCAAGTTACTTGAATGGAGAATTCAACGGTCAGATAGGGAAACCGGGGTCCGGGAAGGCATGCATTGGCATTTTCCCTCCCGGAGGAGCACTAGTAGGAAAGCCTGCCTCGGTAAATCCAAACCCCATTTCGTCAGTTTCTATTGCTTCTTGTTTTCAACTGCAGCTTCTCAACCATGTCTCAAGTACAACTGAATAAAACTCGACCTCCATAACGTAAACCCTACAATAACCTAGCAACGCACAAGGTTTACGTTTTGGAGGCCATACCCTAGTCAGATTGGACCAGGATCTTGCATAAAGTCATGAGGTAGTGGGACGGCGTTGACGCCAGAAGAAGGAGCCCTAAAACCTTCCAGAAGCAGTTCGACCCAAAAGGTCCTCTCTGGAAGGTCCTTGGCCACGGACGGGCAACTCTCCCACCCCGGAACTGTGATCTGACTCTGCCAACGGACTCGAAACATCAACATTACCCTGAAGACCAAGTTTCGTGGGCAGAAGACCACTCCTGCTCCAGGAAGCGCCAAAGTAGCTCATGTCCAACACGTTCGTAGTGAATTGGCCTTAGGGGAGGGTGCAGAATACTGCCATGTAGAGGGTTCGTGCTTCTTTTGCTGCAAAAAATGACCGTGTAACTTGGTCTCTAGGGTAATTCGCTGTTTCGGACGACGTGGCGAAGTCAAATCTCCATTCCGGAGCCTTTGTACTGCCCGAACGACAAAACACTTGGGTTTCTACACGGTCGACTGCAGGACACTTTGCGGTTTGATATGTTCTCCCGGACAGATCTTGAATTTGTTTGAACCTGCTTGAAGCTAGTTACTTGAATGGAGAATTCAACGGTCGGATAGGGAAACCGAGCTCCGGGAAGGGAGGCATTGGCATTTGCCCTCCCGGAGGAGCACTGGTAGGAAAGCCTGCCTCGGTAAATCCAAACCCCATTTCATCAGTTTCTATTGCTTCTTGTTTTCAACTGCAGCTTCTCGACCATGTCTCAAGTGCAACTGAATAAAACTCGACCTCCATAACGTATACCCTACAATAACCTAGCAACGCACAGGGTTTACGTTTTGGAGGCCAAAACGTGGTCGACTTCTTTGATAACTGGGTGGACCATTTCTAAACATGCATGGGGAGCCATGAGAACTGAAATAACAGAGTTTCGATTTATTCGCCAATCCGAGTGACCCCAAACAATTTTGCTACTGCATAAGGCGCTCTATACTTTTAATTGTAAAACTAGGAGGAGAATAAATCCAAACCCCATTCTTGCAATTTCTACTGCCTCGTGTTTTCAAACGTAGCTGCTCGACCATGTCCCAAGTGCAACGGACCAAAGCCCAACCTCCATAACGTAAACCCTACAATAACCTGGCAAGGCACAAGGTTTACGTTTTGGAGCCCATACCCTAGCCAGATTGGACCAGGAGCTTGCATAATGTCATGAGGTAGTGGGAGGGCGTTGACGCCTTGAAGATCGGAGCCCCTAAAACCTTCCGTAAGATTCGACCCAAAAGGTCCTCTCTGGAAGGTCCTTGGCCACGGACGGGCAACTCCCCCACCTCAGAACTGTGATCTGACTCTGCCAACGGACTCGAAACATCGACATTACTCTGGAGACCAAGTTTCGTGGGCAGAAGACCACCCCTGCTCCAGGAAGCGCCAAAGTAGCTCATGCCCAACACGTTCGTAGTGAATTGGCCTTAGCGGAGGGTGCAGAATACTGCCATGTAGAGGGTTTGTGTTTCTTTTGCTGCAAAAAATGACCGTGTAACTTGGTCCCTAGGGTAATTTCCCTGTTTTTTGGACAACATGGAGAAGTCAAATCTCCATTCCGGAGCCTTTGTACTGCCCGAACAACAAAACACTTGGGTTTCTACACGGTCGACTGCAGGACACTTTGCGGTTTGATATGTTCTTAGTGCAAATCGTCTAAGTGCAATAAGTTATCTTGTTTTTCAAAGAACCATTGCATTCTTAGAAAGAACCATTGGATAAGATAAATTAGATACAATTAAAACCATTGGATGACGTGGATAACTATTGGATTGTCTATAGCGAACCTTAGTACCAACTAGATGTAGGCATGGTTTAATGGTGTTCCACTAATGATATCCAAAATGGGGGGATAATGTTAGGATATTGCATAGTCTTGCCATTTTATAATGCTTGGGGATTTGTTGCAATGGTCCTATTCCCCATAAACAATTACATCTCAAAATTTTAATGGTCTAAATTATACCAAGATGTAGGAACGGTTTAATGGTGTTCCACTAACGATATCCAAAATGGGGGAATAATGTTTGGATATTGCATGGTCTTGCCATTTTAATGCTTGGGGATTTGTTGCAATGGTCCTATCCTCCATTAAAAAATACATCTCACAATTCTTAATGGTTTGTTATGCAAAAATGTAGGCGTGGTTTAATGGTCTTTCTCTAACAATATCCAAAATGTTAGGATATTGTTAGAATTTTGCGTGGTCCTATGACATTAATGCTTAGGGATTTGTTGCAGCGGTCCTGCACTCCCTCAAGGAATACAAATAAAATTCTTGATGGTTTTGTTATGCAAAAATAGGTGTTAACTAATTGAAGTAGTTGAAGTATCTTACATGGAATACTAGTATAAGGACATGTGATCGTGCACGTGCAGCAAATCGTGCACATGTAGCAAATCAAGTACTCTGTCCTACCACTATAAAGACCCGTGATATGGAAGGATAGGACATGTAGAGAATCAAGTATTCTTTCCTACTTCTATAAAGACATGTGACAATAGAAGTATTACACATGTCGTAATTCATGTATTCTTTCCTACAATGCCTTAGCAAATAAAGTACTCTGTCTTACTACTATAAAGACATGTGACATGGAAGCATACGACATGTAGAGAATCAAGTATTCTTTCCTACTTCTATAAAGACATGTGACAATAGAAGTATTACACATGTCGTAATTCATGTATTCTTTCCTAAAATGCCTTAGCAAATAAAAGTCTGTCCTACTACTATAAAGACATGTGAATGGAAGTATAGGACATGTAGAGAATCAAATATTCTTTCCTACATCTATAAAGACATGTGACAATAGAATTATTAGACATGTAGAAATTCAAGTATTCTTTCCTACAGTGGATTGTATTATAAAATGACATGTCACAATAGAAGAAACTACAAAACAACAGTGGATGTTTTAGTCCACTGAAAAAAGAACACCATTATCGAACAAAACCATACCTCCACAAATCCACATGTAGGATTCTTTGAAAACAGGACATGTAGACCTACCAAAACTGATGTTTTCAATAGTGGACCAAAAACCGGGGTGAGTGTGTATGCAATTGTACAGTGTGCCAGCATGCTTATTACTGCTAAGGTTTTTCCCTCGAAAACCCTTCGGGGCGGGGGTTTTTTAATCCTGTCAGTAATACGCTTGCTGCTCTCTTTTTGTTTGGGTCCCATAGGCCAATTGGTCTCCGTGGACGCTAAAAACCTATTCTATTCTATTCTATTCTATTCCCAGTCAACATGATACACAGAATTAAGGCACTCCCGAAATGATTTTATGATTGCAATCTACTAAGTGACAATCAATTAGTTGAACATTACTATTTAAGCATTGCCAAATAATCTGGAAAAAATGTCAAATGCCAACTAGCTGAAATATGGAAAACGTTTCATATGACCCATCCTGCAAAAAAAGAAGCAGCATATTACATCGTCTATATATGTGAGATCCGACGTGGAAAACGTGAGCACTAGGACAATGAAAACAACTTGCACTGTTAAAACAAATGCCTTGCATGCCATTCGGTATGTCATGCCGGCTTTCATTTTTGTTCTTTACCTTAAGAACAACATGCCAAATTTTAACTGCTTGCTGTTTCTCCTCTGATTTTATGACACCTGATAGCTTGTAGGATCTGGAGGATGCAACAAAGGGAGAAACGATGCTAATAAAGATAAGATAAGATGAATTTTTACGTCCACGGGAACCCAACGTTATGGGACGGCACATGCAAGGGCAACAGCCCATCTAAAACCTGAGGACTAGGCCCCATCACCAAACACAATAACCAAATATTAAAAGGCTACCAAGAATAAGATAAGATAATGCTAATGCTAGTGGTAAGTTTATGCTTCTAAAATTATCTAGACATAGCCAGTCCAAGGATTGGAAGGCCATTGATCTAGAATAATTGCTGCGCCTCCCGCATTACTTTTCCCATTTCTTTTGCAGGCGGGCTGCCCTCACCTTGCAGAGCTCCTCCTTACGGTTACACAATTGAAGAGGGGAGAGGTCCTCCTGTACTGAGAAACTAGTCCCTCTGAGATGGTTTCCATGCTGAAGAACATGTAAGCGGCTAAGAGTGTCTTGAAATCGAACCAAAAGATGGTGAGGACGATCAGGTCTTGCCGCTCCCACCCTAGTAGCGGAGACAATTCCACCAGCCTTCACATGCATGACATCACTGAAAAAATGCAAAGCAGCATCCATATTAGAAAGGGCATCATCTTCTGCCTCTGCAACCCCTATAATACGCAAGTTCAGGCTCCTAGTAACAGAAGATACTGAGGTAGCCTGCTCCTATCTGCTAGTGCGGCACTGCGACTCCTGGTCCCCTTGGGATTGTGGAGATGTCTGTACGCCCACCTCAACATGTTCCCTTTCCAATGTCTGCACTTCCACTTCAACACAATGTTTCTTCTGTGGCTGTAATTCTGTATCTAGTGTCTGTACTGAGGCATCACTTGTGCCCACATACTGGGCTTTAGGGTCTGGAACGAAGGCATGTATTAACTGTAATAAGTGTGTCCATCTCTCAATAGACACGATCATAGATGTGGCCGTCATTCCTCCCTCAGAATGAATGAGTTGTACCTGGTCACGAAGTGCAGGCGGCAAACACTGAACTAAAAGGTTGAACAAACAAAACTGTATACATCAAGAATAAAAAGCAAATACATGAATGAAAGATCAAATAGTACCAGAATGTTTACCTAGATCAGAAGCTTCCATCTTGCAAATGCTCCTAACATTGGAGGTAGAATTTACAGGTAAAATCTAAGAACGAGATTGCAATAACTAATCTAGGCGGATCTACAACATTGGCAGAAAGTTAGTCAGCGCTATAGTTTTCCCAGCTCTTCCCGCTCCAACGAGAAACATAAGCTAATGATGGGCAAACAACAGCGTTGCCGATTTTTGAGGGCAATGAATGATTCTTCTCTCCGTCGAACCTGCATGCAAATTAATTCGTGAAAATATCAAAGCATGTTTCATTCAAAGGGGTTCGTCTTCTTGATTCAAATTCTCAAGTTTGAAAGACATCATTTGAAGAGGCACAAAGGAATAAATCTTACCTGGAATCTATTGTGAAATGAGATTTGGGAAACGCCATCAAGGAAGCAGCTAACCCTTTATTCATTGTCTCCGGTTCTGACCTGATAGAGAAGCTTACCTGATAAGACCTGAAGAAATAGGGTTTGGAAATACAGCTGAAATCTGGCGTTGATGGCCTGCAGTCTGGCGCTAATGATCTTAAACACATGAAAGCATGATAAGCCGATCTTTGGAACAAAGTCTGGCGATTAAGCCAATTTTTGGGACAAAGGGGGAAGACTCGAAACAAAGAAAATATGCCTTTCCTATGCGCGCATAGCACATCACGAAAGATTTGCCCATGCGCGCATGGGCACTACCTACCAGGTCCCTTTCCTACCTACCCATTCTTTTCCACTACCTACTGGTTTTTCTTTCGACCCTACTAGGTTCTTTTCCTACCCGCCCAATTTTTTCGACAACCTACTTGTTTTAGTTCCGACCCTGTACATGTGCATATATGGACCTCTCTTAAACCTGCGATATTTTATGAGCGAAATGGTATCTTTTTATTTATCTTTTTACCTCTTCTGCATTAATAAGAAAGTTGCCATGCCATGCGCGCGTAGCTTGACAATTTTTTTTTCTAAATGGCTATGTGCACATAGCATGCTCAGTAACATTTTTAGCGATGGGTATATATGCACAATGTCTTGGTGTGTCTTGTTTGTCGCTTGTCTTGTTTGTCGCACATTTTAGCCTTTAGTTTTGGTCAAGATTCTAGTGGTTCTTCAATTTCTCCATTTTTCAGGTGCATCCCAAGTTCACCTAAATGTGATTCTAATTTTACACCTAGTTTGGAGGTGTAAAATTAACAAAACGAAAATTTCCAGTAACTTTGGACCCTAAAATGGGTCACGCAATTGTAAATTGAGGGCCATTTTTGTAATTGACCCCCTAAAAGTGGCAAAATTTAAGGTTTTTTTAGGGAATCTTTGAAAGATTCTTTTTTTGTGGTGCAAACGCAGGTCATTAGTGCGTTTGCTAGGTCACCTTGTTGATCTTCAAAATATTCCTCTCATTCAAAGTTTAAAATCTTAATGTTTACTGCTTGTACAAGACTTGGCTTGGCCAAAACATAAACAGATTGTTCACAACATTTTTTTGCTGCCTTTCACCTTGGGGTGTATTATCATTTGGGGTGTATTTAAAGTTTTTGTGACCATTAGATGTTCGCATATCTTGCGGCATATTCCCTCTCATGGCCTGACAGCCCTCCAATGCAGGTCAAGATAGCGTCAAATCCCTGGTTTTTGACTTACCCCTCACAAATAAACTATTCCATGGTTTGGGGTGCACTACAGCAGCATACCAACGCCGTATATACTGCCAGGAGGTTTCGTGCCTGCCAAGAAAACAGATCTCGCCTGATGGAACCGAACACAGCCTGATGGTTTCCAGCCTGATGGAACCGAACACAGCCTAACACAACATAGATGATAGGTAAAAAAAAATATAGATGATGGCCGAACACAGCCTAACACAGCATGCTCCATGGCTCAGCAGCAAATCTGCCAGAATTAACAAGGCCGGAATTAACATGGCTTTTCTGAAAACCCCAACATGCAATTGTGGCCTTTGTGGACGATTTCTCCCTTTGCAGACTCACATACCCCTGTGGCCACTATGCCCTTGGAGCGTGGCTTCCAGCAGAAGCCTAGCTGCCGTCACAAAAAACTCAAGAATGGGCTGAAACTGAAGCTGGAGCCATGGCTTCCTGCAGCCATCTACTTCCAACACCTGCACATGCCGAAAATAGAACAAAACAAAATATGCTTCCGTTTCAAATCCAGCATGCCAGCGTCAGCATTATACGTATTCGAATACGATCATGCTAAAAAACCTTCATAAATCATAGGGTATAAATATACCCTTTTTTATTTCGGGCACATTATAGCTTCAATTGATGCTTAATTCCTGTAAATCATTCTATCAAACTACTTTCATTGCTGTATTCGAATCTGGTATGGTTAGAAACATATAATGGTTCACATTTGAGTGCTGAAAATTTCTCCCTCCATTGTACACATGATGATCACGGTCTATAATCCTCTTTGAACCAGTAGAAAGCATTGGATCTACATTATAATTAAGCCCACTAGGACCTTCTAGTTCATGCTTGAGATTAAGAGCTTTAGAAGCAGCAACACTCTTTGCTAACTCTTGTAAAAGCTATTCATTAATGTGAAATGTACAAAGGATATTAAATACAATTTCATTGCATTTCTTCATCTAGGAAAACTACAACATGCACCAAAGATCACTTGGCTTTGTTGAATAACCTTTATATCGAAATCTTATGTTTCTATAACAGCAAAAAGCCACGTAATAAATGCATAACCATCATTCAATTAAATTGGGATTATGTCTTGATTTTGGGACAAATTTCATATTGCAGTTTTTTAGTAACTTGATAAAAGTCACTATACACATACCTTAATATAAATTCACACCTTAACTTCAAATTACAACATCATATATCATGGAACTCAAGTAGTACACAACTTTTATTAACTGTGATTGATACATAGTAATGTAGAAAACATATTTACATAGTTTTTCATTTTTCCACCAGCATCCCCAAGGATATGAGAACCTTATTCCTTACATCCTGAAGTATTGTAACTCTCGCTGTTTTACTTGGAATAGTTTTTAGAGTCCACGAGTACAATACGGTTTCAATGTCTAGCCAAAGATCAGGATCACTAGGATTTCTCCTCCACCTCTTTGTCCAACAATCTGAATATCTTTCTTTATCGGTGACATTAGTCAACTGGTGCACTGGACACCACCATTCCACACGCACCTTATTGAAGTTAACATCACCTTCTTCTTTGCAAATATCTGAGATGGTGTATCCCAACCACACCAGATAAGTCTGTAAATCTGCTGGTTTTACTACCACAAATTGGTGGCACTCCACGTCAGTTGCTGATTCATAAACGTCTAGGCCTAGATATTTTGGCCTATCTTTCTTAGGACCAACATAGTGTTTGTCAGATTGAGGAGGAGCATGGGCCTTAACAATGCTACTAATAGTGCCATCATCTTCCTCAGCACCTGTTAATGTCCTCCACCTGCTTTTAGGGAGCCTCATCCAACAAGTTAATCACCTTCTTCCAGAAATCTATCAATGCACGATTAGTGTCATCAGAATTAGTTTGCCAATGCTTGATGTAGTCATTGATGCCATCCTCCTGGGTCAATCCCACTTGCTTCACTTCTGTAGTAGGTTTTATAGCTTTTGGTTGACCTGGAGGTATCATAGGCTTGCCATTCGCATCTCTATGCCAGATTTCTGCCCCTCCTCTCCACTTTTCCTCTGAAGGTCTCATCTTCCATTGCATGATTGGAATCCCATCTCTCACCCAAAAAGTGAATTGAAGAGGTCTAGAATGGCCTTCCATGTCTTCAGTATAACCTTCCACAAAACTCTTCCAATCAGGCACCTCTTCTATGAGAGATCCTATAGGAGATGGAGTAGTGCATCCATGGAATATTTCTAGTAGCCTAGGAAAGTTGGTCACCGTCTGCTGTCTCAAAACATGACTATATTTTCCAAATAATGCATCCACATCCTCATGAGTATGTCCGGGCATTAGAAACCCCAAATTAACCCTTTCAAAAATGCCCACAGCTGTTAAGTAGGATAAGAAAGAAAACATCCACCTGTTCTTATTTTGGCCAGCACAGTTATCAAGTTGCAAGAGCAACCTTCTAGGCAGTTCCCGAGGTTTAGCACGAGATGTTGAAGCTCCAACATGTTCATTAGGTCCATGCCTCCTAAACCTTGCCTTGCTAAACTTTTCAATATTATTCGGGTTTCCATCCAACAATGCACTATGTAGTGGCTGGCTAGCTGTAGGGTCCTGGAGGTGACCATTGTAACCATTCTCATAGTTTCTTAAACACCTCATGATACTCCCAATATGAAAATCTGGACCATCACTCCACAACTCCAAACTGTAATGCCCATAGTAGGTTTGAGACTGGCCATGCAAGATTGTCCCAGTCACTGAAATCTGCAAAGGGTATGATCTTCCACATGACTTTGGTATGTACTTGAATTGTGGAAGACAAGTCTTTTGCTGGTCCATCTTGTCATGTATAATACATAGATAGTTATTAGATTCCATTGCAGACAAGGTCCTCCACATCCAATAAGTTGATCTACATGATAGTTGATCAGTCATATGGTCCTTCATGTGTTCCCTTATCTTAGCCCTTAGACTTGGTTGCACAGTCTTATCAAGAGTCTCCTTCAGCTTAGCACACAAATTGCACTTTGCAAAGTTGTTTGAAGTTGCTATGGTTACATGCTTGAAATGCTTATTCCATAGCCTACTAAAACTGGGCTGGGATATAGAGGCTACTCCAAGTTCCTGAAGCAATGCATTTATTTCCTCTAGTATGCTAATGGGATGGCAATCTCTTCTCAATAACAACTCTACCCTGTTCATCCTTCTTACTCTTATGTGACATGTTTTCTGCATTGAACTCCACATACGTTTCAAATATTTCCTTTGCAGCTATAGTCCTAGAGGTTGGTCTTTGCTGGCCAGTGTTCCCATGCAATGCAATTCTAGTTCCATTTTCATGTCTCTTTTGCCAGTTGTGCCAGGAAGAGGTTGGAATTCCATGTATAGCCATCCATGCTTTCAAACATATCCACTTTCCGTTCAATGGAAATCTTTTTTTCTTCGATCTTTCATCCTGAATTGCATAGCCAAATATGGTGTACATGAAATTTCTCCTACTATCACACTTATGTTCTTGATATGTAGCTCTTGCTCCCACCAACTCCTCTATTGTGAACATTCTAACACAAGAAGCCCAACAACATTCACCTCCTCTAACCTTCATCATAGCTTCAGGAGAACAATCATAATCTGACTTGCACCTTTTGGTGGGATAATGTTTGAAAGATGGAAGTGGCCTCTTGCTACATTGTGTAAACCTTATTGACAATGGTTCTGCATCCATAGGAAACATGTAGTTTTTCTCCAATTGGATACTGTGCCTAGGCCATGCCACAATCATTGCAACCTCTAGTTGCTTCACACAAGCAAGGCATTCCTCTTTACCTGACCCCTTTTCCTTCCAATTGTCATATAATTTTGAGATTGCCACACCTAACCTATCCTCCCCTAATCTTTGATCATTGACTACATTGATAGGATCTGCTAGAATAATAATCTCTTCTCCTACTACTCTCTCATTGCATTCATGCGGGATATTGACCTTCTTGTTTTTCCAATCATTTCGATTATAAAGTACAATTTCTTTTCGCTTTGCATCATCCTTTTCTTTGACATTATTCTTCCCTTGGGCATCATCCTTGGGTGTCTTTTCCTTTCCTTGGGCATCATCTCATCATTTTGGGGATTTTTCCTTTCCTTGAGGACCATCATTAGGGGTACTTTCTTTAGCTTGTCGCATGCCATTGACCTAAAACATACAGAAACATAAAATAAGTTAGTACATTCAAAAAACATCTGCAAGACATGTTTTCAAGAAAAACATACTTTTGAAACTGTACAAAGACCTCTAAAGAACCTTACCAAGAACATTAAATCTAACACTTTTAACCTTCAAACATAATGTTTTTTTTTTTTTTAACATTAGGGTAACATGCTTTTTTAAAATATAACCATATGGGTAATATGGTTTTCCAAAATATTTAAGAGTATGGTTTTTTAACAACTTTAGAGTAAGAATGGGTTTTAATAACATTAGAGTAAGAATTGTTTTTTTTTTTAACATTAGGGTTAGAATGGTTTTTTCTTTAAAACATTAGGGTAAGATGCTATTTTAAAAACCATATGGGTAATATGGTTTTTCAACGGTATGGGTATGGTTTTTCAAACATATGGGTAATATGTTTTTTTAAAAACCATATGAAAATATGGGTTTATAGGTATTAATGGTTCGCGGCAGTTATTAATTTTCGAACAAAAATCGAGGCAGTTCTCATAGGTCAAGTTTGGCCTCCGCGGACGTTAAAATATACTTCCTTTCTTCCTTCCTTCCTTCCTTCCTTCCTTCCTTCGAATGCCTCTTCAACTTTTCCTCTTCCATTTTTGCATGCCTCTTTGCAAATGCTTTCTCGCCTTCTCGCTTCTAAACTCGGCTTCTTCTAATCTAAGCGCGCCTTCTCGCCTTCTTCTAATCTAAACCCTGCATTCTTCACTCCGGCGCCTTCGCCTTTTCATCTAGTTCTTCCAGTGTTTCCAGTAATTTTCCAGTGTTTCCAGTAATTTTCCAGTGTTCTCGCCGTTCTTCCAGTGTTTCCAGTAATTTTCTAGTGTTCTCGCCGTTCTTACAGGCCATTCCAGTAATTTTCCAGTGTTTGGCAGTGCAAGCCCTTCTTCCGATTCTCTGTTTAGCATGTAAGTAAAGATTTTTGTCTTTGAGTTGTTTTTCTATGTGGATGCAGATATAACAATTTTGACTATGATACAGCCTCTTGGGGGATCTTGCTTACGATTCTAGGGCTTTCCAGTGGAACTCGACTTCAAACAGGGCTTTCCAGCTTCAAACTCGGCTTCTCGGCTTCAAACATGTTAGAATGAATGGGTTTATGATTCTGAATGAATGGGTTATGTTTAAAGTGGGTTAGAATGAATGTGTTTTAGGGATTCTGAGTGTTTTAGGATTCTGAGTGTTTTAGAATAGAATAGAATAGAATATGATTTTATCGTCCATGGAGACCAACTGGCCTATGGGACCCAAGTACAAAGAGAGAGAGCAGCAGGCGTATTACTACCAGGATTAAAAAACCCCCGCCCCGAAGGGTTTTCGGGGGAAAAACCTTAGTAGCAATAAGGATGCTGACATACTGCACAGTTATATACATAATCACAAGTACAGCTGAGGTTAATGTCGGATAGGGGGGCATAACTGAGTCCGCGTATCCATTACCTCCCGGAGGTACGATCCCAACAAGCCTACAGAGGCCGTGCTCAGTAGCTCATGCAAGGCCAACATCTTACCTTAATCATCTCTTTGCTATTGCTCTATCTTATTTCATTTATCTGTTCATAATCCTTGCCTATCTGTTCTTACCCTATTGTTTTAAAAAAACAAATAGTCTGTTCTAGATGCAAGGAAAATAGTCTGTTCGACTATGCAAGAACAGAAAAGAACATTAGGCAAGGAAATATCATAAGTTATGCTTGCATATCATAAGATTGCTTGCATACATAAGATTGGCGAAATCGCGCCAGGCGCATTTCTGTGAAAAAAAAGATTTCTATCTGCTATTGCTCTATCTTATTTCATTTATCTGTTCATATTCCTTGCCTATCAGTTCTTACCCTAATGTTTAAAAAAAACAAATAGTCTGTTTTAGATGCAAAGAAAATAGTCTGTTTAGACTATGCAAGAACAGAAAAGAACATTAGGCAAGGAAATATCATAAGATATGCTTGCATATTGTAAGATTGCTTGCATACATAAGATTGGACGAAATCGCGCCAGACGCGTTTCTGTGAAAAAAAACACTATAGTGAACGCGCCTGATGCGTTTTGAATTTTGTATATTTAGAATCTTTTTTTGGGGAGAGAAATATCATTTGCTAATTAGTTAATTTCTCTCGTTCTAGTGCATTACACATGGCTGCTTCTAGTTCGAATATACTTCCCTTGGACGACCATCAACACTGGACTCTATACAAGATACTACTTAATTGTGCTGTTCAAAACATTCAAAGAGAGTTGGACAAGCCATATGACAGTCTGTATCAGGGGCCATGGGAATGCTACCATCGCATCACTGGATTTATGCGGCTCCTCATGCTCCTAGTGAGACTCATGCCAACGAATAAGTATGAGGCTTTGATTAGGAGTATCAAGTATCGACGGGACACTCTGATTTGGAGACTCGACATTCGCAGGGAATGGGAGGATCCTGTCATATCACAGTGGTACAGGTGGGACTTTACTCGGTATTGGGCCGATGAAGTGGGCCTATGTAACATTTTGTAGAGAGGTGTACAACCTGCTATGTATGTTTAGAAAGAACTCGCGCCTGGCGCATTTTCACAGAAGGATAAATGTACATATAGTTTTTTTGAATATAAATACAAACTCGCGCCTGGCGCAATTTCGCAGCTTATACTTTTCCCTTATTTCATTATGTTTTTTTATTTGCAATGTCGAAAACATTGAATCCTTTGATGCTCTCCAGCCAGTATGACCAACCCCAAGAAACTACACATTTTCGTTAATGTGTAGTTTCATGGGGTTGATAAGACTGGCTAAAGAGCATCAAAGAATTCAAAATTCACAACATCACGCAGATGTTATGATATATTCATTTTTTTTTACTATCCTCATTATACATACCTTTTGATAATTTAAGATCTAATAAATTATAGCTTCTTTGTATCAGAAGGTCTGTACATACCATTTTTAGATGTTCTTTTGGCCATGCCACAAATGTGCCCATGCTCTCCCCGATTGTGTCGCCACCAGGATGTCTTCTTGGAAGAGCTTCATCCTCATAGTTGCAATTTATAATGCTAACTTTACAGAAACTGTTTCCAAGAGGGACACCATGGCACTTAGATTCAGGGTCCAGGTCTTCGATTTTACATAATCCAAGTCGACGCTTCAAGTTTGCTGTTAATAGATAGCATTCTTCTCCCACGCTGATAATTGAAAACATTAAAAGAATGATTTCACATGAACATTCTTCAAGAATATAATATGTTTCAAGAACAGTCTTCAAATCCTACTGATAGCACTCACCATAGTTCGGCCGACATGATAGCGTGTCGATCAGTCGAGGAGGCAATCGCTAAGTCGAGGCGGTCGATCAGTCGAGGAGGCGAGTTGATCAGGCGAGGAGGCGATCGACCAGAAGAAGCCTTCGAGTTGATGCGGTTTCTTGAAAAATTCGGTGGCGAATGAATAATTCGGCGTGCCACATAGGCGTTTCTTGAAAATAATCAAAATAAATATTCGTGGATGTGCTTTAATAAGAAAATTAAGTTTTTAATTTGGAATGAGCGGGATAAGCGGTTAATATAGGCGGGATAAATTGTAATTTAGAATCGGATAGCAATCTGACGGTTCAGATAATGCACCCATACGTATAAATTTGAATCGCGTCCCATAACATTGCATTCGAACATTGCAGCTATATGGCGTCCGGAGGATCTGGCGCAACGAGAGGTAGAGGCGGAGGGAGAGGCGCAGGGAGAGCTGGGCGACGGCCCAACACTCAGGAAGTTCCTGAACAGGTCGACAACACTCAGGAAGCAGGTATTTACTATTTCTTCTCGATTTCTACAGTTTCTGTGTTATTTTTATGTTTTGTCTACTGTCTGTGTCATTTTTTTTTCATTTTTCTACTGTCTCTGTGTTATTTCTACTTTTTATATTGTTTCTGTGTCATTTCTACTGCTTTTACTACCTTGTTTTGTGTGTTTTGTGTTTTGTGTGTTTCTGTGTTTTGTGTTTTATATTCTCTAGTTCGTATAATGTAGACCGTTTAATTATAGTTTCTTGCACTTGTTTGTTTATAGTTTTGTTCTGTATCCTCCAGTTCTTTGGAGAAGTCTTTTTTGTAGCCTAGTATGTCTCTTATAATATAGAACGTCTGTAGGGCCTCTCTAAAAAACACGCTCGGCGCGATTTATAATATAGAGCGTCTCTGATATGATTGTTTTTTGCTGTCTCTGATACTTTTCTTGTATACCATTTATGTTTTCCGTAGTAAGGCGTCTATCAAAACGCGCTCGGCGCGATTTCATTACTCACCACATGATTGTAACTTTCAGGATCTTCTAAAAATGTGAAAAGAAAATCAAAGCCTGTGCAGGGTCAAGGGACATCGGCACTGAAAAAACCAAGAACGGAGGAAGATGTATCAGTTGCAGATTTGGCACACGTTGTGACCATGGACGATACCACTGGAATAATAATAATAATAATAATAAATAATAATATGTAGCACAATAACAGGGGGTTACTTTTAGATTTTTATACGCTTTTTCACATGGTTTTTCTATGATTTCGTTGTTGTATTCGTTGAGGTGTACTAAATAGTATTTATAGAGTGCACCATTTATGGGCCGTTGATTTTCGTTGGTGGGAACAATCCGAGGGTTGTTGTCTTTCTCTGCATGTGTTTGTGCATGAACACTGCGCATGTGTATGCATGTGCATGTGCACATGCATGTGCATGTGTGTGCATGTGCATGTGTATTGTGCAAGTGCAAGTGCAAGTGCAAGTGCAAGTGCAAGTGCAAGTGCATGTGTGCATGTATGTGCATGTGTGCATATGCATGTGTACTTGCCCTCTTGGATTCTTATTGCCGGAGTGGATTTTACTACCACGAGATGGATTTTTTGCTCACTTACAAAGGTATTTGTTTTTTAATGTTTCTTCAGTTAGCATAATGTTTTTTTTTACAAGGTATTGGTTTCCTGATTCTACAATGTAGTGCTGCAAAACCCCCTTTTGTTTCCTTCCTAAGATTTGCTGCAGATTCAAGTTTAGGCCCTCTGTTTGCTTCCAACTCTTGGATATTCCTGGCTGCCGGATTGTTCATAGTAGCCAGACTTTAGCTTCAATCAACAAATGGATTCTTATGCACACAACAGGCGGATTATTCCACGCCCTTTTCCATGTCACGTAGATCAGTCAAACAGTGGCCACAAGAATGCATTTATATTGTAGGTTTGGAACTTTAATCAAACCGTAAGGTGAATCATGCATTACCTTTAATCTAGAGATGGAGCATCCAAAATCATATGGATTGATAAACAATGGTGTCATTGTGAAAGAGAAATAGTTGTAGCGGAAGTAACAATATGTAGCATAATAACAGGGGGTTTTCTTTGTGTTGCAAACTTTATGACTTTCAGAATAAGGGATCAATCTGCTCTATCTTTATGGTAAATTTTACTTATGTTCTATTTGTTTTATTGTGATCAAATTCAAAAGCTACAGGTGATGAAAGCCTCAAATGAATTCTAGTTTTTTTCTGGTTTGAATTCTAAAGTTTTTGTCACACCGGGAGGGGACGTCCCCTAAGGCCCCGGCGAAAGCAAAAAATTTTGCAACACAAACCATTAACATCCAACATATAAAAATTAAATCCCCCAACACATAACAACCAACACATAACAACCATTGACATTAACAATCAACACATAACTATCATTGACATCAATTAACACAACCATTGGGTCCAACACATTTAAATTAAAATCCCCCTTAAACCTCCTTTGGTTTGGGTGCATATTCACACGGGGGTGACGAGGGGCAGCTGGCCGAGAGCCTTCATAATTGTATTTTGCACGTACGAAATCAACACCATATAGTATTCTGCTTGAAATCTTATAGTATTTTGCGAATCTTGTTATACAGTATAGCAAATTTTGTACTTGCATACCCCACAAACGAGGAACTTTATGTACGGTATAGATTAAGGAATAAGGGGCGAATATGCCTATCCAACAGCTCTCGTTGCCCGGAGTCACCCCCCGTGTGAATATGCACCCAAACCAAAGGGGGTTTAAGGGGGATTTTAATTTAAATGTGTTGGACCCAATGGTTGTGTTAATTAATGTCAATGATAGTTATGTGTTGATTGTTAATGTCAATGGTTGTTATGTGTTGGTTGTTATGTGTTGGTTGTTATGTGTTGGGGGATTTAATTTTTATATGTTGGATGTTAATGGTTTGTGTTGCAAAAAAAACAGGTAGAGCCTCCATGTCCAGAAGAAGATCTACCAGAGGGCTCTGAATGGTTTGTGGAGATCTTCAAGACTAGCGAAAAGACAAATCTTATTTTCATGTCTAGAGTTAAGGAAACAGATCAAATGAAGAAACAAGGTATTCTGATCACATGCGAAGAACATGACGATTCATACTGTTCCGTATTACTTGAAGCGGGTCAGAAAAATAAAAAAGGATTGAAGAAGTTAAAGCGCTGCAGTGCCAGTTCCTTTAAAGAGTCAGCCCTAAGAACGGATGAGGCCGCAGATAACCTCTTCAAATGTGGCTGGTCAGGTGGTGAACCATTGACACCAAAAAAAATATGTGAAGGTCTCTCAGCTGTGAGAAGAGCAATCAGTACAAGGCCGTCAGCTAGTGTGTACCTACAAGCTTTAAAAGAGAAGGAAGATGCAAGTTCTAGAGGTAGGGAAACAGCAGACGCTCTACCCATTACAGATTTGACTAGTGATGACGATAAGGCGAGACAGTTAGAGGCCATGAGCAAACTCAAGAAGTATGCTGACAAGTATCCACTGGGCCTTAACTTCACGCATCCAGTAAATGTCGACAGGCTTTTCAGGTCCACGAAGGCTATGTTTGTCAGCAGAAGATACGACAAGCAGCATGCAATGGAAATAGTCAACAGCATGATTGAAAACCCAGGGCAGGTACCAATGCCGGCAGATGTGGTGCCTTTTGATATGAAGACGAAGAAGGTGTTGATCTGGAATAAACTTGAAGATTTCATTGGCAACCTGGATATTCACTTCATGATAACAGATGGCCAGCATTCAGTGGAGGCGCAGAAGGTTTTGATCAGTCAAGCACAAAAAACTGGAAATCAGTTATTCTATAGACTATACTCAGTCAGAAATTGCCGGTTCCTCAGTGGCTCAACAACAGCAGCAGAATTAGCCAAAATTAGCGCGCTACTGAATGACATGGGAAAGACATTCCTATACAAAAGGTATTTCATTTTCCCACATAGCTAGTCTGGAACTTCCAAACCGCGCCAGGCGCGATTTGCTGCTTTAATGTGCATGTCCTATAGCTTTCCAAATCGCGCTAGACGCGTTTTCGTTAATCACGGATTTACAAGAAACGCGCCTGGCGCGATTTATATTGTTATTGTTTTGACGGCCTGTCTATTTTATTTATCTAACGGCCCATATTTTGCAGTCCGTATGTGGAGCAGTTGCGGCACGCTTGTAACCAATGGATCGAATATGGGAGACCAATGCCGACCAGACAAGGGCAATCTAAGAGTGCCGAATTCAAATTACTAGAAAGGACACTGTGCCAAACCATAATACAGGACAAGAGTAAGAGCACCAGATCAAAGAAGAAAAAAGGGGATGAATTAGGTGCTGGCTCAGAAGATCAAACGGTGACAAAGGATGCCTGCAAGATTATTTTTTCTTCTGACCAGGTATGGGAAAAGTGGAACGAATTTTGGGACGCCTATACGGAAAAGAAGTTGCTAGATTCGTCCGGCAGGTTTCCTCCGCAAGATACATCTATTATTTATTTTGGTGTCACAGAGATGAGGAAGGCACAAGGATTGGATGATGCAGAATTAATCTTTGTCCTAGAGAGATGCATCAGAAAGGAAGTTGTCTACAAGAAAACGTCTGCAGCAAAGCACTTGACATCTTTCGAAGATGCCTGCGAACAACTAAAAAATATGAAAGTCCTGAGAAAGGCTGTTGGCGAAGAACTGCAAGGGCTTACAGGAGACTTCATGTTATCAGAGATAGGCTTAATGCAAAAGTACAACGTATCTAATGATGATATTAAGAAATATGTGTTTTGGTCAAAAGATTTTGTGAAGCAGCAAAAGGCGAAGAATGTGGCAACTCTAAAGGGGATTCACACGAAAGTGGCGTGTGACCTAAAAAGAAAAGTTGCTTTGGTGAAACAGACGCCAGAAGAGGAGTCTCCTTTTTTCTATAAGGTGTCCACTGGTTATAAGTGTGCCATACCAGACGTGGGTGATGGGCCAACCGACATCACTCTATTTGTTCTTGATAGCCGTGACACGAGATGGATGATTACAACACCTTCTTCAACACATGCGGTGGTTTTACGACTGAAATGCATTATACCATCGTGACAGTTTGCCACTCCGACATGTCCTATGCATATGCACTAGCTGCTGCAAATGATCTTGAATGCATTAAAGTGATGAGGCAAGCAGTAATGATAGATGAAAACAAAGATAGTGAGTTCCGTACCGAAAGTAAGATGTCACACGTGCTAGTCCTTATGATAGCCATTATGGATGATAAAGAATATGAAAGACTCAAGGGGAAACCAGAAGGTGAGAAGATTGCTTGGCAGTGCTATCGGCTAGACGAACCCCTAGTGAAGAATGTTTTTTATGTCGAATCCAATGCTGAAGACAAAGGGAAAGGGACTGCAGATGTGGATGTGGATCTTATAGAGGACGAAGAGGAAGAGGAAGAAGAAAACTGGGTCGACCCTGTCCTTAATTCACCAATCAAGTATGAGCTACTGACGGCCCATAAGGGGAGGCTGAATAAGTACGGGTTTTCTTTGGCCCTTTCGAGTTTTCTGATTGAAGCCTTCTGCCCTTTAGAGTCAACGTGTTGGGAGTTTCATGTTGGAGGTTATGTCGGGCGGGAAGCTCTGAAGCTAGCTAGGAAATGCCAAAGTGTGGTCTCTGATGGTCAAGCCAAGGACTTCCTTGATATTTTTTTCGAGAAAGTGCTAGAGGTGGCACCTAGGGGTCCGATAGGTAGTGCAAGAAATAAAGCTTCCACCTCTAAGTCCGAATTACCTCCAGATCTGGCTGCAGAGCGGGAGGAAATGAGAAAGCAGATGGAGAAGATAAAGATGAATTTCGACAACCATCCGGTTAACTATGCGGCCGAGATCGTGCCTATACTTCCAATCACATTTGAAAATCCGACGGAAGGGGATGTAGAGAACGCAAACCAAGAAGACAAAATCCAAGATGATACAGTGGATTCAGAAAGCTCTAGTCAGGTTAGCATAAAGAGTAATGAAGTATCAACCATAGTTCAAACACTAAATGATGTGGTTGACACTTCTGGCAGACTGAAGACAACCGAGAGTAAGCTCATCATTGCGGAAGTTGAACAGGAACCAGAAAGGTATGTTCTTCAAACAGAAATGAAAATCGCGCCATGCGCGATTTCAATTTTCTTTTTCCTTGTCTCATAAGTGTGTGCTTTCTTATTACAGACCTAAACCGGTTTCCTCCAAAATTCTGGTGTTCGATTTGAATGGAGTGCTCTGCAAAACGTTACCTAAAGCAACATTCGACCTATCATGGTATGCACAAAAAACATTTGAGACACGTACGAAATGGGTATATCCGCGGCCGTATCTGAAGGAGATGTTAGACCAAGCTTTCACTTTATTTCGTTGTGCAATTTGGTCGTCGATGGAGAATAGAAATATACAGGAAGTTTTGAGAGTAGTTCCTGAATTACATAGAGATTGGGCATCTGTTTGGGATCAGAGCAAATGTAAGTCATTTAAAAACCCGAAGGATCCGTCAGGTAAGAATATATTTGTGAAATGCTTGAGCGACATGATGGATGACTTGGGCATTCAGGAGAAGGAAGGCATCATTATAGTTGATGATGACGCCTTGAAGTGTTGCTTCAATCAGTCACAGTCACTAAATCCACCATCCTATCATCCTGATATGGTTACCACAGATGATTTTCTGCTAAGCTTCATTGGTGTCATGCAAGAAATAGCTTCAGGAAAAACGGTCAAAGATATACAAACACTATACCCGCAACTTGATCGGACAGGGGAAATTGACAGGAACCTTGAGAAAATCGTTCTAGAAAGGGAACTTTTTGATATATATGTATACCGGAAATACACTTTCCATAAAAGTTTTGAATATGAAATATACTTTACACCAAAGGATTTGAATATATATTGTGTTCTTGTAGCAGCATTATTGGTACTGTGTACGTATTGTATTATTATATTATGTGTATGGTTTGCTATACTTGCAATAATTTGTATGTATATACCGTCAATAATTCAAGTGTGTATAAATAGATATGCATGAAATTGCCAAACCATCGGCTTCGGCCTCCGCCTGCTTCTTGTTATTATGGCACATTCTATTACCTGCAAGATGACCCATGAGGACCTCTGCAGGTGCCGCCAGCTAGAAATAGAACTTGAGGACTGGTTGACTGTCGTTGCTATGAATCTCGTCCGCTTCTATCCTGATCCCTTTGATGTTGTAATCCATCTTCAATGGAATCCAGAGCATGCTTTGTTCATGATGGAGAGGATCTCAGGAGCGCCTGTCGACGATGAATCAGATTAGTTTTTTTAGTTTATATTCTATTATAATGCTATATTTATGCTAATGAAATCGCGCCACGCGCGATTTGAACCACGAAAATCTATGTTTTGTAGCAACTTGCTTGTCGTTATTTATTCGTAAAGCACTAAAATTTCAATCTATAGATTTCGTTGTCGTCTGTGATGGTACGAAATAATAAGCAATTTCCTACTTTTTATATTGCCAACATTCTGTCATAATATGGGTGATTTGCATCGAATATTTGAATGCCTTTCCATTTCAACACAAAATGCATCTTCCTAGCCCGAAAATAAACTCAGTGCAAAAGTGTGGTTAATTCAATATAATGGTCAATAAAAGGCTTATACGGCGCGATTTTGGAATAGACATAATCCCAATTTAATTGAATGATGGTTGCATGTTTTACCTTGAGTTGTGGTGGCTACATTGGTCATGACAAGCTTTGGAACTATTTTATCCAAGGTATCTGACAATATATGCATCTTATAAAAACCTAGTTCTTTTGCTACACTAATGAGCTTGCTCCACCAACATTTGTTTTGGCAGCACCTGTCAAGAGAATTCAGTAGGCATCTAATAAAAAGCAACATGCATCGAAAAAAATCATAGAAATGACAGCATTACCCTAAAGCATTATCCTAACCCCACCTGCATTTATTGCTTGCACCATTAACACCATTAACACCATTAACACCATTAAGTATATTCTCTCAAATCTTATAGTATTTTGTAAACTTTAATATACAGTATACAAAAACTTGTACATGCATACCCCACAAACGAGGATCGCTATGTACGGTCCAGATCTTGGAATAAGTGGTGAATATGCCCATCCGACAACTCTCGTTGCCCGGAATAACCCCCCGTGTGAATATGCACCCAAACCAAAGGGGGTTTAAGGGGGAATTTTATTTTTAAGCGTGGAATGCAATGGTTTGTATTAATTAATGTTAATGATAGTTATGTGTTGGTAGTTATACTAAAAATTTTTTTTGGCCCGAAACAAAAGAAAACAAAACCAAATAAACAAATAACATATACACAGTTCAAACTCTTTTGAGTGAATAAAGTCATATAATCATTGTTTATTGTTATATATACTGTTATATGTTTGTGAGATCTGTGAAGAACAAAAAGCTTAGAGCCTATAGAATATAAAAATCGTAAAAACAATGCAAATGAAAACGCGTACACGAAATAAGGGGTTTTGATAGGATGAAATGGGAATTTCTAGCATAAAAACAGGGACACTCTCTAATATACTCCAACACAACAAGAACATGTACCTCTCATAAATAAATTCCACAAATGACTTTATTAACCTGTTGTTCCATACATCATGTACATCCCTTAAAACGAATCTCAACTTCTGATAACTGTGAACAGTTCCCAAAAAACCACCATTTGCAGACGTATTTATAGAGCAATTCACATCCAACAGTTGTTGAAAGATGTGCTCATCAACATCATGTTGTCCAACGATATGAGATCTCTCTAGTACCTTATATGCCAATGCAGCAGAAGATGAAAGAAATGAACTCTCGTTAGGCATCTAATGGGACACAAGTCCTAGTGCTTTTGCCAAATCAGCAAGCAGCCACCTGGGAATTGCATCAAAATACAGAAGCATATATTTCAAGGACAAGATAAGCCGAGAAGTATGCAACGCCCAAACAGTTATTTGTGTGCCAGAGATTTGCAAAACAAAGCTTCTGCAACTGCTGCAGTAAATCAGAGCCAACTGATATGGAGTGCCAAAAGAGTTCATATTTGGCTCTCGAATTGAAGGTCCAGGAAGTTTTACATGAGCCCCTGTTCCATAAGAACTCACATCCATTTCCTGCTTCATTAAAAGTGCATGGGTCAGCAAGCAGCCACCTGGGAATTGCATCAAAATACAGAAGCATATATTTCAAGGACAAGATAAACCGACGAGTATGCAACGCCCAGACAGTTATTTGTGTGCCAGAGATTTGCTTATCTGCATTAGAAGATGCTAACAGGGACACCACCCTTTCCACCAAACTTAATCTACCAGAGGTGTCCAGCGAATGGAAAGCCATAAACAGCACTTCCATTTGAAACCATGATGGTAAGATTATGTGCGAATGCATGCAAAATCTCAAAAGAAAGCTTCTGCAACTGCTGCAGTAAATCAGAGCCAACTGATATGGAGTGCCAACCATAAGAACTCACATCCATTCCCTGCTTCATTAAAAGTGCATGGGTCAGCAAGCAGCCACCTGGGAATTGCATCAAAATACAGAAGCATATATTTCAAGGACAAGATACTTCGGTTCTGGTTTTGCATACCGCAGCCTCGTCATTCCTAGTCCCGGTTCTGATGCAATAGAAGCTTTGCTACGGAGGTATGATCCACATAACGCTAATACATCACCGACTGCCGGATTGGAAGCAAATCTCTTACCTCCTTGCACAAAAACCCTGAACAAAACACGGTCTGCAAACACAACTAGCATTCGGCTACACAAAGTGACCACGTCATTCCTAGTCCCGGTTCTGATGCAATAGAAGCTTTGCTATGGAGGTATGATCCACATAACGCTAATACATCACAAACTGCCGGATTAGAAACAAATCTCTTACCTCCTTGCACAAAAACCTGAACAAAACACGGTCTGCAAACACAACTAGCATCCGGCTACACAAAGCGACCACTGTCGCAAAGCTCCTTGACCTTCCCGGGTCCTAGTTTACTAAAGAAATTGGGGCACGAAACCATAGAACCCTAAAATGCATTTAATCGAGGCCTGCATGCTTGAGCTTTGGAAATTCATAGGTGGACCATTGGAAAGATGGCACGAAAATTAAGGTCGGTGTATGCGCACTCTGGATGTACACATTAGTACATCCTACGAAATACAAACATCAAATCATATAAAAACCATAGAAAAAAACGTACAAAAATACAAAAGAAACCCCCTGTTATTTTGCTACATATTCATAATGTCTAACATCCCTATTCTTATCAAATCTCTGTCAAAGAATTGACTGCATTGCCATCATTTGCATTTTTTCAGAATGATCGTATCTGCAATTACCAACATTGAACAAATCAGTAACAAAAACAAACTGAAAATAAATTCAAGATTATATACTGATGCAAATTTTCTGCTTGCCTATGCCCGGTGAGCTTCATTATTATCTCATCAGATGTCCCAGATATATTCTGATCTGTAATATTGGAATGGTGCAAATTTTTGTTTGTAAAAATTAAAACCTGTTGCTTTGGTGATCAACTTCAATTTCAGGGATCTTGCCCTGGCAAGGGCCAAGAAATTGAATCTGCCGGGTATCCAAGGTAGGGGTTAGAAATAGCAAGGTTTTCCTTTTGAAGAGAGTCAGAGATCAACAAGCACTATAAAGAGATCAGAAGCTATCAGGCTAAAAGGGCCAACAGGACAGGGAAGCAGAGTGCCAACTATAGAGGAGACAAAACAAGATGCTTCGTCCATAGAACAAGATGCTTGCCATCGTCACGCCCCTCGATGGAGGGGGGCAACAGGCAAGGGCCTGACTATAGACTCTACCTAGACCTAGAATAAAAAAACAACAAACAAAATCTAACTAAATTTGGCCCTTTTTTTTTTATTATGCAAAGTTATGGTTTAAGTTCAACTTTGGTCATAAGTTTGCGCATCGATTGAAAAATGTGTCCATGTTCCGTATGATCCTTATTCGCATGCCCTTGTATTGGCTTGTGTCTATTGACTATATCCTTTATCAAAACAAGACTTCCTCTATCTGTGAAATTGGATTTACACATTGGGTATCCAAAATATTCTAGCTCTGCCCATTAATGGTGGGGTATGTAGTTTCGTGTTGTAGCCTAATGATCATATTCATCCTAGACTAAGTTCTGTATCATATTACCTTCCTTAAAAGTTCTCTATCCTAGTCAGTATTTACCCTAATCCTTTGTCTCGAAGGGGTCCTGTATGTTATCCATGGATATATTGACCATTTTTTCAAAGTATTATACTAATAGGCTCTATTCTAATAGTCCTCCTTATTCTAGTCCATGTGCATTTTTTCGTGCTCTAATGTGGGCTCAAGTTGACTATTACTCTCTACGTTTCTTCTTTCTTGAGGGTTAGGTTTCCTCTTTATCTGTATTAGAAGCTACTTTATACTCTTTTAGGGTTAGGATTTTTTCTTCTCAAGACTGCGGTTAGCCCACGATCCCGCTCAGGATGGCACCCGATGTCCATATCTCTGTAATGATGCTGTTAGCTGGTGTACGAATGGTTCCGGTTGTTGATGTATTGATTTTCCAGCTAAGACATTATGTGAGCTGGTTTCTTAAATCATTTCCCTCCTCATATCGTAGCCATTTCCGGTCTGTGTTTCTTTCCTTTCGTATCAAATTGGGTTCTCAGAAGTGCATGGGTAGGCGGAAAGGAGGCTTCAACAAAGCCACCCTGATTAGAATGGAGGAAGAAAAGTTGAAAGCAGAAAAGAGGAAAAAGATCTTTGATTACCATAAACCAGCAAAGATCCCTGGATCGGCCAAGAGCCCCATTATTGTTGAAGGAGAAGGCAGCTCTGCTCAGGCTACTATGGATACACCCTTGATTGTTTCATGCACTCCAGAGATCCCTGATCATTTTCGTCATGAAGTTCCTGCTCTACCAGTCACTCCAAATGTTCCAGCAGCAGCAGATATGCACCAAGACGCCTCTGCAATTCAGGTTCCCTTTGCTTATGTAAATTTAGCTGCTCAGAATTGTTGTCTATCTCCCATTACCATATCCTCTTCATGTATTTCTTACCCTTACTAGGTCTGCTCTTTCTTCTCTGAACGTATTCTATTATCCTGTTTGATGGTTTCTAAATTTAGCCAGGTCTTTAGATTGCTGCTCCTTCTCATATTTTCCATGCTTGACCTTATCTTCTTATTATTGTATTATGTGTCCTAAAGTTGTTTGCAAATGTCTCTTTCTTAATCATAATTTTCTCTGTAGCCTATCTCCAGCTCAGATGTCTAGGTCTAATTTGTAATCATGGGTCTTCTTAACCCCATAAAAAATATTTGAACCTTTATTCTATGCTGGTATCTACAGAGTTGTAAGGGGCTTCTGATCCAAATATATAGCTAAGTTTTAATAGATATTTATCTAAGGAAGCATCGGTGGAATAAGCTGGTTGCGCCATAAGTTTGATCTGTGCCTTTGTGCAACAGGGTCCTATTATTTTCTATTTCCTAATGTACTACTTTGTTATAAAATATCTGCCTCTGTCCTTCTTGCTCTGATCTGGCTGAAATGTAAAGCCGCCTCGTGTTAATTCTATTTTATATGTTGTTGTCATGAAATTTAACTGCGCATTTATGTGGTTCCTAGGGTATATACATTTATCTGAGTTCTCCAGAGGCCTTCTTTATGCCAAAAAAGTTCGCTGTCACCTTATTTAGATATAAATTTAGGCTGTAGCTTAGTTTTCCTTTCCCTTTGATAAATCATAAATTCCCTTACTATAATTGTTCCATTACATTCTAGGTCGATAGAAGTTTCTTTGCTAACTATTCTTTGATTAATTTCTCTGCTCATATGCTAATTACGCGGATAATCTCTTTATGAATAAAATTATTTGGTATTGGACACGTATTTTAGATTTGTATAGCAGGTTGTTCATATCAGGTTTCAACTGGCAGGCATTTGCCTTTTATAATAATTGTTTTCCTGGCGGTCTTAGGTTCTGCACCAAGGCTCCTCCGCCCTTAGTCATAGGCAAGGGCCTGACTACAGACTCTACCTAGACCTAGAATAAAAAAACAACAAACAAAATCTAACTAAATTTGCCCCCTTTTTTTTTTATGTAGCTTGCACGATTAATCTAATTGTGCATTTTAAGATACTTTCTTTTGCCAATGTATAACATGGCCCGGGACGTTTGATGCTTGTTACACTGATAATAGGCTTATGTAAGGACTGTTCCTTGGCCCAATTTCTCTAGTAAATACCCTGCGGTCGATTTTCTATTTGAACTATGGGGCATCTCATAAATTTTAAGCATGGTTAACATGAAAAAAAAAAGCCATGCATGGTTTATATATGCATGCTACTTGTTAGCTTCTCTTACTGATATTATAAGAGAACTGAATATCACCCATGAGGGAGTAAACCTTTATTCCTGGGCAATTAGACTTGGAAATTTTTGTGCAATTGAGCACATATAAGCTCTGTTGGGGCACCTCTTAACTATAAGGATAACTTGAGTGTCTAGATTTAGCCCTTAGTATGTATACTCACCTGGCTTAATAGTAATCCAAGCCGACCTAGGCATCAATTTGTTTATGTGGAAAATCCATTGTCCAGATATGGGCATAATATATATGTGTATGCATAGAGAAACCATGGTGTTTTTATAGATGAATATTTCCATATCAATATGTATAGATAATTTCGCAGGCATTCATTTACTGTGCATTATTTCTCTGTTTGTTGAAAAATAGGGCAAGTGTGTATCCATTTGCATATGAATTCTTTGCCTCAAATCATGGAGTTTACCTCTGGAAAATGTGGAGCTATTGATGGTTGTGTCCTACCGTTGTTAAATGACATACACCAGATTTTTTTTGAGAGAAGAGATGCGGGGGATGGCGGGAGCGCAGGCGGGAGAACAGCGCCTTCTCTACCCTAAACCATGAAGTACTTCACGATTTTGATCCAGGGAGAGAGATTCTCTTGTGGATGGTTAGAAGGAGAAAGTGTGCAGCTATGGGAAAGCCTGATGTATAATCGATTCTTCCCTGAGGAATTGTTTACTCCAGTATTCTCAATAGTTCCTCAATCTGAGGTAGCACTACTGGAATCATGGTTGGGGGAGTTTGTAGGTGACAGAAACGCTAGTGCTGCTGGTATCTTTCATGTGCATTGTTCTTGGGTAGACAGTAAGATAGTAGTCAGGGTTTACAGTTAGTTGTGATCGGTCGGGTGGTAACTAGAAGAAAGATTGGAAAATAAAATAAAAAATTAGGTTTCTGAGTCAGGGAACAGGGGGTAAGAATGTCTGGGAATATATAACAGTCAGGACAGTTGGGACAGACCTCGGGAAATGTGCAAAATAGGGCAGACCCAAAGGGAAAAGGGACAGTAGGGAAAGATGGAGATATTGACAGGAATATTGGAAAGCGAGATTCTGGAGAGCTGCTGGATTTAATTTGTACCCTGAGCGAAAAAGGACTCGATCAAATCAGAGAAATCACTAGTCATTTGGCCGCCATTGAGAAGGGAGAGAAGGTGCAAAATTTTGTCGTTTTCGGAGACTTCCTTACCTTCATTACAGACATGGTGAATACCAGGCGGTCGTCCGGGGTCGGAACACTTCAAAGACAAAAGGAAGCGGTGAACCAGATCTTGGAATATGCAAATCAGGTGCAAGAAGATGTGCGAAACGAGCTGCTGACAGAAAAGGAGTCGACTTTTGTTGGTAAGCCACTTAGGAATGCAACAGTTGAAAATAAACTAAAATTTCTTAAGAGCCGAGGGTTGATAGGATGCATTCATCATGAAGGGGTCAGATTACAGTATATTAAAGGGGAAATTGAGAGGATGGAACAGGGGGTCGCTATCAATAGCATATATTGGATAGATTTTCCATTTTTTATGATTGAGTGTGGAAACAGTCAAACAGCCACTCTTCTCCTTAAACAGGGAACCATATCCAAAGCCAACACTCAATTTTTTTTCCAAAAATGGTACCCATCCTTTGATCCCCAAAACTTTTCGGAACTCTTTCACCCGGCCTGGACTTCCTTACAGGGACTAAACCCCATGTATTGGAATGAACAGTCCCTGTTAACTCTCTTCCAGCAAACAGGGAATATTATAAGCTGGGAAATTGCTCAGGATAAGACCCCGAAGGTATGGGCACAGATTGATCTCCTTAAGCCGATCCCGGATGCTATCAACTTTGTGGATTACTTTGGTAATCCCAAAATATTGAAACTTGCATGGCAGAGGTTGCTCCAGCCATGCTCAGCCTGTGGCTTAAGATTGCATGGAGGGAGGGTATGCAATGGGGCCCGGGAAGTCAAGACCTTGCTTAAAGAACTGGATGCTGGAAAACAGAAGGAAGAAATTTGGATCACTCCAAATAAGGGAAGAATGGAGAGACAAAATAAAAATGGCAGTGAAAAAAGAAGAAGGAGAAGGCAAAGAATCAGAGAAGAGAAGGAGAAAGAAAAAGCAAAAATAGAATCTGGAAAAAGTATGGAAAAGAAATTAAGGACAGAGTGGAAGAAGAAAGTTCAGTTCAGGGAGGACTCCTCTAAGGTGAAGGTGTTAAATAATCCGACAGCTAAAGGCAAGGAAGTCATGGGTGACAAAACTTCTGTGGCCCTCATGATAAGAGAACCTTTGACACCAGGATTAAACTATTCATCCTCTGAGGAATCGACAGAATACAAAGAGAAAGGAGAGCCCAGCTCGCCAAGGGGTCCCCCTTTGGTATCCCAAATTGATTGTGCCAATGATTCCCCACTCCCTATTTTGGAGCTGTTTCCCAAAGACATAGGGAGTTTGAACACAAACACCACTCTGGATATCACTGAAGATGGAGAGGTGGCTGCACCAACTGCCCCCTTAAAGATTCCAGCTCAATTGGAGCCTCAGCCCCACCTAAATGACCAGGGAATTGATTACATTGCCCCAAAAGGCCAGGAAACTGAATCTATTCACAAAAGTAGACCTTTAAGTCCAGTTGGTCAGTTAGAGCCAGCTGGCCAGGGAACTTTTTGTAAACAGATCAGGGGACCTATAAGCCCTTTCGGCCAGAAACTTCAAACAGCTGACCCAAAGGATCAAGGAACTGAAAGTAATCAAAGGTCTGCTCCAAAAGACCAGGTAACTGACTCTATTCATAGTAGTAGACCTATAAGCCCAACTGGTCAACCTGTAACTCCAGTTGGCCAGGGAACTTTCTTTGAACAGATCAGGGAATCTACAAGTGCTCTTGGCCAAAAATTGGTAACAGAGAAAGGTGTAGAATCTGAGGTCTTCAAGACACCAGCTGCCCAGCTAAAGGAACTGAAGGATCCCTCATCTCGTTTGGCTGGAAAATTTTGGGATGATGAGGAAGATGCTGAGGAGGAAGAAAATATTCCCCATAAAGAATCCAATGATCAGTCCTTTGTTACCCCTCTCCCACACGCTACAAAAAGGAAGAAAAAGGTCTACACTCCTAGGGAGCATGGGCCTGTCACGAGGAGCTCCAAATTCAAATGAAGATTGTTTCTTGGAATATGAGGGGTATTAAGGGTCCTTTGAAAAGAAAGAGGGCTCTAATTGCCATTAGGGAGATCAAGGCAGATATAATCCTCCTGCAAGAGCACAGGCTCCCATCTTTTGAAGCATCAAATCTAGGTAATTGGATTTTTCCAAATGGGGATTCTATATGGGCCCCAGCAGATGGTACCAAGGGTGGTATATGCATTGCTTGGAAAGGGTTAAAAAAATAGACTTCTTCTTACACCCCTCGGGTAGGTGGCAGGTGGTGTTTTTGGAAATTGAAAATGAACAGGTAGGCATCATCAATGTCTATGCTTCAACTGTCCCTGAAGAAAGAGAAAAGCAATGGCTGGAAATGTGTGAATGGCTGCAGAGGCAGAATGTCAGTAATTGGATCTTGAGTGGGGAGTTCAACAACACCCCCTCATGGGACCAGAAGACAGGTAAAAAGTTGAACATGTCAAGGGGAGAAAGGTTCCAGTGGGATAAGTTGATCCACAGATTCGTGTACCATGCCCCTTCATCTTCAAATGCTTACTCTTGGAGCAATAAAAGGAAAGGATTGGACAGAGTGTTTTGTCTTCTTGATAGATACTACACCAACATATCCACCTTAGCAGGCTGGGACAACTTGACCATAAGTAATGACTGCAGTAATTCCATTTCGGATCACTTTCCCCAGATTTTAGACACTGGAAAGGTGCCTCAAAATAGTCCTTCTGACATCCCATTTAAGTTCAATAATAGTTTATTGAACAACAAAGCTTTCTGTGATGATTTTACCACATACTATAGTTCCTTGAAAGCTTTAAATCCAAGTGGGTCAATGAAAGAGTTTGTCACGAGATGTAAGCAGATAAAAAATTGGATAAAACAGTGGGGTAAACAGTGGAACCAGAAGAAGAAACAGGAAAAATCAGAGATCTACTTAGAGATGAAAGAAGTTGGACAAAAACTCTTTCTAGACAAAGATGATATGGTCCTACAACAAAGAGAAGAAATTTTGGAAAGGAAAGTTAAGTTAATAGAAGAACACGAGGCCAAGAGTTTGGCAATCAAAAGTAGAAGCTTGTACATTAACTTGATGGATGACTGTAGCTCCAAGTTCTTCTTCAGGGCTGCTAAGAGTAGGATATTGAACAATGGGATTGTTTCAGTGATGGATGATCAACAGGAATTATCTAAACAGGAAGACATACTGAATTTGTTCCACAGCAAATATAAAGAACTCTTTGCAGCAAAAGCCATGGATAATGAAAGCATGTCAGACTTTTTTAATTTTCTTGGCCCTAAAGATTTGCCAATTGAAGAAGAACAACTTTTGGCTATCCCAATGGAAAATGAAATTCTGGAAACTGTGAGGAGTATGGCACATGGGAAAAGCCCAGGGCCAGATGGCTTACCCCCTGAGTTTTTTGAACACTTTTGGAGCATAATGTGCAAAGATCTTATAACATTCATACAAGGTGCATGGCAGGCTGAAAAACTTCACCCAGCTATTAATGCTGGTCTCATTGCCTTAGTTCCAAAAGTTGACAAGCCTGCTACCTTCTCGGACGGAGACCTATCTCATTGACTAATGTGTCATACAAAATTATAGCTAAGATCTTTGCTAACAGGCTTAAGAAGATTTTGCAAGCAAAGATAAACCCAGTCCAGTCTGGCTTCTTACCAGGTAGAAGTATTCTTGATAACTTCATTGGTGCATATGAAGGGCTCCACTGGAATAGAGCCACAAATCAGAATTGTGTGCTATTAAAGTTGGACTTCAAAAGGGCCTATGATACCATTGACTGGAATTTTTTGTATAGAGCAATGTCTCAAATGGGATTCTCAGAGGCAGTAATAAAAAAGGTTGCTGGATTGAATGTTACAGGATGCTCAGCAGTGTTGGTCAATGGTTCTCCATCTCCATTCTTTGAATGTAAAAGAGGAGTTAGACAGGGTTGTCCCCTTGCTCCCTATCTTTTTTTAATAGTAGCTGAGATGGTGACTAGAACTATTTTCAAATTGCAGCAAAATGACAAAATCAGCTGCCTTAAACTTCCAGACACATGTGAGACCCTGTCAGCCATGCAATATGCAGATGACACATTTGTGTTTCTAAAAAGACAAGGAGATCACATCAGAAACTTCCTCATGGCAATGGAGTGGTTTGGAAAAGCATCTGGTGTATTGCTGAACAAGGATAAGTGTGCAGTAATTTCTGACAGCATGGATGACTACATTGAAGGGATTAGAGTTTGTGGATTTCACTCTGCTACCAAACTTTTAGGTCTGCCTTTGGCCCTAAATATGAGTTTACATGGTCTCTGGGAGCCAATAGTCACAAAAATAAAAAAGAAGCTACAAATGTATCCCAAAACTCTGTCTATGGCTGGTAGAGTAGAGATCATTAATAGTGTCATTGCTAGCTCCCATGTATACTTCTCCTCTGCTATAATTGCAGATAAGAAAACCTATAAGGAGTTGGAGATAATTATGAAAGAATTCATCTGGCAAGGTTCCCATATGGTTGGATGGCAAAATCTGACCCTACCTAGGAAGAGGGGAGGTCTAGGATGCAAGGATCTCTTTTTACAAGCACAGGTACTGGCAGCTAAACAGGTATGGAGATCTCTAATGTCATCTTCCAAGTCCCCTGTCCTTCATCTCGTCAAGTATTGGATTAGGAAAGCCTCATTAGTGGGGAGTCCATCTACCCCCCACCAATTGCCTGATTCTGCATTTTACCAACTTAACCCAAGCAGTGGCACTTCCAATATCATGAGGAGAATCATTCAAGCTTGGAATAAAGTATCTGTATGCTTCAGAGCCCTTCCAATAGAGAATGTCTCACAGGAGTTTAATTTCTTTTGGCACCAAAACCTTACAGATGAGGAGGAGGGATGTCTAGCATTGAAACATCCCAAAAAATATAAAGAATGGATAAGTAAAGGATTATGCACAGTAAGCAGTATGGTTAGAGGTGAGAATTGGAAAACATGGCAGGAAATCTCTGGTATTGTACAAGATTCCAATTGTAACAGGAATATTTACAACACACTCACCCGACATCAAAGAGGTCAAGGTGTTGAAACAGACCAACAGAATTGGATTCTAGAAGGAAAGGGATACAAAGTATCAAAAATATATTCAATGTTATTGAGTTCTCAGGGTACAAAAGTTGCTGATCAGTGGGACTGTCCTGATACTGAAGCTATTCGAGTCATCAGAAAGGGTTGGAAATTGCAATGTGCTAAAAAAATCATCCTTTTTAGATGGCTATTTTTGAACAGAAGCCTTAAATGCAATGCCTATAGAGCTAAATATAATGATCAGATCTCGGATAGGTGCCCTTTAGGTTGTGGCCAGGCTGAATCATCAAGTCACATCTTCATTTGTCCCTAGCTTTCTCCTTTCTGGAATTGGATTCGTCCCCATATAGGAGTCACTCCAATTTATGAGTCTGACCTTTTTGGCTTCATTGCAAATAGTTCCCCATTCTTGGATACACTCAGATCTCTCTGTCTTTGGGTGATTTGGAAACACAGGAATAATGTGGCTATCAACCACTCCAACCTAGATTTGAATTACCTCAAATCAGCACTACAATTAGAACTTGCAGATGCTGCCATGGCTCACAGATTGTGTAGAGGTTCCAATTATGACAGAAATTGGGACACATTGGGCTCCTTCCAGGGGTTCTATTCATATTTTACTTCTTACTTTAACAATTTGTCTGATGATGGAAACAGATTATCTGGTCAGGAAACATCATGAAGGAGGACACGCAAGAGAGGTCCCGGAAGGTACAAGGCCGATGTCTCATCAGGAGGTTCTGGAAGCTCTTCTCTGGGTCAAAACAGAGACAATCATGATCCGGACACTCAAGAGGATTCTGCAGGATGCTGATATCTGGCAGTTTAAACAAGAATTGAAGCCTTTTTTTGAAGAAAAACTTGGCATAGTCGAGGGAGCGCGCGAGTCGTGGATCCTTTATATTCTGGATGGGGCAGCATATGGAGCAATTGAGCTGGACGATCTGCTCTTCAAGCATACAGATCATGCTTTTGCTGTAATTACTCTGGATGGAGTAAGGGAAGACTAAGGATACAGTTGTTATCAAATGAACTTCCTATTTTCATGATCGTCATTTAGGTTAAGGTCCTGTTTTGGTTCTGAAACTTTAAACAGTGTTTGTTTTTGTTAAATTTTCCTCCTCTGGAGTGATTGGCCATTTTTGATATTATGGCTTCTATAACAGAGCTTTGCTCTGTCCTTTTGTATTATCATGTATTGCATGTAATATAATACTTCTGCCGTTTCTACAAAAAAAAAAAAGAAAAAAAAGAAAAAAAGAAAAAAAAAACATACACCATGCTGGAAATTTAGACAATGCTAGCTGCTCCTGTTCATATTACTCAAATGCAAGAAGAAGACTATGGGTATAATTCTACAAATAACCAGGTAATGCAATGCATTTCCATATATTCAGGTATGACATAAGGGTTCGCTTGTACTGTAAAAAAAATTGCTAGCAGTGTTCAGAAATATTGATGTATTATGTGTGCTCTCAAATTTATCTAATGTATTTGAGCTCAACTTCTTGATCAATCATCTTCATAAATACATAATCATTCAATGGATACAAAACATCTATTAAGTCTCAAATATTTAACAAGTTGTAGAACTTAGAAACCTTAATTTCTATAGCTCAAATTATAACCATTGTCATTCAATATTTCAATAGTCTCAAATGACATTGAAATATTTCCGTCATCGAAGGTCTCTCATTCATAGAATCAGCATAGACAATGTTCAGTCCTTCATACCTTTATATGATCGGGAAGTCACTCCTAAACTCCGTGTATATTCCTGTATACATCTTAAGTGTTTAATAGGATCAATTCCGGCGGTTATGCCGAACCGATCCTTCTGTAAGCTTGCACAACTTCATTGGACCGAGACTATTTACAAGGATAAGTCTGCACCTTATTGGACCGATCAGTAACGTCCAATAACTTAACAAAAATATCTGCCTAGTCAACCATATAATCTTTAGCTTAATGAACTATATAGCAACCTTAGGTTAATAAACCTTTGGCTAAGCATATCGATAGGTACTTAGACCATTGATAAACTTAGGTCTTTATGCATCACTTTGACTTTCCGTGTACTGCTTTAGTTCAATATCTATGCTCAGGGTTTTCAGGGTTTCAAACATAAAAACCAGATAATCAACCATATATGAACCATATAGCAACCTTAGGTTAATAAACCTTTGGCTAAGCATATCGATAGGTACTTAGACCATTGATAAACTTAGGTCTTTATGCATCACTTTGACTTTCCATGTACTGCTTCAGTTCAATATCTATGCTCAGGGTTTTCAGGGTTTCAAACATAAAAACCAGACATAGCACTTCTTCTATTACTTATGTATTAAGCAGGTTGCAATCCAACTACACTGCCATCTTGCAGATTATGATATGATCAACATACTTAACATTCCTCCTTCAAATCATAATCTGCTCAAAACTTTCTATTCAGATCATAATCTGTCAAAAGTTTATTGTGATAATTCCTTAAAAGCTTTCTATTCAGATCATAATCTGTCAAAAACTTACTGTGACAATTCCTCCTTTCTCTATTGCTTGTTAACTTCCTTATAGTTTAACAAATCTGCCAATGTTTTAAACCTGATACCACTTAATCCCTTTGTTAGAATGTCTGCCAGTTGTTCATTAGTATTCACATGTTGCATCTGAATTAACTTTCTTGACACCATATCCCTGATAAAATGCATTTCCATCTCAATGTGCTTTGTCCTTTCATGTAGGACAGGGTTTTAGCTATAGCAATGCAGCTTTGACTGTCACAAAACAAAATGGTACTTTTCTTTTGTTGAATTCCTAGTTCTTCAAGAACTCTTCTGCACCAAAATATTTCTTTAGCAGCCAATGTGGCTGCTGCATATTCTGCTTCTGCAGTTGATATAGCAATAGATGTTTGCTTTTTACTTCTCCAGCTTATAGGTGCTCCACCAAGCATAATCAAGTACCCTGAAGTTGACTTCCTTTCATCCAAGTCACCACACCAATCAGCATCACAAAATGCCTTAAGTTCTAGATCTTCAGTACAGTAAACCAGACCTACTTTTATGCTTCCTTTCAAGTATCTGAGAACCTTTTTTGCTGCCAACCAGTGACCTTTCCCTGGATTGTGATTGTATCTGCTCAACACGTTCACTATAAATGCAATATCAGGCCTAGTATTATTTGCAATATATAATAAGCTACCAATCAACTGCCTATATGGAACATTTTTCATTTCTTCTTGATCCTTTTCACCAATAGGACACATTTCTTTTGATATTCTGCAACCACTTAGAACAGGTGCCTTAACTGGATTACAATCTGTCATATTAAACTTGTTTAATACTGCCTCAATATATTTGCTCTGGGAAAGTGTCAACATTTTATTGTTTCTGTCCCGAGTGACTTCAATCCCAAGAAACTTCCTTAATTCTCCAAGATCCGTCATTTGATATTTTTTCTTGAGCATTTCTTTACAATGGTTTAACACATCAATATTGCTGCCTGCCATAATACAGTCATCAACATATATGGCTATTATGCAGTACTGATCATTTTCCTTGAACATGTAAACATTTCCATCATTATTCAACTTTGTCAATCCCTGTTCTTTCAGATGGCTATCTATGCATTTGTACCATTGCCTTGGAGACTGTTTTAACCCATAAACTGCCTTGTTAAGTCTCCAAACTTTGTCTTTTCCTTTTTCATATCCAGGGGCCTGTTTCATAAAAATCTCCTCCTCTAATTCAGCATTTAAAAATGTTGTACTCACATCCGTATGATGTAGTTCAAGGTTTAGAGCATTTGTAATTGCAATAATCATTCTAAGGCTTGCAAGCTTAACCACAGGAGAAAAGGTTTCTTCATAATCTAGGCCCCTTTTTTAAGAAAAACCTTGGGCAACTAGTCTTGCCTTATATTTAGGTGCACCATCAGCATTAATTTTGACTTTATAGATCCATCTTGCCTTCGCAGATCAACAATTTCATAGGTAGATGTTCTCTCAAATGCCTTCATTTCTTCATCCATTGCTGATCTCCATTTATCTCCTTCTAAAGAATTTATTGCTTCCTCAAATGTATCTGGCTGCCCTGTTTCTAATACCATTAGAATTTCATCATTTTCTTCAATTTCTGCTTGCAATCTCATGGATCTTCCAGTTTCATTTCTACCATAGATTTCTCCTTCTAGTTTTGCTTCATCCCTGAGTATTTCTGCTTCAGATCTCTTTTTCCTTTTAGTAATGACCTGCTTTGGTTCATTTCCCATATCTACAGATTGTTGCTCATCTCTTATGCTTACACTTGCTGATTCTTTTGTGTCACTCTCATCTTCCTTTTCTTGCTCATCATCCAATATTTTATTCATGTCCAACACTTGTTCCTTATAATCTCCTATTGTGATTTTATTGTCATTTGTATTGCTGCTCCCATTTTGGCTGGAGTTATATATCTCATTTTCAACAAATATCACATCTCTACTTGTAAAAACTCTTCTTCTCTCAGGCTGAAATACTCTATAACCTTTGGACTCTTCATCATAACCTATCAAGTACGTGATCATTGATCTGTCATCAACCATATTTTTTGAATCTTTCAAAGTCTGGTAATCTATCTGACCACAAGAACTCTGGGCTATTTCCATTTGTACTTGCTGATGGCAAACAATTTTGAATTAATACTGCAGCTCTTACTGTTTCCTCCCAGAGATAATTTTGTAAGCCTGCATGCTTAAGCATTGCTCTTACTGCATTTAGAATGGTTTTGTTCTTTCTTTCTGCCACTCCATTTTGTTGTGGGGTATAGCTGCATGTGTATTGGGGTGTAAATATGGTAATGCTACCCAAAAAAGCGCGAAAGCACATAGCACCTAAAGCACCTATGACTAAGAAAAAATGTGTCATAACTTGACCTCCACAATTTGTACGCTCCTCCACGAGATCTATATCATCGCTCCTTGCCTTCCTACATCATATATATTGTTTTTTAAGTAACAACTCTAAGGTCGTTGAAGAGAAATGTCTTCAAGCAAAGCACCTAAAGCACTTGTCCGGATGGTGCTTTTTGGGTAGCATTACCATATTTACACCCATTGTCTCCTAATTCCTCTTTTAATGCAATAACTTCTAAATTTTGAGGAAAGGTACTCACCTCCTCTGTCTGAATGCACACATTTGATTCTTCGTCCTGTAGAGCACTCCATCTCAGCTGCAAAAGCTTTAAATGCCTCAAATGCCAAATCCTTTGTTCTGAGACAGTATACTTCGATTTTCCTGCTAAAATCATCAACAAAGGTTATAAAATATCTTTTTCCTGAAATTCCTGTGACATTGAGGGGTCCACATAGATCTGTATGTATTAAATCGAATATTCCTGTTGCTCTCTTTTTTTATTTATGAAATGGCAGTCTGCAATGCTTGCCAAGCATACATCCTTTGCAAATATAAGGCTCACTTTTCTGATTTTCAGATTTGATCCAATTCTGCTTAATCATGAATTCAATATCTTTAATGTTTACATGTCCAAGTCTTTCATGCCAAGTTGAAATATTCGAGACTGTTGCAAGATTTGCACTTCCCATACATTTAGGACTTAAGCCAAAAAGATTGCCAACACGCTTGCCCAAGAATTTCAATTCATTGCCTTCATAGATTTTACATTGCTTTTGCTCAAAAGTTACTTTAAAACCCAAATCCACCAACTGACTTACTGAAATTAGATTCCTGACTAAACTAGGAACACAAAGTACATTTTTCAAATCAACTATTGTTCCATTCAAGTCAAACAGCTCCAATACTTCTTCATCTTCAATTTTTTGTAGATCTCCATTGCCTACTTGGATATGTCCATGTTTGTTTCCACTGCATTCCTTCAAGAGCTTAGATGTGCAAGCTATGGATTTCTCAGCTCCACTATCTAAAATCAGCAAATCATCATTATTGATCCCTTTGAAAACCGAATTAACTTGGCTTTTTCTTACCTCTTCATTTTCTTCAGTTGGTTCCTCCTCCAAAGCAACCTCCTCAGCAACATTGGCTTCAAATTTGACATGTTTTCCCCTCCCTCTGCCTCTATGAGCAATATTACTTCCTCTGCCTCTCTGAGCAGCATTGAATCCTCTCCCTCTTCCTTTAGAATTTGAATTTTCCTTTGGTGTAGAACATGTAGAGGCTAGATGTCCTCTTCCTCCACAATTGTAACAATATACGTCTTTGGAAATGCTTGGACAATTCACCTTTAAATGTCCATATTTATTGCAGCTATAGCAGGGACCTATTTTGCCTTGGCGTGAATTATCTCCCTTACTCTTAGTGAATAAAACTTGTGTAGCATCTTCCTCATTTATTACTTTACCCTGCTCTAATTCTGTTTTTAGCATTCTCTCAGCTTCAATCTTAGTTTTAGCAATGGTTCTAATAAACATGGAAATGTTACCAAGTGTTGAGACTGCTCTTGATATTGCTGAAACTTGCTGCTGTTGTGTGTAATGAACACCTGCACCTTCCAAGTCAGCCATGATATTGTCAAAGTTCTACAAAAACTCATTCACATCATCATTCTCCTGAAATTTCAATCTCCTTAGCTCATTCTCTAAAACATCTATTTGTGAGGATGTCTTTTCCTCATAATTTAAAAGCATGTAACTCCACATCTCACTAGGATGCATTCCTCTAATTTTTAGCACAATGCTTGAGCTCACCTTGCTCATGATTATACCTTGTGCTTCTCTTATTTTTGAAATCTCATCAGCTTCTTTTCCTGTTGCAGAGATTGCCACAGCTCCTTCTCCATCAACTGAGCTCAAACTTCCTTCAGCAGAAACTCCTGAGGTTCTGCTATTAAGACTTCTCATTCTCATTCCTTTGTCTCCTGGCTCAACCACATTCCACAAGTTTTCTACTTGCAATACATGCTTTACCTTCTCCTTCCAAACCTGGAACCCTGAATCTCCTTTGAATACATCAATGGCACTTAATAGCCATGCTCCAAACCTGCTAGACATTTTGTCTGCAAAAAGACCAGCTCTGATACCAATGTTCAGAAATATTGATATATTATGTGTGCTCTCAAATTTATCTAATGTATTTGAGCTCAACTTCTTGATCAATCATCTTCATAAATACATAGTCGTTCAATGAATACAAAACATCTATTAAGTCTCAAATATTTAACAAGACTCAATGCATTGTAGAACTTAGAAACCTTAATTTCTATAGCTCAAATTATAACCATTGTCATTCAATAGTTCAATAGTCTCAAATGACATTAAAATATTTCCGTCATCGAAGGTCTTTCATTCACAGAATCAGCATAGACAATGTTCAGTCCTTCATACCTTTATATGATCGGCAAGTCACTCCTAAACCCCGTGTATATTCCTGTATACATCTTAAGTGTTTAATAGGATCAATTCCGGCGGTTATGCCGCACCGAACCGATCCTTCTGTAAGCTTGCACAACTTCATTGGACCGAGACTGTTTACAAGAATAAGTCTGCACCTTATTGGACCGATCAATAACGTCCAATAACTTAACAAAAATATCTGCCTAGTCAACCATATAATCTTTAGCTTAATGAACCATATAGCAACCTTAGGTTAATAAACCTTTGGCTAAGCATATCGATAGGTACTTAGACCATTGATAAACTTAGGTCTTTATGCATCACTTTGACTTTCCATGTACTGCTTCAGTTCAATATCTATGCTCAGGGTTTTCAGGGTTTCAAACATAAAAACCAGACATAGCACTTCTTCTATTACTTATGTATTAAGCAGGTTGCAATCCAACTACACTGCTATCTTGCAGATTATGATATGATCAACATACTTAACAAGCAGCACTTGGATGCTTCTGTACTAATTACTGCAGGATGATTTTGGAAATTGGTATTTTAAAGCTATAGCTAATTTATTGAAAATAGGATGAATCTATAAGATGGATAATTTGATCCCTCTTTTCCTGTTAAATGCTTATATTTAGCTTATGGCAGAATTTGCCTCTGAACCGTAATACATTCTCTCGGGATTTTGCTATATTTGTATCCAATATATTGGTTATGCTCTCTTATTTGTCAAGATTTATGTCAATAGACTCTAAGATATTTTTGATCTTTGGGTAAAAGGACTACATTAGGTGATCGGTTGATAACCAAGAAGCCTAAGGTACTTTCTTGCATCTTTACCCTTATCAGGCTAATGATGTATTGATTGGCTGCAGGTATGGGCTTCTCCTCTTAATGTTTTCCTTTTGTTCAGTGTGTATTAGGAGTTCTTGGGAGTCGGCATACAAATGGTGACTGGAGTGTCAAATCTGAAGTTGTTTAAACGATTTCTTAAAAATGGTAGTTACGGCTCATTTGAGATGGCAGTAGCTTGTGCAGAGGGATATTTTTCTATATCTCAGGACCAAGGTACTCTGTTTGGTTTATAACATACTTTATGAGCTGCTGCTACTTTCTAGGATCGCCATAATTTTTGTAAGGTCTATCCTTGACATGGAAAGATGGCAATCCATATTATCTTAGGCATATATATGATATACTTGTTTGGTTTTATCTCTGAAGTTTCAAACACCATAAACATATCTATTGTGAAGGCTTTAATCTGTTGTTATAGACTTAAAGTTGCATGTAGTACACTTGGTGTATCAGTATTGCGAGTTTGTATGATGGGAAGTACCACATTAGCAGTAATGCTTCTTGTACTTTGGCTCATACTATAAAATAGAGTTTTTCCACTCTTGGAACTGGTTACAATGGTTTTTGTATGCTTTGGCATTAACGATTTTTTGATAGTAAATATTAAGATGGATTCCAGCAGAGAAATGGGATTTTCCATTTTCAAAATATGCTTGCTACACAATGTGTTCTGAACTATCTTTTTATGTCCGTCATTGGGCTTATAATTATTGAAAGGTATAGGTGGTATCCTAGAGAAATGCATTTCCGTAATCTGATTGGGAAATTTGAATCTGATTCTTATAGTATGTTATGAAGTTTGCTGTAAATAATACAGGAGAATACATATAAGATGTACTTTGTGAACAATTTAGCATCTATATTAGGAATATACTAAGATGTTTTCATGCTTATTGGCCAATAATGAAGGACTGTAAAAACAAGTCAGGAGGATTTGTGAGCAAATAAAGTTCTTACTGAAACATATCTCTATGCAAGTTTTTATATCATAGTAATAAAGCGGCCTTGCTTTTGTATGGTTCCTATGCACAGCAGGAGGTGCAAATTATTCATGTAGCATGGCTTTTCTATCTTAGTAATAAAGTGGTCTTGCTTTTGTATAGTTCCTATACATTATATGGGATGCAAGGTAATATAACGGGTTATCTGGTTCATCTAGTATTAATAGTCTTACTCTATTTATTGGACCTTATGGACCATGGTACATCTGGCATATTATACTACCTGGATTAAAGGAGTTTCTTCTGTGTATGATTGTATTTTGTCTAATAGAGGCTAACTGTTTTCCCTGGATATATGGTACCATCTTGGACTGCAAAGTCTTTGTATGGCCAGATAAGACAGCGGAGGGATTGACCAATGTTGATGTTTGTGCTAGGTTTAACTAGTTCAAGCCGCTCTCTCTTTTTTTTTTTTTTTTTTAATTATGGGATTACATATGCAAAGTTTAGACTCTTGTACACAGTGGAAATAATTGGACTGCCTAAGTGAGATCATATTATGAAAATTACCATGCAACAGGATAGGGATATTTGCAATTAGCAAGTGGCAATGGTTGGATTGCCTAAGTGAGATCGTAATGATGAAAATTACCATGCAACAGGATATCAATATGTTCAATGTGCAATTACAAATGAGTTGTTCCAAGAAAATGTGCTACATACTCTGAAGTGCCATGGCAAAAGAAAAAATTCCATGAGCGTATAAGGGTTTTTTCTTAGGATAATTATACAATGTAATTGATACATTTTTGGAATTTACCCTTAACAAAAAATAGGGCAAAATGGAACGTGGAGAAGTTTACTGCAGACGAAACTGCCGACCAGAACACTACTGGGTCTTGGGGATAACCAATCTGCAGATAAGCACACAGCTGGATTAGGGTTCGGAAAAGCGTGAGACAGGTCTGCGAGCCTAATCTTGTGATGGAAATATGTTCCAAGGTAGGAACTGACGGTATGGCTTGGGTTACATTGCTATTTATACTGATACCCCTGTCTAGAGCAAAAAAGAAAGCTAGTTATAGTGCTAACAGAGCGCCTCAACGGCTATGTCTGTATCAGACAATGCCTCGTAGGAAAGGGGATCTAAATATGGCAACTAGAAAGAGGATTGCTCAGGAGAAGCTGAATGATGGCAGCAAGAAAAAGCTCTTTCAATTTCATAAAATTATTGTAGCCTCTGGTCCAAAAGTCTGCTCAGGAAGTGAAAATGTGCTGGATATCAACAAAGAACAGGAGAAGGGTGCAATTGGTGGATCTAGCAACACACCTGAGGCTGTGACAGGAATAGGAGAAAAGTGTTGTTCAAATAGCCCTAATGATGCTAAGGACACAGCAACATGCTTGAAATTTGGATCTACTAGCTCCATTGCTGAGCATGAAGGTATTTCCAACAAGCTATCTAATCTGGAGCGTACTGATCAGGTTTGAGATGAGTTTTAATGAAGTCTTGTTACATTCCAATTGCAATACTATTTAGACAATATCTTTGAATAGGAGCTCATGCTTTTTATCCTTAAGATGTTTACATAAGATTGTAGATCTGCCCATGCTGTTATGAAATAGAGTGTCCATATTGTGATGCTTGTCTTAATAACAGGATTATTACTTATATACTGCAGATTGGGGACACATACATTGATCTATTTACAAGTATCTTGGTGTAGAATTCTGTAAGAACACACTTTGGGAACAGTGTATTACCAAGCTGGTGGCTGCTGGATGGAGAGCACTCTATGCAATGCAAAATAATTGTTTTCGCGCAGAAATTCATGATTGGCCACGGAAAGCCCACTTGTTTCGGGCTTTGGTAGAGCCTGTTTTACTGTATGGTTCTGAAGTGTGGGGGCCTGCCATTAGTGCTAGTGCTTGGGAGAGCTTGGAGCGGGTTCAAAAGTCCTTTCTCACTTACAGCCTCGGAGTTAAAACAACGGTGCCCTATGCTATTCTTTTACAAGAGACAGGTTTTTGGCCTCTTCAACATTCTGCCATGAAGTGCCATCTCCACTATATCTGCAAGGTGCACCACATGGATGATGATAGGTATCCTGTTCTTGCACTTGCCATGGCTGAATCTCCTTAGTGTTTGAAACGATGTTGGAAAGAGCGTTGCACTACATGGTCTGTCCGTTGGGCTGTGCAACCAGAGCACTGCCTGATGCTTGCCAGTTCTGATCCTGAGCTTTTGCAACAATATCTCAATGGTCGTTTTTCTCAAAAGATATGGGACGCAGTTACCTTGGCCCAAGTGAAGACTGGTCATTATCATGCACACATAAATCCCACCTTGGCACCAGGGCCCCAAGCTTATTTGCTTGCTTCATTGTCCAGGAACAAGCTTGTAGCTATTGCATCAATTCGCATGGGGTCCCACAGGCTACGGATTGAGACAGGTAGATGGAAGCGGTCGCAATTGCCGCGAGAAGCGAGACTATGTACCTGTTGCCAGTTACAGGTTATTGAAGATGAAAGCCATACTCTTCTGAGTTTCCCTGCTTTTGAGTTGACCTCCATTCCATGCTTCCATAACTTCTCAGAGCACCATCTGTGCATGACTTGGCATTATACATACTTGAGGTTCTAGATGAACATCTTCAATTACTGAGCCCTTAGTAGTCATTATCTCCGATTGTCTAGTATCATCATTACTGCAAAGGTTTTTTCCCTTGAAAACCTTTCGAGGCAGGGGTTTTTTAATCCTAGTAGTAATCATTGTACTAGCCCATTGTATGGATCCCATGACCTATTGGTCTCCGTGGACATTAAAAAATCTATTCTATTCTATTCTATTCTATTCTATTCTATTCTATTCTATTCTATTCTATTCTATTCTATTCTATTCTATTCTATTGGATAGATAATGCATTTATAATTAGGAGACTATTAAAGATCATAAATGGCATGTTGACCATATTATACATGTTATATTTCAGATCTGGAAATCCAACCTATTTAGTTTCTGTTTTAGCAGAATACAGCAATGTAGTTGTATACATTTGGGATATCTTCTTTTCCTTGTTATGTTTTCATTTATTTCTGCTGAGAATGTCACTATGGCTATTGGCTGGAAACACAAATAGAAAGGATGATTACATGGATTGATGCTTATGCTTGCTTCTAAATTTGGTACCCATATAGTATAGGGCCTGGAGTGCATCTCATTTATATGCCCATAATCTGAAATTGGTCTAGATCATGGTTAAACCTTTAGGATAATATTGATGTAATATATACCAGGTCACCCAGTACTTCAAGCAGTATGAATACATTTTCTTTTGTGTCAGACTTGGTATATGCTGCAATATGAAGTTCTGGATGGTAGGACTGCACATGCGTAACCAGGCTATTAGTGGACAGCCATGTCTGAATGTTAACTGTTTACTTTGTGACAGCAATTATACTGCTAAACTTATGACATGTATGGGGATACAGAAAGAGAGGATCTGTAACAAATGGTCTCGGACCAACCATCATTCAATTAAATTGGGATTATGTCTTAATTTTGGGATAAATTTTATATTGCACTTTTTTAGTAACTTTGTTAAATTCACTTTTTTAGTAACTTTGTTGCCCTTAGACTAGAATAGACGTTAACATATAATCACACACGGGAATATAAACTCACACCTTAACTTCAAATTACAAAATCATATATCATGGAACTCAAGTAGTACACAACTTTTATTAACTGTAGAAAAGATACATAGTAATTGTTTTTCATTTTTCCACTAGCATCCCCAAGGATATGAGAACCTTATTCCTTACATCCTGAGGTATTGTAACTCTCGCTGTTTTACTAGGAATAGTTTTTAGAGTCCACGAGTACAATACGGTTTCAATGTCTAGCCAAAGATCAGGATCACTTGGATTTCTCCTCCACCTCTTTGTCCAACAATCTGAATATCTTTCTTTATCGGTGACATTACTCAACCGATGTCTTGGGACACCACCATTCCACGCCGCACCTTATTAAAGTTAACATCACCTTCTTCTTTGCAAATATCCGAGATAGTCCATCCCAACCACCTTTGGATAGGTCTCTAGATCTGCTGGTTTTACTACTACAAATTGGTTTGCACTCCACGTCGATTAGAAGGTTCATAAGAATCCATGCCTAGATATTTTGGCCTATCCTTCTTAGGACCAACATAGTGTTTATCGATTGAGGAGGAGCATATGCCTTCACAATGCTACTAATGGTACCATCATCTTAAATCAGCACCAGCTAATGTTTTCCACTTACTTTTAGGGAACTACCCTTCTTTTCAGCTCTTGGAGGATGTGTCTACCTCATCCAACAAGTTGATCACCTTCTTCCAATAATCTATCAATGCACGATTTGTGTCATCTGAATTAGTTTGCCAATGCTTGATGTAGTCATTGATGCCATCCTTAGTCAATCCCAATTGCTTGACTTCTTCAGTTGGTTTTAGAGCTTTTGGTTGACCAGGAGGTATCATAGGCTTGCCATTTGCATCCCTGCGCCAAATTTCTGCCCCACCTCTCCACTTCTCCTCTGAAGGTCTCATTTTCCATTGCATGATTGGAATCCCTTCTCTCACCCAAAAAGTGAATTGAAGAGGTCTAGAATGACCTTCCATGTCGAGAGCATAACCATCCACAAAACTCTTCCAATCAGGCACTTCTTCTATGATAGATCCTATAGGAGATGGATTTGTACATCCATGAAATATTTCCAATAGCCTGGGAAAGTTGGTAACTGTCTGCTGTCTCAATACATGACTATATTTTCCAAACAATGCATCCACATCCTCATGAGTATGTCCGGGCATTAGGAACCCCAAATTGACTCTTTCAAAAACACCCACAGCTGTTAAGTAGGATAGGAAAGAAAACATCCACCTGTTCTTATTTTGACCAGCACAATTATCTAGTTGCAAGAGGAACTTTCTGGGCAGATCTCGAGGTTTAGCACGAGATGTTGAAGCTCCAACATGTTCATTAGGTCCATTCCTCCTAAATCTTGCCTTGCTAAACTTTTCAATACTATTAGGGGTTCCATCCAACAATGCACTATGTAGTGCCCTAAATAGTCAGAGGATCCTGTAGGTGACCATTGTAACCCTTCTCATAGTTTCTTAAACACCTCATGATACTCCCAATGTGAAAATCTGGACCATCACTCCACAACTCTAAACTGAAATGGCCATAATAGGTCTGAGACTGCCCATGCAATATTGCCCCAGTCATTGAAATCTGCAAAGGGTATGATCTTCCACATGACTTAGGAATGTACTTGAATTGTGGAAGACAAGTCTTCTGTTGGTCCATTTTATCATGTATAATACATAGATAGTTATTAGGTTCCATTGCAGATAAGGTCCTCCACATCCAATAAGTTGATCTACATGATAGTTGATCTGTCATATGGTCCTTCATATGTTCCCTTATCTTTGCCCTTAGACTTGGTTGCCTGAGTCTTATCTAGTGTCTCCTTCAGCTTGGCACATAAATTGCACTTGGCAAAGTTGTTTTGAAGTTGCTATGGTCACATGCTTGAAATGCCTATTCCATAGCCTACTAAAACCTGGCTGGGATATAGAGGCCACTCCAAGTTCCCGAAGCAATGCATTTATTTCCTCTAATATGCTCTTCCGGTACAATGGGATGGCAATCTCTTTTCAACAATAACTCTACCACTTCATCCTTCTTACTCTTATGTGGCATGTTTTTGCATTGAAATCCACATATCTTTCAAATATTTCCTTTGCAGCTATAGTTCTTGAGGTAGGCCTTACCAGGGCCGTGTTCCCCATGCAATGCAATTTTACTACCATTTTTCATGTCTCTTTTGCCGGTTGTTGCCAAGAAGAGGTTGGAATTCCATGTATAGCCATCCATGCTTTTGAACATATCCACTTTCCATTCAATGGGAATCTTTTCTTCTTTGATCTTTCATCCCGAATTGCATAGCCAAATATGGTGTACATGAAATTCCTCCCGCTATCACACTTATGTTCCGATATGTAGCTCTTGCTACCACCATCTCTTCTATTGTGAACATTCTAATGGGGAGGCCCAACAACATTCACTTCCTCTAACCTTTTTGCATCGGGGGCTTGGGAGAACAATCATAATCGACTTACATCTTTTGGTGGGATAATGTTTGAAAGTTGGAAGTGGCCTCTTGCTACACTGTGTAAACATTATTGACAATGGTTCTACATCTATAGGAAACGTGTAGTTTCCCTCGGTTGAATCTTGTCCCTAGGCCATGCAACAATAGTTGGAACCTCTAGTTGCTTCACACAAGCTAGGCATTCTTGTTTGCACGAACCCTTTTCCTTCCAATTGTCATATAATTTTGAGATTGCCACACCTAACCTTGTCCTCCCCTAATCTTTCATCATTCAACTGCATTGATAGGATCTGCTAGAACAATAATCCCTTCTCCCTCTTTTGCCTCTGTTTGCATGCATGCGGGATCTTGACCTTTTGTTTTTCCAATCGACCCTAGTATAAAGTACAATTTCCTTTCTGTGGCATCATCCTTTTCATTTGAGGTCTTTTCCTTTCCTTTGCCATCATCTTTGTCATCTTCATCCTTTTCATTTCTGGTCTTTTCCTTTCCTTTCCCATCATCTTTGTCATCTTCATTAGTTGGGGATTTTTCTTTGCCTTGATCACCATCATTGGGGGCCTTCGGGGATTTAGCATTTTGCATGCCATTGACTTAAAATGAATAAAAACCTATAGTAAGTTAGCATATCCAAATAACATCTCCCTAACATGTTCTTAAATGAAAGTTAACCTTAATAATAACCTTAATAACCTATAATAACTTAATCTATAATAATAATAAGTTAACCTATATATTAACTTATAATAACCTTTAATGTTGTAACCTTAAAAACAACTTTAAGGCTTTAGGTTAGCACTTTTAAGGTTAGAAGTTGTAAGGTTAAAACTTCTAACCTTCAATAAATATAACCTTAGCCTAAAACTTCTAAATTCAAATTCATAAACTTTTAAACTTATAACCTTATTTATGAACTTAAAAATATTAACCTTAACTAATAACCTTAACTTATAAACCTTAAAACTATTAACCTTAAATCTTATAACTTATATAACCCTTGCAATAAATGTTATGGCGGTTATTATGGCTTGATCTGAAATTTTTAAAGCGATTATTATTTCGATTTACAATCCCTTTCCCACTTTTCGGCTTTTACGTCTCTCTTTGAACTTCAAACTCAGTTAAACTTTAGAACTCTGGCGGTGCGCTTCGAACTCTGCTTTCGCTTTTACAATGAGCTTTTTAAAATATCTGCTTTTCGAGCTTTTCGGGCTATCTGCTTTTCGATCTATCTATCTACTTCATTACGTCGAGCTTTTTCGGCTGTCACGCTTCGAGCTTTTCGGCTCATCACGCTTTAGAGCTTTTTCGGCTATCTGCTTTCGAGCTTTTCTGGCTATCTATCTGCTTCAATCTGGCTATCTAGACACTTCAATCTGCTTCAATCCCGAATTCTATCTGCTTCTCGGCTTCTATCTGCATCAATCTCGACTTTTCGACTTCTATCTTCTTTAAACTCGGCTTCTATATGCTTTAAACTCGGCTTTTTCGAGCTTAGGGTTTTTTCGGCTCAAAGTTGTTTTTTTAGGCTCCAAGGTTTGTAGGCAGAATTCTCCAAGGTTTTTTTGCTCTGTACAATCTCTCGACTTTGAATAACTTTGGTTTTGTGTTAAAGCTACTTTCGGCTTCTAGCTGCTATTACTTTGGTTTTCGATCTTTTGGTTTCGGCTCGAAGTCAAAGGCTCAATTCTCGGGTACAGAACACAAATAGGTTAGTATCTCTCATTCTTTTAGTTATTTTACAGAAAGCATGTTATTTACTTTTACATGCATCAGTATATTTACCACAGTTAATTTAATCAGTTAATCAGTTACTTTTACATGAATCGAAATATCACTCTCTATGATCTTGTTACGTGATCTTGCCTATATGATCTGCTCTTATTCTATTTCACTAGCTCTTCCTCTATCTGTTCTAATTAATGATCTAAAATAATGAAGTTATTCTATTTCACGAGCTCTTCCTCTATCTGTTCTAATTATTGATCTGAAATAATGAAGTAAATAATGATCATATTTCATATCTGCTCTATGATCTTGCTCTATGATCTATGATCATAGATCATAGATCTTCACTAGCTCTTCCTCTATCTGCTCTAAATAATGAACTAAAACAATGAACTAATACTGGCTTTATATTTTGAATTCTGCATTATGCATTTTGTTAGAATAATATGTTGGAATGGGAGAAATCGCGCTTGGCGCATTTCTATTTTTGGGTTACGTTTTCCACTAGGTTAATCAAATCGCGCCAGGCGCGTTTTTAGTTTGGCATTTCAATTTCATACGGCTCTATACAAATCGCGCCAGGCGCGTGTGAAATAGATCTGTGCTAATTACTTTCTCTCGTTCTAGTGCCATGGATTTTTCTTATGCATGGACACTTGCTGGTTCAAATACACTGGCTGGTTCTAGTTCCCTGGACGACCATCAACTCTGGACCCTGTACAAGATATTACTTGAGTGTGCTGTTCAAAACGTTCAAAGAGAGTTGGAGAATCCATTAGACGACTGTGTCGGGGGGCCATGGGTACACTTCCATCGCATCTATGGACATATCGGACTCCTCATGCTCTTAGTAAGGCTCATGCCAACAAATAAGTACAAGGATTTGATTTATAGTATCGGGGATCGATACAACACTCTGGTTTGGAGACTTCGACATCCGCTTGAGAAGATGAGGATCTGTCATATCGGGGTGGTTCGGTGGGACTTCTTGCGGGATTGGGCGGATGAAGTGGGCTGTGTGACATATTGTAGAGATAGAAAAAGAATTGGCGCTGGCGCATTTTGCGAAAGAAGAAATGTACATAACTTTTTGGAATATGAATACAAACTTCGCGCTGGCGCAATTTGCCTATACTTTTACGTCATTAGTTTATTATTTTTTTTTTATATGCAATGTCGAAAACATTGAATCTGTGATGCCCTCCGGCCCGTATGACCAACCCCAAGAAACTACATATTTTCATTAATGTGTAGTTTCATGGGGTTGATAAAACTGCTAAAGACCATCAAAAAGAATTCAAAGTTCACAACATCACAAAATGATATGATATATTCTTTTTTTTTTGAATATCCAAATATACATACCTTTTTCAGGCGTTCTTTTGGCCATGCTACAAATGTGCCCACACTTTCCAACCGTATATGCGCCACCGGGATGTCTTCTTGGAAGAGCCTCATCTTCATAATTGCGAGTTTATAATGGAAATCTTCTGGCTTGTTTCCAAGAGGAACACCATGACACATAGAATTTGGATTCGGATCTTCGATTTTACATAAGCCTACTCGGCGCTTCAAGTTTCTTTGTTAAAGATAGCATTCTTCTCCGACAACGATAAAGAACCGAATGCATTGTAAAAATAGAGGGGCGAAAAATAGAGAACAAGAGAATGCATTGAATGGAATCACACTCACCATAGTTCAGCAGGCATCGAATGGGATTGAAGGCGCTCGATCGAATGGGATTGAAGCGGCTCGATCGAAACGGATCTTGGGCTCGATATAGTCGATTGTTCTTGGGCTCGATAGTAGGGATGATCTTTGGCTCTCGATAGTAGGTGGCCGATTAGGTGGTAGTAGATTGCCACATATCGTTTCTTGAAATTAATAATTAATGGTTCTTGAAATTGCACTAAAAAAAAAAAACACAATTTTAAATTTGTAAATGGCGGACCAGGCGGTTAATTAAAAGGCGGTATAAATTTAAAAGGGCCTTGAATTTGAATTCTGGTTTTAAATCGGCGGCCAAGATTATGAACATACATATAAGTTTAAACCAAAATCCAGATCTCATACTATCCGCACTTGCGGTTCAATGGCGTCTAGAGGATCAGGCGTAGCGGCCGAGGCGGTTTGGTAGAGGTGGGCGGCGTCCAAAGCACAAATGCAAAGCACGGAGGCTGGCGAACACGTGAAGCACAAATCCAACAAAGCGCCTCGGGTAATTGATCCGTTTTTGTTACGTAATTGATCTCTGTGTCCCTTTTTTTTGTTAGGGTTTTAGGATGTTTTACGTAATAATATAGTTATTATCCAATAAGAAGCATGTGTCCTCTAATGTTTGAGTTCATATGTCCCAAAATGTATGGAAACAAATGCTTAATGTGTACTTTAATTACGTATGTCTTTGCTTGAAGCTTGTATACTTAGCTTTGAAAGCGATTATTCATAGCTAGTTACATTTTTTATAGTTAGTTGTGTCCTCGATGAAGATTCAACTCTTTAAGTTGCATTTTTTATAGTTAGTTGTGTCCCGAGCATTTTGATTCGGACAAAACGCCCAGGCCTTGATTTAATTAGGCATTACATTAGTTTCTTTATCTTTCAGGTCACTTCTAAACGCCCAAGCGGCGTATTTATTACATTTTGATTTGGGACAAAACGCGCTCTCGACCCCAATAAACTAAATGAACTTGTTGTGCATTCATTTTCAAATCGCGCCAAAGCGTTTTTTGTTGCATATGTGTCGGCGGCACATTTATTTGAGCATAAAAAGATTAACCCATGTCTTTGTATTTCACGGGATCACAAAGACAATCAAAAGAGGGAGGACCAAGCAAAGGCGAGACCTCTGATCGAGAAAAAGGCAAAGGGCGAGAAGAAGATATTCTTTATTCTGGACACTGCGGCATGTATTGGCGTTAGAAGATACATCACGGAATAATAAAAGGCTCGTAGAACCTCCATGTCGAGAAAGAAGATCTTATAGAGGGGTGAGAATGGTATGTGGAGATATTCAAAGCTGGTGGGAAGACAGACCTCATATTCATGTCAAGGTTAAGAGAGACGGATCAAATGAAGAAGCGAAATTCTTATTACATGTGAAGTCAGGGGCGATTCTTTACGTTACGTTACTAGTTGAAGTGGGCCAAAAACATAAGAAAAGCCTAAAGAAGATCAATCGATGCGGTCATGAGCTCTTTTAAAGAGGCCGCTTTAAGATCGGGCGACATGGCCGATAACCTCTTCAAATTTGGCTGGGCCGGTGGCGAGCCATTGACTCCTATAAGAATATCACGAGGGGCTTACACGGTAATTTCGACGAGCCATTAGCACGAGGCCCTCCGGGCAAAGGTCTACCTGGCGGTGAAGGACAAGGAAGAAGCTAGCTCTAGAGGCAGGGAAACTACAGAAGTGACAGCAGGCCTTACAAGTGACGATGACAAGGCCAGGCAGTTGGAGGCAATGAGCAAACTGAAGAAATATGCCGACAAGTATCCACTGGGCCTCAGCTTCACACATCCAGTCAACGTGGACAGGCTTTTCAGGTCCACTAAAGCTATTTATATCAGCAGAAGGTATGACAAGCAGCACTCCTTGGAGATATTGAACAGCATGATCGAAAATCCAGGGCAGGTGCCAATGCCTGCAGATGTAGTGCCTTACGATACCAGAACAAAAAAGGTAATCATCTGGAGCAAGCTGGAGGACTTCATCGAGAACCAGATATACATTTTATGATAATAGATGGCCAGCATTCAATAGAGGCCCAGAAGATTCTCATCAAGAAGGCACAGCATACTGGGAATCAGTTGTTCTATAAAATTTGTACATACGAAAGCCCCGGTTCTGGCGGGTCAACAACACTGCCGAACTAGCGAAATAAAGCGCCTCCTAAATGACATGGGAAAAACTTTCCTATACAAAAGGTAATTCTCTTCCCACATTTTTATTTTTCCATTATCAAATCGCGCCGGTAGCGATTTCATAAATAGAAGGCAATGGGTTCTGGGATGGTAGGCGTTTCGATCAAATAAGCAAATCGGCGCTGGCGCGATTTTATATTAGAATACAAGTTGAGCCCGCGCGGTTTGTATTCTAATATAAAATCGCTACCGCCCGGTTTATACGATAGAACCATCTACTATTTCAAAACCCTTTGCTATTTAGCGAGCAAATCGCGCTGGCGATTTGCCTTCTAATATGAAATTGCTTGGCGTGGCAATTATAAACTAGAAGGATTGTTTGAATTCCGCGATTATAAAGCTAACGGTTATTCCTTGCGATCCCTATATAGAGCAACTTCGGCATGCTTTCGGAACCCGATGGATTGAATATGGGAAGCCAATGCCTACTAGGCAGGGGCCAGTCCAAAAGCGAATTCAAGTTCTTTGGAAAGGACACTTAGTCCCGGACTATAATCTGAGGACAAGACCAAACACCGGATCAAAGAAAAAAAAAAAAGGAGATGAAAAGGGTGATCTTTGCCGAAGAACCAAGCGTACCCAAGGATGCATGCAAGATAGTTTTTGCTTCAGATCCAGTATGGGAGAAATGGAATGAATTCTGGGACGCCTACGTGGAGAAGAAGTTGCCAGATTCACAAGGAAGATTTCCTCCTATTGACACATCAATTTTTGATATCCATATAACAGAGATGAGGAAGGCCCAGGGATTGGAAGATCAAGAACTCATCTCAGTCCTGGATAGGTTAATCAGAAAAGGAAATCCTTTACAAAGAAAACCTCGGCAACAAAGGCTATGGAATCCTTTGAAGATGCATGCGGCGAGCTGAAGAATATTAGAGTGCTCAAGAAGGCGGTTGGTGAGGAATTGCAAAGGCTTACATCGAAAGTGGTGGTTGTGAAGTTAGGACTAATGCAAAAGTATAACGTCTCCAACGGCGACCTAAAGAAGTATGTATTTTGGTCCAAGGACTTTGTCAAGCGGCCGAAGTTGAAGAACGTTGCAAAGATCGATGGGATTCACACAAAAGTTGCATCCGACTTGAAGCGAAAAGTCAGCGTTGGTGAAGCGGACCGGGAGGCGGAATCCACATTTTTTTTATCAAGTGTCCACTTTGGTTTCAAGTGTGCCTTGCCGGAAGTGGGTGAAGGTCCTCATGATATCACACTCTTAGTGCTTGATAGTCGAGGCCGGATGGTCGCTTGAAGACTATAATCGTTCTTCAACATATCACGGTGGTTGCACGGCGAAATGCATTACACAATCGTCACTATATGTCCCTCAGGCATGTCCTATGCATATGCTCTAAGTGCTGCAAATGACTTAGAATCGCGTGAAAGTCATCTGACAGGCGATCCTCATAGATGAAACCAAGGGCGGTGACTTGACCGCGACAAGTAAACTTTCTCATGTGCTTATTATTATGATAGCCATTATGGATGATAAGGAATATGAAAGGCTTAAGGGGAAAAGGATGGAAGAAACTAGCATGGCGGTGCTATCAGTTAGATGAACGCATCCTGCGAAACATCTTCTATCTGGAGCAAGAAGACAAGGGGAAGGCTTGTCAAGGTGGGTGGAAGAGTTAGAGGAGGAAGAGGAGGATGAGGAAGAAAACGAGGGCGACCCGTTCTTGTGGGCCACATTAAGTATGAGCTCCTAACTTCACATAAGGGGAAGCTAAACAAGAAACGGGTTCTCTATGGACCTTTCCCAAAGATCTCATTGAAGCATTTTGTCCATTGGGAACAACTTCTTTGGGAACTTCCGTTGGAGGTTACATCGGTAGAAAGCTTTGAAGTTAGCAAGGAAATGCCGAGGCGTCGTCTCCGATGATCGAGCCGAAATTTTTGGACCTCTTCTTTGAGAAAGTACTAGAGGAAGCCCCTAGGGACCAATCGGCGGTGCAAAAAACAAAGCTTCTAGCCCTAAGTCCGAAATACCTTGATTTGCTTAAGGAGCGGGAGATTCTGAGGCGAGGCATTGCGTGGCTCCAACATCATGGATGACATGGGCGAGCGGCGAGATCTCCAAGTACCTATCGACATGCTGTGAACATTCTTGGCCCCGAAAATATAGACCCGATTATGACAATGCCAAGGATGATGATAATAACAATATTGATGATGAAGCGGACTCAAATCGATAACACTAGCCAAGGGTTAGCGTAAAGTAATGAACTATCAAGTGTAGTTCACCTTTGCTGATCTCAAAGCGATGTGGTTGGTGCTTCTAGCGGACCGGGAGGCAACTTCGGAATAAAGATGCAAGGGATGAAGAACACGGGGGAATGATGAAGACGAAAGGTATCGTGACAATGTTCCTTTTTTGATATCCATGCATTTTACAAACTAGAAGCATATAGAAATGGCGCTGGCGGCGGATTGATTTCCTAGAACATACTTTTGAATTATGTTGACATGCATCATTAATGAAATCGCTGCTGGCCGTTTTGTTTTCCATTTCTTTCATCTCATACGTTATTGTTCTCCTTACGAGAAATGATTTGGCTTCCCAAAAAGTCTTGGTCTTTGATTTGAATGGTGTGCTATGTAGAACATTACCTAAAGCCCGGTTTGAAAAGTCATGGTATCGCGCAACAACCATTTGAGACCGCATTACCAAATATGTTTACCAGCCCTTATCTGAAGGAGATGTTGGACCAGGGCCTTGATCACATTTGGTTGTGCAATTTGGTCATCCATGGAGCATAGAAATATACGAGGATGTTTTGAAAGTAGTGCACGAGCTAAATAGAAATTGAAACGTCCATCCGGGATCAAAGCAAATGTGCTTCATTCACAAACCCTAAAGAACCGATGGGTAAAAAGATATTTGTGAAATGCTTGCGCAACATGATGGATGCCCTAGGTGTTGAGGATAAGGAAGGCATAATCATTGTGGATGATGGCGCTCTAAAGTGTTGCTTCAATCGATCCACGATCATTGAATCCGCCATCCTATCATCCCGAAGATTTTGACAAAGATGACTTCTGCTTCGCTTTGTTAGTGTCTGCAGGGAAATAGCTTCCCGGGAAAAAAACGGTCGAAGAGATACAAACACTATACATAACTTGATCGGACGGAAATTGACGGGGACCTTGAGAAAATCGTTCTAGAAAGGGAACTTTTTGATATATATGTATCACGGGAAATACACTTTCCAAAAGTTTTGAATATGAAATATACTTTATCTGAAAGGTTTTGAATATATATTGTGTTCTTTTATCAGCATTGTTGGTTACATTAATGCGTTATTATGTTTTATATTATGTATACGGTTTGCTATACACGCAATAATTTTTATGTATATCTTGTCAATTATTTTGGTGTGTATAAATAGGTATGCATGAAATAGCCCCGAATGGCCCGGTCTCCGCCTTCTCCTTGTTAATATGGCACATTCTATTACACCGCAAGATGAACCATGCGGACCTCTGCGGTGCCGCGAAACTAGAAATAGAACTTCGGGACTGGCTTGATGTCGTTGCTATGAATCTGTCCGCTTCTATCCTGATCCCTTTGATGTTGTAATCCATCTTATATGGAATCGAGCATGGTTTGTTCATGATCGACCGGGATCTCGAGGACGCTTCTTGGCCGAGGGCGATGAATCGATTAGTTTTTGTAGTTTATGTTCTATTATAATGCGTTATTTATGCCAAGCAAATCGCGCCACGCGCGATTTGAACCACGAAAATCTCTGTTTTGTAGCAACATGCTTGTTGTTATTTACTTGTAAAGCATTACAATTTCAATGTTTAGATTTCGTTGTCGTCCGTGAATGTGCGAATTAATAGGCAATTTCCTGCTTTTTCAACGGCCTACATTCTGTCATAATATGGGTCATTTGCATCGAATATTTGAATGCCTTTGCATTTTCGCATACAATGCATATTCGCAGCACGAAAATGAACACAGTGCAAAAGTGTGGTTAATTCAATATAATGGTCAATAAAATGCTTATACGGCGCGATTTTGGAATAGACATAATCCCAATTTAATTGAATGATGGTTGACCCCCCTTAGTCAGTTAATAATGTGGCTGGGGCGTATGCGCCACATATCTTAAAACTTTAGAATTATTTGGAGTAAATATTCCTTATTCTTGTTTGTTAGATTACAAGCAGGATGAGGGGTGATAAACTTACAGGATCTGAAGATGCCTGCTAGTAGCTTAGGCTCTTACCCATTTTTGTGGCTAACCGTCCTTTGGTTCTACTGCAGGTAACAGGATCTTCTACTTCCTGCTACGTTTTCTTTAACACTAGAGTTGTCAGGCGATGGACCAAAAATGGTGCATTTGCACTGTTCACTTTAAAATTCATATAAAATCAATGGCTCAAAATTCAATAAAATCCTTCCACGAAGTTCATATATGGCAGTCGTATTCCATATGAAAAATATCTAAAAATCTATCTACCTCCATTCTTGGAAGTTATGCTTAGCTGAATCCAAGGGGGTCATGCCAAGACTGCCTTATATTTACATAAGGTAAAACTGTCTTAATGAAATGATTTTTTTGATTTTTGTCAGTATTTTCTTATTTTTCTATACGAGTTAGAGAGTATAACACAAAAAACTGCACCTCATTCCATGGTGTGAGAAGGAAGATAGGGTTCATCGAACATGACAGGGTCAAAACTGTTTTCTGTCTTCTGTGGACCAATAATTATTTTAACACGAAATTAGAGATCTATATTACCAAGGAAGGCTTGCATCCATAATAAAAAATATAGCTCATCATGTTAAAGATGATCTACATGCACTATTATCATACTTAATCTACAATACTTCTGGTAGCAAACACAATAATAAGTTTATGATAGCAAGAGAATAGGTTTCTTTGTATTTTTTGCAATATATAACATCAAGAACCTTTATGCACATGTATTATTATATGTGAGTTGAAAAGGAGTGTTATCTTGATTAAATGATTCAAATTTTGAGAAGTCTAAGTATTGACCATTAATGGTCCATAGATATTTATATTTAAATCTTGCAACTACTATGTCACTTTCACATCAAATTTGAGATCCATGTTGCCAATGAAGCCTTGCATTCATAGAAAATATAGCATTTCCTAAAAGATGAACTATATGAACAATTAGCATACTTAAACTCCTATATCGTGTAGTAACAAACGCAACCAAATGTAGAGAATGCATGATTAACTACTACATATAGGTTGATAAAATTATAATCTACGTAGATATAAGTGTAGTGCATAGCCTGCATCTTTTATTACCCTCTTAAAGACGATATACGAGTTTTATTAAATCATTTTAGATTTATTTTTGTTCTGAATTCTATACAAGATATTCTTTAGTCAATATTGAAATCATCATAACTTATGAATGCTTCAAAAAAACATCAAACTATAGCTCTTAGAATCAACAACTTATGGCCACAAGAATTAGGCCAAAACCAGAGAGAAATAATTCATACCCTCAAACAGCTCTTTTGAGCAAAATTGGGTATGGCGACTTCATCTAATGTCATATATGTAGCATAATAACAGGGGGTTTTTTTTGTGTTTTTGTACGCTTTTCACAAAGGTTTTCCTAAGATTTCATGGCGTATTCAAATGGATGTACTAATGCGTACATCTAGAGTGCACTATTTCTTAGTCGTTGATTTAGCCTTTTTTTTTTCAATGGTCAATGGTCCAACATCCAAGGGCTCACAACAAAAGCCCTCTTTTTATTTTAGGGGCTGAACATGCAAGCCTCGTGGATAGCATTTCAGGGCATTCTTGCAAAAAATTTGATATGGAGTGGAAGCATATCTGAACAAGCATTTCATTTGGTTCTCTGTTTAGGGTTCTATGGCAGACTGGCCCGGCTCTGTGCCAAGGAGGCCAGCAAAGAAACAAGGAGGTGCCCGTGACCATAGCTCCTCTTCTTCTTCAAATTCGTGTATAGGGAAAATGAAGCTTTAAGCCGTGCAAATCCATGTCAGGAAAACCATAATAAGCAGTCTCTAGATATCTTAGGCCTTACACGGCTGCGTCAAGCTGTGCCTCCTTCTGTTGCTGCTAATAGTAAGTGGCTTGGGAGAAAACAAAATTGTTCGTTGCGGCGAAGCCTAGAGTTTTATGGAAGGGGCAAAACCCTAACATTTAGACAATTGGTAAAACCTGTCTGCGGTCGTGTTCCCTCAGACCATGCTTGTGGCTGGTAACTGCTTTGATCATGGCTGCCCAGCTCATGGTCTGCCCCTAAGTTTAGTCATAGCGTGTCGATTCATGGATTCACCCGGCTCATGGTCTGCCCTAAGTTTTAGATGCACTAGCGTGTCGATTCATGGATTCACGGAATCTTTGCTTGGCCACCTATCCATGCCTAAAACGAAGCCGGGAATGTGGTTGCGGTGGAAATATGAACCCTCTATTACGGTAATCCGGGCGATTCTCGTAATTATCTTACGTAACTTTAAGCAAAATCGGGAAGGGAACATATCTCATCGTCTCTTGTGCTTTTTGCAGACAGGTCATCAACTTCAAATCAAGGGACATTTTATTGATTGAACTATGAACAGAAAACGGAACAGAGATGAAGAACTGGTAAGCTAGTGATGGGCAAGTCTTATTATGTTTAGAATATTTGTTGAATTGCATCGTTGTTGGTAATAATGGCTGAATGACCACTATTTAGGGATTATATGTCGTGATGCTCTAGTTGCTTATAAGAAATTATATCTTTGCGATTTTAAGTCTTGAAGTCCCGGCAATCCTACTTGTGTTAAGCTTCATGCAGGTATCTTAATATTCCAAACATTATTTCAGCTGCAGTAACCAGGCGCTGCACCATGTTGCTTCCTGGTTATGGTTATGTTGCTTCCTGGTTATGGTTATGTTGCTTCCTGGTTATACTAATTTGTCGCAATAATTGTATGGTAACTAAGCATTGCATTGGTGATTTGATGCTATTAAATAAGATGTAGCTATCCTTCGTTATTCTTCTTTGCTAAGAACATTTTTTTTTTTGTTTTACAGCCAAACAGTATTCGCATTATGGGGGACAAGGCTTGTTCTTCCTGTTGCAGTTTCAAGGCCAAACGATTTACTACCTGTGTTAAGTTCTTGTTGAAAATGGCCTCTTGCTCAACTCCGTGAGGTTAGTGTAAGTGAATTGAGACTTGTGATAGGCTACAACAAGAGTGATTCTTTCACATTCGGGTGTTGTACTTAACGGCACATTAATGTATGATCTCATGAAACTTTTTCAAAAGATGTCTGCGGCGTTTTGCTAATGTGAACTACATTAGCATCATATACAATCGGCACCCATTATATAAGCAAAGCGGGGGTTATTTTGACAACAAACTCAAATATAGTAAAATTTGATTATTTCTTCTGGATTAATATGAGAAACCATTTTATGATATGCTTGCAATAGAGAAGAATGTCTTCTATTTTTCAAACATTTATTCTACCTCCCTTTTCTTTTTGCTTTTATTTTGTTGTAATGATTTTTGGGCACTTTCATTGCTGACAGCTTGGCCACTGCACCTAGTTATCCGATGGCTCTATAAAATTTGGGTTTGCTGTCTAGGCTTCTTCCTGTAATTAGATTACATGCACAAGTGTTTCTAATGTTATTACATGCGTATCTGTTTGTAAAATTGGTGCGTGAAGTTATGCCATCCTTAGTGCCCGAAGGCCTTTAATTAGGGCCCGAAGGGGTAAATTTTATTAATATAAATATATAGCATAATAACAACCAACACATCATCAACATTAATTAACATTGCATCCAACACATTTAAATTAACATCCCCCTAAAACCCCCTTTGGTTTGGGTGCATATTCACACGGGGGGTTACGTAGGGCAGCGAGAGCCCCTAAAAATTTAGAATACATGTATAAAATTAACATCATTAAGTACATTCTTTCAAACCTTATAGTATTTCGCAAATCTCAATATACAGTATACAAAAACTTGTACATGCATACCCCACAAACGAGGATCGCTATGTACGGTCCAGATCTTGGAATAAAGGGCAAATATACCCATCCGACAGCTCTCGTTGCCCGGAGTAACCCCCCGTGTGAATATGCACCCAACCCAAAGGGGGTTTTAGGGGGATGTTAATTTAAATATGTTGGATGCAATGTTAATTAATGTTGATGATGTGTTGGTTGTTATTATGCTATATATATTTATATTAATAAAAAATCAATATGTTTTATCATAAAAAATCATTTGCTTTTGATTTTAGCAAGGTTTGGACCCCTTTATGCTAGAAAATATGAAGAATGCAGTTCTGGACTAGTACGAAAACTGCTAAATTGTATGAGGTTTGGACAATTACCACAAGACATGGGTGAATTCATTGGTTATGAAATTCTTCTAGAACATAAAGAATCAAGTGAAGATTCAAAAGGTGGTGGTAGATTGCAAAATGGAGAAGTTTCCCTCTAGATATATGGGTTTAAGTGGCAGAGGTACGATGGACCAATTTTGGCCCATGGACTACAGATGGTCCAGTGGACAACTCTAGTGTTAAAAAATAGATGATCGACAAAGATAACCGTCTTATTATGGTGGATTGGACATAATTGCCTATTGAAGCACACACTTATATGTTACAAACTGTGGTTTGTTTAAAGTTTTCTAGTCCTTTTCAAACTTTAGAAAGTTGGATCTGATCAGACATATTGTAAGATGTTTTGAACACATTCGTTTCTTTATTAATATATCAGGGCATGATAATTCTGTTTAATAAATGAAAAGCATTTGTTTTTTGGTATCGATATAACCAGGTCTTGGCTTTGTACTTTTGAGCACCAATTAAGTACTTATGCTGCTTATTGAATCTGTTTTGATTCCTCGCAAAGGTTCATAATGGGTTAAAGTTTGCCGTTGACAGGTTTAAAGGTTTTTTTGTCGTTATCTCAGTTTATTGGTTGTACCAATTTCCTTCCTGGTTATTATAATTTGGTGTACAGCATTAGCTTATTTCTAATTCTAAATTTGGCTATGATTTTTTAGGATCATCCGAAGATACTTGTGCAAAGCAATAACAACATATGGATTAAGGAGCTGATAGCTCTCAAGTATGATGCGTGCAATATTGACAGCCCGAATCTAGCTGTCCAAAACATTCTGGCCTGCATTAAAGGCAAGGGTATTCATTCATTTATCACTTTCAAAGAATGCAATCTTATTGATAAAAGGATGTCTCCTGTCACGTATCTCGGATTCAATGGCTGGTTTAAAATATATCAGCAGATGAAGAAGCAGAATTTTGAATTTACTAAATGCAAGGATATTATTGCTAATGTATATGCTGAGGAATACAATACTATATGAACGCACCTGCACAGAAGATCAGCAAGCTAAGATGTTTATGATTGGCTTAACAGCGCTTGAAAATGCTAATGATATCATCCCTTCTTTTGGAAACAATGATGGCAGTAACTCTTCTCCATTGGGTAATGATGATGGGTGTCTATTTTCTGATGCTGATCTACTGGAGGACTCTCCAAGTAACCAGGATACTCCAAAAGGCACCTATGATAACCTGACTGATGGGAGTAATGAAGAAGTCCCGAATCTGACCTTAGGTAATTCGTCCTGTTATCCCATCCTTATTGAACAGGCAGTTGAAGCTTATGCTTCAATATATGATCATGCAATTTGGAGGAGCATGAATTTTGGGGCACTTGCTCCTATAGATGTTGATACATGGATAGCATTAGCAGGCATTTCGAAGGATGATATCAAGATAGCTAAATCTGCTGCAATCAAACTTGAGAAGACATTCAATATACTAGATCCCGAACTTCCTTTTAGAATGGATCTGTTTGGACTCACTTGTATTAAAGGTTCTAAGATCCAAGTGGCTCAGAAAGGGCATATGGCCTTTCCCAACATAGAAAGGGATGACTTTTTTCTCAAACGCATATGGAGGACTCATTGCCCTTATTTTAAATGTAAATGTGAAAAAAGCAGAAACCCCAAGCGTAAAAATGAGGAATGTAGCCGTGGTATAGTGTGGCTTGACCACGGAATTTGGTTCTTGATGAACCATATGAAGGAGATTTATCCTAACTCATCTCTTATTATGAAAATGGTGAACCTGACCAAAATTCTGAACAAAGAACTGAAGCCTGTTGTTATAGCCTATATGGTTTATTTGGAAGTCAGAAAGATAATGTTGGATATGACCTTGGCTTTTGCCAATAATCCTGAAGAGAATCTCAAGAGTATGTTTGGAAATAACAAGACTGCGGATATTGCAGAAAAAATGATCAAGCCTATCTCATTTTTAAGCAATGTGAACCCAAATAAACGGGCTGGATATATTCAGAAAGGGGTTTTTAACAGCAGAGAAACAAAGGCAAAAGTTATAATGGGGATCCCTAGGATGGCACCCAGGATTACACAAGATCCCAGGAATATGGCGACAAGCAACATAGTCACAAAGAATTTGCTGAATACTAAGGATGAGACTAAGAAAACTGTCATTTCCTTGGATGATGATACTACTATCAACATAGACACTGTTCCTGATACACAGTGAACCTACTGAAATTGAAATGTTTTTTCCAACTAAGGATGTTTTTTAGCAAGATATTCCTAAGTTTTGGACATCTATCAGTCTCATTTTTAACTATTAAATGGCCATTTGGCTCAGACTCACATAATATCAAAATGTTTTCTGATACACTGTTATGATGGCTGAAATTTAATGACCTGATACACTGTTATAGTGGCTGAAATTTAATGACCAAGTTCAATGAACATAGTTGTTTCATCTTTAATGCTTGCTTATACTAAAGTATAATTTAAATATCTGGCTACCTTAAATAATGTTGGATGCTGACCGAAGACATTTCTATAGGTCAAGAACATGAGGAGCAGAACTACTATAAAAGACATTAACGGAAAGAGACATCTGGTAAGCCAGAAAGAGGACGATGATAAGCGTATCATTCATTTTACATTTTTTAGTAAGGCATTAGAAAAATTCAGTATAAAAAGAATTTTTTGTATTGGACTCTATGAATGCTTATAGGATAGATATCCCATTCCTTTTTTTCTCCTTTCACTTCCCTTTAGTTTCACGTTCTTTTTTTCTCCAAGTGGCTATACATGACCCTTTCTCCAAGCCTGTTTTTCTGCTAGTTTCCTTTATTTATTTGGTGTTGCAAATCCAATTGAATGCATAGCCTCTCAAGTTTTTCTAACACATTGTGGTCTATTTGTATTAATGTCTTCTCTTTGACTGTGCAATATCAAGGTTAATAATCCCATGAGGTGTGCAAGAAACATGGGACGACCACAAATTCCTTTAATCATGTCAGGGATATGTAGCCAGTTCTAGTTCTGGAATTGGACATTGTCTAATCCTAACAAATCATTTAAGATGGTTAATTAACTCGATACATTGCAAGATGGAGCTTCCTCGTTACATAAGTCATGCATTTAGTAGCCTAGGTCATTTTCACGACCATATGGATCCTTCTAACGCATGACCAAGAAAATCGTCAATATTAATTTTGACATATCCATGAACAACAATGTTAGTTTTGATATACTGGTGGCCATTAGCCATATTAGCTATACCCATCCTTATGCTTTGGTGAATATTATTTGTCCATGCATAGTGTTGACCCATTGTTTGAAACTAATATAGCTTGTAGTGTGGTCTTTACATCTGTCAACCTAAGTCTTCTAGAAACTCCTTTGGAATTAGGACTGCCTGAAACTTCTTTTTGATTCAATTGGGCCATATATTTGTCGTAATACTCTCCCTATAGATCTCCTCGCTCTTTCATTCAACTTGACCTCTCAAAGAAAATTCCCTTGCACATTCCCTTTCTGGATGTCTTTGGACAGAGAGCTAATCTATCATTAAGATGGTCTGGATTGCCACCTCACTGCCAAACTTGTACGGTTAAACACTTCTGGTATGAAAATTGTAAAGAAAAACTGGTCAATACTGTACAGGTGGAGAGTCAACTTGACAATCAGAATGATAATTGCCAAGTCAATCAGCAGATACAACAAAGCTGGTCAAGAAGTCAATAGTCAATAGTCAATATTTAAATCATAATTCAAATGATATAGTCATTGACCAGGTCTCTTTCAGGGTTAACAAGGACTTTCTTGGATCTTCTAAAAGTATCATTTCTAGAGATAACAAATTTGTTTGGGCCAAGGTCAATGGCAATTACAAGAGAATTCAGAGGAAGAAAATGTTAAGAGAAGCATAGGCTCAGAAAGATAGGGCAGTTCAAAGTGATGAAAGTGATCCAAACAAGCAGATGCTTAACAAAGACAGAAATATCTCTCAAGTGGTTAAAGTTTTACAGAATCATAAAGGTATTGCAAACAAGATAAATGTAGACAAAGATAAGGTCAGGGATCTGCATGACACCTTGAATAAAATCATTGTGGATGCTAAAGGCTTATCCAAAAGAAACTTGTCAATATTTGATTCTTCAAACTAATACAAGGGTAAGAGTGATTCATTAGGCAAGAAAAGCAAACATAGTGCAAAGAAAGTATTGAAGCAGGCGGATTATTCTAATAAGAAAGACAATGCTACTGAAACTGAAATAAATCCATTGGATACCATAGTGGAAGTTGTCCCTGCTCCACTTCCAAATGTTGTTGAAATTTGCAAAAAGGTAAATTCTGATTATTCAACAAAGGAAATTCCTGCCACAGTTTTGGTGCAACATGAAGATCAAATGGAGGATGGCCAAATAATTGGTAACTCTAACCATTTCCAGCTATTAGTTGACCTTAAATCTGACCTTGATGTTGGCGTAATGTTGAGCAATCACCCTTCTACATCCAACCAAGTAACTGCAGCAAGCTTGTCTCCCTCTACCAAATTTGCTAATACTCAGCCACCTATCATTGATCTTTCTCCAACCACTGATATAAACAATCCTTCTCCCTGTACTATCTCCTCTGAAATTGCAGAGCAATTAGCTTCATTACAGGAGGGGTTCAAGTTGGATTCACAGCAAATTGTCCAGCAAATAATCCAGTGTTCATGGAGTTTGATGGATGATGATATAGTCAAAGATACTCCAGAAAGAGAATTGGATGCAATTATGGAGATTAACAAAGGTTCAAATAGTGGCTGCGGAATGGGAAAATGAGATCCAAGATAACACTGGTGTTGATACAAACCTCACAGGCCATGACTCATCCCTCTTAAGGGAAATTCAATTTTGTTCTGATTGTAAGATGGATAAAAATTTATACTTAAATGCTATTTCTACTTCTCCCCTGTGTAAAAACAAAATGTTTGAGTTTTTTTCCTGGTGGGATCTCGGGTGATAGTGATGGTGATTTAGATAAGGAAAATTGGAAAAGGGATGATTTCTTATCTGATAATCCTTCTCTTGCTTCAAGCAAGGAATCCCTGCCTTCTAGTGCTAAGATCAAGGTCAAGACCAAAAGAGGTGATTTATCCTTAATTGATCTTACCAATTTGAATACTACTCCTGCTATTAATACTAGGAGTAAAAATAGAGAGGAAAAGGGGAAAAGAAGATCTGTCAGAGTTTACTCTCCCTCCATCTTTTCCTTATTGAATTAGGTGTTGTCCCTCCAATGAAGATCCTTTCTTGGAATGTTAGGGGTGTCAAAGGCCCTCTTAAAAGAAGGAGAGTTATCTCCCAAGTCAGGAATTACAATTGCGGACATTATCCTTCTTCAGGAAGTCAAGCTTCCTAAATTTGAAGCTTCCAATCTTGGTGATTGAATTTACCCTGGTGCTTCTTCTACTTGGATTGAAGCTAGTGGTAGAAGTGGTGGTCTTGCCCAGGCTGCGAAAAACAGAGGGTTTCAACCCAGAAAATCGGGTAACTTTTGAAAAAATCCGGTGCCCTTACTTATTCCCCGGAACGTAGTTCCGGCAAAAAATTCAAAGAAAAGGCGAAAATCCGATGCCCTTGTTAGTTTACAGGCAAAAATCCGGTAACTCCATAAGGGAGTAGGATATTTTTTATATACTAATATGTACATATGACTATATGACCAATAACAAATAAATAAATACCAATCAACCAACCAAAAGAAAATCCCAATCCTCCTAAGTTACGTGCCCTTTTATTAGTACTATAATAAAGTTAGTCATATAGTAAAGTTAGTTGTGCCATTAATAAATTAATAAAGGTGGGTGGATATTTTTGTTCCCTCCAAAATAGAAAAGGAACGTGGATTTATCAATCGCACCATTCATTCATTGGAGAGAATTGGTGGCCTTAGATAGAAGTTAAAGAGGAAAAAAATAAGGAAGAGAAGCGGAACAGACAAAAAGCGGTGCCGGTTTGTGCCATTGTGAGACTTCAAGCATTGCTCATTGCTGTGGGAGGTGGAAAATAGAAGAAAAGGCATGGATGGAAGCTAGGAGGATGAATGAGCAGCCTTCACTGCATTGACTTTCTTCTGCACGAATTTCCTTTCGACAGCAGCAGATGCCTTCTTAAATGCATTGTTCATCAAGAAGCAAAGGTTAGTGATGCTACGTATAATTGGCCACGCAAGAATCTTGAGGAAGTAGCATTGGTTATAGCTTCTAATTCTGTGAATGAGAATAGATTCAAGAATATTTTTACATTGCTTCAAATTGCACTAGTCCAATGTGCAAGCAACGCTATTTGTGAGAGTGTTTTCAGCAGGAGAACCTCCATTAAAACCAAAGAATGGAAATTGAGAGCTTGAATGCATGCACTTCAATACAGGTTAATGGTCCTTCATTGGCTAGGGATTTTGATTTCACAGGAAGCCTTGCAGTTTGGAAGGACAAGGCCAAACGCCAAATTTACAATGGTGAGTCAAGCAAGCATGTGTGATTTATTTTGTACTTGAAGTAGTACGCTGTTGTTTCTTCTGGGTATATAGGCCTATGAGCTTTATTTATCTTTGATTTGATGTAAGAAGTTTTTATTATGAATTTAAAGCAATATTATTATTTTAGTAATGGCTTTAAGTATTCTGTGCCGCATATTGAAATTATAAGCTTTAAAATTAAGTGCAATTTTTAAATCCGGTTAGTTTTTCATTTGAGGGCAAATTTCCGGTAACTTGTGATTGAAACAGTAGCCTCTTTGGAAAAGGCGAAAATCCTACAAGGCTAGAAAATTTTTTCGCACCCTGGTCTTTCCATGATCTGGAGAAATATCAAACATATTTCCTTCTACAATTCTCCCTCTAGGATGTGACAGGTTGTTATCTACACAATTCAAGAGTCTATTTTTGAGGTTATTAATATTTATGCTTCCACCAATCCTAAGGAAAGGGAAACCCTGTGGATTGAGATCAATTCTTGGATCTATAACAATCCTACTTCTGATTGGATTGTTGCTGGTGACTTTAACAACACTCCTTCTTGGAATATGAAGCTTTGCAACAAAATTAATATGCCCAGCTTAGAAAAGGAAAATTAAAAAGCCTTTATTTTTTATTCCTCTTTGGCCCACTTTTACTTGGTCAAACAAGCAAAAGGGAGATAAAAGAGTGTATTGTGCTTTGGACAGATTCTATGTTTGCAGTCCTGATTCTTCTTTTTGGGATAATTGCTTTGTTACCAGTGAAATGAAGGTACTATTATTTCTGATCATCAACAACAATTTCTGAGTACTTGTCACATAACTCAGATTCCAAGAGATGGTAGTGTCTCTTATAAATTCAATTGTGAATTGCTCAACAATGACTCCTTTGCTAAAGACTTTAGGGAATTTTACCAGAATATTCACATTGATAGCAATGTTCATTCTATGAAGAAGTTCTACTGCAAAATTAAAATGATTAAGAATTGGATCAAAGAGTGGTCTAGGAGTAGACATCTGTTGAGACTAAAGGAGAAGGAAAGTTTTCTTTTTCAAATGAGGAAAAAAAGGTCTCTTCTTCAAAAGGATCCTTATAACACTAATCTTCATATTGGTGAGGAAATGATAGAGAATTATCTAAAGAATATTGAAGAAAGTGAGGCCAAAAGTTCTACAATTAAATGCAAAGTCAAGTTTAATAAGGAGATGGATTTTGGTAGCTCTAATTTCTTTTTCAAAATGGCTAAAAATAGGCTGCTTAGAAATTCCATCACTCAAGTTAGAACTGATGCAAGTTCTGTATTGGATGATCATAAACTTATCAAATCCTTCTTTCAGAACAATTATGCCTCTCTATTTTCAAAGGTTCTTCCTGATTAGATTGATTCTACAAGAGAAAAAGATTTCTTAGCTCTTATGGACACCATAATTCCATCTTCTATAGATTGTATGGATGACTCTATAGTTAAACCTCCCAATGAAGAAGAAATTCTCAATATCTTAAAATCCTTTGGGAAGAGCAAATCTCCTGGTCCTGATGGTCTTCCAAGTGAATTTTATTCATTTTTGGGATATTCTTAAATCTGATCTTCTTTCCATGGTTTGAGGTTTTTGGGAGGCTAATTATCTTCATCCTTCTATCTCGGCTGGTTTCATTGCTCTCATCCCTAAAGTGGATAATCCCTCTGCCTTCTCTGAATGGAGATCTACCTCTCTTACTAATACCTCTTACAAGATCTGTGCCAAAACTATAGCTAATATCAATATCAATCTGCCTTTCTTCCAAATAGGTTCATTTTGGACAATTATATTGTAGCTATGGAAGGCCTCCATTAGAATAAAATATCCAATCAAAATTATGTGCTCCTTAAATTGGATTTGAAGCGTGCATTTGATACAGCGAGATGGGATTTTCTAGACTATGCTACTAAATTGGGCTTTCATCTAAACCTTAAGTTGCTTATTCATGGCCTAAATGTCAACTCTAATTCTGCTGTTAACTTAAATGGCACACATTCTCAATTCTTTCCATTATCTCAAGGTGTGAGACAAGGCTGTCCTCTTGCTTATCTTTTCTTAATTGTGAAAGATATGCTAACCAGGGCTATTCAGCATCTACAAGTTTTAGGAAGGATCACTGGTCTTAAAATGCCAAATAGTGATAATTCTCTCACCATCTCCCAATATGCTGATGATACGTTTGCTTTTTTCGATGCTAATATTTCAAATATCGAGTTCTTTCTTCAGATCATCAGTCAATTCTCTGCTGCCTCTGGAGTTCATTTGAATCTAGCCAAATGTAGTATTATTGGTGACATCAATCATTCAGATTTTGCTAATATTAGGGTTCTAAACTGCAATCAAGCTTCTATGCTGTTAGGAATGCCTCTCTCTTTGAATACTTGCTTAAAGGGCCTTTGGCAACCTATTGTTGATAGAATTAAGAGAAAGCTAAATAACTATAGAAGCTGCTTATCTTTTGCTGGTAGAACTCTTATTGCGCTTCACGATCCTGATCCAAGGGGAGAGATTCTCTTGTGGATGGCTTGAGGGAGAGAGTGCATGGCTATGGGAGAGCTTGGTGTACAATAGATTCTTCCCTGAAGAATTATTTACACCTATCTCATCCGTGGTTCCTCAATCTGAGGTCCTGCTTCTAGAATCTTGGCTGGGTGAGTTTGTGGGTGATAGGAATGTTAGTGCTGCTGGTGTCTTTCATACGCATTGTTCGTGGACGGATAGCAAAATAGTTGTGAAAGTTTACAGTTAGGAGTGTAGATTGCTTTGCAGTATTGTGAAAATCTAAAACTTAAAAAAATGGAAAAAAAAAAAGAAAAGACTCGTTGAAAACAGTGGATTAGGAGACAGGGTTGTCTGGGAATGTACAACAGTTGGGACAGACAGGACTGGTATTGGGAAATGTGCAAAATGTGCAGAAAGGGGCAGATTTGGGGGAAAATGGGACAACAGTGACGGGAAAGAATAATGATAAAGGGGAAGCCAGGAATGCAGAATTGCTAAATATCATTCGTACCCTAAGTGAGAAGGGACATAGCCAAATCCGGGAGATTGCGGGTCACCTAGCAGCGATAGAGAAGGGCGAAAAGGTGAAGGATTTCTTGGCTTTTGGGGATTTTGCAGATATGGTGAACACCAGGCGATCTTCAGGAGTGGGGACCTTGCAACGTCAGAAGGAGGCAGTGGACCAAATCTTGGACTATGCAAATCAGGTGGGGGAGGAGGTGCGAAAGGAACTGCTGACAAACAAAGAACCGGTGTTTGTGGGTAAGCCTCTTCGAAATGCAGCAGTAGAGAGTAAATTAAAATTTTTGAAATCCCGTGGGCTCATTGGTTGCATCCGTCATGAGGGGGTCAGACTTCAATATTTAAAAGGGGAGTTGGAGAGAATGGAACAGGGGGTCGCAATCAACAGTATATACTGGATTGACTTTCCTTTTTTTATGGTTGAATGCGGTAACAGTCAGTCAGCTACCCTTTTGCTCAAACAAGGAACCATTTCCAAGGCTAATACTCAACAAGGTCTGGACAGCCTGGACATCTCTACAAGGCCTGGACATCTCTACAAGGTCTAAATCCCATGTACTGGAATGAGCAATCCTTGCTCACTCTGTTCCAGCAGACTGGGAATGTTATTAGTTGGGAAGTTTCTCCAGATAAAGCCCCAAGAGTTTGGGCTCAAATCGACCTTTTAAAGCCAATCCTGAGTGATATAAATTTTGTGGATTACTTTGGTAATCCCAAAACCTTAAAATTGGTATGGCAAGGACTGCCACAGCCATGCTCGGCCTGTGGATTAAGACTCCATGGGGGGAATTTGCAAAGGAGAGAGAGAGCTAAAAGAGACCCCAAGAGAAATAAATCAGGGGAAACATGGGAATCATAAGGAGGAAATCTGGATTACACCCAACAAAGGAAAGGCAGAAAGATACAGGCAGAACAAAAATGGGAGTGAAAAAAGGAAAAGAAGGAAACAAAAAATCAGGGAAGAAAGAGAAAAGGAGAGAACTAAAGTGGAGTCAGGAAAAAGTTTGGAGAGGAAACTAAGAACTGAATGGAAAAGAAAGGTTCAGTTCATGGAGGACGCTTCTAAAGTGAAGGTCCTCAACAATCCAGATTCCAAAGGGAAAGGGGTCATGGAGGAAGAAAAATCCTTTCAAAGGAATAACTCCATGGCTCTCACAATAAGGGAGCCTCAGGGGAATGGGAACTATTCCTCATCTGAGGCGTCAACTGGGTACAAGGAGAAAGGAGAACCGAGCTCACCTAAAGCTCCTCTTCTGACAGCCAACAATAGCAATGAATCTCCCCTGACCCGGTTTCAAGCATTGAGGATACTACAATAGAGACTCCTCACCACTCTATTGCTGAGGACCATGTAAAAGATGCATCTGATATAGGGGACTTGGATATTGACCCAAATCCAGGGTTTACAGTTCCAGAAGGCCAGGGAATTGATGTTGAGCACTGCAATAGGCCTGTAAGTCCACCTGGCCAAGGATTGGGGAATCAGCCCCAAAGACTTGTAACTCCAGTTGGCCAGGAAATTGTTAGTGATCAGATCAATAGACCTATAAGCCCCTCTGGTCAAGAATTGGAAGAAACCACACCTGGAAACACATCAATCTTGGAAAGGGAAGTGTTCAAGACTCCAGCAGCACAACTGAGAGAGCTGAAGGATCCTTCTTCCAGGCTGTTTGGTAAATTCTGGGATGAGGAAGAAGTCTGTGAAGATGAGATGAGGAGTGAATTAAAGGAGCAGAATTATGTTACTCCTCTGCCACAATTCAAAAAAAGACAGAAAAAGGTCTATACCCCCAGGGAGAATGGGCCTGTCACCAGAAGTTCCAAAACCCAATGAAGATAGTCACATGGAATCTAAGAGGAATCAAGGGTCCCCTGGAAAGGAAAAGGGCTCTAATAGCTCTCAAGGAGCTCAAAGCAGACATTGTCCTTCTACAGGAACATAGGCTTCCAGCCTTTGAGGCCTCAAACTTGGGAAATTGGATTTTCCCCAATGGAGAATCCATCTGGTCCCCTGCAGATGGCACAAAAGGAGGCATCTGCATTGCTTGGAGTGGGTATAAAATGGTAAATTCTTTCTTGCACCCCTCAGGTAGATGGCAGGTGGCATTTCTGAAGATTGGGCAAGAACAAGTAGGCATCATAAATGTCTATGCCTCTACCTCCCCTGAGGAAAGGGAAGAGCAACGGAAAAATATGGCAGATTGGCTGCAAGGACAGAATACCAATAACTGGATTCTCAGTGGAGATTTTAATAACACTCCATCTTGGGAGCAAAAGGCAGGAAAGAAGATTAATATGTCCAAAGGAGAGAGGACCCAATGGGACAAATTGGTTCACAGTTTTATATACCATGCCCCCTCTTCCTCTAATGCATACTCTTGGAGCAATAAGAGGAAGGGGAATGACAGAGTATATTGCCTTTTAGACAGATACTATACCAACATCTCCACTTTGGATGGCTGGGATAATCTGATCATCAACAATGATTGTAGCAACTCAATCTCAGATCATTACCCACAGATCCTGGACACTGGCATTTTTCCTCAAAACAGATGTGCTGATACCCCTTTCAAATTTAATGTCAGTCTACTGAATAACAAGGCATTCTGTGAAGATTTCATAGCTCATTAGAGGACTTGAATGCAAGCGGCTCTATGAAGGAGTTCATATGCAGAAGCAAACAAATCAAAAATTGGGTTAAACAGTGGGGTAAGGAATGGAACAGGAAAAGAAGGCTAGAAAAAATGGAGGTCTATCTGGAAATAAGAGATGTTAGGCAGAATCTCTTCTTGGACAAAGCCAATGTGCATTTGCAGCAGAAAGAGGAGTCCTTGGAAAGGAAGCTCAAGTTGATTGAAGAGCATGAAGCTAAAAGTCTGGCCATAAAAAGCAGAAGTTTATATGTGAATCTCATGGATGATTGCAGTTCAAAATTCTTTTTCAGAGCTGCTAAAAGTAGAATTATGAACAATGGGATAGTCTCAGTTCGGGATGATAATCAACAAGAGTTGTCTAAGCAAGAAGACATCCAAAAACTGTTTTACAGTAAATACAAGGAATTATTTGCAGCCAAGGATAATGACAGTGCTAAAATGGCCGAATTTTTTGAGTACCTTGGACCAAAGGATGATTATATTCAGGACATGCAACTTTTGGCAACCCCTATGGAAGCTGAGATTTTAAGCACATTAAGAAGTATGGCTCATGGGAAAAGCCCTGGACCTGATGGTCTACCCCCTGAATTTTATGATCATTTCTGGGATGTAATGAACAAGGACATAGTTACATTTGTACAGGGTGCTTGGCAGGCTGAAAAGTTACACCCAGCAATTAATGCAGGCCTAATTGCTCTGATCCCAAAGGTAGATAAGCCTATCAATTTTTCGGATTGGAGACCTATCTCATTAACAAATGTAACTTATAAAGTTCTGGCTAAGATCTTTGCCAACAGGGTCAAAAAAATTCTTCAGAATAAGATCTGCCCAGTCCAGTCTAGCTTTCTTCCAGGGAGGTGCATCTTGGACAATTTTATTGGAGCCTATGAAGGTCTACACTGGAATAAACTAAGCAATCAAGGTTGTGTGCTCCTAAAGTTGGATTTTAAGAGAGCCTATGACACTATTGATTGGAAATTTCTTTATAGGGCCATGGCACAGCTTGGTTTCTCAGAACAGGTTATTGGGAAAATAGTTGGCTTCAATGCAACTGGCTGTTCAACAGTATTGGTTAATGGCTCTCCCTCTTCCTTTTTTGAGTGTAAAAGAGGGGTGAGACAGGGGTGTCCTTTAGCCCCCTATCTCTTCCTAATAGTAGCTGAAATGGTTACTAGATTTATTATGAAGATGCAACAAGATAAGAAAATCAGTTGCCTAAATCTTCTAGATATAAAAGACACTTTATCAGTAATGCAGTATGCTGATGATACTTTTGTGTTCTTAAAAAGGCAAGGGGACAGTATCCAGAATTTTCTTACTGCCATGGAGCTTTTTGGGAAAGCTTCAGGAGTGGTTCTAAACAAGGAAAAATGTGCCTTCATTTCTGATAGCCTGGAGGATCACATTGAGGGGATAAGTGTCTGTGGTCTTCAGAAAGCTACCAAACTATTGGGTCTACCATTAGCCCTCAACATGAGTCTGCATGGCCTTTGGGAACCCATTGTGACCAAGATTAAGAAAAAGCTTCAAATGTATCCCAAATCTCTGTCTTTAGCTGGGAGAGTAGAAATAATCAACAGTGTTATTGCCAGCTCTCATGTTTATTTTTCATCAGCAATAATTGCAGACAAGAAGACTTACCAGGAGCTAGAGGTCATTATGAAGGAATTTATCTGGCCACATATGGTAGGATGGAAATATTTGACTCTACCTAGAAAGAAAGGAGGACTGGGATGCAAAGATCTTTTCTTGCAGGCCCAAGCTTTGGCAGCAAAATTGGTTTGGAGAGCTCTAGACCCAGCTGCTAAATCTCCTGCCCTTGTTTTCACTAGATATTGGATTGGGAAGACTACATTACTGGGAAGTCCATCTACCCCTCATCATCTACCTGATTCAGCTTTTTATCAACTCAATCCAGGGTCAGGTACCTCCACCATAATGAGAAGGATTATCCAAGCCTGGAACAAGGTGTCTGTGTGCTTTAAAGCTTATCCAATAGAACAGGTTTCAGAAAACTTCAACTTTTTCTGGCATCAAGGGCTGGTTAATGAAGATGATGGATGTTTAGCTCTTAAACATCCAAGGAAGTACAAGGAGTGGATGGATAGGGGCTTGTGCACAATTGGTAGCATGGCTGTTGGTGAGAACTGGAAAACATGGCTAGAAATTTCTAGTCTTGTACAAGACACCATCTCCAATAGAAATATTTACAAAGCCCTAACAAGGCATAACAGGGGGAGGGGAATACAAATAGTTGATTAGAATTGGGCCATGGATGGTAAAGGATATAGTGTGGCTAAAGCTTATTCCTTGCTGTTGGGAAATCAAAGCACTAAAGTTGCCAGTCAATGGGGTTGCACAGAACAGGAAGCCATTCAGATTATAAGGAAAGGATGGAAACTACAATGTGCAAAGAAGGTCATTCTTTTCAGATGGCTTTTCTTGAACAAAAGCTTGAAGTCTAATGCACACAGAGCAAAATACAGTAATCAAAACTCTGACAGATGCCCTTTAGGCTGTGGCCAAGCTGAGTCCTCTACTCACATATTTATTTGCCCTTGGCTGACCCCTTTTTGGAACTGGATAGGCAATCATATTGGTGCTATTCTAGCTACTGAACATGATCTCTTTGATTTCCTTGCAAATACTTCCTCCTTTGTGGATACAATTAGATCATTATGCTTGTGGGTAATCTGGAAGCATAGGAACAATGTGGCCATCAATCATCATACTCCAGACTTGAACTTTCTTAAGACTACCTTCCAATTGGAGTTAGCAGAAGCAGCTATGGCACACAGAATGAAAAAGGGGTGCAACTATGATAAAAGATGGGATGCTTTGGGCTCTTTTCAAGGGTTCTATGCTTTCTTTTCTTCTTATTTCAATAACATTTCTAATGTTTCTGACAGATTATCTAGTCAACAAACATCATGAGGGTGGTCATGCCAGGGAGGTCCCGGAGGATACTCGCCCCATGTCTCACCAGAAGGTGTTGGCAGCTCTGCAATGGGTCAAAACAGAAACGATCATGATCCGAACCTTTCAGCGGATATTGAAAGATGAAGATATCTGGCTTTTTAAACAGGAAATCAAGCCATACTTCGAGGAGAAGCTTGAAATCTGTATAGGGGTCCGGGAATCGTGGATCCTCCACATTCTGGATGCCTCTGCTTATGGAGCAGTGGAGCTTGATTACCTGTTGTTCAAATATACTATTCACGCTTCGGCAATCATATCCTTGGACGGAGTCACAGAAGATTGATGTTTCATCACACTAGCAGGAGTTATCAGAACAGTGGAAACTTAATGTTTTTATAATTTCGATTCTGTTATTCCTAAAAACTTTTAATCAGTGTTTGAATTTAGATAATTATCCTCCTTGGGAGTCAATTTGGCCTTTATAATAGGGTTTCCCCCTGTCCTTTTGTATTACTATGTATTTACATGTAATATAATATCACTGCCGTTTCTACCAAAAAAAAAAAAAAAAAAAAAAAAAAAAAAAAAAAAAAAAAAAAAAACTCTTATTGCAAATTTGGTCTTGGCTAGCTCCCATGTATATTTCTCTTCTGCTCTGGTTGCTCCAAAGAGAGAGTCTATATTGAAATAGAGAAAATTATTAGGAAATCCCACTTGGTAAATTGGAATTCTGTAGCTAGAGCTAAGTATCTAGAAGGGCTAGACTGTAAAGATCTTCACATGTAGGCTTATGCCTTAGCTAGTAAATATATTTGGAGATCTATTACCAATAACTCCAGCCCTTCCTCCCACTTATCAGATTTTGGTTATCTTGCTCTTATCCAGATGGTCATCCTTCAATTGCTCATATCATTCCTGACTCTTGTTTCAATGATTTACATCCAGGGCCTAACACATTCCCTCTGATGAGAAATATTATCATGGCTTGAAATAAGGTTTATACATGTTTTGATCATGCTTCTCTTGATGATCTTAATTTGCAAATGACTATCTTTTGGACTCCAGCTCTTAAGAACCATCCTTATAAGGTTCTAGCATTGAGACACCCAAGAATTTATAAGAAATGGTCGAATAAAGGCCTAACTATTATAAATGATCTCTACATCAATAATAAGCTTATGTCTTGGACTTTCTTGAGAAATATTATCCGGGGTACCTCTAGTGACAAGAAGGTTTATCTTCATCTCAAATCTATCCTCCCTCGTACTTGGTTGAATCAGTCTGTTCCTAAAGCTACTAACTGGAGTTTATATGGTAAATGCTCTTATAAAGTTAGTAAAAGTTACTCCATCATTAGCAGATTTGACATCCCCCCTAAAGCTATCTCTAAGTGGTCTATGTCTTTGGAGGAAGGTAAAGCCCTTTTTCAAGAAGTTTGGAATTCTTTATGCTTCCCAAAGGTTAGCTTCTTCATTTGGTTAGTGGCTCATAGGAGTATCCCTAACTTTCAAGTTTTCTCAATTAGACATAATAATATTTCTGCCCTTTGTCACTCGTGTTGTTTGCTAGAAGAAAGTCTTGACCATATTTTCTTTTGTCCTAAACTGGCTTCTTTTTTGTCTTGGTTTGGTGATAGATTGGGTGCTCTCTTCCCCTCTATAGTGGCTGGTAATTTGCTATTTTACATTCAGAATAAGTGCACCTTTTCTAACACTATCATGTTCATTGCTCTATGGAATATATGGAAAGCTAGGAATAGAATAGTGTATGGCAATAAGAATTTTTCTATCTTTTGGATTAAGATGCATTTCCAGCTGGATGTTGAATCAATTGCTTTCACTCATAAAAGGAAACTTGCTAATAAATATGACAGGAAATGGGATTCTATTGGAATATTTAAGGGTTGCCTGAAACACTAGAAAACCCCATATGTTGCCAGCCCATAAGATTTAACAAAGCACTACCCCTACAACATTTATGCTCTTGCAGGTACAAAATCTACGGAGCCAGACCTGTAGCTACCATTAATGCTCTAGTTTGTTTTGTGGGAGAGGACTTCAACCCTGTTACATTCCAACTGACAATATTTATCCCATAGAGAGAGAATCCTAAGTATCTTTTTTCTTTCTTCTTTTTGAACTTTTCTAAACTTGTTTTTTTTTTTTTGGGGGTCTATCATAGAACACCACTACCAACTACTAGTAAACAGATCCCATCTCTATGTCTTCTTCATAAGAGACATCTAAGATAGATCCTAGATCAGCTTTATCAAGTACAAGTACATTCACAGTGAGGAGATTGCTCCATCAAACTCGTTAGCCCAACTGATTTATTGATCGCGATTGTTTCTTCGCGGCCTAACTTCCGTACACTCCTTTGAGGCTGGAGGACAACTAGAGACATACGGCATTTGAGGACGTTGAGGAAGGGGTATAAAAGACACTTGTTGCCAGGGAGGCAGAGGAGTTTGTGCAGCAATTGCAGGCAAAGGACGGTGTGAGACAACAGAACTGGAGGATGGGAGGCAAGGATGGCAAGGATGAAAGAGAAACAACTCAGAATGAAGGACATGCAACAGAAGTAGCCAAACCAGTTTGCAATTGAGGGGGCAAAGACACTTGGAGGTGCCATGGACTTGACGTCCGTAGAAGGCAACTTAAGAGAATGGAACCACCCAGAGAGCTCACCTGCATTAAGGAGGTCAATCTTATAGCAAGAGAAGAAAGCCCCACTTTTGCTCAACACTTCTTCTGATAATTCTTTGTCCATGGGGAGGGCAACACAAATCAAGGGGGCTATATGAAGGCTATATGAACTTTGGAGCAAGCACATCAGGGGGTAAGAAGTGAAGTCGAGAATTTGAAACCAACAAGGCAGTTTGGCTTTTAGAGGCATGTCAATAGAGAAATCTGGACAATAATTTTTAAAGATAACTAATGTGCCACCCAAAATGTCAACTTCTCTAGAGACCAACATAGTGATGTTCTCCTCATTAACAAATATTATGAGGGAAAAAGTGTTATCAGGGATTTGATAGACTCAAAAGGATGCAATTGATGCCTGGCAACTGAGAAACTGAGACGGCTAATCATTGCAATCATTGTAATGACAAGAGAATTAGGTTGTCTTCTTGGTAGGCCAAATTCCCAACTAACATTTGGGTGTTGTTGATATGTTAAAGAATTTGCAATGTTGAAATTCAACGTTTGATTCTGTAACCTTATCTAAACACATTTGCTACTAAGCTATGTACTTGGATCCATAGGAACAAATAATACTTTGTTCTTTAAGTTCCATTTTGCACCAAGTCTATTTTGCAGCATAACTCCTCTTCCTTGAATATGCTTGAAGAAATTATATGCACCACCTCCACCCCTTCATATCAAGTGGATAACCAATGAACATGTACTTAATCCCTCTCAGTCAACTTGCCAGGTGGCTGCAGATTATCCCTTGGATCTGTCGCATATGCAAGGGTTGAAAGTCAGACACATCAGCATCTGTGTTATACACACATTTTGGATAGAAAATAATTTAAACGGTTTTCTTTCTGCTGCACGTATTGATGATGCACTTTTCCTTTTCTCTCTTGTTTTGATATCATGAAATATGTGTCATTTATCTTGCTCTTAACAGTGTAGATAAGATGCAGTGTCTTTCCTAAATACACTGATACCGTTTGCTCATGCCTTTAGCTTAAGGTGCAGTTGGACCAGCTCTGGATTTGTAGATGTATTGAATCTACAAAGGTCTACCTTATCTATTTGAAATGTAGAATGCCCTCCTTTGAAAAAGCAGAACGACCAAGTACCCATGGCATACATTGTCCTTGTGAATAATCTGCATTCATTTTTTATGGTTCCTTCTTGGCGGTGACGAAAATACTAAGTCAGCTCATCCTAAGGTAAGGCAATGTACCAGAACGTGCCATGATTCCTTCCTAGAGTATGGAAACGGTCGTAAATTATAGTAATCACAAACCTAATATGTGCAATTTGCGAAGATCCCAGCAAGCTTATCATACATCATTGATTTTGTATACAATTTGTGTACTTTTGCCCTTCCAAATTCACCCATTGATTTTGCATGCCTTGGATTATTCAACATGAGTATCATGTGCTCTGAAAGTTCTATAGCTCCAATAGCCCCCACAGGATGCAAAAGACCAGTAGTATTATTATCCACTATTTCACTTGTGCCCCCTGCACTTGTACCTAAAACCTGCCACCACCATGTCAACTATTAAAAAAGTGGTGCAATTTACTTTAACTGCTGATAGGAAGAGAGAAGTAAATTACGGGCAAGCCAAAGGCCATGGCTTCAATTGTCACCCTGCCAAAAGTTTCCCCTATACCCTGCATACCAAGTATCATCACTTTAGAAAAGGTGCATCCCAAAGAGGCAAGTTAAAGATCTTGAAATCGTCTTAGTCTAAGCTTATCAACTTCCATGTATATGTTTTGATGCGTATCAAAAATCATGTGCCGTTGATCAAGTGTAAAATGTTCTCAGTAATTACTTCAGCTACCATTAAATCTACAAGCTACATGAATATCGTTTACATTACTCATACTGCATTCCCAAGATCTATAATAACTGACCTGAGCATTCATAACATAGACATCAGCTCCAGAGTAAAGCGAAGAAACATGCACAGTAGCTGGGGTCCAAATTACCAATTTAGCAAGATCATGGTTTTGATCCAGAAGTTGAAAGATTTTCTGTACATAGAACAACTTGTTGCTTTTTGATCCTACTGATCCAATCAGCAATTTCATTTTTGCTCTCCTAAAGGTAACATTATTGCTTTGCTTAGGAGAACCTAAAAGTTTAGTAAATGGCTCTGCATCATTTCTAGTATCTCCACCTGAGTCAAGACCTTCCAAATTTGGTAGCTTTGTACTGTTTTTTTCAAGAATCTCTTTACCCCTTTCAAGCCCCAAAGCATGGTCATAGTTCCCAGCTATACCACCCTCAAGCTGACGCAATGTCAGAAGAGCTGCATAAAGCATAATCAGCTGACCCTTCCCAGGATTTATGCTGCTCAAAGATGCAAAGAGCATATCCTCTGGTTCTAATCCCATGTCGCTCCGTACTTGATCATGCATCAGGGCCATCTTCCTTCTCTGCTCCTTAGGATTGTTAATTAGCTCTAGTTCAGCTGCTGAAGCTATCTTATCATTCACAGAAAGACCAACAATGTGAAACTTGGATGGTAAAGTTATGCCCTCCTGTCTACTCCATTCCTGCCATTGCTTCGCTTGAATCTCCGATAGAAATACTAAAGCTGCCACTTTCCTTAGCATATGTTTAGAGCGATCAAAGTACTCTTTTCTATTCTCCATTACCCACCAAACAATTCGGTTTCTTCCCTTTTTATACGATAAAAAATATTTTTCTGCAGAAGACCAGACAAATACATTAGCTGAACAACGCCCATCTAACATGATTTAAGGGATATATTGTATATCTATATGCACGCAAACAAATTTTTAAGAGATTTGATGGCATATTTGCAAGGTAGGAAATTAGGAAAATCAATAAAAGGGAGAAAAGAGCTTACCAATCCATGAAGCACAGACTGAAGAGCCAGCCACCACAATATCTGCTCTTGCTGCAGCCCGCCAACTAGAAGCACTTTTACCTCTGATCAGGGAAATGCCCTTCTTTAGGATTACAGTCAGGAGTCCTCCATTCATATTTAATATAATGGCAGAGACCTTTGCCCCACAGCTTTTTGCTTCCTCTGCCAATTCCAACATTGACAAAGGGCTTCCTGTCATGGATAATTCATGAAAAAGTACAACAACCGATTTGCCTCTAACGACCTTGGCAAATTTACTATCCATTTTGCAAATAATGCGTTCTGAAGTACCCAATACCTGCTTCTCCAAAGTATCATATGGTCCAACATACTTTCCAAGTGAAAATATTTTCTCTTGTAATGCCTCCAATTCCTCAGGTTTCAGTTGAGTGAAATTGGGAACCTCAAATTGCCTCAGGACTTGCAATGATTTCTGTCTATCGACATTTAGGTCTTTCTGCTTGCTTGGCTGTCCATGCAAGATGGGCTGATATAATCCATCTTCTTTTCCACCCCATAACCAATCCTTGGCCCATTCGCCTAAATGCGAACCATTCTTTATTAAGCTACCATTCAGAACAGCGGCTGCATCTGCTGTCTGATTGCCAACATTTACATTTCTCCTGAGAGAAAACGCTTTAAAATCTATAAGCTGTCTAAGCTCCTCATCTTTTTCAAACTTGAAACCTAACAGCGTGATTTCTTCATCTGGATTCTTCCTAGATAGAAAAAAGACGGCCGCATAGACCCATATAGTAATGAGGATCAACCAGGGTAATAGCCTGCGGCTAGAATACCTTAAAAAACTCTTCGGATGAGTTGGAACGGAAATGGGTGCTAAGGGGGTCCCTTGGAGCTCCTTTTTTGGTGTTCTGATAATTTGTCCTCTTCGGAAAGAGGGGGAATTTTGGGGAGAAAATTTAGAAAGAGATGGATTTTTAAAACTCCGAGTCACTCTTACAGATGGTGGCTTCAGGACTGTTCCAAGCAAATCCGACTCCAAATTATCGTCTTCCATTGTATGATGAAGGATGCGCCCGACATTGACAGTGGGAAAGTCAGCTGAATGTTCAATACAAACCCAGAGCTAAGAAATATGATTATGTAAAACATGATACAACATGAATTGGATACTTCCTAAATGTCGATCCATAAGAAAAGAAGCTCCAATACCATATCCCAGACATCGAACCGCTGAGAACGTGAAAAACAAATGCCCCCGGGCAAGTAAGCAGGTCAGCTACTACTGACCTAATCCGCAGTCCAAATCAGGAAGAGCCCACCGTAGCTGCTTATCTTGAAAGGATTAGCTTAGCGATAGATAGTGTGCTGCACAAGAATTTCGCCGGACCGATCAGTAAAAGGGAATTTCGGACAGACAAAATATCGTGGTCAGACAAAAGACACCGCGCTTTTTGGCACCGTTTCTGCAGCTTTTTTTTTCTCTCTTTCAAGTTGGCATTACAGGACAATTAACTTGTTTATGCATTAATACGGTTGGCAATGGTTGGCTTGGCGTATTTCTAGGCGTCCGTAATAAACGTTTGCTTGAAATTACTGTCAAAATCTGTCATTTTTATAAGGCAGAATATCTTGCAGGTTTCGCGGAGCGGCGCCGCTCCGCTTTGTTTTTTGCAAGCACCTCTGTTTCAAGCTTTTGCATTTGCATTTTGCATTCGATTCTGGCAGTTTCGTTGCCTAGATCCGGCACTCATCCTTCTTCTCTGCTCATATCCGTTGAAACGGATATCCCATTGTTTATCTACCATATCCATATCTCTGCCATATCCATATCTCCATATCCATATTCCATATCTCTGCCATATCCTTGCCCATCGTTGTTTCTTCCTTGCAAACAAAAAAGAACACTCTCGATGCACATGCTAATTGTTAGAAATCGGCCCCTTTTCTTTTTGAGCAGCCGAAATGAACCAAATCATGGCAAATCATAGAGATATCATATGTTGGGAAAAAAAACAAAAACAAATTCCGCCTTGCCATCGCTGTTTCTTCCTTCTCTCTTCTCCGCCATAGCCGTTGAACAAAAGTTTCTGCCACAAAAATCTGCCGGAAAATTTTTACGGTACGTAATTTCAGCAAAAGTTTATTACGTTTGTTAATTTCCGGCGGTTGAATTCCGCCGGAAAAAGTTTCTACGGAGCCGCCAGCCTCGGCGGCGCTTTCGCTGACTCCGCCCGCTCGTCGCCGCCGACTTAGCTTAGCGCCCGCCTCAAAGTTTTTCCGGCGGAATTCCTCCCGTCCGGAAATTATCTAATACGTAGTGTTCGAGTACTTGCCGCTATAATGTGTCCGAAATTGGAATGGGTATTTTTATAACTTAAGGTTTCCAAAGGTTTTATGGGGGTATTCGTATGTCAAACCGTATAATGATGACGGTGGCAACTGGGATTCCCAACCCTAGAATCTTGGGCGGGAATATTGGAGTTCCGGATTCTTTGGTTGGGCGAATGGTGGTTTCTCCTTGGGTCAGCTGCGGGGATGGCGAGCTCCCGGTGATGTGGTCGGCTTTGTGTTTTGTTTCCTTATTTGTTTGGGTGGATAAAATTTGGTCGCGGGCGTTGGCGGGGAGGCGGAGGTGCGATGATTGAAGAAGACGAGGTAAGATTTTTTTTCGCGTGGCATTGTTTTTATATCCGCCATGTCGTTGAAGAGGGCAGCCGAAAAGGCTCGTGAGTGGTCGCTCCTCCGCCCCTTCTTACGTGGAGCCATGTGTTGAATTCCAATTCAAAGAGAGAGGCCGGGATTTCTTTGTTGATCGAGATTGGAACCTTATCGATGTCGGGTGTTACCCTAGGTTTGTCCAGGCGGGATGTCATTTGTGAGTTTCTATGATGGCCTTGTGGGATTTTGTAATAGGAGGTGTGTTGCCTGAGTCGTGGGCCATGGAAAGGGGTGCTCTTGTAGACCATTTGCATTGTCGTTGTCTTTAGAGCCCTGTTTAAAACCCTAGGGCCATGAATGATGCCATAAAGAAGGAATTTAACCGGGCTTGTAAGCCTCCCCGGTGTGATCTTGGTGCGTAAAAGCCTTGAAGAATACCCGCCTTCACCGTTTTGAAGGTATGATTGGTTATTGTATGAAAGATGTGGGAAAGGTTCACTATGTCTGCCACCTTCATAATGTTAGTGAGGATGCCATCGAGAAAGGTAAGGATTTGTATTTAAGATGGGGAGCTGGTGATACCAAAAACTTAGTTGTTTTTTATAATAAGAATTTCTGAATCGTGCTGCCCATTATGTTAACTATCATGGCAACCGTAAGATGACCGCTAGCCTCTTGTTTACATTGACCGTAATGATTCGCTTACGGTAAGTTTACACTATCCAGGTTCTTGGATTATCCATTCCAATCTTGCCCACATTAATGAGCACCGTGTCCAGTACGCATGGAGGGTGCCGCTAAATCCTTCTCGATTGCATGCCCTCGGACATGAGAACTATTTTGTTTGGGCTGCCTTTCTTTGGTTCGTTACACTGTAGAGCCCGAAATGGGCCTGGGAGGAGGCGGTATTGGGATGATGCCATCCCTGTGGATGAACAAGACATTAATTTCGAGGATGTTTGTGATGAGTCTTATAGTCATGACAGTGATGATGTTGTTGTTTTGGAGCCTGGTGTGGATTTCATCCCTGTGCACAAGGGTGATTGCACCATGGCTGTTGGGTGATCATGTTGGTTGGCTTTGGACTGTACAGTTTGGTTTTTTTTTTCATGGGTTCGTTTGCTTTTTAGTTGCAGGTAGTAATGGAGACTGATGGAAAGCCTGTTGCTGGCATGGAGCAGCCTGCTGTATCTTTGCCTGACTCCTATATTTCTTCTGCTGTTGAAGCTTCACATCCAGATCCTGTTGTATTCTCGGTTGAGCCTGAGGCAGTTTTCTGTGCTCAAGAGTTTGTTAATAGCATTATCCAGGTTGGAACTGAGGCGCGTAGGATTGCGGCATCCTTGCGCTTGCTCAGGCGGCAGCTTAGAGGGTTTTATGCCTCAATCCAGAATGCTATTTCTGCTGTGGAGTGGGATCAATTGGGGGTGCCTGTCTCTGAGTTACATGTGTTTTGCTCTCATATGAGCCTTGCTAGGGTCTTGCTCGTGCAAGAAATTCGCCAGCTGGATGAACTTATTAGGCATGCACAGAGTGGCGCGCCTATGAACTGATCTGTTTACATCTTCTTGTTTCTGTTTTTGTGTGGCCTGACAGAACTGCTTATGCTTTTATAAATGACAAACTTGTTTATTTTCTAAATGTGTTGTTCAATTTGTTGCAGTTTGGCCTTCATTGACAGGTATGAACTTGACACGTGTTGAGTCTTTAGCATGAGGCTGCTGTATAATCTGAGTTTGGGAATAATTTTTTGTTGAAATAATATGCTGATACTCTTTTATTTCTTAGTGGGCTTCGGCCCCTAGGTATACTAGGGATCCCTCCTTTGGGATGCCTAGTATGCCTGGATGAGCGTGGGATCTTGTACTGGGGTTCGACTCCCCAGACTCATCATTCTCTGTTTTCATTGCTTATTATTTTTTTTGGCTGCTAATTGTCGAGCATCCTATTTATTCAATGGTTTAATAAAATGTTTGGGGTAAGTCAAAGATGGGGGTTTTGACCCCATCTTGACTTGCGTTTGAGGGCTTCAAATTCGCCCCATGGCATATGCTGTGGCATATGCCAGCATCCAATGGCCCCAAATAATTTCCAGACACCCCAAACGATAATACACCCCAAACAATTTCCGCACATTTATAACCTAAGATTGTTTATGGTTTGTCAAGGTATTCGTAGCTCCAGAGGTAGAAAGCTGACGGTGGCAGTTCAGTTAGGGGAAGAAGGCATATTTTGCTGTTTGTAAAGGTCGGATTTGGGATAAGAGCGGGCGTGCGGGCTGGACAGATGGTAGCTGGGTATGGGTTTGCCAAGCAGGTGGCGGGTTGGGGCCGATGCTCATCTGCTCCAGATGCTTGGATTGCTTGGAAGTGCCTTGCTTGATTCGGCAGCAAACCTTTCAATCGACGAAAACTGAGCTCCCAGATACCAAATAATAGGCGAAACTGAGGCAGGCCTCCAAATCTTCAGGAGCTGGGAAACCTGTTCAATTTGGGAAAAGCATCTTGAGATGCTTCAGCTTTTGGAGATTTTTCCCTTACTGGATCAATTGCTGGATCATAACAGTGAAGAATAAAAGCTGATTATAGGGCCGCCCCTGTTAGTCCTCAATCCTTTCGATTTTTTTATGTCCAAGGGCCATCATGTCTTTAATTTTTTTATTTACAGTATCATCGACTTGGGACCATGTATTTCGTGTCGTGATCATGCAAAAGCGCTTGGCCTGTTCTACACGCTCCCATCCTAAATCCGGCAGCTATTGCAAGGAACTTAATTTGCCACAACAAGCTATTGACTGGCCTGAGGCTTTCAGTTTATCAAATTCTATTAATACAATCAAGAACCCGTTTCTGGTTAAGATTACGCCAGATCTTGATATAGCTGTATCATATATTTCAGTGGCATATTGCGTCTGATCCTATTTGTGCGCAAGGCAGATGATGTAAGGATGATTCGTGGCAAATCCTTGTTTCTTTTGTTCTGATCAGTCATGCGTTGTCTTCTTATACTGTATTTGTATGCTGCCGAGGCGTATTCTGGTCTGGGATCATGGTCTGTGGGCAATTCGTGCTCCTATTTCAAGGGGTCAATTTGATCCCTTGTTGATTGTGCATTGGCGGGGGGCTGAACCTCTGCTGCCCCGCGCTAAATAGCTGAACCCCGCAGCCGTTTACATGCTGCTGACCATGCTGATTGGAAGATTTCTCAGCAGCTGCTTGCAATAATGACGTGGCACTACCCTTCAGCCATGAACCATATCATATTCAGCGTAGAACCTCTGGATTCACGAAGTTTTTTTGGCCTTCGAAGCTTCTCCACGAGAATTTCAGGCTTCTGTTGAATTCGCCTGGTTCATATCTTTAATTTTCTTCAATTCCTTGTGCCTTCAATAGGACAACTCTTCAAATCAATGAAAATACGCTACAGAAAACTAAAGGCGCAAAGGAATTTTAGGAATTTTAAGGAAGAAAAAGCAGCTTTGGGTCTGCTTCAAATGGAAAGTATGGCAGTAATAAAGGATTCGTTGGCGCATCTCAGAATTCGATTGAGAGGAAGAAGAAATTCGATCAAAGCAGAGATTCAATGAAGGATTGCCAATTTTAAAAATATCAATAAATCTACGGACAAGAACAGGGCAAGAACAAGGCACGGATTTGCAAAATTGGGTTTCGGCTGCAGATCAGCTTCTTTTATGAGTTGTTTTCTGGATTTATAGTCATGGTATCCCAATCTGATTCCTTGATTGAGCCAATTTTCTTTCCAAATTCAAAGGCACTGCTTCGAATTTGGGTTTCATCATGCTTATTTTGAAAGTTCATGTGACCAGAATTGTTGCGTGCTGAATTGGCCTGGCTGATTAAGTGCTGCCTCAGCGGGGCACATTTTTAGGCTCAGCTCGCGCGCCGTGGACGGCGCGATGCTGAATGGAAAAGAATCAGCTGCTGTTTTTAGGTCCGGCGCTGTTTCAGCCCTGGCAAAAAATTACGTCATGTGAATGACCCAATACTCCAACCCCAAAGGGTGGAATCACACCTGTGGCCGCCCAAGATTAAAAAAAAGCTTCAACCAATCACAAAGCGGTGTTTCTCGAAATTGGGCGCACTCCTATCACACCAGGGGTGCCCAAAACACAAAAGTTCCTGGGCATCCCTAATGTTCCTGGCCGGAGGATACTCCTTGCCCAAGATCATGGCCATTGCCAGCTTAGCACAGTTGCAGAAAAGATCATCGAAGGGGCAAGTTTAGGGTTCTTATACATGCAAAAAGTATCGATTTAAGGATCGATTGAAGCCTGTCGGCATCAGATTTCAAGCTGGAATGGCGAGGAAAAAAAATCCGAACAAGTTGATTTGCTTTGCAATGAAGTCAAAGATTGATTTTTTTGGTTTTGTGAAGCTCTAACAGCAAGAATCTGAAAGAATTAACATCGCTTTGCTTGCAATGAAGCCGAAAAATAGATTTCAGCAAAAATTCGACTGATGACAGTGGATTTGGTTACAGTTTAAGCACAAAATCAGATTTCCTTGCCCTAAAATTCTTTCCTCCATTCCTCGATATAAATCCAGCACGGCAGCTAGATTTCTGACATGGCATTCTAATCTTGGGCACAGGTGTGACAAGAATTTCTTGGCATCTTCATCCCCTGCCCAAGAGTCACAAAATCGATTCCTGGCCGGTCGCTAGTGTGATTTCACCATTAATATTGGACATTCGTATACAGTACCACTAAGAGCGTGGACGTGCCCTCTCAAAGCGTCATCAAGACGATGTCTACGCACCATAGAATATTACCGGAGCAGTTCACGGTCCTGCGAAGTAACGTGTCGCCAATTCTAAAGCCATTGACTCTAGTCCAGTAAGTTCCCATGGTCAAGCGGCACACACTCGGTGGCGCACTAAAATAAATCATGGTGGAGCCAAACTGGTCGCCCCATACAACCCAATGGACAAGACTTTTGACAAGCTGACAAGCTAGCATGACAGGCCAGGCGCCCATCCAAAGGTGAGCACAAAATAAACCACATGTCCGCGAATCTTATATAGAAAATGGTGCAACAGCAAAATGGCAACCACGTGGCCATGCAAGTTTCAAGATGGCTGCATTTTTGGGATGTTGCATTTACACCTTGTGGCAACGATTATACATGAATGCAATGACAAGGCATGCTTCAGCGCAGTGGCCGCATTTTTTAGACCTAATGGCTGCCAAGGGGAAAATAAGAAGCCTCCGTGTTGAAGAAACGAAACCGTCATGTTGAATTACCCCTACTCTTAAATGCCCCTCCCTCCCCTTCCCCCCGAACAAGCTTTTTACAGATGCCAATACAGAACTTCACTTGTTTGACTTTGATCTTAAGCCAAACACTTTCTCCTATCTTAAACTCCCTTACGATCCTACGTCTGTCAGCTCTTCTGCCGAGTCCGAGCTGTTCGGAGGTATCCACATATCTCTTCTACTAACTGTTGCATACCCACCAATAGTTGTTGAGAAACCTCCATCTTAGACACAGGTTGTGCGAAGTATCAGGAGTTAGGCACTGATATCCATAGTTAATCATCATGTCGAAGCTAATCTCTATGTTCTCTTCATCTAAGAGTGCCTTTTTCTCTTCCTTATCTGACAACTTTTTGACAACTTTTTGGGTGACTGAGCTCTATTGCATTAGATGCATCTAGCCCTTCCACAATGTGGATGGCACCGACCCGTAATCCATTTATTGGTTGCTCGGGTTGCTCCTCTCCATTTGGTGTAATTTTCACCTTGACTAACATACCATCGTCATTCTTGGAGATGGTGAATGCCTGCCCTCGTGCATCGACGCGATGCCCTATCTCCATCGAAATGTAGAAGACTGGCACAATTATGGTCTTATTGGTGGAGCACAATCAGTTAGCTGCATAGTCTAACAATGATTGAAGCTCTGTGACACCCTCCTCTATCTTCTGGGTGCGTGGGAGAGTGTGACCATGCAATCATCTCCATCCATTGTTGTTGTCCACTTCAATGTCCTAGTTGAAGATGCATTAATAGCAAGCGCTACACTAGTGGCGAAGTGGTAGGTTGGTCTAGCTAAGGTATGGAAGATAATTTGTGAGTAAGTTGGAGTGCTCCCCTCGATGGAGTCGTCGAAGAATAATAATTGACTTAAATAGTTGTTGGCAGTGCAATTCTAAATCTGCATTGTTGTTGATGGCTCACTTCTAAATCTTAATTTTATAATTTGAAAATTGAAGCTAGCTTTAAAAATATTTTTAGTAAGCGCTCCAGATTAGGCAAAAATGATACGATTGAAAATCATCCAGAGTGTCCAACGATGTAACTTAGTTGATTATTCAAGCTTTCCTCTTGAAGATATGAGGAAGTTACAAACCATCAGCACACCCCGTAAATAGGAGTTCTAGATTTAGATTCTCCGAATTTTATTTTTCCAGTTCTTTTTGCTGAGAAAGGATTCCTAAAATCTCTTAGCTTAGCTAGGAAAATTTGGTTTCATTCAAAAAGTGAAACGAGAGCTTTCCAATGGCATGCTTTTTTAGCAAAATGAAGCTTTCTAAGAAATATTATGGCCACATTAAAGATTAGTGTTGCACTCTTGGATATCAGATTTTGTGTTAAATTCAATATTTTGTTTGGTGCAGTTCAACGCTGAGGTTTTCTTAAATTTTTCATATGAAAGAATCTGTTTATTCTATTTTGGCTATCTTTCACCAAAAATTAATCATAGATAGTTGAATTTTCTTAGCTAAAGTCTGGTAAGGTCTGGCAAAGTTTGGTCTGCTTCCCCATTGTGGTAACTTTTCTAGCTATCTCAACTTGACAAGTAACTCTTAAATAACACTAAGATCAGGAAGCTCCATGAGGAGCTCCACTAAGGATGAGAGTAAACCAGCTTATGAACAATGAGGAAATATACGTGCAGCAAGATCAAAGGCAAACTAACAACATCCAGGTAGATGGATTACATGTAGAGCAGTTGCCTATGGAGGGCAAAGAAGGAAGGATTTTGGTAGCAATTATTATATTCATGCGCATTCAGGCCTTTCTATCAAAATCATCCCCTTCAACTTCATATGACAGGTATTTTCCGCAACTAATAGATTCTTGTAACGCAGTAGGTTTGAGGGTTTGATGGAAGAGCATTAAGAGCATCTCCCCATATTTGATCATATCATAGACCATCTACCTTCGTGGAAAGCACCTTATTGAGTTAAGACAATGATAATATGTTTAAGGAAACGCTTAGATTATCTAAGAAGGTATAATTTTATGTGTGTCAAGTATTAGGACTAATACTGACTCGTGAAATACGAAGATGCGCCAAAGTGTCCCTGCAAAGAAGAGAATTTGCATTGCCCTATCTCGTGTGGCCATCGGAAATACAATCAAGGATATTGCATATCAATATAGTATTGGATACACTACATCCCAAAGATTCATCTCAGAATTCTGTCGTGCTTTCACGGAAATGCTCCATGATCTATGCATTAAATAGCCTCCATCAGGAAAAATGAAAGATCTTGCATGTGAATTTGAGAAACTAAGGGGCATTTCATATGTCGTAGGTTCAATTGATGGGAGTCACTTGCCCGCAATTGCACCTTACAACAATGCACGGGACTATTATGATCGAAAGGGATTTCATTCCGTTCTATTGCAGCTCATCATCTCATCCAAGAATGTGATCTAGGACTATAATGTCGTTTGGACAAGAAGTATGCATGATTTTAAGCTGTTTGAGAGCCAGAAGCTAGAAAGAGGATACAAGCAGGCCATCGATAACTTTTGCTTTATTGGAGGTGCAGCTTATCTGCCATGCCCATGGATGATTCCACCCTTTAAAGGGCACAAGGATAGCTTAAGCAAGTTAGAATACAACTGGAACTATCTTCAATCAAAACACGAGAATGCTTGTGGAATGCACATTTGGTATGTTAAAATCTAGATTCGGGATTTTTTTGAAAAGAGATGATACGAACCTTAAGAAAGTGCCTGAGATTGTAGCCACTCCTTCTTCTGCATAATCTTTGCATTTGGCATGGTGATAGCTTTGATTAATCATGGATTAATGAGGTCAAGATGAAACTTGAGAATGCCACTGTGAAAGAGAAGAAAACTAAAAAAATTTGAGAAGCATATAAAGCGATTAAAGGTACCAAAGGCAAAAATTGGTAGGGCTGCAGCTTATGGAATTCATAGAATCGATGGTTTTTAATCTAAATCCATTGGAGGCCCTTGAAAGGACACTCGAAGATGATCCAAAGGAGGTTGCGATTCTAATTAATAAAGCTAACATGAATGTTTAAGAAACTTCTCAAGCCAATGCAGCCTGTCGAAATGCGTTAGCAAAAGCACTTTTTGAAAAGAAGATAGCTAAGCTGTTTGAAGACTTGGAACATGATTCGCCATAGGATTCGTTTTGTCTTGGATATTTGAAAATACTATTTGGCATATAATTTTCTCTCTAGCATGCAACAATATAATTTAGTTGCTATTTGTTTCCATGTAATTATTTGTTTCTTTGCTCTATTATTCTATTGATAAGTAGTGCTCTATTATTGATGGTAATAATTAACAAGTAGTGCTGAAGTTTGTTGTAGTCTCCTTTTTGGCAAAGGTTTTTAAACATTTTTGTGTTTTTCATTTAGTATGCAGGCTCCAATCCTATTCATATGCAATTGAAATATGTTGTATGGTATAAAACATCCATTGCTGGGCACTTGTCATAAATTGCAATCTTCTGACATTGGTCATGATTTATAGAACATTATTTTCACAAACTGCTTTTTTACAAGGGCATCCAACATGGATCCATAAGGCTCATGCAGTTGTCATACATGCTTATAAGTGTAGTTTCCACCATGATATCACCTTTAAATTGGCAACTAATTGCTAAAACATGTAACACTTTATCTTCTAGGCATACCACCCACAACCTTCTTCTGCAAAAGCACTAAATCATGGCTGTCCATGACACCAGATCTTTGCCCTCGAATTGTTTTCAAGTTTTTTTTTTTTTTTTTTTTTTTTTTTAAACAAGTTTATTAATCACATGTAAACATTACAAGATGTACAAATCTCATCTAAATATGCAAGCACAAGACAATGCTCTCGAAGCACAAGCCCCAAGCATTATGTACTCACTCCAGCATAGGAAACTAGTGATAAGAATTAATTTGGAGATACAGAATCCAAATACGGTCTCTCACTTCTTCCCTGAGGGAGGAAGAGTTGTAAACTATCAGTATCTTAGCCTGGGCTACAGTAATGACTCTATGAGCATGTGAATAAATGTCTTGAAAAATGTACAGCCTATGACGCTCCCAGATTGACCACAGTAACCATCCAGACACGAGATAAAATGCCTTCCGTTTATCTGGGTCCCATGCACCTGGGTAGGATGCTAGGAGAATAGATTGGCAATCCAATGTACTGTTAAATAATGCTTGAAGTCAGGACCATGATGGTTGAACTTCCGGACAGAAGAGAGGCAGTGCTCAAGTATTTCAACATATGAAAGGCAAAGCAGACATACCACAGAGTTTGCAAGGATCATAATGATGCCACAAGGTGTTTGCAGGCAAACACTATGTAAGACTCGCCACCAAAGTACAGAAACTTTAGGGTGGAATAACTTATCCCAAAGCCAGCGCCATATGCGAGTTCGCATGGGTTCTGGGATCTGTAATTGCCATCCATTTGGCAATGGGAGGGGACGTGACCTAAGAACAGACGGTATATAGAGCAGTTTGTGAATATCCACGTGACGTCGACTTCTACTATGAGAGGCAAGTTCTCTGCCACCTTCTTTCATACATTTATATCCCAATGTGAGAGTAAAAATTTTGCTTGAAACACCGGCCATGAGAAGAGGCAACCACCTTCATACTATGCTTGAATTGAGACGACACCTGCTAGGGCCCACCATCTCTGCGTAAGGGGATGAACAGATGCAGCGAGTAGGGAAGCTAAGGGGTCTGACGGCAATGGTGCCCACCACCACGAAATATCTAGGAGAGCATGGGTGGATGAACATGGCCAAAATAGATGTCTGGCCGCATCCCATGCTGCCAATAATCCCCGAAGAAAAGGAGATGCATTTGGAAAAGGCTCAATAGGCTGAAATAGAGCCTATAGAAGAACTGGCTTGCCTGCCTTCGTCTAGAGCAGTACAATGACCGAGAGATTGTTTGAGAAGGCGAAGCCCATGAGAGTCGTCTTCACCATTCAGGAGCCCCCAAATGAATTTTGAGATGAGGACCTTATTCTACAATAAGAAATCCATGATACCCAAGCCACCTGCGCACTTGGGGAGGATGCATTTAGACCAGGCAACCATAACCACCGCACCCTCCTCTGTGCCAGTCCAAATGAAATTTTAGATTATTGTAATGAGCTCCCGTACTTTAACCTGTGGGGCTAGCAACAACGAAGCCATATATACATGGGTACTGCTGAGCACTAATTTTGCAACGGTAATGTGACCAGCGAGGGATAACTTTGCAGTTGACCACCAGAATAAGTGTTTCTCCAAACCCTTAATAATCTCTTCCCATGCTGCTCATGCATCAACATGAATGCCAACAGGAATGCCAAATAGTTTTGTGGCATGTCTATGAGGAAGAAACTTCCATGGATAATCTTGAAGACATGCCTAAATCGGAGTGTCCAACGTTCATAAGGTCATGCACTTTTGCCAACCCACCAACACGTCAGAAGCTAAAGAGAATGTGTTTAAGAGCAGGTTTGCAGATTCAAGGTTCTCAGAGTTAGCAATGAGAAAGAGAAATGTGTCATCAGCATATTGATTGCAAACTTCCTGTGTACCATCCTCCATAGCGAGACCCTAAAGGATCCCTTCCATTGATGCAACGGCAAATAACTGCGATAGCATCTCCGCAACAATTGTGAAAAGGAGTGGTGCTAAAGGGCATCCCTGACGAATATCTCATCCAAGTGGAAAGACCGATGATAGCTCACCATGGAAGAGAAGAAGAAGGGCGAGTGCCTTATAACATGAGGCACCCCCTATAGTATTGCTGCAGCAGCTAATGGGATCAGCACTATCTTCGGCAGGGAAGCATAAAGAGGATCTTGCCTCTAGTTTGACAGCTGACCAGTGCGATTGGCTACTCTCTTTCCTGTTGCTGGTAATCTCAGGTCTGGTTTCTTTGCCATATCCGAGGGCCTATTTTTTGAAGCAATGATGCAGTTGGGGCATGTGGAAAGACAGGAACTCAGCTCCCATAGTATCTGTATTGGAGAAGAGGCCGGGTAGTTCTTGTCCAGTAACTGGCCCTAGTTGTGTCATTAGGGTGTAGGAAATTAGTCCTTCTCTCCTGTAGTATCCTATGGAGAAGAAGTTGAGAGAGGCTAAAGAGTACTAGGCTCAGAGTCTGGACTGCTATCATGGATACGAGAAGTGGTAGCAGCTCTGGGCTCAACTGTATGTATGAAAACGTTTATCTTTTGAATATAATACAGATCCTTGACTTCAAAAAAAAAAAAAAAAAAAAAAAAGAAAAGAGAGAGAACAACGACTCGTGCAGAGAGATGTAACTTCATGACGTCTGATGTGAATTGTTGTCTGAATCCCAATCTGAGCATACACAAGCGCATGGACTCCCAATTGACACTGTCATATGCTTTTCCAAAATCAAGTTTAAGATACACCACATGATGATTTTGCCGATGTGCCCAATAGATCCCCGCATTAAGAATGCATCTTCTCGGAAGAAATCCTGACCGAGTTGTGGAAATGGACAGCCAAAATACCCCCACCCTAATGCCTTGGTAAATATTTTATATACTAATGATAATAAAGTGATGAGTCACCAATCTGCAATAGTCTGATCTTGGGGATTAATGAGATAGCACCTGTATTCAAAATTTTGTCCAGCAAAAAGCGTCAAATACATCTGGCTCCAACCACTCCCAATATTCTTGAAAGAACTCAATTCATATACCATCAAATTTTGGGCACTTCCCTTTTTTAAGTTCAAATACTATCGGACTCAGATCAGCAATAGTGATAGCAGCCTCTACCAACAGATGTTGCCCTTCAGAAATGATGGGAGATTTCCTAGATAGCACTGCATCTCGCATTTCTGACTGAAAGGATAGATGTTTCTCAGCAAAAACTGCTTGAAAATAATCATGCAGATGCTGCTTGAGCTCCGTCAGTTGCGAGAGTACCGAACTGTTTGACAGACATAAGGAATATATGGCTGATATCATGCGACACCGCTTAGCTACGCAAAAGAAAAAGCCCGTACAACGGTCTCCATCACGGAACCACTGCAAACCTGCTTTGATCTTTGCCTGTTGGATCTATTCCTCTTCCAAAGCTTGAATTTGTGCTAATATGTGATGCTTATGAATGCCTAGGAGAATATCTTGCCGAAAACAAAGGAGATCTTGATACAGCGTATCTAGCAAAGCACGATCTGTTGTTGCGGACTATCGGCCCCACTGTTTCTCAAAAGATTTGAGTCAACAAGTGCATCCACTATGCCGGCCATCCCACGATGCCGGCTAAAGGCAACTGTCCAAATACCCTACCAAGCTTCTTGGAAGGCCGCGTCCTTCAAGAATTTTACATTCAAGTGAAAACACGTCGTTCATCTGAAAGGAACTACGGATGATGGTCTGAAACTGAGTTGTTGTTAAGGCAGGACCGAAAAAAACTAGAAATGCCAAAATTGCATTCACATTCTAGTAAGCCCTATTCAGCCGAGAGCTTGCACGACCTCCACCAATGTGACCGTCAAATAACATATGTGCATCCTTTAGATTCTTACATTTGATGTATAATGATGGCAATTGTCGTATCCACAAAAGCATCCAATTGAATCCCGCGGCCGTGATGCAGACATGAATGAGCTTGCCATGACTTATACATCCCCAATTATTGCAAACAGCTAAAAGTTGCTGCAAACTAGTGTTTCTACCACAGGACCTTAACTTAAAAGCATATATGACAAATTTAGCAAAATTTAGACTTATTCAAGGTTTTTAGACTTGTTCATGTTTATAATCATTTGAAACATTGAGTGCTTAATCTTTTGTTATTTCATAATCATGCCATTATCAATAGTATAGAGAAGGAACCATTGCGAAGAAAATGAATTGTACTTTTGCATTTATTTAATTAATCATCAGTACATAATTCCAAATGACTTTGGACAATAGCAACTACATCGTCAGGTATTTTTTCAAGCTGTTTCATGGAAACTGCAGAGGTCCAACCATAGATTAATGATTGAACATCCACCCATTGTCGTTGTTCACTTGGATTTGGCTTCCACCTTTTGTAGCAACATCCATTATATTGATCTTTCAAACTCTTCCTATCTTTAGTGAGTGGCTTCACCATTGGATGTGAACTTGAAGACACTCTTTTAGTCCATCCTTTTGTTTAGTTGGTATAGTCAATGCTGCACCTAGCCAAAATGGAGTCTCTTTCATATCATCAGGCCTCACAATGAGAAACATACCTTCCATAATATCTTTTTCAAGTTTAAATTCTTCTTTTGGTTTACCACTTGCAGGGCCACAGTATACCACTTCATGATGTTCTTTTTCATTGTCAATCGTCATTATGGGAGCAACATCTATATCTTGATGGAGCATCCACTGTGAACTTGGAATTTCTTACTGGAGATTCCTATAGTTTTGCTATGACATTTTCTCATTCTCATTCATTCAATATGCAATAATTGGTCGCACTACTTCTTGATAATTGGAATGTCCAAAACGTCCACTTAACCCTATTTTCCAAAAATCTATATATTTTGAAATACCAGATATGATATTTTTCTCTTCCCTCATGTGTTCATTAAGGGGCACAGGCTCAGGTTCACCTTCGGGCAATATTTGCCTACCAGCATCATCTTTTTTTAAAAGTTCAATACCAGCGTCAGGCTCCCATGCTGCCTGCTTAAGGTGCACATTATATTGCATTCTAGGATCACCTTTATCATCTAGATATAACCGAAAATGTAATGGCTTCGTATGCCCCACCAACTTATGGCGCCCATCTTCTATATAACCATCCACAAATTTCTTAAAATCAAGGACTTCTTGTATGAGGTATGGAACATTTCTAGCAGATACACATGTCTCATACATTTCAAACAACTGTGGCAAAGTGTGTGCATGCCGTTTTCTTAGACTATCTCCAAATATGCTAAAGAAGGCATCAATATCTTCATGTGTATGTCCAACCATAAGAAACGCCATCACTACCTCTTTAAAATGCCCCATTGCCACTAACATTTCAAGTATGCCAAGACAAATCGATTCTTGTTTTCAAAGACACAATTGTCAACCTACCAAGAGTAGAACTTTCGGCAGAGGCTTAAAATCATGATGTTTCACTCTCGTTAATTGCTTGACATCTGTTCTTGCCAACAATGCTTTATGAAGGGGTTGTGTTGCTGAGGTGAAAGTTGGAGTTAAACCTCCTCTATCTCCAATGTTGTAACTCTCTAAATTCCGCAAACATTTTGCAATAGAACCTATTGTAAAGTTTGGGTCAAATGACCAATTCCATGTAGCAAAATGACCATATGACGCAGGACCATGCCCATGAGTGAGGATTCCTGCCAAAGCCGTAGGCAATTGCATAACGTAGAGTGGGTACAACCTAAACGCATTGCTTTTCAAATAGTAAGAGCATGGACTTTGTGGCTTATCTGGAAAAGAAAAAGAGCATCTGTCTTAAACGAAGAGCATACCTCAAGCACACAATTGGTGGATGATATTGTGAGGAGTTTGAGAAAATACAAATGTATACACGACTGCTACCAGAAGGAGATGGTTCTAGTGGCTAGGGGTCCTCAACACCATGTATAAAGTTGTAGGTTGACAGTGTAGCTACCTCCCTCTTCGGTGCGTATTTGCTATGTAATATTTACTCAATATATTAAAATTCTCTATCCTTCCAAAAACAAAAAAAATAGAATCCTTACACACTGGCCGTTATTTATGTCACGTTATATAGGGTATAACAGCGATAACTATTAGGGTTAGGGTTAGGGATAGGCAATAAAAATACTATCACACTGTTTTCTAGTTGCTCGATCTGCCTGCTGCCTTGGCGTCTCCTTTGCGTTCTGTGAATCAGTGTATGTTTCTTTCTGTGTTAATTTGCTTGTGTTTTGAGTTTAGCATCTGCAATGATGAAGACTTTTCAGCTCACTTTGAGGTGTCCATGAAAACAAATAGTTTCCCAAAACTTATTTCTGAGCAGATTGATTTTGTTAGTGTATCCTGCCTCGCTGATTCTGGTGATGAGCATTGTCCATGCTAATTCTGATACAAAATGATTAGCACCGAAATATTATCTGAAGAATCAACTACTTTACGCATCTGAGGTTTTTTCGATGGCCATGCTTAAATGTTTTTCATGGCTTGTTCTGTTAAGCGTTTGAATGAGAGTGTTTTCTGGGGCCTGTTTTCTATTGACGAATGCTTTGTTGTCTTCATTATTTTTAAGCGTGAAGAGATCCCTGTTTCTTTTCATATTTGTGGAGGAAATCTGTGTCAATCTTACAACTCTGAAAGTGTTACTTTGGATTGCTGTCAGCATCTTTAATTTGTCATCTCTTCAGGATTGTCTGACTTTGAAGCGCTTGGAAAGACGAGCGAAAGTATTTTAGCTATAGAAGAAAAGCTGTGCTGTTTTTGAAGAGTCTTTTAGGGCTTTTTGCTAAACCTTATTTGATCCTTAATTTTCTGAACGTCGCACTCTAGTAGTTATAATAGAAAAAACTGTTTGTAAAGCAATCTCTAATTGCCCTTTAGATTCTTTGTTGCTAAACCTTATTTGATTAGGAAAAATATTAAAGCAGTGCCAAGGCATTCATTTGTACTACGCATCAACTTTTTACTTAATCTAATTGTACAATCTTGCTCCAAGTCCTGTTTGAGTTAAGGTGCAAATAGCCTATTTTTTTATATTATCAGGAAACCTAGACTATGGAACTGAACTAGTCGTCGAAATAGTAGACTGTCGTGCAATATTCTGTTTAATTGTAAATAGAAGGAATAGGAAGGATGCACAGAGTGTTCAAATAATCTGACATCACAACAATTTTATGCTTAAAAAACAGCCATCCTGGCCTTTGTATATATGCTTTGTAATTGCTTAATATTTAACAGTTTGATCATTCTGTTTCTTGATAACATGGATTTTATGCAGAAATATGTTTGATCATTCAATTTCTTGATATCATGGATTTTATGCAGAAATATGTTTGATTCTTATGTTTCTTGATAACATGAATTATATATGAGCGTGTCTTCACATGCTTACAATCTGAAATAACATACGTTCTGTTGGATTCTGTATATAAGAATGGCAGTTTACTGCCGATCCCAGGGAGGAATCCGCGCGTCGGCAGGGATGACTCCTTGGGAATCGGCAGTAAACTGCCATTCTTATAACGTGGATGCAACTTAGGTTGCATTCTGCCCTGAATCGGGGGTAAAAACTTCAGAATCGAGGGTAGAAAGCATCGGAATGAGAGGTAGATGGTCAGAATGAGAGGTAAATCGCCAGAATCTGAGGTAAATCCAAGTAATTTCAAGAACTGCCGCTGCTCTTCAGCTTCACAGAAGTTCCGGAAGAGAACCTTAGCCACATGGTGCAATGCCATTGGCGGATATGGCAGAATGCAACCTAAGTTGCATTTACGTTAGAGGGAAAGAACGAATTCAGGAAAGAAATTGAACAAATTTATTATGTTTAGATGAACAAATTCAGGAAAATACAGAGGAAGATTGTATAAGGGTACTGCCTTCAATTTAAAAAAAGAAGATTGTATAAGGGTAATGCAATTGGGACAGGATTCCCGGTTTGGCAGGAGGGGACAGGATTCTCGGTTTGGCAGCGATTGGCAGGGTCGGGAGCTGCAAACTCGGAATCCTGGACCGATTGCAACAGTTGGGGAGCGCAAGGTCCAGGTGTTTCATCAATGATTTCGATTGATTTCTTACTTCTGCAGCGGGTGATGGGGTAGATAACGCCCTGGGCCGAGGGCGTTACCATAAAAAAAAAAATCGAGGCATGGCCAAAATGGCGAGGCGTCGCGTGCTGCGCCCGAAACCATTTTGGCCATGCCGTTTTTTTTTATGGTAAGGCCCCGAGGGCTGTATGCTATCTCCCTAACGCCTGGTCTGAGGGTTTGCACCTTGGGCCGGAAGCAAGGGCGCCAGATCGATCGAGGGAAGCGGGGGCGAAGCGTACCGGGATGCGAAGCAGCGGGCCTAATCGGGGGCCGGATCGGAAATGCGGGATGCATTACTAGAATAACGAGCGTGGGGATACCGAACAAAAATGTCATCAAATGGGCTCATAACAGAGGCAGTTTGCCCCATTGTATAGGATCGAGAAGGTGAAGCTTTACCGAGATGCTGGAATCCGGCGAGGGGCACAAATCAATGGCCGCCCGAGCTTGAGCAGCAGGTGGGGAGGATGGAACTTGGGAAAACGATGGAGTTTTTAGTAGCTTGCTTGCAAGGGACGTCCAACCCTCGTTCTCGCAAAGCCGCAAATGGGCCCTCATTAGAAAAATCCTAGGTGTTATGGCGGATGCAGAGAAGGGCGAGAAAAATCCTAGGTCATTCTGGGGATTGTCTCCATAAATTTTCAAGAACAGGCGTGTTACTAGCTGATAACAGCTGTCCATTCGACGGTCAAGATTGAATCTTACCGTGGAAAACCGAGGACCAGTGCATTAAGGAGAATGAAGGATCAAAGCAGCATTCCTTGAAATCGGCACAGGTGACGTGGGCGCAGGGAAATATACTCCACTGGAAATTGGAGCCACCCAACTATTATGTTGTCCCACTTCGTGCTTATAGTTTAGCATGGATGCAAAATATTTCACACCATGTAGTAATTCTACCTCAGAACCCTACTACATGGCTAATGCAATTAATTAAGTTAAAAACATATTTGATTGAAGCAAGTTTATTTAGAACTAGTTATGGTGCCCGGCGTTGCCGGGCTTTGGTAATAATTTAGAGAGGTGGTCTTGGTGGAGGCATAGTGGTGAAGATAAATAACCATTGTGTAGAACTGAATCTTGTAGCTAGATATTGAATAGAACGAACATTGTAACTGGAGCAAGGAGGGCATTAGATGTCCTCACGAAGTTTTATGGATCTCCATAGCTTGAGCTCACTCATCCAATATTAGATTAACTTGAGTTGGCAACATCATTTGAGATTAGTTGGCATCTAATAGAATCTTATACCTAGAATTTTGATCTCTTTTGTGAAGACACCTTTTGTCAAATAAATCAAATAGAGATGTCAAGTAGTAGTGGGTGAAATTTATATTATGGAAGGATATGATGGAAAGGATTGTTTTTGGATGTGAAATAGGGTGAGCATGCCTCAAACATGAGCGTCAAAATATTTTTACCCCGGTTATTGTGATTCCATCGCAAGATATTCTCCCCCGCGGAATCACTAACCTCTGAGAACGGGATCCGTTCCGGAGGCCCCGTTATCCGTACCTGACAGCGTCAGGTGTACCTTCCGCCCTTTTATTCTATGGGACGGAATCACCATCCAAAATATTCCAGTAAAACTTCAAATTTTTGAGGTTATCTTCTTCTGGAGGTTCTTGCCGGCTATGGCGCTCCGGCTATAGATGGCCACTTGGGACGTTATTTTCTTGTGCAGATCCGGTATAGATATGGCGTTCTTTTTTCTTGTTCTCGTTATTTTCTTGTGCAGATCCGGTATAGATATGGCGGAAAAGAGGTGGCGTTCTTCCTTCTCTTTTGCTTCAAGATTTTTCTGTTGGAGCTGGCGCCAGTAAGCCTGGGTGTTTATCCGGCCGAAGATTTACACTGTTATTTTCTTGTGCAGTTCCGGCAGTATAGATATGGTGGATCAGCTTAACCTTTTCACGCTCAGCTGCTTCCCCTGGATCCATGAGCGTATAAACAAGAATGGTGTCATCAGGGCTCTGCAGAAGGGCAAGATTCTGTTGCTCGTTTCTTTCTGGTCGTAGTAGCCATGTATTCCTTTGTTTCAGCCCAAGATGTGAGCATGCAAACAAGGAAACAGAAAAGATTTCCTGATTTTGAGCGTGCCATGTTCTTCTTTCTTTCCAAGAAAACTCATCTTCGATATCAAAATATAATACATAACGAATCCTTAGATTGTGGATAATCGATTCCGGTCGGCAAGTCAGATGGCAGGGTCGTAAATGGATCAAGAACTTGCAAAAACGAGGACCGAAATTGCTGTTGGGGTCTTTCGTTTCTGTTGAAAAGCCATCTGTATATTCTTCAGTTATTATTTCTTTCCCTGTTGCTTTGCATGCTCTGCACAAGAAAATAACGAGAACAAGAAAAAAAAAGAAGTTTCTTGATGTTTTACAGCGTTGCTTGTAATGGAAGAGTGTGCAAGCATTGGAAGCTGAAGGCTCTGCAGGCATTGGGCAAATAGGTTAAGTTATGAGTATGAGAGGCAGCAGGGGAAGAGTATGGAACAGGGGATTAAACAGGATTTTGCAACATAAAACTTGTCCCAGGGTTCTGGTGAGGCCGATCTGGTCTGGAGGTTCGAATCCTCCAGCCCAAAGAGAACATCCTTCATTTCTTATTGCCGGAACAGGGTTATGTATGCTTAGCTAAACCGTCCTGAACCAGTTTCTATGGAATCAAAGGAAATTTATCTCGAACCGTTTTCTATGGAATCAAATGAAAATTTTGGATTGAACCATGGTAATTTTTCCTCCCTATGGCCTGGGTCCGGAGCGATTTGAAATTCCATGGTGATTCCACGGGAAGGAATATTATGGTATGTGATTCTACGGGTTAGAATATTATGGTACGCGGTGATTCTACGGGTTAGAATATCACGGTATGTGATTCCATCTGGCGGAATTACAAGTTGTTGGTGATTCCACTCGGCAGTATTTCACGAGGTGATTCCACCGGGCGGAATTTTATGGACGTGATTCCGCCAGGGGGTATTTCACCATGGTGATTCCACCTGGCGGGATATCAAGGTGATTCCGTCTGGTGGAATAGCAAGGTTGTGATTCCGTCTGGCGGAATAACACGATGGTGATTCCATCTCACGGAATCAGACGTTCGTGATTCCATCTGGCGGAATAGCAAGGTTGTGATTCCGTCTGGCAGAATAATACGATTGTGATTCCGTCTCGCGGAATAAATAATACGGTTGTGATTCCGTCTGGTGGAATACATGAGCGGTGATTCCATCTCGAAGAATCGTAAATTGGTGATTCCATCTGGCGGAATAGCAAAGTTGTGATTCCGCCGGAAGGTATAAATGACCTGAAAGCGACCCTGTCAGGTACGGATAATGGGGGCTCTGGTACGGATAACGGGGTCTTGGCCTGGTGATTCCGCGGGATGGAATTTTTTGCGATGGAATCACAATAACCGGGGTAAAAATATTTTGTTCCCAAACATGAGATGTAAGAAAGCATTATATTTAAATTTTAGTGCACCATAAATTGGTGAAACCGATGGAGACTTATTCAAGATGCCATTTAACATTTAAAATGGCAAGAATTTACGTGACTTTGAATTTCAACTCTTTATTTTGGAATGACAAACCAATTGAAAGCTGTAATTCCTATCTTTGTTTGCTTTGCTACAATAAACTACTACAATCATATCCTACTACAATGTACATGGAGTCAACCTTAGTCTACAACCTTAGAAGGCAACCCGTATATTTTACATATTAATACATTTACATTTTGGTGTCCCCTTTGAGGATTGCAAGTATTGGAAGATCTTGTAGTAGTATTCTTTAGCACCCAACAAATGACATGAATACATGATCATGATGAAGTTCAAACCAATTTGTACGAAGGCCTGAGGATGATGGGCTCATCAATTCCCCGGGCTCTACATGAATTATGCATATTCGTCCTAATACAAAAGGATATATCCAATACTGTGATTGAGAACATAGCTCTTCATGCACAGTGTCCATCAATAATATCTGTCCATCAATAATATCTTTGCAACAGGTTATCCAAAGGTTATCCAACGTACTTGCATCCAATATTTTGGATGCTTCAACTACATAGGCACACCATATCTGAATATGTGAAATACTGGGCCCTATATTACTCAACAAAAGTGCAAGTGCAAGGCAAATGGACTATCCAGAAGAGCAAGCCAAATGAACTATCCAGAAGATATTAATAGAGTAGAAAACAATCGAATGAATATGCAGTTCATTTACTAATGGCTAGTTCAATTCACAGTAATTGCATACAAACACTTCCTCAAATAGAGAACCCAATGCTGAGGTCTTGTGGTGCCTCCTTCAATTGCATGCATATCACGATGGGAACAAAACTTATTGCATGAGTCAAACCTCCTCCACCGAGCAAAGACCACAAATTCCCAAATTATTCTGCAATAAACAGTAATAGTTGCAACATCTATATGTTTGGAGCAGGACTTTAGATACTCCAGAATGGTATTGGTACTTGGTGGAGAGATGAGCAAAAGAAAAATCCAAAAGATATTGGAACAACATTTGCAGATATTATTTTAAATATGTAGCTGAACGCGCCCTAAACAGAATTATAAAAACAGACCTGTAGCTGGCCGATACCATATTCAATCATTTGATCGAAAGTCTTGGCTATGTACTGCATCAAATTACTCATTATGGCTCCTGCACAAAGATGGTAAAGCTAAACTCATTTGCTTTAAATACATTAAGGTTTGATTTATTCATGATTATGATAGTGACTGAATCATCTTATCTGCTATAATCACATGGGCTGTTACAGAGAGCACTGGATTTAGAAGTAAAATATCCGACATAGACTTGCAACACAATGATTTGGAAGGCCCTTAGGCATAGTGGGCATTCAAAACTCAAAAACGAAGTGTCCATTTGTCAGTCACACATACTATCATGCAAATCATGCAAGAAATGAAGGTCTCAGCGATATGGGCTTATCACGTAGCAACTAAAGGCTTCATTTGTAAATGCCACTCTAGGCCATGTAATTATAAACCCTTATCTAACATACCCAAGAATATACATGTCCACATAAACAATGATGTCTGCAAGACTTTTTGCAGCTATGCAAATGAATATTAAGAATCTTTCCATTTTCAATTTTTATAACACAATGAGCCCATATATTCCAGTTAAGGCCCTTCAAAACAGAAGATTGAAAGAAAGCTAAATAAATACTGCTTGAGGGAAACAACACAAACCCTGGCCAAGCATCACTCATAAACAATGTAGATTCATAATCCAAGCAAAGCAAAATTTTACCTAGTGAACGGTTTGAAAGCATGAGCTTGAGGAGTTTCGACCACCACATGCTTCTCATAATGAAGGTAGAGGAACATGGAGAGTTCCAGTAACCTTTGTTCCTATTTGCACCAGAGGTAGATCCAATTGTGTGCTGATTTTCTTGATCATGTCTTCCATTGGACTGGCACGAAGTGTGCCAAGACAGGCTCGTCCTCTGTCCCTGCATCATAGCTGCAACTAACAAAGGGAATGTAGAGGGGCTTAAAATTATGTGGCTATACTTTTAAGTCAAGTTTTCTAATGTCGCTTTGCAATCTCACAACTCCTAAAAAGAGTTACAATCACCTACAAATTTCATGCGCAAAGACAAACCCTGTAAATGACTCTACAACTCAGAGCATCCAAATAAAGAAAAATAGACCAAGGAGAGTGGAACGAATATCTGGATCTTGGGTGCAATATTAGCAATGAACCGATTACTAAAGATGGTGCAATTTTAGGAAATGACATTAATAGATGATGCAAGCACAGATAATTAAGGGCAAGAACCTTACTTCTGGAGTGTGCTTACATAAACATGGCTCGAACAATTCGTAGGTCGAATACCATGTAAACATTTACTCAAGAATTATATCATGCTATAAAAAAACTGAAAAAAGAAATAGGAGGTTCTACCTGCACGACATTGCAAGATGTAGTGTTCACTGCAAATCAAAGCGGCCAAAGTGCTCAGACACCACATGTCTTTCATGCTCTCCATGCCGCCAAAAATTGGAGGAGCATAACCCAGAAATCCAAATTTCCAAATCACAATGAAACCATATTCCCGATTTTTGAAATACCCAACGCACAGCAGCCCGAGATCCTTTTCAAGAGGGCTAAGAGAGGCATGTGCTCAATGGTGATCGTGGCTGTGAAGGAGCGCAGAAGCTCCAATGCCGGGGTCAGCACTGCAGAAAATCTGATCCACAATCCATCTGAATTCACCATAATAAAATCATAATAAAACCATGCTTGTACCTCTAGATTATCAGCTTGAATGCATCCCTTGCTGCAGCTATGGCTATGAATAAAAAACAGAAACATAATATCACGAACCCTAACCATAGCAGCGTTGGTCTCCATTCCGTGGTGCATGCTTCACTGAAGAAAAATTCCTATATCCGGCCAAAATTGATATCATTAAAACCATATACAATGCTTTTTGAAACATGAGGAATGTCTTCCCGCATTCCGGCTGCCAAAACCCTTGCTGAATTCCTCTGCAATCTCTAACACATGCAATGTTATTTCTAATATATGAAAAGACATTAGCTTATGTGCCAAACCATGCTACAAAACCAGGCCACTTCATAATTGATGTATGATTATACCAGGAACGTATTATCAGTGATTTGAAAAAGCTAATGAAGTGTCTAGATCCTAAGGCATGTAAATGATAGGCTCAAGAGTGCTATTCAGTGCACTGAAGGTACCTAGCTTGCATCAACATCTAGGACCAACAACTTGGATGCATTTCCAAGCTGTGGCAACAAATGTAGCAGAGATAGAAACAATCTTCGATAATTGTAGAATAAGAAAGCATCAGTGTTTTGATATTTTGTCCCCCCTAAATAGGATTCAAGCAATAAGTTTCAGTCCATATATTCTGAACTTCTGTTAGCAGGACCAACATCTTAGATGTATTTATACATCGTGGCAAGAAGTGTCAGACATAGAAATAGCCTTCGGTAATTGTAGAATAATAGCTTTGTTATAGCTATAAATGATTTGATCATGTTCATCTGCCACTCAGAACGACTTGCTTTGCAAAAAATCAGAAGCATTATTTCAAATATAATAAACAAATATGAAATGGTTCTGAACTGGGCAACTTGTAATTTCCTTCATGCATATAACTTTAAAGTAATGCTGGAAGCAAATCTGCAAGCAAAACATCGGCAATACCATCAAGTGAAGGTGGAAAAAATACCTAGGTTGTTTTAGTTGCCGAGCTAAAGACTTATTCTCCATGTTGGGTTCACGATGAACTGCTCTTTTATTGTCTCAATGAGAGCAGATATGGTTAGAAGCTGACAAACAGAAGAAACCTACAAAAATAAGAAACCTATTGTTTTAGACGTCAGGCCAGACGACATTTCCAACCTCAATGCTAAACACTGCATTGCAATTCAAATGTAAACAAATGTAGATTCAAACCTCGTTACCTAATTTATGAAAGAATCAACACGGACCTGTTTACCCTTTATGGAGAGGATCGGATCATATCTGGGTACAACCATCACATAACTACTACTATTAACATTAATTAACACAAACCATTATATCCAACACATTCAAATTAAAATCCCCCTGAAACCCCCTTTGGTTTAGGTGCATATTCACACGGGGGGTGACTCCGGGCATCGAGAGCTGTTGGATGGGCATATAACACCTTTATTCCTCAATCTACACCGTACATAAAGTTCCTCGTTTGTGGGGTATGCATGTACAAATTTTGCTATACTGTATAACAAGATTTGCATAATACTATAAGATTTGAGGTAATATACTATATGGTGTTGATTTTGTACATGAAATATAATTTTAGGGGCTCTCGCTGCCCTACGTCACCTCCGTGTGAATATGCACCTAAACCAAAGGGGGTTTCAGGGGGATTTTAATTTGAATGTGTTGGATATAATGGTTTGTGTTAATTAATGTTAATAGTAGTAGTTATGTGATGGTTGTTATATTAGAAATTTTTTTTGGGCCCTTCGGGCCCTAATGAAATCAAACATAGGTAAATGAAGTAGAGAACATTTGTAATGATGTCTCCAAGCAAAGCACTCACATATTCCCATAGACCTTTTACCTCAAGCATATGTTCCAATATCTGAGCAGAAATCAAAATCTGGTAAACGAAATTTTAAATGTTACAATTGTGGAGAAGGGACACTTCAAGTATGAATGCACTAAATAGAAGGAGGACAAGTCTAATATAAGCAGTCAAATATTTGTTCAACATATATAAGCATCAAGTTCACTTCATTCCTATAGAATTCCCTTTTGGTTCTAAGACTGAATGCTGGAAATATTTTTAAGGATCTTGATTGACCGCCATGTTCTTAATCACAAATGATTTTAAGACAGTCAAGAAACAGATAGAATGATAAATTCTTTAAATATACTGACAGATCTGACCAGATCATCCATGCAGATGACACCAATCATTCAGATCTCATAGGACTTGTTAAAGAAAAAACAGATATAACAATGCTGAAATAGACAAGTCTATGAAGCCAAAGAAGGCTCAATCGACTAGAATCTGGAATTTCAGATATTGGATGAAGCGGGTAATTCTTTACCTCCAAACTCAATTAGGCCGTTTGAAGTTTATGGGCTCATGTTTTATAAGGAAAGCTACAACCAGAAGCTGAATGCAAAGCCCAAAAATAGAAAACGCTTTCTCTTCCAACGTGTGTATAGTATTTGTATTCCTTTGTTTGAAGATGCTCCCTCTTGGCTCTGATGTTGAAAACAAGAGGGCCAAGGTCTCCATAGGGAGGCTTATTTCACACATAAAATGCTTTTAGCTGACGAATAAGTGCGATTAGCAAATAGTCTACTGCACTATTATCACATGAAAACTTACAGAAAGACCATTGCTGTCCCAACTCCAGCAGCAGCAATGTGAGACACTAGGATTCAGCTATAAGTCATAACAAAAAAAACAAGGAAAAAAGAATAAGAGATTAACCAAAGACATTGCATGTCTTAGAAGTGCAAAAACCAAAGAAGTGGGCCGGATTCATGCTATGAACCAAGCAAATTTGGATATGCTTAATGGCACAGCTAAGAGCAATAAAGTTAGCTGGTGATAAACTTAAAATTACAGGTTTTTTTACTGGAAACAGCCAACAAGGCTCAAACATAGGCAGACATAGCAAATCAAATTACATTGGAGCCATGAGCATCCGACTACCTGTAAACTACTGCCAAATATAATCTGCCGTCTTCCATGTGTTTCGAACAAGCAAATTTGGATATTGTGAATGGCACAGCTAAGAGCAATAGCTAGTGATAAACTTAAAATTATAGTTTTTTTTACTGAAAACAGCCAACAAGCCTCAAACATAGGTAGACTCGGACATAGCAAATCAAATTATGTTGTAGCCATGAGCATCTGGATACCTGCAAGCTGCTGCCAAATATAATATGTTGCCTTCCATGTGTTGCAACAAGCAAATTTGGATATTGTTATGGCACAGCTAAGAGCAAGAAAGTTAGCTAGTGATGAACTTAAAATTACACGTTTTTTACTGGAAACAGCCAACAAGATTCAAACATAGGTAGATTCAGATATATCAAATCAAATTATGTGGTAGCCATGAGCATGCGGCTACCTGTAAGCTGCTGCCAAATATAATCTGCCGCCTTCCATGTGTTTCAACCGTTTTCTGGAAATTTTTACTGCCACATGCATTTCGATCCTTTGTAGACCATGGCACAACTTAATTCAGATGCCAGATTCCCACCCTTTCTACTCATTTCGTTATCTGCGTTAAGGGGCTGAGCCTCATGGCATCCTTTCTGTGTCCTTCTCTGGCTGTGGCCTACATCTCTGCTTTGGATTGTAGGGAAATCGGCCCCTTTGGTCACTTTATATTTGCTATTGCTTGAACTTGCCCAAATTCGTCTGCAACTGTCTAGACTCAGCCGAAATCTGTCTGGAATGGGGCGGAATGGCCTGGCAATAGTAAAACTGCAGCATCCAGCTAGAGGAAGCTGCGTTTCCGGGAGGTTTAGGGTAAACGTACAGAGCGGACTTTTTCACTCACCTGGGATCTTCTCAACATTTTAGGCAAAGATAAATTCTGCTTGACACAAAGAGCAACAAAAATACAAAAACTTGATACCTTCGTGGAAGCTAGTTCACCGCCCTTGCTTGCCCTGAACTCTGAAGTCCCTCACTCACAGCCATATCCATTGCAAAGCTTGATCAAAAAAATCACAAACCCTAAAATTAAAACCCCCGAGGCCTGCATGCAATGCCCCAAAATTCATACGCCACTAAGTACAAGACAAAAAATACATGGGTGCCCACCATTGGCAGAAAACGTTAAAATCACTGTTGGGGTATGCGCACTCTAGATGTACTGATCTGTACATCCCATGGAATACGCCCATGAAATCATATAAAAACCATGTTAAAAAACGTACAAAAATACAAAAACAACCCCCTGTTATTATGCTACATATTCTATATCATCTCAAATTATTTTCAAACATTCGTCAGAGCATAGGAAAGGAACATATGAAAATGTCGGAGCTTTTTCTTCATGGCTGTATTGAATACTCAAGAACATGTACAGTGCGTTATGCTTTAACTCGATGGATTGCATCTCCTATTACCAGACGTCCTCCATAGTCACGGACTGACAGCGCAAAAGGAAGCCAATAGAGAAAAATAAATTGAAGGCAGTGCGTAGAATTGCAATCGGAGATGCCGCTCAGTGTCTATGCATGTGGCATCGATGTGTCTCGACAGTGAGGAAAGCCAGGATTAGAAATCGGGGATAGATAACCCAAAGCCATGAAATTCCAAAACATCAAATCATATATGAAAGTAATTTTATGCGATTTTTGATTGATTGGAATTTTTTTCAGGCGTCTAAACTCCTTTAAATCTTAGAAAATTGGGCTAAAAAAAATTCCAAAAAAGTTTTTGTCAAACCTGAAAATCCCAAATTAACAAGATTGATAGGTGGAATGTGTGCAACCTGGTTAATGTGTGCAATCTCGCTGCCTTATTGAGGATAGAAATGTGTGCAACCTGGTTAATGTGTGCAACTGGTTGCCTTGCCAGTGTTGCCACCAGGGCGGGATTGAGGACGAATGTCATGCCCTCCAGATCTGCCCAGCATTTGCCCATATCCGAGAGCGATATGTTCGATTACTAGTGCCTGGCCATGGATGCACGGACTCGTTTGTGTCCCACGGGACGGTATTGAACTGTCCTATGCAATTGTACAGTGTGCCAGCATGCTTATTACTGCTAAGGTTTTTCCCTCGAAAACCCTTCGGGGCAAGGGTTTTTTAATCCTGTCAGTAATACGCTTGTTGCTCTCTTTTTGTTTGGGTCCCATAGGCCAATTGGTCTCCGTGGACGCTAAAAACCTATTTTATTCTATTCTATTCTTACCGAGGATAGAAAAAGAAAATTTGGATAATTTTCTGAGGAATAGAGAAGGGAATGTAGACGTAATATGGATAGTTCTTTCTTGTTCATTAATGTGTGCAACCTAGATGTACTTCTTTCTTGTTACATGGTCAAGTGGCGTGCATTAGTCTAATAGTGCTCTGTGCTAAGGGTAGTTCTTTTCCTCTCTAGCGCCTGGACCACTTTCTCTCCCTAGCGCCTGGATCACTCTTCTCTCCCTAGCGCTTGGACCACTTTAGTTCTCTAGTTCTCTAGCCACTTTCTCCCTCTAGCACCTGGACCACTTTCTCTCTCTAGTCCAGATACCCCTCTTGTCTCCCTAGCCCTGGACCACTTTCTCTCCCTAGCGCCTGGATCACTCTTCTCTCCCCTAGCTTTGGACCACTTTAGTTCTCTAGTTCTCTAGCCACTTCTCCCTCTAGCACTGGACCACTTTCTCTCTCTAGTTCAGATACCCCTCTTGTCTCCCTAGCCCTGGACCACTTTCTCTCCCTAGCTTTTGGACCACTCTTCTCTCCCCTAGCCCTCGATCACTTTCTCTCCCCTAGCCCTGGATCACTTCCTCTCCCTAGCTCTGGACCACTTTCTCTCTCTAGCTACTTTCTCCCTCTAGTGCGTGGACCACTTTCTCTCTCTGGTCCAGATACCCCTCTTCTCTCCCTAGCCTTGAACCGCTTTTTCTAGCCCCACGCCACTTTCCCCCACTTCTCTCCCTAGCCTTGGACCACTCTCTCTCTCTAGCCACTTTCTCCCGCTAGCCCCTGGACCTCTGGCCCAAATACCCCTCTAGCCACACGCCACCTTCCCCCACTTCTCTCCCTAGCCCTCGGACCACTTTCTCTCTCAGCCCACACGCCACCTTCCCCTCTAGCCACACGCCACCTTCCCCCACTTCTCTCCCTAGCCCCGGGCGCTTTCTCTCTCTCTAGCCACACGCCACCTTCCCCCACTTCTCTCCCTAGCTCTGGACCACATAGCATCTCCCCCCAATAAGCTGGGCTAATACGACTCATGGCACGCCAATAAGCTGTGCAATACGTGGCGTGAGGCGCCAATAAGCTATGCAATACGTGGCGTGAGGCACCAATAAGCTGTGCCAACTTCTAGCACAGTTACAATACACGACGTAACCTTTAGCTTCTTTCTTGTATTCCAGCCTATTCCAAAAGCTTCTTCAAGCCAAGCCCACCTCAAAAGAATTCTGACAGTAGCCAGAATCGAACCTTCCCCCCTCACAGGATTGAAACTCCCCTCCCTCCCCCCCCTCCAAATAGCCCTTTAGCTCTTTTATCTCTTAATCCTTAATAGCCCTTTAGCTCTTTAATCCCCTTTCATACCATACAACCCCAAACAACCATGGCCACTTATGTAGCCTCGTGCCCAGACCCCCACTTGGAGGGAGACATCACCCAAGCCCAGCCCCAAGCCCAGCCCGCCTGGAAGAACCAGGGGGAGGGACCGCTGCCAAAACGGCTCCGACCGGATAGCAAGGACAAGGGAGAAACCTCTTCCATGAGGAAAGAGGCCTGGGCCAAGGCCCAATCTATGAGATTGACCCGGGAGACAGATGAATGCTGCTCAGGCCTGACAATGCACCAAGGGCAGGCGCAGATGCAGACGAAGGCCTTGAAACAAATGGAGGCAGGAATTGAGAGCAACAAGATCCGGATTGCAGGCTTGTCAGAAGAGATGCACTCTTCGGCGTCCCACGTGCTCAAAAGGCAGTTGGCAGCAGAGAGGCAACGAATTGCAAAGACGGAGACCTGCATGCAGCAGTTAGAAGTTAGAAGACGGGCTTTGCTTGGCACACTTTGAGAGGCAATAGGAGAAGCGGGGTCATGCTGACCTGCGAGCTCACATGGACTCCCTCCTCACCACCATATAGACCATGGCATAGGACAAGCAATGTGCTGAGCAGGATATAGTGGCAACCATCTCCTGCCTCCAGTCAGAAGCTGAGGGGGCTGCCACCACAATGCGAAGCGTCCGGGCCGCCTTCGAAGCGAGCCAGACAGAGCTGACAACCCTACAGAGTAGGGCTGAGACACAAGATCAGGAGATACCGGAGCTCTGGGCAACCGTTGCCCAGCAAGACAGGGGCCTCCATGCCAAGGTCCATGAACAATTGTTGCAATGCACGAATGAGTTGGCCAGACAACAGAAATTTCAACTAGAGCTAGGCTCCCAACTTCAGGCAGCAGAGGCTGCAGCACGGGACCAGACAAGCCCACATGCCCAGCAGCCTGCAAGGTGCCAACTAGGGAGACAGACAACACCTACTCCATCTCGAGCACCATACCCCCCTTGCTGTGAACAGCCCACACACCCCAGACAACAATCATCACCTGTTGGGACAGACCACTCTTGCAAGAGTGGGATGCACCCACTCTTGCAAAGCCCAAAACAGAGCACTACCACACGCAGGTTAATCCGTCGCTTGAACATGGCCCCCACCAGTATTTGAAGGCACACATCTCTACCAAGAAACAGAGAGCTATAGCTGCAATAAGGACAGGGTCCCACCATCTCAGAATTGAGACAGGCCGCTGGGGTACGGATGGAGGGCAGGGAATCTCCCGGCATGAGAGATTATGCCAGTGCTGTCACATGCAGATAGTAGAAGATGAACACCATGCTCTACAGGAATGCCCAGCATATGCACACATCCGAGCAGCTCATGCCGATCTCAGATGCTCTGAGATAGCAATTCATCAGCTGCTGGCTTCGCCAATGGTTGCACGTCTCGCATCCTACATTCTGCAAGTCTCCACCGTCAGGGAGTCCCTCACAGCACAGGGAATTTGAGCGCCCAAATAGGGCCTCTCAACGCCTACTACAAGGGTTTTTCCTCCCACATGGGGGTTTTTTCATCCCAGTGGCAGAGACACATTGTACAGGGTTTCTGTGGTTTTCTTTTGTGTTTGAAAACTTTCCGCTATATTGTATCACCGTCTTATAGGCCAGTTGGCCTCCGTGGACGTGGCCTCCGTGGACGTTAAAATAAACTTCCTTCCTTCCTTCCTTCCTTCTAAACCTTCTTTTCCTTTAATTGCTTCGTAGAAGCTTTGTTTGGAAGTCACTATGTTGACGTTTGAAAGACCCCTTGTCATGGTATCTCACAATTTAGCATCACTTTGCTCCTTTCATTTCCATTCCCTATTCATTCTTGAACTTGCCCCTTGCTACGTACCATAATCCCCTAGCCATTATTTCCATCCCTATATCCATACCATATTTTTATCCCATGTTCACCATTTTGCCATGAATCCACTCCTTGAATACTTTTGCCTAGACCATTTTCTTATTTTCCCATGCATAACCCTTGGGACTATTTACCTTCATCATTTTTGCTTTCCACCCCACAATCCTTGTTTTGTAATTTCTCACCTTTGCCATTTTGTACACTATTCATTTCAACCATGTTGCTATTTTCCATGATCCAACCATTTGAAGATCATTAAAAAGAGCTAAGGGAATATTGGATTTAATCCATACTGACTTGTGTGGCCCTATAAACGTGACAAGTATGGCTGAACATAAATATTTTATGACCTTCATAGATGACTTTAGCAGAAAGACAAAATGCTATTGTCTAAAAACAAAAGATCAGGCTTATGAAGCATTAAAACTTTATATTGCTGAAGTAGAACTTGAAACAGGAAGAAGAGTCAAGTGCATTAGATCAGACAGAGGGTGTGAATATCTCTTTTATGAGTTCAAGTTGTTTTGTGCAAGAAGAGGCATTAAAAGGCAATTGACATGTAGATATTCTCCTCAACAAAACGGAGTAGTTGAGAGGAAAAATAGAACCCTGCTTAATGCAGTAAGATCAATGTTGAAGTATTCAGGATTACCAGATTATACTTGGGATGAAGCTCTTGAAACTGCAGTATATATTAAGAATATCTTGCCATCTGTTAGCACAAAGGGGACAGTACCTGAAATGTTATGGTCAGGAAAATTACCTAATTATGAAAATCTAGGGGCCTATGGATGTTTGGCTTTTGCACATGTACCAGAGCAGTTAAGAAGAAAACTTGATGACAGAGCATACATTACATACTTAGTGGGATATGACACAAATTCAAAGGCATACAGACTCTATAGAGAAATAATTGTAAGTAGAGATGTGGTATTTGATGAGCATCAGTTCTATAGAAAAATTTCAAGGGTGAATGAGACAGATAAAAGGGAAAGTGAACAAGGTATTAATATAGAGGAAAAGTTAGCAGAACCAGACAAAGGGGTAGATAAAATTGAACAAAAGGATGTGATCAATGATTTTGAAGATGAAGACACAGTTGAAACGAAGGATAAAAACATAATGCATGATGGTTTAAATGATGAAGAAAAGTATTCAAACAAATTTGAGGAAGGCACGTTTGCAGGTGACGAAATGGAAAGACATGTTCACAAAATGAACATACTCATGACAAACAAAAGGGAAAAGGCAGAAGAACTGAAGCTCAAATCTTGAAGGACGAGAATCAAGGTTTAGTTAAGTTGCATGAAAGAACTGAGTTGGGAAGGAGCAGAAGACTCCAGCATCATGAAGCTGAAATAGAGAATATCTTTGATATTCTTATTTTGGAAAACTGTGACCTGCCAAAGAATTATAATGAAGCAGTAAGTGGAACACATTCAAGGCAATGGCTTAAAGCTATACAAGAAGAGATGCATGCATTCCAAAGGACAGGCACTTATGAGGTGGTTGACAAACCTAAAGATAAAAATATTATAGGAAACAAATGGATTTTTAGAATAAAGCCTGGAGTAGATGGAAAATTAGCAAAATTCAATGCTAGGCTGGTAGCACAGGGATTTTCACAGCAAAAGGGGAAGGACTTTGATGAAACCTTTTCTCCTTTAGTGAAAATAAATAGTTTAAGAATATTGCTTGCCATAGCTAACTCATGTGATCTTGAAATACATCACATGGATGTCAGCACAACATTCTTGAATGCAAGAAGAAGAAGTTTATTTGAAACAAGCACCAGGATTTGAAGAAGAAGAGGGGAAGGTATGGAAATTGAAAAGAGCTGTGTATGGATTAAGGCAATCTCCAAGAGAATGGTATAAGTGCATGGACAGATACTTGCAAGAGCAAGGATTCGAAAAATTAAATTATGATGGGAACTTGTATAAGTTCAGAAATGGAGAAGAATTGGTGCATTATAGCATTATATGTGGATGATAACATCATGGTGGCAAAAGGGATAAAAATCTTACTCAAATGCAAAGAAATACTCAATAACAGGTTTCAAATGTCTGACCTTGGTGAATTAAAAAGATTCTTGGGCATTGAAGTATACAGGAACAGAAATAGCAGACTTCTGGCTCTAAGCCAACAACCACATATTCAAAACATGTTGAGCAGGTTTGGAATGAAAGATTGTAATATAGCAAGTACCCCTATTGTGCCAGATCACAAAATTTCGAAGAAGATGAGCCCTCAAACTGAAGAAGAACAAAAACAAGTGGAGGAAGTGCCATATAGATCATTAATTGGATGTTTGTCATATGTTGCAAATTGTACAAGACCTGACATAGCATTTGCTGTAAATCTTTTGAGCAGATACAATCATGTTCCTGGAAGAGCACACTGGATTGCAGCTAAGAGAATTTTGAGGTATTTAAAAGGTACTGTGCATTTTGGCATTATGTACAACACATGTGAGTTAAATTTAAAAGCATATTGTGATGCTGACTGGGGAGGGGATCTTGATCAAAGAAGATCTACATCAGGTTATGTAAGAATGTTGGGAGGTGCACCAGTTGCTTGGAAATGCAAAAAACAGGGCAGCATTGCTTTGTCAAGTGCTAAAGCAGAATATAACTCTGCCTCGTTAGCAGTAAAAGAAATTGTATGGGAGAGAAAACTTATGAATGAACTTGGATTTATTCAGCAAAATCCTACCGTGATGTACTGTGATAGTACTAGCTACATAGCTATGTCAAAGAATCCAGTTTTGCATGAAAGGTCTAAACATATAGAGATGGAGATTCATTTTCTAAGAGATATGGTGGAGAAGAATCAGGTTCACTTGACATATATCAGTACAAAAGAACAACTGGCTGATATATTAACCAAGGCATTAGCAGTGACAAAATTTGAAGAACTAAGAAGTTTATTAAAGTGCTGCAATTCAAAAATATTACATGAAGGGGAGAATGATGAAGTTTGATCATGTAATATTTGAATTATCTCAGGGATTGCCGACACTAGTGCAGAGGTTCATGTTATTCAAGGATAGGTTAAGATTGGAAACAGTGCATGTTGCATTATAAGGTCAAAGGAGAGACATGCCAACATGTGGTATAAGTCGAAGAAAAATCTATATGATCATTTATCATATATGAACTAGCTTATTTGAAGATAAGGTCATTATCCTAATTGTGAAATTATTTTGTGAAATTATTTTAGAAGGTCGAGACCTTTTTGGGTATGACCATGTTAGTCAAATGAAATGGTTACAGTATATCTGAAAGGGGAGATCGGTCCGGCTAATCAGCCAGACCCAAGAGATAAAAATAAGAAGCATTAACAGTAATAATTGGATTGGAAGCTTGCATGTTCAGGTTGCATATTGAATCAAAGATTGAGCTTGTGCTGTCAAAAGGAAAAGTCAATATTGCTACAGTAATCCGGTCAAAACCAAATGAACAGTGAATTTCGATATAATGATGAAGGTTTGATGAAAATATTGTGAGTCATATTATTATCTTGATACCATTGCTAGCCTAGTGTTTTTTGCTCTATAGAAACTTGAATAGTATTTTCAAGTGTCGTCAAAGGAATAATTTAGACAATTTTTTCTTCAAGCTCAAAGCTTTTATTACCTAAAATGTTCCTTAATCTTTGAATTAGCAGCAAATGTTTCGAAACATGAGTAACACATTATTCTCTCTTTAGACAATCAGTAAGCGATATGGTTACACCTGTTGAATTGGCAGCGAATGTTTCAGAAACATGAGTACCACCATTTTCTCTCTTTACATAATCAGGAAGCACTATGGGTGTCATCTGCTGTAAGTACCAATATAAATCATGTGTTTAGCATTTAAAATCTCACTAAATTTAAAGACATGGTCCTACAAAAAATCACAGGCATAAAGACAGGAGATCCCCAAGGGATCCCCAACAGGATTTCATGTTTTTAAACATAGAGAAATAATCTACCATCAAATCAATCCTAAACTTATTGGGCCGAGTAAGCACATCATAATTGCAACATGCAAGACAGAGGCTATATCCTTTTATGTGTGGCAAAGCATTTCCACTACTCCTGATTAAAATTAGACTAAATGGAGAGGGAGACGACATGCATGCAAAAGACACAAACCAATTACATAATGTGCACTGCAAGATTGGAACTCTCTGCATGCAAAAAAAATTGAACATCCTTAAAAATTATAACCATCCAAGGACGACGTGTCAACACAAACAACTAAATATACCTGGCCAAAACCTCGTCAAGGTTCTCCAAGTAGACATGGCTAATTGCATAGAATTCTTTTCGGGCTTCCATGTAAATGGGTAATGATGAAACCCATGGTGGTAAATGAGCCAATCGAACATTTGCAAACAAGTGTAGCACAGGGGCTGTAGTGTGAATTCCAAGCTGCATATCCTCTTTTCTGAAGTCTCCACTGTCATATCATACAATGGTCTCCTCCAAGTTATGGTTCTGATAAAGAGGTGACCTCCCCAAATCAAGAAAGTCGGTAAAAACATTGAACTTCAACAAAAACATTGCATGTTGTTAAATGTTGTTCATCTATGCAGAAAGGAAGCTTTTCTAAGGCCTCAGTAGTCCCGTATTTTGCAGCTGCATCTAGAGAATATCAAATTTATAAACTCAATTCCATTCTGACTAACCTTACAACTACATACATACTATATCTAAGGATGCATACACTGATACCCAAGGCCTCTACAATGATTTCATGTTACATTAACCAGTACACAGGCCAACTATTTTTCCTACCAAAACAAAAGCCAATGAACATATGTTAAGTTTAACTGCAGCTTAGTCAGGATCTGTGCAACAAAGCCATCTTTAGCTAGAACAAGAAGTGCACGACTAGCAGGTGCATGAATGCAATCAAGTTCTGAGGGACACAATACTGTTTTTAAATAAAATCTGACCAGAGATAAAAGGAATATCACCCTTGCAGCAATTGGGAGAACTTGGCCCAATTATTCTCCCTAAGGAACCATGATAATGCACAAATCCATAATTTGTACATGCATTCTTCCATCCTGAAATGAGAAACAGAAGAGCTTGCTACCGATTTTGTAGGGCAACAAACAAAAGATGAAGTAACTTACTGAGAGTTGTTACTGAATCGTGCGGTTATCACAAGTTCACCATGCTGGATATATCCTGCAATTAATGCACTCTAAAGTATGGCACTTTGATTGGGCAATTCACTGAATCTCTATTTTGTATTGCATCATAGACTTTACGTGCTGTCTCAAAGCTATCACATTTTGTATACATATCAAACAGAGCATTACAAATTGTAATACAGCCCTAATGCCATTATTAGCATGCACCGCCTTGTGGGCATAACTGTAACCTTGCTCCATAAATGCCGCAAGCCCAAGCTGGATCCTAACCCAAGAGAAGTCCTTGCATCCCCACCAATGCACACAATGGGGATGCTAACACGTTTACATTATCAGCTCCCTTGGATGTCCCATAAGATACTTTCATGCTAACGATCCACATTCTTAACAATAACTAAGCGGGCCGGGCATATTCGAGTGCTTGCAGGGACATGCACTACAATGATAATATTCCATGAAAATTCGTTTGTTTCTGACAATTTATGAGAATTATGTCTTGCATCTTCTTAATGCCCCACACTTGCTGTAGAGCTCTAACACAAATAATTGTTGTTATTTAGCACACCTACTTGCCCTTTCAAGATGGAACAAACTAGTCTATAGCAATACCAATGCAGCAAGTCAATCGAAATTCTAAAACTAACCAAAGTTAATAAAATGAATAAGTGCCTTACATTTTCATTCAAAAGCAAAAAGTTTCTAAGGTAACTAACCAGATACTTGGAGACCTTTGCAATTGCAAGAATCATCTCAGAATGCTCTTATGAATAAAATGTAATGAAAATTATATTTACCGTGTCGTTGTGACGGTGCCCTATGCAAGTCGAAGAAAGCATATATAGGATGATCTAGAAGCTCATCCATTTGATTGATTTGCATAGCTATAATGTAGCAAATGGAGTCTCCAAGTCTGATAGTTTGTCATGGCAAAAAAACTCTAAAATCAGAGAACATTGCACTTTGATAATTGAAAGAAGTATGCAAGTTGTTCTTGGTCAAAGAAAATAAAGTATGATAAAAATAAAGTATGGCGCAAAAAATACACAGGAACAGAGAACACAGAATAAAAATATAGAATAGAATAGATTTTTTATCGTCCACGGAGACCAATTGGCCTATGGGACCCAAACAAAAAGAGAGCAGCAAGCGTATTACTGTTAGGATTAAAAAACCCCAGCCCCGAAGGGTTTTCGAGGGAAAAACCTTCGCAATAATAAGTATGCTGGCATGCTGTACAATTGTATAGAACAGTTCAATACTGTCCCGGAGGACACAACTGAGTCCGTGCATCCATAACCTCCTGGAGGTAAGATTCCAACAAACCCACTAAAGCCGTATTCAATAACTCATGCAACGGTTGGGCAGGCACTAGTAATCGAACATACCGCTCTCGGATATGGGCAAACGCTGGGCAGATCTGGAGAGCATGACATTCATCCTCAATGGCGCCCTGGTGGCAACACTGGCAAAGCCTTTCCTCCCGTGCTTCCCGAGCCCAACGCCCTGTCTCAATGCAGAGGCGATGTGCACCCGTGCGAATGGAAGCTATAAGTTTGAGCTTCTTCATGGGCAAATGGGTGTACAAGTACTGGTGTGGGCCTCTCGTGAGCCTAGGATTGACTTGCTGCTGATAGTGTGCCAGCTTAACGTGCGTCAGAGCATCTGCATCCCAGAGCATCTGCTACCATATTCATTAAGCATAAGAACTCCACTTGAAGACTGAAGAACTCTGATTTACATTAACATGAAATAAGATATAAAAATAATATAATGTTAAACCTGATCAAGGAAAAACTATACTGCCAAAAGCTCTCCATGAATGACCAGAAGGAAGCTGAGAAGGTACTGAAGCAAAAAGTCGAAAGAGTGGTTCTGCATTATATCGAAAATGAAGAAGTTTTATTAAATAGATATAGGAGTACTGAAATACAAAAAGCCAATGTTTGTGAATGCACAGAAAAAAGACAAATAAAAAAATGGAATGCTGCTTAAAGTGGTATGGTACTAGCAAACATGTTGAAGATTGTCCTAACAAAGACACTACAAGAGAAAATCAAGTCCGACAAGCACCTGGTTAGAAGCACAGCTAAACAAGGCATTATAAGCAGAACCGCCGTGTTAGAAAAGTCATTTAAGATTCCCTTAGGATGTAGGTTCTAAAGCCCATCTTGCTCCTTCCGATCTAGCTCCATCTCCGAGTAATTGCATGCAATAGCCTCTTCCTATTTCTGAGCCACCATTTTGCCTTCATTCCCTCAACAATTTGCAATGCAGATTCAAACTAGAGCTGATAGAATAAGCTGCTTATACTGGCCTCTCCCTGCATTGCTCGAGCTACAGCCTGAGCCACCATTGCCAGAACACCGGTTAGCCAGTTTTCGGAGTGGGTGCTCACCAACAAAAAATGACCGCCTGTTTACAGCCAATAATGAGTTTGGAGCAGTTATTGGCATATTCTGGCCTATATTAGCATATACATAGAATATGCCATAAACCCCACATGGACGAGGGTTTGCCCCTTAGGACCAACCCAGAAAGGACTAAAGTCGTAGCAGAGACTTATAAATAGAAGCTGAACTTCAGTTACACATATCTCTGCAAGCAGAGCTCCGATTCAGATAGATAATACCTTTTACGTCATATAGAGAGGGAAGGATACAAATTTGGTTGCAAGGGTAGAACATATCATGTGATAAGGTCTGTCTTTTATTTTTAGCAGGATTGCCTAAGGCCGGATGTCCACTAAACGACAGTTTTAGAAATTACGTGGCTTTTTTTTTTTCCGGCGGAAATGGAAAGTTGCCGGCAAATATGCTACCCTATAATTCCACTAAGCGGCAACACCATAATACGTCACGAACACCACCGTGGATGCCTTCATTTTTTCATCTCTCTTTGCACAAATTCGTCTTCCCTCACAAATTCGTTTTCCCTCAGAAATGGAGAGAAAACATATTATTGCAATTGCAGCTTTCATATACTACTGATTCAAAACATTTCTGGATGATACTTCTATTGCAGCTGCAACCGCTTCACATTTAGACAAAAAACAAGATACTGAAGTTTCTTAAAAATAAACAATGATAAACAAATAAAATACAAACAAACCAAAGATAAACGAATAGAAATTGTTATTGAAGTTTATCAAAATGTACTTTCTCACCTTGAATAAACTGCTCCATCGCTTGCGACAAGCTTCATGATCCTTGTTAAAATTAGGATGTTGAGCAACTAGCTTCACAAACACGGACCTCCATAGATTAACTCCTTGCTTGGGAGGTTTCGAAAATTCTTCTTGCATTTCTCCACGCACGTGAATAAGAGATACAGTCCATTTATCTTCCCATCTCATCTTTGTGGATTTCTCTGCGGAATTATCTTCCTGTCCTTCAAGGTCTACAACTACAGCTTGTTTTTTCTTTTCTTTATGTGGTGTCTCTTCTTTTAGAGGTCTGCCACGTTTTTTCTTTGGAGCAGGGGCAGTAGCAGCAGAAGGGATTTTTAGGACATCAATACTAGCAGGTTGAGTTAAGAGACGAGCAGATTGAGTTGGGAGATGAGCAGTACTCATTGGTGCAGAAAAAACTCCAGCAAATGAAGCACCAGAGTGTGGCATCATCCAAGAGTTTGCAGGGAGTCCATGACTATTGAATCCGTGAATGGCTAATGAAGAATGACTTCCAGCCATGGATGCTGGAATGGTAGGACTCATCAACGAAGTAAAATTCGGTGCAATTTGACCAATTCCTGTTGCCATAGCAGTGGAGAAAGTAGGCTGATAAGGAACATAATTCAAACCTGATGGAAGAATAGAAGCACCTGCATGTGTCGGGGATTGTGAGGATGACACAAACGCAGATTCCTGGAATTCTTCCATGGTGACTGTCTTTCTTGCAAGATTCAGCAAACTTCAGCATCAATCCAACTAATATGATATGCCTTGAATAGCCCGCCAAAATGTAGAAGATCATCGTAGGCGCTGAGATGGATGCTGTTGATGCTGAGATGGATGCTATTGCCATCGATTTTTCATTGTACCGGGCAGATTTTTCATTGTACCGAGCAATATTGCCTGGTAGAGAAAAAATACAACGGCAGCATAAAATGTTATGCCAAGTTGGCGTCTACCGCCCTCAATGGAAAGACATGTAAACTGCCATCGATGCCGTGGAATTTTTTTTATTGGAGTTGGTATTAATTTTTTGTTGATGTTAATGGAAATTCGGCCTAACCCGAGCTGCCCACTTTCCTGCGTTTCTAGCTATGCCACGTGTCGTGCCACATCAGTTGTAATCATTTTTAGCCGTCCGATTCTGTATTTTCTGATCGTAGGGTCAGCGAAATTAGAAAAGCAAGTAATTGTTTGCCATAGTTTTGGCGATATAGCCTCTTTGCCTCCGTCGGAGCAAGAGGTACCCCGTCCTTCCTCATGATTCGTTTCTTGGCTCTGCAAATGATAAGTTTTAAACAATCTTAAATAATTAAACAATCTTTCAAGTATTTGTTTTTCGAGATTACTTCAAGGATGTTCTATCACTGCGATGGAGAACATGGATGACAAACCAATACTTGGAGAGATTTCTTAAGGATCAGACATATTATTATATTCAATCGGAGTCGTTAGTCGGCAGTAGAGGAGCTGGTCTTGCTAGAAATGATGCTTACAATAGTTTCAAGCTTTAGCAATTATTTACTTTGATTTATATGAGCTCTGTTAGGCTCCTTGTTTGTATCCCTACGAAATTTGTTATAAGAAATTGTGGAGCTTTTCAACATGACTTTTTTAACTTGCTGGTCAGTTGAACCTGAGGGTTTCATAACGTTGGAGATCTTCCTTCAACGGGCATCAAAGGTCGACACCTGTCAAAATTAGATGTCAGTAATTGGAGATCGGAACGAGGGATGATGGAAAGGCCATAAACGTGGGGAGTTTGCTCTATTAGAATGACCTAAGGCATGGACAAATTAGAGCTTTGAAAAAGTCCATGACAACTGACAAGCTGTGTAATTTCATGTTAGGTCAATTGATAGTAAATTTGATCATGATCAGATCTTGTGCTTTAAATCCTGTGATTAAATCTTGCCAAGATGACGAAAGATCTTGATCTTGGCTGTGGTTCTGATGTGAAAGTAGTTGTGCTGAACATGAATGGAAGCCCTGTTAATACCCTTAAGATGAGAAGAGCAGCTGCATGCAAACAATGTATGATTTGTTTCTAGCTTCTGCTCATGCTTAGTTGCTAGTTTTCAACAAGGAGCAATGCATTTTAGCAACTCCGGGTGACTCCAGCAACGTTTTATTAGGCAACATTCATTCTAATCAGGTTTGGAATTAGGATTTAGCTTCTTTATCTGATCAGATCCATGATTATTTCAACAGGCAATGGTCATGATGTTATAATAACACCATAAGCATAATGTCTGATTCACCTCGCTATTATTACTTGCCAGTAGAGTAGCAGATCTGGGCACATGTGGTATGCTTTGTGCTATTAACTACTCTGATCTATGATTCTTTTACAAAAATAGTCAGTGCATGACATTATCTGTGGTAATGCATAGTGCTTCAATTAATGCTCAAGTTTGGGATAATTTTTGCAGAGGTACAGTAGATCTGCAGTTGAATTAATGGCCTGCCACTGCCTTTGCATAGGCTTTGATTTAAAATTGGTACATGTAGTTGTTACTACCTTAAGATGTACCATTTTGCAAACCATAGTGCTATCTGGGCGGATCTGATAGCCAGCTTGCATGACCTTGGCCTTATAGGTTTTTGACCTACAGATGTATTACATGGCATGACAAGAGGGCTAAGTTTTTAGTTGTAGATATTGTTCTAGATTTTAATGTATATTGCAGATGTGCCACGTCATGCTAAAAAAGTTGTGGCATGATTCCATCCCTTAGATGTACTAATTTCTAATCCTAGGGCCACAACAAATAGAAAATTCCTCTTGAACTTCTTTCTACTGCACTTCCACCATTGGGGGGTTGAGCTTTCAAATTTTGCATATAGAGATGCAATAATAATGCGGTTGCCTTAAGAACCATTTTATAGCACCCTATGGTCATTACGGCTAGTTTGGAGCAATGATTTTGCTAATAACAGGTATTCCTCCATCTTTCTAAGCATCCTCATTCTTCATCTGCTAAAGAGCATTGATTTGTCTTGTGATTACGCATCAAACAGCCATATATGCTTCATTTGCCTTTTCCTTTTTTCATAACATAGGTAACTTGCATGGTGGATGCATCTATTGCAAAAGCTTCTATCTTCTCTAGAATCTTTCAACATGAACTTGGACTTAGGGGATTCTGATATGAAAGAGCTATTTTATTGTCAAGAAAATTCGTTTCACTTTGGATGCAGGCTTTTGCTCTTCTAGACCAGGAGTATCTGATATTTTGACATTGCAACCACAAATACTTTTCTACAAGGTCTAAGCTATTGGGCAACTCAACAATTTCTTCTTGCAGCACTGATGGCATGATGTTCAGTGCTCTGAAAATGCCCAATGTATGGAGGCCATGCGGAATAACATGGTGGAATAATATAGTGGAATAACATAGTGGCCTATATAAATGCATGGGCTTTATGTCTGCCTGGAGCAAATGCAGTTACAAGCCTGAGACACACGAAAGATCCAAGGCGAAGTGGAAAATTCCAGAGGACACTAGCAACAAATATTTTCTTGAGGTTTGTATCTTCTTGTAGATTAGTTATGCATTAGTGCACTATGAGGAAACTAACAGTCAAAGAAACAACTATGTACTTTTATATTGTGTTTATAGTAACAAAGGACCTATTGGTATGACACACAACCTTAAAATTACTTAGCTCCCATCATTTCTGAATGCCAGTTGTTTTTTTTCCTGAATGCGAGTTATATACAGAATGATGCGATTCTTCTTGTTATCCCAAGCCTCATTTCTGTTCAGGTCAATATTCATTTAGCAATATGTACAATTTGACTGTAATGACCCATGTTAATCTACTTATGCTGTCTGGTAGGGATATTTCAAGCATGCGCGCCATTAGTCTATAGTGTAGATTGCTATATTTTTGTTTGCAATGGTGGAAGCACATCTTTGGCACTCTGTTTGAGAGTTTTAAGATGAGTTTGACTTCTTGGGTGTTGTAGATGGTGATGGTCAGTTTGTACAACAGTAGAGTTGCAGTTTGTCTGTGAGTGTGGAGTGTCGAGGTATCGCTGTCTCTTTGGGGCAGTTCTCTTTCCTCCTCACTTGCTTTGTAACATTACCATTCTTTTAATATATTGATGACACAGTTCTTCAAAAAAAAAAAAAAAGGAACATCTCTCTCAAACTAGCATGCTGAACCAATAAATCATAGTCCTCTTCTTTAATTATGCAATCCATTTTGTAATGAGCATGAGATAGAATCGTTTTTAAACTAATCTAGGATGAGCAGGAACCCGCTCAGCGTGAGGATATCCAGGAGATGACATTCATGACTATTAGTTACCATATTCTTTGACATGTCATCTTTATGCCCTTTGATACATCACCCTTCCTGCACTATTATGCGTTTCACTTGTATACTAACTTTGACCACTGCTTTGTTAGTTAAAAGCTGAAGTTATATTAGTCCAATTTGATGTCATGTCATGGAACAAAAATATTGAAATTTGTATAGTTATGATCTGTTAGCCTTCCACACAACTTTTATGGACTTTAGTGCTTTGGGCATGAATAAAAGCCTTGGGCACGAAAATACCGTTTGGGAGAAACCCAATGAAATTCTCTAGCAAATTGGCTGTTGGATCAGTAAAGAGCATCTTCGTGAGAATCAAAAGGACTACAAGCTGTATAGTTTCATCAAAATAGGTCTTCACGAGCAGAACATTCAATTTGTTGAGGCAGTGGACAAAGATTTAGTATTGATAGAATATGATAAAGCAAAAGCATTAAGTAGACAAGCTCTTAGGTATTTGTTAGCCTTGGAACTTGCCCTTCTATATATTTTTACATATGGCAAGATGTACTTTAGCATTGCACATTAGTCGTGAAATCCAAAATGCATCCCAATCAAGGACGAACAACAATATTTTATCATCATCCCCTTTTTTCTTGCTTTGGTAAGTGCCTATACCTTCGTTCTGAACATTTATCTTGCCACCTAACTTCTTCAACTTGGTCTTAACGATTACAACTGACCTTAGATGCGCTCATTAAACACTCTTAAACTTTAATTCATTTAGCAGAAGCCAACCAAGATTCTATGGTGGGACATTGATCTTTTTATTTCTCCAATTTCTATGCTCTAAACGCTTCCTAATTGTTATTTGTAGAGTGATATAAAAATATGGTTAACGGAATCAGAGATGCTTCTAAATCGTTATTCGTCTTTTTTTTAAGAGATAATTCTCATACTCAGACTAGTTATTTCTAATAAAGAAATGACTCATTTTTTACCATCAATCTGACTATGTCATACCACAGGTCAAAGGAGAAGCATGCTAAATGCCTTGACTATCTTGTTGCAATTTCGAAGTATAGCTTGTGTTGTTGAGAGCTGAAGCATTTTCAAAAAATTGAAGCATTTGTAGAGAGGAAGATGCAGATCCTGAGTGCCATATACACACTACAAGCAATGACCAAGGTTGTCCATGTTTATCCATCTAAATGGCAGGGGCAGTCTTCACCAACTTTGCTGCTTCATACAAGTACCCTGTTTGTGCGAAGTAGTCCACTTAACATGTATAATGATCCTATATTTTTAAAATCCTATGTTTCTTATTCATATGCATAAAGTAATCATTGCCTTCTTGCAACCTGCAAGAGTAGAGATATGGAGTTTACCATGTTTTGCAGTCCATGCTCATATCTAAGCTACCTTTCCAATCTGATAGATCAAGGGTGGAGCTGTCAAGCTAGAACACAATTAGACAACTCCGACTTCAATGACACTACAATTAGAAAGAAAAGTGGGAACACCGAAATTCACATTGTCTTAGCTTCATCCTTAATCTGGGCCTTCAAAGCAGATCTCATTTGACTTTTTCACCATTGTATATGAATGTTCCGGACATATCCCACAACCACACCCTCCAGCCCTAGGGTTTGCTCTTTGGACAACCCAAAAATCTTTAATTTACAACTTTGAACCATATTACATAGCATTAGCAACATTATCATTTCCAACTTAAAATATTATTGAACTCTATAGTTTATACAACTCAAAAATCAATATGTCATACACGGACTCTTTAAGTTTCAACAGTTCCAAATTGTTAGAAATAGAAAGGTGCGAATGTCCTACCTCAACAAAAAAGAAAGGCAAGTAGTCTATTATTATTCTAGAGTACAACTTACTTTTTGTTATTTATCTTATATCATGTAGACAAATTCAACCGACCAATTCAAGAATCAAACACTAAAACCTACTTTCCTTTTACATTGACCTCAACAACAAAGCCATGGGAATGTGGCACATTATAGCTGCCTATTTATATATCACCAGCCCCCTAATCATAGCAAACCCACTGTTTATAAACAATCATCCTCACTACTTTTCTCATATTTATCAAGATTGAATATTCATCCTCTATTCTTCTGTATCGCCACCTTGGGTCATTTCGCCACTAAGAGTAGGTGTAAGGAAGCATGTTCCACGTGAGTCTCATGAACATTTTTGGTATCAATCATTTGAGCCATCAAGGTATAAATGTGCCACTACTTTTTAGTTCTTCACAGATCTTCTTATATCGTAGTGCTTTGGAATGGTTTTAAGATCCCTAATCCACTCTGTTCTAAAAATCTATTCTATTCTATTCTAAAATAAAGCCTATCCTTCTTTTAATACCCTTCTTTTTCTACCCTTCACCCCAAGCCTGCTGCTAGTTTTCTTAATCCATGGAAATACCCATCGCGTACAGTACGCGTACTGTAGTAGACTGATAAACAATGAAAGAAGAAAACATTTTTTTTGCACACTTAAACGAGCTCTCGGACCCGGTTGGATCTGCTTATTCTTCCGGTTTTCGACCCAAATCGGGCCTGCATCCATTGCTGAGGCCGACTATCGAATCCGCTGCTTTCTGCCGCTGAATCTGATACGAAAATCAAGCTTTCTGCCCAAGAATCCCCTTTTGCTGCATTTTTAACCCGCCCTTTTGATTTTTTTGGTCTATTATGAACAAGGGCGCAGAGCTCCAGTGATATCGAGATAATCGGTTTGGGTTGATTGAAGTTTTAGTGTGTTAATGGCAGCAGCAAGAACTGGAACGGCAGGTTTGGCCGATTTGGGAGCAGAAACCACCGATTTGTCCGTTTCTTCAAAATCACGGTATGTTGCTGAGACTATCAACGGATCCCAGCACTTTACAATAAATGGGTATTCTTTAGTTAAGGGCATGGGGTTCGGAAAATACATAGCTAGCGAGACTTTCACAGTAGGGGGCTATCAGTGGGCTATATATTTCTATCCTGATGGAAAAAATGCCGAAGATAACTCCATATATGTATCTGCATTCATCGCCCTTGCAAGCGAAGGCACGGATGTAAGGGCTTTGTTTGAATTAACGATTTTGGATCAGAGTGGGAAAGGAAGGCATAAGATGCATAGCCATTTCGATCGCTCTCATGAATATGAGCCTTATACGTTGAAAGATCGAGGCAGTATGTGGTAAGTCTTCTTTTCCCTCTCAATCCTCCTGTGTCTTTTTTCTGGATTTTTAGGTTCAAATGCCTGTTTTAATGTGAGATTGAGGTTGTCTGCTAAGAAGGGCCCTCTTTCACGCATATCGAGTATGTCGCTGCCGGGACAGTTGAAGAATCCGGCCCCCCTCTACTGTAGTATCCGGCCTGAGCAGTTACAGTAGTATCCGCCCCCCTCCATTGAACTAATCCGCGCCCCCCCCCCAACCTATCCTCCCCCTACTGCATGTGCATGACCCAGATAAGACAAAATGTACAACATTTAGTATCCACCCCCCTCCATTGAACTAATAATCCGAGCCCCCCCTTTGAACCTACTCCCACCCCCCCACTGCATCGCCCATATAAGACAAACTGTACAACATTTTTGGTGTTTTTTTCCTATGCTAAAGCGGCAGCAGAGGGGGCCGGATTCGTTCAATGGCGAGGGGCCATAGGGGCCATCTGCTTCAATCGCTGCACAGCTCGGTTTCTACAATAGAGTGGGGTCGGATTCTTCAAATTAGCCTCGCTGCCTTTGTAGGATTGCAGAATGTCGAACTTGGACTGATAAGCAAAGGCACGATGCAGGGGATACAGTCGATTCTTCAGGAGAGATGTTTTCGAAACTTCCCATTTCTTAAAGAATGATACCCTTGAGTTTAAATGCACTGTGGGTGTGGTCCAAGCTTGGACAGAAGGTTCAAAGATCTATTCCATTCCAACACCAGAACCAGAATTAGGAAAGGACTTTGGTGCCCTTCTTGAGAGTGGAGAAGATACAGACATCACACTTGAAGTAGATGGAGAGGAACTCAAAGCTCATAAGCTTATTCTGGCTGCTAGGTCCCCCGTTTTCAAAGCACAGTTATTTGGTCCTATGGGTGACCGCAACACTGATACCCTTTGCATTAAGGACATCCAGGCACCAGTATTCAAGGTATGCAATGTTTCAATTTGCCATTTGCATTTGTTTCATATTTTGTTTTGGTTTTTTAACACTTTGAAGGTATTATATGACAAGGTTTGTTATTCATAATTATGTCTGCAGGCAATGCTTCATTTTATTTATACAGATACACTTCCAGATGTGTCTGAGGCCTCTGGCGTATTTTCTACTTCGATGTCTGCTTCAGCTTCAACCATAATGGCACAACATTTGTTAGCTGCTGCTGATTGTTATGGTTTGGACCGTTTGAGATTAATGTGCGAGTCCAGGCTATGCGAGAACGTTAGCGTTGATACAGTAGCTACCACATTGGCTCTTGCAGAGCAACATCATGCCTCACAACTCAAAGTTGTCTGTCTGAAGTTTGCTGCGGAGAACCTTGCAGGTAAAGTATTAATTTCATTCATCCACAATAATCTTGAAGCATTTTCAAGTAGTTATTGTGAATATTTTTTTGTTATAGTAGTCTTTATTTTCACTTCCTAGAACCGGCTCAGAGTCTAGTTTCTGAATTAAGGTGGCACTTTCCGTGGTTCATTCCACGAGAGAGATATGGCCGAAAGAGTGATAGGGGATCAAAGAAGACTGCTCTACTCATTCGCTCTTGAATCTAATTCTAAGAAAGCCTTTAATTTTTCCCAAGAGCTTCTGTTGTTCTTGTTCAATAATACTAACCTAGAGCCTAACTTTTGGTGTTTTATATTGAGGACTGCTAGCTCATGGGAGGAGCTACCAGTAGAAGCTGATTGTCAGGCCTTGCCATAATTCTGCCAGTTCTTAGCACTGAGCAACCCGATTGAGCGGTGAACTACCATAGATTAGTTATTGTATCTTACTAGAGCTTGGCCAATCCGAGTTATTCATGTAACTTATAATCTGTGTTTATTTAGAATAGAGATTTTTTTGTCATTGCTAACAGTTTGATTGTGGATTATGTAGCAAATCTAGATGGATTACAGATTGTGAGACCATGAATTGACTGAGAAGTCTTGAATAAGGGTTCAGGCATATAAAAGATATGGTCCATTGGTATGACCCATAACAATTGGTATCAGAGCCTGGCTATTCTTGACGTTTGCAAGTTATGTGGTTGATGCTGGAGATTGCAAACTGGAATAAAGATGAAAAGTGTCCATGTGAAAAGTGTCCTACTTCCTCCATTTCAAACTGGATGAGCACAATTTAGTGTGCGATTTTCTAGGACTAATATTAAGGTAATACATCTTATGTAGTCATGGCATTCTTAATGCACTATCAATAACTTCTAAGATGCTAATGCATATTAACGAGAATTTAAACTGTTCACATTGTCATGACCAGGACAAATGTAGCAAATACTATTATTAAAAATAAAATAATCCATTTTAAAAAGACATTCACTCTAGACATTCATAAAAGTTCTTATTGGCTTGAGCACACCCTCATGCTTCTAATTTGGCCAATGGTATACACCAATACATCATCCACTACCTAAAAAAAGATAAACCTCCGGAATTGTAGATTGCAATATTGATGTCTCAGGATATTTTGTCATGTTCATATTTGCAAGGGTACACAGGGCGCTGGTTTTAGGAATTGTACTTTGTCAAGCACTCAAGCCGAAAAGTGGGGTTTTTCCAGAACATAAGAGAATCTTGATGGAATCAAAATCAGATCTTTACAAAATCTTCCAGATTGGGCTTGGTGTCTGAGGAAACTCAACAATTCTCCAAGCATCCTAGAATATCTTGAGGCAACATAAGAGAATGTGTGGGAATCATGAAAAATACGACAAAAATCTAAGGGAAGGTTGAAGGAACCTAAGGGAATCCAGCAAAATCTAGACAATTTTTTGGCAAAATGTTAGAGAATCTAAGGCAATCTTAGAGAGTTTACGAGAATTTTGAGGATGGAAATTTAAGGAAATAAGGAGGGTACTAAGGGAATATGAGGAGAATCTTAGGGAACCTTATGCTGTTGAAAATGTTCTTTAAGGGATGTAAGAATATGTAGGATTATTGAACAATGAAATGAATCTAAATCTTGATGCGAAATTGACTTTGACGTTTTGGAAATTCCTCTTTGGCTTTTGCTTCAGAGCTTCCTTATACTTTTGGAGTTGACTGTTGCATAGAATCAACTATGGTAATGCCTTAGAATAGTCTCGACATATAACTTTCACAGTGTTTAATTCTCAATTTCGAGTTGCCTTCTGTTTTGCGAGTTAATTTTAAAGGGTTGGTCCAACACTAGACTATCTACATTTCTTAAATTAGATACAGATGTTTGCAGTATCTCCGTGAATATAAGTTTAACAATACAATGCATTTTCGCTGTGACGTTCCAAGTATTTATACGGTATACGTATAAATATATTGACACGTCACCTAGTATAGGTGCGCCACCTAGGGTATGTTAACCTAGGGGGGTTGGCCACAATGGATTTATTTAGATATGTTAACCAAATTATAAAGGATAATTATCCAAAGACATGTGATTAGGTCAATTCATAGTGGGGAGGCGCCATTTGGCATAACCCGGGTGGCCAGCATGAGGGTTGCTAAACTAGGCCACCAAAGGGAGGCGCCATCCTCATATCAGCCCAATTTCGACCCAGCAAGGAGCCAGGAGCAGCTGAGCGCTCAGGAAACTGCTGCTGTTCGTCCCCAGATCGCCAAACACCCTTTCGTTGCTGCTGTTACCCCTGTACAGCCATGGAGGCGCCTCTTGACAACGGCTCCAGCCGAAACACTGGTCAGTGGTAGCTTAACTTGCAAATTGTAGAATCATATTTTGGTGTTCTTCTCTGACTAGGTTAGTTAAGATTAACCCTTCTCTGGTAATTAGGAATACTCTTCAATTATGAATGATGCTTTGTTATGGAATGATCGATGTCTCTATGAGTTAGCTTAGTAATTCCAGTAAACGGGGGTTAACAGGGGGGTAGAGACCTCTGAACTTGAGTATAGAATGCTCCTAGTGACTCCTTTAGCACCCTACTAGATTCGGCCTGTGCACAAGAACCCACCGGGTCATAGGCGCTATGGTCTGGCTTAGCACCAGACAAGGGACGCAGTGGTGAAGTAGGGGGTGGGGTCTTGCATGAGCATAAAAGGCTCCTGAGACTCCTACAGTGGGCTAGGCCTGATAGCCGGTCACGTGGAGGGCCGGGTATGGGTCTGACACTCCCTGGGTGTAGTGGTGTGATCCGTATGGGGCACCATGCACTTTGAGTAGAATTAGGGTGAGTAAGTTGGGTACGGATGCGGGGGTCGCTGATGCGGCACGTGTTCTCTAGCTCACCCATGGAACCACTGTGGGGGACGCCTCCCCAACCTGCCTCATCGGACCAGGTGTCATGAACCTGGAGTAGCCTCAAAGGGTGATAGCTTGAGGCTGCGTCTCCGGAAGGCTATAGCGAAGCCATAGCGTGAATCGACCCATCTGCAAAGTGTGTACAGGAGGGGCGGATGGAGTGGACAACCCTAGCCGATGTTCTATGCCATTAACGCCATGCCAAGACTTCGGTCTGGCGATTCCACGAGACCCGGTAGGTCGGTCGTTCCCCAACTAGAGTCGGAGCCGGGGTAGAACCTGGGTGTTTGGGTGTTTTCTTAGCTAGATGCATATTCTTTGTCGTTGGTATTTGGATGGATGCGCCACCCTTCGTGGTGGCTATTTGTATATGATTTATGCTGTGTGCTAACCCTTGTATTCATGCTTCCGCGACGTAGGCGCCCATCGAAGGCGTGGGCCGAATGACCCCTCCGTGTCCTTCACCCGAGCGTCTCCACGTAGACGGCCCGGTTCAGATGGAGGGCCCTGCTCATGGCGAGATGGTCGCCATGGGAGGGGAAAGTCCCCGTATGTATACGATCAGAGGTCGTATATATTCAGGGAGCGTCACAGTGGTATCAGAGCCGTGATTTCGGTTGCTCGAAATCATAGCACTGGCCACACACTAACTCGTAGTACGGTAGTTAGGAAGAGGCTAAGTCGATATGTTGTTAGTCCTCTTTGATGTTTGGTTCGGTGTTAGGTTAAGTTAAGAAAATTATAGTTCTAAGGAGGATAGGGCGACAGGAGAGCCCAAGGTTGGAAGAATTGTAAATGTCAATAGGTAGCTCAAATGACGGGGAAGGTGCATCCATTGGATCGGACATACTCAAATTACCCTAGAACGGACGTCTCCAGGCGAAAAATGGCCAAGGGCAGGCCCGAAAACCAACTCGGGCGCCGCTTGCTTTTTGTCGTCCTGCGGTCATAGTGGGAGAGCCGAAAATGCAGTCGGCGCCCGACCAGTCAGACGGGAGTCAACGCGGGCCGCCAGGTCAACCCGGGCGCCGCTTGCTTTTCGACGACCCCCAGTCGAGGCGGGAGCACGTATAATGCAGCCAGCGCCCGACCGTATGCCTTGCGTATTTCCGCCGTATAATTGTTTTATAATAATAAAAATTTAAAAGTTAATAGGAAAAATTTTAAAATTTCAAAAGTTATCTAGCCGTTAGAAATTTCTTTTTGTCATCTCATTTTTGCCTCGCCTTCAGCGCCTTCGACCGCCAGAGCCGCCGCCCGCCATCCCCGCCGGATCTGACTCTGCTTTTCCATCCTTGAGTCTTCTGAACCCAAGCGCCTCCTGAATCTGAGCGAATTGTTCAGCGGCACTCCGACGAAGAACCTCGGCATGGTACCGGTTGGGCCGCTGGTTCATATCAATCTGGATCGTGGTCAGATAATCCAGACTGATATCAGGGATCGGGGCTACCCACATGAAGCTCTGAGAGCCTTCATGCCATTCATACGGGGGAACCTCGATTGCCCTGCCATCTATGATGCCAAATCCGTCCCCTAAATACCGGTACTCCCTTCCTCGAGTAGCCGTATCCGCTCGCTCCACCTCCCGGTGGTCGTCTTCGCTGGCCAAGCTCCTGATGCGGTCGGCTTCTGTCCGGATGTCCTCCTCCTCTGTATGGCCCTCTTGTTCAGGAGGATAGAACTTAATCAGCATCATAACCATGTCAGGTTGCTCGACAATGGTATAGGAGAGCTGACGAAGATTCAGCCGGATCAGGAATGGCTCCGAGAAGTGATAGATAGGATAGGGAATCCTATCATTGTTCTCGAAACGGTTCATCAACTCATCCAGAAGGATGTCGACGAAAACCGGGTCAGTAGCCATGTGCCGGGCGATTAAGGCATAGATCTGCACTATACTTAGGGTAGCAGGGTCCGGGGCGCTCTTAGTATTGGCCATACTGTAGTACTAGGGTCTATGGAGTCGACAGTGAGGCGCTGGCGGCAAAAGATGCGGCAAAGGAGGCGCTTGGGTTCAGAAGACTCAAGGATGGAAAAGCAGAGTCAGATCCAGCGGCGATGGCGGGCGGCGGCTCTGGCGGTCGAAGGCGCTGAAGGCGAGGCAAAAATGAGATGACAAAAAGAAATTTCTAACGGCCAGATAACTTTTGAAATTTTAAAAATTTTCCTATTAACTTTTAAATTTTTATTATTATAAAACAATTATACGGCGAAAATACGCGAGGCATACGGTCGGGCGCCGGCTGCATTATACGTGCTCCCGCCTCGACTGGGGGTCGTCGAAAAGCAAGCGGCGCCCGGGTTGACCTAGCGGCCCGCGTTGACTCCCGTCTGACCGGTCGGGCGCCGACTGCATTTTCGGCTCTCCCACTATGACCGCAGGACGACAAAAAGCAAGCGGCGCCCGAGTTGGTTTTTGGGCCTTCCCTTGGCCATTTTTCGCCTGGAGACGTCCGTTCTAGGGTAATTTGAGTATGTCCGATCCAATGGACGCACCTTCCCCGTCATTTGAGCTACCTATTGACATTTACAATTCTTCCAACCTTGGGCTCTCCTGTCGCCCTATCCTCCTTAGAACTATAATTTTCTTAACTTAACCTAACACCGAACCAAACATCAAAGAGGACTAACAACATATCGACTTAGCCTCTTCCTAACTACCGTACTAAGAGTTAGTGTGTGGCCAGTGCTATGATTTCGACCAACCGAAATCACGGCTCTGATACCACTGTGACGCTCCCTGAATATATACGACCTCTGATCGTATACATACGGGGACTTTCCCCTCCCATGGCGACCATCTCGCCATGAGCAGGGCCCTCCATCTGAACCGGGCCGTCTACGTGGAGACGCTCGGGTGAAGGACACGGAGGGGTCATTCGGCCCACGCCTTCGATGGGCGCCTACGTCGCGGAAGCATGAATACAAGGGTTAGCACACATCATAAATCATAAATCATATACAAATAGCCACCACGAAGGGTGGCGCATCCATCCAAATACCAACGACAAAGAATATGCATCTAGCTAAGAAAACACCCAAACACCCAGGTTCTACCCCGGCTTTGACTCTAGTGGGGGAACGACTGATGGCTGGGTCTCAGGGAATCAGCAGACCGAGTCTTGGCATGGCGTTGGCTGGCATAGAACATCGGCTAGGGTTGTCCACTCCATCCGCCCCCCCGCAATAACACTTTGCGCATGGGTTGATTCACGCTTATGGTTTCTCGCTTATAGCCTTCCGGAGACGCAGCCTCAAGGTATCACCCTTTGAGGCTACTCCAGGTTCATGACACCTGGTCCGATGAGGCAGGTTGGGGAGGCGTCCCCTTCCAGGATCACAGTGGTTCCATGGGTGAGCTAGAGAACACGTGCCGCATCAGCGACCCCCGCATCCGTACCCAACTTACTCACCCTAATTCTACTCAAAGTGCATGGTGCCCCATACGGGTCACACCACTACACCCGTGGAGTGTCGCACCCATACCCGCCCCTCCACGCGGACCGCCATCGCCTAGCCCATCAGGAGTCTCGTGAGCCTTTATGCTCATGCAAGACCCCACCCCCTACTTCACCACTGCGTCCCTTGTCTGGTGCTAAGCCAGACCATAGCGCCTATGACCCGGTGGGTTCTTGTGCACAGGCCGAATCTAGTAGGGTGCTAAAGGAGTCACTAGGAGCATTCTATACTCAAGTTCAGAGGTCTCTACCCCCCTGTTAACCCCCGTTTACTGGAATTACTAAGCTAACTCATAGAGACATCGATCATTCCATACATTAGGGTTTTTTTGAGATTAAAAAAGGGCCTTCAAAACATGCCAACTAAGCCAAATGAAGATAAATGAACAACCAATTAGAAATCGAGTTCGATTTGGGTCGGTCCAAAAAAAAATCGTATATAACTAACTCACTGGATCACATTTTCTAGTATAACTGTTGATAGAAAAATCCAAATGAGCTCTTGTTTAGTGCAATAGATAGATCTCGTTGAGATCTTTCCAACCTTACGTGCTTTGCACATATTTTAACCACTTATGATTGTCAAAACTCCAAAAAATATGGTTTTTACCATGTTTTTACTATCCTAGAGGGCTAAAAGATATGCAAACCACCCAAGGTTAGAAAGGTCTCAATGAGATCTATCTATTGCACCAAACAAGACCTCATTTGGACTTTTCTATCAACACTTATGCTAGAAAATGTGATTCAGTGAGTTAGTTATAACTGTTTTGCTGACTGGATTACCAGTTTTGTTTTCTGATTGGTAGTTCATATAACTTAGTCAGCAGTTCTTAGAAGGCCCTTTTATGATCTCAAAAAATTCCTAATGACAAAGCATCATTCATCATTGAAGAGTATTCCTAATTACCAGAGAAGGGTTAATCTTAACTAACCTAGTCAGAGAAGAACACCAAAATATGATTCTACAATTTGCAAGTTAAGCTACCACTGACCAGTGTTTCGACTGGAGCCGTTGTCAAGAGGCGCCTCCATGGCTGTACCGGGGTAACAGCAGCAACGAAAGGGTGTTTGGCGATCTGGGGACGAACAGCAACGGTTTCCTGAGCGCTCAGCTGCTCCTGGCTCCTTGCTGGGTCGAAATTGGGCTGATATGAGGACGGCGCCTCCCTTTGGTGGCCTAGTTTAGTAACCCTCATGCTGGCCACCCGGGTTGGCGCCTCCCCACTATGAATTGACCTAATCACATGTCTTTGGATAATTATCCTTTATAATTTGGTTAACATAGCTAAATAAATCCATTGTGGCCAACCCCCCTAGGTTAACATACCCTAGGTGGCGCACCTATACTAGGTGACGTGTCAATATATTTATACGTATACCGTATAAATACTTGGAACGTCACATTCTCCCCTTCTTAGAATTAATGCTGTTCTCAGCATTGAAGTTAAATACAGTTATAGAAGTGAATGTATAGTTATATTGTTACACATCTTTTAGATTTCCGAAGGTAATATATATATATATATAATATAAATATGCAAAGCTTAAAAGAGTTCAAGCACCGAGATGCATTTCACATGCTTATGAAAACCATAAAGTCCAAGGACCGAAGTCCAATACTACATCAGAGTAGAGTAAAACAAGGCATGTAGCCAATTCAAAACTGAAGAGTTTGGGTCATCAGCAACCCTCTATACATGGGCAGGGCACGTACTGCTTACTGGCCTGCACATGTGAATAAATTAGCATATAGATAGTATAAGAAGGTTGTGGTTGAAGGGGCCACCCCCTATATATGAACAAAAAAAGAAAGTTAATTACAAAAGGAGCTATCATGCTTAAGGTTAGGAATAGGGAATGGTCAAGTTCCCATTGTAGTGAAGATGGAGACGGCTTGTTAACTATATGTTTTTCAAGCGGTTCGCGGTCATGGCAACATTGTCAATACACCACGTCCTAGGGAACACAAAGGTGATCCCATCATTGGTAACTATTATCAACTATAATGCATCTACCCCTGTTGTGCATACTTCCCGGCAGATCAAGCCTTCGCACTTACCACCGGAAGCGGGGTTGATAGCGTCGTTGATGGTGCAGCCCTGAGATTCCCGCATAAAGTCCGGATAGTGAGGTCTATCTTCATTACCCACGTAGCATCCTCAACTGGTAATTGTTTCCACTTAACCAAGTATTGCAACATTTGAGTCCTTCTGGTTTGCTTGTAAGCTCGATCAAGAAGAGCTTCAGGGACTATTTCAAGTTGCTCCTCCGTCATTTCTAGGAGGGTTGGGGAATCCAAAACCTCCTCCGGATCAGGGGTATGTTGTTTCAGAAGACTCACGTGAAAAACTTTGTGGATCTTTAACCGGGGTGGTAAATCCAAACGGTATGCCTGTTCCCCAACACGCTCAATAATTTTGAACGGTCCAGCCCATCTGGGTGCTAACTTTTTGCAGTTGCCAATCTTAAGTTTGGCTTGCTTCACCTTAATCTTAAGCCAAACTGATTCACCCACTTGGAACATGCGTGGGGTTCTGTGTTTGTCAGCTACACTCTTCTGACGACTGCGTGCAGCTATTAAATAACCACGAACTTCCTCGACCAGCGCTTGCATCTCCAAGAGAAGTTTTTGAGAAACCTCCACCTTAGAAACGGGGTTATGCCATGTGTCTGGAGTAAGACATTGATAACCATAATTTATCATAAAGGGAGACATTCTGGAGGATTCCTGCTTCATGCTGTTATAAGCAAACTCAACCAGATAAATATAGTCAGCCCATTGTGATTGCTTACTCCACACATAATTCCTCAGCATATCTTCTATAATGCGATTGGTGCGCTCGGTCTGGCCATCCGTTTGAGGATGATATGCGGTGCTCATAGCAAGCTTGGTCTGAATGGTGGCAAAGAAATCCTTCCAGAATGCACTCACAAATTTGGGATCCCTATCCGACACAATTACCCGTGGCATTCCATGTAATCTGAAGATTTCCTTGGCAAATAGCAGAGCGGTATCGAAGGCTGTGTCGGTGGTACGACATGGCAAGAAATGAGCCATTTTCGACAATTTGTCGACCACCACCATCAATGCATCATACCCACGGAGAGTTCTTGGGAGACCCACAATGAAATCCATGGTTATCACTTCCCACTTAGCGTTGGGCACATCCAGAGGTTGTAACTCACCTGGGATCCTTAACTGTTCCGCTTTAGTCTGCTGGCATATCTGACACTGCCTAATGTATCTGGCAATGTCCTTCTTCATAGAAGGCCAAAAATAGCTGGAGCGAATCTTAAAGTAGGTTTTCATAAAACCTGCATGTCCAGCTATAGGGCTATTGTGTGTGTCGTGAAGAATAAGTTTCCGTACTCCTGAAGTCCCTGGCACACACAACTTATCCTTGTGATATAATAAGTTGCCCTCCTTCTTATAGGCACGATAAGCGTCGCGTTCGGCATCTGTGCGAGCTTCCTTAGTCAAACTATCCCAAATGTCACAGAACTCCGGATCTGTGGCCAAGGTCTGCTCTATCTGTTTGCCAAACTCACTGGTGAGCGTAGAAATGGCATTACAATGGGTTCGGGTTACCAAGGGATGGCGTGACAATGCATCCGCAACCACATTGTGCTTGCCAGGTTTATACATAATCTCAAAATCATACTCCTCTAAGAATTCCATCCATCTTCTTTGACAGAGATTGAGATTTGGCTGGGTGAATAAATAGCGGAGACTTTGATGATCCGTATCTAACTGGAATCTTCTGCCAAGAAGGTAGTGTCTCCATATTCGCAGAGCACGAACAACGGCTAACAATTCCTGGTCATGGGTAGGATATCGCTGCTCTGTCTCATTCATTTTCTTGGAGTCATAAGCAATAACCTTTCCCTCCTGCATTAGGACTCCACCGGTGGCAATTTTACTGGCATCCGTTGCCACTAGTTTGTCCTGCTCAGGATCGGGTAACGTGAGAACTGGTGCAGATGTTAAGGCATCCTTAAGCTGTTGGAAACTCTCTTGAACTTTCGTCTTCCAGTGCTGTATCCAGTCTTTCACCTTCTCTTGCCTGGTAAGATTTGTAAGAGGAGCTGCAATCTTCGCGAAATCCTTTACAAATTTCCGGTAGTATCCTGCTAATCCCAAGAAGCTGCGGACTTCGGAAACATTCTCCGGAATAGGCCATCCCCTTACGGCCTCTATCTTTGTCGGGTCAGTAGCAATCCCCTCTGCCGAAATGATATGGCCCAAATAATCAACCTTTGGGGTGGCAAACTTGCACTTAGAGAACTTGGCATAGAGCTGATGACGCCGTAACTTTTGCAGGGCCAATCTAAGATGTTGCTCATGCTCCTCCAGGGTCTTACTGTAGATGAGAATGTCGTCGAAGAAAATAACGACAAAGTCATCCAAACACTGTCGGAAGACATCATTCATTAAACGCATGAAAGTTGCTGGGGCATTAGTTAATCCAAAAGGCATAACTGTAAATTCATAATGCCCATACCTAGTGCGAAAAGCTGATTTATGGATGTCCTCCTCCTTTATTCTTATCTGATGGTATCCTGAGCGTAGATCAATCTTTGAGAAATGCTTAGCCCCTTGTAACTGATCCATTAGGTCATCCGCTCTAGGCAGAGCATAGCGATTCTTGATGGTATGTTTGTTGAGTTGTCGATAATCAATACACATCCTCAGCGAGCCGTCCTTTTTCTTAACGAAGAGAATAGGGGCGCCAAAAGGCCAAACACTAGGTCGGATAAACCCTAGGTTTAATAGCTCCTGAAGTTGCTTCTTAAGTTCTGCCAATTCTGGAGGACTCATACGGTACGGGGCCTTGCTGGTAGGTTTGGTACCCGGCTCTAAAGTTATTTCACATTCCACCCCTCTAAAAGGAGGAAGTTTCTGAATCTCATCCGGAAAAAGGTCACCAAACTCTCGGAGAAGATTGGCAATCCCCTCAGGCAGGGTGTCGATTACTTGTTTCTGTTTAGCATCTGACTCAATGGAAGCAAGCCTAATGATGCATAGGAGCTTATCCTTGCGTATGGCTTTATCTAACTGTCTGATGGACATAGACTGCAGGATAGGGTTGAAGGGTTGACCTTTGATAGTGACGCGAGCTCCATTAGCTGCGTTGAAGGTAACTTCTCTCTTCTCGCAGTCTATGTTGGCTTTTGCGGATGCCAAGAATTCCATACCAACAATGAGGTCATATTTGCCAATATCCATCAATTCGGCACCCAAAGCAACCGGTGCACCTGGCAGCTGCATGTTGAGATTGATGCGATGGCCATGGGTATGTCTGACTTTACCACTGGCTAGAGTGACAGGCCTTGGTCGGGACCTCAATGTTTCTAGACGTAAGACACGGGCCATCCTAGGAGAAGCAAAATTATGTGTACTTCCCGTATCCATGAGAATTACAAAAGGCTTCCTGTCTACTTGGCCTATGGTAGAAATAACAGCAGGCTGACTCTCAGCATCGCCAGTTTCTATAGCTGCAAGGATATGAGACGCACCGTGAATGTAATCGGGAGCCTCCTCCTCGACGGGTTGTGTTGCTTCGAGGTCATCCCAATCGAGGTCGGCCATGGCCAGCTGGGCAGTCTGCATGACATAAGGGCAATTCTGCATGAAGTGTCCTGGCCTCATACACCTGTAGCATGCCTTGTCTCGGCGGAGCTGTTCTCGGGCCTCCTTAGGAATAGACTGTAGGAGGTTCCGAACTTCCTTACTGGCATTGTTCTGCTTATCAGGCGCACTAAAGGTGACCTTCTTTTCTTGACGGCCATAAGAGTTCTGCTGAGAGGGCCCCGGACTTGGCGAGCGAGGTTTATAAGGTGTGGACGGCCGTGGCTGCGAATAAGGAGCAGGACGCTGATACTGGTTCCTTGGTGTATCCTCCTCGAGGCTCAATGCTTTAGCCTCCGCCTCTGCAACTGATTTCGGGTCTATGGCCTTAACCATGCGTTTGATGGATGGTGCCAATCCTTCAATATAGCCTTCCACTGCCCTTTTCTCATTCATACCAGGTACATACAGTCTCAAGCGCATAAACTCATCTGTGTAGGCCTGAACCGACATACCCTTCTGTTCTAACCTATAAAAGGTCTGGATCTGTTGGCATTTGTGCGCACGGGGCACATAATGCGATTTAAAAGCCTTAGCAAACTTCCTGAAGTTGCATCTGCTCCGGTCTAGATGTTTGGCTCTAGCATAGCCCTTCCACCAAATGCGGGCAGCTCCCGTAAGATTTGTAGTAGCAACCTTCCCGGTATCCTTTTCTGTCATGCCATAGGAACGCCCAAACTCCTTCATTTCGTCGAGCCAGGACTCTGCATTTAGTCCGCCTCTAGATTTCCCATCAAATTGGGCCAATTTTCTGTTCTTCCATATACTGGTTATGGCCGTGTCAACCGTTTTACGGTACTCCTTGTCCCGGCGCTTCGTATGATCACTAGAGGATGCAGACGACGCAGAGGACACAGAGGTGGCCGACTGCGAGGAGGTGGCGCTATCCTTGGAGGAGCCCCGACGACGTTTGGGCTGAGATTTCCTCGGCACAGGGCCAGGACTGGCTTCCGGTGGTGACGGCTGTTGTGCAGGTGGACTAGGCGGTAACGGAGGTAACTCCGGCCCATCCTCTTGTAGGTGCTGGGGTGGATTGGCATGCAATACGTAGGCTTGCAACTCGCCTAGCTGCCTTTTCATTAACATGAGTTCCTGTTCAGGTGTCAACCTACTGGCATTCGAGGGCGTTTGCCAAGCGGCATTGCGCGCACCGTCTATATCGAGCAGTCATGAAAGTATGAGCAGACTTACGGTAATATGCAATTTTATTAAAATAATCATTTGATGACAGTGACAAGAAAAAGTATAAAGCTAGAAGCGCACGTTTATAGGTAATAGAAATTGACATTTCATTTCATTCAAGTTGAGTACAAAAACGAGTTGACCGGTATATAAGTTGGGACAAAAAGCAGGTATTATACAGGGGAAGTTTTAAAGTTTTACTGGCACACAGGATAACAACAACAACACAAAGGAAAACATAACTGGAGGGAACAGGCCTAAGGGTTTGCAAAGGGGTACAGGATCGAGTAACGGACACTCTCCCGTACAGCCCTAACAAGTTTATAGCGTGCCCAGGCCTGGACAATGACTGGCTGATATTCCCATGTTGGGCTGATAATGAGGAGATTGAAAAGCCTCCTTAAAGCGTAGAAGATCTGCCAGAGGTGGTCGTTAGCGTCCTCAAAGGCCTCATGCCTGGTCATACTCCAATAATCCCAGGTGCGGCACAGTGTCTGCTTCAGGTCCTCGAAAGCTCTGTCCCTGAGGATATTAACTATCTCGATCCCTTTTGCTGGGTCGTAGGGTTCTCCTGGTGGCGGGGGTTCCATCTCGTAGCCTTCATCCCATTCTGGATACTCTCCATATCTCTGGCCATAGTCCTGCTCAGGCGGCCCGGGGTCATCCCTCCTGATCATGTCTGTAATCCTCTCTTCGTATTCCCAAAGGGTCTCTTCTGCAAGACAATGGAAATGAATATAGAGGGTTGCATAGTTTCATTGTACTTAAATTCCAGTAATTAAGGAAACTTACGATGGAAAAGAACAACTATATTCCTCAATCCCAGAACCACAGTTGGTCAAAAATCACAGAAATATATATTATATTTTAAAAATGGCTAAAGAATTGGCCAAAAATAAGATTTTACAAACGTACGCAATACAAAAACGTGTAGTACATTTATTTAGGAACTAGGTTCCCCCTGTTCATCTGCAGGCCTAGGAGGTGGTGGAGGCGGTCGGTGTCGGAGCAGAGTCACCCCAGGGTCTACTGTGGCAGCCGCAATAGACGCAACCTCGGGTGGATAGGCAACGGCCAATGGGGCTGCCGTAAGGAGCTTCATGCTCATCCAGGGTGCAATATCCTGACCCAAGGCTGTCAGAGCAAGATCCCGACGCACGAGTACATAAGTAAATGTACGATAGGGGAGCTTTTTGTGGCCGGCCAGCGTAGAGAGAGCACGGAGGGCCCACCATGAAGCTTCAGCCTCCGGCCCTAAATCCCGGGCTATAAAGAGGACTTGCCCCTGTCGAAAGGCTGACAAAAAGAAACGGGTAAGGTGGTTGCCCGATACCTTTCCTTGCGGGGTCTCTGATGTGGCCACCTCCTTATCCAAATCCATGGAAACCTCCTCCTCCTTAAGCTCCTGCTGCTCCTCCTTCACATGAGCAGGATTATGATATAGATCCTCTCCCTCGTCATCTGAACCCGAGGGAACCTCAACCATATTGATATCAGGGACGTGAGGTCCCATAGCCGTGAAGGCGTCTGGTGAGGGCTGAGAGGCTGGCTCCTGCATCACGAAGTCCCGAAGACGTAGTAGAGTCTCCGCCGGCTCTATGGTCTCTTGGCGAAACTGGAGCAGGTGCTGCACCTCCGGAGGAAGCTCAATGGAAGTGAAGTCAATGAAGTCATCCATACAATACTCTGCAAGCTCATAAAGCACGTGGTCTTTGCGCTTGCGTCGGAATCCGGCCACCATATGATAAGTCCAGATAATATCATCCAAGAGAAGATATTCTTGCCCTTGGTGATAGATAACTGGAAGGCCATCCAGCCCCGACAAGCCCATAGCCTGCTCCCGGCGCGGTGGCAACTCTTCCGCCAACTGTTTCCATCGGCCGAAATCGCCCATGCCTATGTGTTCGTCTTCCCCCTCCTCGGAAGACTCAGGCAGTTCTCAACAGGCAAGGTCTCATCCGCGACGTATTGGTCCATGAGGATAGCTAGGGCAAAAGAAACCTCAAGATATTGCTGGCCCTGATGCTGCACCACAGGCAAGTGTTTGCCCCACCGGAGCTTACCCTTGAGCACATCATATGCGTGGGTGTCTCCCCCTAACATCTCCCGGACTACCTCCCGCTCCAAATACAGCTGGGGCGGATCCCCAAGGGGGATACATAGAGGGAGCATCTCTCCATGTAAAAGTCCAAGAATCCGGCGTAATCCGGGTGCCTCTGCATGTTGGCAAGGAGATCTAGGCGCTGGCACAGCAAAGGCCGCAGCAGGTCGAAAGGGACTTGCGGATCCCATTGCTCCCCGTCATGGTACCAGGCGGCAAGGTCAGCGGCAGCCATGGCGCTAGAGGAGAGGAGGAAGCAAGGAAATGAAAGAGAACAAGTAGGAGTACACACTAAAAAGCCCCTTTTTAGCCCCCTTTTTTTTTATTATTACGCTGATGTCAGCAATTTCATGTCCAATACAGATTAACAGTTAATGCACAATAAAAAGTTTTTATTTAAATATCAAAAAAAATATGTACAATGTAGATCCCCGCAGAACATGCTAAGGATGCTCCCCCCGAATCCTACGGGCAAGGGCTAAATCCTTAGGCATTATTGTTACCCTCTTTGCATGGATCGCGCAAAGATTGGCGTCACCAAAAAGTGCCACCAGGTATGCCTCCGCAGCCTCCTGAAGTGCCAGAATGGCAAAAGTTTGGAAGCGGAGGTCGGTCTTGAACTCCTGCGCGATCTCCCGTACCAGCCTCTGGAAAGGAAGCTTCCGTATAAGTAGCTGGGTTGATTTCTGAAACTTGCGGATTTCCCGCAAAGCCACGGTGCCGGGTTTATATCGGTGAGGCTTCCTTTGTGGGGCGGGTTTTGCTGGCGGCCCGTTTGGTGCCGGCACCGTCTTGGCTCCCACAACCGGCCGGGAGTCATCCACCCGCTGCTGTCGCCGATTAGAGCTGGTGTTCTTGCCAAAAGCACCGACAGTCCGTAGCTTTTCCTTATATTGACTGCCGGTCTTGCGGGCTACACCCTTCCTCCGGTGCTTAATGGTCGGGTGGTCAATGGGAGTCGGGCCCGTCCCACTTCCAGATCCCCCATCCCCCTGTGGGTTCGTCTGGTCTTGCTGGGCCTTCTTCTCCCGTTCGAGCCTCTCTTGCTCCTCCCGGAACTCCCGGGCTCTCCTCAGATCTTCCTGCTGAATCTGAGCGAATTGTTCATTCGACTGAAACTAAGCTCGGCATGATGGTACCGGGCGGTCACCGTTCATATCAATGCGGATCGTGGGTCGATAATCCGCACGATATCGTGGATCGGGGCTACCCACATGAAGCTCTGAGAGCCTTCATGCCATTCATATGGGGGAACCTCGATTGCCCTGCCATCTATGACGCCAAATCCGTCCCCTAAATACCGGTACTCCCTTCCTCGAGTAGCCGTATCCGCTCGCTCCACCTCCCGGTGGTCGTCTTCGCTGGCCAAGCTCCTGATGCGGTCGGCTTCTGTCCGGATGTCCTCCTCCTCTGTATGGCCCTCTTGTTCAGGAGGATAGAACTTAATCAGCATCATAACCATGTCAGGTTGCTCGACAATGGTATAGGAGAGCTGACGAAGATTCAGCCGGATCAGGAATGGCTCCGAGAAGTGATAGATAGGATAGGGAATCCTATCATTGTTCTCGAAACGGTTCACCAACTCATCCAGAAGGATGTCGACGAAAACCGGGTCGGTAGCCATGTGCCGGGCGATTAAGGCATAGATCTGCACTATACTTAGGGTAGCAGGGTCCAGGGCGCTCTTAGTATTGGCCATACTGTAGTACTAGGGTCTATGGAGTCGACAGTGAGGCGCTGGCGCAAAAGATGCGGCAAAGGAGGCGCTTGGGTTCAGAAGACTCAAGGATGGAAAAGCAGAGTCAGATCCGGCGGCGATGGCGGGCGGCGGCTCTGGCGGTCGAAGGCGCTGAAGGCGAGGCAAAAATGAGATGACAAAAAGAAATTTCTAACGGCCAGATAACTTTTGAAATTTTAAAAATTTTCCTATTAACTTTTAAATTTTTATTATTATAAAACAATTATACGGCAGAAATACGCGAGGCATACGGTCGGGCGCCGGCTGCATTATACGTGCTCCCGCCTCGACTGGGGGTCGTCGAAAAGCAAGCGGCGCCCGGGTTGACCTAGCGGCCCGCGTTGACTCCGCCTGACGGCCGGGCGGGCGCCATCGCATTTTCGCTCTCCCACTATGACCCTTGAGGGGCGACAAAAAGCAAGCGGCGAGTTGGTTTTGGGCCTTCCCTTGGCCATTTTTCGCCTGGAGACGTCCGTTCTAGGGTAATTTGAGTATGTCCGATCCAATGGACGCACCTTCCCCGTCATTTGAGCTACCTATTGACATTTACAATTCTTCCAACCTTGGGCTCTCCTGTCGCCCTATCCTCCTTAGAACTATAATTTTCTTAACTTAACCTAACACCGAACCAAACATCAAAGAGGACTAACAACATATCGACTTAGCCTCTTCCTAACTACCGTACTAAGAGTTAGTGTGTGGCCAGTGCTATGATTTCGACCAACCGAAATCACGGCTCTGATACCACTGTGACGCTCCCTGAATATATACGACCTCTGATCGTATACATACGGGGCTTTCCCCTCCCATGGCGACCATCTCGCCATGAGCAGGGCCTGTTAGTCCTGTGCCTCCTGGTACAGGACTATTCATGCATACGACAGACCAGGTCAAGCTCAAGGATCCTCAGTCAACCACGGGTCAGACATCCAAGGCTCCGCAGAAGACCAAGCAGCCGGACCCACGCAGCCAAAGCCTTTGGTCAAGTCAACAAGAGGCCCGCCGCGGACAAGTGACGGCCCGCCACCGCCAGCGTCGGCGTCAGTGATTCTAGGCACTTCAAGAGGCACCGCCAACATTCCTCAAAATCGGGCCTCCTTCCAGGAGTCGGCACCGAGATCAGTCAGAGTGTCTATATTGGGCCCAAGGCCATTGCACTATATATATGAGTAGAGTTAGCTCATAAGTTTTTAGATGAGTTTTGAGTCTTGTCTCTTTTCAGTTTTCTCTCTATTGCGAGAACTCATGTATTTTCATCATTGATATCAAGGAAGCTTATCATCTTTCTCTCATTTATTCTCGTTCTCTTCTTTTTTTCTCTTTCAAAGAAATCCCGCGTGACATAGTCTCCTGGACTCTCTGTTAGATCCAAGGGTCCTCACAGAGGGTCTTCAGGAGTTCGAACCTGACCCCAAACAACTGCCGCCCGGTCGATTTTTTCTCCTACTTTCTTCCGTGTCCGCCATGCGTCCGTAATTTCACGCCCGAAAGAACTCCTTTCTCGACGCGGCATCTCGCTTGGAGCCATCATCGTCCGAAACTGCTTTTCGACATGTATGGATCTGCGCTTATGACATAGAGGGAGGCCATCTTAGGTCCTAGGGCTCGGTCCGCGCCACCCACCCCTCGTGTCCCGCCTCGTCCCCGGTTCCCAGCCCCAAGCGTGCAAACATTGCTCACAACCTCGGTCCCCTCATCACTATCGGGGGAGCCTTATCCGCCTCAACCTTCTCAACCGTACTTTCACACCCCCAACATGCCTACATCCATCATTCTTGGGCCATACGCCTCTTCCTTCAAGAACCATCATCTCCCGGGTGGGCACGGCTATCCACATGTCTCCTTTGGCGCCTACCCAGAATATCCTTTCCCTACGCTTCCCCGCTTCGCTCTTCCTCTTACAACCTTACGGATCTCAAAACCAATGCTCGGCGCACTTCAGGTTTCTCAATCTGCGGTCACCCCTTCATCGGGTCCGTCAGCACAATGCCACATCCACCTCAACCTCAATATCCTCACTATATCGTTCCCCGCCCAGCCCAAAGACTTTCACATCTACCTTTTTCGGACTAAACCGACTTATCCCACCTTTGGCAACACGAAAGGCAAACCGTTAGGACCAAAGTGCTCAGCCCACATGGAAGAATTTGAGGCTCTAGCTGTCCTAAATGGTCACGCGCAACCTCAACTGAATTCCACATCTTTTCCACCACATCAAGGTGGCTCTCCCTCATCAATGGCTCATGTCCAACAAAAGCCATTGGAAACAAGACGGGTCCAAATGCGACCGCTTTTTCTCATTATTTACGACCACTCTGATGATGATCAACTTCATCTCAAGCAACTCAATGAACTTCAACAAGAGCCCACCTGAGTTCCGCCTGGATTTTGCGGATCGACTTCACATTCTCGCTAAAGTAAGCTCAAGGAGTACCCTACGTAGAGCCAGATTTTGGTCCGGTTTCTCCAAGGACTTCCTCCCGCTATTCGACTCATGATCAATACCCGCGCCCAAAAACTTTGGAGCAAAGCTATCGACCTTGTCAATCACTCCGGTCAATGTTTCCTCCCCGGGCGTGGCTCTTCAAGAGCTCCCGCTCATTCCACCTGCCATGGTTCCCCAAACGGCCGTTTCAAAATCAACACGCTAATCCACAAGCCAGATCAAAATCTGGTGCCATATTTGCAAATATCAAGGCCATTTGGCCAATGAGTGCAACTCCACCAATGGCCCGCCTCATTGCAAGCGATGCAACATGTGCAATCATGCCACGGAAGAGTGCACTCGCGACTCATCCCACACCGCTCAAGAACAAAATGGTTTATCAAGTGCAAACCACACCTCAGCCACAATCGCATATCACCGCCACCTCTTCAAAAGTGCAGCCCACGCAACTCTATCGACAACGGGACCAACCACGGGGGATCCAACCAACGCCCTCCTTTGATCCTTCTAAAGCTCGGTGTTATCACTTTGTCCAAGAATGGGGTCATACCACCACGGCGTGTCCTCAACTTCCACAAGTTCGTGCATGCCTTCACGGTACAAATCGGACCACATCGGTCCGCCTCACGGCTTACCAACTCGGCTCGCTAATGGCAAACAAGGCCCGCGACCAGTTCTTAAGAAACCACCAAGAGCCAAAGCAATCACGCTATCAACCAGCTCCAGCAAATCAACCTCAGCTGGATCAACAAGCCCAAGAGGAAATTTTTCAGGCACTTAATCCTCCAGTCCAGCCGTCAAATTGGGTTGGTTTAGTTTCACGCCAGACCAAGGCATCACGTCCCTTGACTATTATTCAGAAGGGCACGCAACCTGCCTTTGCAGTTGACACCATTCCTCATGGGGACGAAAAAAAGGTTCACTTTGCACCTGACTTGGAAAAGCTTATGCCACATATCATGCCCAAAGTTCGCCAAAGCATTTTGAACCTCATGCAAGCCGGCGGCTTTGAAGGCGCACATTGGCAAATGTTCATGCCACCACTAGAGCTCAACAAAGACAAGATACACCTTCAACATCTCAACCTCCACGCTCTCAGACATATCCCAATATTGCAGCCGAGGTTGACTTACTCAAAGAAGTTGCTGCTTCCCTACCACGCACTCCCGCACCAGTGGAACCAGCAGATCCTTTTTCTCATGTACCTCTCGAACTCCAAGAGGAGCTCGCCAAGATCAAAATTCCTTTAAGCTTGGCAACCATTTTAAAACTCGGCCCCCGCTCTCAAGGACCGGTTACCACTCCCAACTGCTTTTAGTTGGGGCCGTGGCTTACCTCTACACCCACGGTCCATGCCACGGTGGGAAATCAGCAAGTCAACCATGTTCAAATCGATGGAGGTAGTGCAGTCAATCTCATCACGGATAAACTCCGCAAACAAATGGGCATCACACAACTCTTTCGTGCCCCATATGACATCAAATTGGCTAATGGCCACATCACGAGACCTCAAGGCGTCACACCTATTCTTCACATCAACATAGGTGATCTCCGCTTTCCCATGGAATTTGGAGTGTGGAAAGCTGGCGAAGATCCAGGTGACTATGAAATGCTGGTAGGCAGACCTTTTCTCCGCCAGGCAAAGAGTATCCATTACTGGGCCACGCGGACCAAAGTTAGTCATCACCGATGGTCATCTCAATGCCACCATGGACTTGCAAACAGGCAGGATCATTTCGACAATGCGGAACCCTCTCTCTCATTAATCGATTCAAGAAGCTCAGAATATTTATCAAGTTCAGGCTCCACCTGCGAGTCTGCCTCTGTCATCCTACCCCGAATATGCTGATCCTTGGGGAGAAATGACTCTTGATCAGGACCAGGCTGTGGCTGCCTTGCTTGACCCCTACCTGGCTCCTTGCAATCGAATCCAACGCGTTGATCACTTTTCAGATGCTGACACTCCTGCAACTCCTGTTGATGTACACGCCGTCATGAAGCAACCACTGCTAGATGAAACTGAGCAACCTCTCTTTTTCACCACGCAAAGTGCCACGCATCCGGTTATGCTCCAACCTCCTGCACACATTGTCCAGGATACTGAAGTCATACCCCATATTCAGACTCCAGAAGTTGAGATTGTGGACGTTGGCAACAATCAACCTGTCCGCATTGCTGCCAATCTTCCGGCTCCTTATCGTAATGGGGCCGCAAAGCCGCTCAAAAAATTCAAACACATTTTCGCCTTGGAGTTACAAAGATCTTCGGGGAATCAACAAGAGCTTGGGGAACTCACCATTCCTACCAAATCGATGCACGACCCGGTGTAGCAACGCACAAAGATGCTCAGCTCAACCCTAATTACCGCGGATCGCGTCAAGGCGAAATTGACAAACTCCTTTGCCGCAGGTTTGATCTATGAGGTCAAACATTCTGAATGGGTGAGCCCCATCGTCATTGCCCTTAAGCACAATGGTAAGATCCGCGTCAGTAGACTATCGGAAACTCAATCGGGGCCACGGAGCGTGATCATTTTCCACTTCCCTTCACGCACCAAGTTCGAAGAAGTGGTCGGACATGAGATGTACTCCTTTATGGATGGTTTTTTCCGCTACAATCGATCTCCATCAAAGAATCTGATCAACTCAAGACCACTTTCACCACCCCGGTAAAAGCACTTTTTGCCTACAAGGTGGTTCCTTTTGGATTATCCAACTCTCCTTCAACATTTCAACGCATCATGCTCCTCGGTTTTCATGATTTCATGAAGGAAAATCCCTTCTTGCAAATTTTTCAAGATGACTTCTCTCGCCTCTGATTCCATGGCTGACCATTTGGATAAATTGGAACTCGCCTTCCAGAAATGTGATGAGTCCCAAGATTAGTCTCAATCGAGAAATGCACCTTTTGCGCCACTTCTCGGTGTTCTCGTTAGGCCATGTTGTCGACAAAGCAGAATCACCACCGATCCCCGCCAAAATCGGGCTTGTGTGCTCAAGGCTCAAGCACCAGCCAATATCAAAGAGACACGCTCTTTCCTGGGAAAGGTCAATTATTACTCCACCTTCATACCTGAACTGGCAGCCATTGCAGATCCCATTCATAAACTCACGGGTGACGAATCAACCTGGGCTTGGAATTCCCAGGCGGAAGCTGCTTTCCAACAACCGCTTTTGCTTACTCGTGCACCGGTTCTTGTTCCTCCTCAATGGGACAAGCCCTTTCACGCTTCATGTCGATGTCTCCGGCGTTTGCTATTGGAGCTGTTCTTTCTCAAGAATATGATGCGCTTAATCGACAAACCAAATCGCTACGCCGGGCCCGAAAACTCAATTCTCGGCGCAACTATTCTCGCCACCGGGCGTGAAGCTTTGGGTCTCATTTTCTCGTGTCCAACGCCTGTCATTACCTTTTGGGCAGTCAAATCAAGTTCTTTGTGGACCACCAAGCACTCCTCTATTTGATCAACAAGTCCACGCCCACGGGCCGCATTGCTCGTTGGGTCCTTCTTCTCCAAGAATTTGCTCCTTTTGAAATCGTTCATAAGGCTGGCAAATCTCATGTTGTTCCGGATTATCTTTCACGCATCCACACGGAGGATCCCGCAACAGGGGTCTCAGACGCCTTCCCTGATGCTCAACTCTTTTTAGTCACGGCAACACCACATTGGTTCCATGATTTTCGCCAGCACCTCCTCACGGTGCTCTTCCACCGTAAGACGAGACGCTCTCTCACCAAGCGGCGACAATCCGTCGCCATCAATTTCTCCGGAGAGGTCCGTGACTACACCATGGTTGCCGGACATCTCTACAAAAGGGTAAGGACATCATCCTTCGACGACGTGTTCTACCTCATGAAGTTCCGGACATTGTTCGAGAAGCTCATCAAGGGCTTGGTGGTGGTCATTTTCATGGTGACACCACGCGCGACGCAAAAATCCTTTTCTTGCCGGGTATTATTGGCCCACGCTCTTCAAAGATGCTCACGCCCACGCCAAGACGTGTGACGCTTTGCCGGTGGGGGGCCCCCACCCCCGCGGACGCTCTTCCCTTGACGCCGGCCGCCACGCCACTTCCCTTCAAAGAAATGGGGAATGGACTTTGTGGGACCTATAGATCCTCCCCCGCGAGGCACACTCGCGTCCCGATACATTCTCGTTCTCACCGACTACGCCACCAAATGGGCGGAAGCTTGTGCACTTCCGCACAACATCGCCGCCAGCACCGCTAGAGTCCTCTATCAACAAATCATCACGCGATTCGCTGCCCAACGGAGCTGGTCAGTGACCGTGGTGTTCATTTCATCAATCATACTATCAAAGAGCTGACGGATTATCTCCTGATACATCATCACAAGAGCACACCTTACTATCCTCAAGGCAATGGGTTGGCGTAAAGCACCAACAAAACTCCGGTCACCATTCTCAAGAAAATTTGTGGCGCTTCCCGCATGCATTGGCGCACAAAACTTCCCTCTTGTTCTTTTTGGGCCTACAATACTTGTTTCAAGATTGCTACGGGTCACACTCCTTTTAAATTGGTTTATGGTCGAGAAGCTCTCATGCCATTTGAATACATCCTTCCAACACTCCGTTTTCAACTGGCTACTGCTCATAATCCACCAGCTGCTCTCAAAGAACGGGTCTATCAATTAGAACAGCTTGGATGAACTTAGAAGGGATGCTTATATTCGTGTTCTTCATGGACAACAATTTGCAAAAATCTTTACATGACAAACGTTTGAAGACAAAAACATTCAAAGAAGGAGATTTGGTTCTTCTTTATGATTCCGTGTACAAAAATTTTCCGGTAAACTCAGGTTTCGCTGGCTTGGCCCTTATCAAATTGTTCAAGTGGTTAGACCAAGCGCTTTTCCAACTAGCTGAATTAGATGGCACTCCATTACCTACATTGGTTAATGGTTTTCGCCTCAAAGCATTTCATCACACGTAAAAGTGAACATCAACACACGTAGAAAGTTCAAGAAGCAAACACCACGTAAAGTGACTAGAAAGGCGTAGATTATATTATAGTGGAGATTTTTTACAAAATGTGGGCGCAGCCCAGCTTATTTCGCTTATGGGCACCGCCTCTATATACAAAAAACGCTCTCGAGCCCCTATCTACTAAGTCCTAAGAGGAAAAACCCTCTACCCTGGGTTCGAAATGAGGTGATGCGGAGGAGATGGTAGAGGTTCTGCCCGGATCCCATCCGAAGGTGCGCGAACCACCTCCATCCCGTTGGTCTTCGGTCGGGATGTTCAGCCATCCCGGCACACCAGCCGTCCATGCGAATGCCACGGTTGTGGCAGCGCCAGAGATCCAGACAATTCATCTTACAAGTGATCCACTCCTGACAGTTAGTGGGCATTGTGCAATCTTCGTTCAAGCCAGCCAGCCATCTTTTGAAGCGCCATCGGATGCCTTCGTTTCTCTCGCCTAGCCTTATATAGCCAATCGAGGAACTCCTTGTCGACGTGGACCAATCACACAAATCGCCAACGTGTTTGCAATGCAAGGCTGTTTCTAAAATGAGAATCTGTTCTCCCGCCGCATATCTAGCCATGGTACCTTCTGACACATTCCTTTTAATGATATCTCACTTCAAGTTGCCAAAGATTGAATGCCATTCCTTCTTTCCACGCCTTCGCGCACATTAATGGGTGTCCTTTGCCATCTGTCACATCCGATCTTTCTTTCACGCCTCATCCTCACCGCTCATTGCTTCTCCCTTATGTTTTTTGGGACTTAGCCACATTTTTGCTCTCAATACCCTTCTTCGCATCTTTTGACACTGCACCATCAACGGTTCCGGTTTCGCGACTCTTCATACCTCTTCGCCTCGGTTAAGCCCTAAAACAAACCTTTTCGTTCCTTCTGCGCCTCGCCCTCCTCCGTGCTCGACTTTCGTCTTCCGCCTTTGGCATCCCTCTTCGTTCCGCACATCATTCCCATGGCTGCCCCAAGATTTTCTACACTTCAAGCTACCGCTCCCAAGGATCCGGCCCTTTTGCATCACTCAGATCTTTCTTGACGCCCACTTTCCGCGGTGAAGCCCTTGTTGGCCCCAATAAAGACGCGTCGCTGAATCGACACCAGCTTTTTACGAATTCTCTCAAATGGAACTTCCGCTCCAAATCCTACCGATTCGCGGCCAGTTCATCGCCAATATCGTTAACGACCCGGGTTACACCACCGTGGTCGATGGCACCACTATTTCATTGACTCAACATTTGATTTACGAGGTATTTCATATTCCCTTGCACACTCCTTGTGTATCATGGTCCGCTATACGGGATATTGATGTCACGTAGTTTGGTGCACCTCGCTTATCATGCCAATGTCCATCGTCGACCAATATCGACAAGCCTCCGCGAGACCTTTTGTTAAATTTCTCGTGGCGAAAATTCCTTGGGTATTCTATCAAGAACACCCATATCAATAAGCCTTTCTATAACCTTGGTCCTCATCAAGCTACACACTCCAAACACCACATAGATTGGCCCCAAATGATGTTCTATCGTCTTCTCCAAGAAATGGACCGCCGGGTACCACTTCCATTTCTCGAAGTTTCGTGGGAGGGCACTTTCAAGCCCTCATCCGGCATTACTTCCCTCCCACACCACCAAATTCTCATAATTCCACTCAGCCCCCTTCCAATCACTCACCAAGTTGGCACATCACGCCGCCTTCCCTGGTCATGACCATAGTCACACTCATGTCACCGGCCTTCCTCCTCCGCTACACCATCCACTTCACACCATTTTTCCTGCACCTCCCAAACCGGGCAAATGGCCGAAGTTCCACCACCACAACACCCTCGCCGGGTTGTTGTATCAAGTATCGCCAGGATGCTCAAGCTGCTTTGCTCTTAAGTTACAAGAATCCCAAGACGCTCTTATGAGCGGGTTCAATCCGCACTCGAGGCCTTTGATGCGGTACACCAAGACCTTCAAGCCGCGAATCGCCCCAAGTTGCAACTTTGAGGCCAAACTTCAAGACAAGCATGAAGCTCTCTTACGTGCTCATGCAGATCTCAAAAGTACACAAGCTCAAGTCAGCCAACTCAACGTAGATCAGCTCACCCAAATGTCGAAATTCGGACTTTATTGAGCACAACAAGTCCAAAGTCAGCTCTCCTCGAAAGTACCAAGGGCCGGTATATTGCTAAACTCAATGCCTTGTACTTTAATCGTGTGAAAATTTCAGCACTCAAGTTCAAAATCTTTTCAGCCCGGACGCTCAAATCGCCTCCTTGACGGCTCGCCTTTTCTACTACCGCACCTCTCACCTCACCTCTCTTCAAGATCGCCTTACGGAGGTGCGTAAAAGAAAATACTAGATGACGCGGAGATTGCCGTGGCTTCGTCTCAATACACCGGGAAATCTTCCTCCCGTGTCAATCCTTCTCGAACGGTCCGCGGACCCGCCACGCCGCTACTCAAAAGGGACAATCGGATCCGTGATCTAGAACAACAAACCGCAGCAAGCTATTCGGGTCTGGCGATGAGGCTCAAGCAAAACTTGACGCCCGGTCGCAATTCTTCCGCGTAATGCCGCTTGACTTCCCAGCTCCCTCCCGCTATCATGATTATGTGGTTGCTCGACGCCACCTCTTCCTTTCAAAGTGGCACGCCGGCCGATGGCCCCTGCGGATATTCCACCGAAAGCGGCTTGATTTTCTTCGGATTTGGCCGTAACTCTCCATTGAAGACAAAGGGTTGTGATGTGCCCTTGTCGCCTTTTGATCTCATACACCGCGGCGATCCGGACTTTCTCACCTTCAGAGTGGTTCAGCCCATGGCTTACATCTTTCATGATTTCTATCCGGGTGATACACGCAAAAAACTTTGAAATGGGCCACGCCCGCCTTTTCCGGGGTGACCCCAATCGTGCAATGGGTGCTTCGGGATAACAATCCATATCTTGCGGATCCCCGCCGGACCCAAACTCTTCATCGAGAGTACATGCCCGAGCTTGCCAATCATTTATCTCTCGGCGTTTTAAGCGCCAAGCAACAGATTAGGAAGTATCTAGGACATCCCGAAGATCTTCCCTATGCACAAATTTATATGCAAAGACACCTCGGCCGGTTACAATCGATTACAAGCCCCCGTTGGATAGCAAGACGGTCCCCGCGGGATGGGATAGCCCTCCGTCCCACTCTCGGCTCTCGCTTCTCTTTGGGATCGTTGGTGTCGCACTTGATCCGATCTTGTCGGTCAATTCGTGGAGATCGCCAAGAACCCACGCCCACGGGCATGGTTCCTTCTCCCTATGCTTCCCTGGGCGTCCCTCCACGCCCCAGGTTCCTGACTTCTGATTGGCGCCTTCCTTTTTGGACCAAGGTCATGGATGGTCATGCAGGCTGGACACCACCTCAGATCTCGACGGATCTCCGGTGGGATCCACGTTTTGTTCGCCGCTCACATTGGGAAGAAGGTGCCACTCTGGACAACACCACCAATTGGATCTACATTGCTAATGAGCGTGGTTGGCAACAGCCCGCGGATGCGCTTCATGGTCTCAACAACTTCTTGCAGAATGCCTCCACCTCACCTGATCCTTCGTCCCATCTTCAAGCCGGATTTTGCGCTGCCCTCAAATGCATTTTGCTAAGCTCCTTAAATCGGGTAACGCCCCATTTTTCATCGCAATCCAAATGCCAGCCAAGATGCCTTTGGCCTTCGTGACTGTCTCCTCATGGAATGTCGGTACATTTCTTGACGCCCACGCCGCCCTTTGAAGACATGGTCCGCTCTCGCTTTCTTATAGATGCCGATCCCGCCTTTGGCCAAAACACTCCTCAAGCTCTTCAATCACGCCAGATCTCATAAGCCCGGTACCATAATGGTGCCCGGCCCTCACTCGTGAGGATCACTTTCGAACCGATGGCTTCCCGCCCTCCGGAACGCTTCCTCCTTTTCTTCACTCGAGTGTCGCTTTGGTGGGGGAGTGTTAGTCCCATTGCCTCACCGTGCAGGACTATTCATGCATACGACATGACCAGGTCAAGCTCAAGGATCCTCGGGCCAACCACGGGTGGACATCCAAGGCTCCGCTTGAAGACCAAGCAAAGCAGACCACGCAGGTCAAAGCCTTTGGTCATCAACAAGAGGCCCGCCGGACAAGTGACGGCCGCCACCGCCCGCCGGCGTCAACGTGATTCTAGGCACTTCAAGAGGCACCGCCAACATTCCTGCAAATCAGGCCTCCTTCCAGGAGTCGGCACCGAGATCAGTCAGAGTGTCTATATTGGGCCCAAGGCCATTGTACTATATATATGAGTAGAGTTAGCTCATAAGTTTTTAGATGAGTTTTGAGTCTTGTCTCTTTTCAGTTTTCTCTCTATTGCGAGAACTCATGTATTTTCATCATTGATATCAAGGAAGCTTAGTTTGAGTTCTTGGCATGCACCCTGCAGCAGCAGTCCATGACTGTCGAATGCTACAAGGCTGCCATGCTCATGATCACAAAACAAGAACAAGACAAAAAAATATGTACAAAGAATGATGGGAATGTGGCCAAATGAGGCTCTCCAAATATGAGATAAAACCTGAGTACATCTGAAGAGGCTCTGGTCTAATATAGTGTAGACTGCAAATCTGAGCCGTACATCTAACTAAATCTAATCCCTACACTTATGTTAACCTAATCATGCCAAGTGTCAGTCTGCCACCATTGACACCTAACATGTGCATGCACCTAATATGTGCATGCACAATGTTAACCACTAGGTGGTTAACACTGCCTCCCCCTAAAAGTTTTTAGCACGAAAACATGTACAGACTTTTATAAGACAAGTCCGACAATTACAACATGATGCCAAAAATTAGGGGTAAAAATGATGGTAATGGTTGGGTGATGTCGCCGAAAGATGTTCATGAAGGCATTGATGACTAGGATCCGAAGGAATGTCGATGCAGAACATGATCATAGGAACTTTGGGCCAAAAAACATGAAGACCATCCCCTTATATTATGGGGAAGTCTATTTTAACAAATATTGCCCAATAATTCACTTAAAAACAATGGTGATAAGGGGTTTTAAAAACATAAGCACGAGGAAAGCGTCCCCCGTGATCAGCCATAAAGAGCGTGACTATGCGTGACAATATTTTTGAAGAGTGTGGATCTTGAGCTAAGAGCGTGGGCATGAGCGTGTGTGTGCAAGCGTGGGTGCAGCGTGGCTCTGTGGGCATGGGCGGGAGAATGGCTGGTGAGGCGTGAGTGTGGAAAGAAAAAGCGTGAGCAGCGTGGCTTAGGCGTGACAAGGCGTGGGTTGGCGTGAGCAAGCGTGGACTTGGGCCGTGGGGCGTGGCCGTGGCCGTGGGCGGTTATCAGCCAGCAAAAAAATCGTGAGCCCTTACCGTGGATCATGAAAAAGTGGGAAATATTGGCGTGGGCGTAACCCGTGGGTACAAGCAGGAGGAACTGATTAGCGTGGATTCCCAAGTAGGGCACGGCGTGTAGGGCAACTAAAAATTGCAGAGAGCATCTGAACCAATAGAATAGGGCGGCCAAATCTGAGCCGTTGGGAAAAAAAACCTAGCAAAGTATGAGCTGCAACCCTAGCGTGAAGCAAACGGAGAAAAAGAGTTGCAATGGCGGCCGGATTTTCTGCAAGAGCTATGGCAGCCAAGATTTTCGGATTTCTTCTGATAGAAAGTTCGAAAATAGAAGAAAGAGCCCTGATATAATAGGATTGCGAAATCGCTGATAAAAATTTCCGAAAAATGGAGGCAAGGCTTTGACAGAATGCCGAAATTGGAGCAATGATGCTATTTTGTGCCTGATTTGCTTGATAGGCGGCCAGATATGCATTACAGAACTATTTTGGTAAGAACTTATGGCGGTGTATGCATGAATCGGTGCTTCAACTTTGCAGGATAAAGAATGAATATCTAGATAAGCCGGGAATGGATGCTGAGGCGTGCTGGTTCTGAAGACAGAGGTGTATGGCAGTCGGTATGTGAGCAGATGGATATGATATGCTAACTGAGTGTATGTAATGCAGGTAGCTGAAGGTGTCAAACCCGACAATTCTCTGCAGGTGAATATGGATGGGGGCTAGCCACAGAGCTGGCCCTCTTGAAAAACTCAATAAGAAGAAGGATTGAAAGTTGCAGCAAACTGAAGAGATCTAGATACGTGAAAAACATGAAATAGCCGATACTCTGTGTTGCCCATTTGAGATAGAGGAAAAATGACGATTCTGGAAACCACTTGCTGTCTTGTGCCATCCCTGCCCATGTATGTGCAAGAGCATGAAAGCTTGAAAAGATAGGACAACCAGTGGTCTGTACTGCTTGATTGATTGTGTGCAGGTACCCAGCTTGAAAAATTAAGACAAGAAGCCTGCTTCAAAGAAAACTCCTCTGTAAGGCCGAATAGATTAAGCATGCAGTAAAGAGGCAGACCAAAACTATTCTGGCTGCAGTGAACGGAGAAAATCTTCTGTGGTAAGCTCATGAAAGTTGAAACTCGTGGATTTTTCCAGGGGCTAAGGAATACTGACGTTAAGAATTGCGGAAGAAGCCTTGAATCAGCAAGTAATGGAAACCTTTAGGCACAAAGGGGGCTAGCCAAGTGCTGGCCCTCTATAAATATTCTGAGTGAGAAGTCTTTATAAAAACCTTCGAATACCTGGCTGAGGTGCTGCACGAGATACAAAATATTTTTGGCTGTGCAAAAGCACAAATTTTCTGATAAAACTGAAATAAAACAGAAGAAAGAGGTACAAGATTTGTGACAAATTTCCAGCAGATAAAAAGAAGGGATCAAACTTGAGATTTTTCTGAAAGTCTTGAAGAGAGGAGTGCTGTCACCACTCCATAATTCCTTGGTCGTAAAACAAGCGTGTCGCGACCATAAAAAAAGCGAGTGTTGAAAACTCTTTCAATGACAAGACTAATTTCTAAGGCCTCCGACAAATTTCATGAACATCCGGTTGGGCAAACAAATTAGTGGACAAAAAAGGCCTCCAAATTTACCATTTCAACAAACCGGGTTGGGCCAAATAAGGGTGTTTGATACAAGGAGTATTCAAGAACAGATGAATAAGGGCAGCAACGACAACAGCAAAACAACAAGGCTGAAGAAGGTGATCATGAGCGTCCCCGGCATAACGGCGCCAGTGTTAGTTTGAGTTCTTGGCATGCACCCTGCAGCAGCAGTCCATGACTGTCGAATGCTACAAGGCTGCCATGCTCATGATCACAAAACAAGAACAAGACAAAAAAATATGTACAAAGAATGATGGGAATGTGGCCAAATGAGGCTCTCCAAATATGAGATAAAACCTGAGTACATCTGAAGAGGCTCTGGTCTAATATAGTGTAGACTGCAAATCTGAGCCGTACATCTAACTAAATCTAATCCCTACACTTATGTTAACCTAATCATGCCAAGTGTCAGTCTGCCACCATTGACACCTAACATGTGCATGCACCTAATATGTGCATGCACAATGTTAACCACTAGGTGGTTAACAGGGCCCTCCATCTGAACCGGGCCGTCTACGTGGAGACGCTCGGGTGAAGGACACGGAGGGGTCATTCGGCTACGTCGCGGAAGCATGAATACAAGGGTTAGCACACAGCATAAATCATATACAAATAGCCACCACGAAGGGTGGCGCATCCATCCAAATACCAACGACAAAGAATATGCATCTAGCTAAGAAAACACCCAAACACCCAGGTTCTACCCCGGCTCCGACTCTAGTGGGGGAACGACTGACGGCTGGGTCTCAGGGAATCAGCAGACCGAGTCTTGGCATGGCGTTGGCTGGCATAGAACATCGGCTAGGGTTGTCCACTCCATCCGCCCCTCCTGTACACACTTTGCAGATGGGTCAAATCACGCTATGGCTTCGCTATAGCCTTCCGGAGACGCAGCCTCAAGGTATCACCCTTTGAGGCTACTCCAGGTTCATGACACCTGGTCCGATGAGGCAGGTTGGGGAGGCGTCCCCTTCCAGGATCACAGTGGTTCCATGGGTGAGCTAGAGAACACGTGCGTGATCGGCCGACTCCCGCATCCGCACCCAACTTACTCACCCTAATTCTACTCAAAGTGCATGGTGCCCCATACGGGTCACACCACTACACCCGTGGAGTGTCGGACCCATACCCGCCCTCCACGTGACCGCCATCGCCTAGCCCAATGGCGTAGGAGTCTCGGAGCCTTTTATGCTCATGCAAGACCCCACCCCCTACTTCACCATCAAGGTCCCTTGTCCGGGTGCTAAGCCGCACCATAGCTTCTATGACCCTAAGTGGGTTCTTGTGCACAGCCGAATCTAGTAGGGTGCTAAAGGAGTCACTAGGAGCATTCTATACTCAAGTTCGAGGTCTCTACCCCCCCCTAACCCCCTCAAGCATCGGAATTACTAAGCTAACTCATAGAGACATCGATCATTCCATAACAAAGCATCATTCATAATTGAAGAGTATTCCTAATTACCGAGAAGGGTTAATCTTAACTAACCTAGTCGAGAGAAGAACACCAAAATATGATTCTACAATTTGCAAGTTAAGCTACCACTCGACCGGTGTTTCTACCGAGCCGCTTGTCAAGAGGCGCTTCCATGGTCGCATCTGCAAACAGCAGAAACGAAAGGGTGTTTGGCGATCCGGGGACTAACAACAACGGTTTCCCCGAAGGCCACCGCCCTCCGCTCCTTGCTGGGTCGAAATTGGGCTGATATGAGGATGGCGCCTCCCTTTGGTGGCCTAGTTTAGCAACCCTCATGCTGGCCACCCGGGTTATGCCAAATGGCGCCTCCCCACTATGAATTGACCTAATCACATGTCTTTGGATAATTATCCTTTATAATTTGGTTAACATAGCTAAATAAATCCATTGTGGCCAACCCCCCTAGGTTAACATACCCTAGGTGGCGCACCTATACTAGGTGACGTGTCAATATATTTATACGTATACCGTATAAATACTTGGAACGTCACATTCGCCTAGCATCAGAAGCATTTTCGACTACAAACAGCTTTGCAATCACTTGGAGAGATAACAATCTCCCTACACAGTCCTTAAATAACAAGGGACTTGTATACAAATATAAATACTACTAGTAACATTGCCCGGCGTTGCCGGGCTTTAGCTACAACACATTATGTGGGCATGGATGTATAAACAAAGTATTTGTTTAATTTGGTATGTGGAAGAGATGATCATTAGGTTTACTCAATGCAATGTGGATGAAATGTACCACTCATTGAAGGGTCAATGTATAAGAAAGTTTGAGATGTTCCTGACCTTGATTAGTTGGGGTTCCTCAAGTGTTTGTCATGTTTGAATTTGAGGTTGTTCTTTTGGTAATACATATCCATTTTAGACCACCATGATGTACAATAATGAAAGGGAGGCAAGAAAGGTGACAAAGAGCCATGGGAGTTTGACAAAGACTTGTGAGTGTTTTAAGCTGTAGATAAATCAACCTCCTGGAAATCATTAATTGCACCATGTTTGACCATACTTTTTGTCATGTTTTATTTTTTAACGCCTTAATGAAGTTGGTAATCACATGCTTGAGGTTTGTGCCAAGTCATATAGGCATTGCAAATGAAATGCTTTTTGCTTTTGTCATTTGTTCCGTCCACAAAGAAAATCAAGAAGGAAATTCCATTATTCGAGTTTGGAGCAATGCTTTTTCCTTGACTATGAGGAAGAAAATCCCGTTGTCCAACTATTAATAGGCCACAGTTTTCCCTTGACTTCGCGAGTGTGCCCCCAAGCCGGAGATACTGCAAACAAATTTACAAATGCGAAGGCTGACAATCATTGATTACCGAGTACTTATATAGTTTTGTGCTCATATTCAAATTGTTGTAAAACCATTGGCACAAAGATGGTGTGCAATTTGTTATAAAACCATAGGTACAAAGATGGTGTGCAATTTATTGCACCTTTGAGATCCCTTGTTACACATAAAAATTAAGCCTGTCAAAATGTTGCATGTATCTCTCCCTAGATACGAATGATCCATTCCACTTCACAATTTCCTATGAGAGAGACTACGAATTGATTACATGTATTCTCAACATATTAAATGCATACGCATATTAAAGCACAACCTTCTAGAAGGGGGAACTCAAGGAGTGAATGTTATTTTTGGTTTTTGTCTTTTATCATAATACTCAGTATTACCCGCAAATATGCTTTGAATGGGAATGATGGACATAATTGGATTTCATAAGCCAAATTATTAAGCAACACGATTGGGTGGACATGTATATGTTTGCATAAATTCATGTATATGTGGCAGATGCTATTGAAGAAGCTTTGACATCTTTCTAAATGCAACTTAGATAACATAAAAGCTATTCAAGTGTAGCTTAAAATAGTTCCAAAATGTTTGACTACAATAAATGGCGATAGTTCCTATGCAAGAAATGTGGTATTTTAGTGGTTGCTTGTCTACAGTAAATGGTGACTTAACACAAATGGTCACCGATACTATTTTCTTTCATTGTAAATGGTGACTTAACACAAATGGTCACCGATACTGTTTTTTTCATTGACATAATGAAGAAGAATGGTGTCACTGCAAGCTTTTGCTTTTAAGAGTTAAACCTCAGTCAGACCTGAGCAGTTCAAATAGTTCAACTGATGGTAATGCAAACGTGTCGCCTTCAAAACCTGCTACAATTAATAAAAATGTTATCATTAAATAGCAAATGCAATTTTATCAATTGTGCAGTAAAAGGAGGCCCAAAATTTGCAGGAGAACTTATTTAAATGTAATCATTGTTTGCAAAGCTAATAATCCTGTTCACATAGCTATTGTCCCACTTTAACAAACTCGTCTGATAAGACTTGTGAAGCTGAGATATACAAAGTCAATTGCATTATATTTTTTATGTTCTTACATCAAATCGACCACATGCAACTGAGATATACAAACTCGTTAGCATAATAATTGTATGTTTCTACATCAAATAGACTGCTTAGTCCTTAATGCTTAGCCTTTAGTCAGAGAATGTGCAATACGTCTCTACTCAAGTGTTGGTTAGAAACTCATTGTGTCATTGAGCTGGCGGTTGACTTATTCCGTGAAGTCTATGCAATCCATAATAATCTTGAAGCATTTTCGAGTAGTTATTGTGAATATTTTTTTGTTATAGTAGTCTTTATTTTCACTTCCTAGAACCGGCTCAGAGTTAAGGTGGCAGTTTCCGTGGTTCATCCTATGAGAGAGATATGGCCGAAAGAGTGATAGGGGATCAAAGAAGACTGCTCTACTCATTCGCTCTTGAATCTGATTCTAAGAAAGCCTTTAATTTTTCCCAAGAGCTTCTGTTCTTGTTCAATAATACTAACCTAGAGCCTAACTTTTGGTGTTTTATATTGAGGACTGCTAGCTCATGGGAGGAGCTACAAGTAGAAGATGATTGTCAGGCCTTGCCATAATTCTGCCAGTTCTTAGCACTAAGTGACCCGATTGAGGGGTGAACTACCATAGATTAGTTATTGTATCTTGACTTAACTCTGGTTTTGGTGAACTAGAGCTTGACTAATCTGAGTTATTCATGTAACTCATAATCTTTGTTTATTTAGAATAGAGACTTTTTTGTCATTGCTAACAGTTTGATTGTGGATTATGTAGCAAATCTAGATGGATTACAGATTGTGAGACCATGAATTGACTGAGAAGCCTTGAATAAGGGTTCAGGGATATAAAAGGTATGGTCCATTGGTATGACCCATAACAATTGGTATCAGAGCCTGGCTATTCTTGACGTTTGCAAGTTATGTGGTTGATGCTGGAGATTGCAAAACTGGAATAAAGATTCTTATTTTGACTATTCTTGATGTTTGTAAGTCATCTAATTGGTGCTGGTGATTGCAAACTGAAATAGAAATCCTTATCTTGAGAACCTAAATGATTTATCTCCATGGATTTAACTCATTACCAATCTGATCCTCTTAAAAGCAAGAGAACCTTTTAGAGTAGCCCTTGAATATTTGTATCGCAAATTCCCCTTTGTTGCAGGAAAATTATATGAATCTATTAGATATATGTGATATCGGTTACCTCTCGTCTGATTGGTCTAGAATTATGAGCAGTAGTTGGTGCTACTGGGTTGAGGTTTGTGCCTCAGTGGAAAATTATGAGCAGTAGTTGGTGCTACTGGGTTGAGGTTGGTGCCTCGAGAAAAATCTTTATTACCTTAGCCTCAACCATGGTGATCGTCATAAATGGTTGGTGCTATTTATGAGATTATATCTTGGAAAGAGTTGATGCTCTTGTCCAAGTGAATGGAAAGGGTTAGTGCTCTTGTCCAAGTGGTGAATGAAATGGGTTGTTGCTCATATCCAAGTGAATGGAATGGGTTGTTGCTCATATGTCTAAGTAAATGGAATGGGTTGTTGCTCATATTCAAGTGATAGGATGCATTGTTACTCATACATAAAAAGAAAAGGAGTGTTGGTACTCACCTATACAATTGAGTTGGTGCTCAATTTATAGTTGACGGGTACAACTGAGGTCAGTTGCTTACTAGAGTTAGGCTCCAGGTTAGTAATGGGTTATTGAATGAATAAGAGCAACTTACCTGGCCACAAAACATTCTGGCTAATCGTCATTTGCTAGCTTTTCTCAGCTTGGAATAACCTTGGGTTTTCTTCCTATTTCAAGACTTTCGTTCATCGTTTAAGGATGAATCCCAAGTGTCAAAGCCAGGGCTTGAATCTCTGATATAAAAATAGGGGAAAAAGTCTCAGGAAAATATGAAATGCCATAAGTTTGCTTACAATCTGCAGGGCCAACAATCACCTATCAATATGCATCTTTTCAGCCTTGACAATCCATCCTCTTGTCTTTGTAACAACATAGGCATGAATGTCTCTATCTCTAATATTTGGACACTTTGTTCCATCAGCAAATGATCATATTTCAAACCAACATGAAGAAAATCACGTCTTTTCAATGTCGGATATGTGCATGTCATTGCAACAATTTCGGCCTGCTTTGCCATAAGATAATTTGCTCTGTGCTTGGATTGTTTATAGAAGCCTCACATGCGGCAATGCACTCCTCCCAGCAAGAGAAAACATGTAAGAGTCAAAAGTGTGCTGTTGTTTCGCAAGTGTAGGCTACATCCTCTGGCACCTTCAATGTCTTTGCCAGACGTTTCACTCTAGCCGCCTTGCAAGCATGGCAGTCATTCTGCCTTTGCGACTGAACTCTTGTTCTGTTTCTAACTCTTGCTCATCTTGCCCTAGCCGGAGTAGATACCTAGCTGGGACATCCCTCTGTATATACAAAAATATAAAAAGACATGAATATATATACTTGGATAAAACATTGGTGCTATGCAAGCTTCTGCATGCCTGAATATCAATATTTGTTAGGTCACTATATCTTCTCAACTTTAAAATATGTAGTTTTGCAGCAACAATGCATGTCAAAAGTTGAATGGACGCTTAGAAAGGAAAAGCAATGATGCAAAGATAATCTACCTACATAATCTTCGCAAAAAGGTCATTCAATGCCTGATTGAATTGTGTAATCAGATTATACACTGCATAGGAGATTCAAGATTTGCATTGCAGTATCAATTTTCCCAGGTACAAGTAAACTAACCACCATTAGTAATTCTGGCTGGACTCCTGATATAATGGTACCAATCTGCACATAATCATTAGAACATGAGACTGGAAAATATTAATGTCCTTACACCAGAGTGGCCTACCTGAACTGGAGAAAACTTAACAGTATTATGCTTTGGTTTATCTTGAATATGGGCTCGGATCAGGGGATATGTAACTCTCAACCAGAATTTGCCCCTTCTCTCCACCATTACAACTATCTTCATTGGTGCCTTTCCTCTTTACAGACTTATTGCTATATTGTTTTAGATTACCTCCTTTATTAAAAGCGACTTGAAGGGGAGGCTTTGGAGATTTGTCTTACTATCCTTCTGTTGTTACAAAACGTACCTAAGCCTTGTATTTCCACGACCCTGTCATCCTGTGAGGCACATAACGTAGATCATCTGCCAACATTAAAACATTAGTACTTCCTTCCTTCAGAAAAAATGGATTTTGTGGCACCTACCTAGAGGCAAAATTCTGACAATGGCTCTCGAGGTCTCTTACACAGACTTGATAGTCACCCTTGCCTTCCAATCAAGCTACCAGCCTGCATGCCAGCAGCAAGAAGCCATGTTGAGGCTGAGTCATTATAAGCTGCAATTCTGCATTCAATGACCCGATAATAAACTTTTAGAATCCATCCAATGCTTCAGAGTCTTCTTGTGCAAACACACGCACCTGCAAGAAATTGCCTCAGACAAAATGCTTATTTGAATGATGACGAACTATGTCATGATACCTATAATGCCATCCCAACCACTTATCTCATGGCAATCGATGGCAAAGGAGTTTCTACCTAAATCACATAACACATGGGGGATTTCAATCGGAGCCCTCCAATGCAGAAGGACTTTTAATGTGGGCCCTCGAAATGGTACATTTATCCCGATAATAAACTTTTAGAATCCCATCCAATGCTTCAGGGTCTTCTTGTGTAGACACTAGCACCTGCAAGAAATTGTCTCAGACAAAATGCTTTCCTGAATGATGACAAACTATGTCATGATACCTATAATGCCATCCCGACCACTTATCTCACGGCAATCGATGGCAAAGGAGTTTCTACCTAAATCACATAATGCCGCGGGAGTTTCAATTGGAGCCCTCGAATGCAGAAGGATTTTTAACGTGGGCCCTCGAAATGGTACATTTATTGGCATCAAAGGCGTATTCCATCAACCCATCTCCCTAGGGTTTGCCCTTCGGGCAACCCAAAAACATCTCTTTTGTGCATATTCAAGCATATGCACATAAAAATTTTGATTGGAAGTACAGAGTGGATTGGGCTTGTCTCTGTTACATGGCACACTTGTTAGCATTGGACCCAGGTTCTTGTATTACCTTAATGATCCCTTGGTTGTGTCTTTTTCTACATTTGCTGCCTGAACTGGGACATTGAAGTATTTCCTTCAAAGAATATTTCTAGAACAACCACGAAAACCTCGTTAAAACCGCAGATAAGATAAGATATGATTTTGACCGAATCCTTCAAAAAAAAAAAAAATTAGCAGAACTGCAGGGCTGGGAAGAAGGCTAGGTATATGGATTTGTACGGCCAGGGTTTCTCCTCCCATGATTATCATTTTAGAAAAGTTTCGTAAAGAGTGGTTAAAAATGTAGAAGAAGCTCAAAGAGGTCACTCATCACATCAAATGTCAACATCCAACTAGATGCAAACTCTACCATTTTAGACTATGTCCAATGCATCTTCAATTGTTTTTTTTTAATCTCAATGTCACTAAATTAAAAAGTATATCCTGAGTTGTATAACAATGTTTACCTTGTGAGTTGTATAACAATGTTTACCTTTGAACCTTACTGATGTTTTCAAACATCGATGTGGCAAGACACCCAAAATCAAGCACTTGTAGTAAGTACTATTCAAACCTATAGTACAAAATGCATGCACATCGTTAAATCATACAATAAAGGATACGTAGTTGTGAGAGCAACCCATATGCAAACACAATTCATGGTGGTTTGAACCCCAAGGTTTGTGAGGGCAACCCATATGCAAGCATAATTCATGGTGCTATTGTCTAAAATCTTCTATTTGCATGACTTCTTTTATTCTTCGGCTTTTAGGTGACTAGATGCAAGGTTCTGACTCAAACAATTTAAGACCTTTTCACTTATGCTCCCATTGCAAACTTCAAAAGAATCAATCAAATCGCAAATGCTCTTAAATGACAATTACGTAAGAAGTAATGCTAGAAAAGCAATATAGATTTAACCAGGTAGCAATCAAATGTATTTATGTATTTGTAACTTCCTACATGTGCTCCTGTCAGGTTCAAACATCCGAGCAATGCGTTGCAAGTCAAACAAGATTAACAATGACAAACTCATTTTCTAAGCATTGCGAATCATTTAAAATCGTTTCATTTTTTTCAAACCTCCAAACTTTCCAAGCCACCTCCTCCCACTTTCCAAACCATTTATTGCCCTAAGTTTGATATAACATCCACAGTTGTGAAAGTAAATGTCCATGACATGAAATGACATGAGACGTTACATATTTGAGGCATTAAGAACTCCACCTCCCTTGAGATCATGTGAAGAAATTGTGTTGGCACTTGTATTGCTTTGGAATGAAGATGTAAGTGAATCTTTACATATTTGAGGCATTAAGAACCCCACCTCCCTTGAGATCATGTGAAGAAATTGTGTTGGGAAGTATTGCTTTGGAAGGAAGATGTAATTGAATCTGTAATCATGTTCTCAAATTCAATTGCTTTTGCTACCTAGCCTACCATCTACCTAGTCTTCTTCCCAACCCTGCAGTAAAAAAAAAAATAAACAACTAACATTAGGTGCCGCATAGCAACATAAAATGATTAATCAATTTGCATTAGGAGGTTTATTATACTGGGTTACCTTCACTTCAGGTTAAATTTTACTGTCCTTGTCAGGATCACCACCATCAGAGATCCTAAGGATACTCGAAAAGCTCAATTTAACATTACTGAATTCACTGTCAACATGAATCAGGGATAATCATTATGCCTAGTGAAAAGCATGCTAATTATAACTTCGCATAAATGAGGCCCTAGAATGTTGGTCAGCACGCCAAAGACTTGCTCCTTACAAAGACTTTCTCAACAACCATTATCCATCCAGATATTGGTCATAAATCACAAACCTAGTAGTACAACCACATGAAACCATAAGTTTGTATCACTACAATAGACCAAACTAGTATTATAAAACCTTGGATGATTCCTAAATGGTTGAAACAACTCCTACCTATATGTATATGTAGCAAAATAACAGGGGGTTCCAGGGGGATGTGATATGGATGTTAAAATAACAATTCCTGAAACTATAGACCATATATCTCTAAAACAATTGAATGGGTTGTTACAAAAAAAAAACATAGATTGAAGATAAAAAATAATCAAATTAGCTCATTGAGTACATTGGTTAAAGTAGTCTTATTAGGATGTTGAGTTATTTTGGTAGAGGTTCGAGCCCCCGTATTTCACATTCTAAAATCTTAGGTAAAGCCGTATAGAGGTTCGATATTCCCTCAAAACCTTAGGCGAAATCGTATTTCATATTTCAAAATCATAGGCGTCTCTAATCATAAATGACTATAAGCGAAACGAGAGGTGTCCAGAGGCCCCAACACACGATTTGGATCGTAGGATTGACGAATCCGACGACTGTGGTAGTCCAAGGTGCACTTCATTTAGAATATGTAGCAAAATAACAGGCAAATACAAGCTAAAAGAAAATCAGGTATCAAAGATGAGAGCCAATCAATAACATATTTAATAGATGCAAATACTGCATAGACATCAAATTCACCTCTGGGTCTTGGGGCAAAACTGTCAATCATACTTTTGTACAAGCATGTTAAAAAGACTCATAAGTCTTTGTGCAGCATACAAATTAAGCTGATGCATATGATGAGCCATGTTTGCAGGTATTGCTAAGGGACAAAACATAAATCAATCTGCATTAGCAGGTTCATTGTATAGTGTCACCTTCACTTCAAGTTAAATTTTACTGTCCTTGTCAGGATCACTACCCAGTGATGCTTTTAGTGGCGAATATTTGCAAAACACGAATTTTTAGGCCCTCAGTAGTCATTATCTCCGTTTGTCTAGTATCATCATTACTGCAAAGGTTTTTCCCTTGAAAACCTTTCGAGGCAGGGGTTTTTTAATCCTAGTAGTAATGATTGTACTAGCCCATTGTATGGGTCCCATGACCTATTGGTCTCCGTGGACGTTAAAAAAGCTATTCTATTCTATTCTATTCCTATGAATGTTTAGTAGGTTACATATCACATTTTTTATTAGAATATTCGCCCTGAATTGATACGAAGCTGTCCTTCCAAGAAGGCGTTCGCCATGTAATCGAACCTAGGACAAGAGCGCATTCGCCCCTAATTCTATAGCTTCTTGAAACTAAAAATCTAGTATTCATTCTGATTCGTACCAACACTGGCTTTTGAGCATCACAAGATTGTCTGTAAGTTATTCCTTGTTGCATTTGTAGGTAATGTATTTCATGGGATCAATCTACTATTTTTGTGCCTTGAATTTAAACCCATTTCTTCTTTGAGCAAAGTTATAAATGCATTTGCTTATAATTTTGTATCATAAAGCTTTCACAACAAAAATTTGCCAATCATGATGAAAAGAAATGGATCATTTAACATAATTCGCCATTAAAAGTAATTTTATTCTTCTTTACATTCGCCAACCATTCTATATAAATTGCATTGAAAAAATAAATAAAAGCATCCATGTCACTACCATCGGGGAGATCCTAAGGATACACGGGGTAGAAGCTTACAGGCAACACCTATAGCATATTTTGTAATCAGACTTGAATGAAAAGCAATAAGCAGCTGTAAGAACATCATGCAAACCATTGCATCTCATAGAGATTATGTGCCTCCCAACTTTGTTTATCATCTTGAGCATTGCACTGTTTAATGCAAAGAATTATAGCAAGCCGTATATCACTTTGGAAAATTTACTAGATATGTGCAACAAGGAAAAACATTGCTTTTAATATATAGTTCCTACCTGAGGTGCCGGGAATTCATGTATATATGTATATTTGTACAGCTGCCAGCAGGCTTGTTGCTGCGACGGTTTTTCCCTCCTAAGAGGGGTTTTTTTAATCCGGGTAGCAACGGGCTTGCTGCACCCGTGTAATTTGGGTCACATAGGCCGATTGGCCTCCGCGGACGATAAAAGAACCTTCCTTCCTTCCTTCCTTTTGCAAAACACTAAGAGGACAACTATTGTAAATACCTGTACAGAGTGATCGAAAAGCAATGTGATCAAGTTTTGGAGGCGTTTTGGAAGGAAAGGATACCCACGTTTGTTTGTCAGAAATGCCTGCAAAGAATTGCTGCTTTTATGGGTTCTCCAGTCCATTGTTGCATGGAGTTCAAGAGGGCAGTGAGGACCTGGAATGACATATAAGACCACGAAATTCAATGTAAGCTAGTATAGCAAAAGTCCAAACACCATATGTGATATCAAGTGCCATAGATGGCTATTATGCTCACACAGCATGCGTATGCCACCGTTCCCAGGGATTATTTAAAGGTTTACAGTCAAAGAATCCTGCTTTTGGAGACAAAGTAAGATCAAATTAGAGAACACATAGAACATTCAAATTACTCTTAGCACAAAAGGGGAATATAGGCCCAATAACATCCAGTACTGCTCTTCACCTTTAAACTTTTTTTGATATATTAACAGCACATATCTCAACCAGGGGACTCTGACTATAAAATCTTACAAGTAGAGAAAGCAGAAAAGAAGAGATTCTGAAATTAGATCACAAAATACCCACACAATAAGTAGCAATATTTAACTGACCTGCAAGATTGACAGCAACATATTTAAGGCAACCCTGCTAATGATTATGTTCAGCTCTTCTGCTCAATCTGCTATTTCATTCCCTGTCTGCTAAGGTGCTACCCGCATATGAAACCAACCTGGATTCGTTATCTATTTGCTTCAGATACACTACTCAAGATCAATATAATGTTCTTCTTGATTTTGTTAAGAGTCCAGCATCTTTGCCAGACCCGTTGAGTTTCCGAGTAGATTCTGACAGAGGATTTTGAAGCCTTCTCTCTTTATCATCGAATCACTGCATTGTAAGAACCTTGCTTTGAGTCTATATCCTCTAAAGCCAAGAAAAAATAAATAGACCATTACCTGTTGTTGCTTCCCAAATCTGAAGCCCTAATCATCTACCACAACCACCATTTCTTTGCCCTAGTTTTCCTTTGTTGCCCTATCCCGCTGTTTCTCTCATTGCGATTCTGCTTGCCCTGAACCTACTATCTGCTAAAATCTAGAAAAACTTGCATCCTTTACACACTCTATTGTTTGCCTTCTACCATCGCCAAATCTTCTGCCATTCTTGAGAAACAGGGCATGGTTTTGAGCGGACTTATCCCTATCTGGCCCCCTTTTTATTACTGGATTTGACCATATAACACGGCAGATCTATACCCATCCATTCCACAGCGATGGCGACCCTATTATGTGTTCTATTTTTCACTATCTTCTGCTCCGAGAGGCCATCTCTGGCCATATTCATATACCCTTCTATCAGATCCAGAGCCGCTAACGGCCGCCGCGCACAGAAAGACCATGTCCTAAAGAAACTCCGGCAGATAATTACTTGGGTTTTCTAATTTCCCTGGCCCTAGGATTCGAAATTAGAGAATCGGACGACTCAAAATGATTTTAGGTACACGTGAGATAGCTAGAATTGCAGCAAAGCGTGCACCTCGGGCTAGGCAACCCTGCTAAAAGAAAACAAGGTGCTGCGCACGGAGGGTTGCCCTTCATGGCCGGAGAGTGAAGTGGCTTAAGTTATAGTTGTAGACAATAAAGTGTTTGAATCGAAATTACCATTTTAAAACATTGACATTTTGTGAAGGTGATGGTACGCATTTGCATCACTAAGTTCTCCTTAGGTGTTGAGGTCTTGTTGGAGTAGGATGCAGTTGGACATATGGACTTTGGGGTTTGAGTGCAAGGTATTGGTGTTTGGTGCTTGGTATGAAACTAGGATGGCAGAAGCATAAGGAGAAGTGTAATAAAGGAGAGAATGGATGTACATGTTTTGTGAAGTGGCTTAAATCGTAGTTGAAAGTTATGTTTTGACATTTTATTGAAATTGGTACTTCTAGACAATAGAGTACTTGAAACCATGAGTTCATTAATAGGATGATATACATTGGAGTACTTGATAGTTGATAATATACGAAACAATTTATGAAGAATCGAAATAGAGGAACAAGAGACCACCGGGTGTGCAAAAGATGTTAAGAATTATGAATTGTTTTGCATATGAATTTTGTTTAGGGCATGAAGGAATAATTCAATACTTTAAATTGAAGAAGATTGCTAAGAATTTATCAGGCATATAAAAACTGCCATTTGCTAGTTTCTTCCTCCCTTAAACTTCTTAGTGTCATATCCCTTGTGTTTGGCTCTGTTCTGATATGTGTAAGCTCTGAAACAGGGGAATTTTTTTTCTTAGGGTCTTTTTGCTTGGGCATTTTGGTCTTTTTTTCACTGTCATTAGTGTAGTGTTCTAGTTTTCATTAAATTTTACAATGCAAGCATTATGTATTTTAGATGTATATACTATGAAAATACTGACTTGTAATGTTATCATAAATTTGAAGGAATCAAATACATTATGTTGTTGTCAGTCCCTTGTCAGTGCATTTCTATTTTAACAAGGATCGTTTTCAGGTATTCTTAGAATAAAAATTAATAGATTACTTTGATGCATATATTGTCATTTTCATTTACTATTTTAAACTCTATATTCTCCAGATTCTACATGGAAAGGATCTCTCGAGATTATACACATTCAAAATTGCAATGCATAAAGCCTAACCGCCTCTATGGGACCATTGACATCATGTCTTATATATTATCTGCTTCAAGCATGCCTTTCAGAAAAAGTAATGCCATGCTTATAATATCAGTTGATAGAGTTTCCTTTGGAGTTTTAGATACTGTAGACCAAAATCAAAAAATAGATATATTAAAATGGAGTGTTTTCAGTTTCTGTTCATAATAGGTAACATCACGTAGATGTTGCTTCACCATCTATATAATACCATCTCTTCGGAATCCTCATCGATGTCCTCATTTGTCCCTAAATCTCCCGTCGTGCATTCATATAGAGGCAATACCAAGTCAACAAGCTCATTGTTGACTCCATGATAATGAGCAACTCGATCCATCATGGAACTTGTGCCAGCAAAAAGAGCAAAAGGATCTAACACGAAACCACCCTTGGGACAGAAACAATGTAAAAGAAATTCCATAAACTTGACAGATCTCTCCAGCCCAAATCTAGAGTGTACCCTGTAGTGGCAACTTCTCATGTGAAGCAAGCACATGATGAAACAAGTTATTGTTTTGATTTAATTCCTTCATTGAAAAGATCTCTCCATTGAAGTACCCCAGGTCATCAATGCCATTGCAGGTATGACCAATGGAGTGACAAGTTCCCTATACCATACCCAACTTATCAGCTAAGCATAGACATGCAATGATCCCTTCATCATCGCATAAAGTGGCCAATGCAAATGCATCTCCAACATAATACAAACATTCCAGTTTGGTGAAGTGGAGTGCCTCTCCCCTTTGATTTAGACGTCTCAAATGGAATGCATCATACAGTAAAATGTCAAAAGGCAAAAGTATTCTATAGTTGTTGGATTTTAAGAAGAATTTACTGATAGATAAGAGGCATTTTAAGCCAGTCGGCGCCGACCCAGTTTAGATCAGATCATAATCTATAGTTTTCAATCAGATTCAAATAATAGTTTGGATAAGTATTCTAAACTAAAATGCAAGCGCCACAGGCCAGTCGGCGCCGACCAGCTCAGATGCATCTATTTAAGATGCATATTCTATTCTATTTTAAAAATTTCTATTGCAAGATGCATCTATTTCAAGATGCGTCAAAGGATAGGCAGCACCGATTCATCTATTTTAAACTGAAAACTTTAACTCATCAGGTAGAGGAATGCCGATTCAGGCCAGTCGGCACCGACCACTCTGAGGACCAGGCTGTAGTTCACGTCCAGGCTATCAGGCTATCATGTATTTTGCTAGACCATGAAGTTTCTACCACGTATTTGTGGCCATGTAATTGTTAGACTATGCATTTGCTACCATGCCTTTGCTACTATGTATTTGCGACCATCCAAACATGAAAGTGTGAGGGATCTGTGAGGGACTTCTAAACTTGAGGGATCTATTACGTGGATGTTAAAATATTTATTCTATTCTATTCTATTCCTTGAAGCTTTAACATTGAGCATTTTTTAATGACCAATGATGACTTTTTACCTTTAACTAAAGCTTATCATTGCTCGTCTCTAGCTGATGATAAAAAAGGGATAACTTGGCAGACGTATTTACTGTGTTCGCTTATGCATAGACGGGTGTTTGTGCCTAGTTGGGTCATCCTATCCACGAGTTTTATTCCTGCAACTCAACCTTTAATTGCGCCTTTGTTCTTGTTAATAAATACTAAACGGTAATTTTTTTTAACGGGCTTATGTTACTTTAATCACCCTAGCACGCCTTATATTTTAACTTGAAGTTAGAAAAGTTTGATTTCGACTATAGAGAGTCACGTCACTATGAAGGGGTGGGGAAGTGATCAACAAATGACAATGCTTTTTTTTGAACGGGATATACAACCTTCAGAGTTAAGCTCTGGCCTCTTTCTTCAAATATCATTTAGACACTCTACATGTTGTTCAAAATGGTTATGGTCCTGAATTTCTTAGTAACATATTAGAGGAATCTAGAAATGATGAAGACAATTATTGCTACAAGATTGAAAGTTTTGGATACACTGTCTGGTGTATGGTGTATGGTGGCTTGTTATCTGACAAACCTCTAGAGTAATAAAGGTGGACTCGGATTCATCATCTTCTATTTCTATACGAGGCTACAACTCAACCTTTACAAAAATGTTACTACGGAATCTTGAGGCTATGTCCTAGCCTTGAGGAAGCAGAAAACCAATTTCATTACATCCTTGAGCGGCTTCCAGGAAAGGCATCAAGTTCAGGTACCATCACATTATCTTTATGGTTGGCATGGTGGCATCAAAGGATCGGCAGATGGGGGAATTTTATGAAAGCCAATAGCAATATAGCAACTGCAATGCATATTCCTGATAGAAATCTCTCTGAATCTAGACATGGTAGTTGGATGGCTGCAACTGCTATAAGAAGAGCTTCTCTTTAGATGATGCAACTTTATTTGATTTGACAAAGGCAAATTTTCGGAGTACGAAATACAAATCATAATTGAAATATAATTTTGTAGGAACAGGTATCTCAACCTTTTTTAGGCTGTAGGGTAGCTATTCCACTGTCAACAAAGAAGCATTCAGACATGATTCAAACAGGGCACGTTTATGCATGGCACAGATACAGGAAGCAATGATCAAACATATTAAAAAGAAAGAATTTGGAAGCCCACAACAATTAGAGTGAGAAAGTAGCACATCGACTGAATGGAGATGCAATTAACATACCTCGTGTTGCTAAAGATGATCCTCTTATAAGAAATATAAATACTTGTAAGAGAAACAGAAGTTGCTAACACTAATTGGGCTATCCTAACAACTACAACAGGTAGAACTAGCATGAATGGCAAAAAATGTGACAAGCTTATCAACAAAGGTTTACCATCTATAGTTGCACCCTCCTTTTATGGCGTCAGGTCATTTAGAGGAGGTAGTTATGAGAAATACTTCTGGTTTTGTGGAGATAACTTGAAGTGCACATGGTATCCACAAGCTTCTCTAAATGAGGTCCATCCTAGACCTATCCTTTGAGCAATTGTGACAGGCACATGTATCAAGCAGGAGGACATTTCTTCAAAAAGGTCGTTATAACTTGAAGGGATTACATAGGCCTTTGCATGACCCTATCCCTATCTGTTCTTTAGGAGAAAGCAACCTGTAGCCATGCACATCAATGCATCAAGATGGTAAAAGCATTAAGAGAAGATCAAAACTGAGTAGGGTGAAGTGAATCTTGAAAGAAGCAAAGACATGAGAGATGTTAATTGTAATTGTGATGCAATCAAAACAACATGTTGACTTTGTCTTGGAGAGCGAGAAGAACACATATACTGCGAGCATAAAAAAGAAGCCTACTTTCACCTGTCCTGACTTTCAAAGCAAGGCACTGAAGAAGAATTACACTCCTTGTAAACACATGTTTTACATGATTGTAAAGATATAAGGAAGAGATCCAGCAACTGTTTTGACCCTAATTCAGCTGATCCTTTCTATAGATACTTTAGAGCAAATACTACAGTAGTATTGCTTCATGCGACCTCAGGGGTAAACCTCCATTTTGTTTAAGGCAGTTTACTTTCAACGTTGATGATTTCAATCACAAGCTAATATGTTAGCTTTGTGGTGCAAGCTGTGCTCCTTTTCTCTAACATTTTCTGTTAATACAAATTTCTCAAATGAATAACAATTGTACTTTACTTTTCAAACTGTCGAAAAAAGACCAAAGTGCCCATGAAAAAAGACCCTATAAACATTTACACTCCTGAAACAGCAGATTTGTATTTGCCAACAAGGGTACTAAGATAGTCTTCTAATAACATAGACTCATCATTGATAAAGAGGATGGTCAAAATTATTTTCATGTAAAGTCTAAATAAGTAGTTCCACTGCTGCATCAGTCCTCCTCTGTGGATTGATCTTCTCTTCCAAAAGATATGAATGCTCTGCCACTTGTCTATGCAAGGAAGCAAGTTCGTCCGTTAACAAAACATTTTGATTTCTCAATTCACTAACCTTATCACCACACTCATGCAGCAAATCAATAAGTTTGGAAGCAGAACCATCTTCTTCTTCAATAATTTCAAGATTACCAATTTCGTTCTCCATTTCAAGTAGGAGAGACTTAACAAGTTGTTTAGTAACTCCCATCTCCTGCTTCATCTCAGCTAATTTTTGCTTTGCTTCATGGGAATCCCTCAGAAAGAAAGAAACTTTGTCTACAAGTGATGATGGTGCATCAGCATCAATGTCCGATAATATCTGATATTCCAAGATGGTTTCCTTCGACCTTTCAATAGCATTCACACTTTGCTGAGCAGAATCTTTTGCGAATGCCAGCTCATCTCTTAAAACGTTTACATAATTAAGAGTGCAACCTCTCTGTCATATTCTATAGTTCTAAATTAAATTGTTCTCTTTCCTTTTGAAGCTCAACTTTTAATAATTCTGATTGTTCTGACAGTGCTGCTAAAGCCTGTTTCAATGTGTCCCGTTGTTGAACCAGTCCCTTCCCTTTATTGACAGCTAGGCTCAATTTCTCCCTTGTTGTGGAGAGTCTTTGTTCAGTTTCTACTAGGTTCAACTGCAACTTCTCTTTTTCTGATGATAACTGCTGAGATTTCAGTGACAATCTTTCAAATTCTGACTGATAATCAAGCAGACATACAGATGTAACTTGTACACGCCTATAGGCCACACGTCCACTCCTACATGGACTCTACTTTTATACTATGTACATTATGTACATGATACATTTGCACCATTAATTAACATGCTAACAAACTTCATGTTCAGTCCTTAGTTTGATGCTTCACAAAGTGGCGCTTCTGCTCATCTGATTAAAGGACTCGGCCTGAAATAAGACAATTACAGCAAAGCTTGAGGAAACCTGTAGGTTTGGAAAAACCATCCTCATATTGCTTGTTCCCACTTAACAGATAAAGGCAATTACCCATACTCCATATCATCCAACGAAATTTGTCCTGCACATTGTTATCTACCTGCAAACATTAGATTTAGAAGTATGCTCAGAGTAAATAATAACTACAACCTTGTTTACCCTTCAATCAACATTTGTACAATATATGATGCGGGCACACATGCAAAATAACCTCCAGCAATTCAAAGCATGCTGCTAATTTACCACCAGAACCCCCACCCTCTGCTAAAATTTCCATTAGTGGTACAAAGTCATGGTCTGACCAGGCGCACATTGGTGCAGCATCCACTTTCTCGGCATCTTCCTTCATATTGCTAATCCTGGCATCTTCAATCATCTTATCTATACTGGTGGTTGTGTCATCCTTGGAATATATCAATCATTGTTAGAATGTCCTCCAAATAATAAACTTGAACAGGAAATGTAAACTCGGAACTTGGATAACGGGGCAGTTACCAAAGTAGGCAAAAAAAATTGCTGCATTCAACGTGGCACTCATTAACATCTACACAGGTCCCAAAAGAAGATATCAGCTTCTGGTGCTTCTACATTATTTGAATCTAATGCCTCATTTAAAAAGATAACTAACTACACAAACATCTGGCCTTAATAATAGAAGATTCCTGCATCACGTGAAAAGGTCTAGGTTGTTGCATAAAAAGTACAAGAAACTATGCCTACGCCAACAGTTTCCTCTCCATATCTCTGAGTTTTCGCTTCTCCTGGTGCAGAATGAAATAACCGTCTTGGATTGGATATCTCTGCATCTTGCCCCAATGCTCCACACCAGTTTGCATTACATGCACAGGAATTGCTAATAGCAAGCCACTACTATCATGGCAGGGCATAATTGCCGCCAAAAGTACAACATTAGATTCAGTGCATACAAAATTCACATGCCATGCCCGGGACACCAGGACATTGTTCCAATCTAATGAAGCCAGGCTTGCCCTCGTTTGAAACATGTAACAACATGGTACCAACCTGGCGTATACTAAGACCTATTAATATTTTCTTACAAACTAGAAAGCGTTGTCTGCATAAGTAAGACCACAGCAGCATAATCCCATCGATCCGAGACATCGGATCGCCATTCTAGAATGGGACGAGCATGCATGTTTTGCATGCATGCGGGCGGCGCATGCCCATTATGGTTGGGAGTTCGCTATTTTAGGCGCGATTCTGCATCAATATCTCATCGGCGCTTCCTCTTCTCTCTCAGCAGTACCTTATTCTCTTTGAACCCACCCTCCCCCCCTTCTTTGTTTTTGTATTTTTATCGCGTGGCACGCGCGTAATCAGCCCCTCCACTCTGGGAGGTTTGTTTTGTCTTGTTGTTTTGTTGGTGATGTGCAGGTACAGGTTAGCGAGCGACATCTGTTTCGACTTTTCCATTCGTGGGCTTTGGGAGCGATTTTTATGCCTTGCGTTTGTCCAAGCCCCTTGCCGAAAGCTTATCACTAGGGTTTTTCCTCGAAAACCCGAAAGGGCGGGGTTTTTTAATCCCGGTGATAAGCTTTCGGCAGGTACACTAGCCCAATCTCTATTAGCATTGTATTTTGTTGGGGTCCAAATGATATAATTGGATTTTCCCTTTATTTTTTGTGGGTAGTTTGCATGTGTGCGGCTACCCACTATCCCCGGGGGGTTCACCTCTATGTAAAGGGGATATGGCATGTGCGTTCCAGGGGTCGGGAGAAACCCCTCCGTATACGGCTCGCCCCCCATAGAAACCCCTATGTATACAGTCTGGTGTTGGTGAAAAATGATACCTGATTCCATACTTTTACGCCTAGTCCATTCCCTATTGACCCTACCCTTAACCGTATTTTTATGTCAAGTATATCACTAATGTAGCCTACCCTCTACCTTATATTTACATTCAACCTCCAAATTTTGAAAGCTCCACAAGGTTGGTTGCATACCAATGCTAAATTCATATTAGTTGAACTTGATTTCAGCCAAATTGCACATCTGGGATTTCTTTTGTGCCTGTAGAGTGGTTGCATAGGACTAGAGGACTGTAGAGCTCCTTGACATGAAGACTAAGAACTATAGGCATATGTTCCATAAGATCAATGTTCTTTGTATTATCTACGTGTGCCCGGCGTTGCCAGGCAAAAGGGGGATTTAATATAAGACAAATTACTTAAAGTGTTAGGGGCATTTAATATAAGACAAATTACTTAAAGTGTTATCCTTTAGATATAACGAAGTGATGCAACACATGGAAAGGGGTGCATGGGCACTTCTGCAAGCTTGTAAGATTAGACATATAATTAAGATAAGGTCTAGGCACGAAAGCTCAAGTCTATAAGCCAACATATTACCAAGATATTATATATCAAACATTTCAAAAATAGGAGCATGGTTTTCAAATAAGGTGAACATGTTCCATGCCTGAATTATTTCATATTCTCCAAGTTAGAGATTGTACGAGGTATCAAATTGAAATGGTCTGCAGGGTTCCACATGATGTAAAGAACTTCCTATTCGCGAACAATGCTTAGCATGTTCATTGTTACGAGGGTTACAATATTATATGCCGCAACAAGATATGAACAGTTGTCATGTAGACCAAACTTTTGAATCATCTGCTTGCCTGTATTATAACTGGAATGCACCCATGGAGTATACTATCTTCCATACGTCCGCTCCATCCATCACCAGGTAAGACACCACAGAACCGAGATTTTGAAAGTTCAACAGCATATGTAGCAGTTCCTATGTTAGTCACAATCACATCTGGTGATGCCTGCCTTCCAATCTTTCCTTCCTTATTCGGGGATGAACCGAATTCATGAGCTAATTTCTGGTGGAGACCGATACTATAACTAAGCACATAGAAACCTACAAATATAAGATGATTATTAAGACAACATATTTGCCAACTTAAGAAGCTTGAGTTACCTGGGTTCAGGGCGTCCACCATAAGCACTACCAAGATTTCCATTAAAATAAAATAGAACGGTCCTGTTCTCACGTGGTCTGCACATAAATCACACTTTCTGATAAGCATGTTACACTAAAAAGTAACAAGTTTTGTGTAACTTTGCCTATTGTCAGGGTTATATCACCATACTGCACTACTCAACATTGCTTTTCTTGCAGAGCAACTGATAAGCCTTTGAAACTGCAAGATGCAGACAGACCATGGCATTAAATAGCTTTATTGATAAGGCTACAGCTACTTGGCAAAGTTAAATGCCTTAAGTAACATTAGAAGTTGTTATCCTTAATGTGAAGCTTTAAAATTTTGAAATAACCGGTTCAACAAATTTTTTAAACTAGGGCGTTATTTAAATTCAATATATATATTTATCTGATGCACTCCTTCAGGTCTTAGTCATATTTGTATTGAGGTGAATGGTTTCTTTTTGTATTCTCTAGCTCTCGGCAAATTGCTATTAGTCTTATCTCATCATCGGTAAGAAACATGAACGCAAATATAATGATCAAGTTTCTGGGGGCAGATTACAAGGACAACAGTATTCAAGCCAATGTAGTATATGCTACCTTATAAAGTTAATCTTAAGTACCTTGCCCAGAGTTTATCAGATATAGTCTTTTGATTTGGTGCTTTCCAAGCTGGTAAAACAATATCTTTAGCAAAATCATAACAGGGGTGAGAACCCCTCCATTCCTTGGCTATAAGGTCCCAGCTGTCAGCAAGATAAGCAGTAGTAGAAGATTTGTGCTTAACATTCGTGTTGCCCCAATGAACAAGCATACGAATATACTTGAACACTATAACTGCCATCATTATTTACGACATGATTTTAATCAGCATTGGCACAACACAACATGTTTTACTTTTAAGCACAAACCTGTAATTTTCTTACTTGTAGTAAGTCCCTGTGAGCATCAGCATCCAACTTGGCAATCACAATTTCTTCCTCTAGCTTATAAGTTGCTGCAAGATGCTCATAAACCTGATAGCAGATCATGACTTATCAGTTACATGAAGAAATAAATCTTCATGAAGTTGGCTTACCATTTGATGACAACGTCTACCAGATTATGAATGAGACTGCAATACCAAATGATTGTGCAAAGTTTATGACTTCTCCTCTCCATACCTCTGCAGGAAAAAATCAATGCCATTACAAAATAATTGAAACATGGTAAAGGCTTTCTCACTGCCGTATTATAGAAGCAAATGCCCTTCCTAAATATTCTTAAGGATTGCAGTGCAAAAATAGAACATTCACTTTTTGCATTAGCTAAGAGTCAATGTCAATCACTTAAGTTAAGGACAAAAATTTGAGAAAACTGTCGCTCTGGAAGGAGCATGCTCAAAGATATCCCAAATCTTATCAGAGAAGGGATCAAACAAGCCAAGATCTCGAGCGAAGAAGGGGGTTAGAGCCATTGCTGCTGCAAGATGCCGGAATCAAATGCTGTTTTGCTTCACCTCTACAAGCTTCCTCGCTTTCTTGCTGTTGAAACAAAGTGGCAGTAGAAGATAAATCGGCTACATAGCATCTTACATGTTTCAAGAGTACTGAGTTCTGACCCGGTTCTGACTTATAACCACAGCTGCAAAACCGAAGAAAAGATTATAATACGCTAAAAACCGAAAGAAAAAAGAGAAAGATGCAGGGCTATTTCGCACTCCACCTCTAAGCCCCCTTAACGTATTTCTAAGTCCCTCCACCTGCAGCGAAAGCGCCCTGAAACCGTGGATATACAGCAGGTCCGGCGCCAAAAACGTAAGACGCTCCTTAGGTATACGTACTTCAAAATGGCAAAAAAAACCCTTCATCGCCCACGCACATGTTTTGTACGGAAAAAAAAGGTGAACCCCCCGGGCCACTATCCACCATTGTAGAAAATCTGCTGAGATGAATGAGAAACCTAACTATGGGCGGTTTGTTGGTTTCATGCGAGTCCCATTCTAGAATTACAAACTGACACAAACCCAGAACAAATGATGTCAAGGGGCAAGCGACGTAAAAGACAACTTCAATCATCCAAAGCACTGCTTGGTATGCATTATCAGCTAAACCTATCTCAAACCTGTGTACTTCAGTTAAATCCATTTAAACCCAATTTCTAGTCCTTCATGGGAAACCTTTGGTCCTACAAAGCTAGTGAACAAATGGGCACAGAGGAAAACATATAAATAACTTACAAACTCCTGAGGCCCAACCTTTAGCTATTAAAATTGAGTTTGCATCACAAAAAAAAATGGAATGGAACAGGTCATCTAGGATTTGGTGGATATAAAGATGGTGGCTGCAGCACGACATCCTTCAAGGAAGGTTCATTCTCGCCTTTTTATTCACAATGATCTTTCCAACTCACAAGTTACAAACTAGAAAGAAACCAGAGCACCCAAACATACAATATCACAAAATTCACTTGTAGCTTAACAAACACAAGGCTCTTATACAACCAGAGAAACACAAACCTGTAAACAACTCAACTTGCAACTCCAAACATTCAATTACTGTTGAACCAAAATTGACAAACATAAAATTCACCCATGGCACCATCTGTCTTAAGGAAAAACCATGGAATAAATTACTGCTCCTATATTTTTAGTATAGCCAAATAGGTTTAGCTAAACTACCTTTGAATTGGAGCTAGAAGTTTCTAACACTTGGCTAAACTAAATGGTTTTTCTCCATCATAGTTTCTTGCCTTTGGTTAAACTTTCACAAAATGTAGAGTCAAATATTACCCATCACACTACCCTTATTTTAAAAGATCCAAGCCTTTGGACAAAGACACTGAACTTATTATTATTACAATATAATTCAATGTAGGATTATAAATGATGCATAATGTAGTATAAATGGCACAATTATAATCATTGTTATAACTTCCTTAATATAAAAGTAAAACTAAGACATAAATTAAGACATAAACATATACGCACATGTTCAAAGCTCAAAGAAAAAGTGCAGTATTCCGTCTAGATGTGATCCTCCCTCTCATAATACAACTAAATACTTGAAATAAGAAGTTCCTACTTCAACTTCGTACTTGAAACAAGAAGTTCTTTTCTGATTTCCCAAAGTTCCTATATATATTGGTGACGGCTACTAGGCTAATCCATTCATTTTTCCAAGTCCACTCTTTCTTAGGTTTGGCTAATTGTTGTCTTGGTGGAGTTGTCTGGAGGTGGAGGTTTGGCTATCCAATCTAGAAACTCACTTAGCCGGAAAAAAAATTGGGCTAAAATTTTCTTTTTTTGGGCAATTTTTTCCATTTACTTTAGCAATTTTTCTTGGCAAAAATGCTACAAAATAGCCATTTGGCTAACCTTAGCTGTTATTTTATTCCATGGGAAAAACGTGCCTTTCCCATGTAATTTCACATAACTTACTACAAGCACATTATGAAGTAGAAGACATGTTCTGCATCCAAAGCTATGGTGTTCCATGCTGCTGAAGGCATGAGACCTCTTGATTGTTTGTTGAAACAGTCAGTCTATGAACTCTGAGATCGGAACTCAATTAAGGATGTCACGAACTGCCATTTGCTAGTTTCTTGTAAATGCCTGGATTATTTCGTACTGGATAACATTACCTGTGCGATTCAACTGGTTCTGCTGCCGATCTCCACAGAGCGACCTTGAGCACAGCAAAAGAAAGGAACCGGCTTCAAGAAATGAGACGTCGAGTTCTTTACCAGCTGACCACCAGTTTACAGGAAATAGGAGGTTTGGAGCAGTCACCAGCATATCCTAGGGATATTCTAGCATATACCTAGGATATGCCAAAAGCCCACGTAGTACTAGGATATGCCAAAAGCCCACGTAAACAAGGGTTTGCCCACCTAGGGGCAACCCAAAAAACAGCTATGATTCTGACGCGCTTCCCCCGACCATTTCGACCATCTTTTCTTCGGCTTCCTCCCCGCAGGTATGCCTCCATTCATTTGCCTTAGGATTATGGATTGGATGTTTGCAATTTCTTTATAGCTATGGAATATACAGGTCTTTGAGTGTCGTTGCCGCAGGTACTACAAAGACCCAAATTAGACTCATACCTGGCTGTGCTGATGCACAAGGAACGGCCCTTTATGCTGCTAAATTTGCTAATGCTGCTGGTAAGTATCCTTTGATCTTGGTTTATAAGCAAAGTTGTTACATTTATTTTCTTCTTGCAGAAGTAGGTTAGACTGAAGATAGACAGTCTTTGGAATGGTCTCTAGACCAGGCTTCATATTAATATTGACTGGCTTCTGTAATAGAGATATCAGATAATAAGCCATTATTATCTGTTCAACTGGCAGAATCAAATCCTTTTGCTAGCAAATGTTTATAAGTTTTGGCTCTTGTTTTAAATACTGTCAAGAATCATCTATGAATCAGTTATGATGTTTGCCATGCCTCTGATAAACAGCTAATTGGCATTATAGGGAAAGGACACTTCAGGACATTGTCAGTTGGGCACGAACAGGGAGACTTAACAGTGTCTTCCTTGGGATTAGGCACCTATTTAGGGCCTGAAACGGAGAAGGCAAATAGAGAATATGAAGATGCTGTAATAAAAGCCTTGTCAGTTGGCATCAATGTTTTAGATACGTAAGTTCACCTCTACTATGGTGAATCTGGCAGTTTGCACACTAAACCTTTCTTTTTTGAATAATATTTCACAGGGCGATAAATTACCGTGGAACACGGAGTGAGTGTGCAATTGGGCATGCAGTTGCAAATGCTATCACTCATGGCCTGGTGGACAGGAACCAGGTCATGGTGTGCACAAAGGGTGGCTATTTGACCTTGGGCATTGACCCCCCATCAAATCCTCGACTTTGGGTTGAAGAAACATTTGTTCAGCCTGGAATCTTCTCATGGGATGATTTTGCTGCCGGTTGTCACTGTATGACTCCAGCTTACATAAACCATCAGGTACCTTCCACGGTGAAGTTGCCATTTGTCTTTAAGTTTGTCTAGAGATGTAAGTGTTTGCATAGCTCTACATTATCCTCTTCTATCCTATCGCTGTAAGTTATACTAACTAGCCATCTGGATATGGTTGGCAATCAGCTGGATAATAGCAGAAAGAATTTAGGCCTTGAAACAGTTGATCTTTACTATGTGCACAATCCAGAGACACAGCTGGAAGAAGTCTCTCATATTGACTTTTATAAAAGAATACGAGATGCTTTCGTGGCATTAGAAGGAGCCCATGCTGAAGGCAAGATTAGTGCTTATGGAACAGCAACATGGAATGGTTTTCGAGTACCACCCAGATCAAAAGACCATCTCTCGTTAGAGGAGCTTGTGCAAGCCGCCAAAGAGGCAGGTAGTCATGATATAAAAATTATTAACTCTATTAATTGGGTGGATAATGGTGTTATCTAAGCATGTGTTTGCTGCTCTTGCAGGCGGGGAAGAGCATCATTTTAAAGTCATCCAGCTCCCATTCAATTTAGCTTTGCAGGAGGCTGCTAAAAGTCCTACGCAAATTGTCAAAGGCAGGCAAATGCCACTACTTGATGCTGCAAAGGAACTTGGAATTGCTGTTGTTGGTTCAGCATCTCTAATGCAGGTAATCAATCAAGATTATTATGAAATCTAGAAAAGTTGTTGCCAGAAAGTAATAACTGGGGATATGGGGAAGAAAGAAAATCCGTTTTCTCAATGCAAAGTTTGATGAAGTAGACCTTCATAATGCTCCCCTGATCTAAATTCTCGATAACATTTACTGCATCTTGCCTTTCTTTGTTCCTAAGTAATCAATCAATGTTGGCGGATAATTTTAACATACCGCCTGCTCTAGTAACTTAGTCTGCAGGTCCTTTTCCAGTTTTATATGTAACAATTCTCTGCATTGGCAGATTCTGTAATGATTGCATCCCTTTACTTTCACTTATAAGTTGTGTCAGCACAAAGGACATACGACTCTGACTGAGCATAAGCTGATTTGATCTTTCTAACTGTTTTCAACTGTGCCCCAACCATATTTGCACTAGCTAATTTGTGGCTCTTTCGATTACGTTACGTTTTGTAAGAGGAGATCCAAATCCCTTGCATTTCCAATAGGAAAAACTCCCCTGAAATCGCATTTTTTTCGTATTTTCATCTTGCAAAAGATAGGTGAGTGATTACTAAAGTCTGTTGCTATTTTTAGGCAAAACTTTGCAGGAATTTGCCAGAAGAGATTTCCAAGTTATTTGCAGATGAGGGATCTAGTGTACATCCTACAAATGCTCAGTGCGCATTGCAGTATGCGAGGACTGCGAGGAATATCACAACAGCCTTGGTAGGCATGCGGAGCGTCGCACATGTTGAAGAAAATTCAGAGATTATTTCTTGGCCTGCTATACCTTGGTAGTAAGTAGAAGCTTCAAGGGTTTTGCTTCAATGTTAAAGGGTTTTTCGAAGGCATTGCTTGTAAAACGTAAATAGTTGTGGATCTTGTGGCAAATCATACCATTTCATATAAGATGTTTTCTCAGAATGATTGAAGACACTATGCGTCATAGATTTACTGAAGACACTATTCATCATTTCCATCTTTTTAGATTCAAACAACATAGTCAGGCACCTTTCTCCAATTGAACGTTCCAGCATAATGTCCGTTATGATCTTAGTCATTGAGAGGATAAATGTCACAAGTTCACACCATGACCACAATTGAGCTCCAGACATTTATTCTGGCATCTTGCATTCTTTCATTATGGCCATACTCGCATCTTCTTTTTATACTTAATGGGAAGTTTTCATTTTAAATTTTGGGCCGTTGATGGGAGGAATATTCCTCCCTTTATGCCAAATAAAGGGCCCTCTGTTTTTTGGAGGCAAGGACCCATACAAATTTCAAAGGAGGTGCAGAATCGCTACACAACACCATTGAAAAGAAATTGGTCTACCCCAATGAAACTTACAATGGTTCAAATTGAACCAACAAAAACCACTCCCTGGAGGATTTGAAGCCCTGTCCTTATGGGATTTGAACCCACCATCACCAAGCGAGAAACCGAAAGATTCAAGAAATACAAGAGCAATTTCTGAAATACAGAACAAACAAAATATGCCCTAAGTTGCGTAATGTATGGCTTCTGTCCTAAATCGGATGATTCCGGCCAGAAGAACACAGCCCTCGGATGATTCCGGCCAGAAGAACACAGCCCGGAACTCCTTGCTCGCTCTACCGCCCCTACTCAAATGCCTGCAAATCGGCTGCAAATCAGCCTGCGGGATCCATTGTTGTCTGATTCGCCATAGCCACTGCCCGACCTGCAAAAAAAATGGGAAGGAGAAGACAGGAAAGGAGCCACCATAACCGTGCTGCCGGATTTGCAGAAATGGGAAAGAATATGGGTCTCCTTTGCTCCAGTACTGGCTGCAAGAAGAAAAGGGAAAGAAAGTCGTTGAAGGAGAAAAGAAGTAATTTCTTGCTCTAGCGCCTGATCCATCTGCCATACCCGCCATATCTTGCTGCTATGTATTTGCTGTAGCCAGATCGGCCATAGTTGGTCCTGCTGCCCACGAAACAGGGAAACTGAAGAAAAAAACAGAATTCCTCTTCTTCTTACTGTCCACGTTTGCTTTTTTTTTCCAATTTTAGCCCTTCTTTCCTTCGAAGCATTATGCGTTGCCGCCCCCACTCAAAAAAGGAAGGCTCCAAATTTCCTTCCTCAGACCATTGAGCTCACTTAAAAAAATATGACACAAACACACCACTGAAATAGAAACTTCCCCCTCACAACAAATAAGCAGCTCAAACATGCACAAACATACCATTCTCAATACAATATAATACCAGAATCATAGTTCCCACCATTGCGAGAATACCCTCCCCAAATACCAAACGAATTGGGCAAACTTAATGGCCATTATTTAATTTTATTTTGTTAATGTGAAAATACTCTCAATTAATATCGACATGCTTTTATATACAACAAGCAAATTGGAGAATGTGCAAAATGTGAAACTGCACATTGCACACTTCAATAAATATGCAAATATGAAACATCATTATTCACTAAATTGGATGAAGAAAATATTTTAAGGAATGGGCTTCTGAGCTCGCTCTTGTATTGGGGCCCATAGACCTCTTGGCCTTCGTGCACGATAAAGATCACTTCAATTCAATACTAAATTGGATGTACAAAAAGATGCAAATTTGAATAAATTGTTTTCTTGTATTGAGATAGACCTCTATGTGGCCGATAAAAATCACTTCAATTCAACATTAAATGGGATGTACAAAGAAGATGCAAATTTGAGAAAATTAAGTTATGCACTTTTGGAAGGATAGATAGATAGATAGATAGTAGTTTTAACGTCACGCCACTAGGCAGCATCCAACTGAACATGTGACCACACACCACACTACATTGCTCGGTTGGGCCCTGCCCCCAACCACCTTACATTGCGTCTGTTGGGATATGACCCCCAACAGTACCGAGTGCGATTCTGGGCGGTCTCGAACTCGAGACCACATTGCTAAGGAATTAGTGTGTTACCACTAGACCAAACGCCCAGACCCACCCATCATTCACTAATCTGGATGTATAGGGAAGATGCAAATTTAAATATATTGAGTTCTACAATTTTGGGAGGATAGAAGACATCCCTTTTTGGAAACCAATACCATGTTGCATAATGGATGCGTGTTGCATAATGGATGCGACCTCTTTCGTAGGAGGTTAAGAACCTCATTGTCATTTCAAGTTTTCCCTCCATTATTTTAGATCTTATGATGGCTTTTTTATTGTGAAATTAGATGCATCGGCGATCAATTAACTAGCTTCGTTTATGTTTCATTGTATATGATTTCATAATGATAGGTATGACTTTAATATGCCTCCTATAGTAGCATCAGTATTTCCTTACCTAGCAATGAATTTGACAACTTTTGTTTTTCACTCAATTTTGTTAGGACCATACTTTATAATCTCCTCTTTCGCATCCAATGTTTTGGCCCTGAAACCCCTTTGATTTGTGTGCATATTCACACGGGGGTGACTGTGGGCATTAATTAAGAGATGTTGGATGGGCATATTTGTAAATTGTTCTTCAATCTAAATCGTACATAGTGTTCCTCATTTATAGGGCATGCTCGTAGAAGTCTAGTTATACTATATAATGAGACTTGTAAAATACCATAAGGTTTGAGACAATCTACTAAATAGTGTTAATTTCATACATGTATTATATAACTTTAGGGAAAAGTTCTCGCTGCCCTATGTCACCCCTCGTATGAATATGCACCCAAACCAAAAAAAGTTTCAAGAGAAATTTAATTTTAAAATGTGTGATGTAATAGTTTGTGTTATCTCAAAACTTTCTTAGCCCATTCGGGGTCTTGGGAATTGTGTAGGGATATTGATTAAAAAAGTAAACATCTGTAATTATATTATAGACATATTCAAAACATTTCATTAAGCACTTGTAATACAATTACAACAACATAAAACAAGGTGCTGCGCACGGAGGGTTGCCCTCCATGGAGGGAGGGTGAAGTGGCTTAAATCATAGTTCAAAGTTATGATTAACTGAAAATCCATAACCCTGAACATTTGGGAACAAAATTCTTTGTAGCCAGATGAACTACCTTTATCTTCGAAAATGCAGCCAAAGAGTTTGGCAACCTATAAAATAAAGAACACACGAATTTCAGAATTGAGTACAATGTTACGGAATAAAGCTTTGCTATTAGGCAAGCAGAAAGTATCCAACATAAATCGAAGCCCGCAAACACAAATCGAATATCTTATTGTTTGGCTGGGTCTTCTGGAGCATCTTCACTTGTAAAATATTAAGCAGACCAGACTAAAAAGCTTTAGGCACAAGCTTTTGCATTCTATTGTACAAATCCTTCAAGGAGAAGCCGATATTCTACGTGGACAATAACAAAAATATCAATCAAATAAACTTCCTAAGAAACTTGCTCAGCAAGACACTATCCAATGCCATCTGCATCTGCCATTCTGTTTCATGTCAGTGTACATACAACAGGGATGTCCTTGAATAAAACGCCCAATATTTTCTACCAATGCAATAGCTCTGTGGATGAAAATTTTCTTGCCTTGAACAGGAATTCAAGAAACCCCCTTCTCAACGGGTATACACATCAATCCGTCGGAGTGTAGCATTGCTGAGAAATCGACAAAACATACAACAACGACGCGTTACACCGTGCTTCAAAGGATGCAACATTCTTACGACAAAGCATTTGGGCTAAGGGAAAAACTGGAGATTCCGTCAAAAAGCTCATAAACTGACGAATTCAGTATGAATGAAACAAAGGATTTAGAGAAGAAAACGCAATGCCTCGATCTATCCATACTACGAAAAATAGTCTAGAAAATACCCCTCTTCTGAATTCTCATGGATTATATGCCAAGCAGAGGGAAATCCTATGGACTTATGGATCAAAGATTAAATGTTTATGATTGAACATAATAACCAAAACCAAAATAAAAACTTTCAATTTCCGATACAAAACGTGGCCATGATAACATCATCTCTTCAATATCTTCATAAAAGCTTACTGCACTACAATAAAACAGGAAAAGGACATGACCAGAAAGATCAGCTGGATAGAGAGTATGATTTGCTGCTGTGCAAATCATGTTTTAATCATGTGTGAAATCCTACCAAATCTGCCAAGGAATTTGCTATTATGACCCAAAAAACTTAACCAAGTATGAGCATATCATATATCATCAGAAAGATCCCAGAGAGAGCTTTTCAAGGTAATAAAAATACACAAAAGCGGAGTTCGATTCAAAAGTTATGATAAAAATATATTACCATCAAAGCCGCACCTTACAAAAAGGTATTGGACTGAAAAGTATAAAAAGCAAGTACCTATCTTGATAGATCTATGCTAAATTATAAGCCAATGGAAAGCACTTTACCTAGGCTTTCCAATAAGTCCAAGATCATCCGAATCGACCTTTTAGCTCAAGTTATGGCCTTAAAAACAATTGACATTCTCTAGTGCTTCTCTTCTTTATCTATTTTTAGTGGCTTAGATATTATATACAATGGTTTGGTAAAAAAGAATCTCTCATAAAAAAATCTTATTTTTTAATAAAAAAATTTTCCCAAACAAAAATTTGTAAAAAGCATTTGCAAATGTAATTTGAACCTATTTCCAGTTTTTCATCCACTTTATCCAATCTTTGAGATTGAGATAACAAGTTTAGGTATTGATCCACTATTGGTAAATTTGACCCTTCTTTTTTGTAATTAAAGGACGTCCATTTATTCACCCTCACATCATGAATCCAGTAGCTACATCACATTATCATATGGAAGCCAATCCACTAGCGATACCTTATGTTAGGAGCTACTTTGCATGCGATTATCTAGTACCCATTTTTGCATGGTCCACAATTAGCGACCCTCCCCTAATGACATATTACATTAGTATTTGGTGACGCCTTACCGTAGGTTTGCCTGTATGGAAAACTTTGACTCAAAATGCAAACGGATATTGCACCTTGGAGCACCAAAAGTGGCAAAACAGAGCTGAAGGGTACAAATTACCAAGCAGCAAAAGCCATTAGTGCTTAAAGCCCAAAGAAATGAGCTAATTATGGAGGAAAGCAAATAGAATTGAGGAGAGACAAAAAGGGAGATTGTCAGTTTGCCTCAGGTTTGAATCAAGAGGGAAGACGTGGAAGATGGAGATGCTAAAGAACGGCTCAATCTGTTCAATCTATGAAAACACTCAAAGAACAGCCAGCTCCATGGTTAGAGAGACTGTGACAAATGCGAAACTTTATGGAAACACGAAATCCTCAGTTGGACGAGTTTCTTAGCTCCAAGCCACATCTTCGTTGTGTAACTGGCATGCTTCATGGCATATGCCAACTTCTTGCCCTCCATTCCTAGGGTAATGCCCTTGGATCAACAACCCAAAAAATATACAATTTTGCCTAGTCTCTAAGAGACTTAGGCTTATTAATCCCATGGTCAAGCCATGGGAAGCCCTTCAACCAAGGTTGGTAAGCAAAAACTACGAAACAAAAGCCTAAATAGACCAAATATAATAAAATTCCAAAAACACAAGGTAAAATTGGATGCATAGATTAGATGGACTATAAATGATTGCAAATATTCGAGAAAGTGTTGAGGGAACAACAATATGGTACAAAAAAGAGGATAGACTCCAATAAAATCTCCACAATTATTTTTTTGTGATTTAGAGATATTCTGGGTGGGGTTATGATTCTTGCAAAGTCTTGTATTGCAAATCGTATAGGCATTTGACAAAAAAAATAGTATGTACAAGTCACACATTCTTGTGTTTCAGTAGACTTATCTGAATTTTCCAATGATGAATTCTCCTTTACTCAAATGAAGGAAAAATGAAGTCAGTCTTTTCACCCTTAAATGACCAGAAATGAGGTCCTGGAGTTTGGGTCACCCGGAGATGAGCTCCTGCTCTACAAGAATCTAGTAGAGAATAATGTTGCATGGTTGATGGAAGTAATGTCTGCATATGGCAGCTAGGCTACATCAACGTGACCTGAACTTGTAATTTAGCATACAGATCCATGATTGTGTTGCCACAGATCCATTTAATTGGAATCCAATCTCAATGATCTTCTGCATCTCTAGAGCAAGAAGAATTTTGCCATGTCCTACTCAGGCCTTTACCAGTCACGCAATCATTGCTCCTCAAGACACATGTGGTAACTGACCAAAAAGCTTATGTGCCTTCTCAAGTTCACCGCACCCCACATACATATCAATTATGTATTTAAACACTTCTAGTAATCTCTGTGTACATTAAAAGCTTCCAGTTATCCCTCTATTTTTACCTGCACTATGTGCCCCAGGTTACTTCCCTATGTGGTGCCACTTCCCATGTGTTCATTAGCTTGGGATAACTACGTTTAGGGGAGATTACGTCTCATCCTGCCAATATTAGAGTTCTCTGCGCTTTCCTATTTGTTGCCTACGAGCAATGAACACATGGGAAACAAGAAAGGCCCTTTTAATGTATTATCCATAATACACGTCAGCTTCCATAGTCAAACTATCGTCTTCACTCTCAGCACTTGCACAGATGTTTGACGTGAGCACATAGCCTGCAGTAATATGACAATTCAAGTCTTGAATTTTGTCCCTGCCATGTACCATGCAGCCACTAGACAATGTTATCCAGACGCAAATCTTGGGTTGCAAAGTAGATTGAAGAAGAGTCTTTGCTTCTTTTAAGTATCCAGCATGAATAAGAAGATCTACCATGCAATGAACAAGAAACAAGTTTGGCTTCACATCATAATTTTATTTCATATACAGTTTAAATATGTACGACTTCATCAACAAGGCCTGCACGACTGCAAGCACTAAGTACACTGCCAAAAGTTGTTGAAGATATCATATGCCCCCTCAAAGTTCCCACACTTGGCATACATATCAACAAGAGTGTTTGCCACAACAATGTTTGAATCAACCCCACTTTCAATGACCCGTACTGCCCTGTACTACATTTCCAATGGTTTCAAATGCTTTCAACGTGCTTGAAAATATGATAACATTTGGTCTTTTAACGATAAGGCCTTTACCATCTTGAACATATCCAGCAATCAGTGATCCCCAAGACACTATATCTCGATTTGGCAACTGATCAAAGGGCTTGCGTCCTGTCTCAAGTTAACCACACTAGGCATACATATCGACTAGAGTATTACCTAGAAGATCATTATGTAGTAATCCATGTCTAATGATCTCCACATATATGTACTTTTGTGCTCTATATGCCCAAGGTTACCACAAGCTTTCAGGATGCTCAAATAAATAACTTTGTCTGGTGTTACACCATCTTGAAGCTATATATGGTTTTCCAGCTGCATGGATCTCCTTCCCTGCATTCTGTTTTCAAAATTCCCACATGCTTGAAACGCTCAAGTATATCACTCTGTTTACCTTTATCCTTCACGTTTCATAAGCTGTAGGTGAGTAGTGAGTAATTTCATAAGTGTCCTCCCTTAAAGTCTATCAAACTTTATACACACTGATTTGTCTTTCTAACTTCCCAATTATATGTAGCGTAATCCGGTGATTTGAACAGTCTCACCATCAGTGCTGCCCCTGCATCTCTTCAACAAACATGTTAACCTCCAACTTGCAACAGCATGTCCAGATCCATATGGCCATGCATTTTGCAGACGGTAGCCGAAGTAGCAAGTTCTATAGCACTGTTTGAAAATGGCATGCTACTGACCAGCTGTTCTGCTTCATCCAAATAACCTGCCCGTCCTAGCTGGTCAACAATGCATCCATAATGATCTAACACAGGCACAATCTCATTATCTCCTACCATGAAGATGAAATTATGATAACCATCATCAAGAAGGCCCGAATGACTGCAAGCAGTCAAAACTGCAAGAAAACTAACATCATCTGGCCTGATACCTTGTTGATGCATCTGCTGGAAAAGTTCCAGGGCATCATCCACATGACCATGTTGAGCATAGGCTCCAATAAGAGCACTCCAAGACACCAAGTCTGGTTGTTTCATTTTGTTAAAGACCATGCGACATTCTCTCAAACTTCCACATTTGCTGTACATTTTCACAAGGGCACTGCCAATGATGTCATCAACACCAAACTCTTTGGTACCTATGTACGAATAAATTAGGTTGCCTTTAGATTGTGCTGCAAGGTCTCCACACAGATCAAGCATGGTGGCAATGGTGACTTCATCTGGATTCATGCCCTGCATTTGCATTTGCTCAAAGAGGTCAAGTGCATATTTGCCCTGCCCATACTTTGTATAAGCTAAAACTATAGCATTCCATGAAACCATATCCTTCTTACATATTTTATCAAATGCTGCTTTTGCATACTCTAGATCTCCACAATTGTTGTACATATTAACAAGAGCAGTTCCAACAATTGTGTGTGTCTCAAGGCCACATATAAATAAAATACGCATGGATCAGCTTTCCAACTGCTAAAGACGATGAAGATGTGCATGCAGAAAGGACGCTGACAAATGTGAACTCATCTGGTCTGCATCTGTTCGAGTGCATATTCCAAAACAGCCAAAGTGTTTCCTCTTTCTCATAATTTTTTTGGGAATGTGCCCAAATTAATGCATTCTACATGATCAAATCCCAAGCATGGATCTTATCAGCAACACCATGACAGCTTCTCAGATCGCCACATTTACCATACATATTGACAAGGGCAGTAGCCACAATGATATCCGATTCAAGCCTGTCGACAAGAACACATGAGTGTATAAGTGAACCCATTGCCAAAGCATTCAACTGGGCACAGGCATCAAGAACACTCATAAACGTAACATGAGTTGGATTTGTGCCCTGTAGCTGCATTTCGTGGAAAAACTCTAGCGCTTTTCTCCCTTGTCCATGTTCAGCAAACATACTGATCATAGTATTCCAAGAAATCGCATTCCATCTATGGATATTGAAAAACAAAATGCAGGCACTAATCAAGGCTCCATTCTTGCCATACATGTTCACAAGTGCGCTAGTTATGAAAAACGTCAGTCACCAAACAAGTTCGAAAGTAATGGGCGTGAATAAGCTTTCCCCTGGGTAATGATCCTGAACTAGAGCATGCTTTAATGATAGCAAGAAAGATGACCTTATCTGGCATATCATCTTCTATTAGCATTGCCTCCACGTATTTGATTCTTAGTCTTATAGCTTGGCGCTCACCTGTTTGCATCCAACCAGCCACTTCTGCTAAGCATCCCACAAGTATGTTTAAGGCCAGTTTAATGGACATTTAAATCCTCTGCAACGACTTAACTTAGGCATGCATAGTACGATGTTGATCTTACCAAGGAGACTTCATTGTACATTTTCTGAAGATTGTCAGCCAGGTCACCGAAGCTGTTGAGCATATTTCCAAATAGAATAGTAAATGCCAGAAGGGCCAAACCATGTGTGATTGCACCAATGCTTCCAATGGGCATAAGAAGAGAATCAAAATTATCTGCATATGCAAAGATCCTGTATAAGGGCTCCTTGGTTTTTCCAGGTTGAGACCTCAGTTTTTAGGCCAACAGTTTGGGCATCTTCGTGAACTTCCGATTTCTCCATGAGAGTTTATTGTTTCAAATTCTGCTTTTGCTATCTGGCTTCCAATGCACAATCCTAGAGTCCAGTAAGCAGTTGGCGAGCTCTGCCAGTGCCGAGAGGTCATATAACAATGCAAAAATCTTAATCTCCCAACGGCATAGTTGCGGAAAGGACCATGAAAATGTAACCGTGAGTAACCGTGAGTAGATTCGCTCCCACTGCAAGGAGGATGACCAATCATTATCTTTGTAAAGATCTTCCTTTCCAAAATGCTCTTATCCAGCCTGCTATGATATTTCCTTTTGCCTGCAAATACCCTACTTATATCCCTGTCAGGCATAGCTCTTGCTTACAGAAGCCCGGTGAACCAAATAGAAAGAAGTCCTCCTTATGCCTGAAAAACTTTGCCATACCTAGCTCACAAAATAAATGGAGCCCTTACTTGCACAACCACAACGAAGCAAAGGAAGAAATGTCACCGTAGCTGCACTTTCGGGATCTCCTTTTCCACATTTTGATCCCTTCTTCCCCATGAAGTCAGAAGATTCACATGGAAGCAGAAATAAATGGTTTGTTTTATGAAACCGGTCTTGTATCAAGTGCTTACAGATCAACACGAGCTCCACTTGCTGTCGTCGTGCAGCCTCGAGCAGGAGCGACGAGCGAGCACCGGTTTCCCGGTTTCCACAGTCCCTCTCCACCAACAGGAGCAACCGAGCATTTACAGCCTATGATGGGTTTTTAGCAGTCATCAGTATATTCTGGGTATATATTGACATATACCTAGAATATGCCATAAACCCACCTCAACAAGGGCTTGCCCCTTAGGGGCAACCCAAAAAGAAAAAGAAAAAGAAAAAGAAAAAGAAAAAGAAAAAGAATTGTAATTGCATGGGTTTTACTTTTCGCATGTGTTAGCAGCTAAATCTATCTTAAACAAGCTTGTTTTGCCATAATGCTTTTAGAAGAGGATTAGCAAGCTTAAAAAAATAAAAATAAAATAGACATTGGCATTTACTCATTCTAAAAGATCATCTAGTCCACCGAAATCATTCATCTAGTCCATCTCATGTATCATAGGCCTCTGCATAGTTCCATTCAAGAGATAAACACCCACACTATGCAAAACAAATAACTTATGAAAGTGAGGCACATCTCAGTATATTCAATTTCTAGTGATCAACTAGTGGAATATGAGGCAGGACCAAACAAAAATGTAAGGAGTGCAATAGTACATCTTAGAGGACTTGCTAAATGTTCTTGCATGCAGTCATCTCCGTTGTACATGCAATAAAGAGTAGATACTCCATCCTTTGCTATATTCTTCAGGCAGGTGAAGGATTGCCATACTGCAAATTGACTTTTTATTAAAGAAGCTGGCTTCAAGGCTGAATTATTCTGGCCTAACCTTTGTGTGCGTGAGACCACAAAACGAATTTCTAGAGACTATATCCAATCTGCCCTTCCTTTGAGCATTATTCTGTCAACATACTGCAGGTTGAAACCGTTCAAACAAGGAACATTCATTTCAAAGAGATTCTCATAATGAAAATGTACATGTGCATAAAGACTGTACAGATCAAGTCGTCTCCCATTCAAAACAGTATTTGGAAATGCTTCCAGACCAATTGGAGGAATGAGATGACCATGACCTCTGGATACCAAAAATTGCATCACATCATTCAAAGATTCTGCATGCAGAAGATAACGAAGGGATATGAGTACAAATTACAATTATCCTTACGCTGAGGAAAATGAGAGTATCCACCTCTAAACATTCTGCAATAGGTGCCCATTTCTTAGCAACTAGAGGCATCATTGGAGCAAGTAATATGAACTTGCTTCTTGATTTACTCATATTAAAGACAAGATAAAACAGACAAGACAAATAAGAGGACAAACAAAATATCAAATATATTGAAATGGGAGCTACGGCATTGTCTGCGACTAGGGTTTCACAATTGCAGCATAAGCTTGGCCTACTTGTGCAGGCCGAATGAAGAAATATAAGCATAGGACTGATTTGTGCAAGTCTTAGTCTATGGCTATGAACAGATCCAAATACAGATAGAGTTTCTTTTCTATCTTGTCTCTCTTCTTCAGATGTGTCAAATGCCTTTCCATACTATAGGAACCAATAAAGTATGAATATTCAGAAACAAATGGCATGCCATTGAATGCTTGACCAGCCCCAATTTGACAGACATGGATGAAATCTAAAACCGTTATCAAGCTTACCACTCTATGGACCAGATTATCGTTAGCAAAATGAAGAAGGCATTCCAATACCGGCGAGGGCGCCCGTAAATCGAGTCCGGGATGTGGTGTTTCCGGACAATTTGCCTATGGTGTTTCTGGACGTCCAGAAACACCCAATGCTTCTGGAAGTGGTGTTTCTGGCCAAAAATGGTATTTCTGGCCAAAAACCAAGCGCGAAACTGCGCGGCGGAGCCAAAATCTTTGGTCGGATCCTTCTTGCAGCTCCCTGGACGGCTTGAAATGCTTCAAAAGCCCTTCCAATCGCTTTGTCTTCCTCTTTAACACTAGTTTGATGAAGAGAGGAAGTGATTTGAGCTCAGATAGAGCCGGATTAAGCAAAAAATGACCTAAAACAGTTGATTCTGGGCTTAAAACTGTGAAGTGCACAGTGGCTGATAACGGTAGCCAGAAACACCACAAAAAAAGTCCGGAAACACCACATCCCGGACTCGATTTACGGGCGCCCGGCTACCGGCTATAGCTCCTTCGAGCCCAAAACAGTTTCTTGTCTGTCTTCTTTTAATCTGTTTGATACCTTGCTCATACTATAGGAAGCATGAAGATTCACAAACGATGTGCTACTGAATGCTTGACCAGCCCCAATCTGATAGTCACAAGACGAAATATGAAGCCACTATAAAAGCGAAAAGCCAAGCTTACCACTCTATATGGGCCTCAGCAAAACAAGGAAGGTACTCCTAAATTTTTAATACCAGGCATGTCGAAGAAAAAAAATATGCAGTGCAAAACCGATAACATGCCATTCAGATATTGGAATACAGTGTACACTCTAGATGTACTGATTAGTAGGCCTTGTGATGCGCCCATCAAATCATATGAAAACTATTAAGAAAAGATGTACAAAAATACAAAAAAAGGCCCTTGTTATACCTATTCCACTGACATACATGTCGATGACTATGACCACAGCCCCCACCCCCAAATAACAATCCCAACAAAGGTAGACATGGCATCGAGACTTCTCTTGAGAGTATGTAGACACAATCTCCATTCGCGGACCAGATAATACTAGCATGATCGATAGATACACAATGAAGAGGAAGGTGAGAGCAAAAATGCACGCAACAAGCGTGGCCCGTCAGTCACAGGGCAGGTACAACCACCTAGCAGAAAGCCGTGTCACGCCAACCATCAATATGACTACTATTTGGCATTTATCCATTTAAACTGCATGCAATGCATGCAGAAGTACAATAAAGGTTTGTAAGGTACCTCCAAAGAGTTTCCCATATCACATTGTTATATGCGGTGGAGTTTTGTAGTGCCTTTTAAAGTGTGGCAATCAAATTTGTCTGATCTATCTATCTTTGAGGACTCTTTATCTCCCAAACATACATGTAAAAGTATGTCAAGCGATATAAGTACCTTAAGTGATAATACGGTGGTGGACAACTAGACTAGTAACAATAAAAAAAAAAGAAAGCAAGCAATCATTGATAAGAAAAACTGAATGAAACACGCGATTGTATGAATTTTACATCCTCCTCCTGTTTCTTACAATATCTTATCAATCACTCAATCTCCAAAAGAAATCTGAAGCATTTTGTTTGAAACATAAATATCTTGAAGCGTGCTTCAGGCCATTCTCCTCTATGACTTGTACCTATGAATTGTGTATATACATTCAAATGAATTGTATATATGCTACCTAAATTCATCAAAAATACCTTTGTATCTTTGTAAGAATGATTCAATAGCGTCAAACTTCAACAAGTCTAAATTTTGCTAAATGTGTAATAATTGGCGATGAACTTGAAGCTGAGGATGCTCGAGATCTTCTACAACAACAACTAATCAAGCAACACAAAATGCATAGAACGAGCAAAACTACCATGGCCACAATGATCCATGGCACCAACTTTTTCTCAAATTTGCTTAATTGGAGCAACTGTTTTGAATGTGTTCTTTGCACCCTCAACAATGTAATCTGATGATCATCACCCAGGCTAGGGCTCTCGAGAGGAGCTTCATTTGTAACAAAACACACCATGGAATATACATGGTATACTGCCCCAGTACAAGAGCAATCTTTCGAGCACATTGCAATGCACCTTTCTTCACTTAAATGACCATTAATGAGCTTAAGAGATTGCTCTAGAAAGAAATTTTGGCCAGGATATGGCAGGAATGTTGCAGAATGTTGGCAGTGCTCTTTTCTTGCAATGGCAGAGAGAGGGTGAAAGGCTAGGAGGAGGGTGAAGAGCATAAGGCGCCAATCCGAGGCCATATCTAAAGGTTGGAGAATGGCTTGGGTCCTCAAAAAGCTTATATAGAGCCCAAATAGGAATGCAACGTTTAGACCAAGACCATAGAAACAGGGGGAGAAGTCAGTACACGAAATGTGGTGTCATACTTTACCAATGTGAAACGCCAATCACCACATGCCACCGTTTTCTTGGCTTGCCTTTTGCATTATGCAGAATATTATATGCACTATTATAACTGGACTCTAATCGATTATTTGGAGGTCTTTAGCAGGGTTTAAGCAGATTTCTCGGCACCGCATAGAAAATCTGCTTTAGTTGGCCATATGATCTGCTTGCCATTTCATTCATGCAACCCAATTGCCTCTTCACACAGGGTGAGGTTTTATGTCGGTTCTGAAGAAAAGCCAAGAATAGGTCTTAAAGCTCAGGATCTTGACGGGCATTGAGCACCAGCTGCAATTTCATTATTGGATGTAAGTACATATCCATATTCGTGCTTTTCATGAGGCTAGTGGGATGCTTGACCAGAAAATGTTAGTATCTGTACCATGTACTTCAATGATAGAAGTACCCGCATTGCTACTTCCATCAGCCAATTTTTAAATAACTGAGATTTTGGGAATCTTGTATTTTGTAAATCTCCATGTACCCATTGTTGGTCAATCCAGATACTTTATCTGCAATTCCAATGTTCCAGTTATTCATGCAACCGTTTACATATTCCATTTTTTAGAGGAAATGCTGATTCTCTATACATTGCATCCATATGTTCTGAGCACCATACGTGAAGGAACTTTAAAACCTTTATGGCACAGATGATGTTTTGAGTAAATGTATGAAGCATGTTTCTCATTTGGGTCTAAAACCTATTTGTCAATTTAATGCCGCAATGTCTGTACATTTACAAGACTCAGCTATTGTTGTAGATAAATTTTGCATATATTCAATCAGACTAACTGAACAACAGCTGCAACTCTTAGGGAGCTTCCTTGCAAAAGATCAACAAGTTCATCAAATACAAATGCAGTCCGCCAACCCCAGCCCTTTGGTGCCTTTGGTAATAATGTGCCTGCCTGCGTTAAGCTTCCCAAGATTAACCCTCGCTTTGCAGGGCATATTAACTGCGTAAAAATGACAAGTCAACTTCGAAACAAATCAAATATATAAAATTCAACTTCGAAGCAGTGTCATCCTATTTACCTGATAACGCGCAGTAACCTTTTCTCTGGTATCTGAATAAAGAGAAACCTGACACAAAAAATAGGAGGAATCAGGAAGGAAACTGGTAATGTGGTTCAGAGAGAAGTTTTTTAGTTTCTAATTTATGCCAAACCTTCCCATGCAGACAGGACTCGTCAGCTTTACGCCGATGGAGAAAAAGGCCTGTCAGATCCAAACAGTAAATTTTTTTAAGTTTTCTGATGAAATGAAACATCAATATGAGTGATTCATTTTACCAAGTGTACGACGGTATCGTGGATCTTCATCATTGAAAGCCTGAAGGCTAATCTGCAATATTCACTTCACATCTTAGGACCAAACGAAGACATGGTGACATTAAAGATTGCTTTTCGAAAATATACCTTCCAAAGAGATCCTGCATAGAAGAATTCTTGTGAATGTTTTGTGTGTTGCCCTTCTCCAAGCCGATAAACATCTTCAAATTCCACGCTGTAAACCACAAAGCAAAGTAATAAGTTTCTTTGACTGAACTGGAATGGAAAATCCAAGACCAAACAGCAAGGAAGCCCAGCTCTCCCTTCCTGTTTCAGACATACAAGTGATGGAGTGAAGCACAACTCCTTTTCTCCGTGAATGGAATTTGTTTTGGCCAGACCACTAATATTAGAGGTAAGTTTAGACCAGAAAACACAAGAAGCCTCCCTGGCTAGCACACCGTTAGCAAGTAGAAGGGTCAGGACAGGAAAATATTGAGCATTCTTAATACTACCATAAAATACTGAAAGGCAAAAAAATCTTGCCATTGACAAATGAAGAACTTTGAAATGTTTAGATGAGCAAAAGACAAGCTTAAAATCTTTTACTCGCAGGCATCAAAATGTCTAGGGAAACACCAAAGAGTTTACACAGAAGGCTATAAAAAATCTGAAATTCTAACAATTATTTAAACACAAAGGAGAGAACTACATACCCAAAACGAAAAGGCGGAAAACTTCGTAAAGGAGTGTGAAGATCCAAAGAGATTGACATGCCTTGACATGCATCCCACTCTTGTTCTGAGCTTGACTCCTGAGCATCAAGCTTGTTTTGTAATGTTTCTCCATTTGGAAAATAACCTTGTTCATCAATTCTACCAGTTTGGTCTGACTGAACGGAGACTCCACTTATTCCCTGGGTGAGCCCTACGACAGCATTGAGACCATCAACTGATGAAGGTAAATCCATCACTCCAAGGTCTGATGTGTGATCATTTCCTAGAGACTGCTGATTAGATTTTGCGCCATGAACACGAGGAAATACAAGACGTGAAGATGGCCACCATGATGTCCCAGATTGGCCAGCTGTGCCTCGACCAATGCCTGCAAGGCCATCTAGAGTGTTTCTTGAATGGACACGGGTTTGCACACCTGTGCTACTCTGCCCATCAGGCAAAGAAAAATTTCCTGCAACAACAGAGGCAATCCTCTCCTGGTCATCTCTGTAAGAGTTTGCATTTGCACGACTATGTGCTGGGTATACATATAAGTGCCTGCATATACAGGACGGAATCGAGAGGCTGCAGTTCTTACATGTGTCTGCAGCTATTGCCAGCACCTGTTTCCTAAGCAATGTCTGCACAAGACAAATTTGATGAATGAGTTATACCAAAAGTAGATTCTAACCCACTGAAAGCTTGGTGGAAATGTTACCTGCAACCAAAGTCCATCAGCCACTGATCTACAAGGAAATCCTAATTCCTCAAGACGAGCCCTTGTATCTAAAAGCTCCTCAAACGCCATGTGACAATAGTGAATTCCTCCTCCTTCAAAAATATCAATAAAAGAGTCCCAGTCTTCATTATTCGTCCAGTCATCTTGGCTACGGTACACTTTCATGTGTCGCCTTCCAACAACTCGTCCCCCCCAAGAGCCATCTCTGTTCCAATGACCTGAGTATTTTGTTGCGGTACCTTGTTCTGATGATGGAGAACATTGTCCAGGAGGATCACCATATCTACAATTATCCTCATAGCAACTATGGAATGTTTGATGACTATTGCTTAAATCCTCAAGATGTGCAGCTGCACTTGCTTGCTTTCTAGCCTCCCCCGCATATCTATGCTGTGAATCTGTTGTGTATCTTTGGTCAAGTGAAGAGGAAGTAGAAGATTCAGGCTCCAAGTAAGTTGCTGCCACAGTATCAGCTAATTCAAGCACGATATTGTTCATTGCATTGGTAACATCAGAGGACCTGTCCAAAACTGCAGCATTTTCCTTGTTATTTCCACTTGATCCTTCTCTAAATAAATCCTTAGAGAAACATGAGGAGGAGCTGGATCCACGGGGGTTGATTTCTATGACAACTCCCTTGGCAATAAGCACACTAAGTGCCAACTCAAACCTGCATCAGATAATAAAGATTTTAGGTTACAATCCAGTCATGATAGTCTCTTATCTTGGAAAGTTAATATAAAAAACCAAAACCAGGTCCATTCTAAGGGGTAATCTACCTTTTTTCTTCGTTAGGAACCCAGAGCTCGTCCGAAGTCAAGAGTGTAAGCAGAGTATGTGTAGAAAGTTTGGGCAAAATCTGAAGAAGCCCATTGCGAGTTGATGGAATATATAGAAAAAATTAAAATGGCATTTTCAATAACTTCAAGGATGAACAGACTTACCTCTCGTAATTCTACTGCTGCACCACGGCAGAGGTAGCCCCAGCAGGCCTTGCGAACACGCTCTCCATATACACCATAATCTTGGCTCTCCGCAAAAGCCTTGACAAAGATAAAAAATATTACTCATTTCCAATGACAGGAATGGGCACTGATGTTTATAGGAATAACTGTTTGCTATTAATTATTGAATAACAAACCTGATAAGCCAGAAAGTTCTGAGTCCAGAGTTCAGAAATAATGAAGTCCGTACAAAATGCACATAGATCCTGTAAAGAAAAATCTATGGTTTAGACAATGACAAGGCATCCTGAAGGATAGAACAACAACTTCAGATGATGTCTCCTCTATTTCCATTTCGAATAGCGTTCTTAGACAATTACACTAATAATCTTAGTTCCAATAATCGTACTGTACTAGGAAGCACGGGTGGAAAGATAGCTAATTTGTCATACTCTATGATACCTGCAGGTCAAGGAATGACGCAGCAGCCAAGACACGGCATGCATTGCTATCATCGAGCTTCGGAGTATGCCCATATAAATATGCCAGAGCTGTTGCTATTGCCTCGGAATTAATATTCTCATCATCAACATGAAGAGTCACTTCTTTTGCATTAGCCTCTGTCCATGGCCCTTGTAGCATATGTCTGCAAACACACAACAGCAAATTTCTTAATACATAAAGCTAGTTGCCTGCAGCAATAGAAACTTCAATATATGAGGCCAACTCCTTCTGACAATCTTTCCAACAACAAACATAAAATACCTAGGAATTTCGCATGGATGACTGCTGCTGGTGCCTAAAAACTATTTTCCACTACACTAGCACTTCCCAATGATGTCCTCGTATGTACTAATTACTGCAATAATGCAACTTCAATTTTTTCTTCCGAAAGAAACTACGGACTTTAACATACGTTCAGGTTCTTAACTTGCAATCTAAGCCATATGCAGATAACTTAACTGGAAATTAGCAATTCAATTGTTTACAACAGACCTGAAAAATGAACTGCGGGAGAGAAGCAGCCGATGTAAGTGGAATGTAGAACCCATTGCCCTAACCACTATATCAGAAAAGGCTTGAGAGTTCCATCCCTCCAACTGCACATGCCCACAGAGTGCCACCAAATTATTGTCTAAATTTTCCATTTGAGCTCCGCTCTCAGATATGGAGGCCGGAATTCCTGATCCCGAGACAAGGGACAAAATGTCCGAAAACTGGGATCCAGAACAAACCGAAGGGCCCGCCCCTGCACTAGCATTGCCATTGCCTTGATTACTTGCACTTGACCTCTGATGTCCACTACAGGGGCTAGTACCACTACTGTTTTGCAGAGGATCAGACATCAGCAAAGACATACATGAAGCCTATCATTCAAGAACATGGGCAGGAGTACGAGTGGATCAAAACGCACAAGTAAGACATCATTTGCGAAATTTTTTGCGTGAGGATGCAGCTATGGCAGACTTGGCAGGTGGGTTTTGGGACTGCGGGTCTGCCGGATCCGAGGGAGCGGCGATGGGGTTGGCTGGGGAGGGCTACAAACCTGCCATAGCCGGGGGCATGGGTGCCGGAATTGCGACTTCCCGGCGACCGGAATTGGGGTTTGGCTGCCGGCAAGAGACGCCGAGCCGTTCCATCAGAAAAGAAATGGTGGTCTTTTTTCTTTTACTAGTGTGAATCTAGATGTGTAGTATCTTGAAATTGTTGATATGTCATGGTAGTAGGGTCCCAATCCAAATCTATCGTGCCAATGTCATACTTTGTGTTTCTTTGCAAGTCTTTCTAGTTATATGCATCTATCTTGGATATTCTCCTGGACATGTCCAACTAGTATGGCTCACCACTCTCAAATTGCCATTTTTGTCTCAAATTCAATGGCCTCAATCCCTTCTCTTTCAATTCAATCCAATTCAATTCAATTTTTTCATCCTAAAAGACCTCAAGGTAGGTTAAAGTACAAGTAGTTATTTCATTATCCAATACATCTATATGTGCCTAGCATGGCAAGTGTGTAATATGATGGGATCTTGGGTCTTATACCCCTTAGTTTATAGTATGTTGCTCATAAGAGACCCCAACATTTTAAATGGAAAAGCTATGGATGTTATTATTAAATGGGCTTGTCGAATGTCAAAAAAATGTTAGTATCTATCTAATGGAACATTACATAAGGGGTTGCCCCATAATCCACACACTTAGTAGTATATATATTATATTATAATAACGGCAAAAGCCGTCGTCGTCGACATCAAAAGCCCAAATCATAACTCTCTAATAAACTCTTCATTATATAGTTTTGAGTCAACCATCAAAATTACTATATTACAAGAAATTTATCGTGGCGGCCAAGGCCGCCGCAAACCTTTCTCTTTATCGACTCCATGCGAGTTCGAAATGATGTGAATGTTATGCTTGGTGTTAGTTCAAAAATTCTAAAAGTTGAACCCTATCAACTCCAAATATGGAGGTTGATCTTTTGGATGCCTGCATAAATAATTGTCATTAGCATGTAACCTGACATCATCAAATGCCAGTTAGTCAAGAACGTTAGAGCATGTGTTCTTTTGATGTAAAGAATACAATCGGGAAGTTCTAGTCGAACACATGCAAAATGCCTATCTTAATAAGTTTAAATAATACTACCTATAAAAGAATATGCCAAGGTGATTAGTTTGAGCATACCTCTGCCCGCTCCATGCCACAAGAGATGTAGTCTAGTCCTCTCATAGAAGGGAATTCAGATTTGCAATTTCTTTTTAGGCCTTAGTTTTGATCTTGAAAGTCATGGCTCCCAACCTGCTTTGAATAATGCATTGTTTTTATCAGAGTTCTCTTCTGCAACATTTTTCATCTCACTAATCAGTATCATCGGTGCAGCCACGACCAGATTCCTGAGTTTACTGGACCCGGTACAATTACGAAACAGGGGAATGACTCAATTCTTGTTTTTTTCTTGTTTCTACTCTTATCTAGAATTGCCTATTAAACTCAACAACGCTAATGCTCCGCTCTGCCTTTTTCCAGCGGTTTCTACCATCTGGATTACAGAGAAGATTTCAAGTAATTTTTGTTTCGACGAAATAGCCAAAGCTTTACAAAGCAAAGTGTATTGAAGAAAAATAGATCAAGCCAAAAGGGGGACATGGGCATTGCCTTGTTCCTCATATTCAAAGCAAGATTTGAAGGTGATCAGAATCCGCCATAGCCAGAGCCGATCTTTGGACTTGCCTTCTTCCCCGCCAAAACTTCTTCGAGAGCCAGAGTCAAAACCTGAGGTAGAATGAAAGGAAAGAACCATAGACCGAAAGATAACTGCAACCTAAAAGATAGCTCCCATTCCAAAATCTTAAGCACTGGGTCTGTACATATCAATCTGGGCGACTTCTTCCTTAGTAAATAGTGGACTTTTGCCAAAAGTTCTCTGCCTGCCTGATACGAACCAAGTTGACATGGCCAAGCATAGCGCGCGCCTTAACACAGAACCAAGCTCAACAAAAAAATTGGAGCAGAACCTGAGTTCGGAGGCGACCTGTTGCTGGCAAAGTAGGGCGGAATGTTGCGTATAAGAACAGAGTACACGACCCCTGGCACGACTATGGCACTGGAAGAAAAGCAATCGTTGATCTCCCTATTGCTCGGCTAATTTTGAATTTTCCTCCAAAAAGAATATACAGAATATACCAAAAAGTAGGCGTGTCGTTACCTAGATAAAAAAAACATCTTAGTTAGATATTTTAACAATAGTAGCAACTAATGTAAATTGAGGGATGAGGTTAAAACTTAGTGCTATTATTAATTGTTATAGCATGTGTTGTGGGTGTGATCCAATCACGCATAGCCAATAGCCTATCATATATCATTCTTTTCTCTAAAGAAAGGTTTTAAGAGATGCCTTCTGTACGAACACTTGCTAAATTAAATCCTGAGTCGATCAACCCAATTCTTCTATTTCGACTAGTCTTCCTGTGCTGCATGGCACACATTCAACCGAGAATCCGGATACATATTTCCAAAGTAAGCTTCGGGATAACAATGCTTTGGAGTTGGTACAAACATGCACTACAAAACCTAGATTAATCCTACGCTTGTCAGGAGCCCACAGTGGTACCTGTTAATACATTTATCCATGAAGAAGCTTAGAGCAATTGCCTTCATTTGCACAGAAGCATAACAACTCAAAATTGAGACAAGCAGATGGATCCAGAAAGAGCGAGAACACAGGGTCTGTCAATGCTGTCAGCTTGGATCCATTGCAGATTAGGGCCACACTCTTTAGCACTGCTCGGCATTTGCATTTATTTGGACACGCTACAAGGGATTGGTTACACCCAACCGACTGCTACATGTGATGATGAACACACCTGCAGTAGGAGCACTAGCATCTTATGTTCATGAGATATTAAACATGTGGGCTCAATTATGCCCCTGGTCATCGTGCAATCATGTACGGATGTATAGTATGTCATCAAGCTTCTTACAACAAAGTTTTTTCCCTCAAAGACTCTTGAGGCGGTGGGTTAATCTGGACAATAAAAGGCTGGCTGCCATTTTTTTGTTCTTGTTTTGAGTCCCATAGGCCACTTAGTCTCCGTGGACGATAAAATTGAATCCAGTCCAATCAATTCAATTCTTAATGTTTGAAGATCCATTAATGTTACCATGAACTCTTACATGTTATTATATCTAATTCATCGCTTGCATTATAGTGCACTTTCATAACTTCATAGCTAGGGCGGCCTAAGCTCACTTCTACGTCGAATTGTGTAGCCTCCTCTATGGAATGAATAAACAAAGCTATGCAGTTCCAAATTGGAATGGTGCAAATTTAACAGTGGAGACCGAAGCCTTAAATATCAGGTGTGGTCATATTTAAACCCACGAGTAATATCCATGGGATGATGACCACAAAGCAATGGTCACTGTTGGTGGATATATATTGGCCAAAATTATATCTAATTCATCGCTTGCATTGTAGTGCACTTTCATAACTTCGTAGCTGGAGCGGCCTAAGCTCACTTCTACGTCGAATTGTGTAGCCTCCTCTATGGAATGAATAAACAAAGCTATGCATTTCCAAATTGAAATGGTGCAAACTTAACAGTGGAGACTGAAATGCAAGAGCCTTAAATATCAGGTGTGGTCATATTTAAACCCACGAGTAATATCCATGGGATGATGACCACAAAGCAATGGTCACTGTTGATGGATATATATTGGCTAAATTTAACGCCAAAATAGTTGTAACTGCTTTGTCCTTCACAATTTTGTGACATAACATCAACCAATCCTACTTCATTCTCCATAATTTGAACTAAGGACGTAAAAGTCACGCCAAACAAGTTAGATTGTTTCATATCCTTTACATGCCTAGATTGAACTATATTTCACTTGGGCTGAAATATGCTGGTTCATATGCATTAATGTACATGGCTAAGATTAATATATCATGCTTACCCTGGAATGTGTTGTTTTATACATATTAATATTATTTACCAATAGATTAAGCACATAATGTGCCTTTAACCCATATGTAAACTCCAGAACTTCTTCTCAAATGAAATATCATTGCACTATGTACTTCAATGTTCATACTTTCATCTAGAGCCGTATGATTATAAGTGTCTCTCAGTAGATGGATACATGAAACATTTAAGTATAATGCAATTTGTACATCGACCATTGAAAATAATTTGCGAAAATAACCATAAAAAATCATGGCATGATGATGTGGAGAAAATGTTGGTGACAAAAGGGGCAGAACTGTGCAATAAGAAAAGAAGTTGAAAAAGCAAAATCGTATAGGAGAACAGAGATTGGGAGTAGCATTCGGCAATCTCAGAAGGGGTCCTACGACTGGCGGCAGACGGGATTCTGAGGTTGCGGAATGCTGCAACCAATCTTAGCTCTCCTACTGGAAAAAAAAATAGTCTAGATAATTATGGTTCAAATACTTTCAATCAACTTAGGAACAAGTTCGAAATGCATATCATATTCAAACATGTTCAATATTCACAATGACTATTGATTGCTACAGTAGTTTCATTGTTCATTTGAGATGACCCCGATTACTGTAGCAATTGAATTTTAACTCCGAGAACCCAAGCATTAATTGATTCAACTTATTTTTATAGTAATCGATCCATCTCAAGTGCCGGACCGATCGGCTAGCTTATCCGAAATGCTTTTTAATTGTCACCATACCATTGCTTAATATTTTAAGCAATATATGACTATAATTGAATCACTAAAAATAACTCACCTTTTCGACCATTTAAGTCTCCCTTCATACCTTAGGCTTTTTCACCATATTCACACAATGTTCTCCTCTCCATATAGATCTTATTTCAATGATCATGCCCTAGATATCATGGAGCCACCACATTGAACAAATATTACATGATCCCCTTTTAATTGTCACATACTTCCCCTTCTGTAATATTCTCTGATTTACAGCACTGTATAGATTTTCTGAGTTTCTCAAATCTGCTAACAGGTAGAGCTTTGGTCAATATGTCTGCTACTTGTTCATCAGAGTGTACATAAGTTAACTGTAACAGATTTTTGGAGACCAAATCCCTAATAAAATGCAACTCCATTTCTATATGTTTTGTTCTTTCATGAAGAACAGGATTTTTTGTCATTGCTATGCAACTCGTACTATCACAGAATAAGACTGTAGGCAATCTTTGGTAGCATCCCAACTCATTCAAAAGTCTTCTTTCCCATACAATCTCCTTGGCAATCAAGCAAGCTGAGTTGTACTCTGCTTCTGCAGTAGATAGAGCTATGTTGTCTTGTTTTTTACATTTTCAGGACACTGGTGCTCCTCCTAGTAGTGTTATGTATCCAGAAGTGGATTTCTTTTGATCTAAATCCCCTCCCCAGTTAGCATCACAAAATGCTTTGAGAATCATGTCATCTGAATTATACTTTATTCCAAAATCAATTGTGCCTTTCAAATACCTTAGTATTCTTTTAGCTGCAATCCAATGTGTTCTCCCTGGGTCATGGTTGTATCTACTCAGCAAATTCACTGCAAAGCCTATATCAGGCCTTGTACAATTTGTTACATAGGATAAACGTCCTATTAATGACATATAGGGTACACCTTCCATTTGTTTTCTTTCTTCATCATTTTGTGGACACAAATGCTTTGATATTTTGAGTCCAGATATCATTGGAGTAACTGCCACATTACAATCCTTCATTCCAAACCTGTCAAGCATATTTTCAATCTGCCCTCTTTGGCTCAATATTATACTTTTGTTCTTTCGATCTCTCAACACCTCTATTTCCAAAACCTTTTCAATTCTCCAAGGTCAGTCATCTTAAAGCGTTTATTCAGCAAACTTTTACAATGCTCCAGTATCTCTTTTCCATTTGCTACCATTATATTGTCATCAACATACAATGCTATCATGCACCATTCTTTTCCAGCTTTGTATCTATATAAATTTCCATCACACTTTAATTTCTGAAACCCTTGCTCTTGAAGATAATTATTCATGCATTCACGAGGAGACTGTCTTAGACCATATACAGCTCTCTTTAGCTTTCAAACTTTCCCTTCACCTATTTCAAAACCTGGAGCTTGTCTAAGATAAATTCCTCTTCAAGTTTTGCATTTAGAAAGGCATTGCTCACATCCATATGATGTAATTCAAGGTCATGTGCATTAGCCATGGCTAACAAAATTCTCAAGCTGTTTAATTTGACCAATGGTGAGAATGTCATCGATTCGCGTAGCGAATCGACATTCTTGCACAAGACGAGCATGCATGCATTGCATGCGCCGCATGCAATTTTAGGTCGTTCATCAGGTTGGGGATCGCTACTTATTGCAGAGTTCTTCATCGACGTTTCATCGGCGCTTTCTCATCTCTCAGCAGTATCCATGGCTTCTATTCTTTGAGCTCATGCGGAGGAGGGGCTTCTTCTTGCATGAGCTACTCTTTCTTGGCCATTCATATCCTTTCTAACCTCTTCTATCTTTGCCCTTTTGTCGGGCATAGGACAATCTTCAACCTTTCTCCTCGGATCTAGTATTTGAAGTTCTCTGGTATCGGGATGTTGTTGGTTTCATGCGAGTCGCAGTGCAAGAATGTCATCAATTCGCGTAGCGAATCGACATTCTTGCACAAGACGAGCATGCATGCATTGCATGCGTCGCATGCAGTTTTAGGCCGTTCATCAGGTTGGGGATCACTACTTATTGCAGAGTTCTTCATCGACTTTTCATCGATGCTTTCTCATCTCTCAGCAGTATCCATGGCTCCCACCGTTCTCCCCCTTAAAATTGTTATTTATATGTTCATATTTGTTATAATTGTCGTGTGGCACGCGTGACCAGCCCCTCACTTTTTCGAGGTGTAAATGTTGTTTTTTGTCGCGTGGCACGCGTGACCAGCCCCTCGCTTTTCGAGGTTTTTTCTCTATTGGTTTTTTTGTTGGTGATGTGCAGGTCCAGGGCTGATGCGCGACTTCGGTATTCTCTGTGGATCGTGGGTTTTTTTGTGGGAACGTTTAGCAGCCTTGCGTTATCCAAGCCCCTTGCCGAGATTTTATCGCTAGGGTTTTTCCTCGAAGACCCATCGGGATGTTGTTGGTTTCATGCGAGTCGCAGTGCAAGAATGTCTCATCAAAGTCATGTCCCCTTTTTTGAGTAAAGCCCTGTGCAACTAATCTTGCCTTGAATTTCTTGAGTTTGCCATCACTGCTTGGTTTTATCCTAAATATCCACTTGCTTCCTATTATATTCTTTCCTTCAGGCCTGTCAACCACTTCATAAGTTTCTGTTCTTTTGAAGGCTTCCATTTCATCTTGCATGGCTTCCAACCATGAAATTGAATCTCTACTATTTACAGCTTCATAATAACTCTTTGGTTTCGAAAAGCAAAATATCAAAAATATTATGAATTTCTACCTCATATGCATGTAGTCTTTTACTTCTACCTTGTTCATTTCTTCCATGCAACTCAAGCATTGATTTGTTCTCTTCTCTTAGAATCTGAGCCTCAGTCCTTCAGCCTCTTTTTGCAGGTTGCTCAATGGGAACCTCTTGTGTCATAATTGGAATTCTCGGGTACAGTATCAGCTTGCACTTTATTATCATCTTCAATACCAGCTTCTATATTGTCCTCTTCAACATCACTTGAGTCATCCACAAAACTGATTTTATCTTCTGCCTTTTCTATTTCCTTTGGAATTTCTTTGATCTCACTTTTCTCCTTCTTTTCAGTCATATCATAGGTATTAACCTTAGGAATCCTTTTGTAGAATTCCTCTTCATCAAAAACAACATCTCTACTCACTAATATTTTTCTTTGAGCTGGACCATACAATCTGTACCCTTTCGAGTTTGCATCATACCCTACCAAGTAGGATATATATGCTTTGTCATCTAACTTTTGCCTTAGTTGCTCAGGAACATGCACATATGCAAGACAGCCATAAGCCTTTAGCTCATTGTAACTTGGAGCTTTTCATGTCCAAAATATCTCTGGTATTCCACCATTAATACTAGATGTAGGCAGAATATTTTGAACAAATATAGCAGTCTTTAATGCTTCATCCCATACATAATTAGGTAATCCAGAAACTTCAACATAGATCTCACAGCATTAAGCAATGTTCTGTTCTTTCTCTCAGCTACTCCATTTTGTTGAGGGGGATATCTGCAAGACTTTTCTTGCTGTCTCCAGTTGAGCTTCTGCTATAAACATTTTTAGAGCTTCAAAGGCTTGATCTTTGGTCTTCAAGAGATAACATTTAGTTCTTCTGCTGAAATCATCAATAAAAGTCATAAAGTATCTATTCCTGCCATACTTGTTATGTTCAGAGGCCCACAGAGATCTGTGTGAACAAGATCGAGTATTCCCTTTGCCCTTTTAAATGTTCTTCTGAAAGGTAACCTTGTTTGCTTGCCAAGCATACATCCTCCACACAACACTTTTGCTCTTTGTTCCTTTATTGCAGATATCAGTCCCTTTTGTGCTAACACTTCTATATTTGCAGAGTTTGTATGACACAACCGTGTATGCCAGGTTTTAAATGTAGCACATTCAACATTATTCAAACTAACAGGTTGCTCATATTCAAGGCCAAACAAATTGCCAACTCTTTTGCCAATAAATTTGATTTCATTATTGAGAAAGATTTTACAATCAAGTCTTTCAAAGACTACCTTGTACCCAAGGTCAACTAATTGGCAAATCGAAATCAAATTCCTTACAAGTCCTGGCACACAAAGCACTTCTCTAAGTTTAACAACTTTTCCATCTAGATCAAACAATTCTAACACTCCTGAGTCTTCAATTTTTTGCAAAGTACCATCATCTAACTGCACATGTCCAGCTCTAGCTCCAGCTCCCTTACATTCTTTGAGCAACCTTGAATCACATGTCACGGTTTTTTCTGCTCCTGAATCGAAAATCATAAACTTGTTATAGTTCTGGTTTAATTCATTTGAAACAGAAAAAATATGACCAGAGCTTACTTCTGTTGTTTCATCAGCTTCATCCTCTTCACTTGAGTTGGTTTCTACAATGTTCATCTCAAGATTTCTTCCTCTGACACTGCTATTTGATTTTGCAAAAGTGCCTCGATTATTTGAATATCTCTCCTTGCCTTTGCCCCTTTCTGAAGTCCCCTTTGGACTAGGACAACTTGCTGCTATGTGACCTTTGCAATCACAATTAAAGCATCTAATGCTTTTCCCTACATTAGGACATTCAGTCTTAAAATGTCCATACTTATTATACAGCTGTAGCATGGTCCCTTCTTTTCTTTAAAGTTTCCCCTTTTTTTAGCCTTACCAGCATACAGCACTTCTGGAGAATGCTCCTCGTCTTCAACGCTTACACCTTTCTGCTCAAACTCAGTCCAAATCATCTGGATTGCATGCTCCTTTGTACGTGCAACATTTATGAGCAAGGTAGCAAGCTGGCTGTTATGTGCCACAGATCTGGCCAAGGACAATATTTGATATTGCTCATTAAGAATGACACCTGCTCCTTCCAAATCTGCAATAATGGAATCAAATTTTTTCAAATAATCAATCAAATTGTCTTTCTCATACAATTTCAACTTCCTGAGTTTGCTTCTCCAAAACATCAATCTGTGATGAAGTCTTGACTTCATATTGACTTATCAAATACTCCCACATTTCTTTTGGATTCATGCCTCTTAATTTTAGCTTAATGGCAGTTCCAACCTTGCTTGTAATAATGGCCTGTGCTTCCACCACCTTTAACTCATCAACAGATCCAGAAGTTAGTTTAGAAACCATAGTTGATCTATTACCTCCACCTCCTTCTGTTATCGACTCTTGGACTGTGCTTTCACTTGATTCTGCCACAGAGGTTGCCACTTTTGCATTGTCTCCTTCAATCAGGTACCATTTCTCAAACTCAAGCACCTGTCTTATTCCCTGTTTCCAAATCTGAAAACCATTATCACCCTTGAAAACATCAATGGATGATAACAAATTAGCACCAAAACGAGTTGACATCCTTAATATTAAGCTCTGATACCAATGAAGAAAAAATAGTCTAGATAATTATGGTTCAAACACTTTCAATCAACTTAGGAACAAGTTTGAAATGCATATCATATTCAAACATGTTTAATATTCACAATGACTATTGATTGCTACAGTAGTTTCACTGTTCATTTGGGATGACCCCGATTACTGTAGCAATTGAATTTTAACTCCGAGAACCCAAGCATTGATTCATTCAACTTATTTTTATAGTAATCAATCTAGCTCAAGTGCCGGACCGATCTCTGCAATGCCGGACCGATTGGCTAGCTTATCCGAAATGCTTTTTAATTGTCACCATACCATTGCTTAATATTTTAAGCAATATCTGACTATAATTGAATCACTAAAAATAACTCACCTTTTCGACCATTTAAGTCTCCCTTCGTACCTTAGGCTTTTTCACCATATTCACACAATGTTCTCCTTTCCATATAGATCTTATTTCAATGATCATCCCCTAGATATCATGGAGCCACCACATCGATGAAATATTACATGATCCCACAACATGGAAACCAGATTGTACCTGATAAAACTTCTTACCTGTTGAGCGAAATGAGTAGGGCCGACTTCCATTCCAAGGAGGGAAATAACCACCCAGTTTCCATGTTGTATCTGTATGTGCTTATGCTGGTCGCCAGGTAGGCAGAAGTTCAAATTTGTTGCAGAAGTTGAATCTGCTTGTGACAAATTGCATCAGTCTGAATTGATCCTATTGGTGTTGGAACTGCAACCAACTTGTAGAATGATCAAGCTTTATTGTTTTGGTTGTTCACGATCTGTGAGGTGCGTATTTCTGTGATTGTACAAACTGGATTGCTTAAGCAAGATTTGGAATAAAGATCCAGTATGGGAATGACTATTTTTTATTTTTATTTTTTGAAGAACGACAATCTATTATCAAGGAAAATCAAGATACATACAAAAGGACCTGTGACATGAGACTCAAAACCAAGAGAACGAAATAGTCCACTAAGCAGAACCGCCCATACACAGTATATAATCTTACTTCTTGTGCCACCTTGAGGCGTTTAATGGCCTCATCACCATCAACATGGTCTGTGACATCAAGATGATCATCAACAGACATCAAATTATCATGCCATTGAATAGTATGAGGTAGGATAGGCTCATGAGATGACATAACAGACTTCTTCCCCGCTGCCTTCTTCCAATTGACCTATTGCCATGACTCTTTAGCGCACTGAAGATTAGGACTATCAGCCATAACAATCTCAGAAGCATGAGAAGCAGAAGCAACAACGTGGAGAGTAGTAGGAACTACAGCTGCAGCTTCGGTTGTTTGAGATATTGCTCACAATTAACAGTGGCATCAGAGAAAGACTTCATATGGTTGGTGTACTGCCTTTAATTATGCAGAAATAGTATGGCGGTGGATTTTGAGGTATCCAAAAATAGTTAAGGCTGTTCAAACAGACATAAAGCTAAGTTCGTAAGATGTGCGCATCTTAAAATAAAATGCTTAGATGTAGATGTGTGACACCCGCACCTGACATAGATGCTTGATGCTTCACTTATCTTTTCAAAAAAAAAAAAAAAAAATTTGCCAAAAACACTTGGATTATGTTGCCTAATACTATAGACCCTAAAATAGGTGCAGTTTGTTGCCTCTTTGGCCTTCTGTAACCACTATAGTTCAAGGGATTTATGGACGAGGAAACCTGGAATTATCAAACGAAGGTAAGAATCGCAACCTACCAAAAACACTTTAGGCACTAGGTGTTGTTCAAATTAGTTTTAGTAGCCAATCTAGTGGATTCTGTTTTGTCATTTTTTTTTTTTTTTTTTTTTTTTTTTGGGGGGACAATCCTTTATTCTCCAATCAAAAAACTATCACAAAATGAGATGCAGAGACAGGAGTATAACCCCAGCGGACAAAACGATCCAACATAGCACAACCACTTGTCTATGCATAAGAATCAATCTGAAGGTAAGTATGCCAAATCAGTACTTACTTTTCTTGATCAAGAGAAGAACAATGATAAGCTTTAACAATTTCATTCTGCGTCCACTTAAAAAGAATCTCATCTACAATGTCCATGTCCTTAAAGACAAACAACCTTCTTGTCTTCTAGATCGACCATAAAAGCCAGCCACATGCAAGATGAAAAGCTCATTTTTGCAGTTTGGGATCAGGGTAAATGGCGAGTAAAATTTGCTGGCTAGATCGAAAAGCACCAAATAGGGTTAATAACCAAGACCATGCCCCCAAAGCCGAAAACAATATTCAGTACTCCCAACCTAATGACAGAGCTCTAAATTCGATTATCAATTTTATGGACCAGCTTGTTGACTTTAAAGCATTTATGGATCACCTGCCACCACAGAACTTGAGGCATCTATGGATTACTTGCCACCACAGGACTGCCACTTGAAGCAATTTATCCCATGCCCATATCCAAACACTTTTCCATTGTGGCTGGATGACCTAAAGATGTCATCACTTTGATGTAGGCAAGATTTCAGAATGCGGAAGCAATTTATAAACAGAAGAAACAAATCGCCTTGGCTTGATACACTATTGGCAGTCCCATACATCTGCTTCAATTTATGGGCCGGAATTCTGTGGCAATAAAGCAACAATATGAGTCCACATTACTTTAAATCCCATATGTACAACAAGAATTTTGTTCTAAATGCTTCCCATGATGACAGAAGATGTATGCCAGCGGCTATCCACTGTCATTGTGTCTTTGGATGAACAACAATACTTAGAGGCACATTCTCTGGAATGTCCTGCAAAGGAATCCACCAGCATGGAGTAGACAATTGAAGACACGCCTTAGGATTGATATGAGAAAGAGACCTGACAGTGTCTCAATCAGCAAACAATCCCTTTAGAAAGGGAGAAGCATTAGGATACGGATGTATATGATAAGGCAAAGCCCAAGGAATGAGGGGCTTAATGGTGGTCTTGTGAAATAGAAGACTATGATGAATCGACTGCATTAACAATACCAGGTGTAAGGCTGAATTGTTTTATTTTCCCTTTGTTTCAAGTGATCCATGCCTCCCATCTGAGTATATGCTAATGGGTTTTTTATTGCTTGTTTTGTATTTATAAAAATAGAATAGTATAGAATAGGATTTTTATCATCCACGGAGACCAATTGGCCTATGGGACCCAAACAGGAGGCGCAACAAGCGTATTACTGTCCGGGTTAAAAAACCCCCTCCCGCCCTAAAGGGTTGTTTGGGGGAAAAACCGTGACAGGAATAGGTTTGTTGTCAAAATGTTTAAATATAAATATAGACAGAAATATGTACATGTATCAAGTAAGTGCCCGAGGACCGAGCTGATCTCGGCGATCCATGATCCCTTGAATGTATGAGCCCAACCTCCGTACCGAGCTCGTGCTCAGCATCTCATGCAAGGGCTGGCTGGGATGGACCAGCTCAACATAGCGTATCCGAATGTCATCATATATCGAACAACTCTGAAGGGTGTGGCATTCGTCTTCCACAGCTCCAACCTGGCAGCGTTGGCGAAGCCTCTCCTGACGCAGCTCCCCAACCCATCTCCCTGTCTCAATCCGGATATGGTGTGCACCTGTGCGGATAGAGACAATGGATCTGCACTGTTTTATGGGTAGATGAGTGCGCAGGTAACATTGTTGCAGGCTCCGCTCCAACATGGGATTTATGTGGCGTTGATAATATGCCATCTTGACCTGTTCAAGGGGGCTGGCATCCCATAGCTTACTGAGGAAGCATGCGTCAAGGTACTGTCTAAGGTTGCGGCGATCTGCCTCCGTTTGCACTTGGCCTGCACATTCCATCTGGCCAGCCACTGAGCTCTCTTTTCCCGCCAGCAGGCTTTTAGGCATTGAGGCCCCGTTGCCACAGTGTAAGCAAAGTTAGGGAGACGAGCATCGTCCATGCTGACCATCTTATGGAAGTAGACGATGTTTCTGTCAAGGGGCCCCCTTTGAAGAGGCAAGTAACATGTTTCCTGCAGTAGTGTCTGGTATGGGACTGTGGACTTCACCCCCAGGGCCCGTGCCAAGAAAGCTTTCTGCACCTGCTCCAAGTCATTCCAATTGGCGAGGGAAATCATCAGGCCCCAGACCTCGACCCCGTACAAAAGCACAGGTTCTACTAGCACCTTTGAATAGGTGCGATTGGTGGGTCCAATCATACAGTTCTGCCTTGTGACTATTGTTCTCCATTGCATAGAGTGCCTTCCAACCTACTGCAGCTCACAGCCGGATGGAATTGTCCCAGTTCATGGCCGACGAGAATTCTACCCCCAAATATAAGCGGGCACCACTTCAACATTTTGGCCACGATAAGTGAGGATTGGAGGTCGTGGCTGACGTGCTGACGATACCAGAACCACCTTGGTTTTGGCTAAGTTGACACGCATGTCAGTCTCCTGGCAAAATATGTCCAGGGCATCGAGATGGCGTTGCATGTCTACTTGAGTGTGTGCTAGGGGGTCCCATCGTCAGCATAGATCAGATGATCTGGTGTAGGAGGTGAGCCCGAGTGCCTCCATTATCAGCGAGCTATCTCTCCAGCTGATCAATATACAGGCCAAATAGTGTGGGAGAGAGAGGGCATCCCTAGCGGACCCCGATACTGCTCTCGAATGGTTGGCCTGCTGTTTGCAGTCGGCCGGTGCATGTCTCATATAACTTGTACACCGCGTTCTGTAGTTCGGCAGGGACGTCTAGCTGTTGCAATCTTGCCTACAGCTTTTCCCGAGGCACAGTCAAAAGCCTTGGTGTGTCACATTCAAGGGTCTGAACGGGACTTGAACCCACTACCTCTGGAGTGGTAGCTGTGCATCCTAACCGAAAAGGCCACGATGATTTGGATGAAATCAAATCACACGCTCCAGACCCGATAGTTAGTCATCACACTATCCTCCCCTCAAGGCCCCCCCTCCTTGAAGGCTTACAACCGGGGGAATTGAGGGCAGACTGAACTCGATCTGCAAGGGACTGAAACTGAGGAGTGTGACGACAACCATCTGGACTCCCAACCCTATTACGAGTTGCCCACACCACTAGGGCATAAGTTATCAAAATCACACTGTCACATTTAAGATTCTGGACGGGACTTGAACCCACTACCTCTGGAGTGGTAGCTGTGCATCCTAACCAAAAAGGCCACGATGATTTGGATGAAACCAAATCACACGCTCCAGACCTGATAGTTAATCGTCACATGGTGAAGTCTACGAAGCAGCAATACAGATCTTGCTGACGGTTCCTGTTGTCCTCAACCAGAGTCTGCAACATGAAGATATGATCTATGGTTGAGTGCCTCTACCAATCACCTCTTGTGTGAGTGCCCTGGCGCCCGCTGTCCATCACCATCCCCATAACCGCCGAGGATCCCCGCGAGAAGCTTTGCAAACACTGAGATGATCATGATGGTCCGGTAATTGGCCGGGCAATGCGGGTCTCCTGCCTTATAGATTGGGACAACCCTGCTAGTGGTCCATTGCGGGGAAAACCTTCCCACAATGCTTTGTTGGTTGAACATGTCTGTCAGTACCCGCACAATGGATGGTCCTGTCCACTTGAGTAACTCTGCCTGCATGCCATTAAAGTCTGGTGCTTTGCCATTGGCTAGAATTGCAGCCCCTGTGCTACCTCTGCTCCGTGATTTCCAGTATGGGGCTCTGTTGGGGGGTAATGCCGCCCGTGCCCCCTCAGGATTATAGAGCTACTGCAGGTATTGCCCCCACTAGTCTGGAGTGATGTTTCCTGTAGGCGGCACTGGCCTCCTGAGCACTCTCCGCCAGAATGTTCTGGGATGACATTTCAGGAGGAAGAACATTTCCTGTTGACGGGCCGCAATGTACCTGGCCTTTCTAGCCTTAAGGAAAGTGCAGTATTACTTCGCTGCATCCGAGCGTAGAGCAGAATATGTGACTTGGCGGAGCTAGCATTTGCGTTCTTTGCACTCGGCATCGAACCACTGGTTACGCGGAATGGCCGTAGCTCTCGAGGTTTGCCTGGGGCGACTTCTCCCAAAACACCTCTCTGCAGCAGCCCCGAGGATGTCAATGAGCCTGCCTGCCTGCTGCTCCAGCGTTGAGCATTGTGAGATGCTTGCCAAATCCTCCGTAAGCATTTGGGAGTAAGTAGGAGCATGCTCGTAGTCCAGTCTGAGCTGGGGGCATATGAGGAGGTGTTGGACAAGCGTCTGGAGCAACTTGCCAAGCCAGATGCAAGTAGAGCGGCAGGTGGTCTGAGTCCACCTCCTCATCCCTACCAGCTGTTCTCACTCGAAAATGCTTGACGAGATGCATCTCCTGCTCGGCCACCAAAACATAGTCTACCAGCTGGACCCACCTCCCTGGTTCTCCTGTCTGCAAGTGTGCTGCTGGAGGACGGCCACTGTGCTAGTCCATTGCAAATCACAAGGTCAAAGATACTGCAAAGTAGCAACAACTGCCTCCCATAGTGCGAGACCTAAATGTCAGCTGATGCCCGTGGCCAAGCTCCTGCTGAAGGGCTCAACTGCAACACATCATCTGCGATAGGGTCAAATCTCATCGGCTGTTCCGTGCCAGTGCGGGCATTGAAGTCTCCAATGAGCATGACCCTACCCTGCTGTTTGTGCTGCTGTATGTCATCGTATAGATCGACATAGGGCTCCAATCTATCCACACCCGGATGGTTGTGATAGAAGTTACTTTCGGCATGTGGGAAGTAGCAGGCCGCCACAAAGAGGGAGCTACTACTGCAATTCTGCACACACACCCATAGGTACCTGTTATGTTTGGCCATCTTGCACAGGGAAACTGACTGTGCCAGGGCCGTCCGGTAGTAGCAGGCGACCCCTCAGTGCCCCCGCTTTCCTGTGCATTCATTGAAGACGGAGTAGTGGCAAGTCGGGTAGTCTATGCCCAGCATGCTCCCATGTTTCCATGAGAAAAATGAAGTCCATATCAGCGGCCACTGAGTTGAGACTGTCTCCCTTCTGCCATAGGAAGCCCCGACAATTCCAAGAGACCATGCACAGGTACAATCCCTATTTGCTGGTAGGAGCTGCAGCAGTAGGTTTGGCGATGGTAGCACAAGGGATGGTGGTGGAGGTGGAGGCAGCATGTGGCCTGTTGGAAGTGACAGGTGAGGCCATTATAGCAGGATGTGTAGTTGGTGTCGCGGCAGAAGGGCCTCGAGAGTTTGTGGTACCCAGATCAGCATTTGGTGGCTTGAAGATCTGCATCCTTTCCCAAACCAGCCCTACTCCGCCTCCCTATTTGCGGACACCCTTGACTTCCTCCAACTCATGTCTGTAGTCCTCCGGCTATGCCGGAGTCAGATCCCGATCCACGTACAAGGCAGTTCCCTTCAACTGCCTGCCTTGCCGCAAGATGGCTGCTCGCTCTTGCGCGTCCCTGACTGTGAAGATGACTACCCGGGGACGATCAGGGCGCTGGGCCCCATGGCATGTCACCATAACAATGTGCACGGGCGTCTGGAATGTCATCCGGGCCAGGATGTGTGTCTAGAGTCGATTGATGAGGTGCTCTCCTGCCTCCTCTGTCAAGTCGTGCACTACCACATTGTGGCTCCTGCGTCTCCGCTCCTGCAACTCTGAGGTGGTCGGGCTCATGGTGGCTGCTGCGGCATTCATTGTTTGCGATGTGCGGGGCATGGGTTGTGGCCTGTAGTGGGGTGGTGGCGGCATGGGGCAGCTTGGTGATGCAGCGGTGGGCCGCCCTGGATGGCATCTTGCAAGCTGCCGAGTATGTGCGTCTGTCATGTCTCGTGCTGTGGCCTTTCCTATCTGTAGTTGGGAGCTCAACTCCTGCTGGAATTGCTGCTGCCTTGCCAATTCCTGTGTGCATCGCCGCAATTGTTCATGGGCTTCCGCGTGAAGGCCCTTGCCTTGCTGGACGACGGTTGCCCGAAGCTCCTGTAGCTCCTAGTCTCGTGCCTCGGCCTTCCTGTGAAGCACTCTCAACTCTGATTGACTCGCTTAAAAGGCAGTCTGCATGCTTCGCATGGTGGTGGCAGCCTCCATGACCTCTGATTGGAGGCAGGAGATGGTTGCCCTTGTCTTCTGGTCAGCACGCTGCCTATCTTGTGCCATGGTCTCTATGATGGCAGAGAGGGAGTCCACACGAGCCCGCAGGTCAACAAGATCTTGCTTCTGTTGTTGTCTTCCGAAGTGTGCTAAACGGATGTCATCTTCCAGTTGTTATGTATGGGTCTCCATCTCTGCAATCTGCTGTCTATCTGTTGCTAGTTGTCTTCTGAGAACATGGGGCGCCGAGGTCTGGATCTCTTCCACCAGGTCTGCAATTCGGGTCCTGTTGCATGCGATTCCTACCTCCAGTTTTTTCAAGGCCGCCGTCTGTGCCTGGTCTGCCATCGGGTCGGAACAACAATCAATCTCCTCTCGGGTCAATCTTGCTGATTGGCCCTTTGCCCGTGCTTCTCTCCTCATGGAAGTGGCCTCTCCCTTGTTCGTGTCGTCTGGTCGGAGCCGTTTACGTGGGGGATTATCCGCTTGATTCTCCTGGGCGGGCTCGTCCTGTCTGAGATCGATAGCTTGGGGGCATGCGAGCAGTTGGGGACTGAGCCTGGGCCTGGGTTTGGGCTGTGGCTTTTGGAGTGTCTCCATCCAGGTGGGGATTTGGGTAGGGGGTACATAAGTGGCCATTGTTGATTGTTGTTGTCTACAATTTACCTCATTTGTCTAGTATGGAGGTATATCAAGGCATTTTTATGCGTATGATAAGGGGTTTTTGATTGACCCTAGGAACGCAAATGCCATATCTATAATACATAAAAGGTGAATCCCCTAGGGATGTGCTTCAAATGTTTTCTTGAAACTTTCCCACTTGTCTATCTTAGGATAACTCGCGTCGGCCTTGCCACCATGGTTGGGCTTGGTTTTCAGATAGATATCCATTGCTTGCAGGCTTTCGACATCAGTTGCTTGCACATGCTCGAAGAATTTTTTCCACTGGCTTATGAGCTGATAACTTTAACCGGCTTCGTCCTTTCTGCTTTAAATTTGAATATGTCCACTTTCTCCAACCATTTTCTCGTCTTACTGGGATTATTTGGTGGTAGTGGAGGATTTGCAGGTGGAGGATTTTTTGGCAAAGGTTGTTGCTGCTAGATATTTGGTACGAAGGGTACAAGATAGCCAAATATTCAACTTGCTTATCTTCAGAAGGTGTAGACAATGCTATCTGAGAAGCGGTATATCCAGCATTGGCTAGAGCTTGCTGATATTGACTTTCAGGGATGTTGAAGCGGTTATAGGCTATTGTACAGATGCTTCTATCAATTGATAGAAATTCAAGAATTTACAGAGCTTATAAACCTTAAATCAATAATTTAAGACAAGAAATATATTCGCGGCAACAGAAGTTGATATGGGCATAAACTTCCATCCAACCAGATCCAATCCAGAATGAGAATATGCCAAATTAACAGCAGATTCAAGGTACTGGCTTACAACATTGCTCGCTCTAATCCAAATAGAATGCAATCAAGTCTCCAACAATAAGCTTAGAGTAAGTAACAAGGCTCGGGTTTTGAGAAATAAGGGCTGTGTAGAAGGGATCAATGTCCATGTCTTTCTTGAACAATCCGAAACTACAGAGGTAGATGCCATTTCACAAATTCGAAGATGAAGAACAATTGCAGCAAGGTCGGAATTGTAGGTCGTTTCCAAATTGGGTAGCTGGGATCTTCTTGGTCGCTGATACTTGGCTTCCACTCCCCTCGCTGCTCCTGATCTGGTCCTTTTAAAACATATATGTGCCTTTTTAAAAGGTAATGGCTTTTCCAATAGATATTGATAGGCACTCCTTTAAGGTAAAGGTAATGTGCCTGGGCAGGCCCTTACGCGGGGTACGGGCCTGGCGAGCCGTACCTCGCGTAAGGGCCCGCCCAGGCATATTCCACTTACTTGGTAAAGAATTTGTTTTCTATGTTGACCATCAAGCATTAAAGTATTTAATTTTGAAACCTTGTAGGACGGGAAGGATCACTCGATGGTTAATCATGTTACAAGAGTTTCAATTTCGGATTGTTGTGAAGCCGGGAAGATCCCATGCACCTGCTGACAATTTATCCAGATTATTAGTAGATTCTAAGGATAAGGGGGCTAAAGATGATTTGCTTGATGCTTATTTATTTATAGTTAGTGTAGTACCAGAGTGGTATTCGGATGTGGAAGAATTTCTTTCTACTAATGAATTTTCCGAAGAGATGAAACCAATTGAGCGAAAGCGATTGATTCAAAAGTGTGAGCCTTTCACTTTATTAGCAGGAACCTTATATAGAATTGGTAAGGATGATATACTGCGCAGATGCATATTCCCCCATGAGGTGCAAAAAATCATTAGGTCTTGCCATGATTCCCCTGCGGGCAGTCATTTTGCTGCTGACGTAACTGCTAAAAAAGTGCTAAATGAAGGATAATTTTTCGATAATTAAAATTTGGATATATTTAAATGTCATTCCTTGTTGTTGCCACGAAAATTCTTGTTTTAAATGATTTCGTTTATATCCATTGTTATTATTATTATATTAAACCTATTTCCAAGGAATTTCTTGCTTTTTAAAAAATTTGATTTACCTCTATATATTCCATAAATGTACGTATTTTTCTTATCTTATGGTGTATAAATATTTCCTACTCATCGACTAAAAAGGGTGCAATTTGCCTAGGTCAATGGTGCCTCTCCAACTGAAGATGGTGTGCAAAATATTGAAAAGAGCAATTTCAATGAAAAAGCACCTTCTAGCAAGAATGTTGAAGAAAAACAATTAGTCCTCCATAATAGGGTGCAATGGAGGAACAAGAAGGTGAGAATCATGCACAAGTGCAACAAGGAAATAGTAGGCCAAGGAGTCATTGTGTTAGCAGATCCTGGTCAAGCTGTTAATGATGAAAGGCTAGGAGAAGACAATATTGGTATTGCAATTTCTATGTTGGAAGACAACTGGAAAGGTAAATGTTGGGTGACAAGGAATGTTTTGGTTGTGTCAAGCAATTGGAGATTCCTTGCATCATGGCATGGCCTATAAGTAGTGTTCAATTTATGGAGGATTATTTTTTTTTCAGAGTCTGAGGTTGTTGGGGATAATGATTGTCTTCATATTGATCCATTAGCAGTTGGAACGCCTTGTGTTGAACAAAGCTAGCTCGAGAAGTGGAGCCGCAAGTTGGTTGGATGAATGCTGCCCTCTGCAAGTGCCTTGCTATGGCTTGCCGGAAGCTTGAGTTCCAAGGCTTGATTAGGTGGTAAGCTATCTCTTTCTTGAAACCTAATCTGTTGAACTCATTCTGATGAATTAGTTGAGACTGTGAGATTATTAGTGTTGATGTTCATTTCTTTGATCTCATAACTATCTTTTAAGCTAGAAGTCTTTACTTTAGTTTAAATATAGAATTGTAATTTATCTTCTTAAAAGGCCGAAATAATGTGGTTATTGATGATGGTTTTCTTGGATTATAGCTTGAATGATTTAAACTCCTCTAGATGAAGCCTAACAGATATTGTTTTTGTGGGCTTGCTTAAGTCTGGATCATTGGTGTGATCCATATCAGTTGACTTTGCAGATAACTGAGAGTGTCTTTGTGATGGAACACGTGCTTGGATTGAAAAGATTTGTTCTGTGTTTGACATTGAACCTCGAGGCTTAGGGGAAAGGGAGGAACAAGTGTGGGAAAGCTTGGAAGATTATCTCGATTTGGTACGCGGAAAATCCGTATTCTTTATGGGAGACAATCTTCTAGAAGTATCTCTAGCACGATTCCTAATTAGCGCTTTCTTTACCTTTAATCGTTCCATGCCAATGATTATAGCATACTTTTAATGCTATTATTTAGACTGAGATTTGGGCATTCGTGATTGGAAAGACTAGACTACAATCTACTGCTTCTCCCCTAGTCAAGTCCATTCAGCCATTGACAAATCTAACTTTTTTTTTGTTCACCTTCCTTGTTGGAAATGTAAGCCTCTGAATAACTTCAAGGAGATGAAGTGTGAGAACTTCCCATATCCATGAGAACTGTTATTTTTTTATCTCATGTTTTGGCTACAATAACAAACACACTATGTTGATCATCTACTTTACCTGTATCAATGGCGGCGTCGATTATCATTGGTTCATTCTTACCTCAATCTTCCTCTTCTATCGCTGCTAGCAAGACTTCAATTTAACTTCAATTTTCTTGCCCTCCTCTTATTCCTCTACTTTAGGGCTTCAATTGAAGATTACAAAGTTTGTAGATTCCAATTTGGACAGTTGTGGGACAATCTAGTTGACATGCAAATGACGCATAGCTTTTTAGATCTAGCTATTTCATTCTAATTGCACGTTAGCTTATTCAAGAATTCGTTTGAGCTTTGGGTTTATTGATGGCCTCCTTTTTCTTCTGTACTTCTTATTGTTTGGCCTTCTCTTACCATTTCTTCAATTCATATCTTGTCGATGGAGTTGCCTTCCTTAGTTATTTGTCTCTTCGAAAATTTTCAAAGAGGGGCTTGAGTTTCCGAAAGTTTCTTTGAAAGAATCTCTTGTTTTGATATGTTTGCAGCAGCTGTCATCATTGTCGTCGTCTCTTATTGGTGGTAAAAGTAGCTTACATGCTTAATTGTAGACTCCAAATATTCTTAGCATAATTTCCTATTTCTCTTATGATCATGAATCTACAATTTTTTTACTTGCCCTTTTTCTCATCAAAGACCTCTAAGACCTCTGTTGAGTCCTTTGACAACTTCGAAACCTAGGCAAAAGGGGAGAAGTATCAATTACCAGATATTATCCTAGCAAAAGAGCCAAGTTGAATTGAATTGAATTGAATTGATTATTCACGATCTCTTAAAGACCCTACGGTCTAGGAGACGAAATGTTTACATAGTAGACGCAATTCTTAAAAAAACCTTATGACCTAGGCTACTTATTTAGTTGTGCATCACGAACAAGCAACATTTATGTGAGGAAATTTGCTAGCTTCCATGATGGCAACTGAAAAAAAGTATAAATATTCACACAATCTATTTCCTGGATCTTGTGTAATGGCCCCATGGTAGATCGCTCGAGTATTCGAACCTTGAATGTGCCTGTGGGGCGTTCCCGAGACACCGGCATAAATGGGTAGAAGCGACTACTCATAAATGTTTAGACGGAGAATTAATACGTCGTATTTGTAGAAATTATACGGACAGAATACTGGTGGCTAAAAATAAATATAAGTACAGAAAAAAGCATTTGGAAAAAGATAGATTGCAGAGGGATTGCTGAAAGAGCGAATCGCGTGCAGAGCTCTGGGAGCGTGTTGGAGCGCAAAAGAAGCAACAAGCGGGATTCCAGGTGGGGATCAAGCCTTACACCTGGGGTTTTCTAGTGTAGCAAAATTGTGTTGATACAGTAGGATTGTTCTAGAACTTGGCATGGATAAGGGTAAATTGTCAGTGCGTGGATATGAATTAACTTGCATGATTGTATATGTAAGTATTTAACGATCGCATATAAAAAGCTTGCAAAAGCATTATAGATCTAATGATTTCTAGGGAGTTGATCATTTAAACCATGCCAGAAGTGATTGGAATAGCAGATTAGAACCTGAGGGCTGAATTAAGATAAAAGTGTGACAAAAAAATCAGTTAAAACTGTAAAAGTTTCTCTTGCATGCTGCTGTTTGCATAGCATGAACCTGATGAATTGTAATGATCAGAAAGCATGAAAAGTTACATGGAAATGGATTAGAATTGAAGTGATGAGTTCAGAAATGGCAAAGACTGCAGTATTTTTCTTGAATGCTGCTGGAATAACGGCGTGATCTTGCCGATTTGGCATGCTGCAAAAGCATGTGGATCACTCTGAAATGGGCCGATTTTGGCCTTAGGAAGGTCGAAATGGAGAAATAATACAGAATTAGGAAGATTTGGATTCGAATCTGGCTGTCAAAATCATGATCTTGGTGCTGAGAAATGGATTCAGAACTACCGGAATAGGCCAGAAACTGGCCGAAATTGCTAAGAAACCCCTTTGACAGCAAAACCAGAAGAGGGCAGGACTTCTTGGGATGGATTCGAGGGCCTAGAGGCCATACCCGGCAGCTGCAGGCCGGAATCGTGACCTGTAACGTAGTTAGGGTTAGGTTAGATAATAAAAAGGGAAAATTTTAAAAATGCCCTTGTATTTTTTAATATTTGTCAAAATGCCCCTATATTTCTAGTATTCATCAAAATGCCCTTAATTCGCCTTGTACAGATCCGCTAAAGATGGAACAACTATAATCGTTGGAACTAAGTTTTATTCTGGGAATCGACATCACCTTATCTGCTGCCATGCGCACAATCGAAGGATATATATCTTTGACATAGAGGCGTGGTATTCTATGCAAAGGGGGCTAAATTTCATTCGTGTTTCTTGATGCAGCTTCATTCGGGTTTCTTCAGTAACTGTTCTTGTGGTTGCTGTTTGGACAAGGCAATCAATATACTTAGTTGAGATTGCTTTGCCTTGAGTTGTATAGACCCTTGAAATCAGGGCTCTGCATCCTTCCACAAGGGTCTTTTCTCCGACCAACAGCAAGAACCATCAAAAGAGGCCTGCCCCTGTTGTAAACATACACATTCAAAGAACAAAAATCTTTCAAGACGTCTAATTGCAGTACTTTGGCAATAACTCCATCATTTCGGCAATCGTAGTTTCTGGATATTGTGTCAGACCTCTATAAACTTAAATTCCAACAGGGGTTTTGGCACACAGAGGTTCTGTCGCAGCAAATCAATTAGCTAAGTGTTTCATAAGCTTCATGCTTTCAAACAAAGTTTCTTGCATAATAAACACTGAAAATCCAGAGCCTCCATATCCAGAAAGAGAAAACAGATATAATTTGGGTGCAGAAGATAAGCACCTATGACATTCTTGATCCAGAAAATATCACCCAGAATGTGGTCACTTCAGTATTTTATTTCCATAGAAATAAGCAACAGAATTTTTTTGTCTCAAATCTGGAATAAATTGTTCAAACCTAGGTTTCTGTATAATAATCTGGCTGAATCAAGATCCCTAAATTTGACAGCGTTTCCCCAAATTGCTGCCAGCAGACTTCTAGATGAAGAAATAAGGCCTCCAAATAGGTCCAAGTGAGACGTCTAGTTCAAGACCCCATCAGAAACTTTCTGTCACAAGAGGTCGAGATGATTCATCTACCGGACCTGTGTACGTGTTAGAGCCTAGACTCTAACCTTGCAAGAAGGATGAAAAACCCCAACAACCCAAGCTCAATCTATCAAAACAAGGCAATGCACAAGACAAAGAATCATCATCTCCATAGCTAGATCAATGAAAAACACTCTCTCCCAATACACCGTCTCTCTGTTCTTCTCTCTCTGCTCAGATAATACTGCTCATAATGCCCACAATGCATACGTGCAAATATCCTGCACGCGTGCATGCGCGTATCTCCCTCCATATACGGTATACACTCTCATATACCACCTCAATAGTGGTGAGTGTGGTGACGAGTGTGGTGAGTGGTGACGACCCCAACAGTGGCGACCACAGTGGGAAAATGTGCCACTCCGTGGCGGAGAACCCACAACAAAACAAACTCAAACGGTCCTTGGGACATGTCCCCAAATGACCCATTTACACCCTCCTCAAATCCAAATGACTAACACAAACAAACTGGTCCAAAATGACAGTGACGAAACAGAGTCTTTATGACTGTAGCAAACTTTGAAAGCTGATATCTTGAGTTCCAGAACTCCCTTTGACCTGCACCATAGCTCGTTGGATTCGTATCGCCAAAATGCATCTTTTGATGTAGGATAGATGAAGTATTATGGAACTGTCACCACCTGTTTTTACAGAAAAACGACCTGCTGTAACCCAAAAATTCTCCACAATTCTCTGTAATTGGAGCTATGCCAAATCCAAATCCCTTAGAATAACACTTCTCTTTCAAAATAAGGCCTGAGATCCTTGCCATTTCTGGGATTAGGCAACAATTCCCCTTCTGGAGTCATCAAGTAGAAAGCCCCACCTGGTACCTCTTTATCAATCAGAAATGGGCCTTCCCATGGGCTTTGAAATTTGGATAGATGCTTCTTAGTGGTCCTGCACAATACCAATTGGCCTTCCTCAAATGGATTGACAACCTGTAACTTGTCTTTGATAAGCTTTACCTTCTGTTTATGCCTCATATTGAAATCTGCTGCTTCTTGTCTCATCTCTTGCAATTGCAGCAAATCATCCATCCTATTATGTACTTGATTTGGAGTTGGAACTTCTCCTAAATTCTCATAATAAGGGAGCTCCACAAATGAACACAAAGGAATGTCCAAATGAATAGGCATCACAGCTTGCACTCCATAAACCAATTCAAATGGTGTAAATCCTGTCGCTAACTTGTAAGTACACCTGAAACTCCATAAGGCACCTGTCAAGGCTTCATGCCAATTTCTTTGATTACCCTTCACTGTTTTGGCCAAGATAGCTTTCAGAATTTTGTTAGTAGACTCAGCTTGCCCATTGCCCTGTGGATAATAAGCAGAAGCTTGCACATGTTGAACACCAATCTTTTCTGTTAACTGAGCTACTACTTTTCCCATGAAATGACTTCCTCGATCAGACAAAAGAATGGTTGGAACACCAAACCGAGAAATCAAATTGTGATAAAGAAAGCTTACTGTGGTATTTTCTGTAGCATGCTTTGCTGGAATTGCTTCTACCCACTTTGTAAACATACATGTGGCTGCCAAGATATACTTATGACCTTTGGAAGATGGAGGATTGATAGGCCCAATGTAATCCAATCCCCACATATGAAATGGACCAACACTCAAAATAGGATGGAATGGCATATTATTATGGCCTGTTAACTGCTTATGCCTTTGACACTTCTCACATTTGCTAACAAAGTCTCTAGTATCCTTGTAAAGAGTTGGCCAACAATATCCCCAATGAAGGATCTTCCGAGCTGTGGTTCTGGCTGCAAAATGCCCCTGACAATCATGTGCTTGCTGCAACAAATCATGAGTTTGTTGACCAGCAACACATCTTAATAAGAGACCTTCCATAGTCCTCTTATAAAGAATAGCTTCATGCACCACATAACCAGCTGCTTGTACTCTAAGAGCATGCTTTTGTTGCTTTGAAAATGATGAAGGATAAGTCTGATCTTGCAAATACCTGTATATGTTGGCATACCAAAGATCCACCGTCTCAATGAACCCTTGTAATACGCCCGAGATCCGGAATCAAGCATCGGCTGGTCTGTTTCCTCTTCTATTTCAGCACCACTACTCAAATAGGCACTTGGATTATGAGCTCCTTGAGCCATCTTAACATACTTCAACTCAAATTCTTGTATGATAAGAGCCCATCTTGTAAACTTAGGATCTTGGACAGTCTTATTGTAAATGCATGGCAACGGGTTCACATCCATATGAATGTAAACATACTGTACATTTGCTGAATTCCATTGTGACGGAAGAAGATAATGTCTAAATTTGTTCAAGGCCCACTTCAATGCTAACCCAAGATGCTCCACATGAGTCCATTTCTGCTCTTGTGGAGTTAACACCCTGCTAGCATAATAATTCACATCATAATGCTTTTGCTGATTTTTCTGACATAGTGTGACAGCCAAAGCTTGCTCCCAAACTGTAAAGAATAAATGAAATGGCTCACTCATTCTTGGAGGAATCAGCAAAGTTCTCTCTTTTAATTGTGCAAGGCACCATTCAAATGCTTCTTGAGCATCTTCCTTCCATCTAAAATGCTGCCCTGGCTTCATACAATCCACAAGTGGCTGGGTTATTTTAGCAAAATTGTGCAAATACCTCCTACTAAAACTGAGTTGGCCATATAAGCTTCTCACTTGGGATACATTTGTAGGTGGTTTGACCTTCTCCAAGGCTGCAATCTTACCATGATCCACTTGTAATCCCTTTTCTGAAACATAATTGCCCAATAGTTTTCCTCCTCTAGTGAAGAAAATATACTTAGCAGGATTCAAACTTATGCCATACAATCGGCATCTTTCAAGAACTTTTCTGAGATGATCCAAGTGATCCTTTCTTGGATTAGAAAAGACTGTTAAGTCATCTATAAAGACTCTCAAAAAGTCTAAAATATCATGAAAAGCATATGTCATAGCTCTCTGAAATGTGGCTGGAGCATTTGTGAGGCCAAAAGGTAATACCTTGTAAGCATAGATGCCAAAAGGTGTTCGAAAAGCCGTCATTGCTTGATGTGGTGGATAGATTTGGATCTGATTATATCCTGAGTACCCATCCAAGAAAGAATAGGCCTGATTTCCTGCAACAATATCAAGCAAAGTGTCTATGAATGGTGTAGGAAAATGATCTCTTTTGGTAGCTTTGTTGAGATCCCTGTAATCAATGCATACTCGGATTGAGTTATTTGGCTTTCTCACTGGGACAATAGAACTGATCCAATCTGAATTTGGCACTGGTACAATAAATCCCGCCTCCAAAAGCTTCATAACTTCAGCCTTTACTTGCTCCTCTATTGCTGGACTCATTCTCCTTTGAGCTTGTTGGACTGGTTTTGATCCTTGTTTCAAATCAATGGTATGAACCACAACCTCTGGTGGAATGCCTTTCAAGTCTTTGTAATTTCTTGCCAAAACATCCCTGAATTCTCTTAACAAAGATATCAAATCACGTTCCTCCTCTTGAGTAAGATCGCCTCCAATAGTAACCAATTCTTCTTGATTTCCTTGAGAAATATTGATGTTCTTGACTGAATGTGGTGACTGTAATGAAGATGGTGAGTGGTGAGTGGTGAATGGTGTGGTGAGTGGTGACGAATGTGGTGAATGTGTTGAAAGTGGTGACAGTGATGAATGTGGTGCGTGTGATGACTGTGGTGACTGTAATGGAGGTGGTGAATGTGATGATTGTGATGAATTTGGTGCATGTGGTGACTGTAATGACTGTGGTGAATATGGACTGATCTGATTTACCTCATCCTCCAGAATGTGCGCATGCCACCAAGCTTCTTGTACTTGTATAGTGGGCTGATTTCTGTTTACCCCATCCATGCTTGATGTCAAAATCAGCATCTCTACTTGATCTAGATCAATACCTTGCTGAAATAAAGTGTCATCAATGGGTCTTTGAATGGACTCCTCCTTCATGTTTACAAGAGTCTCTTGTAACTCACCTTCACCAATACTTTCAAGTCTTTGGATATACTTATCTGCAACTTGTCTTTGTTTGTAAATGACATATTTCTGAAATTTGGGTACCTTTTAACCACTTGTACAAAGTCTTATCTTCCCTGTCACCCACTTCCAAGACATGAAAACAACTAAGACCTTGTTGCCCTGACACCATAGCATTCTCTTTGCTGATTTCTAACTGCGGGCTGCTCAAAGAAGGATTGCAAAGAAAGATACCTTTTGCTGATTTCAGAGGATGATCTATAGTAACCTTGTGTTCTCCTTGAAAGATGTTCATTTCGCGCTTCCTCCATGAAGTCTCAGCTTGTACGGCATCTAACCATGTACGGCTCAGCAACAAAGTATAAGTTTCAAAGATGCACACTCTCGGAAATTTCAAAACCATGAAATCCAAGATTGCTTCCACCTCATAAACCTTGCATAAGACATTTCTTATGACTCCCATAGGCTGCACCTTCATTTGATTGAATGCTTTGAGCATCATAGTTGTCGGTTCCATCATTTTCAATCCAACTTGAAGCATGATATGGTAAGGCATTACATTCACTCCACTGCCGGTATCTATGTTGGCCTCTTTGATTAGATATCCATTAATACTCACATCACAAAGAAATGGCCCAGGATCCTTGGATTGCCGGGCTGGTGGCTCCATTCTCCTCTTGTCGGTATCATTTGATATGATTTGTTGGACTGAAATTTCTGATTTTGTTCTTCCCCCTAACTCTTGCAACAAATTTGGAGAGTAATGCATCAATTGCTCAAGAGTAAGTGTAACTTTAGTGGCCAAAACTTGGCTGATCACATCATCTTCATTTTGAATGTTCTCATCCACCATAGGAGGCATCACTATGGGCTGATTTTCTTCTATAGACTGAAACTGTTCTGTGGGCAGCACATTGAATTGCACCTTCTTAGGTGCTGACACCTTCAAAGCATGTTCCTTCAAAGCCTTTAGAAAAGAGGTCTTAGTCTTCTCTACAATTGGCACTACTCTTGGTTCTTGAACCACCTTTTGTGATCTTGTAACGGCATTTACTTCTCCAATCTCTTCTTCTTGCTGAAATGGGTCATGCTCCACCTCAACAAATCCACAATTTACTACTGATTTTGCCTTCTCTTGCTTCTTAAGCTCCTCAATAAGAGCCTTAACTTGAGGATTTTCAATGTACTTTGCATCTTGAATGCGAACATCATTATTAGGAAGAGGTACTGATTCAAACACTTGCTGCTTTGGTGGATACTTGTTGGTTGCCCATTCTGGTTTCCCATGAATTTTCCAACAAGTAGTCTCATCATGCTTGAATTTATCACATAACTTGCAATACAAATGAGCCTTACTTGGATACCATCCCTGTTTTGGCTGCACCATTGGTGTGGAACCCATTGGAACTTGTTGGGCAATTGGAGCTTGTGGCATCATTGGAACTTGTGGTATGATAGGTGCTGCTTGCATTGGTTGAATAGGAATCGATGGTGCTTGTTGCATAACAGCAAATACCGGATTGGCCCTCTCAAAGAATCTCTTCTCCCTACATTCTTGATCATTATGGCCCTTGATGTGGCATCTTGAGCAGAATTTCAGCAATCTACATGTAGTATCAGAATGTCCAATAGACCCACAATACTCACAAGTAATGAACTGCACCTCCCTTGGCTTCTCACCAATTGTAAGCTTAGAAATCTTGGCTGCAATATCCTCTGTTTTATGCTCTGGAGCAGCAACTTCATGAATGTATCCTAGCTTATCTTCAGCCTTGAGAGCATACTTTTGTGCCTCTAGTAATGTTGTGGGCTGTTTAGCCTTCACCTTATGAGCAATAGCTCGTTTCAGCCCCTTCACATACCATTGGATATCCATTTCATCATTCCTTGCAATCTTCCAATGAACCACGGCTTTGAGAACCGCAATGTACCTCTGATTATACTCTCTAATTGATTCATCTTCCTTTTGTGTGAAATTTGTCCACCTTTCCATAGTCTTATCCTTACCATGGACTTCTTGATAATTAGCAATGAATGCTTCCTTTAATTCCTGATATGTCATGGTATCTGGCTGAGTTTGTGCCCATTCCTCCACTGAATCTTGCAAAGAACTATGAAACCAAAGCAAGTAATCAGCAGCCGGTAACTTACATTGCTGGCAATACCTCTCAAACTTCACAATATGCTTCAAAGGATCCCGATCCACCAGATCATCAAACTTTGGAATCCCCATTGTCTGTAAACCCCATACCACAGGTGGTAAAACAGCCATCTCTGCCTCTTCCTGGGTTTCTTGAAATTGGAAAAACGAAATTGAATCTCCCTTCAATTTGAAAAACGAAATTGGATTACCGTGTAGATCGGTAAATGGAATCAAAACCTCCTGGATCTGAGAATTAGACCCCAGATCTGCTCCCAAATCTGAAAACGAAATTGAATCTTGATGCAATTTTGAGCCCAAAGATTGACTCACCGGTCCTCTTCTTGTTACGATGGAGCTTAGTGGGATCTCCTTCTTACTTCTCTTGGGCATAAAACTATGCTCCCCTTGTCAAATTTCTCTCCACAAATCAGTTACGGCAAAATCCCCTTCACACAAGAAATTGCTCCTTTCACAATGGTGCCGTTCTTTACCGACGATCACCAATACCAATGGTAACAACTCCTTTTTCAATGGAAATTCTTGCCGATCAATGGTCTGTCGAGCACCGTGGTCGCCAAATTGTTAGAGCCTAGACTCTAACCTTGCAAGAAGGATGAAAAACCCCAACAACCCAAGCTCAATCTATCAAAACAAGGCAATGCACAAGACAAAGAATCATCATCTCCATAGCTAGATCAATGGAAAACACTCTCTCCCAATACACCGTCTCTCTGTTCTTCTCTCTCTGCTCAGATAATACTGCTCATAATGCCCACAATGCATACGTGCAAATATCCTGCACGCGTGCATGCGCGTATCTCCCTCCATATACGGTATACACTCTCATATACCACCTCAATAGTGGTGAGTGTGGTGACGAGTGTGGTGAGTGCTGACGACCCCAACAGTACGTCTCCAAGAATGATGAAGCGTATGAAAAAATAAGGCATTTTGATAAATATAAAAAATACAAGGGCATTTTAGCAAATACACGAAAATATAAGGGCATTTTTAAAATTTTCCCTAATAAAAATGTTAACAATTTAGTTAATTGTTAGTAAGGAAGTAAAATATTAAAGTTAAGGATAAGGCTAAAGTTAAAATATTAAGGGTGGTTTGGAGCAAGAGTTAGGCTTGAAATTTATGGAAGATTAAGGCCTAAGTTACGGAGGGTTATGTTAATGGTTATAAGTTGTTTATGATTATGAAATGGGTAGTTTAGAAAGTTAGCTAGTTATCTATTAAAACCTTGGAATTAGTTAAATTGAAGTGGGAAAATAAAATACAAGGCATAGGGGTTAGAATGCTATAGATTAATATTATTAAAGTCTCTAGTAACCTTATTGTTAGTGATTTTTTTTTTTTTGAAAGATGTAGACGTTTATTGTAATTTAATAGGGATGTTTGCATTTTGCATTATTAAGGCTATGGTTGGACATTTCATGTTACATAAAGTGTGAATTTTGGAATTTATTTGATGTTGAGTATGTTAAGGCATGGGGCATGATGGTGAATTGTATGTAATTATCTATGGTGAAATTCTTTGATATAGACCTCTGGGGCCGGAGTCTAGGTGCGATGGTCTAGACTCACAGTTTTGCACATTGCTATGCAAATAATAATATTTGAATATCGGGCGTTGGTACCGTATGGTACAACGTCATGCACAGTAAGTGGTCCTCCAATGCTGGACGCAGCGTGGATGGGTGTGTACACACGTGGTTACCCCGCCTCTATGTCACTGGCCTGATCAGCCGAGTTGACCTTGCTCAGACCCAGAGGAATATTGGTTGCAATGTTGATGCTTTGGTTGCTTGGCTATTGTATATGTGGTTTTTTAATGTTGGAATCAAGTTGCAATGGCTATGTTGGACTAATAACTTGGATTGCAGGGGCGAGGTTACGGTAAGGCTACGCTATTGTTTAAGTTAATGCTTTGTGATTATTAATGCTAGATATGACCTAGATCCCCGATCCCCACTTAGTCCGTGTGACTAACCCCGTGGTTAATGGTGTAAGCAGAAGTGCGAGATGCTCCGGAAAGTAGCCAAGCTGCAGAAAGGCGAAAGTAGGAGTGTGTGGATTGCTAGACAATATATTTGCTTAATATTACTATTATCATTATGGATCGGCTTAAAACTATAATTATTTTTAAACTTTGGTTATTGTGTGGGATTTTTGCCGAGCAATGGCAAAGTATAAAATTTTTTGGGACCTTAGAGCATGTATAAAGATTAAATTCTTTACCTAAGTATGCATGTATCAATTTTTCTGAGTTCCAAGAGTAAATAGATCCAACGGTAGAGATCGATGGGATCTCCAGTTACCGAGAGGTTAACTGGCCAGGCCCGTCACAGTTGGTATCAGAGCAGGTTTCTGGTTAGTGGATTATGAGATTTTTTATTATTGATGATATTTGCTATGGTTCCAGATTCTGGTAGAGATGAGTTCCCCAGGAGGATCCCCAAGAGGAGTTGGACAGGCTGGTGGAGCTGGGCCTAGTGGAACCCCTGATGTAACCGATATCTTGCAGGCTATCCAGCAAGTGTTGCAGCAGAGTGTGTCGCAACAAAAGACAGCCGCTGACAAGGCAGTGGACAAGGTGCTGAAGGACACTAAGAGGGAAGTATTTACGGGAGAAAATGTTACAGGAGATGATGCGAATTCGTGGCTTCGTGGGGTTGAGTTTTACTTTAAACTCATTAATGCTGAAGATTCTGTTAAATCTGTATTGGCTCAAGCAATGTTGGGTGGATTTGCTAGAGTATGGTGCAGGAATTATTTGCGGGACATAAATAAGGCTGCAGGGCAGGCAACTTGGCAAGAGTTTAAGACCGGTTTTGAAGGACACTTTATGCCTCCTGGGTATAGAGTAGACAAGATGAATGAGTTCTTGGACTTGACACAGAAAGGGACGGTGGCTGAATATAACGAGAAGTTCAGAAGGTTGCAGTATCATTGTCCTTTTGAGGATAAGGAGAAGCTTTGTGCTCGATTTGTGAAGGGTTTGCAGGTTGATATTAAGAGCACAATGTCAGTTGTGTCCTATAAGGATTTGGAGGAGGTATTCCGAATTGCTAAGAATCGTGAATCTGACCTAGCTGAGAAAGCAACCTTGGAGAATGCTAAGAAGAGACAAGTTCCTTCCACATGGCAAATTGGTGGATCTACGAGCAGAGGTAGATTCTCTAATCGGGGTGGCATGGCTGCGCAGGCTGTTAGTATTCAGGAGGGCAGTCAAAATCGAGGATCTCGGCCTATGTACGCACCTTCAAATGATGAAACTAGGGAAAAGTGTATTAATGTGAATCGATGCTTTAGGTGCAGAGAAGTTGGTCATTATGGACGAGATTGTCCGAGAAGGTGGATGAATAGTACTGCCTTGTCTGCATGTTCTCAACGTGGAGGGCAAACAAACCAGTGGTCTAGGTCAAATTCTGGTGATACTTATGGACGAGGCCAAGGCAGAGGAAACGGAGGCCGAGGTAACCGTGGTGGTCGTGGAGGTTTTTGGGACAATAATAGGGGTGGCAGAGGACAAGCTAGAGGAGATAACAGGATTATAGCACAAGCTAACCCTACAGTTGAAGTTAGGGCTGCTCGAATCATGAACTCTCATGTTGAAAGAATGTGCATGTATGCTGCAGTGGACCAGGGCCATGTAGATAATCAAGCTGTGGTCATCAGAGTTCCAGGTATTATTCATGAATTCCTGTTCTCTTTCTTATTGATTGTGGTAGTACACATTGTTTTATTTCCCCAAGGCTGGCAAAGAAACTAGGTTTGAATATGATTAGTCGGGATGCTAGATATGTGGAGTTGGCTGATGGTAAAATTAAGACTTCTTATGCTAAGGTAGACAATCTTGAATTCCAAGTAGGAGATTTTGAGTCCCAAACTAGTTTTGAAGTATTGAGCCTAGGGAAGTATGATGCTATTCTAGGAATGTCATGGTTGAGGCCACATAAAGCTTGCATTGATTGCGGAGAGCAAACAGTTACATGCCAAAGTCCTAATGGAGATAAGTATGTGCTGGAAGGATTGCCTTCGTCATTAGTGGTTATACCTTTGTCCTGGAAAAGTTTTAAGAAACAGATTAAGAACGGTTGCATAAGAATGGGATGTGCATTTTTGGGTACCGCCGAGTTACAGGAACAACCTATTGCTCCTGAGATCCATAAAGTATTGGATGAGTTCTCTGATGTGTTTCCTAAAGAATTAATGGAATTGCCTCCACATAGAATGGTAGATCATGAGATAGAACTTGTTCCTAGGGCTGAACCCACATCAAGGCCACCATATAGATTTCATGCATTAGAGATGGCCGAATTGAAGAAACAGTTAGCGGAATTATTGGAACAAGGGTTTATACGGCCGAGTGTTTCTCCATTTGGTGCGCCAGTTTTGTTTGTAAAAAAGAAAGACGGGACTTTAAGGTTATGTATTGATTATCGCATGCTTAACCAGATTACAGTGAAGAATAGATATGCATTGCCTAGGGTTGATGAGTTATTTGATCAGTTGGGACAAGCTAAGTATTTCACAAAAATTGATTTACGATCTGGATATCATCAGATCCGGATCAAGGATACAGATATTTATAAGACTGCCTTTAGGACACGCTATAGACATTACGAGTTTGTTGTAATGCCCTTTGGGTTGACAAATGCTCCTGCCACTTTTATGCGCCTCATGAATGAGATATTCCAATCTTTCCTGGATAAGTTTATATTGGTTTTCTTTGATGATATTTTGGTATATTCCAGGACATTAGAGGAGCATGTGGAACATGTAAAGCAGACATTAGTTATTTTGCGACGAGAAAAGTTGTATGGTAAGCTATCTAAGTGTTCTTTTGCACAAACTAGATTGGTATATCTTGGGCATGTAATTTCAGAAAAGGGATTAGAGCCAGATCCTTCTAAGATTGAGGCAGTTAGAGATTGGCCCACACCAAAGACGGTGAAAGAAGTAAGATCATTTTTGGGATTAGCGGGATATTATCGCAAATTTGTTCCTAAATTTGCAAAGATTGCTGCTCCTATGACTTCTTTGTTGGGTAAGAAGAATGATTTGCATTGGACTGATAGTTGTCAGGAAAGTTTCCAAAAGTTAAAGGATGTTTTGATTAGTGCACCAATTTTAAGGATTCCAGACATGAATATACCCTTCCATGTAGTCATGATGCTTCTGGAAAAGCTGTAGGAGGAGTCTTGCTGCAGGATGGCCGAGTTTGTGCTTACATATCTCGTAACTTGTCTCATGCTGAACAAAATTACCCAGTGCATGATCTGGAAATATTGACCATTATCCATGCCTTAAGGGTATGGAGACATTATTTATTGGGTCGTCGTTTCTTTTTGAAGACTGACCACCAAAATTTGAAGTATTTTGCAAGACAGCCATATTTGAATAATAGGCAAAGGAGGTGGATGCAATTAAGAGAAGAGTATGATTCTGAAATTGAATATCAACCTGGCAAAGAAAATGTGATTGCTGATGCTTTGTCTCGAAGGTCATTTTTAACCTCTACTAGTGTGTTACAAGGGCAATGGAATGCAGATTTTCTTAGCAAATTAAGGAATGATCCATATTTTGCACCTGTGTTGGAGAACCCTCAAGATTTTCCGAGATATGCATTGTCTAAAGGAGTTTTGGTTTACAATGGCCGTATGTGTATTCCTAATGATCAGGAGTTGAGATTGAGGTTGCTATATGAAGCACATGATAGTCCTTTAGCGGGCCACCCAGGGGTACACAAAACTTTGAGAAAATGCGCCAGAATTTCTTTTGGCCCGGACAGAAGAAGATGGTTAAGGAGTACGTGGCTAGGTGTTTATCTTGTCAGAAGGTAAAAGCATCAAGGTTTAGAGAGCCTGGAGAATTACAACCTTTAGTAATTCCATCTTCTAAATGGGAGAGACTGTAACGGGCCCATGGTAGACCGCTCGAGTATTCGAACCTTGAATGTGCCTGTGGGGCGTTCCCGAGACACCGGCATAAATGGGTAGAAGCGACTACTCATAAATGTCTAGACGGTTTTGCCCAGTTGGCTAAGGGCATGTCGGTTAGGAACGTCACAGTTGGTATCAGAGCAGGTCTCGAGTTCGAGTCTCCATTGGTGCCTATATATGCATCGGTAATTTGCAAAGACTTAGTAATCATTGTGACATGGTATGACATAGACTGTAACGGGCCCATGGTAGACCGCTCGAGTATTTGAACCTTGAATGTGCCTGTGGGGCGTTCCCGAGACACCGGCATAAATGGGTAGAAGCGACTACTCATAAATGTCTAGACGGTTTTGCCCAGTTGGCTAAGGGCATGTCGGTTAGGAACGTCACATCTTGTGCCGCTCTCTTACAAATTTATAAGCTACACAACTAAGCAGAACGTGATGCTCGTCCTCTACTTCCCCTGTCTGACATATCTGACATATGCGACTGGACCTTGGTAATTTATGCCACCTTCCACACTCGACTTGTAGGTGATGGGAGCTAACCCTCATCCGACAAATCTGGTGTCTAGATGACATAGGCAGATGGTCTATCAAGTACTGTTGTGCTGTGTACATAACCATGGGATTTATTTCACGCCTGTAAAAGTCCATCTTGCCTTGTGGATTGGCCCATAATCTCTCGATCACTTTGGTCCTGACAAGGTCTCGAATAACTTCTTCTGGCATATCGTCCATACTAATGTTCCATCTTTGCAGCCATAATTCTCCATCTGCATACCAGCCACTTTTCTTGCTTTCTTCTATTGACCTTATGTGGTAGCTTTTCATGCGGTAAGGCTTTAACTCTGGTTACATAAACAAGGTATTGATAGATTGCCTCTCCCTCCAATGGCAACATACCAGCTTTAGCAAGCATCATGGCATATGGCATTTGGAGTTTAACTCCTAGCTCATCCATTAGATAGCGCTTTTGGACTGCTTCTATATCTTTCCATTTTTTTCTTGCTAAACCCGGTCCCCATATCTGGCATCCATATAATATTATAGGCATAACTAAAGCTCGATATAAGTGAAGCCGCATGGACCAGTCCCATAGCTAAATTTTTCTACATTTAGCTTGCATTGCATATAAAGCTTTCTTTCCACCAACAATCCTCTTATCTACAGCTGTATTCCATCTGTAATTTTCTGTTATCTCAATTCCCAAATATTTATAGCTATGAACATGTTCAATGGGCTTACCTTTAATCTGAAAAACATGTTTTTTCCTCGTGCCAAAAATCGTAATTTTTGTCTTGTCGAGATTGACTGCCATTCCTGCTTGATCGCAAAAGAATGATAACACCTCTATATGTTGTTGCAAACCTTCCGCTGTTCGTGCAAGGAGCACTATGTCGTCTGCATATAAAAGAAGCATGATAAGGTATCCTGCAAGCACTACTCCGTCATAGCAATTTCTGTTAAGCTATCCTTCTACTTCATCAATATAGATGCCAAATAACGTTGGAGATGCAGGACAATGCTGTTTAACACAAAGATTACTGATTATTTGCTTATCACATTCCCTATTCAATGGAGTGCTTAATTCAACAAGCACTTGCTCATATAACCTTGCTACAACTAGTTGCAGTCCTTTAGGAACATTAATAGCATCTAATCTATCCATAAGTTTTTTTCTGGGTACAATATCAAATGCCCTTTTCAAGTCCACAAAGCATGCATACATTGCCCTATTTATTCCCTTAGACTTCTCAATAGCTACTCTTATTGTCACTAGATGGTCTGTAGTGGAGTAACCTGTACGAAAGCCAGCTTGCCCAATAGCTCTGATATCCTGATCCTCAGCCCATCTAGATAGCTTATGTTCCACCGCTGTCCCAAAAAGCTTTGCCATAAGACTGCTTATTATGATCGTGCGATAGTTGCTTGCTTTCGTTTTATCCCCACCTTTATGGATAGGAATGATACGACTTAACTGCCATTCCTTCGGAAATCCCAAAGCCATAACTGAGTTAAACAACTCAGTAATCTCATTCACTACTGCGTTTCCTGCCCATTTTATCATTTCCGCTCTAAGCCCAGCTATATCTGCAGCCTTACCATTTGCAAGCTTTCTGATGGCCTCTCCTATATCCTCTGATGTAAATATGGGCTCCAATGTCATATCTCCTATATCTATAGGTGTCTCATCTGCTTTATATAACAGCTCATGTGCATAGTTATATAGGTCAAAAGCATCTACATCACTTTTTGCTGTGTATGGCGTATTCAAATGTTTCCAGAAGTCCTTTGGGCAATGTAAGAGCTTATTGTAAAGTTCAATTTGCCGCTTTTTCAAAAATATAGCCTTCTTCCTCTTCAGCAACTTGCGATATTCTTTTAAGTGCATTTTCTTTTGCAGCCCACATAGTATCTTAAACTTCCCTCTTGCTATCTGGCATTCTTCATCAAACCAAAGTTTATCTCTTCTTTTCTTTTCCTCTTGTGTAGAGAAAATATCTCTTGCAGTATCTAGTATTATGTTTTGCAGATTCCAGCAGCAAAGATGCACATCACTAGGCAAATTCCAAGATTTAAGAGCTTCTGCCATAGCTTGCGCATATATATCACGCTTAGCATAGTCTAACAACATATTCAATTTGATGCTTGAGCGGCGTTTCTGTTTCTGTCTATGAAAATATTGCCTTTCTATTTTTAGCTTAAATAGCAATGCACAATGCTCTGATTCTGGGCATTCTTCCACCATAAAATCGCTTATTAGCGTTGCTGCTGTGTGTACATCTGTCACTACATAGTCTACAACACTGCTTCCATTCACCATCTTATTTGTAAAAGTATGTGACAGCGGGTATCTCATGCATCCATTTAACAGTAGCAAATCAAAGCAATTGCATAGCGAAAGTAAATGCTTACCCATTGTGTTAATGTTTGTATCCAGCGAGTGTCTCTGCCAATCCTTGCCTGCTATCTCCCATGCTTCCTTCTCACAGATCCATAAAGGATCTTTGCTTTCAGCCACTTGCCATGATGCTTGCAAATTACCTGTGCGTGCATTAAAATCTCCTGTTAACATTACTGATCCAAGCTGTGAAAATAGAGCAATGTCTGCGCTTAAATGTACAAATGGATCTTGTTGAGAAAGCCCTTCCTGCTTGTAAACCTTTGAAGCTTGCAATGGGGCAAAATAACACAAAACATAAGAAAATTGTTCTTGGCTGGCTCTTTATTTCCAGCCACATATATTGTAAATGCTCACATATTTTTTTGATACTGATTAGAGGGACAAATTCAGATTTAGCATAGCATGCTAAGCCTCCTTCTCCTCTTCCCAATCCTGACGGACGTTCCTTTGATGTCATGCTAATTAACTAGAAACCGCTTGGTGTAGGCAGACTCCTTGCCTCGTGTGCCCATGTTTCTACTAAAAGCAACAGATCTATTTTCTCCCACAAGATTTCTGCTGTAATTTTATGTCACTAAAACCTCCAATGTTCCAGGCATAGACACGTAGGGTCTTTAATTCCTAATTGTTCTTTGGAAAGTACCTGCGGTTTGTCAAGACAGCCGCCTCTCCTTTCATGAATGCCCAAAATCCATCATCGCGGTGTTGTTTTACTTTAGTCCATTCTTTCTTTTTTGTCTCTAACTGTCTTCGTGTCAAATCATTATCTAACCATATCTTCTCTCCTTTGAGATGGATTCGGTGCTTAAGCACCCTTTTTTTGGCAGCTTTGGCTGCGAATTTGACAATGACGGGTCTGTTTTTGTATGCCATCTTACCAATTCTGTAGGCTTCCTCTATCTCTGGTTCATGTAAGTGCATGGTTGTCTTGAAAAATTCTGTTACTGTCTGCATAACGTCTTCCTCCTGTAGTTCTTCAAGTCCTGTAATTTTCATATTGCATTCTTTCTTTTGCCTTTCTGCCTTTTCATTTAAGAAATTGTCAATAATCTCTTCCTGAGGTTCTTGGAATGCCTGTGACTTAGAAACAATTTCCAAAATCTGTTTGACATCTCTGCCTTGCTCTTTTTGTAATATCAGAAGCTTTTGATTTTGTTCTTGCAGCTCTCTATTCTGTGTTTCTAGCATAGCTAGCTATTATTTGCTTTCTCTAAGTTCTTCCAATAAGAATTGGATAAGTTCTGTTTCATAATTACCTGGATCCTGGTATGTCCAATTGGTGCCCCCTGGTGTCTGTGCTACCAGAGGTAGTGCTTTGATTGGAGCTTTAAGCGGACTGGGTGTAACACAGGGACCAGGATTTGGAACACGACCACTTTTTCTGTCCATGCCAACTTTTCTGTCCATTTTGACAGTTTCGTTAACAGTTAACAGCTGAGATGCAGGTCGCGATGGTACAGTCGGTGTTGGGACTAAGCTCACGAGTGCACAATTCGGTCAGGCTCACGATGTCACAATTCGGTCAGCTAAGTTTTTTCAAGAAGGCACCCGTTTGTGTGCCCGTTTTCATTCTCATTATTAGTGACACCAAACGTGAGACAACGGTAAAGGTTAGGGGCTCAGATTGTTGTTGGAGTGGTTGTATGCAATTCTTTACAACAGAACAATTGGTGGAAGTAAGAGCCACTTTTCAAGAGTATAATGTTGATGAGAGGAGGACCTACATGTACACACTCTTCGAGCATGCACTTCAGGATGAAAGAAACCCAAACAGAAAAAGATACCCTTTGCTAGGCAAATGGATATGTAAAAAAGGATGGCAGAATATCAATGCAATTCCAACTTCTTCATGGCATAATTGGCAAAAAAGCAGGCAGAAGGGAACAGGATTGCTTTGCATGAAAATAACGGTTTGTTGAGACCAACTGCTAGGATCTTGGCTGCCAGGGAGATATTTGAAAAATATATTGATTTCAATGCAGAGTCTATGCCACACAAAAGCAAAAGGGATGAAAAAGGAAGAGCAGTTGTTGAGAAAAGGTTACCATCACATTGTACTCAAAAGAGTATTTTGGAAGAAGTGAATTTTCTACTTCGAGAATTGGAAATTCTTCCAATATCTCAACCTAGCTTTAGTAGGCTATGGAAGAAGCATTTCAATCATGTCACCATAGCAACTTCAAACAACTTTGCAAAGTGCTATTTATGTGCTAAGTTGAAGGAGATTCTTGATAAGACTGTGCAACCTAGTCAAAGGGCTAGGATAAGGGAGCATATGAAGGACCATATGACTGATCAACTATCACGTAGATCATGTTATTGGATGTGGAGGACTTTATCTGCTTTGGAACCTAATAACTATTTATGTATTATACATGACAAGATGGACCAGCAAAAGACTTGTCTTCCACAATTCAAGTACATACCAAAGTCATGTGGAAGATTATACCCTTTACAGATCTCAATGACTAGGGCAATCTTGCATGGGCAGACTCAAACCTACTATGGCCATTTTAGTTTGGAGTTGTGGAGTGATGGTCCAGATTTTCATATTGGGAGTATCATGAGGTGTTTGAGAAACTATGAAAATGGATACAATGGTCACCTCCAAAACCCTACAGCTAGCCAGGCACTACATAGTGCATTGTTAGATGGAAACCCTAACAATATTGAAAAGTTTATCAAATGCAAGGTTTAGGAAACATGGGTCTAGTGAACATGTTGGAGCTTCAACTTCACGTGCTAGGGCTCAAGATCTACCCAAAAGGTTCCTCTTGCAACTTGATAATTGTGCAGGCCAAAATAAGAACAGGTGGATGTTTTCTTTCCTATCCTACTTAACAGCTGTGGGGATATTTGAAAGAGTTAATTTAGGGTTTCTGATGCCCGTGCATACCCATGAGGATGTGGATGCATTATTTGGCAAATATAGTTGTATACTAAAGCAACAAACATTGACCAACTTTCCTAGGCTAATGGAAATCTTGCATGAATGCACTACTCCAAACTCTATAGCTTCTCTCATAGAAGAAGTGCCCAATTGGAAGAGCTTTGCGGATGGTTATGCATTGGATCTTGAAGGTCATTCCAGGCCTCTGCAGTTCACTTTTTGGGTGAGAAATGGGATTCCAATCTTCCAATGGAAGATGGCACCTTCAGAGGAGGAGAGGAGAGGAGGGGAGGAAATATGGCGTAGAGATGAGAATGACAAGCCTATGATAGCTCCACGTCAACCAAAAGCTCTAAAACCTACTAAAGAAGTGAACCAATTGGGATTGACTAAGGAAGGAATCCAGGACTATATAAAGCATTGGCAAACCAATCCCCAACCGTGCCTTGATGGCTTACTGGAAGAAGGTGATTAACCTGTTGGGGGAGATAGACACATCCTCAGATGAATTGAAAGAAGGGTGGTTGCCTAAAACTAGGTGGAAGACCTTAGCAGGTGCTAAGGATGTTGATGGCACTGTTAGTAGCATTCGTAAGCAATATGCTCCTCCTCCTTCTGACAAGCACTATGTTGGTCTAAGAATAATAGGCCAAAGTTTTTAGGCATAGATGCTTATGAACCTTCCACTAACTTGGAATGCCACCAATTTGTGGTAGTAAAGCCAACAGATTTAGATACCTATCCAGTGTGGTTGGGGTTCACCATCTCTGATATTTGCAAAGAAGAAGGTAATATTAACTTCAACCATGTGTGGGTAGAATGGTGGTGTCCAGTGCATCAGTTGACCAACGTATTAGATAAAGAAAGGTACTCAGATTGTTGGACAAAGAGATGGAGGAGAAATCCGAGTGATCCTGATCTTTGGCTAGACTATGAAAGTATATTATACTCATGGACTCCAAACACTATTCCAGCTAGAAATGCGAGAATTACAATACCTCAGGATGTCAGGAAGAAGGCTATGATATCATTGGGGGTGCTTGAAGAAAAGTGAATAACTATGTAAATTTTCTTCATCACATTTTTATAATATGGTGTTGTATTGTGAAATATTGACTATTTTGTAAATAATATGAGATTACATTTTCATACTTTTGAGGTGGTTTGTGTGAATTTGAATATGCTATAAAAAAGACATAATCCCAATTTAATTGAATGATGGTTGCAGCACCATCTTCATCAGTTTCATCGTTCAGAGTTCCATCCTCTTCTACATGCTGACCTAGGTTCAACCTCCTATGACCTTTTCCCTTAGTGCAACGTCCTCGAGGCATGTTTCTTCTAGCACGTTCTCTGTTTGCAAGGTAATTGGCATTGGAGAGGCCGATGGATCACGTAGGCCAGTCAAGTCCTCAACTGCATTGCTCGGACCTGGCCTTTCTGTATCAGACTCCTCGGTATCTTCGCTGTCGGCTGACTCTTCTGAGAATATGACTTGGCCTATATCATCTTCGTCATCAACGAAGTGGGTATGCTGAATGTCTTCGACAACATGGTTTGCAGCATTTATTGATAGCAACTCGTCCTCACTGTCTTCGAAGATGTCCTCTTCCATTTCGGAATCTACATCCATGAAAGAAAACTGTAGGTTATCGATTGCGGATGTACCACTGTTGCGATTCAATAGCCGTCAGTTTGAGAAGTTGTATACAAGTTTGTCAGCCTTCTTATGTAGCAAGCGATTGTGGGTGATACTGTGTATGTTGTCCAAAAAGATTGAATATGTGAGAATAGAGGCCTTTAATTCGGCAGATGATGCTTCAATTAAGTCAAGTGTTCAAGTTATTGACAATCAGATTGATGAAAAGGAGCTCTGTGTCGTGACACTGGTTGGAAAAGTCAAGAAGATTTCAATGCAGGGGCTGGAAGTTTCATCTCCCCTTATTAGATCGCTAAAGGGGCCTCAAACTCCAAAGGTTAAGCTTTCATTAGGTTCTCCGCGACCTAAGTCGGCAATAGATTCTCCATTACGGTCCCCTGCTACGCCAAGAACACCTAAGATTTCCATGTCACCTAGAAACAGAGGAGGTATGGACCTGGCAAAATTTTCTCCAATTTTAGCTGCAGATTCACCATTTTCACCCAAAGTTTTGAAGAAAAGGTGCGGATGGATCACATCACAAAGTGGTAAGGACATTTCTTAATCAATAATCTAATGCTGCCAATCTGGTTTCCTTTTTAATGTGAATTGAATGCCAAATTTCCCGTGATTTTGTTGCAGACCCAGCCTATGTAGCTTATCACGACGACGATGAGTGGGGAGTTCCTGTTCACGATGACAAGTACGAACTTAATTTTTTTTTTTTCCTTTTCATGTTGCATTCCAATATCTGATGGAGGTTGACCAGTTTGTATTTTGTTTCCTGTGCAGGAATCTTTTTGAGCCGTTGATCTTAGCAGGAGCCCAAGCAGAGCATAACTGGTCTTCCATTGTAGCAAAATGTGAGCAATATCGATGAGTACCTGCAACAATTTAATCTTTTGTCCTTTGGAGCGGAACAAACCTCTTCTCCCTCCTAATTTGTCCCCGATTCTGACAATTTTTCTGTGCTTTAGAGCTGCATTCAAGGGCTTCAACCCGGTGGTGGTTGCAAGTTTCGATCACAAGAAGGTTACGTCTCTGAAGGCTGAACTGGACATTCTTCAACAATAAGGAAAGATGGAGGGCATTGTAGATAATGCCAAAGCTGTCCTACAGGTCCGTCAGAATCTTAACATGATCATTATCGAGTTCTTCTTGTAAAGCTATAACATTCCATCTAATGAAATGAAATGTACAGGAAGAAAGAGACTTTGGCCCTTTATTTGTTCTCTTTTCACTATATGTATCTGCTATGGGCTATTTATGGTATAACTTTGAGGTAGAGTGAGATAACAACTTTGAGAATTAATTTTGAGGTATAGCAAGAGAACAACTTTGAAAATTGGAGATAACCAGCCAAAATGCCATTATTTCTGGGGAGAACATGCGTTGACTGTCCTTGAGAGTGCATACAATTCTATGGAGAGTGCATGCATGAGAGTTTGAAATTAGGAGCAAGAAGATTGATCCTTATATAACATTTTTCACATTGTTTAGATACAAAATGAACTACTTACATGTGTACATTCCTAAATCTTTAACATTTGTTGTTAATGAAGCCCAAAAGTTTTGAGAGTCCTTAAGCACAACTTAAACAATAGTATAGGGTTTATTCTTGAATTTGATCACTACTTGATGTATACAGAATATAGGAGCCCATACTTCCTCCACTTGTCGACGTACAAATAGAACCATTTTGCTTTCTAATTAAATGCGAGGTTTTAAATAGGTTCTTTGCTACGAGATTAGGCATGTCGCTAGACAAATTTAGACAAAATAAAAAACATGCAAACACACCCTCAGGCCATTGGGGGCAACCCTCCATGCGCAGCACCTTGTTTCTATTGTAATACAACTAATAATTGAACATACCTACAATGGCATATTTTGGACTTAGAACATTGCTCTGCTTTTTTGTTTTGATTGTGAGTTCAGATTGAATGTGTGGTCTAGGAACCTGATTTGGTTTTTTCCCTATCACCTTCATAATCCTTGTCACTTTTACTATTTTCTTCCTGCTCAGGTTGGATTTTCCTATGCTTTCTCTTGGGTCTAGAAGAACTGGCCTCTGCTTTCTCATCGGGAGTTCTATAATAATCCAAGAAGCTCTTCCAATTAACAGCCTTCCCCTTTATATGTAGATAATAAGCCACTGCCCAGATTCCAGGAGCCATTCCACCCCATGTATGTGGCTTCCCTATAATTCTTTTGTAAATTTGCATGAACTCTTTATATTGTTCATTGCTCAGATTCTTCAACCTGTACAAGAAAACATATGCCTTAATTTTTCAGTTTGAACAAACATTTGGCGGAAAATACATGTAGCCAGATTTATTTGGAACTTTGTCACCCCAAAGCTTCTTTAGATCTTCATGGGGCACAATCTCTTGTTTGAGAAGAGATTTCATCGTGTAACCAGTGGCATTCAATTCTAACTCTATTAGGGTTCAATTGGCAAGAAGCGGCAAAAAAACAAAAGAAGAGGTGATTATTTCCTAATTCAAAATGAAGGACAATGACGTGGCATAATAACTGACGCTCATTAATTCGCACTCCCGCAATCTCTGCTTCAGTATGCACCACCCGATTCTACCACAAAAAAGGTGCAAAATTGTGGCGTCAAAATGCGCGTTTATGATACACCACAGCGTGTTTTTATCCATAATATACCACCACAAAGGGTGACCCATCCATCATCATCGACTAAATAGCAATACAATACATGATATATAACAATATACCATAAGTAAGGCTCTACCCTTGGCTCAGACTCCTTGGAATTGACTGACGGTCAGGGCCTCAAGATATCAACAGACGGAGGTATAACATGGCGTTGGTTGGGCTAGGGTTGTCCAGTCCATCCGCCTCTCTTGTGCACACTTTGCAGATAGGCTGAAACATGCTATGGCGTGATTGTAGCCTTCCGAAGATGTCATCCCATGGAATCACCCTATGAGACTACTCCGAGTTACATCTCCCCGGTCTGATGAGGCAGGTCGGGAAAGGTGTCTTCTTCCTGACCACGATGGATCCCTGGGTCTACTAGAGAATGGTGCCTTTTTAACGACCTCCGGATCCGTAAAGACTTGAACCCCCCAAAATCCATAGGCCGCCACGGCGCACCCATCGAGCCCAGGACGTCCATATAGGCACGTTTCCTGTGACCCAGGAGGTGTCGCGCCCATACCCAGCCCCAATGCGAGGACCGACTACAAGCCTAGCACACTGTAGGAGTCTTGTAGCCACGCTAGGCAAGACTCCACCCCCATTTCACCATCGTAGCTATTGTCTGGTGTTGAATCACGGTATAGCATCTATAGCCAGGTGGGCAATGCCATTTACTGGGTTTTAAGGGTTCTAGCTAGAGACATCTCTAATTCTAGGAAGCTTTCAGGTCTCTACCCTCCCTTTAACTCCCGATACACAGAAGGATAGAAAGAGAGAACACAACACAATCAAAGTATCCATCATTATTATAGTAACATATAAGAGAGAAATTAACCAATCCATCTAATCAAAGAAGTGTTAGCTGAAGCACAGACTATCTAGGGACTAACCGGTCTCTTGGCTGGAGCCATTGTCTCGAAGGGCTTCCATTCTTCAAGTCTGGTCACAGCAACTGGTGGCTCCTCCTTCCTCTACTCTCCCCAAATCGATTTGGGGCAGAAATGGGGGTAGGACCCCAATTTGCCCTCTAAACTGGGCAAATCCGCCTTGGCCAATCGAGTTGGGCCAGGTAATGGTTGACTTTGACTAATTAATAACCTAATTAGCCTAATTAGGTTAATGATCCCCTAATATTTTAGCATAGCTAAAGAAAACCCTTTTAGGTTAGCCCAAGTTATCCCCTATTGACCCTTAAGGGTCTACTCGTACGTGTCATAGTATGTATAGGTATTCCGTATAAATACCTGGAACGTCACATATCTAGTGCACGATTTCTATCTTGCCAGTTTCTATCTAATCCTGTGTACCTCGATTTCTATCTATCCTGTGTACCTCGATCATCTGGAGTTGTTCCACGACCAAGACGCATTCAATTTTTTGCATGCCCGGATCGATTCTCCTATGCCATCTCGCCCAATTGGGGCTTTTTCCTTTAACTTCTAGCCGGTGTGACCTGAATCAGAGCTAAATCTTTTGATGTGCATAAGCAGAGTGAGGACTGGCATCGCGCAAAAACTCAGACACAACATCGACAGAGTTTTTCGCTTTTTAAAACCCTGTTAAATCAGGGCGAAATCTCATGGTGCTTAAAATTTTGTCCAAAAATAATTAATCTTTATATTGGGCATTACAGGCAATCGATGTGGCGGCCACGAGTACAACATTGCTTTAGGCCCAGCTGATATGTTAATAACGGGTCCTGGTATACCTACCATAGACGCAGGCTTGAACGTATGGATATGGCGATGGCGCGCATTTCATCGGATGGCGATGGCAAGTCAATGTTCAGAAGCCCTCCATCAGATGGAGGTGGATTGTTAGCCAGGCCCTCCAGATCTCGTTGTCATATTTCATTCCGTAAGTAAATTTACATTTCAACGATTCTTGCTTCACGATCAATATTAAGGGGCTTTTCACACGACTAGTGTGTCTTATATTTTAAGGCATACTATTGGTCCATGTCAACATTTAAGAGGAACTGGTTTTCACACGGAACCATATAAGACATGTCTCATTTAGGTTCGGGTAAGTTTGGATAGGTTCGGTAAGAGCAATGGAGTCTTATTTTATACCGGGGGACTTCCCCCGCCATAAAATAAGACACCACTTATTATATTCTATTTTATTCTATTGACCAATCATATTCAAAATAAAAGGTGGTCTTATTTTGTGATGGTTTTCACACTAGTATTTGTTATGTGCCGATCACATGGGCGTGAAGATTTGCGGGGGCTGAAGTCCAGCTGCCCCGCGCTGAAGAAATTTTCCCCGTAGGCGTTCACATAGGGCTGACCCGATTATTCCCAGCAGCTGAAGTCAGAAAGAATGGGAGGCACCGCTTTTCAGCCACAATAAAATGGGCTGTGAATGGACCGCGCTGTTGAATCAAGTAATCAAATAATCGGCTGTGAATCGACCTGCCGAAGTATCACAAAGAATTCCAGGCCGATTCCTTCATTCCTTTCTTGGATTCCAGGCGATTCCAGGTGATTCCAGGCCTATCCTTCATTCTTCTGTTGCCGATTTCATAAGAGTCGGGATCTTTGATTAGAGGCCGATTCTTGATTCGGGAGAAGGAATGGAATAGGAATGGAATAGATTGGGGCTCGAACAGATTGGGGCTCGAAATCAGATATGTGAAATGGAATGGAATCGGTATCAGAAGGAATGGAATCGCAGGTTAACAGAGAAGGATTGGGGCTCGAATCACCATCGAAAAGGAAAAGGAATCAGCTTGATGGGTTCATGTGAATGTGCCGATCTGCCCTGCTGAATCCTCCCAGCTGAGTAAGCCCTGACTCAGCCGAGCCCAATTTCCAGGCTCAGCTCGCGCGCCATGAACGGCGCGATGCTGAGTGCAAAATTTTCAGCCGCTGAAGTCTGCAGCAGCGCGTTATCAGCGCGGGGTAAATTTAGCCCCATGTGAACGGCCCGATAGTTGACCATCACCTGCTTGGTTAGGGATTTGTCTTGGATGGCGCATGCGTGGGCCAAAGCTGGTGTTGCCCTAATCCACAATGGCTCCCCTGTTTCTGCGGATGGCTTGCCCTATTCTTAGCTATGGCGGGAGTTGCACCGATGGTTATGGCTGTTGTCTCTCTTGGCGCCTTCTAGAACAATGCTTATTCCATGGTTTTCGAATTTATCTGAGGATTTTTAAGGGTAAAAACCATGGTTCTCGAGGATTTCCGCACCTCTTGGCATGATTCCCTCCAAATTTGAATGATTTTCATGCATTTGGTTCTTATTTGGCATGATCTAAGCTGCAAATCCTCAGGATCGTTGACATGGCCAGTTCTGAACCTTTGATCTTTGTTTCTTTGCTTGCAATGCAAGTATAAATAGATTGCATGGCCCCTTTCGGAGTTCATGCTTCCTCCTGTATCCTTTTGTGGCGCCTGTGATGAGTCTCCAGCTTCTGTTTGCGGCATTAGGAGAAGAGGCAAGCTCTCAAACTTTTAGTCTAATTCATTTGATTCGAGCATGAATTCTGATTCATTCTCATGATTATCTATTGCAGGTCCTCCTCCTTGTGTTAACGAATCTTAGAGCAAGGCTGAAGATGCTAATGAAGCTCCTCCTATGCTCCTATAGCAAGAGCAAGTCTTCCAGACCTCTTATTGCAGTGCTGAGACCAACAAATGCTGTTAAAACGAAAGTTTCCCTTATTTTGAGCATTGGAAGGATGTTTTTTCAATATTAATATGGAATTTAGGCTTAAATGCATGCATTCTGATGCTGCTCTCTGATGCATGCAGGGCTGACAGAGCTGAACAAGTTCATGCTTATCTATCTAATAAGTTTGGTAGTTGTTTTCTCATTTTCTGCTTCTTGATTGGGCGCTGCATGTCCATATTCATTGATTCCTTTTCATATTCATCCATTCCTTTGGGAAATTCTGATTAACTCTTTCATCTAAATGTTCCTGCTTATGTTCTTTTATTCCTAAATGGACTTGAGAACATGTCCATATTGCATCACAACTTCTGGAGGAAGTGGAGGTAATTCTTCATTTATATATCTCTTCGCACTTTTTGGTTTGATTTTAATCTTCAACTTATTTGGCCAGATTATGCATAGACAGGGCGTAAGAAAAATAGTCTTTATAGGCATCGGTCCTCTAGGCTGCGTTCCCCACTATTATACTCTCTAGGCTGCGTTCCCCACTATTTATTTGAGTATAATAGTGGTACTATTATACTCGAGTATAATAGTACCACTATTATATTGAAATAAATAGTGGGGAACGCAGCCTAGAGGACCGACTATATACTACTAGAGGTCATCAGAGATCGGGGCTTTTGGCTATGGCAGCTCTCAGGCTGATGACGTGGTACATTGATTGACAATCAGCATCAAAAAATTTGTTCAGTATAAAGCTTTGTAATTTGTGTCTCTTGTTTTTTACTTAGTTTGTGGCTTCATTTGATGCATTGAAGTAGAGTTCTATAACGATTCTTCTAACCAATAATTCTGGAGGTCGAGGAGGTCGATCATTTCCTTACTTTGAATACTGGTCCAGAAGCCATATATTTTCCCTAGACTTAAAAAGCTCACGGCCTGCTTCTACCCAGTCCATGTGGCTACATGTAGAAAGAACAGAAATGAAGGTGACTTTATCTGGCTTGATCCCATGTTGTTGCATTTTGCCAAAGTAGAAGGTCTTGCTAGCATTGCCATGCTGAGTATTGCCTGAAATCAATGCATTCCATGAGATAACATCATGTCATCCTGTTAAAAGCTTTATTGCATCATCAATACTACCACATTTTGCAGCCATAATATTGGATTCCACATTTTAATATGCCTAAATCGTAGCTTCAGGCATATGGGGAAACTATTTATTCTTGTGGTCTCTCGTAGACGTTAATATAATCTTTCTTTCTTTCTTTCTTGAGCAAGTGTGATGAGGAAAAAGATCCTATTGCCAGGTTCTTGGCCGTGGTTAGATGGCATATTTCTACTGTTAGAGCTGTTCCTTTTGGTAAGGCGCCTTATAATCCTGTTCTTGGAGAAACACATCACGTTTCTTATGGAGATTTCAACATTTTGTTGGAGCAGGTAAGGACGTTTTTATGTTATATTCTAATCTTGGTTCTTGGGTTCAATGATCATGATGCCAGATTCTTGAATAGGTTTCTCATCATCCCCCGCATTATCTCGAAGCCTAGCCTATCCACGTGTCTAAAAAATTGAGATGGACACGCAACATGCCGTTGAATATTGATCTAAAGAAATGGAGGGTTGAGAAAAATAAAGAAGTCGATGCCGGTTGGAAACGTCCCCGGAGCCTTCATCAGCCAGAGAGATCTTTGAACCTTTTTTTTTTGGTCTTTTCTTTTTTCCTCCGATTTGATTTTTCTTCCTTTTTGGTCCCCCGGAAGTCCCTTTTTGCTCCATTTTTCCACCAATTAAACTCTTTGATTTTACTGCACTTTCATACCTGGTTTCCATTGGTGCAGCAGATCAGACGTGACTAATAGGGAAGATACGAGATAGTGCTTTTATGGCCTGTGTCTTTGTCAAAAAGCTTGCTGGATGACTATGGTCTTGAACGGAGTAGCTTGCAGGTCAGACAGTGCCATCGTTTTGTTCTGTGTTTAAAAGGAGGGGCACTTTTGTATTATGATCCACATACTCTATGGCAAGGATTTGAGTTCTAGAGCGGCCATTTGTGCTTAGAAGACAGATGTTATTTCTCTGATCAAGATTCAGATGTCCAGGTGCAACCTATTCTGCTTGATTTGATAGGCCTTTTAGCATGCCTAATTTGTGGATTTTGTAAATCGCAGGTTTTGGGTTCTCTTGTCTCTGGTCATTGCATTTTGCTGGTAAATGTATACCTTTGGGCTTCTCATCCAGCTGCACGAAGCCATTCCAGGGAAGCAGTACAACAGATATGTTGAATTGGTAGTTGGTACAAGTAGCTTTTGGTGGGTGCTTTTAAAATTAACTGGTTTAGGATCACATGGTGTAATCATGTGGAAAAATGCCTAGGAGCCAGATTTGAGGGCATAACGCTTCCCCACATGCAACTCGGATGTATCTTGTATCTGCAGTAATGATTGCTTTAAAATCCGTCCGTATCTTCTTCTTGTCTTCTTCTTATTCTGTTTCTTCTTCTTAGAGTGGTCCGGAATGTCATGTTCTAGAAAAAAGCATGTGCAATTTGAATATGCTTCGCCATCCATGATCTAGAATGCTTGGCATCAAACTCAAAGAATGTGGAACATTGGATGATTTTCATTAAAAAATTCACATGATCTGAGGGAATGTTTTTGTAACATGTTTCCTTTTTTAATGCAGGAGAGAAACTAGGCACATATCTAGGAGTGGTTCCACTGCTAAGTCTCCTGCTGGCACAGCTACAAGGCTCATAATCTTTGGGGCAGCTTTATGAATATATTAGTTTTGGGCTTTGGATTATCCATACCAAGGACCATTAGAGGTTGCTTGGCCTTGTCGAAATATCTACTACTCATGTCTTCCATAGTTGCCCGCTACTTCAAACAAAGGTAAGAGGTATTTCCGTGAACACTTCGAAGTAAAATTTCATGATATGTATCCTTCTGCAATACACTAATTACAAGTCCGATGTCTACGTTTGGCTATGCTGCACAGGGATTGGCTGGCTTGAAACCAGTTATACTGACCAGGAATACTGATGGCAATGGCCCTGAACCTGCATGCTCAAGACGTTACTCACAGAGTCATGTTTCCATGTGCCTCCTCTTTATAACTGTGATTCCCAAGGAGGACGAGATCTTGGTAGAATACTTGTTGAGTGGGGAACTAAACTGAAAGAAAATGTTTCAGAAGGTTAGTATGTTCTGGAATTCAATTTCAGAATCTGTGGAGACTATTGTTTTCCAAAGAAATATACAACAGGGAGAGTATAGTAGAGGAGAAAGAAATCAATATTTCTTTTTTGTTAAGTTTTGTTTTTTTGTTGCAAATAAATGGTGCACTTTCTTCTGTTTCTTTTCTTGCCGTCCATTTCCCCCATAGCCAGAACCTCTGAACTTTCCTTTCTCAATTTTATCTAGCCCGAGTGCAGGCACCAGCTGTCTTCCCTTTTCTGCTTGAATGGGCCTTTGCTCGCCTTTCCCTAAATTTACCAGCGTCGATTGGGCGGATTTGGCTGCTTAGCATCAGGAATGGGGGCGTTTTCCTAAATCTGGAATTGGGTATGGATATGGATCTATCGAGATTCGTGTAAATTGAACACTTTTTTTTTATGGTATATAGAGGATTTGTGCCCTAGAGATAGTAGAAAGATATGGGGTTCTGCCCTAGGTTCTGTGCCATCGGGATTTTCTACATGGAAATGTGGGTCCTATAAGGATCTTTGGATATGGTGTACAGTGATCAAGGGGTTGGGCTCCAATGGAAACCTCCCCAACTTTTCTTGAAACCTCCCCAACTTTCCTTGGAAACCTCCCCTCTTTCCCGGAAACCTCCCCAACTTTCCCTGGAAACCTCCCCAACTTTCTCCATATTAGAAAACAGGGGAGGTTTCTTTCCAGGTTAACAGGAAAAGGTGGGGAGGTTTCCCCAAAAAAAAAGGCACTCTAAATTTGCACGAAGACCAAGACTAGCCCCCGTGCATCTCGGTCCTCGTGTGTTGCAGTCCATTGGTGGTTGCCAACATTAATGACTATTTTTTATTTTTTTAAATATTTTATGGAAACCTCCTCAACTTTCCAAAGAAACTAGGGGAGGTTTTCACAAAATGTCTATAAAATTTCAAAGTGAGCTATTTCTTGAAGCAAATCGTCTATTTGAGTTCTTCTTTCATCAAGTGAGCTATTTCTTGAAGCAAATCGTCTCTTTGAGTTCTTTCATCAACGAATTCATCCAAGCTTTTTCTTCAAGTAAATCGTCCCTACACCTTCTTCTTCCTTCAACCACGAATTCATCCGTTCGCCGTGATTCCCATAGACTATTTCATCTTTCGTTCTTTTGATGTTATTTATCTCATGGATTTGGAGCGTAATGTGTATGAGGGAGTTGAAGATGATATCTCCACTGATTCTTCCCTATATGATTCAGAAGCAACTTGAAAAGTGGGTCGGGATTACGACGACACAACTTGCAAGGGTTGCAGTGGCAAATGAGGAAGAGCTCCAGCAGATCATCCAAGATGTCCGACGAGATGTCAGACTATTAGGATCTGTAAATAACCCTACGCCTGTGAAGTTCAAGGGCTCATATGCACAGTCACAGGCTGCTGCTCGTGCACCCCTTTTTCAGGCTAGGCAACCAGGGCCACTGCGACAACCACCACCTTTGCAAATTGGCAGTAGGCCAAGGGGTGGATCTAGCGCACGTGTCCAATTTCCAAGCCCCGAAGGGCTGTGACGGCCTATGTCCTACACTACAATCATCCATGGTAGTGCTATTCTATGTGGCACCCTATATGCGATGACAAGTGTAACAACAAACGTACATCAAAATATGTCTTGCCAAGCACAAGGCCACATCTGTCAGGCATAAAAAATCGATGAGCCCGACGTCTGATATGACGAAGACACAAATTATATAACAAAGCATCAGGGTAAAAATTAGGAGCACCTATTATATTTTATGTTATTAACCATGGGATTTTGTAGTGTCTTTATATTTTTATTAATTAGTATGTGGGCAATTTTTTCTGAACAAAAAAACTAAAATATTTTATTATGATGGAATTTACAATTACAAGTTATTTTTTCCCATTCTTACACAACTTCAATAAACTAACATCAGCTATTTAGGAATGAAATACAATTTATCATCATAGTCATAACCAAAATTTTGCATCACATTGAACATCACACCCCCATATCTTCCACACCAACTGTTTTTGATGGTGGTATAGTATTAGCTGTTATGGTGGCGTTTCCATAAACATCTTGATATTTCCTTTATGCATAAACAATGGGTTCTACAAACCTCTATCAGCTTAAAGAGACCAGTGCTACAATTGGTGCTAGAAAATCCTTAGTCATTATAGAGGTCGTTGCTATGAAATATCTGCCATAAAATCTTGCTAAATCAGGTCTAGTTCGAAAATACCTATGTCAATTATGAACAATGGTTATAATGAAGAAGGTTATCCCTCATTAATATCAGTTATTTTATGCAATTTTATTAACTTATTATTTTTGAAGATCATATATGGGCTAATCCATTTTTTAAATACCCATAAAAGAATCATGACATGGGCGATTTTCTCTTCTGGCAAGATAAAAAAAAATTACACATGGGCGATTGCACATCCCAAAAATGCAAAACTCATCCTACTAATCTCTCAAATCTTAATCTAAGAATTAGAAATAAAATAGCCCATTTGCGATTAATCGTCCTTAATTTTTACCCTGCAAAGCATAGCACAAGAAATAACATTTCGCTCCTTGGGTACCGCGAAGTCAACCTGGAGCCAATCTTCTCCTTCTCCAACCTAGCAAGAATGAATATACGACAAAGTTAAATGGCGAAAGAAAACAATCCCATGGCATCCCAAGGACAATGCAAATAAATGGTAAACTAACTGGCCAATTTAGATAACTTCTTAACTTAATCACAATACTTTTCCAACTCATTTTTATTTTTAGTCTTTGCGTACTTGATAGAATTAACATGCGACATTGAACCAATGTTATTTTCAAGTCTATATGGATGTTACAAATTGAACGCTCTGCTTAACCATGTTAAACTTTTAGAATAGCAAAGACTGGAATACTGCATAGCCAAATCAATTAGGAATTGGTACGGTGAAAAATTCCTAATGTGAAATTCATATTTGTGCCAGCTTCGATGTCTAAGGGGATTGCTTCCAAGTGTGCTCAAGTGTTTCATACATCAACTTCTTTTGTAAAATGAGGTTCTCCCTATAAAGTGTAATGGAGTCACCATAACCAGTTTTTTTGCACTTCAAATCTACAACTTTTTTATATCGAATTCAAAATTTAGTGTCGTGCATAGGAGTCAGTGCTACTTACCATCATATTCTAATAATTTCCTCGTGAAGTAGATGGATTGAACCAATGTTATTTTCAAGTCTATATGGATGTTATAAAGTGAACGCTCTGGTTAACCTGTTAAACTTTTAGAATAGCAAAGACTGGAATACTGCATAGCCAAATCAATTAGGAATTGGTACGGTGAAAAATTCCTAATGTGAAATTCATATTTGTGCCAGCTTCGATGTCTAAGGGGATTGCTTCCAAGTGTGCTCAAGTGTTTCATACAACAACTTTTGTAAAATGAGGTTCTCCCTATAAAGTGTAATAGAGTCACCATAACCAGTTTTTTTGCACTTCAAATCTGCAACTTGTTTCCTCGTGAAGTAGATGGATGATTGCCATTAAAATCTTTATGTTCCTAATATCAACAACCTACATTGTAAAACAAAACTATTTTTCAGAATTAAGCAGATCCGATCAGTGAACAAAAGGCCACAGCTCATGATCCACATCCTCTGGACATCGCCATATATCCACATTGGGAGGCACTGACTGTGGATGGCCCAAAAATGAAAAGCCAATAGAAAAAATTCGTGGATCAAAATAATAGAGCTTTGCTGCTTGTCACGTTCGCCTCAGGTTTATGGATGCAAGCTCTTTGCACCAAAGTAAACCCATCAGCGAACTTGCAAATGCAGGCTCTCTGCACCAAAAAAAGAACCTCCACAAAAATTACCTACTGCAGAACCAAATCGCTCACTTTGAGCTGAAACATTCTTGTGAAATTGGAAATTCGCCCCTTTAGGCTGATCCGCTCTCATCACCTGCAAAACAGAGAGTTGCTCTAGAAGCGGTTTCATAATATCTTGAAGCAGATGCAGATAAAAAATGTAAGAAAAAAACATTAGCTTCTTGCGGTTGGATGATCAAAACGCCAGAAAGAATGAGAAACCCAGAAAGAATGCTTCAGCGATAATTATCACACCTACATAACCACAAACAGATTTTATTTCCACCTACATAACCACAACAGATCACAGATTTACTGAAGTCTCAGTAATTTCTTTCCTAGTGTGCAGGGCAGACCAAACACTTAAGAAACAGACGGTCGCATACTTTCTGAAACCAACCTTTCTATATTGCCACAGTACTTCTCGTATGAAATCAAATATCTAAGGTGTTCAAATAGATCCTGGAGTATCTAGTATAAGCCCCAAGTGTCTGCAGTGTTAAAGATAACAAATCGAGATAAAGTTAGAACGAGCAAAAATAACAACACAGAAACAGAGTCAAGGCAGAGACTCTACATAACAGGAAGCATCTATATCGGACCTGGTTTTTGTGCATTAATTGGAGGCAAAATCCTCTTGTTTCGCTGAAAGTAATCGATTTAGAGCAAGAACAATGCTGGGAAAAGGAACAGAAGAAAAATCCTGGATGCTGCATGCCACAAAAATTTTGGTAGAGCATCTGCCAGGTCTTCAAGAGAGCATCTGCCAGGTCTTCAAATGGGGCTCGGCCAAGCCCAGCTTCTCACAAACAAAAATTCAATCCTCAGAAACAGAGAGTTGATCTGCGGCAAATGTTTTGCTCAAACTAAAAAATGTTTTGCTCCCACTACCTTCGCCTCTCTGCTAAGAATAGGAAGGAAGGATCATTCGGCCGGACTATACACCTTCAGTACTCTGTTTTGAACTTTTTGCTGGCCAATCTTCAAAATCCGAAGCTCTTCTTCAACAAACAACTGGTCTTCATAATCAGAATCACAACTAGTCTTCAAAACCTGGCACTGGTATTCAAAATCGGAATGGGAATCGAAAATGTTGCACCGCTCTTCCAAATCCGGCGCTCCTGCTATGGCTTCAAGGATGCCTGAAAACAGAAAGCATGCAACAGAAATAGAGTTGCATACGAAAATAGAAAAGGATTAATTCTAGCCGTAGACATTAACTTTAGGATCATTATGAATGGCTGTTAACGTAGCTCCCAAAATATCATAAACTAAAATAGATTTTGGGGATTTTATGGAAACCTCCCCAAGTTAGTAAAATTGGAAACCTCCCCAGGCTTCATGGGAAGCTGGGGAGGTTTCCAAGAACAAAAATTTGGGAGGTTTCCATTTCTTGGGACCCTAACCCCATTCGGGAGTATATAATTTGATCGGTGATCAAGCGTTTGTGGAATCATTAAAATCCGTGCTGTGGTGTTTTTAAATTTGCAAAACTTTAGGAAAGGGAAGTTGAAGTTTTAATGGCATGGATATTGGACCTTACAAATATGCTTTTGCCACTACCATTTCTATGCTGAAAGAAAGTATTATTGCACAGTGGCCTCAAGGTATATTGCCTTGCTTTCTTTTGATTTTGCTGGAATGCGACTTTGGAGTTGAAAATAATCTTATACCACTCAAGTAATATCTATTCATAAAATAAAATATGACTACCTTCCTAATCAAAACACCAAAAAAGGGATTTTGGGCTAAAAATAATCTTACACCACTCTATATCGACGCGCTCTCTGTTTCTATCCTTTTGCCCTGGGATTGGTAGGTATTAGGTATGGAATGTGGGGGGTGACCGGTAATATCACATTGCTCCCCTACACTTATCGTGATCCAAACTCGAGTGCATGGAAGATTTTCGTGTTTGTCTCTATTTTGATGTGTAAGAATCCTCTTAGGTTCTAGTATCTCTTCATCTTCTTCACTGATAGGAGGATTTGCGTAGTCTATTTTCTACAAAATCTTAGAATATTTTTCACCACAAGGATTCTGTGCAAATACGGGATATATGAAGGGACATTATTAGAGCTTAAACTAGGAAAACATGTCATTTTGTATACTCCACACTAGGGAAATGTACTCTATAAGATTGATAATGATTGTTCTTGTGATAATTTTTTAGAAAGTGTAAATAGTTTCTATACTGATGATATCGGTGGCAACTTATGATTATGATATGTTATTTTGTTCGTCTCACAGACCTGCTAGATCTCGATAGATGTAACAAACACTTCACACACCTCTCTCTCTTCCTACAGAAGTTGTTGGCGGTTTTCTAACAGAATATAGGCTATAAAAATATTTTAGATGATTACTAGTAAACGTATGCTGATTATGAAACATTTATAAGAGAGGAGGCCTCCCGGACAGAGAAAGATGCTGTATGCTTTTTAGATGACCAATCTTGGAATGTAATGAACAAATGCCATAGACCTGATGGTCTAGTAGACAAAAAATAATAAACCTTCATTCCTTCCCTGCCTCCCTCGCTCGCTCGCTCGCTCGCTCCCTCCCTTCCGATGCGAGGAGGAGATGGAGTGCAACTTGCAGGCTATGCAATTCTTCTACTACTATATGCTGATGACATTCTGTTGCGATGAAGAATTAAAAAGGCAATGCAAAGACACTTAGACACGTTAACATCATTTTGTGATGCAACATGAATGATAGTTAATTTGGGGAAGACCAAGATAGTGCCTTTTGGAACCAATTTGGATAACAACTATGCATTCTCTTACAAGCGAAAACAAGTAGAGATTACTAGCTCATTCAAATATCTGTGCTTCCATATGACCATCTATCTGTGGGTGATAAGCCATACTTATGGAAAGCTTGGCCTATATAGTGCTAAAGAAGTCTGTCCAAAAAACACTAAACTTGGTGTCCATATATTTAATTATTTTAATTATTTATTTGTCACGCCCTTTGAGACCCCCAGGTCCATAGGCGACATAAACAGCTAAATGAGGCCTTGAGCCTCGATCTCGTCAATATATTGGTTCAAATCTAGAGTTTCCTTTCGGAGCTCCCACCACTCTCGGAGAAAATCTCCTAGAAGTGTTGGTTTTAATGAAAGAAACTCAGAGAAATTAATCCCACCAATGCCATATTTTCTTCGCAAACCAGCAAACATATACATTTTAAAAAGGCATGATGCTCATCTTCAATTTGAGGTTCCCGACAGCAAGGACGGAATCGAAGTTCCCGTGGTATCTTCCCTCTTCCTGCTTCTATCTCTAAATGATGGCTGCTTAATCTCATTTGCGATATAAGTTGTCTCTTCTTCATCCCTATACCTGCATGTAAATAATCTTGTTCCCCATAAACCAGCATTGGATTCACTTCATTTCGATAAAACTCCATCTTAACTCCTGGTTGGCTCCATAATTTTTTCCATGTTCTGTCCATTACCAAATCCCGTAAGCCCACATCTACATCTGGCAAATCCGTAAGACTAATGCCCCACCATTCTGACCATGAAACAAGTTGTTGGTACCATCCATTATGACCAATTACTGACTGTGATTCTAACAAGGCTTGATGCGGTAAGCGAGCCTCATCCATATGTATCAGTCTATTATAAAAAACAAGTGTCTGGTATAGCGCTTCAGTTTCAAATGGAATCATACCCACTTCAGCCAACATCATTTCATATGGAGTTTGAACCTTTACGCCCAATTCTTGCAATAAGAACCTCTTCTGTACTTTCTCAATCTTAGCCCATTTATTTCTTGCTAACCCTGGCCCCCAAACTGGGCATCCATATAAAACCACTGGTTGTACCAAGGTTCTGAACATAAGTTTTCGCAAGAACCACTGCCTTACTTCCATACTTCTCCACATACTAAAAACACTGTATAAAGCTCGCAAACCTCCGGTTATTCTTTTTTCAACCCCCACATTCCATTTGTAATCATCAGTAAATTCTATTCCAAGATATTTATACTGATGCACCTGTTCCAATTCTTGTCCTTCAAATCTCATATGTATCAACCGTCTTTTCCCTACCACCATAGTTTTAGTTTTACTCTCATTTACTTTCATTCCTGTCTCACGGCAAAAAGATTCTAAAGCATTTAATAATCTCTGAAGCCCTTCTTCTGTTCTCGAGAGGAGGACAACATCATCAGCATAGAACAATGCCTTAATCATATATCGTCCTAATTTCACCCCCAAAGCTCCTTCCTCTCTCTCCAACCATTCCTCTAATTCATCGATAAACAGTCCGAAAAGTGTCGGAGATAGCGGACAACCTTGTTTAACTCCAACATTGCTTTCTATTTTGCCAGCCCCTTCCATTGGGGAGGATAATTCAATAAGCACCTTTTCATATAAACGCGCTACTCCATTTAGGAGTTGATGTGGCACATGCAAATTCTCCAGCCTCTTCCTCAACTTTTGCCTTGACACCCTGTCAAAAGCTTTGGTAAAATCCACGAAGCAGCAGAAAAATGTATTTCTGACCCCTTTTGCCCCTTCAGCAGTAACCCGCAATGTTAGCAAATGGTCAATAGTAGAATGATTTTTTCGAAACCCTGCCTGTATTAAGGCCCTCTTCCCATGATCATCTGCCCAACTGCTAATTTTATTCTCCAATGCTGCCCCAAATAATTTTGCCATAGTGTTACTGACCATAATGGTTCTATAATTCTCAACTCGATCCTTATCTCCAGCCTTAAATATAGGTATTAATCGATTCAAAGACCACTTCTATGGAAAACCCTCATTTAAAGCAGAATTAAACATTCTAGCTATCCTTATGCATACTTGCACACCCCCCCATTTCAAAATTTCTACTGCCATTCCTTCTGAATCCCTTGCTTTGCCATTAGACATCTTTCTAAGAGACAATGCAATATCGTCGGCTGTAAATATATCAGGCACTTGTTCACTCACCTCTCCAAATGGCTTACTTCCTGGAACATCGTACAGATCCTTAACATATTCAAACAGGTCATGTCGCGTAAAATTTCCCAGAGGCACCCCCTTTGTCCTAAATCGGTTCCAGAAGTTTTTTGGTCTTTCTTTAAGATCGCCCAACAAATGCTACTGCCATTTCTCTTGCCACAATGCATGCTTATGACGTGTAATTTTTTTGAACATTTTTCGCGCTTCTCGCTTATCTAGAGTATTAAAATAGTGCTCTCTAGCTTTGTGACAGTCTACATCCCACCATGCTTGGTTTTTTCTCTTATGCATATACCCTTTAGTACGCCCAAAAACCTTTTCTGCGGTATCTAGAAATATCTGCGTAAACAATTGATTCTGTTCTACCAGCCTTTCTGGCCAATTCAAATTCCCAAAAACTGCTTCAATTTCCTTACGAAAAGTTCCTGCTTTATTCCAACACAGGCGCAACTTACCACCCTGTGTTTTCCATGATTGATGCCTTGGAGCTCTTATCTCCAAAGTAAAGCACAATAAAGCATGATCAGAATCTGGCTGATCTAATATCTGGAAGCTTTTAAGCAAAGCGGCAGCATCTGGCATTCCAATAGCATAATCCACAACACTAGAACCTTGAGGGGTATTACAAGTGAAAACATCAGTCTTGGGGAATTGGTTTGTTCCATTATATATCACCATATCAAATGTCTCACAGAGTTGCAGTAGATGCTCCCCCATAGGATTATTATCGTAATCTGCAGAGATCCTCTCCCAACCAATGCTTTTAGCAGGAATTTCATCTAGCCAAATATTATCCAAGTCTCCCAGAAAAACATTTGCTTGAGAATCCTTCACCCTTGCATTAAAATCCCCCATCAAAAACACTATGCCTTTTTGCTTAAATTCTGCTATATCATTCGCCAAGTGAGTGAACGGGTCATTCAAGCTTAAATCCTTTTCGTCATAAATTCCTCCAGAGACTAAGGGAGCAAAATAAACTGCTGCAATATATATAAGTGAGCCCCCTCCTTTTATTTCGATCCACATAAACTGGTTGTGCCTGCTAGACCTAATAACTGTAATATTTTTACAAACCTATTTTCGCGCAAAGCAAGCTATTCCACCAAAGCCTCTCCCTCTAACTCCTCTTTTCTCATTCCATAGCGTATGCACTTTCTCAAAGCCATTGATCTCTCCAATCCTAGCACCTTCGTGTTCCCAGGTTTCTACAAAAATAATGACATCAAAATCCTGTATTGCTTCTTGAACAGTGATCAATTTTCTACAGCTAAGACTATGGATGTTCCATACACCAAACCTGAGGGTCTTGAGTTCCTAGAAGCGATCATGCACTATAACTCTACCCCCTGGATATATGCATATTTGCCCATCGCTTTAAATTCCTTCACCTCAGTCAGTAAACTCCGCAATTCCATTTGCTGCTTGGGAGTTAGATCCTCGTTTATCCATAGCTTTTGCCCTTTCAGAGCACTTCTATTATGCAAGACTCTATTTCGAGCTTCCACATCTCGAAAGCGCATATAATATAATCGTCCTTGGCATACCATGAAGTCAGAAAATCTCTTTCATGAAACGGTATGCCGTATTCATTGCGGTGTCAGTGGTTCGACACGACATAAAGCGTGCCATCTTGGAGAGCTTATCAACCACCACCATCAAGGCATCATGTCCCCTTAAAATTCATTGAAGACCTACTATGAAATCCACAGTGATGACTTCCCACTTAGCATTTGGGACATCCAAAGGTTCCTAGCACACGCAACTGCTTGGCCTTTATTTGCTGACATTCCTTGGCAATATGCTTCTTCATTCCAGTCTTTATAAACCTAACATGTTCGGCTATTGGACCATTATGTGTATCATGGAAAATAAGCTTCCTTAGTCTTGACGATTCTAGAATAGGTAACTTATTCCTATAATATAGAAGGTTACCTTCCTTCTTATAACGCCTAAAGGTGCCATGTCCCTTATTTGTTCTTGCATCCTTAGGCAAACTATACCACACTTCCTTAAACTCTGGATAATTGGGAATAGCTTGCTCAATTGTCCTGCCAAACTCACTTGTAAGGGTTGAAATAGATAATGAGTTTTGGTAATCAATGAATGGCAGGATAGGGCATCAACAACAATGTTATGTTTTCCCAGCTCATAGACCATTTCAAAATCATATTTCTTAAGAAACACCATCTATCTCCTTTGTCAAAAATTAAGGTGAGGCTGAGTGAAAATATATTGGAGGCTCTGATGACCTATATCTGTGACGACCATACGGATATTTGTATGATACGAACATTATACTCGTATGTACAAAAGATGGTCGTCACACGGATGCAAAAAAATAATTGGACAAGACAAGGTTTGAACTCGCAACCTTCCAGTTGCGAGTTACACACCTTTGCCAAGTGCACTACCAATATTTATTAAAGATTTTCTCACGTCTTTCTCATATATGGGATTATATCTTCAGGAGGTTCTAGAATATTTTAGAACCTAGATGCATGCGCGACACTTGGCGAGATCTCATCCATTGGAGTGGCGCGATCCTGACCGTTGGCCTAGATATATAAGGAGGCACCTCCTTCTTGTCGAACTATTTTAGTTCAACGCCAGTCTTGAGCCTTCTAGGCATCTGTCTCGTATTCCTACTTGCTTTCGGACCATTGTACTCTTGATTCCTGTTCATATATCAGATTCTTTGCCGATCTTGGCATATTTCTTCTGTACTTGTTGCATATTTTTCACGTATTTTCCTTATTTTTTCGCATAGGTTCATGACAGTTTGAACCGGAATCCCTTACCGATTCTTGCCTGCTCTGATCCTAAGCATTTTTTTTGCTCGTATTTGGTGATTTTATATCTATAGAGGATGTTTCGACTTTATTACAGCAGGTCCAACAACTTGTTCAAGTATGCCAGCAGTTGCAGTTGAACAATAAAGAGCTTAAGAAACGTGTTGCTTCACGTGAATCTGCTTCTAGTTCTGGATTGAGGCTATCAGAGCCTAAGATCAGCCTGCCAGAGAAGTTTGACGGCACTCGGTCCAAGCTTCGTGGTTTTTCGAATCAGATCAGGCTTGTGATCTAGCTCCACACTCTCATAGATATCCCACGGCCCAGGAACAAGTTGGGCTGATTGGTTCTCTCCTCACAGGGCCAGCTCTAAGTTTATTTGCTTCTTTATTGGAGAAAGGAGCTCCAAGAGTTGCAAGAATTTGTTGCTTTCACTGCAGAGCTCGAGACATGCTTTGGAGACACCGATCGTCAGCGCATAGCAGTTACAAAACTTTGCAATCTAAGGCAAGGCTCTCGCCCAGCTTCAGTATATGCATCAGAATTTCGTCAAATTGCGGTAGATACTGCTTGGGACGATGTTTTGTTTTCGAAGGGGGTTACATGAGAATGTCAAAGATATGCTGTTGTCTATGGACGACCCTCAGACTTTGGAAGAAGTCATCAAATTTGCAGTTCGATATGATAATCGGCTCTTTGAACGTAGGCAGGAAAGATATAGACAGGTCTTCCCAATCACACAAGCGCCTGTAGCTACGCCTTTCCCGGTCTCATCTGTAGAATCCAGTAGGTCTGAACCTGAGCCTATGCAGATTGATCGGGCAGTTCGAGGACCTTTATCTGCCGCCGAGAAGCAACGTCAGAGAGAGGCTAATCTTTGGCTCTACTGTGGAGGAACTGAACATGGCCGGTCCGAGTAGTAAGTGTCTCTCGTCGGCTGGCCGCCTTTTCTCAGACTCCTTCTACACTTCTTGACATGTTTATTCCATCGGATAAGGTCAGCAAGACATTCTTCATCTTTATATCATTGAAATCAGAGTTTGGAAGATTGGAAGTGTTGGCGTAACTTGATTGTGGTGCAAATGCTTGCTTTATGGATAGTGCGTTCGCCAGTAAACAGGCCATCCCTAGAAGCAAGGTTGAGCAACTTGGTTCTATCGAAGTGATTGATGGACGAGAGATCTCTTCGGGCGCAGTCACAGAATGTACTGCGCCTCTTCAGGTTTTGTTCGAGGGAATTTCTTGTAGTATTTCTTTCAATCTCATCACTAGCCCACATGCGCCAATAGTCTTGGGTTTGCCCTGGCTCGAGCTACACAACCCACAGATTGATTGACGTATTAGATCATTTCGATTTGCTGGTTCTAGCTCAAGTTCCAGTTCATTTGCAGTTCAGGTCTCTACACCAACATCGACTTCGATTTGTGCAGTATTGTGGGCCCCTGATTCCGTCCTTGCTGTCCTTGTTTCTGCTCCATGTTCTGATTCGATTCTTGCCTCTGCTCCATTCATGCCCCTGATTCTGACCATATTCTCGATGATGTTCCAACTCGAGCTCCAGTTTCTGCTCTTGCTCCTGCTCTTGCTCTTGCTCTTGCTCCTGTTCCAGTTCTCGCTTCTGCTCCTGCTCCAGTTCTTGCTCCAGTCCCTGCTCTAGTTCTTGTTCTAGTTGCTCTTGCTCCTGCTTATGTTCCTACTCCTGCTTCTGTAGAGGCTTCTTCATGCCCTCAGTTTCGTATCTTGAAGATTTCTCTTCGCGAGTTTGTTAAATCTGGAAAGCAAGATCCGAGTTCAGTATTTGCAATCCAAGTTCACTCCTCGGCTAGCTCGACATTGGTGAAGTCCCAGCTAGCAAGCTCCCAGAGCATCGTCCATATGATTGTCCTATTGATTTGCAGCCCGGGACAATGCCGCCATATGGTCCGATATATGGTCTATCTCCCACTAAGTTGAAGGTTTTGCGGGATTGTATTGAAGAGAATCTAGCCACTGGTTTCATACGACATTTTCAATCCCCTGCTGGAGCGCCTATCTTCTTCGTAAAAAACAAGGATGATTCGCTACGTCTGGTCGTTGATTATCGTGGCCTTAATAAAATCACAGTGCCGAATCGGTATCCGCTTCCACTGATCCCAGAGTTGTTGGAGCGACGAAGATTGATCTTCAGGGTGCCTACAATCTTATCCGGATCCAGCATATGGTCAATGATGTCTTTTGAGAGTTTTTAGACACTTTCATTATCATCTATCTAGATGATATTCTTATTTATTCTAAGACTCTCAAAGAACATGAGAGGCATGTTCGACAGGTCTTTCAGAAGCTTCGTGAGCATAGGTTATATGTCAAACTTGAGAAGAGTGAGTTCGAGCAGGATAATGTAGAGTTCCTTGGCTACTATATCACTCCACATGAAGTCTCTATGGATCCCCAAAAGGTCAGCACTGTTTTGGAGTGGCAAACACCTTCATCCGTTCGAGATGTTCAGTGTTTGGTTGGGTTTGTCAATTTCTATCAGGGTTTCATTCGGGATTATTCAGAGATTGCCCTTTTTTTGACATGCCTCACAGTTAAGGATGTGCCATTTGAATGGAGTGTGGATGCAAATTCTGCTTTCATTACTCTAAAGCATGCTTTTACCACGGCGTCAGTTCTTGCTTTTGCTGATCCTTTGCGCCCATATGTTGTCGAAGAAGATGCTTCTGATTTTGCTCTTGGTGGGATCCTGTCACAAGAGGGGGATGACCATGAATTGCATCCAATCGCCTATCACCTATGGAAGTTTCAGGCTGCTGCTGTTAGTGATAGTGGATTCTTTCGAGGAGTGGAGACGTTTCCTGGAGGGATCTCCTTATAAGGTCACAGTTTATACAGATCACCAAAATCTAGAGTATTTTTAGTCTGCTCGAGTGCTAAATGATCCTTAGACCTGGTGGTACACTCAAGTATTATCCCGTATTGATTTCGTGATCAAGTACCATCCTGGATCCCTCCAAGGAAAGCCTGATACCTTGTCTCGACGCTCTTACCTTGAGCTCAAGCTAGGTGATCCAGCATTTGATCAACAATCACAGGTTATTCTAGGGCCTGATCGGTTCCAGCTTATGGTTCTGAGGCCTCATGATATGGCCTTGTTGGAGTCTTTCGAGCATCTCTGCCCTCCGATCCATTGGGTCAAGATGTATTCTCACACCTTGGCTCTGCATCATCTTCTCAGCAGATGCGATCAGACTATGATCGTTTTGAGGTTTGAGATGGACTCCTGTTCCATGATGGGCTTCTGTATATGCCAGATGGTGCTTCTAGGCTTCGGATTCTCCAGGCTTGCCATGATTCACGTATGGCAAGACAATTTGGAGTAGCCAAGTCTCTTAAACTTATTAGTCGAGAGTATTGGTGGCCTGGGCTTCGTCGCTTTGTCGAAGCTTTTATTCGATCCTGTGACATCTGTTGTCAAGCGAAGGTTCCAAGACATCTTCCTCATGGCCTTCTTCAGCCACTGCTGGTACCAAATGGACCTTGGAAGAGCATTTCTATAGACTTTATTTCGGAGCTGCCGCTCTCTCGGGGTTATGATGCCATCATAGTTGTTGATCGTTTCTTTAAGATGGCTCATTTAATTCCATGCAACATCACCATCATCAGTGAGGGAACATCGGACCTTCTTCTTCGTGAAGTAGTCAGACTTCACAGCTTGCCTGATACTATCGTCAGCGATCGTGGACCGCAGTTCGTCGCAGGTTTTTGGAAGCGGCTTTTGGAATTATTGCATATCGACCGCTCACTGACATCTGGTCATCATCCAGAAAGTAATGGGTAGGCAGAGTGCACTAATCAGACTCTGGAGCAATATTTAAGGTGCTTTATCAGTTATCAGCAGGATGATTGGGTCGATTATCTTCCATTAGCTGAGTTTGCCTATAATAACTCAGTACATGTCTCCATTGGCCAGATTCCATTCTTTTTGAACTCTAGTTAGTATCCTCGTTGGTCTCTTAGTGTCACTGGCGGTGACTCTGTCAATCCTAGTGCCGAGTCTCGATTTGAGAAACTCTAGGCTCTTCAATCAGATCTTCAACATCATCTTCACCCGGGGGGTGCACACAATGTGAAGTCTATATGGCATGTGCGTGCATAGGGTCAAGAGAAATTATCCCTTATACGGGATTTTCCTACAAAAATATCCCTTATATTTCATATACCCCTACCATATTTCCTTACAAATATATACGGAATTAAAGCAAAAAAAATCCCCTCCCATACTTATACGGTACGGTACGGTACGGTTTTGGCCCAAAAAAAAAAACCCCTACCGTACACGCACATGTTTTGTACGGTTTTTTTCTGTGTGCACCCTCCGGGCATCTTCACCGAGCACAGGAACATTATCGGCGTTATGCCAATTTGCATCGGCAAGAAGCTCCTAAATTTCACGTTGGTGATCTTATCTGACTTCTTCGTAGGGACCTCCCTACCTCACGGCCCTGCAACAAGCTCCTTGGTCCTTACTGGATCACGACTCAAATCAGCAATGTGGCATTCCGGCTCGAGCTCCCTCCAGTTGTTCGGCTCCATCCAGTATTTCGTGTTTCTCTATTGGAGCCCTACACAGTTAATACTTTTCCGGATTGCATTCCTCCACCGCCACCACCAGTAGAAATTGATGATCATGAGGAGTTCGAGGTTCGAGAGATTCTGGACTCCAAGTTTCTTCGTCGACGATTGTATTACTTTGTCGATTGGGAAGCTTACTCACCAAGCGATAGAACCTGATAGCCTGCCGATTATAACAAGAAATTTATCGCGACGGCCGTTCTCTTCTCCAACCCACTGCAAAAGAAATTTTGTGCTAAGTCGAATAGATCTCAATTCTGGACATCCTTGAGATGCGAAAAAACTTGCGGGAGTTGAACCTTGGGATTCGTCTGCAAATCTTTAGCCAAAAAGGTTTGATACTAAGTTTGCAAATAGAAAATTCTTTGATAACTAGTTACGGTGCCCATTGTTGATGGGCTGGGTTTGCTAGATTTATGGGGTTAGCTATCTGGACTGCTTGCTAGCGGACTTCCTCGGCCCAAATGGATTGGATCTCAGGAAGAGGTAGGGGTAATTCCTACTTGCTCCTAGAGTTCCTTAGGGTCGTGCTCAAAACAAAACTTGCCAAGACGACTGTCAGAAAGCTCCTCACACCTATGAGAACATCTTATCTCACACCTATGAGAACATCTTATCCTATGAGAACATCTTATCTCATATGAGGCATTGCTTGTACTAATTTCATGCATCTAAATGCATTTTTATTCTTGCACTGGGTAAATCATATTCCTTTGAATTTAATGAGCCAATAAGGGCATTGTAATTTTGTACTATTTATATTTGACATTGTTTAATATATTTAGTTTGATTTTTTCTATCTATACATGGTTCTTACTCTAAGCTTCAAGTTGGTTAGGCCTACTTGCATGAAGTTGCAACATCTTCTAACAATACACAACCTTTTTCCTTCCATTGCCATGAGGGCATGTTGATTTCAAACAAATCATATCATACGCATGGCAAAACTTTTCACAAGTTCTACGCACAAACATTGACAACCATTGTAGATTAGATCAAGTTCATCTAAATCACAATCATAGTCAAAATTCACAAGTTCGGCTCATCTTAGTTGTTTTTTCAAACACTTGCTTAACCCCGTCTAAATTATTCTATTGTCATTGCAAAAATCTCCCATCCATACGTTGTGTGAAGGGCGCTTTCTTATTTCATCAGTAATAACATTTTTGTGGCCAATCAAATAACATTTTTATGACTAGGCATTTTGATATTTTTCCAGAAAAAAGGTAAATGTTTTAAAATACTACGAATGATGGGCTATAAAAGGCAAATGGGAAATACATTTCCATCTGCTAATCCTAAACACTAGGAAGAATTATACAAAAACCATTTCAGAACAGTAAAAACTACATCAATTTAAATCTAAATAAGAGCTTCAAGACCAACGCTACTGTTTGAACGGGGGACAAAATGTACATGAATGATCACAAAGGATTAGAAGGTGGAATTAAATCTGGAAGAGCTGACACTCTTCCAATTTTTTGCAGAGCTGCACATGCGCAGCCAAAGTGCTAGTGGGATGAACAGGTGGATAATGAGCACTGCTCTCATATTGGGGGCTCAAGCTGGTTCTTATGGCACCAGCATGAGCAGGATCAAGGCCTTGCATCTTCTGAAAAGTGGAGCTATTTAGCAGCAGAACTGAATAGTTGCACTATTGTCAAAATCTGGTCCCATGTTTTCATGCAAAGGAGTCACTTCCTTTTTTGTTCCTGCAATGAACACATTGCTCTCAGACAGGACCTTGCCATTGCCCCTTGCTCCAATTGCATAATCTGCAACCAATTGGATGTTGAGCATATGCCCGTTCTCAGGTCCAGTCTGGGTTACTAGGAAGTTGTCTTGAACCTACTGTATATGAATTTCCAATGTAAAAGCCAACAAAGTTGGGAAAAATGAAACATGCAGAACCGAAATTTGGCCTATGGATCAAATACATCTTTAACAGAATTTATGTGGGAACATTTGCAAATACAAATCTCAAGGTGGTCAGATAACCTGTTAAGCTTTTCAAGAGGTACATAGGACTTTAACAGACTATATTATGGTCCCAATAGCTTGTGTATTCATGCAACAAAAATCTTTATTGCTTACAGAAAGAGATACCTGTCTCCATAACCTATAGGCCAGCTGACAGGGTACAGAGCCAATTCGAACTCCTTTTCGTTCTGGTCCAGGAGCTCCCAAGGCTGAAGAGCTGGACGAACCAACTTGTTGATGAATGTGAATATTGGTAATTTGCACATATTTATAAAAATCTTAAGTACTATGCATCTGGAAATGAATAGAAAGTAAAAAATAAGATTTAATTATACTATGCCCTCAGGTATCTTTACTCTAAACTATGCCCTCGGATATTTGTCAAAGACTGCCAAATAGAACTCTGAGTTCTCTACTGCATATTTGAGATAAGTTCCTCTCCAGATGTATATACAAAGGCAAGCAATGTTAGCTCTAAAGTTGGTCCTCTTTCGTATGACAATACGCACAAACTTACCTCGAAAAGCTTTCTTGTCTGTGGCTCTAAGCCTTTGCCAGATCTACCAACATTACTACATTGTCTGCAGCTGCCAATGTCCTGAAGAAACTCTTTAAACATAATTCATGAACGTTTTGAATCATACCGATATGTATCCTCCCCAAAGTCCTGATATGAAACAAATGTGAATCAGGCATGTTACATATGAAAACGAAAAGCAAAAGGTGAAAACTGAAACCTGATGTCCAGGAGATGGGACTTGAGGAACTCAACTAAGTAGCCCCATCCTGCATTCCGGCATGTGGAGCTTGATTATGCAATCTTGATGCTGGACCGGATTATGTTGCCATGGTTTTCGCAAGGCGGTGCCCAAAAAAAAAATAGCTGATGTAGGAGTGAGGAAAAAGGGGCGCCATCACCACCTAAACTCGGCAGGCTGGCCTGACCTAGCGGAATTATGGCGGCGGCTATGGCACCGAATAGCTGCAGTTGGCGCTGGATAGCTAAGGCAGTGCTCCGTTGTTAGTACCAGAGAATTTTGCAGTTTTTGTTTCTCTCCTTCCTTCCGGAAAAAGAATCTTGCCTTGAGGTTTATATACGTTAAGAAAACAATAAATTTATATCATTTAATTAATTTCAACCTAAAACTTTTCTTAAAGTTTTTAAAAGTGTAAAAGTTTGTAAATTGTTAAAATCTAATAATAGTTTTAAGTCAATCACTTATGAAACCATCAGATTTTCATTTAATTATCATGATTGTTAAATTTGAATCTGTTAAATTACTACAAATTGAAATTGTTATATTCTTGAAATGTCCAATTCTAAATAGATTCAAATAAAAAATTAGTTTGGAAATCAAGTTTATTCTTTGATAACCATTATAATTTTAATTGAAAGATAAACTTATATAATTAAAACTTATCAAAATTATAACAATAAAGAAGAATAAAAAAATACATTTATAATGGCGTCCTTGAAGTGCTATATGTTAAATCTGAATAAGTCCAAATATAATTAAGACTTATAAAATTATAACAATAAAGAAGAATAAAAAAATGCATTTATAATGGCGTTCTTGAAGTGCTATCTATTAAATGTGAATAAGTCCAAATTTTGTTGAATATGTCATCTGAATAGATAAAAGGTGGTATGCAGATGGAATGATTTGTTTACAAAAATGGGATATCCAGATCAAGAGTTAGCATGCAATAAGAGTAGGATCAAAGAATGGATAAGGGATAATGTTTGAGAAAGAATTTGGCATGCCTCTAGTATCAGAATGTCACACTATAGGGAGAATATGAACCCGGCACTCCAGGGAATGAAATATTTGGATGGGAACATCCAAGAAAAGTAAAATGGCAACAAGATGCATTGGCAACCGAAAATATTGTGAGGCAAGAGAATCAGTCCTTAAAGGAAAACCTTATGGTGATGACTGCAAAAATAGATAATGTAAGCAATGACCTCGATACATTGCAAACTCAACTTGTATGTAATGAGCTTGGCCCGTCAGCAGGCATGTAATTTATGTTTCATTATTCATGCTTATGGAGAATATTCGAAACTAATCATTATATGAGAAATACATACTATATATGAGGAGTTTATACTAAATTCATGTGATAAAACCAAAGGGCATCAGTTTCTATGAGGGATTTTGGAAGGAGGCAGAAAGGAGCAATTTTGGGCAGTTTCACTGGCCAAAATTTGGAGCATCGTATCTCAGCAACCCGAGATCCAATTTAGGTAATTCTTACTTTATTGAAAAGGTTTTCGAATCAGCTTTCCGCATTGGGTCTGATAAGACCGAAATTCATCTGTATGAAGAAGATATGACAGAAAGAGTGAAGCTGTATCAGAATTGAGTGCACCATTGTATCTCTTTGTGCAGCTTGCTTCCTGGAGCTAGGAGCTGAAAGCAGGGGATATTTTGAGAAGAAAACAGGTACAAGGACTCAAAGGATCGTCATTGAAGTGATTCTAAGGTGGGTGGTTTTCCGCTTACACCAGGGAAAGCTTGGATTGCTTAGATTGTTCTTGTTGTTGAAAGAGAATCATGATTTAATGATTTGAATTAAGAGTATAAAAGAATCTGGGTGATCCTGAATGTGATAATGTGGGATTGAATGTCTTTTGCCACATTGGTATATAAGAGGAAGTAAGAACTAAGCTAAGCTTATTGTAAATAGTCTGGGAATAGTCCTTCGAATTGTAGATAGTAGGGCAGACCTTGTATATAGTAAACGGGATCCTGGCAACAGCAATATAGAGATTGTTATGCTTGGAGAAGCTAGAACTCAATTGGAACCTTGAGACCATGTAGCTCATGGGGGCTGAATGGAGGTTCTAACAAAGGCACGAAAGACGCCATCAGCTCCATGAGACAAGAAGCTAATTTAGACAAAGATGTATATATACTTTTGGTGATTAGTTTGAAGTTAAGATGCTAAAATAAACTATGATAGGGAATTGCACTCCTAAGAAACAACCATGGAGGTTATATGAGATACGTTAATCTTTCACTTAGATAGTAAGAGAATGTATGCCAAAGCGGTCTAAAGAAGCTTATGGGGGCTTCTGCAGTATGGCAATGGCATGGAGTATTATTGGCCAAATAAAATGGTAAGTTATGTAATTAATTTATTAGTAAGAAAAATAAGCTAACATATTGAATTGCATATGAGTATTCTGTAAAATGTTCGATCCTTATGAAGGGAGTGACTTTGGGGAAGCATGCCGGTAGCTAGGTGATCCTTATAACTTATATGGATGTAAATTGTAGGAATATCATGATTGATGGGAATAAACATTATGACATCCTAGGATAAGCTTTTCCTATGGGGAGGAAAATGCTAGATCTTTTATGTGTTCTTGTATAATATATCTAGACATGTTAAATGCTTGGATACCATGGTGATGTGTCAAGGTTGCATTATATTAGCATGTACTTGTTGAATATTTGACATCATGTGGTAGAACATGAATGTCATATGTCTATGATATCATTGCAAATGTTGGCATTGTTCTATGTTGTTCCTGGTAAATGCATAGGAAATGCATGTGAGTCATGACTCTTGATTCTTGGATCATATGATGATAAACATGGTCTAAACTCTAACATGTGGGGCATATTAAGTTCTTGGCTGATACATGAGTGCATATTCTCTGGGGCTGGAGTCCATTTGCAGTGGCTTGGACTCGCAGTTGTTCTTGTTTTTGACATCGGGCGTTGTTACCCCAGCAAGGGTGCTTCGTCGCGCTACATGGCTTGGAAGTGGTCCCCTAGTGCTGGACGCAGACTAGGAGGGTGTGTACACATGAGGCTTACCCCGCCCGTATTTGCTGCAGGGCCTGATCAGCCCGGGTGGCCTTCATAGAACCGGAGTAGGCACTGCATGTTTATGGATATCCTCATGGTTATTTCATGGTTCTTCATGGTCTCATGATTATCTCTTGGTTATTGCAAGGCTATGGCATGTGCATTTACACCTTATTTGGATGGCTTGATGATGTTTTAATTCTTATTATCATTGTTCATGTTATATGCTAATAATGCATTGCTGGTTTCTAGCATAGAGGGATTCTTAGGTGAGGCATCTAAGTCTGAGAATTACTCTTGTGATTGGTACATCGTACATGTTTCTTGTTGATTATGCCATCTTTTTCTAAATGCCTCAAATCCCCACTTAGTCTTTAAGACTAACCTCACGTGTTCATGGTGTAAACAGTTTCAGAAGTAGCAGAATGTAGCAGGGCAACTGAAGGGCACAATTGAGTGCAGTATCTTACCTAGAACATTAGGAACAATAACGGGGTGCATGATCTCCCTATAGGTTTTAGAGTAGAAAGTGAGAAAAAATGCTTGATGAGCAAAGCTCTGAACACGCTCATTTCTATATAGTATTGCACATGCTGCATGTGCACAAGGAATACCCTCCTGCTGCCATTTGCTGCAAGAGCATGTTCTCATTTCCAAATTCACAATCCTAGATTTTAAAGACAAAATCTCATACTCAACTTCTGATGCTGCAATAATTCGATAAGAGCGTCCATGATCACATGCTCTCTTCACATCCTACTCAGCACAAGGAGTCAATGCCAACTGTGCATACTGGTCTGCATCTGTTCTATAGGCATCTGCTTGTTGTCGACGTCCATGGAACCATGTCATTAACTTATGCCGAATTAACTCCAACATAGCTAACACAGGCAACTCCCTATGTTCACACAACCAAGAATTCAGAGATTCTGCAATATTAGAAGTTAGATGACCATACCAGTGTCCCTTGAATTTTGAGTTCACCCAATGTATAGGATCAGCTGCAGCAAGAATCCAAATGGTAGCTTGGGCGTTAGCAGCACGCATTTCAGAGATCACTTCATCATATTTCTCTACAGTATTGGCAGTGCTACATTCCATAACAAATGTACAAGGGTTGTACTCTTGAAGACCCTCCTAAAATTGTCAGCTAAATAGCGCATGCAATAAGCATGCGAAACTTGTGCCCCAAAAATAATCTCAACACCTTCCACCAAACCTTTTTGTCTATCTGAAATGAAAGTGACTTGTTGTGCATGATGCACACAATTCTTCAAATTTTGAAGGAACCATACCCAAGTATCATCATTTTCGGCACTTACCACGGCAAAAGCAATTGGAAACAACCCATCATTCCCATCTATTGCTATAGCTGTCAATAGTATACCAAGATATCGTCCCTTTAAATGGGTGCCATCCAAACCTATCACTGGTCTGCAAGAAGGGAATCCCTTCAAACTAGCATTATAGGCAATAAAAAGTCGAAAGAAACGACCCTCAGGAGACTTTTGAACAAATGCTATGCTTCCAGGATTGATCTTCAAAATTCCTTCACAATATCTCTCCAATTTCTTATAGGCCCTCTATATGATTACCATGGATTTGGGAGTTTGCCGCTTCTTTTGCTTTCCATGCAAGGCCATAAGATATTGCTATATCTTCTTCTCTTCTGACATCACCAATGAAATCTTTTGGCTGCAAACTAGGTTGTTCTCGGAATCTTTCAATAGTGCGATTAGCTAGCCACTCTATGCTAACTTCTTTGTTGCCAAGACGAGCTGCTCCAGCACAGTTGTGCACGGCTTGAAACTTCTTGATTGCGCATTGGGGACCATCTTCTATGATAGAAGCATGGAGATGCCAATTGCAATTCCCAGCACTGCAAGTCACTGTGTATCTACAATGGAAAAATACCGTAAATAAGAAAACAAAATTTGCTGTTCATAAATCTTGTAGCAATTGCATCTAAGTACAGAAATGACTAATGCTCTTTTTTGCGACAAAATTATCTTGCCTTATCTGACTTTAACACTTTCAGTTCCACGTGGTTTGATATGGCATGTTCTTTCACGACTAGTTTCAATTCCTTTAATGAAGGCCAAGTAGAACCTTGTTGTAGCTCCATAGAAAAGAGGGAAAGACAGTAGAAAATAGGATTGTACTGCAAGTAGCAGCAACATCATCAAGGGAGAACAAATTTTGCATCATTAGGAACGAAACAAATTCTACCTTAAAGTAAATCTCTTCTATCTATCTCCTCTATCTGTGTAAAGTAAATCTCCTCTAGACATGCTTATAGATCAGATTAATGAATATAGACGTGCTTATAGACAGATTAAACCAAGTTTCTAGAAACAAAGCTACTGTTCATGCGATTCTCATGCGAAAGAAAGAAATGCATGGCCAAAAAATAATGCGAAAATCAAAACTGACCAGGAAATCGTGGCAAAGATTTGTGGCAAATTCCTGATCTGTGGCAAATTTCTGATCTATGGCTGGAGCTTATGAATTGATGATGGGTCCTTGTTCCAGTGGAATCGGATAACAACAGGAATCAGATCCTTGTTCCATTGGCTTCGCTACAATTGCATGGCAACAACAATAATCGAAAATATTTAAGCATATTTCTGCAGCAAAAGAATCGTTGCTGGTGCAAAAAAGAAGTCGGCTGATGCGAAATCGTTGCTGGTGCGGCAAAAGAAGCTGTTGCTGGTGCGAAATCTGAGTCGGATCATAAGCTCGAAATCAGAATCGGATCATAAGCTCGAAATCAGAATCTGATCATAAGCTCCAATCGAACTCTGTAGCACCGCACCGAAAATTTGCTGGTGCATAAACCTTTTGTAGAAAGTTGTAGAAAAAGGCGGGAGCAAAAGCGAACCGCTTGCAGAAGAGCATTTGAAAAAATACGCAAAAAATTAAGGGTATATTGTGATATACAAAATTCTACAAGGGCAAATACGTTGACCAGGGGCATTCCATAGATTTTTAAAAAGTTAGGGGCATGTGGCAAAATATGTCAAAACATAAGGGTATTCTGTAGTTTTTCCCCTAAATGATCTCATAGCAACGTTTAATAAAGAGGGATTTGTGTCACCCCTATGTAGCTTGATGCATATACACCTCATGACATGTAATCATACGTAAAGATTGCAAAACATCTCACATCCTAATACGTTCTTATTTGTGATGACAAAACTCAATGACCAAAGAAATAGATTATCGATCTTCCTTGGGATAACAAACATTTTACACAGCCGAGCTGATTATTATCCATCTTTCTTGTATTTTACACAGCAGAGGCTGATTATTTTATAAGATCCTCTATATTATAGATGATCTATCCTCCTTGTGATGACAAACATTTTACACAGCAGAGGCTAATTATTTTATAAGAAATATATTCTATAGATATCTCTTCCTTAGATTTTCTAGGCACAAGAGGCTGATTATTTCATGAAAGCTATTCTACGACTAGAAGCCCAGAGCTGCAAGTGCGCGCCCAGGAAGAACAGCAAACAATGCAGCTTTAAAGGCTCTGAAACTTACGGCTTGAGCCCACCCGATGAACCATCTGATTTTGGGAGATCCATATATGTCCCCAATCAATGGCAATATGATGAAAACAGGAGAACGTTGGAAATAGTCCCTCTGGATTTTTATACGCTTCAACAATCTTCCATCCTATACAGGAGGATCAAATAAGAAATTTAAGTCACTTACACATAATGGATATTCATCGAATTTTTGATTAGATTCACCTAATCAAATGCACAAGATTGTCCAAAATCCTATAAGTACAAATTCAATGCACAAGATTGTCCAAATGCATATAAGATCATAACTGTAATTTATACTAGAAAGTGAATTGCATTTATGACGTACATCAAGACAAATAAGAAACCCAGGCCTAAATTGCTGCATGATGTTACGATTGACCTAATCAAAGCACAATGTTTTCAAAATTCACATAACCAATTTCACATAAGACCACAGAAAATGAAATGCAATTTATAATTTTCCAGAGTAATACTAATCTTCAGGCACTCTGCAGTTACAGATACCACAAAAAATTCTAGAACAAGATCATACTGAAAAATAATTTGGGGTTTTGCAGAGTCCAACAATTTTAACGGAGCCTTTTGCTATGCATAAACGCAATATTCAACGCTTGAATTTGAAAATTCTTACAGGCGATTTAGAATCTTCAAGCTCGATCTGAGTAAGAAATTTGGGAAGTCCTTTATGGAGCTTGAAGAGAGGCAAAAGATTGATGCGCATGCGCAGGTAAAGGATATTGTTAATAGGATCATAAGGAACGGAATGGAAATGGACCTTTTGAGAGTGGGCAAGGGTTTGGGAACACTGGTAAAGGGCGATGATAACAAATAAGGAACCCAAGCCTACATCTCTGCATAGTATGTTAGGATTCACCTAATCACGGCAGACGATTCTCCATAATCAAATGACCAAATTCGTAGACGACCACACATAAAATAAAACGCAATTTATCATCTTCCAACATAGAATTGTAGAACAAGATCATGTGGAACAATATCTAGGTTTTCCAGACTCTAGCAAGCAATCGCAGTTTTTTTGATGCACAAACTACAACCAACTATTCCCTTGAAATTTGAAAATTCTTACAGGTGATTGAAAGTCCTCCAGCTCCATCTGAACAAGAAATTCAAGGACTCCTTTATGGAGCTTGAAGAGAGGCAAAATATCGATGCTCATGCGCAGGTAAAGGAAATCGTGAGAAGGATCATAAGAAACGGAATGGAAATGGACCTTTTGATAGTGAACAAGGGTTTGGGAAGCCTGATAAAGGGCGATGAGATTTTCCAAGCCGTTAGCATTGGCGTAAATGTGAGTAAAGATGCAATCCGGCGACCAGAATCGGCGAAGGGTCTCTTCTTGGCGCCGGTATGTGGGTCGATCTACCAAAGCCCTGATGATGCCCTGTATTTCCTTCTCAGGGTCCTCCATAGCCAGAAGCTCTGTTAGCTCTGTTCTTGCATTTTCTTTTATTTGAAAAAGTACCCGGACACTTGTCGTGCTGGTTTCAGTTTTTGCCACCTTTTTCCCATCTTATATTTTTTATACATTTGCGTCTTAATTGTGGTCCCCCAACAACCAAATATAATCGGGTCGTGATGATGTAGAACGGGGAAGCAAGAATGCCTTCCCCATTCCGTTCTACATCACGACCCGATTATATTTGGTTTTTTTTTTTTGGGGCGGATTCTGCAGGTCAGGGGGAAGCAAGAATGCCTGACCCCATTCCGTTCTACGACGTCAAGGTAAGATAAAAACCGGATTCTATAGGTTTGCTCAAGCCATTTGCCATTCTGCTGAAGAATGATCCAAGAAATAGACGGAATGCGCATCCACTTACCTTGACGTATATTTTGCCGGTGGTGCATTCTCGTGAGGCCACGTCGGTTGAGCCAATAACAGAGAATTCAAGTTGGGTCCATCAGTTGAGCCAATAACAGAGAATTCAAGTTCGGTCCATCAATTATGCATCGCTGGCTGCGCAGGTGAGAAATTAGATGAAAATCCTTCAACCTCAGCTCTCTGATTATGTAATAGGTAGTAGGCCATTTCACCTGGTAAGGGCCTGGCGAGCCCATTGGGATGAGCCAGGTCCGAGCCAAGCGAAATGGCCTGCTCTTCGCCTTTACCTTACATAATGGAACGAATGACGATATTTCGGCGCTCCTCCTTGATCGTTGAAGCTGAAGCATTCAAGAAATTCCTCGGCCCTGATGTTAGAAATCAGGTGACCATCATGAGGACTATTGCTGGATATAAAATGGGCCAAAATCATGAGAAATATTTACATTTACATTGTGTGTCCCCCCACATTTATTTTTTTTGATGGCATGGCATTCTCACAGTGAAGTTGAATTTTTTTTATCAATTTCCAATAGACTTTAAGGGCCCATCCCATCCCTATTACCACGTGTCTTTGCCTCATCGCCTTTTCCATAAGTCGATCCTCATAGATGAAGCCCCCAGTTTTTCAATGGTCATAAATTGTATTTTGGGGAAAGTTTCTAAGTTTGGGTTTCTTTTGGACCTATGTGGGGAAGGGGAAGGGTATGGAAGGGAAAGAAAAGACGCCCAAGGAAAACCCAAAGGTGGAGCTCGAGGGAAGATAGATAGATAGTAGTTTGGGTATGGAAGGGAAAGAAAAGACGCCCAAGGAAAACCCAAAGGTGGAGCTCGAGGGAAGATAGATAGATAGTAGTTTTAACGTCACACCACTAGGCAGCATCCAACTGGACATGTGACCACACACCACACTACATTGCTCTATTGGGCCCCCTCGCCCCAACCACCTTTTACATTGCGCCCTGCTGGGATTTGACCCCAAACAAAGATCGAAAAGCGATTCTCCGGGGTCTCAACTCTCGAGACCACATTGCTAAGGAACTAGTGTGTTACCACTAGACCAAACGCCCAAACGCCAAGAGAGAGTGAAGCAGGCATAGACAATGGTCCATGGTAAGACAAGGATATCGCAAGGTCCAGCACTTGGCCTCAAAAGCAAGATACTAAATACGAAGTGACTGGTAAGGGGGGATGAAGCGTCCAATCACTTCGTATTTAGTATCTTGCTTTTGAGGCCAAGTGCTGGACCTTGCGATATCCTTGTCTTACCATGGACCATTGTCTTTGCCTGCTTCACTCTCTCTTTTTCTCTCTCTCTCTTCCCTCAAGCTCCACCTTTGGGTTTTCCTTGGGCGTCTTTTCTTTCCCTTCCATACCCTTCCCCCTTTTTCTAAAAAAAAAATAATAATAAGAAAAATAATTTAACAATTTATTTTTGTATGTTTTGAGGGGGAAGGTTTCACTTCCCCTGGCCCCGTGGGGCTTTTTGGGACCAATTAGGGTCCTAATTGGAGTCAAGAGAAGGATTAATAGTACCCACAGAGGCCCCTAGACCGGTTAGTCCCCAGGCGGAACAGTGTGTCTTATGTCAGAGGTATATGTGTGGTGTGTAGTTGAGTATGGTGTCTCTCGATTGATTGTAACCCTCCCCCATCTAGTGTGCGTGTGCCCCCCTTTGGTGCTCCTATTTTGAGTTTGAGTTTGGGATGTTGAGTTTTGGCTGATGAGATGGGATGGTTTATTGAGCTACTGATTGCCTATTATGATCTTAGTATGAGTTGGTCCTTCGCCTGGGCCTAGTCAGAATCTATTATGATCTTAGTATGAGTTGGTCCTTCGCCTGGGCCTAGTCAGAATCTTTGTGATGCACTTCGTGCCTTTGCTTTGTGGGTTCTTTTTCATGAATCTTGCTCTAATTCGAATTGGGTTAGGTTTTTCTTATACGATTGGTATTCTGGATTGATAAGCAGCAAAATCCTTGGGAGGCTTAGCCTGGCAAGTCAGGGCCAGGTTTGGCTGGATCGTGGATGTAGGCCTGGCTCGATGGAGGTTCTATCTTGGTATGTTCATATTACCAGGCAACTTATGTATCTTGATGATGTTTCACCTATGGCACATATAGCTGCTAGTATGCAACAAATTTACATGCTCTGCACGTTTTTTATGAGAACAAAGGCGTGCGCGTTAATCTCCAAAAGACCAAGTCCTTGGTAATTCAATCATCTCGGAGTATTGTTCCAATTTTGCATTATGATAGCCATGAAGCTGCAGTTGTAGATAGCTATGAGTATCTTGGTGTAGAATTCTATAAGAACACACATTGGAAACAATGTATTACCAAGCATGTGACCGTTGGTTGGAGAGTACTCTATGCAATGCAAAACAATTGTTTTCCCATAGAAATTCATGATTGGTCACAGAAAGCCCAGTTGTTTCAGGCTTTAGTAGAGCTTGGCAAAAATTCTTTCTCACTTGCAACCTAGGAGTCGAACTATGGTGCTCTATGCTGCTCTTTTACAAGAGAGGTTTTTGGTCTCTTCAACATTCTGCCATGAAGCACCATCTTCAATATATCATAAGGTGCATAACATGGATGAGTAAGTACTTTCCTCTCGCACTTTCCATGGTAAAATCTCCTCGGTATTTGAAAATGTGTCAAAAAGAGCATTGTAATGCATGGTTTGCTCGCTGGTCTATGCAACAGGAACACTGCATGGTGCTTGCAAATTTTAATCCCGAGCTTTAGAACAATCTTTAGATGCTCATTTATTCAGAAAGTACGGGATGCATTTGCCTTGGCTCAAGTTAAAACTGGTCATTATCATGCATATATAAACCCCAGTTTGGCACCATAACCACAAGCTTATTTGCTTGCTCTTCGTCCAAGAAAAAGCTTGTAGCTATTGTATCAATTCGCAATGGGTCCCACAAGCTACAGGTTGAGATGGATAGATGGGTAAGGCCGCAATTTTCGCGATAAGCAAGATTATGTATATGTTGCCAGTTAAAGACGAAAACCATACACTTTTGAGGTGGCCTGCTTTTGTGATGGTCAGGAATCGTTATTTGATATTAGTATTCTATTCCATGCTCCCCCACCTTCTTAGAGCACCATCTGTGCATGACTTAGCATTATACATAGTTGAGGCTCTAGATGCGCGTCTTCAATTGCTGAGCCATCAGTAGTCACCATGATCTATTATTCTTAGGCAAGGTCCTAGACACAACATATATCAGCCTCATTGAGCTTTGAAAAATCATTGAGTACAAATTGATTTCACTAGGAGTAAGAAGCTTTCTAAAAATATTGATAAAATGCTCCGAAACTAGACAATTATCGAGAGCATCTAAAAAATAGAATATGTAGCAAAATAACAGGGGGTTATTTTTGTATTTTTATACACTTTTTAACATGGTTTTCATATGATTTGGCGATCGTATTGAATGAGCTGTACTAATTAGTACTTCTAGAGTGCGCATTGTATTTTGTTATAAAAAAATCCATGTTGTAATGGTCTACCCCCTTCATTTTCCTATTTCGTTCCCTCAGGCATGCAAAGCTCGAGCATTTTTGTATTAGGGTTTTGAACCACCTCTCTTTTCTCTCGACCTTAAAAATTTTTTTAAGGACGCTTCTGTGATCTCTGTTTAGGATTGGCTTCCATGATTTTTGTGTGGTGGCTTCCAGAATAAACCCTGGGATTTTGCGGGGGTTGAATTTATTACGGCATGCACACAAGTCCACGAATTTGCGGGGCCGGACTTGGTTTGCTACTGATTGCCTTCTTTTGTTTAGGAGGTGGACCGAAGGATTGGGGCCATTATGCAACGCTTAACCGGCACCAGTAGTAGAAGCTCGCCTCGGCTATGTTCCTGTCAAAGATACCGGATAGGCGGTGTCCGATCCAGGGTCCGAAGGAAACATGAGCTTTTGGGATTTTGATTTCATGTGTTGTTTAGCAAGTAATTAAATGCAACGAGCTTGCTTTTCGGTACTTTCAGAGCTTGAAATTTTTTGGGTTTTAGGTCTCGGCAAAGAAGGGTTCTTCGCACTTTCAAGCGGTTGAAGACCAGCTTCCTTGGTTTAGAGCTTAAAGACGATCTTGGGTGTTGATTATTAAGTAAATTGGGTAATCGCAAAAACGTGTCTATGGTGTGAAGCCATGGCGTAAAAAGACTTTCGAGGTATTTTCTTAGCTATTTATGACCTACATGAGCTCCACAGTCATTGTCCCGAGCTAAGAGCATTGCTAAGAGCAGCCCATTGTGGCGAAGATTTATCTATAGCAAAAATCAACGACTTTGTTCTGAGCTATGGCAAGTTTTCTGCAAGAAAAGCAAGACCGCCAAACCGTGAAGAGCACCCTATGGATCCTCATCCTCGTTTCTGCCACCGCATACAGTGCCCTCCCTCGATAAACTCAAGATCCGCTTGGTTTTTTTCAGGATCGTGTGGCTCGATCCGCGTGGAGATTCCGGCATTGGCGGGGCCGTTGCTCACATGTTTTTTCTCAAGAAGGTGCCACTGCTGCTATCACTTATGTCCCTCGAGAGAGAAAAAAAGGATGCTGAAGAAACTGGCCAAAACCGATTGCTATGCCGGCTGGTTGCTAGACTTTCCTTCTACTTCTGGTACTTTTCTCCGGATCTGGTTTTCTCGGTTTTATCTCATTATTTGCAAAAACAAGGACGCATGCGGCTCTACAAGGACGCATGCAGATTTTCAAATCTCCAAAGCAATCAAAGTGTTGATATTCGAGCAAAAATCTATGTCGGCTATGTTCCCTACCGAGTTTGGAAACTTAAGCAGCCTTGTGGAAATTAGGTTGAGTGCCAACATGCTTAATGGTAAGATATCCCCGGTGTTTTACAGACCTAAGACATCTGGGTTATTCTTGTATTTTCTCAATGGATTTGTTCCCAAAGGGTAATCTTTGCATCAAACATCCCGCATCGATAGGTATGACTACAATGTGGAGCAAGAGCGGTGCGTGATTCGGGCAAGAAAGTAAGAGCATTTTAGCTTCAAGCACGCAACAGGTACTTATTTTTTGTGGAGAACTTTATGCATTCTTTTTTTTTCAAAGGAGTCATTTGAACAAAGAATGGCATTCATCTCTTTCGATGGGAAAATGCCCGGCCAACCGCCAAGCAAAATACAAGTTATGGAGATGGGCATGAACGATTCTTGGTTTAGAGATATAGGGCCAATCAGAATTATCATACATCATCATCACGGATTGTCCAGGCGGATTGTCCAGGCCTATGAACATTTTCATCCTATGAACATTTTTGGTGGTCAAGGCAGATGCAAATGCTAGTTATCATCCGGATTATTGTTGCCATTACTTTTCTATTTGTATTTCCTCTTTATGAGATTAAACATGTTCTACATATATATGCCATATGGTTACTTAACGCTTGCCATGGTACAAGACTTGTTGTAACGAAAGATCGGATCCAGTTCTTTCTTATCCGATCTTATAGCGAGAGCAACGGTTTGAAAATTAGCCCACTATGGCAGAGCTGGGAACAAATGCAACACATATACGAACCTGGTTTGTATTCTCTTCACTCCATCTCTTATTCCGTTGTTTACAGTAGCATCACGGGTTATCCAGGCTTAGTGTAAGACTCATGCAAGACTGCCATAACATGATTCTTTAGATGAAAAAATTGCAATCTTGGCACCTTAAGAAGAGGTGCCATTATGATTTTAAATCGTATTTTCCTCTTTGATCCTATGAATATTTTTGATCTACACAAATGCCAATGCTAGTTATGACTCTAAACTTGTATATTGTGGGTTGAAGATGATATTGTGGGTTGTATATTGTGGGTTGCGCTAAATTCTTGTATATTGTATAATATTATACATTGGTATGAATATTATATATCTAATTCTATGCAATGTTTTCGTTTCCATAATTTGAGCACCTCTACCATCCTTAAGGCCCCGAAGGGGCCAAAAAATTTTTTAGTTAACAGAAACCATTAACACAAAACTAACATTATTAACACAACCATTGCATTTGACACATTTAAATTAAAATCCCCCTTAAACCCCCTTTGGTTTGGGTGCATATTCACACTAGTTCGTGAGGGCAAATGAGAGCCTCAAAAAATTTACAATACATGTACAAAATTAACACCATTAAGTACATTCTCTCAAACCTTATAGTATTTTGCAAACCTTAATATACAGTATACAAAAACTTGTACATGCATACCCCACAAACGAGGATCGCTATGTACGGTCCAGATTTTGGAATAAAGGGCAAATATGCCCATTCGACAGCTCTTGTTGCCCGAAGTAACCCCCCGTGTGAATATGCACCCAAACACATAGAAAACATTGAAGTTGAAACACGAAACACCTCCAACGATGAAGCTCCATCATTTTACAAAGAGAAATGGCTTATCCGCAATAAATATGTCGCACCAAAATGATACTCGTCCTGAGTCAATGGGAAAGACTCCAGAGTAACCTGCAAAGAGAAAAGTAAACAAAGAATGACATATTAAGGAGTTAGGTGCATTAATCAAGAGTGTGCATCCGTGCACTATCTTATCAAGAATATAATAAGACTCAAAGGCCACAGGACCACGCCGAGAAGAAACAACAGTCGACTAATCGGGAACCATCCATGGAGACACTACCATGGGAAACATCCGACTAGTACTGCCCCGAAGGCTACAGTGCCACGCCGAGAAACATAGAAAAATAAACCACCGACTAATCGAGAAAACCACCGAAATAGTGTTGTCTCAGAGACTATGGCCCCACGTCGAGGAGGACGACAAATAAATTATAAAAGTAAATAACCTGATGAATGGGAAAAATTGTCCTACTCAGTGACAAACAGGGAATAAAGAACTGAAGCAATCAGAACACTACATATAAAGTCAACGAAAAGAAAAAATAAAATAATGGCATAACAAAAAATCTTAGCCCCACCAAATCAGGGCGGGGTGGGATAGGGAAACTAGAAGAGATAGGAAAGAATAGAACAGACTGGAGGATTCAGCTCAAGAGAACGCCGATAAGAGAATAGTGGAAAAAGAGGATAATATATAGGATACACGATCCAAAGATAGCAACGTCCCTTGCCAAAGAATGGTGGTTCTATTGCGAATGCTTCGCAATAGAACCATGACATTCTTAGGCAAGGTCCTAGACACAACATATATCAGCCGATAGAAGAGGAACCAAACTCAATCACCAACTTGAATACAGACAATACTAGGACATGGAATAGACTTGATACAATGAATGGATGAGACACATGTTGTAAAAGGAAACAACAAATAAAACAAACATATGACAAAGGAAGACAGAGGAAGCATGAGAGACAAAACTAACACAAATGGAGTAACCTTCAAACTTGGACCAAAAGGAGGCAAAAAGGTGCCGATGAAATGGACTCCAAAATAAATTGATGAATGGATCACAAAAAGACAAAAGAAGGCAGAAGCATCAACTTCCAGATAAATGAACCATACAAGATGAAAACGAGAATGGGGTCAGAAGAACCCAATCAAACTCAAGAACGAAACTCAGAGCACGAAGACAAAAGGAAAAAGAGCTAAAATTGAAAAGAACACACAAGAGTTAATGGAACTAAGAATTGAAAATGCATCCATCTAAAAGAGCATGTGAAAAACAATTAGACTACACAACAAACAAACCAACTGAGACTACGGGATCAACAACCTTGAAAGCTTAACAGGATGAAACAAATATCAGCTAAAGAACTTGAAGCTGAGAACTAAAGAAACTACTGGGATATGTACAGCAAAGGTGAAAGAAGGAAGGAATGGGACAAGAGAACTGAAGAAACTACAGCAAAGAGCAATTGGTTAAAAGAAAAGAAAGAAAAAGGGAAGAAACCACACAAAATAAGAGGATGATCTACAACAAAGAAGTAGCAACAATGGAGTAAAAAAGGAGCCTAAGGAACAAAATAATACAATACCAACAAAAGTATTGGAAACCATGATGTAACTGGGATTAAAAGAATAACTAGACACTAGAGTACCAAATACTAAGAGATTTGCAAAAATACTAGATACCAAGAGGGTGTCAAAACTGAAGGAGGGATGGGACAAACAAGACAGCTAGAGCAAATTGGGTGAAATCTAACAAAACGTGTAATAAAGCAAAGGAGCATAAAAATAACAAGAGGCGCAAATAAACACCCAGTAGGCAAACTCATCCAAACGCAAATGGTAATGAGAACCTAACCAGCATGAACAATAAAATGCAATTTGGAATAAAAAGGGCTAAGGAGCTAAAGGACAATCATGTATAACACCTGGAAACGTAAAAATCATATCTATGTGAAGTAGAAGTCAACCTGAAGCAAAGGAGCTAAATAAATTACTAGGACCATCGCATACAACGGGATCAAAAGAACTTATGAGAAACATAGAGCCAATTATAGGTAAAAAGCCAAATAGAAAATGGTTTATGATGTCAATTGGGTGAAAAGGAACTAACCAAGCAAATGCACTAAAACAAAGCCTGACTCGTTGCACAACTAGCAAAATGGATATAAAATCCATGAAATATCACAAAAAATTGGCCGATAAATGCTGGTGGAAACTTCAAATGAACATAAAGACGTCTACAAGATCCCAAGCACGAATTAAATGTTCAAATGAAAGAAAAGAGCTATAAAAGAAACAACGCTAAAAATGGAACTAATGCCCATACACCTCTGAAGAAGGAAAATGAATCATATGAAACCATTCAAGCACGAAAAGAAATCATGTAAAAAGCCTAAGACACAATAAAAACCATGCAGTAGAAACATCTACCAGATGCATATGACCAAAATATGCATCAAACATAATATTGTGTAGAACATTGAAACCAAAAGAAACTGCATGCATGAAACTAAATAGAAATCTCAAAAATTGACGAGATGAAATGTTTAATGTGAACATCCTCCACCAAATATACAATTAACTATCCTAACACTCCTTTCCTTTAAGTCTAGATAGACTATCACCATCGCCATCATCTAAACGACAACATAGAATGTAAGAGATTAGGTTCCAATCATGGAAGACAAGGGTATAATCAATCTCAAGATTACAAATAAATGGATAAGGACAATCATAGGAGTATCTGTGGCCAAATCTAGATGAACCAACAATTGACCATAAATGTAGAACATCCCATTCACTAAAAATACAGCAAAAAATGATGGGATCGAGATCAAAACCCCATTTAGACATGTGCGACACCACCTAAGAAGGCGTCTAAGCAGTCTCATAGCACGTTATTGATTAGTGACCTCAATGGAAAGTACAAACTCTATAAGAATATGTAGAAATAGTATCCTATGGGATGATCTAATCAATAAGATTAAAAACGAAAAACACCCAATCGTCAACATTACATGTATCCACGAATATGACAAGGTTTGAAAATGCGAATAACCAAAGACCTAAGGGAACTAAATGATAAATCTTAGAAGACCACCTATGTAAGATATAATATCACCTCCAAATATACGTAAGGATAATGCGTGCTGAAAATCTCTCCCTATGAGCACCGCTAATGTAAGGTGGCACAAAGCAAACCTCCTTTTCAGTAGCAAATGGTCAAAGTGTACCATGTAGACCAATGGCAACTTATCGAGGAAAAAGGGGAAAAAATATTGTTGCACTAATATATGCATGTGAAGGTTTCAAGAACGCGATTGAAATCAAGAAATAAGTGTATTCCACTCTTAAATTGCAAAACAAAACAAAAATCCGAATAGCCATAAATGGTAAAAGAGGCAAAATCGACTAGCAAAGAGAGAATACCTTTTGAGTCTTACCATCACTGATGATCTTGCATATCAAGAATGAGCAGCACTTGGTGGACAAAATCATTTGAGCAAAATCCTTCATCCTGCTTCTCTTGTAAATATGTGTTTGACAAACGATCTTTGTGATCCTCACGAATAGAAGACAGAACCATGCACGCAAACTCATTTTAATGAAAATATGCATGTATGCGTGAAAATGATGATTACCTGGTTAACGAATTCCTCAAAAAATGAAATTCAACATGGACGTATAGAATGCATAGAATTCTTTGCAATCATTATGAATAGAAGACAACAAACTATGTGTGCACTAAGAGAGAACTCGACCTATCTATTTGCCATGATATAGTTCCACCACAAAGCAAAAGCATTCTTACGAATATGAGAAAGCAAATGAATTATGTCAATGAAAACATGCATGCGTGCATAAACATGATGATTAGCGGGTCAGCGAATTTCTCAATCCAACATGGACGTATCAAATGCATAGAGCCTCAATGAATAGGGAAAAAATGATCTATAAAAAAAAAGCAAAAAGGATAATGCATGCAATGAAGAGGATAAAATGAATGAACCTCCAAGAGAAATGAATTTATAGAAATGAAAACATGCATGCGTGCATGCATAAAACTGATGATTACTTGGTAATTTATCTTTCACAAATGAAATCCAACATGCACGAATCAAATGTATGCAAACTCAATGAACAAGAGAAAAATAAGCATGGAAAAAAGCAGAGAGAATAGTGCAAGTCCAGAAGAGAATAAAATAAATATAGAAAGGGAAATAACCACATAACTTGGTTATGAAGTGAAGCATAAAATAGAAACAAGAAAGAACTATGGATGCACTAATAAAGAATAAAACCTATACCCTTGTGCCACACGGTCCAATGGTGTGAACAAGAAACTCACCAACCAAGTACTTAGAATAAACAAGTCAATACTAAACCCAAATAATATGGAAACTATGTCTCGTTTTGTCTGACTATGAATTACATGCTGCCACATGGCATGTCCCTACAATTCGGGATGGAATGGGAAACCTATGTAGTGTATAGAAAAAATTACATGTTGTAACCTATTGCCAAAAATAGATATTGAATTACATTTGTACTGTAAGAATTTGTCTATATTGAGTGCAAATGGTTCAGATTTATTTAGAGCTTTGGCAGGAGGATACATACATAGCAGCAGAAGGAAACACGAAATTAGAGAACCTATGTCTTTACTACAGCAAACATCCAGAGACCATGTCTACTGCCTGACTGGATCTAGAAGGAAAAGTAAAAATGGTTGAAGATCATCTTGATAGCCACGAAAATGCCTTGTTTTAGGCGCTTATGCCATTGCTGCAGCGATGCACTAGAGATATGCATGGACCAAATGATATAACATGATCAATTCAAATGGTAACATTTTATCAAAAAGGGGATTTTTTGGAAAAGCATACAAGCAGCAGAGGTAAGATATACATATGTGAAAATTAAATAAGGAAGCAACACATATGTACGCAGTACTGGATTGATGTAGTTAGCCTTCTGGGCATGTAGATCTGAAGTGCTTTGGTCTGCAACAGAGTAACCAGAACGGCAACAGCAGAAATCGAGTCTGTTGGTGGAGCGATTGTGAAGAAGACTATTCTGTTGATGAAACAATTACGGAAACAACTACGGTTTGGTGATGAATCAGGCAAGAGAAGCTGCAGCCTGAAGCAATTGTGGAGGTCATGCAATTTCCTGCAGGCTGAATAGTTGGTGCAAAGATTTGCTGATTTGGGGTTACAAATTTGATTCCAGATTTTGCTTCTGTCCAGGGATTGTGTTTATAAAATCTGAGACTTGATTTGTGGATCCCTGTGAAGAGGTTGATGCGTGCACTGAAGATAAGAAAGGAGAAAAAAGAAATCTGGTATTCTGGATTCAAATCCATGGCTCAAAACATTTATTTTATAACAATGCCAACAAAGGAACGATAAGCACAAGATACAAGAAAATAGAGGATACAAAAAGGATGAATAGAGTCTGATAAGTTTGGGGTTTATTATGGCTGGCAGAGGCATTCTCTTTACGGTCAAGCTTAACACAAGAACGCCTCCAGAGCCACAAGAATGCATGCTTTGACTGCAAAAATTCACTGCCAAAACGGTGCTTGCTTCATGGTCGAAAACTTTGTTAATCCCTATACGAAAACTTACTAATGGCAAATGACGAACCCAATCCCTGTGGAATTTGAACAGTCGGCAAACTATGGGGCTGGAGTAGGGAAAGAAGCACTCTTGGCAATCGAAAAAAGGTGAGAACGGATAGCCTGTCTAAAATCAGGGACATATGTAATGCTTTAAAGCCTTAATCTGAAGCTCGAAGGCAGAAACTAGAAAAGGTTATGAAGCCGTAGGATGTCAATCCTAATACAAAAACCTATTTACTAAAAGAGATCGATAATAAGATTCAATGAGTACAGAGTAAAGACAATACCGTTTATGTTGTAATCGAGGTGCAGAGTCCGGCTTCCTGAAATCTTGAACTAGATGCAGAGTGTGGCTTCTTAAAATCTTGAATCAAGGCTCTGATAATAACCTCATGCAAAGAACCCTAGCCCAAGTTTTGGCCCTAAAGCGCCCATAGCCAGCCTGAATCTGACCAAATAGGAGCCCCATCCGGCATTAATCCAGTTTTTCTGAGCTAATCAAACTGCCAAGAACGCAGTAAATCAGTGAAACAACCAAGCAATCAGGGTTCTGGCATCGTGGGCATACACCCTAGAACCCAAATTGTGAAACAAGGCACACTTAAGCAATCAGGGTTACGGCATCCCAGAAATCAGAACCAGACCCCAATCGTGAAAAACGCAGAGCCAAAAAATACTGAAGATTATAGTAACTTATCTCTAAAAATCACTCCTGGAGTGAAGCTGCAACCAACCATGCCCGACTGCAGATCCAGGTCCATGTTCTTGCTGACAATATTCGTCTATTGGGCCAGGACCATCGATAATCCACAAAGGGGTTGTAATAAAAATGAGAAGGCATCCAACGCAACCCATTTAATGGTTCACTCAATCGGCCCGGCTAGCGTTCTGAGCACTAGGACATGACACGCCGAACAAAAACGCTCAGAGACAAAAATCCCATAGGAAAAGAACCGGTAAGGCATCGTAGGAAGAAAGTAGAAGAATCGTTTGGAAAAACTAGTACGACAGAAGAGAAGAGAAAACTAGCAGAAAACTAGAAACTAGCTCAAGAAAACTAGAAGAGATAGGAAAGAATAGAACAGACTGGAGGATTCAGCTCAAGAGAACGCCAATGAGAGTAGTGGAAAAAGAGGATAATATATAGGATACACGATCCAAAGATAGCAACATCCCTTGCCAAAGAACGGTGGTTCTATTGCGAATGCTTCGCAATAGAACCATGACATTCCTGATTGTCTAGTATCATCATAATGCAAAGGTCTAAAAACCTTATGAGGCAGGGGTTTTTTAATCCTAATAGTAATGATTGTATTGGCCCACTGTATGGGTTCCATGACCTCTTGGTCGTTGTGGACGTTAAAAAATTTATTCTATTCTATTTCTTTCTCCCCTTGTTTTTGCATTACTCTGTTTTCACATGTTCATTCGGCGAAAGATCCTTCTGTCCGGTTGCTTATCCTCTTGGGTAAGTTCCTTGATTCGTCATAGAAATCTTGGGATGGTGCTGGCTTCTCATGGCCCTATCTTTTTGTTGTGTGTTGTGATTATTGTATCAATTCTTGCACTTGTTGGTATGAGAAAGGCTGCAAAGTCATCTGCTAAAGTAGTACATGGCATCCCTGGCAAGAAAAAAAGGGAATGCTAAGTTGTTTCAACCTGGTGATAGCAAGTGAATTGATGTGTCTGAAACTCTTTTTTGTAGTGGCATGGATATTGATTTATCATTCTTTGAGAAGCTAACAAGTTTCATGCAAACCAAGTATATGGCTGGTGTGGTCAGTCTGGAAAGGAGAATATAAATTGACAATTTGCATTTACAAGATGTGTTGCAAATTGTAGCTCAGAATGCTGCTGTTGTGAACATGTTAATTAGGTAATTTTTGGAGTGGCAGAATACGATACCAATTGGGTATATGCTTGTAAGGTTTTGAAGGATTCAAATTTGAATCATTTTAAAGGAATGATGGGTTATTGCCTTGAGGATATCATGAAACCTTATCGTGAATATGCTTTCCAGAGCATCACGAGGATGATGTTGCAGAAGGAAAGTGCCTTTATGCTATGGGGCTACAGATCTGAAGAGGAATATTGTTCTTGATCATGGGAACTTAGCAATCTACTTAAGGAATTATCATGTACGCGATAGGTTGATCCTAGTTTGATTTACATTGTTAAGAAAATGATTAGAACAGATACCTTCTGCTTCTTTACTACTTGGGCTATCCCAAGCAATTCTGCTTATATTCAAAAGAATTGCATCCATGCTGCATGGAGAATTGCTTGCAAGCCACACATCGCTTCTACTAAGGATGTGGCTTGTGTGAGGGCATCAAATCGATTGATAGAATTGAAAAGAGAAGACACAGGTATTGGGTCGATGCGCTCACAGAAAATAAGTTGGAGATCTCATTTGACTGTGGCGCCCTGCTGACAGCTTCAAGCCAAATGTCCCTGTGCCTATGAATCTTGAATACATCCCCTACATTGATCAATTGGAGAGCTGGCTTGCTGATAATGGGGGTGATGGGGCTCACCTTCTCTATCAGATCATCAGACAGTTAATATATGCTGATGATGTGGACCTCCTAGCTTACACACCAGCAGATATGCAACGACATCTCGATGCCCTGGACACATTCTGCCAAGCGACTGATATGCGCGTCAACCTAGCCAAGACTAAGTTGGTTTTCATATCATCTTCACGTCAGCCGAGGGTCCCCTCCTTCAGTTACCAAGGCCAGAATGTGGAAGTTGCATCCACATACAAGTATTTGGGAGTGGAGTTTCCTTCTACTATGCACTGGGACACATCCATACGACTACGAGTGACGGCAGGCTGGAAGGCACTATATGCAATGCAAAACAATAGTCATAGAGCGGAGTTGTATGATTGGGCCCATCAGTCACACCTGTTCAAGGTCTTAGTAGAGCCTGTCCTTTTATACGGGTGAACATTGTTTAAAATGAAACACACTTATTTAAGAAGTGCGTTTCAAAGATTCATTTATAAAAATAGAAAACTTGAAAAAAACACACAAAATAGGGAGCAAAATAGATTGTTAAGCAATTAGTGTGACGGTCCAGGAGAATATACGCCATAAATATGTATATTCCTGGATCCGTCACTATACAAGTCTATCTTCATAGCCTTGTATACCATAGATTGTGGCACTAGGGGGCATGGCCAAGTTATTCTCATAACTTAGCCAACCATAGGTTAAGACCATTATCCACGTGGGCTTAACCTATTGGGCACCCGCCACACGAGACTCACCCGATTGGTGCCACGTGGCATCCTAGGTGGACCTAACTTATATAGGCTGGAACCCTAACCCTAGGCCTCTTTCCAGCCCTAGCACCCAGAGACTCACCTACTCGTTCGAAACCCCGTTTCGAACATCGTTTGCTGTGGCATAGACTGGTGCAGCAGCCCCAGCAGGGTAGACTCGTTCTTGGAGCAAGAGCAGCATCACGTGAGTCGAAGACCATGGAGGCACACGGATCTAGAGGGAGAGCATCAGGAGCAGGTATGTAGGGTAGTAGTTGTGATAGCTCATCTGGAATTAGCATTCCAGATGTGCTAGTATCTTGTATCTAGAGTAGAGCCATCCTAGAACCCGTATTCAACATCTTGAACCCTAATCAATGAACCCTAACCCTTAGTTAGATTGTATGATTAGGTTAAGATGTTCTTCTTATGATCATTCTTAGGATATGATGATTATGTGATGTTGGTTGATCATGTTTGCTCCTCTTGTATTGGGAAGGGGGGTAGAGACCTAGGGCCATATGTAATATGCTCCTAGAGTAGATCCCTTAGTTCCTATTAGATGCGGCCTGTGCATAGGAGCCCACCAGGCTATCAAGGCTATGATATGACTCAGCACCACATAACGGGGCTAGAGGGATTGTGGAGGGAGGATCCCTGCCGAGCAGGGGCTTCGGGGGATCCCATAGTGGGCTAGGCTTATGGTCGGTCACTTTGTGTGGGCCGAGCATGGGTCCGACACCTCCTGGGGCAATGGTGTCGCCCTGCCTCTCGAGAGCTGCAAGTGTTGGCTTGGCTCTCGTTTTGGGGGGTTAAGTCGGTGCAATCGTGTGTCGCCACGATTCTCTAGCCCACGGAACCTCTAGACCACGGAGGGGAGATGCAACCCTTCCTCCTCATCGGACCAGGGAGATGCAACCTGGAGCAGTCCCGATGGGTGATGCCATGGGATTGCGTATCCGGAAGGCTAGAGTCATGCCAGAGCCTGATTTAGCCCATCTGCAAAGTATGCACAGGAGGGGCAGATGGAGTGGCCAACCCTAGCCATTGTTCTATGCCAGCCCTCGCCATTGCCATGACTTCGGTGGCCTCCTCTATCTTGAGGCCTAGCCGGGTCACTCATCCTCCTTATGAGTCCGAGCACGGGTAGGAGCTCTCATGTTTTACGGTTTGTGTTTATCATCTTTGTATTGGTATATGTGTGATGCACTACCCTTCGAGGTAGTATTTATATGTTTGATGCTAGTTCTGACGTGTTATCGCTTCCGCTGTTATAGGAGCCCCTAGGGGAAGGGCGTGCAAGACACCTTCAGTTCCCTCCCGCACTAGGGGTCACCTCCGAGTCTTGAGGGGTAGACGAAGGGGCGCGGCGGTTGTTGAGCCGGACGGAGGATTTCCTCGCCGAGTGTACTAATACTGGGCGCCCGTTATTTTAGGGGAGCGTCACAATGGTATCAGAGGCGATGTTCTTGGTTGACCAAGAACTAGCACTCGACCATAACCATGAAAGTAGTCTAACAGGCCTATAGGGGTGTGAAATAAACATTTCCACCATTGAACCGCGAAAATAGGGAAAATTTTTTTCTCCTAGGTAGTGGGTCGAATTATTAGGTTAAGTGTTAGACGAAGGAATAAATGAGTCAAATTTACCTTCTAGTAAATTTGGAGTGGAAATTATGCATCTGCATCAAATTTCACTTAAAATGGGTCGAAGAATCATACCAATCTGAGACCCGAGTGAAAAATGGCGCAAATCCATAATTAACACCTCAAACCATTAGGAAATTTGAAAGTTTAAAGGTATAATACGAATTTTAGTATATGTATTAAAAATTAAATATACATTAATAATAAGGGTACTATAGAGTAATTAATAAGGGGGGCTAATAAGTAGGCCTATTAATGGTAGGGAATATTCTCGGGGACCCTCCTCTTTAAATATCCCCGACACCTCATTTTCCCTCCAACCCTTTCCTCCACCATCTTTCTCTTGGTCAGCCTTACGCCATCCTGCTTTTTCCACCGCTAAGTATGGCAAGAACCAAACAAACCGCAAGGAAGTTTGGCGAAATGACCCACCCTCTCAATGGCGAGGTAGCAGCCGGGACGCCATACATCTAAAAAGATCCCAAACACCTTCACCCAAGAAGGGGGGAGAGGAGCTTCCTCCAAAGAAGCAGCCGATTTAAACCTACCATGACGCCGAGGAGGAGGCGCCAACAGCAGCAGAGCTCTTCATCGGGCGGGCACCCGTGAGAACCGGGCGAAGTCCCGCCATTTTGGACCTCACTCGGACACGGAAGTGGAAGAGCAGGTTGAAGAGCAAGTTGAAGAGCAGGTTGAAGAGGCGGGCCCTTCGGCACCAAAAAAGAAGGGCAAGGAGAAAGTCGCGGAGTGGCCGGAGGAGAGGGCCGCTAGGAAGAAGAGGGAACGAGAGAGGAGCCATGGCGGCAAAAGAAGAGAGAAGAACGAAGAGAAGGAACGACGGGCCTCGCAAGACCGGCGTTATTGAAGAACCTCATCGGGAGGAGGAAGAAGAGGAGGTTGAAGAAGAAGACGAGGAGGACGAGCGCGCCGGGGAACCCTCAAACCCCGACGCTAGACCACCTTACCCAAAGTGGCCCAAGCCACCCAAGGTGGTCAAGAAGCGTATATGGCGAGCGACCGCTCGCCTCGGCGAGGAGCGCCTCTTCGACGCCGCCTTAAAAGCATACCAGAATACCTCCGCTTCTGGGACGCAGGTATAATGACCGGTATTGCCGCCGTAACGCCGACCGCTACGCGGGAGGGGGCGCCCGTGCAAGAACCAGCCCCAAGCCGCCACCGCCACCACCGAGAAGCCGAAGAAGGTCCACCACGGCCTAATTCGATACACCTCAGAAGGTTTTCCTGAGATTAGGCACTTTCAGCAGTGCACTAATCTCCTGATTAGGAAGGCACCGTTCGAGCGGCTCATGCGAGAGGTGATGCAGGAGTTCGTCACCGACTATAGGGTGACGTCGCTCACAACTCGGGTGCTGCAGGTAGCCGCTGAGGCCGAGCTCACCCAGTTGTTCGAGGAAGGGAACCTCTGCGCGATCCAGGCGAAGAGGGTGACCCTGATGCCCAAGGACATACACTTGGCGCGTCGCATCCGCAAGTAATACCCTTGAGGATACAGTTTTGTCTAAATTAATGTAATTATTAAGTTTTCCCCCATAAATACAAAATTTTGTTGTAAGCTGACCCTAATTTTAGTATGAAAATGTGTTTAAGTAGCTCAAAATTTACTTTAGTTTTCACCATTAAAGTTGGGATGTCCAAAGAAGAATTAACTAGTTAGATACCCTAGCTTAATTAGTCAAAAAATTGCCAAACTGGCGAAACCGGGTCGCATCGCGAGAAACCCCTCTGCGCCCCCGACGCAGAGCTATTTCGCGCGACGCCACCCGATTTCGGCATTTTGACATTAATAGGTGTCCAATTTGAGTATCAAAAGTTGCTAGTTAGGTTAGAATCATGTTGAAAAGTCATGTTAGGATCTTTAAATTCCCAAAAAACCCTTCATAGGAATAGAATTGACCCGAAACCGGGTCGCATCACGAGAAACCCCTCTGCGCCCCTGACGCAGGGCTATTTCGCGCGACGCCACCCGATTTCGCCCAATTTTGTCCCAATTGACCAATTTTGACCCAACAAACTGCCATGTAGTGTTTCTTGCTTTGCTTTGTTTAGAATTGCACTTCATGGTAGCTCATTTGGACAACCATCACCATAGATTCGAAGTCCGCCCCATCAAGAACCTCTGTGCACGAAACCCGAGGCACCCCTAGTCTATAAAAAGGGCCCTCATTTGTCATTTTCTCCCCATCAGAACTGCTCTTAGCCCCTTTGGCGATTTTCTAGCCCTTTGCTTAATCCCAGCAGCCATTTTTCATAGCCATCTCTTCTCAATGGCGCCATCAAGCTTTGTTAGATGGTACAATGACTCTAATCACATCCGTGAACTCCCTGCTGAGCAAGCCTTTCATGTCTTTGATCATCTCTTTGATCTTCATGCCACTTTGACCAGAACTCCCTACTACACTGACATCATTTGCCAATATGATCAGCAAATTCTGCCCTGGGAAGTTAGCTTGCCACCTAGGGGAGGGAAATGGGTTTCTTTAGACTCTCTTACTCAAGCCATAGGTGGGGGATCCAGGGGCAAGAACAAGCTGTGGGATAGAACCAGAAACATGCCGGATTACATGACCTGTAAGCATCATAGGCATAGGTACCTCTCAAACCAAGCAGCCTTAGCTTTGTTCATGCAGTATAGGGCAGTTAACCAACCAGGGGAGCCGTCAATTCAACCTTTGGATTTGGCACCTCTCGACACTCGGGCAGCACAGATAAGCATCCATGAGATCGAGACTGCGGCATACGAACATTACGGCTCCACATCAGAAGCACCTATGTTGGAGATTGGGCAGGATTACGAAGAGGAGGAGGAAGAGAACCCAAGTTGGGAGATGAGGGAGACAAGAAGGATGGAGAGGCGTCTAGCTCGACAACAGGAAGTACTAAGGCAGGATTTTGAGCCACCCATGGGTATCACGGCTCTCACCCCAGTGATCATCGACGGCGAGGAGTATATATTCGCCACCGATATCCTCAACCTTCCCTATTGTCAAGAGGAGGGCCTCAGGATCGATGAGCTCCTAAGCCTTATGGCACAAGAGCAGGGTAGTGACTTCATCGACTACTCCTACCAAGAGATTCCACGGGAGGTAGCCGAGCGACACTCCTATGCAGGGGAAACCATGTCGGACATCCAGGCATACCAACAGATAAGGCAGATGTTTCAGCAGCAGGAACCCATCATCCCAGAAGAAGAATTTCAGAAAATCCAAAGCAGGTTGTACAAGCCGGGAAGAGGCCCAAGCTCCAGCCGACCAGTGCGCTCCAGGAGTATGCGTGAATCATCTAGCAGCATCAATTTGGAGAACACAACAACTATGTGGAGGGACCACAAAGATCTTACCGCAATAGATGTGTTCGGCGAGGCGGCTCAAAGGAAGAGTACGGGAGCCACGGGGCCGAACAGGGGTAAATCACTCAGGTACTATCTTCCGGCCCTTAGCCAAGGACAGATGATAGTCTTCCACAAGGAGTTCAGCCCAAGGGGTGAAGAATCCGTGGCGCTCCTCATAGCACTCTCAGGCTTTGGACAGCACGCCAGGATAGATTTCGGGATGGACCATGTTATTCTCTTCAAAAGATCCGTAGCCCTTCATGCCCTCGACTTCGCAAGGGGCCACCTCAGGGATGCGCACTTGTCAGTAGTGGCGGCAACTGCACCAGAACTTCCAGCACCACAGATGGCAAGAGCATTGGAGGGAGGATCGGCGGCCAGAATCCTGCAGAACATGGGCAAGGGCATAGGATTCAAGAAAATCAAGAACTTCTTCAAGTGACATCGTTGATGGAAAATTTGTTTTGTTAAGTTAATTAAAGTGCATTGTAATTCTCTTTTAAGTATTATCATGTAATTCATCAAATGTATCCCTATATACTAATTAATGTATTACCATGATTTTGACTTGTAAATGAAATTTTCATATGATTTCTTTTGTACCTAACAACAATTTAATTGTAAGCAAAAATGACTATTGTCTAACTTAATAACGTGTATTGATGATCGATCCTTGCAGCAAGGAACTCAAGTGCAGGATCTCAAGACCAGCACCGACAACGCAATTGGGTACCAAGGAATTTGTTTGGCAGAGAACAAAAAGACCTTGAGCAGGATATGTCACCAGAGGCAATCAACGCAAGGCTGGTGCAGATGAGGAACCAGATGCAACACCTGATCAACTGGGCGACACCTCTGATGAATGAGCAGGAAGATGGTCCTCTACCTCCACCTCCACCTTGCCTTCCAGGTGGTGACGAAGTCCCTCAGCAGGAAGGGGAGGGCAACCAGGGGAACGTCAGGGATAGGAGAAGGAAGAGGAGAACCAGGAGCCCATCGTCATCTAGCTCCAGCACATCAGATAGTTCTTCCAGTGAGGACAGCTCTAGCTCCGACAGTCAGTCTGACACACCTAGGGCAAGAAAAAGGGCAAGAAAGACAGATGACTACCAGAAAAAGGTGGATAGTGCTATGAGCAACGTATGGAAAACAAGGAAGCTGGGCCAGTTCTCAGGGAAAGATAGATCAGGCATGGAGGCTGAAGTATGGCTTGATGAAATGGAAGAATTTGGCAACTCTTACGGTATGAAAGACAAGGACATAGGGAAAGTTGCTACAGCTAACCTTATCGGACCGGCAAGGATCTGGTGGAAGGGATATGCTAAGTCCAACAAGCTGAAGAGGAACAATTGCAGATTTAAGACCTTCAGCAAGGCTTTTCGCAAGCACTATGTGCCAAGGTCTCATACGAGCAGGCAGATCCAGCAGTTTTACAGGTTGAATCAAGGTAGCTTGTCAGTAGCTAAGTATACCGAAGAATTCATGCGGCTCAGGCTCCATGTTCCTGGGGTCTCAGAAAGGCAAGCGGTGGATACCTACATCGAGGGGTTGAACAGCAATATCAAGAGGCTTGTTAGAGCAATCAACCCAAGGTCAGTTGCAGAGGCCGAAGATAAAGCTATAAGTTTGGAGGCACCGGCAACCCCAGCAGAGAAACAGTCAACCTTCAGGGGTAAGAGTTCAGGGCAGTATCAGGGGCAATATCAGGGTAAGCAATCAGCAGCTACACCATCAGGAGGCCAGCAGCAAGGTAAGAGTCAGAATAAAGCCTTTGGGGACCGTAAGCCACAGAATGCATCAGGGGGCAGTGCTCTTAAGCGTCTCCTAGACAGTCTGCCGAAAGAGAAGAGACAGGAATGCATCGAGAAAAAGTTATGCTTCAGGTGCTTCCAGCATGATTGTCCATTCGTCATGCAGTCAACCTTGGCAGAACTTGTGGATTGGGACTCCCCAACAGAAGTGGACGAAGACGACGACCAGCAGGAGGCCCAGGATTTCATAGATGGTGAGTGCCACATATGTGCAAACATTGAGTCAGGTGATATTGAGAATCAATCGACTGTCATCGCGGCTGATGGGATCATAGATAGTAATCCATATGTAGTCCTCATAGATACAGGTAGCTCTCACAATTTTGCATCTCCTAGGTTGGCTGCCCTAATGAAGAACAAGGTATTGAAGTCTAAGCCAAGGCCAGTGGCTATGGCAAATGGCGCAATTCGGCACACTAAGGGGAGGAGGATCATCTTTGACATAGACCTTAGTGGGGCTAAGTGGCCGATGGGGGCGGAAGTCATGGATATTGGAAGGTATGATCTTATTGTGGGGATGGAATTCTTGAAGCCAGCTAAAGCGGTGATTGATTGTGACTGGAACGAAGTCACCATGACGGCACCGGACGGCAACAAGCTGATAGTGAAAGGTAAGAAGGTAGCTTCTCCCATGCAGTGTATCTCTTTGAAGCAGCTAAGGAAGTGTATAGAAAGGAATAAGGTGGACTACATCTTGAGGATGGAATCAGTTGAGCCAGGCAAGCAGGATGGAAGTGACCCAAAGGGGAATCAACTACCCAAGCAGATAGCAAGGCTTATTTCAGAATTTAAGGATGTATTTCCAGATGAAATCCGGCAGCTGCCACCTTATAGGGGTGTGGAATGTGAGATCACATTGGCTCCAGATGCCAAGCCTACCAGTAAGGCGCCATATAGAATGAGCACCCCAGAATTGATTGAGCTCAAGAAGCAGCTTCAGGAATTGCTCGAGCTTGGGTTTATAAGAGCAAGTGTGTCTCCTTTTGGAGCACCTATACTCTTTGTGAAGAAGAAAGATGGGAGCTTAAGAATGTGCATAGACTATCGCCAGCTCAATAAGCAGACGATAAAGAACAAGTATGCATTGCCAAGGGCAGAATGACCTAATGGACCAGTTACAAGGAGCAAAGATATTCTCTAAAATTGATTTGAGGTCAGGATACCACCAGATAAGAATAAAAGAAGAGGATATCCATAAGACCGCTTTCAGAACGCGGTATGGTCATTTTGAGTTTACAGTAATGCCCTTTGGATTGTCAAACACTCCAGCAACGTTTATGCGCCTCATGAATGACATCTTCAGAGACTTCTTGGATGAGTTTGTCATTGTCTTCAGGAAAGTGTTGGAAAAGTTGAGAGTCATAGGTTGTATGGGAAGCTCTCCAAGTGCCACTTTGCAACAGGCCGAGTGGAATATTTGGGGCATGTAGTAACATCCGAAGGAATCTCCACAGATCCATCTAAGATAGAGGCAATAGTTGATTGGCCAGCTCCAAGGAATGTGGCAGAAGTTAGAAGCTTTCTCGGGTTGGCGGGATATTACAGAAAGTTCGTGAAGGACTTTGCTAAGTGGGCGTCCCCTCTGTCGGACCTCACCAAGGCCAAGAATATCAAGGATTGGGCTAGTCATCGGTTAGAGAAAGTCCAAGCTTCCTTCGAGAAGCTTAAGGAGGCCTTAACAACAGCACCAGTGCTTGTTCTCCCGGATCCGAGTAAAGATAAGTTGGTAGCAAAGATCACGCAGCAAGATAGCAACAGGGCGTCTTGATGCAAGAAGGAAGGGTAGTCGCCACGACTTCGAAGAAGATGAACGACGCCGAAAACAACGCTACCCAACCCATGATCGGGGAGCTGCTAGCCATTGTCGTATGCGTTAAGGATATGGAGGCATTATTTGCTGGGGAGGAAGTTTCAGTTAGATACTGATCACCAGAGCCTTCAGTATCTTTTCACCCAACCACTCCTCAACTTAAGGCAAAGGAGGTGGATGGAATTCCTTGAGGAGTATGATTTTGATATTATATACAAGCCTGGCAAGCTTAATGTGGTAGCAGATGCCCTCTCTAGGAGACCATTTCAGACAAGGACGATTGTAATGCGATTTCCACTCTCGAAAGTGACTTTGGCAAGCTGGATTGAGGAGTCCTTGCCAACGGATGTGGACTTCAAGGAGGTATGGGAAAGCATCTCCAGGGAAGCCAGAACAGATAAAGAGCGGGAAGCCTTCAAGCATTATAAGAAGGAAGGCAACCTGTTGTACTACAAGCATAAGTTGTGTGTGCCCGAATCTTCAGGGGTAAGGAAGTTAATTCTTCATGACACACATAACAGCCCAATAGCGTGGCATGCCGGCCGTGAAGACCTATTTCAAGATTCAAGTAGTTACTTCGCCCAGAATGAAGAGGCGATAGCTGCATATATTCGGATTGCCGGTTATGTCGGCCAGACCAAAGCGAAGCAACCCGATTCCGGTGCTCTTGAGCCATTGGGGGTGCCAAATGCGAAGTGGGAGGTCATAAGCATGGATTTCATCACAGGTCTCCCTAGAACTCTTCGAGGCAAGGATGCATTGATGGTTGTCGTAGACAAGTTATCTAAGATGGCACATTTTGTGCCTTGCAAGACTACTGACACCGCATTAGATACTGCCAAGTTATTTGTGAAGGAGATTTTTAGACTCCATGGCATGTTTCGGGAGATAATATCTGATAGGGATTCCAAGTTTATGAGTGCCTTTTGGCAGGACCTCTTCATCACCATTCAGATGAAGCTCTCGATGAGCACGACATATCATCCCCAGACAGATGGCCAGACGGAGAGGACGAATCGAATCATTGAAGACATGCTTCGAAGTTATGTGTGGAACAAGCAGTCCAAGTGGGATGAGTACATCCACTTGGTGGAATTCGCCTACAATAGTGCCAAACAGGAGTCATCTCAGATGTCTCCTTTCATGGTAAATTACGGGTACCAGTGCCTAACCCCGGATACCTGGCACAATCCTGTGTCGAAGGTGGAAGTATCCCAGCAGATGTTAGGGGATATGCAGCAGCTAGTGGAGGAAGTAAGGGGTTACTTATTGGCAGCAAGAAGTCGGCAGAAGAGTGTAACCGACAGGCACAGGACCGTAAGAGAGTTCAAGGTAGGCGATAGCGTTTGGTTGAAGATCAAGGTGAAGCAAGCCAAGCTTCGGATTGGGAGTTGTAAGAAGCTTGCCCCTAGGTGGGCTGGTCCGTTCAAGATTTTGGAGAAAGTGGGCTCTCAAGCCTACAAGTTGGATCTTCGGGCCCATCTCAAGGTTCACAAGGTCTTCCACGTAAGTTTATTAAAAAGGCACAATCCTAACCCTGAGGAGGTTTTGGATACCCCAACTTTGTTGGAAATGACGGAGGAGCAAGTAGAAATAGTGCCTGAATTACTTCTCGATAAGTCATTCAAGAAGACTAGGAGGTCTCAGTTCCTCCAATATTTGGTTAAGTGGAAGCACTTACCCGTGGAAGACGCGACATGGGTATTGAAGCAAGATTTGGAGAAGCAATACCCAGAGTTTATGAAGGAGTTTGATGGGCGAGTCGTCTCCGACTTGGTCGACCCCGACTTGCCAGGTGGTTAGCTAGTATGTTGTTAGTTAGCCTAAGCCTGGCGCATGCATTCTAGTTAGTAGGGTGCATGTGCCAGAACCTTGGATCGTGTGGGCGATGATGGGATACGCCTTTAGGGCATTCTCTAGGCCACACGCACCAAGAGGTGCGCATGACCATTAGGGTCATGTGAGTGAGGAATGAAGCATGGTGGGCGATGATGGGACATCGAGCGGATGCTCTCTATGCCACGATGCGGGGGACGCACACCTGGCCGTAGGAGGGTCATGGTGAAGGTTAAAGTGATCATGCGCGATGATGGGATCGTGAGACGTTCCCTAGCTTCAAACCCTTGGGGCATGATGCACTAGGGGTACTCGGCACCGGGTAACCGAGTACAAGGTAGCACTCGATCATGGGCGATGATGGGAGCATCTTAAATGATCCTTAAGCTCAAATCCGAAAGGGCCATGATCTTATGCAAGGTAGTAGGACAACCTTGCGCCAGTAGTTCGGCTCAAGGAGGTAAGGGGGGTGGTCCCCTAAAACCACAAATTATTAACTAAACTAACGTAATGTGTTCCTTTTGCAGGCAAGTAGAAGGGGGACTTCAACGAGAAGCGCATTACGAGAAGATAGGAGGAGCCATAATTTAGATTATGAACCCTAATAACTCTTATAATAGTATTTTGAATTATTGTAAGAAATAACGGTGTTAAGGCTATATAATTTTGTATAAGTACAAATATAGCCTAAAATTTGACTTTTAACTAATAAAACTTGATTGCTAAAGCAAACTAAAGGTTATGACATGTTGTTGCTTTTGCAGGCATAAGGTAGGTTCGTCACCTTAGCGCAATGCTGACAGCATTGTCCTAAGGGGGGGAGAATGTGACGGTCCAGGGGAATATACGCCATAAATACGTATATTCCTGGATCCGTCACTATACAAGTCTATCTTCATAGCCTTGTATACCATAGATTGTGGCACTAGGGGGCATGGCCAAGTTATTCTCATAACTTAGCCAACCATAGGTTAAGACCATTATCCACGTGGCCTTAACCTATTGGGCACCCGCCACACGAGACTCACCCGATTGGTGCCACGTGGCATCCTAGGTGGACCTAACTTATATAGGCTGGAACCCTAACCCTAGGCCTCTTTCCAGCCCTAGCACCCAGAGACTCACCTACTCGTTCGAAACCCCGTTTCGAACATCGTTTGTGGCATAGACTGGTGCAGCAGCCCCAGCAGGGTAGACTCGTTCTTGGAGCAAGAGCAGCATCACGTGAGTCGAAGACCATGGAGGCACACGGATCTGGAGGGAGAGCATCAGGAGCAGGTATGTAGGGTAGTAGTTGTGATAGCTCATCTGGAATTAGCATTCCAGATGTGCTAGTATCTTGTATCTAGAGTAGAGCCATCCTAGAACCCGTATTCAACATCTTGAACCCTAATCAATGAACCCTAACCCTTAGTTAGATTGTATGATTAGGTTAAGATGTTATTCTTATGATCATTCTTAGGATATGATGATTATGTGATGTTGGTTGATCATGTTTGCTCCTCTTGTATTGGGAAGGGGGGTAGAGACCTAGGGCCATATGTAGTATGCTCCTAGAGTAGATCCCTTAGTTCCTATTAGATGCGGCCTGTGCATAGGAGCCCACCAGGCTATCGAGGCTATGATATGACTCAGCACCACATAACGGGGCTAGAGGGATTGTGGAGGGAGGATCCCTGCCGAGCGGGGGCTTCGGGGGATCCCATAGTGGGCTAGGCTTATGGTCGGTCACTTTTGTGTGGGTCGAGCATGGGTCCGACACCTCCTGGGGCAATGGTGTCGCCCTGCCTCTCGAGAGCTGCAAGTGTTGGCTTGGCTCTCGTTTTGGGGGGTTAAGTCGGGTACGAATCGTGTGTCGCCACGATTCTCTAGCCGCCCACGGAACCTCTAGACCCTGGGAGGGGGAGATGCAACCCTTCCTGCCCAGTGTTGTCACGTACGTCCTGTACAAGTACGGTACTAGACGTACACAAGCGTACAGGACGGTTACAAGACGTTGGGAACTCAAAGTACGTTAAGTACGTTTTTTCAATTTTGTTTAGTACGTGTATAGTACGTTAAGTACGTACTATACGTCTAGTACGTTTAGTACTCCTGCCAAATGTTAAATTTTCATAGTTATGCTACATGACCTTGGACTTTGCTACCAATGACAGATTTGTAGATCTCTTTGCATTCCTATTAAGTATATATGAAATTGCACTTATTCATACTAAACGGAAACTATATTCATAGAAACCTGTATTACACATAGCACTTTTCCCACAATAGAGTTTCTTCCGGAGGCATTTTTGTCAATCAAAGTCTGCAATCAGATCAGAAAGAAGCTATGGTGTAAATCGATCTATTTTTTTTGTACTTACCCAACACTGGCTTTCAAATAAACGCTGGATGGCTTTCAAGTAGACACTGGTAGTGGAAGTTCAAGTTCATGACAAGCGGCCGAAAAGGCGTAAAAGTCGATAGAGCTCAAGAACTTGGAGATTTCTCTGCGAACCGTTGCTAAATTGTGGTCGTGACCTAGAATGCTAGGTTTGGTTACTTTTCCCTCTCTTTTATTTTTTTTTATCTTTTTTAACAATTTGGAAGGGCAAAGCCATTTGAATTGTTGTTTGGACTCTTGTTGAATCATGAATCATGAGAAACTCTCTATTGGATCTAAAACCATATGATTTTCTACATTAACATCATTCGAATGTTAAACTATCACAAAAAAAAACATGAAAGCAACATCACGACTTGTGAGCTTGATATTTGAAAGAAATTAAATGAATTATTTCTTATAACTTGGTATTAACTTGGCAAATGGTATATTAACTTGGTAAAAATGATGTATTTCTCCCTAGCAATTGGCCTAAAGGGGTGCAAGGAGAAGTAAGGGACATATTGCACTAGTTGCTCCACTAGACATGTTAAGTACCTTATTAGGACGTTAAGTACGTCCTGTACAAGTACTTGTGATAAGTACGGTACTTAAAAATTTTCATTGAACTTTTGCAGTTTTTTTTCATGTACAGTACGTCTGGTACGTTTCATGAGGTACTAGACGTCCATAAAGGATACGTACGCGTACGTAAACAACACTGTTCCTGCCTCATCGGACCAGGGAGATGCAACCTGGAGCAGTCCCGATGGGTGATGCCATGGGATTGCGTATCCGGAAGGCTAGAGTCATGCCAGAGCCTGATTTAGCCCATCTGCAAAGTATGCACAGGAGGGGCAGATGGAGTGGCCAACCCTAGCCATTGTTCTATGCCAGCCCTCGCCATTGCCATGACTCGGTCTGCTCTATCTTGAGGCCTAGCTGGTCAGTCATCCTCCTTATGAGTCTGAGCCTGGGTAGGAGCTCTCATGTTTTACGGTTTGTGTTTATCATCTTTGTATTGGTATATGTGTGATGCACTACCCTTCGAGGTAGTATTTATATGTTTGATGCTAGTTCTGACGTGTTATCGCTTCCGCTGTTATAGGAGCCCCTAGGGGAAGGGCGTGCAAGACACCTTCGTGTTCCCTCCCCGCACTAGGGGTCACCTCAGAGTGCGGGGTAGACGAAGGGCCCGTGCGGTTGTTGAGCCGGACGGAGGATTTCCTGCCGAGTGTACGGCTGGGCGCCGTATGTTTAGCAGGGAGCGTCACAATGGTATCAGAGCGATGTTCTTGGTTGACCAAGAACTAGCACTGACCATAACCATGAAAGTAGTCTAACAGGCCTATAGGGGTGTGAAATAAACATTTCCACCATTGAACCGCGAAAATAGGGGAAAATTTTTTCTCCTAGGTAGTGGGTCAGGAATTAGGTTAAGTGTTAGACGAAGGAATAAATGAGTCAAATTTACCTTCTAGTAAAATTGGAGTGGAAATTATGCATCTGCATCAAATTTCACTTAAAATGGGTCGAAGAATCATACCAATCTGAGACCCGAGTGAAAAATGGCGCAAATCCATAATTAACACCTCAAACCATTAGGAAATTTGAAAGTTTAAAGGTATAATACGAATTTTAGTATATGTATTAAAAATTAAATATACATTAATAATAAGGGTACTATAGAGTAATTAATAAGGGGGGCTAATAAGTAGGCCTATTAATGGTAGGGAATATTCTCAGGGACCCTCCTCTTTAAATATCCCTGACACCTCATTTTCCCTCCAACCCTTTCCTCCACCATCTTTCTCTTGGTCAGCCTTACGTCATCTGTTTTTCCCACCGTTAAGTATGGCAAGAACCAAACAAACCGCAAGGAAGTTTGGCGAGCGACCCACCCTCTCAATGGCGTAGGTAGCAGCGGGACGCCATACGAAAAAGATCCTGAAACACCTTCGACCCAAGAAGGGGGGAGAGGAGCTTCCCTCCAGCAGCAGCGACGAAACCTACCATGACGCTGAGGAGGAGGCGCCCAACAGCAGCAGCTCTTCATCGGCGGGCACCCAGAGAACTGGCGAGTCCCGCCATTTTGGACCTCACTCGGACACGGAAGTGGAAGAGCAGGTTGAAGAGCAAGTTGAAGAGCAGGTTGAAGAGGCGGGCCCTTCGGCACCAAAAAAGAAGGGCAAGGAGAAAGTCGCGGAGTGGCCGGAGGAGAGGGCCGCTAGGAAGAAGAGGGAACGAGAGCGGGAGTTGCGGCAGCAAGAGAGAAGAACGAAGAGAAGGAACGACGGGCCTCGCAAGACCGTCGTTATTGAAGAACCTCATCGGGAGGAGGAAGAAGAGGAGGTTGAAGAAGAAGACGAGGAGGACGAGCGCGCCGGGGAACCCTCAAACCCCGACGCTAGACCACCTTACCCAAAGTGGCCCAAGCCACCCAAGGTGGTCAAGAAGCAGAAGGCGGGCGAGCGACCGTTCGCCCTGAAGGAGGAGCGCCTCTTCAGACGCCGCCTTAAAGCATACCAGGAATACCTCCGTCGGTGGACGAGGTATAATGACTGGTATTGCCGTCAGAACGTCGACCGCTACGTGGAGGGGGGGCGTCCAGGCAAGAACCAGCCCAAGCTGCCACCGCCACCACCGGAGAAGCCGAAGAAGGTCCACCACGGGCCTAATTCGATACACTCCCGTGTTTTCCGGGAGATTAGGCACTTTCAGCAGTGCACTAATCTCCTGATTAGGAAGGCACCGTTCGAGCGGCTCATGCGAGAGGTGATGCAGGAGTTCGTCACCGACTATAGGGTGACGTCGCTCACAACTCGGGTGCTGCAGGTAGCCGCTGAGGCCGAGCTCACCCAGTTGTTCGAGGAAGGGAACCTCTGCGCGATCCACGCGAAGAGGGTGACCCTGATGCCCAAGGACATACACTTGGCGCGTCGCATCCGCAAGGAATACCCTTGAGGATACAGTTTTGTCTAAATTAATGTAATTATTAAGTTTTCCCCCATAAATACAAAATTTTGTTGTAAGCTGACCCTAATTTTAGTATGAAAATGTGTTTAAGTAGCTCAAAATTTACTTTAGTTTTCACCATTAAAGTTGGGATGTCCAAAGAAGAATTAACTAGTTAGATACCCTAGCTTAATTAGTCAAAAATTGTTAAATCGGCGGGAACTGGTCGCATCGCGAAAACCCCCTCTACCGACGCAGAGCTATTTCGCGCGACGCCACCCGATTTCGGCATTTTGACATTAATAGGTGTCCAATTTGAGTAACAAAAGTTGCTAGTTAGGTTAGAATCATGCTGAAAAGTCATGTTAGGATCTTTAAATTCCCAAAAAACCCTTCATAAGAATAGAATTGACCCGAAACCGGGTCGCATCGCAAGAAACCCCTCTGCGCCCCTGACGCAGGGCTATTTCGCGCGACGCCATTCGATTTCGCCCAATTTTGTCCCAATTGACCAATTTTGACCCAACAAACTGCCATGTAGTGTTTCTTGCTTTGCTTTGTTTAGAATTGCACTTCATGGTAGCTCATTTGGACAACCATCACCATAGATTCGAAGTCCGCCCCATCAAGAACCTCTGTGCACGAAACCCGAGGCACCCCTAGTCTATAAAAAGGGCCCTCATTTGTCATTTTCTCCCCATCAGAACTGCTCTTAGCCCCTTTGGCGATTTTCTAGCCCTTTGCTTAATCCCAGCAGCCATTTTTCATAGCCATCTCTTCTCAATGGCGCCATCAAGCTTTGTTAGATGGTACAATGACTCCAATCACATCCGTGAACTCCCTGCTGAGCAAGCCTTTCATGTCTTCGATCATCTCTTTGATCTTCATGCCACTTTGACCAGAACTCCCTACTACACTGACATCATTTGCCAATATGATCAGCAAATTCTGCCCTGGGAAGTTAGCTTGCCACCTAGGGGAGGGAAATGGGTTTCTTTAGACTCTCTTACTCAAGCCATAGGTGGGGGATCCAGGGGCAAGAACAAGCTGTGGGATAGAACCAGAAACATGCCGGATTACATGACCTGTAAGCATCATAGGCATAGGTACCTCTCAAACCAAGCAGCCTTTAGCTTTGTTCATGCAAAGATAGGGCGCTTAACCAACCCGGGGAGCCGCTAATTCAACCTTTGATTTGGCACCTCACGACACTCGGGCAAAGACAGATAAGCATCCATGAGATCGAGATCAAGCATATACGAACATTACGGCTCCACATCGGGAAGCACCTATGTTGGAGATTGGGCAGGATTACGAAGAGGAGGAGGAAGAGAACCCAAGTTGGGAGATGAGGGAGGCAAGAAGGATGGAGAGGCGTCTAGCTCGACAACAGGAAGTACTAAGGCAGGATTTTGAGCCACCCATGGGTATCACGCCCCTCACCCCAAAGATCATCGACGGCGAGGGAGTATATATTCGCCACCGATATCCTCAACCTTCCCTATTGTCAAGAGGAGGGCCTCGTGGATCGATGAGCTCCTAAGCCTTATGGCACAAGAGCGGTAGTGACTTCATCGACTACTCCTACCAAGAGATTCCACGGAGGTAGCCGAGCGACACTCCTATGCAGGGAAACCATGTCGGGACATCCGTGCATACCAAAAGATATAAGGCGATGTTTCAAAGCAAAGAACCCATCATCCAAGAAGAATTTCAAAAATCCAAAGCGTGGTTGTACAAGCCGAAGAGGCCCAAGCTCCAAAGCCGACCAAAGGCGCCCAGAGTATCGTGAATCATCTAGCAAAGATCAATTTGGAGAACACAACAACTATGTGGAGGGACCACGAAGATCTTACCGCAATAGATGTGTTCGGGCGAGGCGCCAAAGGAAGAGTACGGAGCCACGGGGCCGAACAGGGTAAATCACTGGTACTATCTTCCGCCCTTAGCCAAGGACGGATGATAGTCTTCCACAAGGAGTTCAGCCCAAGGGGTGAAGAATCCGCGGCGCCCCTCATAGCACTCTCGTGGCTTTGGACAAAGACGCCAGATAGATTTCGGGATGGACCATGTTATTCTCTTCAAAAGATCCGTAGCCCTTCATGCCCTCGACTTCGCAAGGGGCCACCTCAGGGATGCGCACTTGTCGATAGTGGGCGCAAATCGCACTGAACTTCCAAAGACCACGGATGGCAAGAGCATTGGAGGGAGGATCGGCGCCGTAATCCCGGGCGGTAACATGGGCAAGGGCATAGGATTCAAGAAAATCAAGAACTTCTTCAAGCGACATCGTTGATGGAAAATTTGTTTTGTTAAGTTAATTAAAGTGCATTGTAATTCTCTTTTAAGTATTATCATGTAATTCATCAAATGTATCCCTATATACTAATTAATGTATTACCATGATTTTGACTTGTAAATGAAATTTTCATATGATTTCTTTTGTACCTAACAACAATTTAATTGTAAGCAAAAATGACTATTGTCTAACTTAATAACGTGTATTGATGATCGATCCTTGCAAAGAAGGAACTCAAGTGCGTGATCTCAAGACCAAAGACCGATAACGCAATTGGGTACCAAGGAATTTGTTTGGCGTGAGAACAAAAAGACCTTTGAGCGGATATGTCACCGTGAGGCAATCAACGCAAGGCTGGTGCGGATGAGGAACCGTGATGCAACACCCGATCAATCTGGCGACACCTCCGATGAATGAGCAGAAGATGGTCCTCTACCTCCACCTCCACCTTGCCTTCCAGGTGGTGACGAAGTCCCTCGCCAGAAGGGGAGGGCAACCAGGGAACGCCGTGGGATAGGAGAAGGAAGAGGAGAACCAGGAGCCCATCGTCATCTAGCTCCAAAGACATCGAGATAGTTCTTCCAAGAGGACAGCTCTAGCTCGGCACAAATCGGTCCGACACACCTAGGGCAAGAAAAAGGGCAAGAAAGACAGATGACTACCGTAAAAAAGTGGATAGTGCTATGAGCAACGATGGAAAACAAGGAAGCCGGGCCGCCTCGGGAAAGATAGATCGGGCATGGAGGCTGAAGTATGGCTTGATGAAATGGAAGAATTTGGCAACTCTTACGGTATGAAAGACAAGGACATAGGGAAAGTTGCTACAGCTAACCTTATCGGACCCAAGCAAGGATCCGGTAGAAGGGATATGCTAAGTCCAACAAGTCAAGAGGAACAATTGCAGATTTAAGACCTTCAAAAGGCTTTTCGCGAAGCACTATGTGCCAAGGTCTCATACGAAAGGCCGATCCAAAGCAGCTTTTGCTGTGTTGAATCAAGGTAGCTTGTCAAGAGCTAAGTATACCGAAGAATTCATGCGCCTCGTGCTCCATGTTCCCTGGGTCTCGAAAGGCAAGCGGTGGATACCTACATCGAGGGGTTGAACAAAGAATATCAAGAGGCTTGTTAGAGCAATCAACCCAAGGTCGGGGCCAGAGGCGAAGATAAAGCTATAAGTTTGAGGCACCGCAACCCCAAAGAGAGAAACAAATAACCTTCGTGGGTAAGAGTTCGTGGCGCGATCGGGGGCAATATCGGGGGTAAGCAATCGCCAGCCTACACCATCGGGAGGCCAGCCAGCAAGGTAAGAGTCGAATAAAGCCTTTGGGGACCGTAAAGTTTGAGAATGCATCGGGGCAAGGCTCTTAAGCCGCCTCCTAGACAACCGGCCGAAAGAGAAGAGACAGAATGCATCGAGAAAAGTTATGCTTCAGGTGCTTCCAAAGATGATTGTCCATTCGTCATGCAAATAACCTTGGCGTAACTTGTGGATTGGGACTCCCCAACGTAAGTGGACGAAGACGACGACCAGCAGGAGGCCCAGGATTTCATAGATGGTGAGTGCCACATATGTGCAAACATTGAGTCAGGTGATATTGAGAATCAATCGACTGTCATCGCGGCTGATGGGATCATAGATAGTAATCCATATGTAGTCCTCATAGATACAGGTAGCTCTCACAATTTTGCATCTCCTAGGTTGGCTGCCCTAATGAAGAACAAGGTATTGAAGTCTAAGCCAAGGCCAGTGGCTATGGCAAATGGCTAATTCGCACACTAAGGGGAGGAGGATCATCTTTGACATAGACCTTAGTGGGGCTAAGTGGCCGATGGGGGCGGAAGTCATGGATATTGGAAGGTATGATCTTATTGTGGGGATGGAATTCTTGAAGCCAGCTAAAGCGGTGATTGATTGTGACTGGAACGAAGTCACCATGACGGCACCGGACGGCAACAAGCTGATAGTGAAAGGTAAGAAGGTAGCTTCTCCCATGCAGTGTATCTCTTTGAAGCAGCTAAGGAAGTGTATAGAAAGGAATAAGGTGGACTACATCTTGAGGATGGAATCAGTTGAGCCAGGCAAGCAGGATGGAAGTGACCCAAAGGGGAATCAACTACCCAAGCAGATAGCAAGGCTTATTTCAGAATTTAAGGATGTATTTCCAGATGAAATCCGGCAGCTGCCACCTTATAGGGGTGTGGAATGTGAGATCACATTGGCTCCAGATGCCAAGCCTACCAGTAAGGCGCCATATAGAATGAGCACCCCAGAATTGATTGAGCTCAAGAAGCAGCTTCAGGAATTGCTCGAGCTTGGGTTTATAAGAGCAAGTGTGTCTCCTTTTGGAGCACCTATACTCTTTGTGAAGAAGAAAGATGGGAGCTTAAGAATGTGCATAGACTATCGCCAGCTCAATAAGCAGACGATAAAGAACAAGTATGCATTGCCAAGGGCAGAATGACCTAATGGACCAGTTACAAGGAGCAAAGATATTCTCTAAAATTGATTTGAGGTCAGGATACCACCAGATAAGAATAAAAGAAGAGGATATCCATAAGACCGCTTTCAGAACGCGGTATGGTCATTTTGAGTTTACAGTAATGCCCTTTGGATTGTCAAACACTCCAGCAACGTTTATGCGCCTCATGAATGACATCTTCAGAGACTTCTTGGATGAGTTTGTCATTGTCTTCTTCGACGACATTCTAGTCTACAGCAAGTCCATTGAGGAACATTGTCAGCATCTCAGGAAAGTGTTGGAAAAGTTGAGAGTCATAGGTTGTATGGGAAGCTCTCCAAGTGCCACTTTGCAACAGGCCGAGTGGAATATTTGGGGCATGTAGTAACATCCGAAGGAATCTCTACAGATCCATCTAAGATAGAGGCAATAGTTGATTGGCCAGCTCCAAGGAATGTGGCAGAAGTTAGAAGCTTTCTCGGGTTGGCGGGATATTACAGAAAGTTCGTGAAGGACTTTGCTAAGTGGGCGTCCCCTCTGTCGGACCTCACCAAGGCCAAGAATATCAAGGATTGGGCTAGTCATTGGTTAGAGAAAGTCCAAGCTTCCTTCGAGAAGCTTAAGGAGGCCTTAACAACAGCACCAGTGCTTGTTCTCCCGGATCCGAGTAAAGATAAGTTGGTAGCAACAGATGCGAGCAAGATAGCAACAGGGGCAGTCTTGATGCAAGAAGGAAGGGTAGTCGCCTACGACTCGAAGAAGATGAACGACGCCGAGCAACGCTACCCAACCCATGATCAGGAGCTGCTAGCCATTGTCAGGGCGTTAAGGATATGGAGGCATTATTTGCTGGGGAGGAAGTTTCAGTTAGATACTGATCACCAGAGCCTTCAGTATCTTTTCACCCAACCACTCCTCAACTTAAGGCAAAGGAGGTGGATGGAATTCCTTGAGGAGTATGATTTTGATATTATATACAAGCCTGGCAAGCTTAATGTGGTAGCAGATGCCCTCTCTAGGAGACCATTTCAGACAAGGACGCATTGTAATGCGATTTCCACTCTCTCGAGTGACTTTGGCAAGCGGATTGAGGAGTCCTTGCCAACGGATGTGGACTTCAAGGAGGTATGGGAAAGCATCTCCAGGGAAGCCAGAACAGATAAAGAGCGGGAAGCCTTCAAGCATTATAAGAAGGAAGGCAACCTGTTGTACTACAAGCATAAGTTGTGTGTGCCCGAATCTTCAGGGGTAAGGAAGTTAATTCTTCATGACACACATAACAGCCCAATAGCAGGGCATGCCGGCTTCGTGAAGACCTATTTCAAGATTCGAAGTAGTTACTTCTGGCCAAGAATGAAGAGGCAGATAGCTGCATATATTCGGGATTGCCAGTTATGTCAGCAGACCAAAGCGGAGCAACTTCGGATTCCAGGTGCTCTTGAGCCATTGGGGGTGCCAAATGCGAAGTGGGAGGTCATAAGCATGGATTTCATCACAGGTCTCCCTAGAACTCTTCGAGGCAAGGATGCATTGATGGTTGTCGTAGACAAGTTATCTAAGATGGCACATTTTGTGCCTTGCAAGACTACTGACACCGCATTAGATACTGCCAAGTTATTTGTGAAGGAGATTTTTAGGCTCCATGGCATGTTTCGGGAGATAATATCTGATAGGGATTCCAAGTTTATGAGTGCCTTTTGGCAGGACCTCTTCATCACCATTCAGATGAAGCTCTCGATGAGCACGACATATCATCCCCAGACAGATGGCCAGACGGAAAGGACGAATCGAATCATTGAAGACATGCTTCGAAGTTATGTGTGGAACAAGCAGTATAAGTGGGATGAGTACATCCACTTGGTGGAATTCGCCTACAATAGTGCCAAACAGGAGTCATCTCAGATGTCTCCTTTCATGGTAAATTACGGGTACCAGTGCCTAACCCCGGATACACCGCAACAATCCCGTCGAAGGTGGAAGTATCCCAGCAGATGTTAGGGGATATGCAGCAGCTAGTGGAGGAAGTAAGGGGTTACTTATTGGCAGCAAGAAGTCGGCAGAAGAGTGTAACCGACAGGCACAGGACCGTAAGAGAGTTCAAGGTAGGCGATAGCGTTTGGTTGAAGATCAAGGTGAAGCAAGCCAAGCTTCGGATTGGGAGTTGTAAGAAGCTTGCCCCTAGGTGGGCTGGTCCGTTCAAGATTTTGGAGAAAGTGGGCTCTCAAGCCTACAAGTTGGATCTTCGGGCCCATCTCAAGGTTCACAAGGTCTTCCACGTAAGTTTATTAAAAAGGCACAATCCTAACCCTGAGGAGGTTTTGGATACCCCAACTTTGTTGGAAATGACGGAGGAGCAAGTAGAAATAGTGCCTGAATTACTTCTCGATAAGTCATTCAAGAAGACTAGGAGGTCTCAGTTCCTCCAATATTTGGTTAAGTGGAAGCACTTACCCGTGGAAGACGCGACATGGGTATTGAAGCAAGATTTGGAGAAGCAATACCCAGAGTTTATGAAGGAGTTTGATGGGCGAGTCGTCTCCGACTTGGTCGACCCCGACTTGCCAGGTGGTTAGCTAGTATGTTGTTAGTTAGCCTAAGCCTGGCGCATGCATTCTAGTTAGTAGGGTGCATGTGCCAGAACCTTGGATCGTGTGGGCGATGATGGGATACGCCTTTAGGGCATTCTCTAGGCCACACGCACCAAGAGGTGCGCATGACCATTAGGGTCATGTGAGTGAGGAATGAAGCATGGTGGGCGATGATGGGACATCGAGCGGATGCTCTCTATGCCACGATGCGGGGGACGCACACCTGGCCGTAGGAGGGTCATGGTGAAGGTTAAAGTGATCATGCGCGATGATGGGATCGTGAGACGTTCCCTAGCTTCAAACCCTTGGGGCATGATGCACTAGGGGTACTCGGCACCGGGTAACCGAGTACAAGGTAGCACTCGATCATGGGCGATGATGGGAGCATCTTAAATGATCCTTAAGCTCAAATCCGAAAGGGCCATGATCTTATGCAAGGTAGTAGGACAACCTTGCGCCAGTAGTTCGGCTCAAGGAGGTAAGGGGGGTGGTCCCCTAAAACCACAAATTATTAACTAAACTAACGTAATGTGTTCCTTTTGCAGGCAAGTAGAAGGGGGACTTCAACGAGAAGCGCATTACGAGAAGATAGGAGGAGCCATAATTTAGATTATGAACCCTAATAACTCTTATAATAGTATTTTGAATTATTGTAAGAAATAACGGTGTTAAGGCTATATAATTTTGTATAAGTACAAATATAGCCTAAAATTTGACTTTTAACTAATAAAACTTGATTGCTAAAGCAAACTAAAGGTTATGACATGTTGTTGCTTTTGCAGGCATAAGGTAGGTTCGTCACCTTAAGCGCAAATGTCGACATTGTCCTAAGGGGAGAATGTGATTTGGTCCAGGGAATATACGCCATAAATACGATATTCCTCGATCCGTCACTATACAAGTCTATCTTCATAGCCTTGTATACCATAGATTGTGGCACTAGGGGGCATGGCCAAGTTATTCTCATAACTTAGCCAACCATAGGTTAAGACCATTATCCACGTGGCCTTAACCTATTGGGCACCCGCCACACGAGACTCACCCGATTGGTGCCACGTGGCATCCTAGGTGGACCTAACTTATATAGGCTGGAACCCTAACCCTAGGCCTCTTTCCAGCCCTAGCACCCAGAGACTCACCTACTCGTTCGAAACCCCGTTTCAAACATCGTTTGTGGCATAGATCGGTGCAAAGGCCCCAGGTAGACTCGTTCTTGGAGCAAGAGCAAAGATCACGTGAGTCAAGACCATGGAGGCACACGGATCTGGAGGGAGAGCATCGGGAGCGGTATGTAGGGTAGTAGTTGTGATAGCTCATCCGGAATTAGCATTCCAGATGTGCTAGTATCTTGTATCTAGAGTAGAGCCATCCTAGAACCCGTATTCAACATCTTGAACCCTAATCAATGAACCCTAACCCTTAGTTAGATTGTATGATTAGGTTAAGATGTTATTCTTATGATCATTCTTAGGATATGATGATTATGTGATGTTGGTTGATCATGTTTGCTCCTCTTGTATTGGGAAGGGGGGTAGAGACCTAGGGCCATATGTAGTATGCTCCTAGAGTAGATCCCTTAGTTCCTATTAGATGCGGCCTGTGCATAGGAGCCCACCAGGCTATCGAGGCTATGATATGACTCAGCACCACATAACGGGGCTAGAGGGATTGTGGAGGGAGGATCCCTGCCGAGCGGGGGCTTCGGGGGATCCCATAGTGGGCTAGGCTTATGGTCGGTCACTTTTGTGTGGGTCGAGCATGGGTCCGACACCTCCTGGGGCAATGGTGTCGCCCTGCCTCTCGAGAGCTGCAAGTGTTGGCTTGGCTCTCGTTTTGGGGGGTTAAGTCGGGTACGAATCGTGTGTCGCCACGATTCTCTAGCCGCCCACGGAACCTCTAGACCCTGGGAGGGGGAGATGCAACCCTTCCTGCCTCATCGGACCAAAGAGATGCAACCTGGAGCATTCCCGATGGGTGATGCCATGGGATTGCGTATCCGGAAGGCTAGAGTCATGCCAGAGCCTGATTTAGCCCATCTGCAAAGTATGCACAGGAGGGGCGGATGGAGTGGTCAACCCTAGCCATTGTTCTATGCCAGCCCTCGCCATTGCCATGACTCGGTCTGCTCTATCTTGAGGCCTAGCTAGTCAGTCATCCTCCTTATGAGTCTGAGCCTGGGTAGGAGCTCTCATGTTTTACGGTTTGTGTTTATCATCTTTGTATTGGTATATGTGTGATGCACTATCCTTCGAGGTAGTATTTATATGTTTGATGCTAGTTCTGACGTGTTATCGCTTCCGCTGTTATAGGAGCCCCTAGGGGAAGGGCGCGCAAGACACCTTCGTGTTCCCTCCCCGCACTAGGGGTCACCTCAGAGTGCGGGGTAGACGAAGGGCCCGTGCGGTTGTTGAGCCGGACGGGGGATTTCCTGCCGAGTGTACGGCTGGGCGCCGTATGTTTAGCAGGGAGCGTCACAATTAGCATTGGAATCCCCCCAAAAAAAGCAACATTTTTTAAGCCTTTTCATTTTTAAAAGAGGGCAAAAAAAAAATGCTTGTTTTGAGGAGAGAAACATTAATTTTGATAACTCAGTAAGTATTTATTGTTAAAAACAGAAGGAAATATAGTTTGTCTTTTGCAAGCTTAATATAAGTACTAAGAAAATCAAACATTGGAAAGACAAAGAGTGTGAAATCATGGAGCAAGAAAGAGTTGTTTTAATTAAGTATAGTTGAAGAGACAAAGCTTTCAATTTAAAAATCATCATCAAAATAAATTATAATAATACTTAGCACATAGTTTACAATGAAAGTAGTTAAGAACTCTGTCTGTATAAATTTATACAAGAGGTGGGAGAGGTGGCTCTTCCCAGTCCACAGGACTCTCATACCCCTTAGGATCTGGCTCTTGCGAGCTTACAACAGCAGAGACGCCTCCTTCTGATTCGATTCCTACCGGCACAGGCGGTTTCTCTGGCTCAGGCACCACAGGCTCCAAGTCGACAAACTCCACCTCCTCATCTTTTCTTCCTGTAAGTGGAGGCTGTATTTCTGTGTAAGTGCCTTTAACATCGCTGGCACCGTTCTTTGCTCCCAGTTCCTCAGGAAAGGATTCACAAGAGCTTATCCTGGTCCTGATGAAACTTACTTTATCTGGGTCTATGTCGACGGAGACGACATTGCGACCCTGCTTAAGGGCGCAAACAGCTGTGGTGCCTGATCCAGAAAAGGCATCTAAGATTCAGTCTCCAGGGCGAGAAAACCACTGTATCAAATTATTAATAAGCCATTGTGGCTTCTGATAATGGGACACCACAGCGCCTTGTCGCTGTGGGTCTCTTAATTTCTGCAGAACAGCTGGGAACTGAAAAGCATTGCAAGGAGAAGTCTTCTCATTCTGCGTGTTGAAACGGACCATGGTTTTTTTGGCATCTGCGCTGTAAAAACCTATATGAAAATGCTCGAAACAACTCACTAAGCGCGGACCACCACCATGACCCTTGACATTTGTTTTAAGCCTGCCAAACAGTACAACAATTAAATATTAGTAAAATAAAAACAAGGAAAATAAGTTAGCTCAGTAGTGTGGCGGTATAAATTTATACCAGGCAAGGCAATGTCTGTATAAATTTATACCACGGCTGCAAGCCGTATAAATTTATACAGACATTGCCTTGCCATTTAAATTTAAACCTTAGGGCGGTTGTGGTATAAATTCATACCGTGGAGTTACTAAAAAGAAAAGCGTTGAATGTAAAGCTTACCAAACGCAGTTTTCGAAGCCGGCGTTACAGACAGCTCCCATAGGTTTAAGCACCGACATCGTTTGTAGGTCGGAATGGAAAATGATGACCCTCCAGTTAGCAGATAAGGTGACTTCCTTCAGGCCATCCAAAAAAGAGTGGACTTGCACGTGCGTGAAAGCCTCCTCGTCAAAAGCGTTGTCCTTAATTTTGAAACCATAGGGAATATCTGCAATGCATAATGTAAAGTTCTCGCTTGTCCAAAAGTGTCCCCGACCTCATGCAAAACCACTAACAACTCTGTACATGCAAATCCCCGACCAAACGCGTTGTAAATCTTTCATAAGAAGTGTCAAAGCTGCTAGTGGCGACCTCCTTTCCTTGTTCCATTGCCTTAAGTCTCTGCCTCTCTTCCTTGGCCCTACGAACCAGGTTTAAAAATCCAGCGGGTAGCTCCTTTTTTCTTGTTACGTAAAGAATACTTGTGAGAAAAAGGCACAAACCGTGAATATATTTTTAGCAAAACTTACCCGACCCCAAAGTTAACAGCGTGCTCTCTAATGATACTATCGGTGGTACAACTTGGGTCTGAAGCTTGCACTCCTCCCAGTCCTCTAGGTTTTAGCCGCTTCATTAACTTCGGCCCGGCGGTGACAATGTCTTTCCTGACCGCAAAGAGAAACATGTTGTAAGACCCGTAAAATGTAGAAAAAACACGGCATTGCAAATGAGGCTTACGTCTTAGCTTCCTTGGCCATTTCGTCTAATGTGAATTCCTTGGCCACGACTTTTTCCAAAAGGCGAACAAAAATTTCTTTGCTTTTTAGACCCTGTAACTGCGTTCAGGGTACAATGCTCATATTTTTCTGTTTTGGTTCTCCACCCTTTTTTGGTTTTTTCCCTGCGGAGCTGGCTTGTTCTTTAAGCTCACCATCTTCGAACATACAAAAAATTCTTTCTTGAAGATCCCACACCTGTAAATGGACAAACGTCATTAGTTTAGTGTTGCTTGGCGTAAGAGAATATATTGCACAGTCTACTGTCTAAATGCGCACGGTGTGTAGTCACGGTATAAATTTATACCGTGCCCAGGCGCTGTGTAAATTTCTACCGTGACCTGGGCACGGTATAAATTTATACCGTGCCCAGGCACTTGTAACCAAGCTAAACATACTACAAAACACAGAAAGAAAGCATTTACTTACTTGACCATCTCTGAATGCCAGTTGAAAGTAGTTATCGTATTGCTTTACTGCCATAATGGGCTTCTTATCAGAGTCATAACTGAGGCAGCACTCTGTCACATAGGCTTCTCGAAGCTCCTACAGCTTGTTCTTTTGCTTTTTAAAATCCTCTCCATGCATTTGTTTAAATTCCACGTACTCACGGTGCATGAAACGGATCTTGTCTATTAAACTCATTTTTAATCTGAAGTCATTGTCGAGATTATGACTCACGGCAATGACTTTTGCTTCTTCATCTATTACACCCACGTATATATGCGCTTCCACGCTCTTCCACACTTCGTTACGGCTTTCTTCCTTTGCTAGTTCTTTCCTTGCCTTGTAACTATGTGTGCCTCCAAGAACGTAGTATGTGTAATCTTCGAAGTCAGCCTTCTTGTAATCTTTTAGTTGGTTGCATTGACTCCTGTCCACCATAACAACTAGTGGCGACACATGGGCATGAGGATTCCTTCTCATTCTTTGTTTCAGTATAGCCACATGTGCCGCATACAGCTTCCAGACCTGTAGCACTCTGACCCCATCTTCATTTTTAGGTGGCCTCTTAATGGTGCTCAATGTCAAAGAAATAGTTTGCTTAAGCAGTTTAGTGTCATTCACTCGCTTGAGAATAGCACTTGATTTATCTGCGGGCTTCACAACAATATCTGCTCCAGGAGCCTTCTGAAGAGCTTCTGTTGACTCCTCTATAGTCAAAGACTTTGTGATTCTAGATTTCTTTTTTGTGGGAGCCTGTATATCTACTACCAGGGAATGCTTCCTACCCTTTCCCTTTGTTACCACTGGTTCCTCTTCCTCTTCTTCTTCTATTTCCTCGTCCTTCTCTTCCTCTTCGTTAGGAGTGGGGTACCACAGACCTTTGACCAACACCTTTTCTTCGCAAAGCACCACTGACATCAAAATGTCCACTGTATCCTGTAATGCAGGGTTAAGTTAGGAGGATGACGGTATAAATTTATACGTAAAGACACTAAAAATTACTTACATAGCCGCTCTTGTAATTGTCAGACACGTAGTCATGCACGTCTTTGGGTTTGCACATGCTTATTCTAAGCATTTTACTATTAAGAACATAGAAGACTTCCCCTTTGTCATGCATGCACTTCATTAAAATTTCATCATCGTTCTCTGTAGCAACAAGGTTGACAATTTCGCCGGCAGGGTAATAATCATCAGACTTGTACTTGCCCTTCCCTGATTGATGACACAAGTAAAGGTACGCCTCAGTGGATTTCCTCTCTCTTGCGCCCCTGTGGACAAACCACGTCTGGTCTTTCAGTTCGTATGTCTGTGGCTCTACTGGTGCAGCCTTTGATGATTGGCCCTTGTGTACAAACCTGATCTTGGGGCTGGAAAAAGCGTAAGAAAGGCCATTTTTATGCAAGAAATAGAACCTTTTTCGACCTTTTGTAACACAAAAACAGTAAAAACAGAGGCTAAAAGGGCATAAAATCCACACTAAATTAACACTTTATTTGTGTTATTTAAGCTTAAAACGCAACAATATTACTAAAATATTAAGGTTCGGGACAATTCTTTAAGCACTAGACACCAAGATTCCGAAATGGTAATGGAACGGTATAAATTTATACGCCCCGAGCACGAGCGGTATAAATTTATACCGTTCCAGAACACAATCGGTATAAATTTATACGCCCCGAGCACGAGCGATATAAATTTATACCGTTCCAGAAGACATTCGGTATAAATTTATACCGCAGGTGTTCTGGAGCGGTATAACAGAACACTGCGGTATAAATTTATACCGAATGTCTTCTGGAACGGTATAAATTTATACCGCTCGTGCTCGGGGCGTATAAATTTATACCGATCCCGATCCATATCGGTATAAATTTATACCGTGGGCGCTTACACTCTAACAGATTAAAACAAAAGAGAAACTAGAACACGATGCGGATAGTGGACTTACGCGTGGCCATGGCAAGATGGACTCGCGTATGGAGACGTTCCTGAGAGCAAATAAGGGGGTATATAAGCCGCGACCGCCGCCTTCGACTCCGGCTGTATATATAGAAAATAGGGTGGCCGTGCGGGCTTAAGTACCTACGCTAAGTCCGCTTCGTGATAGCGCTTCTCCATAAAGTTTTCAATACAAGTGTAATACGTGAGTTTTCGTGATAAATTTATACCGTTTACGTTCTATGTTGCCCTCCTCCTATAAATTTATACCACCTCTCGTATAAATTTATCGCCTCGCCACCTTGTTTTTTCTTCCCCGTATAAATTTATACCATCTCTGTGTAAATTCACACCATTTGTTACGTCATATAAATTTATACTGATTAATGGCTAACTTTCTTTAAGTATGGCTCGAGAGAAAAGAACCTGCCAGAGCCTCCAAGTCTCCGTTCGCGGGCTTCCCTCCCCGCAATGACTTTCACACCTCCTCAACAGACACCAAGAAGTAGCCACGAATATTCTACCTCCGACATTCAAACCCCCAGCTCAGTTGAGTTTACTCCAGCACGACCACCTCGGCTTCCACCACCAGTTCAATTTACTCCACCACACCCCTCCTCAACGCCGTTTGCCCCCACCAATCGTTTTACTCCACCACAAGGCTAGAGAGCTCGGACTACCTCCTCCAGGTTCATTTTAGTATCGTCCGCCCATAGTCCACCGCCGAGGCTCCCCTCCCGGAGGCAAATCACGCCAACTCCATCCATTTCACTAAATGGTACTACAACAAGTGGGAGCGGTCGTGACAGTAACTCCCCGTGTTCTCACGACACTTCAGGAGCTGGTCAACTACGTCACCAACCTCAATTACTTTTTCCCAGAGAGAGGGACAACACCTCCCCCAGGACTTGCCCACACCAAACCTCTCAGCATCTACAAGTACACCTCTTGTTGATCTCTCAGACGAAGAAACACCTCATGTTGATCTCTCAGACGAGGATCTACCAAAGCCACAAGACTCCATGTTCAAATTCAAAGCCCCTGCAAGTAAGAATCTTAAGCGTAACTTACACAAGAAAGCATGTACAACCGTTAGAAGAAAGAAACTCATGGACGAGGCTCACTTGAGGGCAACACATACAAAGCACTGTTGTTCTCAACGTTGTCGATTGGACTAAAGGAATTGAGGTTGATTCGTGATAGTTACAGTTCAATGACTCTGCTAGACCAAAGGGGCTACTTAGCCTTCAATATTAGGCCAGATTATGGTGAGAAGTTTACTTACACACTGGTGGCCACACCGTCTCATCAAACGGCCTTCAAATTGATTCATGCTTTAGGCAAAGGACGACTTGACCCCTGAAGAAAAGGCTTGACAAGAATCCAGGCATTAATGACTACTGCCATTCAGGAGGTATATCCAGAATTCATGCCCTTCAATGTTTTCCTGGATGGAAGGTTTCTTTAAGGAGTCTTGCAAGAAACTCCCTAACAGCCCCATGTACCACTTGAGTGACAACTTCACGAAACGTGAAGTCTACGATAATTATAAGGAAATGTGTGTTGAGGCTGGAGAACGCCATGTCTGCTACTCTTACTTCAACGTGTTCGGAAAAAAGAGTTTTCGGCGTGTCCATTCCTAGAAAGCATAGGATGTCCGTTTGTGCTACATGCTCAAATTAAAAGCTCAGAGACAAAATGCAAGGACACTTCACATTAAAAGTAAGCTTCCAGGACGTGTTCTTGCCTAGTTCTACTTAAAAGTAGGTTCTTTCCTAAATATATTTTCATTTCAGATGCATTGAAGGAGAAACTGAACAAGCACAGAGAACAACAATCTTTGGAAAGGAGAAAATTGACAAAACATAGGAAGAAAGCACTGGAACAACCACTCAACTACATATCGGTTGTTATTGATGGAATGGACCAGAAGAAGACCACCCTACCACATTTTGTCAATGTGCCTAAGGATCTTTGTTGAAGAAGATTTCATACATCCGCATGTTGTTGGTGCTATGGTATTTAATGGAAAACTATCTTGCAAGGCATTTTTGAATTATCCAAACATTCATGCTGATCCAAATCTCACTATCACAATATTGAATAAGCTTCTTTCCAATCTAGAACATATACCCACCGGTTCAATATCTTCAGCTAGACAACACGACAAGGGAAAATAAGAATCAGGCGTTGTTTGCTTACTGTGCTATGCTAGTAGAGAAACAAATCTTCAAGAAGGTGAAGATTGGTTTCCTGCTTGTTGGTCATACACACGATCAAATTGATCAGATGTTCAGTAGGTTCTCTAAACGTCTTGCTCGAAAAAAAGCTCTCAGCCTACCAACAATGATTGAGGTTATCCAAGATTCCTACAATCCTCGTCCAGACATCTTCGGAGAGATCAACTGGGTCAGTGTGCTATTGAGCCCTTGAGAAACATTACATTTCAGCATCAAATCAAAATTTCACTTGAAGATGGCAAGGCCATCTTACAAGGAAAGAAATATGTCACATCCTTGCAGTGGCAGCCAGCAGCAGGTATTCAATTCATTCGCACCATCCCCAATACTAGTTCCATGCTCTCTGCAGAGCAAATGCCTCTAAAAAGCTTGAAAGAAATCACAAAGAGTAAAAAGGAGGGAAGAGCATTTGACTCAAACAAATCATTGAATTATATTGAGACAAGTATTCAGTCGTGCTCTAACCACTTTGGGGAGGCAGATGCTTTATGGTGGCCTCAGTTTTTTTCTCGGCAACGTGACATGTTGCAAGCTTCATTACAAGGTCGAAGAACAGTTATATTCAACTGGCCATCTAGGCAAACTCTCCCTGTGCAAGTTAAGAATCAAGAGGAACATGTAGAGATATTGGCTAGCTTAGATGAAGATGACAGAGTCATGTGCACTGGCCCCAGATGCACGGCACAACAAGTTGCTCGAGTATCTGGTTCAGTCTCAGAGATTCAGAAAGGAATGCTCATAGCTGTCCCAGCTGATAATGGTGAATCTGGGAAGCCATTCTGGCTAGCTAAAGTACTGGAGGTAACAAGAGAGGATGGAATTCCCACTCAACTAAAAGTGCACTGGATGAGAACGAATACTGCTAATGCTTTCAGTGGGAGTTATACTTTGGAGATGGTAAAAACAGGAGTGGGAAAGAGAGCAAAGTCCAAAGCAAGCACTGATGTCATAGATCTAGCTGAAGTAAAGGTTCTTGCATATGACTTTGTTCTCGACCGCTTTGCTAATAAGTTACGATGGTCACTCAAACTTTAATAAGGCTCGGCATGTGGATTAGACAAACAACCTAGAAAGGTGGCAAAAAAAGATGATGATGAAGACTCACTTGTAGACGGTGAGGAAGAAGATCGCTCGAAAGTACATCCGTTTTGAGAGTGAAGTGAGGATGAAGGCTCAAGTGATCGAGGATTAAATGAGTCTGGAGGATGAGATGCATCATGATCTTGTTTGCAAAATGTAAGTTTGTCCGATGACTTCGAACATGTAAAGAAATGAAAGTGTGTGATGAGTGTTTGTCAAAATGTCCTATATTTTTGACAATTTTGTTCATAATTTTGTACAATTTTCACAACCTTGAATATATCACTTCTTTGTCATTCTACTACCCTTGCTATTTTTTTATTGCCCCTTTTTTGCTACACTTTATAAAAGTAACTATTTTTTGTTCTAGTTTAGGAGGATGAAAATTTCTATTTAAAATTTGTGCATGAAAGTTATGTTCAATCAACCCCTCAAAAATGGTACCTAAATTACTTAAATTGTCACACCTGTCACAAAAAAATCTAAAAAATGGACTTTTTTAAGGGAATTTTAGGGAATCTTTCAAAGATTCCTTTTGAAGTGCGTTTGCAGCAAATAAGTGCGTTTCATTTTAAACTTTGTTGGTGGAAGTATGGGGCCCAGTAGTATCACTTGCTACTTGGAATGACTTGGAGCACAACAAGAGAATGGACATTTAGCGACGTGGGCTTGCGACGTCTGTGCGACGTGACGTCGCAAATAACGTGACCATGCGACGTCAATGCGACGTCCGCGTCGCGGGACACGCCGTCGCATCGCGACGTGTGGTGCGACGTCGACACCGCGTGGCGTGGCGATCCGGTCACGCCCGGTGCACCACGCCGCATCGCTGCGTCGTCCACTTTGTGCGACGTGGACGTCGCGTCGTGGCGACGTGATGTCGCTACGGACGGATCGCCGCTACGGGACGCCTGGCGGGCGTCTAGTGTACTTTGTTCTTTTTGGAGAACAAGGATGGTCTTCTGGCCACGAAAGTTGGTCCCCAGGGTAATGTCGATATTCTGAGTCCATTGGAAGAGCCAAATCATGGTTTTGGAGAGGGGAAATTGCTCGTCCATCGCCAGTGGCCTTCGTAAAGAGAACTTTTGTGGCGAAGATGTGAGCTCTGGAAGACTTCGGAGCTATTTCATCGTGCACCAACACCGCATATCCTAGTGAAATGTTTTTCTCATGTCCGCACCGCAAGACGTTGCACCGCTTGTCAAAATTCCACCTTTTTTTCGATGCGAAATTTTTTAGTTATGCGTTCTTTTGCATTCATGCTTCATAAATTCGTAATTAATGCATGGTATGGAATTAAATTCTGATTTTTTGTCAGTTGGCTTCCTATGTCATCCCCAAAGATACAAATTTTTAGAATTTCGGATAAAGTTCTGATCAAATAGGTAGCATTGGAACGGTCTAGGCACTTGTTGTTGAGGCAGAGAGCAAGACATTCATAAATTCGTAATTAATGCATAGTACGGAATTAAATTCTGATTTTTTTGTCAGCAGGCTTCCTAAGACATCGCCAACATACAGAGCGCGGTTTGAGAATTTCGGACAAGGTTTAGATCAAAGTGTTTGCATTAGAACAATCCGGCAAACTTTGTTGTTGGCGTAATGAAATGGGCACACTTGCCCAAGTCAAACAAGGCCAGGACCTTGCAAGGCCACCTCATTAGAGGGGAGAGTCCGGACCCCGGGAGGCGAGCCCCAAAAGTTTCCCCGAGGCGACCTTTCCCCGGCCCACGGGGCCGTGACGCTAAAGACCACACTCCGGATCTCGGTTCCCCTATCCGGCCGTTGAATCCTTCGTTCAAGAGCCCCTGTCTCGATAAGGTCCAAAAATCCAACATCCGTCCGTGAGAACTTATCAAACCGCTGGCGTCCCGCGGTCGGCAGGTGTAGAAACCAAAGTGTTTTGTCGTTCGGACATTGCGAAGGCTCGGAATGGCGATTCGACTTAGCCACATCGTCCCCGAGGCCAAAATTACCCTAGAGACCAAGTTGCACCGGTCGGTTTGCAAAAGAAAGAAACACTTACGCCCTACGCTTGCGATTCGACAGCCCACCTCCTAGGCCAATTGACTACGAGTGTGTTGGACATGAGATAGTTTGACGCTACCTCGAAAGGGGTGGTCTTTTGGCCATGAAACTTGGTCCCCGGGGCAATGTCGACGTTCTCGAGTCCATTGGTAGAGCGAATCACGATTCCGGAGAGGGGAAGTTGCGTCCGTTGCCGGGGCCAGCCGGGAGAGGACTTTTGGGGCAAGCTGCTTCGGATGGTTTTTAGGGTCGGTGCTCAAGCGTCAACACCCCCCTCTACGTCAAGACACGCGCCAAGGTCCTAGTCGAATCGACAAGGATAGAGCCTCAAACGTAAACCCTATGAGTTGCCGTGGGTTCTAGCGGGGTTTTGCGTTTTGGGTGCCGAAGTTTTGGTCCTTTGCACTTGGGACTTGGCCGATAAGATGCAGATTGAGAACGCGAAGCAAGGGGAACTGCGGAATGGAGTTTGGATCTCACTCCTCCCCGTTGTGGCGATTAAGTAAAGGGGCAGCTTTTGCGAAAGAGCAAGACATTCATAAATTCGTAATTAATGCATAGTACGGAATTAAATTCTGATTTTTTGTCAGGCAGGCTTCCTGAGTCATCGCCCAGATACGTGGCCAGTTTTCAAAATTTTCGGACAAGGTTTAGATCAAAGTGTTTGCATTAGAACGGTCCGGGCAGCTGTTGTTGGGCAGCCAACCGCACACTTGCCCAAGTCAAATAAGGCCAGGACCTTGCAAGGCCACCTCATTAGAGGGGAGAGTCCGGACCCCGTGAGGCGAGCCCCAAAAGTTTCCCCGAGGCAGCCTTTCCTCGGCGGCTCCCCCCGGGGGCCGACGCGCTAAAGACCACACTCCCGGGATCTCCGGTTCCCCTATCCGACCGTTGAATCCTTCGTTCAAGGGCCCCGTCTCGATAAGGTCCAAAAAAATCAACATCCGTCCGCGGAGAACTTATCAAACCGCTGGCGTCCCGCGGGTCGGTGTAGAAACCAAAGTGTTTTGTCGTTCGGACATTGCGAAGGCTCCGGAATGGCGATTCGACTTCGCCACATCGTCCGGGAGGCCAAAATTACCCTAGAGACCAAGTTGCACGGTCAGTTTTGCAAAAGAAAGAAACACTTACCCTCTACGTTGCGCGATTTAAACACCACCTCCTAGGCCAATTGACTCACGAAAGTGTGTTGTACATGAGATAGTTTGATGCTACCTCGAGAAGGGGTGGTCTTTTGGCCATGAAACTTGGTCCCCAGGGCAATGTCGACGTTCTGAGTCCATTGGTAGAGCCGAATCACGATTCCGGAGAGGGGAAGTTGCCCGTCCGTTGCCAGGCCCTTCGGGAGAGGACTTTTGGGGCAAGCTGCTTCCTGGATGGTTTTAGGGTCGGTGCTCAAGCGCCAACACCCCCTCTACGCCAAGACACCGGCGCAAGGTCCTAGTTGAATCGACAAGGATAGAGCCTCCAAACATAAACCCTATGAGTTGCCGGTTCTAGCAGTGGTTTATGTTTTGGGTGCCGAAGTTTTGGTCTTTTGCACTTGGGACTTGGCTGATAAGATGCAGGTTGAGAACGCTGGCAAGAGGAACCGACGGAATGGAGTTTGGATATGTACTCCTCCGTTGTGGTAGTTAGAAGTAAAGGGCAGCTTTTGCAAATAGCAAGACATTCATAAATTCGTAATTAATGCATAGTACGAATTAAATTCTGATTTTTGTCAGCAGGGCTTCCTAAGTCATCGCCAACATACAGGCCAGTTTTCAAAATTTTTGGACAAGGTTTAGATCAAAGTGTTTGCATTAGAACGGTCCGGGCAACTGTTGTTGGCAGTAGAAAGCTGCACACTTGCCCAAGTCAAATAAGGCCAGGACCTTGCAAGGCCACCTCATTAGAGGGGAGAGTCCGGACCCCGTGAGGCGAGCCCCAAAAAGTTTCCCCGAGGCAGCCCTTTCTGGCGGCGCTCCCAGGGGCCGTGACGCTAAAGACCACACTCCCCCGGATCGGTTCCCCTATCCGACCGTTGAATCCTTCGCTCAAGGGCCCCGCCTCGATAAGGTCCAAAAATCCAACATCCGTCCCGTGAGAACTTATCAAACCGCTGAAGCCCCCGGTGGGTCGGTCGTGTAGAAACCAAAGTGTTTTGTCGTTCGGACATTGGCGAAGGTTCGGAATGGCGATTCGACTTCGCCACATCGTCCGAGGCCAAAATTACCCTAGAGACCAAGTTGCACCTCCGGTTTTGCAAAAGAAAGAAACACTTACGCCCTACGTTGCGATTCGGCAGACCACCTCCTAGGCCAATTGACTACGAGTGTGTTGGACATGAGATAGTTTGACGCTACCTCGAGAAGGGTGGTCTTTTGGCCATGAAACTTGGTCCCCGTGGGCAATGTCGACGTTCGAGTCCATTGGTAGAGCCGAATCACGATTCCTGAGAGGGAAGTTGCCCGTCCCAAGGCCGGACCCCGGGAGAGGACTTTTGGGGCAAGCCGCTTCCGGATGGTTTTTAGGGTCGGTGCTCAAGGCCAACACCCCCTCTACGTCAAGACACGGCGCAAAGTCCTAGTCGAATCGACAAGGATAGAGCCTCAAACGCGTAAACCCTATGAGTTGTCGTTCTCTAGGGTTTGCGCTTTGGGTGCCGAAGTTTTGGTCCTTTGCACTTGGGACTTGGCCGATAAGATGCAGTTGAGAACGCTGAAGCAAGGGGAACTGACGGAATGGAGTTTGGATCAGTACTCCTCCCGTTGTGGCGCTTAGAAGTAAAGGGCGGCTTTTTGCGAAGCAAGACATTCATAAATTCGTAATTAATGCATAGTACGGAATTAAATTCTGATTTTTTGTCAGCAGGGCTTCCCGAGTCATCGCCAAAGATACGTGCCAGTTTTCAAAATTTTCGACAAGGTTTAGATCAAAGTGTTTGCATTAGAACGGTCCGGCAGCCTGTTGTTGGGCAGCGGAAGCCGCACACTTGCCCAAGTCAAATAAGGCCAGACCTTGCAAGGCCACCTCATTAGAGGGGAGAGTCCGGACCCCGTGAGGCGAGCCCCAAAAAAGTTTCCCCGAGGCAGCCTTTCCCGGGTGCTCCCCGGGGCCGTGACGCTAAAGACCACACTCCCGATCTCGGTTCCCCTATCCGACCGTTGAATCCTTCGTTCAAGGGCCCCGCTCTCCGATAAGGTCCAAAAATCCAACATCCGTCCCGTGAGAACTTATCAAACCGCCCAAGCGCCCCGCGTCGACCGTGGTAGAAACCAAAGTGTTTTGTCGTTCTGGACATTCGAAGGCTCGAATGGCGATTCGACTTAGCCACATCGTCCGGGAGGCCAAAATTACCCTAGAGACCAAGTTGCACGGTCAGTTTTTTGCAAAAGAAAGAAACACTTCGCCCTACGTTGCATTAAGATTCGGCCCACCTCCTAGGCCAATTGACTACGAGTGTGTTGTACATGAGATAGTTTGATGCTACCTCGAAAGGGGTGGTCTTTTGGCCATGAAACTTGGTCCCCAGGGCAATGTCGACGTTCTGAGTCCATTGGTAGAGCCGAATCACGATTCCGGAGAGGGGAAGTTGCCCGTCCGTTGCCAGGCCCTTCGGGAGAGGACTTTTGGGGCAAGCTGCTTCCGGATGGTTTTTAGGGTCGGTGCTCTGGCGTCAACACCCCCCTACGCCAAGACACCCGCCAAGGTCCTAGTTGAATCGACAAGGATAGAGCCTCCCAAACATAAACCCTATGAGTTGCCGCCGTGTTCTAGCGGGGTTTGCGCTTTGGGTGCCGAAGTTTTGGTCTTTGCACTTGGGACTTGGCTGATAAGATGCAGTTGAGAACGCGAAGCAAGAGGAACTGACGGAATGGAGTTTGGATATGTACTCCTCCCGTTGTGGTAGTTAGAAGTAAAGGGCAGCTTTTGCAGTAGCAAGACATTCATAAATTCGTAATTAATGCATAGTACGGAATTAAATTCTGATTTTTTGTCAGCAGGCTTCCTAAGTCATCGCCAACATACAGCCAGTTTTTCAAAATTTTTGGACAAGGTTTAGATCAAAGTGTTTGCATTAGAACGGTCCCGCAGCCTTGTTGTTGGGCAAATGAGCCGGCACACTTGCCCAAGTCAAATAAGGCCGGACCTTGCAAGGCCACCTCATTAGAGGGGAGAGTCCTGGACCCCGTGAGGCGAGCCCCAAAAAAGTTTCCCGAGGCGGCCTTTCCTGCGGCTCCCGGGGGCGTGACGCTAAAGACCACACTCCCGGATCTCGGTTCCCCTATCCGGCCGTTGAATCCTTCGCTCAAGGGCCCCGTCCTCGATAAGGTCCAAAAAATCCAACATCCGTCCGGTGAGAACTTATCAAACCGCGAAGCGTCCCGCGGTCGAATCGTAGAAACCAAAGTGTTTTGTCGTTCGGACATTGCGAAGGCTCCGGAATGGCGATTCGACTTCGCCACATCGTCCGGGAGGCCAAAATTACCCTAGAGACCAAGTTGCACGGTCAGTTTTGCAAAAGAAAGAAACACTTACGCCCACGCGCTAAAAGATTCGACAGCCCACCTCCTAGGCCAATTGACTACGAGTGTGTTGGACATGAGATAGTTTGACGCTACCTCGAAGGGGTGGTCTTTGGCCATGAAACTTGGTCCCCTGTGGCAATGTCGACGCTCGAGTCCATTGGTAGAGCCGAATCACGATTCCTGAGAGGGGAAGTTGCCCGTCCCATTGCTGGGATTCTTCGAGAGGGACTTTTTAGGGCAAGCCGCTTCCGATGGTTTTAGGGTTTGGTGCTCAAGGCCAACACCCCCCTCTACGCCAAGACACGGCGCAAAGGTCCTAGTCGAATCGACAAGGATAGAGCCTCCTGAAACGTAAACCCTATGAGTTGCCGTGTTCTAGCGGTGGTTTGGCGCTTTGGGTGCCGAAGTTTTGGTCCTTTGCACTTGGGACTTGGCCGATAAGATGCAGCGATTGAGAACGCTACAAGGGGAACCGGACGAATGGAGTTTGATCTGTACTCCTCCCGTTGTGGCGCTTAGAAGTAAAGGGCAGCTTTTTGCAGAGAGCAAGACATTCATAAATTCGTAATTAATGCATAGTAATGGAATTAAATTCTGATTTTTGTCAGCAGGCTTCCTGAGTCATCCAAAGATACTGAGGCCAGTTTTCAAAATTTTCGGACAAGGTTTAGATCAAAGTGTTTGCATTAGAACGGTCCGGGCAGCCTGTTGTTGGGCAGCCGAGCCGCACACTTGCCCAAGTCAAATAAGGCCAGGACCTTGCAAGGCCACCTCATTAGAGGGGAGAGTCCCCCCCGTGAGGCGAGCCCCAAAAGTTTCCCCGAGGCAGCCTTTCCTCGGCAGCTCCACGGGGCAGACGCTAAAGACCACACTCCCGGGATCTCTGCCCCCTATCCGACCGTTGAATCCTTCGCTCAAGGGCCCCGCCTCGATAAGGTCCAAAAAATCCAACATCCGTCCGCGAGAACTTATCAAACCGCTGGTTGCCCCCGCGGTCGATCGCGGTAGAAACCAAAGTGTTTTGTCGCTCGGACATTGCGGTAAGGCTCCGAATGGCGATTCGACTTAAGCCACATCGTCCCCGAGGCCAAAATTACCCTAGAGACCAAGTTGCACGGTCAGTTTTGCAAAAGAAAGAAACACTTACGCCCCTACGCTGCGGATTCGACGTACCACCTCCTAGGCCAATTGACTACGAGTGTGTTGTACATGAGATAGTTTGATGCTACCTCGAGAAGGGGTGGTCTTTTGGCCATGAAACTTGGTCCCCAGGGCAATGTCGACGTTCTGAGTCCATTGGTAGAGCCGAATCACGATTCCGGAGAGGGGAAGTTGCCCGTCCCGTGCCCGCAGACCGGGGAGAGGACTTTTGGGGCAAGCTGCTTCCGGATGGTTTTTAGGGTCGGTGCTCTGGCGTCAACACCCCCCCTCTACGTCAAGACACGGCGCAAGGTCCTAGTTGAATCTGACAAGGATAGAGCCTCCGAAACATAAACCCTATGAGTTGCCAGGTTCTAGCAGGGTTTGCGTTTTGGGTGCCGAGTTTTGGTCTTTTGCACTTGGGACTTGGCTGATAAGATGCAGTTGAGAACGCGAAGCAAGAGGAACTGACGGAATGGAGTTTGGATATGTACTCCTCCCGTTGTGGTAGTTAGAAGTAAAGGGCAGCTTTTGCAGTAGCAAGACATTCATAAATTCGTAATTAATGCATAGTACGGAATTAAATTCTGATTTTTTGTCAGCAGGCTTCCTAAGTCATCGCCAACATACAGGCCAGTTTTCAAAATTTTTGGACAAGGTTTAGATCAAAGTGTTTGCATTAGAACGGTCCGGGCAGCCTGTTGTTGGGCAGCCGAGCTGGCACACTTGCCCAAGTCAAATAAGGCCAGGACCTTGCAAGGCCACCTCATTAGAGGGGAGAGTCCGGACCCCAGGAGGCGAGCCCCAAAAAAAGTCCCCGAGGCAGCCTTTCCCCGGCAGCTCCCACGGGCCGTGACGCTAAAGACCACACTCCCGATCTCGGTTCCCCTATCCCACCGCTGAATCCTTCGTTCAAGGGCCCCGCCTCTCGATAAGGTCCAAAAATCCAACATCCGTCCGTGAGAACTTATCAAACCGCTGGCGCCCCCTGTCAAGGTCGTGTGTAGAAACCAAAGTGTTTTGTCGTTCGGACATTGCGAGGGCTCCTCGAATGGCGATTCGACGCCACATCGTCCGGGAGGCTGAAATTACCCTAGAGACCAAGTTGCACGGTCAGTTTTGCAAAAGAAAGAAACACTTACGCCCTACGTTGCAGTATTCGACAGCCACCTCCTAGGCCAATTGACTACGAGTGTGTTGGACATGAGATAGTTTGACGCTACCTCGAGAAGGGGTGGTCTTTTGGCCATGAAACTTGGTCCCCAGGGCAATGTCAACGTTCCGAGTCCATTGGCAGAGCCGAATCACGATTCCGGAGAGGGGAAGTTGCCCGTCCGTCGCCAGCCTTCCTTCGAGAGGACTTTTTAGGGCAAGCCGCTTCCCAGTGGTTTTTAGGGTCCGTGCTCGCCGTCAACACCCCCTACGCCAAGACACGGGCGCCCAAGGTCCTAGTCGAATCGACAAGGATAGAGCCTCCCAAACGTAAACCCTATGAGTTGCCGTGTTCTAGCGGGGTTTGGCGCTTTTGGGTGCCGAAGTTTGGTCCTTTGCACTTGGGACTTGGCCGATAAGATGCGCTTGAGAACGCTGGCAAGGGAACCGACGGAATGGAGTTTGATCTCAGACTCCTCCCGCTGTGGCGCTTAGAAGTAAAGGGCGGCTTTTGCAAAAGTAGCAAGACATTCATAAATTCGTAATTAATGCATAGTACGGAATTAAATTCTGATTTTTTGTCACAGGCTTCGAAGTCATCGCCAAAGATACACGCCAGTTTTCAAAATTTTCGGACAAGGTTTAGATCAAAGTGTTTGCATTAGAACGGTCCGGGCAGCCTGTTGTTGGGCAGCCGAGCTGGCACACTTGCCCAAGTCAAATAAGGCCAGGACCTTGCAAGGCCACCTCATTAGAGGGGAGAGTCCGGACCCGTGAGGCGAGCCCCAAAAAAGTTTCCGAGGCGGCCTTTCCTGGCGGCTCCCTCGGGGCCGACGCTAAAGACCACACTCCCGGATCTCGGTTCCCCTATCCGACCGTTGAATCCTTCGTTCAAGGGCCCTGCCTCGATTAGGTCCAAAAAAATCCAACATCCGTCCGTGAGAACTTATCAAACCGCTGGCCGCCCTAGGGGTCGCCGTGTAGAAACCAAAGTATTTTGTCGCTTCGGACATTGCGAGGGAGGGAATGGCGATTCGACTTCGCCACATCGTCCGGGAGGCGAAATTACCCTAGATACCAAGTTGCACGGTCGGTTTTGCAAAAGAAAGAAACACTTACGCCCTACGCTGCGGTGATATTCGGCGACCACCTCCTAGGCCAATTGACTACGAGTGTGTTGGACATGAGATAGTTTGACGCTACCTCGAGAAGGGGTGGTCTTTTGGCCATGAAACTTGGTCCCTAGGGCAATGTCGACGTTCCGAGTCCATTGGCGTAGCCAATCACGATTCGGAGAGGGGAAGTTGCCCGCTCGCCCGAGGCCTTCGGGAGAGGACTTTTGGGGCAAGCCGCTTCGGATGGTTTTTAGGGTCCGTACTCAAGCGCCAACACCCCCCTCTACGCCAAGACACGGCGCAAGGTCCTAGTCGAATCTGACAAGGATAGAGCCTCCGAAACGTAAACCCTATGAGTTGCCAGGTTCTAGCAGGGTTTGCGTTTTGGGTGTCGAGTTTTGGTCCTTTGCACTTGGGACTTGGCCGATAAGATGCAGATTGAGAACGCTGAAGCAAGGGAACCGACGGAATGGAGTTTGGATCACACTCCTCCCGTTGTGGCGGTTAAAGTAAAGGGCGACTTTTGCGGTAGCAAGACATTCATAAATTCGTAATTAATGCATAGTACGGAATTAAATTCTGATTTTTGTCGTGAGGCTTCCTAAGTCATCGCCAACATACAGGCGATTTTCAAAATTTTTCGGACAAGGTTTAGATCAAAGTGTTTGCATTAGAACGGTCCGGCAGCTGTTGTTGTTGCAGCCGAAATGGGCACACTTGCCCAAGTCAAACAAGGCGGGGACCTTGCAAGGCCACCTCATTAGAGGGGAGAGTCCTGACCCCGTGAGGCGAGCCCCAAAAAGTTTCCCCGAGGCAGCCTTTCCTCGGCAGCTCCCGGGGGGTCGTGACGCTAAAGACCACACTCCCGGATCTCGGTTCCCCTATCCGGCCGCTGAATCCCTTCGCTCAAGGGGCCTTGTTCGATAAGGGCCAAAAAATCCAACATCCGTCCGGAGAACTTATCAAACCGCCACCCTGTGCTCAAACATGCCACCCCGTGCTCAAACGTTCGTAAGTAGTAGCAATAGAAGATTGGTTAAATCCGCAATGTGATTTTGATCGCATATATGGCTCGGGAATGTCCAAATTAGCATAAGGACAAACTTTCATGACCATCGATGAAAAAAAAAAAAAAGGCACCAAAAATTAAAAAAGTGTTAGACGTCACTATAACAAAATATCGTCGCGGACATCGCCGCATGCGACGTTAAACAGATATCACGATTTTGAAATCAGATATACGATTTTGAAATCGATATATACGATTTCAAAATCGTATATACGATTTCAAAATTACGTCAAGATCTTGACGTCGCGCGCGTCGCATGCGACGCCGTGTTTTTTTCAATCCCAGGCCGCCTCTTTTCCGGACCATTCCTAGGCTTCCTTCTATCGACTATTTTGGGCGATCTTGGCATGACCTTGAATGACTTGCAAGCACTCTTTTTAAGGTTAGTAGATCATGCTTTTTTGGATTGAATGGTTTTTTGGATTGAATGATTTAGTGTAGATTTCAAATTTTTTTTCTATCTCTTTCCTTCTTTTTCTTCTTCTTGTTTTCTCGCATTCTTCTTCTTTTTTCCTTCTTTCCTCATTTCTTTCTTGATTCTTCCCTTATTTCACTCTTCCATTCTTCCATTCTTCTATCTTCTTCCATTTCATTCTCTTATTTCTTCCATTCTTCTCTTTCTTCCCCTAATTTCTTTTTCTCCTCTTTTCCCCTTCTCTTCTTTCTCCCACCCTTCTCTTCTTCTTTGATTCATTCATTTTTTTTTTCTTTCTTGTTTTACTATTTCTTCATCTTTTTTTTTTTTTTTTTTTGTTTCTTCTTGATCTTTTTTTTTCGTTGTTCTTATTCTTCTAACTCTTTGTTGCTTTCTATTTCGATTTGGACCCTCGGGATCTTGTTACACACGCCCTTCTTTTGGTAAGTTGATCGCTTGCATTTTATTTTTATAATTTTAAGCGGGTTAAAAAAATTGATGGAGTGGCTTGTTCAAGGGCACGGGTTCGGCTCCACCTAGAGTGGGGAGGACCATGTACCCGGTTCAAGTCCACTTCACTCACGATCATATATTTTCCCTAGGTTAAGGAGTGGCTTGTTCAAGGGCACTCCGGCTCCACCTAGAGTGGAGAGGGCCACGCATCCGTTCAAGTCCACGTGCACTTGTTATTTTTAGGTTTAAAATAAAATTGTAGTGGCTTGTTCAAGGGCACGTAGGGCTCCACTACACGAGTGGAGACGACCAGTGTTCGGGTCCAAGTCGACTTTTTCTTGTAATTCTTAGGTAGAGGTGGCCAAATCTAGCTTATAACCCTAAAGCCGTATGTTAGCCAACTCTAGCTTTTAATCCGACTAATCCAGATTTGGAAGGGGCTCATTTCGATGATGGGGGGAGCTGCTTCGAAAAAGAAGGTACATGACCTAGTCATAGTCTTATTTTTATTCTTTTGTTTTGTGTTAATCTATCGATTTATAGAAAAGGCAAAGAGTGATTGCAAAATTGAAGTCGAATGCCAAAAAATTGGGAGGCGATTGGTCAAAGGTCCCTAAACCACTTAATCTGTCCATAAGGAAGATATCAAGGTATTTGTTATTTGTTGCCATTCGTTCAATTCGAAATAAGACATTTAACTTGTCATGTTGTATTCCTTGCAATCAGATCACTTTCGAACGTGCAAAGGATTCCAAGAAAAAACATCTGCCTCACGGACTGCCAAGGCAACTTCAAGCAAACGAATTCCGTCTCACTTGGGTTCTGGCGGCCGAAATAGATTCGTAAGTGCTATAAACTCTTAGTTCACGTTAACTTTCAATGTCATTGTCTAATATTGGTCGTATTGTTATAGAATTGGCTATACGGGTTTTCCCCTAACAGGGAACACGTAAAGATAGCCACTACTCGCCTCTTGTATATGATATTGTAACTAACTATTAAAATTCTTTCCTTTTTTTTTTTTAATTTTTTTTAATTTTTTTTTTTTTTTTTTTTTTTTTTTCGTCCACCACGTCGCACGCGACGTCACGTCGCACGCGACGTCTGAGCGACGTCCCCTCGAGTCACGCCTGAAGTCACGCCTCTGGCGGCGCTCGAAGCGAGCGACGCCGCCGACGCCGCATGCGACGACGCCGCATGCGACGATATTCCGAACGACGTCGTGGAGACGCCCGCGGCGACGTCGGGACGTCGCATAGACGTCGTTCAGACGTCGCTATAGACGTCGCTAAATGACCCTTTTCTTGTTGTGGAGCAGGTCCAGAAAGCCTTCTTAGTACGAGCACTAGGGGTGAAGTCCACAGTCCCATATCAAATTCTACTGCAGGAGACAGAATTCTTGCCTCTTCAGAGGGCGGCCCTTGATCGCCACATTTTCTATTTTCAGAAGGTGGTCAATATGGACGATGCTCGTCTCCCTAAACTAGCTTATATCATGGCAATGGGGCGCAGCGGCGCCCAAGGCCTCTTTGGAGGGAAAAGAGAGCTCAATGGTTGGCTAGATGGAATGTGCAGGAGCACAGGTGCATACATGTGCAAACAGAGGCAGATCGCCATAGTTTGAGGCAATATCTTGACGCTTGCTTCCTCAGCAAGCTTTGGGATGCCAATGCCCTTGAACATGTCAAGACAAAGACACTATCGGACCACATAAATCTCACATTGGAACGAGGCCCGCAATGCTACTGCGCGTACCCACTTGCCCATGAAAAGGCGCACTCATTGCCTCCATTCGCATTGAGGGGCACATCATCTTGAATTGAGGCGAGGCGGATGGATTGGTGAGCCACGCCAGGATGTGGCTCTCAATCTTTGCCAAATGGGAGTCATTGAGGATGAATCTCATACCCTTCAAAGTTGCCCAACAGATATGATCAAATTCGGACGCTTATCTTTTTGCCGAGTTGGTCGTCGGCCACCGTTACATGTGACATTGAACACAGCATCCGTACGGGTGCTGGGATCATACCTTCAGGAGGTTATGGACATGCGAGATCAGCTATGTCCTCGGGCACACACTTGACATGTATATATACATTGATGTATACTTGTACAGTTTGACAGCATTCTTATTACTGCCACGGTTTTTCCCTCGAAAACCCTTCGGGGCGGGGGTTTTTTAACCCGGACAGTAATAAGCTTGCTGCGCTCCTTGTGGGTCCCATAGGCCGATTGGCCTCAGTGGACGATAAAAGATCATTCTCATTCTCATTCTCTTATTGTGGATGACTGCACAATTGATGTCGCTTAGTTTTATAAAAATATCCTTTACTTTAAAATGTGGTGGCAAAGTGATGGTGTCATTGCAATTGTACAATTTTTATTTGTCATAGTGAGTTTTTATTGGAGGTGATGTTTCCTTTACTAAAGGCGTGATTACATCTAGTAGAATGAATAGAAGTTGTAGAATCTTGGATTGTATGTTGAACTTGCAGGTTGGAGTTGTTGCAATGTTGGAGGCCTTTGGAAGTGCAGGCAGAGCCATCAAACATGATTTCCATCTCTAGCTTTATGGGCATGTTTGGATTTGATTACCAAGGATCCTTTTGCTAGCTGCACTTCCATTTGTGAATTTTTGTTGTATGCCTATATCTTTCATGTGGAAAGTATATTAAGGGACACCATTACATATTCATTGTGCAAGTTTATTCTTTTTGGAATGTGTTTGGTATTCCAATTCTAGGTTTCCATCGTGGTGGCTCAGGTCTAATCTGGAAAGGTATATTTTAGGTTGGTCCTGAGTCAAGCCAGAATTTAGAGATAAGGATGGATATAGCAATAAAGATGGATTAAGGACTGTATCAACAATTTGAATGCGCAGAAAGTAGAGCATACCCATTGCAAACCCTCCAATTTCTCTGGCTAGAAGACAAAAATAGAGCTTGAAGCCAAGTATGGGTCTTAGTAGCTCTAACTAGAAGATAAAGAGACTTTGCTACATGACAAACCCAGTTACGAACTGGAAAATATGTAAAACCCACTTATGTTGCATTCTGTCAGTCTGGGCCAATCATGTATTGCCATGTAGAATGTAATGTAAGTGATTTTCAAATAACAAAAATGTCACTTTAGGTAACATTCTCATGTATCAACACTGCCTTCGTGCATCAGCATGTCGACAGTGTTTCCAGATGAGAATATCATCTAAAGTGACATTCTTCTATCATTAGTGAAGTGATGGTGCTTGAGCATCTTCCCTATATATATTACCCTAGCCAAATGTCTTACTATATCATTGTTAGCAATGATCCTTTGTATATATTGTGACCAATCATTCTCCCTGATATCTTTGTATGTTGTACATCCCTGAACTATGTGGGCTTCATCCTCTATTTGTCCCATGTCACATAGCCTACATGTCCGGTCTTTTCTTTCTCCATCAGTCCCTTTCAATTCTCCAGTCATGGCTGCCCATTCTGATCTTGACAACTACATTAATCTATTTCCATTCAAGTCACCGTTTGTGCGTTTAGTAAGTTGCTATCCTTTGTGGGTTGAGTGTTGTTCAGCTTTAGCCCATGTGTGAATGTTCAATCAATTTCTTATGGCTAATCCCATCCATTATTTCTTTTCGAAAAAGAAAATTCGATTCTTTTATATTAATAGGGGTCTTTCTTTTATATTCACTCCAGTGGCAGATGCACTGATAAGAGAGACCATACTGCGCCAGAGTGTGAAGTTGAAGGGCACCTCACTAGATGTCAATGACGACCTCACCCTGTGGCAACAAGAATCTTGTAGACAAGAGCTAGGCCTTTAAAGGACCATCCACTGCATTGGAGGAGCCGCCGCCCTGGTCCGAGGCAAAGCACGAGTTTTCAGACCAATGCAAATGTGGTATATAGAGCTACTACAGCCCCTCAAGGTGCTGCTTCAAAAGCTGCTGCTATAGCTGGTGTTAAGGCTGACACTGCTGCTACTACTTTTGCTCTTGATGCTGTCACTTCTGCCCATGCTAATAGTACTGTCGTTAGTTGCCTGTGTTTACATCCCTCAGGGTATTGCTACTACATTCACTGCCCATCCTGCTCCTATATTGTGCCCTAATGCTACCTCCCTTGCTACTTACTGTTGCAACTTCAAGAAAGCCTACATCCGCTACCACCAAATAGGAATTGTCCTTCCATATGGTTTCCTAGAAATGTAGGAGCTTTTCTCAGTAGAAGGAAGATAGTCTCGACTTCAATTTCATCTTCCTTATGGAGATTTGGAAACATGCTAGACATAGACTGCCAAACCTCTGTTAGATTTAGCTTTGAAAGATTTAGCTTTAAAACGTTGCATTGCCTTTGCTAGATTTATCTTGGAAGTCCCCCACCCCCACCCCCACCCCCGCTTTGACCCACACATAAATGGCATTTTTTTTTATCGAAAAGGTGGCACCTACCCTGGGTCAAGCGATGCCTCTACTTATTGGATCTCCAACTTCTCCTAGTAGAGGTACTTATACTGAAGGATAGCTATGAGAATTGCTTTTGGCTTTCGATGTAGATTCTGATTTGGCATGACAAATTTTATACGGTGTATTGTTAATTTCTTTCTGGCACTGTCCAAAGATGGATTAATTTGATATATAAATTACTATGTCACACTTGTTCAGCTCTTTCTCACTTGATGCTAAAGGTTTCAATAGAAGATTGTATTATTTTTATTCAGTTGTCGACACTCGAATAATGCATTTGACAGAAATGCAATTTCAATATTTTAGATTGATGCTATTGCCACATTTCCTTATTTTGATTGAGTTACAAATGGCATAGTAGTGATCTAGATGACATTGCATGAATACTCTAGGCAAAGTTGACCCCTACTACTCTAATCTCTGCAGGTAGTAGGTGTTATTGATAAAGGATTTGGACGGATAATGAATTTTATTATAGAGTAAAAATTACATGACTGCATAGCCAATAGACACATTCTCGCACAGGTTTGAAGGGAGGTAGCTATAGAGTCAATGTACAAATTAGTAAACGGTATTGAGGATACCTAGCCCCCATTCCATACCATTTGCTTTCCCTCTCATTTACTTTTTCAATGCCTGTTTTGTTATGTTTAAGTTTTGTTTATCTTTAACCTAGGGACATCTTTCCTGAATGTTACAACATGGGAATCGAGTTTCCCTTTCACAAGTTCAATTTTTCTATTGACTCATTGAAAGACTTTGATATATGCATTTGATCCTGATGCGTTCACATTCCAATACAAGATAGGGCAATTCCAGTAATATCATTCATGTCAATTTTATAAGTTTTTATAAGCTCAGTGACATAAGAGAGCCTTTTTGTTAATTCAAGACAAAAGGTTGTGTATTTCATAGGCTGCATTGTTAGTATGAATTTATTTCTATCTTATCTATTAAAAAAGGAGATGGGTTGGGTTGCGTGCAGGAATCCCACATGTGCAGCTGCATGCGGCGTTCCCTTTGGCGTTAAATGCTATTGTTTGCAGTTTGTATTTTTTTTATTTAGAGCTGAAGAGAAAAAAATTGAAATGCTTTTGAGGAAACTTTTGAAATGCTTTTGTATGCTTCCTGGTGGTCATACCGGAGTTCTATGCACCCTTACACAACTCTACACTAGCATTGATACAATACGAGTAACTCAACAGTCCAAATGATAGTAACACAAAGAAATAACACTCCAAATAACCCAACCAGGCTCAGATCCCTTGCAAGAAATTGTTATCTTGCGGTTTTCACAACAACACAAGAGTTTCAATACTAATAAGACAAGCTAGACTGGATTCGGTAGTAGACTAGGGCACAAAAACTTCTGCAAGACTCAGGCATTCCAGCTTCATGGTCCTCTCCTAAGAAGCAGGCTTTCCATCTGTGTAAGGCGTGGTTAGTTTGGTTGATTTGGAAACGGCGTCGTTTATGGATTTTTCAAGGGATTCAGCAACCTGCAGCCTCTCTAGTTCCACGACTCAGACATAAGCTATTCCAGAGTTTTCTTGTGTTTACTGGCCTAAAGGAGACAAAGTTTTGCATCTTGCGAGATATTTTGCACATTGTAAATGCGAATGGGGAGTTTGTACAGTGATTACTAGAGGCGATTGGAAGTTTACGCTCTAGTTTTTAGTATGGAGTGCTGAGGTGTCTTTGTCCCTTCGGGGCATTCTTTTTCCTCACTACTCCTCTTGTATCATTGCCATTCTTTTAATATAAGTGTCTCAGTTCTTCAAAAAAAAAAAAAAGCAGGGTCTTCAATCAAAACTCTTTCTTCTGAGTACTGCTCTATCTGGATAGGAGCTATCACATATTTGTCGCACTGATTCCTGGGAAGCGATTATAGCCAGGCCAAAACATGGTGCCTAGATTTCAATGTGCTAGTAACTTATGAGTCCAAGTGAGGAAATGCCACAAAATATTTGTTTAATTTCTCTCTACAGACTTCTAATGAGATTCTTGCATGTCAGATTCATTGTCTCGGCCAAGACAATCGGATTTGTTGTCGTCTCACTTGCAGAGGGATGCCCTTAGCCTTCGTCTAAGGTCATGTCTATCAGGCGACAAAGGTCTAGGGCAACTAAATAAAGCGGTTGCAGAGCAAGAGGAGGTGATCTAAAATTGTAACTTATGTAGAGGCCACTAAAAAAGGAAGAATAACAAAGTAGAATGGAGCTCAACTGGCTATTAAAGTGAATTATTTTTATTTTAATTTTACTATAATACTGGTATGTTTCTACTTAGCAATGTGGATAGCAACTATAACTCCATTTATCTGAACAAGAATCTATATATGACCATACACAACTTCACAATGTGATGCTCTACCAGAAGATGCATGAGTTCTAAGATAGTAGTTTTGCTTGATCATGTAGAATGTTTGCAATAGTTGGTGGAGTAGTTGCATCTTCTCAGGTAATTTTTGTAGAAAGTTCTCCGTCATGCATTCAGTAGGATGTGGCTTAGCTTTCCAAATATTTTAGACAACTATCATGCACAATGTTCAGACCCATAATGTTTTTGCTTATGGCTTTTTTCTTGACTGTTGTGGTACTAGATTGGTACAGATGGACAACGCTAGAGGCAATAGCGAACGATCTATGTTCCCTTTTTTTGAAAGATTTCACAACTATTTTTCGGCCACAAAAACCTCTTCTTAATGAAGTTTCAAGTTTCCGACTTTATCTCTATTTTATTCGTCTGCTCAAGCTCTATCCTATTTTTCATTCCAACACGCAGCTTATCCACGAATCTGTTTGGAAGTATCAGATGGTCTTCTGCTTTGTAGAGCAAAGAACCATGTGGTTTGTGAAGTGCTTCTTGAGGTTAATATGGAGCTAAAAATGCCTTGCAGTTATCCGGTGCTGTTTCACATGACTTACCTTTTTCTTGGGAACAAGTAAGAAGTAGATTTTGTAAGTATTGTTTAGCTCATCCCCAAAATGTTTGATTTGTGACTTTTAACTACACATTTGAAACAATGCTCGTCCTTTTAAAGTGGGTTTTCCTTTATTGATTATCTATCAACCATGAGGTATGGTAGAAGATTGTTTTTACATAAAAAGAAATGAACATATTGAAAGAACCAATAGCTTCAACGAGGTATTGCATGGTAAATTTTAGTAGTTGACAACAAAGGGAGCTTGAATTCAAATCAAATGGGCAATCTCTCAGGGCAGCCCCTTTCTCTTTTGATAATCCATAGAAGCAAAATACAGGTCTATGCTATTTGCCAAATCAATAAGGTTGGTATATTTTAAGTTGATAGGATTGACCAATTTGGCATCCATATGCTTAACTTTGACAAAGAATATTAAATGAACCGGAAGAGTCCACGTGCAAAACCATCCAACCATCCAAGGCATCTGTGTAGACGTTGAATATACAGAAGAAGCTAACAATTACTCATTTCAAATGTTCTTCAAGTTTGTCCTAATGTAGATCAATTCCAATACGTTCATAACATTTTAATGCGTGAATCATATCCCTTGCTATAATTCACAAATTATAAGTCTTTGCAACTATGATATTAGGTTCTCTAATATTATATTAAGTGATCTTTGCACATAGCGTTATTGAATGCATAGAAGAGCTTTAAAACAAACAATTTAATTCCTCATTCCTAGGATGGGTCCTATGCCACAACCAAGTGGCCGATAAGTAAAGTGGTGTTCTCATTGAGTTTTTGTAAAATCTTTGAGTACATACTGATCCCCCTACTAGGGGATGAAACGCTTGAAAAAATGAACACTCCGAAACTAGACAATTTATCGAGAGCATGATAAAACTGAAGAGTGCTAGATAAAAGACAATTGTTCCGCTATTGGTATATGCAAATGTGAGAAAACCGACTACCGCTTCTCATCGAGATGAGAAACTCTGCTACTCTTTCGGGTTTTCGAGGAAACCCCTAATGAAAAATGGTCGCCAATGCTCTCATTGAATGCCACCAGCATACGTCGGCCAAGGAGTGAGCCGTAGCAAACATAATGGCACTGGCAACCGAGAGAACTGCAAAAAAGGACCTGCACTAGAAAGTCTGAAAACGAGAATGACATGTTAGAAAGTTAGGAGCTTTAAGCCAGGGCCTGTTCCAAACTTCAGTTTAGAAAAAGAATATAATAGCACTCGGAGGCTCCAAGGCCACGCCGAGGAAGAAACAACAGCCAACTAACCAGGAACTGTCCACGGAATGACCATCGCAGAAAAAACATCTGGTTAGTGCTGCCTCGGAGGCTACATTGCCACGCCGAGAGAAAATAAAAGAGAAGAAAACCTTGGAGGCTACAGTGCCACGCCAAGAAAGAACAAAATAATAAGTATGTCTCGGAGGCTACAGTGCCACGCGGAGAGAAAAAGAATAATATATCATATCTCGAAGGCTACAGTACCACGCCGAGAAAATGAGACTATTACAGAATCCCACCAAAGGAAGAAATGATAATAAGAAAAGAAGTCTCAATCCCCCCAAGTCAGGGTGGGAGGGATGAGGGAAGCTAGGAGGAATAGAATAGAGTAGACGTAGACTGAAAAAATGGGTCTGATCTCTTGGCAGAGAATTAAGGGAGGGAGGGTGAGGGAAACTGGTAGAACAGAGAAGGAGGAGAAATTAGCTCAAGAGAATGCCGATGAATGAAAATAGGAGAAGAGGCAGAATAAATAGGAGATGTGAGATGAGGCGTCCCCATCCAAGGAATGTCGGTTCTATTGCTATCGCAATAGAACCGTGGCATTCCTAGGATGGGTCCTATGACACAACCAAGTGGCCGATAGAAGAGGAATCCACCCTAAAAGAATAATGCGAACTAGGTTGACAGGAGGAAAAAAGACGAAACAAATGAAGTGAGGAAATAACAAATAGGATGGCTAGAAGACAAGACAAGAGTAGCAAATCGTGGAACAGATGACATAACAGAGATCAAAGGGATAAAGAGGCAACAAGATAACAGAGCAATGAGACAAACGGGCAGAAGGGGCAATTGAGAAGTACTAGAGTACCGAAGGAAATGGCTCGTCGAGAGCAAAGAGCAACCAAGGCAACCGGAGTAAATGGAAGGAAGAAGAAACCAAGAAAAATAGAGGAAAATGGAATAAAGAGAAGATAGAAACGATGGAGCAATGAAGTAGAATGAGCAAGTAACGCTGGAATCCAGACAATGGAATGAGTAAAAAGGACACAATGGAACAATGCAGTAAGAGATAGAAAGGGACATCAACAAAGGACACAACGGAACAATGTAGTAAGAGATGGGAAAAGGAACTTATAGACAATAGCAGATCAAGCCATAAACATGGTAATATCAGCATGTAAAGATCTCAAATGACTAATATACTAGTAAATACTACACTAACAATGATACTATAAACCCGAACTAGCCTTCCTAGCAAATAGAAGAGAGCAAGAAGACAAAGAAACCAAAGAGGAACCATGCAATAAAAAGGAGTAATAAGGTCAACAAAGTTAAACAGAACAAGCCAAAGGAACTTTATGAAGGAAAGAATGTAAACACAATAAAAAAGAGAAATGATACTAAATGGCACAACTGAGCTAATGAGAAGCATATAGCAACTAGAGCGCAACAAATCCTCAAAGGAGTAAGTTAGAAATAATAGAATAGTTAGAGCAAAGAAGAGAAGTGGAGAATTGGGTCTATCAACGTCAAGACTAAAGAATGATGAATTGACACTGAAGGGACAACTGAGGTATTCGTAATAGAAGGAGGAAGGGGAAACAAGAGCTAATGGAATGAATTGGAAAAACTAATATGGCATAAGTTGACATAGAAAATGGCCAAACAACCGCGCATTGGTATCATGCCGAAAGAGAAACAGAGTTAGGCGCCACTGGAACACATGAAGAAACGAGATAGAGAAAATGATAGAGGAAACATAGACTAGATGAGAAAAGTGCATGAGGGTATCAAACAACCATATTGGTAAACCAATATACCTACCATGAACATATGTAATATCATACCATAATGAAGCACAAACACCCATCTCTAGCACCTTGATCAACGTCCCAACAAAAAAGAAACGAATTCAATCACCATAGTAGATATGGGGAACTACGAGGGAAACAATTGCCTATGAGACAAGACCAAGCCAATGTTAGCATAAAGATCTGCCAATCGTATCAAGAAGGAACTACATTACAAAAATGCAAAATAGAGAACAAGCAAACTAACTATTATGGGACAAAAGTCGCCCTAATAGGAGCAAAGCAGAGGAAAGAACAATGATGTGCAAAGAATTAACAAAGAAGGAACATGAGAAAAATGGGTTAACCAAGACAGAAGGAACAAACACAAAAATAGCAGACCAAAGGAGCAGCTAGACCAATAGGATATAGGAACTAAAGATACAAATGAACCAAATAGGGGGCAAATTGATACAAGTGAGGGGCGCCTAAAGGTGCAACAACATGGAGCAAGGGACCACATAAGCAAGTGGCTAGAAGAGACGATGAGGTAATGGTAACCAATGAAATGAAGAGACCAAAGGAAGTACTTGAACTGGACCAACATAGACGGAGCAATGACAACAAAGGAGTTGATATGGCCCGGAACCATGGTGCCCTCAGACTAAGAGAAAGAAGTAAGCAAGAGGGGAACAAATGGAATAATAGCGGGCAAAGGTACGATGCAAGAGAAAATAGCAAGCCTAAAGCAAAAGGAGTCAAAGAACGAGAAAAGAAGAAAATAAAAGACCGGGACGAATCATTTCAATGAGATCAATAGCATAGACAAAAGTATTAAGCCAGCAAAATTCAAGGAACACATGGAACCACTAAGAATGGATCATAACCCACCATATTTAATGCCCTTTCAGTAGCAAAACTAAGAACCTACCACAATACAACAATAAGAGAGCGATAAAAAATGGACACCATGACCAAAGATAATAAATGGTTCAACTGGGCAACACCTACTGCCATCAAGTAATGGCATATCAAGAATAAGAAAATAAGAAATAATAATAGAAACAAGGAAAGAAATGCAAGTCACGGGCAAACAAAAATCGTGCAAGCATATGAAATCCCAAATGAAAATACAAGCATTGAGAAAATGAAGAGAATAGACCATCCATCATGAAACTCCATGAAACCCAAGAATGGTGTAAATGCAGAGCACAAATATTGAACCCCAAAACACGTAGAATAAAAAGAATAGAACTCCTGTCAAACGTCATATTCACACCAGACGATACGCACTTGTCAAAAATAAAAATATAACCTCAAGAGAATGTAAAGATAGAATTTGACGAAATATCAAAGTGATCCACTAGACATCCAACCATGAAAACACTACATGCTAAATGAATGCCGATACATCCTAAGAAACAACGTGTAATTGGAACAAAAACAACTGAATAAGCATCTATGACTAGAATAGAATAGTTACATGTGGAGGATCAATTAAAAAAGAAGAAATCATGCTAAACCAAGACCGTCCACATGAGAATGGCAAGGACATAGAAAGACAAGATTTACCCGGACATAAATTGTAGAAGCTTAGAATAACTCGGTTGAATTTGCCTTAACCAATGCATGTGAAAACATGAAAAGCACGTATAAACAACACAGATAGAAGAAGCAAGTAACTGTATGGACGCAAAACTCACAACCCCCATGTGCAGATCGTCGAGCTAAAAATATCTCAGCACGATGCAAAGAGGAAAGGGAACTCACTTTAAAGATAATAGAAAGAATAAGTGAAGTCCTACCGACCATAAAAGAAAGGCAATGTTGATGTTGGGCTCCAACATAACCACAAACCTTTATAAAAATGGCATAAACAACCCATAAAGAACTCCTAGGCCGTCGCCAATATGAGGGCACTAGCTGAAAGAAAAATCAAGATCAATTATATTAGACCTCAGTACCGCATAATGTGAGTGTTGTGAATTGCAACCAAAGGGCCACAATACTAATAGACAACAAATAGTAGCGCAAATAAGGATAACATGCATGTGTGATCGTGTCCTCGAAACACCTACAAGAACAATGGTTAATGCTAAATGAAACCGGCATTTAGAAAACAACTCTAAGAACCATGTATACACATAAATTGAAAATAGAACGAGCGAAATTCCTGAGAAAGCATACCTGACCCCCCGTTGAGAGAAGCATGTGCCCTAAAATACGAGCAGTAAAAAACTAGAAACCCCCAACAAATTGACTAAAGACATCAGGGATACTGGAATATAAAATTAAGGAAATCGTAGAAAACAGTTGGGGCACCAAAATATCCACACTTTATTATGATTAAGGGAACACACAGGGAAGAACGTCACAAGAAGCCTAGGCAAAGGGACAAACATGCTAAACCTTGAACCCCTAAAAACTAAACGATGTCAAACTTCTCGCTCAAGAGAAACTTGTCAGGAACCAAACAACCAGGACGGTGGAGCATTAAACCCCTAACCCCATTAAACCCCTAATCCATACTGCAAAGCTAGATTCAGAGAGAAAACGAAACTAGACTCACCAATCCAAAGGTTAGTGATATCCACAACAGAGAGGCACCCCTATTACGCCGTTAATGCGCAACCAAGAAGAAAAGACCCTTACCAATATACAAAAAAAAAGGAGAAACCATGGAACCCAGAAAGAGGGGAGAAAAGGGGCGACTTAACAACAACTACCAAAGCAACTTTAAAGGAGACGAAGCAAGCAAAAGAACAAATGCAGAACCGACAAAAATGAGCAGGGACGCACAAGCTCGAGAAAGAAATTGAAGAGCACAGGAACAAGGGAACTAGGCTCTAGCAAGTAGAACAAATGAAAGAGCGAGAAAATAATAAAGCTTATAGGAAATATATGAAAACCATTAAAAAGCAAAAGATATGAAGGATAACGCCAGCCATATTAAAGATAAAAAACGAGAAAAGATAAAGCTGAAAAGAAAGAAAAGAATAAGATAAATAAAAGAGATAGATTAATGTCCAATGGAATACTCACAGACCTTATGGGACGAGCACAGAGCAAAAGGGTCGGGCCCAAAGCAAACTTGAGGATTGAATGGGAAAAATATAACAAAGAAGAGGTGCAAGGGCCATAGAACAACAAAAGGGAAAGCAAAAACATGGTATCCCCATCAAAAAAGGGGAAAAAGCCTTGCATCCAGCTTCCAAGTGTTTGTGACAGAGACGGAAGCGGTTGCCTATTGCAGAGAGGGAAAGACTCGAGAGAGTGATTGCAGGAGAAGGTTGCATATTAGGGAAGCAGATGCAGGTCAGATGCGGCTGAGTACGCTTCATAACCACATCGGATCAGCCATTGAAAAAGCAGAGGCGATCATAGCAAGAACAAGAATCCATGGTAGAATCGAATAAGAAAGGCAACGCAATAACAGATATAACCGCTCGAAATCTGGCAAGGGAAGGTCGGAATAGATCTCTACTGCCAAATCGTTATAGGTATAGGGCAAAACTGAGTCCGCTTGATCCACAAACCAGACAGAAACTATTGAAACTAAGCGAAAAGCATACAAAAGACAAGAACAAAGGAAGTAATCCCAAAGACTCAAATCATGTATTGAATATGAACACATATATAAGTACATGGAAAAAGGCATGCCTAAATATGGAAAAGGCATGTCTATACTTGCAAGGGCTAAATATAGAAAAAGGCATGAGAGCCCAACGTGGCATCTCAACACCCCCCCTGCAACGTTGGCCTCTCAATAAAAGAGAACCAAAAATACAATATATAAAATGTCATATACAATTACTCAGAAGGTGACCAAGGATGCACACACCAAACATTCCCCTTTGCAACCTTGGTCATGTGCCCTGTTAAAAACCTTTGTGGGAATCAAAAGGAAAACCGTGGCACCCTTCAAAACAAAAAACTAAGTAGAAGAATTAAGAAGCCGCTATCGACTAGTAAAATCTTCATGCTTGGTCAGATAATGCTTTAGTAAATATATCTGCTATCATATTATCTGTAGGACAATACTGTAACACAATTGTCTTCTTCTTGACTTCCAATTTAATGTAGTGATAATGAATCGCAATATGCTTAGATTTTGAATGGAAAACCTCATCCTTAGTCAACGAAATAGCACTTTGATTATCACAATATAAAACTGTTGGGCTAATCAAAACCTGCTGAAAAGATTGAAGTAGACGCCGTAACCATATCAACTCTCTACTTGCCATACTAGCTGCAACATATTCTGCTTCAGTAGTAGACACCGCAACACAATGTTGTTTCTTACTGTACCAAGATATCAAAGAATGATCTATAAAGAAACATGCACCACTTGTGGAACGAAAAGTATCAGGGCAACCTCCCCAATTCGCATCAGTATAACCAACCAACTATGAACCATGAGAACCTATATCTTGACGAGCATATGTCAAAGCATAATTTATAGTGCCTTTAAGATAGCGAAGAACTCGTTTAGATGCATTCCAATGCTGACGCCCTGGATTAGACATAAATTGTCCCAATGTGTTAACAACATAACTTATATCTGGTCTCATAGCATGTGCTAAGTATATTAAAGCACCAACAAGACTTGCATATGGATAGTTAGCCATATCAAGACGCTTAGCTTCTGTTTGAGGACACATCTGCTTAGTCAACTTAACATTAGGCCCCAATGGTGTTAACTGAGGCTTAGCATTAGTCATATCATATTTATCAAGTAACTCAGAAATATATTTTGGTTGACTCAATCTTATGCAACCTTCTTGACGTTCTATTTGAAGTCCAAGACAAGATTTGATAGAACCAAGATCAACCATATCAAACGCAGCTCCAAGACTGGCCTTGCACTTATTAAGAAACAGAAGATCATTCGATGCTAAAATAGTGTCATCAACATAAAGCGCAATGAAAGTGAAGACAACACCAACTTTTTTATAATAAAGATTTGCATCGGCAGTAGTGGGTAAGTAACCATCAGAAATAAGAAATGCATGCATCTTCTTATACCAAGCACGTGATGCTTGTTTTAAACCATACAGAGCTTTCCTTAATTTGCAAACCAAATTCTCTTGACCTGAAACCTTATAACCATCAGGTTGTGCCATATAAATATCTTCTGTAAGATCTCCATTTAGAAATGCTGTTTTAACATCCATTTGATGAATATAGAGATTATGATTAACTGCGAATGCTAACAAAGCACGCACAGTGGCAAGACGCACTACAGGCGAGAATGTTTCATGATAATCAACACCAGCAATTTGTGAAAACCCTTTTGCAACCAACCTTGCTTTAAATCTGTCAAAAGTACCATCTGCTTTAGTTTTAACTCGAAAAACCCACTTACATTTTATAGCTTTACGTAAATCCCAAGTGCCTTTACTTATCAAAGAATGATATTCAGCATCCATTGCTTGTTGCCAATGTTCACGTTCATCAGAATTTAGAGCATCATGAATAGTAACAGGCTCAGTAGTAGACACAAAAGTATAATAATCACGCAAAGTAATTGGAGGACGCCGTCTAATAATACGAGTGTCATGAAATTCTTGTTGAGACATAACTCTAGAGGATTGTGCAGAATTATCTTCAGGTGATATAGTGTAATGATCATCTAGTGAAATAATATTCTCATGTAACTGATCAGATAAATCTTCATATTCTCCTCCAACACTATCAGGTAAATCCGAGATATCAGGTAAAGTAGAAGGTTGATGTGACGGTACTTTCTCAACACCACTCTCATTGAAAATATTTTCATCAGAATACTCACGAAAATTTGATAGGACATCATGATCATGATCATTAGATTGCGAAGGAGATTGGATCATAACATTTTCATTAACAACAGTATCTCTATAGCGGCATAACACAACCTTTCCAGAAACCAAGTCAAATAGTCGATAAGCAGGTGCATTATCAGCATAACCTAAAAAGACAACCTTTTGAGCAACTGGCTGCAACTTAGTCCGTTTCTCCTTAGGAATATAAGCATAAGCCTGAGATCCAAATACTTTAAAATGTTCAACTGTAGGCTTTTTTCCATGCCATACCTCAAACGGTGTTAAACCATCAACAGAAGAAGAAGATATACAATTCTGAACATAAACTGCTGTACTTGCTGCTTCAGCCCAAAACTTTACATCCAAACCAGAATGAAGTAACATACTTCGAATAGCATTTAAAACAGTTCGGTTTTTACGCTCAGCAACCCCATTATGTTGTGGTGTATGAGGAACTGTATACTCTCGCAAAATACCAGCATGAGCACAAAAAGAATCAAACTCATTATTTTTGAATTCACCACCATTGTCACTACGGATACTTTTCAAAGTCTTTTCCTTTTGTAATTCCACCATGGCTTTCCATTTGCAAAATGTAGCAAAAACTTCAAGTTTCTTCTTAAGTGCATAGATGAAACAATAACGTGAATAATCATCAATTATCAGTAGAAAATAAACGGCACCACCAAGTGACCGTGGTAAAGGCCCACAAAGATCCATATGAACCAACTCTAAGATAGATGATGCACGAGGAGCAACATGATTAAAAGGACGCCTACAAGGTTTACCAAGTATACATGCTTCACAAGGCGCTAATACCGCTCTTGAATCCATCGAAAAACCATGCACAACACCGTATTTTTTCATATGCAATAATACCGGAAAAGATGCATGACAAAAACGTCCATGCCACAAATCTCCATCAGAATTTCTTACAATAAGTGCATAAATCAGATCATCTGTGATCTTATACTCATATAGATTATGATGACGCATACCAGTACCAAGAATCAAGCCATCTTTTAAAAGATAACAAAAGAGTTCATCAAAGTAGATATGAATCCCAACATCAGTTAAGCGAGAAACTGAAAGTAAATGACGATGTAAGGCAGGCACATGTAATACACCACGGAGAAAATGAATCCCTGAACGAGCTTGTAATGGCAAATCACCAATTCCAAGAATTTGTTGGCGACTATCATCACCCATATAAACATACTTCAAAACACGCAAAGGATGATAATTTCTAAGCAAGGATTTCTCAAACACCATATGTTGAGTAGCACCTATGCCAACAAAAATACACAAAAATATAAAATCCAAACTCAAATACCAGATATTGCTTCATAATAAAACACACACTTGTTTCTTCTTTTATTCCAACAAAAAAACTCGAAATAAACATACAAATATCACCACAACATATTTTTTTTTTTTTTTTTTTTTAAATCTCACACCACCACATCACACCAACACTACTCAATAGTTCTCACTTATTTAGAAGGAACATGATGCACACCTGAATCTATCATCATGTTATTAGTACTCCCTAGAACACTTGTATTAGGTGGAACAGAAGGTCCACTAGGCTTGTCCACATCATAACGCTCAACATCACGTGACATGCTAACATAATTAGCTTCAGCAGCCCGCTTCTCATCATCTTGTCTATCATAACATCTTGCAATTCCATGACCAAGCCGACCACAATAATCACATGCATAAGGTTGATAACCACGTGGCCCTCGACCACGTCCATAGCCTACACGGCCACTACGACCACCACTACCATGACCACGATCATCATAACCACCACCACCACCACGACCACGACCATACGAATCATATGTTCCACTGTTATAACCACGACCATACCCACGACCACCACCTCCATAATAACCACGAGAAAACCGAAACCTTTTTTTTTTGTTATTCAGTAAATTCAGAAGAACTTTGTCTCTTTCGTGTATCTGCTACCATAGCAACATCTTTAACAATAGGAGGCGCAACAATACGCCGCACATGATCCTCTAAGGATTCACAAGCATCTTCAAAAGAAATATTTTTCTTATTCATTAAGATGGAAATAATCACCCCAAACTCAGAAGACGGAAAAGTTTCTAATAACTGCATAACTAACTCATCTTTTGATATAGGTGCACCAGCTGCAGCTAATTGTTCGACAATCTCTTTGAAACGGTCAATATGTTCTCGTACAGTAATCGACGAATCAAACTGAAGATTTGCTAAACTCCTCTTTAAGAAAAGTACTTCTTGCTTTGTTCTTTTATTATAGACTTGTTCCAAATAATTCCAGACTTCGCTAGACGTAACAAATTGATCAACATCCGCATGGATCGAATCTTTCAATCCATAAACTAATAAACGCCGTGCTGCACGATCTTTAATTTTCCACTGTTCTTCTTCTTTTACCCATGCGTCAAAATCTTTTCCAGAAGTGACCAATTGATCACCCTGCACTAGTTGCTTCGGGCGCTCCTTTTTACCAATAACAAAATCAAGCAAATCATCGCTTTCTAATACACACTTTATTTTTCTTTTCCAACCTGGATATCCAGTACCATTAAAAACATAAATCGTCTTTGCTGACGAATCGCCTTTCACAGTTATTACCTGCTGCTCTGATACCATATTGAAACTAAGCGAAAAGCATACAAAAGACAAGAACAAAGGAAGTAATCCCAAAGACTCAAATCATGTATTGAATATGAACACATATATAAGTACATGGAAAAAGGCATGCCTAAATATGGAAAAGGCATGTCTATACTTGCAAGGGCTAAATATAGAAAAAGGCATGAGAGCCCAACGTGGCATCTCAACAGAAACGAAATATGCGACCTGAGGAAGGAGGAAAGCAATTTCGGAAAACCAATCCAGGGCATAATATCGAAAACGTTGTAGAAGGCCAGATAAGAGGAGATCAGAGAGAGTAGAAGACGCTTACAGGGAAAAGGAAGGAATAGAAAGGACTGAAAAACCATGAACCTGTCACTGCTGATCACGAACTCAAGGATAGCGTGCTTTCAAATAAAAACAAAAAAGCAAAGAAGGAAAAACCTTACCGACAAGTCGTGGCAAAAACTATGTTCCTGTAGACTGGGGCAGAACAGCTACCACTGAAGTCTGCAAAACGAAACCAACAACAGAAATACTGTAAAAAACGAGATTCATACCTTATAAGAAATGTGTTCTGAGAGCATGGAGTGCTTGATGCAAATCGGGCAACTTGTGGAAATCCGATTTTGTGGAGCGCGGCGTGCTTTGAAGCAGGTGGCGCTGCTTGTAGAAACATCTGAATCTGTTTGTGGCGAGAGATGGAGTGAGTGGGGCTGCTTGTAGGAAATACTGAATTCTTTTGTGGCTAGAGGTGGAGCGTGGAACTGGTTGGGACAGGCAGCCATCCACAAAGAACCCTAGAAACTGGTAGAACAGAGAAGGAGGAGAAATTAGCTCAAGAGAATGCCGATGAATGAAAATAGGAGAAGAGGCAGAATAAATGGGAGATGTGAGATGAGGCGTCCCCATCCAAGGAATGTCGGTTCTATTGCGCGGTTCTATTGCTATCGCAATAGAACCGTGGCATTGCCTGCCCTATGTGATTATTGTAGGAAGTTAGATTTCTGTAAGCTGAAGCAATACATGATAAATCTTTAGACATGCTATTATAGAGTGCAAAATATTGCATTGTTTATATTCGAGATACCAAGCATTTCAGCAAATGCCAAGCTTAGGAAGGGCTATAGGGCTCTTGATACTACAAGACGCAATCTGCCAATGTCTAGAGAAATGGGTATGTTTACCTTTCTGCCTTAAAGCATGCAGTGTGAGATAAATCTTTTACAAGGAGGCTTTATCCACAGACAAATGATTTCAGATGGACTGCAAAATGACGTTGTTTTAGGCAACACTCTCAGTTGACATGTATGCTACTTGGGGAAATTTAAAAAATGCACAATGTGTGCTTAATAAGTTGCAAAATACAAGTGTTGTGTCCTGGAATGCGATATGCCCACACTCTGCAATTTTTAACTGCTTAAATGCATATAATTGTGCATTTGATTTGATCCATATCATTGTTCCTAAATGGCTAAATGTCCTCTTTGATCCTGTTGTATAGGATGGCAGATTGCTGAAGCGAATAAAAGTCCAGAGGGACTATTTCCAATGTGCTACTGTTATTGTCATATTGCCATTCATTGGAGACATATATGGATATCCTAAAATCGGGTGGTTCATCAGGTGGGCTCGAGCCATAAGTTTCAGAGCCTTTAAAGGTACATTGTTTGATGTTCTTCTTGGGAGCTTCATGGCAGCTTTGGGCTAGTAGTGGAATAGAATTAGTGAAATAATCAGCCTCTCTCTATCTAAAAAGTTTGTCATCAAGTGTATAACTTTGTTGTATCTATTCAACAAAACTCTTACAATATAATGAACAAGAATATTATCTCGGCAGCATTTCTTTGGTCCAAAATTTGTGGGTTTGGACTCCTGTGTAAAGTTGGAATACGTGTGAAATATTATTGTAGATAATAGAGTTCAATCCATGATTGATTTTTTACGATTAAAATCCAGAGTGGATGATTCAAATACCCTTTTTTGGATAAGGAATTAATGTGACTAGAAATGTGTGCCCGACGATGCCAGGCATTGGTCGTGGACCTGAGAAATGGGTAAATGTAATGGACTTTGTAGGTGGAACATAATGTTGAGATATAATCATGTCCATAGAATGAAGTACTAAGATATAAATGATACAATAATTGTGAGTGAAGTGGGATGAATGGGTATTTGCATTAATGGATAAGAGAATGGATCTTGGATTTAAGTAAGAACCAAACATGTTCAGTTTCAAGTGGCAAAATGATATTTCTAGAGGCAGTTCTAAGTGCACATAATTCTAAAACTGTTTATCCAGATTGCAAAGTTCTAATGTCAGATAGTACATAATCATTATGTTACCCCCACTCCTCATCATGGTGTAAGAGGCCATACTTACTAAAATGACCATTTGCGACCATCCTATCCCCCACATCCTTCCAAAAGTCAAGGAAATTCAAAGGATAGTGGTTCCTTATCGTTACGAGATTTTGGCTTCCTGTCTAGTCAACATGATTATCTAAAACACCACTTTGAGAAATTGTATAGAGGGTGGAAAATGAAACCCCATAATCTATTCTAAAATGGTTGCATGGTGATGCCAAACATTGGTAACCAAGCGTTCATTCTAGAGCCTTGTAGGAATTGGAGTTATTCTTGCATTTTGGTAGGGCAAAGTTGTCGAGCCATACCTTAATTATTTATGTGCATGTGTTATGTGGTTAAAGTTGTCCAGCCGTACCTTATTTGTGTACATCTGTACTGTGTATATGTGGATGGGGATGTTTGATGGTGAATTTAGTCACTTAAATTGGTGTCAATTAGAGTTCTTCAATTGTTATTGCATGTCTGGTTTAATTTTGGTGTTCCAAAAAGGGCGTGACCATCCATTTTTTGCAATGGCTCTGGACTGGTTTTTTCCTAAACCTACAAGCGTGTGGAGATCTGCACATGGTTTCCGGATCTGCTCCAGCAGGATGGCAAGTTTGAATTTGCGGGTGGGTGTTTCTATGTTTTCTACTTCTAGAAGAAGAGGGCAGCGATGGCAGAGAGCACTTCATCAACACGATGTATAAGGGTAAGACAACTGAGAAGTGATTCCCGGATTGGCAGCGACCGGCGTTAGCCGGGAGCTGCAAGCCGGTGAATCACTGACCGATTTTCTTACCCTTATAATATCATGGTTGGGGAGTGATTTTGAGCTCACGGCTGATGGCTATGGTGCTATGATTTTAATCCCTATTTGGTTTTGATCTCTGTTTCCCTTTCATATCCGTTCTTCAGCTGCTGTACAAGGTCAGAATAAGAAGCAAAACACAAATAGTTGTTCTTCAGCTTCTGTACACGGTCGGACGGAACAAGCAGCAACACAAATTCCTGTTTCTGTAACCGGATCAACAGGTAATCCGGAATCTTCATACCCGATTAGCATTCCTGGATATTGGCCGTGCCACATGGCATCAGGGAAATACACCACCGGAAGAAATCACGACCCAACCATGATATTGTCCTGTAGGTACATTTTCATTGTTTTGAAGCGTTCAGCCAGGATGTCTGCTTCAGGTTTTTGCTTGGACGAGGAAGGACGCCCGCCGAAGAGTAGCTCAACTACTGCATCCAGGTGTATCAGGGATTCAATGCAGGTGCCATCTGAGCCCTTCGTTGCTTTGAAAATCCGAGCGCAGGATGAGAAGGCAGAGAACAGTGTTTTCTCGACAGGCACTCTTGTGGAGGTGCCGTTACAAATTTGCCAGGACAGGCTGCATCTTCTTGCAGATGCATGCGACGCTAATGCACATGCTCTTGGAAAGAGATGTGGGCTTGAGCCGGATGTTGCTCTAAAGATTTTGGAGCAAGATGAGAGGCAAGGAAAGAAGAGGCAAAGGCGAACAAAAATGAAGATTTGTGTTGTACTGCACATGCAAAACATCCTTGTTCATACATGCCTCTTTCATCATGGCAGGAAAGAGAGGATTGCTACCTTGGGCTATACGCTTACAACAATGCTATCCACTCATTTGTACACACTGTCAATGGCACCTAAATTATGAATAGGTTGCTATAATGGGAAGCTATGTACATATATGGAAATGGGTTATGAATGGATGTTGCAGAATGGATGTTGCATTGCAGAATGGATGTTGCAGAATGGATTATGATTGCATGTTACAAATGCTGCTTTTGTTGGCAACTTGCATATACACAAGCGACGTTGCTCTTTGATTTCGTTCAATGACACATGTACAGCTCACAATTTAATTGCGAGATCCATGGCTTGTTGAACACATAAACAAGGCATTGTGGACAAGATTGCCCGTGAAATCTATGCAAGTCCGTAATTGCCAATAAAAAAGAAACCAAATAATTGTAATCATGTACCTTTCGTAATCCTACATATTGTATGGAGTAAATGAATTATCCTTCTAGTTCAAGCTTGCAATCTTATAGATGATTTATATGGTTATGCATATGTGTCCATTGGTTTTAAGTCAAAACATTTTCAAAAATTAGTAATGTGTATTATCATGACGCAACAATAAATGAAGCAATTATCTCCTTGTTCAAGCTTGCAACCTTATGGATATGCTCTATATGATTATGCATACCTATTTTAGTCATGATACGGAGAAAAATGAGCATGATTAGACATGAGAATTTTCAAATAATCCAAGGTTTAGGCAAATAATAATACTTTGTACTATATTAAGCATATGGATTGAACTCTACTGTCTACAGTGATAACTTGCACCAGAGTTTATTAATTTCACACGGATTCCAGCTTTACACAGGCATTGCATTTCAAGGACAGAAATAGTGGGGGACCAAAGAAGCGTGGCGGAGATAATTTTCTTGTTCATTATGTTGTTATTGTAAGAGTTTTTGTTGAATGGATACAACAAAGTTAATACTCTTGATGACAAATTTTTTAGACAGAAAGAGGCTGATTATTTAATCTATTCTATTACTAGACTAGAAGAAAGCTGCCAGGAAGACTAATTCTATTCTAATACTAGACTAGAAGCCCAGAGCTGCAAGCGCGCGCCCAGGAAGAACAGAAAACAATGCAGCTTTAAAGGCTCTGAAACTTACTGCTTGAGCCCACCCGATGAACCACCTGATTTTGGGAGATCCATATATGTCCCCAATCAATGGCAATTACCTTTGGAAATAGTCCCTCTGGACTTTTATTCGCTTCAGTAATCTGCCATCCTATACAGCAGGATCAAAGAAGAAATTTAGCCTTTTCCACACAATGAATATGGTTCAAATCAAATGCACAAGATTGTGCAGATTCATATCAGATCACAGCGAATGAATTACAAGTTTACTCAACTTCAAATGCGCATCATGACAAAGAAAAACTCGAAGCCTAACTCTCTGCATGATATTAAGTACTCACTAACCAAAGCACAAGATTCCAAATTCACATGACCAGAATTCATATAAGAGGCACAAAGAAAATGAAAATCTTCCAGAACAATTTCAATCTTCAGGCTTTCAACACTTACACACATGCCCCACAGAATAAGATCATACGAAAAAATATTTAGGTTTTGAGACTCCAAGCAAGCAAGCGCAGTTCTTCTGAGGCACAAACCGCATTCAACGCTTGAGTTTGAAAATTCTTACAGGCGATTTAAAATCTTCAAGCTCGATCTCAGTAAGAAATTCAAGAACGCCTGTATGGAGCTTAAAGATAGGCAAAACATCGTTGACAGGTGTCATCGCAAGCCTAAAGCGGTCATCGGTCACCTAATTACAGCATGAATTGTTGGCTAAACATGAGGCCTAAATATCTGCCTAGATTTGTGTTCTTCGTTGTTATTTAGAGCTGAGAAATCTCAGCTCCAAGCAGTTCTTTTCTGCTCTTTGTATTCCGTTCTTTCAATCAATGTTATCACTGTTGTGATCTCCATCATCTTGTGATCCCTGAGTTCTTCATGGTATCAGAGCCAGGCGCTACTCAAGAGATGGACACCAACTCTGCAACATCCTCCGTCACCGCTGCTGTGATTGCACCCGCATCACCGGAATTGTTCGATCCTACAAAAGGCCTGAAAGAATTTGGGATTGAAAAATTCAAAGGAGAGAATTTCCCGATGTGGAAATATCAGATGCGGACCTTTTTTGAAGCAGCAGGATTATGGGAGATTGTCAACGGGAAAGAGACCAAACCTGAGGGAGATCCGTCTGCGGCAAAGAAATGGATGGCAAAAGATTCTCGGGCGCACTCACAGCTCATTTGCAGCGTCCATCACACCATTCTCAACCGAATCAAGGTCTCCCACAGTGCTTCTGAATGCTGGTCCAAACTGTTGCGCCTATTTGAAAGCAAGACTCTGGCCACCCAAGTCATGCTCAGGCATCAACTGTATGCCACCAAAGTACAGGATGGAGAATCCATGAGTCTGCACATTGGCAAACTCCGAAATCTGATGGATCAGTTAGAGGAGGCTGGTGAAATCAAGCTATGCTCAAATTGCTCCTGCTTCATGGAGCAGCACAATTGTCTCACGCTTCTCTCAAGCCTCCCCCCTGCATATGGAAATCTGGTGGTCGTGCTCTCTAATAATACTCATGTTCTCACATGGGAAGAAGTAAGCGCCAAGATCTTACAGGAAGAGGTACGATTACAGCAGCAGGGATCATCCGATCCTCAGTTAGCCTTGTTCACCACCAACAAGGCCCCCAAAATCGATCAGCGGATGACCGGGAAAGAGGACAAACGTCCTCGTTGCATCCACTGTCGACGCCGGGGGCACCTCAGTGAGGGTTGCTGGAAATACTTGGCCGGTAAAGCCCAGCAGCAGCCACCACCACCTGTTGCAAAACCGCCGATCTCAACCGGAAATGCGAGCTACACCAACGCTGAGGCCCAATTGCAGCCAGCAGGAGCCTTCATGACAGTAGCACATGCCATTCCTGGCACCAATACTTGGTGGATCGATAGCGCAGCATCTCACCATATGACAGGTATAAAAAGTGATTTTCTTCACTCACAGTTCCTGTCCCAGCCGATCTGCATCTCCACCAGCAATGGACATCAGCTTGTTGCCTCCCACATCGGGACTGTTCGAATCTGGGTTGGAACTTTCGCACTCACAGTAGCCAATGTTCTTCTGGTTCCGGGTCTCGATCAAAAGCTTCTTTGTGTGGCACAATTAGCCGACTCTGGCTTCAAGGTGGATTTCAATTCTAGTGAAGCTCGCATCATTGATTCCCGCACAAGAAAGGTTATGGCTACCTGCACACGATTCGGCAATCTATACAAGCTGCACACCTTTGTTCCCGGATTTGCTTTGCATACCCAAATTACTGATGAACAGTGGCACATACGATTGGGTCACGCTGGCATCGACAGTGTTCATGAAACACTTCAATCCAATGCTGTCACAGGCCTCCCATCACAGTTATCATTCTCTCGCCTCTGCGAGATCTGCACCATGGGGAAGCAGCACCGACTCCCATTTCCACATGATCCTCATCGATGCACACTTCCGGGCGAAAGAGTTCACAGTGATATTTCTGGCGCACACCCTCGCTCTGTTGGAGGTTCTTTTTACTTCCTGACCTTCATAGATGATGCCACCCGTTACACCCAGGTATTCTTTCTTCATCGAAAGTCTGAAGTCTTCCATTACTTTCAAATTTATGTTGCCTGGGTACACACCCAATTGGGTCGGCCACTCCGCAGTCTCATGAGTGACAATGGAGGGGAGTATACTTCATCTATGCTGCAGCAGTTTTGCACCTCAAAAGGCATTGAGCACAGGACCTCCATTGCTGGCACATCGGAACAAAATGGTTTGGCTGAACGCATGAATCGCACCATCAAAGACATGGCCCGCTGCCTCCTTCTTCAAGCCCGACTTCCCTTGGCTTTCTGGGCTGAAGCAGTACACACTGCGGTCTACCTTCGCAATCGTCTTGTTCCACAGAAATCCTCCTCCAAGCAAACTCCCTTCCAACTTTGGACAGGCCAAGTTCCGGATCTTAGCCACCTGCGCACCTTTGGTTGTCTGGCCCCCAAGCATATCAGTGGAAGCAGGCTATGGATCAGGAGATTGCTTCACTTCACCGCAACCAAACATGGCAGCTTGTTCCTCTTCCCCCAGACCGGAAGTTGGTTTCCTCCAAATGGATTTTCAAGATCAAGTACAAAGCTGATGGCACCCTGGATCGATTCAAGGCTCGGTTTGTAGCTCGTGGCTTCTCCCAAATTGCAGGGGTTGATTTTGTGGACACTTACTCTCCTGTCGTCAAGATGACCACGATCCGAATCCTCCTTTCCTTTGCTGCTGCAAATGATCTTGAAATCCAACAGATGGACGTTGAAGCGGCTTTTCTCTATGGTGATCTCTCTGAGGACATCTATCTGGAGCAGCCAGCAGGTTATGTTCAATCCGGCCAGGAGAATCTCGTCTGCAAGCTCAATAAGGCTCTCTATGGCCTTCGTCAAGCACCCCGGGCTTGGTATCACAAAATCCATATGTTCTTGCTGGCTCAAGGATTCACTAGTGGAGACTCCGACACCAACCTGTACATCCAACAAGACAGCTCTGGATTTCTGCTTCTCGGCCTATACATTGATGACGTTGTCCTTATCAGCAACTCTCTCTCCAAGATCAACACTATCAAGCAAGCTCTCAACACTGCCTTCTCAATGCACGATCTCGGCAACATCAGCAGCTGCCTAGGCCTCCGGATCACCCGCAATCGGCCTCAACGCTTGCTCTGTATTGATCAAACTCAATATGCTCATGATGTCCTCACCAAGTTTGGTATGCCCGATTGCAATGGCTGTGCAATTCCCCTTGATCCAGGATCCAAACTCTCTGCTGCTCAATGCCCTCAGACTGATGAAGACTGTGCCCTTATGCAAGACATTCCTTACCGCAGTCTCCTTGGATGCCTCAACTATCTGATGATGTCCACACGCCCTGACCTTGCCTACTCTGTCAGTCTCCTCAGTCGCTTCATGACCGACCCCGGCATGCCACACTGGACTGCGCTCAAACGAGTTCTCCGCTACCTGCAAGCCACCAAAGATTACGGGCTTCTGTATGGTTCTCCTTCCTCCTTCCCTGCCAATCACTTTATTGGATATTCCGATGCTGATCATGCTGGAGACCCTGATGAAGCCAAGTCTACTTCAGGCTTCTGTTACTTACTCAATGGTGGGGCTGTTACCTGGAGTTCCAAGAAGCAATCCGTCACTGCACTCTCAACCACCGAAGCCGAATACATAGCTGCCTGTGAAGCTGCCAAAGAGGCCGAATGGCTCATCAAAGTCACCACAGATCTTCCAATGCAGCAGGAGCTTCCACTCACCATCTTCTGTGACAACCAAAGTGCCACTGCCCTTGCCAAAGACTCTCAGTTCCATCCCAAAACCAAACACATCAAAACTCGCTTTCATTATCTTCGCGAAGAAGTCCAAGCTGGTCGCATTCTGCTACCTCACTGTTCCTCCCAGTCCATGGTTGCTGATATCCTCACTAAACCTCTTCCTAAACCAAAATTTGAACAGCATCGCACTGCTCTTCGTGTCGTCCCCCGGACATCAGTTCAAGCAGGAGACATGCCAATCACAGGTGACCTTCTGCCCTCGGCTCACTCAGACAAGCAGGAGTGTTGACAGGTGTCATCGCAAGCCTAAAGCGGTCATCGGTCACCTAATTACAGCATGAATTGTTGGCTAAACATGAGGCCTAAATATCTGCCTAGATTTGTGTTCTTCGTTGTTATTTAGAGCTGAGAAATCTCAGCTCCAAGCAGTTCTTTTCTGCTCTTTGTATTCCGTTCTTTCAATCAATGTTATCACTGTTGTGATCTCCATCATCTTGTGATCCCTGAGTTCTTCACATCGACGCTCATGCGGAGATAAAGGATATCGTTAGAAGAATCAAAAGAAACGGAATGGAAATGGACCTTTTGATAGCAAACAAGGGTTTGGGAAGCCTGGTAAAGGGCGATGAGATTTTCCAAGCCCGTAACATTTGAGTAAATGTGGGTAAAGACGCAATCCGGCGACCAGTATCGGCGAAGGGTCTGTTCTTGGCGCCGGTATGTGGGGCGATCGACCAAAGCCCTGATTATGCCCCGAATCTCCTTCTCAGGATCCTCCATAGCCAGAAGCTCTGTTCTTGCATTTTCTTTTATTTCAGAAATGCGCCTTCCATTTTTTCGCCACGTTACATTTTTTTAAATAAAAAAAATTCCAAATGTATGGACGTTTGAAACTACCTGGCTGCTTTTAGCAGTGAACAATGTCACGATCCGGACCATTGCTGAAGCGTGCAAATTACGGGCTGCAATTAAACTTTGTCAGTGGGGAATATATTGATCGAATATACTTTCTTAAATCACAGGTCCCCTAACTTATCAAGGACCACGAGCTCCTCATTGTCTGATCTCTAGGTGGTAAAATCAAGACCTCATCACAGTAGGAGAATAGGATATATCGGTATAATCACATCAGAGATTATCTTGATATTAACCTCCTGAAACATATCTGCCTGTTGATGATCAAGCTTGTTCCTGATCATCGGGCTAAACTGGAACTAAATTACTCGACTCTCGATTTGAGGAGGTCAATGCGGCCCTCTCGCAAGTTCGCACAATCACCCACTTGGCCTGGCGGCCTCGTGGATTATTCTGCAAAACCTGCTCGAGGGAAGCATTAACCTCCTCAAATTTAGTTTCCAGAATTCCTCCCTACATCTTTAAAATCCCTAACAGGTTGCTACCTCAACAGAATTTAGTTTACCCTCAACTCCCTTCTAAAAAGAAATATATGCTTCATTTATATGGCCATTCTCGGCATCAAAAGGCTGCCAATCAAGCTTACCCTAAGAACATATTAGACTTGATTATGGCTGAGAACTTGAAGAAGATTAAGCAACGTAATGCCCCCCTAATTACTTCCCACAACGTATTGATATGTCGGCACGAAGATAAATAAGGGGACACAAACAAAGACAACTTCTTCATAACCTGATATCAAAATGTGATTATCTGTTATCTTCAAATCAAAATAGAAACGAATTGAATTGAATAAGTTTTTATCGTCCACAAGACCAATAAGCCTATGGGACTCAAACAAAGAGCACAACAAATGCGGCACTGCGAACCCATTGCCATGGTAGGTAAGGTTTGGGAGGCAAGTGTTGCTCATACTGACCACCTTCTAAAAGTAAATAAGGTGATGATCTAGCGAAGCCCTTTGTAGAGGCAAGAAAACGGGTCTCCTGCAGAAGTATCTGATACGAGGACCATGGGCCTTACTCGAATTGCTCGAGCCAAAAAAGGCCTCTGGAGCCCCCTCTGAGCTATTCCTGGTGCAAGTGATACCCCGGTCCCCATTCATCAGCCCATATAAAGAATAGGCTCCATTAAGATCATAAACAAGTGCGATTGGTGGGCCACTTGTAAAGCTCTGCTTTATAATTGTTTTTCTGCATTGCATATAGCACCCTTCAGCCTGCCGTCATTCGTTGCCGAATAGAAGTATTCCAAAATGTGGTAGTAATGAACTCCACTCTCAGGAACTTGTAGGTGGCCATAACCTCCACATTTTGACATTGATACATGAAGGACGGCGGTCTTGGCTCACGTAAAGACAAGATGAGGAGCATCTTTGTCTTAGCTAAGTTGATGCACATTCTAATAGCCTGGCAGAAAGTATTCAAGGCATTCAAATGTTGTTGCATATGTTGACCGGATTTTTGGCAAATCATGGTCAACATAGAAGAATTGCACTCTAAAGGTGAAGGAGGGTCAATTATAAAGCCCAAATATTGTAAAGGTCTAAGGCATCAAAAAATTGAGGTGCCTAGATCTGCTTGTTAAAATTTAAGGGCTTAGATTTGAGGACAAAGGTGGTTGCAACAAAATTTTCAAAAAAGGGGCAAGGTTCAATGATATGGCACTATCAAGGGTGGAGATCTTCATCAAATCAAGTGTCAAGATTTATTAAGAGAATTATAAATATTTTTAGGAGCAAAATGCTCCTCCTTTCTCCCTGATCCATGGATCTTGCAAGAGGGTGGCAGCCTCTTGTTTGATTCAAGATTAGAGGCCCTCCATGGTCAAAGACATGGAGGGCTCAACCATTTGTATTCTTTACTTGATTTTATTATATGAAAGACTTATTTGGGCCCAAGAATTTCTTCTTCAAATTTCTCTTATTTTCCTTTCTTTGCAAGAGCAACATTGATCTCATCTATGCCTTAGAAGGCCGAATGCATGCGGGTTGGGGAATCCGTCATCATTGTAGGTCCTACCGAGATCGTTTCTTCCCCGGGATCAAGCTTTGATGTTGCTGTATTATTTTTAGTCCATTCTTTGCCTATCTCGAAGTTTTTCTTCCTTTTGTTCCATCTGCTCTACTTTCCATTATCTCTCGCCTGTCACAAAAGCCTGCAATCAGAGTCTATCTGGCATTCTCTTGGCAAGGTACCATGTAAATACTACTACAAAAATAGGTAGAAATGGCACAAAAGTGACGTATATGCTCCGCCTTTTTACATAGGATAAACGTCACTTTTGTGCCATTTGGGGAGCACAAACGTCATAAATGGCACAAAAGTGACGTTTATGCTCCGTAAAAAGGCGGAGCACAAACGTCACTTTTGTGCCATTTCTATTTTGTAGTAGTGAAAAGAGAAAAAACATCAGTAATTCTGTCAAGATGTACATGCAAGAGAAAGAATTACAAAGCGGTTCAGATGAGTTTTTGCTCCATGGAACAAGGGCAGAATACTGTTGGGGAATTGTAAGCGCAAGATGAGAGTTTGAGAGACCTTCCAAAAAGTACTTCCTATTTCGCCTCTGCTTGTTCTCAAACCAGTAGATTTCTTCTCTATTCAATCTGCAACCCCCATCAAATTTGGCTATCAGCCACTTCTGTTGTGCCTTATTCTAAACTTGTATCTGTCTTGCGCCCAAGAATCCTCCACCATACCTATTATCTGGTCGAATCTACTCTAAACAAATTGAAATCCATTTTGCCATGTCTACCTTCCATCTGCCATAGCTACCTGCTCATTGCCATTCTGCCCTTCTTGCCGCCCACGAGCAACAGAAAATAGAGAATTACTTTTACTTTCTGTTCATCCATTTTCGCCCTTTCTTGTTCCACGTCTACTTTTTGTTTTATTTACCACAATTCTTTTTTTAGCACTTTGCCTTCCATTTATCTTACCTAATAATATTGGCATGAGATAATCTTGCCCTGGATTGGAAACAGTCCTCCGGGATCCCCACATAGGATCTCCTCTTCTAGGATCTTGCAGTCAACGGGATCCCCTCCTCCAGGGCCCCGCAGTTTACTGCGCAGTTAATGGGTGACTGCGCAGTTTAGGGACAATGTTTGGTCCCATGTGTCATGAACCTATGTGAAAACAAGAAAAATACGTGGAGAATACGCAAGAAATACGAAAGAAATATGCCAAGATCGGCAAAGAATCTGATATATGAACAGGAATCAAGAATACAATGGCCCGAAGGCAAGCAGGAACACGAGACAGATGCCTAGAACAGTGTTGTCAGGTACGTTTAGTACGGTACGGGTATTATACGTACTTAACGTATTAGTACCGTATGCATACCTCTCATTTAAAAAGTACTTTAAATACGTTTTTTGGAATTATAAAATACTTATTAAATACGTAAAATATGTACTTTACGTATAGTACGTTAAGTACTTCCTGTAATTTTTTAGAACTATTATTTCTTGTATTGCAGTTGAAATAGTTGCAATAACAACTAGTATGAGGAACTTCAAGTTTTAAATAATGACCCAAAATATATTCAAGTTATATATTCTAATTTGCAATCTACACCCATAGATAAATAAATTTAAGTACTTGTTGCTCATTTGTTGCATCTGAAGCTATTAACTGCCGCTGACCTCTGCATTTCTTTCCTGGCATGAATGCAAGCTACTAAAGTATTAAGGAGAAGATCTGCCTCCTGCCATGACAAAACAAAGAGAAAGGTGGGTCTGCATCTCCATCTCCATTCCGATTCGACGGCTATGGTAAGAAGAAAGAGGGGGAGAAAGCGGAGGTTTTGGGTTTTGATTTGCAAGAAGATTGCTTTTCCTTTTTTTTTAGAAACTACAATTCCATGATGTGTTTTTTACTCCTATTCTTTAATATATAATAATGCATTTTTCTTAATGTATAATTTTACCAATTCTATATAAAGTACGTATCATACGTCCTGTATGTATTAATACGTTAAGTATAAAACAAGAGCTCAATTTGACCTGTCAACTTATAGGTATAGTACGTATAGTACTGTGAGGAAGGTACGGAACATATGTAAACGTAAAATACGGGTACGTAAACAACACTGGCCTAGAAGGCTCAAGACTGGCGTTGAACCGGAATGGTTCGACAAGAAGGAGGTGCCTCCTTATATATCTAGGCCAACGGTCAAGATCGTGCCACTCCAATGGATGAGATCGCGCCAAGTGTCGCGTATGCATTTAGGTTCTAGAATATTCTAGAACCTTCTGGAGATAGTTCCACATATGAGAAGGACGTGAAGGAACGTCTTCAACAAATATTGGTAGCGCACTTGGCAAGGGTGTGTGACTTGCAACTGGAAGGTTGCGAGTTCAAACCCTGTTCACTTGGCGAGTAACCTTCCCAATCGACAAAGTAATACAATCGTTGACGAAGAAACTTGGAGTCCAGAATCTCTCAAACCTCGAACTCCTTATGATCATCAATTTCTACTAGTGGTGGCTGGATGAAACAGATGAAACACTGAAACATGACATATGAAATACTGGATGAAGCGAAACAGCTGGAGGGAGCTCGAGCCAGAATGCCACATTGATGATCTGGGTTGTGATCCGGTAAGGATCAAGGCAACGATAGTCAAGCTTATTGCAGGGACGTGAGGTAGGGAGGTCCCTACGAAGAAGCCAGACAAGGTCACCAACGTGAAACTTAGGAGCTTCCTGCCCATGCAAATCAGCATAACGCCGATAGCATTCCTGCTCGGTGAAGATGATGCTGAAGATTCGATTGAAGAGCATGGAGTTTCTCAAGTCGAGACTCAGCACTAGGATTGACCGAGTCACCGCCAGCGACGCTAACAGAGTTTAGAAAGAATGGAGTCTGGCCAGTGGAAGCGTGTACTGAGTTATTATAGGTAAACTCAGCTAGTGGAAGATAATCGACCCAATCATCCTGCTGATAACTGATAAAGCACCTTAAATATTGCTCCATGGTCTGATTAGTGCGCTCCGCCTGCCCATTACTTTCTGGATGATGACCAGATGTTAGTGAGCGGTCGATATGCAATAATTCCAAAAGCCGCTTCCAAAAACCTGCGACGAACTGTGATCCACGATCGCTGACGATAGTATCGGGCAAGCCGTGAAGTCTGACTACTTCACAAAGAAGAAGATCTGTTGTTTCCTCATTGGTGATGGTGACGTTGCAGGGAATAAAATGAGCCACCTTAGAGAAACGATCAACGACAACCATGATGGCATCATAACCCCGAGAGGCTGGCAACTCCGGGATAAAGTCTATAGAAATGCTCTTCCAAGATCCATCTGGTACCCGCAGTGGCTGAAGAAGGCCATGAGGAAGATGCCTTGGAACCTTGGCTCGACAGTAGATTTCACAGGATCGAATAAAAACTTCGACAGAGCGACGAAGTCCAGACCACCAATACTCTCGACTAATAAGTTCAAGAGTCTTGGCTACTCCAAAGTGTCCGGCCATAGGTGAATCATGGCAAGCCTGGAGAACCCGAAGCCTAGAAGCACCATCTGGCACATACAGAAGCCCATCATGGAACAGGAGTCCATCTCGAACCTTAAAACGATCATAGTCTGATCGCATCTGCTGAGAAGATGATGCAGAGCCAAGGTGTGAGAATACATCTTGAGCCAATGGATGGGAAGGCAGAGATGCTCAAACAGACTCCAACAAGGCCGTATCATGAGGCAACTCGAACAAAGTGGGTGTTTGGGGTCTGGGTTCGGGAACTCCTGGAAGACAGCCCTCTGTGAGGACCCGTGGATCTAACAGGAGAGTCCGGGGGACTATGTCATGCGGGATTTGCAAGAAGAGAAGAAGAAGAAGAAAACAGAACAAATGAGAGAAAAATGATAAGCTTCCTTGATATCAATGATGAGAATACATGAGCTCTCGCAATAGAGAGAAAACTGAAAGGAGACAAGACTCAAAACTCATCTAAAAACTCATGTGCTAGCTCTACTCCTATATATAGTACAATGGCCTTGGGCCCAATATAGACACTCTGACTGATCTCGGTGCCGACTCCTGGAAGGAGGCCTGATTTGCAGGAATGTTTGGCGGTGCCTCTTGAAGTGCCTAGAATCACGCTGACGCTGACGCGGGCGGTGACGGGCCGTCACTTGTCTGAGCGGCGCCTCTTGTTGACGGCCACAGGCTTTGACTGCGTGGTCTGCTGCTTGGTCTTCTGCGGAGCCTTGGATGTCTGACCCGTGGCTGACTGAGGATCCTTGAGCTTGACCTGGTCTGTCGTATGCATGAATAGTCCTGTACCAGGAGGCACAGGACTAACAGTGGGGGCCATAAGCTGAAACTGATCAGGCCCTAAAATAACCTGGTCAAATGCAGGATCACCTAACTTGGGCTCAAGATAGGAGCGTCGAGACAAGCATCAGGCTTCCCGTACTTGAGTATGCCACGGGGCCTGGCGATGGTTGAGCACTCGAGCAGATTGAAAATACTCTAGATTTTGATGATTTGTGTAGACTGTGACCTTATAAGGAGATCCTTCCAGGAAACGTCTCCACTCCTCGAAAGAATCCACTATCGCCAACAACTCCTTGTCATAAATGGGATAGTTGATTTCAACGGCCTGAAACTTTCATGAGTGATAAGCGATTGGATGCAATTCATGGTCATCCCCCTCCTGTGACAGGATCTCACCAAGCGCAAAATCAGAAGCATCTGTTTCATATGGGCGCAAAGGATCTGCATGAGCAAGAACTGGCGCCGTGGTGAAAGCATGCTTCAGGGTAACGAAAGCAGATTCCACTCCCACAGTCCATTCAAATAGCACGTCCTTAACATGAGGCATGTCAAAGGAAGGGCAATCTCTGAATAATCCCGAATGAAACGCCGATAGAAATTGGCAAACCCAAGAAAACACTGAACATCTCGAACGGATGAAGGTGTTTGCCACTCCAGAACAATGCTGGCTTTTTTGGGGTCCATAGAGACTCCATGTGGAGTGATGCAATAGCCAAGGAACTCCACATTATCCTACTCGAACTGACACTTCTCAAGTTTGGCATATAACCCATGCCCACGAAGCTTCTGAAGGACCTGTCGAACATGCCTCTCATGTTCTTCAAGAGTCTTAGAATAAATAAGAATATCATCCAAATAGATGATAACAAAAGTGTCTAAGAACTCTCGAAAAACATCATTGGCCATATGCTGGAATGCTGCCGGAGCATTGATAAGTCCAAACGGCATAACTATGTACTCAAAATGGCCATACCGAGTACGAAAACCTGTTTTCCACTCATCACCCTCCCAGATCCGAATAAGATTGTAGGCACCCCAAAGATCATCAAGCTTTATAAAATAATGCGCACCTTTGAGTCGTTCCAACAACTCTGGGATCAGAGGAAGCGGATACCGATTCGGCACTGTGATTTTATTGAGGCCGCGATAATCAATGACCAGACGCAATGAATCATCCTTCTTTTTTACGAAGAAGATAGGCGCTCCAGCAGGGGACTGAGAATGTCGAATGAAGCCAGTGGCTAGATTCTCTTCAATATAATCCCGCAAAACCTTCAACTCAGCGGGAGATAGACCATATATCGGACCATATGGCGGCGTTGTCCCCGGTTGCAAATCAATAGGACAATCATATGGACGATGCTCTGGGAGTTTGCTGGCCTTGACTTTGTCAAAAACATCAGAGAAGTCGCCATATTTATCTGGGAGCATTGGAGCAGACTTCTTTGGTGTCGAGCTAGCCGACAGGTGAACCTAGATTGCAAACACTGAACTTAGATCTTGCCTTCTAGATTTATCGCAGAGAGAAATCTTCGAGATACGAAACTGAGAGCATGAAGAAGCCTCTAAAAAAGCAGGAGCAGGAACATGAGCAGGAACATGAACGTGAGCAGGCGCAACTGGAACATGAACTGGAGCATGAACTGGATCAAGAACTGGAGCAGGAACAGGGATTGGAACAAGAACTGGAGCGGGAGCAGAAATCGGAACTGGAGCAGGAGTAGAAACTGGAGCTGGAGCTGGAGCCGGGACATCATCAAAGATATGGTCAGAATCTGGGGCATGAACTAGAGCAGAGGCAAGAGTCGAATCAGAACATGGAACAGAAACAGGAACAGCAAGGACGGAATCAGGGGCCCACGATACTGCACGGATCGAAGTCGATGTTGGTGTAGAGACCTGATCAGCAGATGAACTGGAACTAGAGCTAGAACCAGCAAATCGAAACGATCTAGTACGCCAATCAATCCCTGGGTTATGTAGCTCGAGCCAGGGCAGACCCAAGACTATTGACGCATGAGGGCTAGCAATGAGATTGAATAAAATACTACAAGAAACTCCCTCGAACAAAACCTGAAGAGGCGCAGTACATTCTGTGACTGCACCCGAGGAGATCTCCCGTCCATCAATCACTTTGACAGAACCAGGATGCTCAACCTTGCTTCTAGAGATGGCATGCTTATTGGCGAATGCACTATCCATAAAGCAAGCATTTACACCACAATCAAGTTGTGCCAACACTTGCAATCCTCCAACTTCTGATTTCAATACGCCATTGTGGATATTCTGGAACCCAATCCGAAATCCTCTTAGCTTTTTTTTATCATTTCTTGCTCTTTTGCTCAGTAGGTTCATGTAGAATCTATCGAACGAAGCTTGAAACTGGAAATATCCCTGAAACCGACTTCAAAACTCTGTTAAATGATCCGGCCTCTCTGTCGCCCAGTTGCAGTCGAATGCTTGCTGTGTTATAGTAGCTCAAATCGAGCTGTTATAGGCCTGTTGGTCGCAGGTAGAGCATAATACAATCTTAAGTCGTTAGTTCATTTAATAACTGCATGCTAGTTTAATGGTTGTGGCTTTGGTCTTGCATGGCTAGGTTTCGGGTTCAATTCCGAGTTTTGCATAGTTGTTTGTGGAAGAATACATTGGTGACCTTATCCGATGGAATAAACATGTCAAGAAATGTGGAAGGAGTCTGAGAAAAGGCGGCCAGCCGACAAGAGACTCCTACGACTTGGACCGGACCCTGAAGTTTTCCGACTGGTTTGGACGCTTCACCGGGCATCCACGAGCAATATGGCTAGTTCCTCCACAGTAGAGGCAAAGGTTAGCCTCTCTCCGACGCTGCTTCTCGGCGGCAGATAAAGGTCCTCGAACTGCCCGATCAATCTGCGTAGGCTCAGGTCCTGACCTGCTGGATTCTATTGATGATATCGGGGAGGACGTAGATATAGGCATTTGTGTGATTGGGAAGACCTGACTACGTCTCTCTTTCCTACGTTCGAAGAGCTGATTATCACATCGAACTATAAATCTGATGGCTTCTTCCAAAGTCTGAGGGTCCTCCATAGACAACAACATATCTTTCACATCCTCTCGTAACCCCCATCGGAAACAATCTCGAAGTGCAACATCATCCCAGGTAGTATCTACTGCAATTTGACGAAATTCTGATGCATATACTAAAGTTGGACGAGAGCCTTGCCTTAGATTCAGAGTTTTGTGACTGTTGTGTGTTGATGATCGGTGTCTCCAAAGCATGCCTCGAGTTCTGTAGTGAAAGCAACAAAATCTTGCAATTCTGGAGCTCCTTTCTCCAATAAAGGAGCAAAACAACTTAGAACTGGCCCTATGAGAAGAGAACCAATCAGCCCCACTTGTTCCTGGGCCGTGGGATATCTATGAGGATGGAGCTGAATCACAAGTCTGATCTGATTCAAAAAACCGCGGAGCTTGGACCGAGTGTCGTCAAACTTCTCTGGCAGGCTGATCTTAGGCTCTGATAGCCTCAATCCCGAGCTAGAAGCAGATTCATGTGAAGCAATACGTTCCTTAAGCTCTTTATTGTCCAATTGCAACTGCTGGCATACGTGAAGAAGCTGCTGGATCTGTTGTAATAAAGTCGAAACCTCCTCCATAGATATAAAATCACCAAATATGAGCAAAACAAATGTTTAGGATCAGAGCAGGCAAGAACCGGTAAGGGATTCCGGTTCAAACTGTCATGAACCTATGCGAAAACAAGGAAAATACGTGGAGAATACGCAAGAAATATGAAAAAAATATGCCAAGATCGGCAAAGAATCTGATATATGAACAGGAATCAAGAATACAATGGCCCGAAGGCAAGCAGGAACACGAGACAAATGCCTAGAAGGATCAAGACTGGCGTTGAACCAGAATGGTTGACAAGAAGGAGGTGCCTCCTTATATATCTAGGCCAACGGTCAAGATCGCGCTACTCCAATGGATGAGATCATGTCAAGTGTCCTGCATGCATTTAGGTTCTAGAATATTCTAGAACCTCCTGGAGATAGTCCCACATATAAATAAGACGTCAAGGAATGTCTTCAATAAATATTGGTAGCGCACTTGACAAGGGTGTGTGACTCGCAACTGGAAGGTTGCAAGTTCAAACCTTGTCTTGTGCAACTACTCTTTTTGCAATGACCATCTTTTGTACATACGAGTATAATGTTCGTATGATACGAATATCCGTATGGTCATCACACCATGGTTGATCTCTGATAGCATCGGCGCTCGCTGCGATTCCTCCTTGGCTCCTACCTAATACTCTTCTCCAGCACATTCCGACTATGCTTGAAGTTATCCCATCCGATTCGGTGCAGAATCGATGGAGAAAAATGAACTGGAAAAAAGCTCTGATTTTTCTTATAAGGGGCCGCAGTTTTATGCATTAAATACGCAATAAGCTGGGATTCCGTCCTCTTCACAAAAGAAAATTGTTACTTGTTATAGAATTTGGTGATTTCCTTTGTTTTGATAAATGTTAACCATTACTAAGTCTTAAGTCAAATTTACATCTCTTTTGGCTTAAGGTTGCATATTGGCCCAAAGTGGTGTTTCCATAAGTCCATTGGAAGGTAAAAGACCACTCGAATACATTTTAAAAGGACTATTTTGTGTATACAAAATTGTATTCAAGTATATGAAATAGTATATTTTGCATAAGTGATTTTGTTTTCATTTTTGGTTAGGTTTGCGTATGCGAACCTTTGTGTACCTGAAATCGAAGATGCACTTGTAATCAAACAAAGCACTAGTTATTTATTCAAGCCAATAACATTAATATGCAACCAAGTAGAACATTAGAATTATAATATAAACCTTTGAAATATAATCGAGCGAGGTTACTGTAGCAATGATATCACTTAGAACACTGTCTCCAAATACTACAACTCTGCATATGACTTTAATCACTTGTAAATTCCTCCTTAGATCCAATTCCGATCACCATTGCCCTTGTGAATGAAGGCTCAATGCATCCTGTACTTATCATTTCTGTGCTTCGACGGTTAAGCCTATTTATCCGACCGACCTCCATGTTTTTCTAATTTGTATTCATTTGCCGCCATCACACATTCCACCTTAATATATATATCTTTAGCAACTTTAACCCTTGCAATATTAAGGGTTTGAGTAAAGGCATAGTTATTTCCTCTGATTACAAAGGAGATCAGTTTCTGATCAACTGGGAGGCGCTCATGATGGTGCTTAGGGTTTCAGCCCTGCTCTTTTGCTCATAACTCGGGATTTCGGTGTCAAATTTGAATGTTCTTGGGCTCGTTGGAAAGCTCGTCGCACGATCTATCCATTGGTATATGATTTTATGGTGATTCTTCTGTTTTGGAAGAAAGAACTCGCCTGACAGTCCCGGCCCTCTTTTGGCGGTGCTAGGGTTTGGCTGCAATTTTTCTTTGGCCATAACTTTTGCATCTGGTGGCAGTTTTGGGCGTATTTGGGCTTGTTCGAAAGCTCTTTGAGAACTCCATCCAATGGCGCTTCATCTTCTCAGTGATTGGCCTGTTGGAAAGGACTGTTCAGTCCTAACTCCCCCGTTTTGGTGGAGATGACAAGATCCAAAACGTTATTATGGTAGTTCTACCATAATAGATGGAGGAACTGGAAAAGAATATGCTGCAGATTCTCCCAGAATAAGTGTACGTGATGCACACAAAATGGCTCGCGAGGGTGCTCTTTTGGCTCCTGAGAGTTTGGTTTCTTCAGTGCACCTCAATCCTTTAGTGTTGCCTAACATGTCTTCTAATGGCACGAGTGGGGCCGCCTCAATTGAGACAGGAGCTTCATCTCTCTCATGTTCTCAATTACTTATTCCAGTTTCTATTTCAACTGTAGTTGCCTCGACTACAGTTCACACCTCTGCCCATATGTCTGGTGAGACTGGAAGACATGTTGAACATAGAGGAGCACCTGGCACACTCGATGTATATGATCATGCTTCATCCTGAAGTGTGGGCTACATCGCCAAAGTGGCCTTTGGCTATCCCTGAGCCTCATCGAAAAACAGTCTGGCAATGGGTATGGGATAAATTGCTCCATCCTAAGCTATCTATTTTATGGTGGCAGATCATTCATAGATGCGTGCGGGTAAACACTGTTGTTCATTGCTTTCGTCTAGAAGTCTTTGTGATCTGCCCTCTTTGCATGCAGAGGAATGAGACAATTGAGCACTGCTCTTTCTTGTGTCACCATGCTCGACTTGCTTGGCAGTGGCTTTTGAGCCTTTTCCATTGTGACTTCAATAGTCAGCAGGTCCTATTATCATTCTATCCTAGTTCTTGGGATAAGTTGGCAAAGAGGGCTTTCCACTTAGCATCTGCGTGGATCATCTGGTCCATCTGGAAGAGACGAAATCTCCTCATTTTCCTTAAAGGAGGACGTCAAGAGTGTCATTTGGGAGCGATATCTGCAGATTCAGACTTACTCATAGCAAACAGTTGTGCTCGTGGTGATATGTATTCTCTGCTTTTCTATGTTATGTATGTGGTAAGTAGTGTTGCTCTAGTGGACATCTTCTCCACTGGGTTTTGAGTCCCCCATGTACTCTTTGTATTCTTTTGAGTAATAAAGATCCATGTTCATCAAAAAAAAAAAAAAAGACCACCCTTAGTTGAAAATGTATTTTACATGTAGAGTTCCTATATTATACCCTCCTAATACACAAGTTCCTGGGCAACATAAACATCTTCTTGTTTTTTTTTTTCATTTACAATGATGTTTTACCCTTTTCATATGTCATAGTCCTAAGACCAGCCTTGCAGGCATGTTATGATGGAAGTTACGAAAAGGCTGCAGAGATTGAACTACATTGTCATCCTGCTCTATCTATCTATCTATCTATCTTAGGCCTGATTCCCGGCTCTTGCATTAGCTGACCCGCACCACCCTATAAATTCATATTCATCGGGTTAGAACCATATCCTGATGATCCACCAAAACCTGCCAAGCTAGTGCCTATATTCAAACACATTGGCATTTCTTCATGCTTTCTGTATTCTCTTTGCATGTCCAAATTTTGTCTTCTGTTAACCATATTGGCATCAACATCTGGCTAGTGCTGGCATCTTCCATCAGCCTTCCATACCTAAAAACTGAGAGAGCTGGTCTTGTGTTAGACCAGAAGAAGTGAGCAAGTTTATGATGCTCATGTTTTGAGTTGCAGAAGCATTATTGAGGTCATGGCCGTTGTTTTTTGCAGCAGGTACATCGTGATTATGCTTTCCTTCTTAAGTTGTGATGACATATTTGGGATCATTGGAAGCTCTCTCCACTTGTTTTCTAACTGAACATCACAATAACTCCTGCAAAATGCATGCAGAACTCATGACAAATAGAACTTGCATAGTGTTTTGGGAATTAAAACTGGAAATCATCAATGAGTATGATCATGAAGTTTGAACACGAAAATAATCATTGTATACAATAAATGATGAAGTATAGAATGATACCTAAGATGTGGATTGCCCTTGACAACTTTCTGGCCATACTTGCGCCATCGATACCCATCATCAAGTATTTCATTATCATTAGTAGTCTATACAACAATTCGTGGCTCTCAGATTGTCCTCTGCACAAAAGTAGTTTCTCTAAATGCAGCCTCTTCTTTCTGCATAGAACACATCTGATCCTTACAATCACGGCCTATTCCATTGCAATACAAAATATGTAAAAAAATAATCACCAACTATAATATACTCATATACAATTAGCAGTACTGCAAACCTGATCCTTTGGCACTCTCTTGTTTTCATAAGCCCATCTTCTTGCTAATTTTATTGCAGTTTCAACACCCTCAGCTTCTGTGCTCATTGGAAGTACCATTTCATAGCCAAATGTATTTGACAGAAGTTGAGCAAAGATTGGAAATTTGTCATTGTAAAAAGCTCATGAGCTCAATGTCAAATCATGAGCCTGTTGTACTCAGTGCATTCACAATCTTCTCATAACAATGCCCCTGCAAAAGAATGAATTATCAAAATACCTCAAATATTCAATATAACTTGCAAGATCTGCATAAGAATAGTCTTGCAAAATATGTGTTAAATCCAGCATAAAATGATTGATATCTTCCATCCATCATCCCATGAGAAAAAAGCTACCATCCTTTCTTTAGAAAGCCAGGTCAACTTCAATAACAAAATAAAATGAAGCATATACATCGAAGAAAAGACCTTATTAATGCAACATGCCATCCGTCTAGCCATCTAGAACGGATGCGGAGTCTCGTGGCCATTCCACCCCTCCGAAGATGGTCCGTTTGCAAGATGCAACATCATCCATCATGACTTTACAAGAATATCACCAATAACCTTACAGGTTGATCCAATACGAGATATCATAGAATCCTCATGCATCTTACTTCCAAGAATAACCACAGAACAATGCAATACAATAGAATGAGGTTCATCGAAATATTTCATAACCAAGTGACAACATCTCATTGCACATCGCAAAGCAAGAACATGAACTCCCTTAACATATAAGAAACCATAACTTTCATGTAATATCTTAATCAAACTAATGTCTAGAGATAATGACATTCTACCTCATCATGACGTCTAATACCACAAGATGGTCCTTACCATATCCATAGCAAAAGAGATCACAACACCCATGCACCAACTATTCTAGCAACATAGAATCCACATGCTACTCTAACAAAATACTGGCAAAATACCTTCTATGGTATGGTTATCAAGCTAGCCTCTACTCTCAAAGCTTCCGTGAACTAGGCCATATACAATGGTACAACCCTGGCGCAAAGAACTGTATGATCCCACCCTGTAATAAGATATCTTAAAAGGGTTTGTAGGGTCTCTATACTCAATTCTAATACTAGCCCTCTAGGCTAGCAGTAACGTACCAAGAAATATATGCCACAATGGTCAGCATACGGTCAAGGCAAATAGATAGGTTAACAACAATGCCATGGAGATACATACACAACGAGTCACCTTACTAATCCAAGACATGACACAATAGTTTGGGCAACCCCCTAACTATAACCTACAACAAGATTCGATAGTTAGAAGATAGAATCAAGTAGGCTTCAAGACTTAGGACAATTCTATGGACTAGATTCGATAGCTCCGAACCTATCAATAACTATTCAAGTATGGTTCCCTGTACCATGCCTAACAAGGACATGCAAGTCTACAACTCTAAAGAATGGACTCTACAGTTCCAATAATGCATGGTCAATATTTTAAAACATAAAGGTGTGCTAACAGATGGTTTATCTGACCCTTCAGCCCTCTTAAATAAGATAAGGTCCAAAAGGAGTACTTATGCAAAAACTTATACCTAAGACTGGATTCGAACCTGGATCTGTGGCTTAAAGGCTCAAATGCTAACCACCTAGCCTATAAAGCTTTCAATGAACTTAATGGGCAAAACAGATTTTCAAGAGTGATATTTAAAGACCAAAAAGACATATTAGAGGTTTACTTTTATATAAATACTGCCGGATTGGAAACAAGATCAAAACTGGCTGAGCTGGATGCAGAATAGGCCAAAATTCGTAAGGAAGACTCTTGGTGGCATCATAAAACTAAATTCAAGATCTATTCTAGCCGAAACTGTCGATTGAGTTCGCCATAGCCGCCGATTCTACTGGAAGCATAATCAAGCAATACAACAAACCAAGCACCCATCAAATCCCCAAGCAGGCATCAGATCCCCACCTCAGTTTCTCGAATTGATTCTGCTTCCTATCGATTGGGCCTACCTTCCTTCCTTCTATTTCCTCATCACCTTCCCACCTGCAAACTCCTTCCGGTTTCTGCTACTGTTCTACAATTCGGCCAGCCTCTCCTTCTCTAGAGAATAGGTAGAGGAGAACAATAAACAAGATCCTTCGTCAAACCAAGACACCCTTTCCTTTGTTCACATCCAATATATATATATACAATAAGTAAATCTCAATGCATATGCATGTTAGACAAGTGTTGTGCATGCAATCACATGCATGCATGCGCATGTGCATGTACATGCCTGCAATCTAATGCATGCTTATCATATTTTACAAGTCCAATACGCATTAATCTAACACCTTCTGCTTATATAACCTTTGCTAATATATTTCTATAGTTTTAAATGCCACTACTAGCATAACCCATAGACGCATATCAACAAGGTCATTAGATGATCTACACCCTCTTATACTGAAACAAAGTAAGCCACTAGGTTCGTTACAAATGGCCTCAGAGACACGAGCTGAGGTGGCTGGCGTCGCCAAGCCCTTGCAAAACCACTCAGAAAATTGCACACCAGTAACTCGAGCCACTGTGTCAGATGATCTTCAAGGTGAGGTCGACGCAGCTCGGGGGGTGGAAGAGGAAGTCACCCCAGGCTGCCGCGGGAGAAGAGGGGAAAACTCCTCCTGCCCTGAGGAACCTCCAATGTGTGTTGGACGCACCACTGATCCTGTGGTAGGTTGCACCACCATCCAAGCACTACCTCCACGAGTAGTCCGCATGAAAGAACTTCCAACCTGTGTTGAAGGTGTCGCTTGTGCAACACTTAGGTGCAGCATGTCCAGAGGAGCACTCTACAGGCACGTGAGATCTTGATTGACATAAGGCACCTCCAATATGCAATTGGAGGCGCCGCTCACCCAGAAGCAATTTCAGTAGACAAAGAGGATCTTGCCTGACCCACAGAACTTCCAATGATTGTCGGAGGTGCTAATTGACCAGAGCACACCACCTGACCCGAGGAACCTCCAACGTGCGTTGGAAGTACGACACTTTCAGAAGAGTTTTCCAACGGCCCAAATGCCACAGTCCCACCGAACGAGGAGGAACTTCAACTTGAACTCATTCCACGTCAACATACATTTTGGAATAAGGGAGATGCAACCGGAGTTGAGGATTTTGTCTAGGTGTCTCTGTCTTTTAAAATTACGGAAAGCATCATACACATCTGCACCAAGCCAATCCCAATACTCCTGAAAAAATTCCACCGGAATACCATCAAGACCCGGACACTTGCCTCTCTTGAGAGAAATTGTGGCCTCGGCTAAATCATTCTGGCTGATCTCAGCCTCTAAAATGGCCCTGCGCTCATTAGTGACTATAGGATGCACCTTAGCAAGCAAAGCCGCTTGAAAATCTGACTGGAAGGGAAGACGCCGAGCAGTGAAGAAAGCAGAAAAGTGATTGTGCAAAAAGCCTCTAAGCTCAGTTGGATCTGAAACAACGTCCATCCTGAATCTACAGAGACTGAAGAGATGCAGCTAGCTTTCTTGTTTTGGCAGCTCTGAAGAAAAAACCTGTGCACCGGTCTCCCTCCTTGAACCATTGCAACCCAGCTTTAATGCGAGCAAATTGCACCTGTTCAGATTCAATCTGTTGAATGCTACACAAAATTTGCTTCTTCACATGACCATCTAATGGGGCAACAGACCTGCATGCCTCAAGCTGTTGATAAAGAGCCAGCAGAAGGCTTCAGTTCGCAGAAGCCCGCTCACGACCCCAACCTTTAGCAAAAGACTTCACAGCAGCGAGAGCATCAACAATACCTGCCATGCCCCTGTGCCGAGAGAAAGAAGTGAACCACACATGTCTACATCCTACTAAAAAATCCTCATCCTTCAAGAAAAATGTATTCAGCTTGAAATATATGTCTTGATCCAGCATGCACCGCAGTATGAGAGCAAGAGAAATGTTGTGGATTATGGTAAAAAATCGCAGTATTCAATAGGTTCTCACGATGGAAGCAGGCAACAGGGTTGCTGCCAAAGCATTATAGTAGCCTCTATCATGTCTTGCATATGCTCTACCACCACCCAACCAGCCATTACACCAAGTAAAACTTGAGGGACCTTCTGTAATAGTCCTCCTCCATGCTATAAGGACACCAGCCTTTCCCGAGCCTGCGACCGCCACAAGAACATTGTACTGCTGTTAGCCTAAAACCTGGAATTTTAGTCTAACCTCAAGGAAGCTCAAACAAAATGGTTAGGACCTCCAGATCACTTAGGGTGATCAATCCTTGACATATGAAGTGAGAAAAGTTATTTTGGAATATTGGTTTTTTCAAAATCACTAAAGTCCCTGAAACTGAAAAAACTGTCAGAGCAAAAAATGGCCTTGCAGACACACCTTGTGAGATTTTTGAGATGTGATTGGTGGTATAGATGATCAACAAGCAAAGGAAACTGGGGGTGGAGATTTGACTTGATTTGAATAGGGGAAGGTTGAGAAAATGTAGGTCAAAGTCGGGTCAAAAAGTTGGCCAGTGCCAAAACAGAGAGCCAAAATTTGCAGATGGAGTTTGATAAGGAATCTTGAGTTGGGATCTGTGCAGGCAACTTCAAAATAACCCCTAGATCATGTGCATAGGGTTTAAATAGCAAAAAAGAGTTTTGGTTTCTCTGTAAGTAGCCGAGGCCTCAGGAAAAGAACAAACTCTGTGACAGTTATGAAAAAAGGTCTTTTTATGTGTTTTCTTTGAATGTGTAGGTCTCTAAGGTTTTTATGAAGATGAAATGCAACTATCTGAAAAGAATATAGCTTGGAATAAATATTTTGGGTTTTGTTTTTAGTTTTTTAGCTTTAAAAAAAACTATTCTATTCTTTAAAAGCACAATGCATGATTACAAAAGATGAATATACAATGGTGACAACAACTTTCCAGGCAAAGACTATGCATTATAGGAATGTAACACAAGAAATTTGATAGTGTTAGCAAGGCATTACCAAATTCAAACATATAACAGTGTTTGAAAGTAAAATCCAGGTCTGTCTGAGCCTTTAGTGAATCTCAGAACTACTAATGAAGCCGAATGAAATGATTTTTTGAGTTGTAGTTGAAGTGCCTCAGCTGTCGAACAAGTCACACTGGGACAGATCTTTCAATCACGAAAGCGAAGCGAGCAAATTTTGAATAGAGCAGAGCAAGATAATATCAGAATATCAAAATGCGCCAAGATCACAGAGGTCTATCTCTGAGGGGACGTGTCGATTTGATCTGGAATGCTGGTTTAAGAACTGTTTTTCTCACAAAACTAGCTCGGCCGAGTGATTTTAGGCCAAATTTGAGCAATTTCTCACGGATCAAGTGCCACAGAGGGTCCCCAAGGTCTCGGAAAAGGTTCAGGAGTTGATCTCGGGGAAAATTGGCGGATTCAATCAAATTTAGGCAATTTAATTGGCGGATTTAGCAGGTTCCCCTATTTCTTAGGGTTCATCGAAAATTCTTAAGGATGATATATCCCACAGGCCGGAGTGGTTCTGGAGGCTCAGGTATATAAGGAAAAGTGCTGACTCAACTATTAACTGTGCGTGCCACGCAGAGGGGACACCCAGCCCAGAAACCGGCCCCCCCGCCGCCACGCCGGGAAAAATTGGGGGTGACCTGAACTATGCGTAATTAGATAGGGTAGATAGGCTAGAATAGGTTTTTTTTTTTTTGCACGCATCCCAAGAATCCAATTTTGAAGGCCTTCCCAAGGGTTTTTTTCAAATTTAAAAAGGCTATGTTAGCTCTTTTTTGCCAAGCTTTCCATCTAGAAGGTTTTCAGGTCAAACTGAAATATTTGAATTTTTGTCCATTTTGACCCATGGTCAATGAATATTGCAACATAGGGATGGTGAAAAAGTCATGGGAAAAGATGGGAAAAAGGGTGTAAATAGGCTATACTAGGGTTTAGGAAGATGAAATGAGAATGAGAAAAGAGTTTTCTTGCCTTTGAAGTTTTTCAAGATCATTAGGGGGCAATTCTCAATTGAGGGTAGGATCAATAAGAAAATGGGTAGTGAAATGATGGGAAAAGGTCTCAAAAGTGGAAAAAATGGTGAAAGAAAGGTTATAAAAGGTTCATAGGACATAAAAAGGTGGATATGGAATGAAGACAAGATGGGTACCTCTGTAGCACTTGATTTCATCTCAGATTGTCTCTAATGCTCAAATCATACCTCATAGTGAAGATACATTTGCTCAAAGCCTAAGGGTCTTCCAAACTTCTATAAGGGTCTTCCAAACTTCAAGGCTAGAATAAGAGCACATTTCACTTCCAAGATGGCATCCTTATGTGTGTGACTTCAAACTACTAATGAAACTCAAGCAAGCTTCATAAGGTTGAGCTTTGGTAAAACAACTTGTGCTTCTTTGATAATCTTGCTATAGCCTTTGCCTGGTCTTCAAATCAAAGGAAAATGTTAAACAAATGGGAATGTGTCTAAAGGTATTTTACCTCAAGGAAAAGATTAGGCTATAAAAGGAGATCCCCAATGCCTTCCAAACTTGGTCAAATGTCTTCCAAACTCTAATGGGATCACAATAGCACGAAACTTTTCCTTAGAGGAAATATGGATGAAACAAAAGTTTTTGATAATAGATGCTAGTCCATGTTGCCGAAATGGGCAACATCTCCTCAAAGGAAAGAATAGGCTGGTCCCCTCAAATTTAATAGATGTAGGCTTAGACCGAGGATCTTCAAATACCGTGCAGTGTGAGAATGATGTAGAGTAATGAAATGAGTGGTATGAGTGTGAGATGAACTCTGCTATGGTGGAAATGTGGTGCGAGCATTGTAGGGAATGAAAATAAAAGGATAGAAGGTTGAAATGGAATGTAGGGGCAACTTATAGGCAGATGAAAATGGAGGAGAAAAGAATGAACCTGCATATGACAGTAAATCAAGGTTAGCATGAGTGCCAAGCAAGATGTGGAAAATTATATATGGATAGCACTCTAGAACTCCAATGGAGAAGCAAGGTCTTTATGAAGAATAGGCCAGTTTAGAAGATAGATGAAATGTTTTAACAAATGGTCTGTCATGACAACATAGAGCCCATTAATAGGTAATAATCAAAGTCTTCATCCCTTGTGGTCACATTCCTGCAGCTAAACGTAAAAAACACAATATCAAACCTCAAAGGAAATATGCTAATCAAAAGAAATATTAAAAACTCAGCTTTGAAATTATGAACTAACCTATTCTAAGCTAGAACAAATGCTTATATAGAAGTGAAGAGGCTCAAGCAGGCATGCTGAGGCCAATATCTTTTAAGGTGTTGAATATTAATGGGATTTGGCAGTTCTAATCCTGTACCAAGATCTGCCAACCTATAAGATGAGCAGCCAAAGATCTCCTAAAATCGATAGGGACCCTCCTGTGGATTTTCAAACTTTGAAAGCTTTCCTTCATCTTTAGCATTCCACTTTAAAACTAGTTCCATAGGTGCAAACTTGTCTTGTAGTTTGTGAGCAGCCTTGAAAGTCGCTGCACTCTTAGCCTTCTTCAAAGAAGTTGTAATTCTCTCAACAAACCTTTCTTCATCTAATTTTAACGAGAACTTCATACACAGCTTCAAGGCTTCAAAAAACTCCAATTCCAAATTTTGAGTGCCATCCTTAAAGAAGGTATCTCTAACTCGACCGAATAACAACCTCTACTCCATATACTAAACTGAAAGGTGAGGCATTAGTAGTCGCTTTAGAAGTAATTCTATGAGCCCAAAGAGCATCATATAATTTCAAGTGCCAATCCCTTTGGTTTTGGCAAACTGCTTTTCAAAAAAATACCCTTAAGCACTTTGTTAGTAGACTCAAATTGGCCATTTCCTTGAGGATAATAGGTCGAGCTTTTCACATGCTTGATCTTGAGACTTGAAACAAGGAAATTAATAACTTCATTAATAAAAGTAGAGCCTCTATCACCAAAATTTTAAAAGGAATGCCAAACCTAGAGCAAATATTCTCATGCAAAAATCTAGCATGAGTATGGGCATTTGCTTTCCTTAAAGGTGTCTTTCTCGACCACTTAGTGAATGTGATCAGTAGCCACAACAATGTATTCATGTTGGGCTGAGGATGGAGGATTGATAGGGCCAACATAGTCCAATCCCCAAACTTGAAATGGACCGGGGAGACAATTCTCAGAAGAGGAGCAGGATGCAAGATTCTTTTGCCAAAGATCTGGCATTGATGACAAGTCTTTATAATATCATAACAATCTTTAAATAAATGAGGCTAGAAATAACCAGACCTCAATATTTTCTTGGCAGTTGTGTCTGCTGCAAAATGACCACCACAAACGCCTTTGTGATTTTCAGCAAGTACCAGGGCAGCTTCATCTTCATCAACACATCTTAAGAGTACACCATCCCTATTTACCTTGCACAAGATGTCACCAACCAAGGAGTAAGTCAAACATTTTAACTTAAACTTATAAGCTTGGCTTTTGAAAATTCGAGAAGGTATCTCCCCGATACCAAGGAACCTCCTAATAGGTTGTTGCCAACCTTGAGCTGGTATAGTTGACAAGTCCTGTTCATTTACAACAAGGTTAGTCATTTCTTCTTCTTGTATCAACTCCTCATGTTCAAAGTAGGCAGCAGGCAAGTATAAACTCGGGTTGTTCAATACATGAATAACCTTTACCTTTAAATCATAGGATTGAAGTCTACAAGCCCACCTATGAAGCTTAGGTTTTTCTAATTTCTTACCATACAGAAAGGGCATGGGGTTCTGCTGCATGTAGATAGTGGCTTGGGATTTTTGTAAAAGATGACCCTATCTCTCGATCAAAAAGATGAGAGCAGCAGCACTCCTTTCTATCTTAGCATACTTCTCTTCAGTTTGAGACCATTGTTTGCTTGCAAAAGCAATAGGGTGTCTATCCTGCAAAATGGCAACTCCAGCAGCTTTTTTAGTGATGGTTATGTAAACTTTAAATGGTAATGAAAGGTCTGGAGTTTTTAAAAGTGTAGAATGGCAAATAGCCTCTATGATCTGCAAAAAAGCTTTTTCACACTCATCAGTCCAAACAACAGGCCTATACTTACTTTCTCTTTTACTAACTTGGCCTACTCTAGTCAACTTAGAGATAGGACTAATAAGGTGAGAGAAATTAGGCACATACACTCTTAAGAAAGAGGTCATTCCCATAAATCCCTTGACTTCTTTAATTGTCCTGGGTGTTTGAAGCTTTTTTAAAGCTATGATCTTCTCTTCAGCTACTTGAAGGCCTTTAGCAGAAACCTCATGGCCTAAGAGCTGGCCTTTGGACGCCAAAAAGATGCACTTCTTTGGGTTTAGATTAACTCCAGTTTGTCTGCACAATGTAAATATCCTTGTTAGCTCTGAAATATGATCACTTGTACCAGTACCTAAGCATAAATCATCAAGATAAACTCAAATTGCTCAGAGTCATGTTTGCAAAGACAAGATCCATAGCTCTCCTCAAATGTAGCAGGGGCATTCATTAAGCCAAAAGGCATCCTTTTCATTGCATAAGTTCCCCATGGAGTAATGAAGGATGTCTTTGGCTTGATCTTCCTTTTTGATGCTAATCTGATTAAAACCCGAGAGAAACCATCCAAAAATGAGTACATAGACTTGCCACCACCCATGCATAAAGTATTTCTTCCAAAAAAGGCAAAGGGTAACAATCTTTGACAGTAGCTTTATTTAGATCTCTATAATCCACACATATTCTTAGAGAACCATTCTTTTTTAGAACTGGAACAATACAAGAAACCCAAGAAGGGTTCACAATGTCAACTATCAAACCTGACTCCTGCATTTTGAATAGTTCTTGCTTGATAAGATCTAAAAGTGAGGAATTAATTCTTCTCAATCTCTGCATGACAGGTTTAGTATCTTCACGAACTTTTATCTCAAACTCACAAATGCTCCTATCAACCCCTTTCAATTCTGAATATTCCCATGCAAAAACATCCACCCAATCTTCAAAGTACTTAATCATTTTACCTTTGCAATCTTCATCATATAGATCTCCCATTTGCAAAGTCCTGGACATACCTCCTTTGTGCACTTCAAGTTCTTTGTGTGATTCCTCTTGTGCTAGGTTGATGGTCAAGATAGGATGAAACTGAGAGAGTTCATCTTCATCTAGGACATCTTCCTTGATAGCTCCCTCAGAGAGATGCTCTAAGAGTGTTTTCCTGCACAAAGAATCAGCCTCAAAGTTTTTAGACCTTGGAATATGATAAATTTCCCAATGATCAAAAAAAATTAGCAATTCTCGAGCTTGTGTGTTCAGATCCTCCATATCTTGATGTTTTGTTTGGTATTCTCCCGTAACTGCTTTGCAACAAGTTGTGAGTCTCCATAGATAACAATATGGGAAATATTCATGAACCTTGCTTCCTGTAGGCCTGCAATGAGGTCCCTATATTCTGCTGCATTAGAAGAAATATTATGATGAATCCTCCCTATCTTAGTCATCGCTTTAAGATCCGCATCCTTCCGAATAGCAGCGGAAGAAGCAATCCCTAATTTTTTAGACATACCTCCATCAAACCAAAGGTAGGCCTTGTTTTCTTTTGGATCGTGGAACTCTACATGAGCAAAGTTGATAACTTCGCATTTATATCAACATCTAGACCTAAACCAGAACTCCTAACTCTTCTTCCCGCAAAATATCCACATCTATGAATCTAATGTTAGCGTATGGGTCAGTTTGGTTTACCAGTTTAATGGAAGTTGCTCCATTTGAAATAGTGCAAATACCTTCGCACCATATAGGCCTAGCATCTACTTGTTTTCATCCACCTTCTTCCCAATAATAAATCATAGATGTTAGCATGATTAACATTCTCAAAGTCAACAACCACAAATGTAGCTAAGACAATGATTCCCCACAGATAATAGCATTACACATTTCTCACCACTCCCTTTGGTACTACCTTAGCATTGGAAAAGGATTTTAGAACAATAGAAGTGTTGTCTTCTACTTTGAAATTCAGTGTTTTCATAACATGATAAGGCATGACATTTAGGGAGGAACCTCCATCCAACAAAACCTTATCTAAATGGGAGGTACCTATAGTAGCACTACAAATAAAAGCACCCGGATCTTCAAAGCAGTGCTCGTAGGGCTACTGTAAATGTTGTTGCAAGTTTCTGCAAAGAATCTCTTCAACATTTTGGGTATTCTTGATGAGCTTTTCCCCTATGATGGTGCAATCCTTAATAAAGTTAGTAAGTCTACAGTAACCTTGGAGTTTTTCATAAGCAATTCAAATTCATCAAGCTCAAAATCTTTCTGTTTATACCTTTGAACAGGGGGAGGAGCTATATCCTGAGGATTTGGCTGAAATGTTACCTTAGGAGCTACACTTGGTGTGACAGAACTTGCAGATGTACCTGAATGGAGCCTAGCACGTGTTTGCACAACCATAACATCTTGTTCTTCTTGTTCTTCTGCACAAGTCTCAATAAAACTAATATTGGACACTGCTTACCTTTTTCTTGCTTTGCAAGGTAATTCTTGACACTGCAGAACTTCTCTTCATGACCTATCTCTTTGCAAAAAGAACAAACAGGACATTCTCTACCAAAATGGCCCCTTTTGTGGCATTTAGGACAAGATCTTGCAAAGCAATTTTCAGCCCTATGATAGGGTTTACCACAGTTTTGTGCATTCGTGTATGGCGTGAGCTAGAAGAAGGAGCATTATTACTATTTTTTAACTCCATGAGTTGTTTGGTAACTTCTAAGAGAGCTTCAGATACCTTACTTATCTCAGATTTCATTTAAAACCCGAGGGTCTAGCTCTTCAGCTTTTTGGCTTCTTCTTTTTTCTTCCGAATCGCATACACAGGGGCAGCATTAGCATAGTGCGACTTCGTGCTCACTATCATGATGAGGAGGGTAGAATGGATCTCTGATTTCATCATCATCAGGCAGATAGCTTAGCATTTCTACTAAATCTACAAAATTTTTTACAAATGTCTTATGGATTGAATCTAGCTCACCAAACTTTTGAAGTTTTAATAACTTTCTATAAATCTTAGGCCCGGACATCGACCTCCGATAAAGGAAGCAACCAGATGCAAAGTTGGGTGGGAAACATGGTTCCTATTACACACCAAAGAAATAAGAGTTAAATCTTTCCACATACCGTTTCACACTTTCACCAGATTTAATAGAAAAGGAATTGAGCTCAAAACAAGATCCCGGGGGAAGTAGTCTTACCAAACCTTGACGTAAACCTTTGTTCCAATTCATCCCACTTAGTACCTATCGACAGTTCAAATCCAACCAGATCCGCCTCATCACCTTTCATGCATTTGATAAACTCAAAGAAACTGGTACCTTTCTTCTTTCCATGCTCCTCATAATATTCTTCAAAATTCTTCAAGAAATGGTTAGCATTCATGGAAGAATCATAACAAGGGGAAGAAAACAGTATAGTGAGCTCAAATTGGTAAGGAGCTTGTGGAGGAAAAGGCAAAGCGTAAACATTTGTAACATTTGTCGTGGAACTGGTAGCCACTTTCATGCTTACCCCTACTAGATCCGGTTGACCTGTTACCTCGTGTTGCTCAAAGAGGCTCAGCCAGTCTTTCTTGGTGCCATGGAGTTCAACTTCCGTGTGAAAATCTCTAGGACCTCCAAAATGTTAGCCTAAAACCTGAATTTTAGTCTAACCTCAAGGAAGCTCAAACAAAATGGTTAGGACCTCCAGATCACTTAGGGTGATCAATCCTTGACATATGAAGTGAGAAAAGTTATTTTGGAATATTGGTTTTTCAAAATCACTAAAGTCCCCAAACCTAAAAAAACTGTCGAGCAAAAATGGCCTTGCAGACACACCTTGTGAGATTTTTGAGATGTGATTGGTGGTATAGATGATCAACAAGCAAAGGAAACTGGGGTGGAGATTTGACTTGATTTGAATAGGGAAGGTTGAGAAAATGTAGGTCAAAGTCGGGTCAAAAAGTTGGCCAAAAAAAAACAGAGAGCCAAAATTTGCGATGGAGTTTGATAAGGAATCTTGAGTTGGGATCTGCAAGCAGTAACTTCAAAATAACCCCTAGATCATGTGCATAGGGTTTAAATAGCAAAAAGAGTTTTGGTTTCTCCTGTAAGTAGCCGAGGCCTCGTGAAAAGAACAAACTCTGTGACAGCTTATGAAAAAAGGTCTTTTATGTGTTTTCTTTGAATGTGTAGGTCTCTAAGGTTTTATGAAGATGAAATGCAACTATCTGAAAAGAATATAGCTTGGAATAAATATTTTGGGTTTTGTTTTTAGTTTTTAGCTTTAAAAGCACAATGCAGATTACAAAAGATGAATATACAATGGTGACAACAACTTTCCGTGCAAAGACTATGCATTATAGGAATGTAACACAAGAAATTTGATAGTGTTAGCAAGGCATTACCAAATTCAAACATATAACAGTGTTTGAAAGTAAAATCCAGGTCCGTCTCGAGCCTTTAGTGAATCTCGAAACTACTAATGAAGCCGAATGAAATGATTTTTGAGTTGTAGTTGAAGTGCCTCACCGGCCGAACAAGTCACACCGGACAGATCTTTCAATCACGAAAGCAGAAAGCGAGCAAATTTTGAATAGAGCGAGCAAGATAATATCGTAATATCAAAATGCGCCAAGATCACGTGAGGTCTATCTCTGAGGGGCGGTCGATTTGATCCGAATGCCGGTTTAAGAACTGCTTTTCACAAAACTAGCTCTACCGAAAGTGATTTTAGGCCAAATTTGAGCAATTTCTCACCGGATCAAGTGCCACAGAGGGTCCCCAAGGTCTCGGAAAAGGTTCGGGGAGTTGATCTCGGGGAAAATTGGCGGATTCAATCAAATTTAGGCACCGAATTGGCCGGATTTAGCGTGTTCCCCTATTTCTTAGGGTTCATCGAAAATTCTTAAGGATGATATATCCCACAGGCCGGAGTGGTTCTGGAGGCTCAGGTATATAAGGAAAAGTGCTGACTCAACTATTAACTGTGCGTGCCACGCAGAGGGGACACCCAGCCCGTGTCTGGCCCCCACGCCCTGCTGCCACGTGGAAAAATTGGGGGTGACCTGGAACTATGCAGAATTAGATAGGGTAGATAGGCTAGAATAGGTTTTTATTTTTTTTGGCACGCATCCCAAGAATCCAATTTTGAAGGCCTTCCCAAGGGTTTTTTTCAAATTTAAAAAGGCTATGTTAGCTCTTTTTTGCCAAGCTTTCCATCTAGAAGGTTTTCAGGTCAAACTGAAATATTTGAATTTTTGTCCATTTTGACCCATGGTCAATGAATATTGCAACATAGGGATGGTGAAAAAGTCATGGGAAAAGATGGGAAAAAGGGTGTAAATAGGCTATACTAGGGTTTAGGAAGATGAAATGAGAATGAGAAAAGAGTTTTCTTGCCTTTGAAGTTTTTCAAGATCATTAGGGGGCAATTCTCAATTGAGGGTAGGATCAATAAGAAAATGGGTAGTGAAATGATGGGAAAAGGTCTCAAAAGTGGAAAAAAATGGTGAAAGAAAGGTTATAAAAAGGTTCATAGGACATAAAAAGGTGGATATGGAATGAAGACAAGATGGGTACCTCTCAGAGCACTTGATTTCATCTCGATTGTCTCTAATGCTCAAATCATACCTCATAGTGAAGATACATTTGCTCAAAGCCTAAGGGTCTTCCAAACTTCTATAAGGGTCTTCCAAACTTCAAGGCTAGAATAAGAGCACATTTCACTTCCAAGATGGCATCCTTATGTGTGTGACTTCAAACTACTAATGAAACTCAAGCAAGCTTCATAAGGTTGAGCTTTGGTAAAACAACTTGTGCTTCTTTGATAATCTTGCTATAGCCTTTGCCCCGTCTTCAAATCAAAGGAAAATGTTAAACACATGGGAATGTGTCTAAAGGTATTTTACCTCAAGGAAAAGATTAGGCTATAAAAGGAGATCCCCAATGCCTTCCAAACTTGGTCAAATGTCTTCCAAACTCTAATGGGATCACAATAGCCTGAAACTTTTCCTTAGAGGAAATATGGATGAAACAAAAGTTTTTGATAATAGATGCTAGTCCATGTTGCCAGAAATGGGCAATATCTCCTCAAAGGAAAGAATAGGCTGGTCCCCCAGCCCTAATGATGTAAGCTTAGACTGAGGATCTTCAAATACTGGTGCAGGTGACAGAATGATGTAGAGTAATGAAATGAGTGGTATGAGTGTGAGATGAACTCTGCTATGGTGGAAATGTGGTGCAGAGCATTGTAGGGAATGAAAATAAAAGGATAGAAGGTTGAAATGGAATGTAGGGCAACTTATAGGCGGATGAAAATGGAGGAGAAAAGAATGAACCCGCATATATGACAAGAAATCAAGGTTAGCATGAGTGCCAAGCAAGATGTGGAAAATTATATATGGATAGCACTCTAGAACTCCAATGGAGAAGCAAGGTCTTTATGAAGAATAGGCCAGCTTTAGAAGACAGATGAAATGTTTTAACAAATGGTCCCTCACATGACAACATAGAGCCCATTAATAGGTAATAATCAAAGTCTTCATCCCTTGTGGTCACATTCCCCAGCAGCTAAACAAAAAAAACACAATATCAAACCTCAAAGGAAATATGCTAATCAAAAGAAATATTAAAAACTCAGCTTTTGAAATTATGAACTAACCTATTCTAAGCTAGAACAAATGCTTATATAGAAGTGAAGAGGCTCAAGTGCATGCCGAGGCCAATATCTTTTAAGGTGTTGAATATTAATGGGATTTGGCGCTTCTAATCCTCGCACCAAGATCTCGCCAACCTATAAGATGAGCAACAAAGATCTCCTAAAATCTGATAGGGACCCTCCTGTGGATTTTCAAACTTTGAAAGCTTTCCTTCATCTTTAGCATTCCACTTTAAAACTAGTTCCATAGGTGCAAACTTGTCTTGTAGTTTGTGAGCAGCCTTGAAAGTCTGCTGCACTCTTAGCCTTCTTCAAAGAAGTTGTAATTCTCTAACAAACCTTTCTTCATCTAATTTTAACAGAACTTCATACCTGTGGCTTCAAGGCTTCAAAAACTCCAATTCCAAATTTTGAGTGCCATCCTTAAAGAAGGTATCTCTAACTCGACCGAATAATGCCTCTACTCCATATACTAAACTGAAAGGTGAGGCATTAGTAGTCGCTTTAGAAGTAATTCTATGAGCCCAAAGAGCATCATATAATTTCAAGTGCCAATCCCTTTGGTTTTGGCAAACCTGCTTTCTCAAAAAAATACCCTTAAGCACTTTGTTAGTAGACTCAAACTTGGCCATTTCCTTGAGGATAATAGGGTCGAGCTTTTCACATGCTTGATCTTGAGACTTGAAACAAGGAAATTAATAACTTCATTAATAAAAGTAGAGCCTCTATCACCAAAAATTTTAAAAAGGAATGCCAAACCTAGAGCAAATATTCTCATGCAAAAATCTAGCAAGTATGGGCATTTGCTTTCCTTAAAGGTGCCGCTTCACCCACTTAGTGAACAGATCCAGAGCCACAACAATGTATTCATGTCAATGAGGATGGAGGATTGATAGGGCCAACATAATCCAATCCCCAAACTTGAAATGGACCAGGGGAGACAATTCCTGTAAGAGGAGCAGGATGCAAGATTCTTTTGCCAAAGATCTGGCATTGATGACAAGTCTTTATAATATCATAACAATCTTTAAATAAATGAGGCCAAAAATAACCAGACCTCAATATTTTCTTGGCAGTTGTGTCTGCTGCAAAATGACCACTTTGTAGCAGTCTGTCTGCAGCAACTTTGTAGGCATCCTCTTTCTTGCATTTATGCTCTTGCAAACAAATGAAGTCTGAGTCCCACCTAGCCAGGGCTATGGACAACCTACTCCTTTTAGTATGGGAGGAGGCAACCCCCCGCACATTCCAGGAGATTAACGTCATTGATCAGGTGGATGTGGAGGATGTTCTAAGTCCATATCAACCTATATATGGGACTCATTATCCACTTGATCAGCCCAATGTGGCTGCGATCCTATTGGACGCGTGGTAACAGTGGTGAGGAGTGGTGGTTCAACAGGGTTAAGAGAAGCAGATGCAGAAGGCTGTGGTGCAAAGCTATTCCTCCTCCGAACGGCTTTTTTCATGCGAGCAATGGACCATTCTTCTTCAATGCGCTCTTGCTTACGTGCAATCATGTCCAGCCTCTCTTGTTGGTCAGAAGAAAGACAATTATGGGATGCGGGGAGTGTGCCAATGGCAAGGGAAAAAGACGAAGAGGGGGTGATGGCAAGGACAGAAGCAGGAGTGGTTGGAGTAGGGATGGCAGCAGAGGAAGTAGAAGTAGGGGAGACAGACGCAGGAAGAGGGATGGGAATGAGGGTCTGTGCACACGATAAGCAGAGAAGGCCTCAACATCAGGAAACATATTGGCAAGCTCTAGGCCGTTAAGCAAAGATAATTTGTATTTAAAAAAGAGTGGACCACTTTTAACGACCACAGACTTGGGGAGGGAAGCCTCAGCAGGAAGGGAAACATAAATACGAGGACCATTGGTAATTGAATGAGCAAGGTGCAACCCTGATCCATTGACAATGGAAACCAAGAAGTCTGGAACCTGCAACTTAATTGGGAAGTCCTCCAATGCAAACCAGCAGGGCATACGACGTGCACTAGATTTATGAGAAAGAAATCCAGGGGTGTATACCTGATACAAGAGATAATGCCCCCACCAAAGGATCCACTCCACGCTCCATTAGTTTATCAACAGCAATAGGCGACCCGAACATCACTAAAAAATAATTGTTTTGCCTGTCTAAAACTTTCAGGGACTCATGCGGAGGCAATCCCAATTTTTGTAGATATTGCTTCAACCAAAATCCCATCCTCTTAACATCAAGGAACTGACCAATGAAATGACATACCACCGCATGGGACATCAGATTGTGCAGACTTTGCAAGTGGACGCTATGATCTATCTCTACAGCCGAGACACCAGCCCGAGTGAAGGCACTAGAACACACCTCTGCTTCATAGAACACGTTATCAGGAGGCAGTTCAACATCCATTCGATCTTCAAGACCATGCAGCTCTTTCATATATTCAGACACCTCTCTTTTGTTATTCTCCATCATAAGGGACACCGCCGCAGCAACACGAGCAGAACGCATACCAGATGTCATGGCTCGCTTAATCCAATCACTGAAGCACGTTTGTGAGACTCGAGCAACAGTGTTAGGGGTAGACCAGGGAGCAGAGGGAAGAGCAGGAGATGGTAAGAGGCCTGAAGAGGATGGGGGAGCAAGAGACGACGGAGTTGGGGCAGAGGTAGAGGGAGGAGGTAGAGAGGCAGAAGCAGAAGAGGTACATGCCATAGAGAGAGGAGGGATTTGCAAATCCATAGAGGCAGGGGCATATGCAAGGGGATTGAGACGAGAATTAGGAGGTAGCACTGGCGAGGCCAAAGAGGCAGAAAATTGTGAGGAAGAATGCATACCGGCGGAGGTGACCATGGAGGCCGAAATGGAGGATCCCAATTCCAGGATTAAAGCAGCAAGAAAACTATCTGATGCCATACACCTTTGGAAAGCTCACTCCACAGGCTTTCCAACGCACCAAGAATCATAGGAAACAGACACCCGAGGAGGGAGATATCTCAGACTGAACCGACGCCAAAACCCTAGCCTATGGGCTGCGCCATCTATCTCATGACTTATTATTCTACAACTTCAATGTTTGTGTACAAAATTTCTCAATGTAATCAATGCATGGGATTGTAAATCATGCATTTTTGAATTGCCCCTTGGTACGCGTATCTTTCTTGATCCCTTCAATATTTTCTACTTTTTCACAAACTTGCTAAACATATATCAAATCCTTACTGTTAGGACAATTGAAATTTGATTTGTATTATTGTGAATAAGAGAGCAATTACAAAGTGTGAGGGCAACATATAAATGACTATGCAAAATAGATCCTACAATGCAACGGTCATATCTACCAATGTGGGGGCAAAATATGAGTGACTATGAGAGATGTTTACACTGCATTAGGCATAATCTAATAGCGACTCAACCCCTAATGACCCCTCAACTATTGTATATATTGGTTTGCTTAAACTTTGGGACTAATATGAAATTGTAGTGAAATGGTCTATATAAAGGTATATCTATGCAACTATACAAACTTTAATATGTACGTTATGATGCCTAGAAAGCACATAAGCTTTATGATATTGAATAAAAAAATGGTGCATTATATATTTTTCAATTTGTTAGTTATTCAACAAACCACTAATTGATTATCAAACAAAGCATTCTTTTCATGATGACAGAGTCTAGTTTGTGAGTGATAATTGAATGACTTTTCTCTCTATGTTATGAGACAACATATTTGCGTTCTAACTTTTCACTACTTTGTCATTTCTAGGTTGAGGCTCAAAATAGAAAAAAAAAACTTGGAAGTCATGGCCCTCCAAATGGGCCATAGTGAATCAAACTATTTTTTGTGTCATAAATATGCAACCCCTATGCCACATAAAATGAGATGCCAATGTATAATAAGCTCGGCTTGATTGTAGTTGTTAGGTGGTTGTGATCCTTTTTGTTGAAGAAGGCCGCCGCGATAAATTTCTTGTAAATATAGCCTATAATTACATAATAAGTAATTAATGAAAAGTTGATCTTTTCAATAGAGTTAAGTTCCTATATTCTTGTTGTGACAGGTTCGTCACCTTAGCGTAATGCTGAGGACAACATTATCCTAAAGGGGGGAGAATGTGACGTTCCAGGAAAATGTATGCCATAAATACGTATATTTCTGGGTCCGTCACTATACAAGTCTACCTTCATAGCCTTGTATACCATAGATTAGTGGCATAGGGCGCATGGCTAAGTTATTCATATAACTTAGCAACCTTAGGTTAATATCATTTTCCACGTCGCCACACGGAACCACCCTATTGGAGCCATGTGGCATAACATGTAAACCCTAACCTATAAAGGCCTAAACCCTAACCCTAGGCCTCTTTTCTGGCTCCAACCATCCGGGAACCTTCTTCGCGCTCGAAACTCAGCTACCTCGAACACCTCGAAGATCATGGAGATGCCAGGAGCAGAAGGGAGTTCTTCCGGAGCAGGTATTTTGTCATAGAGTTCTTGGTAGATCATCTGGAAGTTAGGATTCCAGATGAGTTAGCATCACATGTCTCTAGTAGAGCCATTCTAGAGCCCTCAGTTTAGATCTTGAACCCTAATCAATGAACCCTAACTATAAGTTAGATACATATGATTAGGTTTAGATATTATTCTCATTATTATGATGTTACGTTATATGTGATGTTGGTTGATCATGTTTGCTCCTCTTGTATTGGGAAGGGGGGTAGAGACCTAGTAGCCATTACTTAGTGATGCTTCTAGTTTAGACCCTTTAGTTCCTATTATTATGCGGCCTGTGCATAGGAACCCACGGGGCTACGGAGGCTATGATATGACTCAGCACTACATAACGGGGCTAGAGGCAAGACAGAGGGAGGGTCCCTGCTGAGTGCGGCTACTGGGGATCCCATAGCAGGCTAGGCTTATGGCCGGTCACTTCGAGTGGACCGGGCATGGGTCCGACACCTCCTGGGGCAATGGTGTCGCCCTGCCTCTCAAGAGCTGCAGGCGACGGCCTGGCTCTTGTTTTGGGGGGTTAAGTCGGGGACGAATCGTGTGTCGCCACGATTCTCTAGCCGCTCGTGGAACCTCTAGACCCCGGGAAGGGGAGATGCAACCCTTCCTGCCTCGACGGACCAGGGAAATGCAACCTGGAGTAGTCTTGATGGGTGATACCATGAGATTGCGTATCCGGAAGGCTAGAGTCATGTCAGAGCCCGATCTAGCCCATCTGCAAAGTATGCACAGGAGGAGCGGATGAAGTGGTCAACCCTAGCCATTGTCTATAGCCAGCCCCGCCATTGTTATGACTCAATCTGCTCTATCTTGAGGCCTAGCCGTCAGTCTATCTCTCCATGAGTCTGAGCCTTGGGTAGGAGCTCTCATGTTTTACGACATGTGTTTATCTCTATTGTATCTATGGATGTATGGATGACTACCCTTCGAGGTAGTTCGATATATTGCTATTGCTAGTTCTAACGTTGTTTATGCTTCCGCTGTGATAGGAGCCCATAGGGGAAGGGCGTGCAAGACACCTTCGTGTCCCCTTCCCGTACTAGGGATATCCTAGAGTGCGGGATAGACGGAGGGCCTGTGCGGTCGAAGGACCGGATGGGGGATTTCCTACGGAATGTACGGCCGAGCGCCGTATATTTTGTAGGGGGCGTCACAGATGTTATGAGCATTGCTTTGGATTTACGAAAATGTGGCAATTCAATAGCTTTGTCCAAAGAAGAACCTGTTCATGAACTTGTTATTAGATGTGGATTAGAAGGAAATAGATAGGACACGGAGGCGACCCCTCCGTGTCTCCTCTTTCTAGTGCACTCATTGAAGACAGAGTAGCACTGGTATCCTGGCAAGTCAGGTAACCTGTGTCCTGCATGCTCCCACGTTTCCATGAGGAGGATAAGGTCCATATCTGCAACTAAGTTCAGACCATCTCTCTTCTGCCATGGGGAGCCTCGACAATTCTAGGAGACCATGCAGAGGCACAATTCCTATTTGCTGTTAGAAGCTACGATTACTGATTTAGTAAAGATTGCACAAGGAGGGCCGGTAGACGTGGAGGCAGCATGCGGTGTGCAGGGAGCAACAATGCGGGGGCGGTGGAGGCGTGCAGATAGTGGCAGGGAGGCAACAGGGGCAGGGTGTGCGCTTTTGGTGGGTGTAGCAGTGGCATAGGATGGAGTGGCTGGGGCTTCAGCAGCAGGGCCCTGAGGGTTTGCAGCACTTGCAACAACATTTAATGGCCAGAAGATTTGCATCTTGCCCCGGATCAGTCCTGGAGCTCCTCCCTGTTTTTGAATGCTCTTGACCTTGTCTAGCTCATGCCTATGGTCTTCCTGCTATGCAATAGTCAGATCTCGGTCAATGTATAGGGCGGTCCCTGCAGATGTCTTTCCTGACGCAGAACGGATGCTTGCTCTTGTGCATCCCTGACCATAAATATAGCTACCCCGGGCAATTAGGACGCTGGGCTCCATAGGGGCTTGCTCTGACAATGTGTATGGGCATATGAAACGTCATCCAAGCAAGGATCTGCGTCTGTAGTTGGTGGATGAGGTTTTCTCCTGCCTCCTCTACCAGGCCGTGCACTATCAGATTGTGGCCCCTTCATCTCTGCTCTTTGAGCTCTCTGATGGTCGGATCAATGCTGGCTACCACGGCAGGTGCTGCTTGCGACTGGCGTGGCGTTGGATGTGGCCTGCGCTGGGGCGTTGCATGAATCCTACAACGTTGAAGCCAATAACTGCCTAATAGCTTAGCAAGGCTGGGCACCATTACCATGTAAATTCTGGTTTTATCCATGTGTTTGCGGTGAATATTGAATAACTTTTATCATCCTTTATAAATAACCTTAGATAATGCAATGAAAAATATAATTAAGAAGGGTCACTTATTTAGGGCATGTTAACGAAATGCTCTCTGCGAAGACAGAATGCTTCGCCATAGCCAAGTCCGGCTGCAAAAGCAACATAAACATCAATACCGACACTGCCCATTAAAGCATGGCTGCGGCCAATGCCATTGCCAGAGTTTGGAAACGAACCCGAGCCTTTTTTTCCTCTACGTCCCCACCTCCTCAGAAGGGCAATCAAAGGCCTGGACTACATGCCAGCGTAATCCATCACATTCTTAAAATTCTTCAACAATGCAGGGGGCAATCTATTCCGGATTTGAACGTTATCAGAGATGTATTGGCCACTCAACGCCGATCCCTCAATGCCAATATTGTGGGCAGAGTGCTTCAGAGCTTGGACATCAGGGACGTGGATGCAGCAAAGCTCTTTTTCAAATGGGCAAATGTCCAAGCAGGTTTTAGACACGATATTTTTAGTGTAAATTCTCTTCTTAGTTTGCTTGTAAAGGCAGGAAGATATGAAGAAGCTTATGCATTCTTTAGAAGGGACTTACAAGGTATTTGTTCAGCTGATGAGACAACCTTTCAGATTGTAATCCAGGGGTTGTGTCGTGCCAGTGAGATAAACGAAGGTCGTAGGCTTTTGGATGAGATGAAGGTAAATGGATTGGTTCCTAATGCTGAAATATATAATTCCTTGATTTATTCTTATTGTAAAATCCAATGTGGGCTAGAAACAGGAAGACTGCTGTTTGCAGAGATGATTAAGCAGTCTTGTGTGCCTTCTCTTGCAGCTTGCAAGGTGCTAATCAATGGCCTTTGCAAGGAAAAGAAGGTTGACAAAGCGTTTCAATTATTTGATGACATGATGAAGTTGGGCTGTGTACCTGATGTTGTGATTTATACTTGCTTGGTTGGTGGGCTCTGTAAAGTTGGGAAGGTAGATGAGGCTCGCAAGCTTGTAGAACGAATGGTGAAGATGAACTGTTCCCCCAATACTTACACATATAATACACTTATCAATGCATTCTGTAAAATGGGCAAAGCAGTTGAGGCTTATCATCTACTTGATGAAATGGTGGAAAAAGGATGCGCACCAAGTGTTGTCACTTACAGCACTCTAATTGATGGGCTCTGTAAGTTAGGAAAGCTAGACGAAGCTAAGGAGCTTTTTGAGGTGATGATTAAGGAAGAATGTGCTCCTAATGTTGTTACTTATAGCACACTTATTGATGGATTTTGTAAGCAGAATAAATTGGAGGAAGCAGAATTAATTTTCCACCAAATGGTTAATCTTGGATGCACCCCCAATGTCATCACATACAATGCCCTTATTAATGGCTATTGTAGGATTGACAAGCTTCACAAAGCACAATGTTTCTTAACTAAATTGATTGAAAGTGGCTGCCAGCCATCTATTGTCTCTTATAATACTGTTATTCATGGTTTCTGCAAAAATGGGAAAATCGATGAAGCAGAAAGCATTGTGCAGGAAATGGCCCAAAGTGATTGCGCTCCCAATGTTGTTACATATAATACACTCATAGATGGAGCTTGTAAGGCTGGCAATGTTCAGAAAGCTGAGCAACTATATCAGAAAATGATGGAGGACAAGTGTGATGCGGATGTGGTTACTTACAATACTTTGATGGATGCCTTTTGCAAGATCGAAAAGGTAGATAAGGCTCAGGCAATGTTCCAGCAAATGCCAGGCAGGGGTTCCTCTCCTGATGTTGTTAGCTATAACATACTCATTGCTGGACTTTGCAAGATAGACAAAGCTGAAGAAGCTTTGCAACTTTTTCAACAAATGCTTGAAGAGGGTTGTGTTCCAGATGCATTTAGTTACAGCACGCTAATTGACAAGTTCTGCAAAATGAACAGAATGGATCGAGGTCAAAAGCTGTTCAAAGAGATGATTAATATGGGATGCACTCCCGATCTGGTCACTTACAATGCACTTATTGATGGTTTCTGCAAAGCAAAAGATATCGCTAAAGCCAAGAATCTCCTTCAGCAAATGAATCTAGCAGGTTGCATGCCGGATGTTGTCCTCTATAACACTCTTATTAGTGGGCTCTGCAAGATTGGTGAAATAGCAGAAGCCCGAGCGTATCTGCAACAGATGGTCCATAATGGTTGTCACCCAGATGTCGTAACCTACAATACCCTGCTGGATGGTCTTTGCAGGCTAAATAAATTTGATCAGGCACAAGAACTGTTCAAACAAATGGATGTTTCAGGGTGTGCTCCTGATGTTTTCAGCTATAATACACTTATAGATGGATTTTTTAAAATGGGAGATACAAATTCTGCTCAGGAGCTTTTCCAGCAAATGATTGAGAAAGGCTTTGGAGATACAGTCAGTTTCAATATAATGATTGATGGGTTCTGCAAAGCTTTCAAGTGGAATGAGGCTGATGAAATTGGCAGGCAAATGGAGGAATTTGGTTGCATGCCTGACTTCATCACATATAATTTGCTTATTAGAGTATTTTGCAAAGTTAACAAGATCGAGAAGGCCGAAGAAATTTTTGAGCTTATGGTAAAGAAGCAGTTAGCTGTTAAGCCAGTAACATATAATGCACTTATCCTAGGTGTTTGCAAGAAGAACAAATTAGACCTTGCACATGCATTATTCCGAGAAATGATGGCAAAAGGGTGCTTCCCTGATTCATTCACATGTCAGGTCCTCAGAGAGTTACTTTTCCATGCTGGAAAAGTAGAAGATGCTCAATTGATTGAGCAAATGGCTAAAAACGTTGTTAAAGATAATGTAGTGTAAGGAGGAACGTGCAAGGCCTTGATTTTCCTCAAAATAGGAATTCTTTTGCCATCGAATGCAGCTTCTTGAACCATCCCTTTGCATTAACCAGTAGATTGTATGTCCATTGGACAAAAACAATCATGGTCCAGAGTATTGGAGTTGCTTGGCGCAAATTATTTCATTAGGCACAGAGTGCTTTAATGAATGCCTGGGGCATTGCATTTTCCCGTTACTTGCATGGCATGAAGGTGTGGCACCTGTGTGCAATGCTCGGGAAAATTTTCGATCGAGCCACAGCCTTTGCCACGGTGCCAAACAGCAGCAGCACCAGTTTGATAAATTTGCTTTGTCACAGAGTAAACTGTCTACTTGACAGAAATTAAAGGCAGATACGACAGGGAACCATTGTCTCTCATTTCTTGGGTATGATGTGATCTGGTTGGCAATGTTTTTAAAGTAGAGATTGATAGATGACTTCTTTTATACTTTTGGCCTGCCAAAGTTGGAAGATTGTATTGAAGTTTGGCTTATCTCTAAAATAGGTTGGGTGCATGTTAAATATAAAAATGGCAACTTATTGAAGGGGAAATATATCTCTTTTTCGTTGGCCACATGCTTAAAAAATTGGCGTCTTTTGTCCTATATAGCGGGAGATGAATTTTATACTTATTTTCTTGAGAAACGATGAGAGACAATTGTCTCTACCTAACAACGATTATTAAGCCTTGATCCATTCCGGTTGGTTAGGGATTGTTGGATAATTCATTGCTTCCATTTTCGTTAAGGTTGGCTTGGTGGAATATTGTTTTTGCTGATCTTGCTGTTTAGGTTTCTCGTGGGATATTGTTTTTGCTATTTAGGTCTCTGTTTAGTGCTTTGTCCTGGAAGTTCATCCCCTGATTCTAGACATGATTGCTATGCTTCTTAGGGCTCTCGCACTTGGATTTGTCTTTCAAAGATTATGTTTGCAGTTGCTTGAGCTGACGATCTTGTTATTTTGACCAAATTTGGGCCATGTACTCTTATTATGCGCGCAAAGCCAAATTAAGATTCTTACTTTGATCCCTAATGCAAAGTGAGAGTATCTCACTTGAACCTCCAGAACTTGACCATGCATGTTGCAAATCGGTTGAAATTTATCGCATTGGGATCAGTAGAGAGTCATGCAGCCATTTTTGACATCAATCTAGCCCCCTTTTATCAAACACTACCTCAAATGGCCATAAGTTTTCCAAACCCTAAAATCTTAGAACTAGACTTTCGCTATAAATTCAGACATACCTTCATTTTAGTATCATATCCTCAGTCTTAGCTCCTAGCCAATCTCTTTGGTCACAAAAACGCCAAAGAAACTGTCTCGCAAAACCAACCAGCACCTCAACATGGTTAACCCCTCCTTCAAGAGATGGTACATTGCCTTAGCTCATGCTAAAGAGGTAGATGTTGACCTAATCTTTAGTCTTTTGAAAAAAGAATTTGACTTGCTGGCCATATTAGTTGCAACCCTTTCTACCAGCATAATGATAGAATTCCAGATGACAGGGTCTAGTGCAATTCAGGTCACTTCCATGAAGCAACAAAAATTTTAGTGGCCCCGGCGGGCCATTTGACCTTGAATCACCATTTCTGGTAAAATCCCTTGTTCGGTCAGAGTAGAATGAGTTATATGTAGTAGGTGCAAATTTGCCATTTCATAGTAGTTTATTGGGAGCTAGAGGATTGGAATAGTCAATTCATTTTTGTTGGTTTAGGACATATCAATATTTTGGCCATTTGAATTCCATGAATGAAGGGTATTGGCCAAGAAAATGGCCATTTAAAGTATAATACATTCCTTGGAAGATATTCCCCTAGGGAATAACAAATTTGTTCTAGAATGCTCTCGAAAGTTCTAGATTTTTTTCAAAAGTTTAAAAAAGCTTTAGAATATAAAAGAATCCAGGGGGATCTAAGGGAATTCTTCTAGAGAGATTTAAAATGTTGTAGAAAGTTCTAGAATGAAAGGGAATCTAAGGGGATCTTCTAAATTGTTCGAGTAAGTTCTAGAATGCTCTAGAATGTATGGAAATCTACAGGAATATAAGGAAATCTAAGGAAATACATTCAGAAAATTCTAGGATATTCTGAAAGTTTCAGAACGTTTCTGAAAGTCCTAAAATGTTCTAGAAAGTTCTAGAATATAAAAGAATCTAGAAGAATCTAAGGGAATCTAAGAAAATCTCATAAAATGTAAGAAAATCTAAATAAGTATTCATAAGTAAGAGAATCTCTTAAAATCTAGGGGAATATAAGGAAATCTTCATAAAATCTAAGGGAACCTAAGGGAATCTTGATGAATACTTAGAGTATATAGGGATTCTTTATAGAATCTATTTGAATCTCATATAATGTATGAGAGCCAAAATAAAATATTTTGGAATGTTGTAGTATGTTCCAAGTGCTCAGTCTAAAAATAGAGATTTTCTTTTGAAACTTTGCAAAGAACCAAAATAGAATGTTCTTAAATGTTTTACATGCTTGTGGGTATGCACCTCAATACATAAATATGCCTAAAGTAACAACATAAGTAAGCACCTCAGGAGCAAAATAAAAAGTTCAAACTCTAATTCTCGAGAATATTCTGAAACATGCGCCGGCATGAAATTGCACCGTAGAAACATGGTAAACTGGAATAGGCATCGTAGGACGTGCTAAATTTTTTGTATATATGTTCTTATAAGGACTAAAGCAATCCGATCGTCGGTGCGAGATCCTATGGCCCACGTCGCTCGGGGAAGCATCCTATGGCCTAGATGCCGTGGGAGATTCTATAAAATGCTATCCGGTCGTCGGTTCAGATGTGACGGCCCACACCGCTCGGGGATATATCCGACGGCCCAGATGACTTGGGAGTTTATATGTAATAGATTCAACGGTCCAGGTTGATTTGATCCTGATCATCGATCCGAGATCCTACGGCTGATGTTGCTTTGAGATGCATCCTACGATGCACATGGCTTGGGAGTTTATATATAATAGATCCTACGGTCCAGACTGATTTGATCCTGATTGTGCACATCCTACGGTCTAGATTGATCCTGATCCTTGGTCCAAGATCCTATGGCTCACATGACATGCTCGGGCCTTGGTATTTTCAACAAATTTTAAGGAGAGGCTTTTAAAGTTTTTATGTTGTTTGGGGGATTTAAACCCTGGTCGTTGCCCCCAAGCTCTCCACTCTAACCACTAGACTAAGCGTTAATTCATTGAAGGAATTCGTGTTTCATACATACTTAAGGGTAAGAATTAAATTAAAATAGAGTAGATAGATAGATAATTAGTATTTTTTGGAGTCTTAGAATGTTCCAAAATGCTCATAGTTCTAGAACATTCTGGAATACTCATGGCTAAGCATCTCAATACAAAAATAGTAAGTTTCTTTGACTACAGTATTCTAAAACACCCTAGAAAGTTCTAGATAACTTTGGAAAGCTCTATAATATTCTAGATAGTTCTAGACCATTTTAGATGCTCGTGGATAGGCACCTTACTCTAAAAATAGAAAGTTTTTTTGAAATTTTGTGACAAGTCAAAATAGAATGTTCTAAAATATTTTAGATAGTTTTAAAAAATTCTATCATGTTCTAGATAGTTTTAGAATATTCTACATACTCATGTGTAAGCACCTTAACCTAAAAATAGAAGGTTCTTACATTTTTTTTAAAAGAGTCAAAACATAATTGTGACGTTCCACGTATTTATACGGCATACGTAACGTATTTATACGGTACACCTATAAATATACTGACACGTCACCCGATAAAGGTATGCCACCATGGGGTATTGTAACCTAGGGGGTTGACCTAAAAGGGATTAAATTATCATTAAAGATAATAACCTATAATCTAGGGATTAATATTAAATGGGTTAATTAGGCCAATTAATGCTTTGGGAAGGCGCCACCTGGCCTAATTCGATTGGCCAGCATTGGGATTTCCAAATTGGGCTGTCAACCTGATCCCTATTGCTAATTGACTCCCAAAATTCGTTCAAAAAGGAGCAGGAGCTGAGCGCCTACCCCTACCAAGTACTTTTACCTGTGTAGCTGAAGCTGAACACCAAGACCTAGGAGATGGAAGCACCAATTGGTACTGGGTCCAGCCAGAACTCAGGTGGGTGGCTAGTATAGTTATGAATTCTAGGGTAACGCCCCTCTTGGGCACTGATTGTGTTTGCTTCTCTGTTCTCTCTTTGTTTCACTTGTAGGAACTAACCCTTGATTGTAAAGGTGAGTTCTTCTTATTTCTGATACTGATTATGCTTGTAAAGGATGGATTGCTAGTTCTTTGCATGGTATTACTCCTGAAATGGGGGATTACGGGGGGTAGAGACCTCTGAGCCCATGTATTGTAGTATGCTCCTAGATAGAGCCCTGTAGCATCCCACTAGTTGCGGCCTGTGTACAAGAGACCACCGGGTCATAGACGCTATGGATTGGCTTAGCACCAAACAAGGGACACAGTGGTGAAGCGGGGGTGGGGTCTTGCACGAACATAAAAGGCTCCTGAGACTCCTACAGTGGACTAGGCCTAATAGCCGGCCAGTGAGCTAGGCGCGATCCAGGCCGGGTATGGGTCTGACACTCCCTGGGTACAGAGGTGTGACCCGCATGGGGCATCCTGTACTTTGAGTAGATTTAGGGCGAGTAAGTCAGGTACGGATGCGGGGGTCGCTGATGCGGCACGTATTCTCTAGTCCACCCATGGAACCACTGTGATTCTGGAAGGGGACGCTTCCCTGACCTGCCTCATCGGACCAGGGCTTCATGAACCCTGGAGTAGGCTCAGCAGGGTGATACCTCGAGCCTGCGTCTTCGGAAGGCTATAGCGAAGCCATAGCGTGAATTGACCTATCTGCAAGGTGTGCACAGGAGGGGCGGATGGAGTGGACAACCCTAGCCGATGTTCTATGCTAGCCAACGCCATGTCAAGATTCGGTCTGCTGATCTCTTGAGACCTAGCCGTCAGTCGATCCTCACTGGAGTCCGAGCCGGGGTAGAACCATGGGTTTTAGGTGTTTTCCTTAGGATTAGATGCATATTCTTTGCCGTTGGTATTTGGATGGATGTTCCACCCTTCGTGGTGGTTATTTATATGTATTTGTGCTGTGTGCTAACATGTATGCACGCTTCCGCGACGTAGGAGTCCCACTGAAGGCGTGGGCCGAATGACACCTCCGTGTCCTTCACTCGGGCATCTCTCTATAGATGGCCCGATAGACGGGAGGGTTCTCGCCGGGCGATATGGTCGCCATGGGAGGGGAAAGTCCCCGTATGTATACGGCCGGGGGTCGTATATATTCAGGGAGCGTCACAGTGGTATCAGAGCATGGTCCAAACTATTGCACTGGCCACATACTAACTCGTTAAATCGTTAGCTAGTGAGTGAAGATTTTGGAGTAGTATGAGTTTTGGGTGGTGTAGTAGATGCCTTCGTGATTGCTTTAACGTGGTTGAAGTAGAATAATGGTACGTGTACCCGGTGCCAAACCCTAACCCTAAGTGGCGGGCAGGGGGTATCCGGGTGTTGTTGGCGACGGTGGCGACCTCGAGGTAGGGGGTGCCCGCCACCTTAGAAAAAAAAAAAAAAACCCTAACCCTAAGTGGCGGGCGGGGGGACCTTGTGGCCTTGCCAGAGAAAACAACGTCGAGGTAGGGGGTGCCCGCCACCTCGAAAAACGCGCTCCGCCACTTTTTCATTAAAAGTTTTTTTTAGGGTTAAAATTTTAAAATTTGTTAAAGTTAACTTTTTCTGTCACTTTTCTTAAATCCTAGCGCCTTTTGAGCTCCGCCTAGCCGCCATAGCCGCCGGAACTAGAAGCTTCCCTCCGCCATAGCCAAACCTCGCCCCTCACCTTTCTCCCCCAAGCGCCTGCCCAGCGCCCACCTATTCGACATGGAGGAAGTCAAGCAGGTGTACAAGCGCAAGCCCCGTTATTCTCAAACCCCCATAGAGTTTTTAATGGCTGAACTATTGCCACGGCAAAACCCATCGCCAGAAGCGGAGGCAAAAACTGAGGAGATACTGGAATATTTTGCTAAACGTTTCTATGAAGGAGTCAGAATACCATACCCACTCTTCTGCTATAATGAGCGTTTTGTATTTAAGCTCAACGCTATCCAAGAAACCTGCACCATAGTTGAACAAGAAGATGGTGTGCAGAAGTATACACGGTTCTTCCCGCCGGGTGGGGATGAACAAACTGAAGCCGAGGCCCTACAAACATAGGCCCAAAACAGCTTGCAAATGGCATAGGAAGCGGACCTACAGTGGCTTGCATCTGATGACCCCGCTTCTGGGTACCGTTACCTGGGAAACGGGATGTGCCTCTTTGATGGGGGGGCATACACCCTCCCCACTTTTTCTTATGAAGAAGAAACTAACCGTATTATCTGGGAAGCGGGAACCCCACCATTCTTCACAGATCAATTCCAACGCGCTGTCGAGCGGGACATGCAGGCCAACCCTCCACGCTACTTCCTAGAGCTTAAAAGAAGAACAGATATTAGGATAGCCAGGGAGAAGAGAGCAGAGGAGCAGGCCGCCTTCCAGGCACAATCACAGAGGGCAGCGCAATTGACTGAGGAGGCTGCTAAACTTCGCGAAGATACCCTCCAAGCACAGCAGCTAGAACAGGAGCAACATAGGAAAAGAATGCAGGACGAAGCCGACTAGAGGGCGAACGAGGTAACAGAGGCAGTTAAGGAGCGGTTAAGGAAAGAAGAGGAAGAACGGCGGCGCCAAGATCCGTCACCTCCCAACGTTTCTGCTCCTCGCCGAAGGCTAAAAAAAGACGCAGACGCCCCGTAAGTCGGGTGCTCAGTATAAGGACCAGCTCAAGGCTCGGGGTAGTATTGCTAAGGCTGCAGGGGATAATCGACGAGACCATCTCATCCGAAAGGCCCAGCATCCCAGAACAGCAGGAAAGTCTATTCCTGGAGCTCCACCCCAGCCTAAGAGGAGGCATCGTTATAAGCCTGGTACCGTCGCACTTAGGAAGATAAGGAAGTACCAGAAATCCACCGAGTTTTTGCTACGGAAACTTCCTTTCCAGTGCCTGGTCCGAGAGATTGCTCAAGACTTTAAGACGGATCTCCGGTTTCAAACTCATGCCATTCTAGCACTCCAGGAGGCAGCCGAAGCCTATTTGGTGGCCCTCTTCGGCGATGCCAACTTATGTGCAATCCATGCCAAGAGAGTGACCATTATGACAAAGGACCTTCAACTAGCACGCCGGATCCGTGGGGAACGGCCATGACTATGTAAAGCATCAATTTTGTATATATGTAAGTCGGTATATATTAATACAAATTTTGTCTTTGACTTCTTAATCAGCGTATGTTTCTTTTTCTTCTGTGTATATGCGTGTTGAAAAAATAAAAATAAATAAATAAATAAATAAATAAAATAAATGATTACACATAATTAGCTGGCGCCTTGAACGCCGTGCCCAAGAAGTTTAAAAGTGACTTTCACTTTAGCGTTTCATCATTTCTTATTCCTTTTGTTTTCTTCCTCCTCCCATCTGCCGTCTGCAGTAATGGATTATGCTGGCCGCCTAGCATGGTACATGGGAGGCGAGCAATGGGATCCCCAGGTTCCTTATCCTCTCTTGGATCCCATGTTGCACTGCAGAGTCGACCTTCTCGACAATATGCGAGCACACCCTGATTATGACACCTTCCTAGAGTTTTATGAAGAGGAAATTCTGCCACAAGCCGAGTTTTTCGGGGAGCCGCCTCAACCCTATCTTCATAGGGATATCTTAGAGCACATGTTTGGGGATGACCGCCACAGTTACGATATCCTTAAGGGCATTCTCAGACGTGCTAAGCACACCCCCATTATTGACTGTGGCTCTAGCGGGTTGTACTTTGAGGCCCAATTTGCCCTTGCTCTTATTATGGATAGGTATGTTGACAGTACAGACACGGGCTTGGAGCAAACCAAGTTCCCACTTCCTCCAGATCCTGAGGAGGACGAGCAGATAAGCTATGCCGACTTCGTGAGATGGAAGGAATTGGCCAAAGAGAAGCCTCTACCCAGTGGTAAGGGCCAAGCTCTTGTCGGCTTAAGTTCGCTTCCTATCATCAAGGTTGGGGATCAAGATTACTTACTGCTGAGTGACATTCAGTGGGCGTATCATCATATCACCAATAAGGGCAAGCAAAAGACGGCTCATCTTCTCTATGAGCTGGCCGAGTATTGTCAGGGTCAGCATGACTTCATCGATTATTCTCGACCCATTTATGTGCCACAGATACACCAACTGCTCAACTATCAGCCTATTGATGTTGAGCCTATCAGTACATTGTTATCTTTACGCCAATTAAGGATTCAGGGTACCCCATCCTCAGTTCCTGAATCTGCTTTTCATGATACGGGGCCTCATGTGCCCAACATCAACGATGTTGTCGTCAAAATCGAAGACGACCCAACCATGGAGGATCTATGTGATGAGAGCCAGTATGCTCAGGAGGAGAAGGATTTTGCTATGGAGGAGGAGCTGCCCCAGAATTTGGAGTCAGAGTTGGCCTCTTCAACCCACCCGATGGTATAGGGGTTGAAATGCCACATTACTCGCTTCTTTTTGTCGGCTTTTACCAGCAGACAGGTTCTCTTCTTTGCTAAAGCCATTGCACCTGAAGCAGAGGCGGCTGTATGGGCACTCCGAGCACTTTCAACCACAGTCGGCCATAAGAAGTTAGCTCCTAACCTTGAACAGGTTATCCTGGTGAACCGGAATCTAGCCATTGCAGTGTTTGATCAAGAGATTGGTTCTTGGATGAACATGAGTCTGTTGGTTGCAGCGCCATTGGCTACCAATGTCCCTCCAGAGATAGCTTCATCAGCTGCCTCATCAGTTAATCCTAGCGTGCTACTCTTGCAGCATCGACCAGAGCCTGAGTTTGACACCCAAGCACAAGATGCTGAATGGTCAACCTCTTACTTCTAGGTTTCATTGGATCATCGTATGAAATTTTGTTTAATTTTGATTGGCATTACCTCTAATGGGCCAACACCAAAATCTATGTACTGTTTCTTTTTATATATATTCAGGATATCTCCTTATGTTTCTTGCACTGTTGAAAACCATTGAATTGTCTTCTCCCTTTAATGATTAATTCTCTTCCTTAAAGTTGGAGTAGAAGGAAATTGTTCAATGTATATATATTTATTCCTGTCGTCTTGCAGGAGAAACACTTGAGGAGTACGAGGACAGAATCACCGACCTGATAAGAATGGACGACCAGGGGCCTCCTGAACAAGATTATGGCCAGAGATATGGAGAATACCCGGAACGAGAGGGTGTCGATGAGATGGATGAATCCGAAGAGCCGCAAGAGCCTTATGATCCTGACAAGGGTATGGAGGTAGTTAATATCCTCCGAGAACGCGCCTTCGACGACCTAAACCAGACCCTTCGCCGCACATGGGACTATTGGAGTATGTCCAGGCACGAAGCTTTCGAGGATTCCAACGACCACTTATGGCAATTATTCTATGCATTAAGGAGGCTTTTCAATCTCCTTATAATTAGCCCCACCTGGGACTATCAACCTGTGATCGTCCAAGCCTGGGCACGTTACAAGCTCATTAGAGCTGTACGTGAAAGTGTTCGCTATTCCATTATGTACCCTTTCGCGAACCCCTAGGCCAGGACCTCTTCAGTTTTGTGTTGCTATGTTTCAGTGTGATTAGAGAAGTGGCCCATGTATAAAAGAAATCCACATGTGTACTATATAACTTTGAGTGATAACTACTTTCAGAGTGAACTTTTTCCAATGTAATAGTGTTTTGACTTTTAATCGAAATCTTTTCTCTTGTCTTTTCGTATTCACTCTTTCTTCGATACTACACAAATGATCTTGTTGTGGGACTTGATGTTGTGCTCTTCTTGTGAGACCTGATGTAACTCTGCTTATATCTTGTTATGCTCAATATAGACGGTGCACGCAACGCCGCCTGGCAGACACCCTCGAATGCCAGCCGGTTAACTCCTGAGCAGGAACTCCTGCTGATACCTCCGTCACCGCCAAGCCCACCACCACAGCAGCCTTCTGTACCTGAATCCAGTCCTGCACCCGTACCGAAGAGGCACTGTTCCAAACGTCATCGTGCTTCTTCTAGGGACAGTGCCACATCATCTCAGTCACCAACTTCTGAGTCCTCGGAGTCGTCTATGTCATCCGATGGCCATGCACATCGTCGAGACAAGGAGTACCGAAAAACAGTTGATACAGCCATAACCAGTATATGGAAGAATAGGAAATTGGCCCAATTTGATGGAAAAGAGGTGGGCTGAATGCAGAGTCCTGGCTCGACGAGATGAAGGAGTTCGAAAAATCCTATGGAATGACTGAAAAGGATACAGGAAAGGTTGCCACTACAAACCTTACAGGAGCTGCCCGTATTTGGTGGAAGGGCTATGCCAGAGCCAAGCACCTGGACCGAAGCCGGTGCAAGTTCAAAAAGTTTGCCAAGGCTTTTAAGTCGCATTATGTGCCTCGTGCGCACAAATGACAACAGATCCAGACCTTCTATAGGCTAGAGCAGAAGGGAATGTCAGTACAGGCCTACACTGATGAGTTCATGCGCCTGAGGCTGTACGTACCAGGGATGAATGAAAAGAGGGCGGTGGAGGGCTACATTGAAGGCTTGGCCCCATCCATTAAACGAATGGTCAAGGCCATAGACCCGAAATCAGTTGCGGAAGCGGAGGCTAAGGCATTAAGCCTCGAGGAGGACACACCAAGGAACCAGTATCCGCGTCCTGCTCCTTACTCGCAGCCACGCCCGTCCACACCTTACAAACCCCGCTCACCAAGTCCGGGGCCCTCTCAGCAGAACTCTTACGGCCGCCCGGAAAAGAAAGTCACCTTCAACATGCCCGACAAACCGAATAATGTCAGCAAGGAAGTTCGGAATCTCCTACAGTCTATTCCCAAAGACGCCCGAGATCAGCTACGTAGAGATAAGGCATGTTACAGGTGTATGCGACCAGGGCACTACATGCAGAATTGCCCTTACGTCACGCAGACTGCCCAGCTGGCAATGGCCGATCTCGATTGGGACGATCTGGAGTCTACACTACCTGTCGAGGACGAGGCTCCCGAGTACATTCACGGTGCGTCTCATATCCTTGCAGCCATTGAAACTGGCAATGCTGAAAGCCAGCCTTCTGTTATTTCCACCATAGGCCAAGTAGACAGTAAGCCTTTCATAATTTTGATGGATACGGGAAGTACACATAATTTTGCTTCTCCTAGAATGGCCCAGGTATTGCAGCTGGAAACATTGAGATCCCGACCAAAGCCAGTCACTTTAGCCAGTGGTAAGATCAGACACACTCATGGCCGCCGCATAAACATTAAGATGCAGTTGCCAGGTGCACCAGTTGCCTTGGGTGCCGAGCTAATGGATATTGGCAAATATGACCTTATTGTCGGGATGGAATTTTTGGCATCTGCGAAGGCCAATATAGACTGCGAGAAACGGGAGGTTACCTTCAACGCCGCCAATGGAGCCCGCGTGACTATAAAAGGTGATCCCTTCAACCCTATTATGCAGTCTATGTCAATCAGGCAGTTAGAAAAAGCTATACGCAAGGATAAGCTCCTATGCGTCATTAGACTTGCCTCCGTTGAGTCGGATGCTAAGCAGAAGCAGGTAATCGATACCTTGCCAAAGGGGTTTGCTAGTAGTCTCCGAGAATTCAGCGACCTTTTCCCAGACGAGATTCAAAAACTTCCTCCTTTTAGAGGGGTAGAATGTGAGATAGCTCTAGAACCAGGTACTAAGCCTACCAGCAAGGCCCCGTACCGAATGAGTCCTCCAGAGTTGGCAGAGCTTAAGAAGCAACTTCAGGAGTTATTAAACCTAGGTTTCATTCGGCCTAGTGTCTCGCCTTTTGGCGCTCCTATCCTTTTTGTTAAGAAAAAGGATGGCTCCTTGAGGATGTGTATTGATTATAGGCAGCTCAATAAGCATACCATCAAGAATCGCTATGCTTTGCCTAGGGCAGATGATCTAAGGGACCAGTTGCAAGGCGCCAAATATTTCTCAAAGATTGATTTACGCTCCGGATACCATCAGATAAGGATAAAGGAGGAGGACATCCATAAGTCTGCTTTTCGCACTAGATATGGGCATTATGAGTTTACTGTGATGCCTTTATGGCTTCGTTTGGTTTTTAGTTGCAGGTAGTGATGGACACTGATGGTGAGCCTGTTGCTGGGGTGGAACAGCCTCCTGCTGTATCTTTGCCTGATTCCTATATTTCCTCAAGAGTTGAAGCTTCACATCCAGATCCGGTCATATTCTCGGCTGAGCCTGAGGCAGTTTTCTCTGCTCAAGAATTTGTTAGTAGCATCGTGCAGGTGGGAACTGAAGCGCATAGGATTGCGGCATCCTTGCGCTTGCTTAGGCGGCAGCTTAGAGGGTTCTATGCTTCGATCCAGAATGCTATCTCTGCTGTGGAATGGGATCAATTGGGGGTACCTGTGTCTGAGTTACATGTGCTGCGCTCTCATATGAGCTTAGCTAGAGTCTTGCTCGTGCAAGAGATTCGCCAGTTGGATGAACTGATTAGGCATGCTCAGAGTGGCGCGCCCATGAACTGATCTGTTTACATCTCCTTCTTTCTGTTTTTGTGTGGCCTGGAAGAACTGCTTATGCTTTTATAAATGAGAAACTTGTTTATTTTCTGAATGTGTTGTTCAATTTGTTGCAGCTTGGTCTTCATTGGCAGGTATGATCTTGACACGTGTTGATTCTTTTGCATGAGGCTGCTGTATAAACCGAGTTTGAGAGTGCCTCTTTATATATTGAAATAATCTGCTGATACTAACTCCTTTTGTCTCTTAGTGGGCTTCGGCCCCTAGGTATACTAGGCATCTCTCCTTTGAGATGCTTAGTATGCCTGGATGAGCGTGGGATCTTCTACTGGGGTTCGACTCCTGTGACGTCCCCTACTCATATACGGTGCACTCACCGTATACAAACAGGAGTTCATCCCCCATACCAGCTCCATGCTAATATAGGGCCCTCCACGTATCACTGCAACCTTGAAGAGTTCCAGTGGGAAGAATGAAGGGGTCCTTTACCCTGTCTCCCTCAGGGCCTACCTAGCTGCGGAAGCGTAAACATACATGTCAGTAGTACATACATCAACATCATATGACCACCACGAAGGATGGTCCGCCACATATCTGCATAGACAAGGATCAGCACATCACATAGGGAATCCTACCCAAGGCTCAGACTCAAAGGGATGGTCGACGCTTGGGTCTCCAGTTCATTGCGCATGTAATTCATGGCAATGGATTTGGGCGGCATAAGAACATGGCATAGGGTTGTCCACTCCATCCGCCCCCCTGCACACTTTGCGAGTAGGCTGAAAAGTGTCGGGACTGATCAGAGCCACGGATGCATAGCCGAAAGGGCTATTCACGGGGTCATCATCCCAGTTCCGATGGGGCGGTAGGGATCACTCCCCGAGAGATCTACATCTTGACTCAAGGTGACTAGAGGGCCACCGCCCGTATTCGGTGAACCCACCGGAAAGTCATGAACACCACTTCACTTCAGTCGAGCCCATGCCTTACCCACACTCGGTGGTAAGCCATTAGACCTAGTCACAATGATCCCCTGTAGGCCTTACACACCGGAGGGATCGTTCAAGAGTCGAAAACGAACCTCCTTCTTAGCCGGTCCCGGCCCTTCACCCACAACCAGGTGTGGTTCTTGTACCAGGCGAATCTATGGTGTGCTAGAGAGGCTAATCTAGGAGCATCTACTACCAAGCTTGAAGTCTCTACCCCCCTTCCCAATACAAGGAGTTCACAGAGATACATCATCCATATACATCACAGAAGAACTAAAGAACATAGATCTAATCTATATCATAGAGTTAGGTTCTTTAGTTAGAGTCTGGTATCTACTCATCTAGAGATCTAGATAGCTGCTAAAGGCGATTTAATAGGCTAAACCTACTGATACAATGACTGGAAAACGATTTAGACCATTAAATCGACTACATACCTGATCCATGAGTTGCTCCTCCTCGACTCGAGTTCACCATCCCACTTGAACCGCCGAATCAAGGGAAACTAATGGTGCCATTCTCTCAGACGGAGTCTGGGAGGCGGTTTTGACTCATAGAGCAGCCAAAACAGAGCTCTAAAACCCTAGGGACGAAAAATGGCAAGTTAGGGTTTCTCTACTTAAATAGGCAAGGGTTGGGGCTTAGGGTTTCCAATTATCCCTTTAGGCATGTGGGATAATTGGAAATGGGCCCACTTGCCTTTAATGGCTAGGTGGCCAAATGTGCCTACATGGAAATGTGTGCACCTAAATGTGCCCACATGGAAATGTGTGCACCTTAATAAATGTGCATGTGCACATTAATAAGAAATGCACATACCTAGCAAGTTGCCCCCTAGGGCTACTCACCTGGCTACACGCCTACATTACCGTCCAGTTGGAGTGGCGGTACGCTGCGATTTTAGACAAAGACAAGATACGCCCCGGGACCGTAGATAATCGTGTTGGAACGCCACATTCTCCCCACCTTGAAATGATGTCGTCCAGCAAAGATCGTGGGGTCTCCCCACCTTGAATCTTCCTAACCTGCAATCAACCTGATGCATACGATATACTACTATTATACTTACACATTTATTAAGATTACCTTAAGGTAATTAAATTATTATTACGCCATTACATTATCAAATAACTTGTCAATTCGTAACTTCTATTAAACAGGGTACTTATTAGTCCTCAAGTTATTATAACATTTAGTTTATCACAATTTAACACTTTCATATACAATTATTATTTAAGGTACTCTTCATTCCTTGCAACACATTCCAACAAAATTTGTGTTGCAAGTCCTCACACCTTTAAAATCCCCATTAATTTTACAATATCTATAATTACATACTTACTATTACTATCTTAATTATTAGAATTACTCTAAGGTAATGTTTAAGACATTCTTGTACTATTTCATTACCCAATTAACTTATCACTTCATAACTTAATCTCATAAGGTAATTATTAACCTTACTTAACACAACATTTAAGTTTATCAAAGTTTATCAATTTCATACAAAATTTACACTTCTAAGGTACTCTTCATCCCTTGCAACACATTATGACTAAATTTGTGTTGCAAGTTTTAGTCTTCGACCTCCTTGCCCTCCTGGAGCTCTATTGGCCTGCAGGTCGACCCTACGTTATTACTATTTTAATTATTAATAAAATTTTGGTTATATGGTGACCACCCCACCTATCTACATGGATGCATGGCTAATCTCCCTGCGTGGAAGAGGGTGAATCTTCCATTATGGCCGTGGAGACCAGCCCTATATGCCTATATGCCGCTCATGCCTACACCTCTAGTTGCCCGGTGGAGAATATCCTTCCCGCGTGGGGGCGGAAGGATAGCTTCCTCCTATCAAAGCATATATGGGGCTAAAGGTGCCTTTCTATCAATGCATTCCCCGAATGACCTCCTTTCTCGAGGGTCGCCTACTGCCGTGGGACAGAAGTAGACTTTCTAATCTACCTTCCACTCGTCCAAGCGGAAACGCGGTCATGCCTACATTGACATTACACCACGCCCTAGAGATCACTGTAGTGGTCTCATCATCGGTAACAACGCATGCAACCCCTACCTAGCATAGGTTGCATCGTGATTAATCTTAACTATACAAGCATTTAATCTACACACAAAATCGACATGCCCGCCGATTTTTGCTGGCTCCTTTAATGCATGTGATTAACATAATTACCCTAAGGTAATATTTATGAATTAACATTATCATAGTATCGGATACATTACTTCCGATAGTACAATTATATTTACTCTAATCTTTGCAATATTTAACGACTTTTAGATCGCGCTTATTTGAACAATAACCCTGATTTAGACCTATTGTTACATAGACAAGGTTTTAATTATCATACACAAGAATTAGATGTGCTTCTTATTCTCCTCCTTGGGTCCTGCATTACCCTTGGAAGTATATCCCTAAGATGCACTTAAGTATATTTGAATTCTATTTTCTATCTATATCTATAAGGACCCCGCATCCTTGCGAAGGATTAATTAACATGCTACCTCACATTATCGTTGTTATTTAACTTATTTCCGCATGATACATATACGTACAGTAATTCCATGCAATTATTAGGATCTATATTTAACTTATCTATAAGACACATTAAAGCTTATAACGCATGCGCACGCCTTACCTAGGCTAGAATGCATCCACCCATTGAGCCGGCGTCGAGTAATTTGGAGATGACTTGGTCGTTGCATTGCTCCCATAGTTTTGCTCCACTTCATTGGTGTAGATAGCTACTGCGTCAGTCTCGCACGTTGAAGGCCTCCTGAGCTATCTATCTATCTATCTTACGCTCTATTCGCTTCGGTCATTGCCGAAGTGAACTCTATTCTGGTCGGGGTCAATTCGATGCAAGTATGTTCAATCATAAGATTGAGCCCTCCCACTTTCTTCAAAAAAAGAAAATGGTCCTCAAGACACCCTTCAATGACGTTGTACACAACATCATATCTATTCTCTCCCCTTAAGAGGTTATATGTTTCTTACTTAGCACATTAATTTACTAGCCTTAGCTAACATATATAACCATCTAAGATGGATACACATATTATGTTATTATTTATTTCAATATAGCTATGGGTTACCTACTTAGTTAGAACGATTCTAAACCACAAGGTTTTGTCATCATGACAATTCCTTTTGTCTCAAAAGACTATTTGATTACTATAATTCTTATTTTAGATGTACCTTACATGTATTATTCTTTTATATTCTAGAGATTCCCCCTTTCTTAGTTATTTAGCTCTTGGAATATTCCTACCAATCGAATTGATGTCATCGTAACAAGTTGGTAGGACTTGTTAGATTACTTCTTTTCTTTTAGGTTGGATTATTCTTTGGAGGTACTAGATTTATACATGGTTAACAATTATCCTAGTAATGATTCCTTCTTAGCGAGGAGATCAATCTCACCAAGTGGTTTCAATACGTTGGATGTCTGTTAACAATCGTGTATAATTATAGTTACTCCTATGCATTTCCTTCCCAATCCTTGACGCTTAGCTCAATATTGGGGCAATCCTTTTAGCCAGAATATCTGGAAATGCCTTCTAATCCTAATATGGATGTTACCGTCCATACATTAACCTACTAGGCCCCATGGCCTTAGATGCTTGAGCTTGCTAGAAGCTCATCCACTCGTTGCCTGCTTGAAGTAGCAAGGTAACGTTCTTCCGAGTCGCTCGATACTTCAGTCTCCTTGACGGTGGCTCCTCCTTGCTGTAGAGGTTGACTTTGTTCGTTAGAAGCCTCTCATTGCTGGTGGCTTTGATGGCGTAGTTGATCACTTGAATCTTCCATGCCGCTCTTCAAAAGCCTGAAGATGGCGCCGTTGAAAAAGATCTTTCATCTTGAACTTTTTGTCTTGGCAGCTAAAAGACGACTCTGTATCCGATATTGTTTCTTCGACTCCATCGATGTCTCATACGTCGAGTCCTGTTGTCGTTATCGTGTTGCCCGAAGAGTGTTGAGGATGTTGATTGCTTCACCCCTGCAACTTGCATGACATCTCTTCCTTTGATCTGTTACGCTATGGGAGGGAAGGAATAACGAGGAAACTATACATGCAAAACATATAGCTTACATAGTTACAATTACTACTAGAGCTATTAGGTCTCCCTTGTGCCTCCCTTCAAGTTGCACACCTACTCCTTGGCAATGTCATCAGTGTTCCTCCCGGCGCAATGGTGTTGATGATCTATATCCTTCTATTTGTACGTCAGCTCATACTCCGGGGTAACTTGTTGATATGCTTGGGCCCTCCGATGTTTGTCGGCTATGGCACAACACGCTTTGCATCACATTCCAACTAAAGGTGTGCTTGTCGTTGATGCTTCGACATTTCAGATCACCGCTTCGATCCTCGTTCTCGGTGGAATTGTTCTTCCTTCATGATACTTGGAGCTATTTGGAGGCGTCTCTTGAGGCTGTGCGCGATTCCTTTGGTTATACTCCTCTGGAGTTTTTCTCTTCTGCAGTTGTTCTTTGAATCGTCCATCCTTGGGTTCATCAAGTTGCATGCAAGTCCGTGTGCAAGTCATCGGCTCGCCTCGCCTAGTTGCTTCTCCATCGAGCTTCCAAACTTCCTTGTTTGATCCCCTCGATCACATGGCTTGGACGTTATCACATTCCACAGCGCTATGCTGTCTTCTTGTCTTGAGGTACCTTCCGGTGGCTTTGATTGTGCTCGTCAGTTTTGATCCTCCTGTTGCCTCTAGGGAGCTCGTGGAAGAAGTCGGTTGCTAGCACTTCTCCAGCTTTCAGTTCCTGACTTTTGTCTCTCTATGCGTGCATGCCTCTCGGGCAAGTAAGGCTTCATGGCTCTTCTCCCTGGCTGGCGATGTTGTTTTGGGATGATGGATCCTTATCTCTGCAGCGGCTTGACCCTTCGCGTTGAAGAAGTATCGCCTTAGATATACTCTTGTCGATTGAATAGCCCGGCTATTATCTTGAACTCTCTTTTTAAAGGGAAGGTGCTTCAGTTGCTATCCTTGTCGTTAAAGGCGTCGAATGCTTCTACCTTGGGCGTTTGGCGTGCCACATGTCGAGATATGGTCGGCTTCTTCTCTTCTAATTCTTGGTAGGAGTACGGCGAAGCCATCACCTAGTTGTTGGGGGCATATCTCCTCGTCATGCGGTGCCTTCGTAAGTGCATCTCCATCTAATACCGTGTCATAGCACATCCCCTATATTACCACAAGTTGGAATTATGGTCGTCGAGATGTTGCCTTCTTTAGTTGGCTTTCGTTGATGTCGGGGTGTTCCTCCTTCCATTGTTGAGGCCACTCATGTCATAAGTTAGATCAAGTCTTTGCCCACACCGCTACTAGAGGTAGTGTTGCCGACGATGTCCCGGTGCGATCTTGATGCTCTTGACATGACCGGTGTTGTCTCTTGTTACGACATTGGGTGGACGAGCTGTCTTCTACTTCAGTGGCACTTCCTAAGTGTTTGGAGTCGAAGGTTTGTTTGGCCTCCCAGTCGTTTCTCCCTCGTACTTGCTCTTCCATTTTGATCTTGGGCTATAGTTGTGCTTCTATGCTTCCTCTTTTGGTAGTCGAGTGAAGGAGCTTCCTCGATCTAAGCGCTTCATCCAGTAAAACATGACTCTAAACTCATGTTTCTCCACCGATCTGTGAGCACCGAGATATACAATAGACATATACGTATTTACATTGGGATTTTAATTCATCGACTTTTTCAAAACAACTACGAAGATCTACTTAATTGTTTATACTCCTTTAGGGTTTCCCTCCTCCTATCGCATTTGACCCTTTGGTTTTGCCGCATCTTCTTCGTTCGGTTGACTCGGGATTCCTTGAGATCTTTGCTACCATTGTTGAGCTTCATGTATGCGATCCGAGCTCGTCACGCCCGATTCGCGAAGGTGTTCGTCGATGTGATCCCTTGAAAAGATGCTCCTCCTTAATGTGTATATTCGTCGTGAGGAATCGCGGTGACCGCTCAAACGTCCTACATGCGGTGTGTGTCGTTGCCGGGGTTGCCGTGTGCGGTGCCTTTGATAAACCTTAAGTAGGATCACTGTTTTGTTGCGGTTGGGCATTCTTGAATGTCTTGACTCTCTGAGATCATGGTGGTGGCGGGCATTGTCATTCCTCCGTGAGTTGAATTTACGAAAGTCGCGACTCTGTTGCTTGGGCTTTGCTTCATTCCGAGGTGCCTCTCACATTGCCTAGAAGTGTGGTAATCTCTATTGTCCCTACCATGGCTCCTTCAGGTCGCCTTTGCATGATTTGTATCTGCCATGCTAGGTCGTCTCCTCCGTCCTTTGGGTCCTATCCATTCGAATCTCGCACTCCTTGGCTGGCGTGGTAAGGTCGTCCTTCCTTTGGTTTTCTAGGTGTTCACGGGTCCGAATTCTGTTTGGCGGAATATTCTCCTCCTTGATCTTGCCCCTAGTGCTGATATAGGCCTTCGTCGGAGATGTTCACGATATCGTCTCCTCCCTCGTGGTCTCCTGCTGGTGCAAAGGGGCTGAAACTCAACTTGGTCAGCCCTTAGGTGCTTTGTGGTTGCCTAGCTTGGTGGCTCCTTTTGTTGGCGTTGCGACATTAAACGAGCTGCTGGGCTGCAAGTCGAGGGTGGTCTTCTCTCGGTTCTTATCACGGCTCTGTGTTGCCATGACTTCTCCCTCGGCGGAAGATTATGCCTTGACCCTAGCTCGTGATGCTAACCGGCATCGATGTCTAACGTGTTCACCGCACCTGTATTTTGTTGCCTTGCATTCTTCCATTTGAAACTTCGTGGGCGTCGAAGTTGGTGAAGGCGTCGAGATCCTCTTTCGGATGTGACCTCGCGTCGTGATAGCCGAGGTTGACACCTAGAAAATTCTTGATGCCGTTGGTTACCAAATATTCTTCCCATTTGATGAAGGTTGATGATAGGCCGGTGGTGTCCTGTTCTACTCGTTTGTCGGTTGAGGTGTTTGTCATTGTGCTTCCCTCTCTTGGGTCTGCCTTTCCGGTCTCCTCTCCTTATCTGCTTGTACATCGGCTGGGACCTTGATGTCTTCAAGAAGTTCGCCCTCTAGCTCTTACGTGGCTCGGCCCGTGCCGAAAGCAAAGCTTCGTATTTCCTAGAGTCTAAGGTCTACTTGAAGGGCTCTCCTACAACATTCTGGGCTATAAGCAAGCAAGGTGGCTCGGCAAAAGATTCTTGAGACATATCTATAATCTACAAGTCTATGAATATTAGGACGTGTGGTATGGCATGACATGAGGATTGTTTTGCAAGACCTCCATGATGTTTGAGGCATACTCTAAGGTCCTAGCAAAGTTGGTTTAGGGGAGTCCAATCTCTACACATGGAGCGGCTTGGGCAGCTCTAGACTCTAGCTCCTTTCTAGGTACCCTGGCAATAGGGAGTGTCAATGTGGCGGCTATATAAGTCAAACTCTATTAGAAGGACCTGAGAATTAGGTCAAGGTTTATGCCTTTGGCATGGCCCAGAGGTGATGTCTTGAACAGTTGGACTTGGGTTGCTATCTTTGAGGTCTAGATGACTATAACAAAGGGGTGTTCTTGGGCACTTCTATCTAGGAGTAAGGTATCAGCTTCGAGCCGAGAGCAATACTTGCGAGCTACTAATGGGGTAGGCTTCTATCTACAAACAAACTACAGTTTGGAAGAACAATTCAAGGGTTTGGGCAATTTTGGTCAATTTGAGCTAGGGTTTGACATTTCTAGCCTAATTTGAGGTCATAAATGGATTCTAGGCTATCTAATGGTCCTATTGCAACAATTTTCAGGCGATTTGGAGCTCTGTAGCTCAAGTTATGGAGGTTCAAAGTTTGGAGGTCTCACAGGTTGCGCCTCGCTTCAAAACTAACTTTTTTTTTTGCGACCGGTATTTGTGAGACATCAATCTCATTTCGATCAAAGGTGTCTAATTTGGGTAAACTAATGGTGTAAGGGGGTGATGGGCTCATCAAATTAAGCGAGAATCGACCCCTTACTTGGTCAATTTGGAGCTGTTTTGGTCAAGTTTGGTAGGTCTCCGCGACTTAGCCCTCGCTTCAAAACTAACTTTTTGTTTTTCGCGACCGGTGGCGGTGTGAGATATCACACTTTTGGTCTGAGAGTATCCTATTTTACTAAAATACAAACTACTACTTGCTAACTTCGTCCTAATTAAGCAAGATTTGACACATAAACTACTCAAAATTATCATGTATTAACAAAATTATTGATTATTTACAACATATCTCTTGGGGATCTCCCTTAATTAAACTAGCTAATTACATGCCTTCCCTCATGAGGGTTACTAAACCATGAGCAATGCTTGGCTGTTGAGTCTTCAAAATGTTGGACCAGCTTCGCTCTGCTGCTTTTGAGCCTTGGCCTCCCCCGCTCTCGTTCGTCCTCTCCTCTTCTTGTTTCCTTGACCTCCTTGGCCTCTGGCTGTTTAAGCCTTTGTCGAAAAGTCGAGCGATCTGTTTTGGTGCGCATCATGTCGTCAGTCCTGGTGTCTGTCGAGATCTTTGTCTCTATCTAGCTTAAGGGCCTTGGTTCTAAATCTAAGGCTTAGCCATTAATATTATCTAACATTATTAAAGCTTAAATCTAATTAAGAATTATAATTCAAACACAAGCGATGCCCGCCCTCGGTGGTTGTACGGGGGTTTGGGGGTTCAACCACTGGGTGGGAGGTTCAATTCTCGCTATGAGAATTCTTTTAAGATGAGGTTCAAAGAGATTGAAAAACTAGACTAATCTAGCTAGATCCTAGGCTAAGATTCGAATTACCAAGTTACTTTTTTAAATTCTATAACTTTTCAAGTTTTTCATCAATGTCTCTCACGACTTATCAATGCCTCGTCGCAAAACTAAAGTTTAGTTATTGAACCAGGTAGCGGTACGTGAGACCACCTTTTAGCTCATTCTTTTTAGTTTTATTAAGTTCCAATTCACCTAACTGTGCTAATATTAAATTCCAATCCACTTAACTGTTACTAGCTTAGCATAAACCAATCCACTTAACTGTTACTAGCTTAGCATAAACTACAAAAATGAGAAAAAAATTTCCCACTTTCCGAGGTTCGAGGATCCTATCAAGTTAGTACTACTGGGAGCATGGCCAGTGCTTTGCTCTTGGTCTCCAAGAACATTGCTCTGATACCAGCTTGTGGCGTCCCCCTACTCATATCTGATTGCACTCGCGGTATACAAAACAGAGTTCATCCCCCATACCAGGCTCCATGCTAATATAGGGCCCTCCCTCGTATCAGCTTTGCAACCTTGAAGAGTTCCGATTAAGGAAGAATGAAGGGGGTCCTTTACCCTGTCTCCCTCGGGGGCCTACCTAGGCTGCTGAAGCGTAAACATACATGTCAGTAGTACATACATCAACATCATATGACCACCACGAAGGATGGTCCGCCACATATCTGCATAGACAAGGATCAGCACATCACATAGGGAATCCTACCCAAGGCTTTTAAAGTCGCATTATGTGCCTCGTCGCACAAATGCCAACAATGATCCGAACCTTCTATAGGCTAGGAGCAGAAGGAATGTCGGTCTGGCCTACATCGATGAGTTCATGCTGAGGGCGTGCGAGGGGATGAATGAAAGAAAGGGCGGTGTGGAGGGGCTACATTGAAGGCTTGGCCCCATCCATTAAGCGAATGGTCAAGGCCATAGACCCAAATCGATTCTTGAGGCGGAGGCTAAGGCATTAAGCCTCGAGGAGGACACACCAAGGAACCCGATATCCGCGTCTGCTCCTTACTTTCGAGCCACGCCGTCCACACCTTACAAACCCGCTCACCAAGTCGGGGCCCTCTCGTGAGAACTCTTCGCGCCCTGGGACAAGAAAGTCACCTTCAACATGCGGGCAAACCCGAATAATGTCGACCAAGGAAGTTCGAATCTCCTGATCTATTCCCAAAGATGCCCGAGATCAGCTCACGTAGAGATAAGGCATGTTCACAGTGTATGCGACGAGGGGCACTACATGCGAGAATTGCCCTTACGTCCGCTATGGTGCCCGGTGGCAATGGCCGATCTCGATTAAGGACGATCTGGAGTCTACACTACAGCCGAGGGCCGAGGCTCAGAATACATTCACGGTCGTCTCATATCCTTGCAGCCATTGGGCGGCAATCTTGAAAACCAGCCTATACATTATTTCCACCATAGGCCAAGTAGACAGTAAGCCTTTCATAATTTTGATGGATACGGGAAGTACACATAATTTTGCTTCTCCTAGAATGGCCCAGGTATTGCAGCTGGAAACGTTGAGATCCCGACCAAAGCCGATCCACTTTAGCGATGGTAAGATCGGACACACTCATGGCGCCGCGCATAAACCTTAAGATCACGGTTTGCGGTGCACCAGTTGCCTTGGGTGCCGAGCTAATGGATATTGGCAAATATGACCTTATTGTCGGGATGGAATTTTTGGCATCTGCGAAGGCCAATATAGACTGCGAGAAACGGGAGGTTACCTTCAACGCCGCCAATGGAGCCCGCGTGACTATAAAAGGTGATCCCTTCAACCCTATTATGCAGTCTATGTCAATCAGGCAGTTAGAAAAAGCTATACGCAAGGATAAGCTCCTATCGTCATTAGACTTGCCTCGGTTGAGTGGGATGCTAGCGAAGCGTAATCGATACCTTGCCAAAGGGGTTTGCTAGTAGTCTCAGAGAATTCAGCGACCTTTTCCCAGGCGAGATTCAAAACTTCCTCCTTTTTAGGGGGTAGAATGTGAGATAGCTCTAGAACCAGGTACTAAGCCTACCCGCCAGGGCCCGTCAGAATGAGTCCTCGAGTTGGCCGAGCTTAAGAAGCAACCGGGGAGTTATTAAACCTAGGTTTCATTCGGCCTAGTGTCTGCAGCTTTTTTGGCCTCCTATCCTTTTTGTTAAGAAAAGGATGGCTCCTTGAGGATGTGTATTGATTATAGGCAGCTCAATAAGCATACCATCAAGAATCGCTATGCTTTGCCTAGGGCGGATGATCTAAGGGACCGAGTTGCAAAGCCAAATATTTCTCAAAGATTGATTTACGCTCCGGATACCATCGGATAAGGATAAAGGAGGAGGACATCCATAAGTTTTCTGCACTAGATATGGGCATTATGAGTTTCTTGTGATGCCTTTATGGCTTCGTTTGGTTTTAGTTGCGGTGTAGTGATGGACACCGATGGTGAGCTTTATTCTTTGGGGTGGAACAAACGCCTCTGTTTGTATCTTTGCCTCGATTCCTATATTTCCTCAAGAGTTGAAGCTTCACATCCGGATCCGGTCATATTCTCGGTGAGCTGGCTGATTTTCTCTGCTCAAAATTTGTTAGTAGCATCGTGCGGTGGGAAACTGGCGCATAGGATTGCGGCATCCTTGCGCTTGCTTAAAGCGGCAGCTTAGAGGGTTCTATGCTTCGATCCAATGCTATCTCTGGCTGTGGAATGGGATCAATTGGGGGGGTACTCGTTGTTCTGAGTTACATGTCTTTAGCGCCTCATATGAGCTTAGCTAGAGTCTTGCTTCGTGCAAGAGATTACGCCCGATTGGATGAACTGATTAGGCATGCTCGAGTGGCGCCCATGAACCGATCTGTTTACATCTCCTTCTTTTCGTTTTGTGTGGCCCGGAAGAACTGCTATGCTTTTTTAAAATGAGAAACTTGTTTATTTTACCGAATGTGTTGTTCAATTTGTTGCGGCTTGGTCTTCATTGGCGGTATGATCTTGACACGTGTTGATTCTTTTGCATGAGGATTTTAGCGTATAAACCGAGTTTGAGAGTGCCTCTTTATATATTGAAATAATCTGGCGATACTAACTCCTTTTGTCTCTTAGTGGGCCCATTTCATTATACTAGGCATCTCTCCTTTGAGATGCTTAGTATGCCTGATGGCGATAAGGATCTTCTCTTTGGGGTTCGACTCTGTGGCGTCCCCTACTCATATCTGATTGCACTCACCGTATACAAAACGAGAGTTCATCCCCATACCAGCTCCATGCTAATATAGGGCCCTCCATTATCCTTTGCAACCTTGAAGAGTTCGATTGGGAAGAATGAAGGGTCCTTTTACCCTGTCTCCCTCGGGGCCTACCTAAACTGCGGAAGCGTAAACATACATGTCGGTAGTACATACATCAACATCATATGACCACCACGAAGGATGGTCCGCCACATATCTGCATAGACAAGGATCAGCACATCACATAGGGATCCCTACCCAAGGCTCGGACTCAAAGGGATGGCCCGGCGGCTTGGGTCTCAGTTCATTCATTGGCGAATTCATGGCAATGGATTTGGGCGGCATAAGAACATGGCATAGGGGTTGTCCACTCCATCCGCCCCTCCTCGCACACACTGCGAGTAGGGCGAAAAAGTGTCCGGGACTGACCAGAGCCCGCGGATGCATAGCGAGAAGGGCTATTCACGGGGTCATCATCCCGGTTCGATGGGGCGGTAGGGATCACTCCCTCCAGATCTACATCTTGCGACTCAAGGTGACTAGAGGGCCACCGCCTGTATTCGAAACCCACTGGAAAGTCATGAACACCACCACTTCGGTGTCGAGCCCATGCCTTACCCACACTTTCGGTGGTAAGCCATTAGACCTAGTCACAATGATCCCCCAGGTAGGCCTTTACACACCAGGAGGGATCGTTCAAGAGTCGAGAACACCTAACCTCCTTCTTAGCGCCCTCGGCCCTTCACCCACAACCCGTGTGGTTCTTGTACACTGTAGAATCTATGGTGTGCTAGAGAGGCTAATCTAGGAGCATCTACTACCAAGCTTGAAGTCTCTACCCCCTTCCCAATACAAGGAGTTCACAGAGATACATCATCCATATACATCACGAGAAGAACTAAAGAACATAGATCTAATCTATATCATAGAGTTAGGTTCTTTAGTTAGAGTCCAGTATCTACTCATCTAGAGATCTAGATAGCTGCTAAAGGCGATTTAATAGGCTAAACCCTCGATACAATGATCGGAAAACGATTTAGACCATTAAATCGACTACATACCCGATCCATGAGTTGCTCCTCGACTGAGTTCGACCATCTTCTTGAGCCTTTCGAATCAAGGGAAACTAATGGTGCCATTCTCTCGGTGCAGTCACGGGAGGCTGATTTTGACTCATAGAAGCGACCAAAAACAGCTCTAAAACCCTAGGGACGAAAAATGGCAAGTTAGGGTTTCTCTACTTAAATAGGCAAGGGTTGGGGCTTAGGGTTTCCAATTATCCCTTTAGGCATGTGGGATAATTGGAAATGGGCCCACTTGCCTTTAATGGCTAGGTGGCCAAATGTGCCTACATGGAAATGTGTGCACCTAAATGTGCCCACATGGAAATGTGTGCACCTTAATAAATGTGCATGTGCACATTAATAAGAAATGCACATACCTAGCAAGTTGCCCCTAGGGCTACTCACTGGCTTCTACACGTCGGCTGCACCGTCGGTTAGAGTGGCGTGTAATGCGCGGGACAAGATTGATAGGTATCCGGGACCGTTATCTTGTGTTGTTGGAACGTCACAACTCCCCAGGCTCATCATTCTCTATTTTCAATGTTTAATATTCTTGTTTGGTCGCTAATTGTGAAGCATGATATTTTTTTTTCAATGGTTTAATCAAATGTTAGAGGTAAGTCAAAGCAAGATAGGTGGGCCCCATCGTTGACTCCATCTTGACTTGTGTTTGAGGGCTCCAAATTAAGCCCCATGGCATATCTTTGTGGCATATGCCGGCATCCAATATGGCCCAAAATAATTTTAAGACACAAAGCGTACATTTACTACATAAAATTGTCTAAGGTTTTTGACTATCTACACATATATAATCTATTATGTCCGATAGGAATGGCGACGCGGCGACAAATTGTACATTGTAACGTTAACACATGTTTTTCTCGGATTTTTTAGTGAGAGGAAAAATGAAAAATAGCCGTGCATCGTCTGCGGTTTGCCTCATTTTGCTCGACCATCCGTCACAAGTTTATGGCGATTTTGAATGGCGTCGAACACATCTGCGGATTATCGCGGTTGTATGGATTGCTTCCAAGACAAGAAAAGAAATCAAAATATGTGGGCAATGCGGCATTGGCTATCACGTCACGAAATTGCGGCCTTCTCTTTTCTCGCCACCGCCATAGCCATCCTCGCCTTTACCGCTTTCTTCACGCTTTTGTTTTCTTGTGTGGCGTTTTGAGGGCTTGGAGTTGTTTAAAGATTTTAGGTTTTTTGCTTCTCTTCATAGCCACAAAAAATATTGGTTGATCATGCAGTTAGGACCATTTTAGAACACAAGGAACAAATGAAAAAATATTGTTTGATCATGCGGTTAGGACCGACTCCGGAATGCAAAGAGCATGTGAAAACATATGGGAAAGAAAATGGGGTTTCTAAGCACTTTCTGGTTGCAAATCATCACTGTCCTCTGCCAATGATGCCCTCTGATGGAGGTCGTGGCACTCTTTTCTACATTGTTTTTAGGATAGAGCACCATTTTAGAACACAAGGAACATTTGAAAAAATATTGTTTGATCATGCAGTTAGGACCCGATCACTACATGCAAAGAGCATATGAAAACATATGGGAAAAAAATGGGGTTTTAAGCACTTTACGGTTGCAAATCATCACTGCCCCTCGCTAATGATGCCCTCTCTTTGGAGGTCGTGGCACTCTTTTTACATTGTTTTAGGATAGAGCTTGCTTTTTGTTGGCTCAAGCTCTCCACTTATTAGCAATCCCTCAGGATGTGTAATGTGCTTTTTTTTTTGTTTCTTTCTCTTCTAGGTATATGTTATAAATTTTTGCTCATTCGGATGAGCTCTCTTTGCTCCAGGTAAGAAGTCATGTTCTTTAGCAAGTTTGGCAATATTGCCATGAGAAATGGCAGTGCAGAAGTTGGAATGTGGAAGTTGATTATTGAATTAAGTGGACAAAGCCTAAAGATATACAAATCGTGAGCCTCCCTCAAAGACCGTGAGACCTAATTCTGATATTGAATCTCCCTCAAAGACAGTGTCTGAGAATGCAATTGAGCATCAAGTGCACACCAACCATAACCTCAGGATCCTCCTGAGCTATGTGTACATCCTTTTCTCCAGTCATGGTAGACTGCTCATCTATCTCTTTGTCTGAAATAGCAACCATGTTTTCCGCTTCTGTATCAGGTACCAGACATTATCATTATCTTTATGTGATTGGCTTTTATTATTTTTTCATGTTGCTTGAAATGTTATCATCTTCAAAACTTGCTTTGCTTCAATTTTCACCTTTTCAACCTCTTCTTAAAGCAGTTGCAGCTTAAAAAAAACATCCCTTCAGTATTATTTAAATCATCAAACAATTGTAGAAGGGCATTACACTACCACATTCCTGAATTTCTTGCTTTGGAGATGCAAGCCAACTTTCATTAACAATAATATTTGTCTTTGTAATAGTTCTTCTGAAATGATTGAAATGATTATTTCCGTTCATTCTTCCTTCAATGAAGCAAAACACAATTGAGTCTTCATTTTATGGCGATTAAAGATGCATTTCTAAATAAAACAACTGCATACATGTTTCATGTTGTGTATATTCTATAGTGTTGTAAATTTAGGTAGCTTTGAATATTGCAGCATAGTCTCAACTTTACCATGGACATCTCAAAGCGCATGTTCATATTTAATTTTTAATATATGGATGTGCTTGACCATCTGTGATATATTCAACTATCCGATTATTTGTGTTAACTGAGACTTATGTTTGGGATTGCTATTGGGATTGTGCTACACTTTGAACATCACAAATTCAGCTTTTAATGTTCTTAGCTAGACAATAGAAATTGGTTTCAGAACCTTCATATAACTGTAAAGTTGAGCTGCACAGTGAATGGACAATTGGATAATAAAAACCTTTTGTCCATGTATCTTACCATTGATTGAAAGGTCTTGGGTCAGATGATGCAAACAGATTAAAAGGAAAAGGAATTTGGGTTACTCAATGCTACGGAAACGATTAAATTATGTGTGAGATGTGGTAGCAGGAGAGCTTCTCTACATAAAGCTGATAAATGAACAAAAGACACTAACACGTTACAAAAGATTCTTGGTACACATTGTAAATTCAATTCAATTGAAAAATTTTAAGAGTTTGTAGTGCATGTGGATTTACTTTCAAACTAAAGTCTTTCAAATTATAAATGATGTGACATGCTCTGCTAGCATTTAATACACTAATCCCATTTCAAGGCAACGAATGAAATTGCTCATTGAAAATAAAATCAATGACTATCAATTATTTTTATTCAATGGCATTTCAATGATGTTTTTTGAGAGACGAAAATTCATATCAATGGGGAAAATTTCAATAAGCCATAACAACGTTTTAAATGCTAAGCAATCTAAATCATGCAAAATAGTTAGAAAACCCAAATCAATCATCAAGTCTAGTAGTTTTCAACTTCATAGCCAAACGAATCCAACTTACATAACTTAATAGAAAAAACTTAATAGAAAGGAATGTCTTTACACAAATTCTTTACTATTAAGCCTTTGCATTTCACGAACATCTTTCACACCATTCCAAAGATATAAAGCCCCCTTTGCATTTCAAGAATATCTTTCATCCCATTCCAAAGATATAAAAGTCCCCTTTTGCATTTCAAGACCATCTTTCACACAATTCTAGAGATATACAAATCCCCTTTTCGCGACAAGTCAGAAGAGAAATATTTTCTGTATTGGCCAATGGCCATGATAAATTTCTTGTATTATTATAAAAATCGATGAAAAGCTGGTGGTGGGATGCTAGATTTAAGCATGAGCATCTAGGGTTTGTGAATAGCGGATGGCACATTCATTCTGCGAGATGGTGATCAGTCCACATGAGTTGCCATTCTTGGACTATCGCGAGTGTGGGATCATATGTTTGGGAATTTATTAGCGACCCGCGGTAAAGAAAGCAACAGAGGATTTTAAGGCATCACTTTTTATAAACCAGCGCAGGGTTGAAAACAGAAGGTGATGTTTTTTTTCTTCGGAGTTCCATCGGGTTGAGATTGAGATGCCATGTTTTCCCTTCCTGTTTGTGTCTTTAACATGGAAGGAGATTTTGTTATGGATGCGTCTAGCGAGTTGGTTCTACAAGAAAGCGGTACGTAGGCCGATGAGTGGTCAGACCCATCCCAACTTGAAAGGTCTACAATAGCTTCTTGTTGACAATCTTTTTAATGAGGGGCGGATGTTCTTTTCTTTCCATTGATCTTCTTGGTTCTTCTTCTCAAATAGTTAAAAGATTCAAGCTTATTTTTTTGTACCTACATTCGGGGTTGAAGTCTTGGCCGGATGATGGGCTTGAATTGAAGCAGGCGACCTTTTGTATTCCTCACTCTATGCTTCTTTGTACAGATATGAGAGTTGATATGGGCTTCAAAAGCTTATAAGTTTCTGAAATTATGTATTAGAAGAAATTTTGTGTACTAGTTGGAAGAGCTTGATTTGTATCGATCTGGTATTTGTTGTGATAAATGAAACTCTTACGACACAACCATTGCAAAGTTTTCTTGGATAGCCTCTTTGATAAAATTGGGTCAAAAATGAGGTTTTACATTTGACCCAACCAAGGGTTGCAACCTTCAAAGGCTATCTCATGAATATCCTACGGGATATATGACAATCTAATGGTTGTAAAAACTATAAAAGCACCCCCAAACAATAATACACCCCAAATGATAAGTTTATGTAATCACCATAATATCCTTACATGTTTGAAATTATCAGAATGCCCCTCTCTAATGCACGTGACATTTACGCATACAATTAAACTACTATTTTGACATTGTTACTACATATATAAAAGGCGGTTTGATGCTAATATTCTTGTGAAGTTGAATGCCCAGTGTGGATGCAGGAGCATATCACGGTATGATGCAAGATGATGACCCGACATCTTTTGGAGAAAAATGTCGTGCCATTTTTTAAGGTCTCGTCGAACTCATGGTTGTAGGGCAGGAAAAAAACAAATAAAGGTCAACTAAGAATGAGCCATCTTGCATTCTTTACTCACAATCGGAAAGCTTCCATCCTTGAAAATCGCCAATAAAATACTTGAGCTCTGGGAACTCGGTCAAACTTTATTGACGATTTGTGGAGTCAATCACTTTGGAATAATTAAAATCACTAAGGCATTGTAATAGTTTGCATTTGAATGTTCGAAGTTTTGAGCCATTCAGGTTGCATTATATATTTTCTAAGATTATTTGGTAGTGTTTAAGTTGCATTGCACTTGTTTCTAACTGCCCTAGTTATTCACTTCAATTAAATTGTCTCTTTGTTTTCGAGGTGCTTGTCAAAAATAGTCTTAGTTAGCTCGAAATCAACCATCCACATCTTATTCCAGACAAGATAATTCTTTCGAGTTCACTCGGGCATCGAAAAGCATGGATTAGTCTCCTAAATTTTTTGATCACTATTTTTTTTTTTTTTTTTTTTTTTTTTTTTTTTTTTTTTTTTTTTTGTTGCCCGGCAAAAATTGTGGGTTTTCCTTGAAGTCCGGCAAATCATCATGAGTTTATATTCAAAAATCCAATGGAGCATGACATTTCTTGGCAAAATTATGTGGTTAGAACTATTGGGGATTCGAAGCCTATTCGGATCAAATATTCGAAACATGTCCCAAAACCTTGTAATCGTCTAAAGCACAACCTTTTCTTGTTTTTTTAAGTTAACCATTGGATGAAATAAATTACATACAATTAAAACCATTGGATGGCGTGGATAACATAATCTGATTGAACCCATTGTGGCACATCACGAGAGAGCACACAGAGATGGTAGATCGACCTCAAAATAAGAGCGCATTAAATAACACCGCGAAAATCCGGAAAAATCGGGAATGAAAATTTGGACCAAGCAAGAAAAATGGTCTACGACCTTAGCTGCATAGAGATCCCTTTGTGAGAGTCGAGACCACGGTAAATGCCTTACCATTAAATCTACCTAGGCATGGGCTCTACGGCTATTCTATTCTAATAGGCATAGCTAGATCCGGGAGCCATGCTACCGAGGGCAAAAATGGACCCACATGATGGCGAATCCCGGTGAATGCGGTAGATGGCAAACCCTAGATGCGATGAATGGCAGGGCCACGCCAAAAACACCCAATTCCGAGACAGCTTCGCTCGAGGAGGCGGGCATGATCGTACGAAAAAAGAAACCTGTTTTCAAAAAGGAAAAAAATCATATCAAATCATTACAAGAAGGGCCATTTCCAAACCATTTAAAAAAAAAAATTCAAACCATTGCAAACAAGGTGTTGCTTTGGGAGGTTGCCCTCAGAGCCCGTAAAAGTGTGTCTTCATGTTCTTATAGAAAATCCAGACATTGGCATAATCATCTTCACTTTATTTTTATCAAATCTACCCGACACATAATTATGATGAGTTCAAGTAAAAATTTTATCAAGTATATTCTATGAATTCTATAGGGAAAAGTGGGTCTCCCTACTCCCCTCTTCTTGTCAAAATGGGGAGATCGACCATTGTTCTCTAACACATAAAGGGAATAATATAGCAGGGAATGCACACTCCACCTTATTGTCATGAACCAAAGCATATAAACGGGAGATTATGGACACATGGTTGTTGTCCTTCTATTCAAGATTGTTGGACAAAACATAAAACACAATATGACCATCCTAAAAGTCAGAAATTGGAAATAAACTATCAAATATATTAGAACATTGCAACCTTCATTGATTTGCCTTTTTGGGTCACTTCTACTAGGCAAAGTCCATGATTGCACTTCATTGATGATTAACTATAAATTAGAAGGTTGAATTCAATTGGTAATTTAGGCTAAATCCTATCTTACGTGAACCAATAGTTCTTGCCTATACCAAATTATTACATGAAGATTTGATAAAATTTGAAGATTTGAATTTCAAATGTCAAAGGGGTATTCCTTTGCTTTTCCATACACAAAATTACAACAGAGCAAATGGAGTAAAATTTCTTAAAACTTATGATCCACACTATATACATAGGTACACATACGAGCAAAAATGATATCCTACAATCACCTTGGGTTCTTGTTGCTTGCTACATTGATAACATGCATAAATTACTTGATAAGGAATACGCGCCCTCCCTTATAGAGGCATACCTTGATGTTTCAGTGCATTCTCACTTTCACGGGCGGCCGGCTTGATTTTCTTTTAGATATGGCGACTTATGACTCACTTCTTCTAATATGCTCATGACTAGCGAGAGCACCAAAAGTCCGAGTTTTGTGCGGACAAGCCGTCCTAAACCAAAGATGAACCGGTTGTAAGCCACAACAAAGAGACAATATTTGACCTCAAATGTAAGAGCTTTCGCATTATCACGGTAGGTGTCTTATTGACATCCAGCATCAGTAAATTCTTCACTTCAGCCACCACACCAACACTCAAAATATATTATTGCAAAAATATAACCAAATGTGACATTTCGTAATAAGAAGATATAAATAAAAGTAAAAAAATGAGATGCGGTATATAAACATGGACCAACGGGAAGGATAAGAACCCATGAAGTGTTGTTGATGTTCAAAAAAAAAAAGATTGTAAAACCGGCATTATAGTTAAGCATCGCCACACTCAATGCACCATTGCAAACAATATTTGAAAAAAGCATATTAATCATTGCAAGAAAATAAAGAATGGACCTGGAACCGTTTACCAAGGAAGCATGGAGATCTCTCGTCACAACATTCAAGTGATTTCAATTAAAATTAGGTCAAATCTCAAAATTTGGGACTCAATTTGAAAATGGGACTCATACTATAAAAAAATATTATGAATTGGTGCTTGAATAAGATTACACATCAGCAAGGAGCGGGTAACTTGTTTTCCTCATAAATTTTAAAACCACTAGTTTGAGAAGCTTTCAAAGCCTTCTCGTATTATCTACCCTCATACAATGATATAGCATAGGGTTGCTCATGGCTTTGTCCATCTCCTTTTGGGATCCTTTGTGTGTCTTGTCCTTTGCAATGTGACAAAGTTGGATATGACCATAGCAGCACTCCACCAATTCCCTCCTTTGAGGATCAGCATGATTTGCCCTCCCTTCTTCTGTAGTCGGTGCCACCTTCAAGTTGCCCTTCTTGGCTGTCTTCCAATGGGCTCCCAATATTGAACTTGGAATCAGGACTGGCACTCCTCTCCATCGGCCATGGTGGTGGTTACATCAGAGAGTGCCACCCTAACCATATTGGACAATCCTCATCATCTAGTCTTACTAACACAAAGTATCCTTCCTTGATGTCCTCAAAGGGATCCCACTCCGGAAGATCAAACCACTTCGGCTTTGAGGCCTTGCTTCCACAAAACCACTTGGAACCATTGTTTGGGACCCAAGTGAACTTTCTTAGATGTGCTTGCTCCTTGAGAACCCTCCCATCCGGACTGCGTAAGAACTTAGTCCTCTCGACTCCCTCCACATGGTTGTTTCAGTTTCTAAGCATATCCTGCTTTCTCCTCGGTGAATTGATTGGGAGTCCATGTGATTTTTCTTAAGAGTGGAGCTTTCCATTTCAACATCATCCCGAGTCGTTATATAATCCTTGATGCCCTTCACTCACTGGCTAGAGCCTTTACTTGATCTTAAAGAAGGAGGTAGTGGTTTTTGGCTGCCCTTTAGGAATAAGAACTTCATGTAGCATCCCATTGTATTCCTTATAGGCATCTACAACTTGTCTTCCGGTCTCCACTTATTGCATGATTGGTATTCCATCCCTAACCCAAAACTTGAATTGAAGTGGCTTTGTGTCGCTGTCAGGCGATCCTTACCATCTAACAAGTATCCCTCGACAAATGATTTCCAATCACCTCAGCCTCCATCAAAAGAAGCCATTGGAGGTTGGGGTCAATCTGACTCAAACACATCATTAGTTAGGAGACTGATCCCTCTTGAGCTTGGCAGAGAAAGTTCGAAGAATGCATCTATATCATCATCGTGTGCCCAACCATATGAACCCACTTCACAACTTTGAATACTCTGCTAGCTGTCCAAGTATGACATTGCCCCAAACATCCATCTATTCTTGTTTTCTTTTCAACGGTTGTCCAATTGAACACATAGCTCCCACAGGCGTTGTTGTTTCTCAAAGTAAAATCATCCCAAGTCTTCCTTGATTCTTTGGACACCTTGGATGTGAAACTTTATCGCCTTTGGTAACAAAGCGGTTGATAAATCCATCAAAAGCCTCAAAAATGGGGGCCGATGGAGAATACCTCCTCCCTTCTATCGATCCCTTTCTCTAAAGTGTTCTCAAGCGCCCGAAAAATAGAACTCACATGGAAGTTTGGATCATCCTCCATAGATCAAGCACAAAATGACCATAGGTTCGATTCCATGCCATGTGTTAAGACACTTTCGTCGGACTTACTTTCATCAAAAAGCGTTTTGACAGCGGCGTGGGCAAAGAATCTAGATTTGGCAAAGAAAGGATCTTGTGTTGGTCCATCTTATCATGAATTACACAAAAATCGGTCGGTGCATCACGGGAAAATGTTCTCCTTGCCAATACAAGGTCTACATGATATTTGGTCGCTTTGGTGATCTTGATTGCTCCCTAATTGCCATTCTTTCTTTCTCTATGCGGTTGATGCAAAAAGTGTGTCCTTCAGTTGAATACAAGTGTTGCGGTTTGAGAATGGCATGTGTTGCGGGGACACTCCGTCTAGAAGTGAGTGCTCCTTAACTTTTTGAAATGTGATTGAGAAAGAGCCCGACCTCCGGTAGTTTTTTGGATGGAGTTGACCTCTTTAAAGGCACTCTTTTTGGATGTAATTTGTGGCAACACCTTTGGACCACTCACACACCATGCTTTCGTTCACCTTGACTTGTGGGGCATAGATTGAGACATGTATATCACAAAGCTCGAAGGCGCAATGGCCTTCAAAGTGTTTTGCTCTAGGTTTCAAAGTCAGTGCATTGCCATGTTGGAACAACACATGCCCAGCACCCGACCTGCTCCCTCCTTGCATCGTAAAATGAAGATTTGCTCACACAAGAATCCATCTCAATGCTCTCATACATACCTTCAGGCCCCCTCAATTGATATAGTAACCTTCACATGTTTCATCATAAGCTGGAATTTCTACACAAGGGTAGATGAAATTAATCCCTATCTTTTACGAAGGCTGTCAATGTGTTAGGCCTTATCACTTACGGTCATCCACCTTTGTCTTTGGGCGTGCAATCTAGATTTAACACTCTTGTCCCCTAATTGCCTCTATGTTTCTTTGGTTGGGGCCGCTTTCCATCCTTTCTAAATATTTGTCACTTCTAGCCCTCTTGGGCACCCCTTACCCGACCTTTTATGAAAAATGTGGCGCCTCTTCCTTGTGATCAAGGATGCTCATCCGCCGCCAAATCTTCCATTGCCTGGGGTGGGCCTTGGGGTATTATGTATGGATAGGAGCCTTCCGGGTTCTCACCGATCTTGTTATTTGTAATATATATCTAATTGGCCATCTTAGGGGTTTGAGACTCCAACAACCGAGCACACAATGCAATCACTAGAGCTTCCTTGGGGACATGATTGTATTAACTTGGATAAAAGCCCAATGCTAACTCCAAGATGATCATCTCCCAGCCTTTCATAATTCACACTATCAAAGGGGATCAAAGCCTGCGGTTATTATGCCCTCTGCAAATACCGTCTCATTGCAAGGGAGGTGCAGCAATAGCGAGACCATCTTCCTCCATTGGAGCCAGGGGAATGTCAATGTCTTTGGGCTTCCTTGGCTCCCATCGCTCATCTCACATGCTCCTAAATGAAAGAGCACACATTAAAACCATATAGCCATGAACACCACAAATCAATAAACAATAAAATATTAAGATAAAACATAAAACTATAACCATAATAATAGACATTAAATATAAACCATACAACCATATCAACATATAAAACATATAACCATATGTCAATTATCATATAACCATATATAAAATAATATAAACCATATAACTATATTAAAATATAGACCATATAGACATATAACCATGTTTCAATTAACGCCAACCATTTTTAGATCATTAACCATCATAACCATTACATAAAATATTTTAACATTCAATATTTTTACGGCCGCGTGGTAACCGTCGTACCGGCTGGCGTGGCCCGTCGACAATCGCACACCCCACTTCACGGATGACATGGCCCGCGCCGAGGCATTCATTATGGCACTTTCACGAGGGTTCAAAGGGTGCGGCCAATCGCTTTTACTCTCTTCCTCTTCCTCCCGACCAGATTCATCCTCCCTTTTTTTCTCTTAGTCCTTCTACGTTTCGCCTCTCGAGGTTCACCTTTTGCGATCGGTGACTCGGCAGATCGCGTCATCGGTAGCCGAGGGAGGTTTTCCACCGCGGTTTTAGATGTCAGCGGTGGATTCTTGCCCTAAGAAGAAAGTGAGGGTCTTTTACGGCAAGTTTTTAGCTCTATTTCTTCTGATTTGTTCTTGCCTATTGATATCCTTCTTGTGTTCTTACTTACATTATTCATTTGTAGTATTTAAGAGGATCTTACTATCCCGATACAATTTCTAGCCCGACAAATCCTACTCTGGATTTGCAAGCCTTTGTGTAAAGCAAGGAGGCCCGGACATGGAAATTTTGCCTCTTCTTCGACCAAATCTGCCGAATGCGTTCTTTCTTTATGTTCTCTGTTTTTTTTAGTTTGTTTCACTCCTTTTCATATCTTTTTAAGCGCTTTTACGTTTTGCTTTTGTTTTGTTTTCTGTTCTTGTTTTCTTCTTCTTTGTTTTGTATTGTTTAGTGAATACCATTTATGCATACTAAGACTAGGGGCAAGGAACTAAAATAGGAATCCCCTCAGAGGCAATGATTATGAAAGAAATTGCATAACAAAACATGCACACAAAAAAACAACTATGAATGTTTCATTGCCGCGAACGCATTTCTAACACTAATTTATTTCTAACACCTAATTGACTATGAATGTTGCATTCGCGCCAAAGCTTTCTACTCACATAACATCCTCCCTTCGGAAAGGTCAGTCCTACACCTGCATTCTCGACTTCGGTCGAATGCCTCAATATCAACGCTCGGGAAGTGTGCTCCACGTTTCTGCCGCCCTCGTGAGAGAGGGGTACCTACGGAAGTGTTCGGCCTCTTACCAGCCAGCCCACATGTCTTCTCTGGGCTACAAATTCGATAATGACCTGTATAAATGGCCATGGGTGTGTGCATTCTCGACTTCATGAATCGGCATCAATGGGGACAACACTTCAGGAAGCACTCACCATTCTCGCCTCGCAGTCAGAAATTCTGTTTGTGGTCGAGGCCGGGAGTACTTCCTGGTGGCTTCCGTGGTCTCCCGTGTGCATTCTCCGGTGTGTGGTGGAGGTGCCTACGACCGGTCGAACCTCTCTCCTTGAGGTCATCTTCTTGAATGACCCAGAGGAGAACCTGGGTGAGTGAGCTACAGGGAAATGCATCCTTAAAGTGACATCCTTAGGCGTGGCTGCTTTCGACTCGCGAGTTGAGCCAGCCCTCCCCAAGCTGGTTTGTGCATTCTCTGTTTTGATGGTGCCTCCTGCAGTACGAGCCACTCTCCTTTTGAACCATCTTCCTCGAGATATTAGAAGGGGGGGGGCTGAGGGGCCAGGCTGGTGGGGGCCTCTCACAACCACTCCTCCCTCTAAGTGTCCTACTCTTAAGAGTTTGGAAGAGGAAGAGGTGGCTTTAATAGAGGTAAAAATGCATCAAAGAGTCAGGAGGAGGAGGAAGGAGATCTCTTGGTGCATTTATCACACAAAACATGAAAGAGGTGGAAAAATTATAGATGAAAATGAGGTAAACTTGTTAAATTCAGTTCTTGAAAACAAAGTCCATGCTAATAATCTATCTCATGCTCTTGTAGTTGATAGTGGAGCTGAAAGATCAGTAGTCCACTCTGCTGAGTTGCTCAAAAATTTAGAACAAGGAGAAGCTAGAAGTGTTCAAGTAGGAAATGGAGCCTTGCAAAAGATTGAAGGAAAGAGGATTGCTCCAATTATGGGATGTTAAAAATCTGGGTTGTCATGTGATATTACCTTGTTGCCATATCTAATCTATGAGAAGCAGTGGCAGTAGATTAGAAGGTGCATGAGTCATATAAAGTACTGACCTATGAGAAGCAGTGGCAGTAGGTCAACTTCTGAGGTATAAGTCAAAGGTGGCGGGCTAGTGGTACCCGGGTGTTGCTAGGCTCGCTTAGAAATGTCAACACCCCTGCCGCCACTTAGGGTTTTGGGTTGACTAGTCAAAGTCAAAGTCAACTAGGGCCAAAAATTTAAGGACGACAAGTCTATCTACTCCGAATTTTTAGGCAAGTTGAAAAACCTTCTAGATAAAGGGAGATGCACAATTTGACAAGTGGACAAATGTCGAGATTGGAAAGTCTGCGGCCATTGACTATAAGACAAGGGGATGAGTGACCAACATCTTGGCTCCCTCTTGCAAGCGCCGAGGATTGGGAGGTTCGCGACTATACCGGGGGAACAATCTTTGGAATTGAATGAATAGTGGTTTATTGACTATTTGGTTTAATGACCATTGAAAGTTATTGTTGAAAGACCTTTAGAATATGTGAAGTTGAATGGAATTGCATGACAATTATTGAAAGTTAAGGCTTGTAGTGCAATAAAAATCATCATTGGTATCCCGAGAGCTAACTAGTTCACGGTCCTCGTGATAATGACAACCCGATTAGGGGCAAATCTATTGAACTCTATTGAAGTGTTTAAAGGAGATGGAGGATTTCAAATCTGAAAGGAAGGCATTAAGCCATTGCTAGAATTTGAGAAGTTATGGTATTTATTTGAGAGCAGCTCCACACATACCGTGCGGGGGCATCTAGCTCGGGGAGGATCAAGTCCTGGCTTTAGCTCAAACACTAAAACGATGGTGACTCTGCGGTGGGTCTGGCGGTAAAGGGGAGTCACTCAAGTCGCGGTGATGATGCAAAAGATTATGGAAGCTCAAGCCATAATCATGTGTAAAGTAACTGCCTTAAAGTTGAAACGGAGGCATGAGGGATTATCTCATAAAGCATTATGAACAAAAAAGCTCTTCACAAATAGATATGTTGGAAAAGGAGCTAAGAAAGATGAAGTTGTTTGAAAAAGATAATTTACCTTCCTAGAAAGATTTGATTCTGTTATTACGGATCTTGAGGGAGTTTGGGAAATATATTAAATGAACAATATATTGGCATTGGCAAGATGCATTGTCTCATAATCATCGGTGGCAACTCTGCTCAGAATGTAGCTACATCCAAAGAACATGCTACTCGGGATGATTAGATGCAGAGTCCCGGCGGACTAGAGGGAGCCGGGGAGGAAGATGAACATTCAAAGGCAAAGTGTTATATAGAACAAGTCAAAAAGGGAGTTTTATTAAATTTAAAAGGAAAAACTAGGACAACAGCTATTCGTGTAATCAATATGGTCACTTAAGGGTGAATGTCCAAATAGTAGTGTGAAAAGAATTAGATGCTTTTAATTGTGAGACAAAGGTCATTTTGCCCGGTTGTCCAAAGTCCTAAAAAGGGAAGGGGAAGGAAGATCTGTGATCTGGTGGAAACAGAGGTGGCGGAGGTGGTAGAGGAAGGGAAGCTTGGGAGGGTGGGTGCAAGCATCAATGTAGTAGAAAAACAAGCCCGTGAGTGAAGGTGAATGAAGAGATGATCTTTTTGTGGAGGTAAGAAAACATTTGACTTGTAATATCTCGTTGCCTTCAAGAAAAGGATAATAACAAGTTTGTTGTAATAGATTCGGGGCAGAAAAGTGTGATGTGTGATCGCATATGCTTAAAAGGCCTGTGAAAGAAAGAAGGACATGTCCAACTTGGAGATGGAGCATTAAGGGAAATAGAAATTTCTCGGAGTGTTAGAACTGCATTTTGTTTGAATGGAAAATTTGTCAAATTGAGAGAAGTGTTGTGTGTGCCTAGCCTGAGTGAGAAATCTTATATCGTTTGTCCAGCTGGTAGATTTGGGATACAGAGCAACTTCAATGTAAAGTGTTTTTTTTGATGGTGAATTGAGTTTGTTGGGCGTGTTGGGAATCTATTTGGACTTGATATTGAGCATCTTCCTAAAATAAATCTTGTTGAATATCCAGACCGAAACTATGGCATAACAGACTTTTGCCATACAAATTCTACCATTATAAACGCTTGGGAAAGAAGGCTAATTTCTGCTAAACCCATTAGAAGGAAAAATTATGTGTGGTGGTTGTCAGTGGGAAGCAAGTAAGACTACCATTCAAAAAGTTCAAATAAAAGAGCAAAGGGCATTTTGGACTTAATACAGACGTATGTGTCCAAATAAATACAAGTTTATGGACACAAATATTTTATGAGCTTCATAGATGCTTTGTGCTAAGAACTCAAATGTTATTTATTGAAAAACAAAGGATCAAGCATTTGATGCCTTAAAATTGTTTTTGTCACTGAACGAGTTGGAAACAGAAGGAAAGATAAAATGTATATGTCCGAGTAGGGGAGGTGAATATGTGTCGTATGAGTTCGTAGCTTTTTGTAAACAGAGGAATTAAGCAGGGACAACTAACATGTAGGTATTCACCACAACAAATGGAGTTGCGTAAAAGAAAGAATGTGACATTGCTTTACCGTAAGATCCATATGCTAAAATATTCGTGACTGGACTCGATCAGAGGAGCAGGATGCAAGATTCTTTTGCCAAAGATCCATTGATGACGCCCCTATAATATCATAACAATCTTTAAATAAATGAGGCCAAAATAAACTGCATCAAATATGTCAAACGACCACTTTGTACCACCAAAGAACTTGTATAATCCTTCTACTTCTATGCCTTAAAACAAAATGAAGTCCGAGTCCCACCCAGCCACATGGACAACCTACCCTTCTAGGTATAGAGGAGGTCAGACATTCCAGAGATTAATTGCCATTGACGGGGATGGAGGGATGTTCTAAGTTCATATCAACCTATATGGGACTCTATTATCCACTTGATCAGCTCAAGCCGCGATCCTATTACACGGGTAGGTCAGTGTTGGCGAGGAGTGGTGGTTCAACAGTATTAAGAGAAGCGTATGCGTATATCGGTGCAGCTATTCCTCCTCAACGGCTTTCATGGTTAATGGACCATTCTTCAATGCTCGCTAATGCGCAATCATGTCCACCTTGTTGGTCGAAGAAAGACAATTATGGGATGCGGAGTGTGCCAATGGCAAGGGAAAGACGGTAAGGATGGCGACGTAAGGTGAGTGGTTGGAGTAGGGATGGCAAAGAAGAGGAAGTAGAAGTAGAGACAGACGCAGTGAAGAGTGGATGGAATGAGGGTCTGCACGTATAAGCGAGAAGGCTCTAACATCGAAACATATCGGGCAAGCTCTAGGTCGTTAAGCAAAGATAATTTGTATTTAAAAAAAGAGTGAATCCAATTTCAACCCACCACTGGGAGGAAGAGGAAAGGGAACATAAATAATGTGAGACCATTGGTAATTGAATGAGCAGGTAACCCCTCGATCCATTGACAATGTTCAAGAAGTCTGGAAACCCAGAACTTAATTGAAGTCCTCCAATGCAAAACCCGCCAGGGTATACCGCATTTGTACCTAGATGTATGAGAAAGAAATCCAGGGTGTATACCGATACAAGAGATAATGCCCCCACTAAAGGATCCACTCCACGCCCAATAGTTTATCAACAAAGAATAGGCTAATCCAACATCACTAAAAATAAATTGTTGGGTCTGCCTAAAAACTTTCGTGGACTCCATGAGGCAATCCCACTTTGTAGATATTTTCGCTTCAACCAAAATCCCATCCTCTTAACACTGGGCGAACTCCACCAATGAAATGACATACCACCCGCATGGACATCGGGACAAAAGTGACTTTGCAAGTGGACGCCAGGATTCGGCCTTACAGCTTCGACACTCAAAATTTCGAAAGAAGGTAAATTGAACAATAACCCCCGCCGCGAAACACGCCATCGAGGCGCCAACATCCATTCGATCTTTCACCATGCAGCTCTTTCATTCGTACACCTCTCGTTACCTCCATCATAAGGACACCGTTGAACACGAAAGCAAGTAACGCATACCCATGTCATGGCTCAAGCATCCAACTTCACCAAGCACGCTTGTGGCGACTCAGCAAACAGCAGCAGTGCAGAATCTGTGAGCGCAGGGAAGAGCAGAGACGTAAGAGACCGGTGAGGATGGGGAGCAAGAGACCACTGAAGCTAAAGGCAGGTGAGGGAGGAGGTAGAGAGAGGCGTAAGGTAAGAGGTGTTATGCCATAGAGAGGAGGGATTTGTAAATCCATAGAGGTAGGGCACAGGGGATTGGAGGACGAGAATTAGGAGGTAATCACAGGCCATGAGGTGAATGGTGAGGTGCCCATACCTACGGAGGTGACCAAGTGGAGGCCGAAATGGAGGATCCCAATTCCAGGATTAAAGCAGCAAGAAAACTATCTGATGCTATACACCTTTGGAAAGCTCACCCACAGGCTTTCTTCAAATCCACTCCAAGAATCATAGGAAACGCATCAACCCGAGGGAGGAGATATTCCTAATCGAACCCAATGAAACTCTAGCTTCTATAAATGCGCTATCTATTCTAATACTTATTATTCTACAACTTCAATGTTTCAGGTACAAATTTCAATGTAATCAATGGCTGGATTAAATCATGCGTTTTGAATTGCCCTTATAATATGTATCTTTTCTGATTCTTTCATATTTTTACAATCTTGCAATATGAGATTAAATCTCTACTGTAGACAATTGAAATTTGATTTGTATTATTAGAATAAGAGAGCAATTAGCTAAAGTGTGTGAGGGTAACATATAAATGACTAAGTAAAATAGATCCTACAATGCAAACGGCCATATCTACCAATGTAGCAAATATGAGGACTAAGGAGAGAGGATGTTTACACCGCATTAGTACAATCTAATAGCCACTCAACCCCAATGACCCCTCAACTATTGTATATATTGTTTGCTTAAACTTTTGGGACTAATATGAAAATGAAAGTGAAATGGTCTATATAAGCAGTATATCTATGCAACTATATTAACCTAATATGTACGTTATGATGCCTAGAAAGGCCATAAGCTTTATGATAATAATGGCATTATATACTTTTTCAATTTGTTACTATTCAACAAACCACTAACTGATTTCATCAAAACAAAGCATTCTTTTCGATGACAGAGTCTATTTAGAGGATAATTGAATCGACTTTTCTCTCTAAGCGTTATGAGACAACATATTTAAGGCTCTTTAACCTTTCACTACTTCAATAATTTCTAGTTGAGGCTCAAAATAGAAAACTTAAAGTCATGGCCTCCAAATGGGCCATAGTGAATCAAACTATTTTTGTGTCATATGCAACCCTATGCCACATAAACAGATGCCAATGTATACAAGCTCCTACTTTGATTGTAGTTGTTAGGTGGTTGTGATCCTTTGTTGAAGAAGGTCACGATAAATTACATACTCCAAACACATAATAAGTACCAATGGAAACATCTCTAACAGAGCCAGTCTCTATATCTCATAGACGTTCACACCCAACAACAGTCGGTACAACATTATCCCAGTAAGTGGACGCTCCAGAAATGTATGCCATAAATAATGATATTGGTCTCATTACTATACAAGTCTACCTTTCATAGCCTTGTATACTATAGATTAGTGGTATATGCATGGTTGTTATTCATATAACTTAGAACCTAGGGTTATCATTTTCCACGCCGCCACATCTAACTAATCTCTATTAAGCTATGTGGTACAAAACCAACTTATAGCCCAAACCCCAACCCTAGCCTCTTTCTGCCCAACCATCCTAGGAACCTTTCTTCATTAAACTCAGCCACTCTAACACCTCAAGATCAAGTGGAGATGCCAGAGCGTATAAGTCTTCCTAGAGCGTGTATTTTGCTGCTAGAGTTTCTTATAGATCATCCTCGAAGTTAGATTCCGTGATGAGTTACATCACGTCTCTAGTAGAGCCATTCTAGACTCTCGCTTAGAGTCTTTGAACCCCATCCACGAACCCCAAATCTATAAGTTAGGATACATATGATTAGGTTTAGATATTATTCCCCATTATTATGATGTTACGCTTATATGTGATGTTGGTTGATCATGTTGCTCCTCTTTGCATTGGGAAGGGCGAGACCTAGCAGCCACTTATATTCTATTTGCAGACCCTTTATTCTATTATTATGCGTTCGCATAGGGAACCTACCTGGCTACGGAGGCTATGATATGAATTCAAAGACTACATAACGTGGGCTAGAGGCAGACAGGAGGGTCCTCGCCGAAGTGGGCGCACTGGGGATCCCATAGCGTTAGCTTATGGCTTCAATAATTTCGAAAGGGACGGCATGGGTCCCACACCTCCCAAAGCGCCTGGCCAAGAGGCCGCGCTGCACGGCTCCCGGGTTTCTTGCCTTTGGGCTGGGAGCTCCAGACCTAAATCAGCCACCCATCTCTGTGAACTGACCGAAGGGAGGAACTCCTTCCTTTTCCTGCACTGTGGAAATGCAACCCGGAGTAGTCTTGATACATACCACAGATTACAGAACCCAGCCTGCTCGAAGCCCCATCTAGCCCATCTCAGCATGAGAGCTAAGGAAGTGGTCAACCTCAGCTATTGTCTATAGCTCTCTACTATTGTTATGACTCAATCGTCGGTCTTGAGGCTCCAGTCACGCTCCATCTCTCCATGAGTCCTGAGCCTTGGCAGGGGAGCCTCATGTTTTACTTCATTACGTGTTTATCTCTCATTGTATCTATGGATGTATGGACGCATCAAATTCCTCTATGCGCTCACATACTGCTGCTGCCCTAACGCCGCTTATGCTCACTGCGTAGGAGCCTATAGGGAAGGGCGTAAGAGACTCGGTCTCCTTCTGCATTTTAGATATCTCAGAGTGCGGATAGACGGAGGGTCTGTAAGTATTTAAGGACCGATGGGGATTTACGGAATAAAATAACAGCCAGATATTTCATAGAAGGCCACAGATGTTATGAGTATCGCTTTGGATTTACTAAAATGTGGCACCAATAGCTTTGTCCAAAGAAGAACCTGTCTATGAACTTGTTATTAGATGTGGATTAGAAGGAAATAGATAGGACACTGAGGCTAACCCTCCGCATCTCCCTCTTTCTAGTGCACTCATTGAAGACGTGAGTAGCACCGGTATCCCCGGCAAGTCGCAACCCCATCCATGCTCCCCACGCTTCCATGAGGAGGATAAGGTCCATATCCGCAACCAAGTTCACCATCGCCATGGGAGCTCTCCTCACAATTCTAGGTGAACGCGGGCCACCATTTTGCTGCTAGAAGCTACGTATTACCGACATTTAGTAAAGATTGTACAAGGAGGGCTTCCAGACGGGAGGCGATGCAAGTGTGAGCAAACAATGCGGCTGGAGGCGCAGATAATAAGTGTGGAGGCACAGGGTGGTGCGCTGGTGGGTGTAGCAAAGGCATAGGATGGAGTACTGGGCTTCAGCAGGGTCTCCGAGGGCTTGCGCGACTTGCAACAACATTTAATGGCCGAAGATTTGCATCTTTGCCCTTGATCACCCGAGCTCCCCCTGCTTTTGAAATGCCTTGACCCTGTCTAGCCTCATGCCCATGGTCTCCCGCCATGCAATAGTCGATCTCTGGCCAATGTATAGGGCGGTCCCCGCAGATATCTTTTTCCGACGCGAATCCGATGCTTTTTTCTGCTCTTGTGCATCCCCTAACCATAAATATAGCTTTCACCCCGGCAATTAGACTGGCTCCATAGGGCTTGCTCGACAATGTGTATGGGCATATGGAAACGCCATCCAAGCAAGGACTCGCGCCCGAAGTTGGTGGATGAGGTTTTCCTCGCCTTCCTTCTACCGTGCCGCACTATCGATTGTGGCCTCTTCATCTCGCTTTTGAGCTCATGGTCTGGATTACTGCTGGCACCACGGCAAGCCGCTTTTGCGACCGGGCGCGGGCGCTGATGGTTCTCGGCTGGGCGCTGTACGAATCCTACAACGTTGAAGCCAATAACCGCCAATAGCTTTTTCCAGGTTCGCACCATTACCACGTAAATTTCCGGTTTTATCCATGTGTTTATGGTGAATATTGAATAACTTTTATCATCCTTATAAATAACCTTAGATAATGCAATGAAAAATATAATTAAGAAGGGGTCACTTATTTAGGGCATGTTAACGAAATGCTCTCTGCGAAGACAGAATGCTTCGCCATAGCCAAGTCCGCCGCAAAAGCAACAAAACATCAATACCGACACTGTCCATTAAAGCATGGCTGCGGCCAATGCCATTGCCAGAGTTTGGAAACGAACCCGAGCCTTTTTCCCTCTACGTCCCCACCTCCCTCAGAAGGGCAATCAAAAGGCCTGACTACATGCCAGCGTAACTATCATCATACCTTTAAAATTCTTCAACAAATGCAGGGGGCAATCTTATTCCGGATTTGAACGTTATCAGAGATGTATTGGCCACTCAACGCCGATCCCTCAATGCCAATATTGTGGGCAGAGTGCTTCAGAGCTTGGACATCAGGGACGGGATGCAGCAAGCCTTTTTTCAAATGGGCAAATGTCCAAGCAGGTTTTTAGACACGATATTTTTTAGTGTAAATTCTCTCTTAGTTCTGTTTGTAAAGGCAGGAAGATATGAAGAAGCTTTATGCATTCTTTAGAAGGACTTACAAGGTATTTGTTCAGTTGATGAGACAACCTTTCAGATTGTAATCCAGGGGTTGTGTCGTGCCAGTGAGATAAACAGAAGGTCGTAGGCTTTTGGATGAGATGAAGGTAAATGGATTGGTTCCTAATGCTGAAATATATAAATTCCTTGATTTATTCTATTTGTAAAAAATCCAATGTGGGTTGTGAAACAGGAAGACTGCTGTTTGCAGAGATGATTACAGTCTTTAGGTGCTCTCTTTGCAGCTTGCAAGGTGCTAATCAATGGCCCTTTGCAAGAAAAGAAGGTTGACAAAGCGTTTCAATTATTTGATGACATGATGAAGTTGGGCTGTGGTACCTGATGTTGTGATTTATACTTGCTTGGTTGGTGGGCTCTGTAAAGTTGGGAAGGTAGATGAGGTTCGCAGCTTGTGGTAGAACTAATGGTGAAGATGAACTGTTCCAATGTCTACACATATAATAATACACTTATCAATGATTCTGTAAAATGGGCAAAGAAGTTGAGGCTTATCATCTACTTGATGAAATGGTGGAAAAAGGATGCGCGACTATGTTGTCACTTACAGCAACTCTAATTGATGGGCTCTGTGTTAGAAAGCCAGACTAAGCTAAGAGCTTTTGAGGTGATGATTAAGGAAGAATGTGCCCTAATGTTACTTATGCACACTTATTGATGGATTTGTAAGCAGAATAAAATTGAGGAAGCAGAATAATTTTCCACCAAATGGTTAATCTTGGGATGCACCCCCCAATGTCATCACATACAATGCCCTTATTAATGGCTATTAGATTGACAAGCTTACAAAGCACAATGTTTCTAATCCAAATTGATTGAAAGTGGCTGCCAGCCATTGTTGTCTCTTAACACAGTTGGTCCCGCGGTTTTGCAAAAATGGGAAAACGATGAAGCAGAAAGCATTGTGCAGGAAATGGCCCATTGAAAGTGACGCCCCAATGCTGTTACATATAATACACTCATAGATGGAGCTTGTATAGGGTTGGCAATGTTCAGAAAGTTGAGCAACTATATCAAAAAGAAAATGATGGAGGACAAGTGTGATGCTGATGTGGTTATTTCAAATACTTTGATGGATGCCTTTTGCAAGATCGGTAAAGGTAGATAAGGCTCAGGCAATGTTCCAGCAAATGCCAGGCAGGGGTTCCTCTCCTGATGTTGTTAGCTATAACATACTCATTGCTGACTTTTGCAAGATAGACAAAGCTGAAGAAGCTTGTAACTTTTCAACAAATGCTTGAAGAGGGTTGCGTTCCAGATGCATTTAGTTGCAGTTAACGCTAATTGACAAGTTCTGCAAAATGAACAGAATGGATCAGGTCAAAAGCTGTTCAAAGAGATGATTAATATGGGCGCACTCCATCTGGTCACTTACAATGTACCTATTGATGGCTTCTGCAAAGCAAAAGATACCGCTAAAAGCCAAGAATCTCCTTCAGCAAATGAATCTAGCAGGTTGCATGCCGGATGTTGTCCTCATAACACTCTTATTAGTGGGCTCTGCAAGATTGAGGAAATAGCAGAAGCCCGAAATTTATCTGCAACAGATGGTCCATAATGGTTGTCACCCAGATGTCGTAATCCCACAATACCCTGCTGGATGTCTCTTTGCAGGCCAAATAAATTTTGATCAGGCACAAGAACTGTTCAAAACAAATGGATGTTTCCAGGGTGTGCTCCCTTGATGTTTTTAGCTATAATACACTTTATAGATGATTTTAAAATGGGAGATACAAATTCTGCTCAGGAGCTTTTCCAGCCAGCAATGATTTGAGAAAGGCTTTGAGACACAGTCAGCTTCAATATAATGATTGATGGGTTCTGCAAAGCTAAGTGGAATGAGGCTGATGAAATTGGCAGGCAAATGAGGAATTTGGTTGCATGCCTGACTTCATCACATATAATTTGCTTATTAGAGTATTTTGTAAAGTTAACAAGATCGAAGGTCAAGAAATTTTGAGCTATGGTAAAGAAGCAGTTAGTTGTTAAGCCAGTAACATATAATGCACTTATCCTAGGTGTTTGCAAGAAGAACAATTAGACCTTGCACATGCATTATTCCGGAGAAATGATGGCAAAGCGGTGCTTCCCTGATTCATCCGCATGTCAGGGTCCCTTTAGAGAGTTATCACTTTTCCATGCTGGAGAAGATGCTCTCAATTGATTGGCGAAAACGTTGTTAAAGATACGTAGTGTAAGGAGGAACGTGCAAGGCCTTGATTTTCCTCAAAATAGAATTCTTTTTGCCATCGAATGCAAAGCTTGAACCATCCCTTTGCATTGAACTAGTATCAGGCGTCCATTGGACAAAAACAATCATGGTCCAGAGTATTGAGAGTTGCTTGGCGCAATTATTTCATTAGGCACAGAGTGTTTTAATGAATGCCTGGGGCATTGCATTTTGTTACCATTGCATGGCATGAAGGTAAACCCTGTGCAATGCTCGGGAAAATTTTCATCGAGCCACAGCGCCTTGCCACGGTGCCAAAACAGCAGCACCAGTTTGATAAATTTGCTTTGTCAACAGAGTAAACTTTCGTCTACTTGACAGAAATTAAAGGCAGATAACAGGGAACCATTGTCTCTCATTTCTTGGGTATGATGTGATTGGTTGGCAATGTTTTTAAAGTAGAGATTGATAGATGACTTTTTTTATACTTTTTGGCCGTGCCAAAAGATTGTATTGAAGTTTGGCTTATTCCCAAAATAGGTTAGTATGCGTTAAATATAAAAATGGCAACTTATTGAAGGGGAAATATATCTTTTCGGCTGCTACATGCTTAAAAATTACGCTCTTTTGTCCCATATAAGTTCTTTAATTTTATAATTTATTTTCTGAGAAACGATATATTACTGTTCTCTACCCAACAAATCTATTGCCAAGCCTTGATCCATTCCTGGTTAGATTGCTGGGATAATTATTGCTTTCCATTTTCGCTAAGCGGCTTTCTTTGGTGGAATATTGTTTTTGGCCGATCTTGCCGCTTAGGTTTCTCGTGATTGTTTTTGCTTATTTAGGTCCTCGTTTTTAGTGCTTTGTCCCGAAGTTCATCCCCATTCTGCATTATGATTGTTAGAAAGTCCCGTGGCCTTCAGACTTGGATTTTGTTCTTCAAAGATTATGTTTGGTGTGCTTGCTTGAGTCGACGATCTTGTTATTTTGACCAAATTTGGGCCATGTACTCATTATGCCGCAAAGCCAAATTAGATTTTACTTGATCCCTAATGCAAGTGAGTATCTCACTTGAACCTCCGTAACTTGACCATGCATGTTGTAAATCGGGTTGAAATTCTATCGCGATCGGGACCGTGAGAGTCATGCCCATTTTTGACATCAATCTAGCCCCTTTTATCAAAACACTACCTCAAATGGGCCATAAGTTTTCCAAACCCTAAAAAATCTTAGAACTAGACTTTCGCTATAAATTTACATACCTCATTTTAGTATCATATCCTCGGCCTTAGCTTCCAAATTTCCAATCTTTAATACAAACGCTTTCAGAAACTGCCCAAGGTTTCTCGCAAAAACAACCAGCACCTCAACATGGTTAACCCCTCCTTCAAGAGATGGTACATTGCCTTAGCCTTCGTGAGGTAGATGTTGACCTAATCTTAGTCTTTTGAAAAAGAATTGACTTGTCGCCATATTAGTTGCGCAAACCTTCCCAAAGATATTTAGAATTCCGCATTGAATGTGGTCCAGTGTAATCCAAAACTTCCATGAAGCAACAAAATTTTAGTATTCTACACATTATTTGACCTTGAATCACCATTTCTCGGTAAAAAACCCTTGTTCTACCTTAGAATGAGTTATGTGTAGGTGCAAATTTGCCATTTCATAGTAGTTTATTGGGAGCTAGAGGATTGGAATAAATAATTCATTTTGTTGGTTTAGGACATATTCAATATTTTGGCCATTTTGAATTCCATGAATTTAGGGTATTGGGCAAGAAAAATGGCCATTTAAAGTATAATAATATCTTTGGAAGATATTCCCCTAGGGAATAAATAAATTTGTTCTAGAATGCTCTCTGAAAGTTCAAAAGTTTTTTTCAAAAAAAGCTTTAGAATATAAAAGAATCCGTGGGGATTCAAGGGAATTTCTAGAGAGATTTAAAATGTTGTAGAAAGTTCTAGAATGAAAGGGAAAAATCTAAGGGATCTTCTAAATTGTTCGAGGTGCCCAGAATGCTCTAGAATGTATGGGAAATCTACGAAAATATAAGGAAATCTTATTGAAATACATTCTAAAATTCTAGGATATTCCAAAGTTTCGTGAACGTGCTTTCAAAGTCCTAAAATGTTCTAGAAAAAAGTTCTAGAATATAAAAAGAAATCCAGAAGAATCTATGAAATCTAAGAAAATCTCATAAAATGTAAGAAAATCTAAATAAGTATTTCATAAGGTGAGAATCTTTAAAATCTAGGGGAATATAAGGAAATCTTTCATAAAAAAAAATCTAAGGGAACCTATGGAATTTTGATGAATACTTAGAGTATATAGATTCTTTATAGAATCTATTTGAATCTCATATATCGTATGAGAGCCAAAATAAAAATGTTGTGGCATGTTCCATGCTCGCTAAAAATAGAGATTTTCTTGAAACTTTGGTGAAGAACCAAAATAGAATGTTCTTAAATGTTTTACATGCTTGTGGGTATGCACCTCAATACATAAATATGCCTAAAGTAACAACATAAGTAAGCACCTCAGAGCAAAATAAAAAAGTTCAAACTCTAATTCTCGGAATATTCTCAAAACATGCGCATGAAATTGTAACTGTAGAAAACATGGTGTAACCGAAATAGTATCGAGGGACGTATAAAATTTTGTATATATGTTCTTATAAGGACTAAAAGTAACCCATCAGTTTGCGAGGGGATCCTATGGCTTCATCGCCGCCGGAAGATCCCATGGCCTAGATGTCGTGCGGGGATTCTTTATAAATGCTATCCCGGCCGCTTTGCTCAGATGAGACGGCTCACAATCACGGATACAATCCTAATTCTACATGATCCGGGAGTTTATATGTAATAGATTCAACCATCTGGAAGTTGATTTGATCCCCGGACATCCATCCCAGATCCTACCTACCGATGTTAGCTTTGAGATGCATCCCACCTACCACATGGCTTGGGAGTTTATATATACAGATCCCAACGGTCCGTGACTCCATTTGATCCCCATTGTGCACATCCTACCTGCCTAGATTGATCCTCATCCCTGGTCCAAGATCCCATGGCCTCACATGACATGCTCTGCCTTATTTTCAAACAAATTTTAAGGAGAGGCTTTTAAAGTTTTTTATGTTGTTTGGGGATTTAAACCCCGTCGCTAGTCCCCCAAGCTCTCCACTCTAACCACTAGACTAAGCTGCTAATTCATTGAAGGAATTGTTTCATACATACTTAAGGGGTAAGAATTAAATTAAAAATAGAGTAGATAGATAGATAATTAGTATTTTTTGGAGTCTTAGAATGTTCCAAAATGCCATAGTTCTAGAAACATTCGAATACTAAGGCTACACCTCAATACAAAATAGTAAAGTTTTTTGACTACAAGATTCTAAACACCCTAGAAAGTTCTAGATAACTTTGGAAAGCCTTATAATATTCTAGATAGTTCTAGACCATTTTTAGATGTCGTGGATAGGCAACTCACTCTAAAAATAGAAAGTTTTTGAAATTTTGTGACAAGTCAAAATAGAATGCTCTAAAAATATTTTGTGATAGTTTTAAAAAATTCCCATCATGTTCCCAGATAGTTTAGAATATTCTTACATACTCATGTGTAAGCACCTTTAACCCAAAAATAGAAGGTTCTTACATTTTTTAAAAAAGAGTCAAAATATACTAGATCGCTCCACGATGAGAACGCAGATACCGCATTTATTTATATTTATTAATTTATAAATATAATCGACATCGCCACCGAGATAGGTATGCCACCAGGGTATTGTAACCTAGGGTTGACCTAAAGGGATTAAATTATCATTAAAGATAATAACCTATAATCTAGGGATTATATTAAAATGGGCATTTAGGTTAATTAATGTTGATGTTACGCCACTGGGTTTACCTGGATACAAGATAGATTTTAAATTAATAAGCAATCTGACTTTACAGCACTGACTCCCAAATTGCTCAAAAGGAGTGTGAGTCAGCCTCTTACCCTACCAAGTACTTTTACCTGCAGTCAAGCCGAACACCTCACATCTAGGAGATGGAAGCACGACGAGATCAATCAACCAGAGATATAGTTATGAATTCTAGGTAACGCCTCTGGCAATCGTATCAGGTTTGCTTCTCTGCTCTCTTTGCTTCACTCAGAGGGAACCAACCTCGATTGTAAAGGTGAGTTCTTCTTATTTCCTCGGATACCCATTATGCTCGAAGGATGGATTGCTAGTTCTTTGCATGGTATTACTTCCTAAATGGGGATTACGGTAGAGACCTCTGAGCCCATGTAATGTGTGCCCCAGATAGAGCCCCGTAGCATCCCAATTAGTTGCTTCCAGTACAAGAGACCACCGGTCATGTAGACGGTGGATTGGCTTAGCACCAAACAAGGGACACATGGGGCAGAAGCTGGTGGGTCTTGCACCTAACATAAAGGCTCAGGACTCCTAATAAAGGGATTCAGGCCTAATAGTCACCAAAGGAGCATGATCCAAAAGTCGTATAAATCACACCCCCGGTACAGAGGTGTGACCTGATGGGGCATCCCTGCATTTGAGTAGATTTAGGGCTTCCACGGATAAGGTCACGGGACAGCATCGTATCTTCAACGCCCCATGGAACCACCGTGGATTCTCGAAGGGGACGCCTCAATCGCTTCACTCCACTGGGTCATGGTCCCTCGAGCAGGCCTCAGCCAGGTGACACCCCCACCGCTGCCTTCTGGGCGAAGCCACAGCTAATGAATTTATTCGGTGTATAGATAGCGGATGGCGGACAACCCCAGCCGATGTTCTATGCCAGCCAACCTGTCAAGATTCTACCATCTCTTTTGAGCATTCCAGCCGCCGTACCGCATCCTCACCGAGTCCGGAGCCGGTAGAAACCATGGGTTTTGTAGTTTTCCTTAGATTAGATGTATTCCTTTGCCAAGCAGGCTTGATGGATGTTCCACCCCGCGGTGGTTATTTATGTACGTGCCGTGGTATAACATGTGCACGCCTCACGCATCGCGAGGAGTCCCACCGGCGTAATACCTAATGACACCTCCGTCTTCACTCGCATCTCTATAGATGGTCTCTCGATAATTTGAGGGCTCCCCGCCAGGATATATGCCCGCTTGCTGGAGGGAAAGTCCTCGTGATGTACAATGCACGGGTCGATATATCTCACGTTGCACGAGCAATGGTCCAACCATTTAATCGCCACATACCAACCCGTTAAATCGCTTACTAGTGAGAAGACTTTGGGAGTAGGCATGAGCTTGGGTGGTAGCAGATGCCTCTGCATTCGCTTTAACGTTATTGAAGTGAATAATGATAACGCGGTAAATTCGGCAAGCCAAACCCAACCCCAAGTGGCTGGCATCCGGTTGGTCGTACACTGCATAATTCGAGGTAGGTGCCCGCCAATTCAGAAAACCCTAACCCTAAGTGGCTGGCACTTACCGTCATAAACGCTGGTGTTCACACTGGTAAACGCGGCTCATTAATTTTTATTGTTTATACTTTTAAATTTTATAGCACTTTTTCGCCACTTTCTTAACTTAGCGCTTTTGAGGCCTCGCTTAGCCGCCATAGCCGCTGAACTAGAAGCTTCCTCCGCCTATAGCTAAACTTTCGCTTCACCTCTAAGGCCACTTCACCTATTCATGCAGGAAGTCAAGGTATTGCCAAAGAAGTCTCCGCTATTCTCAAACCCCATAGAGTTTTAATGGTGAACTATTGCCACGGGTAAAACCCATCGCCGTGAGGCAAAACCGAGAGATACCGGAATATTTTGCTAAACGCTTTAAGTGAAGGGGAGTCGGAATACCATACCCACTCTTCTCGCTATAATGAGTTTTTTTGTATTTAAGCTCAACGCTATCCAAGAAACCCCGCACCATAGTTGAACAAGAAGATGGTGTGCGTATATACACTCGCTCTTCCACGGTGGATGAACAAACCGAAGCCGAGCCCTACAAACATAGGCTCAAAACAGCTTGGTAAATGGTATAGAAGTACCTTACAGTGGCTTTGCATCTGATGACCCCTGCTTGGTACCGCTACCTGAAACGGATGTGCTCTCTTTGATGGGGCATACACTCCTCCCAATTTTTCTATGAAGAAGAAACTAACTGTGATATTCTCAAGCTGGAACTCCCACCATTCTTCACGATCAATTCCAACGCTACCGCCGAAGGACATGCGTACAACCTCCACGCCATCACTCTAGAGCTAAGAAGAACATATTGTGGACAGCTGTGAGAAGAGAGCAGAGGAGTGCCGCCTGTGCACAATCACGCGGCTGGTGAATTTGACGCTCTGAGAGGTTGCGAATCTCGCTAAGATACTCTCTGGCGGATGTTAGCCAGGAATAGAGTAACATAGAAAGAATGCAGACGGCTGAATTAGAGGGCGGTAACGAGGGTAATGTAGGCGGCAGAGGAGCGGTTAAGGAAAGAAGAGGAATAACCAAGGCGCCAAGATCCGCCACCCAACGCCGCTTCCCGCCAAAAGCGCCTGCACCTGCAAGCTCCGCGTCAAGATAGACCGTTTCGCTCTGCAGCATTGCTATGACGCAGGGATAACGAATTTGCACTATCCATCCCAAAGCGTCCATCCCAGCAACAGAAAGCCCATCCCGGAGTTCCACCCCTACCCCAAGAGGAGGCACGTTATAAGTCCGGCACGTACAAGACTAGGAAGATAAAGGAAGTACCGAATTCACCGAAGTTTTATACGGAAACTTCCTTTCAAAGGTTTCCGGTCCGAGATTGCTCAAGACTTTAAGACGGATCTCCGTTTCAAACTCATGCCATTCTAGCACTTCCGTGAGGCAGCCGGGCTTGGTGGGTCTCTTCTACGATGCCAACTTATGTGCAATCCCATGCCAAGAGAGGACTATTATGACAAAGGACTCTTCAACTAGCACGCCGGATCCGGTGGGAACGGGCATGACTATGTAAAGCATCAATTTTGTATATATATGTAAGCTCCAGATATATTAATACAAATTTTGTCTTTGACTTAATCAATGTTTTTTTTTTTCTTCGGTATATGCGTTGAAAAAATAAAAAATAAATAAATAAATAAATAAATAAAATAAATGATTACACATAATTAGGCGCCTTTGAACGCACAAGTAGATTCAAGAAGTTTAAAAAGTGACTTTCACTTTAGGCGTTTCATCATTTCTTATTCCTTTTTTTTTTTTCCTCCTCCCATCTCGCCGCCTCCAGTATTTGGATTATGCCGGGCCGCTAGCATGGTACATGGGAGGCGAGCAATGGGATCCCCTTAGACCTTATCCTCTTGGATCCCATGTTGCACCGCGAAGTCGACGCTTCTCGGACAATATAGCACACCTGATTATTACACCTTTCCTAGAGTTTTATGAAGAGGAAATTCACCACAAGCCGAAGTTTTTTCCGCCTCAACCCTAACCTTATCTTCATAGGGATATCTTAGAGTACATGTTTGGGGATGACCGCCACGCTATTTATATCCTTAGGGCATTTCTACGCGCACCGACCCCCATTATTGATCAGGGTCTCCAGCGGTTGTTTGAGGCCCAATTTGCCCTTTTGCTCTTCTTAATGGATGAGTATGTTGACGCCGATGCACACGGGCTTGGAGCAAAACAAAGTTCCCACTTCCTCCGTGATCCCGAGGAGGACGAGCGAGATAAGCTATGCCGACTTCATTGAGATGGAAGGAATTGGCCAAAGAGAAGCCTCTACCCGGGTAAGGGCCAAGCTCTTGTCGCTTTTAAGTTCGCTTCCCTATCATCAAGGTTGGGATCAAGATTACTTATCCTGAAAGTGACATTCGTTGGGCTGATCATCATATCACCAATAAGGGCAAACAAAAGACGTCCATCTTCTATGATGCCGAGTATTGTCGTGGTCAGCATGACTTCATCGATATTTCTCACCCATTTATGTGCCACGTGATACACCAACCGCTGTAACTATCAGCCTGATGTTGAGCCTATCAAGATTGTGTTATCTTTACGCCAATTAAGGATTCTAAAACCCCATCCCCGCCTCGAATCGCTTTTCATGATACTGGGGCCTCATGTGCCCAACATCAACGATGTTGTCGTCAAAATCGAAGACGACCCCAACCATGGAGGATCTATGTGATGAGACCCAGATGCTCGTGGAGGAGAAGGGATTTTTGCTATGGAGGAGCCGCCTGCAATTTGGAGTCGAGTTGGCCTCTTCAACCCACCCACCATGGTATAGGGGTTGAAATGCCACATTACCGCTTCTTTTTGTCGGCACCACCAGGCCGAGGGTTCTTCTTTGCTAAAGCCATTTACCTTTTTTGAGGCCACCGATGGGCACTCAGAGCACTTTCAACCACGCCTACCATAAGAAGTTAGCTCCTAACCTTGAACAAAAGTTATCCCGGTGAACCGAATCTAGCCATTGCAGTGTTTGATCAAGAGATTGGTTCTTGGATGAACATGAGTTCTGTTGGTTGCAGCAGCCATTGGCTACCAATGTCCCTCCGTAGATAGCTTCATCACCTGCCTCATCAGCAATCCTAGCGATGCTACTTTGCGGCATCGATTGAGCCCTCGAAGTTTGACACCCAAGCACAAGATGTCAATGGTCAACCTCTTACTTCTAGGTTTCATTGGATCATCGTTATGAAATTTTGTTTAATTTTGATTGGCATTACCTCTAATGGGCCAACACCAAAATCTATGTACTTGCTTTTTTTTATATATTCGTGGATATCTCCTTATGTTTCTTGCACCGTTGAAAACCATTGAATTGTCTTCTCCCTTTGTGATTAATTCTCTTCCTTAAAGTTGAGTAGAAGGAAATTGTTCAATGTATATATATTTATTCCCGTAGGCCTTGCAAGAGAAACACTTGAGGAGTAATGAGGACGTAATCACCGACTGATAAGAATGGGCTGACCACCAAAATCATGAACAAGATTATGGCCGAGATATGGAGAATACCCTAACGAGAGGGTGTCGATGAGATGGATGAACCGGAAGAGCCTCAAGAGCCTTATGATCCCGACAAGGGTATGGAGGTAGTTAATATCCTCCGAGAACGCCGGCTGACCAAAGCAACCCGGACCCCTTCTTTGACATGGGACTATTGGAGTATGTCCAGCACGGAGCTTCGAGGATTCCAAATCCACCACTTATGGCAATTATTCCCATGCATTTAAGGAGGCTTTTCAATCTCCTTATAATCAGCCCCACCTAGGACTATCAACTGTGGATCGTCCAAGTTGGCACGCATAAGCTCATTAGAGCTGACGTGAAAATGTTCGCTATTCCATTATGTACCCTTTTCGCGAACCCCTAGGGCGGGGACCTCTTCATTTTGTGGTTGCTATGTTTGATTATTGATTAGAGAAGTGGCCCATGTATAAAGAAATCCACATGATAAACTTTTGAGTGATAACTACTTTCCAGGTGAACTTTTTCCAATGTAATAGTGTTTTTGACTTTTAATGAAATCTTTTCTCTTGTCTTTTCGTTATTCACTCTTTCTTCGATACTACACAAATGATCTTGTTGTGGGACTTGATGTTGTGCTCTTCTTGTGAGACGATGTAACTTCTGCTTATATCTTGTTATGCTCAATATAGGCGGTGCATAACGCCCGCTGGCAGCGAACACCCTCGAATGCCCGGTAGGTTGATCTCGAAAGGAACTCCTGGCGATACCTCACGATCACGCCTAAGCCCACCACCACAATGACCCATACGTACACGATCGATCCGCACTGCGTCTGAAGAGCCTTTCGCTCCCAAGCGTCATCGATGCTTCTTCCTGAGGGACGATTATACATCATCTCGATCACCAACTTCGAAGTCCTTCAGTGTCGTCTATGTCATCCGATGGCCATGCACATGCCGAGACAAGTACCAAAACAGTTGATACCGACCATAACCAGATATGGAAGAATAGGAAATTGGCCCAATTTGATGGAAAAGAGGTGGGCTGAATGCGAGTCCCGCTCGACGAGATGAAGGAGTTCAAAAAATCCTATGGAATGACCAAAAGGATACGTGGAAAGGTTGCCACTACAAACCTTACGGGAGCGCCCAGATTGGTGGAAGGGCTATGCAGAGCCAACACACGGACCAGAAGCGGTGCAAGTTCAAAAAGTTTGCCAAGGCTTTTAAGTCGCATTATGTGCCTCGTGCGCTCAAATGCCAACAGATCCAGACCTTCTATAGGCTAGAGCAGAAGGGAATGTCGTACAGGCCTACACTGATGAGTTCATGCGCCTGAGGCTGTACGTACTAGGGATGAATGAAAAGAGGGCGGTGGAGGGCTACATTGAAGGCTTGGCCCCATCCATTAAACAAATGGTCAAGGCCATAGACCCGAAATCAGTTGCGGAAGCGTAGGCTAAGGCATTAAGCCTCGAGGAGGACACACCAAGGAACCAGTATCCGCGTCCTGCTCCTTACTCGCAGCCACGCCCGTCCACACCTTACAAACCCCGCTCACCAAGTCCGGCCTCTCCGTGAGAACTCTTACGGCCCGCCCGGACAGAAAAGTCACCTTCAACATGCCCGACAAACCGAATAATGTAGTGAGGAAGTTGGAATCTCCTGATCTATTCCCAAAGATGCGGAGATCAGCTACGTAGAGAGTAAGGCATATTCTGGTGTATCTGCGACGGGGCACTACATGCGACTGCCCCTTACGTCCACCCAGACGCCCACCGGGTAATGGCCATCTCGATTGGGGCGATCGAGTCTACACTACACAGCGTGAGGGGCGGAGGCTCCTCGATACATTCACGCAGTCGTCTCATATCCTTCGTGTTGAACCGCAATCTTGAAGCGATATTCATTATTTCCACCATAGGCCAAGTAGGCGCAGAAGCCTTTCATAATTTTTTGATGGATACGGGGAAGTACACATAATTTTGCTTCTCCTAGAATGGCCCGTTATTGCAGCCGAAAAGCGTTGAGATCCCGACCAAGCCGGTCACTTTAGCCATGGTAAGATCGGACACACTCATGGCCGCCAAGATAAACCTTAAGATGCACGGTTGCCAGTGCACCGGTGCTTGCCTTGGTCTTAGAGCTAATGGATATTGGCAAATATGACCTTATTGTCGGGATGGAATTTTTGGCATCTGCGAAGGCCAATATAGACTCAAACGGAGGTTACCTTCAGCGCCAATGGAGCCAGCGTGACTATAAAAGGTGATCCTTCAACCCTATTATGCGCTCTATGTCAATGTTGAGCAAGAAAAAGCTATCGCATAAGGATAAGCTCCTATCGTCATTAGACTTGGCCTCCGTTGAGTCGGATGCTAGCGTAAGCGTAATCGATACCTTGCCAAAGGGGTTTGCTAGTAGTCTCCAGAATTCAAATGACCTTTTCCCGCGAGATTCAAAACTTCCTCCTTTTTAGGGGTAGAATGTGAGATAGCTCTAGAACCGTGTACTAAGCCTACCAAAGAAGGCCCCTGCATTCCAATGAGTCCTCCCGAGTTGGCCCGAGAGCTTAGAAGCAACTTTGGGAGTTATTAAACCTAGGTTTCATTCGCCTAGTGTCTACCGCCTTTTGGTAGCCCTATCCTTTTGTTAAGAAAAGGATGGCTCCTTGAGGATGTGTATTGATTATAGGCGCAAATAAGCATACCATCAAGAATCGCCATGCTTTGCCTAGGGGCGATGATCTAAGGGACCGCCGGTTGCAAGAAGCAAATATTTCTCAAAGATTGATTTACGCTCTGGGATACCATCGGATAAGGATAAAGGAGGAGGACATCCATAAGTCTTTTTAGCACTAGATATGGGCATTATGAGTTTACCGTGGATGCCTTTATGGCTTCGGTTTGGTTTTTAGTTGCGGTGTAGTGATGGACACCGATGGTGAGCCCTGTTCTTTGGGGTGGAATGACCTCTAGCGTATCTTTACCCACGATTCCTATTTCCCTCAAGAGTTGAAGCTTCACATCCGTGATCCGGTCATATTCCTCCAAATTTTGAGCGGTTTTCTCTGCTCAAGAATTTGTTAGTAGCATCGATGCGGTGAACTGGCTTATATGGATGCGGCATCCTTGCGGCTTTGCTTAGGGCCAGCGACTTAGAGGGTTCTATGCCCCGATCGAATGCTATCTGGCCGTGGGGAATGGGATCAATTGGGGGTACACATTATGCGAAAGTTACATGTGTTTGCTCTCATATGAGCTTAGCTAGAGTCTTGCTCGTGCAAAGAGATTAACCATTGGATAGGCCCGATTAGGCATGCTTTCGAGTGGTAGCCCATGAACCGACTGCTTACATCTCCTTCTTCTGTTTTGTGTGGCTGGAAGAACCGCTATGCTTTTATAAATGAGAAACTTGTTTATTTTACGAATGTGTTTGTTCAATTTGTTGCGCCTGGTCTTCATTTGGCGTGTATGATCTTGACACGCGTTGATTCTTTTGCATGAGGTGCCAGATAAAACCGAAGTTTGAGAGTGCCTCTTTATATATTGAAATAATGCGATACTAACTCCTTTGTCTCTTAGTGGGCTTCGCCCCCCTAGGGTATACTAGGCATCTCTCCTTTGAGATGCTTAGTATGCCCGATGAGCCGGGATCTTCTACGGGGTTCGACTCACATGATCGTCCCCTACTCATATACGGTGCACTCCACGTGATACAAACAGGATTCATCCCCATACCGACTCCATGCTAATATAGGGCCCTCCACCTATCACCGCAACCTTGAAGAGTTCCAAAGTGGGAAGAATGAAGGGGTCCCTTTACCCTCGCCTCCCTCGTGGCCTACCTAGTCGGCAAGCGTAAACATACATGTCGGTAAGTACATACATCAACATCATATGACCACCACGAAGGATGGTCCGCCACATATCCCAAGCATAGACAAGGATCAAAGACATCACATAGGGAATCCCCTGCAAAGGCTCCGGACTCGTGTTGGGATGACTGGACGGGTCTCGAGTTCATTGCACGTTTCATGGCAATGGATTTGGGGCATAAGAAACATGGCATAGGGTTATCCACTCCATCCGGCCTCCCATGCACACTTTGCGAGTAGAAATTTTGAAAAGTGCCGGACTGATCAGCCAGCCTCAGGATGCATAGCCGAAGGGCTATTCCCGGGTCATCATCCCAGTTCCGGGATGGGGCGGTAGGGATCACTCCCTCGGGAGATCTACATGCTGACTCAAGGTGACTAGAGGGCCACCGCCAGATTCAGTGAACCCATGGAAAGTCATGAACACCACTTCACAGATTATTGAGCCCATGCCTTACCCACACCTTCGGTGGTAAGCCATTAGACCTAGTCACAATGATCCCCCAGGTGGGCCTTACACACCGAGGGATCGCTCAAGAGTCGAACACGAACCTCCTTTCTTAGGTCTGCCCCTTCACCCACAAACTGTGTGGTTCTTGTACCGTGCCTAATCTATGGTGTGCTAGAGAGGCTAATCTAGGAGCATCTACTACCAAGCTTGGTCTCTACCCCCTTCCCAATACAAGGAGTTCACGGAGATACATCATCCATATACATCCACGAAGAACTAAAGAACATAGATCTAATCTATATCATAGAGTTAGGTTCTTTAGTTGGAGTCCGGTATCTACTCATCTAGAGATCTAGATAGCTGCTAAAGGCGATTTAATAGGCTAAACCTACTGATACAATGACCTGAAAACGATTTAGACCATTAAATCGACTACATACCTGATCCATGAGTTGCTCCTCCCCGACTGAAGTTCGACCATCCCAATGGTACCGCCGAATCAAGGGAAAACTAATGGTGCCATTCTCTCGACCCGAAGTGCAGGGAGGCTTTGACTCATAGAGCAGCCAAAAATGAGCTCTAAAACCCTAGGGACCGAAAAATGGCAAGTTAGGGTTTCTCTACTTAAATAGGCAAGGGTTGGGGCTTAGGGTTTCCAATTATCCCTTTAGGCATGTGGGATAGTGGAAATGGGCCCACTTGCCCTTTAATGGCTAGGTGGCCAAATGTGCCTACATGGGAAATGTGTGCACCTAAATGTGCCCACATGGAAATGTGTGCACCTTTAATAAATGTGCATGTGCACATTAATAAAAATGCACATACCCTGGCAGCAAGTTGCCCCTAGGGCTACTTCACCGCTACACGCCGGGCAGACCGCCGGGCTTGAGGGCGGTACGTGATTTAGACAGATGCATGCGATACGCCCCGGACCGTTTAATGTTGGAACGCCACATTCTCCCCACCTTTGAAATGATGTCGTCCGCAAAGATCGTGGGTCTCCCCACCTTGAATCTTCCTAACCCGCGAATCAACCCGATGCATACGATATACTACTATTATACTTACACATTTATTAAGATTACCTTAAGGTAATTAAATTATTATTACCCATTACATTATCAAATAACTTGTCAATTGTAACTTCTATTAAACAGGTACCTTATTAGTCCTCGTTATTATAACATTTAGTTTATCACAATTTAACACTTTCATATACAATTATTATTTAAGGTACTCTTCATTCCTTGCAACACATTCCAACAAAATTTGTGTTGCAAGTCCTACACCTTAAAATCCTCGTTAATTTTACAATATCTATAATTACATACTTACTATTACTATCTTAATTATTAGAATTACTCTAAGGTAATGTTTAAGACATTACCGTACTATTTCATTACCCAATTAACTTATCACTTCATAACTTAATCTCACGCAAGGTAATTATTAACCTTACTTAACACAACATTTAAGTTTATCAAAGTTTATCAATTTCATACAAAATTTACACTTCTAAGGTACTTTCATCCCTTGCAACACATTATGACTAAATTTGTGTTAGAAGTTTTCAGAAGCTCGACCTCCTTGCCCTCCTGGAGCTCTATTGGCCTGCAGTTGGAGCCCTCCACGCTATTACTATTTTAATTATTAATAAAATTTTGGTTATATGGTGACCACCCCACCTATCTACATGGATGCATGGCTAATCTCCCTATTAGGAAGAGGGTGAATCTTCCATTATGGCTGTGGAGACAGCCTTTATATGCCTATATGCCTGTGCCTACACCTCTAGTTGCCCGGTGGAGAATATCCTTCCCGCTGGGGGCGGAAGGATAGCTTCCTCCTATCAAAGCATATATGGGGCTAAAAGGTGCCTTTCCTATCAATGCATTCCCAATGACCTTCTTTCTCGAGGTCGCCTCTACTGGGACAGAAGTAGACTTTCTAATCTACCTTCCACTTTCGTCCAAACGGGGTCATGCCTACATTGACATTACACCACGCCTAGAGATCAATCAGAGTGGTCTCATCATTTGCAACAACGATGCAACCCCTACCTAGCATAGGTTGCATGTTAGATTAATCTTAACTATACAAGCATTTAATCTACACACAAAACGACATGCCCGAAATGATTTTTGCCGGCTCCTTTAATGCATGTGATTAACATAATTACCCTAAGGTAATATTTATGAATTAACATTATCATAGTATCGGATACATTACTTCGGATAGTACAATTATATTTACTCTAATCTTTGCAATATTTAACGACTTTTAGATCGCGCTTTATTTGAACAATAACCCCATTTAGACCTATTGTTACATAGACAAGGTTTTAATTATCATACACAAGAATTAGATGTGCTTCTTATTCTCCTCCTTGGGTCCCTGTGATTACCCTTGGAAGTATATCCCTAAGATGCACTTAAGTATATTTGAATTCTATTTTCTATCTATATCTATAAGGACCCCGCATCCTTATGAAGGATTAATTAACATGCTACCTCACATTATCGTTGTTATTTAACTTATTTCCTCATGATGATACATATACGCATGCAATTCCATGCAATTATTAGGATCTATATTTAACTTATCTATAAGACACATTAAAACTTATAACGATGCTAATTTCTTTACCTAGGCTAGAATGCATCCACCCATTGAGCCTGCGTCGAGTAATTTGGGAGATGACTTGGTCGTTGCATTGTTCCCATAGTTTTGCTCCACTTCATTGGTGTAGATAGCTACTGCGGCCGTTCGCGACGACGTTGAAGGCCTCCTCTGAGCTATCTATCTATCTATCTTACGCTTATTCGCCTTTCATTGCCGAAAGTGAACTCTATTCTACCTGGGCCGGCCAATTCGATGCAAGTATGTTCAATCATAAGATTGAGCCCTCCCACTTTCTTCAAAAGAAAATGGTCCCAGACTCCCCTTCAATGACGTTGTACACAACATCATATCTATTCTCTCCTTAAGAGGTTATATGTTTCTTACTTAGCACATTAATTTACTAGCCTTAGCTAACATATATAACCATCTAAGATGGATACACATATTATGTTATTATTTATTTCAATATAGCTATGGGTTACCTACTTAGTTAGAACGATTCTAAAACCACAAGGTTTTGTCATCATGACAATTCCTTTTGTCTCAAAAGACTATTTGATTACTATAATTTTATTTTAGATGTACCTTACATGTATTATTCTTTTTATATTCTAGAGATTCCCCCTTTCTTAGTTATTTAGCTCTTGGAATATTCCTACCAATCAATTGATGTCATCGTTAACAAGTTGGGCCTGACTTGTTAGATTACTTTTTTCTTTTCGGTTGATTATTCTTTGAGGTACTAGATTTATACATGGTTAACAATTATCCTAGTAATGATTCCTTCTTAGCGAGGGAGATCAATCTCACCAAGTGGTTTCAATCGTTGGATGTCCTAACAATCGTATATAATTATAGTTACTCCTATGCATTTCCTTCCCAATCCTTGACGCTTTAGCTCAATATTGGGGCAATCCTTTTAGCCGTAATATCCGAAATGCCTTCTAATCCTAATATGGATGTTACCGTCCCATACATTAACCTACTAGGCCCCATGGCCTTAGATGCTTGAGCTTGCTAGAAGCTCATCCACTCGCTGCCGCTTGAAGTAGCAAAAGTAACGTTCTTCCGAAGTCGCCGATACTTCATCTCCTTGGGACTGGGCTCCTCTTTGATGTGAGGTTGACTTTGTTCGTTAGAAGCCTCTCATTGCTTGGTGGCTTTGATGGAAGTTGATCACTTGAATCTTCCATGCCGCTCTTCAAAGCCCAAGATGGCGCTTGAAAAAGATCTTTCATCTTGAACTTTTTGTCTTGGCAGCCTAAAAGACGATCAGATCCGGATATTGTTTCTTCGACTCCATCGATGTCTCATACCGCCGAGTCCCCTTGTGTCGCTATCGTGTTGCCCTAAGAGTGTTGATGTTGATTGCTTCACCCCCGCAACTTGCATGACATCTCTTCCTTTGATCTGTTCTACGCTATGGGAGGGAAGGAATAACGAGGAAACTATACATGCAAAACATATAGCTTACATAGTTACAATTACTACTAGAGCTATTAGGGTCTCCCCTTGTGCCTCCCTTCAAGTTGCACACCTACTCCTTGGCAATGTCATCGTTCCTCCTCCGCCAATGGTGTTGATGATCTATATCCTTCTATTTGTACGCCACCATACCGGTAACTTGTTGATATGCTTGGGCCCTCCGTGTTTGTCGGCTATGGCACAACACGCTTTGCATCACATTCCAACTAAAGGTGTGCTGTCGTTGATGCTTCCCGACATTTCACCGCCTTCCAGATCCCGTTCTCGGGCGGTAATTGTTCTTCCTTCATGATACTTGAGCTATTTGGAGGCTGCCTCTTGAGGCCGGCGCGATTCCTTTGGTTATACTCCTCCGGAGTTTTCTCTTCAGCTTGTTCTTTGAATCGTCCATCCTGGTTCATCAAGTTGCATGCAAGTCCGGTGCAAGTCATCGGCTCGTCCTCACCTAGTTGCTTCTCCATCGAAGCCTAAACTTCCTTGTTTGATCCCTCGATCACATGGCTTGACGTTATCACATCTCCCGCAGTAGCTATCTTTGTCTTCTTGTCTTAGAGGTACCTTAGGTGGCTTTGATTATTTTCGTCGGTTTTGATCCTCCACATTGCCTCTAGGGAATGCGTGGAAGAAGTCGGTTTTCTTGCTTCTCCAGCTTTAGGTTCGACTTTTTTGTCTCATGCATAGCCGGCCTCTCACGGCAAGTAAGGCTTCATAGCTCTTCTCCCTGGCTGGCGATGTTTGCCGGGATGATGGATCCTTATCTGCGGCTTGACCCTTGCGTTGAAGAAGTATCGCCTTGGAGATATATACTTGTGGTTGAATAGCACGGCTATTATCTTGAACTCTTTTTTAAATAGAAGGTGCTTGATTTACTATCCTTGTCGTTAAAGGCGTCCGAGATGCTTCTGCCTTTTGGCGTTGCCACATCGGAGATGTGGTTGACTTCTTCTCTTCTAATTCGGTAGAATTTTGGCGAACCATCTACCTAGTTGTTGGGGCACTATCTAGATGGTCATTGTGCCTTTCGTAAGTGCATCTCCATCTAATACACGGTCATAGCACATCCCCTATATTACCACAAGTTGGAATTATGGTCGCCGAGATGTTGCCTTCTTAGTTGGCTCGTTGATGCCTGTGTTCCTCCTTCCATTGTTGAGGCCACTCATGTCATAAGTTCGCCAAGTGCTGCCACCGCTACTAGAGGTAGTGTTGGCCTCGACGATGTCCCTCGCGTCTTGATGCTCTTGACATGACCGGTGTTGTCTCTTTGTTCGACATTGGGTGGACGAAAGCCTTCTCTTCTATTTGAGGGCACTTCCGGAAGTGTTTGGAGTCGAAGGTTTGCTTGGCCTCTGGTCGCTTCTCCCTCGTGCTTGCTCTTCCATTTTGATCTTGGGCTATAGTTGTGCTTCTATGCTTCCTCTTTTGGTAGTCGGTGAAGGAGTTCACGATCTAAGCGCTAAACCAGTAAAACATGACTCTAAACTCATGTTTCTCCACCAGACCCTCGTGAGCACCCGAGATATACAATAGACATATACGTATTTACATTGGGATTTTAATTCATCGACTTTTTCAAAACAACTACTAAGATCTACTTAATTGTTTATACTCCTTTAGGGTTTCCCCTCCTCCTATCGCATTTGACCCTTTGGTTTTGCCGCTGCATCTTCGCTCGTTGACTCGGGATTCCTTTGAGATGCTTGCTACCATTGTTGAGCTTCATGTCCGATCCGAGCTCGTCGCCACGCCGGGCCATGGCGGGTGTTAAATCCCGATGTGATCCTTGAGAAAGATGCTCCCTCCTTAATGTATATTCGTCGGTGAGGAATGCGGTGATCCCAAACGCCCTACATGCAAAGTGTAATCGTTGCGGGGTTGCCGATGCGGTCGCCTTTGATCGCTTTAAGTAGGATCACCCGGGTTGTTGCGGTTGGGCATTCTTGAATGTCTTGAAGCTCGAGATCATGGTCGGTAGGGGCATTGTCATTCCTCCTCCAAGTTGAATTTCCCGAGTCGCGACTCACATTTGCTGTTTGGCTTTGCTTCATTCCGAGGTGCCTCTCCTTGCCTAGAAGTGTGGTAATCTCTATTGTCCCTACCATGGCTCGCTTTCCGTGCGCCTTTGCATGATTTGTATCTGGCGGCTGGGTCGTCTCCTCCGATCCTTTGGGTCCTATCCATTCGAATCTCGCACTCCTTGGTCGACGTGGTAAGGTCGTCCCTTTTTGGTTTCTAGGTGTTCCCTCGGTCCGAATTCCTGTTTGAGCCGAATATTCTCCTCCTTGATCTTGCCCCAGTGCTGATATAGGCCTTCGAAGCCCGGAGATGTTCCTGATATCGCGTCTCCTCCCTCGCGGGTCTCCCTAAGCCGCAAAGGGAGCTGGAAGCTCAACTTGGTCAGCCTTTAGGTGCTTTGTGGTTGCCTAGCTTGTTCGCTCCTTTTGTTGGCGTTGACATTCGAAGCTTGAGCGGGCTGCAAGTTAGAAGGTGGTCTTCTCTCCGGGGTTCTTATACGCTCTGTGTTGCCATGACTTCTCCCCTCGAATTTTAAGATTATGCCTTCTCGACCTAGCTCGTGATGCTAACACGGCATCGATGTCTAACGGTTCCTGCACCTTTTATTTTTGTTGCCTTGCATTCTTCCATTTGAAACTTCATTGGGCGCCGAAGTTGGTGAAGGCGCCGAGATCCTCTTTTTACGATGTGACCTCGCTGTGATAGCCGGAGGTTGACACCTAGAAAATTCTTGATGCCGGATTGGTTACCAAATATTCTTCCCATTTGATGAAGATTGATGATAGGCCGGTGGTGTCCTGTTCTACCGTTTGTTCGTTGAGGTGTTTGTCATTGTGCTTCCCTCTCTTGGGTCCCGCCTTTTCCGGTCTCCCTCCTTATCCGCTTGTACATCGGGCCGACCTTGATGTCTTCAAGAAGTTAGCCTCTAGCTCTTCTCTCGCGGCTCGCCCCAGATTGAAAGCAACGCCAGATTTCCTAGAGTCTAAGGTCTACTTGAAGGGCTCTCCTACAACATTCTGGGCTATAAGCAAGCAAGGTGGCTCGAGCAGCATTACTGGAGACATATCTATAATCTACAAGTCTATGAATATTAGGACGTGTGGTATGGCATGACATGAGGATTGTTTTGCAAGACCTCCATGATGTTTGAGGCATACTCTAAGGTCCTAGCAAAGTTGGTTTAGGGGAGTCCAATCTCTACACATGGAGCGGCTTGGGCAGCTCTAGACTCTAGCTCCTTTCTAGGTACCCTGGCAATAGGGAGTGTCAATGTGGCGGCTATATAAGTCAAACTCTATTAGAAGGACAATGCAATTAGGTCAAGGTTTATGCCTTTGGCATGAGCAGAGGTGATGCAAATTTAATAGTTGGACTTGGGTTGCTATCTTTGAGGTCTAGATGACTATAACAAAGGGGTGTTCTTGGGCACTTCTATCTAGGAGTAAGGTATCAGCTTCGAGCCGAGAGCAATACTTATGAAGCTACTAATGGGGTAGGCTTCTATCTACAAACAAACTACAGCTTTGAAGAACAATTCAAGGGTTTGGGGCAATTTTGGTCAATTTGAGCTAGGTTTGACATTTCTAGCCTAATTTGAGGTCATAAATGGATTCTAGGCTATCTAATGGTCCTATTGCAACAATTTTCAGGGATTTGGAGCTCTCAGAGCTCAAGCTATGGAGGTTCAAAGTTTGGAGGTCTCACGCCGTTGCGCCTGCAACAAAACTAACTTTTGTTTTAAGTACCGCGAGCTGTGAGACATCAGTCTCATTTCGATCAAAGGTGTCTAATTTGGGTAAACTAATGGTGTAAGGGTGATGGGCTCATCAAATTAGGCAGAATCGACCCCTTACTTGGTCAATTTTGGAGCTGTTTTGGTCAAGTTTGGTAGGTCTCACTTGCCTCGCTTCAAAACTAACTTTTTGTTTTGGCGACCGTGCGAAAATGTGAGATATCACACTTTTGGTCCGAGAGTATCCTATTTTACTAAAATACAAACTACTACTTGCTAACTCGTCCTAATTAAGCAAGATTTGACACATAAACTACTCAAAATTATCATGTATTAACAAAATTATTGATTATTTACAACATATCTAAACGGGGATCTCCCTTTAATTAAACTAGCTAATTACATGCCTTCCCCTCATGAGGGTTACTGCGTCGCATGAACAGCAGCAGCTGAGTCTTCAAAATGTTGGACCAGCTTCCGCTCTTTTTGAGCCTTGGCCTCCCTCCTCTGCTCGTCCTCTCCTCTTCTTGTTTCCTTCGGCCTCCTTGGCCTCTCTCCTCGGGCCATTTTTGCCTTTGTCGAGAAAGTCGAGCTTTTCATTTGGTGCGATCATGTCGACGGAGTCCCGGGTGTCTATCGAGATGTTTGGTTCTCTATCTAGCTTAAGGGCCTTGGTTCTAAATCTAAGGCTTAGCCATTAATATTATCTAACATTATTAAAGCTTAAATCTAATTAAGAATTATAATTCAAACACAAACGATGCCCGCCCCTCGCTGGTTGGCACGGGGTTTGGGGGGTTCAACCCTCGTGGGTGGGAGGTTCAATTCGCCACCAAGGAATTCTTTTTAAGATGAGGTTCAAAAGAGATTGAAAACTAGACTAATCTAGCTAGATCCTAGGCTAAGATTCAATTACCAAGTTACTTTTTAAATTCTATAACTTTTCAAGCCGTTTTCATCAATGTCTCTCACGCCTTAAATTTATAACTTTTCAAGCTTTTTCGTCAGAAAACTAAAGTTTAGTTATTGAACCAAAGGCGAAATGTGAGACCACCTTACCCTCGCTCATTCTTTTAGTTTTATTAAGTTCCAATTCACCTAACTGTACTAATATTAAATTCCAATCCACTTAACTGTTATTAGCTTAGCATAAACCAATCCACTTTAATCACATTAGCTTAGCATAAACTACAAAAATGAGAAAAAAAAAAATTCCCACTTTCCGAGGTTCGAGGATCCTATCAAGTTAGTACTACTTTGAGCATGGCCGTCTAGCTTTGCTCTTGGTCTCCAAGAACATTGCTCGATACCACCGTGGACGCCCCTCACTCATATACACGGTGCACTCACCGTATACAAACAGAGTTCATCCCCATACCAGCTCCATGCTAATATAGGGCCCTCCACGATCACCGCAACCTTGAAGAGTTCGGGGAAGAATGAAGGGGTCCTTTACCCCTGCCTCCCTCGTGGCCTACCTAGTCAAGGAAGCGAAACATACATGTCAGGGTAGTACATACATCAACATCATATGACCACCACGAAGGATGGTCCGCCACATATCTCAGATAGACAAGGATCAAAGACATCACATAGGGAATCCTACCCAAGGCTCACTCAAAGGGATGACCCGACGGCTTGGGTCTCCGTGAGTTCATTGCGCATGTAATTCATGGCAATGGATTTGGCGGGCATAAGAACATGGCATAGGGTTGTCCACTCCATCCGCCTCCCTCGTACACACTTTTTGCGAGTAGGTCAAAAGTGCCGGGACCTGATCAGAGTCTGCCGGATGCATAGCCAAGGGCTATTCCCCGGGTCATCATCCCAGTTAAGATGGGGCAGGTAGGGATCACTCCCTCCGAGATCTACATGCCGACTCAGGTGACTAGAGGGCCACACGCCCGTGATTCGATCGAACCCACCGGAAAGTCATGAACACCACTTCACCTGTGTGAGCCCATGCCTTACCCACACTCGGTGGTAAGCCATTAGACCTAGTCACAATGATCCCCCTGAGGCCTTACACACCGGAGGGATCGCTCAAGAGTCGAACACGAACCTCCTTCTTAGCCGTCTGGCCCCTTCACCCACAAACTGTGTGGTTCTTGTACACAGTCAATCTATGGTGTGCTAGAGAGGCTAATCTAGGAGCATCTACTACCAAGCTTGAAGTCTCTACCCCCTTCCCAATACAAGGAGTTCACAGAGATACATCATCCATATACATCACGAGGAAGAACTAAAGAACATAGATCTAATCTATATCATAGAGTTAGGTTCTTTAGTTAGAGTCTGTATCTACTCATCTAGAGATCTAGATAGCTGCTAAAGGCGATTTAATAGGCTAAACCCATCGATACAATGACCGGAAAACGATTTAGACCATTAAATCGACTACATACCCGATCCATGAGTTGCTCCTCCTCGACCGAGTTCACCATCTTATCGAACCGCCGAATCAAGGGAAACTAATGGTGCCATTCTCTCAGACGGAGTCTGGGAGGCGGTTTTGACTCATAGAGCAGCCAAAACAGAGCTCTAAAACCCTAGGGACGAAAAATGGCAAGTTAGGGTTTCTCTACTTAAATAGGCAAGGGTTGGGGCTTAGGGTTTCCAATTATCCCTTTAGGCATGTGGGATAATTGGAAATGGGCCCACTTGCCTTTAATGGCTAGGTGGCCAAATGTGCCTACATGGAAATGTGTGCACCTAAATGTGCCCACATGGAAATGTGTGCACCTTAATAAATGTGCATGTGCACATTAATAAGAAATGCACATACCTAGCAAGTTGCCCCCTAGGGCTACTCACCTGGCTACACGCCACAGACACGCCGTTGGAGTGGCGGTACGCTGCGATTTAGACAAGATGCGATATACGCCCCGGGACCGATAATCGTGTTGGAACGTCACAACTCCCCAGGCTCATCATTCTCTATTTTCAATGTTTAATATTCTTGTTTGGCTGCTAATTGTGAAGCATGATATTTTTTTTCAATGGTTTAATCAAATGTTAGAGGTAAGTCAAGCAAGATAGGTGGGCCCCATCGTTGACTCCATCTTGACTTGTGTTTGAGGGCTCCAAATTCGCCCCATGGCATATGCTGTGGCATATGCCAGCATCCAATGGCCCAAAATAATTTTAAGACACAAAGCGTACATTTACTACATAAAATTGTCTAAGGTTTTTGACTATCTACACATATATAATCTATTATGTCCGATAGGGACGCGCACGTGGCAGCAAATTGTACATTGTAACGTTAACACATGTTTTTCTCGGATTTTTTTTAGTGAGAGGAAAAATGAAAAATAGCTGTGCATCGTGCAGTTTGCCTCGCTGCTCCGGCCATCTGTCACAAGTTTATGGCAGATTTGAATGGCGTCGAACACCTGTCTGGATTATGCGGTTGTATGGATTGCTTCCAAGACAAGAAAAGAAATCAAAATATGTGGGCAATGCGGCATTGGCTATCTGTCACGAAATTGCGGCCTTCTCTTCTCGCCACCGGCCATAGCCATCCTCTGCCTTACCGTTTCTTCACGCTTTTGTTTTGCGCAGGGCGTTTTGAGGGCTTGGAGTTGTTTAAAGATTTTAGGTTTTTTGCTTCTCTTCATAGCCACAAAAAATATTGGTTGATCATGCAGTTAGGACCATTTTAGAACACAAGGAACACATGAAAAAATATTGTTTGATCATGCAGTTAGGACCAGATCTGGAATGCAAAGAGCATGTGAAAACATATGGGAAAGAAAATGGGGTTTTTAAGCACTTTCTGGTTGCAAATCATCACTGTCCTCTGCTAATGATGCCCTCTGCTGGAGGTCGTGGCACTCTTTTCTACATTGTTTTTAGGATAGAGCTTGCTTTTGTTGGCTCAAGCTCTCCACTTATTAGCAATCACGGATGTGGGTACGTGCTTTTTTCTTTGTTTCTTTCTCTTCTAGGTGTATGTTATAGATTTTTGCTCATTCGGATGAGCTCTCTTTGCTCCAGGTAAGAAGTCATGTTCTTTAGCAAGTTTGGCAATATTGCCATGAGAAATGGCAGTGCAGAAGTTGGAATGTGGAAGTTGATTATTGAATTAAGTGGACAAAGCCTAAAGATACACAAATCGTGAGCCTCCCTCAAAGACCGTGAGATCTAATTCTGATATTGAATCTCCCTCAAAGACAGTGTCTGAGAATGCAATTGAGCATCAAGTGCACACCAATCATAACCTCAGGATCCTTCTGAGCTATGTGTACATCCTTTTCTCCAGTCATGGTAGACTGCTCATCTATCTCTTTGTCTGAAATAGCAACCATGTTTTCTGCTTCTGTATCAGGTACCGGACATTATCATTATCTTTATGTGATTGGCTTTTATTATTTTCTCATGTTGCTTGAAATGTTATCATCTTCAAAACTTGCTTTGCTTCAATTTCCACCTTTTCAACCTCTTCTTAAAGCAGTTGCAGCTTAAAAAAAAACATCCCTTCAGTATTATTTAAATCATCAAACAATTGTAGAAGGGCATTACACTCTATCATACCTCATTCCTGAATTTCTTGCTTTGGAGATGCAAGCCAACTTTCATTAACAATAATATTTATCTTTGTAATAGTTCTTCTGAAATGATTGAAATGATTGTTTCCGTGCATTCTTCCTTCAATGAAGCAAAACACAATTGAGTCTTCATTCTATGGCGATTATAAGTTAAGGTAAAGATGCATTTCTAAATAAAACAACTGCATACATGTCTCATGTTGTGTATATTCTATAGTGTTGTAAATTTAGGTAGCTTTGAATATTTCAGCATAGTCTCAACTTTACCATGGACATCTCAAAGCGCACTGTTCATATTGTAGATAATTTTTAATATATGGATGTTCTTGACCATCTGTGATATATTCAACAATCCGATTTTGTGTTAACTGAGACTTATGTTTGGGATTGCTATTGGGATTGTGCTACACTCTGAACATCACAAATTCAGCTTTTAATGTTCTTAGCTGGACAATAGAAATTGGTTTCAGAACCTTCATATAACTGTAAAGTTGAGCTGCACAGTGAATGGACAATTGGGTAAGAAAAAATTTTTGTTCATGTATCTTACCATCGATTGAAAGGTCTTGGGTCAGATGATGCAAACAGATTAAAAGGAAAAGGAATTTGGGTTACTCAATGCTACGGAAACGATTAAATTATGTGTGAGATGTGGTAGCAGGAGAGCTTCTCTACATAAAGCTGATAAATGAACAAAAGACACTAACACGTTACAAAAGATTCTTGGTACACATTGTAAATTCAATTCAATTGAAAAATTTTAAGAGTTTGTAGTGCATGTGGATTTACTTTCAAACTAAAGTCTTTCAAATTATAAATGATGTGACATGCTCTGCTAGCATTTAATACACTAATCCCATTTCAAGGCAACGAATGAAATTGCTCATTGAAAATAAAATCAATGACTATCAATTATTTTTTATTCAATGGCATTTCAATGATGTTTTCTGGAGAGACGTAAAATTCATATCAATGGGAAAATTTCAATAAGCCATAACAACGTTTTAAATGCTAAGCAATCTAAATCATGCAAAATAGTTAGAAAACCCAAATCAATCATCAAGTCTAGTAGTTTTCAACTTCATAGCCAAACGAATCCAACTTACATAACTTAATAGAAAAAACTTAATAGAAAGGAATGTCTTTACACAAATTCTTTACTATTAAGCCTTGCATTTCACGAACATCTTTCACACCATTCCAAAGATATAAAGGCCCCCTTTTGCATTTCAAGAATATCTTTCATCCCATTCCAAAGATATAAAAGTCCCCTTTTGCATTTCAAGACCATCTTTCACACAATTCTAGAGATATACAAATCCCCTTTTGCAGAAGCAAGTCAGGGAAGAGAAATATTTGCGGCAGCCTTGGCCACCGCGATAAATTTCTTGTATTCGTATAAAAATACAGTAAAAGCTGGTGGTGGGATGCTAGATTTGAAGCATGAGCATCTAGGGTTTGTGAATAACGGATGGCACATTGTTGCAGATGGTGATCAGTCACATGAGTTGCCATTCTTGGACTATGCAGGTGTCGGATCATATGTTTGGGAATTTGTCGGCAGCCACAGGCCGAAAGCAACAGAGGATTTTAAGGCATCACTTTTGTAAACCGAGGCAGAGGGTTGAAACAGAAGGTGATGTTTTTGTTTCTGGAGTTCACTGGGTTGAGATTGAGATGCCATGTTTTTCCCTTTTCTGTTTGTGTCTTTAACATGGAAGGAGATTTTTGTTATGGATCTGTCTAGCAGAGTTGGTTCACAAGGAAAGGCGAGCTGTGGAGCCGATGGTCTGGACCCATCCCAACTTGAAAGGTCTACAATGCTTCTTGTTGACAATCTTTTAATGAGGGCCAGATGTTCTTTTCTTTCCATTGATCTTCTTGGTTCTTCTTCTCAAATAGTCGGGATTCAAGCTTATTTTTTGTACCTACATTCAGGGTTGAAGTCTTGGCGGATGATGGGCTTGGGCAACGAACTTGAAGCGACCTTTTTTGTGCTCACTCTATGCTTCTTTGTACAGATATGAGAGTTGATATGGGCTTCAAGCTTATAAGTTTCTGAAATTATGTATTAGAAGAAATTTTGTGTACTAGTTGGAAGAGCTTGATTTGTATCAGATCTGGTATTTGTTGTATTAAATGAAACACTGAATTCTGTTACAACCATTGCAAAGTTTTCTTGGATAGCCTCTTGATAAAGTGGGTCAAAATGAGGCTGTTTGACCCAACCTTGGGTTGCAGCCAACGGATCAAAGGCTATCTCATGGAATATCCTACAGGATATATGACAATCTAATGGTTGTAAAAACTATAAAAGCACCCCAAACAATAATACACCCCAAATGATAAGTTTATGTAATCACCATAATATCCTTACATGTTTCAGAATTATCAGAATGCCCCTCTCTAATGCACGTGACATTTACGCATACAATTAAACTACTATTTTGACATTGTTACTACATATATAAGGCAGTTTGATGCTAATATTCTTGTGAAGTTGAATGCCAGCCGTGGATCTGGAGCATATCCTGGGTATGATGCAAGATCGGCGGCCAGCATCTTTTTGGAGAAAAAATGTCGTGCCATTTTTTAAGGTCTCGATCGAACTCATGGTTGTAGGGCAGGAAAAAACAAATAAAAGGTCAACTAAGAATGAGCCATCTTGCATTCTTTACTCTGGCGTCCGGCTTCCATCCTTGAAAATCGCAATAAAAATACTTGAGCTCTCAGGGAACCTGGTCAAACTTGTGACAGTTGTGAGTCAATCACTTTGGAATAGTGAAATCACTAAGGCATTGTAATAGTTTGCATTTGAATGTTCGAAGTTTTGAGCCATTCAAGTTGCATTATATATATTTCCTAAGATTATTTGGTAGTGTTTAAGTTGCATTGCACTTGTTCTAACCTGCCTAGTTATTCACTTCCAATTAAATTGTCTACTGTTTTCGAGGTGCTTGTCAAAAATAGTCTTAGTTAGCTCTGCAACTGTCAACCATCCACATCTTATTCAGACAAGATAACTACTGTTCACTCAGGCATCGAAAAGCATGGATTAGTCTCCTAAATTTTCGATCACTATTTTTCTGGTTCGAGTTTTTATTTGCCAGCAAAGAAATTGTGGGTTTTCCTTCGAAGTCCAGCAAATCATCATGAGTTTATATTCAAAATCCAATGGAGCATGACATTTACTGGCAAATTATGTGGTTAGAACTATTGGGGATTTCGAAGCCTATTCAGATCAAATATTCCAGAACATGTCCCAAAACCTTGTATCGTCTAAGCACAACCTTTTTCTTGTTTTTTTTAAGTTAACCATTGGATGAAATAAATTACATACAATTAAAACCATTGGATGACGTGGATAACATAATCTACAGTGAACCCATTGTGGCACATCACACAGAGAAGGCACAGAGATGGCTGATCCAGCCTCAAATAAGAACGTAAATAACACACGAAAATCCAGAAAGAAATCCGGAATGAAAATTTGGACCAAGCAAGGAAAATGGTCTACGGCCATGGCTACATAGAGGATCCACTGGTCGGGGGGTCGAACCCTGGTAAATGCCTTACCATTAATCTACCTAGGCATGGGCTCTCTGGCCTATTCTATTCTATTCGGCCATAGCTAGATCCAGGAGCCATGCTACCCAGGGCAAAATCTGACCCACATGATGGCGAATCCCACAGTAGATGCAGTAGATGGCAAACCTAGATGCAGTAGATAGCAGGCCCTGCACAAAAACACCCAATTCCGGCAACTCTGCTCCAGGAGAGCGGGTGCATGAATCGTAGCCCTGAAAAGAAACCTAATTTTCAAAAAAAGGAAAAAAAATCATATCAAATCATTACAAGAAGGGCCATTCCAAACCATTTAAAAAAAAAAAACCAATTCCAAACCATTGCAAACAAGGTGTTGCGCACAAGGTTGCCCTCCGGAGGCCGTAAAGTGTGTCTTCATGTTTCTTATAGCAAATTCCAGACATTGGCATAATCATCTTCACTTTATTTTTATCAAATCTACCAGACACATAATTATGATGAGTTCAAGTAAAAATTTTATCAAGTATATTCCTATGAATTCTATAGGGAAAAGTGGGTCTCCTACTCCCCTCTTCTTGTCAAAATGGGGAGATCGACCATTGTTCTCTAACACATAAAGGGAATATGCCAACGGGGAATGCACACTCCACCTTATTGTCATGAACCAAAGCATATAAACGGGAGATTATGGACACATGGTTATTGTCCTTCTATTCAAGATTGTTGGACAAAAACATAAGCTTACAATATGACCATCCTAAAGTACAGAAATTGGAAATAAACTATCAAATATATTAGAACATTGCAACCTTCATTGATTTGCCTTTTTTTGGGTCACTTCTACTAGGCAAAGTCCATGATTGCAGCTTCATTGATTAACTATAAAATTGCGAAGGTTGAATTCAGTGGTAATTTAGGCTAAATCCTATCTTCTGTGAACCAATAGTTCTTGCCTATACCAAATTATTACATGAAGATTTGATAAAATTTGAAGATTTGAATTTCAAATGTCAAAGGGTATTCCTTTTGCTTTTCCATACACAAAATTACAACAGAGCAAATGGAGTAAAATTTCTTAAAACTTATGATCCACACTATATAAGACAGCATAGGTACACACTTGAGCAAAAAATGATATCCTACAATCACCTTGGGTTCTTGTTGCTTGCTACATTGATAACATGCATAAATTACTTGATAAGGAATACCTTGCTTAACCTAGATTATAGAGGCATACCTTGATGTTTCAATTGCAGATTCTGCACTCTGGGCAGCAGCTGATTTTTCTTTAGATATAAGCAGCTTATGACTCACTTCTTCTAATATGCTCGCGACTAGCAAGAGCACCAAAACGTCCAGAAGTTTTGTCTGGACAAGCCGTCTAAACCAAAGATGAACCAGTTTGTAAGCCACAACAAGAGACAATATTTGACCTCAAATGTAAGAGCTCCGCATTATCTGGTAGGTGTCTTATTGACATCCACTGTAGTAAATTCTTCACTATCAGCCACCACACCAAACACTCAAAATATATTATTGCAAAAATATGCAACCAAATGTGACATTTCAGTAATAAGAAGATAAATAAAAGTAAAAAAATAGTGCAGACTATATAAACATGGACCAACGGGAAGGATAAGAACCATGAAGTGTTGTTGATGTTCAAAAAAAAAGATTGTGTAAACCAGCATTATAGTTAAGCATCTGCCACACTCAATGCACCATTGCAACAATATTTGAAAAAGCATATTAATCATTGCAAGAAAATAAAGAATGGACCTATAGGAACCAGTTGCCACATGGAGATCTCTGCTCAAGCAACATTCAAGTCGCATTTAATTAAAGTGGGTCAAATCTCAAAATTTGGGACTCAGACTGAAAATGGGACTCATACTATAGAAAAAAAATATTATGAATTGAATGCTTGAATAGAATTACACATCAACAAGGAACTGGGTAACTTGTTTTCCTCATAAATTTTACAAACCACTAGTTGAGAAACTTTTCAAGCTTCTCAATATTATCTACCCTCATACAATGATATAGCATAGAGGTTGCTCATGGCTTTGTCCATCTCCCTTTTTGGGATCTTGTGTGTCTTGTCCTTTGCAATGTGACAAGTTGGATATGACCATAGCACGCACTCCACCAATTCCCTCCTTTGAGGATCAGCATGATTTGCCCTCCACTTCTTCTCCCAGCAGTCGGTGTATTGCACCTTCAAGTTGCCCTTCTTGTGTCTTCCAATGGGCTCCCAATATTGAACTTGGAATCCAGGACACAACTCCTCTCCATCAGCCATGGTGGTGGTTACATCAGAGAGTGCCACCCCTAACCATATTGGACAATCCTCATCATCAGGTCTTACTAACACAAAGTATCCTTCCTTGATGTCCTCAAAGGGATCCCACTCAGGAAGATCAAACCACTTCGGCTTTGAGGCCTTACTTCCCACAAACCACTTGGAACCATTGTTAGGACCCAAGTGAACTTTCTTAGATGTGCTTGCTCCTTGAGAACCCTCCCATCTGGACTCTGGTAAGAACCCGTCTCTCAGCTCCCCTCCACATGGTTGTTCAGTTTCTAAGCATATCACAACTTTCTCCCAGTAATTGATTAGGGAGTCCATGTGATTTTTCTTAAGAGTGGAGCTGTGCTTTCCATTTCTAACATCATCCCAGTGCGTTATATAATCCTTGATGCCCTTCACTAGTTGGCTAGAGCCTTTAACAGTCTTGAAGGGAGGTAGTGGTTTTGGCTGCCCTTTAGGAATAAGAACTTCACATGTAGCATCCCATTGCCACAACTCGATTCCTTGTATAGGCATCTACAACTTGTCACCTGGTCTCCACTTATTGCATGATTGGTATTCCATCCCTAACCCAAAACTTGAATTGAAGTGGCTTTGTGTGTCCTGTCAACTGATCCTTACCATCTAACAAGTATCCCTCGACAAATGATTTCCAATCTGCAACCTCATCCATCAAGAAAGCCATTGGGTTGGGGTCAATGCGGCTCTCAAACACATCCATTAGTTCAGGGAGACTAGTCACGTTTTCCCTCTTGAGCTTGGTAGAGAAAGTTCCGAAGAATGCATCTATATCATCATGCGTATGCCCAACCATCATGAACCCCACTTTCACAACTTTGAATACTCCCACTGCTGTCAAGTATGACATTGCCCCAAACATCCATCTATTCTTGTTTTCTTTCCAACAGTTGTCCAATTGAACACATAGCTCCCCTGGCAGTTGTTTCTCAAGTAAGGGGAAATCATCCCAAGTCTTCCTTGATTCTTTGGACACCTTGGATGTGAGCTTTTTTATCTGCCTTTGGTAACAAAGCGGTTGATCGTCCATCAAAGCCTCAAAAATGGGGGCTGATGGAGAATACCTCCTCCCTTCTATCGATCCTTTCTCTAGTGTTCTCAAGCACTTGAAAATAGAACTCACATGGAAGTTTGGATCATCCCTCCATAGATCAAGCACAAAATGACCATAGGTTCCAGTTCCATGCCCATGTGTTAAGACACTCGTCAGACTTACTTTCATCTGAAAAGCGTTTTGACAACGCGTGGGCAAAGGATCTAGATTTGGCAAGAAAGTCTTGTGTTGGTCCATCTTATCATGAATTACACAAAAATCTGTCAGACTGCATCTGGGAAAATGTTCTCCACTGCCAATACAACTGTCTACATGATATTTGGTCGCTTTGGTGATCTGCAGATTGCTCCCTAATTGCCATTCTTTCTTTCTCTATTGCAGTTGATGCAAGTGTGTCCTTCAGTTGAATGCAAGTGTTGCAGTTTGAGAATGGCATGTGTTGCAGGACACTCACGTCTAAGAAGTGAGTGCTCCATAACTTGCTGAAATGTGATTGAGAAAGAGGCCGACCTCCGGTAGTTTTTAGGATGGAGTTGACCTCTTTAAGGCACTCTTTTTGGATGTAATGTTGTGGCAACACCCTTTGGACCACTCACACACCATGCTCGTTCACCTTCGACTTGTGGGGCATAGATTGAGACATGTATATCACAAAGCTCTCGAAGACTGCAATGGCCTTCAAAGTGTTTGCTCTAGGTTTCAAAGTCAGTGCATTGCCATGTTGGAACAACCTGTGCCCTTTTCTGACCTGCTCCTAGCATCTGTAAAATGAAGATTTGCTCACACCAAGAATCCATCTCAATGCTCTCATACATACCTTCAGGCCCCTCAATTGATATAGTAACCTTCCTGTGTTTTCATCATAGCTGGAATTTCTACACAAGGAGTAGATGAAATTAATCCTATCTTTCTGAAGCTGTCCAATGTATTGCGACCTTATCTGCACGAGGTCATCCACACTGTACTGGACTGTGCAATCTAGATTGCAACACTCTTGTCCCCTAATTGCCTCTATGTTTTCTTTGGTTGGGGCCATACTTTCCATCCTTTCTAAATATTTGTCACTTCTAGCCCTCTTGGGCACCCTTGCCAGCCTTTTATGAAAAATGTAGCGCCTCTTCCTTGTGATCAAAGGATGCTCATCCACCACCAAATCTTCCACATTGCCTGGGGTGGGCCTTGGGGTATGTAGTTCAGTAGGGCCTTCCAGGTTCTCACCATTCTTGTGTGTAATATATCTAATTGGCCATCTTAACTGAGTTTGAGACTCCAACAACCCAGAGCACACAATGCAATCACTAGAGCTTCCTTGGGACATGATTGTATTAACTTGGATAAGAAGCTTCCCAATGCTAACTCCAAGATGATCATCTCCCAGCCTTTCATAATTCACACTATCAAAAGGATCAACTGCAGTTATTATGCCCTCTGCAAATACCGTCTCATTGCAAGGGTGCAACAATAAGCAGGCCATCTTCCTCCATTGGAGCCTAGGGCAATGTCCTGTGCTGGGCTTCCTTGGCTCCATTCTGCTCATCTCACATGCTCCCTAAATGAAAGAGCACACATTAAAACCATATAGCCATGAACACCACAAATCAATAAACAATAAAATATTAAGATAAAACCATAAAACTATATAACCATAATAATAGACATTAAATATAAACCATACAACCATATCAACATATAAGCATATAACCATATGTCAATTATCATATAACCATATATAAAATATAAACCATATAACTATATTAAATATAGACCATATAGACATATAACCATGTTTCAATTAACATAACCATTTTAGATCATTAACCATCATAACCATTACATAAAATATTTTAACATTCAATATTTTTTCGTGGCCACGTGGCGCTTCGTCAGCACGGCTGACGTGGCCACGTCAGCAATCCGCACACCCACTTCACGGATGACATGGCCCACGCATGAGAGGCATTCATTATGGCACTTTTACGAGGTTCAAGGGTGCAGCCAGAAATAACTGCACTCTCTTCCTCTTCCTCCCCGACCGATTCATCCTCCCCTGTTTTCTCTTCGTCCTTCTCTGTTTTCTCGCACTCTCGAGTTCCTGCCTGGCGATCGACTGACTCGACAGATCGCGATGCATCCAGCGCCGAGGTTTTCACGCAGTTTGAGATGTCCACTGGTCGTTACTGCCTAAGAAGAAAGTGAGGGTCTTTTCTGTAAGTTTTTAGCTCTATTTCTTACAGCTGTTCTTGCTATTGATATCCTTTACTGTGTTCTTACTTACATTATTCATTTGTAGTATTTAGAGGATCTTACTATCCCCTGATACAATTTCTAGCCCGACAAATCCCTACTCTCGATTTGCAAGCGCCTGTGTAAGCAAGGAATCGGACATGGAAGCTGCCTCTTCTTCCAGCAAATCTGCCAGGTACGTTCTTTCTTTATGTTCTCTGTTTTTTTCGTTGTTTCACTCCTTTTCATATCTTTTAACTGCTTTCTGTTTTGCTTTTGTTTTGTTTTCTGTTCTTGTTTTCTTCTTCTTTGTTTGTATTGTTTAATTGAATACCATTTATGCATAACTAAGACTAGGGGCAAGGAACTAAAATAGGAATCCTCCAGAGACAGGTGATTATGAAAGAAATTGCATAGCAAGCATGCACACAAAAGAAACAACTATGAATGTTTCATTGCACAGAGCATTTCTAACACCTAATTTATTTCTAACACCTAATTGACTATGAATGTTGCATTGCGCAAAGCTTTCTAACTCACATAACATCCTCCCTTCCAGGAAAGGTGCAGTCTACACCCTGCATTCTCGACTCGCGAGTCGAGAATGCCTCAGCCATCCAACACTCCAGGAAGTGTACTCCCTGTTCTCGCCTCGCGAGTCGAGAACAGGGAGTACACTTTCTGGAGTGTTCGAGAATGCCTCAGCCAGCCCACATGTCTTCTCTCGACTCGAGAGTCGATAATGCCATAGCCAGCTAATGTCGTTGTGTGCATTCTCGACTCGCGAGTCGAGAATGCCTCAGCCAGACAACACTTCAGGAAGCACACTCCCTATTCTCGCCTCACGAGTCGAGAAATTCTCGACTTGTGAGGTGAGAATAGGGAGTACTTCCTGGAGTGTTGGCTCGCTGAGGGATTCTCCTTTGTGTGCATTCTCCAGTGTGTGGTCAGAGGTGCCTCGACCCAGTCAGAGCCTCTCTCCTTCGAACCATCTTCTTCGAATATTGTGAAGGGGAGGGGCTCGGACTGGGTGGAGGCCTCTGCAACTAACCACAGGGAAATGCATCCTTAAGGCGAGCATCCTTAAGGCGCGCTGGCTGCTTTCTCGACTCGCGAGTTGAGAAGGCCCGCCCTTGACTCCCCCAAGCTGGTTTGTGCATTCTCCTGTTTTGAGTCGCAGGTGCCTCTACCCAGTCTGAGCCACTCTCCTTTGAACCATCTTCCTCGAATATTGCGAAGGGGAGGGGCTCGGAGTCTCGGACTGGGTGGAGGCCTCTGCGACTAACCATAGCCTCTAAGTGTCCTACTCTTAAAGAGTTTGGAAGAGGAAGAGGTGGCTTTAATAGAGGTAAAAATGCATCAAGAGTCCGAGGAGGAGGAAGGAGATCTACTGGTGCATTTATCACACAAGAGCATGAAAGAGGTGGAAAAATTATAGATGAAAATGAGGTAAACTTGTTAAATTCAGTTCTTGAAAACAAAGTCCATGCTAATAATCTATCTCATGCTCTTGTAGTTGATAGTGGAGCTGAAAGATCAGTAGTCCACTCTGCTGAGTTGCTCAAAAATTTAGAACAAGGAGAAGCTAGAAGTGTTCAAGTAGGAAATGGAGCCTTGCAAAAGATTGAAGGAAGAGGATTGCTCCAATTATGGGATGTTAAAATACAGTTGTCATGTGATATTACCTTGTTGCCATATCTAATCTATGAGAAGCAGTGGCAGTAGATTAGAAGGTGCATGAGTCATATAAAGTACTGACCTATGAGAAGCAGTGGCAGTAGGTCAACTTCTGAGGTATAAGTCAAAGGTGGCGGGCTAGTGGTACCCGGGTGTTGCTAGGCTCGCTAGAAATCGCCAGACACCCCCTGCCCGCCACTTAGGGTTTTGGGTTGACTAGTCAAAGTCAAAGTCAACTAGGGCCAAAATTTAAGGACAGCAAGTCTATCTACTCCGAATTTTTAGGCAAGTTGAAAAACCTTCTAGATAAAGGAGATGCACAATTTGACAAGTGGACAAATCGAGATTGGAAAGCTGCAGCAGTGACTATAAGACAAGGGGATGAGTGACCAACATCTTGGCTCCTCTTGCAAGCGCCAGAATTGGGAGGTTGCGACTATACACAGGGGGAACAATGCTGGAATTGAATGAATAGTGGTTTATTGACTATTTGGTTTAATGACCATTGAAAGTTATTGTGTTGAAAGACCTTAGAATAATATTGAAGTTGAATGGAATTGCTGTGACAATTATTGAAAGTTAAGGCTTGTAGTGCAATAAAAATCATCATTGGTATCAGAGCTAACTAGTTCCTGTCCTGTGATAATGACAACCAGATTCGGGGCAAATCTATTGAACTCTATTGAAGTGTTTAAAGGAGATGGAGGATTTCAAATCTGAAAGGAAGGTATTAGAGCTGTGCTAGAATTTGAGAAGTTATGGTATTTATTTGAGAGCAGCTCCACACATACTGTAAGTGCAGGGGCATCTAGCTCAGGAGGATCAAGTCCTGCTGCTAGCTCAAGCACTAAAACTGATGGTGACTCTGCAGCTGAAGGTGCAACTGGTAAAGGGGGAAGTCCTCCAAGTGCAGGTGATGATGCAAAGATTATGGAAGCTCAAGCCATAATCATGTGTAAAGTAGGAACTGCCTTAAAGTTGAAACTTCGAGGCATGAGGGATTATCTCATAAAGCATTATGAACAAAAAAGCTCTTCACAAATAGATATGTTGGAAAAGGAGCTAAGAAAGATGAAGTTGTTTGAAAAAGATAATTTAACTGACTTCCTAGAAAGATTTGATTCTGTTATTGCAGATCTTGAGGGAGCTGGGAATATATTAAATGAACAATATATTGGCATTGGCAAGGTCTGTGTCTCATAATCATCAGCTGGCAACTCTGCTCAGGAATGTAGCTACATCCAAAGAACATGCTATCAGGATGATTCGTACAGAGTTCGAGCAGACTAGAGGGAGCCAGGAGGAAGATGAACATTCAACTGAAGTGTTATATACAGGCAAGTCCAAAAAAGGGAGTTTTATTAAATTTAAAAAGGAAAAACTAGGACCTTGCTATTCGTGTAATCAATATGGTCACTTAAGGAGTGAATGTCCAAATAGTAGTGTGAAAGAATTTAGATGCTTTAATTGTGAGGGCAAAGGTCATTTTGCCTCGGACTGTACAAGTCCTAAAAAGGGAAGGGGAAGAGGAAGATCTGGTGGAAACAGAGGTGGCAGAGGTGGTAGAGGAAGGGGAAGCTTCAGAGGTGGTGCAAGCATCAATGTAGTAGAAAAACAAGCCAAGAGGAAGGTGAATCAGAAGATGATACTCGGGAGGTAAGAAAACATTTGACTTGTAATATCTCGTTGCCTTCAAGAAAGGATAATAACAAGTTTGTTGTAATAGATTCAGGAGCAGAGAAAAGTGTGATGTGTGATCTGCATATGCTTAAAGACTGGCAGAAGAAAGAAGGACATGTCCAACTTGGAGATGGAGGCATTAAGGAAATAGAAGATTTCTGGAGTGTTAGAACTGTTTGATTTGAATGGAAAATTTGTCAAATTGAGAGAAGTGTTGTGTGTGCCTAGCCTAGTGAGAAATCTTATATCTGTTTGTCAACTGGTAGATTTGGGATACAGAGCAACTTCAATGTAAAGTGTTTTTTGATGGTGAATTGAAGTTTATTGGAAAACGTGTTGGGAATCTATTTGGACTTGATATTGAGCATCTTCCTGAAATAAATCTTGTTGAATATCCAGATCTGAAACTATGGCATAACAGACTTTGCCATACAAATTCTACCATTATAGAAGCACTTGGAAAGAAGGGGCTAATTTCTGCTAAACCAGTAGAAGGAAAATTTATGTGTGGTGGTTGTCAATTAGGGAAGCAATCAAGACTACCATTCAAAAAGTCAAATAAAAGAGCAAAGGGCATTTTGGACTTAATACACACAGATTTATGTGGTCCAATAAATATTACAAGTTTAAGTGGACACAAATATTTTATGAGCTTCATAGATGCTTTTAGCAGAAGAACTAAATGCTATTTATTGAAAACAAAGGATCAAGCATTTGATGCCTTAAAATTGTTTGCTGCTGAATCAGAGTTGGAAACAGGAAGGAAGATAAAATGTATAAGGTCTGATAGGGGAGGTGAATATGTGTCAGATGAGTTCAGAGCTTTTTGTGCAAATAGAGGAATTAAGAGACAACTAACATGTAGGTATTCACCACAACAAAATGGAGTTGCAGAAAGAAAGAACAGGACATTGCTTGATGCTGTAAGATCCATGCTAAAATATTCAGGACTTCCGAATTTTCTCTGGGATGATATTAAAACAGCAGTGTATGTACAAAATCTGTTGCCATCTTCGAGCATAAAAGGAGCCATACCAGATATGCTGTGGACAGGTAAGTGTCCAACCTATGAAAATTTAAAGGCTTATGGATGTTTGTGTTTTGTGCATGTTCCAGAAGAATTAAGGAAAAAATTGGATGATAGAGCCTACATAGCATATCTCGTAGGGTATGACTCAAATTCTAAGGCATTCAGATTATATGATCCTGCAAGAAGGAAAATCATAATTAGTAGAGATGTTGTTTTCAATGAGAAAGAATTCTATAGGAAGATTCCTAAGATAAATTCAGAAGATATATCTGAATACAAAAAAGAAGAAGAGTTGACAGAAATAAAACAAAAACTAAATGAGAAGGAGGAGAGAATTAAAGATCACGTGGATATGAGTGACTCTGATAATGAGTCTGAAATAGCCCCAGAGCCAGAAATTGAACCTAGGATGAATCAAAGCATTGAAATGGAAGAGGAAGAAGTTATTAAGCCAGACAACCCCAAAAGGAAAGCAAGGAGGACAGAAGCTCAAATATTAGCAGATGAAGCCAAACATGATGTGGAACTGCATGGCAGAACTGAGGTGGAAAAAAGCAAAAGATTGAAGCCAATTGAAGGTGAGATTCATACAGTATTTGACATACTCGTGCTTGAATCTGATAAAGTACCTCAAAGTTATAATGAAGCCATAAGTGACATTAATGCAAAACTGTGGAAACATGCAATGGAAGAAGAAATGAAGGCTTTTAAAAGAACAGATACATACACTGTAGTAGATATGCCCTTGGACAAAAATATAGTTGGAAATAAGTGGATATAGCGAATAAAACCTGGAGTAGATGGAAAAACAAAGAAATTTAAAGCCAGGCTTGTTGCACAAGGGTTTACACAGAAAAAGGGTGAAGACTTTGATGAAACCTTTTCACCTTTAGTCAAGATAAACAGTTTAAGAATGCTTCTGGCCATTGCTAATGCATGTAGTTTTGAAATACATCACATGGATGTGAGCACAACATTTTTAAATGCCAGATTGGAAGAAGAAATTTATCTGAAACCTGCAGCAGGCTTTGATGAAGAAAAAGGGAAAGTTTGGAAACTAAATAGAGCAGTGTATGGTCTCAAACAGTCTCCTAGAGAATGGTACAAATGCATGGATGGATATTTGTTAGAACAAGGCTTCAAAAAACTTAATGGTGATGGGAATCTATATAGATTTAATTTGGGAGATGAATGGTGTATCATTGCATTGTATGTTGATGACAATATTATGGTGGCTAAAAGCAATAGAGTATTAAACCATTGTAAAGAAATTCTAAAGAGAAGATTCCATGACCCCACCTTGGTGAGTTAAAGAAATTTCTTGGGATTGATGTATACGTAAACAAGGATCGAAAAATACTTGTCTTAAGTCAACAAGGTCACATCCAAAATATGTTGAAGAGATTTCATATGGAAAATTGCAATGTGGCAGCCCACTCCCATGGTACCGGTCACAAAATATCTAGTGAAATGTGTCCAAGAACTGAAAAGGAAAGTATACAAATGGAAAGGGTACCCTATAGAAGTTTGATTGGATGTCTATCATATGTAGCCAATCAGACGACCGACATTGCATTTGCAAATAATATACTTAGCGATACAATAACAATCTCGGGAAAGCACGCTGGAATGCAGCCAAAAGGATTTTGAAGTATTTGAAAGGTACAAAGCATAATTTGGCATATTATTCAATGATACTAACTTGCAATTGCAAGCCTATTGTGATGTCCGACCGGGTGAGACCTCGACAAACGGAAATCCACTTCGTGGATATGTTGTATTGTTAGGTGGAGCTCCAGCTTGCATGGAAATGCAAAAAGCAATCTAGCATTGCACTTTCTAGTGCCGAGGCTGAATATAACTCAAAGATCATTGGTGACAAAGGAGTTAGTTTGGGAAAGAAGACTTATGAAAGAGTTAGGTTTTACACAAACAGGACCAACAGTTATATATTGTGACAATACCAGCTGCATTGCCATGACAAAAAACCCAGTTTTACATGAAATATCAAAACATATTGAATTATAACTACATTTTATTAGAGATATGGTGAAGAAAGACCAAGTACATCTAACTTATGTCAGCACAGTAGATCAAATGGCAGATATTCTTACAAAGGCCCTGCCAGCCAAGATTTCAAAGAAAATAAGGGCATTGTTGCAGTGCAGTCAATATCACATGAAGGGGGAATGTTAAAATACAGTTGTCATGTGATATTACATTGTTGCCATATCTAATCTATGAGAAGCAGTGGCAGTAGATTAGAAGGTGCATGAGTCATATAAAGTACTGACCTATGAGAAGCAGTGGCAGTAGGTCAACTTCTGAGGTATAAGTCAAAGGTGGCAGGCTAGTGGTACCCAGGTGTTGCTAGGCTCGCTAGAAATCGCCAGACACCCCCTGCCCGCCACTTAGGGTTTTGGGTTGACTAGTCAAAGTCAAAGTCAACTAGGGCCGAAATTTAAGGACAGCAAGTCTATCTACTCCGAATTTTTAGGCAAGTTGAAAACCCTTCTAGATAAAGGAGATGCACAATTTGACAAGTGGACAAATCGAGATTGGAAAGCTGCAGCAGTGACTATAAGACAAGGGGATGAGTGACCACATCTTGGCTCCTCTTGCAAGCGCCAGAATTGGGAGGTTGCGACTATACATAGGGGGAACAATGCTGGAATTGAATGAATAGTGGTTTATTGACTATTTGGTTTAATGACCATTGAAAGTTATTGTGTTGAAAGACCTTAGAATAATATTGAAGTTGAATGGAATTGCTGTGACAATTATTGAAAGTTAAGGCTTGTAGTGCAATAAAAATCATCATGGGATTTGCATGGAAATATAATGGACATTAAAAATGTTTTTTGTGTGCCTGAAATAATAATAAATCTAATATCTGTTAGTCAGTTAGTTGACTTAGGCTACAAAGTTATATTTGATGATGATGGTTGTAACATTTGGTTTGATAATGAAATCAAATTTCATGTCAAGCGTGTTGGGAAATTGTTTCAACTGGAATATACTAATGATCTATCTTGTCAAGTGTTGATGCTATCTGAGTTTGAATTGTGGCATAATCGATTAGCTCACACCCATTCCAATAATCTTAAGCTGCCAACAAAGAAAGGACTTATTAAATATGAAAATGGAGAAAAAGAGCATATATGTGAAGGATGCATGCTGGGTAAGATAAATAGATTGCCCTTTCTCAAATCAAACAAGAAAACCAAAGAGACTCTAGAGTTGGTTCACATTGATTTGTGTGGACCATTGAACATCAGAGATAGAACTGGCAAAAGGTATTTCATCACCTTCATTGATGATTATACCAGAAAATGTAAACGTTATTTGCTAGCCAACAAAGCCCAAGCCTTATTAGCATTCAAACAGTTTGTAACAGAATCTGAGAGACAAACAGGGAAGAAATTAAAATGCATAAGGTCTGATCGAGGAGGAAAGTATCTCTCAGCCAAGTTTAAAAGTTTTTGTATTGCCAATGGCATTAAAAGACAGCTGACTTGTAGATACAGTCCTCAGCAAAATGGTGTAGCAGAAAGAAGAAATAGGACCTTGATGAAGGCTGTTAGGTCAATGATTAAAAATAGTGGATTACCCAACTATTTGTGGGAAGAGGCCTTGCTAACTGCTATTATACAAAATAAACTGCCCTCCTCAAGCTTGCAAGGAAATATCCCTGATCTGATATGGTATGGTGAAGATTCAGAAATCAATTATGAAAAATTTAAGGTTTATAGATGTTTGGCCTATGTACATAAACCAGATGAGCTTAGAAAAAAACTTGATGACAAGGCTGAAATTGGTTTCTTAGTAGGCTATGATAGTCATTCAAAAGATTACAGGATTTTCACTCCAGAAAATAAGAATATCATCTTTAGTAGGGATGTAATATTTTGTGAGGATGTTCTATCTATACAACAATAGGCATCAAATCACTAAAGAAGTCACTACTGTCAAAACTTCACAAGTGTCAAATAATCAGATTGATTATGAAGAGGAGGAGGAGGAGAAAACTGAAGAAAATAAAGGAGGTGAAAATATGACTCAAGTTCAGAGGATTGGAACTGAACCTATAGAACCTCAAATGGTTGAAGATGATAAAATATCAGAGAAAAAGGTTAGGAAAAGAAGAACTGAAGCACAAAGACTTCAAGATGAGATTCATTTTGACAAAGAAGCTTATGGAAGAAATATCTCAGGTGGAAGTAAGAGACTTGAACAAGAACAAGAAACTGATGTGGCTGAACAAATTATGGCTATAATAGAGGATGTTGAAATACCTAGAACAGTTGAGCAAGCTTTGAAAAGTCCTAATGCTAAACAGTGGAAAAATGCTATGAATGATGAATTGAGCTCCTTTGTAGACACTCATACTTATGATGTTGTAAAACAACCTGCTGGACAAAATATAATTGGTAGCAAATGGATCTTCAAAATTAAGACTAATGCAGATGGTTCAAAGAAACATAAGGCTCGGTTGGTTGCACAGGGATTTACTCAAAAACAGGGTCAAGACTATGACGAGATTTATTCTCCCATAGTCAAGCTTACAAGCATAAGGCTTCTTTTAAGTCTAGCAAATGCTCTTGATTTTGAAATATATCATATGGATGTGAAAACTGCCTTCTTGAATGCTATATTGGAAGAAGACATCTTCATAGTTTGGAAACTAAATAGGGCAGTGTATGGTCTTAAGCAAGCTCCAAGGGAATGGTATCTTTGCATGGATAAATTTCTTAGGGAGCAAGGCTTTAAGAAACTATAGAATGATGGCAATCTATATAGATACAAAATAGAGGATGAATTTTGCATTATTGCTTCGTATGTAGATGATTGTATTATGATTGCCAACTCCACTAAATTTTTAAATACTTGCAAGGATCTCTTAAAACACAGGTTCAAAATGACAGACCTAGGGTCTTTGCAAAATTTTCTGGGCATTGAGGTCATAAAAGACAGGAAAAATAAAATTCTCAAGTTGAAGCAGAGAGGACATATAGAGAACATGCTCAAAAAATTTAATATGCAGGATGCTTGTACTGTCAAAACCTCAATTGTACCAGGGCATAGTTTGACAGCTAATGTTGAAGCTGATGCAGAAGAACTTAAATACATGGAATAGGTTCCATATTGTGCTCTAGTAGGTTGTCTGTTGTATTTGAGCAATAATACAAGGCCTGATATAAGTTATGCAGTCAATATTCTCAGTAGAAGATGCAGCAACCCTTGTTAAATTCATTGGCTGGCAGCAAAAAGGGTTCTAAAGTATTTGAAAGGAACACATGATTATGGAATAACATTTGATAATGATAATCTACAAATGTATGCCTACTCTGATGCTGACTGGGCAGTGGATCAAACTGAAAGAAAGTCCACCACAGGTTATGTAATATTTCTTGCAGGAGGTGCAATAACTTGGAGAACAAAAAAGCAGTCTGCCATTGCATTATCATCAACTGAAGCAGAATATGCTGTCTCTTGCCTTCTGTCTAGAGAAATAGCTTGGCTTAGAAGATTGTTGGAGGAGCTAAATGTTAAGTAGGTAAACCCTACCATTATTTTCTCAGACAATCAAAGTTGTATTGCAATTGTCAAAAATCCTGTTGAACATGAAAGAACCAAGCATATAGAGTTGAGCATGCGTTATATCAGAGATCAAGCAGCCAAAGGAAATATTCAAATGATATATGTTAGCACTGACAGGCAGATAGCAGATATTTTTACAAAGGGGCTGGCAGAAAATAAGTTTATAGGATTCCAAAAACAATTAAAAGTTCATTACTTATGCAATGAAGGAGGAGTGTTGGAATTTGGTGTCATTGCTTAAGTAATACAGGGGTTGCTAGTGCCAGACAGTTGAAGATCACTGCATACAACTAGTTGCACAGTTGAGGTAAGTTTTCTCTAATCCCTAATGTGCTAAGTTGTGAATATTTGTTGAAAATAAACTATGACCATCGAGACCATTGAAATTAATGGTCAAAAGGGTCAACAAGCCTTTTTATAAAAGTCGGCCTGTGAGATATTTGAAGTAACGAACTTTGTGGACGGCAAGGCCTATCTATTCCGTATCTATAGGCTTGTCGGTAGATTTCCCAGGATAAATTGTTGCATAATCGATGTGGAAGGATACAAGGAATCGAACGGATCTGTTCACAGGCGATCCAAGTTGAAGTTGTGATCGAAACAATCAACGGAATCTCGGTACAAATTCACTGCAGTGATTTCTTGTTTAAATGACTATTGGAAGTTCAAACATTGATTAATATCTTATGGTATTAGTTTGAGCAAAGGATTATTTAAGCTAAAGGCTTTTGAATATATGTGTGATCTAGTGACACCTTGAATTACTTGTGCTCTAGTGACTTTTGAATTTAAGTTGTGCAAGAAGTTGAAATAAAAAATTCTTCTTGAGTGGTTAATTGGTATTGACACAAGTGTTAAATCTTACAATCTCCACTACGCTCGATACGCTTACTCCCTGGAAATGAATCAGTTTCGAATAAGTGTTTGGGCAGGCTAAAGTTGGCCGTGCTGTACCCTTAGCCCGCTTTTTTGCCTTGAATGATTGTATGTCCTTAATTTCAAATTTAAGAACACGTCGGACCTTCTTTTTTACGTGTAGTCCCAAAATCTCAAAGGCCCGGAAGAGACTCAGTTTAGAAGGGAATTCGAGGATCAAGAGACAGCACCGACATTCTGAGATGACGACTCCATCGAAGAAGCAGGCCGCCAGAGCAGATGCGGGTTCTAGCGGAACGAAGAAAAGAAAGACTGGGACTCTAGGTGAGCTCTCAAATTTGATTCGATTCATCCACCTTTTCTGATTCATCTTCTTGTCTTGCAGCATTTACGACAGAGACGCTAGTAACAAGATTGCAATTGAAACGGGAGTGTTGCAGAACTCCCGTTTCAAAGATTCCCTTAAAAAAGAGACCACGCTCTTAAAATTAGCCTTTTTTGGATAAACTTGAGGATTTCAAAAGGTTTAGTTTTTTTTTTCACCCATTTTGGCCCCTATTAAGTGACAAGGTTGTTTTTTGCAAAGAAACACCCTTGAAAATGGCACAATGTACACATGAATACATAATCTCTGAAAGTGAGATATCAAAAACATCAAAATAGAGAAGAAAAAATAATAACTATTTCTTTAAATTTTTTCAGTATATCAATTTGGCACCCTCAAATTTTGGTGTGTATCGAACAATACACTCGTCAGACGTTGCAACTGGGTATCTGTCCCAAGTCTCCACGTTTAGTTATTCCATCAAACATGTTTGACGTTCTATTGGCTGAATAAAAAACAAGAAGATAAGCAAGTAGATAATTGAACACTAGGACACATAAAATGAAAAACTTTCAAAACAAAATTGTATTCTGGAATACACTTTTGCTTTCTCTGAAGATCCAAAGTGTATTCTAAAATACACGTTTGTTTTCTAGGAAAGCTAAAGTGTATTCCGGAATACACTTTTGCTTTCTCTAAAAATCCAAAGTGTATTCTGGAATACACGTTTGTTTTCCTCTGAAGATCCAAAGTGTATTCTGGAATACACGTTTGTTTTCTAGGAAAGCTAAAGTGTATTCCGGAATACACTTTTGCTTTCTCTAAAAATCCAAAGTGTATTCTGGAATACACTTTTGTTTTCTAGAAAAGCAAAAGTGTATTCCAGAATACACTTTTGCTTTCCTGAGAAAACAAACGTGCACACTAAAACACATCTTTGTTTTCTAAGAAATCATCGTGCATGGATTTTAGAAGTCGTGTGCAAAAAATTGTAAGTACGTCAGTCACTCGGTCACCTCATTGACATGTCTTTTCCACACTCATTGCCATATCCAAGCCACCTCCGTTATCGTCATACAAATGCCACCTTACTACCAAAAGAAAAATGTTGGCACTAATATTTGTCTAGACAAATTTCTTGTTTCATCAAGAAGCTCGTTGATATTAAATACTATCCTTGTCTGACCAAATGCATTTCAACTATTTTCACATTGATATTAAATACTCTCCCTATATAACCAAGTGTGTTTCAACCATGCTCACAATGTTCAGTTGTTCCAATGTTGGTTTAACCAATTTCGTTATTTCCAGGTGTAATGGTTATATGCATTTGGACATATATTCTTCGTTATTCCAATGTCTAAACTAATTGTTATTTCAAAATACACTGTTTATCTGGGATTCGACTCAATTACTAGTCATTGTTTTACCAGGATCTTCGAAACTTCACAGCTTAGGGTTTATATGCCTTATTTGTATGCCAACACATTTGTTTAAATTAATGGGTCATATCTTACATATCTTGAAAACTCTAAAATAGAGTTATTCTTTAATTAACATTAAACAATAGCAAAGACTACGTTGCACATATAACACAGTAAAGGGACAAAAATAACTTTGAAAACCATTCCATTGTACAGACCTAAAAGTAGCAGAAAAATATCCGCCACCGCAGCCCTTTATTAGAAGTAATAACTTCGTATCTAGCAAAATTCAAACCAACAAATGGATCAATAAGAATTTTCTTCTGACAGGGTACACAATGAATTTTCCAAAAGAAGAGGCCATGCTTGACTCTCATCATAATTACTTAAATTTGGTTTCACCTGTGTAAAACAATCGTGAACTAAGCATAAGCGATTCATGATAGCAAAAGAGAACAAGAGATATCACGCTTTGTACTTAGAATGACACAAATATAATTTGAGCCCATTTAACTTTCTACCACGTCACAATACTCCACAACCTATCCAATGCTTCTCTCAAACTACTACAAAGTAAAATCTAGATAAACCCTTAACTCTTCTGATAGAGGTAGAACTGGCGCTGGAATGGAAGCATATTGACCATATTGACACATATTCACCATATTGACCTCACTCCTGCACATATTCACCATATTGACCTCACTGACAACAGTAAAAAGGTCCATCATAAATCATAATCATAAAGTCCACTATACCACTTCATACATGCCGACAATCGCCCGGGCCACCACCACCTCTAAGCAAAGAAGCATTCTCAGATGAGTAAGAACAAAATGTGAATGACATTGATTCCTAGATTGCAACAGCTCAAGGCCACTTTTCAAGCAACCCTTGATGAGAATGATCAACTCACGGGCAGATCGAAAAGCTCCAGAGGAAGAATACCAAGAATTTTAGACTTTCAAAAACAATCTAGATAGCTATATATTCTACACCTAAGAAAATAAGAAAACTTTGGATAGGGTAATGCGTGCGTAAAAAGAAGCTAAAGCCAAAATTCAGGATAAGGTAACCACACTATAGAAAGATTTCCAAGAGCGTAACATGCTACAGCTCGCATTGCTTTGCTTTGCCACTTGCGTATATAATCTTCGTGTTCTCCACACTAAGAGATCAAGAGGAAGGACATTTTATCCCTACGCATAAAAAACACTTAAAGGATACAAATCCACGACTCATCAAAAGACTGGAGAGTTCATTGCTAGTCCGAATGGAAGCCGAAATGAATGGAAGTCGTGGAGATATCTCCGCCCGCTTAGCCGCAGTGATTTCTTCTGAAAAAATACAAAAAGCAAGAGCTTACCTAGAAGCTCTATGTTTGTCTACTCGTGCAAAATCACCCAAAGAAAATCGCCAAAGATAAATCGCCTAGCATAATCTCGAAAAAAGATAAATCGCCCGGCATAATTTCGAGCCAAAACCCAAGACTATTTGGTGGAAAAAAAAATTTGATCACCCCACAAAGAGACGATGTAGCCAAAACATTGTCTCTCATCAGAAAGCACAAACCTAAATACAATGCAAATAAAAACTAAAATGGCGCTTAACTCCCCTGAAGAAAATCGCCCAAGAAAACCAAAACCGCCAGTTTTTGAAAAATCAAATGCTATTCCGGAATACAAAGTGTATTCCAGAATAAGATTTCCTCTTTCTTTTAGAACCAATATACTGTATCCCTGGTCCCCACAAAACAACAAAAAAAAAAATTATTTATGCCACGGTCCTGTATCCCCACAAAACAAAAGAAAAAAATCCCAAGGTTGTTGGTTTGTTTTTTCCTTTTGCTAATCCCTTCATTATTTAGAACTATGTTCATGTTTCAATTGAAACAAAAACAAATTGCAAGGTCATTGAAAATTCGAAAAATCCAGAAAATAGCAAGATCACTGTTGAGTCTCAAAAACTTGTACAGCAGATGTGTATTCCAGAATATGCTTGGGATTTCGAGCAAAACCAAAAGTGTATTCTGGAATACACTTTGACTTTCAAGAAAAGCAAAAGTGTATTCTGGAATACACTACTGTTATCCTCGAATAGTAAAAGTGTATTCCGGAATACATTTTTGGTACTTTAAAATATTATATCATTAAAAATGACTCATAAAGTACGTTTTCTGGAATACAATCTAAGCTAACAAAATGTTGCGTAGGACGTACACTTATATTAGTCATTTTCGCAAAAAACACACTTCAGGTAAATTCGAACTGTTAGGAAAAGTGTCACTTTGACATAGTTGATTTTCTCTTTGCACAAAAAAATGAGTGATTTTGGGGGGTCAAAATGCATTTTTATGACAAAAATAAAAAGTTTAGCCCATTTTAGCCCCCTTTAAAAAAAAAAAAAAAGGAATCTTTGAGGAATATTCCTTTTGCTCTCGTTTCAATGAAACTCTCTCGTTTCTATTGCAACTCTGTTTAGTGATCACTGGTAGAACTCCATTCTTCGTTATTGAAGGATTAGAGACAGAGCTACTTGAAACACCTGCAGATTGCTGGTGGTATGTCGAAGTCACAACATGTGGGAAGGAGACAGATCTATTTCTTTGGCAAAGGAATAAAAAGAGTTCCGGCGATAAGTACAAGAAGGTCGGTGTGGTCCTCTCCGTTGCTGCCCCATATTCCAAACATCTTACATTGTATGTGGAAGATTGCCTGAAGGGTAAATTCTATCACACCAAGAAGTTATCTGTCTCCAATTATTCTTCCACTTCAATGAGCAAGGCCAAGAGAACCGACAAAAGGCCGGCGCCTTTAAATTGTCAGAACCTTGGCTGGAAGGATTTGGAAGGGATGAAGGAGGCTGGAACCCTGACATCTAAGGAGCTCGGAATGGAGATTTCCAGGGTGAGAAAGAAGCTTTTCAACACCGGGAACTTCACGTCCAACGTGCTGAAGACTTTAAAGCACTCTACAGTTACTAAGGATGTAGTTCAAAAAGAGAAAACTCCAGAAGGGACTGCAAGTCAGGAAGCAGAAAGTACACGAGAGGATTCAGATGCTGATGAAGAGGATGAAATGGTCGATTCCCAATTCTTGGATCCAGATGACCAGATAAGAAAGTCACAGAGGGAGGCCCCAAAAGATGGAGCGACTGGCTCAATATTATCCATTGGGAATTGGACACAAGTTGCTACTGGACATAAGACGGTTGAAGGTTTGCATTGGCGATGCGGTCCTGTTCAACCATAGGGAATTTAATCCAGCACACAAGCTAGAGATTCTGAACCTCATGGTGCATCATCCTGTTGCGAATCCAATGCCTGCGGATGTCATACCATTCAGCAGAGCTACTGGTGAGTTGTTCAGGTGGACCACTGAGGAAGACCTGAGGGGAAAAGATGTGAGGTTTTGGGTTGTGGACGGTCAGCATTCAGTGAGGGCAGCACAAATATTGCAGACAAAAAAGGAAGTGCCGCAAAGGATCAAGGACCGATATTCCAAACGAGAGTGCAGAGTTCTCTCAATGGACACGCCACCAATGAAGCTCGCCAGCATTAGCCACTGTCAGAATACAATAGCAGCAAGTGCTAGCTACATAAGGTAAATTACTGTCTCTGCTTCGGGGCGATTCTCGACTCGCGAGTCGAGAAAGCCCCGCATCCTATGTTTCCTCTGTTCCTTTGGGGTTTCTCGACGCGAGTCGAGAAAGCCAGAGGAAATAGGAAAGCAAAGGATGCGGGGCGCGAGTCGAGAAAGCCCAGAGAAAAAAGGAAAGTAGAGGATGTGGGGGCTTTCTCGACTTCGAAGTCGAGAAAGCCGTGAGGAAAAAGGGAAAAGAGGATTGGGGCTTTCGACCGCGAGTCGAAAAGACCCCGAATCCTCTACTTTCAGAAATGTTCCTTTCGGCTTTCTGGAGCCGAAAACCCCCGTGAGGAATAGAGAAAACATTAGAGATTAATGGTTGATGAGTGAAAGCATCGAGCCTTCCCAATCTTTCTTTCCCCGCCTCTTTGGGCAATGTTGCTTAGTTTATATTCTAAGTTCCATCGTTCAAAGGGGCGTGAAAGCAAAGATTTGGGAACGCGCGATGCTTTCACTCTGACCTTCACTCTGCTTCTCTATTTTCTCCTCTCCTGTGGGTATTCTCGACTCCCGAGTCGAGATAGCCCCTGCATCTTCCCTTTTTTTGTTTCCTTCTGGGTATTCTCGACTTGCGAGTCGAGAAACCCTAAGGATGTACTTCCATGCTCTGACATAGTTCCATTTATTGATTACAGCCCATATCCTGACCAGATCATACACGCTCGGCAACAGTAGAAAGCATTGGGTTGTCCTCAACGGCCTAAAAGAAACAGGACTCCCTCGGATAAGTGGAAGACCTTCGAGAAACTCGGCATATATGTTCTTCTGGAAGGGCAGGAAGATGATGAGGGAGATGATGAAGATGAGAAGAAGAAGAGAACACCAAGAAAGGGCAGGGAATCTCTATCTGACCAATATGACCTCATTCTCTGCACTGAGGCGGTCTGGGAAAAATGGACTGAGATATGGGCTCTTTGGACAAGAAGCAAGCTTAAGGACAAAAATGGAGAATTGCCAACTAGGCCGGACCCAAAGTTGTTCGACAAGCAATTCATGAAAAGGATACAGGGCCTGACGGACAAAGAAACGCTTGACCTACAGGGCAAAATCCTGGATGGAACAATCCTGCTAAGGAAGACTAGGAGTTCAAAAATGCAGGACGCAAAGGATTATGCCACAGTCCTAAAGAGACGGCGTGCGTTGAAAGAAGGCATCACAGAGTTTTGCAATGTTGCATCCAATGCATGCCATGAATTTGATTATTATAAGGAGAAGGTTGCGCTTGATGAGGAAGACATGAAGGAGTTGAACCGGCTATGTCAAATCCTACATCAACACGAAGTTAAAGTATAACATCAAAACCGCCCCCTTTCCTGAACGTGCTATGGCATTTCTGAAGCGGAAGCTTGGATTCGGGGTGGTCCCATTTAAGACCGATGGTAGCTGCCCTCCCTTCTTGGTAACCTTGGGATACAAGGGGTTTGGTGGTCTGGAACTGGCGGTGGGCCCGTGGCACTATTTGCCATGAATATGATCGAAGACCCCACCCTATTTTATGAAAAAGCTGACATTGAGTAGTGGTACAAGACATGTCTGGACATGACCGAGCTGGATACTTTCAGTTTCCGTATCTTTTGCATGACGGGCAATCAGACAACTGTTGTGTCACAATGGGCAGCTGATATTAACTTCACCAACAAGATCTTGTATTCCATATACGAACTGGAACATGAGTGTAGACTTGGGCTGCCAAAGGCACCAAGTTTTGCCAATATAGTTTTGGTTATGGTCCAAGATCGAATGCAGACCTGGACAAGTGGTGGTCGAGCGAGCACCACTATCTCGATAAGTTCATGATTTCTCAAGAGCATATGGAACCCTGGACGGGCGGCAGATTTATGGAGGATGTGCCATTGATTGACAAAGTCAGCACTGATGGTGCGACAGGTCCAATACATAGAATTCATATCCGGCCAAGAGTTATCAAGTACGTCATAACTAGCTTGGTCGAGGAAGGTCAAATTGTATGCGAGTGGTACATGAATGGTCTGTTCTCTCAAGGGGCTATGCTGTATGGAATGAAACCAATATCCGTGGTTGGGAACAAGGACATGGTTGAGACCATTCGGTCATACCTGGACCTGCTTCATGAGCATTTCCAAGAGAGGAAGACAGCTGGAAGCAGTAAGGACGAAGATGACGGAAATAAAACTGACAGCCAGGGAGATAAAGATGACTGAGATGTCCAAGGTTTACACGAACTTGCTGCGGAACAAGTAGTGGAGAATCTGAGATTGAGGTGAATTCACTTTGCTCTCGGAGGGTTTTTCGACTCGCGAGTCGAGAAACCCTCTGAGTCTTTAACATTTTTCTTTCTCGACTTGTGAGTCGAGAACCTCGTTTCGTAATTGACGTTTTTCATCATTCCAGGGACATCGAGCGCAACCAATCCGGATCATTGTCACTATCACAGGGATCTGCTAGCGGTTCAATTCAACAGGAGGATACTGCATCCAAAAAAGGCAGTCAAGAACAAGATAGTGCGACCACCAAGAAAGGACCTGAAAGAATAATGATCCCGCATATGGATCCCGATCAAGAGGAAATTTGGTCAGAACCAAACTCTAACTGGGATCCAGAGGCACCCACCAAGCTTATAATTTTTGACGTCAATGGAGTCTTGGCTGCAGTATACCATGATGGTGAAGTCCCCGAGCTTAACACCTCGCAAAAGCCGACAGTGGGGTCTAAAATCGTGTATCCTCGGCTAAAGCAAAGGAAATTATTGAATGGTGCCTGGAACGAGGATTCGAAGTGGCCATATGGTCTTGTATGGCAAAGAAAAATGTTGTCAATGTCCTTGGTGTTCTCGGCCTTCCAGTTTTGAAGTTCAAGTTTGTTTGGGGAAATGAAAGGGTCGAGCATGTGTCAGACCTCAATCCAGCCATCACAAAGGGGAGGCCTATTATGGTGAAAAGGCTAGAAAAGGTTTATGAAGCATACCAGAACTTTAACAAACACAACACGCTGATCATAGATGACTCCGCCTACAAGTGCTATCATAACTCGCACAATACAATCATTGCCAAGAGTTATCGACCAGAAGAGTATGAAACGGATAGCTGGTTGTCTTTCAATCTCGTTCCTCTGTTGGCGGATTCCCTATTTTCCATTCTTGTGGCCGATGTGATTAGGAACTATCCGAACCTCAAGCAGGTCGATCCAGAGAGCAGCGCGATCATGAGGGCTATGGATGGCAAATATTATGATGATCAAGAAGAGTGACCTCTGCTTTCAGATAGCAAAGTTGTGTGAATTTTGTAAAGACACATGAACAAATGTACTATATTTTGTAATGAATATACTTGTACATTGAGTTTTCGCTGCCTTTCTCGACTCGCGAGTCGAGAAAGACATGCTTGTCCCATTGATGAAACCATTTGTATGCTTGTTTGTGTGACTGGATGCAGCTATATTCTATAATGAAAATGGTTGTACATTGACTTTCCAGGGCTTTTCTCGACTCGTGAGTCGAGAAAGGCACCGCTTGTCCCGTTCATGAGACCATTTGTATGCTTCCTTGTGTGATTGGATGCAGCCATATTCTGTAATGAAAATGGTTGTACTTTGACTTTCCAGGGCCTTTCTCGACTCGCGAGTCGATAAAGGCACTGCTTATTACGTGATTGGATGCAGCTATATGGAATAAATGTTCTCCATTCTATTTTGAATTCTCCATTCTTTTCTTCGTTTTGACTAATGGCACTGTAATTGTTAATCATGGACTCTCCTTGCTCCAGGTGGTTCAGGCACAGATCCCCCTCACGCACAGATCCTGCTCAGGCTACACTCTTACCGCTCCAGACGGCACAGATCCCGCTCCACGCGGCAGAGATCCCGCTCAGGCACATATCCCGCTCAGGCTACACTCTTACCCGAGCTTTGGGATAAGCTTGCTCGTGATTGCAGATGCTATGTGACCTCAAGGGATGAAGAAGAGAAGAACATTTCGCAAGTCCAGAAAGCTCAAAGCATCTCGCAAGCATTGCATGACATCCACGGAGGTTGGGGAAGGAGATATTCGACCTGGCCATTGATGAAAAGCTGCGGAGGAGAGTGGAGAAATCGGGTGGACAGGCCAGCGGGTGGTTCCCGAGGCACCTCCTCGTGAGGCATTCCACATTCTTCAGGTTGCCCCCAAGGCTTACAGACAGCAAGAAGAAGCCCCGCACGTTCATCCCCTAAGATGGACCACCTACCACAATGATGTAATTGTAGTGACAGCAAGACCGTCATGGTCTCTACGTCCGATGTAAAATACATTGTAGCTATTCAATTTATTAATAAAAACTAGAAAAGGGCCCGGCTTGACGGCCGGGCCCTTTTCTTTTACACCATTCCTCGGCTCGGCCGGAATGAGCAGGGTTCGAATCCCCCATAGAATAGGAAAAATTTTGAAAAGGGCTAACAACATTTTAGAAGATTCCAGAAGCTTCTAGAAGATTCTAGGAGCCTCTAGAATGTTATAGGAGTTTCTAGAATGTTATAGGACTTCCTGGAAGATTCTAGAAGCCTCCAGAGCGTTCTAGAAGCTAGGACCTTCTAGAAGCTTCTAGAACTTTCAAAGATCCGACGGCCGAGAGCGCGCCACGTGGCGCCTCCTCTAGAACTTTCTCTCTTCTCTCTCCTCTCTCCTCTCTTCTCTCCCCTTTCTCTCCTCCCTCCCCTCTCTTCTCTCATGTTTCCCTCTCTCTCTCTCTATCTTTCTCTCTCCTCTGTGCTCTTCTCTCTCTCTCATCCCTCTCCTCTCTTCTCTCTCTCTCTCCTCTCTCCTCTCTCCTCTCTGCTCTCTCGTATCTCTCTCCTCTCTCTCTATTTCTGCCCTCTCTCTATCTCCTCTCTCCTCTCTCCTCTCTCTCCTCTCTCTCCTATCTGTCTCCTCTCTCTCTCCTATCTCTCTCTTGCCTCTCCTCTCTTCTCTTTCTCTCCTCTCTCCTCTCTCCTCTCTCCTCTCTCCTCTCTCTCTATTTCTCTCCTCTATCTATCTCCTATCTCTCTCCTCTCTCTATCTCTTATTTCTCTCCTCTCTCTCTATTTCTCCCCTCTCTCTCTATTTCTCCCCTCTCTCTCTCTCTACCTTTCTCTCTCTTTCCTATTTCTCTCTCTCCCTCTTCTCTCTTCTCTCTCCTCTCTTCCTCCTCTCTCTTCTCTCTCTAGCTTTTTTTTAGAACATTCCAGAAGGTTCTAGGATCATCAGAGAGGGAGGGGGGAGAGGGATTGAGATGTTTACCCATGAGCATTTCCAACACTCCATAACATTCTATTTTGAGCATTTGCAAAGTTTCAAAAAACTTTCTATTTTTAGACTGAAACTTTCTATTTTTAGACTGAGGTGCTTACCCATGAGCATTTGGAACATTCCAGACTATTCTATTTTGAACATTTGCAAAGTTTCAAAAAACCTTCTATTTTTAGACTGAAACTTTCTATTCTTAGACAAAGGTGCTTACCCATGAGCACCTGGAACATTCCACAACATTCTATTTTGAGCATTCTCAAAGTTTCAAAAAAAACTTCTATTTTTAGACTGAAACTTTCTATTCTTAGACTGAGGTGCTTACTCATGAGCATCTGGAACATTCTAGGATCTATCTCCTATCTCTCCTATTTCTCTATCTCTTATTTCTCTCCTCTCTCTCTATTTCTCCCCTCTCTCTCTATTTCTCCCCTCTCTCTCTCTCTTTACTTTTCTCTCTCTTTTCTATTTATCTCTCTCCCTCTTCTCTCTTCTCTCTCCTCTCTTCCTCCTCTCTCTTCTCTGTCTAGCTTTTTTTTAGAACATTCTAGAAGGTTCTAGGATCATCAGAGAGGGGGGGAGAGGGATTGAGATGTTTACCCATGAGCATTTTCAACACTCCATAACATTCTATTTTGAGCATTTGCAAAGTTTCAAAAAACTTTCTATTTTTAGACTGTAACTTTCTATTTTTAGACTGAGGTGCTTACCCATGAGCATTTGGAACATTCCAGACCATTCTATTTTGAACATTTGCAAAGTTTCAAAAAACCTTCTATTTTTAGACTGAAACTTTCTATTTTTAGACTGAGGTGCTTACCCATGAGCACCTGGAACATTCCACAACATTCTATTTTGAGCATTCTCAAAGTTTCAAAAAAAACTTCTATTTTTAGACTGAAACTTTCTATTCTTAGACTGAGGTGCTTACTCATGAGCATCTGGAACATTCTAGGACATTTCAAAAGATTCTAGAAGATTCTAGAACATCCTAGAATATCTTTGAATTAATTAGACCCCAGCCTTAACTAAGTATGGAGTTCCTATTATTTCAAGGAAGGACTGGTTGGTCTAGTGGTAAGGGCGGGGGGCTTGGGGGGCAATGTCCAGGGTTCGAATCCCCCACAAAACATAAAAAATTTTGGAAAGGCCTAAGAACATTCTAGAAGGCTCTTTCTAGAAGTCCAGAAGCTAGAAGATTCTAGGACCTTCTAGAACTTTCAAGGATCCGACGGCCGAGAGCGCGCCACGTGGCGCCTCGTGAGCCGTCGATGGGGGTGGAGTTACTCACTAACTCATTCACTAACTCACTCACAGACGGACACTATTTCTTTATTATATAGGAAAATTCTTTTTCAACTACAACTTTGGTTTCAATCTGTAATGAAATTCCTTTGTTTGAGTTGTATTCTTCTTGTTCTCGAACTCGCGATCCGAGAAAACAGGGAGAAAGATTGGACCCACACTAACAGACGAATATTCAAATTTTGGACAGCTTTCGAGTCCGAGTAATTTTCCCAGCTCCTTTTTGTGTAAGATAACAGGGTTCCAAAAAAAAGTGGGAATGGAATGAGACCCACTTTAATTAAATACGACTTATTCGAACTTGTAAAAAATAGAATCATTTTCATAGAGGTCACAAAGCTGCAAATATTCTAAAGTTAAAGATTTCTCACAATGGCAGATGGCAAAAGAACTAACACAACTTCAGGAATACCTTAGGCCGCAGATATTCATGAACTTTGAAAGATGCTACAGCAGCTGATTCCATGTTCAAATCCCAAAGGTGCGAATATTGTAGGATGCACAAGTTTACTTCTCAAGTTTATTTCTATTATGCAACAGAGGGCATTTACTTAATCCATGACTCTTTTCAAGCATTACATTTTGCAGCAATAGCAATGACATAACATGTTTGTCCTCATTCATGTAACTTCCTCGAGGGATTCTGATATACTTGCTATATATTCATGCAAAAAAACTAACTCAGCACAGACGTATCACTTGAGCACATCACAATTTGAAGTACAAACACCAATGAAGTAATCTTTAGAAGATATTGACAAGCAACTAAACTATATAAGTAGAGGTGAAAAGCTACTGGTACCTTAAGGGTCATATAATCTCTACTAAGAATATAACGACCACCCCGGGCAAACTTTATAGCAGATATAGATGTAATTATCTCTGTGAAGAATGATCTTGAGCCAAGTGCTTCTTGCTCCTCAAATCTACAATAGAAATATATAATAATCAAACACAGGCACTGACGCTCTTAACTGTAAAGCAGAAAAGATGCTTTACAACTTTGCATGCATATCATATAAAGCTGATTGCCGCATGTCTATGAGGTGAATGGTTCCTTTCGAACTACTATAAGCTAAAGTGTTGCAATGGAGGGGATGAAATCCAGCCGAGGTTATCACCTCTGAAATAGAGCAAGAGTGAATCAGAATCTTGTTTTCATGTAACAATTGAATAATCAACACAAAACTACAAAGTGTGACAGACTGCAAATTGACATATGACATCCAACTACAAAGAGATGTTGTATGACATCAAGGATGCATTACCAGTAAGGTCCTCCATATTTGCAGGCTTAATATCAACAATGTTGAAACTCTGATCACCGATCTCCAGATTCCAAAGATTAATCCGTCAGTCGTCAACTGATATGAACGTTTCACAATCACTGTAATGCACAATGTGATCTTTTAAAACATACAACTAACATATATATAATCAAAAGTGCTAAAAACAACAAGAAACAAGTACAATTGAGGATGGTACATCCTCCGGAGGGTAAGAATGTACCTATTGTTAGATATTGAATTGATATAGTAGGTATGAGCATTAGCATAGACTCTCCTATAACGAGCAAAAAGAGCTACCTCACTGGTACTTACCTGCTTAGAAAACAACAATGTTAACATATATTAGGCAAGACAGCGAAGACAGCATAGCCACCAGAACACAAAGATAAAGATATGTAGATATGTATACATACAACACAAAGGACAGCAAGAGACAACAATACAACTACCGTAGGCAAATGTAAGGATGGAATGCCTTCAGGTATAAATGCAAATTCTCTTTCTGATGAAACCTCAGAAGATTTGTAGAAAGGGCTGGAAGAGTTATAGTGCAAATAAGGTTAAAACATTCAGCTGGCTTATAATCCATCAAGGATTAGTGACAAACTGGAAAAGAGCTAAGTTTAATACAGCTACCTCAAAGTTGTGTCCTATGGGATGTGGAGAGGTAGAAACCTCAAATCGTGTGTTCCAGTGTAAATTTATCAAAGAATTCTGGAGTTGGACAGCTCAGGTCAACAAAGGTGCAAGTGGGGAAGGAGGACTCATTCAGTTCTTAGATACAGACAATAGATTGTTGAATACTACAAGGTCACTAGGATGTTGGGCAGTTTGGAAACATAGGAACAGGGTGGCTATACAACAGAAAAAACCGAATTTGATTTGGCTCAAGCAAACCTTTCTCACAGAGCTTAAGAACACAGCAGTAGCTCATAAATCACTGAAAGGAAAAAACTATGATAGAGATTGGACAGCTTTGGGTAGATTTCAGGGATTTTATGAATTTTTTGTAACCAGTCTAACTAGTGGTGATGATATTTTACACAGATGCTATGAGGAGGCTGAATAGATACAGAGCTTCAGATCGAGGAATGGGAGTTGCTGAGGACTCAGAAAATGAAGACTCGAATCTGGATGGGGTCGAAGAAGAAGACATCTTCATACAGCTCAAACAAGAAATGATCCATGCCTCTGCTTTAAAGAAGATCTTTAAAGAAGATTCTCAAACGACCCGAGGCTTGGAGACATAATAATTTGAGGCCATTCTTCATGAATCTTTATCATAAATGGCAGCAAAAAAGAGAAGCCCATGTACTCCTGCTGTTGGACTTCACAAATTACCCGGTGGCTAAACTCGACCTGCTGCTAAACATCTTGGGAAGAAACAGAGTCTCTGATCTCACCTTACAGGACCTGATTGAGGCACAGCAGTAGCCTACTGAACTTTAGTTGTTTGATAGTTGTCTTATATTTTTGAGTACTTCCACTTAACTTATATCAGTCTTAGACTGTATTTTTGTTCACAATCCTCTCATGAGGAATGTGTATTTGACATTATGCTAGAAAAGTATACTAGTGATAGTATACTTAGGATTATGTAAATCATCTTTATGAATAGAAAAACACCTTACCTCCAAAAAAAAAAAAAAAAAAAAACCTCAGAAGATTCACCCCATGATGAGACATTTTGACACTTTGAATTCAGCAAACTCGTGCCAATGGAGTTACCATTATCCAATACTGGAGTATCTACGTTAAATTTTGTTACCTTTTTTAACTTCTCTCTGCCACCTGTTTCAAATAACCAATACTATTTAAGTAAATAAATCCAGAGAGGGACTCAAGCATATTGCCTAAAGCATACAAGTTGGAACTGAAGCACTTGAGAGAACATGCACATTCATAGACCAAAAATCACATAGCATAATCCCATTTAAGAATCACGCTTTCAATATAGTGGATGGATAAGCATCTACACTCTACTAACTAGCTAAAAGGAACTGAAATGGTTACCTTTCATCGCTTGATAGTCTTATCAATCGTCGAAAGAAGGAAATGTGAATCATTAGCCCTATGACACCGTCTTATTTTACTTATTTTTCTTCTATCTCCAAACTTTTCAAGTAATCGAACTGCACCAAAGAAAGCAATACCAATACCTAGTAGTTAAGAAGATCATGGCTCTTTCCGATGCTCCTTTTAAACATAACGCTAATCCTAAACTTTACAGAGATATCATATCTCTGGTTCATGACTCTGAAATTCTGTCGAATATCGATATTCTGGGTGCCTGGGTAAGGGATAATCTGACCTTCCTAGTTGTCTGCAAATTCGCAGTTCAAAAGAGAGATCAAAATATTATTTAAACATATGTACCAATCCAAATGCATATGATAAATAGAAGAAAGTATCATACATCCTTGCCATCGGCCCTCTCAAATAAAACAACGCGTCCTCCACGATCTCCAGTTGCTAAAGCCCCAAAAAATTGTGATGCTGATGTTTAGAAACCTGGCGCCGTTTGGGCTTTAAAAGAATATCCAGAATATTGTCTAAGCTCTGCCTTACCTTGCTTTCTTAACTCGACATTCAGCATTCACCATCTCCCTACCGCCTGCACTACCCTGCCTGCCAGACCCTACACGCCCGGAAACCCTCCAAAGGATTATCTTCTAGACAGTTCAGAAACCCCTCCCATTTGCTAAGATCCTGCTAAAATACTGAAAGCCTTCGTATAATCCACATGAATTAGTTACGATCACTCTGCTGAATGTTTGAAACAAAGTTTCGGTTAGCCGGTTTGCACAGCGCCGCCCAGCAACACTGGCGACCGCCAATTTACAGGCAACAGGAAGTTTGGAGCAGTTTCTAACATATTCTAGGTATATTCTAGCATATACTTAGAATATGCTGGAAACCCCAAGAGGGAGGGCTTGCCCCCTAGGGGCAACCCAAAAACCCTGGAAATCGTCTATATCGAACCTTATCTCATCGCTAGGGTTTGCCCTGCGGGCAACCCACTATCAACCTACGAAGTCGCTAGGAAGAAATCAGGCCGGCATTTCTTTTATGTAGACAGCTTTCTCTGACCCATGACCAGTTATGGACTCTTGGGCGCCTTGCGTCTTTCGGAAATGGCGGCCATTGAACAATATAGAATTCAACGAGCATTACTTAAGAAACCCATTGTGCCATTCTGCAAATGCATCAGAAAACCTTACAGAGTTCGAAAAGCACATCCGCAACTGCAATGTTTCCTTCATTCAAGCATTGGCTTCAAGCCTTACTTATTGCATTTCTCTTGGCCCCTTCCTTGGGCAGTGCAGCAAATGCCCTTTGTAAAAAGAGTGATAATGATGCTCTTTTGGGTTTCAAATCTAGCCTTATCTCTAGCTCTGAAGTTCTTCCATTGTGGACAAATACTGTTGCCTGTTGTCAATGGCAGGGAGTTTCATGCAACAGGTGATTGCTCTTCTTTCAATTTACGTGTTTGTGTAGATGTGAGATTAAGCTCTAAATTCTAGTATTCTCTTTTTCTGACATGGTTGCATTTTCATCTTTTTACATCTTAGCTTACTTTTGAAAAATTATTGCTGAAATACCTTTTTCTTAACAGCAATGGAAGCATCATTGGCTTGAGCCTATCTAGTTCCAAGTCCAAGCTCAGTATGGATAAAACCAAGTCTTTCAATCCTGTTAGCAAATACTTAGTGCGTGTTAAATCACTTCAACTACTAGACTTGTCAAATGTGGATCTGTACTCATGGCCATCAGGACTGTCTCAATTGTCGCAGCTCAGACTTCTTAACTTGAGCAGCACAAGAATTGAGAACATCACTGACATGCCAAAAGATTTGGCCAGGCTTCAAAAGCTCGAGCAAATAGATTTGAGCCGCAACTTGAACTCTGGTATCAAAGAGGACATTATCAGCGTCTTATGCGGCCTTAAAAATCTTAACCTTATATCTCTGTCGTCTGCTCAGCTGAACACAATTCCAAGGTGCTTATCCCAACTCTTCAACTTGACATACCTTGATCTGTCCGTAGTCTCTCTTTTTGCTATACCAACCTATATTAACAAGTTTTCGAATCTCAAATATCTCAACTTAAGAGGCAATAGTTTTATTAACCAAAAAATACCACTGCAGCTTTGCAATCTAAAAAGTCTGGACTATTTAGAACTTGCTAACAATGGTCTAACTGGAAGCATTCCAGCCTGCATAGGACAGCTAACAAATTTGACAGAGCTGAGTGTAGGATATTGTGGGTTGGATGGAAAGATACCAGAGAGTATTGCCAATCTTACTAAGCTCAGAAGGCTAAACCTTCAAGGAAATAACTTTGTAGGGCCTATTCCTTCCTGGCTAGGTCTTCTAACAAATCTGGAGTATCTTAATCTTAATGGCCCTGTGTTTATGGAGATAGAACAACCTTATGATCCTAAAGGTGCTCTGTATACTGGAAATATTCCAGAGTCTATAGGCAACTTGGTTAAACTGCGTTACTTTATGGTGGAAGGAAATTTATTAACAGGTTCTATTCCTTCAAGTTTTGCCAAGCTGTCTACATTGAGACATTGCAGATTATAGGAAAAAATTTAACTGGACGCTTGCCAGATTTTAGCAAGCTGGTCAAGTTGCAATACTGTTACATAAGTGGCCGAGGAATTACTGGCACAATTCCTGCCTCTATTGGGAACTGCACTGGGTTGCAGGAATTGGTACTGCGTAACACTTTGAGAGGTCCAATTCCAAAAACGATAGAGTACTTGCCTAGGCTTTATTTTCTGTTTCTTGATGGTAACAAGTTGAGTGGCAGTATGCCGACGGAGTTGGGAAAACTTGGCAGCCTTCGGAGCTTGATCCTTAGAGGTAACAAGCTTGGTGGCAAGATCCCTGCACAGATTGGTAATCTTCATAAGTTAGAATACCTGGATCTTTCCGCAAATAAGTTAACAGGACAGATACCTTTCAGCTTCCTGGACTTGAATCAACTCACAGGTCTGAACTTGTCACACAACCATCTTACAGGCGCTATTCCTCAGGGCGGTATACTTAGCAGCTTTCCTTCTTCTGCATTTGCGAGTAATGATGGCCTGTGTGGCGCCCCACTATCATCTTGCAAATAACAAAAGCTTGTATACTTTGAACCCCCGTATTTGGAGTCCGGGATCCGGTCTTTCCGGACAGATTTGTCTCGGTATTTCTGGACTCCCGTGATCAGCCACGCCATGCCCATCAGAACGCGATGGGAGCCATCAACCCGGCCATCCCATTCCCGCATGCATCCGATGCCATTCGGGCATGCATCTGAACTGCGCGGTTCAACCGCGCATGAGCAAACCAGGGTCTGCTGCCCTGGTACTTCATTCTCACAAGTGTGGCAGGTCCGTGGTACCTGCGGGCAGGTGCATTCAAGAGGGCCACTTTTGAACGGACGTGAGGTGGGCGGGCGGGAACGGAACTGGCCATGGTTTTTCTGGCCATGGGTAACATGGTATTTCTTGCCTGGAGTGACATGGTATTTCTGTCCATGAATAACATGGTATTTCTGGCGATGACCACTGAGGTTAACACAACATAAGTTGTTTTAGAGCAATACAACTATTGCCACCTAAAAATTGACATAGTCCTAAGGCTGTGACAACATAAAATGTTTTACATCAATAGAACTATTAAACTTTGACTAGACCATTGTATTTCTTGCCATGGCATTTCTTGCCATGGTACCATTGTATTTCCAGACATACACAGCCCATGGTATTTCTTGCCATAGACCATGGTATTTCTTGCCATGGTACCATGGTATTTCTTGCCATAGACCATGGTATTTCCAGACATAGACCATGGAATTGAGATATTACTAGGAATTTCAGGTATTTCAGGGCCGTGAAAGCTTTGTTTATGATATTCTCAAACATTCTGGTATATGTCAATTTCTGTCATCTGGCCTGGCCTGTCAGAACTATCATCATCTGATTTTTAAATTGGGGCGTATCTAATGATCTGACAATAGTTGTCCTGCCCAAAAACACCTATCTGTTGTACCAGAGCACTGTTTCAAAAAAACAGGGCTGTTGTATCAGTGCAGTGCACTCTTTCGAAAAAACAGGGCTGCGGGTCTGCGCTATTGTGGATCGATTCCGGCGATTCTTGAAAGGGCGGAGCTATGGCGGCTTCCGGTTCCGGTTATGGCGGTAGAGCAGGCGGAGCTATGGCGGCTTCCGGTTCCGGCAGTACAGCAGGTGCCCAAGGGCCAGGTTCAGAAAAAGGGAGTGAGGATGATAGTGGGAGCTCATCCTACTTCTATTCGTCAGGGGAAATCTCCGCAGAGGAAGGGGATGAAGCAGATTGGTCAAGAGGAATGGAAGTGGAAAGTGAGGAAGAAGAGGGAGATCCGGAGGATAGTGATCCGGATTATGTTGTAGAAGAGAATGAGGACAATGTTGGCAAGGAAGGAGATGATGCAATGAAGGAGATGATGCAAGCAGCCCGGGCTCGGGCTCTGAAAGCCAAGGCAAAGGCAAAGGAGGAAAAACAGATAACTCCTTTGCATCCGAGCTCATTGAGAGTGATCAAGAAAGTGAAGCGGACAGAGAGGGTCAGCCCAATTCGGGGGAAACCCATGCCTTCTGAAGTGGTAGCAGCCTACTCAGATGAGGACTCGGAGATCGACGAGGCGGCTTGGGAACGCAGGTATTACTACAGTAGGAAGAAGGCAAAGCATATTTGTTTGTTTCATGGTTGTGTATGGTCATCTGTAAAAAAGCAGAGGCTGCAGGAGCACCTTCTTAAGGTGCATGAATGGGACGTTATTGTAGAAGGCGCTCCTAAGGGTAGAAAAAGGCTTCCTGTAGTGAAGCAAAAGAGAAGGGAAGGTCTGACACATGCAAAGAATACTTCTTGAGGAATGCCTTCGATCCTAATACAAGTACAAGGTGAATCTGCATGCATTTTTGAAGAGATGTCTGAACTAGCTTTGGGTTGTGGTCGGGCTATGCCGGAGAACATTCCGCATGGTGAGGAGAAGGAGAAAACTTTGGTGCAATATGCCGAGGATTATGTTGCTCCTGAGGAAGCCGGAGGGGAGAGAGAATGAAAGAACAAAAATTGCACAAGATGAGAGGTACATTGCACGTAATTATGGCCCGGATGAGGTGGACAGAAAAGATTGGGTGGACCAAGAAGCTTTGGGTAATTTAGAGGTATGCAAGGAGGGATTGCAGCACGGTTACTTCACTGTGGCAGATTTAAGCATAATTTCATTAATTGTGGACTTTGGTCGAGTCCATATGACTCCCAAATGTACCCCGATTTTTAGAAAATAAGGGTTTTATTTAGAGGAATGATGCAAATTTTCAAATGTGTGCGGTAGGTGGGATGGCGTGCCTTGTATCTATAAAGCACAAAAAGTGCCAACCGAAGTTTGTGTCTCGCCTAATACGTAGAGATCGTGGTCTCGCCACGCCAGAAATGCGGCATTCGCAAATGCATATAGTGTAGATTCATATTCGCAAGCCCGGTCGGGGAATGGTCCAACCAGGCAGCTATGGATTCACAATGAGCTTAAATGCGATTACCCATATCGGCCCGAGCCAATATTAGCTCATGCGAATCAAGCTTGTTGAGGTGCGTAACGAGATAAACCAAAATGGCACGTAAGAAATGAGAAGCCAACTCGTGAAGCTCATTCGTCGTGGAGAGTTGATGAAGGATGGCGATGAGCCTGGATGACCTTAGCAGGGTAGAGCTGAAGGTCGCTTGATTTCCTTTGAAACGCCATATTTACAGGCGTAAGCTCAAGAGGTTGCTGAAAATGGAGGATGTTTGGCTGCACAACACTTTCCTGGCCGTTGTTTAAGAAGCTTTACAAGAAGGAAAAGAGGCAGCGTGTGGCTCGTAATCAAACTCATCCTCGGCACTCCCTATCCGGCGGCGTAATTGGATGACCTGGCCGGATCAGATCTGCCGACAAGACATATCGAGTTCCAACCGGGGATCTAATTGCGGTGGAACCGGATATTGACCGAAACGCCCATGTTTAATATTATCTATTATTATCTATTGTCATTCTGTTCAACCTATGCTTTCGACGCATGTTGTTTAGTTGATATTATTATCTACGTAATCCATCCATGTACTCCATTCCTATGTGAATAGAATGTTTTTGTCTACATTGAGAACATCCCAATGACGCAATTTCTGAACAAGAATATCTTATTTCATGGAGGCCTCCCGAGGAAATTGGGCGCCCGCCCACTTTCCTTCCAGATGAAATTGGGCCATTTTCTTTTCGGGAATAGTCTCCTCCGTAAACCGGCGTCACCGACTATGCCCTTCGGATGGCACGAAGGTAGTTTCATGAAGGCTTCCACTTTCAGGAAAATTGGGCGCCCGCCCACTTTCCTTCTTGCAGGCAAAAGGAAAACGAGAAAACGTAGATCGAAACCAAGATAACAATCAAACATAACAAATGTAATCATGCACAACACGGTTACATCATCATATCATATAAAGTTATGAAATACATGAGTCATAGATTGTAATTATTGGTGATTCTATTAATCTCAAAAGCCTCGCTCCGGAACCCACACAATATGGATAGTAACATGATACTTTCGTAGGGGAGTCTTTCTTTCGACCAAGAGCTATACCATACGGCCGGGATCGAGAGAGATCCCTTTCAACTCGCAGCATAAAGATCGCCATAGGTCATAAGGCAAGTAAGGGTGTCAACATGGGGCCCGTGAAGATGGCGAGACATGGCAAATGAATGTCTTTGTGGCGTCGAATGCAGCTATATTTATAGCCAAGGAATTATTGATGACTATCAGAAGGCATTATTGGTTGTATATACGGTGTACATCCAATAATCTTTATGCATAATACCTTCAATAATGATTGTGGGTATAAATATATCTCAAACCAATTTTGACCATCAAATTTGGCCTTCGTCTAGCCATGTGGTCTCGGTCACGGTCCTGAACGTGATTCCATCAACTCGCAAGATGAATCACGAAAACTTCAAGCAAAGGCTTTGTGAAAGAGATACCCATGGAAGACCGGATGACCACGGTCGCTCTAAATCCTCGCCATTATCCCGATCCCTTCGACGTTATCATCCATCCGATATGGAATAGAGAGCATCAAATGTACATGATAGAGAAGATGGGGTGCTCGGTGAAAATGACTCGAAGAGTCCCCCTAAATGAACGCTTGTCATCTTGTTGTAATCGATCAAATCATCTATGAGATAAAGTATTAGTACAACTTGTCTTCTATATGTGCAACTTGTCCAACATGTCCCGCGGAAATTGGGCTACCACTTTGCCCTTGAATGCTCATATCGATGATGCTGAAATTGGGCGGCGCCCACCAAGGGCGGGTCAGATAGGTGTACCTTATACGGTTTTTACTGCTGCGCTTAGTATGTACGCCAATAATTGACATCAATAATTTCTCACGCCTATAAAAGCAGCTCCAATCGCATTCATCTCTCATGGCTTCCTTGCTCTGGATCGTCCGAGAACATCCGATCCTTCAAGTGCTACTTGAGTTACAACGATATTTGCCGCTGCTATATGACCGGTGTTAGTCTTGATCCATGGCTCCAAATCAAAGCGGATGGACTGCGAGTAATTGCAGGAAGCTCACTCGTGTTGAGGTCCACCTGTATTGGCTTCCTGATCAGCAGATCTTTGAGCTGAATGGCATCGCCTTGGCAGGCGTTGACGACGAGTGACTCTTTGTACACTCGGATATGTTAATGCTGACAAGGATATAATAATGTTGTAAGGATGTAATAAGCATAGTCAATATTATATAATGTAACGTACCTGAGTAATTCCTGAGGGTCTGCTCTTTGATCTCCACTGTTTCTGCAGCTCCACTTCACTTCATGTTTGATGGCGCTTACTCTGCCAGTAAATTGGGCGCCCGCCCAATTTACTGCGGAGGATAGCGAAGTCAAATAAATTTAATAAAAGGCTATAGTTTGTAAGGGTTAGCCAAATTCGGCGGGCGCCCAATTTGGTTAGCAAAGTAAACTAGAGAAATTTAAGACAAGGAAATGAGTGCAACGTTATCATTTCTGAAAAAGAAGTATGAACAATTGTTATTAACATATTTCACGTATTTTCAACTCATAAGTCGCTCATTCGTCTGGAGGCACATCTTCCGAATGATCCCTACTGGGTTCTCCATGCTGGGGCTGAGGTTGTTGTGCTTTGCCTCTTTGATCAATTCCATTCTTTGCATAAAATCTTGGCCCCAGCCTCATTCTCATCATGTGCACCTTGATTGTCTTACTCGTGTTTCGCCACCTCTTCCTCTACATCTTGATCGCTCATCGTGTTGGGGACCACATCCTCTCCATCCCGATTGTCCCCTTCCTGTGTTTTCCATGACAACGACAGCAGTCAGCTCCCTAGCAACCTCTTCCTCGAACTTTGAGGTCGCCTCAATCATGTCCCGGTATTCACCAGTCCCGGTCCCCTCGCCAAAGCGTTGATGTTGTTTTTCTTCGCCTAAATAGTTCCAAATCCGGAGAGCCTAGGGCACGCCCTTTTTGAGTCGCACTTGAATCGCGCTCTTGTCCCCGTCTCCTGAACTGATTGCACTTCGTTTATAGTTGTAGACGAGAACGACAAGGTGTCTCGGGCGTGAAGTCGAGGTCGAGGAGCGGTTTTGGAAGTAGAGGCCTTCTTCTTTCCCTCTTTTATCTTCCTCAGAGTGCCCGAGCTCTTGATTTTTTCTCTCGCCTAACATGACATCGAAGTTGCTCGAATATCCGCATGCTTAATTTCCAGCTTCGCCCTGCGCCTCAAAAGACAATGTTTTATAGCCCTCGCGACACGCCGCCGGCTAAAAGCACCACCTAAAAAGAAGTCGAGAACAAAGGCAACCTTCCAAAGATCAACTTCTCAGTACTAGATAGGTGCACGCCCTACTTTCCAACCGATTACGCACCAACTCCTCCCCACTGCCGCACCCTTGTCGCACCAAGGTCGATATGACCAATAAGCCGCACGGAAAACAAATGTTAGAAACATTGATAGTCAACAAGCAAATTGGGCGCCCAATTTAAAATGCATACCCGCCGCACACTCGCGATCGTGCAAATTCTTTTCGATGTCCTGCTTTTTCTCAGAAATGCTTGGGAAACTTAGCATATTGCTTTGATGGTCGGAATTGGCTAAGCAAATATTTATTTCAGACTGATGGCGAGCCGTGCGCCTCTCGGCAACATACATTAGCGGAGACAAGACATTGCAACTCTCGAACTCTAGAGGTAGTCGCAGCTACGGCGGGGTCTGGTAGGAACCAACCCAAACACGCCTGCCACCGCCTATTGTCTTCATGGCGGATAGGCACTCATTGAGGCGGTGCGGGGTAATAAATATAGCTACCCAAAGAAAGCCGCTGGTCCGTCATCGTGGCTTAGCTGGTCAAGGAATTTTTCATAATCTTCCTTTGGCCATTTCTTCAGATATCTCGAAGTCGCATCCAATGAAGCGGGCCGGTGTTTACCACGCCCACGCACAAACCTCCCGGACTAACGTGGAAACACTTGAAAGGTTTGCCACCCTCCTCAACCGCCCTAGAAGATATTCGCCTACTTTGTCGTAGAGGGACTCCTGAAAGCTTTCCTTCTCCATCTCTTTGCGTCCTTCTGCCCATCCACTGATGCTACTTGCGAACATAAGCATCAGATTCTCCGTGAATATGGGGTGAGCTTGCCTCAAGGCAGCCATGTCTTGAAAAGGAAGTTTCTTCAGCTCCTTCATGTATCTGACAAGGGCCCGCTCCATTGTTCCAATCTTCTTCAGCTCACCGGCTCTGACTTTCATAGTGCGTCTCCCAAGATAATCCTTGCTTCCCTTCAGAATGTGGTGCCATCCTTGATCTCCTTCAAAGAGCCTTTGCGGATCTAGAGGAGGATGCATGGACTTTAATGGGCGACAGGAATTATTGGTGAAAAGTCTAAGCCTATCCTTCACCTCAATTTTTTCTCCCTTCTCGTCCTTCAACCGGTCTTCGTAGAATAACTGGGCAACTTCGGTGCACATATTCCACGACTCGTCGTCAAGATATACAAAGTAGTCGTAGTCACGCATAGTTGACTTCTTAATCGTTTGCGGCATCTACACTTTCCAATCCTGCATGACAAAGAAGGCGCGGATAAAGGCGATACACATCATCTTAATTTGCTTGCGATGGCGGCGCAAATTGGGCGCTTAATTTGGATCATCCGACACTCGAGGGTTAAAGGAGTAAGCGCCAATTTCCCGAACGTTTCGAGGGCGGGCCCTATTTGCAGTTGTTCGGAAATTGGGCCCCCAATTTGAAAAAGAGTGCCAGCAGTGAAATTGGGCGGCCCAATTTCGAACTTGTGGATAGCGGGGAACTAGTAATGGTGGTAGTGCACTTACGAGAATATGCTCCACCCGGCCGAGTGCCAGCGTTTGCCCCTACGTGGCTTCCCGTAGAATGCCCATTGGTTGCGAAGGCTGGCTGAATTTCTTCAAAAAATACTTCCTCGTGTATAGTCTTCTTTGTTATGTCATTATTCTCACGGCTTACACCTAACGTTACTTTCGATTCTTTGTGAGATTTCCTGCCAGACTCGGCATTTCCTTTGGCATAGAAAAGAATATCGGGCTTCGCCAAGTGCTTCCTTTCGGGAGGCCATGCCAAAGCTTGTGTGTGACAAGCGGTTGAGCAAACCGTGGTCGATGGTTGCCATTAACAATCCAAGATTCGCATTTTGCGGATCCTCCGACTTCTTCCACTTTATTGCTGCCTGGGTTCTGCGGGATCGAACGGCACGCGACATCGCACGGGGAGGGTGCATCTGATGGCTGATAAACGATTCGTAGAGTGTCCAAGTGCTCGGACTTATGACCCTACAAGTCATATTTAAGGGGCTTTATGCATCTTGAACACATCGACTTCAATCTCAAGCCCACCCCCGCAGGGTAGATTCTCTCCCCTGCGGCTTGATGCTTGCTATGGCGCTTTGTGACAACTCATGTCCGCTTCTCCGAAAGGCGCCGCCACCGGATGGAGTGAACTTCACGATCACGGCTACTCTCCGTTGTTCGGGATGAAGAAGAAGACAAGGACTCCCCTCTCCAAGTTTTGGGCTCTGTGATAACATCGTCCCTTGCGCCTCTTGACGGACCACCTAAATCTTTTCCCATGCGCTTAGGGGTTCCTCTTGAGACGGCTGGTCCTCTTACGCACTTCGCATCGGGCGACCTTGATGTTCTCTTCATTCCACCAGAATATAAGTTTAGTGGCGACTTTTACGGTGAATAGCCTTAGCGGTGTCCTCGCCTTCTTGATCACTTTATCGATCGGGCTCCATTTGCGCTTGCCCCCCGCTTGTCTTTATCTCACCTTTCTTGTATCTAGACTTAAGCCACTTAGTATCGTATTACTTTTAGGTTGGTTTTGCCCGATACTCCGTGAATGATTGCTTTCGACACTGTTACTGTTTGTGCTCTAATATCCACCGCCCCGACAAACAGTAGCCATCCAAAATATCGGTTCTTGATTTGATGCCCGAAGGCTCTAAACTTTCATATGAGTCCAAATACCATCCTTTCTCCGAAAGCAAGAATGTGGGCTTTCCTTTATACTTGCGCTTCATCATACATGGCTCGTACTTAGATAGTGGAACTTTATAACGACAAAAGTCCGATCTACTTGTCTTCAACGTCGATGAGGAAGTCATCATTGTTCGCAGCGACACCTCCATGTCGATGACGATACCCGCCAATTCATTTTTCCCGCCTCTATCTTGCCAAAGAAAAGCGTAAGATCCTTGAGGTGGTTTGTCCGGGACCCGGGATGAATATTCCCTATCTCTATGCACCGCACCCATTCACAAAGAACCGGCCAAAACTTCATGGGGCACAACCTCGATGCCAAAGAAAGCGGATCTTTCTCTTCTTCTTGTTTGCATTCTCTATTGCAATAGCCTCTCGCAAATTTGGGTCCGGGACGGAACCCGAAAGGCCGCTTTTGTTCAAGCCATATTAATTCCCGCAGAATCGGAAAGTAGTGTTAGTACTTGGGAGACTTGGGGCTGAAGAGATCAAGTTCGATGGAGGCAAATTGGGCTCACCAAATTTGCCCCGATCCCCACGCGACACCAAATTGGGCGACGCCACTTTCTGGGCCAACTCATGGTGAGCCTTGAGTCCGAGGAGACGATCAGACACAGGCCAAATTGCGCCCGCCAATTTTTGCCGATCCCTACGATACTAAATTGGGCCGCCCATTTTGCCAGATCCCCTACGATACCTAAAATGGGCCGCCCAATTTACTTTATCCCTCACCAAGTAGGCGACGGCCTTCAGTTGTTTATCGGAGCACGACTACCCGTGATGGTAGATTTGGTCGACTAAATTGGGCAGCCTAATTTAGTCTGACCAAGCCTACCATCCCGGTAGTCGGTCCTGATAGGCAACCGGGCGGCCCAGTTTGGTGTCGGGATAGGCAAACTGGGCGTCCGCCCACATTGGGTCCAATGTCCAATGTTTTGCAAAATGAAACACTCTAAGGGAAGCAATTGGGTGCCCTATTCAGTTCTGCATACAGGTATGCATCTGTGGGGACTAGTGAGGCATCTAGAAGATGTTCATATGTCCGAGATGTTATAGCGGATACTTAATCGTGCAAGCGCAAGTTTATATTTAGAAAGTAGTCCACCTTACCTTTACACACGGGTGGGGCGAGATGCCATCAATCGCTAGAATTCCTTGGTGTACAGGGGGTACCCAGGCGATAGGTCAATGCAGAGAGGAAGGCGCCAAACAGATGGCGACAAGCGGTAAGAGACACAAGGCGCTAAGAGCTCGATCCGGCCGACAACCGGGTTCGGGAGTATAGTCTGGCCGAGAACGACTTTCGTGGCTAAGAAATATGAAGGCGATAAAGTGTTTAGCGGAGCACAAAGCCAAAGAAGCTACGAAATTTTCTAAATCTGGCAATGAGGAGAATGAGGGGCTTTTAAAGGGTTATGGACCTCTTTGGGGCGAAGACAAGTGTCGTGGCATGTAAGCGCTTGGCCCTTTGAAATAAAATGGACCGCTGATGGCTTCGAGCGTGAGGAATTAATTGTGGACCTTAATAATGAGTGCGCGGATTTTTGAATTTCAAATCTGTCATTTAAAGCCCCGCCCAAAATTAATTCGAGTCATGCACGTGTCGCGACGTGCTTTAGGCGAACTTCGTTTTTCAAAGTTCCGGACTTTACACATTATTTCAAATTAGGTGGGACATTTAACTTTAAAAATTGGGGAAATTACATTCAAATTTTGGGGAATTCATGTTTAAATGTAAATGCGCTTCAAACTCGTTGTTTTTTTTCGGCAAAGGTGCCTTGTTTGGCTACTATCTTTTCTACAAGACGCAAAACATCTTCAGCGATTCAAATTCATGGCCACGAGATCTCCAAAGGTTTGTGCTTTGCTCCACGCTTAAATTCGCCATACCTCGATGTGTAATTGCTGCAAATGTGATGTTACCCGATTTTATCAATCACGCCTTTCCATTCACGGCTGTTCATTCGCACCTCTTCAAGCACGCCTGTTCATTCACACCTTTCCATTCACGCCTTTTCGATGGCTTGACCCTTGATTTACTCCTCCTCGCTTCAACCTAAGCATTGTCACATTTACATAAACTCTAAATTTCGATGCGGTCCGCCCTTTTCCCCGAAATTGTCATGCGAGATTTGTGTGCCTGCTATTTTCTCCATTAACCCTTGTTTGTAGTCAGGCCCTTCCAATGCTCGATTGTATTTGTTTTGGGAGCTCAATGATAAATTCCAGTTAGTGTCTGCCTCCTTAGTTCTCTTAGTGTGTATGTGTAGGTGACCAGGTAGGTGAAACTGCCCGATGGGCAAACTGTATCTCGAAGGTGTTTTATCTTGGTGACAACTAAATTGGGCGGGCGCCGAGTCTCTGCCTACTTCACAGGTCTTTAACCACCACGAACAAATAGGGCGGGCGCCCAATTTGTGCGCGGATATGTCCTGTTCATAATCCGAAAGACAACCTTCTTTTGTACCCATTGTGAGACTGACTGCATCAATAATACCCTTATATAAGCGCCTGATTCGGTTCAAATTGGGCGGCCGCCCAATTTGCAACAATGGGACAAATTGGGCGGCAGCCCATATTGTCCCTTTTCGTACATGACCAGATAGGTGAAACGTCCGTGGGCCAGCCAGATCTCAATGTGTTTTCTCTTGGTGACAAATAAATTGGGGACGCCGAAAGTGTGTGCCTACTTTACAGGCTCCTCCACCACCACACGAACAAATTGGGCCATACCCAATTTGTCTTGTGATATGGCCTCTTCAGAGTGAGAACCTTCTTTTCTACCCATTGTGAGACTCACTGCATCCAATACTAACCTTATACAAGGGGAATCTAAACACCTCATACGTAAAAAAGGGCACCCGCCCAATTTTATTGTCCTTGTAACCATTGAATGGGAGTCCCCTGTGTCATTTGCATTGCTTTCTCGCCTTCCTTACTCGATTTTAACACTACTGAAATCCTTGTGCGGGGTTGTGTATCTCTTCCTTAATGAACATCTAGTAGCAAAGGGAGTTGTGGGGCAAATGACACAATGCCACTTCAAGGAGATATCGAAAGGACTACTGAGCGTAGGTGTGGAGGAAGTGTTCGAAGGCCACCACACCCTTCCCTGGCCAACTCCAGATGCAACCACAATAGCAGAAGCCAGGGGCTCATTCGTTCTGTGGAGAAGTGAAGATGCTCGTGAGTCGTCTGCTAATGACGTCCCCAGCAAAAGACAGCGGACAGCGGTGGGGAAGGAGACACAACCGCGACAAGATATACCCTTCTAGAAAAGGATTGTGAGATATGGCACTCATGCGACTCCATTATTGCGGAAAGGGATTCATATCTTTCACCGCCCCGGATGATGCGGTTTGTGACCAGTTTCGGGTTTTCAAGTTTGTGGGAGTATCCAGAATCGGGTTTCCCTCCCCTTTCTCGGTGAACATCCGCTTGCCGGGTTGCTTGCGTGTGCCGGGCCGGGATGCTCGTGAGATGGAGCAATGACCTCGCCTCGTTGACGGAGTAAAGGTCTCGAGATATTGACCGCAGCACCGCAACAGAAGCAGATATTGTGTCCAAATGGGGGAGCTCGAGCATCGAAGCACCCAAATTATGAGAAACGACATTACACTTTTCATTCCCGACAACCCAGGAAGGTTGTTAGGCCACCAAAGCTTGCTCGTCTCACCACTCAGAATGCTATCCTCACTTACAGGAGGACCTTGTGTTGCAAGAATAGGTGTTGTGTCGCCTCTAGGAATCAAGTTGTTAACATCGCGAAAGGAATTCCTTGCCATGAAATCAAGTGATAGGGTTACTTTTGTTTATGACATGTTAGCCAACAACATGAAAGGTCGAAGAGTGGGACGACTGGTGCTGCAGGGGAATCTCGTTTGCGAAAGGGCGTGGTACCTTGGTCTCGGGATCTCAAAGTCGGCGTATCTGAAATGGAAGGCCCAATTTCTTGAGGGTGCACGCAAGGCCGAACATGGTAACTGTGGCACCTTGAAGCCTCGCTCCTCGACGTTGGCATGTGAGGCCGTGTTTTCCATGTTCGTGAGGGAGAACGGTGAATCCTTGCCCCACCGTAGCAAGAGAAACGAGGAGGGGATAAGAGAGAATGTCGTGAAGTTGCCTCGCAATGTTTACGAAGTCCAAAGATTCTAGAAGAGGTTAATGCAGAGGTTGTGGCATTGACCGGCAAGAAGGTATCACCGGCCGATGTGTTTTCATAGAACGGGAGGCGGAGGTTCCGGACGCCGTCGATCGCAAAAGAAAATTGCATTCTCCAAATGCGATACATGTGAGGTGATCCGCACGGGTTATCAAGACCAAAGATGAAGGAGAGAGGAGGCCGTTGCATGATGAAAGAAGAGCGCATAGACTCGAAAGGTGCCTCGTGTCGCATTACAAGATCGGGTCGTGGAGATTATACTCCCACGTATCCCGCCAATATCTTTGTATTATTCACGACAAAATGGATCAAGCCAAAACAATGATTCCAAAATTGCAACAATGTGAAAGTCTCTCTGGAGACTTGACAAGCTGAAAACGACATTGACTGGTGCATTGACTCATGGTCATGGGAATGGATCTTATGGAAACTTTGCCCTGGACTTATGGGCAGATGACTCCAACTTCCATGTAGGTTCTTTGAATAGCATCTTGAAGAGATTAGAGATGGGGCACGAGTATGCAGGAGGCCACCATCGCCTGGAATCATCTGCTCCAAAATGGGTCTCCTCATTCACCGACACAACGGCCTTGGAGTCAAAGTTGTCACTATCCAATACCAGCATACCTGCTAATTTGCCACAGGCACAGGGACCATCATTGAAGCCTCTGCCCAAGATACTTTATTTGCAGCTGGACAACGCATCTGGACAGAACAAGAATAGGTATGTCTTCTCCTATCTTTCTTACCTAGTATATCTTGGTGTGTTTGAAGAGATTGAGCTAGGGTTCATGATGCCCTACCACACACATGATGATATCGATGCCTTGTTTGGTAACTTCTCTACATCTTTAAAGAAGGCAGAGGTGCTCACAATGCCGTAACTCTTGTATGAATTCCACAAATGCAACTTGAATACACCCGCCCCTATGTTGTTGACAAAGTTCCGGATTGGAAGGGTTTTATAGAAGGCTACATACCGATGGGGATGATAGATTGACAGTCATACCACCCCTCTAACTTTCGGTTCGCTATGAATGGTGATTGGCGGTCATGTATTACAAAACTAGACCCACTTACGGATTGGTTGCACCTTTGGTGGAATAAAAATGTGGAAAGAAAAAGAGGACGGAAGCCCATGATGCCAGATTGATATCCTAAGTCGCTTCCTCCCAAGAAATCGGTGAAGGACCTTGGCCCTCAAGCGAAACAAGATCCACAAAGCATATATTGCATTGGGTTGCTTGTTCAACGTCTAACAAAGGTGCTCCAGAAACTGCCAACTACTCGGCACAGTTCACGGCCACGATTGAATATTGGATGAAACTCTTGCAAGAACTCGGGAACATCAGCAGAAGTGACGGCGCACTTATAATGACTTCTGGCCATGTACTAGGCAAGCACAAGCTCCACCTCATGTAGCTGTAGTGGTAGAGCCAATTGCTACTATCACTCCTCCTTATGTCGGCCCCTGGAAGGACAAACCTGTGCCGGAATTCAACCCATACAAAGATTTGAAGAAAGGTATGTTTATTATGGCACGCCCTGATGATGTGCTGTGCCCAACTTGGGTGGGCCTAGCTACTGAGGACCCACAAATGGATGATAAGAAGGAGAACTTTGAGACTATTCTGGTGACTTGGTGGGAGCCAATCCCAGTGAGGAACCAAGTCTACCCAGCTAATTATGCCAATTGTTGGAAGAAGAGATGGAGGCCAACGACTGCAAGTGACCGCATAGAAGTGGAGACTATCGACTACGCTTGGGAGCCATCAAACAAGAAGAAGATACCTAATACTATTAAGATACCCGTGCATGCTGCTGAGGCATATGCAGCACTCGCAGGGGATGTCAACTAGTGTATGAAAATGAGTCATTCATCCAAGTCTACTAAAAAATGGTCCATAAATTCAGGTATTGTCCATAATTAATGAAATTGTGCTTATTTGAGTGGAGCAGCAGCGGGCATGGATCCCCTTCCACTCCGGTTACTCAGCTAAGCAAATCTATAGCTGCTGGTATGTCTTTCAAAGCACCTCAAAAACCAAAGTTGAGGATCGGTTCTGAATTTCTCTCATCCGAACAAGTGGGTGCTGCTTCATCACCCGTGCACCAGATATCCACATACTTGGTATTGGAAGATGAGAGAGGTATTGGTGATCCCGAGGTAATCAGGAGAACAGTGGTGACCATGACAGATGACTTCCTTCTTTCTTTTGATTTTTTTATGCACTTGGATGACCTCATCACTTTGGAATGGGCTAACCAAAAAAAGAAGGGGAAGAGCACCAAATCTGCTCCAATTCTCGCCTACAATGCACAATGGCCTGTCCATTTGAGGAGCGCACTCTGGCCTACGGTCTCGGATCCAAAAGGTGAATTTGTGATAGATCAAGGTGAGGCCTTCTCATTCGAGCATCCTGGTACGGATATTCCTGAGAAGATGGGACAATCTTGGCTGAATGAGCAATGCGTGGGAGCGTATCTCATGTAAGTGTCACTCTTTCTCATTTACTTCATTCTTGCACTGAATTCATAAATCTTACAGGGTTGTCTCTCATACGATACCGGTCTCGAGGAGAAGATCTCATGTCTTCTTCCACCCGGCCATTGTGGACCTGTACATGAAGAAGGTTAAGTCCATCCGAGGAAGCCGATTCCCGCCAAACCCCGAGAGCCACCCCTCTTCTATTGGTCACTTTCTGTTTGTAGAAGGTTATCCTTTCCAAAGACTTTGGCTATTCATAATTTATGATATGTTTGTAAGTAGTAAATTCTGATTGATTAATTGCAGCCATCATTGGAGCCTATATGTTTATTGTGCCGATTGGGAAGTCAGCCGGACTCTTGGAGCTCCACATCCCACTTTGCTGCATTTTGACTCCCTCAGGAATTGGCATTCTGCTGAGATATCAGTGAAATATGCGAGTATGAATCCCGTTGCTATTTCTATCACTATGTACCCAATTCTGTAGTTATATAATTCTGAAATTTGATAGATCCACATGTCTCCAGGTTGATGAAAGAGGTCCATCAAATTTGGGACACCCCTGCCCCAGAAAGGGTTGACACCCAACCGGTGGAAATGCGTTGTCCCGAGCAAGAAAATGGTTCAGATTGTGGAGTGTATACTGTTTTATATGCACGGTGTTTCTTTAGGGACTTTGTTCTAAATGATCTGCAAATTCGGCCTGTTCAGGTAAAAACCATGTATTGTATGATTTTCTAGAGTTCACTATATTCATTGTTTATGCTAAGTACGCTTCACTATGCAGGTGACTAGTGATTGGTTTGGAAAGGTGGATGTTGCAAACTGCAGGTGCACTTTCAGTATGATGCTGGGCAAGCTACATGAGGCTGTGATACAGGCAAAGAAACCACCAAAGACCATTTGAAATTTCCTCAAATTAGATTCTGACATGTGAATGAGATCTGCTGCTTGTTTTGTTTTTCAACATCTATTTCAACTCTTCAGCAATTGCTGCTGTAAGCAGCAGATTTTGCAGCAGCAAATTGTGGCCTTCCTTTTTTGTTACTTCTGAACAAAATCTTACAGATTTTGCAGCTTACATGACTATGTATGGATGTGTTATCAGAAATACATGGCTTTAATTGCAATTGTCTAAGTAACAACGTTTCTGGCCAGAAATAGTAGCAGGTTTTGGCAGGAAATACCAAGGTATATGGCCAGAAATACCAAGGTATATGGCCAGAAATACCAAGGTATTTGGCCAGAAATACCAAGGTATATGGCCAGATACCAAGGTATTTGGCCAGAAATACCTTGGTATCTGGCCAGAAATACCATGGTATATGGCCAGAAATACCAAGGTATATGGCCAGAAATACCAAAGTATCTGGCCAGAAATACCAAGGCCAGAAATACCATGGTATCTGGCCTGAAATACCAAGGTAGATTTGAAGAGACCAAGTGTGATTTTGAAAACCATTTCATTTTAGATAAACCATTTTAGATAAACCATGGTGTCTGGCCAGAAATACCAAGGTATTGGCCTGAAATACCAAGGTATTGGCCAGAAATACCAAGGTATTAGCAAGAAATACCAAGGTGTTGGCAAGAAATACCAAGGCACTGCCAGAAATACCAAGGCAATGGCCAGAAATACCATGGTGTCTGGCCAGAAATACCAAGGTATTGGCCTGAAATACCAAGGTATTGGCCAGAAATACCAAGGTGTTGGCAAGAAATACCAAGGTCCTGGCCAGAAATACCAATGCATGTGGCCAGAAATACCTAGGAATCGGCCAGAAATACCAAGCGTAGAGTAGATTTGAAGAGACCAAGTGTGATTTTGAATACCATTTCATTTGAGATAAACCATTACATTATGATAAGCCATTACATTATCATAAACTATTACATTATAATAGAAACGTCAGCCTATGGTGGTATGCCTAGGAAATGCATGGCCAATGTATCCTCCCGAGTCTTCAGGGTCATCATCCGAGGACACGTCACTGACAACGTGAACATTCTTTACCATCTTTGGTTCGGGGTGGCTACTGGTGCTGGTGCTCTCTGAATCAACATCAAGCACTGTTGCCATGACTTCTGCCCGGACATCCTCAACAGTTACATCTGGCACACCGCATGGTAGTCTCCACATCGCGTGATCCAATGTATCGCATAGGGTTGGATCAGACACCTCTAGGACTTCCCTGATCAGAACCTTCTTTCGCTGCCTCCGTGCAGCATACATTTCCTCGAAGGAGGCTTTAAGGGTGTTGCCTTCCCAGACATGCTCCACGGCTAGCAAATACTTCAAAGCCTTGCCCTGGATAATAACCCTATTCAATTCAGCCAGCAGTGCCCCTTCGGTGGGCCTGTTAAGGTTTAGGGTTCGAGGCCTATGAGTCTCTCTGTATAACCCATTCTCCACGTTCTCTGCATGAACCACGAGGGGATCATGAAAAGATTAACAATATGAAAGTAGAACATGAATATGAAGGAAGACAAGAACATCCTTACTTCTGAATATTTTGATGCCGTCAGGCTGGGCGAGATCTATCCCCACATCCTCCTGAATTTCATTCAAGTGGACGAGGACATCCTCAAGACTATGGGGGCGGGTGGCACTGCTCTCACGAATCTGTTGTCGGGTCCTCACCATCTGTCGCTTGATATATATAGCTTGGAGGCAAGGGCATATATAGCTTGGAGGCGCATGGATAGGCGGATGGCCATGGGATGGGAGGGTATATATAGCTTCAAGGCTAGAAATAACCGTTGGAAATAATCGTTGGCCAGAAAAATCGTTAGGTAGAACCGTTGGTCCTGGCCAGAAATACCATAGTATTAGCCAGAAATACCATGGTTTTGGCCAGAAATACCATGTACATGGCCAGAGATACCATATATCATGGCCTGAAATACCATGGTTTGGCCAGAAATACCATGGTTTTGGCCAGAAATACCAGTGTGTATACTGTTTTATATGGGACTCTATGCCAGCATTTGTCTCCTGGTTGGCGTGAGGATACATCCTTGTCGCAATTATCCAATGTGTGATGTTATTGGTCCAAACCTTATTCATATACCTCACAACCCTTTTCCACACCTTGTACTTCTCGTTGAATTCATCCAGTTTTCTCAATGCCTCCTTACGACAAGCCTCCACATAATCAGCCGTCCTTCTTGGATCACAATCCACACTAGTGCCATACATAATATGCCCGAGGTCCCTAAACATTTCCCCTCTCACCTTCTTATTCTTGACACGCTTCAAGAGCATCTTCATCCAGCTTCTTCTCACATGCCAGATACACAACTGAATATTGGTTGTAGGCCACACTTCCTTCAAGGCATTTATCTCAGCCTGTGCGTCATCCACAATGAAACATGAAGGTTCCCATGATGGGTCCTCTCTATGTATACGGTTCTTCATTGCCATCAGCCAAGGGTGGATGTCTTCCTGGGTGGCACTAGAGGTTAGAACCCAAGCAACAGGGACACCATTTCCATGTGTGTCATATACTAGCGAGGTATACAAAGTCGTAACAATGATCATTGGTCTTGAAGGTTGAGTCCATGGCTCTGACATTCCCCTTCCATGTTCCAACAATATCTTCATTTGAAAGGGGTGATGATGCCCAAAATAAAAGGAACACCCTCCCGATACAAGAACACATCCTCCCGTGTAAGTCAACCCACATCCTCACACTTGTGGCCACATCCTTGTGTAGCATCCATGTGTCGCCCGCCGACCTTAAGGGACAAGTTATACAGATCATCCATAGCCAGGAATTCATCTCTATTCTTGGGAGCATGGGGATGCATCTTATGCTTTAAGGACCATTGCTCCTGGTGTTGACGATAGACTTCCTGGGGAGTGTGGTTGTGGATCAACTGTTGGTATGCCCAAGTCTTCTTACCCTTTGATAACCATGGAGCTACATCATGCCTTGTTCTAAAGCATTGGGGATCCTCCATTCCATGGCAGACCATGCCTTTACTGTCAATATGTCTCATCTCATAGAATGTAATCTTACATATCTCGGGCTTCAAATACAACTGTTTGACCTGAAAATGGCACCTGCAACCTCGTCTAATACTCGGTCCTCTACACCTCTTTGAGTAGGAAGGATCCTTCCTCTTAGCTTCAGCAATTGCAGCTCGGGATGTTTTATCTTTGATATCACGAGTGCGCTCACGATAATCCTCAGGGCCATAGCTGCACCAGTAGCTACAAAGAAGAACACTACTTTAATTATTAACAATAAGCAAGGAAAAGTAGTGCCAAACTAACTTAACTTGTGTATCTCAAACAATCAAACCAAAGCAGACAATCAGACAAGAAATGGCTTACTTGGTTAATTTCAAGTGTGCGTGCTGGTCAACTTTCTTCCTGGCTGATCCCTCTTCTCTCCCCCGAGATCCACGCTTCCGGAATGTGGTATTGCATCCTGGCAAATTTTGCTCCCCTTCCACGAAATCCTCAACCCTGTTTGTGGGGATATAGCATACATGAACAGGAACAGATTGGTGTGGAGTGGTGGATTTCGCTACACAGGAATGATGCTCGATCTCCCACTGCAATTGCAAACTAGAAAACGGACCAGGGACGGGATCTTGAACTGGGAGCATCAAAAGCTTCTGGAAATCACAAATGCAAAAACATACATAAAGACTCTGAAAAATGCTCCCACGAATGGGTGCCTGCTCTATCAATCTTACTGCTCTATCACAATAACTTACCTGGTCCAACTCGGGGTCGTCCTCCTCTGCCTCCATGGCTGCTGCTGCTCAAATCACTGGCGCTTCAATGGGTCGGAATGAAAGGAGCGTCAAAAATTCAGAGGAAATTGGCCACGAATCCAACCATTGCCAATTCCGTTTCCGCTTGGCCGGAAATACCACCTCACGTCCGTTCAAAAGTCGTTCCCTCTTGAATGCGCCTGCCCGCAGGTACCACGGACCTGCCACACTTGTGAGAATGAAGTACCAGGGCAGCAGACCCTGGTTTGCTCATGCGCGGTTGAACCGCGCAGTTCAGATGCATGCCCGAATGTCATCGGGTGCATGTGGGAATGGCATGGCCGGGTTGATGGCTCCCATCGCGTTCTGATGGGCATGGCGTGGCTGATCACGGGAGTCCGGAAATACCGAGTCAAATCTGTCCGGAAAGACCGGATCCTGGACTCCAAATACGGGGGTCCGTATACTTTCAACCAAGAGTATTTTAAATAATCATTGAATACATTGCTTTGAGATTAGTAAAGAATTCTTAGTGTTTTGCAACTTGTTGTGCCGCCTTTAATAAACCTTCCAACACGACTTCGAAGGTCGGTCTTAAATTACTTACTGCAAGAACAATATACACATGAAAGGCTCCAGTGATCAACTTATAAGGGCAGGCCTGCTAGTTTTTTTTAGGGGCACATTTCAGAATGCCCTTATTTTGTGCATGGCAAATTTGAAACTCAGATTACCCTTTTTTTCTATAATTCAATAAATAATTTCAGCAGAAAAACACTTCAAATGGCAAATACTCTAAATAAAATCTTACCTTATACTTACAAAAAAACATAGCTTATAATACCATAGTTAAGGCATTACAAAGCCCTATGCAAGTAATTAAAGTTCTTTGATGCGCCTCCCTTTTTCATTCTCCCACTCTTTGTAGATGGATAACCAAATACCAATCTACATCCTTCATCTCTTTAGGAGCATTTAGTGACATGAACATCAACATGCTTAAGCTTTTGAAGTTCAACCTGCTTCTATCCTCATCCTTGATGTTGTTCATCTTAGAAAACCCTCTTTCACATTCCAGTGTAGATGCAGGAATTACCAAAGTCATATTTGCCACAACTTCTTCATTTCAGGATACGTGTGACTAAAATCCATTCAAAACCACTTAGCATCCATGCCTCATGTAAAGATTTTCTCGGACAACGGCCACCCAACCTTATAGTAAAATCTATATACTCAAGCCCTACATTTCTTGGCATCTATTTTTTCATATAACTTAGCAATGAGTATCTCAATCCATTTCTCACATGTGGCTGCATGCTCTTCATCATCATCCACTACATAGTCACGAGGTGAGAATATCTTTGATGCATCAAATAAATCAAGATCACTAAGCCTTTTGTCAAGGGAATCAATGATTTTTCTTACAAAAGACTTACCTTCTGCAACACAAGGTGCCCAGGTAGATAAATGCAATGTGTCATCGTTAGAAGAAATTGGACCAAGATGAAGGCCTTGATGATGAATCATTCCATCCACATCTTTGTAAGCAAGATAGCCATGCCTAGTCGTTTCTTGAAAAGAGGAAAAATGCTTTGCCTTTGATCCAAATTCACCGACCAAGAAATGGCTTGTCAGTTGCTTCTTGGCGATAGCAATGTCCGTCCCAATATGGGAGATATCAACAATACGACTTTGAAATAACTCATTCAAGATATTACAATGAAAGAGCGCATCTGCAAGCAAGTGAATAAAAAATTGCACTTTAAGACTAGTGAAAGCTAGAAAAAGCTCACCGTCTTTCCTAGACCAAATGTTCATCAATACGAGCATCAAAGTAACCATGCGTGACATAACCTGCCCTCGAGAAAGCCAACGCACATCATGAATTCACAACTCCTCCAATGGCTTCAAGTTCTATGCCAAAGCAAGAGACTTAACAGAAGAATGCCGAATATATGATTTACCAATCCATTTCTTTATCTTGCGCGCAACTTTTTCTACCAAATCACATATATGAAATCCCTTTAAAGCATTTTTCACGGCCAAAGCTTCTTTGTATGTAATGCAATGCACTGAAATTAGTGAGGGAACTTCTTTCTTAAATCTTGCAGCAATACTGTTATGTATTCCTGGCATTATAGCAGCACCATCCGTTGCAAAACCAGTAATCTTTTCTTTCTGAAGTCCCAAATCAAGTAAAAAATGCAACATGTGAATGTGATGCATCGCAATCGGATTAAACCGCAATCAATCCAAGAAACCTTGTAGCAACTGGCCCATTAGCTCTATCCATAATGCATGTGACATATACAATCATGTAACTAGTCAAAGTGCAATCTGTAGACTCATCAATTAGCAAAGAAAATTATGGGCTATCACATACTTCGCTAATGAGTTTTTGAAAATAGACAGTTTTCATAGCATGCAAGAATTCCCTACCCATTTTTGTGTTGGTGTAAGCAGAATACTCATTGCTAAGTGGCATATCAGGTGTATCTGAAGACTTGAGGAGATGGCACAAAGAAGTATACTCTTCTAAGGGCTGGCCCCTTGTTGCAACATAGTACATCAATTGCATAACTTTTACCACTCTCGTGCTCAATTTAAGTCATTTCATCAAACTTCAAAGGTAATGGTACATGCGCCTTTTTCCTTTTATCTGCCACAACTTCCGTAACTTTTTTATGACTTTTAGATCTCTCATGGATCTCAAGAGCTTATTTTTGGACGGTGCTACTCCCTTGCAAAGAAACTGCATTACTCATCTTAATTTCAATACACCAAGCACATTTCACTCTTTCAATACCAAATGGATCAATAATGCCATAAGCCCATGGATGTTTTACCTTCCATTCTTCCCGAAATTTTCTTTTCTTTTTCTTTTGTTTCTTTTTGCTGCATGCACCTATCTCTCTGTCCCATCTATCATCGATCTCTTCTATATCGTCCCCTATCACAGCTTCCATCATATCCTCCGCTCTTTGGCCATTCTCAATTACAGGCTCATTCTAATCAAAAGAACCTTCCGCTGCGCTAGTATTAGCTCTAATATTGGAGATAGAGAACATGGCATTGAGTGTTGTTTGCCTCGTGTCCTTCATTGGATGTCCCAAACGGGGAGCCATGGCTCAATGGCTGTTTACAACAGACAAGTAGATAGATTTAGAAACTATATTTCACATTAAATTTTAGGATAAAATCTACTTACCTTGTCTTCACAAAGAATTGCTTGCTCTACTTTAGTATCAGATAGATCAGCGATAGATCAGATTGCTTGCTCTGTCTAGCTATATCAGAACATATTAGACAATCCATAGAAGACCAAATAAGATATGATAGATCAGAAATCAAAGACCTCAATACCACAAAATTATCACTGCTTCTAGTAAGAAAGAAACACGGCAGCAAGAAAGAAATACGGATATGCTTGGACGAGCGTGATGAATGCGACCAAGTATCAACAATCTCAAAAGATATTGCTAAGAAGGAGTTGTCAACTGTGATGATCAAGATGATGGCCAATTTTGTTCTGCTCCAGATTAACGTGAGCTCAGTTTTAGACCTGATTTTGATCTAAACAAATATTTTGATCTGACGAACTACTGCTATTGAAGAAAGCCATAAAGAGTCCTTCTATTATGCACCTCCTCCCTCCAATCTTCAGCACGGCAATAAGTTTAAGCACACCTGTCGCTGTTGTTGCGGCAACAGAAAAGCCCTTTATTCCATCAGATCAGATAGTTTGATGCGAGTGAAAACTGAACTTGATTGGAACCATGGCATGCATCGCTTCAAATTCTTCCACTTCGACTCTTTTTAGTTTGATCCAAAAGCTTGAAATTTTGAGGTTACACTGAGGGAGCCGAAATCAGGAACTAGAATGATCCACCATTCAACAATTAATCAAAATCAGGCAGGGAGCACTGTTTTCTTCTCTGTTTCTTGAATCTTTGCATCTGTTTCTTTTCTTCTGTGATTTTTCCTCTCCTGGTTCTCGCCCACTGTCCATCCATATCCCTTTGTTGCCTTTTCCCACCAGATCGCCCAGATGCATTAATGATTAAAAATTAGAAATACGATTTTCATTTTTGGCTAATTTGCTTGCTTGATTTTTTGGGATAACCCATTCTTTGGATTTTTGTGTATATAATGTATACTACTATACCATATAATTAATAATAGAATAATAAAAAATAAAATATTATAAAAAAATTAAATAACGGAAAAAGGACCTTGGGTTTGAAATCTTACCCTTATCTATAATGGTATATTTATTTTTGCCCTTTCCATAGTGAAGGGCATTTCTTCTTTTACCCTTATAAATAATGTCTTAAAAAAAATTCCCTTATCTGGAAGGGTCACGGGGCATTTTAAGAGTGGGCAACGTTGCAAAGTTGATCACTGAAAGGCTCCATTCAGGCTTATGCCCAGGCTTTGTACATGTTTTTTATTTGCAACCTTCTATAGTGTATTTCAGACCATAAGCATGCACTAACACCTTTCACATAGAAAAAACAGATTCACAGATATTTGTACAGGAAAGGGAGTCAGATTGTGTGGCATCAAATAATAATTGGCTTAGAAGAATTGTGTGATTGGAAAAAAGATGGAATTATTATTATCTATGGGTATGCTATAGGTCCATAAAAGTGTACTCTTTATTTTGAAGAAAGTCATAATAACATTGGCAATGCTTCTAGCATGCTCGTATATTAGAGAATTGCTACCACTAACAAACTGAAATATGCAACCTATACAATTATAATATTATGACTTAGGGTGGTTTCCCATTCGCAATTACGTCAGAATAACTTAAGCAGCTGGTTATCTCTTAACTTAACTAAAAATATTATGCTTTCCCATTAAAGTCGTTAATTTAAGACTAACTTAAAGGATTGTGAAGATATGCATTCGCACCATATCAGTCATGGATCACTGCTTTTATTCCTTCATTCTTGTTATTTGATTAAGTTGTTTAGGATGGGTGACATTTTAGTTGGATTGGAATTTCTTTAAAATGATGGGGCACATCTATCTTCTAACTTATGGGTACCTTGGCATGGTTTAGATTAATAATTGGGTGTTTTTAAGGTGTGTTTTTACAACTGCGTATTGTTTTTTGAATCTGGTCATTCAGGGCATGTTCATCTATATATGTTGGTGCACTATATTTTTCTTCATTCTTGTTTAGATTATTCTGGATATGTGTCCATACATTACACTCTTTACATCAGGATTGTAGTTTGCGCTAGGAATTTCTTTTCTAGAATCTCGTTCATGGGCGCATCTCATTACTTCAACTGCTATTGCCCTCGAACTTGACTTTGATTTCCATCGATTATTGCATGCTTTCGAGCTTGTCAGCCATCTTGACCTTTACTCAACATTGACTTCTTTTCATTAGAAGAGGCCCATCTCCTCTGAATGGCAAATGCGACCTCGATTATCGGGTTCTCCATTTACAACCTCGTGTTTTTAAGCACCACTATCAGGACAGATGAATTTAATTTGCAGCCTTACATGGAACCCCATTTATCTTGTTTTGCATTACCTCCTCCAAATCTTCTTCGAGCATAACCATGTCTCTCTCTCCTTTTGCATCGTTGATTTAACATTGTTTTATCTTCCACTTGCTCACTTTACATTGCTCTTACGAAGATGCATATGAGGGAGAGGAATCTGATACAGAGACTTGGAGAGATATAGTGGATAAGTTAAACACCAGGATGAATGTTGTTTTGGAGCAACAGGAAAGAGCCAGGCGCGCTCTTAACCTTCAAATTGCTGGGCTGATGAAGAAAGATGAGGAGAATGTCAGGCAAGAGGTAGCGGATCTGATCACAAATACATTAGAAGTTCTTCATGCTGGCATTGTTGAGGCTTATCGTGTGGGTAAGAAAGGAGACAAGCCACGAAATATTATTGTTAAATTCAATAGCAGGGAAGATAAAATGAGGGTGTTTCAAACAAGAACTAAGCTTAAAGGCAAGAATATTTGGATGAATGAGGATCTCACGCAGGAGCAGTTTCAACAGCACAAGATAGAGATGCAGAAATTCAAGGAGGCAAGACAAAATAATAAAAAGGATTTCTAGAAATAGTGTAAGGTGTGCATCGCTGGTGACGAATAGGAAATACAGACCATCATGTTACTTGCATAGAGTGCTAGTCATTTAAATAGTGGGATAGTCATAGAGATGGGGGATGTCTTAGAATCAGCAGATATAGTATTCTTTACAAAAACTTGGGAGCCTGAAGTGAGTGAGCTTCTAGACATACCAGAATTCACAATTTTACAATCAATATGGAATAAAAAAGGTTTGCATAGAAGAGAATATGGAGGGGTTGCATGTTATATTAGAAATGAAATGGTGCATTTGACAAAAATCATTAAGAAAAGAGACACCAAGCAGTTTGTATGGGTGGAGATACCTGGAAGGGAGGGCAAAAAGATATTTATTGCATGTTGTTACTTTCCAACGCTGCAAAAGCACACGTACCAAAAATATAACTTAGACTTTGAAGATCCATTCCAGAAGTTTGAACTTACAGTCTAGAGTTAATGGAATTAGGAGAAGTGGTTATTATAGGGGATTTCAATGGCTGAACAATAGGGAAGCAGGCATCCTTAGCAAGCAGCAGTGGAGACCCAATGTGGGTGGATCAAATGGATGATCGAGAATTGGTACTTGCAGGGTGGAATCGCGCCTGGACAGACAAAGATAAGTGGCCTACTGCAATGGGCAAGCATATTTTAAGTATGTGTAGTGGCTTAGATCTTTTGATCTACAATGGAGCTATAAGATTCCCCGGAATGGATAAGTGTACCTATAAGGGAAAGAGCATTGTAGACTACTTTATTGCAGCTGAGTTTTTGCGAAGCAAGCCACACATTGCATATATCAGACACTAGAAAGGAATCAGATCATGTTCCCATTATAGTACATATTGCTATCATAGGGACAACTCAACATCCTTTAGAGGCTAGTAAAGATTGTATCCATGTTAATCAGACGAAGGCAAAGCAATACATAGAACTTTGTGGGCAAAGTGTGGTGGACACAATTTGGCCACAAGAGGCTGCCAAGATAAGCGAGGTTTTGATCTCCCTGATGCTATGTGCAGCAAAAATATGTTTTGGCTCAGGATGGAAAAGAAAAGGATTGAATTGTAATGGGTGGTCCGATGAAGAGTGTAAGCGTAAAAGAGCAAAATACAAGGAGGCACAAGGGCAAGATAGGCTGGAATTGATTAAAGAGTATAGAACTCCAGTTAGGCGTAAGAAGAGAATTTTCTTACAGTAGAAACATGTAGAGTTGGTTACTAGCATGGTAGAGGACCATTTGCAATTGGGACATCTTGTATCACAGGTTAAAAAACTATACCAAATCAATGGCATCCCTGAAACCAACAGAAAACTAGGACACATTTCTCATTCATAATTGAAGATGTGGGTGAAGGGCTGAATAAACTAGCAAATGGAAAAGCGTCTGACACGCTTGGCTTAGTGGCTAAAATGAAATGTTCAAATGGGCAGGGGGGTATAGCAGAAAAAATAACACAAATGTCTAACGATGCAACGCAAGAAGGGTTTCCAAGAGAATGGCAAATCAATGGAGTTGTTCCAATTCATAAATCTGGGGATGAGCGCGACCCAAATAATTATCGCATGATCATGGTGAGTAATCTCTTTGCACTGTTTGCCAATATTATTGAGAACAAATTTAGCACATTGAGTGAAAAACATGATGTTCGTGCCAAAGGACAAGCGAGCTTTAGACAAAAAAGTGTTTTGTTGATCATTTGGCGACATTTAGAGCTATGATGGATACAGTAAAGGGGACACGGAAGCCTTTGTTTGCCTTATTTGTAGACTTCACTAAGGCATTCGACATGGTACATAGGGAAAACTTATGGGAAAGCCTGAACAGAATTAAAGTGCATGAACAACTAACAGATGCCTAGTAAAGTTATCTTTTCTATTTGAACAAAGTGATGTGCAAGTGGAGAGTAATGTTGGCGTCAAGCAAGGATTCTCTTTGTCGCCTACTCTATTTGGCATACTTATTGACGATTTAGAAAGACTGATATCCCTGCAGGGAGGAGATGGGATCCAACTAGCAAGTTATGTCATTCTCCTACTGTTGTATGTGGATGACATTGTATTGTTGTTCAAGAGTAAAGAGGGGATGCAAAAGCACCTAGACATATGCGATGCGACAGGAATGAAAGTTAACCTAGGCTCGTTGGAACCACTCTAGATAGAAACTATGCATTTTATTACAAAGGAGGGCCAGTAGAAATTACTAGTTCCTATAAATATTTAGGTCTCATTGTAGACATGCACTTCAGATAGAATCAAACAGTGGAGCAAAGAATTAACAGAGGGTTGAAAGCACTATTTTCTATGCAAAAGAAATGCTTAAAAGCAGATATCTGGAATTTTAATTTAAAGAAGATGTTGTTTAAGGTGCTAGTGCAAATGGTCGTATTATATAGGTGTGAAGTCTGAGGGCCCGGACTATCACTAGAACTTTGGCAAAAATAGAGAGGGTGCAAAATAAGTTCCTGCATACTGAGCTTGGAGTTAAGATGCAGACATTGTATGATATGATTCTGGTAGAATGTGGCATGATGCAGATAGAGTGTGAAGCTTTATGCCGCTTTCTAACGTATCTCAGCAGATTAGAAGGCTTAGATTAAGAAAGCTATCGGAGATTTGTGTTGAAAGCGGCAATAGACAAAAAATGATATGCAGATGGCACGATCTGGCTACGGAAGTGGGGCATCCAATACAAGATTTAGCATGCAATAAGAATCGTATCTGGGAATGGGTAAGAGACACTGTCCAAGAAAGAATCTGGCATGCATCTGGTATAGGGAGAAGATGAATCCAAGGCTGCAGGTTGCGAAATACTTGGATGAAAATATCTCTTTGGCTAAAAGGCATGCTATTTGCAGGATGCGCTTGAGTGCACATCACTTAACACTAGACCTGTCCTTGGGACTATTCCCGATCCATGGACCAGAACTGGCTCACATGGCCTCTGCCACTTAAACCCTTGTAACTCACGAAAGAAATTTCAATTTTATAATATACCACCATCATTTGAGTCTTCACTTGTTTCTTAATATCCTTTCAAAATTTCAAGACCAATAGGGTCACCTATATACCTTGTTGTGATTGCTCAAACATTGGAGAATTTGACAGTTTCTGCACCAGTCCAAAACTGCCTTCTTCGATATTTCTAGCATAAAGTGACCGAAGCCTTGCTAAAGTTAGAGGTATTTGCATGTTTATCATAGAGCACATTGAGTTTTATGTTTCCATGTTTTCTTGCTATCATTTGACATCGGTGGAAGCAGCCAAACTCTATTTTGGTCAAAAAAGCTACTTGAGGTTCAAGAATTATTTCTCTCTCATTATAACAATTTTTGGCTTAATTCTTGTGGCTATGAATTGCTATCTATACGAGCTATAGTTTCATGATTTTTTGGAGTGTTCATAATGTTAACTTCAATATTTACTAAAAGAATCTAGTATACAGAATTCTGGACAAAAGTTATATTAAAATGCTTCAATAACAACCATCCATAATGCCATGTAGGTAATAAATGATGCGTTCTATTTATATCTGCATAGAACATAACTCTTATCAACTTATATATAGTATAACTATGGTGTAACCATGCGATTTTCAAACATGATGTACAGCAGTCGGATTAACATATTAGAGTAGTTAGATCTCGAATTAGTGCAAAATAATAAAAAAAATAGAGTTTTTTTTTTTTTTTTAGCCAAACGTAGGAAAGTACAAGTCGCAAAATTTAAAAAGTTTAGCTAAACATTAGAAGCTTTCACCTCAACTTTTGACATACTTTAGCCAAGTCTATTTCACCACTTTGAATATAACGTTCCTTAATTTTTTTCCTGAGTAAATTGAGCTCAAATTGTTCATGAACTGCATTTTTCAAGCAAAAAAAATTGAACGAGAAATCGCTCAAGAAGAAGCTTCAAAGAAATGGCGTGAAATGACCAATATTTAACCCAAAAGAAATAGGAAAATTTCGAGAAATAGTTAAGGTGATTAAAGAAAGTACCTTAATTAATAACTCATAGTTATAATACATTGACTCTTAAGAAAAGTAGCCACTAAATCTATGAAGCACCTCTACTCCTTAGAAGTTTCCAAATGGTAGCTTGAACCTCTCCTTTATCCTTATAAGACGAATTATAAGCTAAACTCCGAAGCTGCCATAAGAGTATGCACCGGACGAACAATCTGTGAGATCGACCCAAAGGAGCCGCGAATAGACATAGTCGACCATTGATAAAGACAAGAGCTCTCGAAGAGGCCACATTCAAGGAAGCTAAGTTGTTGGGAGGACCAAACAAGTAGCTAGGAAGCTTGGAAGCTCCAGCTTGCACCTGAACATTTGAAGCACTCGTGGCAGGCGGCGGCAAACAAATTCTTGAGACCCTGCGGCCTAGGCCAGACGATGAACTTAGCCACTCAAGCTCTTCAGACGAATCGTATCACTCTTGGAGGAGCAGCGGCTTAGCACTTCGGGTGAATGATCGCAAGGCTTGGGAGAAATTGAGATCGTAACGTCCGCTTCTGGAGGTGAGGAGCAAGCAGTAGGAGCAACTCCAACACCAGGAAGAGTAGTTGAGCAGCAAGCAGCAGGAGCAACCTCGGCAACAGGAGCAACCCCCAACAGCAAGAAGAGCAGCAAGAGGAGCCAGCAATGTGGAAGAAAAAGGGCAGGGAGAAAGTGGCTGCAAAGGAGGAAGAGACATAGGCAAGAGAGAAGCGAACAGTGAGCTGTGAAGATAGGCAAAGGGGGAGCGTGGTTATCAGAGAATCACAACAGGATGAACCAGAGGAGGATGAGTCCGAGGAGGAAGAACCACATCAACAAGAAGGGGGAGCAAGAGGCTAAAGAAGAAGAGAAGGAGGAGGCCGAAGAACAGACGAAGCCTACACTCGGCCACCATATCCATTGCAGGCCAAGCTACCCAAGAGGAGGGCCAAGCAGGGCAAGATCAGAGAGAAGCCATTTAAGCTGAGGCAAGATATTGAGTACGAGAAGAAGAAGACATCTGATGGATCCGACAAAATTACTAATACTGTAAGTAGAGTGTCGGAGTCCGTCAAAGGCAGCCAACTAGGGTCGAAAGCAAGCCTCCACCACCTCGACCCGATTCTCTGAAGAAGGTCTGCCATGGGCCAAATTCCAAGCATAGTAGAGCTTCTCGGTGTATTTGGCATTGCCAACAGTGCACCATCTGATGATTCAGAAAGCCTCTTTTCGAGTGCCTACATCAAGGGTCTATGCAGGAGTTCAAGATGGACTACGACTACCGAGCCACATCAACAACGGCGGGGTCTCGCCAGGAAGCAGCCGAAGCAGAGTGAACTCAACTTTTCGAGGAGGCTTAGACCTGTGCCATTCACGTCAAGAGGATAGCCATTATGCTCAAGGACATGAACTTGGCACGGCACACCAGGCTCCAAAACAACCACATCATCACTGTCATGACTATAAGACTCATCACAAACATCCTGGAAATTAATGTCTTGCTCGTCCTCAGGGATGCTATCATCCCAATACCTTCTCCTCCCAGGGCCATTTCGCTCTACAGGCACGACCCCAGCAGGTAGCCCAAACAAAATAGTTCTTATGTCGGAGGGCATGCATTGAGAAGGATTTAGGAGCACCCTCCATGCTGCCCGGACACATTGGAAGGTATAATCCAAGAACTGGATAGTGTAAACTTACCAGAACGGATCATTCTGGCCAATGTAAACAGGAGGCTAGCAGTCATCTTACGGTTGCCATGATAGTTAACATAATGGGCAGCACGATTAAGCAAATTCTTATTATCAAGCACAACTAAGTTTTTGGTGTCACCAGCACCCCATCTCAGGTATAAACCCTTACCTTTCTCGATGCAATCCTCACTGATATTATGAAGGTGGCAGACATAGTGGACCTTTCCAAAATCTTTCATACAATAACCAACCATACCTTCAAAACAGTGAAGGCGGGTATTCTTCAAGGCTTTACAGACTAGGATAACACCAGGAGGCTTACACGCCCAGTTAAATTCCTTCTTTATGGCATCATTCATGGCCCTGGGGGTTTTGAAACGCCCTCTAAAGACAGCCTGACAGTGCAAGTGGTCTACAGTAGCACCCCTTTCCATGGCTACAGCTCCGGCAACACACCTCCTATCACAAAAACCGACAAGGCCATCGTAGAAACTCACAGGGACATCCTGCCCAGACAAACCTAGGGTCACACTCACATCTATCAGGTTCCAATCCTGATCAGCAAAGAAATCCTGGCCTCTCACTCCGGAATTGGAATTCAACACATGGCTCACAAAAGCAGGGCCAGAGGAACGACCACTCTGAGCCTTTCTAGCTGCCCTCTTCATCGACATAGCAGATAAAAACAATGCAACAAAAGCAACAAGCTTACCTCTGTCTTCTTCAACACTGCACCTCCGCTCCCCGCCAACGCCCGCGACCCCAGCTTATCCACCCAAACAAATAAGGAAACAAACCAGAACAGCGGCCACATCACCAGGAGCTCCGCCATCCCTGCAGAAGCCCAAGGCGACACCAACACCTGCGCCCAACCAGCGTTCGGGAACTCCAATATGCCCGCCCATGATTCTAGGGTTGGGAATCCCAGTTGCCACCGTCAGCAACATACGATTTCCCATACGACTACAACCCTTAACCATTACCAAATCTTATGGTATAACTATTCGCTTCCCAATTTCGGACACATTATAACGTTATTTTTATTTTGGTAGTTTTCCAAGGTAGAATTTCTTGTGGTGAAGCGCTGTGGATTTTGTTTGCCATATTATTGCGGGTTCCTGAAATGCATTTCCGCCTCAGTGAGAGATTCGCTGAGTCTGCTACGGGGTGGAGCCTTCAGATTTCCCAACTCCAGGATGCCCAAAAATTCAACGATTTATCTAATTTGTTCAGGGTGGAATTATTAGTGGTTCTTTTCCAGTCCTATTGATGCGGGACAACAACTTAACCTGTGAGCCTGCCTGCCTGCCTTCCAAGGCTATCTGCGGCCACCCATTAAAGCACCCTTCAAACTCTCGATCAGACCCTTGCTTTTTTCTTAGTAGGTGAACCTGCAGATCCTGTGTCTCCATGCTTAGTGACTTCAACCAAGGATTTGCCTCTCTCAATGCCCTTCTGGGAGACATTATGTTGGCTCACCCTTTCCAGCATAGATGTTTGATAGTAGGACATAAGCTGATGTATTTCTGGGATCTAATTTAGAAACTTGTTTTACTGCATACTCTGCTAATTCCACCTGGCAATGAATGCAACAAGCACCTAAGAAAGATGTCCAAATTACTACGTCAGGTTCAAAAGGCATTGTGTCAATCATGGCCTTAGCCTCATGCAAGAGTTTCGCACGTCCAAGAAGATCAACCATGCATGTATAATGCTCAATTGTTGGGGAGATTTTATGAATGTAAGACATGCTATCAAACAAGAACCGAGCAACATTGACAAGCCTCAAGTGAGTACATGCTACCAGAATTGAAATGAAGGTTACCCTGTCTGGCTTAAAGCCATGCCATTGCATTTCTCCAAAGAGCTCCATGGCCTCTTCCCCAACACCATGATGAGCATACCCAGATACCATGGCATTCCATGAAATAATATCTCGATCTTGCATTTCGTCAAAGACCTGGCGGGCATTTACAATGCTGCCACATTTAAAGTATGTGCCTATGAGAGAGTTGCCAATGCAGATATCTGCAATAAGTCCAACATTTATAAGATGTGTATGGATGTGTTTGACACATCCTAAAGCACCGACATTAACACATGCATTTAGGATGCTGATATATGAAAAGACCTCCAGATGTAGAATATCTATCCTCATTTTCTCGAAAACACTTATAGCTTCATTACTTTCGCCTTGCAGAGCATACCCTGAAATGATTGCAGTCCATAAATTCACATCATGAAGTGGCATTATTTCAAATATACAATGTGCATCTCGAATACTGCTGCATTTAGCATACATGCCAACAAGTACACTTCCAACAAGCAAATCCAGTTCTAGTCCAGCTGATATGATATGAGAATGAATTTGCTTTCCCACTTCAAATTTTGTTACGTGTAGAAGAATGTCAACAAATAACACCTTGTCAGGCTTCAATCCAGACGACTGCATTTTGTCAAAGAGCAGTAGAACTTGCTGATAATTTCCTAGCTCAGAATATGCCGACATTATGGCCGTCCATGAAACCATATCCCTTATAGGCATGTTACTGAACACTTGGCAAGCATCTTCAATGCTCCCCCATTTCACATACATGGAAATGAGAGCACCACACACAAACCTATCCATATGCAGCACATTTCTCCTAAGTTCTGCATGAATCAGTTTACCATACTCTATATTTACCGCTGCTGAACTCAACATGCTCATATATGTGATTTTGTCTGGCTTTAACCCATATTGATGCATCTTCCAAAATAGCTCAATAACTACATTCTCTTCTTCATAACATCCATATGCAAAAATCATGGTATTCCAAGAACCTGCATCGAGCACAGGAATTCTATCAAAAACTAGATGGAGATCAAACATTCTCTGAAATTCAGCATACATGACAATGAGACTACTTCCTATAATTGTATCTAAATTAAATTGTGACTTTATGAAGTGTGCATGAAAGCACTTGGCCCATTCTGCAGTCCCCGTACTGGCGCAGGCACTGAAAATAGTGATAAACATGACTTTGTCAGCTTTCAATCCCTGCTGTTGAAATAGTTTAAAGAGTTGGACTATGTCACCCCCATGCCCTTGCTGAGAATACCCTGATATCAAAGTAGTCCAAGTAATAACATTCCATTCTGGCATCGTGTCAAATACTTTCTGGGACTGATCAATGCTACCACATTTTGCATACATACCAATAAGGTTATTTCCAAGAACAATATCTTCATGTAGTCTGGCAATTATTATGAAAGAATGAAGATACTTGCCCCATCCCAAAGCTCCCCCAATGATACATGCATTTAAGGCATTGATGTAGGTGACATTATTTGGGCTAAAACCATGTTGTTGCATTTCACAGAAAAACATAACAGCTTGATGGCAGTCCTGTTGCTGCACATAGCCCCCGATCATCATTGTCCATGTCGATACGTCTCTTTCAAAAGTTATGTCAAACACCATGCGAGCATTCTTTATGCATCCACATTTGATATACATGTCAATGAGGTTATTAGCAAGATGGATGCTTGGGATGACTTCATATTTAATAATGTGAGCATGGACATGCAGTCCCTGAGATAAAGCCTTTTTCTTGGCACATGCGTGCAGAAGAAAACAATATATATCAGAGCTTCCAATTACTAAAGCATTGTGGCTACCAAGCTCAAAAACTTCCAGAGCCTCCTTCAATAGACCTTGACGGCATAATTCCTTTAATGTTTGTTTTACAGATTTTCCTTTGAGTTGCCCCGATGGTACTTTTATGTGATCTTCATGTATTCTGTGAGCAATTTGTTTTTGTGGAGATGATCGGGTAATCTAAAGGCAAAATAAATAAGTGAAACTCAAATAGCAAAGTGTGCATACTTACCTGTTCAGATTTGTTGTGAAGCCATGTTGGAAAATCGCACAATCATGAACAAGGGGCATTTTTGGAGTAGACTGGTTTAAGGTAATAAAAGGCATGTAATTTAATTGCCTCCCTGCTAAGGGGTGCCTCGACCTTCAATGACACAAGCCTGTGATTTTCAAGGTCAAATCGTCTAACAAAAATCGCGGGCCGTACAAATATTTAGATAACGAGAGGCCATCACAAACGGCCGGACATGGAAATGGCAACTCATGCTCTTGCATTAGTGTACACATCGTACACTTTGGAGATATCCTCCTCCACGTAGCATCTTTGAGACAGCGTTTGACGGTGTCAATCATCGATGTGGCTCTATACTTTTAGGGCCATTGTCCATGGAATTTGAGGGCTTTCGTCCCTGTTTTCGGGATTTTTGTTTTGGGTTGGGGGGGACCCTCGCTGATGTGGGTTAGTGGCATATCCAGGTATATACTGGCATATGCCTAGGATATCTTGGTGATCGCTCCAAACCGGCCGCTGCCCGATAAATTGGATCGACCACATTTCTTGCTTAGTCTTTGTTTGAACCGCCTAACCGGAATGAAGTTTCATGCTGTGGAGTGCAAGGATAAGCTTCTAGGTTAAATCGTTTGCTGCAAACCGTGTGTTCTTATCGGATTGCAAGTGTCAAGTAAATGATGCATGCCAGCTTATGCACTTCTAGCAGATTTGGCAGACGTTAAATGGGCATGAAAAAGGAAAGCTTGAAACTAGAATCTTACAGATTGTTTTAGCCGGGTTGCTATTGTCGGATTTGGTGTAGCCATAAGTGGCCCGGATATTTGGCCGAAAGTGGTCTCAGAAGGAAATCTTCTCGAATACAATATGCACAATTGTTTTTTGGAATTCTTATAACAGGGTAGTCTGTGCTTTGTTGGAGAACAAAAAGCAGAAGAGTGCAGGAGGTTTTTCCAAAAGGTAGAGGAGTGTAGGAGGTATAGGATTGGTCTAATCTTTTGGGTTAATCCTAGGCTATGTTATTAACAACATTTTGCAGCTCTGTTGAGGGATTTCATTTTTGATGTGAAGAAAACCCCCCTCTAAGAAGTAAGTTTTCATAGCAGTTTTGCAAGGAATGATTCGATTGCAAGATGCAGATTGGATGAGGTATTTATTAATTCCCTACAGTTTTGCATCATTATTTGTGCGATTTGACACTTTTTCTATTCTTTGCTCAAGCAAACAGACTTGACACTACTTGGAGATGCACCACATCCTACCGGGTCTTCAAAGATTGCACGCCAAAGAACTCATCCAGATTGCATTCTAAAAATTATGAGGTATGACTATTTCCTTTAAAATTCGTTTGATGGGTTGATATTGAATGGTCTATCTATGTTTTTACCGTTATTCCATTGTTATGTTATTGCACAGAAGGGATTTGAAGGGCATGGTGAAGTAGATTTGAAAAGCTCATACGCCTTATTCTTAAATGGTAAGAGAAGGAAAAGCTTTAATTTATTTGGAGATGTATGAGGTAGCAGAAGCAGAAAAGGTATGTGGATATGGAAGTACAAGAATTAGAGTATATTTTATTGAGAAGTTTGCTCCCATTCACTTCATATCTCTGTTTTTTGTTGCTGTTCATGTTGTTTTTCAGATGCCCCAAATGCTTAACATATCGTAACGACCTGCCACTGTTTAAGATGTTAACCCATTCTTGCACTGCGACTCGCATGAAACCAACAAAGCGCCCGATAGATAGGCTTCTCATTCATCTCAGCAGATTTTCTACAATGGTGGACAGTGGATAGCCGCACACATGCGAACTACCCACGAAAAATAAAGGGAAAATCCAATTATATCATTTGGACCCCAAAACAAATACAATGCTAATAGATGAGTGGCTTATGTACCTGTCGAAAGCTTATCACCGGGATTAAAAAACCCCGCCCTTTCGGGTTTTCGAGGAAAAACCCTAGTGATAAGCCTTCGGCAAGGGGCTTAGACAAACGTAAGGCATAGAATCGCCCCCAAAACCCGCGCGCATGGAGAAGTCAAAACGGATGGCGCCGCCAACCCAATACGCACATCACCAACAACAAACGAAAACATATCAAAGAATAGCATCACCCAAAGGGGTGGAAAGCATCACCCACCGGGTGGAAAAACATGATAAACAAAACTTGTACAAAATATAATAAACAAAGAAGGGGGGGAGGGTGGGTTCAAAGAGAATAAGGTACTGCTGAGAGAAGAGGAAGCGCCGATGAAACGTCGATGAAGAACTCTGCAATAAGTAGCAAACGCCCAACCTGATGAACGGCCCAAAAACGCATGCGATGCATGCATGCGACGCATGCAATGCATGCATGCTCGTCTTGAGCAAGAATGCCGATTCGCTATGCGATTCGACGACATTCTTGCACCGCTGCGACCGCATGAAACCAACAAAGCGCCCAATACCAAAGGACTTCCTTAACAAACTAGGATCGAGGACGAAGGTCACGGGATGAAGGCTAAAGGCCTAAAAGGACAAAGAGGAAAGCAACGCCAAATTGGCCAAACCAGGCAGGAAGAAGCCCCTCTCCTGCCTGGAAACAATTCAAAGAGAATAAGGTACTGCTGAGAGAAGAGGAAGCGCCGATGAAACGTCGATGAAGAACTCTGCAATAAGTAGCAAATGCCCAACCTGATGAACGACCCAAAAACGCATGCATCGCATGCGTGCGACGCATGCAATGCATGCATGCTCGTCTTGAGCAAGAATGCCGATTCGCTACGCGAATCGACGACATCTTTGCAATTCCATTGTTTCGTATATGTACATATTGCATTTCTAAAATTAGGCTTAGCAACTTACCAAATTGTGAAGTTAAGCTTGGCAGCATCTGTTTTCCATGGAAGTAAAATGCTCAAAAAGCAGAGGATCTTAAGCCTCTCCTGCAACATGCATAAATCTTCCTATCCTTATCCTTCTAGCTTTTGCAAAACACATAGATCTACATCTTGCAGAGAATTGTTCTATGCATACAAATATCATGTCATATATAAAAAGTAACTGACTAGAAGACAAAAAATATTGACTATTTGCCTACACGTTTTTAGTTCAGGCACAAATTGCAGAATAGAGAAGGCAAGAAAAGATGGCAGCATGCCCCGAGCAATACTCATCATTCTTAAATATATCTGAGTAAATATGAGCAAGCAAGACTGCCTAATGGTTATTTTTTGACTATTTAATCTGTTAGTAAAAATTATCTCTATTGGAAGCACTTTGTTGTACAATTTTTTGGACGATGAAAGGCACTTGGGAGGATAGAATGTAAGCTATAGTTCTTTGCGACCATAACATCTGAAAGTTTTAGTACAAGGGTATATTAAGCAGTAATTCCATGTGCTTTGCATGCAGTGAGTGATAAATGCAGGTCCTAGGTTTATCTTACTTCATATATTTCCATCTTGCAGGCGTCTTTGCTGCATGTGGCTGATATCACAACAATCTTCAATTTCTTCCAGATGGTTGCGTTGTTGTGATATGCTTTTATGCATACAAAAGTGAAAAGCCCTAATCATTTACTTCTTTATTTTAATTGTTCCTATGGTTATTCCTAATTGACAAGTTGCTTCGTAAACGCTCATGGCAGAACAGAGACTCGGTTCAGACCTTTAGGATAAGGATGTTCCCATTGATTTTAAACTATGTGGCATTGACATTAAATCATTCAAGCTCAGAGTATCATCAAATATTTTTCCTTTCTCTAATCACAGGTTATTATTCATAACTCCATGCCATAGCGCACACAAGACCTAGCGAGAATCTGGGACTGTTCAAATGGTCTTATTGTCTTATCATTTTATGGGCAATTACTCTAATTTTTTTATCTGTTTCATTAAGTATTTCAATCAATGCCAGACATTTGGTCAATGAATCTTGCCCTCGGAGATATCCTATACAGTAAAAATCCTGGAAAAGATTGTTTTGTTTTTTTGACACCAGAGATGTGTTGGGCAGGTCAGTATCCGAGGTTCTATTTTCAAGCGTGACAACAAAGGATTTTGCCAAAGTAGACTACTGAACCCTATCTCTTGCTTTGCCATTTTTGGCTTGATAAGATCCCTCTTTGTTCTTCATGCTCTTCATACTTCCATCTATGAAGGCTTCGTTTTCGAGAAGCAGGTAAACCGTCAAGTATTAGTTTTACATATTATCTCTAATATTCGAAATGTTGTTCTTAAGATGCATGTGACTGCTAACTTTTAGGACTCAACAAAAAGTTTTAGATGCAAAAGTTGGAATAATACAATCTTTGCTTTGTAGATTAGGCTGCACTGTTTTGGCAAGAATCAGGAGGACATCCAATTCTCTTTATTTGATGTTGAGCCTAGTATTGTCTTACCTTTGTTGAGAATTGGTATATTTGCAATTATGATCTCTACCTAAGGGCTTCAGACCCTTTGAATCCCTTCACATGTAAGAACATTCTTTCAAACCCTTACAAATTTCTTTCACATCTTAATTCGTATCTGGCAGGTCATATTTACCATGGGGTGTAATGAACAATGGAATGATGGATGGGCCATGCAATGACATCAATAATAACCAAGTAAGGCATGCTCTTCTTTATGAAAATTCATGGTCCAGACATTGATGCTAACTGTTAAAGATTGGGAAAACTTATAATTCAATGAGATATTACTATCCATTTAGATTTTAAATCCGTTTTCAAGTTATAGCCATGAGCTATTATGTACGAGACCAAAACTACGCAACACTCAACCTATAGAAGTTTGTTTCCTCTCCTCATATAAACTATGATGGCTGGCTGCTATCTGTCATTGGAGTGGTACCATATGCTGATCTTGTATTTTATTGTATATAAGACTTTAAAAGATTGAGTTGTAAAAGGTTCTGCCTCTGATGCTAAGGATGACTTCTGAATTCAATTTAGTCCCAAAGCTAGGATGTGATTCGTAGCTAGCTTCAAGGGCAATCTTATGGCTCTATCGACAACAAGCATGTTTTGAAAATGCGGAGCTTGACCTGTTCTTCAGTTTTATGCTGGAGCTTGTGCTGGTACTATTGACAAGCCTGCTACTTATCCACTACATATGGTCAGAGGGCGTTTGACAGTTCAGACAGCATCTTCGGGGAAATATGGATGCATGGTCCATGCAACCTCTACTATTGTAGAAGAGGAGGGCTAGAGCGCATTATACAAAGCCTAGCTGCTATCTATCATTGGAGTGGTACCATATGCTGATCTCGAATTTTGTTGTATATGGGACGCTAAAATATTGGATTGTAAAACGTTCTGCCTCTACACAAATGATTATTTCTAATGTTCTATTGTTTTTGTTCTAATGTTGTATTTTTGTGCAGTACACATGATATAGAAGAAGGTTTTGATAGTTGATTATGTAATATGCAACTGTATCCATTGAGGATTTCCATATCTTGAATCACAGCTACACCAACTGAAATCTTTTCAGGTTTCTTCATAATGCACCTTCATAACCTGCAATATAATAATATTAGTGCAACAATTGGAACATGGAATTTTGCAGATGCCATAATTCAGTCTTATAATGATTATTTATGGCTATAACAAGATATGCAACATCCAATGTCCTGATTATTCACCATTCTTCTATATTCAATATTACATGGCATTTCGAGAAAGAAAGCGGATGTAACAATGGGTCCTAGGTATCCTTCCAGCTCTTTCTACATTCTTTAATGTAGGCATGGATTGGGATCAAATATATGTTAAGATCAAGTTTAAAAATGTTAATAGGCAGATACACTCAATCCTTTCATGTCCTACAAACTATATTGAATCGATTATTTTATCCATCAACTGTGACGAGCCTGCCGAGTTGACCCTCCTGGCAACTCGGGATCTTGTCAAAACTTGCGAAAACTCTTACTAGGTTGGTGTGGCAAACAGTTGAGTATGGTGAAGAATTGAATCTTCCTTGACAATTGAACTTTCATTCTTCAAATTCAATGGACAAATTCTATAAACTCAATATCCATCAAGTACAATGTGAATTCACTACACAATATAATAAAATGCAGCAGTTTTGCTCACAATCTTCTAGCGCGACCATGCTCTTCGGCTACATTGTCTCCGTTAGCTTGACCACTGCTTGTTAACTCACTGCACATACACTTACTGGGGTTAGTCCTCGTGACTAAGTGGGGATCCCTGGCTGCCACTGCATGCATGGAAATACTCTGGAAATCTTGGATAAGCACAAACACAGACGGAAAATCCTACATGAGTACAGTGCTAAGACAACGACAACATAATCCAAGTAAATACCAACCTCTGAGCAACAAAAGAACGTAGCCAGAATAACAAAACATCAGAAATATAGCTCCGGGACAATGGGTAGCTCAGCCAGCCTACATGCAGGCCCTGTTAGCAGAGAAATGCCCAGCCAGCTCACATTCCGAGCCCCGTTGGCGGAGTTGGTGGGGTAAACCTCGTATGCGCATACCCTTTACCATTGAATCCGGTCCTTTTATATACAAATACATCATATCCCTCTCAGCTTCTCTTCAACTAGACTAGCTTAGGCTTGCAAATCTCGGCAAAAAGGCCTCTATACCCCTCTGAGGCAGCATCAATCTCTATCTTTGAAGAAGTCCAATGCAAATCAACCATTCCTAGCTATGCCCAAATGCTTAAAAAGAATCCACATGCATCAATTCAGCTTTTCTCAATTAGATCCCATGCCATCTGCTTAAGCAAAGCCTAAACAATCTGCTTCTACAATTTCTATGTTCACATCAACTCATAAGCACCCAAATATCTTATCAAAAGCATGAACAAATTTAGGCGTAGAAGCAACTATGATTTCTTACCTCTGGAGTTTTTACACGCCATAGTTCCTTGGAAATACATAGCCATAACCCTCTTAACAAATCATCATAGATCTAACCATGGCAGTCCATATCAAATCTCAAATTAACTCAGCAAAACCCCACCTTAGAATTTCTTCGCGGATAGACCTCTGGACCCCTTGCAATTGATTGTGCCTCCAAAGATCGTCTTCTAACTCCAAGAATCAAACTGCAGAAGAACATACATAGTGCAGTCAATTCTGACCCAGCATCACAATTTCTGTCATAACTTTCTCATACGGATGATTTTTGGCCTGATCAGACCCATTCCGGAAAGCTAACTTAAATATCTTTCCAGCAAAAGAAAAATCACCTGAAAAGGATCATGGGTCGCCGAGATATGATGCTTCAAACATCGGGTTCTAAAACTGCACAGAATTGCTCCCTGCCTTCATGCTCTGCAACAATACTTTCTCCAAAGAGACAAGACCCTGGTCTCATGCTGCATACATGCCATGAATATGTATATATGTACATAAATATGTATATTAACCCATCAAGTGGCCAGGACTGTTACATCAACAAGTCATTATTTATTATTGTCATAGCAATTGCAAACTGCATTGTATAGCAATCAAGCTCCACATGTCTATTGAAGCCTTTAATAAAGTTCAAAGCTGAAACCTCCAAAATCTATAGATGTTTTTCTTTAAAATATACCAATCCTATGATTAGATCAATACCATTTTGTCTCCCTCTCTCATTACACATAAATTGGTTCGTATTTTGCCAGTAATTGGTATGTAAGTTAACATAGACTAGGATGGTATTGCAAAACAAATTAGGATAAAATTGCAAATGTGGAAACATGTATATATTGTATACACTACATCTAGGTTGCAATTGTATGGCAAGTAGTTTGTTGGAACAGTGCAATGGGCTCCAATTCACATGTCATGGACATTTAGGAAGCCATATACCCATATTCCCATGTCACGAACATATAGAAGGCCATAGAGCTGGAACATGCATTTATTCATAATAGATGCATTTTTTTTGTGATTACCACGCATTTGTTGCATTTGTTCATGATGCATCCACATTCTTTAACCACCTCTCACAATATTTTGAGATAAACACTTTTAGATTTGGCAAGCAAGTCAAAACTCAATAAATAGCTCCAGATAAACTATTGGCATTAAGGCTTAGATTTTAAGATACAATTCCTTTACGACAACACAAATTCCTCTTTAGCATCCGAAGATTTCAAGGATTTAGAGTCGATTAAGAATAGAAGTAAAATATATATAGAGCCAAATGTGTAATCCTACATGCACACCAGAAAATTGAAAAATCACAACCTTCTTTTAATCCATATACAATGCTATAGTTATGAACTTTATGTAACTGCATACCTATATGCAATCAGATCTTACCCTTCACTTATATCGAAACTTGGAGCAGTGATAAATATCTTAAAAAAAATTATGCAGTATCATTAGCACAAGGTGAAAGATTTACGACATGATTAAACTATGTACACCACTAGCAGAGTAATAATGTTGTTCACTAGAATAGAAATTTAGATGACCTATTTATTGTAATTCCACATGGGTGAATCTGTTGGTAATTTATGTCCTAAAAGTACAATATATTTTGTCATCTATACAACTTAAAAAATTTCAAAGGAATAGCCATTGTTATTTCAATACATAGACCATCATTGGTGCCTGCAAATGTATAAATTAAAAGATAACACAAATGATTGTCATACTGGGGCAATTCAACACACCTAGCACAAGCAATTTTGCTATTCTTATCAGATCTACATCTAAAAGCTCATAATTCCTTGCAATGAAACCATTATGCCTGACAACCTCATCATCCCTTGCAACGAAACCGTACCAATGCATTTGACATGCACATCTTGGTATTGTTGGACATCTATGCTATGCAACCCCACCCCTCAACATACAAGATTATTGCTAAGCCCGACAACGCGAATAGTTGCAGTGGAAATGCCCAAATTTTTGTATATGAAATGCATATGGCAAGAATGCAAATTTTGAACTCCATTGTTGCTCCCACAACCACCTTTCAAATTGTTACTAGGCCCGGCAACGCTGGGCACCATAACTAGTCCTAACAAGTTATAACAAGGCCGTTGTTGTCGTATGGTTGTGACAAGGTGCTCAATTAGCTGACCATGAGCATGAGCCTCCAAAGGCATATGAAATACAAGTATGACAAAGAGGTTCTATTAATTACACTCTATGCCAACTCCTTTCGTCAAGGGCACTTTGAGTGTGCAGAGCTTACATGTATAGTTGACGCATTGCAGGCATCAATGGCCAATAGTAATGAAAATTTGATGATTCCAGAACTAACTACTGCAACTACTTACCTTTAGAAATGTACTGTACAAGTTACATATAGTTGAGCATGATAATCTGAGAGCTTGCATGCCTTCTCTCAGGCCTGAACCTCTAGGATATAACATTAGTATAGATACTGGCATTATTTACATATTTCTACAACAATTAAATATGGATCTTGCTCTTCATATTGCATGACTAGAAACTTGCTACAGAAATCGTAGCTTTTGTTTGATGGCATCATGTTCTACAGAAATAGTAGCTTTTGTTTGATGGCATCAAGAGGTATTTGCAAGCATTGAAAACATCTTCTGGCAGATTACTATCCAGAGTTAATTCCAATTGACATAGGATATATTTCTTAGAATATCAACCAGTGGTACTTTGACATATCAAATTCCTATGCTTCTGGTTTCAAAGTGGTAGTCCATGATATATTGAACACTCCAACAAATGAACACTCCAAATGCCACAGACATGGTAGACACTGCTTTTACATACATGGATGGTCATACGATGCAACCTTATTTGGTCCTTTTGCATATACAGTATTCAATGCTTTGATCCATCTGCCATGAAACACAGATATACTAGGCACTCAGACTTGCTAATTATCACATCTCTTTTGGTGCCACCACCTACAAAATCAAATGCAAAGAGCAATCCCCGTGTCCACACATGACTCTGGGTGCATGTTTGGAAAACAAAAAAAGGCAGAAAACAGATGCATAAGCACCAGGGAAGGTAGATGTGTGAAGCAGTACTTGGGTTCAACCACAGAGGTTTTCAGCTTGCCTCTAATGGATACACTATATGGGTTACATATAGTGCACACAACCCTTCTAATTACTGCGGTAATTTTACCCTAGTAAGCAGCAGCTTGCTACATGGTTTAGCTTTGGGGATACATGTCAAATATGCCAATGATTAGATGTTGTATTTAATTACAAAAATCTTGTGGCGGAATGATGATTTACTGCTTTTGGATGGTCCTTCAAAAGATAGAGTTATGCTTGAATATAAACATTGCCCTAGCTCTTTTTGTAGCACCTGAAGCACCAAGTGTTAAATTACATTTTAAAGTCTAAACATTACATAACCAAAATCTGAGGCCTGCCTCAATTTGTCGAATCTTCAATCTAAGATTGTATTGGTTAAATCCATCTTTGCATTAATACTGAAGCAATCACGTAGACATGAGAAAACATGCTTAGAGCTAGTAGGACAGACCACCTGGAACCTTTACTGTGTGAAAATATTACTGAAATGGTCCAAAACCTCCTTTCAAGATGCAGTATCACATCTGGAGTTTTTCCGAAGGTGAAATAAAATCATGACTGTTTTGAAGATCTAGAAAAAGACCAGAAGATGTAGTGCCACTAAAATAGAGCATGAAAAGCAAGGAAGAATAACAAATGCTTATCTATAGTTTGTTGTAGCTGACCTGCAAAATTCTGTAATCTGGCTAGAAGACTTATCCCCAAGGCATTCGGCTTACCTCCACAAAACTCCGTTGAAACCAATGCCCACTTGGGATTTTTTGGATCAGCCAGAAGGTCATCTTAGTTTAGGCTCATGAACAAGACAATGCATAGCTGCCTCCATCTTTAATTTTGGACGCCTTAGTTTTAGCTGCATATCTGTTGTGTATTGTCTTATGCCCACTTTGTGTGTATTTTTAGTTTAAAGCAAATCCATGCCAAGTTTCTCATGATTTTTAAAAGGTGATTCTGCAACAAACATGAGCTAAGATTTTAGGGGACATTCTTCTTTCAAAAACTGAAGATGGAAAAACTTGTTGATGCATAACATCGTATTTTGAGGGGCTCCCATCATCGAGTTGAATTCTATTATGGTCTAGAGATTCTCTTAGGAAATCTGTTGAATTTGTTGAAAGAAGTGCCTAGGCTACCCATACATGAATTGGTTGGGGCTAACTTTCACTGAGCATTAGCTAACTTTCATTTACTTTCATTAGCATTTGTTGCATGAAAATCGTGATTACTTTTGTTCCATGAGCAAATTTTATGATGTTAACCCAGCGTATGTTTGCAATGTTCTATAAGACGGATAATTCTAGTGGCATTATAATCCTACTTCTATAAGATGTATGTTAGTACACTTCAATATAGTTTTTTTTTTTTCAAACGGTACATGTCAAGAATTGAGGGTAGCGGATCCATACTTACAAATAGATGCCATTATATTGGTTTTTCTAAACGGGTTCCATGCCTTTTAGGTCTTGGATTGGAACTTTTGGTTTTCCATGGGCGATGTGGCAAATTTTTGGTGATATGCCAAGATCTGGGCGATATAGACATGGTGATGAAACTTAGAGCAATTTTTGTTACCACGAGGGTGCTTATTTGACTTGTCCTTGACTTATTGACTGTATTTCCTTGAGTTTGATATTCAACTTGAGCCAGGATAAGGTGTACATTCTTGAAATGTTGACTACTTGGACCTTGCATGCTTACTTTTGAATTTAAACTTATTCCAGGGGAATCTTCGACCATGTAATTGGCACGCTCTTCCAAGTTGAACAAGGCCAGGGCTTTGCGCGGCTGCCCCCACTAGAGGGGAGAGGCCTGGCCCCAAAAAAGTCCCCGAGGCAACCTTTCCTAGTGGCGCTCCTCCGAGAGGTCGTATGCTAATGCCCCCCCGCCAGAGCTTGGTTTCCCTATCCAACCGTTGAATCCTCCGTTCAAGGACCCTGCTTCGAGCAAGTTCAAAAAAATCCAAGATCGGTCCGAGAGAACTTATCAAACCGTGAACCACCCATGAAACTTGGTCCCCAGGGTAATGTCAATGTTCTGGGTCCATTTGCAGAGCCAATTCACAGTTCTGGAGTGGGAGAGGACTTTTGGGGTGAGTTGCTTCCGGGGGGTTTAAAGGGTTCTTCTTTTGGCATCGACACTCTCCCTCCACATGATGATACAACGCAAGGTCCTGTTCAAATCTGACTAGGACATGACCTCCGAAACATAAACCCTATGTGTTGCTATGTTACTGTAGGGTTTACGTTATGGAGGTCGAATTTTGGCCATTTGCACTTGGAACATGGTCGAGAAGCTGTCATTGAAGATGCGAAGTAATAGGAACTCATGGAATGGGGTTTGGATTTATTATCCTCCCAATGTGGCAATTAGAAGTGAAGAGTGCTTTTTGCAGTAGCAAGATTGTTTGGGATTATTTGGGATGGCCGATTGATCCAAACCCCATGTTTTCAGTGGCCGTGCTCTTCATGCATGTTTAGAGATGATGCACCGAGTTATCCATGAAAACGACCACGTTTCGGCCTCTAAAACGTAAACCCTATGTGTTGCTAGGTTCTTGAAGGGTTTACATTTCGAATGTCGAGTTTTGGTCTTTTGCACTTAGAACACATGCTTTGATATGGATATGGTGTGTTAGAACCTCCACCTTGCTTCAGGCAACCAATCTTTATGCAAATTTTGCAAAATGGTATTAATTACATTAGGATCCCTGAAGCAAAATGAGGTAGTTGCAATCAGATCTAAATATCTCGAGTTGTGATGATCTTTTCAAATGAATTTTGGAGGAACAACAAGAGAAAAGTTGTGAATGAGATGTGCAAAAAAACATGGCTCAATTTGACTCTGGGATTTTCGAGAAAATCGGGTTCAAATTTGGAAGAAAATTTGATCAGTGCACTTCCCTGAGACAAAAAAAAGAAAGTTTGCACACTCAAATGATGATATCTCGAGTTTTAGGATTAAATAAAATTTGTAGGATCATATTGAAAAAATTTTGGCCTGATCTGGGACTAGGATGATGGAGAAAAACGAGTTCAAAGTGGTCAAAATTCTGTCAGAAAACTTTTACAAAAAACCAGCAAGCAGTTTTCTTGGATCTCGAACTTTATGGGTTTCTTTGCATGATTTCAACTGTCACAAGTTTGAATAAGACCTGTGCTGGGTCAATAATTCCAACTCTTTTGGGCACTTCTATTAAAGATAGTCTGTATATAATTAGCTTTTGACTTATAATTGCCACAGCGGGAGGAGATAGATCCAAAACCCATTCCGTCAGTTCCTATTGCTTCACGTCTTCAACTGCAACTTCTTGACCATGTCCCAAGTGCAAACGACCAAAACTCGACCTCCATAACGTAAACCCTACAAAGAGGTCGAAACGTAGTTGGAGCCTAGATGGCACGTTGGAACCCATGTGGCATGGTTGAGCCACCTTGGCATGTTGGAGCCTAGGTGGCATGTTTGAGCCACCTTGGCATGTTGGAGCACACGTGGCATGGTTGACCCACCTTGGCATGTTTGGACCCTAGGTGGCATGTTTGAGCCACCTTGCCATGTTAGAGCCTAGGTGGCATGTAGGAGCTCGCGTGGCAAGTTTGAGCCACCTTGGCATGTTTGAGCCACTTTGGCATGCTGGAGCCCACGTGACATGTGCGGAGCCAAATGGTAGATCCTATGGGCACAAGATTTGAACCAGCATTAAAAAATATTTCATTAGAAATGGCATTTTTAGGCCATTAATGTTTGAATTGCAACGTTGAAGCCATCTTGGCACGTTGGAGCCTAGGTGGCATGTTTGAGCCACCTTGGCATGTTGGAGCCCACGTGGCATGGTTGAGCCACCTTGGCATGTTGGAGCCTAGGTGGCATGTTTGAGCCACCTTGGCATGTTGGAGCCGTGGCATGGTTGAGCCACCTTGGCATCCTGGAGCCTAGGTGGCATATTGAATCCCACGTGGCAAGTGTGAGCCACCTTGGCATGTTTGAGCCACCTTGGCATGCTGGAGCCCACGTGACATGTGCGGAGACAAATGTTAGATTCTAGGGGCACAACATTTGAACCATAAAAAATAACACATGAAATCAAGTATACCATTAAAAAGTATTTCATTAAGAATGGCATTTTTAGGCCATTAATGTTTGAATTGGAATATTGGAGCCACCTTGGCATGTTGGAGCCTAGGTGGCGTGTTCCAATGAAAATAATGCAAAGAAGTCAAGTTTCAAGTGATTTCCCAAAACCAAGAAAAGGCACTCTAAGCAAAACCTATGCCACGGACAAATAATCCCGAATTTTGATGCCATTTTAGTTCAAACAAGTGTCGTAATGTGCAAAGAATCTATAACCAAAAGTCTCGCCCCAAAACATGTGTAGAACCTGTTCAATTTTGACGAATTGACCAAGTCAAAATAAGGTCAATGTTCCTGGCAGAATTCAATTTTTCGTAAAATGAGCAAATGAGATATCCTTTCAATTCTAACACCTCGCTTGCAAGCATAGTGCATCAGGTTTTCTCAACAAGAAATATGCAAATGTGACCTCAAAAATCAATTTTCGGCTGACAGACTTTCACTTTGCAACAATGATTTAGAACTTAAGATTTTTAAGTTATTTGATGATGTTTCTTGAACGTTTTTGTCTAAAATGAGTTGTGGCGAAGGGGGATAAGAGGAAACTAGCTATAGGCAAGCCTGGAGTAGATATGCTAGTTTTATCATTTTCTATTTTCGCACGCATTCCAATAAATCGATTTTGGGGGTCTAAATTTTTGGCCAAATTCAATTTTTTCATAGCCCATTAACACTTTGGAATAAGAAAATTTAGATTATAAGGATTTTTTGTTTTTAGGGCAAGAATGGCTAGGGATGGGTGATTTGGCAACAAAGGTGATGACTTGGCAAGAAAAGGGTGATATGGCAGTGTGAGGGTGGTGATGTGGCAAGAAAATTAGCAAACAAATTTTCTCCCAGTCAAAAACTTTTTGTGACATGGATATGACATGGTGATGATGTGGGGGTGATATAGTGGAACCTTTGACATGTATGCACAATGGTGCTTGGATTTTGAGATTTTTAGGCTAACTTTTTGCCTTTTCTATGAATGTCATGTCAAAGTTGTACGTTCACTCTCCATCCTTGTTTTTTAAGGAGAGAATATGGTTTTGGACTTTAGAAATGGCTGAATTGAATGGAATCTTAGCAATTTCTCATATGTGATGGATGAATGGTGTACTTTTGACTAGGAAAAAAGGTCTTCCTAACTTTGGTCTCGACAAATGGCAATGGTGTAAAAGGGAGAAAATGATGTATAAAGAGATGATTTTTTTTTGGTGGAACAATGGTAGTAAAGTCTTGGGAAATAGCAAATCATGCAAAGTACTATTGAATTTCGAGTGGTCTTCCAAACTTTAACTTTGGGATATTCAACCTTTGACTTCAAGTGTTCAGCCTGCTTACATACATGATCAAATGTCCTTCAAGAAATGCTTATGTAATGCCAAACTAGTGTCCATCTTTGGTTCTTCACTACAAATTGCCAAGTGATGGATGTCTTCAACTTTCACGCTCTACAACCTCACACACACACATGTATAAAGCCAAATGCTAGTGAAGTGTGTCAAGCATGCATATAGCGCAAATGCTAGTGAAGTGTGTCAAGCATGCATATAGCGCATGTATTCTACCATTTTGTGGCAGTAATGGCATGTGGACAACTTGGTCATACATGGAATCTTAAAAAACTATAAAAAAACCACACCTAAAAAAAAACACTACCTTAAAAAAAATTCCTTTCAAAAAACCATACCACCTGAGAAAACAACACATCTGTAAGAAAGAAACTATACCTCCTTAAGAAACCACACATTCTTAAAAAAAAAACTACGGCTCCTTAAGAAAAACTATAGCATATGCTTGAAAAACCACACCTCCGTATAACTACTTTATAACTACTTGTAGGTTTTTTTCAAATCTTCAAATAAACAACTAGTATTTTGTTTTCACTGTTGTTTTCAGCTGTGAACCAAATGTTGGGGTTGTAGTGTCTCTTGTTTAGTCGCGTTAACTCTCTCAAAGAACTTCTCCCAAATCTCTAGGAAACTTATTACCTGCATCGGTTTAACAGCTACTCCACCACTAAAGTATGGCAGATCCACTTTTCTAACCATTTAGGAGCCTTGTCCTTTTTATTTTGAAGATCAGTTTTTGTAGCCATTAGAGGGTCTGGATTGGATTGGCGCTAACTGGTGGCGGATTTTTAGGTGGTGGTGGATTAGCAGGTGGGGAATCTCTGGGTAATGGAGGTTGTTGAGCATCACTGGGTAAAAATCCATAAAGTAGAGCAATCTGCTCTAGTTTATGCTGCTAATCTTCTAGAGATGTAGGCGATGGCAGCGCTATCTGAGTAGCAATGAAATCAGCAGTTCTTAAGACCTGCCAGTTCTTAAGACCTGCTGGTACTGGTTTTCAGTAACCATAAGCCATCGTCACAGATTCTAGGAAAGGCCAAGCTCTGATACCAAAATTGAGACAATAACAAGAGACTGAACAAAGAGAAACACAAAAGAGATCCCAAACAAGATCTCGTTTTCTTGCTATCTCAACAAATTATACAGACGGCAATGGATCAGTTTCGCAGGGCTATAAGGCAGTGGCGGGTAGGTCTCAAGATTCGAAAGGATGGGCGAGGTATCAGAATTCCAACAGCAACTGCTCTTTTATAGCAGACATGCCTTTTCTGTGGTGGACGAATTAGCTTAGATAAAAGGGAGGGTAGATAAAGGGAGGGTCGGGAATTGCATGGGGGCTGGCTATGGCGGCCGGATATTTCCGAACCCATGTGTGGTATAGCTGGCCGGAGAACTGTTTTTTACTATTAACTGCTGCCATTCACGCACTTATTTAGACCCTTGCTCTGTTAACCCTCCATTGCCTGGCTTTCTGTTTTCTTCTGTGTTTCTGCCCAGCACATAATGGCGATAGTAGCTGTTTCTGGATCCCTTGCGCTCTCTTATGGATCAACAAGGCCAGTTTACAAGGCAGATGTTTCTTCGGTGTGTTTGGTTGGCATGCACTTGGAGCAAAACCAAGCAGCATGTTCAGCCGGGCGTAGATCATGCAGGACTGTAGCCATGGCAGCAGTTTCCACTGGAACCCCACAGGGCAAGGTCTCAAGGATTGGTCTGGAGACTCCTCAAGATAAGCGATCCCAGCTTACACATAGTTTGCCCCCAGAGAAGAGGGAGATGTTCAAATCACTGGAAAGTTGGGCTGAGGAAAACATTCTGCCTTTTTTGAAGCATGTTGAGAAATGCTGGCAACCCCAGGATTACCTTCCATGCTCATCTTCTGAAGGCTTTTATGATCAGATCAAGGAGTTGAGGGAGAGGGCTGCTTGTCTTCCAGATGATTACCTTGTCTGTTTAGTGGGTGACATGATTACTGAAGAAGCTCTTCCTACATATTTGACAATGCTTAACACATTAGATGGAACTAGGGATGAGACTGGTGCAAGTTCTTCTTCTTGGGCCCGCTGGGGCCGAGCTTGGTCTGCAGAGGAGAATAGGCATGGGGACATATTGAACAGATATCTATATCTAACTGGGCGTGTTGACATGAAACAGATTGAGAAGACTATCCAATATCTGATTTCATCTGGGATGGATCCTCAAACAGAGAACAATCCTTATCTGGGATTCATATATACCTCCTTTCAGGAGAGAGCTACTGCAATATCCCATGGTAATACTGCCCGCCATGCTAAGGAGCTTGGTGATGCTAAGCTAGCCACCATCTGTGGTCTTGTTGCAGCTGATGAAAAGCGACATGAAAATGCATATAGTAAGATAGTAGAGAAGCTTTATGAGGTTGATCCCAATGGTGCCATGCTTGCATTGGAGAACATGATGAAGAAAAAAATTTCCATGCCTGCGCATTTGATGTTTGATGGGCAGAATGAGAACCTTTTCACAAATTTCTCCTTAGTTGCCCAAAGGCTTGGCGTATACACTGCCAAGGACTATGCAAACATTCTGGAGCACTTGGTGAAAAGATGGAACCTTGAAACCATGGTTGGACTCTCTAGCGAGGCACAACAAGCACAGGAGTATGTATGTGGCCTTCCAGCTAGGTTCAGAAAATTAGAAGAACGTGCTCAAGCCAAAGCCAAAAAGGGGCCCAAGACTGGTCCTTTCAGCTGGATATTCAATCGTGAGGTTGCTTTACTATAAGCTCAGAATATGTGGGGACTTAAAAAACGGTCCTAGCTCATCATTACATAATTTTGTAGAAGCCCTAATAAAGGAGTTTGATTCATAATAAAATGTTTTGATTCTAAAAAAATAACTAGCAGAAATGCAGCGTTGGGGTGAAGGTTAGGGTGTTATAGGGTAAGGTTTGAATTTTAGTGCCATGTGATGGGGGGATGTGTATGTAATTCTAGTTTGAGGAATAGATAAAAGGGAGAAAGTTTTCACACTACACCATTTAGTCTTTCTTGCTTAATCTCAATTTTCTAAAAGTTGTTGCACAATTTTATGAAGTGTTCATTATTGCACATTAATAATGAAGTAATTTCCCATCATGGCCAACCATTTTTCCACAAGAATTCTCGCTGTAGTCACGCTGTGTTTACTGGCATCTCATTCTTTTTCATATATTCATAACAAGAATAAGGTGTTGCTATATACGGTCTATGACTTGAATTTTCTGAATTTTCATTTGAGTTTGTGCGTTAGGCACGAGCTGAAAGTTGCTTGGCGCCTAAAAGTAATAGGGATGCGATAGGAAGAAGGTGAAGGTTGGGGCGAGGATGGAGTAGCTTCATTGATCGACATGATTGTCTTGTGGAGTTTGTGTATTAGTTAAGACACGAGCCGAAAGTTGCTTGGTGTCTGAAAGTAGTGTAGGGGCATAATAGGGCAAGGTTGTGGATTTCGGTGCTCTATAATAGGAGAAAGTTCACTTCCTTCGGAGACTTCTCTTGAATTGTGCCAGGCTTTGACGATGTCAGCTTAAAGGACATAGGGACACTACATAACAAATGGGTCAATGATGGCTTCCAAGGAGGGAATTTTTGGAAACATACCTCCAGCCTTGGCAAGGGTCATAAGAAACAAAGTTATGCAGAGGGAAGACATGAGGAGTTCCGCTACGAGGTTGAGCTCACTGATAGCAGAGGGCAGATCAAATGCACTCCTGTACCAACCTCTTTGATAGTTCTGGATACGCGAAGTCTAACTCCAATGTAGAATAAAACGACACTGTCCAATTTCTTTGACACTGTCGTCAAGAACACGACTGCTGATTCTTTCTGGATAGTTTGCTTCGCATGCCCACAACACAATTTTGTCTCCTCAGTATTGGATAACCTGGACTCTAGATCCAGAGTTTACATTGGCATGTACGAGGATGAGTACAAGAATCCAGCACCAACAGGGCCACTGGAACCGCATGCTTTCGTCTACGCCACCAAGATCCAGTCTTCTGCCCTGACTGTTGTCGAAGAGCTTGACCTCAGGTTTTCCTATATGTCGATCACCCTCAGCATCTTCCACAAATTCCTGCTCAAACAGAAGAACATGCAGACGGGGAGAGTGAGGCTATGATAGAAAAACTCTTTCGCAGCAGGTTCAGGTACAGTTGGCAAAGTTTGCCCGGAGAAATCATAATGAGAAGTCAGTTGGGTCCTGCAACCTGTTCCTACCTCGTGGAGGAGCTTGTACAGCCAGGTACACGAGTGTTCGATTACTTCTCTTGTGGTGCTTTTGACAGAGCTGCATTGATTCATAAAAGATTCTGCATCGTCTTCGAACATGATCCGGTCAAAAAGCAGTGCTTGAAGGGGATTCTTGGCAGGCTAGACCGTGTGCTCAATCCTATCCTTGCTGCAGTCCATGTGTCCCAGCAGCAAGGTGCTCTTCCTGGAGTTGAGGAACATGCAGAAACAGGCCAAACAGTGAAATCATCTGAGATTCCTAATGTCGACTACGATGCTATTAAAGATGCTAAGTTTGACCTCGACAATCTCGATGTAGTTGCCCTCACTGCCCATGTTTTTTACTTTGATCCCATCAACGGTGCCGGGCCATCTAATCCTATTGCTAGCACTGAGGAGCCTGATACAGCGGAGAAAGACTTGTAAATTGTATACCTCAAATGTCAATATAATATTTATTGCATATAAATTTATCGAGCTCATACATTGCTCATGTCTCCAAGTGTCGATGGACATGTTCATAACTATAAGTTTTGCACTGTCATGTTTCTCTAAGTGTCCATGGATATGTTCTTAATGGTAACTTCTGCACTGTCATGTTTCTCTAAGTGTCGATGGATATGTTCTTAACTGTGATTTCAGCATTGTTAAAATTTTAATGGCGCCAAATAATGGCGTTTTTTATGCACAAATAAACAAAATGGCGCTATAACAGCTCAAAAATTGGTTATAAAACAGACCAAAAAACAATTTCGTCCCTAACTGGATTCACGAAATTTCCCATTTTAATGAAATTGTGCTTTAATGGCATATTGAATGAATATTTCTTATTTTATTATATAAATTAACACCAGTTATATACAACAAAGCATTGATAATGATGAAGAAAATGTTATCAATAGATAGAGAAACATTTAACAATTGCCTGAAACCAGTACCAGTTGCATTGATAAACCATTATTTATTTGTGCATTAAAAAGATGCGAACCTTCATTACTTTGATGAAAGAACCATTGGCAATTATCTATATTCTTTCTTCATATGGAAAGAATGTAGACAACTCCATTAGGAAACCACAATACTTTGATGGAAAAACCATTGGCAATTATCTATATTCTTTGATAAGAAATTGTGGCATTTGATAGTATTGGTTAATATGGAAAGAATGTAGACAACTTCATCAGAAAACCACAAATAGTTAAGGCCAAAACTGTTAGTGCTTTATGGCCTTTACTACTAATTGAACTACATGCTTAAAACATCGCAATAAAAGAAGGTAGTAAATCGAATAAAAAGACTATTGCCAAGAACCATAATGGTAAATTGTGATAAACTATCTATGGTTATTCAACATATTAACCCACTTAGTGATATTACTTTATTATTGTGGTTTTATGCAAATACTATTGTAAAAAACTAACTATAGTTTCGGAGGCTTTGTGTACCTTCTGAAAGTAAATGATATGGCGTTCTAGTGCAGCCCTTTGAAGGGGTAGAAAACCAGTCTTTTGGAGCAGGATCTGATATGGAACTGTGGATTTCACCCCAAGTGACCAATAAGGCCTTCTGTACCTGCTCCAGGTCATTCCAGGTGGCAGGGGATATCACCGGACCCCACACCTCTGCACCGTACAGGAGAACCGGGTCGACCATGGCCCTGAACAGGTGTGACTGGTGACCCTAGGCATATAACTCTGCCTTGTGGCTATTGCTTTGCATGGCATATAGTGCTTTCCAGGCACAACTTGATGGAAGAATTCCAGTGCGTGGCAGTAGAAAACTCGATCCCTAAATGCTTATAGGATGAAGCTATCTTTGCATCTTGTCCCTGGTAAGTGAATGAGGGGAGTCTTAGCTGACGGAATGATGGAACTAGAAGCACTCTAGTTTTGGCCAAGTTAACTCTCATGCCAGTGAACCAACCGACAGAAAATGTCTAGAGCATCCAGGTGTCGTTGCATGTCTTCTGGGGTATAGGCTAGAAGGTCGATGTCGTCAGTATATATGAGTTGCCGAATAATGTGGTGCATAAGTTGAGCGCCCCCTCCTCCGTGCTCAGCAAGCCAATCTTCCAGCTGATCGATGTATTGTCGGGGAGAGAGGGCAACCCTGACGCACTCTAATACTACTGACGATAGGCCGCCCTGACGATGTGAGACGGCTTAAGCATGCCTCGTATAGCCTGTACATTGCATTTTGCAAGTCGACGGGGTCTCCAGTTGCCTCAATCTGTCTCACAACTTGTCCCGAGGTGCTGTGTTGAAAGCCTTTGCAAAATCCATGAAACAACAGTACAGGCTTTGCCGGTGATTCCTGATATCCTCAATTAGTGTTTGCACAGTGAAGATATAGTCAATGGTGGAATGTCTGGGTCGGAAGCTTGCTTGTGTCAGAGCTTGCACCTCTGCATCCTCTGTCCATATCGTCAGCTGCTACTCGAGTATGCCAGCCAACAATTTTGCAAATAGAGAGTTGACCATGATGGTGTAATAGTTGGCTGGGCAGTGAGGGTCACCTGCCTTGTATAGGGGCACAACTCTACTAGTACTCCACTACGGGGAGAAGCCTTCTTGCAATGCCTTATTGATAATGCCATGAGGACAGGCACCATTAAGGCCCAGCCCATTTGAAAAGTTATGCCTGCATGCCATCCAGATTTGCTGCCTTCCCATTAGCGAGTCGTTGTCGGCCCATTATGACATCCCCCTTTGTAATGACCAGTGTTAGGCCCATCGGTGGAGGTACTATTGCCCGACCCCCCAATGGATCATAAAGATGCTGTAAATATTGTACACATTGCTCCGGGGTGATGTTTTCTGTGAGCTGTGTAGGCTTGCTCAATACCCTTCTCCAGAATGTCCTGGGGTAACGATCCAAGAGACCGAACATCTGTTGTTGGTGCTCCGCAAGGTATCTAGCTTTTTTGGTCTTGAGGAAAGAGCGGTATTAACTGATGGCTTGTGGGCAGATGGTGGGATCAATGACTTGTCGAAGCCAGTATTTCATCTCCCTGCATTTGTCATCAAACCAATAGTTGTGGGGGAAGGTGGTAGCTCCCGAGGGCCTCTGTGAGCGGCCTCTCCCGAAGCACCGGTCATCAGAAGGAGTTGAGTCAGCTGGGCAGCTGTTGTTGAAGTGTGGGAAGCTGCAGTGTTCCCTCCAGGTCATGCTCAAGCATCTGATCATAATCAAGGTGCAACCGGGGCACATGGGATGTTGGGGCAATGGGCGCGCGGATGGCCTGCCAGTCTATATGCAGGAACAAGGGCTGGTGGTCTGAGTATACTTCCTCGTCCCGACTGTCTGTTCCAATGCTGAAATGGGTAATCAGGTGCAAATCTTGCTTTTCTGCCAGTACATAATCCACCACACTGGTGCCACCTACCTGATTCTCCTGTCTACAAGTGCAGCGACTGAAAAACGACCACTGTGCTAGCCCATTGCAAATGACCAAGTCAAAGATACTGCCTAGCAGCAACAACTGCCTGCCATAGCGTGTCACCTAGCTGTATTTGATGTCCTTGGCCAAGCCACCTCTGCGGGATCCAAATGCAACACATCCTCTGCGAGGGGTTCAAATTTTGGAATCTGCTCGACCTTTATGCGTGCATTAAAATCTCCAAGCAACATGAACTTGCCCAATTGTTTGTGTTGTTATATGTCATTATATATAGATCGACATATATAGGGTTGTAGCCTGTCCACATCCGAGTGGATGTGGTAGAAGTTGCTCTCGGCATGTGAGAAGTAGCAGACCGTCACAAAGAGGGGGCATGCCACCGCAGTTCTGTATGTGCACCCACATGTATCTATTGTGCTTGTCTGGCTTGCACAGGGAAGCTGATTGTGCCAAAGCTGTCTGGTAGTAGCAGGCAACCCCTCTATGTCCCTGCTTTCCCCTGCATTCATTAAAGTGGAATGGCACTGGTATCCTGGCAAGTCGGGTAGCCTGTGTCAAGCATGCTCCCATGCTTCCATGAGAAAGATGAGGTCCATATCGGCGGCAACCGAGTTGAGACTGACACCCTTCTGCCATGGGAAGCCTGACAATTCTGAGAGACCACGCGCAGGCACAATCCTATTTGCTGGCAGGAGTTGCAGTTACAGATCTGTTGGTGGCGGCACAAGGGGTTGCGGGAGATGTGGTGGCAGCATGTGGCGTGGCGGTAGTGGCAGGTGTGGCCACTGAAGCTAGGATCCCATCAAAAGGGCCTCGAGTGTTCGAGGTGCCTGCATCGGCGTTTGGTTGCCAGAAGACCTGCATCCTTCTCTGGACCAGTCCTGCTGCTCCTCCCTGTTTGTGGAAGTTCCTGACTTTTTCCAACTCGCACCTGCGGGCTTCCTGTTGTGCAGGGATTAGATCCCGGTCAAAGTACAGTGCGGTTCCCTTCAACTACCTGCCCTCTCGCAAGATGGCTGCTCGCTCTTGCGCATCCCTGACTGTGAAGGTGAACCCATGGGTGGTCAGGGCGCTGAGCTCTATGGCGGATCGCTCTAATAATTTGTACAGGCACCTGGAACATCATTCGGTCTAAGATCTGTTTCTGGAGCCGGACAATGAGGTGCTCTTCTGTCTCTTCTGTCAGGCCACGCACCACCACATTGTGGTTTCTGCGCCTCTGCAGAGCTCTGAAGCTGCCACGACAGGTGCTGGTTGTGATGTGCGGGGCATGGGCTATGGCTTGCACTGGGGTGGTGGTGGCATGGGGCAGCTTGGTGGTGCAACATTGGGCATCCCCGGTTGACGACTTGCAGGCTGCGCGGCATGTGGGACTGGCTTGTCCTATGTTGCGGCTTCTGCTTTCTGATGTCGGGAGCTCAGCTCCTGCTGGACTTGGTGCTGCCTTGCCAGTTCTTACCGCAATTGTTCATGGGCCTCTGCATAGAGGCCCTTGCCTTGCTGGGCGACGACAACCCAAACACCTCCTGGTCTCGCGTCACGACCCTACTTTGAAGTATTCTCAGCTCTGCCTGGCTTGCTTCAAAGGTGACCTGGATGCTTCGTATTGTGGTGGCGGCCTCTTCAACTTCTGACTAGAGGCGGGAGATAGTTGCCATTGTCTCCTACTTAGCACGCTGCCCGTCCTGTGTCTGAGCTTCTATGATGGTGAAGAGGGAATGCAATGCGGGCTCGCAGGTCAGCAAGACCCTGCTTCTCGACCTCTGATTGGGTTATGGCTTCCACGGTGGTAGACAGGGAGTCGAGGCGGGCCCGCATTTCAGTGAGCTCCTGCCAGTTCTGTTGCCTCTCAAAGTGTGCCAAGCGGAGGCCAGCCTCCGTCTGCTATGCACGGCCCTCCAGCTCTGCGTTTTGTTGCTTCTCCGTCGTCAGCTGCCTTCTCAGCATATGGGGTACTGAGGACTGCATCTCCATTGCTAGACATGTGATTCGTGCACTGTTATCCGCAAAGCCCGCTTGGAGCTGGCTCCAAGGCTCTGCCAGTGCTAGGTTCACCGTAGGACCTGAGAAACCACCCTCACCCTGTCGGGCTGGCCCTGCTGATTGGGCTTTGGCCCCCTCCCTCTTCATGGAAGAGGAGGCTTCTCCCTTATGCATGATGTCTGGTCAGGGCCGTTTCCGTGGAAGCCCTTTAGTTTGGTCCTCCCAAGCGAGGTTGTCATGTGTATGACTAGTAGATGGCGGGGGCACCTGGGTAGTGGACTGGGTCTGGGCCTGGGCTTGGGCCTGAGGTGTGTCTCCTTCCAAGTCAGGAGTTGCATGTATGGTCATGGCAAGCACACAGCCCAGAAAAGTGCAAATTTGAGCACTGAAACAAAGCCAGACATACATGTATCATACACCATTGGAAAGATCTCTGAACCAGCTTTCCAATGACCCCAGGCACACAAAACTCTTGACACCAGATGTGTGAGATACAGCCCGTCAAATTATCTACCGGCTACCACAGAAACCCTAGCAAACAGCCCAGAAAAGTGCCGATTTGAGATCTGAAACAAAGCCAAACATGCAGATATCTTATGCCTTGGAAAGATCTCTGAACCAGCTTTCCAAGAATCTAGGCACACCAGATGTGTGAGATACAACCATCGAAGTTTCTACCAGTTACTATTGTGTTCAACCTTCTCTATTTTTATATTTTGCTCTAGCTAAAAAATGGTCTTTATTGATTCTTTGCATCCATGGGATATAGTAAGAACATTAAAGGCCCTTTTTCTTCCTGCAAACAAGTATGTCAAATAATAGTTCTAAGAAGTAATATACTATTATTGCCTTCTGTATTTGAATTCAAGTGATGGTTGACCCGAATAGCAGACAACAAGATGAAGCACATGACTGATATGTTCAGGTAATTCCAAGCCTAAACGTTGCACAACATCAAGCTGAATAACCTAGTGCAATCTTAGTTTCAATCATCTCCTGTAAGATGCAATAGGTGGTAATAGAGATATTATTATAGCAAAATGAAAAAAAAAAAAGAGCACAGGAAAAGAATTCATCTATCAAGAACTGGGCACATCAAGCTGATTATCCATATAAAAATATTGATAAAGTGTTCTAGGTACATCCCAATAATATATGCTCCCACCAGCCAATCAAATCCCTACTGACTATGCACAACCCTCTATATAAGGAAGAGGTTGACGTACTGTAAAAAAAAAGCTTCAATTTGATCTCAAGCAAGAAGTAGGATGGTAGGGGAGAAGCAAAGAATAGATGCGCAGGCTCTAAAGGTATTTTCAAACTTGATCCTTTATCTTCAATTCTATTGTTCTATAAAGCAATCATGATTTGCCATCAAGCAGAGATGTTTGAAGCCCTATGCCAGCTTATGGCTGGTTATAGGCATCCAACTGAGGGAAATAAGGCTAGATCCATGGTATCAACATCTTTTATAAGGCTTATTGATTCAATAGAAGGAAAAGAGATTTTTCATAAGAATGAAGTCATATTTGGTTGTAGTAGGAAAGGAAGGAAGCAATGGGCCTTGGTAACTGTGGGATATATGAACTCTAGATTTTTATTTATGGAAATCAAAATGGTTTCAGCCTTGCCCTATGCTTCGTCATTGCACCAGTATTTAAGGTGTAAAGAGGATTTATTCCGTCTCTGACGAATGAACAGTTTGGTTTCTTAGTTATTGAAAGCAAAGAGGATTTATTCCGTCTCTGACGAATGAACAGTTTAGTTTTATTGAAAGCAAACATTCAATTTTGTGCTTCAATGCTCAATTACGTATGCAAATTGAGTACGCTAAATTTTGTATTCATGTTTAATGTAGATAAAGCAATTGATGAAATTCTCAGAATGGATTTACAGAAAGAAATCCAAGGTAAATCTTGTACTTCCTGTTTACTTCGCTCTTTGATATAATATTTTTTCTAGCACTCGTTGCAACAAGGGTTTATTTTTAAACTTTTTATTTCAGAGCTAGTAATGCTTTTCGCTTTTTGCTCAACTCATAGTTTATGGATACCATAGTCTATAGCAAGCATTATCGAGCGTATTTTCTTCCGCTTTGCCACCACTCTGTGGGATGCAACCACTCGTGCAAAGCCTAAAACAGAGCACTACCACACGCAAGTTAATCCAACACTGGAACATGGCCCATACCAGTACTTGAAAGCGCATATATCTATGAAGAAACGGAGAGCTATTGCCTCCGTGAGGACGGGGTCCCATCATCTCAGAATTGAAACAGGTCGTTGGACTACAGATGGAGGGCAGAGAATCCCCCGGCATGAGAGAATATGCCAGTGTTGCCACATGCGGACAGTAGAGGATGAGCACCATGCTCTGCAAGAGTGTCCGGCATGTACGCATATCCGAGCAACACATGCTGATCTTAGATGCTCTGAGGCACCGCTGCATCAATTGCTGGCATCGCCAATGGTTGCACGTCTCGCATCCTACATTTTGCAAGTCTCTACCGTTAGAGAATCCCTTACAGGACAAGGGATCTGAGAGCCTACTACCAGGGCTTTTCCTCCCATGTGGGGGTTTTTTCATCCCAGTAGTAGGGACACATTGTATAGTAGCATTTGTCTTTTTGGTGTGGTTTTATCTGCTTTGTGTACTGCATGTACCGTCTCATAGGTCAAGTTTGGCCTCCGCGGACGTTAAAATATACTTCCTTCCTTCCCTTTTTCCTTTGTTACTTGCATTAGTAGTAATGTAGCAAATCTTAGCATAATAATTTAGTGAAGCTCTTGGCTGTTAAATGTATCGAAATAAAATTTTCGTATAAATGGCAATTTGCACTCTGTAACAAATCCTATGTACTATTACTAAAAACAAGACCATTCTCCATATCTACAACTTATATATTACAATGATAGATCTGATTTTGGTTATCTTTAGATCTATGTTTAGAATTATGTGTAGACCCTAAAGTTGCAGTTTAAATAATCTATTCATGTTCATGTTAACCTACCTACCTTTTGCTCCAATTAAGGCAACCTATAGTGTGATAACATCCTTTCTTTTTCTTTTTTCTTTTTCCCCTCCCCCCTTTTTTTGCTTGCTTTAGCATACTTGCCATTTCTAGGATGCATATCCTGGGGCATGGCAATCATCTAAAGGGGACCACATTCTTCGTCCAAGAGGATCTCACCCTAGCACAATTTTGTAAACGGAAAGAAAAATTATATCAGGTGCGTGAGGCTTGCTTGCGGCAGAATTGGGCTGTGTACAGAGGAGGAGAGGCTCTTATTACAGATCAGTGGCCCTTTGATCCCTGGACAGTTTTTGCATAGCCTTGCCCTTCTTTGTTTTTATCTTTTGTTTTTCATTGTGTTTTGTGAAGGGGTTTACTCCTCCAGTTTCATTTGGGCTTAGGCCCTTTGAGTGTACTTGTCCCATGTCCCGCTTAGACCCCTGAACGTAAAAATTCATCTATGTACCTACCCATCCATCCATCCATCTATCTTATTTGAGGTGCAAGGATTGCTGGAATTCTAGCCTATCCACATGGCCTACCACCAATTATACATTCAATCCGCTTTGTGTTGCAGCATACATTCTTATGTCAAACATATATGCCAGTGCAGTCATGGGGAACCTTATAGTGCATAGACGAAGCCTAAGAAGTCGTGCAATATGGGAAAGCATTTTCAGAAAGGCTTATTCATTGCATAAGTAAAGAAAAGGGAGGTAAAGTCAACATGTAGTGTGACACCCTAATTGAGCACTTGTATACTTTGCAGATTGAAGTAATGGACAAGAATGAAGTCTGGTTGCTTTAAAATGGACAGATTGTAAGGAGGTAACAACCGATATTGTGATATTTCTTATTAGGCAATTAGAAGTGTTTTTGCAAACATAAGAATTGATTCATGATTGTGGTTTGAGCATGTCCACAATAAATGATTGACAAATGATTGTGGTTTAGGCATGTCTGCAATCATTTATTCACAAATGATCCCAGCTATTCAAGATGCTTATAATCTGTTATCTTCACATAGACATGTGCAACAATAAGATCATATTTCTCTATGTTCATGACTTTTACATCCCATTACCACACAAAACAACCCACAATTCAATGTCGATGTTAGGCTTATGTCTTAGTGTACTACGGATAGTTCCACTAGGTAGAACTATTAGTTTAGGTTTGAACGTGAAGGTCTTAGCTTCTAGCAGTTCTATCATTCTTGGAGACACAAAGTTAGGGGTACTACTTGTATCCAAGAGGACTACAAGAGCTTGGCTTTGATCTTACCCATTGTATGAACTCTGATCTATCTATTTACATACCTACCTACCTACATATCTATCTTCAGGATTACTTAGTGTATTTTCTTTGGTCCAAATTGTCACCAAGAACACCTCCAAACCTTCACTAACTCTATGGATGACTAGATAGCAACATGGAATAGTATGACTACCTTCATTTATATTTCTTCTTAGTGCACTTAGTGCTAGACTCGAGTGGCAATTGTAATTGTGTTAACCTATTATTTCTTCTAGGAATGGACACCATTTAAACAACAAGAGTTTTGTCCCAAACAGATAGATATATGTAGCATCGACAATGGCAAATGTAATTTATTGATAAAAATGAGCAAATAATGCTAGATGCGAATTCCACTAAATTAAGTTTGTGCTTGCATGGTTTAAAAAGAGAAGAAACTACCTTTCACGTGATTTAGTTTCAATACTTCATGCACTACTGATAATATCCCAAAGATATCTGAAACTAAAAGCTTGCGCTTATGTTCTCACCCTCGTCCTTAGGACTATTGCGTGATTAAGCTTAGCAGTTATGACCAGTAGTACGATCAAATTACATTGGTAGGAGATAAAAGAAGAACTTCAATTTTGTCAATATTTTTCGCCATCTGACTGCGGATAGCCTCTTGCTCCTCTGTCGTGGGCATGAAGGCTAGTTGGCTCAAAGGTCCTACTTCATTTGATAGCAGTATAATGGTAAGCAGTTTGAGGTATAGTCTTTAATGGAAGCAGAGGAGGCAACAAACTCCTATCTGCATTGACTAATATATGCTGGAAAAACATTGCAAGGAAGTTCTTGGCCTGGTTATCATTCACAAAACTCTACATTTTCTTCAAGTCTTCAATACTTCTCTACCAAGATACGCTCCAACATGAGTTTATAGCATGTGGTATGGATTGGAATGGAGGACTCCACGACATAGCTAGCCAGATTGCTCAGGAACCCATCTTTATTCAAGGCACCCTTCTTTTTTGTTAACTATTCGAGCTTGATTTCATGCAATACAGGATCCACAACATCATCTAGTCTCTCTCTTCCTCATCGTTCATCTCTTATATACAATATAGTTTTTAGTACATGGTCATTTAGAAGAAAGCCTTTCCAGACACACTAACATGGATGTGGAGATTTGACCCCTTATTTAGGTCAAGGGTTTATTTTTGTACAGAAAAGGTGAGGGACCATGGGAGGTGGAGAAAAGCTAGTTATAGAAGTTATTGTTATAGGAGGAACTGGCTAAGAAAGTGGGTAGTAGATGTCGACTCTTAGGATGGCAATTTGCTTTATAGATTTGACACCTATTTTTGAGAAGATTAGGCACACTAAGCGCTGATTTTTCGCGCTCATGCAGGTCCAAATGATTTCTTTTCATGATGCCTTATTCTTATACATTCTTCTCGTTATATGCTTTACACATGTTGGGTCTTTTTGTTATATTCCTTTTGCATGAACAAACATATATATAGAGTCCATATTATATACAAATGGATTTTGGTTGTTTTGTGCATTTTTACAGACCTCTTAATGCTGCCATGCTGGCATCAAATCTCCATGCTTAGCTAGTGCCAACACTTCGAGCGTGCACACTTTCTCCAAGCCACTTTGACCGCTGCTCCAGTTTCGTTACCACGCCAAACAAATTAAGTACAGTGGCCAGCATCATTTTGAACTTTGTAGCTGGACCTAGCAAAGCAGAATTGTTATAAACATGAGTGTAGAGCCTGATATTGTTTAAACACTAAGCGCTGGGATTGGGATCTCATTTGGAGGTATATCCAAGTATATCCCCTCATCCAAAGGTCAAAATATAGCGATAAAAAAATGGTGCCTTTTTTGGCTCCCGAAATCGGGGTCTCGCGCGGACCAAAATCGCTTAAGCGATTTTGGGAAAATCGCTTAAGCGATTTTCAAATTTTGCGAAAATAGCTTAAGCGATTTTCAAAAAGGGGAAAGTGAAAATCGCTTAAGCGATTTTTGCTTTCCGTCGCCGGAAAATGCGATCACCTGGCCAGGTGATTTTTCAAAAAAAAAGCGAAAATCGCTTAAGCGATTTTCAAAAGTCAGCGTCTGTCAGCGTTGTGTCAGCGATCACCTGGCCAGGTGATTTTTTTAAAAAAAAAGGGAAAATCGCTTAAGCGATTTTCGCCTGTCAGCGTCGGGAAAAAAGGTTTTTATGGTAGATGACATGTGTATGCTGACGTGGCATGCTTGGTGATGATGTGGATGGTACATGGCATCTTTTGATGATGACACGTCACCATGGAATGATGACATGGCATCATGGAATGATGACATGTCACCTTATGTATCAAAATGACTTTTCTTAGGTCAAACAATGCAAAAAAAGGTTTTTATGGTAGATGACATGTGTATGCTGACGTGGCACGCTTGGTGATGATGTGGATGGTACATGGCATCTTTTGATGATGACATGTCACCATGGAATGATGACATGGCATCATGGAATGATGACATGTCACCTTATGTATCAAAATGACTTTTCTTAGGTCAAACATGGCGAAAAAAGGTTTTTATAGTAGATGACATGTGTATGCTGACGTGGCATGCTTGGTGATGATGTGGATGGTACATGGCATCTTTTGATGATGACATGTGACCATGGAATGATGACATGTCATCATCAAAGACCCTAGACATTTAAATCAAAGACCCTAGACATTTAAAAAATGGCGAAAATCGCTTAAGCGATTTTGCCATTTTTTTTTTTTTTTTTTCGCCAGCCGTGCGCTCGGGCCTCGTGCGGCCAGGGCCGTGCGGCAGGCCTCGTGCGGCCAGGGGCGTGCGGCCGGCGCATGCACCACACGGGGCCTTTTCCGGCGGGGCCTTTTCAGGCCTGAAAATCGCGGGGGGACCCCGATAAAAAAAAGCTGTATTTTGCTGCATTTTTTATCACAAGCGTATTTCCTAAGCCCTAAACCCTAATCCTGTGGCAGCAGGAAGATGCGTCTCGAGAAGTGCTGGTTTTGCTCTTCGACGATCTATCCAGGCCATGGGACAATGTTTGTTCGTAACGATGCCAAGGTAAAGAGTCTTCTGGTAATGGTGGAAGTTAATCTTTTCATAATGACAACTCTACTTTTCACCCAGATTTTCAGATTCTGCCGGTCCAAATGCCACAAGAACTTCAAGATGAAGCGAAATCCTAGGAAGGTTCGGTGGACGAAGGCTTACCGTAAGCTTCATGGCAAAGAACTGGCTCAGGTGACTATGTATAATATACTGGAATTTGTGTCGGAGACATGAAATTGCAGAGGCTCCATGGCATAATGTAAAACGTCACTGAATCTCTTGTTATTTACGGGGCCTGTACACCACCACAATTGCATCAAAATTTAGACGAAATTATTAAACAATTTATAGGGAGGATACACAGTTTAAATGCTCTGGCTTAATGCATGAAGAAGAGAATTATTCAGCCATGCCAGCATGCACTTCAATGTTGCTGTGGAATAGTTTACTGTCTTCTAACTTTGGCCTTCAGCCAGAATGTAAATAGACAAATGGTGATTTGAATGGAAAAGTGATATGGGATATTACTATGCAGGATACTACATTTGAGCTTGAAAGGAAACGCAATCGACCTGAGAGGTATGATAGAAATGTTATGGAGAAGACATTGGAGGCAATGAAGAGGATAAGCGAGATAAGAGAACACAGAGAGTCCAAGTTCTGGGAGCGCAGGTTAGTAGCAATACATAAGCACAAATAAAACATGAAAATTTAACAAGATGTGTAACAGTTTCTTGCATTTTATAACGTCCTTGCACTGTCTCTTCTGTCATCTTAAAGTCAAGCCAACTTTACCGTTTTATCATATTAATCTTCTATGCTACTAGTCAATAGGTGCGAGCATTGCTCATGTTCCTTACTCTCAGTTTAATACCAACTATCCAAGCCATTTTTTAACTATCTGTCAATGCGTTCGTAAGCTCTCTAATCTTAAAGCAAAATTTAGGAAATGGAGATCAAAGCTGGCTTGTTGCTGCTAACTAATTTTAAACGTGGTTGGCAATTTCACATCTTTCTGCATAACCTTATTTGAGAGGATATTGCAATGTCCAATGATGCGGTAATAGCCTTCGCAAACGCGGAAGCATTTTTCTTAAATATGGCCTGAGATTCCTGCAGCATCACTTTGGGGGTCACCTTATCAGATTGTTTGCTTCACAATATTACATAGAATAGAGCTTGATCAGTTATGCCTCTGTAATGGCATCTTCTTATTGCTATAATTATATTTTGCTTTTGGCCCCAGTTCTGCATTTTTTATGGCTTATGCTTCTCATTGTACTTGTGCAGAATGAAAGGGAAGAAGTCCATGGAAATTAAGCAAGCAAAAACAGAATTGGAACAAGGCATTAATCTTGTCAAGGCTCCAATTGCCATGCTAACAGAACCTGGCTTTACGCTTCCAAGGAAGACCGAGAAGATGAAAGTGGAAGTGCACGTTAATAAGCAAGAGGATATACAACCAATGGAGGCCTGAATTTGTGAAGTGAATTTGTGCCTTTATTAGGTCATCTTTCAACATGTGTATCAATAGATTTGTTTCTCATCATCAACTAGATTCTATTTGAGTTCTTGTATATATAAACATTGGTGACGTGCTGTAAGTTACTTTTACAAGTCGGCTTCATGAATTTTGTGGTACCATTTACAGTTCCATGCTCATGTGTCATTATTATGTATGGTTTCAGTTCTGTTCTTTTTCGCAAGTTAGTATAGAAGCCTTAGATTGTTGTGTACTTGTAACACACGGCTCAGATGCTTCTTTTATATTGTCATCAGATCAAAATAGTTTTTATCAAGTCTGCTGTGTTTTGACATTCTTGCATACTTCATGGTCCTATTCTGCTGCCATTACTTCATGATCCTAATCTGCTGCCATTTGAAAATGCTTTTGCTCCATCGCCCTTTATATGATCTTAAGCATTTGGAGAAGTGGCTATAGAGTTATGGCTATATGCTGCGGTCTGGTTTTCCTGCCCGGGAATTATGGGAATGCTACGATAGGAGCTAGTTTTCATTGTAGAACTTTTTGGGAGAGCTTTTCTTAGAAATTCTAAAAAGCAGAGCCAAACCATAGAACAACAAACTAATAACAGCCCAACTTATATTACAAAAGAAAATAAACACTAACCACCAACAAGGGTTGAGGGATTTGTTAATGAAGTGCTCTCAAATGCCTGGAAACAATCATGTTGTCATGATCTCTAAAATCAACAACAAGACCCTCTTGTTCCACGTTTAACAAGCACCACTTGTTCTAACAAAGCCCTCTAAAATCAACAAATACCAAAATAAACGTCTTAACAAGACCCTCTTATTCCACGTTTAACAAGCCCCACTGTTCTAACAAAGCCCAACGTATGTGAAAACATACATTTGCACAACACTATTTCAAAGAGCAATATATATATATGAGTCTATTTAATTCACTATACATTGATATTCATCCAAAGCAGTTCTTTATGCAAGTCGGAACTCGATAATTTTCTTACCATCAAGAAGACAATATGCAATTTTGAAAAGATGGTCTAAAGACAAAATTTTAGATAGTCTCCATCATTAACAACTGGATCTCTTATGAAGCACCAAGAAATGAATCACGTATGGCAAATACATAAGCCATGCAAAATCTGCACTTAACCATTTTTTTCCCTTCTAATTCATAAGCAGACTTTAAAGTGAACCATCTCATAAAAATGTAACTAACAAAAATCCTTTAGTACTGGATTTGAGATATCAGGAGATCGTTATGCAGCACAATGCCATAGATATCTCTGTTAATTAACCATAAGAAGAAGATGATAAAATATTTTGCCTAAAATATTTAAAGAGCATAAAAGGACCAAAAGAAGATCTGCATCTGAAGCAAGATGGACTAAAGGGCGAACAAATCCATAGCTACGTTGCCATTGCTCAAACTTATTGTTCATCCAAATAGCAAAATAACACTGCAACTAGAAGGAGATAACTTTGGCTTCACTAACATGGCAAGTAGGAAAAAAAAGGGTAGAAACAACAGAATTCCCATTGTCTTAGCTCAAACATAAATCTCATCCTCAAAACATATAACGCTCGACGTAGCCATACTTGAATAAGAATATTCGTGACGTTTTCCACAACCACACCCTCCAGCCCTAGGGTTTGCCCGTCGAGCAACCCAAAAAGGTGCCAGTACCATTATAAGCCCAAATATATATAGCACTTCATCACATATTACAAGCCTTGTACATAGTTTGATATCACAAATATCAAGTGCAAGATCACCTCACAGTCTGCTAATAAGGAGAGCTCTAATATGACTCATTTTTGCGGTAGATATACGGTGCTTTCTATGTCTACTATGACCTCACACCTCTACAACAAAAATCACATCGACGAGAGCTCGCACATGTGAGGGACATACGAGAGACTAGTGGTTTTGCGGCATCAATGCATAGCAGGGTACATAGTTTTCGTCCACCTAGCCATCCTATGACAGATGCTATGCAACAGAAAGACACAACTAGACCATATGCTGCTGGAATAAATGCTCGTGCTATAGCTGTTGATGTTGTAGCGGCTGCTACAACAACCTGTCAGGATGCTGCTGATGCAAATGCAGTAGCTGTTGCTGCTACTAACCCTCAGGGTTCTGCTGATGGAAGTGCAACTGTTGCCGCTGCTACAACCCCTTTATATGCTGCTATCCCAATTGCACATGCCATCACTTCCAAATAGGGATTGTGTCTACTAGAATTGTTGAGGCTTTCCATGGCATAATGGAAACGCCTTGAACTCTATGACCCGACATATGGACTTCATTTTTCTGACAGAAACATGGGAACATGCTAGGATAGTAGAGCTGCAATGATACTAACACGGTTCATCGTTAATGTGTGCACAGGCAAGTGGGGCCATAAGAGCATAGCCTACTTTACAAAACGTCATTGGCATCTTTGGTTTCAATATACAAGGTAGATAGGCACAAAACACAATTGCAAATTAAAGGGGACGGTTGCGACCGTCCCATTTCAAGATTCCTTTTCAAAAATCAACCGAGACTCTAAAAATGGCATTTTCAGAGTAGAATGCCTCAAAAACAAATAATGCACTTTCAAAAATATTGATTTTAAGGTAAATTTTCTTTTTAAAGCTTGCCAATTTCAGAAAAGAAAACTTAGTTAAAAAATCAATTGTGTTAAAATTGTTAGTTTTTATAGCACTAAAAAAGTTATTACAAAATAGGATTTTGGAAAAGAAGGAAAACAACAGATATCTTTCTACAATAAATTAGTCACACATAGTTTTTGTAAGATTTATAAATTTAATTAATAATTAAAAGTTTGAGCTTGTAGTGTGTCATCAAAATCTGTTTCATTCACCTTATCAATCTCCAAGGAAGATTGCATCTCATTAAACACAATATCGTCATCAGTAGAACTGCTAGGAGGCAGTTGGACGTCTGACAAAGTGAACTTTGCAAACTCAAAATAACTCTTTAATCCCTAGTTCTTCATTCTCATCATGCAGTGTGTGGAGGGCAGCCAGTCAACTATTAATAAAATCAACTGCTTCCTTGTCAATGTCCATTGCTATACAGTTTATGCCTTTCTTTAATGCACAAGCTATTGTGGTTCCAGAACCAGAAAAGATCAAGTACCCAATCATCTAGCATTGAAAGCAATTTAATCAAATGATCTACAACCTTCTGAGTTTTCTACTAATGATAACAGTATGGCCTTAAGAAGCTGAATCTCCAAGCTGCAAGTGGCCTTTTTGCTCGACCGTAATTTCTCAAGGATGAAGATGGGAATGTTGGGATTTTGGAAACTTGCTTCTCAATGTAATGCATAATATAGCCAAAGTAGAAAAGAACTTCTTCAAACTTGGAGAAAAGATAATATCAAACCATAAACAACATCATTATAAGATGAGAAGGAAAATGAACGAGGACGCAGCAGAAGCGGAGGCAGCTGTCGGAAGTCGTCCTGGATCCAACCCAGGTATACACAACGGGGCCCCATGGCCCCCGAATCGCCCTGCCAATGCCAGTGCAGGCTGGACATCACCCATCCGGCAGACTTCAAGGGTCTGCAAATCGTCCCCAGCCGATGGGGTTTCCAACAGTTCCGACCCAAAAATTGGGGCTTTTGCCCAGCATAAGGTAAACCATCCCTCCATTTCGTTAGATAAGAATCCTCGCTCATTTGCAGCCGCCCCTGCTCCATATAGTATAAATCATTCCCCAAAGGGCAATGGAGTAGATAAGGCATTAGCAGGGGAAGATTTGGCCTCTAAGGCAAGTGTGAGCGCCATCAGTGCTATCCGTAAATTGAAAACTGCAATGTTAGGGGCAGGGACAGGAGATAGTGCAGGTGGGCAGAAAAAATTCACACAGTGCAGCAGATCAGATTCATTCATGGAAGCTTCTTCGATGGAAGAAGAAGCAGAAACCGAAGTAAACGAAAAAGAATTAGATGCAAATAAAAAATTAGCAGAGACGAAGCACAAATCCACAGGATTGGTAGGCGCTATAATGGAAGAGAAATGGAGAGCAAAGAGCTTCACAAAAGGGGGGATATCTCATCAAAGCATAGAGTCTAAAAAACTGTCTCCACAAACTACTGATACTACAAAAACTTCAACTGAAGAATTGCATAACAACACTGCAAATCTTGATTCAGGTAGTGGCGGCGCAAGGAGTAATGCAAGGGAGGCTTAGAAAAACAATGACACCATAGCAAGGATCAACAAGCCTAGATTTTCAGAGTGGATAAAGAACAATGTGCCAAGTGAGACAGCCAGGAGTTTGAGAGTAGATGCAGCACTTAAAATAGTAGAAGCAGGTTTTGCCCAAGATCTGGGCAAATTAAAAATTGGCCAGTCTGATAAAAACGGAACTGAAAGTGTTGGAAACATGGAAGTAGATGAGGAGGCTAACTTTCCAATAGCAGAGATAGATCATGGAATGCATGTAAAAGTGGTGGAGAATTTGGTATCACGATCAGTTATTGGATTCCTTACAAGAGGATTTCTGGACTTTCGTAAACTAGAATTGTGGCTGTCAACTCACTTGAAAAGGTTAGGTTTACCTTAGCATGAATCTCTAAAGGCAACTAGGAGCCAACTTTTTCCTCATCTTATTCCATAGTGAAGACGCAGTAGATAAGATGGTCGCTCGTGCAGTGGACACTTTCATGGGGGAATACATCTTATATCAATACTATTCTCCTGGATTCTCCCCCCATCAAATGTCAGCAATCAAGATCCTATGCTGGTTGGAGATCGAACACCTACCTCCAGACATGCTGATACCCGAGTTTTTGAAGGTTATTGCTAACACAATAGGCGCTTATATCTCACATTCCATAGCCAGAGGGAAGGATTTGTGTAGGAATTCCAGCAAAGGCGAGCATACCAAAGGGGGTGATAGTTAAGAGTGGCAATTGCTCTTTCAAATTTCCCTTGAAGTTGACTAACAAATGGGAAATATACAGAATGTTTCCAGATCTAAAAATTGAAGAGCTGGAAGAGAACCCACAGGCAAGATCTAAAGAAGAAATGAGCTCTCAGCATCAAGCACAGAACGATAATCCCCAAGGTCCCCCCACAGGTGCTGGGGTCCCAACGAGCCACTCCACTGCTCCTGTAACAATTACCCCATGTGCTCCAAGTCGGGGAGTAGGAACCCCTAACATCAGCAACGCGGTATTTCCAACCAAGAGACCTACATCGTATCATATCATCTCTACAACTGCTGAGGGCTCGTCAAAAACAGAAGGTCAAACTTGGGAAGTGGGAGGGGCTAGGCAAAAAGGGAGAACCAGAAATATTGCTCGAAAAAGCAGAGGGCCTCACCCGAAGTCCCCTCCTCAGATGTCTCTCAGCACTCAAATGGTCTCTGAGGTAAACAATCCTTTCTCTCAGTACATTAAAGAAGTAATGAATTCAGAGGAGGCATTGCCAGAAAAGGTGAAAGAAAATCGAGGAAATATTGTAGTTTGTGGAGAGTTGGCTGCTATAGAGAGTGCCCTCCCACCACACAAGAACCTGTGGGCAGACCTACCAATGGAAGATGAGAATGGGGTGGACGAAGATCCTCCCAACGTAACAGGAAAAAAAAATAAAAAGGAAAACGTAATAGAAACAGAAGGGACGGGGAACATGAAAAGGAAGAAAGGGTCTCCAAACATCTCCCAATGAATCATAAGATCCTTAGCTAGAATATCAGGGGAGTAAAATCCTCGGATTACAAGAAAAACAGATTATCAAATGCAACCAAGGAGATAAATCCAGACGTAATATGCCTACAGGAGCATAAGTGTAAACAGAGGGAGATACATGAATTGTTCAACACAATAGGTAAAGAATATGTGGGTATCGCTGCAGTCGAAGATACCTCTAGTGCAGGCACTCTGATCACCTGGAAGAAGGATGTAAAAGTATGTGATTCACAGGTAGACAGGTTTGGTAGGTGGGCTATAATTCTATGGCAACATGAAGGTAGAATATGGGGTTTGGCGAATATTTACGCCCATAACACCCCCCAGGGGCAGAGGTGCTTTATGGGCCACTCTCAGACATAGATTGAAAAGCTTTGGAAGTCAGGTAGCTTGGCTCATGACAGGGATAAAAAACTATGCCAAAAGCTTGGGTAGAGCAAAAGTGCAAAAAGAAAGAGAAGAATTGGATATCCTTTATGGCCAACTCCTCTCACTTAGAGCATTGGGCTCCAATGATGGGACGGAGGAGAAAAGGATAATAGAACATATAAAAACAATAGAAGAGGTCAAGATAGTTGAAAATAGATGTAAAGCAGGATTGACCTGGCTAAAAGAAGCTGATAAATGCACAAAGTTCTTCTTTAAGACAGCTAAAGAAAAGAAGAGATCCTCTACATTATCATCCATCACTCATAACGATGGGTCAATTCTCAATTCTTCAGGAGATCTCAAAAGGTATTTATATAACCATTTCAAAGCTTTCTTTGGAGAACACAATTTACCATTTCAAGAGACTTTCGAAGAGCTGGTGGTCTCAAAAGTCTCACCGATAATAGACTCTAGTCAGCAAGACATACTAAGTCTTCCCCTCTCTATAGAGGACCTTCAAAAGGCCACCTTTCTACTAGCTAAAAATAAATGTCCGGGTATGGATGGAATTCCCATAGAATTCTATCAAAGCAATTGAGAATGGGTCAAGAAAGATATTTTCTCTACACATACAGACTTTATGCAAGCTGAAAATCTAAACCCAAGATTGAACAGAGGATGTATTTCCTTAGTCTCCAAGAGTAAGGAGCCAAGCACAATCAACGATTGGAGACCCATCACACTTTTATCTGCTTTCTATAAAATCATAGCTAAGGCTATGACAGAGAAGATTAAGCCAATTCTAGCTGAAGGCATCTCACAAGCCCAATCTGGCTTTCTACCAGGTAGGAGTATCCTGAGCAATGTCGCAGCAGTATTTGAAGGTTTACATTGGGCTAGAAAAACAAGACAAAAGGTGGCCTATCTAAAGCTAGACTTTACCAAAGCTTATGACAGCATCAGATGGAGTTTTCTGCATAAAATGATGCTCAAGTTGGGTTGTGAACATATTTTTACAGAAGGGGTCATGAAACTTCTGCAATCTGCTCGAGCTTCTGTCTTATTCCAAGGTGATCCCTCTCCAATTTTTTATATAAAGAGGGGCATTAGGCAAGGGTGCCCCCTTGCCCCATTCCTCTTCAATATTGCAGCAGAAGCACTGTCACAAATATTCATGCAAGCCTCTGCAGACGGTATGATTCAAGGACTACAAATGTTGGACGGCTCTCAACAAATATGTAACCAATACGCAGACGACACATTTCTATTCATAGAGGCAGAGGAAGATAACCTGTCATGTGTAGGTAAATTGCTAGCATCCTTCTCAATAGCCTCAAGTTGTCTCATAAATTGGAAAAAATGCGCAGTACAATGGCCTTTGGAAGACCCGCATCCTGCATGCTTGACAATCCTACCATGGAAAATAATCCCAGAGGGTGAGCATTCCAACTTGTTAGGTATTCCAGTGGGCATTAATATCGCTCATGCACAAATATGGGACGAAATACTGCTAGGCCTTCAGAAACACTTAAATTGGTGGAAGGTGGCAAAGCTTTCACTTGCAGGACGGATCATAGTGGCAAAACATGTGTTAAGCAATACTCATGTCTATACGTCATCAATTTTACTAGCCCCAAAGGAGAAGGCACAAGAGCTAGAAGGGTTAATCCGCAACTTTGTCTGGGGAGGGAACGAAGAAGGGGCAGTGGTCAAAATCGCTTGGTGGAAGTGCAAGAGAGATAAGACAGAAGGAGGAATTGGAATGGTCGACATATCATTACAGAGCAAAGTATTAATTGCCAAATTCATATGGTTGATCCTACAGAAAAGGGTGAAGTCTCCAAGTATGCACTTCATCAACCAGCCCTATTAGCTTCATGTAAGCATAGTAAGCCCTCCGTTAAAGTCTCACTTCCATGGTCACCCTTTTTTTATCTTAAGCCATGTAGAGAAGCATCTCCATTCCTAAAGGGTTTAATTTCGGCTTGGCAAGTCATAAAAAAACTTTTTACACTTGACATCAACAAGTTCGAAGCAGAGACTTCTCCTCCATGGTGGATACCAGTGCTACTGCATAACAAACAAGGCCCCTTAGGCATGGTGGCTGATGCAAGGATCGTAAAGAGGTGGAAAAATTGTGGAATTGATTCCTATGCCCAGTGGTACAAGGGAGAGCAATTAGTAAGTTGGGCAGAGTTTCAGGTTTGTTTTGCCTTAAAGGGCGCAGACAAAATAATATGGGAAAGTGTGGCTACAGTACTCCCAAACACTATAACTACAGGAGATCAAAATCCATGGGTTTTGCACCCCGAGATTCAGCCTAACAATGTTATTGTTAAATCAAGTTACAGAAGCTTGAGGACTAAGGGTGTACTCCCAATATCTACCAAATGCCACTAGCGATCACAGAGGAAAACCTAAAAAACATCTGGAGAGATGCATGGCAGAAATATCTGCCCCCACGGATAAACGTTTTCCTTTGGCAAGTGATACACAGGGTTCCAAGGGTCAATCAACTAGTCTCCAAATGGGACAATAAAGTCAGCCCACTATGCCCCATTTGTGAGGTTGAACAGGAATCCATTGAACATTGTCTGGTGGAATGTGAGAAGCTGCAAGTAGTATGGGCATGGAGCCTGGATCGCTTTGAATACCCGTTAGGTACCAAGGAACTGTTGTTGGGTATCCTTCCCCTAGATTGGGGCACCACGAAGAAGGTGGCCTTCCATATAGCTAGAGCCTGGACAAATATGGAAAAGGAAAAATGCCTTAGTCTTTAATGTGAATCAAGAGGTCAAATCACCAAATCAACTTCTACAAACGATACTGGAAAGGTTAAAAAAATTCAGGCTAGTGTTTGAGAGCGAAGAAGAAGTAAAGGTTGAAATATGGGGCACCTACCTAAGTCTACACTAGAACGTCCAAGAGAGCCATGTAGCTATCCTCATCTCAGATTTGCAGATGGGTGCACCCCTGCCATGTGGCTGTGTATTGTTCTCTTAAAGTAAATAAAGTCTATTTTTTATCTCTCAAAAAAAAAACATCATTATAAGATATTACATAGATGCAAGATAGGCAAGTAGTATGAACTTGCTTCTTGGTTCATTCATAAAAAGAGACAAGATGAAACAGACAAGGCAAGTAAGAGGAGAGATAGGATAATGAATATACTGAAATAGAGGAACTATGGCATTGTTGCAAGCTCGGGTTTCAAAAAGGTAAACTGTAGCAATAGAAGGCTTGGCCTAATTATGCAAGTAGATTTTACGAATATAACCATGGGACTGATTTGTGCAGGCCAGTTAGTGTGGCTATGGCAGATAAATCTAAATCTAGATAAATTTGGCCTATTTCGTATCTTATCTATGGCAAAACAAGGCATCCAAGATTTTACCCATAGTAATAACGGTAGGGTTTCACACTCACCCCAGTTTTTGGTCCACTGTTGAAAACATCAGTTTTGGTAGGTCTACATGTCTTGTTTTCAAAGAATCCTACATGTGGATTTGTGAAGGTATGGTTTTGTTCGATAATGGTGTTCTTTTTTCAGTGGACTAAAACATCCACTGTTGTTTTGTAGTTTCTTCTATTGTTACATGTCATTTTATAATACAATCCACTGTAGGAAAGAATATTTGAATTTCTACATGTCTAATAATTCTATTGTCACATGTCTTTATAGACGTAGGAAATAATATTTGATTCTCTACATGTCCTATACTTCCATTCACATGTCTTTATAGTAGTAGGACAGAGTACTTTATTTGCTAAGGCATTGTAGGAAAGAATACATGAATTACGACATGTGTAGTACTTCTATTGTCACATGTCTTTATAGAAGTAGGAAAGAATACTTGATTCTCTACATGTCGTATGCTTCCATGTCACATGTCTTTATAGTAGTAGGACAGAGTACTTTATTTGCTAAGGCATTGTAGGAAAGAATACATGAATTACGACATGTGTAATACTTCTATTGTCACATGTCTTTATAGAAGTAGGAAAGAATACTTGATTCTCTACATGTCCTATCCTTCCATATCACGGGTCTTTATAGTGGTAGGACAGAGTACTTGATTTGCTACATGTGCACGATTTGGTGCACGTGCACGATCACATGTCCTTATACTAGTATTCCATGTAAGACAAGTTACTTCAACTACTTCAATTACTTAACACCTATTTTTGCATAACAAAACCATCAAGAATTTGATTTGTATTCCTTGAGGGAGTGCAGGACCGCTGCAGCAAATCCCTAAGCATTAATGTCATAGGATCACGCAAAATCCTAACAATATCCTAACATTTTGGATATTGTTAGAGAAAGACCATTAAACCACGCCTACATTTTTGCATAACAAACCATTAAGAATTGTGAGATGTATTTTTTTATGGAGGATAGGACCATTGCAACAAATCCCCAAGCATTAAAATGGCAAGACCATGCAATATCCTAACATTATTCCCCCATTTTGGATATCGTTAGTGGAACACCATTAAACCGTTCCTACATCTTGGTATAATTTAGACCATTAAGAATTTGAGATGTAATTGTTTATGGGGAATAGGACCATTGCAACAAATCCCCAAGCATTATAAAATGGCAAGACTATGCAATATCCTAACATTATCCCCCCATTTTGGATATCATTAGTGGGACACCATTAAACCATGCCTACATCTAGTTGGTACTAAGGTTCGCTATAGACAATCCAATAGTTATCCACGTCATCCAATGGTTTTAATTGTATCTAATTTATCTTATACAATGGTTCTTTCTAAGAATGCAATGGTTCTTTGAAAAACAAGATAACTTATTGCACTTAGACGATTTGCAGTAAGAACATATCAAACCGCAAAGTGTCCTGCAGTCGATCGTGTAGAAACCCAAGTGTTTTGTTGTTCGGGCAGTACAAAGGCTCCGGAATGGAGATTTGACTTCGCCATGTTGTCCGAAACAGCGAAATTACCCTAGGGACCAAGTTACATGGTCATTTTTTTGCAGCAAAAGAAACACAAACCCTCTACATGGCAGTATTTTGCACCCTCCGCTAAGGCCAATTCACTACGAACGTGTTGGGCATGAGCTACTTTGGCGCTTCCTGGAGCAGGGGTGGTCTTCTGCCCACGAAACTTGGTCTCCAGGGTAATGTCGATGTTTTGAGTCCGTTGGCAGAGTCAGATCACAGTTCCGAGGTGGGAGAGTTGCCTGTCCATGGCCAAGGACCTTCCAGAGAGGACCTTTTGGGTCGAACTGCTTCTGGAAGGTTTTAGGGCTCCGTCTTCTGGCGTCAACGCCCTCCCACTACCTCATGACATTATGCAAGCTCCTGGTCCAATCTGGCTAGGGTATGGGCTCCAAAACGTAAACCCTGTGCCTTGCCAGGTTATTGTAGGGTTTACGTTATGGAGGTCGGGCTTTGGTCCGTTGCACTTGGGACATGGTCGAGCAGCTGCGTTTGAAAACACGAGGCAGTAGAAATTGCAAGAATGGGGTTTGGATTTATTCTCCTCCTAGTTTTACAATTAAAAGTGTAGAGCGCCTTATGCAGTAGCAAAATTGTTTGGGGTCACTCGGATTGGCGAATAGATCGAAACTCTGTTATTTCAGTTCTCATGGCTCCCCATGCATGTTTAGAAATGGTCCACCATGGGGAGCCATGAGAACTGAAATAACAGAAATGGCCAAAACATGTTATCAAAGAAGTCGACCATGTTTTGGCCTCCAAAACGTAAACCCTGTGCGTTGCTAGGTTATTGTAGGGTTTACGTTATAGAGGTCGAGTTTTATTCAGTTGCACTTGAGACATGGTCGAGAAGCTGCAGTTGAAAACAAGAAGCAATAGAAACTGACGAAATGGGGTTTGAATTTACCGAGGCAGGCTTTCCTACCAGTGCTCCTCCGGGAGGGCAAATGCCAATGCCTCCCTTCCCGGAGTCCGGTTTCCCTATCCGACCGTTGAATTCTCCATTCAAGTAACTTGCTTCGAGCAGGTTCAAACAAATTCAAGATCTGTCCGGGAGAACATATCAAACCGCAAAGTGTCCTGCAGTCGAGCGTGTAGAAACCCAAGTGTTTTGTCGTTCGGGCAGTACAAAGGCTCCGGAATGGAGATTTGACTTCGCCATGTCGTCCGAAACAGCGAAATTACCCTAGAGACACGGTCATTCTTTGCAGCAAAAGAAGCACGAACCCTCTACATGGCAGTATTCTACACCCTCCGCTAAGGCCAATTCACTACGAACGTGTTGGACATGAGCTACTTTGGCGCTTCCTGGAGCATGGGTGGTCTTCTGCCTACGAAACTTGGTCTCCAGGGTAATGTCGATGTTTCGAGTCCGTTGGCAGAGTCAGATCACAGTTCCGGGGTGGGATAGTTGCCCGTCCGTGGCCAAGGACCTTCCAAAGAGGACCTTTTGGGTCGAACTGCTTCTGGAAGGTTTTAGGGCTCCGTCTTCTGGCGTCAACGCCCTCCCACTACCTCATGACATTATGCAAGCTCCTGGTCCAATCTGGCTAGGGTATGGGCTCCAAAACGTAAACCCTGTGCCTTGCCAGGTTATTGTAGGGTTTACGTTATGGAGGTCGGGCTTTGGTCCGTTGCACTTGGGACATGGTCGAGCAGCTGCGTTTGAAAACACGAGGCAGTAGAAATTGCAAGAATGGGGTTTGGATTTATTCTCCTCCTAGTTTTACAATTAAAAGTGTAGAGCGCCTTATGCAGTAGCAAAATTGTTTGGGGTCACTCGGATTGGCGAATAGATCGAAACTCTGTTATTTCAGTTCTCATGGCTCCCCATGCATGTTTAGAAATGGTCCACCATGGGGAGCCATGAGAACTGAAATAACAGAAATGGCCAAAACATGTTATCAAAGAAGTCGACCATGTTTTGGCCTCCAAAACGTAAACCCTGTGCGTTGCTAGGTTATTGTAGGGTTTACGTTATAGAGGTCGAGTTTTATTCAGTTGCACTTGAGACATGGTCGAGAAGCTGCAGTTGAAAACAAGAAGCAATAGAAACTGACGAAATGGGGTTTGGATTTACCGAGGCAGGCTTTCCTACCAGTGCTCCTCCGGGAGGGCAAATGCCAATGCATGCCTTCCCGGAGCCCGCTTTCCCTATCCGACCGTTGAATTCTCCATTCAAGTAACTTGCTTCGAGCAGGTTCAAAAAAATTCAAGATCTGTCCGGGAGAACATATCAAACCGCAAAGTGTCCTGCAGTCGACCGTGTAGAAACCCAAGTGTTTTGTCGTTCGGGCAGTACAAAGGCTCCGGAATGGAGATTTGACTTCGCCATGTCGTCCAAAACAGCGAAATTACCCTAGGGACCAAGTTACACGGTCATTTTTTGCAGCAAAAGAAACACGAACCCTCTACATGGCAGTATTCTGCACCCTCCGCTAAGGCCAATTCACTACGAACGTGTTGGACATGAGCTACTTTGGTGCTTCCTGGAGCAGGTGCTTCGGCCTCCAAAATGTAAACCCTGTGTGTTGCTAGGTTATTGAAAGGTTTGCGTTGTGGAGGTCGAGTTTTAGTCGGTTGCACTTGGGACATGGTCAAGAAGCTGCGAACCTCAAACCGAGTTGAAAATGTGAAAAGCAATAGGACTGAGGGAATGGAATTTGAATTTATCTTCCTCGGTGTGGCAATTAGAAGTCAAAAGCACCTTTTTGCTTAGGTTTGGGATCATTCAAGGATGGCCAATAGATCCAAACTCTGTTATTTCGAGATTGCCATGGCTCGCGTGTGTGTTTAGCAAAGGTGCACCTAGCTATCACGAGAAAACGATCACATTTTGGCCTCCGAAACGTAAACCCTACAATAACCTAACAACACACAGGGTTTACGTTTTGGAGGCCAAAAGCGTGGTCGATTTTCTTGATAGCTAGGTGCGCTTTGCTAAACACACATTGAGCCATGGCAACCGAATAACAGAGTTTGGATCTATTGGCCATCCCGAATGATCCCAAACAATTTTGCTACTGCAAAAGGCGCTCTTGACTTCTAATTGCCACACTGGGAGGAGGATAACTCCAAACCCCATTCCATCAGTTCCTATTGCTTCATGTTCTCAATTGCAGCTTCTCAACCATGACCCAAGTGCAACCGACTAAAACTTGACCCCCATAACGTAAACCCTTCAATAACCTAGCAACACACAGGGTTTACGTTTCGGAGGCTATATCCTAGTCAGATTCGACCAAAATCTTGCACAATGTCATCACGTAGAGGGAGGGTGTTGACGCCATAAGATGGACCTTTAAAACCTTTCGAAGGCAGTTCGCCCCAAAGGTCCTGTCCCAAAGAACCCTGGCCATGGATGGGCAACTTTCCCACTCCGGAACTGTGAACTGACTCTGCCAATGGACTCAAAATGTCGACTTTACCCCGGGGAGCAAGTTTCGTGGGCAAAAGACCACCCCTTCTCCAAAAAGCACCAAAGTAGCTCATGTCCAACACGTTCGTAGTCAATTGCCTAGGAGGTGGCTGCGGAATACCGCTATGTAGAGGGTTCGTGTTTCTTTCGTTGCCAAAAATGACCGTGTAACTTGGTCTTTGGGGTAATTTCGCCATTCCGGATGACATGGCGAAGTCGAATCTCCATTCCAGAGCCTTTGTACTGTCCGAACGACAAAACACTTGGTTTTCTATGCGGTCAACCCGCAGAACGCTTCGTGGTGTGATAAGTTCTCCCGGGCGGATCTTGGATTTTTTTAAGTCTGCTCGAAGCAGGTTACTTGAATGACGGATTCAACGGTCGGATAGGAAAATTGAGCTCCCGGAGGGGGGGAGGGGGGTATTGGCATTTGCCCTCCCACATGCCAAGGTGCTCAAACATGACACCTAGGATCCAACATGCCACCTAGGCTCAAACATGCAAAGGTGGCTCAAACATGCCACGCGGGCTCACCTAGGCTCCAACATGCCAAGGTGGTTCAAACATGCCATGCGGGCTCCAACGTGCCATCTAGGCTCCAACATGACAAGGTGGCTCAAACATGCCACCTAGGCTCAAACATGCCAAGGTGGCTCAACTAACATGCCAAGGTGGCTCAAACATGCCACCTAAGCTCAAACATGCCAAGGTGGCTCCCACATGCCAAGGTGGCTCCAACATGCCACCTAGGCTCAAACATGCCAACTGCACGAGATTATGTTGCCCAACGGGGCAAGCAGGGAAGTGTAGGTTGAACCATGATAGTTGTTAATAAATGGAAGTTTGATTCTGCTACATTGCTAAATGGAAGTTTGGTCCCGCAATGATGTGTCATGACATGGCAACTTGGAAAATAAAAATTGACTAGTTATTTTTAACTCTTTTGAAATAGAAGATTTTTGCATGATAACTTGGGATTTTTTGACGTGAGGTGGTAGCAAGAAACACTTCGGCTACATCATGAAGTTTTGTGATTCTTGTGTGATGTTGAGATGTCATGCTTAGGGTTATAACTTATTTTAGCATAATCTATAGGTCTTGATATTCTATGCATTGCTTGTGAATAAAAATAGTGTCTGAAACTTGAAGAATGTACCATTGTTTACATCTTGTTGATAAGTAGAGGGGCGCAACTCTAAATTAACATTTGTTAAGGTCGGCTAACATATAATGAAGTTTGTTCAACATTTGTCTCCAATATATTTCCAAGTCTTTTGCCCATCATATCTTCACAACTATTAGAGAACCACAGTCTTGCCCTGATCTAGTACATGGGTAACTTAATTCCATTGCGAAATACAGCTAATATTTTTAAAATAAAATAAAATATGCATGCAAGTAGTATTTTATCCAATGGCCAAGATGGATGACTGAGATCTTGATCCCCGTCCTATTCTCTTATTGGGCCTTAAAATGACGGCTTTATCTTATCTTATTGGTCCTTTTCCAAGTTTCTTAAGCTAGAACCTGTGTTTATTTCTTCGCTAATTTGGTCTTCCGTTGAATAAAACAAGGATTGAGCAATCAACAATGGTGCCGCTATTGTTCATATTACATGTTTACATGCTTTTGCATCTTGGAAGGTCACATAACGATGTAGGATGTTTAAAAGAAGTGAAAGAATTGGTAAAAGAATCAGGACATTTTTGCATTCTTGGAAATTTGGAAACAAAACATCTTTGGCACCCAATATCTATGATTTTATAGGGTTCAATGCTGGTAATGAATGCCTATGAAACGATTGTATAAATACATAATACGTTAAAAAATATTAAAGATATATAGAGTACAACTGTCTATATACACAACAAATTCTTTAAAAAATCTAGGACAAAAGGTGAAGTTGGGAAAGATACCCCGCAAAAAATAATAGCATACATGTTAAAAATTAAAGTTAGAATTAAAATATGTAGTATCTTATTCAAGCCAGAATGGAGGACCCAGATTTTGGTAGACGTGGATAGCCCAGATTGTGATCTTTGTAGTGTTATCCTATTGGTTGAGCTAATGGATGGACGGTCTAGATCGAGAGACGGCCAGGATGGCAATCCTGTCCGTGTTTTCCTAGTGGTTACCTAACAGGCCACTTCCCCGCCTTGGCCGTTTTCCATTTTCCCGCCTAACCATTTGACCTAGCCACTTCCATTTTCCATTTTCCTAATGGACGCGAACAGATCAATGCCGAGCTCCACTTCTGGATTGGGCGATCTTCACTTCCAGACTCGAACTTCACTTCAACGGTGAGCTCCACTTCCGGACTTCCAGACTTCCAGACTCAAGCTTCACTTCCAGACTGGGCGATCTTCACTTCCAGACTTCCAGACTCAAGCTTTCATCACTTTCTATGGCGGATTTCTGTGGCCTTCCTTCTTACCTGCAAACAGCTCATATTCGGACTCTAAATCTTTGCCCTAACACCACCCATACTTATTTTTCCTTTCTGCTTTTCTATTCTTACTGGCAAGCTGGATCTGGCACAATAAAAACCTCTGCCTTTCTTTTTCTCTTGGTCAAAAATGTCCTTCGATTTGCGGGTTTTGCCTCTTGCGAATTGGAGCAACTCGGTACCGAGCTTGGAGCACAGACCATCCACCATTTGCTTTATTCCGGTATCCATTCATCGCCATTTTTGTTTTTCTGCTTTCGTTTTGTTCAATGTTTTTATTGTAGGCTTATATGCAGCAGGTTGTCAAGGCTGTCACCGACGATAGGCTGTCACCGACGATGCCTCCCACAAAAAGAGAAGTAATATTTTGTCTTTGTGATTTCTTCAAAGAGTTTGTTACAGAGTCCAGAGATTTCTTTCACAAATACAGAAACCTTGGTGCAATCTAATTTATTTTAGGGTGTTTGCATGTTTGGACGGTCCTTGCTGCCTCTTATTCAAGGCATTTAGAGTTTTGTCACAACACAGGGCATATGGAAGCAAAAACGAGCGAGATCTTCTGCGCATCATGAAGTAAATCCTTGAGATTTCTAACACCGTTTGCAAATAGAACGCAGACTTGGTTGATGCAGATATTTCTTTTCTATTTTTTCATCAAACAGTGAACATACAGATATAAGAAATATAAGTAGAAATATAAGATTGAGTTGGGCCGAAAATAAATGGCAGATTGGTTGGATAGAAGCAAGGATGATAAAGCCACAGAGTGCTTTGCGCACATGCTTGTTTTAGAAGATGCTTTGCTTTTGTGTTGTTGATATATTTCATGTTTCTAAAGACCAAAATGTCAGCACCTATTTGTGCTAGTTGGCTGCTTGTAATATTATGCAGCATTTAAATGGAAACTGCTTTTGCTCACATATTTCTGAATCTATGTATTTTATATTCTTGAATGACTTGTATTTCATTTGCTTCCAATGGTTAATGATAAAAAGAAGAAAAAAATCACTTACACAAACAAATAATTCACTTAGACAACAGAATAGAATAAGCATAAGCATGAAAATACATGATAGAATAAGCATTGTAACATAAGCATGAAATGCCAAACTTTAACTCACAATACAAAAAATGAATTGACTTAAAATATCATTTCCATAATGCAGATGGTGGTGGTGAATGTTCCATGGGATTCTTACCCAAAACTTGTGGCACAATTCTTTAGAGATGGACATGCCTTGCCACGATTTGATGATGACGATGATCTTGATGCATACTTTCAATATTTAGCAGAGGTGGTGGATTGGAAGAGCGAATTGGAAGAAGCCGCAGAAAGTGTTGCACTGGGGAATGATGGGATGCAAGTGAGCATTAAGGGCCTGATTTGGGTTTTGAGAGTTTTTGGAGAGTGGTATGAAATCCTAGGGTTGGTTGGAGTTGAGATACGGCCGGAGGTCAAAATTGAGCTAGATATTGAAAATTTTGCCAGACAAATGTATGCCAGCTTTCGCAAACGCGGTTTTGTGAGAGTCCATAAGTTTGTGGAGGCTATGGAAGCTACGTTATTCATGGAATACGTTATGCAACATGGATTGGATATGTAATGTGCATGAATGCCTAAGTTTAAGCATTCTTAAAATAAAAGCCCATCTTAAAGTTTCAATTTGTTTTACACAAATTCAACTTAATTGCTCAATAATGCAACTTAGCCATAAACCCAAAAGCACTTTAAGATACTTTGTCTTCATGTTGTTTTGGCATGTGCTTAGGCTTAGCATTGTGTTTTGGATATATGATAATATTTAATGTATTCTTTTCTGCTCTGACGTTTATAGGGGATACATCGCACTTGCACTTTGAGGAAGGGACAAAATCTTACCACACTTCTACTCTTGCGCACTTGACAGGGGCGATAAAATCTTAGATTGTCAGCGGTGAGTCCTAATTCCCATCTTAGGTTGCTTGATTGATGTATGCTTAGGTCTTAGTTAATAGGCGTATGCTTAGAATGCATGCCAAATATCCGATATGGGGCTCCTTGAAAGCATCTAAATTGTATAGATTGCGACATGCCAGGATTTATATGGGGAAGTCCAATCAAAAAACACCACCTGCTGTGGCCAACAACCCCTCATACATGACGCCCATCAATGAAACTAAGTCTGCTAGAAAGAGACGACTGGCACGCAAACGAGTTGCAAAGAGTAGAGCTTTGAAACTAGCACATAGCATGGATGTCAGAGAGATAGGGTGTGCTGGGCATTCATCTGGTGTTGTTGCAATGGAGGGCCAGACGGCTCAAACATGTTGTGCCTCGGCCTCAATGCCACAAGTTGCACTAGCAGAGCCAGAGCGCCCTGTGATCGAGGTTGAAATGCAATCGGTAGATATGGTTACAGTAGGAGGATCTACTACACATGCACGGGGTTCCCGCTTCATTACATCTGAAGTCAATAGTCTTCGGATGCAATTATTTCCCACAGTAGACGAACAAACAGGTGATCAGTTGATGTTGCCGCAGTCCACATATGTGAATGCTCATGGGTTTAACACACCGCATCAAGTAACGCCACCTATGGTAGTGGGTAATCCTTCTTATGTGACACCTCAACGTGAGAGCTATAGTCAAATGAGGAGACGGCTCCATCGCAGAAGCCAGGCAAAGCATATAGCTTTGAGGTTGGATTACAGCACTGCTATTGGTCCGGCTGAACGTCCTACTGGTCGAAGCGGTTTCAACAAGATAGCATGGACGTGGAATTTACCTCCTCCTCATGACCTTGGTAACATGGATCATAGATGTTTGTATTGCGGGGCTATGCAGTGGACGGCAGAACTCACAGTTAAAAAGAAGTGCAAGGTATGTGCTGATGGAAATGTGCAGCTGCCATTGATTCCAGAACCACCACAGGTATATACGAGAACAGATAGTTTGGGTGATCACTTTCGCACAAACATTAGAAAGTACAATAATATCTTTTCGTTTGCCTCAGTGGGGGTGAAAATTGATGAGGCGTTGGCAAATGCTATTGGTGGAGCTTATACTTTTAGGGTCAATGGCCGCATGTGCCATAAGATGGGAACATTATTGCCACCGCAAGGGCATCAAGAGCATGCAAAATTTGCACAGATATACATCATGGACGGCGAGGACATGCAAGTTGAACGCAGGATGTCCATTTTCGATGGATTGAGGCAAGAAATAGTAGTGCAGTTGCAGGCCCTTATGACAGAGTACAATCCATTTGTTAGCATATTCTTGAGCGCAGCACAGATTATGCGTGTCCATCCAACCATGGATATCCGTTTGCGTATACCTTCTTGCAATGTGCAGAATCCTGTGAGGAGGCAATATAATGCTCCAACTGTGAATGAGGTGGCTGTCTTAATGCCTGTCGATGATAAGCCCGAAGATGGTCAGAGGGACATTATTATACACTCTAAAGATGGTGGCGTGAGGTTTATAGATGCATATCACTCAGCGTATGATCCATTGCACTTTGTGCTGCTACTTCCCTATGGTACAGATGGATGGCATCTTAAAATACCTCATGGACGGATAGGCGCAAAGGAAGTAACTATTATGGAGTACTACAGATATCATCTGTTCACGCGTCAAGGGCATGCATCTCCCCTTCACATGGCTGGCCGATTGTTTCAAGAATACATTTGTGATATGTTTGCGAAGATGGAGCAAGAAAGACTGCAATTCATAGTGTTGAATCAACACACCATTCGAAAAGACATGTTACAGGGCATTATGGACTTTGAAGGAGACGATGCAAACGCTATTGGCCGAAAAGTTGTGTTACCATCCTCACATACGGGAGGTCCGAGATACATGACCCAACGATATCAGGATGCTATGTCTATTGTTCGCGAACATGGCAGGCCGACCTCTTTATAACCATGACCGCCAATGCAAATTGGGAAGAGATTAGGAGGAATTATTGTATGGTCAATCACCAAGTGATCGGCCAGAGTTAGTGGCTAGAGTATTCCATATGAAGGTAAAGGAGCTGATAGATCTGATAACTAATCGTGGTATATTCGGCCGCATAATTGCAAAAGTCTATGTCATTGAGTTTTAGAAGAGAGGCTTGCCACATGTACATTTGTTGACTATGTTGGATCAGGAAGACAAGCCCTTCACAAAATAGAAGAGATTGATCAAATAATTTGTGCTGAAATACCAGACAAAGATCTATATCCTGAATTGTATGAGGTAGTCACCCGTAATATGATGCATGGGCCATGTGGTACTGGATATCCGAATAGTCCATGCATGCAAGAAGGTAAGTGTACAAAACATTATCCACGTGCATTTTCAGATGAGACGACAGTTGTTGACGGATATCCGTTGTACCGAAGAAGGGATGATGGCCGAAAGGTGAAAAAAGGGGATATAGATTTAGATAACAGATGGGTTGTGCCATATAATCCGTGGCTGACATCGTATTTCAAGTGCCATATCAATGTTGAGGTGTGTGCTGCCGTAAAGGCCGTTAAATATCTCTACAAATATGTCTACAAAGGGCCTGATATGATCAATGTGAACTTAGAAGCAGCGAGTGATGGTGCATCTACTAGCAGCAGGCCCACCGTAAACCATGATGAGGTTGAGCAATACTTGAATGCACGCTATTTCTCAGCTTCTGAGGCATCATGGAGAATACTCTCATATGAAATACAGCAACAATTTCCTCATGTCACTAGATTGGCTGTGCATCTCCCAATGCAACAAGATGTATACTATCGAGAAGGTATGAGCATGGGCCGATATAAGAAGCAAGAATAACGGAACAACATTGACAAATTTTTTCGAGATAAATGCATCCGGGGGTAGAGAGGCTAGAGAGGCTACTCAATTGCTCTATCATGATTTTCCTAAAAAATTTACCTACGATCAACCCGGTCGAAAAAAATGGAAGGTCGGAGAGAATACCCGTTTCCCACTATTGGGCGATGTACTTTGTTAATCCTTCCGGAAGGAGAGCGATACTATTTACGACTCCTGTTGACCCGCGCGTGACGAGGTGCAATTAGTTTTGAAGATTTACGCTCTTTTGACGGGGAGTTGTGTGCAACATATAAAGAAGCTTGCATTAAATCGTGGGTTGCTTCGATGACACGAAATGGCTTGAGTCTCTTCAAGAAGCGGCATGGGGCATGCCACCACAATTATGTTCGCCATGATCCTTATAAATTGTGAACCATCGAATCCACTACAACCGTGGGAAGAAGTCAAGCTTTCTATGATCGATGACTTCTTGCATGAGGCAACCTGAAAGGGTTGCGTGAAGATCAAAGTGTAAATATGTGCGATCAATTATTTGACATGGCACTTCTAGACATTGAAGATCATATGAACTCTGTCGGGCGATCCTTAAGGGAGTTTGATTTCATTCTTCCTGAGCGTGCAATAGATCCATATATGATATTTCGGGATGAGGTGTTTCAAGAAGATATGGTAGAGGTGCAAGAAGCTGTGGACCGCTTATATCACGACCAACGTGTTGTCTTCGACCGTGTGATCGATGAGCATGTGATGTTAGAAAAAGGACGGGTGTTTTTCGTTCATGGTGCAGGCGGCTCGGGAAAGAGTTTTCTTTTTAACACCATGTTGTCTTATGTTCGTGCCAAAGGTTTCATTGCACTGGCGGTTGCGTCTTCAGGAATTGCATCCACCTTATTGAAGGGTGGGCGCACTGCACATTCAAGGTTCAAGATACCGATAAACATAGATGAGACGTCAACGTGCAATATTCCAAAGCAGTCGGAGTTGGCAAAATTGATAAGAGCGACTCGCATGATTATATGGGATGAGGCCCCAATGATGCATAAATATGTTTATGAAGCACTGGATAGAACACTCCGTGACGTGATGTCATGTGACAAATTGTTTGGGGGACTCATTGTTGTTTTGGGAGGAGATTTTCGCCAGCTTCCACCTGTGGTTCCACGAGGAAATTGCCCCCAAATTGTGCATGCTTCCTTGAAATGCTCTTACATATGGGATCATGTCGAGGAACATAAGCTTAACGTAAATATGCGAGTCATGAACAGTGTGGGAAGAGACGCGGAAGAGCAAAAGGCGTTTGCAGAGTATCTTTTACGAGTTGGAGATGGACTTGAGACCACGTTTTCCAATATTGGATCGGATGTGATACGTCTTCCAGAAGAGATTTGTGTGAAGTCCCAAGACTTAAATGACTTGCTAGCCGCGTGACATTCCACGATGTTTCAAATCCAATTATGGAAGTGTGTCCTATTGGGTGCAAAGGGGTATACTTACGCCATGCTGAATGATGATGTTGATGAAGTAAACAAGAGGATGACAGAGTGGTTGCCCTTTGCACCTATTGATTATTACAATCTTGTCGAGTACATTAATGAGAATGACGCAGGGGTCTATCCTATCGATTTTTGAATGCACAAACTCCGAAAGTGGGATGCCTCCTCATCAATTAACTTTGAAGGTTGGCATGATTGTCATGTTATTGAGGTCCTGTTTCTACGTAAGGGACTCTACAATGGCACTTTCGCCTCATTATACGTTCATTGGGAAGACGCTACTATAGATGCCGAGATTGTCCTTTGGAAAGAATATTGGAAGCGAGTGTTCATATTTAGAATACCTTTGGTGCCCAATAATGCAGAACTCCCATTTCAGTTTGAGCGCATACAGTTTCCATTGCGTCCAGCTTTTGGTATGACAATCAACAAGTCCCAAGGCCAAACAATGAAAATGGTGGGTTTGTATTTGCCAAATCCAGTATTCAGTCACGGACAACTCTATGTGGCACTCTCGAGAGCTCAAGGAATCCAAGGTATAAAGGTACTCATTCTATCGAAGGATGGAGATGCTTCAAGAGATGTCGACAGATCACGATATACAACAAATATAGTATACAAAGAACTCCTCTAAGTGTGAGTTTAATACTTACAAATCACTTCTAATTTCTCTTTGTTCTCATTGATATCTTCTACTTTCTTTCTTTCTTTTATTTTTATCTTACTTACTTGCATCTTCATTCATGTAGATGGTGCGTATTTTGGTCCCGTGGTATGTCTTCGGTCACCATGTCGCCGAATGCCTAAAGGGTGATAGGAGCTACCACATCTCCCGTGTTACTTATGTCATACGCGCTCTTGGATCATGGTATGACTGGGAACGAAAATACCATGCTCATGTACGTGGGGTAGCAAGCGTGGAAGTTGAGGAGCTCATTGCAAAGCTCAATGAAATATTTAACACTGATGAGGTTGTCAAGTTGGAGCGCTTTATCCAACTAATTGATGACTTCCTGTTTGCTCAAGTTTATCCGAGGGAACGTTGTTTACGCGGATGTGCTATGAGAGAGGTATGGAGACTAGAGAACATGTATATCTATTTATCGGGTAATGTAGTGCTTTGACTAACCTTCGATTGTTTGTCTTTTTTTTTATCAGATGAGAAACGACACCGTGCACTGGCGAATTGGTGTTTTGGTAGCAAAAGAACTCACCTCCATTGGAATATCATTTCTTCCCGATGCGGTATCTGATTGCGTTGTACGAGCCTACCTTCGGGATGAGTTGTCTCATGTGCTCGATAATCGTGAGAAGTCATGGGCAGTTCGAATCAATGACTCGCCTGTACATTTCACTTTTACCCCGGCTAGGATGTTATCTGTCGGAGAGTAGATATATCAACGTGAGCATCCAGCTGAAGTACAACATTAGGCCCTTGATGTCGCCATGTGGAGATGTATATTTAAGTTCCGCCGTGAGCTAAAATATCAATGAGCCAAGACAATAATATTTTGTGTTTTATATATTTTTTGTACTTATTTCTTATTGAGTGTACTTAACTACTTCTAAAGAGTGACATTTTAACATCAATTTTGGATTTGTCTTTTCAGTTTCTGTCTTCAATGGTAGATTAAACTATCTCCTACATTCCTTATAAACATTGTTTTCTCTATTGAAATCCATGAGCATAAAGATTATATTATTTCAATAACCAAATTTTTTTACAAAAGCCAAAATAACGTGAGAATTGAACATATAGATGTTTGGGGCACATATTTACTGGGGTTTTAAAGGCCAGAAAAGCACATGCCACGAGGACATTAGCGGCTTGCTTGTGACACAAGTTACTAGTCTGACATTTAAATGGAAGCTGCTTTTTGCTCACATATTTACGGATCTATGTATTTTATATTCTTGAATGACTTGTATTTCATTTGCTTCCAATGGTTAATGATAAAAGAAGAAAAAATCACTTACACAAACAAATAATTCACTTAGACAACAGAATAGAATACAAGCAAAATAGTGCTAGATTTTTGTTATAATATGTAATGCCTTAAAAAAACACCTTGTTTTCGTGTTTTTTTATTTAAAAGTATGCCACGTGGCAGCATTTTATTAGTCAACAAAGCATATTAGAAACTCACCTTGATTTTTCTACATGTTATAATAGAGTTTTTCACATGTACTTAGAAGACACTAAGTGTCGATATCTGATTAATTAAAATAATGTTTTTATTTAAAAAGTAGGACACGTGTCAATATTTCATTAGTTATAAGGCACACTGGAAACAACACCTCATTTGTTCTATGTGTTATAATAATGTTTTTTTACATGTTCTTATTTTAAAAATCAATACTTAATAGTATAAAAAACAATAGCAAGATTTCAATAACACATGTGGTACTTTGTTAAATAATATGTGACTATTTTTAAAAACAATCTTATTTTCACGTTGTAATTTAGCTTTTCACGTGTGGTAATATCGAGACCTATGCATGTAATTCTGAAGATAAACAACGCATGGTTCCATTAAAGACAACAGCGAAGGAAAAAAAAAAAATACACGTTGACAAAAGTTCACAAAAACTATGTCAATCTTTTCTACGCGTGGATTTTTTTGCCAAAATACCACCGTGGAAATTTTTGCCAAAAAACCACTGTCTCTTTGTGCAAATCCGGATAAACGGGCCACGTGGATTTTTGGGGCCATTTTGGTGTTGTTTTTGGCATAAAACAACACTTCCGTACAACTAAAAAACAACTGTGGACCAAAAATTGGGGTCAGTGTGTTTCACAACTCTAAAACGTAGCAGCATATAGTTGGGCCTATTTATGCAGGTCAATTCTCTTGTTGCTTTCATATGCACAACTACCAACAAGGGCAAGCAAATGCTCATCTAGTTTTGCATTAATCTGCGAATCAGATTCTGAATCTTATACTCAGACTGGATTAAAATAATAGCAGGCTCTAAATTGCAAAGCTGAGCCAAATTAAATCTAATCTGGGTAATATGATACATTCAATAGAATACTTACTATTATAACAATCCAATAACATTTTAGTCTTAGAATCTTCTTTGCAGTGGTGCCAGCTATAAAGTGAACACCACAAACACCTTCACGCTATGCTTCAATCACTAACCATGCTTCTATATAATCCATACATCTCAGCAAGATGCCTTTTTTGTCCACCCTGCACACAACACATCTTTAGCTAGCCTAAACTTACCAGATTTATCCTTGAACCTTCTCTCTTGGTTGCTATTCATACCCTCATGTACTTCTTTGTACTGCAAATATCTTTTAGAGCTGCCTAATTATGTGGTGTAGGAGTTGGGCTCCCACTCCCCCGTGTTCAATGAACCAATCTTCCAACTCATCCATATGCAGACCACAGAGCGTTAGAGAGAGTAGGCATTCCTGGCGGACTCTAATGCTGCTGACGACAGGCTGTCCTGACAGTGTCAGTCGGCCTGGGCATGCCTCATACAACCGCCCACTTTATTGGCTCCCGAAACCAAGTTCGCGAACCAAGTGGGTTCGCCCAGGCGAACCCGGAAAATTCGCTTGGGCGAACCCACTTGATTCGCCTGGGCCGACTTGGCGGAGCCTCCGGGCGGCTCCACAGCGTGTTTTCCTACCGGTTCGCTGGGCGAACCCAACCCGGGGTTAGTTGCGTTTGGCAAAAGTGACGGGGGCTTGGAGTACGGCGGCCGTTTCTGCAGCCCACCAAACAAACTGAGCCCTCTGATGGGCTATTGAGCTTCTCCGAATTTGAAAATGGTAGGATTTGGGGTTTTCTGCATTGGCGACCTTCCGGATCAGAGCATTGCAAGCCTTGCAGAGCAGTACAAGTTTTTGCTTTGCTTTGCAAGTTTTGCTTTGCTGGTTTGCTGGTTCTGTTGGCAACCATTCATCCTGCTCAAATCTGCACAAACTTTTCATTTTGCTGATTTCCCTTGCTCCGTTAGCAATCATCCGGCTCAGATCAGTGCAAGTCCAGTGCAATCCAGCCCCCGTTGCATGCGTTTCCATTTTTTTTTCCCTTACTTGCTCTCTGCTGCTTGAGGCGTTGATGCAACAGGAGTATCTTTTGCAAATCTCTTCCAGCTCTACTTATTTGGTATTTCCTCTCCAACTCTGTTGTTGCTCACATGGCTGGGAAGCAATACACAGGGAGGCCTTTTGTTTGTCGGCCGGATTTTTGTGGCAATGGAGGAATTTTTTTTTTAGGAGGCCCTATCTCTCTGGCCTCGATATTTGGTGGAGGTGAAGGCGTTTCTTACGTAAGCCCAAAGACGTTGTTGTTTGATTCTCATTCCTCGACGGTTTCTCTGGCGGTGGCCTTTGTGTTGCAAGCGAGAACCGGTGGGTTCGCTGGGCCAACCCTAGGGCATCAATCAATGCTCGCCGCCTCTCTGCGCGATCTGCCGCTCTCTGCCGTCTCGCCATCCGTCCACTAACCCGGTTTGGGGTTCGCTTGGCGAACCCAAAGAGCAACACCACGCAGTATTCAAATTTCGGCGACCCCACGCCATTTCCGGGTTCGCCTGGGCAACCCGGGTTCGCCTGGGCGAATTTTTGGGGTTCGCCGGGCGAACCCCGGCCATTTCGTTAGTTCCGGAGCCGATCGAGCACCGGCCATACAACCTATATATTGCATTTTGCAAATCCATAAGGCCCCCTAACCGCCCTCGGCATAGTGTCAAAAGCTTTTACGAAATCAACAACGCAAAGAATACACGGGAGCCGATCGAAGCACCGTCATACAACCTATATATTGCATTTTGCAAATCCATAAGGGCCCCCAACTGCCTCAGGCATAGTGTCAAAAGCTTTTACGAAATCAACAACGCAGCAATACAATTCTTGCTGGCGATTCCTGCTATCTTCAATCAAGGTTCGCAGAATGAGTATATGATCAATGGTGGAGTGTCAGGCCTGGAATCCTGCCTGCGTGAGAGGCATTTAAGATATTTGCCTGCTGCATTTTCAATCAAATGTACAATAATGGAAACTGACTATGTCTCTAGACCATTGAATCGATCTTGCCACACTAACATCTTGGTTTTTCTTGTTATTGTTGCAACCTACACCCAAAAATTAGGGATTGAAAAAACCATTTTCAACTGCCAGGCCATTAATGAATAGCAACTAAGTTTTCAATGCCAAGAATATAATGGGATGCAAATCTCCGTTATCATGCAAGTTAAGGGCACGATGAGGCAAGTTGGAAGAGACGAAAGAGAATCCAACCACTACAATTTAACTTTACAAGCCTTTGGGTCTTGCAATCTGCTGATGCGGATACCAAACCATACAATCCAGTTTTTAAACCACCCTAAACACAAAAGCAAAGTTTTTAAACCACCCTAAACACAAAAGCAAAAAATTACAATTATGTGCAAACTTTCAAATGGTTGGGATGTAACTTACTAAGTGCAAAAGAATCGTAGCTTAAAGATATATGTGACCTCATCTCTCTTATTAACGCACTCCTACACATAGCTGTATTTGTGGAATCAATTGCTACACTTAAAAATTGGTTCTTCTAAATCCCAGATGGTCTACACCAATATTCACCGTGCATTAGAGACAGGTATACACAGACATAGTACTCAACCAAAGTAAAGCACAAGGTTGATCTTATTCTACAAAATACCAGCTGACTCAAGGCGCAACAGATATAAATGAATTGTATAATTATCACACTGAACCCAATGCCCATTTTAGAGAGTGCATAATTCCAAAAGGTACAATGCTATTGCAATGAACATGAAATTTAAGTCAATTTTTTAAGAAAGTCAACTGCCGTTGCCAGAGCACCTCCAGTAATCATGTTCTGGAACACCAACTCTTGACGAGGTCGTGGACTCGCCAAAGTAACTGCTGCTCCTGTTAATGCACCTGCTACAAGGGCGTTCTTCTGCAAGTGCATTTTTCACTTAATTGGCACATTAATCACACCAAATAAAGTAATAGCATAAGAGTAACAACGAAAATACCCAATCATGTACGCCTCTTGCCTCATCCATGCTATATGTCAAGCCAGTATACATGCCAGCTGCAAGACCTATGAATGCAATAGCAATATTTTAGAACTAAGAACACAAAGTGCTCTGTTAATTAACAAAATTGGAAGCTCACCCCAAGTAGCCATATCCTTCCCTATCTGATGAGCCTGTCAATAAATTTAACATACAAACAAGAGCCTGTCAATAAAATATACATACAAACAAAGGTATAGGTCAAACTTTGCCATCAGATAATCAGCTTTAGATCCTTGACCTGGTTGCAAGTGGATCTGATTTAGTTAGCATAGGCAAGAAATGAGTAGTACCGTCTTCTCTGCACTCCTTCGATTAGCAACATCTGCAAAAAGTAATGACAATAAAATGACACATTTTCTAATAAATACTAAGGCTGGTTGCATGACTTGGTTACATACCACTGGAGGCAAAAGCATAGGCATCCTTGGATGCAGCTTGCAATGCACCGACCTGGTAAATTCTACGTCTGGTCAATGAATTGTCATTGTTCAAGGCAAAAGAAAACAAATGCATGTGAAAGTGATGAGTATACTCACAGCGCCAACCTTGATGATCCCATCCACTACACGGTTCATTAGAGGATGTCCAACATCAAACAATGTGGTTGGTTCTGTCTGTACATGGCTTTTGCTAGGTATGGCATTAGGCAATGCAGTTGACACACGTTGTGATTGAAAACCTGTGAATTGAGGAGTGCCAAAAACAGGACACAGCAAATGCATGAGAAAGGAGCACTTTACAGCATAAACTTAAAATTATAACCTAACAGAAACAAAGAAAATAAGCATACCAGCATATGGTGGCATTGAACTGGAACCACTATTTGGAGGCATTGAACTGGATCGACTCATCAAACTCCTAATTTCAAAAAATGAGATCATTAAAAAAAAAAAACTTTGGACATGCATTGGCTTAAACAATGATGCCTATCATTATAGCACCTAAACTTCTGTAAAAATGTATACCAAAACACAGAGAAGCTGTTAGAGAGGGAGTTGAACCCAATATCCACATTTGTGCGATGTAAAGGAAACGAAAAGTGGAAAAAAAAGGATGAAAATTTGAGGGTAAAACAGGGATACAGTGACAACCTGAAGGATGCAAGGCAGTTAGGACCATCGGACTATTTCCACGAAGAGGCGCGCAGAGACATGGAGGTAAACGCGAAGAGGTATGCACCCACAGCCCGTTATCACCATCAAAGCGTTCGCAATGTATTTGTTTATTTTCCAGGTCTAGAACCGAATTTTAGACTACCTGGTCTGGTCCATGGGAAATTTTGAAAAATGCCCCTATTAAGGTTCCCAAATTATCCAATTACTAAGGTTTTGGCAATGGTTTGGCGGAAAATAGGGGTGAGGGTTATTTCTTACTATGATTTTGTTAGGGTTTTGGTTAAAGAAAAATTGGACGTTGGCTCGTGGCGGCTGCCGTCCGAGCATGGCAGGAAGCTGAGAAGTCAGGGAGGCGGAGGGTGACAAACTGTGCTGAAGCAGAGGTAGTCCGGCAGAAGCAGAGGTAGTCCGGCGGCGGCTTCTGGCGGCTGAGAAACTTTGCTGAGAAGCTTTGCTGGGGAGCTTTGCTGAGAAGCTTTGCTGAGAGGCCCAGAGGGCGAGGCAGGGCGAAGAAGAGCGAGGCAGGGCGAAGAAGGGCATGGCGAAGGAGGGCGAGGCAGGAGGAAGAAGCTGTAGAATCCAGTGCAGTTTGCAGTATCAAAGCTTTAGGTGGTTGGGAGGTTCGGAGTCAGAAGAAGGCTTTAACTATGCAGTTCTTATGTCACGTTTTCATTGAATTGAATGGCATCTCTTTAGCCTTATTTCTTCTCATCTGTTCTTCACTCTCATTTGCTCTGATTTGTTGTTATCTGTGTTTTGTGAATGCACAATGGTAGTTTATGCATTTCTTGTGTGTGTGGATTCAACTATACCTTGTACGTATATACGTATTTAGGCGTATGGGGTGCGCAAACTTATACGTGGGGCTGATGTGTAAATTCCACGGCCCTTCATTTGGCATATTCATGGAACTATGCTTGGATCCAATGATAAAAAAAAAACAATAAGAATAAAGCAATAAGAATAGGACAATAAGAATAGGACAATAATGTTTCCACAATCAAAAACCGTATTTATGTAACATATGATTCTTGATAGTTTGGTGCTGTATTCGTATCAAAATACGTAGGAAAATGATGCTGGCACCTGGGTTGTGTTTTGAAAGGAGCACGGAACAACGTGGATTTTTTTCCCAAGGGGTGGATAAGACATCACGTGATGCCGACTCACATGGCGCCCAGCGATCACGATGCCTAATTCGGCTTCTATAGGTGTGGCGAAGCCTGCAGATGACGATTCTGCCTGGCCGAAGGAAGAAGAGGTGAACAAGCAAGCAAGATCCGCCAGACAGATTTTCTAGCATGTATTAATTTGGTTGTTGCAGTTGTTGGGGTTGGCATCTGACGGATTTAGCTTCTGTATATTCCCCTTTCGGTCGGATTTAGCTTCCATGTATTTCCCTTTTGCTCGCTGTGTCTTTTTGGCTACTTTAGCTCTTGCCCCGTAAAATCTATGTTCGACTGCTTCTGAACAACAGAGTTGTACATCACAGTGTGCCAAAAGCACCCGGATTCCTCAGATGGATCATACATTTATTCATGTTTTCCGCCATAGATCGATGGAAAGACATTGGGCGTAGGGGGCTGTCGCTCTGAAAAAAGGGATCCGGCACCAGCGGCCAAATCCGGCAGCAGTGACCAAGCGGACCCTCTGCACAAACCATGATTCAGTTGTTTTCCTTGCCAATGATATTCCTTCCGAAGATCTGAGTTCAATGGTGATTCCTCTATTGAAGCTTCATCATAACCAATTTTTCTAACTAGTTTTAGAAGACGGTTGTTAGTATTGTGATCGTTTTGATTCGCTCCTATTAGTTGTTCGCATAATTCTGATGTTCATATTAAACATTAATATTCTGATTTTTCTTGGCATTGGCATTATTCAGGTGGAGTTTGCCCAGGAAATATTAAACTGCCCGTTTGCAAAGCAAGTTGAGAAACCTTGAGCTTTGGATTTATCTGGGGTTCGATTCCCCAGGCTCTTGTCATTCTGTGGTGTTCTTCATGTTCTTGCCTCATGGAATGTTGACATGCAATAACTGGTCATGTCGTTTTGATACTGTACTGTATTGTAGCGAAAATACTATTTTATGCAATGGTCTGTGCCTTAATAATGTCCCCTTAAAAGTCGGGTCAACAGGAGCTAGTTTGACCTGCAAAAGACCCGTTTTGAACGCTGTGGATTTATGGATAGGGAATATACTGCCAAATGTGCCCTTATCGAATGGTCGAGAAGCCATAATACAAGCTTTAGCCATAATACAATTTATATTGGTAAAAAATGATAGATTGATAGAAACCTAGTAAAGTCAATGTATCATTCATCTAGCATCTTATTTTCTTGCAGATCTTGATGCTGTCGTGGCCTTGCAGGCTAAACTCTTGCCGGGCCTGAATAGGAATAGGTAGGAAGGTTGGTCTCTCAGCCTAAACAGGAATAGGTACATCTCATTGCATAAGAATACCTCGAATATATTTGATTAGTCTAGTGACATCAATTTCTGTATCATTGCCTGTGCAATTTTCTTTTGCTATTGCATTTGTTGGACCAATTTCATTTCATTGCATAAGAATACCTCGAATATATTTGATTAGTAGTGCTATCAATAAGAATACCTCGAATATATTTGATTAGTAGTGCCATCAATTTCTGCATCATTGTTGCTGCGATTTTCTTTTGGAAGGAGTAATTTCAATCACCTTGAAATTTCTTGTATAACTTTTTGGCAGACCTGGCGGCGCCACCGCCAGGTCTGTTGAAAATTTCCTCAAGAAATTTCATAGTGATTGAAATTCTCTGATGAAATTTGAACTAGCTTAAAATTTTAGTCCGTTCCTGAGAATCTCTGGTTCAGGCCTAAAAAAACACCTTTGATTCATTCAGATTCATGCAGTGAAGAAAAAAAATCAGAAAAGCAGCCCATTCTTGAGGATCTTAGGGCCGCCGGATCTTTCTTAAGATTCATATCCGACCCTTAAGATCGGTATCAGAGCTTCGGGGCTTCATCGCCTCAGAGCTTCAGATCGGATCGGGGTTCTTCACAGCTAGGGTAGAAATAGAGGGAGCGGGCGGCGCCGCTTAGATACACCGGCACGACATCAACATGAAATTTCACGTTTTAAAAATCAGCTGAAATAGGGCAAAATTTTAAGGTGGCTAAAATTTCGTTATTGCATTTGTTGGAGTCCATAGTCAATTGGGGTGAGGTTCCCTAACTTGTGCACAAATGAAACAGAAAAGTTACAAGGGGAATGACATGAATATTTCCTTGGCAGAAGCAGTAGAGATGCCATAGGAATTACTTTTAATGTATTTTCAACCATGTATAGAAGCTTGTTGGGTTGAATCACGAGTAAGCTAAGTGAAAGCTAAGTGCATATGTCCAAGAATTGAACTATTATAATTTTTCATGAATAATTCAAGAATGACAGCAATGGCACTACTCATGACATCTTTTATCTAGTGGAATTGTTCCAAAGAATGTTGGTGGACAACTAAGAAATCAAGCCACTGTGAACTTCTAGTGGACCTACTTAAGAAGCTTGGGATTCTTCCTTGACAAGCTTTATAATATTTCTGAAACGCATTTTGGCAATAATACATTAAAAAATCCTTAGCTAGGAAAATAAAAGGTGAATAATGGAAATGTGGCAAGCATTGTTTGGTCAACATTTTCATTTGAGGCTGATAGAGCTTGATGCACTATTGTGTTTTGTCTTATTATCCTTGTTGACTACTGCAAGGTTTTTGGAAGAGCATCACCAATTAGGTGGAAAAGTACAGCATCACCAATCAGGCCGTAAAGAATACCATCACCCAGCAGGCAGAAAATACTAGAATCACCAACTAGGTGGAAATTAATAGTGTCATCAAATAGGTAGGAATATGTAGTGGCACCTTCCAGGTGGAAATAAACATCGTCACCAATCAAGTGTAAAGTGTGTATCACACAAATGCAAAAAACACAAAGATATATATAAGGGAGGGTAGGGAAGGGAACAAGGGACAATGAAGAAATGCCACTGCGTGAAAACCGGTGTAATGAAATGATATCACTTATATAGAGAGGTCGTCCCTTCCCAAAATGCTGATTTGATCTATGCTATTTGAGGATGGAGATCCTGCAGACATTTTCATAGCTGAGAAAATGTAGTTGAAAATGCTGGATACATCCCTTGAATGTTGATGACTAGACAATTGATATTGTGTGTTCTTACTGCAGATGACTTCCCATGTGGCATCCCTGCTCCAAGCAGCCAGGAGGAGGAGCCTACTGTTGAAGAAATCCTAGGGCTGAGCGTCTTTGTACATCCTATAGGGCCTTGTACCATTCATAGTTTTTCAGTGCTTGTGCCTATTGATTTGCATCACGTCAAGCAAAGTGGGTTTGTATTCTTGGCTATGATCCAATGTGAAGCTGCCATGTGGCTGCCATTCTTTTCAAGAATAGCAAGTGGCTACATCATTCTGAGGCAATCTACTAGATCCAGTCGTCGCTGCCATCTCCACGTTGCTCTATCCTCATCGCTGTTGCATGTTCTTTGCTTGACGCTGTGGAAGGCGAACAAGTCGCCAATTCTTGGCCTGGCAGGGGAGCAGGCTACCTGCAGCATCCAGCCCTTGTTAGCTTTCCACATCACATGATGAATCAAAAGCCTAATCTTGGTTATCATATAGCACCTAAACCTAGCGTCTGTATATTGGAAGTAGAAAAATTGCTTAATAGTGATGGCCTTTGTGGATGGCTGTATGCATTTGTGCCCCAACTTAGTGCGACAATCGGGAATATCAACTAGTTGCATAGTTTATTTACTTACCACTATGAGTGCTTCCCGTCGTTATTAATAGAGCCACACTGAATAGAGATAGGGCATAAATGCATTGTAACTTGAGGCATTATAAAGTGCTTTGGAACAAATAAATCTACATATGGAGCATGCAGGAGGCCATCTGGAACTCTTTCTATTGTCTTTTTATTTATGTTTTTTGGTGGAACTCTTTCTATTGTCTTTCTTTCTATTTTTTGGTAAAAGCTTGTATGAGGTGGTGACCAACACTTACTTCTGTAATTGTGGCTTTATGGAATGATTTGTCTTTGCAAGTTTTAGAATGGCTGTTTATAATGAGTTCTTGGATAAGAAAGTTCACCAATCTTCGACGTGTGTAACAAATCTTTATGCCCATTGAAAATTCTCAACTTTAATTTCCTTTCATTTGCATTCTAAATTTTCAAGTTGAATTCCTTGAGGGTAACCTCAGTTAATGAGGGGCAATATTCACTTAGGTCTCCTTCCTTTTCCATCCAAAATTATCAAGTTGAATTCCTTGAGGGGTAGCCTTTGTTTGCATTTCCTTTCTTTATAATTCGAAATCCTCATGCTGAACTCTAGAGGGATGCCATCAAGCCTCAAATTTAGATTTTGCACTAACCAGAAACAAATGCTGCCCTTTATTTTTGTTTACTAGATTTTTGAGAAAAACACCTCTAGTTTGCCGGATTTTACATTACTTTTACAAAATTTTGACCAAAACTTTGACTGCATCCACTTTATTAAATCAGATATTTCTAACTTTATTCAAATTTTCTGGGGGAGGAACCCCCTAATTCCGACCCTTGAATGCCACAAAGGCTTGTCCATATTCAAATCCTAGTGGGTGATTGCCGCCATTCCATGCATTTGTCCAACATCTGCTATAGTTTTGGTACCTATTTCTGCTCACAGTAGCCCTGGAATCGTGCACCTAGATTGCCTACAATTGTGTATCTAAGAAAATAATGAACTAAAAAGAATGGAGCATGGTAGATGGGGCATGAGGTGAGCATGGATGGACATTAAATTTGCGTTCTTTGAAGCCCTATAACTCCAATTCTATTGGCACGATTTTTGTTTCCTTGCATACTTGCATAGATTAAGTCGCAAGCTCTCGAGAGATGATATTAATAACAAAAATGAAATGATTAAATATTCTTTTCAAATCGTATAGCTGAGAATGTGGCGGCGATCAAGAAGCATAGGAATATAACATATGATGTTTTGAGGGTAGTCATATACAAATACGTATATTGCTGATGACAGGGGGGTTCAAAAAAAAAGGGAGTATTTGTCTGTTTGAAGGTTCAGAGTTTTGGTTTGGCACTTGTAGGCTGCATTTGGGTTGTTTCCATTCCTGGAAGCTGGAGGTATCGGGCAAGCCCAATCCCTTTGTGCAGGGGTCGGATAAGTTTTATTGCTTGCATGGGAAGGAAGGCCAGAGATTGGTCGGCTTGGTTCTTCTCTTCGGCCTGCGTTGAGGTGAGTCACTGTATTCTTGTTTATTTTGTGGATATGTTCATGAAAAGGGCTGCAAGGAAGGGCAAAGGGGGGCCCTATGCCCTCTGTGTCCTTGTCTTCTGCTACATCTTCTAAAATTGATGCCTGTTGTGGTGAGTCGAATTTCGAGATGGATTAGGGTGCAATTGATGTATCTGCCACCCTTGGTTTGTCAGGCTGGGGTGTGCCTCATAGTTTTTTTTATGCTTTGTCCACTTTTTGTGATAAGAGGTGTCTTGCTAGGGCAGTTGCCCTTGAGAGCGGTGCCTTTGTTGATCATCTTCACTGTCAAGAAGCCTTGAGAGCACGGTATAAGTTGCCTAAGGCTTTGAATTAGGCCATCAAAAGGGACTTCAATTGGCCTTCTAAACCTTCTGGTATTGTGTTGATGTTTAAAGCTTTGAAGAATAGCTGACTTGACTACTTTGAAGGGACGGTGAAATATTGCATGAAAGATATGGGGAAGGTTCACTATTCTTGCCATCTTCATAATATTTCTGAATCTGTTATTGAGAAAGGCAACGACTTGTATTTGAGGTGGGGTGCAGGTGTTACTAAAGGGCTTGTTGTGCTGGATAACAGAAATTTACTGAACAAGGCTGCTCACTTTGTGTTTTACCATGGGAATCAAAGGCTTACTGCTAGTTCAACTTATACTTTGTGCATGATGATCAGGATTAGGGAAGTATACACTGTCAAGTTCCTAGATCATACCCTCTAATACTGCTCACATTAATGAGCACATGGTTAGATTGTGTGGAGAGTTCTTTTAAATCCCACTCATTGCATGCCCTCTGACATTAGGACAATATTGTTTGAATTACCTACAGGCTTCGTGCCTGTGGAAAGGAATGGGCCAGGATGTAGATGTTATTGGGATGATTCTATTCCATGTGACGAAGAGGACGTGAACTTCGAAGATATCCGAGACCCTTCTTTCAGCCCAGATATTGTTATTCTAGAGCCCGGTGTGGATTACATCCCAATCCACATGGGTGATCACACTTTGTTTGTGGGTTGACCTTGTCTAATTTTATTTTGCCTATACAGTTTGTATTCCAGTTTGTCAGTTTCAACTTTCTTCTTGTTCGTTGTTCGTGACTTAGTCGTTGCAGGGTTGTGATGGAGAGCAATGGAAATGCACAAGTTGGTGGCCCTTCAGTCTTGAGCTTGGAACCTCATTTATAAGCTCCCAGATTAAAGCTTCCCACCCTGATCCGCATGCTTATCCTGGTGAATCTGAGGAACTGTTTTGTGCTCAGGAGTTCGTTGCTAATGTGATACAGATTGGGACTGAGGCTCATTGGATAACTGCATCCCTTCGAGTGTTGAGGCGGTAACTTACTCGTTTCTTTGATGCCATAGATACTACAATGTTTAGCGTGGAGTGGGAACAGCTTGGGGTGCCAATTTCTGAATTGTGTACCTTGAGGTCGCACATGAGCCTTGCCAAGGCTCTGATGGTATATGAGATCCGCTAGGTTGATGCTGTCATTAGGCACGCCTAGTCTGGACCGCCCATGAATTAGTGTGTGTGGTTGTTTTTTGGTGCTTGTACATGTATATGGACACTTTTCTGTTATGTTGAATGTGAATAACAGAGTGTATGATTTCTGTGCATCTAAGCACATGCTTATTCAATAGTTGCTATATTTATATTAGGACGTTCTTTATACTTACAGATCTGGAATTTCAACGGGCTATGGCCCCTAGGTATAGGGGCGATCCTTTGTGTTGGGATTTCTCCTATGCCCGGATGAGCATGGGCATTTCTGTTGGGGTTCAATTCCCCGGGCTCACTAATATCGCTCATTTGTTTTCTCTTGCAGAACATAGATCATGGTAATTGGACTCTGAGCCCTCTTGCAATTGAAGCATGACCATCTGAAAGTATAGTGTTGGAGCTCTCAGGAAGATATGGAGTTAAAGCTTTCAATACTCTGATGTCGCTGAGAGCATGAGTATTCTATGACATCAGGCTTGCTGGTGGAATACTCAAGCTTTATGACATCAGCTTTGCTGGTAGAATACTCGAGCTCTCAGGGGCATCAGAGGCATCCTTGAGCGAGCAAATCCAGGTAAGTGGAGAGTATTGGATTCCAGTTGGGGTTCGATTTCCCAAGCTCCCTTCATCTTGGAAAGTTCAGTTTGTTCTAGCGTATGTTTGATGTGATGTATGCTTGTTGGGAGAAGGTAACCATTGGATTGGGGCTTTTTAAATGCCCCCCATAAATTGGATCAACATGGAGTTGTTTGACCCCATCTTGACGTGGAACAAACAAACCACATAGATGCTTGAGGAATATTTTGCAGGATGTCCCATCCAGTGGCAACGAAAAATCAAAACACACCCCATGATAACACAAAAAGAATAATACTTTTCCGAGGAGCAAAACCTTTGGAGATGATTATGTATTACAATTCGATGATGGAACTTTAGGACACCCCAAAGAGGAATGCACCAGGTGCAGTAGCTAACCAAGTTGCTTTAGTTGCTTTCTGTTTTGATTTTTTTTTTTTCAAAAAGGCTCCCATTTGTTCAAAACGTACACCCATATGCATTCATTTTCATTTTCTTTTAAATTTGAGAACTATTTTTCATACGGTTGGTATCTCTGGTTTTAGGTTTTCACATATGAGGCCAAAATATTCTGGACTTCAAAGGTTCAGATTCACCTATAAAGCAGGTTCACCCATAAAGGGAACTTTTGCAAGAAAAAATGAGATCGATTTATGCACACATACCCCGATGTTCTTTTCCGATCTAGAGAAAGTTTGACTTCAAGTTGACGCTATGTAAACTAGACTGCCATTAAGCTCCATGCATCATCTTGATATTTGGAGATGGAGCTCACCTACATTCTGAAATTCACGAGATCTTGGAAATGAAAACCAATCCCTCTGATATTTGTTCTAACTAATCCATTACCTAATCTGAGGGCTCTGTGCAACTAAAGAACTTGTCCGATTGGTATGCTGAAAATGGGGGAACATCTAGTGCTGCCTTTGCAATACGTGCATCCTCATGGATTCTTGAAATTAATTCGTCTAATGAAGAAAAGTCAGCCTGCAAAACCATATCCTTAGAATTAAGAACGTAAACAAAATTGTCGAAATTTTATCACCTCTGGTCGTATATAGCCCACTATGATGACTCTTAGCTCCTCTCCATAGAAATCCTCCGGAAACTCGTGCAACAACCATGGTTCCTGCTCAGATATTTTATTACAATTGGATGCAAACCAGCAAGGGCATTCCATGCACATTGTAGTCATATCTGATTCTAATTAATTTCAACTTGAGATCATGGTGCAAAGCATCAGAGCATACAGCGCATTCTATTTGCTGAGCTAAACAGAGAAGCAGAATCAAAGTATAGGATTCGAGACTTCGGAAAGATGTTAAGGCTCGTGCATAAGTCTTCTTTTAAAAACAACTCCTATTCTAGCACATGCATTCTTGCAAAGTAATAGACATCACTTGAACTATGCACACACCACTGTTTTCTCGGTGTTCCCAAAATATGGGTTCCAGCCAATGCTTGTTACCATCTTGAAAACCCCTCTATTTGGAAGTCCAGCCCAACCCATATAAACACCACAAACTGACCGAGCCAGTTGGCTTGAGAATGCTGAGGATGGAAGATTAGCTGTATTGTACACAGAGTTTATCATTATAAGAGATGGATAAAACCATCTTGTGAAATCAGTATTATAACTCTTACATTCTACATACCAGTTGGAATTCCAAGCATCTTAGATCCTCGGCCAAATCCTTTGATAACAGGTCCGTAAATGTACCATGGATCAACTGGCAGCACATTTTCCACCCCTGCAGATTGTTAGGTTTATCAGTAAAAGCTAATCTATGACAAAATTACTAAATGCTGCTTACAACAACAAATAGATGACAGAAGATCGTTTTCTTTGACTTAATCAAGAAAAACTGATGCACAACCTTCAAATGGGAACTCCAGATCTATGGCTATATACAACAATGATAATAAAAATATAAGTCAGATAACATTTATCTCCTTCAACTCTAGCAAGAGGCACAGTAATGAAATTGACGCACAATCTTCAAATGGAGGAAGATCCCAAATCTCTGGCCTTAGATCGAGCAAAGAACTCAGAATACAATCTGCTGCAGCATACAGATGACGCATAGCCTTGCCAGGAAGTGAAGGTACCGCAACTACTTTCATACCAGCTGCCTTCCCTGCCAGCACCCCAGTTCTACACTTCATAAGTTAGACATTTTCCACACATAACATAGCAGCTGGCTTTGAGAAAGACACAATTAACAATGGATAAACCATAAACCCATCTATAAATAATACTTTCAACATTGAAGGATTAAGTTACAAAACTATGTCAGTCACTTTATTCCTACACTTAGCATAGGCAAGAGGAACCTCCAACTTATACATCAACTCCTAAACATGGTAACAATGAAGAACTTACGGGGAATCTTCAATGAGCAAGCAACTGTGGGGACTTGCATTTAACTGTTTGGCAGCTTCCAATAATCTGTTTTAGCAAAAAAGCAACATGCGCACACAAGGAAAAAGAAAATTAGAGACCATAAAGATAAGCCGAATGCTATTCGAAAAGCTTACATGTCTGGAGAAGGATTTGTATGCATTACATCATCTGCAGAAATGATAGCCTTAAAAAAGCCCAACCAGTCTGAAACATCCACAAAGCATATTATCAGTCGAATCATGCTACTCAAAATGAATGAACCGTTAAATCTTTAATGAAGCAAAAACTTGGAAGAAGAGAACTGACCAGGATGGTAAGAAAGTTTTGTCATAATGTTCTTTTTGGGACAGTTGGAAGTGAGTGCTGTTGGGATTTGATGAGTTGCCAAATGCTGCAACAATCTTTTAGCACCTGGAAGGGCTTTCGCCAAGCACCATCTGTGGCGATAAGTACAAAGAATGATGCTACTTGAAAACAATGAAAAAGATAGAAATGCATGGAATACTAGGTCTTTTCACCTTGTATCAAGCACCAACTCGGTTTCTAAAAGAAACTTTTCTGCAGTACATGGTAAAGCATATTCCTTAACAGTAGCAGTAGCTGCTTCCAATGGACGCTTCCCTACGCGTTTATCAAACCCCCTTCCATCCCAATGTCTGCCATATTTCAGAATGACTTCTCTGCATGCCTCTTCCGCAGCAGATTCTAAGGAGCAATAAGGTTGTGCCAATTGAAGAAAAACGGAATACATAACGTATAGTTTAACAGCATGCATACAATTGAGTTTCTTTGCCGGACTCTAACCTGTATCTAGTAAAGTGCCATCCAGATCCAAAATGACACGAGATATAGTGGAGGCGTGACGAGCCATAGACATCCGGTATGGAAGCAGAGCCAAGAGCGAGGGCACCATCAGGGACATGGCCCTGTAAAACTTTCAGGATTTCTCCTGTTCAAACAACAAAACAACATATGGGAGAATTATGAAAAAGGCCAATTGGTGGCTATGGATCCTTGACCACAATGTAGGTACCATTTTCATATTGGTCATGATTCACTTAAGTACTGGGTGAAAATGAAGTGTTTTTCACCACTACGCATCCTCTACATCTGACTTCTAGTCAATTCAATCTTTGGGAGATACGATGGGCCCTTATTAGACGCAATGATCCTAGGCCCCGCAATGATCATCCGAGATTCTTTGAAGACAAAGTTCTTTGTCGGGCTTGTGGATTTGATCATGAGGCATCGTAAAGGCATAGGCAGCACTTCCATGACCTCGTCTTACGACCACCCCAACACACACCTTTAGAGTGTATAATGCCCTTTGCTACTTCACTTATGAACAATCAATCCGATGCATTTCAGGTTATGTGACATTCTGCCGGCGCTTCCAATAGCGCCTCGCCACGTGGCATTGATTCTAACCCTGAATGTAAAGTAAAAATTTCTTCGCAGCTCTGTTTCTTTTGCGTTTCTCTGCGGCCTTCTCCGGCAATGATTTTGCAGACTGATCTTGGCATTCCAGCGAACAATCCTCCTATTCCGGTGATTCTACAGGGCAGGTGAGCAAGGTAGATCATTTTAAAGAACTTTTTGTTGCCACAGAATATCACATAACCTGTTTCCACGTTACAAAAATGTCTGGTAAACAGACATTCTTGTATACATAATGTGCGCTTGTTTTTAGATGGATGAAACAAGTATATGATGTGCTAATTGACGAGATTGAAACTTTTAGATTAGAAACTAAACAGCATATTCAATAAAACTAACTACATATGCCAAAGGGAGGAGACTGTTTTTGGAGACCAAGCGATATACACAATAAGAAGGGTTGAATGCACAAAAATTTCTTATAGCCCAGCAATGCTGCGCTTCGTTTCTATTATATTAGATTTATAAAAAAGAGTTTGAGCTGAACAGGCTTTCGTCTACATAGGTTCCCAACTTATGCCCAGCAATGCTGGGCACTATTACTAGTAGTTCTAGAATGTTCTAGATGCTTATAGATAAGCACATCATTCAAAAAATAGAAAGTTTTTTTGAAAGAATAAAAAAGGCAAAGTAGAATGTTCCAGGTACTCAGATACTCACGAGCAAGCAGCTCAGTTTAAAAATAGAAAGCTTTTGAAATTTTACAAACAACCAAAATAGAATGTTTTAGGATGTACTATATATATGTTTACATCAGGCTCACGTTTGCTTATATAAGTTGTGATCCTGACCATCGAAGGCCTAGATGGGCCGCCCAGATTGCTTGATGGAGATTGACATATTTGCGGCGATCTAGACCGTTAGTTAAACTGAGGTGGATAATCCTATGGTTCACATTTATTTCCATCTTGATCATCGATCTGGTAGATATACCATGTAGCGCAATCTTGGCCATTGATCAGGATCAAGATCCTACAGTTCACATTTCATGCTCGAAAGTTTTTATATTGTTGGGGGGGTTTGAACCCTAACCATTCACTACAAGAGAAATGGGGTATTAGAGTTAGTTTTAGAGTCAGAGCTTAGTTATAAACTTAAACTAAACAAAGGAAAAAAAAAAAAACCTTAAAACTCACATTACGGCTAACACTACATCTGACTCTATGTTCTGTCTTTTAAACATCAGAATTTGCGTCAGCATTTAGAATCAGAATTAGGGTCCGGCTTTACATCAGAACTAGAATTAGAATTTGATTTGGAATTTGCGTTAAAATTAGACTCATAATTAGAGTCAAAATCCCTATCAGAATTTGCATCAAAATTCGCGTCAAAATTAGAATCAAAATTTGCGTCAAACTTAGACCCAGAATTAGAGTCAAAATTTGTGATAGAATTTGCATCAAAATTCGTGTCAAATTTTGCATCAAAATTAGGGTCAGAATTAGAATCAGAATTTGAGTCAAAATAGTTAGAATTGCGTCGAAATTAAAGTCAAAATTGAGTTGATTTTGTGTCAGACTTAGAGTCAGGTTTTGCATCAGAATTTAGGGCAGCCCAAGCATCATAAAAAAGTCAGTGTTATTTCGTCAAAAATGGGTTCCCACTTGCACCATTTCTTTTTTATATTGTAGCAGAAGGATTATCACAATTGCTTTTAGCAACAATCTAAGATAGGGTTGGAGGATTGCAGAAGATCGATTGGCTCACAACAAATATGTGGACGATATATTTTTGTTTCTAGAAGCTTCAGAAGATAACCTCCTTAATGTTAAACAGTTGCTCGACTCGTACTCTATAGCTTCAAGTTGTTTCCTTAACTAGAGCAAATGTGCAGTAATTTGGGCGCTAGATGAGTTTGTTCCGGCTCGTGTCACTTCCTTCCCGTGAAATATAATGCCAGTTGGTTCGTCCTCGTGATTGTTGGGTATTCTAGTTGGAGTGTGCACATCATCCTCCAAGATATCGAACAAGATTCGTTTTAATCTGGACAAACATTTAAGATGGTGGAGAGTTTGTAAGCTTTTGCCAAAAGGAAAGTGGTAGACAAATCAATACTAAGTAGCACTCATATTTACGTGGCGTCTGTGCTATTAGCTCCTGAATCAAAGTTAGAGGACTTGTAAAACAAGGTGCTGCGCACGGAGGGTTGCCCTCCATGGCCTGAGGGTGAAATGGCTTAAATCATACTTCAATTTCATGTTTTCACAATCAATCAAAACTGTTACTTCAATTTGATACCATGACATTATGAAGATTGGCCCTTAAATACATGCTTGTTATAGTAAATGGTCAACTGAGCCACTTAGAGGTATGTTTGTTCTGGTACCTAATGAGATGGGTTTACCATGGGCCTTGTATGTTGTATATCCCCATTGTATGTATGATTTATCCAGATGTCCCTTTTAATAATATCCTGACTTTGAATTCTCAATGCGCCCTAATGCATGTTTGTTCCATGATGCAAACTTTTCAGGAGAACTTGTAGTGCTTGGTATGCTTCGGATGCTTGTGTTACCCTCTCCCTTGCACTTTGTGTTCTCTTGAAAGTGCAATTTGATAGCTTTGCATGCCCCAAACCGAGTTTTTTGTCCTCTCCCTAATGATGCTATTCAAGTTTTTTTAGTTGACATCGTGTTCACCTCATGCCCTCTCTCCTCTCGTGTTGAAAAGTCTTTAGTCCTGTTTCATTGGGAAACTCAAGCCTTAAACACCAGCCTCTGTTCATCAATTTTCATTATTTTGGGCCGCTGTAATAAGTTATCACCTATTACACTTTATTATCACCTTTTGAGTTAATATTTTTTCTAAAGGTCTTATATTTTTCCTATAGGTCTTTAAGCCATTAGTATACTTTTATCATCACTAAAGGGATATATATCTTCCATAATGTTTTTCCCTTTACATATCTTGTATAGACCTTTGGTTCTTGGACTATTTCCTTATACTTGCCTTTATTGCAAGGATATGCATCAAGTTATACACTTTATTTTGCTTTCATCATGTACAACATTTGATTAAAATAATAATAATAATAAATAAATAGATAAATAAATAAATAAAATAAAATAAAATAAAAAATCAATAGCATGCGCAACACTCTCAAACTCATATCTGTACTCAGCTGCCACGGTTAAAAGGGCAATAGCTCCGCCAGCGCTAAATTCTTGTAGATATAAAAAGATTCACAAGATGAGTGATGAACGATATTTTGAACAATAATCTCCAAATAAGGGAAATCCTCGATAGTGAGTGCCCTTTAAGTTAAGACGAGGACAAAAATAACTACTGGAGTACAAGGCGTAAACACCCTTGATTCGAGTAGCCTTTCGTTTCCTGGAGTTTTAAGGCCCATCTTTAAATACTAGCGATGTAGAATGATTAAGATGCAAAGAGGTAACTTAAGAGGGTACAACAAGGTCCAATGCAACCGAATGAAACTATCCAGAGCCTAGATATGCAATGCCTAAACCTTCAAGGTTCTCTAGGAAAATAACACGTGCCAGATCAACATGTCTGTGACCGCACACACTTAAGAAAGAGCCCAGGAAGTTTTCTTCCGGTTTTCTATTATTTTGAACTGTTAGATTTCACAATTAAGGATGTAAACACATGAAATTATCCACATCATGTGATCCTCAGGTTAGGCAAACCTGCCAATCAACATGGCTATCCTATTTGTCTGAGCAATTGGTTATTGTTTCCAAAAAGACAATAAAGAGAAACAAATTAACAATGTTACACCAGATTACTGAGCCACAAATAGTGGCTTGGAGAGAGAAGTACCATCCAAAAGAATATGGCTTTGTCAGAACTAGAGTTCCCATTCCTAAGTTGGGGTACTAGCATATGCAGATCCTCAGCAAGGATCCCCTGATTTGCATCAATGCTACTCACTCACCATAAATGACCTTTACATCTTGACAAGATGTCACACTGAATCACATAACTGTCAATGAGGTTAAGAAATTAGAGGCATTTTGGGTTATCCCTCTCCTTCTTTCCATCCCCGAAGAATAGGAGCAACCATTATTTTAGCTTGGTCTATGGCAAATAGAGTGCTACAGATTATGGGAAGTCAAGTATTTACTTGTTTCTAGTCCAGCTCCATTCTGTAGAAGAACTTTGCTGAATCCTCGTTCTCAAAAGATGTATTTCCTCTCGCACAACTCATGAATACTCTAATTTTATTCTTGTCGGGCTGCATGTAATATTGTAATATCATGCATCATTCTAGAGTAATAGGTGTTGTTGATTCTAAATGGAGAATATTGATCATAAACAAGTGTCTTCAGCAGCTGTGTTGCATTGGCAACAATCAGACCAGCTACAACCTTCTGCTGCTCCTCCACTCCATGAACTGAAAACATGTGGCCACTGATCTGTTTTTGCTAAATACAGACCTGCTTGGAAGAAATTGCAGCGCATGTTTGCATCAATCCATATGTGAGACATGGATACCTGGACATTTTGATTTCACTCCTGTATCCCTATTTCACAATAGATGTTTAACATTAGCACATAGCCAGCCAAAGACACCCCCGAGTCTAGGCGGGCAATTTCATCAAAGCACTTCCTCCCTAGGTTGAGATTCCCATGTAGCTTACAAGCATTAAAAGCGAGACATCCATGCCATGATATCCATTTGAAGGGTAGCCCGAGCAGATTTTCTGCAGCCTCCATACAACACTGCACGTCCCAAAAGATCAATCATACTAGTAAAATGGGCCACCATTGGCGTGATGCCATGATTTTCTCTCATATTCTTGAAATACCAAAGACCTTCCTTCATTAGGCCAACGGGACTGCATGCAATAAGGGCACTTGCATATGAGGCCTCATCCGGTTTTGTGGCTTCCTCTTGCATCTTATGAAAACATCCTAGTGCCGGTGAGGCCTTCTCCATGTTGGGCATATCCCGCAATCATTGCGTTCCATGATACAACATTTTGTTTTGACAGATTGTAAAAGCTTTGCATCCCTCCTCCGGACTCCCACATTTAGCATACATATCAACCAAATAAGCACTCCCAACAACAACATCTCGATTCAAGCCCATAATTTATGACCTCAATATGCATGACCCTCCCCTGCTCTATTCTTCTTAGATCAGCACATGCCTGCAAGACACTTGGATATGTTACTGCATTTGGTCTTATGCCTTCTTCTTGCATCTTGTGAAATGATTCCAAGGCGCGAAGATTTTCTCCTTGCAAAGTGTATCCAGTAATTATAGCATTCCATGATGAAACATTTGGTTTGATGCCTTCATGTTGCATCTTCTCAAAACAATCAAGAGCAAGAGAATATTCTCCATGCTGAATGTACCCAGATATCATTGCATTCCATGACACGATGGTCCGACTTGACAACCTAAATAAAACATTGCAGGCCTCCCCTAGATATCCAGATTTTGCATACATACTAATAAGACTGCTTTCCAAAAAGAAATCTAACTCCATTTCATTTTCTAAAAGTTTTTCGTGTATGAATCTGCCGTATTCTATTGCACTGATGCTGGCACATGCTTTTAAAATACCTGAGAAAGTAATTTCATCTGCATTTGTATCGTCCTTTTGCATCTTCAAAACATTTTTTTGTCCATTTTGGGCATATCCTACGATCATTGCATTCCAGGCCACCACATTTCTAGTGTGTAGAACATCGAATACTTTAATGGCCTCTTCTAAGTTCCCACATTTGGAGTACATGTCAACAAGTGTACTTCTTAGAACAACTTCTGGCTGAAGCTCAACCGTAATGACCTGGTTATGGACATATCTTCCTTGTTGAAGGTCCTTTGTCATCGTGCATGCTTTAAGGATAGCGATGTAGATGTATTTGTCACCTTTAATTCCTAAATGCTGCACCCTGTGGTACAACTGGAATACAAATCCATCTTGCCCTACCTTAGCATGTGCTGAAATAACTGCAGCCCATGTATGCTTAGTTGGCCTAATAATTCCTTTAAACACATCATTCACTTCACAGAGATTACCAAAATATGCAAAAAACCTAATAAGATGATCTCCCAATACAGAAATTGCATCGAGTCCATTAAGGAGCATGAGAGACTGCACTCTCCTGCCATGTGTGAGATCCTTTCATTTTTCACAGTCTTGTATAAGGCAATATATATAGTTCCTATTGACAGGTATACCTTGCTTGTCCATCACCTCTGCAGCCTCCAGTCCTTCATCCAGTAATCTAATCAAATCTTCAGTAAACTATTACCATAATCAAGACAAAGTCTAGTTCTGCATTTCAGTAAGATGACATCTTCTTTTGTTTGTTTATTTTTTAAGCTTTAAATGCAATGGAACGGCAAGTTTCACCTCACTAGTTACACAAACTAGTATCAGTAGAAATGGCAGAGATAAGACAGCATTGTAGAACATCAGTTCTGTTGATTTCATCCCGTCTTGCGCATCTGACTTCTCAACCAAAACTAAATAGGCAGTCTGCATTTTCGTAACCAGGTTAGGGGTCTAAGTTAGATATTGGGGTACAAAAGCACCCGTCCGGACGCTCTGCTTTTCGTGCTTGATCTGCTGTGCTTGGGGGTGCTTGGAGAGCGGGAACACGATGATCCGTTTTTAGCAAATTGCTTCCGGATCGATGACATGACTGCTCCGAAAATCAAATTCGGTTCCGAAATGATCTGGCGCGGTCTGTTTTGAGATGGCGGGGTCTGTTTCTTGAATTCTTTTGTGGCGGGAATGATCATTCAGCTTGTACCTCTGAAACGAACTGTTCTTTGTAGATCACGGTTTTCTCTGACTTTGCAAAATTCTCTCAGACATCACGATCCTCAATGGATCAATCAGTTTCTGATTTGGATGAGGAAAAGAGACTCAAAGTTTTCCGGAAATTTCAAGCCGAGAGAAGAAGGCAATCAAGACAAATAAAAAGAGAAAGGGAGAGAGAGAAAGAAAACTTGCACCCCGAAATTGAACGAGGCTGAAAAGTGAAGGGCTTCAAGAATTGTCCAAAAATGGGCCGATTATTTCAACGAAATCACAAAGCCTTTGAAAGAAGGGGATAAAGCAATGGTGATGCATGTTTGTGAAGAGAGTGAAGGCGAAATTGCCACTTTGAAGTGGATTTTGTTGATCATGAACAAAGCAAGATCATGAAGAATGTGATTAAAATGTTCGGGAGACATTCAATGAACAAAAGAAATTAAGGAAGACAGATGTATTGCAAGCAAGAAAGTCTACTTTGCAAATGGTATCTTCATCAAAGAAAATCCATCAACCAATCTGGCATGCATGCGTCTCCTTCATATATCTAGAAAATCTGTTGTTCTTTGCAACCAAGAAGAATAATGGCAGACCAAGAATGTGGTCCGTGGTCAATGTTTTCAAGGAAAAAGAGGTGTGATGCATTGAATGACGAGGTTAGGAATTGTGTTTACAAGTTCTGGACAGAAAACACACGAGTTTCACCATACAGGAAGCATGTGAGAAAGTTTGTTACAGCAGATGGCGATAAAATTGATCATCCAATACAACTGCTTGAAATATCTCAGGTGATTTCCCTGCTTAGTATGTTTCTTCTGTTGCATATATCTGTTTCTATATAGATCTTCTTTGTTTGCAGTTGCAATTTTACATGAACTTCAAGAAGAAATTCAATGACATTAAGATTACCCAGCGCACATTTGAATTGTTGAAGCCATCATTTGTGAGGCGCTTAAATGAAAGAGAAACTTGCTGCTGCCAATATCACATGCACTTTGAATATGTGATGCAAGCACTCAACAAAATCAGAACAGATCCAAATGACGTGCATAAAGATTGCAACCGTACTTGTCTTTGTTTGTGGTGATGGTAACTTTTGTGCGACCAAGAACCATGTTTATAAATCCACTAGTGATTTTTGGAGGCAAATGATCTCGCCCTAAGGATGAAGATGAAGAGTGGCACAAACATAATTGTCTGCGCAGTGGCATGTAAGGATTGTGGATTGAAAAGGTACTCTTTTTTTAATGTTAAGATGTTTGAACATTCTATTTTGAGTTGTTAAGATGATTGATGCAACATCTTACAAACAAATTTCTGTGGTGGTCTTACAAACGAGGTTGCCAATATGTCCAAAGGAGAAGGAGGAGTCCGATTACAAAGTGGAGTGGAAACAGGTTTGAAAAGGTAATGTATTTGGCATTTGTGCTTAAATGATTTTTGTGCTTGTGATTGTTGTGCTTGTGTTTGCAAACTTACAAATGATCTTTGTTTTCCAAAAAAAAGAAGAGATTGGTTACATGAAGGAGACCACCAAGAAAAAAATGGCGGGGAAAAAAACCAAAGAAGGTAACTAGACTTGCATACAAGAAAGAGAGCTGGTCCAATTCCAAAGAAGATGCTTCAATTATGTTGCACACTTGGTACAATTCATCCCACACAATTATGTTGCACTGCTGGACTACAAGCAAAAGCAATTCGGAAGTGCAAGGATACTTTTCCCCAAGAAGATGCAAATATATCATTGTCTACCCAGGTTATTGATTTTGCTGAAAATTACATGTTTTAAAATTTTCAAAAGAGGCACAATCTTGCCAGCGGCACAGTCGAGGCATCAATATTGGTTCATATCACATATAGACATGCAACCCGGGATGAGATAGAAGATATGGAAGCTAAGGAAGCAGAGAGAAGGAACTAGAGAAGGAAAAGCAGCAAAAGAAAGAGGAAGACAACTCAGCAGGATCATCAGCAGTAATGAGAGGAGAATCATAAAGGAAGTACATTTTTATATTTCAGGATGATAGAGATCATAGCGGTGAGTTTGTACAACATTGCTTGAAAGTTCATGCAGGGCCCGGCTCGAGTACAAAATATTTTGTACAACAAACATATTTTTTTTGAGTGATGGTTGCACAACCACCAAAGGAGCAAGACCTTTTGGTATTTAGGAAGGAAGTATGTCAATAGTGAAGGAATTGAGTATGAATGGAATTTTTTTTTGCCGGCTCTCATGGGAAAGGAGAACATGATGGACAAGGTGCAATCCTAAAAGGATTTTGGCAAGAGAACAATTGAAGTATGATTCCCGGAAATTGGGCGTGCCAAAGACGTTAATGGATTTCATGAATTGGTATATGATGAACAACCCACCAGACCCAAATATAAGAAGGTAAATTCAATCAAGGTACCATTGCATTCTTCTTCATTTGAGGTGACATTTTTCTGTTCTATATTGCGGTTTTTTTTGGCATATTGAACCCAAAATGTAGACAAATCTGAAAAGAGGGAATGGAGATCACTTTGTGGGAGCTCTAAACTTCATTCCATCGCACCATGTGACAAAACAAATCTCCTGCAAAAGTTGCCCACAGGTGCCTCTCTTGTTTCGTCCCTTTTGCTTTCATGGAAAATGGGATGATTGCATGAACAAAGCTCGATTGGGAGCTTGGTCCACAAACTGAAGTTGAAGAAATCTACGAAAACAATCAGCCAACAAAAGCAGTTCAAGATGAAGATGAGGATGAGGATGAAGAAGAGGATGATGATGGCTAATGAATACCTCAGTTCTGTTCTAGAAGTTAGAGATAACTTTGCTGTAAATGCAGATCCAGAGGATGATGAAGGAGTTGACTTTTATGTTCTTAGGTGTACAGAGACTAAAAATACATTGTTAGATGCATATGAAGACTCATGGGGTTCTGCATTTGGTGTGGGAGAAGTCATAGTTTCTGGCCACTACTACAAGCGCATTTATGCACTCCACTTTGAGTTATTAGTGGACAAGCCGGTTGCTAGTGTGTACAACATCACCTTATTAGACAAGTGAAATTTGATATGGAGAGTCTTGGCAACAACAAGTTCAAGATGAGTGAAGAGACATGCCAAAAAGTGATGGCATCCCTTCCTGTAGAGTGCTAACACTGCTGACTATTTTTTCTGTTTCTGCTTCGAAGCGGCAGAAGCACATCATTCACATGTAAAGTGGCTCATTGCTGCTACATTGTTTCTAACAAACCTATTGTTTCTAACAAACCTATCAATGGAAGCTAACAAATTCTTTGTTGCACAGAAATTTGTAGTCTTGACTGACTTGATCAATGTACTCTTCTTTGGTGCTTTGTCTGCTTACGCTTTGTCTGGCGGCGTGCTAATTGTTTTCGAGTTTATGCTTAACTGCCTGTCCCTTGAGTTTGGTCCTTGAAACAAATGGTGGAAACTTTCGCAAAGTGTTCAATTGGGGACCTTGCTCAAGACAATGCACAAAGTAAATACTCTTAAACCTTTTTACATGCATATGTTCAAAGATTGGCTTCATATACAGGTTTGTTTGTTTAACCAATTAGGATTTGGACTTCATGCTGGATACAGAGACAAGCATAGGAGAAACCATTACATTCAAATATAAAAACCGGGACAACAATTTTGCAAGTAGAAACTCGCAAGTGCAGGTAAATATTATATTCATTAGATACAAAATTGTTACAATATATGTACAAAATCTGTACAACTCACTTGTCAGTCTTTATTCTGCTTACATACAAGGCTAAGTTACATAAATATTGAAAAGAGTCTATAGACTCTTATTCTCCTTCTGGAGAATTTACATTCTTTGCATCACTTGAAGTGCGGTATCGGCAATAAGAGTAGTATCTTGTGTTTTATCTTCTCTTGCGTGCTCTTCATCCCGTTCATTGACAAAATCAAGATTATTACCTGCAGGATTGTTATTATTATCTTCATGTACTTTATCTCCCGCCTGCATCAGCATGTTTATACTTATGTCATCTATCAAGCCTTGTAGCTTAGACATCTCCTGGCTACCAACTTGTACTTCTGTTTCTATTTTCTCCAAAACATGCTCCTTGTCAACCTGTTGCTTATCTGTTTCTATGTTGCTATCATTTTTATTATGAGTCGATGCAAAGATGAGTTACCTCAATTGCTTCCTCAGGCCAAGCAACTTCTAGGTTCTGTCAAACCAAGTAATTCAAATCAAACAACATACAAAAAATGCAACTAAATGAATTGAAAGCAATGACATTACTACAATCACTTCAATAGCATAACAACACAACTAAATGAAATTAAACAACATACCTTAACAATTTCCTTCATTAACTGAATGCTTTTGAGAATAGCCACTTTCCACCTCGCTAGTTCACTTAGATGGTCAGCCAGAAGCCTAAGTATGTCGATGTCATCTTCTTGAACTTTATTTTCAACATACTGCTCGTGCAACCACTTTTGAGGATTCTTGGCATTGAGCCAAGTTTGCAATCTGCACTAAGAAATTGAAACCTTTGTCATTGATGTCATTATCAAATTTTTCAATTATGAAGCAAGTGTCTTGTGGGGACAAGAAAGTCTTGTACAATGAGTCATCAACTAGCACTAATTCCCCTACATCCTCAAAAGCCTCATACACTTTTACAATTGGCTTCATAAGCACCGCTTGTTCGGATTCCCTGAAAACCCGAAAGGCATCACCTCACACTCTTTTCGACCCCAAATGAACTTGAACCTTCCTATAAAGGAAGGTGGCACTATAACATTTAGGATTTCTATGATGTTGTGCTTCATCATAGAAGACCATATGGCTACCTCAAATGCGCAAAGCACCCTTCTAAAAACTTTATCAGCCCCAGTGCGCACAACACCACTTTCCCCCAGCATAATGCTTCTTCAGCTCTGTTTGAATTTTAATTCTGGTTCTTTTTTGGAATGTGCTCACCAGAACTCCATTTAAGTCTAGGATGACAAGTTTTTTTTTTTTCTAAGGGGTCTGCAACATTCATAAAACAAAAACTCAAACATCAACAATTAGACATCAATTTAACAGTCTTAACAAAACAAATTAGTTCACAACTTCAAATTGCTGTCTTTCAACAAATTAACACAAGTGTCATTTCAAAGTTTTCAAAGTTTTCAAAGAACTTTCAAGTGTTATTTCAAAGTTTTCGAACTTCGGACACCGAACACGGACACCGACCGGTTAACATTTTGTAAATAACATTCGAGGATCACCTTTTAGAGGTTGTGTTGGCATCTTCTTAGGGGCCTACCCTTCTTCTTCTTCTCCAATTGCGGGTGCTTGTACTTGTTCTTCTTCTTCTTCTACATTCTTCCCTTTATCAGCCACCTTTGTTGCAATGTGATCGGCACCACCGGCTTCTTTGTCCAGATCTACAACTTCATCAACCCCGAGCTTTCTCCTGCAGGTTCTACTCCTCAACCTCGACTTTATGGTGCTCACAAGCTACGAAGCGGTCTGTTCGTGCTCTTCTTCTTCATCAGTCTTTGTCAACCACTAGTGCACGTGTTACTCTCTTTTTTGGGCTTTTCCTTACCAATCTGAATCATGAAAGGAAACTAGTTAGAATAGACATGAAATAAAGTTTACAAAACAAACACATAAAAACACCAAATGGTTACCTTTTTAATGCTTCAACTAGCTGTTATCATGAGGACTTGGTGATGCCACAGCTTTTGTAATAGGTTTTGGTGATGCCACAGCTGCTAGAGTATAATCAGGAACTAATGGAGACTCAGCAACAAATATTGGTGAAGAAGTTGACTGTTTGTAGGGTGAAGCAAAAGCACTACTAGTGCCTGCTCCAAACCCACTGCTGATGGCTACCTCAGCTCCATCTTCAGCTCCAACTTTTAAACCAAGTTCCACAAACAAATTCCTGGGAACTTCCTTTAAGCACCTGAAGCATGCCTTCTTTTCATACAAAAGCATGCAACATGCCAAGTGATAGGCATATTCACATGGCAACTTCATACTCAAAGTATATTGTGGATTGAATACCAATCCACATGCAGCACATGAGTTCTCCATAAAACCTGGCAATCTGCTCTTCATAGTCATGATAGAGATTCCTAAAGTGTCCTGGTGCATCAACTGCCTAGCAGCTTCTAAAGAGACCCTGCTTTCTTGAAGTTTGAATTCTAAAGAGGCTTTTAGCCTTTGCTTCTTCTCCCTTTCGTGTACTGCTTCAACACTTACCTTTGGAAGGCAAGCTTCCAGTTTGGGCGTAAAAGCTCTCCACTTATTTTATGCTTCAAATCTGCAATGGGGTCAAATCTTCATCTGTTTTTATCCGCTTTGTCATTCAAAGCGGATAACTCATTCTCAGTCTACTCACCTCCTTCTTTGCTATATCAATCATTACTTGCTCCCGTGCTAGGGAGTTGTTGTCAACCTCAATCTTACTAATAATCTTAGCCAAATCTGTTTGACAGTTATCTAACTCTGTTTCCAACTTCTTTACTTCCTCATCAATCAAAGAAATATTGAAACTACAATTGCAAACAGAAAAATTCATTTGGCTGACCTGATTTCGCTTTTAATTCCATCCGAGGTGTTCTTACGCTTTTGAAGGCTGAGGTGTGCTTTGGCCTTGAAGGATGTACGGTTTTCATTTTTTAACATCTTCTTTCTTTACATCCATATCATCCCTTGGTTTTTTTCTCGACCAAACAAAGAACTTTGTGACTTGTATGCATCCCAATTTATCTTATGACCCTCATGATCTTGCTCGCGACGCGACCACAATGCTCCCAAGCAAATGCCAAAGCAACGAGTTTCCTCAATTAGTTGTTTGGTAATCCCGCCGGATCATACGGAACTCGACCAAGTCCTCCAATTGTTGCTTCAGATGAGTCGCGCGACAAAATAAATTTTTATTTTGCCTTTTTTCTTTAAAGGATTCAATGGTTACGTCCATACATTTGTTCCAATCTTCTTGATCCACGGTATCCTGCAGCCCACTTCAGTTTTTACAGGAATAATCCCTTCTCCCACCATCGCAAAAGCGGTGAATTAACCAAAGAGCAAGGTATGAAGCAAGCCGGAAGGAAAAAAATCTCGGAAGGCGAGGGGGTACAATTCGAATCAGAAAATAGGGTATAATCTGCGTCTGGCCAGATCAATTATCGATTTCGGCGCTGAATGATTACGGGTCCGACGGCCGGATCATTGTTTAAGTGAAAGGCGCTGCGGAAACGAAAGGTCGCGAAGAATAGGCGCCAGGCGTGCTTAATCTGCTTCCGCTTGTCGCGCTTTTTTGTACCCCAATATCTAACTTAGACCCTTAGGATAAACAAACAAAGGTGGGCATTTTGCTAGAGATATATACATACTTGAAAGAAAACTGATGTGAGAGCCATGATGTAACTAGTAAAGTCAAATGCAAAGTCTCCAATAGATGCAATGACAACACCAACACCTGTCAGTATGACAGCCAAAGCAACCTGCAAAAGCCCAAATCTGCAATAAATCAATGATGTTAGAGGCAAATCATTGACAAAACGTGGCAGAAACACATACTTGTAATTAGGGCTTTGGTTTTCCATTAAAATAATCAGTGATCAAAACTGCTAATGGTGCCAGTCTTTTCAATGCAATATACATGGGTATATTAATACCCTTCAAACTATAGAACAGTGCTAGTGGGATTAACTTGATTGATGTCTTTAAGGACAACTTCTGTGCTTCACAAGCTCCAAACACTCCTCCAAAGTGCAGCAGCACGGCTGTGGCTAATTGCTAGGGGGGAACAAGTAAAATTAGAGGTTTGCATGTCAAAACGGAAAACTCTGAAATGGGAAGTTACCTGAAGAGTAAGAAGAGACATGAGACATAGAGTAAGGATATTCCATAAGCACCGCTTTATTGATAAAAACCATCGCCAAAGAAGCCAATCCATATGACAACGCCGCCAATAAACTGAACCCAAGGTTAATTGATCAATATTGATGTGTTGAAACGAGAGAAAATCGATCCAATCGTAAATGCGATTGCAGTACTCAAGCATAAAGAAAGAAACGATTACAGATTTGTTTCAACCCTAGACCCAAATCTGAAATAACATGTCTTCCCAGTTAGCATCTTCAAGCCCGTCCGGAGCTTCTTCGGACTAAGGGGTCGGATGTGCATTCTCAAAAGAGGCTGGATGACCGAGAGTTTACAGGCAGCAGCCAGTTTGGAGCAGTCACCAGCATATGCTAGGCATATGACGGCATATACCTGGATATGCCCACCTACCCACATAAACGAGGGTTTGCCCCCTTAGGGACGCCTCACATGTGAGCGGCAAGTTTTGCCGGACGTCAAGCCGTTCAAGACGCTCTGGTCTGAACTGCTCCAGCAGTTCGGAGACGACCGGCTCAAACGTCAAACCGGCCGTCTCAAATTTCGTTCATGTGAATGCGTTTTAATCTACATGTGAGGCGTCTCTTAGGGGCAACCCAAAAATGGAGCGAGACGTCCTTTGGGGCAGAAATGAGAAGGGAGCATATGCCAAAGTCGCTTGGAGTAAGTGTTTTGAGATCCAAATATCATGAGAAACTTGGTATGCTAGACTTCAAACTCCATAACAAGATCTTAGTATGTAAGTTCATGTTGGAAATTCTTCAGCAAGATTTAAAGTCCCCAGGTTTAGAGCTTTTGCATCAATCATTAATCCGTTGCTCTCCATATGGTAAATCTCTCCAGAAAGCAGACTTGCCCTGGGCCCTCTTTTACGAACTGAATTATATGTAGGAGTCTCACCTTTTCTTAAAGGACTACTAAAAGCATGGGAGTCAGTTAAAGTTCTTTGACACCTAGACATTAGTAAGTGCACTTCAATATCCATGCCCTTGGGGTGGTTGTAGGTGGAGACGAGAAGAGATAGCATGCCATTCTTTATGGTCGTGGATAGAAGAATTCAAAAGAGGTGGAATACCTCATAAATTGATTGCATTGGAGCATTGTATCGTTGTGGAATACGATTAGAGTCAAACCTCATGCCAATGGGTCACAGGGATTTGAACCCTGATATTGCCATTTAGCCAATCCACAAAGAATTACGAATTTCTATAAGTTAAAATGTATATAGGAAGAAGAAGAAGAATGATTTTTATCGTCCACTGAGACCAATCGGCCTATGGGACCCAGAAGGAGCGCAACAAACTTATTACTGTCTGGGTTAAAAAACCCCCGCCCCAAAGGGTTTTCGAGGGAAAAACCGTGGCAGTAATAGACATATGCATAATTATACTATATCTTACTTCACAAATGTGCAATTAATATATCCATGCAACACTATCATGAACTAATAACTTCTCAAACATATCTTCTTTCTCAGACATATCTTCTGCCTTTACAAGTGTAAAGTGTAAATAACTATTTCTTTGACGCTCCTATGCTGCCGCGGACTTCCAAAGTTCGAAACATCTTCTCTCCTTGTAATGTCTATTTTCAGCAAATCCCACATTGCCATCATGAAACAACACTATGAGCTTGAAGATTAACCAAAAACATTCCATGCCTTGTGAACTAAAGCACACCTGTTATACACATTAGTCCATGCAATAGCATCTCGGACATACATTTTGTTAAACGATAGTGATCACTTTAATCAGATGCTACGGTTTTATGCAGTTAAAAAAAAAACTAAGCCATATATAGACAAGAATTGGCTGACCTAACAGTTGTCGCTTCAAGCTTTAAATCCTACCATTAGGAATGGGCTTTGAACTGTCTTAACTTGAAAAGGCATGTGTGTTACATAAGCTTTAAAAGAATATAATGCACTATGCCATAAGGATACTTATTTATCTGGTAGATAATACCAATTATGGAGCCAGCATGGTACAAGGATTATACCAAGTATAAAGCCATCATGGTACAAAGATGTGAATTGAATAGAGAGCAAGAACAAGGTAAAGGTAATCATCAGTTTAAATCAGATGCTATAGTTTATGCAGTTAAAGAAATAATGGACCTTCCAAATCAAATGCTACAGTTTTATGCAAGAAAAAATGAAGCTTCCGTGAGAACCAACAAAATATTATACTTAGAAAGGATATAGAAGCATTAACACAGGCCTGTCTGAAAGAACAATTAATTGCAATTCTTCAAACTTTTAAAGACATTGCAAGGAAGAATAGTTCATACCCAATATATGGAACCAAGTTGAGGCTGCAATCTTTTAAAAAGAGGTTGTTCTCGATGTACTAGTCTTCGATTGCATCTCTGCGACTTAGACAAGACAAGTAGGGAATTAACCTCGCTTCAACAAATAAAGATAGACCGAATGGCTCTTCCATACATATCCCTGAATCAGTTTACTGCACAGGAAACCCTGCCTCTACACAAAAAAAGTGTCAGACTGACCAAATGACTGCAGATCCATTGAACGCCTCTTTGTTTTCCATGGATAAGAAGTGGAACTACCTCACAATGGCTCTGTTGCTGCATTCAACACAGTGCAATCCTTATACCACCATCTTTTGCACTTCCAACTGTGAGCCAATTCGTTTAGTCCTCTAGAATCAAGCTCATTGCAGACTTCCCATATGGCTACAACTAGTTGCAGACTTCCTAATAATCTTCTTTGAAGTTACAAAAACAATAGTTCAAACTGCTCAGCCCATCTCTGTACCATGGTTGGCAGATCACGCATTAGCCCCAATTTGCTAACGCGTGATATGTGATTAAAAAAATAACGAGAAATCACGTTTGTTATTTTTGCCCCAAAAAAAAAACAGAAGTCCTTTTTTCCCCAAAAAAAATTCTGTCGTGTCTTGCCGTTTCCTTGGCGTCTGCTCCAGCCTCCAATCTGGCCGATTGTGGTCGCTCTAGCCTCTAATCCGGCCGTTTCTGATCGCTCCAACATCCCCAGGTTACAGGTAAGAAACAGAGTTTTAACACTGTTAGACAGAGTTTTGTCTAGATATTAACCTTCAGGCATTGCATAATGCAAAATCCAAGCCTCAAGAATGGATCGATCAGGTTAGGAATTATCTCGTTAATGTGATTCAATGAGCATCTGAGAAGTTTGAGCTTGTTTGGCTGCTTAGAAGCATCTGCAATGCCTTTCTTGGATCAGTGACGTTCCAGCACAGTATACGGTTCAAGGATGTATACTGTACTGCATCGTCGCGCGTACACGCCATCCCGATTGACGTGTACGCCTACATGTAGTTAAGCAAGTAGCACCCTAGGGGGCAACTTGCAAGTGTTTGCACATTTATTATTCATGTGTACACTTTAGCCCACTTAATTAATATAGGCAAATGGGCCACACCCATTTATCCCACATGCTCAAGGGAGAAATAAGAAGCCCTAGCCCTAACCCTTAGTCTATATAAGTATAGAAAACCCTAACTTTCCATTTTCGTCCACAACCTTCTAGAGCTCTGTTTTGCTTGCTCCAAGAGCCAATCTCGCCTCCCAAAGCCTGTCTGAGCAGTCTAGCTCATCAGCTTTCCTTTCTAGCTTCATCTTCAAGCAGTTATGCAGCATGGATGTGTTTAGAGCAGGAGGAGCGAGTCAGGGATCAGGTATTTTGCCAATTCAATAGTCTAAAGCGCCTCCCAAACATAGAGTAAGTAGGTTTAGCCTATTGATTGTTAGTCCTGTGCCTCCTGGTACAGGACTATTCATGCATACGACAGACCAGGTCAAGCTCAAGGATCCTCAGTCAGCCACGGGTCAGACATCCAAGGCTCCGCAGAAGACCAAGCGGCCAGACCACCTTGATCAAAGCACATGGCCGTCAACAAGAGGCGCCCTTCCGGACAAGTGGCGGCCCGTCACCGCCAGCGTCGGCGTCGGCGTGATTCTAGGCACTTCAAGAGGCACCGCCAAACATTCCTGCAAATCAGGCCTCCTTCCAGGAGTCGGCACCGAGATCAGTCAGAGTGTCTATATTGGGCCCAAGGCCATTGTACTATATATATGAGTAGAGCTAGCACATGAGTTTTTAGATGAGTTTTGAGTCTTGTCTCCTTTCGGTTTTCTCTCTATTCGCGAGCTCATGTATTTTCATCATTGATATCAAGGAAGCTTATCATCCTTCTCTCATTTGTTACTTTTTCTTCTTCTTCTTCTCTTCTTGCAAATCCCAAGTGACATAGTCCCCGGGACTCTCTGTTAGATCCACGGGTCCTCACAAAGGGCTGTCTTCTGAGGAGTTCCCGAACCCGGACCCCAAACAGCATGCGCTTTGCTTGGGTCTGCGATTTTATCCTACTTTCTTACATGCGCCATGTGCGTTCCGTAATTTCCGCGCCGGAAGAACTCCTTTCTCGAATGGCCTCTCGCTTGGAGCGCCATCGGCGTCGAAACTGTTGGCGACATGTATGGATCTGCTTATGACATAGAGGGAGGCCATCTTGGTCTAGGGCTCGGTCGGCGCCACCCACCCCTCGTGTCGGTCTCGTCCCGGTTCCCCGCCCCAAGCGTGCAAACATTGCTCACAACCTCAGTCCCCTCATCACTATCAGGAGCCTTATCCGGCTCAACCTTCTCAACCGTACTTTCACACCCCTGAACATGCCTACATCCATCATTCTTCCGGCCATACGCCTCTTCCTTCCCTTCAACCATCATCTCCCGGTTGAACGCGGCTATCCACATGTCTCCTTTAAGCCTACCGGGAATATCCTTTCCCTACGTTTCCCCTTTGCTCTTCCTGTTTACAACCTTACGGATCTCAAAACCAATGCTCCGGCTACCCGGTTTCTCAACCGCAGTCACCCCTTCATCGGGGGTCGCCGGGCACCATGCCACATCAACTCAACCTCAATATCCTCACTATCTTTTTCTGTCCAGCCCAGCACTTTCACATCTACCTTTCAGACTCTGCAACTGACTTATCCCACCTTTGGCAACACGAAAGGCAAACCGTTAGACCAAAGTGCTCAGGCCCACATGGAAGAATTTGAGGCTCTAGCTGTCCTAAATGGTCATGCGCAACCTCAACTGAAATTCCACATCTTTTTCCACCACCTGGCGTGGCTCTCCTCATCAATGGCTCATGTCCAACAAAAGCCATTGGAAACAAGATCGTCCGCAATGCGCCTTTGCTTTACGTCTCATTACGGGACCACGGATGATGATCAACTTCATCTCAAGCAACTCAATGAACTTCAACAAGAGCCCACGGAATCTGCCCGGGATTTTGCGGATCGACTTCACATTCTGCTAAGTAAGCTCAAGGAGTACCCCACACAGAGCCAGATTTTGGTCTGGTTTCTCCAAGGACTTCCTCCCGCTATTCGACTCATGACTGAATACCTGCGTCCCAAGACTTTGGAGCAGGCTATCGACCTTGTCAATCACTCGATCAATGTTTCCTCCCCAGGCTCTTCAAGAGCTCCCGCTCATTCCACTGTCATGGTTCCACAAGCGACTGCTCGACCTCAACACGCTAATCCACAGCGCAGTCAAATCTGGTGCCATATTTGCAAATACCAAGGCCATTTGGCCAATGAGTGCAACTCCACCAATGGCCCGCCTCATTGCAAGAGATGCAACATGTGCAATCATGCCACGGAAGAGTGCACTCGCACTCATCCCACACCGTTCCGCAACAAAATGGTTTATCAAGTGCAAACCACACCTCGGCAACAATCGCTTCTATCGGCGACCACCTCTTGGTGCGGCCCTACGCAACTCTATCGACCAGCGGGACCAACCACGGGATCCAACCAACGTCCTCCTTTTGATCCTTCTAAAGCTCAATGTTATCACTTTGTCAAGAATGGGGTCATACCACCCGCGGCGTGTCCTCAACTTCCACAAGTTCGTCGGCTTCACGGCACCAATCGGACCACATCGGTCCGCCTCACGGGCTTACCAACTCTGGCTTGCTAATGGCAAACAAGGCCGAGACCAGTTCTTAAGAAGCCACCAAGAGCGCCTCGGCAATCACGCTATCAACCAGCTCCGAAGAAATCAACCTCACCGGATCAACAAGCCCAAGAGGAAATTTTTTCAGGCCCTTAATCCTCCGGTCAAACCGTCAAATTGGGTTGGTTTAGTTTCACGCCGCACCAAGGCATCCGTCCCTTGACCATTATTCGAATGGCACGCAACCTGCCTTTGCGGTTGACACCATTCCTCATGAGGGCGAAAAAAAGGTTCACTTTGCACGACTTGGAAAAGCTCATGCCACATGTCATGCCCAAAGTTAAGCCAAAGCATTTTGAACCTCATGCAAGGCTGAAGGCCGCGCAGATTGGCAAATGTTCATGCCACCACTAGAGCTCAACAAAGACAAGATACCCCTTCAACATCTCAACCTCCACGCTCTCAGACCTATCCAAATATTGCTGCCGAGGTTGACTTACTCAAAGAAGTTGCTGCTTCCCTGCCACGCACTCCCGCACCGGTGGAACCGGCCAGATCCTTTTTCTCATGTGCCTCTCGAACTCCAAGAGGAGCTCGCCAAGATCAAAATTCCTTTAAGCTTGGCAACCATTTTAAAACTCTGTCCTGCTCTCAAGGACCAGTTACCACTCCCAACTGTTTTAGTTGGGGCTGTGGCTACCTCTACACCCACGGTCCATGCCACGGTGGGTAATCGCAAGTCAACCATGTTCAAATCGATGGAGGTAGCGCAGATCAATCTCATCACGGATAAACTCCGCAAAACAAATGGGCATCACACAACTCTTTTCGTGCCCCATATGACATCAAATTGGCTAATGGCCATATCCGCGAGACCTCAAGGCGTCACACCTATTCTTCACATCAACATTGGTGATCTCCGCTTCCCCATGGAATTTGGAGTTTGGAAAGGCTGGCGAAGATCCGGTGACTATGAAATCTTTGGTAGGCGGACCTTTTCTCCGCCGGGCAAAGAGTATCCATTCTTTGGGCCACGGACCGCTTAGTCATCACCGATGGTCATCTCAATGCCACCATGGACTTGCAAACGGGCAGGATCATTTACGTTGACAATGCGGAACCCTCTCTCGGAATTAATCGATTCTGAAGAAGCTCGAATATTTATCAAGTTCGGGCCCCACCTGCGAAGTGCGCCTCCCTCCTACCCCTAATATCTTGATCCTTGGGGAGAAATGACTCTTGATCGGGACCAGGGCTGTGGCTGCCTTGCTTGACCCCTACGGCTCCTTGCAATCGAATCCAACGTGTTGATCACTTTTCGGATCTTTGAACCTCCCGCAACTCCCGTTGATGTACACGCCGTCATGAAGCAACCTACGCTAGATGAAACCGAGCAACCTCTCTTTTTCACCACGCAAAGTGCCACGCGATCCGGTTATGCTCAACCTCCTGCACACATTGTCCGGGATACGCGAAGTAATACCCCATATTCGGACTCGGAAGTCGAGATTGTGGGCGTTGGCAACAATCAACCTTGTTAGCATTGCCGCAAATCTTCCGGCTCCTTATCGTAAATGGAGCCGTCAAGCCGTTCAAAAATTCAAACACATTTTTACTGGAGTTACAAAGATCTTGGGGGAATCAACAAGCGCTTGGGGAACTCACCATTCCTACCAAATCGATGCGACCCGATTAGTAGCAACGACGATCTGAGCTCAACCCCAATTACCGCGGATCGCGTCAAAGGCGGAAATTGACAAACTCCTTCTTGCGGGGTTTGATCTATGAGGTCAAACATTCTCAATGGGTGAGCCCCATCGTCATTGCCCTTAAGCACAATGGTAAAATCCGGCGTGCATTGTGGACTATCGGAAACTCAATCAGGCCACGGGCGTGATCATTTTCCACTTCCTTCACGCACCGTGTTACGGAAGAAGTGGTCGGACATGAGATGTACTCCTTTATGGATGGTTTTTTCGGCTACAATCAGATCTCAATCAAAGAATCTGATCAACTCAAGACCACTTTCACCACCCCGGTAGGTACTTTTGCCTACAAGGTGGTTCCTTTTGGATTATCCAACTCTCCATCAACGTTTCAACGCATCATGCTCTCGCCATTTTCATGATTTCATGAAGGAAAATCCCTTCTTGCAAATTTTTCAAGATGACCTCTCGCCTCTGAGTTCCATGGCTGACCATTTAGATAAATTGGAACTTCGTCTTCCAGAAATGTGATGAGTCCGGCATTAGTCTCAATCACGAAATGCACCTTTTCGTCACCTCCGTGTTCTTACGTTAGGCCATGTTGTCGACCAAAGCGGTATCACCACCGATCCTCCGCCAAAATCGGTTATTGTGCTCAAGGCTCAAGCACCAGCCAATATCAAGGAGACACGCTCTTTCACGGGTAAGGTCAATTATTACTCCACCTTCATACACGGGTCGGCAGCCATTGCGGATCCCATTCATAAACTCACGGTGATTTAATCCACACGGGCTTGGAATTCCCAGTGAAGTCGCTTTCAACAAATTGAAGCTTTTGCTTACTCGAGCACCGGTTCTTGTTCCTCCTCAATGGGACAAGCCCTTTCATGTTCATGTCGATGTCTCGGCGTTTGCTATTGGAGCTGTTCTTTCTCAAGAATATGATGCGCATGCCGACAAACCAACTTCGCTTCACGCCCGGTAGAAAACTCAATTACGCTGAAGCAACTATTACGCCGCGGAGCGTGAAGCTTTGGGTCTCATTTTACGTGTCCAACGCCTCCCGTCATTACCTTTTGGCAGTCAAATCAAGTTCTTTGTGGACCACCAAGCACTACTCTATTTGATCAACAAGTCCACGCCCGCACGGGCCGCATTGCTTTCGTTGGGTCCTTCTTCTCAAGAATTTGCTCCTTTTGAAATCGCTTCATAAGGTAGGCAAATCTCATGTCGTTCGGGATTATCTTTCACGCATTCACCTGAGATGATCCCTCCACTGGAGTCTCCGACGCCTTTCCTGATGCTCAGCTCTTTTTAGTCACGGCCACACCACATTGGTTTCATGATTTTCAGCAGTACCTCCTCACAGGTGCTCTTCCACCAGAAGACGAGACGCTCTCTCCTGCCAAGCGACAATCCCGTCGCCATCAATTTCTACGAGAGGTCCGTGACTACACCATGGTTGCAGGACATCTCTACAAAAAGGGTAAGGACACCATCCTTCGACGCTGTGTTCTACCTCATGAAGTTCCAGATATTGTTCGAGAAGCTCATCAAGGGCTCGGTGGTGGTCATTTTCATGGTGACACCACGGCCGCGCAAAAATCTTCTAGCCGGGTATTATTGGCCCACGCTCTTCAAAGATGCTCATGCCCACGCCCAAGACGTGTGGCGCTTGCCCGTGGTGGGGGCCCCCACGGCCGCGTGGCTCTTCCCTTGGCGCCGTCGCCACGCCACTTCCCTTCAGCAAATGGGGAATGGACTTTGTGGGACCTATAGATCCTCCTGCGCGGCACACTCGTGCCCGATACATTCTGGTTCTCACTGACTACGCCACCAAATGGGCGGAAGCTTGTGCACTTCCAGACAACACTGCAGCAAGCACAGCTAGAGTCCTCTATCAACAAGTTATCACGCGATTCGGCTGCCCCACGGAGCTGGTCAGTGACCGTGGTGTTCATTTCATCAATCATACTATCAAGGAGCTGACGGATTATCTCCTCATACATCATCACAAGAGCACACCTTACTATCCTCAAGGTAATGGTTTGGCAGAAAGCACCAACAAAACGCTGGTCACCATTCTCAAGAAAATTTGTGACGCTTCCCGCACAGATTGGCAGACAAAACTTCCCACTGTCCTTTGGGCCTACAATACTTGTTTCAAGATTGCTACTGGTCACACTCCTTTTAAATTGGTTTATGGTCAGGAAGCTCTCATGCCGTTTGAATACATCCTTCCGACACTCCGTTTTTCAGCCGCTCTTTGCTCATAATCCACCGGTTGCGCACTCAAAGAAAGGGTCTATCAATTAGAACAGTTTGGATGAACTTCCGACGGATGCTTATATTCGTGTTCTTCATGGACAACAGTTGCAAAAATCTTTACATGACAAACGTCTGAAGACAAAAACATTCAAAGAAGGCGATTTGGTTCTTCTTTATGATTCCAGGTACAAAAATTTTCCGGGTAAACTCAAGTTTCGTTGGCTTGGCCCTTATCAAATTGTTCAAGTGGTTAGACCAAGCGTTTTCCAACTGGCTGAGTTAGATGGTACTCCATTACCTACATTGGTTAATGGTTTTCGTCTCAAAGCATTTCATCACACGTAAAGTGAACATCAACAAACAGAGGCAGTTCGAAGCAAACATCACGAGAAAGTGACTAGAAAGGCGGTATATTATATTATAGTGGAGATTTTTACAAAATGTGGGCGCGCCCCAACTATTTCGCTATAGGCCACTGCCTATATACAAAAACGGGCTCGAGCCCTATTTACTAAGTCCTAAGAGGAAAAACCCTCTACTCGGGTTGGGAAAGAGGGTGATCTTGCGGAGGAGATGGTAGAGGTTACTGCTCCCGATCCCAAATAAGGTGCGCGAACCACCTCCATCCCGTTGGTCTTGGTCCGGGATGTTCAGCCATCCCGGCACACCACCCGTCCATTCGAATGCCACGGTTGTGGCGGCGCCCGAAGATCCGCACAATTCATCTTGCAAGTGATCCACTCGACGGTTAGGTGGGCATCGTGCGGTCTTCGTTCAAGCCCGGCAGCAGCCATACCGAAAAGCCATCGGATGCCTTCGTTTCTCTCGGTTCGTCTTATATAGCCAACTGAGGAACTCCTTGTCGACGTGGACCAATCACAGAAATCGCCAACGTGTTTGCAATGCAAGGCTGTTTCTAAAATGAGAATCTTTTCTCCCGCCGCATATCTAGCCATGGTACCTTCTGACACATTCCTTTTAATGATATCCCACTTTGAGTTGCCAGCATTGAATGCCATTCCTTCTTTTCACGCCCGTCGAACATTAATGTGTGTCCTTTGCCACCTGTCACATCCGATCCTTCTTTCACGTCTCATCCTCACCGTTCATTGCTTCTCCCTTACGCTTTTTGGGACTTAGCCAAATTTTTGCCTCTCAATACCCTTCTTGGCATCTTTTGACACCTGGCACCATCAACGGTTCCAGTTTCGCACTCTTCATACCTCTTAAGCCTCGGTTTATTAAGCCCTAAAACACACCTTTTCGTTCCTCTGCGCCTTTGTCCTCCGTGCTCGACTTTCGTCTTCCGCCTTTGGAATCACTCTTCGTTTCTGCCCATCGTTACCATGGCTGCCCCAAGATTTTCTACACTTCAAGCTACCGCTCCCAAGGATCCGGCCCTTTTTGCATCTGTATCCTTCTTGACGCCCACTTTCCGTGAAGCCCTTGTTGGCCCAAATAAAGAAGTTGCTGAACGACACCAGCTTTACGAATTCTCTCAAATGGAACTTCCGGCTCCAAATCCTGACCAGTTGAAGCAGTTCATCGCCAATATCGTTAACAGTCCGCAAGGCTACACCACTGTGGTCGATGGCACCACTATTTCGTTGACTCAACATTTGATTTCTGAGGTATTTCATATTCCCTTGCACACCCCTTGTGTATCATGGTCTGCTATACAGGATCTCGATGTCACAGAGTTTGGTGCACCTGCTTATCATGCCAATGTCCATCGTCTGACCAATATCGACAAGCCTCACGAAACCTTTGTTAAATTTCTGTGGCGGAAATTCCTTGGGTATTCTATCAAGAACACCCATATCAATAAGTCTTTCTATAACCTGGTCCTCAAGCTACACACACTCCAAACACCACATAGATTGGCCCCAAATGATGTTCTATCGTCTTCTCCAAGAAATGGACCGCCTTCGGGGTACCACTTCCATTTCTGAAGTTTCTGTGGGAGGCCACTTTCAAGCCCTCATCCGTCATTACTTCCCTCCCACACCACCAAATTCTCATAATTCCACTCAGCGCTCCCTTCCAATCACTCACCAAGCTGGCACTTCACGCCCGTCTTCCCCTGGTCATGTCCACAGTCAGCACACCCATGTCACTGTCTCCTCCTCTGCTACACCATCCACTTCACACCATTTTTCCCAAACATCCCAAACCGGTGCAACGGCCCGGCTCCACCACCACAACACCCTCGTCAGTTGTTGTATCAGTATCAGCAGGATGCTCAAGCTGCTGCTCTCAAATTACAAGAATCCCAAGACACTCTTATGAGTGGGGTTCAACGGGCACTAGAAGCCTCTGATGCGGTACACCAGGACCTTCAAGCTGCAACTGCTCAAGTTGCAACCTTGGAGGCCAAACTTCAAGACAAGCATGAAGCTCTCTTACAGGCTCATGCAGATCTCAAAAGTGCACAAGCTCAAGTCAGCCAACTTCATGAGATCAGCAGGGCTCGGCTCGGTCAGAAATTCAGACTCTTTTGGAGCACAACAAGTCCAAAGCCGCTCTCCTGAGTACCAAGGACGCAGATATTGCTAAGCTCAACGCCTTGTACTCCGAACTTTGTGAAAACTTCAGCACTCAAGTTCAAAACCTTACAGAACGGGACGCTCAAGTCGCCTCCTTGACGGCTTCGACTTTCTACCTGGACCTCTCGGCTCACCTCTCTTCAAGATCGCCTACGAGGAGGTGCGTAAACGAAGATCTTGGATGACGCGGAGATTGCCGTGCCGTCTCAATACTCCGGGAAATCCTCCTCCCAGTCAACACTTCTCGAAACGGGTCCGTGACCCGATCCACGCCTTTGCTTTCGAAAGGGACAACCGGATCCGTGATCTTGAACAACAACTGCGGCAAGCTATTCGATCTGGCGATGAGGCTCAAGCAAAACTTGACGCCCAGACCGCCATTCTTCATAGAATGCCTGTTGACTTCCCAGTTCCCTCCTGCTATCACGATTATGTGGTTGCTCGACGCCACCTCTTCCTTTCGAAGTGGCATGCGGCAGATGGCCCTGTGGATATTCCCCGAGGCGGTGCGAGATTTTCTTGGTTGGCCGAACTCTCCATTGAAGACAAAGGGTTGTCTTTGTGCCCTTGTGGTCTTTGATCTCATACACTGTGCCGATCCAGACTTTATCACCTTCAGAGTGGTTCAGCCCATGGCTTACATATTTCATGATTTCTATCTGGGTGATACACAGGAACACTTTGGAAATGGGCCACGCCAGCTTTTCCAGGGTGACCCCACTGTGCAATGGGTGCTTCAGGATAACAATCAATATCTTGCGGATCCTGCTCAGACCCAAACTCTTCATCAGGAGTACATGCCTGAGCTTGCCAATCATTTATCTCTCGGCAAGCGGAAGCGCCTACAACAAATCGAGGAAGTATCTAGGACATCCCGAGGATCTTCCCTATGCACAAATTTATATGCAGCACCTCGCAGGTTACAATCAATTACAAGCTCTGTTGGATAGCAAGACGGTCCCCACGGGATGGGATAGCCCTCCCGTCAACTCTCGACTCTCTGCTTCTCTTTGGGATCGTTGGTGTCGGGCTCTTGATCCGGATCTTGTCGGTCAATTCGGGGAGACCGCCAAGAACCCATACGGGCATGGTTCCTTCTCCCTATGCTTCCCCGGGCGTACCTCCACGCCCGGGTTCTGACTTCGATTGGCGCCTTCCTTTTTGGACCAAGGTCATGGATGGTCATGCGGGCTGGACACCACCTCGGATCTCGACGGATCTCCGTGGGGATCCACGTTTTGTTCGCCCGCTCACATTGGGAAGAAGGTGCCACTCGGACAACACCACAAATTGGATCTACATTGCTAATGGCGTGGTTGGCAACGGCCCGCGGATGCGCTTCATGGTCTCGACACCTTCTTGCGAGAATGCCTCCACCTCACGATCCTTCGTCCATCTTCAAGCGGGATTTTCTTGCTGCTCTCAAATGCATTTTGCTAAGCTCCTTAAATCGGCAAATGTCCCATTTTTCACTTTGCAATCCGAATGCGATTAATCGGTGCCTTTGGCCTTGAGACTGTCTCCTCATGGAATGTCGGTACATTTCTTGAGGCCCACAGCGCCCTTTGAAGACATGGTGCGCTCTCGCTTTCTTATTGATGCAGATCCCGCCCTTGGCCAAAACACTCCTCAAGCTCTTCAATCACGCCCGGGATCTCATAAGCCGGTACCATAATGGTGCCCGTCCCCTCACTCCCCGTGAGGATCACTTTCGAACCGGATGGCTTCCCCCCTCGAAATGCTTCCTCCTTTTCTTCACTCACGAGTGTCGTTTGGTGGGGAGTGTTAGTCCCCTCACAGTGCAGGACTATTCATGCATATCTGACAGACCGAGGTCAAGCTCAAGGATCCTCGGTCGACCCGCGGTCGGACATCCAAGGCTCCGCTAGAAGACCAAGCGGCAGACCCACGCTCAAAGCCTCATGGCCCGTCAACAAGAGGCGCCGCTCAGACAAGTGACGGCCCGTCACCGCCCGCGTCAGCGTCAGCGTGATTCTAGGCACTTCAAGAGGCACCGCCAAACATTCCTGCAAATCAGGCCTCCTTCCAGGAGTCGGCACCGAGATCAGTCAGAGTGTCTATATTGGGCCCAAGGCCATTGTACTATATATATGAGTAGAGCTAGCACATGAGTTTTTAGATGAGTTTTGAGTCTTGTCTCCTTTCAGTTTTCTCTCTATTGCGAGAGCTCATGTATTTTCATCATTGATATCAAGGAAGCTTATCATCCTTCTCTCATTTGTTCTGTTTTCTTCTTCTTCTTCTCTTCTTGCAAATCCCGCGTGACATAGTCCCCCAGACTCTCCTGTTAGATCCACGGGTCCTCACAGAGGGCTGTCTTACAGGAGTTCCCGAACCCAGACCCCAAACATTGATTTGCCCATAGCAGCCATCTAGATCTCTAGATACCAAGCCTTAACTAAAGAACCTAACTCTGTGATTTAGATTAAATCTTGTTCTTTAGTTCTTCTGTGATATGTATGTGATGATGATCTCTGTGGACTCATTGTATTGGGAAGGGGGGTAGAGACCCTAAAGCCTGGTAGTTGATGCTCCTAGCTAGCCCTCTTTAATGCACTATTAAATTCGGCCTGTGTAGAAGAACTACACCTGGTTGTGGGTGAAGGGGCAAGACTGGCTTACAAGGAGGTTCATGTCCTGACTCATAATCATGTCCCTCTGGTAGTAAAGCCTATCGGGGACTATTGTGCACTAGACCTAATGCCCTGCCACTGCGTGAGGGCTTTGCATGGGTTCGACACTCTTGGGGTGGTGTACACCTTCCATGGAGTTCAAGTCGAGTACGGGCAGTGGCCCTCTAGTCACCTTGAGTCAGCATGCCAATCTCTGGTGGGAGTGATCCCTACCTGCCCCATCGGAACTGGGGAGATGCAACCCAGGAATAGCCCCCTTGGCTATGCATCCGGCGCCGTCAGGTCCCAACACTTTTCAACCTACTCTGCAAAGTGTGCACAGGAGGGGCGGATGGAGTGGACTACCCTAAGCCATGTTCTTATGCCATCCAAATCCATTGCCATGAATTCTGTCTGCAATGACCTCTGGAGACCCAAGCCGTCAGTCATTCCCTTCGAGTCTGAGCCGTAGGATCTCCATATGTGATGTACTGATCCTTGCCTATGCAGATACGTGGTGAGCCATCCTTCGTGATGGTCATGTGATGTAGTTGTATACTGATATGTATGTTTACGCTTCTGCAGCTAGGTAGGCCCTGAAGGGAGACAGGGTAAAATGACCCCTTCATTCTTCCCACTGGAACTCCTCAAGGTTGCAGTGACACGTGGAGGGCCCTATATTAGCATGGAGCTGGTATGGGGGATGAACTCATGTTTGTATACGGTGAGTGCACCGTATACGAGTAGGGGACGTCGCAGGATCTGCTTATAAAATTGTCTGCGATGCTGCTTTCTATGAGCATAAGCTTCTAGCAGAATGTATGTTTAAGCAAGGTGTCAAGGAATTTAGTAGTGATCCAGCAGGCTCGTCTCAATACAAGAAGTGTCTAAACATTATGCATGATTGCCAGGGGCCTCTTGCAGTGGCTCAAGAACTGGTATCAAATTTAAATGCACCCAAAATGCTTTTTTATGAACTGAAGGATCTGAAAGAACAGGTTCAACTGTACATTTCTATGTGTGAGTCAATTCAAGCTAGGGTTAAAGATGATGCATTTATTCATAAGGCTTTATACTAAGATGAGGAAATCCAAATGGAGTATGCTTGGAATGCAGATTCATATAGAGAAGCTGTCTTGTTGACTCGTGAAAAAGATATAGAAAATGAAGCCCTGGCTATGAGCCGAATGGGCAAGATATATTCAGAGGTAATGAGACAGGTCCAGGAGAAGGAAGATAGGAAACATAAAAAGGATAGAGCTTCGCAAAGAACCTCTGCTTTGCAAAATCAGGAAGTACCTCTGCTCTATTATGTATTTATATTTAATTATTAGTTATAGACATGTTAGACATGTATATTAGACATGTATATTAGACATGTCATGTATTTAGATTTAATTATATTTGACTTTTTTAGGATGGGGAAGGGATTGGCGTGGGAACATGTCGTAAGCTATGGAGGATAAGCTATGGTAGATGTGGGCTTCCATTGCAGGATAAGCTATGGACATTCAAGGACATACACCGAATTCAGCACGCAATACATGTTTAGGCATTATTGTGAAGTTTTAGTAGATTAGAGTAGGTATTTGAGAATTTTGATTGCATATTTGAATTCAGCGTGTTTGAATTAGTAAAGAACAAGTTTCAAATTGTTAAAAATTGAGTGTTTTTTTTGGCAAAAAAAACTCGTTATCACCTCTGCTGATAACTCATTATACGTTATTTCGCGTTAGCAGTTAGCTAACTACCAACTCCTAACTCCCAACTATGCTTTGTACACCAAAACCAGAGCAGAGGCTCTGTTTAATGGCACATTGCTGGGAGTAATTTTTGATGCCAATCATGGCTATATCAGTGGCAAAATTGGAGCAGATTCTTCTAGCCTTAAAAGCCATTTAAGACCTTTGTATCCATCTGCAAACCACGGATTAACCGATGCTCGAACAGATAAATTCTTCAGCTCCAAGATCCCTTCTGGCATTTTCGAACCATCCTGGTACACCCAGCAATCATGGCCACAAGCGCTTCGAGATTGTGGAGACAATTTTTGGGCTCAAGGTCCTCGGTTCCGCTCAACACAAGGAGATTTTTCTGTAATATCTGCTTTTCAGAACGGAGGACCACATTCATTCGACCTCCACATTTTCAGTTCCACTCATCTACAATATTTCTCATCTACAACGCGACATGATAGACATGGGGGAAAATCGTTCGGCACGGGGCCATTGTCATTCAACAAAGATATCTTCAATGACTCAACTCTTTCCTTTTATCTTTTATGGAGACAGTCGCACTTCAACCATTCAAAATGGGCAATGATCTTTGGTATTTTCCACTTTTCTTTTCTTGATTAGGTTTTTTCTCTTACCAATTATCAAGTCCTACATATGGCTTGCCTTTAAATAAATGGTGCACTCTTCATACATCAGCTTTACATGGCCCATCGACATGTTAAGGCCATTTGTTGAGCTACTGGATGCACAAATCGGTCATGGCCCCTTCGCGTAACTTTTCAATGGTGACTTTGTGTCCCATTTTGAGGCATTATGCCTTTGGAGGTACAACTTTCATCAACCCATGAAAACAACAACATCATTTGCAACAGCATCACGACCCAACAGCATCACGACCCAACGGCGTGGGTTCAACCAACTTGTCACGGCTCATCATGGCATGACTTTGAGCAAAATTTTTGATTACTTTTGATGGAAGACATAGTTTGAGCATATTTTTTGCAAATTTTGGGGGACGCCTCATCTTTTGCCACATTCTTTGAGATCTTCTTTGCATCTACCAACAAACCTCACATTGCGAAGGTCCAAAATAAGGCGCAATTTATTTCTGGCTTTAGGCCTCACGTTCAAAGGCGAGCATATGAAGGGAATTGATTTTGAGACAGTAGCAGCACTCGAGGCAAGTAAGTCCTTGATAGCATCCCTAACAAACTTCGCATGTTGCTGCATATGCCTATGGTTTGGTTGAGACCAAGTTTGACTGAGGGAACTATGTAGCCAAGGAAGGGAATACCCATTACTGACCCAATCTGGCACCATCGTGGATGAACAAAAAGACTTCCAAAATGCCAAACGGTCTTTCAATCTATTGCACAAATAAGTCATTGATGGGTGCAAGCTCTGTGTAGGCGGTCAACTTTTATCTGTAACAATGTGGTACTATACTCAATTAGCAACCATAAACAATGTAACCATGCACCCACCTTGCCCGCAAAATCCATAACCCTAACATAATAATGTCATATAAGCATAACAAAGGCTAGAGATAGGATAGAGTATCTTAACCTAACAAAGGAGACAATTTAAATAAGGAAATAATTAAAATAGATGTGTAGAATATCTTAATTCAACCAAGAACAATGTTAAAATAAGGGAGCGATTAAAAATGGATGTGTGTCGAGAAAACACAACCAACCAAATCGAAAACTCAGAGGGAAGCGAACCACCTTAACCGCGATCAGATAGGTATAAGGATCAGATAGGTATGAGGTATGGAAATAGATAGAAGAAATTGGCCGATTATACATGTCTAGCCAAACAGAGACTGGTCCAAGCATCGGCCAAGTAGATAAATGCATACTACAGGTGCAGTGACCAGAGCAGCTCGAACACCTTGCAAAATAACAGATATACATATACTCTAAGGGCAGCGACCAGAGCAGATCCAAAACAAAGAAAAACAACAGGTACTTGGGATGCCTGACATCTGTTTTAAATCAAATTGTAACTAGATTTTGAAGATAAGGCTGAAATTGGAAGGTTTGACAAGCTAGATAATAAGCCTGTACAAATTCAAAGTTATGAACATGAACATCAACAACACTATAAAAGAACTGTAAGATGCTGCCAAGACTAAACTGTTGCCAAAGAAATATCTGTAACCATCAGACAAGAGTTCCAACATAAACCTGACCATTACAAGAATCAGAATCGCTTGTATTTATCAGTTTGCACTGAAAATTTACATTCGTTGGTCCAAAAATGCAGAATACAGAGAAGATGTCTGGGAAGATGTAATGTCTAAAGTATACATAAGAATTGAAATATGGATCATGAACACTAAAACAAAACCTAATATGTATATAAACTTCCAGTAGATTACAGAATATCAATATAAGAAAATTGAGAAGACTATAACAGGCCTATGTTGACTGATCTATAGCAGATTGAAACACGAAAAAACTAAGGCTGAAGCACAATGCAGCCAACTTCAACATGGTAAGCCTATGTTGAATAATGTGGACTTCTCAGATCTGTTACATTTAAAGGAAGAAGCATATATAAAAAAAAAGGTTAAGACAAACTAAAGCAAATTGGGGAACACGGAAAGTGCAGGGAAGGAACAGGTTGAATGATCTCCAGTTCAAGAAAAGATGACCACTTAAAGAATAGGTGAAACACTTGGTAGAGAGTATATGTTTACGATTATTGCAGAAGCACCAACATGCATGACATGTAAAGGCTAATGAAAAAGGCTAACATGTTGGATAAGACACAGAAGACACTTAAAAACCCGCTTGAGCCGAGTACAACTGCGCATAGAAAGAAAACTTCTTTATTCAGAACAAAATATGCATTATTATTAATAAAATTACAGATCCAGCAAACTGAAAATAAAAGAATACTTTATTATTATTATTATGGCCAAATCCTCAACATGGAGAGGCAACAAGACAATAGTCAAAAACATTCATGCAAGTTTATAAAACAGATTATTAGTATTCGCTGGCACTGGAAGCCGAAGTTGCTAAGGAGCTGGAGCCAGCAAAGTTTTAGATGGGCATGATGCTGCTAAATGGCCTGGCTGATGACAAATATAGCAAAGGTTAGAACATTTAAGCCCAAACTGAAAGCCATACCGTTTCTTGGAGGTCCTACTTAGCTCGAGGGCTAGTTTCTTGGCATCCCTTAGCCGTTTATCACCATCACACAGATTAAATTCTCCCATTTCATAGTAGTCAGCCACTGTTAATCCTTCCTTGTCCCTTATCCAAACATAATTTTTCCTACTTGAAATCAAATTGGTATCTTTGTCAATAATAGCTTTGCTTGCTGGATCCAACGTCTTTTGGAGCCGTATATGGCTTTCTAACCCTGCAAATGACTCCTCTACCTCATTGAGGAAATCCCATTGCTTGATATTTCCATCAAATTTGTGAGCAAGAGCCTTAGTTTTCTTTTTTTTTTTTCGCTGAATTTCTTCCCGAAGAGAAGTAACTTTGGTTTCCAGAGCAACTACATCCTCTGCTTTAGCATTACCCAGTGCTGCAATCTTGCATTCCATAGCGCCATCCAATCCAGCAATCTTGGATTCCAGAAGGTTTTCCATAGCTTGCAACCATGCCAGAGACTCTTCATCTGAAGCCACCCTTGTTCTGGAATCCTCCAAAGAACCAAAAGCTTATGTGACATGCCTCTTTCGTAGCTTGAGAGGATTTGTTTTTGGTGCCATTGAGGTAAAGGAATTGAGGTAAAGGAACGAGGGAAAGAGATGGATGGATACTGGCTAACCCAATTGAAATAGCAGTTGAAAGAACAAGAAACAAGGATGGCACCAACTCGAACAGAAAAGAATGGGTTGAATAGAACTGAATGAAAGTTTGAAAGAACTAATAGAAAATAAGGACACAAATAAAACGGAGGTGCTGACCTGAATTACATGACGAGATGACAAGGTAGAGGAGCAACAAAAGTACCATTTGCCAAAAGAACTAGAATTTAACTTGGGAAGCAAAGGCCGTAGATGCAAGAAGAAATGTAGAAAGAAGACCGACACAAGAATTGGGAAAGGAAACAATAAAATAAACAGAATAGACAGCAAATGGCTGGGGCTTGATATCCAAGAAGAAAAAGATGCTCGTAAGGAGACTGATGAAGAAACAGATGAGGCAAGGAACCTAAAATAACTGCCAGGCAACTATCTAGTAGTTCAAGAACTTCATTTACCTTCAATTCCTTGAAAATGAAGTTAAATGTCAATTAAGAATCAAGCTTATCTCATCGACCCAAATGCAGGTGTTTGAGTGACAACCCTTTTCAATAAATCTCATCCGTTCATAATATATGGTGATTGAGCCTATTTCAAACTTCAGTCAATCTCTTCCGTCCATAATACATGGCGGTTGAGCATTTTTCAAACTTCAATCAATCTCTTCCTTCCATAATACATGGCGGTTGAGCCTCTTTCAAGTTCAACAAATGGCGTGAAGATGACTTAGGGCCTTCCGCCCCTTCAACCACTTATGTTTCAACTCTTTCAAGTTCAACTCTGTGTTTCAACTCTTTCAAGTTAAATGGCATGACAATGACTTAGAATCTTCCGCCCCTTCAACAACTTTTGTTTCAACATTTTCGTTCAACTCTTTGCAAGACACTTTGATTGGCGCATGTATTCGGAGCTCGTGGTAAGCTCTATGAGAAGTGGTGATAGCCTTCTCAACGTTGGATTTGAGTTCTATGGATTAAAGGAGCTCATGGCAAGCTCAAGAGAAGTGGTGATAGCCTTCTCAATCTGTCATTCTTACTTCATCGACATTGATATTCCTTGGTCAAGAAGCTTTCTTGGCAACACTATTGTTACTTCCCCTCCAATTGGAACTTTGTTGTAAATGTCAAACCCCATGTTATAAAGGTTTGTACATAGTTTGGTTTGGTGGGGGATGTCAGCCCTTTGGGCTAAACATAGGTGTGTGTGGCAAAGGCCATATTTATGTATCATATTGGACCCCACAATCTATGGTCCAGATTTAGCCTAGATTAGTGGTAGGTGAGATGTCAGTTATTATGGGTTTTGCTCTACTATTTAGGGAGATCATTTCCTCTCATTGTTTAGGCTTTTGCTCACGTTTTGGAGCACCTCCTTTTAGAGCATCAATATGATTCTGTTTTGTTCATTCTTTTGCTTTTTTCTTGTCCTTGAAGTCTCTTCCCACCTTCTTTTTTGTTGATTCATGAGCATTTGTGGCAGCCTTGTCGCATCCGGCAGCCTTGTCGCATTCGGGAAAGATGAGTGAGTGGCTTTAGAGGAAACAATCTCACAGCAACCATGGTAACCACGAGGCTCCAACAGGGAGAGAATGGGTTATGCATGGAGAGATCACTATCTGAATCGCTTCTGAATACAATGAATAGGTTGCAAACGGAGATCCTAAGAAACTTCAAGAAAAGACACAACACCGAGTTCCAAGGCTGCATCAAACGACTAATAAGTGTAGGGGCCATGTAGGGGGAGTAGATAAAGAGGCAGACGCAATGGGGAAGCAAGAACAAGTATGTTACATACTACAGCTAAAAAGGAAAGTAATCAGATGCAGGGCACTGGAAATAATGCTGAAAATGACGGAGCTATGGCTAAACAATGATCTCAAGTGCCATTTCGAGAGAAACTATCACCTCTTTCAACAGAAAAGGGAAGCGCATGTGCTATTACTGCTGGACAGGACGCAGCACAATGCAGAAGAACTCGACAATCTCCTGGCGATCTTCGGCAACAAGCGGTGCTACTCGGTTACACTGGAAGATTTGATAAGCGAAAATGACAGCGGAACATTGCCATAAGGATCAGTATAGATGAATCGTAGAAGCTTGTTTGTATTTCATGTCAAAAGTCTAGATTACAATCTCAGATCATTGATATTTTTAACATAGAAACATGGGGCAGTTAATCATCTATTTAGACTTTACTATCAGACTTCTTGCTAGAAATAATTGTTATATGTGGTTAAAGAAAGTATGGGTTTAGTAGTTAAATTATGGAAATTAGGATGTAAATTTACAATTATCTCTCCCGGCCTCCGAACTGTACATCGAATGGATCGAAAAGACAAGGCGAGTTATTAACAAGGTAAATAGTGTGGTGGGCGCAGAAGGAAATGTAGGATCCCTCATTAATAGTAAAATAAGCTAAATCGTAGAGGACGCTAGAGTATGTCTGATCAAGACAGAAGCCTCAGAAGAGAAGTATGACGAACACAGAGGTGCAAGATTATTAGCAAAAGGATTTAGTTAAAAGCAGAGGCAGAAAGGATTCAAATAAAGTGGAAATCAATACCAGCGAAGGAACAGCCAGCAAGACTATCACCGAGCCACAGCGCCAGCAGGGGGGCCAGATAAGCGAGCATAAAAGAAATTAGATGAAAGGCGCAACTGCCACAATAAATAGAGGATACGTACTGAGATAATAATAATGAAGGGGGCTACACGTACGAAAATAGCCGTTAATGATCCTACCTGCAGACCTACGAAAGGGCGCAGACTACGTTTTGACAGAAAAATCGGCAGCGAATACGTTTCCTTAATTATACCGGATACGAAATTAAGAGTGGCGGGTATCAGACATGACAGGTAAGGACAGTAATGAAAGAGGTGTAACAAGGAAAAGGGGTGGGAAAGACGGATACTAACCCTAAAAATGATCAGTGTATAAATAATCGGGAAGCTTTCGTCTTTTTAGGGTTCTAATGGATTTCATAGAGAAGGCGCTCACAGAAGGCAGAATTCATCACGCTCTGATCAGCATGGAGAAAGGCAAAAGGGTCATTGAAGCGCCAGCAGAATCGGAACCGGCAGTCAAGAAGAGGAGCCGCTCGGGAAATCTGGGAAATCTCACAGTCCCGTGGAACCCAGAGTTAGAGGAGGAGGGACCTTGGTGTATCTGTGAGGACGATTACTTGTGTTTAGAGAAGGACATCCTGCTTGAATTGCGGCCAAGTTCATTGTTTGTTTTGCGACAGGATTCACCATGCCCAAACAATGAAGGACACAGGTTATAGTTTAAAACTGTTAGAAGTTTTGGGAGTTCTGGCCGACCGGAATGATTTGGTAAGAAGGCGGGATAAGGAGAGGGTTCTGAAATGCTTCAATATGTTACAGATGAATGCATCAATACAAAAATCTGCAATTTATCAGCATGAGCTGTTAGTGGGGGATTTTGGCAAGATTTGTGTCCAGTGCTACGAGAAGAATCCGACAGAATATGTATGTCGAGCTCTGTTAGTAAGAAATTCGGAGAAGATAAAAAAGGATGGGGAGACATCGGCTAAGAAGGGACAAATCAGTAGACCAAAGTGAAGAAAAGAACACCAGAGGTGGCTTAACTCTGAGAGGCACGGGTGTAGAACCCCGGAATTTTTCTGTTTTAGTTTTCTATTTTGGTTTTATTTCGATCAATCTGTTTTGATTAAATTTTGTTATCTTCATACTTTCTGCTCTATCTCTGCAAGACATTACTCCAGCTCTGTGTGACTATATAAAGAAAGATATGGCTCGGCTTCGGAAATCCACCTACTTGGACACATGGATCTGGGGGGTGGAATTGTAATTGTAATTATAATTTCCTATGAATGCAATATGAAATGTATTTAACAACGCAGAATTGTGAAATAGTATTATAGACAGCAGTAGGGACTATTCAAAAATAGGTAATGTGATAGCAGGCACGGCTGTAAATAGGATAATAAACAGATAAAGATCGCAGGGTATCAACACAATGACGAGTCGCACGAAATCGGCGGGGGTTCCGAATACGACAATATAACCAACAAACAGCTACAAACTAACAAGGTGAGAGCTAACACTGAATACAAAGGTGGCGAACTCGGAAGGAACCCATGGCTACCGGAGAAGAAACGCAAAGACGGGTGCCAGTCTAATAGTTATACGGACAGGGAAACAAAGGGGTGCATAAGCGACAAAATAGCGAAGGCGGCAGACATTGGAATTACATGGAAGAGGCAGAACCATAAGAGTAAACGTGGACGGAATAAGTTGCGGGACAGAGAGGCTCAGCCTCCGCCGTACACCAGGATAGCAAGGGCTAGACCCACCAACTGGTAATCTGGACCACTATAAACTCAAAATTACAATTACAATTACAACTGTCGTAAGACCATAAGAGTAAAAGGTGGACAGAATAAGTTACGGGACAGAGAGGCTCACCTCTGTCGTACACCAGGATAGCGAGGGCCGGACCCACCAACTGGTAATCTGGACCACTATAAACTCAAAATTGCAACAATTGCAAATTGCATAAATTACATATTGCAAGCCATAAGAGTATAAAGCGGACGGAATAAGTTACGGGACAGAGAGGCTCAGCCTCCGTCGTACACCAGTATAGCAAGGGCTAGTCCCACCAATTGGTATCTGGACCACTATAATCTCAAAAGTACATATGAGAGCAACAAAAGGGATGACCACAGGTCCATGGCCAACATGAAGGGACACGAACATATATGAATATAGGGTATAGTCAAAAGGAGACTGGGACACGCTGAGGACCGAGGGGTTTAACCCCCGCCACAGGCCAGGATAGCGAGTGCACGACCCTCCAACTAGTTCCCGGATCACCAAAATGGCACATATAAGTGCATAAAGGCATGAATAAAGTCCGGTACGAATCTTATGGTGGCACAGGGAGGGTTACCCTCAGCCAATCATCAGAGAAGAGGTAATACGAAGAGATCCACAGGGCGAATCGAATAATAAGTAGTGGGGGCAGAATAATTAATGAACGTGGTTATTCCAAAATTCAAATTTGAGGTTAACGGTGATTTTGAATTAAAAGACCATTTAGAGATAGAATATATAGACCATACGGAAGAAGTGCAGCAATTCCCCCACACGAAATCTGTAGCGGTAACCCAGTCGAAGAACACAACGGGCACTGCAACTCAGAGCGATGGCGGAAAGCACCACCCTCAGTCAGCAAAAGAGAGCAGAAATGGCAAAGGCACCAGTAAGCCAGCAGGACCTCAAGGATTTTCTGGCTCAGATGAACAAGCAGCTGGAGTCTAGGATCCCCAGCATGGATGCACTCAACACGCTGGCAGAGACGGTCAACCGCAACAAAATAGCTATCTTCAGCATGGACGTGAGGATAGAAGGAGTGGAGAGGACAAGCGAGGAGGTGCAGCGCAGGATAGACGAGATTGAAGAAGAAAAAGCTAAAATCATGCAGAGGTTGGTTGAGTTAGAAAAAGTAAATGTTGAATTAGATGCATGGGAATCATTTGATAAAATAAAACCGCATATCATAGAATTTGAGGAGCAGAATAGAATGAAGCATGACGTAGGTTGATAGGGGTAGCAGAGAAACCTAATGAGGATATATATCGAGTGACTGCAGAAAAAATAGAGACTGTCTTCAAAGAGCACCGGAGCATCATCGTCAAAACTGTACAGTCAGGCCAGTGGAGAGGGCGATCAAGACACATAAACCTGACACTCAGGGACCTGACGGTCAAGGAGAGAATACTATGCATGGGATTCAGGCTAAGGAATGGGATCAAAGTGCAGGAAGCTCTAACAGTCATGCAGCAGCGCCAAGGGCTACACAGGGAGCTGGCCAGGGCCAGGGAACTGAATCAGGCAGGGATACATGCGGGTGTCAGGAATGGAAAAGTGTACCTGCACAAAAGGGTACGAGAACACGCAAGCTCAAGACAAGAACAGAATGCGGGGGCACTGAAGTCAGGAAAGATGACAGGTGTGGGAAAGGAGAATATCAACCCCTTGATGATCTTGACACAGGGACAGGAAAACAGAACACTGGGAGGGGCAACAAGAGTAATAGCCCCAGAAGTGAGTCAGCAAAGAGGAGTAGAAAGAAGCAGAAAAGGGGACGTCGAAGACCGAATACCCCCAGCCGGAAACATGGACCCAACCCCGATCACAAAGACCAGGGAACGACTGAGAAGAGTAATCTAATTGATAGCACTGCCATGCTAGTTTGTCTCCATCTGTTTTTCCCTTAAGCCTTTCATATTCCTTATCATCCATCATGGCTATCATAATAATAAGCACATGAGAAATTTTACTTGCTGTGCTGAAGTCACTGTCCTTGTTTTCATCTATGAGGATCGCCTGTCGTATGACTTTCACGCATTCTAAGTCATTTGCAGCACTTAGAGCATATGCATAGGACATGTCGGAGGGACATATAGTGACGCCGAAGGAGCAGCCTCGAGGGAAGAGACGCTGACGATATGGTACTGGAACTGTACCGGATATCTTTGGGATGGGGTGAAAGCATGTTGTAGTGGAACAAAAACGTGCATTTTAGCACCACATTTTTGGGTGCTAAGTGTGGTGGGAACTACCGAATTTGTAGTGGGAGAGGGAGTTATTTTTTCAAAAATACACATGATTACTTATTCAAAATTTTGTCCTTTCAGTCTTATTCAGGCTTATTCAGCAACGTACACGATCATTTTCCCTCAAAAACTCTGATCACGCTCCCTTAATCTGGCAAGACCATTTCTGATTCTGAATTTTCATTTTCCCTCAAAAACTCTGATCACGCTCCCTTAATCCGCCAAGACCATTTCTGATTTCTGGCAAGAAGATCGATCCGCGAAATGGCTCGATCATATCTTGGACTTGAATGCTACGGGATACACCTACAAGGAAATTACACAGGGCAAGAAAAGCATTACGACACACAAGAAGAAATCGAGTCTGTTTGGGGACCGAAAGTATTAGGAAAATCCACTTACAGGTGGGTTGCATTCTAGATTCGGGGATGCCCATGATTCTTTGTTGTTTAGAATATTGTTTTGTATCATGCAGGTTGAAGAATCTGAGCAAGGAGAGGTATAATGAATATATGTGCCTTTACAAAAAATCACAAAGAACTGCGTGCTCGGGGAGGCATGGCCTCCACAGGACTATGGTCTGTGCGTGTATTACCTTCACACAAAAGAAAAGAAATAAACCCTGGTTGAGTTTAAACAACGATTAAGAGAAAAAGGGTCTCAAGACTCTCCGCCCCAACGTAAGAGGAAGCATGCAAGCATTTCAAATAGTGAGGAAACAGAGCAACCTGCCACAGATGATGCTTCCTCTCTTGAAATGACTAGGCCACAATTCAAGCCTCCTCAAGCTGTAAGAAGAATCTCGGGAAAAATCACTGAAAAAATAGGTACTTTTCAACCCTCTTCTTCTGGAACCACCATATGATGCAATTTAATATTGGAACTGTTATTTTCCAGCAAGGTCTAGCAAGCTTGAACAATCAGGTACACCACTTACTTCTTCATTTGGGTGTGTTGTAACTTATGTGTAGGAAATTTGTGCTGCTAGTTTCGAGTTGTGGTGGATAATTTCAGTTCACAGTAGTATGTAGCTCCAAATGTGTTACAGGACAGTGTAAGAAGATCAACAAGGTATTAGTTGAATCAAGCTTGTAAAAACCACACTAAACCATATAGGTTCTCATTGTTTTCATTAGAGCAAATTCAATGTAAGAGATCATAACCTCATATTCAATGACATATCTTCAACTTTCAATAACCAAGTACATAATTAATATAATGACATCTCTTCAAAACATTAAGTTAATTGTATCAAAACCATTGAATGAAATCATACTAGTTACTGTTCATATGAGATCGAAATAAACACTGTAGCATTCGTCTTCTAATGGTTCAATCATCTCCATATTATTACCTCGACTTCGCCTACACGACCTCCGTTTATTCCAATGATCAATCCTTCAGTATGCATCTTACTCTTATCAGAGCAGTCCGGCGGTCATGCCAGACCGCTTGCTCCTATCCGAAAATCCCTGATCTCCTTGCCTGTATCGGATTGGACCGAGCATGTTTGAACCAAATTTGGCTCCAGGCATTTCGATAGCACCTTAAGAATATTCTAATACATTATGTTCAAGGTTTAACCATTGAACATCTCCATAATTTACAAGATCACTTATGACCTAATATACATCTTTCAATATGTACACTTTAGCTATTTTGAATCAATAGCATGAACTAGGTTAGATCAAATGTGAACCATAGTACTGCTAAGCCCTTAGTGGTTTGAACCACTTCATAACTTTGCACAGATGTATTATCACACAAAGTGTATGATAATAACCTTTCACAGATCTATTCTGTTATCTTCAAGACTGTCTTATAAGCAATGATTTCAACATTATGACATGAATCCCAACATTCCCCTTTCATATCATAATTCAGTAACCTTACAGCTCATTTCAGTATTCTTACAGTTCATTTCTTCTGCTAATTTCTGAAATCTTCTCCATCCTAATGCCTTTGTCATAATGTCTGCAAGTTGCCTCTCAGATTTTACATACTTCAACTGTATAAAACCCTTGTTCACCATGTCCCTTATGTAATGCATTTCCATTTCAATGTGTTTGGTCCTTTCATGTAGAACTGGATTCTTTGTCATAGCAATGCAACTTTGATTATCACAAAACAAATCAATACTTTCTTCCTGTTTTACTTCCAACTCATTCAGGAATCTTCTGGCCCAAATTATTTCTTTTGCTGCTAAAGTTGTTGATGCATATTCTGACTCTGCAGTTGACAAAGCTATTGAAGACTGCTTTTTACTTCTCCAACTAATTGGAGCTCCACCTAACAATAGGATATAACCTGAGGTTGATTTTCTTTCGTCTAAGTCTCCACACCAATCTGCATCACTATAGCTTTTCAACTTCAAATCATTTGTACAATAGACAATTCCTGTATTTCTTGTGCCTTTCAAGAATCTTAAAACCTTTTTTGCTGCCAGCCAATGTTCATACCCTGGGTTGTTATTGTATCTACTCAAAACGTTCACAATAAATGCAATATCTGGTCTTGTATTGTTTGCAACAAACAGCAAACTCCCTACCAATTGCCTATATGGAATCTTGCTCATTTCCTGCTTTTCTTTCTCATCTTTAGGACACAAGTCCTTTGATAATTTATTTCCAGCAACAATAGGTGTCCTTACAGAGTTACATTCTTGCATATTAAACCTTTTCAAAACTGAGTCTATATACTTACCTTGACTTAGTGCTATCTTCATATTTTTCCTGTCCCTCTTAACTTCAATGCCCAAAAACTGTGATAGTTCCCCCAAGTCAGTCATTTTGTACCTATTCTTGAGCATGTCTTTACACTTGTTCAAGAAATTCGTGTTATTAGACGCCAAGATGCAATCATCTACATAGACAGCCATTATGCAGAAATTCCCTTCATCTTTTAGCAAATACACATTGCCATCATTAGCTAACTTCCTGAAACTTTGTTCTTTCAAATAATTATCTATGCAAAAATACCATTGCCTTGGAGATTGCTTTAATCCATAGACCGCCTTCTTTAGTCTCCATACTTTTCTTTTTCCAACTTCAAAACCTTGTGCTTGCTTCATGTAAACTTCCTCTTCCAAATCTGCATTAAGAAAAGCTGTGCATACATCCATGTGGTGTAGATCTAGATTTAGTGCATTTGAAACAGCAATTATCATTCTAATACTTGCTAATTTAACAACTGGAGAATAAGTTTCATCAAAGTCAACTCCCCTTTTTTGTGAATAACCTTGTGCAACGAGCCTTGCTTTATACTTTGGACTGCCATCAGCATTTACTTTAAGCTTATATACCCATTTGTTTCCTATTGCATTTTTGCCCTTTGGTAAATCTACCAATTCATAGGTAGATGTTCTGTCAAACGATTTCATTTCCTCAACCATAGCTTCTTTCCATTTATCACTGTCAAATGCATTGATAGCTTCCTCGAAATTTTCTGGAGTTCCTGTTTCTAACACTATGTTTACTTCTTCTGTGTTTTCCTTTGCAACATTCTGCAATCTACTGCTTTTTCCATTTTCCTTCCTCCCAAAGATCTCAGTGTCTATGTTGGTATCCTGCAGCAATCTTTCCCTTTCTGTTTTTCTCTTTCTGCCTTGAATATTTGGTTTCTCAATTTCAATTCTTTCATGTTCAACTTTCTCTTCTGTCATACTATCATTTTCTTCTGTGGTATCAGCTGCCATATTCTCATTTTCTTCCATGGTATCAGTATCAGAATCCATATCTTGAATGTCTTGAGCCTTTTCTTCTTCTATCTTGATATTTGCATTATTTTCACTATTAGCATTTACATTCTCTTCTCTCCTTTGATCTATGTCTTTGATGTCAGGTCTGTACAGGATGTTTTCTTCAAAGATCACATCTCTGCTCACAAGGATTCTTCTTCTCAAGGGATCATACATCCTATATCCCTTGGAATGTTCATCATAACCTACCAAATATGTTATTATGGATCTGTCATCCAACTTTTGCCTTAATTCTTGATGAACATGCGTGTACCCAAGGCAACCAAAAACCTTGAATCTTCCATACTTTGGTAGTTTTCCAGACCAGACAACCTCTGGAATTTCTTGTTCTAAGCTCTTTGAAGGCAAAACATTTTGGATAAGTACTGCAGTCTTGACCACTTCTTCCCAAAGAAAATTTGGCAACCCTGCATGTTTTAGCATTGCTCTTGTAGCATTTAAAATTGTCTTGTTCTTTCTCTCAGCCACACCATTCTGCTGTGGTGTGTGACTACATGTATATTGCCTTTTTATTCCTTTATCAATGCAATATTTGACAAATTTCCCAGACATATATTCCCCTCCACGGTCAGATCTTACACACTTAATTCTTTTCCCTGTTTCACACTCTACCTCTGCTGCAAAAGTTTTAAAGGCTTCAAATGCTTGATCTTTTGTAGTTAGACAAAATAACCTTGTTTTTCTGCTATGATCATCTACAAAGGTAATAAAATACCTTTTTCCTGATATTCCTCTTACATTCAGAGGTCCACATAAATCCGTGTGGATCAATTCTAAAATTTCATTTGCTTTTCCTTTCACCTTTGAAAAAGGTAATCTGGAGTGTTTTCCCAACATACAACCCCTGCATGTATAATTTTCTGCTTCTTTGTCTGCTGATTCTAGTAATCCCTGTTTTATCATGAATTCGATATTTTTTACATTTGTGTGACCAAGCCTTTCATGCCACATTGCAATGTTAGGAACTAGAGTCAGGTTAATCCTTTGAATTGTTTGTGCATCTATACCAAAGAGATTTCCAACCCTTCTTCCAAGAAATTTTAATTCATTGCCATCAAAGATTTTACAATGAGTCCTTTCAAAAACAACTCTTAATCCCATATCTACAAGCTGTGATATAGAGATTAAATTTCTGACTAAGCTAGGCACACATAGAACATCTTGCAGATTTACAATTTTCCCACTCAAGTCAAAAAGCTCGAGTACTCCAACATCTTCTATCCTTTGTAGCTCTCCATTTCCAACCTGAATATGTCCTCCTTGGCTTCCCCTTTTATCCTTTAGGATTTTTGAGTTGCATGCAATAGACTTTTCTGCTCCACTATCTAAAACCAGAAAATTATTGTCATCAAATTTACCATGAGCTGCAATAAAAGTTTCATGTTTTCTTACCTCATCATCTTCAGTTTCAGTGACTTCTTCCAGCATTACTTCCTCTGCTACATTTGCCTCAACATTTGGATTATTTCTGAAACCTCCTCTTCCTCTTCCCCTTGCAGCCACAGATCCTCTTGCCCCCTTGTCTTTTCCTTTTGTGTATGCCTTTGGAGATGGACACTTGGAAGCAAAATGTCCCCTCCCTCCACAATTGTAGCAACTTATTTCTCTTCCCATTGATGGACAATCCACCTTTAGATGACCATACTGATTGCAGTTGAAGCATGGACCAAGTTTCCCCTTTTTCTTTTCTTCTCTACCCTTTCCTTTTGTATATAAAATTTGTGATGCTTCAGTCTCCTCCATTACTTTGTTCTGTTCTATTTCTGTCTTAAGCATTCTTTCAGCCTCGACCCTAGTCTTTGCCAAAGTTCTAATAAACATGGCTATATTCCCAAGACTTGCTTCTGACCTTGAAATGGCTAGAACCTGCTGTTGCTGTGAATATACTACACCAGCTCCTTCCAAGTCAGCTATAATGTTATCAAAGGTTTGAAAAAAATCATTCACATTATCTTTTTCCAGAAACCTTAATCTTCTTAGCTCATTTTCCAAGACATCTATTTGAGAAGATGTCTTCTCCTCATAATTTAAGAGCATATAGCTCCACATCTCACTTGGCATCATGCCTCTAATTTTCAAGACTATGCTTGAACTCACCTTGCTCATGATTATGCCCTGAGCCTCCCTGATCTTGGCAACATCAACACTTTCCCTCTTTTCCACAGAGGTTACTTCAGCATCTGCTCCATTTACCGAGCTTGAGCTCCCTTCTGCAGCAATCTCAGAGATCCTGCTTTTAACTCCTTTCTCTGGCTCAACAATATCCCAGAGACCTTCTACTTGTAAAACATGTTTAACCTTTTCCTTCCACACCTGGAAGCCTGACTCCCCCTTGAAAACATCAATGGCATTTAATAAGCCTGCACCAAACCTGCTTGCCATCTTATTTCAAACCTGGTTGCTCTGATACCAATGTAAGAAGATCAACAAGGTATTAGTTGAATCAAGCTTGTAAAAACCACACTAAACCATATAGGTTCTCATTGTTTTCATTAGAGCAAATTCAATGTAAGAGATCATAACCTCATATTCAATGACATATCTTCAACTTTCAATAACCAAGTACATAATTAATATAATGACATCTCTTCAAAACATTAAGTTAATTGTATCAAAACCATTGAATGAAATCATACTAGTTACTGTTCATATGAGATCGAAATAAACAACCGTAGCATTAGCCTTCTAATGGTTCAATCATCTCCATATTATTACCTCGACTTCGCCTACACGACCTCCGTTTATTCCAATGATCAATCCTTCAGTATGCATCTTACTCTTATCAGAGCAGTCCGGCGGTCATGCCAGACCGCTTGCTCCTATCCGAAAATCCCTGATCTCCTTGCCTGTATCGGATTGGACCGAGCATGTTTGAACCAAATTTGGCTCCAGGCATTTCGATAGCACCTTAAGAATATTCTAATACATTATGTTCAAGGTTTAACCATTGAACATCTCCATAATTTACAAGATCACTTATGACCTAATATACATCTTTCAATATGTACACTTTAGCTATTTTGAATCAATAGCATGAACTAGGTTAGATCAAATGTGAACCATAGTACTGCTAAGCCCTTAGTGGTTTGAACCACTTCATAACTTTGCACAGATGTATTATCACACAAAGTGTATGATAATAACCTTTCACAGATCTATTCTGTTATCTTCAAGACTGTCTTATAAGCAATGATTTCAACATTATGACATGAATCCCAACAGACAGTCATATGGTGCCAATTATATGTTAATAATGTAGTTTGTAGCATATGTAGTGTCACATATAGTACCAAACGTGGTACCTTATTTGAATAGTGAATTGGCTTCCATATGTTTCTATACTTAGTGTCATATGTGATGTTAGATATGGTGATACTTGTGAATGGTGGATTGTCTGCCATATGTGGTGCCAACTGCTGCGCTAAATATCGCACCACGCTATCTGCCACATATGGGGTGGTGGATGCCTGCCGAATGTGGTGCCTTCTTTGCATTGTGGTGCCACATGTGGTGTGTAATGTGGCACCACTATGGATCCACATTTTGCACCACATGTGGTGTCTTTGACGCCATTTGTGGTGCGAAGTAATGGATTGCCATATGTGGTGCCTTGGGTGCATTGTGGTGCCATAGGTGGTGTGTCATGTGGCACCAGTTTGGTGCCACATGCCACACCACATGTGGTGAATATGACGCCACTCTGGTGCCACATGCCACACTACATGTGGTGAATATGACGCCATTTGTGGTGCAAAGTTTGTCATGATGGAATTTGTGGTGTGTAAAGTGGTGCCTGTTGTGTCATGTGGTACTAACCTTGGATTACTTTCCAGTTGAATTCAACAGGACATTGGGAGAATGGATCAACTCTACAAGATCAGAAGTGATTCAGTGTAAGGCAAGGTTGCAAACTTGTGATCAAAGCCTTCCTTTATTTGTCTTGGATCCACTACTTCCAGACCTTGATAAGGCTGAAGATTATGGTAGTGGTCTGTCCATTCTCGTGGCAAGATCCTCCGATGGATGGGGAAACCACTACCAACTTTGATTGTTGAATGCACCACCAATACCATCTTCCATGTCCGCGGCCTCTTGAGGTACTTCATAACAAAATTCCTGAAGTGCTTAGTATAATTGTATTCTCATTGACAAATTTGCGTTCACTTTGCAGGATTTGTAATCACTGTTGCAATCTTTCACCCTGGCTTAGTCTCTTTCGTTTGTCCTGTTTGATGTGTCTAATTTGCCCCCTAGGATGAGGTCGCTCACTCATTTTAGGTGGCTAATTAGATATATCAAGCGAGAAACTTCGAGAGAGTAAGCTCCGCTTAATCTCCTTCGTTTCACTGTTTATCATTATCTAATTTGCCCCTAGGATGACATCGCCACTTTCGGGTGGCAAATTAGATACCTCAAGCAGGAAACTCGAAAAGGGAGTAAGCCTGGCAGATGCATTAAGTCATGCTCCACATCAATCTGCCAAATCGCCAGGATGCATCGAGGTTATGATCGGTTATGATACATCAAGCGTGAAACTCGAAAGAGAGTAAGCACGGCTTAGTCTCCTTCGTTTTTCGCTTATTGTATCTAATTTGCCCCTAGGATGACATCGCCACTTTCGGTGGCTTAATTAGATACATCAAGCGAGAAACTTCGAAAAGGAGTAAGCCCGACATAAAACAAGATCCTGGCTGGCTTAGTCTCTTTTGCTTGTCCTGTTTGTTGTATCTAAAGTGCCCCCTGGGATGAGATCGCTCGCTCATTTTAGGGGGCACTTTAGATATATATAAACAGGAACATCGTAAAGAGAGTAAAAAAGCCTGGAGCTTAGTTAAAAAAACCAAAGCATAGTTACAATCAATTGTGATTCAATTCCAGGTTTGCAGAGCATGGTGCCGTTTACTAATTCAGGTCTACCTGTGCATACTGGTGGCAATGACTTTGTGAGTCCATATAGCACACCAAAAAGGGAATTATTTTCTACCCTCAAAGGTAACCAAGTCTTGTTTGATGCAATTGGGATATGTAGCTTACTTCTTCATCCCTACTTTGCAGAAGTTTCCAGCCCTGCACCAAGAAATGCTGAAGCAGAAGTTTCCAGCCCTGCACCAACTCTGTCCATGCAGAAGACTACAAGGTTAAGCCCAATCCTGCTTGTTTTTTACTACAATGGAGTTCTGGGTAGAAGCTATGACAAGAGTGAGTCCATACTCTTGAGCCTCTTGTGCTTGATCAAGAGGCAATCAGAATATTGGAGAAAAGTAGGGATTGGTTCAGTGACAGGATAGTCCATTTCTTCATGAGGTTAGTAATTTAATATAAACAACTCAGATTTGAAGTCTTCTGTTGTTTCTTAAATCATCTTGTTTTACCAGACCTTGGACTTTGGCAGGTGTATGCACCAATTCTGCATCAAGCATGACATGGAACAGAGGTTCCATTTCATGGATCCGCTCATTTACACATTACTGTCGAACGAGCATGCTTCAAAGGACAAACTGTTGAACCCTCAACTTGCAATTTCGGAATGTACCATTCTGCCAGCTGGTCGTGTGGTCCTGCTATATGTTTCTTTGTAAAGCATGTTGTGGCTGCAGTAATGCGAGACTTGGACATACTATCCCAATGCAAGGTGAGTTCATAAATTTGAAGGTATTACTCATCCAATGTGAGGCCTGATATGTTTGTTGCAGGGTGTACCAATTTCTAGTTGCGAGCTGTTGGACACGCTAGAATGATGATTGATGTTGTGAAGCCCTGATTCTTTGTAGTAATGTAATGAAGCTGAGGTTGACAGATCAATAGATCTTTACTTGTAATCACATGTTTGTATTATTGAAACCAAAGAGGTTATTCTTGTAACCTATTCTTTCATTGACACTCTAATGTACATTGTTGTATACTATTGTATACAATAGACTTTTCTGGCTGACCAGAGCAACACTCTGGTGGAGTTCAAATCTCCAGAAGAAATTGATGTATTCAAAGATTCATGACAATGTGGTGTTACATGTCGTGATAGATGTGGTGATGCAAATGGTGCATGTGGTGAATCATGTGGTGCATTTGGTGAACCATGTGGTGAATCATGTGGTGAATCATAGGTGGCAGGCATGTTGGAGCCTAGGTGGCATGTTTGAGCCACCTTGGCATGTTTGAGCCTAGGTGGCATATTTGAGCCACCTTGGCATGCTTGAGCCTTTACATGACCTTTGTTACATGTTTGACTTCCATTGACCAACATGTTTGGTGATGCAAATGGTGCATGTGGTGGATCATGTGGTGCATTTGGTGAATCATGTGGTGAATCATAGGTGGCATGTTGGGGCTTACGTGGCATGTTGGAGCCTAGGTGGCATGTTTGAGCCACCTTGGCATGTTGGAGCCTAGGTGGCATATTTGAGCCACCTTGGCATGCTTGAGCCTTTACATGACCTTTGTTACATGTTTGACTTCCATTGACCAACATGTTTGGTGATGCAAATGGTGCATGTGGTGGATCATGTGGTGCATTTGGTGAATCATGTGGTGAATCATAGGTGGCATGTTGGGGCTTACGTGGCATGTTGGAGCCTAGGTGGCATGTTTGAGCCACCTTGGCATGTTGGAGCCTAGGTGGCATGCTTTCGGTCTATGTGGCATGCTTGACCCTTTACTGTGGCATGTTGGAGCCTAGGTGGCATGCATGCAAACGTCCCTTTCCTCTTCTGCCTCATTCCCAAAATCGTATGGATGCCTACGATTTCCATCCCTTTTATTCCTAAAATTCTGCCCTGCAGCTTCATTCCGTCCCCATCGTCTATTCCGCCATCTCCTTCACTCCTTCCCCATTCCGTCCATCTCCTTCACTTCCGCCATGGCCAAGTTCAAGACTACACTCCGCAGGAACACTATCCCGGCCATTGTGCCTGCTCCTTCGCAGCCAGCACGGTCAGAATCCGTGGCTTCCTGCGGAGGATCCATGTCTTCCTCCACCAGAGGAGGCCGCCTTACAGTGGTGGCCAAGTTCACTCCACCAGAGGTGGAGAAGCTCATCATGGATCATCAAGCTTGCCGTTTAGCTTCGGGGTGCTTTCGAGTGGGTGCATGCAGGTTATGATGACGAGGAGCGACTCCTCGAAATGAAGATGTATGCCTGCGAGGACGATCTCCATATAGAGCTCAAGATGGCCCCCGCCTGATTAGTTTAGATTTGTATTGTAATCACTGGTTTCAATTTTTTTGGCAATAGTCCTTGTGACTATTCTTTGTAAAGGCTTTTCATTAATGACAGAACATGTTTTGCAATAGTCCTTGTTTTGCAATAGAACTTGTTTTGCTTTAACTGTTCTCTGAGTTTCCACTGTTCTTTCAGTTAGCTTTTTGTCATTAATTATAAAATGCAAACAAGGAATTTGAAGGTGCAGAATCTATGATCTGCACACTAACAAAATATGGTAACCAAATTTCGAGAAATAGGAAAATATGAGATGGGTGGCTCGGGTTCAAAAGAAATCGAGTTCAAAAGAAACTGAAAAGAAAAACACAGAATTCCCTGAAGCAAAAGTTAGTGGCCTTGCAAGAATCTTTGCACAAAGCAGAGCTCAATGAATTTTGGCATCATATCAATTCAGGGACCTAATTTGGGATCCATATATTGCTGTCACCAAAATCAGTCAAGATACTATCAGGAATCTGAGAGCCATTCCATTTTCTGACCGGGTCAAAAAATGGTCAATGCCCCTGGCTGATTATGGTGAAATCTGTGGTGAAAGCTGTGGTAAAAGCTGTGGTGAAAACTCTGGTTCTTATATTTCAAAGGGAGAAAAATACATATGGAATAGTTCATACTTCTTATGAAATGAAGTATGCAGAAAAATCAGGGAAAACTATAACCCTGAGCTTCTAGTATTATCAAAATGCATTAGAGATATAATAATAGCTGTTTTGAAGAGGTCAATGATGACATACAGTTACTGGGCCTCAATCAGATCCTGCATTGTGAGATCTGTAACTCTTGTTCTTCCAAGTATGTCCAAGATTTCATCAAGTTTTTCTGCTGAATAGTTGGTGAAATCCAGCAACACTAAAACATGAGCTTCTCGTTTCTGCTCCCACTTATGATACAGATTCACAAAGTATTGTCTCAGGTTGTTGTGTCTCCATGCAGCTGGCCTGTTGAGCACCTTTTTAATGGCTGAAGCATGGATCATTTCCTGCTTTAGTTCGATGAACATATCCTCTTCCTCAAGCATGGGGAGAGCTGCGAACTCATCCTCAGAATCATACGCCACCCCCAGAACCCTGTCGGCTGCACCAGCTCTCTTAAGTCTCCTGACTGCATCTGTGTAAAACAACATCATTAGTAATAAGAAAGGCAACCGCCTATCACTGCCTTGGCTTCTAATTCTTTAAGCCCATCAGGAATTAACCTATGTTTTAAGCCTAGAATACCTCAGAATTCATGGGTCCTCCGTTCCTCTAATATCCGCCTCTGTTCCTGGTTTATTTGCTCCAGTATAGGTCTTACCAGATGCGACTGCATTTGAACTGGCGAAATTGTTTGTGCCCGTGTTCTCCTTCTGTTTTCTTCCGCCATAGCTGGATCGGGATAAGCCAATGTCTGCATGCAAAACTAGATTTAGGGTTTTCCTCCAATCTTTCCTGCACAGCCAGCTTTTGAATGATTGAACTTGCATTTGATGTGACAGATTTCCAGTGGTGGGTTTCATCATGTGTTTCTCTGTCCCATTTCCGTTCATCCTTAATGTAATTTTTCTGTGTGTCACTTTCACCCCATCAATTAAACAAGAAGATTGAAGAGTGAAGATTTATATTAAACATATAAAATGATTACATAAGGTTACATTTCAGATTATATACACTTGTTTTCATTCCTGTGGGTCTATCAAAAAGAGATCTGGGTCCAGCTCCTCCTCGTCATCTTCTATGATCACCAGATCAGTGGCCACCGGGTCAGCTTCCCAGCCTATTTGCTCCCATTCTGGAGGGAAAGCAAAAAACCATACTGGTGGAGTGTTACCAAACAGAATAGCAACTTCTCCATGTCCATCCTGCAAGGCCTTGTGATGATAGTACATATCCCTGAAGTGAAGGAATTGGTCCTCTGTAAACAACCTATCATAACAAAAGAGGAACCTGTCTAGCGTAAAGGCTTGGTAGCCATTAAGCAGAAAAGGTCTCAACCTTTGCAGATCCTGGTCAATAGTATGAGGAATGGGCCAAAGATGCTGGTGTGTAAAAATTTCAGTGGAGGCAGAGTAAGTTGAGAGGTCTGGGAGCTGTGGTGTACAATTCAACCTCCTGGTGAGAGTTTTCAGCATTTCTGTGGTCATATTCTCATCCGGTGAATAGAGTAATTTCTGTTGCCTGAGCATGTCCATCCATTCTGCATGGCTGAAAAACGGGACAGCACGCCTAGGTATTATGGGCTCTTCTTCTCTGGTCACATTGTCCTATTCCCTCCATCCATCGCTTTGCAGCATCCAAGAGGTGAAGTTGGCCATGTCTGCTGTAGTAGCCGCTATAAGTCAGAAATCAGAAATCGCTTCCCACCCACCAGAAATCAGAAAGCAGAAATCGCCTGCTTCCCAAGGACTCGCTGGCGTAAACCGGCTCGCTCCCCCGAATGCTGTAATAAATCAGAAACTTCGGTCGGGGCGCGAGGTCATTAATTTTCGCCATCCCATAATGATTTTCGCACGCACCGTCACCAAAGGATGATGAGAGGAATTGATGGGACCGAGAGAATTTAAGGAAAAGGAAAGCATTTCAAGAGAAAAGTCGTTCGTAAGGATCTATCTATCGGTTTCGAGAAGAGACAGAAAAGTGAAACACGGTGAAACATGTAGTGAAACACATGTGTCACCACATGTGGTGAAACACATGTGGTGAAACATGTGGTGAACCTGGGGCATGTTACATCAGGGACATCAAAATAACATCAGAAGCAAACATATTACATTGAAACAAGGGACATCAAAATACAATTGAGCATGGAATTGAGTTTCTTATATTATTCCCAAACAAGGCAAGACACAACAACATATTCAAAATTTCTGAATCATTTCCTAACCTCGTAAGAATGTGTTCAAATTATTCTTCATCGGACATGCTATCTTCATCGATAAAACCTCGTGCAAGTTTTCTAGAATCTTTTCCTCATCTGCCTGGTCTAGCACAGAAACGCTTCGAGCACCTTTCTTGATCTGCCGCATGGGAACTCGAATAACACAAATTTGAGTAGAGAATACAAGTGACTTTGGCTCGTTTGTCAACAACTCATACATCACCTTTGACCGAGGCTTCTTTCTATAGTAAATGCCCTCCACAACGATTTCACCTCTCATAAACAAGTTTCCGCTTCGCTTGAAGTCATTTTCAACTTCAAATTTTGGCTTGGTGCATAGCAACATCCAAAATACAGAATCCTCCTCGTTCCCTTTAGGTGCAGCAACTGCAAAGCTGTCTCCTTCTCTAAGTGCTTCTGCAAGTACATTTGCCAAGGTTGAGTATAGTGGCCTGGTAGACTTGCGGGTCTCTTCCACATCCGCATGAACATTGGAGGATGGTTCAACGACTACAAGGTCCCATTCATCTACATACAATTCGTTCTCACACATGTCCCATTTTCCATCCAAACAATTGCTGCAAAAACATGATAGCTTTCTGGTATGTAGCTGTGTTGGATTTCCCATCTTGAATCCATGGATTTGAATGAATTTGCCCGGTTTACGAATTGTCTCTCGCACCCCAAGCCTTTTTTCCTGTTGATATCCTCGTGTTTTATTTCCCGGCATCTCCTCAACTTTTCTTCCATTTTCACCCACTCGGATGTACCACATTGAAATTGTTTCTCTGCAATTTTCACCACATCATGGGCATTATCTAGTTTAATGTCAGGATGTTTAAGCTGTAGACCTCGTATCCATCTTTTCAATTCTGCTGCCTTCCCATCATGTTCACCTTTTCCATGGTTTGATCCAAATAAGTTCCACATCATGTTGACCTCTGTATCACAACTGTACCTTCCAACAAAATAAAATGATCTGGCTGCTTTGAATTGTGATGCAGCACCATCTGAAAATACATAGTGCTATTTGGGGACATTGCATTTCTGCTTTAACACTAGAGTCGTCACATGATGAACCAGAAAAGGTGCATTTGCACTGTTTGCTTTAAAATTCATATAAAATCAAAGGTTCAATAATCAGTCAAACCCTTCTTATATGTTAATATATAGCAGTCACATTGCATGGGAAAAATACCTAAAAATCTATTGGTCCCCATTCATGAGAGTTACACTTAGGTAAACCCAAGGGGGTCAAGTCTGTTTCGCTACATGTTTAGATAAAGTAAAACTGTCTTGGTAAGATGATTTTTATGATTTTTTTCATTATTTTTGTATTTTTCTACACGAGTTAGAGAGTAAGACACAAAAAACTGCACCTCAATCCGAGGTCTGAGAAGGGAGATAAGGTTGTTTGAACATGACAGTCAAAATCACCGCTTGTCTTCTCGTGAACCAATACCGGTTTCGAAAAGTCGTTCCCAAATCAAATCTCTAACTTTTGTAGGAAAATGAATTTTGACCCAAAATTTTGAATATAAGTATTAGACAACTTGCTTTATCTAAGAAAAATGTCCATTAGCCTTGATGATGAGGTTTTGATTTTCTTTTATTTTTTCAATTACAAGTGAATGATAACTTATGTCTATATAGGAGTAAAATGATTCAAAGTCATCCGCAAAAAAATCACATTATGAAAGTTTACCACGATATGGAATCACCCCAAAAACAAACACGTAAAAAAGTCATAGCGTTTGTTTTCAAGAAATCAAGAAAGGTTCGTATTACCTGAAACCATTACCGGTCCACCTTCTTTTTAAAATTAAGAACTCCCTCATGTTAATTAGTTTTAGTTTCAATTGCGGGATATAAGCACCTCATGAGCTAATCTATTCATTAAAAATAATCAATGCTCCTGATCTTGAGGTTTAGCATAAACTTTCTAGTGTTCATTCCAAGTTATCTGTTAGAGTACGCGTTCCATGGATTTCATAAACCTATGTATTAAATGGTGAACTTAAAATTTGTATTTTTTATCTTCTCAAGTTGTGGAAGCAATGCAAAAGAATGAAAAACAAATATAAAAAGCTAGAACTATGAAAAATAAAGATAGATCATTATAATTCTGCTTTCCCATAACCCGATTGGGTTACGTGGACGTTAAAATTTTCTTCCTTCCTTCCTTCCATTGCTGGTCCACATGGCTTATGATCATTCAAGAAGCCAGAACATCCTCATCTTAATTAGTTGGTTGCTAGAATTGCATTATTTAATGGTAAAGTTGAAGCACAAGCAAACTGGACCTATATGAATCTCCACTCACCCTTCCAAAAATTATGTTAGAGAAGGTAGAAAATTGCCATATCATTGTATAAGTGACAAATGAACAATAAATAAAATTGGTAATCATAATTAGAGAGATTTAATTCTATACCCAATTCGTTAATTGTGGACCATAATGGTCCATGCCCATTTATATTCAAATTTTACATATAGTAGTATGTTATTTTTAACATCAAATTGGAGATCTATGTTGCCAATGAAGCTTGAACCCATAAAAATTATAGTCTATCATGAAAGACAAGCTAAAGTTACTATTATTATACCTAAAGTAGGAACTCTTAAGCAGCAAACACGTGTACTAAGTTTATGATAGTAAAAATAAGAAGATTTCATCGCGTGTGTTTTGCACTAAGACGATACAAACTATATTTTAAACTTCTATCACATGTTTCGTCAATCATGAGTTGAAAAAGAATGCTATCTTGCTTTAAAATATGGCAAGACTAAGTACAAACCAGAAATGGTCCATGTCTATTTTAAATCAAATCTTGTACATAATATGTTACTTTAACATGAAATTCAAGATCTATGTTGCCAAGGAAGGGTGACATTCATAAAAAATATTGCCTACCATAAAAGATGAGTTTTTTGTATTATTACCTTAGCTAAACTCTAATTTTGTGTAGTGGCAACCACTTCTAAATGTAAAGAATACATGGTTATTCACCATATTTAAGTTCATAAAATTCTTTATTATGAATGTATAAGTGGAATGAATGGAGTGCATCATTTATTGCCTTTAGAAAGCTTATATATAAGTTTAGTTAAACCACATTAGTTCTATTTTTGTCCTGGATTCTGTATCGAATCTTCTTTAGTGAAAATTGAGATCAACATGACTTATAGACATTTCAAAAAATTATTGGACTATAGCTCTTAGAGTTGACAACTTATGGCCGCAAGTCTTACGTCAAAACTTGTTATAGTAAAGGAGAAACAATTCACAACCTCAAACAGCTTTTTTGAGCTAAAAATGGTTTGACGACTTCATATAATGCCATCTAATAGCAACAAAACATGAAAACATGTAAATCAACATGTTTTATCATAAAACGTAAATTATTTTCAATTTTAGAAACGTTTGGACCCCTTTATGCTAGAAAGTTTAAAGAATGCAGTTCTGGCCTGGCGTAAAAACTGCTGAATTCAATGAGGTTTGGGCAATCACCACAACATATCAGTAAATCTATTGGTCATGAAATTCTCCACGGCCATAAAGAATCGAGTGAAGATTCCAAAAGTGGTGGTATCTTGTGAAATGAAAATTTCTCTTGTTAGATACCTGGGTTTAAGTGGCAGAGGGTATGCTGGACCAATTATGGTGGATGAACCCAGAATAGTTCCAGTAACAACTCTAGTGTTAAGTACTCAAAATGTTTCATAAAACAATGTGAACAAAAAGTGTGTCATGTTCCCTATCATCCGACACATAGTAGTGTGTTTCCTTCTCAATGGTGTCTGTCTGTGGATCAACCTGATAGGTTATTTGAACAAATATAGTTATCTGGTTGTTGACCCAGCGCATGGACTGAACTTCATTCTGCTCCTTAAAAGTATAATTCTCTGCGAAGTCAACCACGGATAGATAAGCATCTCCAGGCAAGTTATCAAGGAGTTCTTTGTAATCGCCCCACAAGCACTTATATCCGAAGTTGTGTAAAGGAAATTTTGGAAGCTTCTCCAACATTTTGTTCACCGCTGGAAGACTTGCGGTTTCATTGTGTTGGTGAACGAGCTTAGACTTCTTGCGCCATCTCTGAATACGCTTTTTTCATAGTCTAGGTATTCCCACTTCACCATGCCACTATCACTAGATTGTTCATGTGGGCGGATAGGGAACTTCTTAATCCCACACTCTTTACACTCACCCGCAATGCATTCCCTCTTATGGTAAGGTTGGAAGCTAGTTTTCTCACATAAAATTCCACCTCCATGACTTCTTGTGCTACTTATTTTGTATTCGGGCATACAGATTCACCATATATGTCCGACTCAAAGTTTCGACAAGTGCAAATTTGTAACTTTTTTGGGTGCTTAGTTCTCATACTATTGAAGCCATCTATTAGCATCCGCATTCTAACATGGTATATACAGCAACTATTGAAGTCCTTTAATTTTACAACAAACCATGGTTTCAGCTTTTCAAACATCCTCTGTTTGATCATAACACTAGGATGTTCCGTCTTGAATCTCATGAACAATTGCAACTGCAAGGAAGATAACAAGGTGATCAGCATATTTATTGCACACTACATTTTCCACCACACTAGGCACCACATAGCATATATTACAGACATTCATCTTACACCTCCTTATTCACCACACTAGGCACCACAACGCATATATTACATAATTTATTGTACACCATATTTTTCACCACACTAGGCACCACATAGAATATATTCTGATTTATTTTACACCATATTTTTCACCACATTAGGCACCACACTAGGCACCACACCGGCACCACTAGGCACCACACTAGGCACCACACTAGGCACCACACCGGCACCACATTAGGCACCACACCATGTTATTCACCACACTAGGCACCACATAGCATATATTACAGCATGTATTTTACATCATCTTATTCACCACACTAGGCACCACAAAGCATATATTGACAGCATTTATTTCACACCACGTGCCTCACCACAGCAACCACATATCACAAGCAATCACTAACCACATACCACATACCACATTAAAAAATGTGGTGAAGATGAAGAGATGAAATAACCTGTGATTCTTCCAGATAGTGAGTGGCATGATCCTCTCTTACATTTCGTTCCAATCTTCTGAACTTAACATCCTTTGCATTTGGAGAGACCCTACTGTTTTCGGTCCAAAATTGCTGCACAAGTTCTATGACAGAATTGGGAATTGCATCTGCTCTTCTAACTCTTTTGTACAAAACCCATTTCCCCCCTTTGCAATCTATCTCTTCCCTCTTCAATTTTGCTTTGGTAAGATTCCTAGGATGAACACCCAGCAGTTTACCAAAACCCCGAGCACTGACAGGATTAGCACTTTCGGTATTAATGCTTCCTCTTATGGCCATAGCAAGGCAACTACTCTTGGTCGCTAAACTGTCATTGCTTGTTAGACTTCTTCACAAGTTGAATGGAAGCCCCGAGGTTGCCGACCACAATGCTCTTGGCTTGCAAATCTTTCGACTCTTAAGCCAAGTGCATTTGTCCATTGTGTCATCCTGCAGATAATCTAGTAAAACCTCTTTCTTATCGCTGTTAGACAAGCCTTTAGTGATGCTATGAAATGAAGATAACAATTTTAATACCATCCGACGCCTAGTAGAGGCCGTTCTGGTGGATCCTCCCTCTGCTGATGCAATTTTTGCTAATTCTTCTTTAGCTTCCCTTTGTCTTTTCCTTTGGCGTCTTTTATGATCCCGTTCTTGTTCTGGAGTTCTCTTTCTCTTACCCGTGTTCGGTTTTGAGATTTTAGGCAGATTTGCTTCCAAATTAAATGATTGAAGGTATGAACCGGATTGATCCACAACCGGATTAAGCGCCATAGCCGTGTGCTTCAGGAAAGGCGGGGATGGGTCGTGGGTTTAGAAATCGGTTCGGTGGAGATTGGAATGGGACGGGTGGCGTAGGAAATTGGAATGGGACGGGTGGCGTAAGAATCGGGTTGTTGCAGTTCAAGAAATGATTGAATTCGGGCAGTACATGCACTAGGCGCCAAACAAACATTTAAAATTGCACCACAAATTTGATATCTCCCACCACATTTTTAGGGGGGACAGGGGGGACACCCAGGGTGTTCCACTACAACATGCTTTCACCCGATGACGGGGAGAGGTTTGAGGGAGCACAAAACTGCGACATAAGATGTCTGGTAGAGACATGGGAACACAACATAAAGCGGCTGCCGGAGGAGGAGGGGTACTAGCTATTCACGTGCTGGAAAGATAAGGATTTTAAAATAGGAAGAGGAAGTGCAGGCCTAGCCTGCTATGTGAAAGAAAATGTAGCAAACAGTGCATGTATTTTACATTCGGATATAAATAAAATATACATGATACTAAGTATTCAATTGCAAAACAAAAAAGATTTAATTCTGATTATAGCATATTATCTGCCAAACAGTGATAAGCTAGAACTGTTAGAATTGGGGGAGAGTATGATGAAATGGAAGGAACAGGGACCAATGATACTAATAGGAGATCTAAAGCCAGAACAAGTCAGGAACAAGCACAAAACACGAGCATAGATGAAACAAATGGACAGTGGACACACACAGCAAGATCACAAGACTGGAAAAGAAGCACAGAAGACAGACGAGAATACAGGGCAGACGAGAATGGGGACATGCTTAATAATATAACGGTGAAAGTGGCAACAGAAGTTTTTGGAAAACGAAAAAGGCCCAGGGGGAATAATGCCTTTAAGGCCTCAATATGGTACGACGAGAGTGTAGGGAACAAAAAAGAAAAAGAGCACATAAAGGCAAAGAGACATATCAAACAGAAAAAGCGGTATACTTAATAATGCTGAAGGCAAAGAGAAACAAAAATTTGGTACAACACCAATGGGGACTGGTTAAACTACTAAAAAAACAACCCCGAAATTTCTGGAAAGAATTTAAAGTGAAGGTGCAGGGGAATAGGAAAAATGAAAACGCACAGGGCAGCATTGGAGCTTCCGGATGGGAGAAATACCTTGAGAAACTATATAAGACCGGGGCATCCCCAGCGCCAATACCAGCACTACAAAAAATGGACAGACCGTGTTTCAGTGTATAGGAAGTGATGATGGCACTAAATAGGATGGCTAACAACAAAGCTCCAGACCTATATGGACTGACTGTGGAATTGCTAAAGTGTACAGATACTGCGATAGGGAAACAGGTCACAGACATTCAATGGTATAATACACACGGGGCTCCCAGACAGATGGGCATACAACAGGATCATACCTCTACACAAATGGGGGGAGCAGACAGGAACTTGGAAATTACAGGACAATAATGGTGAGCTCCATCTTGGCAAAATGGTTTGGAAAGGTACTGGACAATAAATTGAAACAATGGGCAGAAACAGGAAACCTGAGGGCACAGGGACAAGCAGGCTTCAGGCCCAAACACTCAACCACTGATCATCTAGTAACCCTTCGGATATTAATAGAGCAGAATAGAAGTCAGGGGAAGAAAGTAGTATGCTGCTTTGTAGACTTTAGAAAGGCTTTCGACACAGTCCCGAGGGAGAAGCTCCTACAGAGACTGATAGATATGCATGCTCCAAGAGACATGGTAGGAGCAATTGCAAGATTGTATCACAAGGTATACGCGAAAATGGAAGAGGAGGGACAGGTAATAAACTGCGACACGGGAGTCAAGCAGGGATGCCCATTATCCCCAACATTGTTCAGAATATACATAGATGCGTTACAAGACTTCATAGCAGAGCAACAAGGGGACATAGACGCCCCTACACTAGGGGAAACCAAGGTACCCATCATGTTATATGCTGAGGACCTGAGCATGATGGCCACAAAAAACAAGGGAATGCACAGGTTACTGAAGTTACTAGAGATCTTCTGCGAAAGGACAGGGTTAACAGTAAACCTTGCAAAGACCAAAAAAGTCATCTTCGGTAACAGGAACAGACACAGGCCGTTCAGGTATTTAGGCGCAGAACTAGAAGAATCAACAGAGTACAGGTACCTGGGGTATGACGCACACGGCACAGGGAAATGGGCTAAAGGGGCAGATGCGAGATTCCAATCAGCCATTGGGAGTTACCTTAATATGAAAAATTTCTGTAATAAAAGCAAAATAATAGACTGGAAAATCAAATGCTTCATGTTCAGTGCAGTGGTTGTGACGACGCAGCTATATAGGGCTGAAGCTTGGGGACCGGGGTTAACAGACAAGAAATGGGAAAAACAGGAAGGGGTCCTCAGACAATAGCATAAACAGGAATTTAAGCTGAGAACAAACACACCACTAACAGCCATAGTATACGAGACAGGGCAGAAACCAATGGAGGTGAGGGCATGGGAGAAGACTATTAGATATCTAATAAGAGACAATGCAGGTGGAAAACCAAATAAATTATCGAGTATTGCAATCAACGAATCAGCAAAATCACACATCATCACGAGCAGTGGATGGTTTAAGGACGTAGCAGTGTGGACCAGAGAAATGGGGATGAATCTGAGCGACCTGGTAAACGAAGGTAAATGGAATGAGGACTGGGCAGACAAGGCTACGCGAGCATGGCTGCAAAAACACACAGGACCCAAGACACTTTGGCTCCTGACAGTCTTCAATCCAGAACAACAGATAGGACAACAGATGTACCGAGATAATCTACTAGGAAAGACAAGGAGAGATATCCTAGCGAGATTCAGGATGGGGAGCCATGATCTAAGAATTGAAAAGGACAGATGGAGGAGAGTACAGAAAGACGACCGGATATGCAGAATTTGTGACAATGGGAAAGTGGAGGATGAGAATCACCTGCTCAATGAGTGCCCAATATACGAAGACATCAGAAACAAATACAAAAACATAAGATGGAGCCAGCCCGTACACACCATGATGATAAGGGCAGAAGCAATGAGAGATTTGGAAGACGCAGTACAGGAGATGACGACCAGACACCGGGAAGTACACAAAGAAAAAGGGCTTGTTATATGAGCCGCCCAGGAGGCGAGTCATAGCTGCCCAAGAAATGCTCAGCTTAAAGCTGATTGATAACGATGCACCACTGCACGGCCATGATGCCGATTCAAAGCGGGATGCCGATATTAATAGAAAAAAGGAAGCCTTCAGAAAAGGCTACAATAAACCAGCGTGATGTGCTAGTAGCACCCATTAGGGAGCTCGCCCATGCTATATAAGTCCAGTGGCCTCAGGGCACAAGGCTATTCTATTCTATTCTAAACATTAATTTATAATAATATAGCAGTGTATGAGAAGGAAATCACATTCAAAACAATTGGTCAAATTAGACATCATCCTTCAACATATAAAACCTAGAATTTTTTCAAATCTGTTTGAGTTGTATCATAATGTGTTTGGCATCTATGGCTAAAACCAAGATTGTGGTGTTAGGGGCTACTAAAGTAGATCATATGAAGGTGTTTTAGAAAAGAGAGCTTGTTGACATTGTGGACAACTACAAATACCTTGGTCTCATTGTAGACAAAAGTCCAAATTGGAATATAGCAGTGGAGCAAAAAGCAGATGATGGTCTGAGAGCTCTATACGCCATGCAGAGGAGGTGTAGGAAGGCAGACACATGGGGAAAGACAATTGTATATTATATTGGTGCAATCGATTGTGTTATATGGGTGCGAAGTCTGGGGACCAAGATTGGCCTTGGATAGATGGAAGAAAATTGAAAAAATACAGGAGATTTTTTCGAGATGAACTAGGCACCAAAATGCAAATGCCATATGATATGCTGCTAGTGGAGTGTGGGATGCTCTCTTTGGAAGCAGAAGCACTTTGCATGACTCTTCAGTATATGCACAAAGTGCTCTATGTCATGCCAGATGATAGTCTGCCTAGGTTGGCTTTGGAGGAGACTCGCCCAAAGGGGTGGATGGCCAGATGGGGGATGCACATAGATGACTTAGACCACTACAGAGACAATATAAGAATATGGATTACTAGAAAAATTGCCTAGCGTTGCTGGGCTTTTCGTCGAGAAGTTCAAAAATTAATAAATTGTTGAGAACATCGTTGGGCATATCTTGGGTCGATATTAAAAAGGAAATGGATTTTATAAAGAAAATAAAGATAAGAGACCACGTCCCTTCACTATTATTGCTTAAAAAGACATCAATTCGCCAAGCATATTATTGGTACACATGGACTAAGTAAACAATAATTGCTACTTGATGTGGGTACCTCCATTGTTTTTGTTTTTTAGGGCGTGTTTTGGTATAGTTATCAAAGAAGTCTGCCAATTTTGAGATTATATTATTTGAGATTCGTATAAGTTTTACTGTATGAGTTTGATTTCTTTGGGCATATAGGCATGTGATTTGTTTTTATTTACCATTACTAAGCCAATTTTTGTCTCTGATATTATACCACACCAAATGCATGCTTTGAAATCTTGAACTTGGCTTTGGGTATGTTCGTTCAATGATGAAGATGGTTCTTGATTTTTATGACGTGTTTTGATATTCTTGATTTTTATGACGTGTTTTGATAAGCCATCAAAGAAGTCTGTCAGTTTTGATATGTTATCTGAGTTTCATATAACAAAAACATAAGAGCCTTACAAAAAATGTAATTCATATGCTCTGATAGACCGTGTTTACATTAACTCATACAAAACATCTAATGTTCATGCCCACAAAATGCTCAACAAATGTTTTTATTTGCTCTGCTTGTTCCAAAGGTTTTTGAAGCCAAGCCTCTACTTAGGAGAGCACCGTAAACAACAAATCCACAAAACCTTACCTTCAGCTTGGCAACTTAACTTCTGAGCATTCTTTCTTAAAGTGTCATAACTCAGTACATGCAAAAACATATCTTACAAAGGAAAAGTGGCATGCACTCCAAACAATGTAAAATTTTCAAACGCAAAGTCTTGCACCAAATTGCCAAGTTGTGCATATTATGCAACACATTTTTTCCTTGTTCACAACATGAGATCACCACAGACTACATTCTTTCTTTTTTAATCTAAGTCGCTTAATATTATACATGTCAAATATGCCAAAATGTATAGTTCCTTCATGATGTACTGATACATAATCTCTTATGGAAATGCAATATATTGGCAAAGACTTCAGGGCTATATTTTTCGCAGTTCTTTCCCTAGACGTATTTCTTGTTCTAAGTGGCATAATGTTGACGTATTTCTTGTTCTAAGTGGCGTAATGCCAAACAGAAGACCCTGCTATCCCTCTCAAGTCCAGCTTCCCTCTTATAGTAATGGGGTATGCTCTTTCTTCATTAGGTTATTTCTATTTAGATGAACATACCCTTACGCAAGTAGAAGCAGAATCCAAATAAAGTTTCATATGAAGATATTTGTGGCTATTGCTGCACTTAGGACAATTGTGTCCCCGAATTAACTGTAATTTGTTTCAGCGGATGACAAGATCTAGCACGTAATGCTTTTAGATGCATTAAGGATGCCAATAAATGTCCCGTCATGCATTAAGGATGCCAATAAATGTCCCGTCATCTGGACTGATACCATTAGATTGCATCTCTTGAGACACTGCACAACCAATTTAGCATCTCCATTTTGAGAATATGCAGCAAACATTGCATTCCATGCCACCACATTTCGATTTGGCAGTAAATCAGATATTTTCCTTGCAGTCTCTAAGCCCCCACAATTAGCATATACATATTGACAATAGCTATCCCCATAAAAATATCAGATGCCAAACCACGTCTTCTGACCTGTTCATGGATTTCCCTTCCTAGATCTATAGCTGCAATATCTCCACATGCTTTTAATATTGTCATAAATGTAACATCATTTGGGTGAATGCCTTTGTGCTGCATTTCTTTAAAATAGTCAAGTGCAATGCTGCCTTTGCCATGCTGATAGTGACATGCAATTATGGCATTCCATGAAACCACATTCCTATTTGACATTTGAATGAAGATCTTATGTGCCTCCTCCAAGTTCCCAAGTTTTGCATACATATCAATAAGAGTGTTACATATGACAAGATCTAAGTGCAGACCAATTCCAGTTATCTGCTCATGGATCCTTCTGCCCTGGCTTCTGGCACAAGCCTTCAATATACTTAAAAATATTATCCTATCTGGCTTTATGCCTTGGCTAGATGGCCTTGCCAACATTGGGTGTAACCATCAATCATTGCACTGCACATTGCGACATCCCGGTTTAATGATCTTTCAAAAACCTTAAGTGCTTCCTCTAAGCCACCATATTTGGCATACATATCTACAAGTGTAGTTTTCACAAAAACATCCAACTGGATCCCACTTTCAAGTATTTGCTCATGTATGCAGCGGCCTTGTCCTATAACTCCAATGTTGCCACGTGCTTTTAAGATGCTTGTGTAGATAAGGTTGCCGGGCTTTATGTTTTCACATTGCATGTCATCAAAGCATTCCAATGCAGCAACATTTTCATCACGCTGAACATATCCGTCAATCACTGCACCCCAAGACACCACATTTCGATTTGGAGACCTCTCAAGTAGTCTGTGTGCTTTTTCCAAGTTTCTAGATTTTGCATATCCTGCAATCATTACAGTCCAAGAAACTACATCGTGTTTTGGTAAATCATCAAATCGTCTTCTTGCATCTTCCAAACCTCCACATTTGGCATACATATCAACAAGAGTATTCTCAACAAATACATCAAATTGCAGATCACAACAAATGACATGTTCATGCAATTGCCTTCCTCACTCTATTAAGGCTTGATAAAGAGATCCATGCTTTTAAGACAGTAACATACACATACGTGTCTGTCTTTATAGCTGAAAGGAACATTTCGTAGTACATTTCAAAGGCTATTTCGGCTTGGCCAAGCTTTGCATGCGCCTCGATAATTGCATTCCAGGTATATACACTTGGTTTTACAACTTTGTTGAATGCATAGTTGTTTGAAGCCAAATGCGTACATGCATCTATTTTCAAGCTATCTTGGTTCATTTCCCAATTGTGTTAACATGCAGTGTGCCTCTACTAATACCATGCAGTATGTCTCTACTAAGATGACGCTTTTCATTTGTTCCACTTAAATTAACATGTGGATGTAGAGACTTGGCCTCAATATCCCTCTGTGGATTATGCATAGCAGCAACCATGGCACTGTAAACATCAAATTGTTACCTCAATCCCGATGCTTGATGCCTTACAAGCAAAAGTAAATCTTCTTCATTTAGAAATACCAGCATTGTGATATGATTGTAGCCAAGGTTTTCAACCTTCTTTTTGTTGCTGCTATAAACATGAACAAGTTAAGCTAGGCCATCCAATTGTCCAAATTGTCTTTTGGCAACGACCATGGATGCTAGTAAGTTATCGTACAGAATAAAACACATCATCAGAGAGTGTATTTGAAAGGTGCTTTAGGGTAATGGACCCAGATTTAATGACCCACAGATAAAGCTAAAAACCTGGAATGAGCACCGCTGCCAGTCATATAGCAGACACGAATATTTTGGGAAAATTTTGCAGATAATACTGAATTTGGAAAAGGTAGATGTTACAATAGATGCTACTTTGAGTCCCTATGAGATACAAACTGGATCAATCCAGGCACGCCACAAACTTCCTCTTCTATAAGAACCTTCTGCCAACAAAAGATTCTACCGAGAAAAGAGGCAGTTTCTTTGTGGAGAGAATGGGCTAAATGATTGCTTTTAAAAACACAGTCCGCTCCAAATATGCTCCTGCATATCACTCCTTTGAAGTTGTGTATCCATAAAGAGTTCTTGATCACATGCTCACCAAAATTGATAGCAACAGCTTCATAATCAACTGTCATAGCCCGTTCAAAGGAAAGATTTGACATCAATGTAGGTGCACAAAGTTTGTCACCAGTTCCAAACACATCCTTATGTTTCTGATGTATTTTGGATGATAGAGGTAGTGCCAAGACTCTGTCATATGGCATATTTAGCACAATAAAGTCCCTGCATAAGCAACAGCGCATGCAAATGAAAATATAGAAATGTGTAGCCAGTAAAATGAAGTAAAAGCAAACCTGAAGTGCTTAGAAAGAATGCCAGCATGCCTGCTTTCACCTGGGTCCCCCATGATTGATACGAGGAACATAAATTCCTTCCTTAAATGCTCAGAAACTTGTGCACTTCCGGCCAATAAGTCCTGTGGTGTCAAGATTCACAAGTTTTATAGCATTGTTCAATACTTCTCAATATATCTGGAGCTTCATAAAACTACATCCAAAAGCACACATAAATTTGCTCATCATTACCTGCAGGGAAAAACGGCAAATGGAGTTATGTCCCATGTGAGCCCAATCAATCCTCCAGCTCATCTGTACATCCTGATCCTTTGCAAAAGGGTTCCTGCGTGTGGGAGTTAGGCTTATGCCCATATTCCCGCAATATCCATGCTTCTACAATGTGCGTGCTTTCATTCAGCATAATCCTGTCCATAATTGATATATGGTGCTGGCTTTTGAAAGATGCCTAGATAAACATCTCGAGTTGTTTGCAGTGGCATATAGAAGACATACTTCAACACATCCATGCAAAACAATACATAAAGATCCAACTGCCCAACAACCCATCTTGAAGATAGATATGCGGTAACAGCTCTAATGTGTGCAGTAACAGCACCTATAAAATTATAATGTTATAATGTTGAATAGTTTGCCTTCTTGCGCTGCCATAGAGTATGCTTGGCTAGAAATCTTTGCGCTGGAAGAGGAGGAATTAAAGAAAAAAACCATGCACAAAAAGCTACATTGGCAAGTCAGCAGTTGCAGAAAAAAATAGAAGCGCGAAACATGAATGCCAACTTTGTACATAACTATATCTTGTTCACCAATGAGATCTAGGGATCCCTTTATGTCACAATCCTCACTTCTATCCAGGCCACTTTCATCCGACTCAACATAAACCCATTCACCAGCTTCAATTTCACAGAAAAAATCATGCTTAGAAGCTGTATTCTTACCGACATTTTCCATCTTAAAGGCATGAAATTCGCTAGGTGTTCGAATTTTCAACCCCACGCCAGAAACAAAGAATAAGAAAGGCAGGTGCTTTTACTGCATCTTGCGCTGCCATAGAGTATGCTTGGCTAGAAATCTTTGCGCTGGAGGTCCAAATAGAGGAGGAATTAAAGAAAAAAACCATGCACAAAAAGCTACATTGGCAAGTCGGCAGTTGCAGAAAAAAATAGAAGCGCTGGCCAACTTTCTTCCAGACCAGTGCCAAGTTCCTAGGGATGCATACCCCCGAATTGAACAGAGTAGAAATATCTCAATCTCAATAGAAATATCTCAACATGTTGGCCGGAGTTGGTGTAATGAAGTATCGAGGCTTTTTTTCCAAGAAAAAGCCTCGCAATAAAATCTATCACGGACGTCTTGTGCCCTTTCCCAAATCCTCAAATCTTAACCATCCATCCATGTGCATCAACGGTTCAAAATTAAAATTGATGACAAACACTCAAAATCCCTTTAGTATAAAGAAATGCATCAACGGTTCAAAATTGAAATTGATGACAAACACTCAAAATCCCTTTAGTATAAAGAAAGATGGAGAATGTTGCCCGTGTGAGTTGGAGAGAAGGCGCAATCAAGGAAGAGTTCTACATAAGCCATATCAATTCCATGTTACAAGGGGCTGGGTATTTGCATAAAAACATTTCTGTTAAACATAGACATGCCATATGTAGGATGAGATTGAGCTCACATAGATCTGGGGTTGAGCTAGGCAGATGGAGTGATATTCCACATGAGTTTAGAGCATGCAGGGTATGTGGCCGTGGGATACTTGAGGACAAGGTACATGTGTTGTGTCATTGTCCAGCATATGTTAGCATAAGCCTTAATCATGGTGTGCAAGCCTAGACATTTTGTTGAGTTTTTTAGTTTTCCAGGAGGTAAAATTGGTGCATGTATACTTGATATCTTGGAGTATAGAATAGAGTAGAATAGAATATGATTTTATCGTCCACGGAGACCAACTGGCCTATGGGACTAGAGAAGAATGCCTGAAGAAAATGGGTGTAGAGAAGATGGATGACGAAGAGATTGGGGGGTTTAATGCATTATTATCAGATGATGCATTGGATGATCTTTTTTATAATTGACAATGTATTGTTTTGGACGTCTTATAGATCTGGCGGTCTCACAGACATAATAATACAATTTCATTCTCTCTCTCCCCCTCCCTCCCTGCCTCCCTCTAAATTCCTATACGCTATGGAAGCGAGCAGAAGAGAGCACATAGGTAAAAGCGTTAGTGAAAACATTAGGGGAGATAAGCAACACATTTCAGGATCTAAGACAGGAAAATAAACTCATATAGAAGTTATCACTCTTCAAATGAAATTGGAGACAGAGGATGCCATAGACGAAGAAGAATCTGATGCAGAAGATGTGATTGCTAGCATTAATATGGTCAATGGACGCATGAATTGAATTCTTGCATTCCACCCTAGACATAACATGGGAATTGCAAAATGTTAGCCTTCACTTGATTTGTTTACATGCAAAAGGATTTGCACGAAACCTCTAACCTTCTCAGGTGACTATCGAGCTCCGCACTTCTGGTACAGGTAATAGCAAATGTATAATAATTGTTTCAATCATAGCTAATAGTAGCTAGAAGATAGTAAGATACTAGTAAATTAACTGCAACTACAATTTATTTAGATAAATTATTAGCAAAATGATTATTTATCTCTTTCAGAAAATGCTGGCAATATGCTCGATATGGGTTGTTTCACTGTGCAGACAAATATAATGGATAAGAAGCTCTGGAATCATGTAGATAGACCAACAATCAAATTTACCCCTTATTCCTTAATCTACACCGCACACAAAGTTCCTCGTTTGTGGGGTATGGATGTATAGAATTTGCTATACTATATAACAAGATTTGTAAAATACTATAAGATTTCAGGCAATATACTATATGGTGTTGATTTTGTACGTTGAAAACATAATTACAGGGGCTCTCGCTGCCCTACGTCACCCCCTGTGTGAATATGCACCCAAACAAAAGGGGGTTTAAGAAGGAATTTAATTTTAAACATGTCTAATGTAATGGTTTGTGTTAATTAATGTTAATAGTAGTTATGTTGGTTGTTATATTATAAAATGTTTTTGGCTTTTCGGGCCACAAAAGAAACAAACCTAAATAAACTCTGAGGTAAAAAAAAAAAAGAATGAAAATACAATAAAAGTAGAAAATGATTGATGTGTTATTTAGAAACATATGATACAACTGGGCACATTTGGGACTATTATATCTATATATTAACTGGGCCTGCAAATGCACGCTAACCTATTGTGAAGGCACGAACAACCTCCACAATAGGAGCCCGACACATGGGACAAATTGACCCATGTTGGAGAAGTTTATTAGCACACTTTGAACATCTGCACATGTGCAATTTTCATAGTTCGCCTAAAATAGCGATTTGTGACCTCGAGAGCATTCATTTTGAGCTGAAAAGGTCAATATAGCTCCGCAAAAAATTAGACAAGAGTTCCGACGAACGAAATGGTATTGAAATTTGAAAATGAGCTACTAATTTGTAGCTTTAATGAACTGATGCAGCACAGGTACAAAAAATGAAAATTGCATGAGTAACAGTGCGACTTGGGATGTACTTATAAGATTAGAAAAATAGTAGAAAGGCTGTATGAATGAATAGACGGAACGTATCTTACAGATCATCAATGTGATTAGCATGGGAAATTAATCTGGCTCGGCGCCCGACATGGCAGAATATTATATGGAATAGATAGCTCTGGGGGTTTGGAAGACGAACCACATTAGTAAACGTAAGCAACGATCTGATATTATTTGGTGCTTCAAGATTGTAAATAATCTGCTTAAATTCTTTAACAGATGTTTTGAATACCTGTACAAGAGAGAATCAATGTTCTACACAACAAATTCCCTTTCTAACAGGTGCCCATTTTGATCCATCAATCGCCACCTCCTCAAAATGCACTCTGATTCAAAATCCAGTGACGAACTGAAAGGAGACGGAGCAATGAAACAAAAACACAGACCTTTGCCCGCGTACATAAAATGCAAGATCATAAACATGAGGATGAAAATAGAAGATAAAACTTGAAGAAAAATAGGGCCAAATCACCAGTCGATGAAAAATAGGGCAAAAGAGCAGGGCCGATCTGAGCATCTGCAGCCGGATATGCAGGGCCAAGGATTCTTCAGTGAGTTTGGCTTCATTCTCAAGCCACAAAACTAATGCTGTCTGCAGATTATAACTCTGTAAGAATCTGCATCTTGTGCCCAACTACTTGATGAATCCCCAAAATGGGAAATTCCTCTGCAAAAGATCTGAAATACTGCACTAGTTAATTTCTGTTCTGTTCTACAGACCTGATTTCCCATGGATGGTGCCACTGCAGCCACTCTGAACCACTCCATAGCAGCCTTTGAGGTATGCATATGCACCAGAAATGGCTGCCATAGCCACCAGCAAGGCAAGTACCGGAGACGCCATAGCCATAGCCATAGATACTTCTGCTTTCTGCTGAACAATCAACTTCCTTCCCTTCTAGTCTCTTATTTAACAAAAAGAATCGAACCCAGCAACCCAGCAACTGATATCAACGCAATTGTTATGGCAAACGAACTCCTCCTGTCGGATTACAGCAAAAAATCCGCATGGACCCGGATTTGCAAGCCCTGTTTCGTGCCCTAAAATGCTATTCAGGCTTGCATGTTCAGCCCCTAAAATAAAAAGAGGGCTTTTGTTGTGAGCCCTTGGATGTTGGACCATTGAAAAAAAAACCTAAATCAACGACTAAGAAATGGTGCACTCTAGATGTACGCATTAATACATCGATTTGAATACGCCATGAAATCTTAGGAAAACCTTTGTGAAAAGAGTACAAAAACACAAAGAAAACCCCCTGTTATTATGCTACATATTCATGCCTTGGAGTCCCGGGTCTCTTCTTTAACATGGACGTTGGAGCTGTGTTGGAGCTAGATGCTTTCCACACAACTCCCTCCCAAAGATGGTGGAAAGATAGTGAAGCCGAGATCACCTCTGGAGATGGGAAATCTCCAATATGGGATGCATCATTTTGGTGTGTGCGAGACGGGGGGCTGTCATAATAGGCCTGAATGATTTCACTTCTGGTGGCCCAGTGCTTCATGTGTAGATAGTCCCAGAGCTGGAGTGGCATCAATGAGAATCCAAAGTTGATCATTTCTTCGACTGCTTGATGGACAAGAGTTGGAGTATATGGGCATTCTAAGAGAAGGAAAATCTCTGAGCGAAATTGGCTTACGTTGGCATTGGGATTGCAATGGTCAATGGGGCATTTGTGCTCACGGTGAGAAGAAACTAGAGAGTAGCACAAGAACCTGCTTGCTTGTGGATAGAATGATCTGTAAAGATGGCGGCATGATTGATAAACTGCGTTAACCCATTCACAGCATGCTAAAGCAATCTCTAGCCTTGATCATTTGAAATATAAATCCAATTTTTGTTGTCGATCAGAGTTTTACCTGCTTGCCAGACGTGCTTTTGGACAAATCTAGAATCTAAATTGGCATCTGTACTAATGGAGGCAGGGGACCAATCAGCATGTGCAGTCATGGCATCTGTCCAGAAATGAGAATACCAATCTAATGAAAGGCATTGGTGAGCTGGGGCATCCAGGAACACAAAAGGACTGTCAATATCTATTGTTGGGTTATCCAAGGCTCTTCTAGAGAGCCTGAGCATACATGAGATCATCCGGATCAACTGAATTTCTATGAGCAGCCTCAAGGTTCATTGTCGGATAGGTGGCGCCTACAGGTTCCATAGCCCAATTTGAGTTGTACGTGGTGGCACTGACATTGAAATAAGTTGCTCCATCCTAAAGTTTCCATACTTTGGTGGCAAGTTATCCATAGGTGCCCACATGTTAACGCCTTCCGACATTGTTATGATCTTTGTATATCTGCAGTGTGTCTGTTCTGCCTTTTAGACATTGAGACTCTTGAGCATTGTCTTTATTGTCCAGAGGTTCAGTCGGCCTGGTCTTAACTAGAAGGTTTGCTCAACACTGCACCGAACTATTAATGCATCCCCGTGGCATCCTATCCCAATGCATGGCCCCCAGCTAAACAGAGGGCATCCATCTTGGCTTAGATTAATCTCCTGTGGTTGATATGGGAGTCATAGATGTCACATTTTTCAGGGCATTTACTCATCTGCATGTGGCATTATTGCTGTGGCCCAAGATATGATACTGATTGCTTACAAGTATTCCTCCCTTGAGCTAGAAGTGCGACAACATATTTAGATTCAATATCTTCAAATTAATTTTTATTGTTACTCCTATTCTAGAGTAAGTACATTGTGCTTTGTATTCCTATGGCATCTTCTTGTGCTTACATAGTTAAATGAGACATGCACATTTCGTACTTTTCATACTTAATTTATGAACTTTTGCTTTCGTCCTTAACAAAAAGGAAAGGGGTCATTAGCCTAAATTTCCTACATAGTATTTTAGACCATATACTGGACCTGAAAACTATGAAATGGATATTGGAGAAGAATCCACCTTGTCGAAGCACCCACTCGACAAAGTCGAATAAAATTGACTTGACGTTAGATCCATCTGTCTCAACCATAATAAATATCCGTATCATTGTTGCATACGTAAGAATCATATCAAGGGTGCTGAATTTGCTCTCTCTATTCTAGAAAAAGCACAAATTCCTTCATGCCATATCAAACAGCTAATGCAGCCTTGCAAACAAGTGGACTGCCTGCAAATGTGCTATCATAGTCCCTTTTGATAGTTGTAACAGCCACTGCACTAGTTACTAGAATATCCCCAATAGCTAAGGCACCTCTAAAGGATTTTGGTGGGGTCATAATATTTAGATGTGCATCAATTCTGCATAAGTTCACAACCTTCATCTTCATCCTAGACCACATTGAACCTGAAACAGCAAGGACAAAATTTAGGACCTCTAGATATCTTAGCATGTTCTGAATACAAGTATAAAAGCTTTTGAGCAATAAGAAGCAACAGGTATGTTTGGATCAATCACATCCTTGTGTAAAAGCATGTTTTCTTGAGCCATTCCTATGATGTAAAACACAAGGATATGACTTACGCCCACATGAAGCAGATTTGTTCCCCTTTGCATTAAATATACACTTCCTATGTTTTCCACACGATAAAAATATAGGAAGGAAAAACAGGATGACTCAAAATGAATAACCTTATCAAAAACTAGCAAAATATAATAGTCATTACATAATGGAAATAGACCCCTAATCCATGCATAGGTTTTGGTGGGCAAAGTCCGCTTCAATAAGTGACTACCGAGGACTCTATTACTGCCGCTAAGGTTGTGATGATGGATTCTGCCATGGCCACTGAGGAATCCATGCTGACAAGCATTGAGTTGCACTAGGTTTTCTTCTTTTTGACTGCCTGCAGTATAATCTTAGGCAATGTAGAAGGCTCGTGACAAAATATAGGTCCAAATGTAGGTTCATCGGCAAGAGGCAAGACCATCAAATTTATTTTAAAAGCCTTGAACAACAAATATGACTCTTTTATAAATTACAAGAAACTTATCGCGGCGGCCTTACGGCCGCCGCGAACGTTTCTCTTCCCCAACTCGTCTATGCATGCTAGAACATGTAGGATTTGAACCTGCATTTTGTTGCCTTGTCTTCAGTACCTGCACGATAGAACAATATTGATCATAACGACTTGTTACGGAAGATGTTTTGCATTAAATCAAAAGAGCATTTCTCTTCACTGAGATATCAGAAAAAAGGAGTGTCTCATCATCATCCCGTATCCACGCGCTAGAACCTGCAGGAGTTGAACCTGCATCCTTGGTCCCATCCTTTAGTAATGATGTTGCATGGAAGGATCTGAGCCTTTGGAATTTATTTAATTTTTATCTAGGTGTAAAAAATATGGTAAATGATGCCATTATTAATGGAGATGAAAAAACAAAAAGTGGCTATCTAGATGTTTAGTAGCTGATCTTTAAGTAGCTCCATTGCTCCAGAGCTATCAATTTTGAATGGGGCTGACCTAATAGGTACCTATAAGTCATCAAGAGGATCAATGATCCACAACATTTCCTGAATTGCTTTGAGTTTTGAGTTGCTTTGAGTTCAGGTTGTTGGGAACATCAAGCTCCCAGCAGCTGCAGTTAAAAGTTGGACAACTATTCAAGATATATATATATATATATGCAGAGCAACTAGAGCAACTAGCTAACCAATTTTCTCTAATCGACACCGCTGCAAAACATCGCTGGCTGGCTATGGCAGTAGATCTAGTGGGCAACAAAATCGTTTCAAGGGCCTTGCCACAAAATACGTTACCTTTATCTCAGCATTCTAGAATTCCTCCCCCATTTTGGTTTCTTTGACAAAACTTATATTTGTGATTCCTCTAATGATTGGATCTTTTGTTTCTTGTAACTACACGGAGGCGTGTTGAGGTTTTTATTCTAGTTAGAGAGCAGTTCGTGTTGGCTTTTACTATTTCACAAACAATATGTTATCCATTTGGCTTCTTTTAATCGTTATCCTTTATCTGGTGAAAGGTGCCGCAACCAAACCGCGTCCTTTAAAGACATTCTCCCATAAAAAAGAGAAATAAATTTGATATAGGTAAAAGGCGGGAGCGACCAACAGAGACGGCCTTGACGGCCCCAATGACGGGCCCGAGGACGGGCAGATCCCGAGATGAAAGAATAAGAAGGCTCAAGAAGGCTATGGCTATGGCTCTCGCCATGGCTATGGGGCCGGACTGCCGGACTTGCGACTTGTTCCCTTTTTTTTTATCAATTTCATGGTGGGGTTTTGTGACTCTCACAAATTTTTAGCTACGGATAAGAACACATGGGCCAAAATCTGTGATGGGTGCTTTGTTTTGTTGGCCATGGTCATTGGGTCCCCAAATGAGTGCTTGCACGCCATCGTCATTTTCAAACATATTCATATCTCTTCAATCCGCTTCTTATTCTTCTTACGCTTCTTCCTTACGCTCTTGCTTCTAATTCTAATTCAATTGCATCTTTGGAATCATCCAATTTCCAATTTAGTCTTCTTTTGCTTGAATTTGCGAACTTGGGGATACCGTGGGGACAGTTAAGAAGAATTTTGAGGCCAAATTCATTGTTGGGCTTAGTCTGCATTGTAGTATGATGCAAGATTAAGCTTGGAAATCATCAATCCAATAATGAGCGAGGGGTCCCTGGTCTGGGAAATTGCAAAAACTAAACCGAAATTTTGGGAAATCTAAACTATTTTACCCACTAAAGCTAGGACCCAGGAGAGCAAGGATAACAATGGTTGGCTATGGAGGATGGCGTATTCGTCCCGCTTTGTAGCGTGCGAAAGACCATTTGCTCATGGGTTATAAAAGGGTTCTGTTGAAAGGGGCTGCAAGGCTTGAATTACTGTGGTCATTTCCTTCTTACATTTTTCTATGTCTCTTGCAGCCTGTAGACATAGTTATTCTGCAAAGGGGTCTCTGGTGTAGCATGGACTCGGGCAGCCATGGATTCAGTAAATCCGATTCCGGAGGCAGTTTGCCTGCACAGTTCAGGAGTACAGGATATGGCCTCTGCCAAAGCGCTACCAACTTCCTTTTCATTTTGATAAGCGGCTGCAGTAATGGGTTTATCTCACATAAAAGCATTAAGTTATCTGTCTAGCAAGGCTGCAGATTTGAAAGTGTTTGAGGAAAGGGATGGAGACAAACCTGCACAATTGAAATGGCGGTAGCCCAGTCGAAGAGCATGGAAGATGAGCTCATGGAGCGCCCCAGGATCTGCCCGCCATACGCCAAGGCCTATGATAGGCATGGCATAGCCATTGTTGCCGCCGAATCTGCTTCTTTATTGCCGAACCTGCTTCTTCTTTGCCACTCCCTGCGCTCAGGTCTGCCAAGGCCATTCGGCAGGCTGCCATGGCTGCTGCTTTTGCATCCTGCCCTCAACCACAACTCCACCCCACCAGCATTTGAGAAAGGCAGGGAAAGGGCTTGCAGGGCAAGGAATGTAAATAGCCACCGGAGAGATTGCTTGAGGAGCAAGAAAGAGAATATACCAGTTTGGCTGTGGCACGTGGCGGGCTGAAGATTTTTCTTTTTGTTGGAATTGGAAAATGCAATGGACACATACGTGTCAGGGCCAGGGCTGTGCTCAGCCCAGAAAAATTACCTCCTATTTTTTTTAAGAACAAAAATGATACTGCTTTATATATGGAATGAAAAGACCAAAATAATATACTTGATAAAGACATTTTAGTATGTCTTTACAGAACTGTGCATATGTTCATACATGTCAAATACATGTTTTAAATTACTTGTTCTCAAGTACATTAGTAATCCACAAACTATGCAGCCTTATCATTCAAACATTAACCCACAAACTATGCAGGCTTATCGTACAAACACGTGTCCAAATTTTACTTCAACTGAATGCTTTGTATATATGGATAATCCAAAAAGGAAGGATCTCACCAATATGTAGATCTTCCTCAAAGTATAAGAATGATTGTCTATAATCATATCTTCAAGTCACCAATTCTGAAATAATACTTCTATGAGATGAAGTCTTGGTTACCTGCAGCCAAACCAATTACAAGTTAGCCTGATAAAGGTAAATGTAAAGCAGCTAGCAGGTAAGCAATAAGACTTCATGGCTTTTCGCCCTTCACCTAGTTGTATTGTATCCATCTATTTTCAATAAAAAATGCTAAACAAAATGTGAATCCTTATGCTAGCATCATCAATCCTCCAAATACTAGTGGATCATGATTTTTACATGAGCATCATTAAACAAGCCATAGACTTTGAGCATGCGCGTTAGTACTCAAATTACAATGCAAATACTCAAAACCTGTTTAGAAAAGCTAATTACATACATTTCTTAAAGCTTATAAGTTCATATGCATGTGAACTCATCAATCTTTACAAAAAACCAAATCTAGGTATGCCAAAAATACAAAGAAAGTACTTGCTGCCATAAAATTACAGCTCTTAGAAAAAATGGCATAACTCTCTGTAGGAAGCTCTGTTTTTCTATTAATTATATGTTTCGGAAATGACAACATATGCTCTACCATTTTAAGTAAAAACAGTCTGATTTAAAAAAAAAATGCTGCATCAAGAATTGATTTCCGGAATCAGACCTAAATGCCCTTACCGCTTTCAAATGAAAGTTTGTGATCCAAAACTTTATTCCTAAGATCTGTAGCCACATAACAAGATGATTTAGGGAACAAAAGGCCACACCTGAGAAGTGTTCTTGATGTGGGCTTTGTCCAGAAAAAAGCTGGTTTATATCGATCCATAGCGCCTCATCATGCTAAAGCTGCAGCTTTTGCTATGCATCGGCAAGGTTTGTGCCATCCTGATCATAGTGCTTATGACATGAAGCGGCAAGAAGACGCTCTCCTTGTTTGCCGTTGAAGAGAAGAAAGGATGCCACAATGGTGATAACTACCTCCATTATCAGCCATAAAATAGACATGTCTTTTTTATAATATAAATATAAAATTTCAAACCTACATGGTCCATTTTTGCAAATGACATTTGAGTCCCATAAAATATTCTAATTTGTACAATTGAACGTGCTTTCTCTTGTGAAAATGAATGCATGCAACCATTTTCTAAAAGTGAGACACTTGGCAAACATGCCATGCCATCCCATAATTAAAAAGTCTATAAATTTGACATACCTTGTTCTAAGGTCTCATAAGATCAAACTGATGCGATCTATTAAGCAATAGGGTCAACATACAATGTTTTCAAATAGTAGTATCTATGTATTCCAATATTATTCCCAAACATAAGAGAAATAAGAAAAGAATAACATTTTGGAGCCAAACGTGCACAACAAGTTTTGAAAATGTGCACAACATGTTTTGAAAATATGGCACATGCTCCACCACGTACCTGCTTGACCATGCATAGCATGCATGTAGCCATCTTGGAATATCATATAATCACAATAAAAAAAAAAAAAAAAAAAAAAAAATCCTACCTCCAACCGTAGGAAAGGACAGACCACTGCTTGTCATACTGTAATCATAGGGTGGACATGACCCTACTATTACAGCAGGGGTCATGTCTTACCCTATAATTACAATTAACTTAAGTATGAATAATTACCTCTGTATATGCGCTTCGATTTCTTGTAATAACACAACCATTGGGTCCAACACATTTAAATTAAAATCCCCCTTAAACCCCCTTTGGTTTGGGTGCATATTCACACGGGGGGTGACTCCGGGCAACGAGAGCTGTTGGATAGGCATATTCACTCCTTATTCCTTAATCTATATCGTACGTAAAGTTCCTCGTTTGTGGGGTATACAAGTACAAAATTTGCTATACTGTATACTAAGATTCACAAAATACTATAAGATTTCAAGCGGAATACTATATGGTCTTGATTTCATACGTGCAAAATACAATTATGAGGGCTCTCGCTGCCCTACGTCACCCCCCGTGTGAATATGCACCCAAACCAAAGGGGTTTAAGGGGATTTTAATTTAAATGTGTTGGACCCAATGGTTGTGTTAATTAATGTCAATGGTAATTATGTGTTGGTTGTTAATGTCAATGGTTGTTATGTGTTGGTTGTTATGTGTTGGGGGATTTAATTTTTATATGTTGGATGTTAATGGTTTGTGTTGCAAAAAAAAAAAAAATTTGGCCCCTTCTTCAACCTTAGGGACGCCACCCCCGTGTGACAAAAATTTTAGAATTCAAACCAGAAAAAAACTAGAATTCATTTGAGGCTTTCATCACCTGTAGCTTTTGAATTTGATCACAATAAAACAAATAGAACATAAGTAAAAGTTACCATAAAGATAGAGCAGATTGATCCATTATTCTGAAAGTCATAAAGTTTGCAACACAAAGAAAACCCCCTATTATTATGCTACATATTGTTACTTCCGCTACAACTATTTCTCTTTCACAATGACACCATTGTTTATCAATCCATATGATTTTGGATGCTCCATCTCTAGCTTAAAGGTAATGCATGATTCACCTTATGGTTCGATTAAAGTTCCATTCCTACAATATAAATGCATTCTTGTGGTCACTGTTTGACTGATCTGCGTGACATGGAAAAAGGCGTGGAATAATCCGCCTGTTGTGTGCATAAGAATCCGTTTGTTGATTGAAGCTAAAGGCTGGCTGCTATGAACAATCTGGAAGCCAAGAATATCCAAGAGTTGGAAGCAAACAGAGGGCCTAAACTTGAATCTGCAGCAAATCTTAGGAAGGAAACAAAAGGAGGTTTTGCAGCACTACATTGTAGAATCAGGAAACCAATACCTTGTAAAAAAAAAAAACATTATGCTAACTGAAGAAACATTAAAAAACAAATACCTAGTGTGAGCAAAAAATCCATCTCGTGGTAGTAAAATCCACTCCGCAATAAGAATCCAAGAGGGCAAGTACACATGCATATGCACACATGCACACACATGCACACATGCACATGCACTTGCACTTGCACTTGCACATGCACATGCACATGCACAATACACATGCACATGCATATACATGCACATGCACATAAACATGCACATGCACACACATGCACATGCATACACATGCGCAGTGTTCATGCACACACACATGCAGAGAAAGACAACAACCCTCGGATTGTTCCAACCAACGAAAATCAACGGCCCATAAAGGGTGCACTCTAGAAATACTATTTAGTACACCTCAACGAATACAACAATGAAATCATAGAAAAACCATGTGAAAAAGCGTATAAAAATCTAAAAGTAACCCCCTGTTATTATGCTACATATTCTAAACGAGGTGCACCTTGACTACCACAGTCGTCGGATTCGTCGATCCTATGGCCCAGATCATACGTTGGGGCCTCTGGACACCTCTCGTTTCGATTATAGTCATTTATGATTGGAGGCGCCTATGATTTTGAAATATGAAATACGATTTTGCCTAAGGTTTTGAGGGAATATTGAACCTCTATACGCTTTGCCTAAGATTTTAGAATATGAAATACGAGGGCTTGAACCTCTACCAAAATAACTCAATGTCCTAATAAGACTACATTAACCAATGTACCCAGTGAGCTAATGTGATTATTTTTTATCTTGAATCTATGTTTTTTTTATAACAACCCATTCAATTGTTTTAGGGATATATGGTCTATGGTTTCAAAATTTGTTATTTTTACATCCATATCAAATCCCCTTGGAACCCCCTGTTATTTTGCTACATATGCTCATTTAAGCTTTGAAGAATATTTGTTTGTACTCAGTTCCTGCTATTTAGAGCATGCTGGAATTTCCTGTATCGCGGTCCATAAATGGCAATTGAGAGTATTAGGCCAAATGGCCTTAAAGGGAAGTTATCCCTTGTATGTCTGAGCACTATGCTCTTGAGATTTTTAGCCACATGGCTTTAAAGGGAAATTATCCCATATATATGAGCACTATGCTCTTGTTCATCATAATTCAGAAGATGTTCAAGGAAGGAGGCCAAGAGTACATCATTACCAACGCCGTTTTGGAACATTTGATTTACTCGAAATGCACTTCATTACGAAATATCATCTGAAGTATTTGATTTACCTGTACAAATGTCCACAACATGCAAACATGTATGAGATATAAAATACTCAACCTCTCAACTGTGTAGATCATAATATAGAGAAAGAATAAGAGTCTGCTTGTTGTACCATTGACCAATGGATAAGAGCAACATTGGTAAAACCAATGAATGGAAGTATCTAAAAAAAACCCGCCCAAACTAGCTTCAGACAAAAGCCATAGTAGCATGAGTATCTACCTCGATCAATCCCTTGGTGGACTTATCCAGCCATACATGGACTAGGCTAATCCAAGATGGTACCCCACATCCATGGTCCACGATACTTATCAAGGCATACAAAACTAGCCTAATCTTATAAGCCTTGAACAGCAAATATGGCTCTTTTATAAATTAAAAGACCAAAATAATATACTTGATAAAGACATTTTAGTATGTCTTTCTGAGCTATGCATATGTTCATACATGTCAAATACATGTTTTAAATTACTTGTTCTCAAGTACATTAGTAATCCACAAACTATGCAGCCTTATCATTCAAACATTAACCCACAAACTATGCAGGCTTATCGTACAAACACGTGTCCAAATTTTACTTCAACTGAATGCTTTGTATGTATGGATATTCCAAAAAGGAAGGATCTCACCAATATGTAGATCTTCCTCAAAGTATAAGAATGATTGTCTATAATCATATCTTCAAGTCACCAATTCTGAAATAATACTTCTAAGAGATGAAGTCTTGGTTACCTGCAGCCAAACCAATTACAAGTTAGCCTGATAAGGGTAAATGTAAAGCAGCTAGCAGGTAAGCAATAAGACTTCATGGCTTTTCGCCCTTCACCTAGTTGTATTGTATCCATCTATTTTCAATAAAAAATGCTAAACAAAATGTGAATCTTTATGTTAGCATCATCAATCCTCCAAATACTAGTGGATCATGATTTTTACATGAGCATCATTAAACAAGCCATAGACTTTGAGCATGCGTTAGTACTCAAATTACAATGCAAATACTCAAAACCTGTTTAGAAAAGCTAATTACATACATTTCTTAAAGCTTATAAGTTCATATGCATGTGAACTCATCAATCTTTACAAAAAACCAAATCTAGGTATGCCAAAAATACAAAGAAAGTACTTGCTGCCATAAAATTACAGCTCTTAGAAAAAATGGCATAACTCTCTGTAGGAAGCTCTGTTTTTCTATTAATTATATGTTTCAGAAACGGCAACATATGCTCTACCATTGCAAGTAAAAACAGTCTGATTTAAAAAAAAATGATGCATCAAAAATTGATTTCCGGAATCAGACCTAAATGCCCTTACCGCTTTCAAATGAAAGTTTGTGATCCAAAACTTTATTCCTAAGATCTGTAGCCACATAACAAGATGATTTAGGGAACAAAAGACCACACCTGAGAAGTGTTCTTGATGTGGGCTTTGTCCAAAAAAAAGCTGGTTTATATCGATCCATAGCGCCTCATCATGCTAAAGCTGCAGCTTTTGCTATGCATCGGCAAGGTTTGTGCCATCCTGATCATAGTCCTTATGACATGAAGCGGCAAGAAGGCGCTCTCCTTGTTTGCCGTTGAAGAGAAGAAAGGATGCCACAATGGTGATAACTACCTCCATTATCAGCCATAAAATAGACATGTCTTTTTTATAATATAAATATAAAATTTCAAACCTACATGGTCCATTTTTGCAAATGACATTTGAGTCCCATAAAATATTCTAATTTGTACAATTGAACCTGCTTTCTCTTGTGAAAATGAATGCATGCAACCATTTTCTAAAAGTGAGACACTTGGCAAACATGCCATGCCATCCCATAATTAAAAAGTAAGTGCTTTTCTATAAATTTGACATACCTTGTTCTAAGGTCTCATAAGATCAAACTGATGCGATCTATTAAGCAATAGAGTCAACATACAATGTTTTCAAATAGTAGTATCTATGTATTCCAATATTATTCTCAAACATAAGAGAAATAAGAAAAGAATAACATTTTGGAGCCAAACGTGCACAACAAGTTTTGAAAATGTGCACAACATGTTTTGAAAATATGGCACATGCTCCACCACGTACCTGCTTGACCATGCATAGCATGCATGTAGCCATCTTGGAATATCATATAATCACAATAAAAAAAAAAAAAAAAAAAACCTCCAACCGTAGGAAAGGACAGACCACTGCTTGTCATACTGTAATCATAGGGTGGACATGACCCTACTATTACAGCAGGGGTCATGTCTTACCCTATAATTACAATTAACTTAAGTATGAATAATTACCTCTGTATATGCGCTTCGATTTCTTGTAACACTTCATATGCTCATTTAAGCTTTGAAGAATATTTGTTTGTACTCAGTTCCTGCTAGTTAGAGCATGCTAGAATTTCCTGTATCGCGGTCCATAAATGGCAATTGAGAGTATTAGGCCAAATGGCCTTAAAGGGAAGTTATCCCTTGTATGTCTGAGCACTATGCTCTTGAGATTTTTAGCCACATGGCTTTAAAGGGAAATTATCCCATATATATGAGCACTATGCTCTTGTTCATCATAATTCAGAAGATGTTCAAGGAAGGAGGCCAAGAGTACATCATTACCAACGCCGTTTTGGAACATTTGATTTACTCGAAATGAGGCCGAATGGCACTTCATTACGAAATATCATCTGAAGTATTTGATTTACCTGTACAAATGTCCACAACATGCAAACATGTATGAGATATAAAATACTCAACCTCTCAACTGTGTAGATCATAATATAGAGAAAGAATAAGAGTCTGCTTGTTGTACCATTGACCAATGGATAAGAGCAACATTGGTAAAACCAATGAATGGAAGTATCTAAAAAAAACCCGCCCAAACTAGCTTCAGACAAAAGCCATACTAGCATGAGTATCTACCTCGGTCAATCCCTTGGTAGACTTATCCAGCCATACATGGACTAGGCTAATCCAAGATGGTACCTCACATCCATGGTCCACGATACTTATCAAGGCATACAAAACTAGCCTAATCTTATAAGCCTTGAACAGCAAATATGGCTCTTTTATAAATTAAAAGACCAAAATAATATACTTGATAAAGACATTTTAGTATGTCTTTACAGAACTGTGCATATGTTCATACATGTCAAATACATGTTTTAAATTACTTGTTCTCAAGTACATTAGTAATCCACAAACTATGCAGCCTTATCATTCAAACATTAACCCACAAACTATGCAGGCTTATCGTACAAACACGTGTCCAAATTTTACTTCAATTGAATGCTTTGTATGTATGGATATTCCAAAAAGGAAGGATCTCACCAATATGTAGATCTTCCTCAAAGTATAAGAATGATTGTCTATAATCATATCTTCAAGTCACCAATTCTGAAATAATACTTCTAAGAGATGAAGTCTTGGTTACCTGCAGCCAAACCAATTACAAGTTAGCCTGATAAGGGTAAATGTAAAGCAGCTAGCAGGTAAGCAATAAGACTTCATGGCTTTTCGCCCTTCACCTAGTTGTATTGTATCCATCTATTTTCAATAAAAAATGCTAAACAAAATGTGAATCTTTATGTTAGCATCATCAATCCTCCAAATACTAGTGGATCATGATTTTTACATGAGCATCATTAAACAAGCCATAGACTTTGAGCATGCGTTAGTACTCAAATTACAATGCAAATACTCAAAACCTGTTTAGAAAAGCTAATTACATACATTTCTTAAAGCTTATAAGTTCATATGCATGTGAACTCATCAATCTTTACAAAAAACCAAATCTAGGTATGCCAAAAATACAAAGAAAGTACTTGCTGCCATAAAATTACAGCTCTTAGAAAAAATGGCATAACTCTCTGTAGGAAGCTCTGTTTTTCTATTAATTACATGTTTCAGAAACGGCAACATATGCTCTACCATTTCAAGTAAAAACAGTCTGATTTAAAAAAAACTGCTGCATCAAGAATTGATTTCCGGAATCAGACCTAAATGCCCTTACCGCTTTCAAATGAAAGTTTGTGATCCAAAACTTTATTCCTAAGATCTGTAGCCACATAACAAGATGATTTAGGGAACAAAAGGCCACACCTGAGAAGTGTTCTTGATGTGGGCTTTGTCCAAAAAAAAGCTGGTTTATATCGATCCATAGCGCCTCATCATGCTAAAGCTGCAGCTTTTGCTATGCATCGGCAAGGTTTGTGCCATCCTGATCATAGTGCTTATGACATGAAGCGGCAAGAAGGCGCTCTCCTTGTTTGCCGTTGAAGAGAAGAAAGGATGCCACAATGGTGATAACTACCTCCATTATCAGCCATAAAATAGACATGTCTTTTTTATAATATAAATATAAAATTTCAAACCTACATGGTCCATTTTTGCAAATGACATTTGAGTCCCATAAAATATTCTAATTTGTACAATTGAACGTGCTTTCTCTTGTGAAAATGAATGCATGCAACCATTTTCTAAAAGTGAGACACTTGGCAAACATGCCATGCCATCCCATAATTAAAAAGTAAGTGCTTTTCTATAAATTTGACATACCTTGTTCTAAGGTCTCATAAGATCAAACTGATGCGATCTATTAAGCAATAGGGTCAACATACAATGTTTTCAAATAGTAGTATCTATGTATTCCAATATTATTCCCAAACATAAGAGAAATAAGAAAAGAATACCAAACGTGCACAACAAGTTTTGAAAATGTGCACAACATGTTTTGAAAATATGGCACATGCTCCACCACGTACCTGCTTGACCATGCATAGCATGCATGTAGCCATCTTGGAATATCATATAATCACAATAAAAAAAAAAAAAAAAAAAAATCCTACCTCCAACCGTAGGAAAGGACAGACCACTGCTTGTCATACTGTAATCATAGGGTGGACATGACCCTACTATTACAGCAGGGGTCATGTCTTACCCTATAATTACAATTAACTTAAGTATGAATAATTGAAAAATGCACAAAAATACCTCTGTATATGCGCTTCGATTTCTTGTAACACTTCATATGCTCATTTAAGCTTTGAAGAATATTTGTTTGTACTCAGTTCCTGCTATTTAGAGCATGCTGGAATTTCCTGTATCGCGGTCCATAAATGGCAATTGAGAGTATTAGGCCAAATGGCCTTAAAGGGAAGTTATCCCTTGTATGTCTGAGCACTATGCTCTTGAGATTTTTAGCCACATGGCTTTAAAGGGAAATTATCCCATATATATGAGCACTATGCTCTTGTTCATCATAATTCAGAAGATGTTCAAGGAAGGAGGCCAAGAGTACATCATTACCAACGCCGTTTTGGAACATTTGATTTACTCAAAATGAGGCCGAATGGCACTTCATTACAAAATATCATCTGAAGTATTTGATTTACCTGTACAAATGTCCACAACATGCAAACATGTATGAGATATAAAATACTCAACCTCTCAACTGTGTAGATCATAATATAGAGAAAGAATAAGAGTCTGCTTGTTGTACCATTGACCAATGGATAAGAGCAACATTGGTAAAACCCTTGGTGGACTTATCCAGCCATACATGGACTAGGCTAATCCAAGATGGTACCCCACATCCATGGTCCACGATACTTATCAAGGCATACAAAACTAGCCTAATCTTATAAGCCTTGAACAGCAAATATGGCTCTTTTATAAATTAAAAGACCAAAATAATATACTTGATAAAGACATTTTAGTATGTCTTTACAGAACTGTGCATATGTTCATACATGTCAAATACATGTTTTAAATTACTTGTTCTCAAGTACATTAGTAATCCACAAACTATGCAGCCTTATCATTCAAACATTAACCCACAAACTATGCAGGCTTATCGTACAAACACGTGTCCAAATTTTACTTCAACTGAATGCTTTGTATGTATGGATATTCCAAAAAGGAAGGATCTCACCAATATGTAGATCTTCCTCAAAGTATAAGAATGATTGTCTATAATCATATCTTCAAGTCACCAATTCTGAAATAATACTTCTAAGAGATGGTCTTGGTTACCTGCAGCCAAACCAATTACAAGTTAGCCTGATAAGGGTAAATGTAAAGCAGCTAGCAGGTAAGCAATAAGACTTCATGGCTTTTCGCCCTTCACCTAGTTGTATTGTATCCATCTATTTTCAATAAAAAATGCTAAACAAAATGTGAATCTTTATGTTAGCATCATCAATCCTCCAAATACTAGTGGATCATGATTTTTACATGAGCATCATTAAACAAGCCATAGACTTTGAGCATGCGTTAGTACTCAAATTACAATGCAAATACTCAAAACCTATTTAGAAAAGCTAATTACATACATTTCTTAAAGCTTATAAGTTCATATGCATGTGAACTCATCAATCTTTACAAAAAACCAAATCTAGGTATGCCAAATCTAGGTATGAGGGCCTTTATTGGGCCAGGAGAACAGGTCAAGGCATTGCCTATCTTAAGCTTGACTTTGCCAAAGCTTATGATAGTGTCTGTTGGGAGTTCTTGTCTGCCATGATGTTAGCGTTGGGCTGTGGTCCACGCTTTACAGAGACAGTCATGAAGCTGCATAGGTCAGCACGGGCTACGGTGGTGTGCCAGGGTGAACCCTCCGCCTTTTTCTCCTTAGGCAGAGGGGTGCGTCAGGGTGCCCTTTGGCACCATTTTTGTTTACGATTGTGGCGGAGGCACTGTCTCAGTTGTTTTTTGCTGCAGTGGAGGAGGGGGTGGTGGATGGGCTTCGGATGCAGGATGGTAGTCAGCAGATTATTAACCAGTTCGCCGATGACACTTTTCTCTTCTTGGTGGCAGAAGAGAGGAATTTGCGGAATGTGAAGGGTTTGCTGGATACTTTCTCCTTGGCCTCAGGCATTCTTCTGAATTGGGGCAAATGCTCCGCATTATGGGCCCAGTTGACTCCGCCTCCCCCTTGTTTGGCTCTATTCCCTTGGAAGGTGCTTCCAGGTAATGTGTGTACTAAGCTGTTGGGTATTCCCTTTGGAGGGGATGTTTCCATGGGGAGGGTGTGGGATGAGATTTTGCAGGGGTTGCAGAAACACCTCAATTGGTGGAAGGGTAGCAAGTTGTCCATGGCAGGTAGGATCACTATTGCCAAGTCAGTACTTTGTAGCACTCATGTGTATACAGCATCTGCGATGTTAGCTCCTGAGGGTAAGATACAGGCTTTGGATAAGATTGTTCGAAATTTTGTGTGGGGCGGGGATGATGAAGGGGCGGTTGTTAAAGTGGCTTGGTGGAAGTGTCTCCCCCCCCGGGAGGATGGGGGCTTGGCCATTCTGGATTTGGCACTGCATAGTAAGGTGTTGGTCTCTAAGTTTATTTGGAGCATTACTCGGGATGGAGCATCTTCTCCCCAGTGCGGCACTATTGTGGCAATCTCTTCGCCATTGTGTGGCATTTGGAAAGTCGTGCATGCATGTAGAGTTGCCACAGGCACCGCTATGGTCTCCGGCCTTTCCCACATGCATCCCCTTTTCTCACGGGGGTGTTGCGGGCTTGGGATCACGCGTCGTGTGCTCTTCCAAATAGATTATGCCTCGGTTTATCACCACTCTTCTCCTTTCTTGTGGGTTCCTCTACCCCTGCGTACTTGTCCTTGGTCTGCCACTTGTGCATGCTCTGACGGGAGCCTTGAGCCCGTTGAGGCGAAGCTCGCCAGTTTGTGCTCACCTTGGAGGATTGGTATTGGGATGGTCAGGCTAGCCGTGGGGAGTTCTTCGAGCTCGCTTTACCTGAAGGACGTGGACCAAGCTATCACGGGAACAAGTGGCGGGGTATTCCGCTACACATACCTATAGTCCCTCGGGGTGATGTGGTGGTGCAGGTTTGGAAGGTTCATCCGGATGTTGTATCTTCTTGTTTTGTGCGGTCTTGTTACCGGTGTTGGCTATTCATGACACTCTGCCCCCTCGGGCAAGTGGTCTCTGCGCAGCTTCCTGTTCTCGATGGCTTTCGGTTTGGGCGTGGACATGGAGCTCACTTCCCCACCGAAGGTTCGGTGCTTCGTGGCGGTGGTGCACCGCCAGATCGGGTGAATGTCCTTGTGAGTCGGTTTAGGCGGGTGTGAGCCCTCTTTGCCCTTGTTGTGGCCTTCATCGTGAGACCGTGGAGCATTGTGCGGTTTTATGCCCTCACTTGCAGGTTGCCTGGGATTGGGTCAGGGCTCTGTTTCAGGTGAGATTGAATAGCCAACAATTGCTGCTTCATGTATATCCTGGTGCCTGGCCGCTCGTACGGCAGCAAGCCTTGCATCTGTGCGTGGCTTGGTTGGTGTGGTTGATTTGGAAGCGGCGGCGGTTGTGGATCTTTCAGGGGATTCAGCAGCCTGCAGCCTCTCTGATTCCTCGACTCAGGTACAAGCTATTTCAAAGCTTTTTGATGTTCCCGGGATTAGTAGAGCGGAAGTTTTCCATTTGGCGGGACTTCTTGGGTGTGGTAGATGGTGATGCCCAGTTTGTACAGCAGTAGAGTTGCAGTTGTTGTGGAGTGTCGAGGTATCACTGTCTCTTTGGGGCAGTTCTCCTTCCTCCTCACTTGCTTTGTAACATTACCATTCTTTTAATATATTGCTGACACAGTTCTTCAAAAAAAAAAATACAAAGAAAGTACTTGCTGCCATAAAATTACAGCTCTTAGAAAAAATGGCATAACTCTCTGTAGGAAGCTCTGTTTTTCTATTAATTATATGTTTCAGAAACGGCAACATATGCTCTACCATTTCAAGTAAAAACAGTCTGATTTAAAAAAAATTGCTGCATCAAGAATTGATTTCCGGAATCAGACCTAAATGCCCTTACCGCTTTCAAATGAAAGTTTGTGATCCAAAACTTTATTCCTAAGATCTGTAGCCACATAACAAGATGATTTAGGGAACAAAAGGCCACACCTGAGAAGTGTTCTTGATGTGGGCTTTGTCCAAAAAAAAGCTGGTTTATATCGATCCATAGCGCCTCATCATGCTAAAGCTGCAGCTTTTGCTATGCATCGGCAAGGTTTGTGCCATCCTGATCATAGTCCTTATGACATGAAGCGACAAGAAGGCGCTCTCCTTGTTTGCCGTTGAAGAGAAGAAAGGATGCCACAATGGTGATAACTACCTCCATTATCAGCCATAAAATAGACATGTCTTTTTTATAATATAAATATAAAATTTCAAACCTACATGGTCCATTTTTGCAAATGACATTTGAGTCCCATAAAATATTCTAATTTGTACAATTGAACGTGCTTTCTCTTGTGAAAATGAATGCATGCAACCATTTTCTAAAAGTGAGACACTTGGCAAACATGCCATGCCATCCCATAATTAAAAAGTAAGTGCTTTTCTATAAATTTGACATACCTTGTTCTAAGGTCTCATAAGATCAAACTGATGCGATCTATTAAGCAATAGGGTCAACATACAATGTTTTCAAATAGTAGTATCTATGTATTCCAATATTATTCCCAAACATAAGAGAAATAAGAAAAGAATAACATTTTGGAGCCAAACGTGCACAACAAGTTTTGAAAATGTGCACAACATGTTTTGAAAATATGGCACATGCTCCACCACGTACCTGCTTGACCATGCATAGCATGCATGTAGCCATCTTGGAATATCATTTAATCACCAAAAAAAAAAAAAAAAAAAAAAAAGTGATTTGCTAAGCTTACCTTCATCTTACATGTTGCATGTACATTCTTTGCTTTATCTGAAGATGAGAGACCGATTACAGATTGTACCTAAAGCTCTAAGCAACTTATTACTTGAAATTCACTACCTAGAATCTGCCATCATGCATTAGAGCTTTTATTTTGCAGATGACGGATGAAATCTACCACAAATATTTCAAGTATCAAGAGATTTCCTTGCCCTAAAGCCTAATGACCAGAAGACTAGTAATGGCGAATCCATAGCTCTTACTCCTCGAAGATGTCAAAAACTTGGCTAAAGTCTCACCCAGCGTGCTGCACAAATTAGGCAAACCCTGAACTGATCGCCCAAGGGTCACACAAAATGCTGGCTAATGTTTTTTTTCCACCATCTTTTAAACCCCCCTCCCCCCCTCCCGGGGGCCCCTTTTTTAACAATATTCTAATCTCGTCGGCTGAACATTGTGGTTCGGGGCTTGCCTGAAGAACAGGGGGAAGATCTACCAGCTAAGCTCAATGCCCTAGTGTTGGCAAGGCTCCAATTGCAGTACTTGACAGTGAGGAACCCGACCAGAGTCGGCGGGCCAAACATGAGACCCCCACTAGTTAAATTTACCGTGCTCGACCAGGCATCGAAGACGTTGATGTTTCAACGTGCTAGTCGTTTGAAGGGGACATCGGTATACTTAGACATGGATCTGACCCCGGCTCAACAGAAGGAGAGGCAAGAGGAGTTTGCAAAGATTCGACAGGTAAGGCAGGCAGGGGGATCGGCAGGCCTGATTAATGGCAAGATGAAGGTATTTGTGCCGCCACGGCCAACAATGGCAGAAACGGCGACCAGCGGGCCAAGCACTTCTGGATCCCCCACCTCCAGAATGGCAGATCACACACAACAGCCAGGACCAAGTACCCGGGCACCACCCACAGCAGCGGAGCCAGATAGGAGAGCCCCGACACCTGCCAATGGCCCAACTCCTGCAGTCTCCATAGGGACTGGGATAGGGCAGTCACCACAGATGGCATAGGAAGAGTGCCTTTGAATTGTATCATGGAACTATAGGGGATTCCCCTGGAAGCGAGGCGAGGGCATTGCTGAAGTTGTTACAGGCATGGACATCATCTTCTTGCAAGAGACATGGGAATATAGTGGTCATCTGTTACCAGACATCCCAGGGTACCATCATTTCTCACTGGCTAATGAGCGCCATGGCAAGCGAGGGTATGAAGGAGTCCGTGCTACTTCAAAGATGCTATAGCATCCATAGTCTCGCTCCACAAGGCTGATAGACTCAACCGCTACCTGTGGATACAAGTGCTGCATCCTCACCATTGCCCACTGTTTATTGCAGGATGTTATATACCCTATGAAACTTCTAAGTTCTACAGGATTCATCAGGCAGATATAGATGTGTATATGCCCTATAGGGAACTGTATGATGACATAGAGCAGTATCGCCAAGAGGGTCATGTGTTTTTATTAGGAGATTTCAATGCACGTACGACACAGTGCGGGAAATGCTGACTTCAACCCACTTTGGCTAGAGACAGGTGCATCCCAGCATACAAGACGGTCCCCGGATATAGTCTCTAGAGCCTTTGGAAAAGAGTTGGTCCAGCTCTGCCAGATCTTTGACATGGTCCCGGGGGGTTCACCTCTATATAAGGGGCATATGGTATGTGCGTGCATCAAGTCAGGAGAAACCCCTCTGTATACAGCTGACCCTCCATAGAAACCCCTATGTATACGGTCCCATACTGTCGAAGAATCATACCCGATTCCATACTTTTACACCCAGTCTAAGCTCTTCTTGCCCTACCCTCAACCTTATTTTTACGTCCGAATTTAATTCATGTATCCTACCCTCTACCGTATTTTTACATCCAGTCCGCAAATGTTGCATCCAGTCAGTATTTAGGGTTCTTCGTGGCGCCATTTGAGTTCAATGGTCACTCCAGAAAATAAGAAAGAAATACGCCTGGAATTTTATTTATTTTAATTAAATCGATTTTAGGATGACATCATAACGAAATTCATTATTGATTATTGAATAATGAATTTAAATTAATTATTGGTCATGATTTTATTTTCGGGCACGTCTTTTAAGGACGTCATTATGGTGAACTTCGCCATGCAGCTGCCGCCAATGATCGAAGCTCATTCCCTCTAGCGCCTATTCCTCTCCTTCTCCCGATCCGACACTCCTTCTCCCGATCCGCCTATTCCTCTCCCACATTCGACAATGGCGCGGATTAAGACCACCTCCCGGTTGCCCACTGAAGAATCCGTGGGCTCTGCTCCACCGAAGGAAGAGGCCGCGCCTGAGGAAGAGGCCGCACCTGAGGAAGAGGCGAAGGGCACTAAGCTGAAGGTTGTCGCGAAATTTTCCTGCATGGAAGTGGTGCACATGCAAGATCATGGAGCTCATATCACTGAAAAAGTTCAGCAATGGGTTGATCGGGTGACTCCTGCAGATGAGCGGCTTTTGGAAATGAAAATCCGTGCAAGAGGGAACAATCTGTATGTGCTGCTTAGGATGCCACCTCCGGGCAGTCGGTGAAGCGCCTCCGTTAGTCTGACCTCCGTTCCCGCCTCCGTTATTCTGATATCCGCTAAGTTGTGCCCCGGGTTATGCCTCCAGGACGTCATTAATAATAGCTTAGGTTTTTTTATTTGCCATACGAAATATCCCTGAACTTGTTTTGTAAAGCTCCTGATCTGTTGTTTTTTTTGTAAAGCTCCTGATCTGATCTGTTTAGGACTGCTTTGTTTTGTAAATGGCCATGAAAACAGGGATGTAAACTGCCATGCGCAGGTGTGAACCTTCCTTTTTGTAAAGTATGTTATTATAATATGAATATGAAGCAGTTTCAGACATTGTTCTTATGTTTTACTTTGTCTCTTAATATGTTTCTTTTATGTAATGTTATTAACCGAAATCAGACTTCAAACATTGTATGCTTTGTTCTTTCTAAAGTATGATTTTGATTATGTCTTATTGTCTTCACGTCATGCCCTTAAAGTAGATTGTAGGGTAACAGTATCTGCTGTTTTGGAAGCATTTTATTATGCTTCTGTAAATGTTGCAGAAATAAATCATGGAGTAATGGAATCAAAAAGGCTTAAAGCACACCTAACTAACTAGTTCCACAAGCAACCAGTAGCCACTGTTTATTGCATTCAAAGTAAAGTTTAAACAAGATCACAGTTTCCAGCGTACAATGCATTAAGTAAAGCAAAGCAAATAGAACATGCACGAGATTTATACAAAGCAGAAAAGTGCTCTTAAACTTAAACTGTTGAAATGGTAGCTTTAATCATAAATGATCATTGATAAAGTAGTTCACAAATATCTGGCTGAACCTTATGAACTCCCTAGACCTTCTGCTTGCCCTTGTCACCTACAAAAAAAAATGAAAGAGAAGAGACGGTTTAGTAGCGAATTCAACCATTTGAAGACGTCTAATTTAATATTACCCTACCAATGTTACGTTCACGGACAAACTTATTCAGGCAGACTCTGTCATTATCATGCAGATGGTAAATGTTTTTGGCAGGTTCATATCTTAAAGATGCAAGAGATATGATAGACTCGAGGTCTATAAGTCGATTATCGGCCAGATCATAAGTAAACCAAGTGGACTTGCCGTCCTTGCTGCAATGTTTACTGTAATATGCCAGATTTAATTGAACTTCAAAAGACGGGCGTTTAACTAAGTCCACGGGCTCCCTACTCTCTTTCCATGCACTGCCAGATTTCCTCCTCATGCTAAGTACCCTACCAAGATACCAAACCTTATGAATTGCAGCAGATTTGTTCCTTTTTCTCGCTGAAGCTTGTCTGGTTTGTGGTGCCACCGCTGATTCCACTGGTTCTTCGAAGTACACTGCACAATCTGTCCCAATGCCGAGCAGAGTTTGTGCATCAACATTACTTTCTTCAATAGAATATACCATAGTCTTAACCCTCGTCAACCTGTCCTTCGATAGCCACGGATTCCCATTCAAATGACTCACTATAGTTGACTTGAAGATTTTCTTACCTTCCATAACAACATGCCAAGAAACATCAGATGGCTTCCTCCTCTCGCATTCATCTAACATTTCGTCAAACACATGTCGTAATTCAGACCTGGCCACATCATCCTCACTAACTACCTCGTTCCTTTGATCTTCACCTTCAATCTCCATGTTCTCTTCCGTGGCATCGGTCTCATCTCCCAATGTGGTAGAGCTCAGGTCTACCACACGACTACTATGAAACCAATCTTCGGCCTTCCATGGCTCACTAAACCAGCCATCATTCTCCTCAATTGTAATGCCAACGCTTGTACACAATGCTTGTGCAGCAGCAAGCCCTTCCTTTAAGGCCTCGATAATCTTGTCATCCGTATCCACGCCATCAGTCCGCAAGGTTACAGGTGAGCACATCCCCATTGGTATCTACCTTCTTTTCTAACTCTTCCCAAATGTGTTCTTGCTTAGCATGTGCTGCAGGAAACAGGAGGGTAGTGGCTGCTTGAAACTCTGAAATATGATTGAGAGCAGAGGCACTCTCCAACAAGTCTGCCCCGTCATAGGCTCTTTCGTTACGCACCATGCCACCGACTTTAGAGAAGAAGTTCTCACATACGTCTGATCCCGTGCACTGTAAGGGCAACTCTAAATGCCCGAATTCTGAACTAAAATACTTTATTAGCAAAGACAAAGAAAATGGCATGACAATTGCACGTCTATAAAGGTTTCCCGACTAATGAAGTTCTTACTCAACGAATGCGTGCTGTGCTTCGTCAACCACAGCCTCCAAAGCCTGTTATGCACCTAAAGTTTTAAAGATAATACCAGATTGAAAGTAGCAAACAGGATTCCAGCTCACCTAAAGAAGAAGGACACCGTTGCAGCAGCTTTAATCCTAGCCCTCAAGTCCAAAGTAGGTGAGAGGAAGATGTCAATATATGATGCCACGACTTCCAAATAAACTTTGGTGCCCAAATTCCGCATTGGTGGGCCTGCAGAACCATTGCTTAGTTCGTCCAAGCATTGCTGAACCTTTCTAGAAGCAAGGCGTTGCGCAGCCCTCCAGTTTTGCCGATCCTGGCGCTTCACGTCTCCAAGTTGCAGCCCATGCTTCCCTTGGCATAACTCAAAGACATGGTGTATGTCATTGAGAGTCACTAACTCGTTCCCTAAGTACAACCTTCCCTAACTTCTAACAAATAAAATAGAGGTTACCTCTTGCAAAAAAAGAATGCAATTTTCCTTGTTGCGGGTCTGCTTCAGCCCATTTCTTCGGCCTGCCACCTCTTGCTGCTTGGTCACTTGACTCCTTACCTGTATTCATGACAGCATGCACGTGTCTCTTAGATAGAATGTGATCTTTCATGTGGCCATTAAGACATCCAGTTCTTGGAAACAGTTCGAGAAGCCTTTCACACATGGCACAAACAACACGAATGTCATCAAGTTTAGCATATCCACCAATGCTGCTCTCGTATAGCTTGAACACAACATCAAAAATTCTAGTTTCTTCTTGAAACTTTGCAATGGCAGCAGCTAATGTACTTTCTACTAGAGTTTGATTCTCCTTGCAAATGTCCAGCTCCTCCTCAACATTGCAAGACTGATCCTCCTTCTCCACACCCTGCTCTCCCTTCTCCTCACACTTGAGGTTGCGCTCGTAATTATCGGCATGACCCTTGGACTTCAAGTGGCTGCGTTCAAAGTTACACAAGGTGTCATCTCCACCTTTACCATAACGTTTCTCACATTCAAGACACCAAATAGCAAATACTGGTTTACCATGGGCATCATAAGAACACAATTCAAACCTGTCTTTTCGATTCTTTCGCTGCAGCTTTGAACTTAACTTCTTCAAAGCAACTTGCCATTTGGCAACATCAAACCTTGTTGCTAACTTGGATAGCAACCTATTCTTTGAAAAATTCAAATCTGATACATCATCTAAAAAGGCGGTATCTTCAACGAGAACAAGTTCATCATCATGATTTACCTCTTCATTGGTCTCCGCTCCTCGGCTGATATGATCACGTCTACCATCTCAAATTGAAGTTTTTGAGATGAAATGCTCTCAACAACAGTCCTGCCTTTTTTTGTGCGGGCTCTCCAACCACCTTGATAGTAACCTCGTCACCACAAACCTTAAACCTTACCTCCTCTTTTGACGTGAAGGCCACTTCCCTATCTCCAAGAAATACAAATTCTTTCTCATCCTCCAAGAGTCTGGCCCCTGTCTTATTTCATTGCGGACATCCAAGTAAGTGCATTCTTGGGACACCATCACGAGGCCAAGGTCAGCCACGATTCCACAACCTTCATTCACCTTAACAACTATCGCCCTTTCCATTTTTTTTCAGCTGACACAAGCAAGGAAACAACAAAGTAATATTAGAGAGAGCTGCTTCAATTACGAATGTATAGCGTTACCGACATGCATGCACAAAACTGATCTTAACAGACCTTACTTAGATGCAAAAACCCTCTAAGAACCAGATTTCCACCACGGATCTCACAGAATGGAGGCCGAAATGGAGAAAGGGGAAGCTTGGCCTGCAAAAAAAACAGAGCATCAACAATGCAAATGGACTTTAAAATCAAATGCATCAACAATGGTTTATGCTGCTACTCTAACTACTTCCTAATCCGTTCATGACTAAACTCTGTGCTAGATTTTTATGTGGCAGGGACGAAAAAACTTCAAAACATTACCTCCGAAACACCAAATCCTAAAACATTTTTCTGGCATGTGCGCTTCGGATTCAAACCCCTAAAACGTACTCTTACGGCTCAGCAGCTCCAAGAAATCCATCCCCGGACCATGGAAAATGCATACATCTGGGCGCCAAAACGTATGAGCGCCCGCATGTATACGTACTATTTTTTTTCAAAAAAACCCCTCTCCCGTCCACGCACATGTATTCTACGGAATACATACGTGAACCCCCCGGGGACATGGTGATCTGCAATGGTATGCTCAGATGGCCGCGATCAGAAGGCTTTACTTGCAGAAGCGACAAATGCGATGGTGGAGCCAGCATGGTGGACTATCTCCTAGCTCCAGTGCCAGAACTTGATATGATTAGAGATTTCGCGACAGGCACAAGAACGAGGGATGAAGAGACTTTGTCAGACCATTATCCACTTTATGTCACTTTGAATTGGAGACACTCAGTGGCGTGGCCACAAGATAGACAACGCTCTCGGGGCTTGGGATACACCCCGAACTATCGGAAGCAAGCAGAATATGAGGTTGCGCTTGAACGTGAGCTACAGGGGATTGATGCCCTCTATACATTGCATGATAAGTGTGAGTGGTTAGTGAAGGCCTTACTCGCAGCAGTCAGTGAATGCTTTGCAGCAAGAAAGCCCCCGCGAAGGGATACTGCGCAATTCCCTCAGAACCCCTCGTTTGAAGCCGAATGTAAGGCTCTAAAGAGCCAGCTACGCCCCATTTTAGATCCACAGCTCCGGCAATAGGCCATTAGGGACTATAAGGCATTCTTGAAATCCAAAAAGCATCGGTATATTGCAGAAAATCAGCAGCGCATGTTTGATCTGCTGATGACTGAGCCAAAAGCCTTTTGGCATAGACTGCTGTATAAGAGGCATCAACCACCTGGCAATGTTACCTTAGACCAGTGGAGACAACGATTGGAGGAGTTGTATGACCCCCTAGGAGCGATCGCTGAGGTACCAGATCAGCTGGGAGAAACGCTACAGCTTTCAGAGGAGGACATCCACCAGGGTCTTAGACATCTTGCTAATGGTAAAGCAAAGGACTTGCAAGGACTTCAGGCCGAGCTGTTGAAATGGGGTGGACCAGCTTTGCTAGGGCCTTTGACAGTGATAATCAATCAGACCATTAGAGAGGGCCTCCCACAGGAATGGATGGTTAGCAAGGTCACCCCTATTCATAAGACGGGAAGTAGGGATGACTCCACCAACTACCGTATGATCATGGTGAGCCCATTACTCGCAAAACTTCTAGCAGGTGTGCTGGAGAAGAAGTTAACGTAGTGGGCTGAGGAAATTGGAGTGCGTGCAGTTGGCCAGGCAGGTTTTCGCCCTGCCCACTCCACGACCCGGGGGGTTCACCTCTATATAAGGGGCATATGGCATGTGCGTGCATCAAGTCAGGAGAAACCCCTCTGTATACAGCTGACCCTCCATAGAAACCCCTATGTATACGGTCCCATACTGTCGAAGAATCATACCCGATTCCATACTTTTACACCCAGTCTAAGCACTTCTTGCCCTACCCTCAACCTTATTTTTACGTCCATTTTTCATTCATGTATCCTACCCTCTACCGTATTTTTACATCCAGTCCGCAAATGTTGCATCCAGTCAGTATTTAGGGTTCTTCCTGGTGCCATTTGAGTTCAATGGTCACTCCAGAAAATAAGAAAAAGAAATACGCCTGGAATTTTATATATTTTAATTAAATCGATTTTAGGATGACATCATAACGAAATTCATTATTGATTATTGAATAATGACTTTAAATTAATTATTGTTCATGATTTTATTTTTGGGCACGTCTTTTAAGGACGTCATTATGGTGAACTTCGCCATGCAGCTGCCGCCAATGGCATAACCCGATCGAAGCTCTTCACCTCTTCTCCGATGATGTTCTCACAAAGACTATGTACAATTTAAAGTTCAAAAACATTTAAAAGACTTCGTTCAAAGTGAGCACACACTTTCCAATACCTATCCTGGGTTTTTAAGCCAGGCCACATCAGGTACTCCTACTTCCATGTACAAGTAACTATTTAGAAAGTACTCAATGAACTTGAATAAAGGTATTTCATTTCTCAATAACTTATTTAACATTGATGTAAGAACCTTTAGCCTTTTTAACATATCCATATCAGTGTACAACATATTCTTTTTTCACACAATTCATATTCTCAATGTCATGATCATAATAACTTCAGCTTTTACTTCTATTACCAATGTAACTTTCCACTATTTTTATCTTTTTCAAAATATTACATCCTCAGCATAGTATTTCAGACCGTTAACATGAATACAACACTTAGGAATATATTTAAACCAGTAACCATCGAGTTTTTCAAGACGAACTTAATCTGTCATAAAATTCCAGCATTAAACTATATATTTATTGAAGACCATCTTGAGGCCATAGAGTGCATATGATGTACATATCATCACCCAATCTTTATCTTCTTGATTCCCTAACATACAAAAAGGGAGGATCTCACCAAGCATAAGCGCACCATGTAGTCTTGGTCACGTTCTTCTCGTGACCTTTCCATGGCCAAATAGCAACCGAAAATAATTCAGGAGAGAATGTTCTGGTTACCTGCACCCAAATAATGCATAAGTTAGCAAGTTTTATGGTAACTATACAAGGGGCGTCAGGTAAGCTATAGAACATTCCGGCTCTTCGCCCTTCACCTATTATTTTCAGTAAATAGATGCCTCTAGATTAAAACTAGAGTTATAAGACTTAGGAGCTTTAATTAATAGAAACAAATACCACCATTACTGGCTGTTCGTTCTAGCCCAATTGATAACTAGTGGCAAGGCATAGATAAAGTGCCAGATTCTTGCCAAATAGGGTAGTATCAAGTCAGCACAAGAATATCTGTTCGCTGTCTTACCAAACAGCAAGGTAACAGCTTGATATATTTCATATTTCCCCTAAAAAAACGAGAAAGTGAATCATTAACTCAAACTAACCTACCACAGCTTTGTCTTTATTGTAACAGGCCTCTTTGTTTGAGCAATCATATATCCTAAATACAAGCAAGTATCAAACCTCTGTGCATAGCAGTGTGCACTATTCTTAGATAGACTAAGGCAGCCTAAACCATTGGTTTGCTTCCTGTACTCATTATATTAGTGCTATCTCCAAGTGCTCCAAGGCGACTCAGTCTGAAGCTTAGCAAATATAGGACCCACATTGCACAAAAGAATAAATCATTACCATAAGGGATCATAGCGCATGGATGTCTACCCCCGCTTTATGGAATTATCTAAAGAAATAGGAAAGCTAAGTTTTTTGCAGACCTGATTAGAAGCTTTTCGTACTTCATTCTTGTTGCCTTGCATTGTCTCCTATTGTCTTGAAAATATCCACCAGCGGGCCATCGAAGATTCGTGGTCGTGGGCAACAGGAAGACCAGCCTTAAGCAATGCAGGGATCAATATTCGAAACTTGGCTCCAACTAGTGATTAAACACCGTGAATATCAACCCAACATAGTATTTTTAGCTCACCTAGCTCGTGAGTAATCGAATGCAAACTGGCATTGTGAGACATGCCTTAGGCATTGTAGAAGACACGCCTTAGGCATTGCACAACCATTGATAGAACTTGGTCAGAACAAGTGATTCCGGAATATCAAGCCATCGTATGCAACCAGCCATAATATGCTCGGGATTCGGAATGCAAACAGGCTAGCCAAAGCCATTTTCGAGAAGGCGTTTTGGATCGGCCAAATGGCATCTCTACAACCAACCGCTCATCCAAAAACAAAACGGATGTGAAATAAAGTGATCGCAGGGGACAAAAAACTTCAAAACATTACCTCCAAACACCAAATCCTAAAACATTTTTTACGGCATGTGCGCTTCGGATTCAAACCGCTAAAACGTACTCTTACGCCTTAGCAGCTCCAAGAAATCCATCCCCGGACCGTGGAAAATGCATACATCTGGGCGCCAAAACGTATGAGCGCCCACATGTATACGTACTATTTTTTTTCGAAAAAACCCCTCTCCCGTCCACGCACATATATTCTATGGAATACATACGTGATCCCCCCGGGCTCCACGATTGACCATATTTTTACTCAGAATTCTTATGGAAGCTAGCCGCAATGCACGATGTGACTTGTATTGCTGTTTCGTGGATTTTAAGAAGGCATATGATACGGTCCCTCGACACCTGTTGTGGCAGCGCTTGTAGGAGCTACATGTCCCACGGGACTTGCAAAATGCCATCTATAGGCTCTATGACGGAATATATGCCACTTTGCCCGCGTCAGATCACCGAGTGAGTGGCACCATAGGTGTTAAACAAGGATGTCCGCTATCTCCAACATTTTTTGGACTCTATATTGACATGGATGTAAGAACATGGAGATGGTGGCCCACAGTTGCCAGAGGCATATACAATAAAATAGTTGCTCTATGCAGACGATGTGGGCTCATTGTCCCATACATCTAGGAGTATGCAGGAACATTTGGACGTTCTCAATGGATTCTGTGACATAGCAGGAATGACCATGAACCAGCAGAAAACCAAGCTGCTAGCAATCCTGCCCGCGCAACATGATATCCCAGACTTCTATTACAGAGGACAAAGGATGGATGTTGTAAGGACCTTTAAGTATCTGGGAATCGATTTTTCTGCTAACATGCTATGGGATGACTGTGTAGACAGAAGGGTCGACGCGGGATGGAAAGCCCTGTATGCAATGCAGAATAGCTGTTACAGAATAGATCTCTGCGATTGGGCACGCAAAGCACACCTGCTCAGAGCACTCGTTGATCCAGTATTGCTATATGGGGTAGAGGTCTAGGGTCCAGCGATTAGCAAGAACACCTGGGATAAGCTAGAGAGGGTACAGAAGGCCTTCTCGACATACAGCCTAGGCGTCAAGGACACGGTGCCTTATCTAATTTTGTTGTATGAGACGGGTTTTTGGCCCCTGCAGCATTCTGCTATGCGCAGGCACCCTGCGTATTTCCATAAGGTTGACAGAATGGATGCACAATGTCTCCCTCCCCGGGCTCTGTTATTGGCACAATGGCCACAACGACTGAAGAGAGTGTGGCAGGAGCATTGTAAGGGGTGGTTCACAAGATGGTCCATAGACTATCAATAAATTATGGCTATGCCGAATATCGAGGAACAGGAGCTGCATTTGAATGAGCGCTTTGCTGCCTCTCTGCTCACTCTTGCGAAGCCCAAAACAGAGCACTACCACACGCAGGTTAATCCGTGGCCTACACCGATATTTGAAGGCACACATCTCTACCAAGAAACGGAGATCCATAGCTGCAATGAGGACAGGGTCCCACCATCTCAGAATTGAGAAAGGCCGCTGGACAAAAGACATTATGCCAGTTTTGCCACATGCAGATAGTAGAAGATGAACACCATGCTCTACAGGAGTGTCCGGCATATGCACACATCCGAGCAGCTCATGCCGATCTCAGATGCTCTGAGATAGCAATTCATCAATTGCTGGCTTCGCCAATGGTTGCACGTCTGGCATCCTACATTCTGCAAGTCTCTACCGTCAGAGAGTTCCTCACAGCACAGGGAATTTGAACGCCCAGATAGGGAATTTGAATGCCTACTACAAGGGTTTTTCCTCCCACATGGGGGGTTTTTTCGTCCCAGTGGTAGGGACACATTGTATAGGGCCTTTGTGGTTTTCTTTTGTGTTTGGATACTATCTGATATATTGTATTATGACCGTCTCATAGGCCAGTTGGCCTCCCTGAACGTTAAAATATACTTCCTTCCTTCCTTCCTTCCTTCCCTTTAGCGAATATATCCTTTAGAGACAACGCTAATACCAAGGGGTATTGTGTAGGCCATTTATACATGTGAGTTAACATGGTGGGATTATTTTCGACCCTCAATATATATAATATGGATTAAGGGGTTTTTTAGGGGCAATCTAGAGTAATATGTGTACGAAAAGGAGTGTTTTCAACCTTGGACAAGGTCTATACGAAGGGGTTTTTATTTACCCTCTTAATGCACATGGCATTTCCCTTTTACAATAGGTGAAAACCCTGGGGGCACCAATATCCATTTGACAAACTTTATATCAAACCAATCCGATATACAACCAACAATAAGAGACAACCCACCTGTGGATGTGACCTATCTCCTAGAATCAAATTACAATTTCTATGAGCTTGCTTGCCTACCATCAGAAGCAACTCATGTAGATTCTAAGTAACTTGGCCTTGATATTATACAGAAACCTAGATAAAACTATGCAAGAAAGGAAGAGAGACTCAAGAGATATAATCCCATGGGCTACACCATATTGAACATAATATACCACAGGCCATCTAGTCTCCGTGAATGTTTTCGAGAGAAAAACTTTAGGACCTTAGTAGTAATAAAAATGTTGACAAATTGTACAAATATACATCATGAAATATATACATGAAATACTAGAAAAAGTGCCCAGCGCTGCTGGGCTTTTCATGGGACATAAATTCAAGGCAAATGCTAGATTGGTGTAAAAAGAGCAAGGAATTGTAATGTTTGTGCAAATGATTATGAGCTTGGATGAATAGCTACATTGCATTCTCTCAAGGTTCTAAATGTTTAATTACTTCCCCTAGGAAGAGATTCATTTCTTGCTTCAAGAATTGATATTAGATCATGTGACAATCACTGATTCAAACCAAAATATTTGGAGTTATAAAAAGAAATCAATTTTTCTACCCCATGGTTTCTAAATGCATTTCACAATAAGGTCCACTGTTTGTGCATTATAAACTTAGATTTTACAAGAAGTTTGAACTTCTCATTCTCCAGGAATGAAATTTAGATTCAAAACCTCTTCAAGGAGCCACCCTTTCATCATCTTCAAAACAAAATCTAAAACAAATCTTCTTCAACCTATGAAGCAAAATTTCCTTTTACTTGGAACTATCTATTTTTGCCAAACTTTTGAAATGCTTAAGCATTTTTTCATCCTAGGTTTACCTTTGCATTAGACCTCGTTTATTTGTCTTTCTATAAGTGATGCACGTTGTTGTGTTGTTTCATCTATATAATTGTTTCATCTAGACCATTGCTTCATGGAATATTCCTTTCAATATTCCATATAAAGCAACCAAGGTCGTCTCACCAAAATCAAGATGGGATCAAACTGGAATTTCCATGTCACTCTAAGATTTACAAAATATAGAACGCAAGTCAAGGATGTAGTCAATGAGCAACTAGAAAATTAATTGCACATGAGAAAAAGTCATGTGTTGCTGTGCATTAGGGTTGCCCTTAAGGCCAAAGTTCCATAGCCGTAACTTAGAAGGTTAACGAATTATATGTTTTTGCCATTAGTTATATTGGCGAATTCTTTTTAGCTTTTGATTGGCAAGTCTTAGTATTATTTATCCATGACATTAGAGCGAAAAAATTACCTTTCCAAAACTCTATATTGTTCCTGTTTTTTCTCAATTGCAACTTTGCGTTAAAGACAGGCAGACATACAGACAGACATTATTTTTACGTCATGCCACATTGGTAGCATCCATGAGGACATATGACCTCATAGATGCTCTTCATTCTCTTTGGGCAATGGCCTTGTGATGATATCTTTGTGTTGCTTCTTTCTAATCTCGGAAGATGCACCTATCATAGAGGTATCTCGTGTGCATGCTAGGGGTTGCCAGAAACCCCCTTATATACGCCTTAAAAATCTTCCAAAAACCCCAGTTTCAGTTGCATATTGTACCAAAGCCACCTAAAAAAACTCCATAGGTAAGAGTATATGTATGGTTCATGCCCAAAATAAATCCTTCTGGGTCATTCAAACTATGTGAACCCCCCTTTTTCCAGTTGCCCTATTTTTAAGCAAAAAGAGGGTACGCTTACTGCGCCTTGTGCCCATTATAGCACACCACATTTTGCAATACTCATATTCAGTTTGTACATGCATAACAATAGTTAAAATGATCCAGTCTGGTTAATAACTTGAACATATACAAATTCTATCCTCTGACGATACAAATTAATGATTTCCATTTATAACATGGATGAAAAGATAATGTAGACTCTAAACCTAAATGTTGGGCAAAGGAAAAGTCCCAAGTGCATTTCAAGAATTCTCTTTGACACTTTTTTTAAAACTCCCTTTCAAGACAATGCAAATCTACATCGACTCAAAACAAAATTTGTGGTTATCTTAACAAGTTTACCAAGAAAAGGATCCTTTTATATGATTTTTTGAGTCCAAACCAAGATGAACAAAAACATATGTCTTCTATCATTTAATTTAGACTCCCCACTTATGGTAGATTATTATTGAGCCACTTTCTTTATTGTAGCTATAAAAGAAAAGGAATGCATCAACAAGCATGCATAAAATATAGAGAACCAACTTGGAATTGACGTGACAAGAAACACAATGCTCCAAAAAAAAAATGGGTACCCTGCATTGGCAATTACAATTCCCATGTGCTCAAATAAATTGTCATTTTTTCACACATTCTCATGATGTTGTTTATTATATAGATATTCACAACAACTTGGATATGTGTATATTTACAGATCTTCAAGTAAGTTGCTCATACAAAATTCATAGCACCCAATCCATGAAAATAAGGTTGCCCACATAATTCGGATATGGCTCATGTGCTCTGCTCAAACAAAATTTATAGCACCCAATTAATTTGGGATAAAATTATTATTAATATTTGAGACACCGTCAGTCCACTATGTGCTGGAATATCTGCCAATATTTTGTACACATGCCAGCTGCAATTTTAATCACTTTTCGAAAGAGAACCATCTATATATGGTGAATAGCTACCAATGCTTTCTACACATGCATGCTGCAATTTTAACATCGATTATGGAAAGATAACATTCACATTGTACATTGTGTTCTATGTGGATTTCCTTGTCCATCTATCTGTCCCAGCTACTCTTTGGAGCATACATATAGATACTTGCAAGCATTATATGGCTAGCTAGTGTTAAACGATTTCTGCAGCATGCGTATCAGCATGAGACAGGTAGATGGAAGCGGCCGCAATTGCCGCGAGAAGCGAGATTATGTGCCTGTTGCCAGTTACAGGTTATTGAAGATGAAAGCCATACTCTTCTGAGTTGCCCTGCTTTTGAGATAGTCCAGAATCATTTTTTGACCTTAGCATTCCATTCCACGCTTCCACAACTTCTCAGAGCACCATCTGTGCATGACTTGGCATTATACATACTTGAGGTTCTAGATAAACGTCTGCAATTATTACTGAGCCCTCAGTAGTCATTATCTCCGCTTATCTAGTATCATCATTACTGCAAAGGTTTTTCCCTTGAAAACCTTTCAAGGCAGGGGTTTTTTAATCCTAGTAGTAATGATTGTACTAGCCCATTGTATGGGTCCCATGACCTATTGGTCTCCGTGGACGTTAAAAAATCTATTCTATTATTCTATTCTATTTTACAAGCAGCAACTATTACCCTTCAAGTTGTGGCATAGGTTCAAATGGCATGCTGCTAATAAGCCCTCTGCTTCATCTAGCCACCTTGCCCTTCCAAGATTCTCATCTAGCCACCCTGCTTCGTCCATAGTTCTCAATATCATGTGTTTCCCATGATTTATTCTCATCCAAATAGAATAATAGCATCCATCCTAAAAGAGTTCACCACTTCTACAACCAGAGAGCTGACATTAAAACGTAATTTTTGTCTATTGCATCTCCGTCAATAAGGCAAGAGCAGCCCTGCAGCAACCATTATCCATGAAACATCATTGCGCCGATGCATGATGACAAATATTTATTCTCGTAGCTTCTAAGCTCCCACACTTGGCATGCATGCCAATGATAATTGTGGCCATGATCACATGAGCTCCAACACCCATATGGTATAGCACAAACATGCATTAGTTCTTGTCTTCCCTACTGCACCTAAATTGCCTCAAGCACTAAAACTGCAAAGCCATCTGGGGCAGATGTGTTTTCGCCTGAATGTAAAATTCGTGAAGGACACAGCCTTCCAAGAATCTTGGAAGGGTATTTGGACAACTCCCTTTAGCCGGCATCGTGGGATGGCCGGCATAGTGGAGGCACTCGCAGAAGTCAAATCTTTTGCGAAACCGTGGGGCCGACAGTCCGCAGCAGCAAATCGTGCTTTGCTAGATACGGTGTATCAGGATCTCCTTCGCTCCCAACAGAGTCTTCTCCCAGGCATTCATGAGCATCACATATTAGCACAAATTCAAGCTTTGGAAGAGAAATAGATCCAATAGGAAAGACCAAAGCATGTTTGCAGTGGTTCCATGATGGAGATCATTGTACAGACTTCTTCTTTCGCGTAGCTAAGCGGCGTCGCATGACGGCAGCAATGCCTTCCTTGCGTCTTCAAACGCCTCGGTACTCTCGCAACCAACAGAGCGGAAGCAGCATTTGCATGACCACTTTCAAGCATTTTTTGCTGAGAAACATCTACTCTTTCAATCAGAAATGCGAGACGTAGTTCTACCTAGGATATCTCCCACCATTTTTGAAGGGCAACGTCTGTCGGTAGTGGCTGCTATCACTACTGCTGATCTGAGTTCGACAGTATTTGAACTTAAAGAGGAAGTGCCCAGGGTTGGATGATATACCAATTGAGTTTTTCAAGAATATTGAAAGTGGTTGGAGCAAGATGTATTTGACGCTTTTTGTGACTTTCGTCAGTCCATTGCCCTGGACAAACTTTTAAATACAGGTGTCATCTCATTGATCCCCAAGAACAAAGATCCTCAGACTATTGCAGATTGGCGACCCATCACTTTATTATCATCAGTATATAAAATATTTGCTAAGGCATTTGTAGAGAGGGTGAAGGGCATTTTGGCTGAGTCCATTTCCACAACTTAGTCAGGATTTCTTCCGAGAAGATACATTCTTAATAATGTGGCTGCTGAATAGGAGGGGATCTATTAGGCACGTCGGCAAAATCATCCGGTGGTGTACCTTAAACTTGATTTTGCAAAAACATATGACAATGTCATTCATATTTTTATATAATTGTAGTACATGTTGGCTACAAGCCATCCACCCAATGACAAGTTTTGTTCACCACAGTTCAAACATCAAAAGCAATGGGTTATACCTCTGTATAACATCCTTTGCACCATTCCCAACAAAAGCTATAACATATGAACAGGAAGTCTCCTACCTGCAACCTGCTCAACTTCATCTGGAGCATCGATGAGCTCATTTCCCCTCTGCACCCTCACCTCTACGAAATATTTCAGCACAGTGTAATATGGGATTTTTCTTGCTACCAAATGGTGTCACCCTTCTACACTTCTCTTTTGGGAGGAGATTTAGGTGTGTCCATGTCTGTTCCGAACTTACATTTTCTTCAGATCCTGCTGGGTATGCTGTAGGCGTCCCTTTGCCTTTTCTTTGTGCAATAGATTCCTCATATTGATGGTCCCTTTTTACAGCCTTGCCTAAAGATCCCTTCTTTATTTTGACAGACTCTGCTTTATTCACATTATAAGGTCTTGGAATTACAGCAGTACGTCCAAGAACATGTGCTAGATTTGCAGCCTTACTAACCTGGGAGTTTGGACAAATTAACATGCCATCCAAGTTTATCCTTGTGGGTCCCAAGCTGCAGAAGCCTTTAGAGTGCACCTACTTATAAAATCCCACTATGGACTTTACAGAGAATTACCTTGTTGTACAGCCCAGAACTCGAAACAAGGCTATAGCTAATGCAGCAATCTGAAGAATCAGGCATGGCAAAAATGTGATACGATAATCAACTAAATATGAAAGCTTTTTAAGATTAGGCTTAGATGTTATGTCAAACAGCACAGACAAGGCAACTTCAACCTTACACTGCATTATATAACTTCAGGAATAAAAGAAAGAAAGAAAAGCACACTTTTCTTCTCTACAATGTGCTGCTAAAAAACTTGTTGTGCCTCTTACAAATTTTGCACTTGCCGTAAACACTCAATCATAGTTTTGCTCATTCTGGGATTATGCTGCAAGCACGGGATTCCAAGATGGGGCATTCCTCACAAGCATGTGCCTGTTTCAAAAATGTTGTTTAACATTTTAATCTAATTCACTGCATTTACAAGCATGGATGCATTTCCCATCAGCAAAGTGTGCTCCACTTAAAAGGTCAATTGTGATGCATTTATTCTGTAAATGGCAAAGAATATGCACCACATTTTGAGCTTGAAGCTTGTCAACATACAAAGAAAGGATATTTGTGATCAGACCCCTGTTTACAAGTTACAGTATATTACCTTAGTCAACATTGACTTAAGAATTGCCAATGTAACATGTCTGTAACTTATCACATATATAAGCTTTATCCAAACAATATGAAACTTGAATGGGGCTACAAAAACGGTGTACCTGTATAAGAAGGTCATGTATTTCTTTAGCTGCCACACCAAGCTCAGCCAAAGCTGTAATGGCTTCAAGGACATACATGCATTGTCTTCAAGTGGAAAAAATTCCAACTTACACTCCAAAATATAGAGCTTACTGCAAATTGAAACTTACCTCAAACACTGTAAGTACTGTGGCAGCACGATCACAACTTGTAACTCTATACAGTTTTGCTTTATTCGCAATGATCTGGCCTTCAAAGATATACCTTCAATCTGCAATCTCATTGTCATACTGCGTTCTGGTCAACATACAGAATGCTTCCTCCAAACAAAACAGTTCATTTTTAAACTCAACACTTGTACATTATTCTACTATGATGGGATTTACTTAGGGCCTCAGTTTCACCACGACATTATTGGTTTTCAAAACAATGTCGCAGGGAATTAAGAATTTGCAACATCCTTTATTTCTCAAAATGTCTATAACATGAAATGCCCAAATGTACTCATTTGCAAGTTTTGAGAAGCAGTAACCCAATCATTTAAAAAGAGCTAGTAACCCCTTATATGAGAATCTATTATATGTGACAATTTACAGCAGTTGTTGAAAGATGTGCATATAAAGCCATTAATTGACATTTAGTAGAACTTTCACTTTACCAATTAAAACTGGAAACATATCATTTAAAGGTACGACCAAAACAAGACCTCAGATAATGCTGCACGCGTATCCTCACTACTATCCTGGATGACAAAATGATGGATGACAAAATGACGTAGAGGAATTATGAAGTTCACCTGTACGAAATAAAATGACAGGTTCAAGTTCAATCCAGGAGTTCGCATTTTCTAATATAGCAATAGATCTACCTCATTTCATTGATACCGCTAAATTGTGCACCTGAAGATGGTTTGCTCCTTGCATAAGGCAAGATATTTCTGCTGCCACTTACATTTGGTCTAGGAACAACTTTACATTGTTGCAAAGCCTGCCTGTAGATATTCTGACATATAGCACAATAGCTACCTACTAAGAATTCTTCATTTGGCCATTAAGTTGTTTCAACTTAGCATAGATCTGATAACTTTGTGGGTGGGCTTTGTCCCCAACGATAAACTCATGAACCTCACCATTGAGCTCGATCCATGCTTTACCAGGTTTCTTCTATGCAGCTCTGTGCTGTCTTAGCTCTTCTATTTTTGCAGCATCCTCCCATAATTGAGCATCAGAATAAATGCCTGACATAAGCACATAGCCCGAACCATTAGAAGGATCCAATTGAACAAACTGATCAAAGCATCGCCTCCCCAATTCTATGTTGCCATATGTTCTGCATGCAGCGAGCAAAGATGTCCATCCTTCTACAGCATGATGTAAATTGTCTGATTTAACAGTAAATAGAAGGTTTTCAGCAGCACCCAGGTGCCCTGTGCGGCTCAAAAGATCAGCCATGCAGTTATAGTGATTCACATGTGGAATCACGCCATATTCTTCCTTCATAGATTTGAAATACTTACAGCCTTCATCAACCAGACCAGCGCGGCTGCAGGCTGAAAGGATAGTGGTGAAAGTCACGTCATCTGGCTTGACACCTTCTGCTTGCATGCTTTCAAAGCATGCCATAGCAAACTCAAAGTATTCCCATTGGGCATAGCCAGCAAACATTGCTCCTCATGACACCACATTCCGATGAGACAGATTCTTAAAAACATTTACTGCCTCTTTTATATTCCCACATTTTCCATACATGTCAACTAGAGCAGTGCCCACAACCAGATCCAGATGAAGGCCATTTTTAGTTATCTCCTTATGTATATGCCTGCCTCTCTCTAGCTCCAATGCTACCACAAGCTTTTAAAATGCTAGAAAATGTGGCCTGACATGGTTCTATGCGATCCTTATGCATTTTATCAAAACATTGTATGGCAATGTAACCTTCACCATGATGGGCACATCAAACAATAATTGCATTCCATGACACACCATCCCGAAGAGGTAAGTTGATTAAGGTGCTTTGCGCTTCTACCATGCTCCAACATTTGGCATATATACTGACAAGAGTATTCCCCATGACTAAATCTGAATGATAATCACTTCTAAGAATCTGACCATGAAGGCACCTGCCTCTTCTAAGAGCAGATGACATAACACATGCTTTTAGAGCAGAGAGATAAACAACCTGGTCACCTTCTACACCCATGAATAGCATCTTATCATATAGCTGAAGTGCATTTTCCGGATAACCTATCCTAGAATATGCATCAATAATTCCAGGTATGTGGAGTTGGCTTTGAAACTCTTTCAAATGCATAATTTGCTTCATCTAAACTTCCATGCATGGCATATATGCGAATAAGATGATCCCCGAATGCAGCAATTGAATCTAAGTTAATATCAACCATCAGGGACTGCAACCGTCTCGCACAATTTAGATTCTGTAGTTTTGTGCACTCCTGTAACAAGCAGTAAGCCTGATCTCTGGATATGGGAATCCTTGATGCCACATAATCTCTGCCGCCTTCAAAGATTCTTCCAATGTTTTCTGTTTGCTGAGCATGAAGGTGAGCATGAATACATATCCAGCATGTGGGTTTGCACCCACCAAAGCCGCTTATTTGAGAAGCATTGTACCTGAACATCTCTCTAACAAGTAGTGTGGATGATGGTTGTTGAATAGCCTAACAGAACGTCCACAATAGCTACATAAGAAAATGAACACAATCTTTCATCTGACACTAATCTATGTTACCTTATTCAACGGAGCATTTAGAGGTGTTGAAGGAGAGGGCGTCGCGATAGCCAGGAACGGAGCACGCCCAGAACGACGGAAGCTCCCATACAAAATTGGAGCCATCCATTTGAATACTTCAAACTAGTAAATGTGTAATGTTTTGGCATTGGCATGTGTTTCTACTCGACAAAATTAAATCTTCACATACATGTGTTTTTTCTACAGAAGTCAGGGTGCCTAGATTCAGCCCTCGCATCCAATGGCGTCGCGCCACGTGGCAACTATTCTTCCTAAATGTTGCCCTGAATTCTAGCTGACATTTGCATGACATTCTAAATTTCCACCTGCTATTCTTCTCTCCAACCGTTGGATGGCTACCACGTGGCACTGTATCTAGGGCACCCGTGACTTCACGTTACACGAATGCCCCTCTGCCTTGGATTCCGGCGAGTCAGGCAGGCCTTCGCGCTGCCGCGCGTCGGCCAGCCTTCCTTGCCGGAATCCAAGGCAGAGGGGCATTCCTGTATACTTAAATCTTCCAAGTTGAGGGGGCACATTACTCTACAAACTTAAATCTTTGAAGTTGAGGGGCACATTACTGGAATATTGCAATAGTAAGCAGTACCATAGCAACTTTATATCAATCTTCTAGGATTCGTATCCCCATGTCATATTGAAGGCCACATAGCACAAAATAGAAGAATCTAGCACATATGTATAAGCAACTTCAACACATATGCTAGATGATGCCATTATAAACATCCTAGATGATTCCATAACAAACGACAAAAATGATGCATTACTAAATTTGCATAAGAAATTCGATAAGATATGATGATGCCCTCAAGTAGCCATTAGCATATTTAAATACCTATTCACAACATTTTAAACGCCAAATCAATTTTCATGGTGATATTGAATAAAACAAAGATGCAATTTTGAATTCTTACTTCACTACATGGTGCTCATGGCAACTCTTGGAAAAATATCCAAGTATGTATATCCACACCCTATGGTGACACATGAACCGTAACTCATTATAAATCGTTTCTGGTATTTTGTGATGACACATGAACCCTAAGCTCATTATAAACTCTTCCAAATCCGATCTCCTTCTCAACAAGACATGATGCATGATGTTGTAGAAAAGAAAAGTGGATGGAATAGTCCTTTGGAAATCGAGAACGAAGGGCAAATTGCACATCTCAGAGATACTCAAGCACTCATGCACGATTTACTTGGAGCAAAGATGTGCTTCTAATGTTGAGAAAATATATATGGTATTTTAATGTAATCTGTGACTTGATGTTTAAGCCTGAGTTAGCATCATGAGTAATTTGTCAAAGACGACTAAATGCAAGTATTATTACTCAGTTTTTTCTTAAGCCTTTGGCAAAGAGTGTGCGGCCTCTACACAGATTGGCATTTTTTGTGCATCCAAATACTGGTACATTGGGTGGTGCTTTCAGAGTGACCCCTGATGCGCGAAACGAAACCATCCCTTCAAAGTTAGAGGGGCTCATAGGTTTAACCGAAGAAGCTAAGCATTTTTTAGAGAGAGATTATTCGTAGAAATGGCAGACGTAAGCACAGTACCCCTTTGTATAGAGAAGAAAACCATGCATTTCTTTTTCTTGAAGTTTGTGATCTTAGCATCATCCAAGCTTTGAACATTAATATATGAAGAATGTAACTCTCAAGTAGCTTTCTTTATGCAACATTACATTTTCTCTGTCTTATGCGATTACTTTTGATGGCTCTTTTGCCTTTGTATTTTATCACCCTTAATGAGAATTAAGGGAGAATGTTGCATGTTTGCTACAACATATTCAATATGCACCCGCACCGCACCTGTTCATGCAGGTTATTCTTTAAGATAATTATTTCGTCCCTCATTTTGTCCTTCGAACTTTGGAATATGCACATCCAAGAATATATGTTGGATATTTGTCCAGATTATTGAATCAAGATATTATGGAGTCAAGACCTCTGCTTCTTGACTTGCAGGCCTCATAGCAACGTTTTTAATTTGCAATCATCTTGTGTCTAGTTGCATGCATCAATATTTGGGCCAAGCTCAACCATACGATCTATGGCATGCTGTCTTGTTCTTTAAAACCATAAGTTTACATGACCAATGCAACTGAAACGGAGAGCTTCCCGGAAGAAAGGGAATATTGTCCGGAAATGGCTTTTTAGGTTCCAAAAGTCACATTCGGAAAAGGGCACACCGGCATCAGCAAGAAACCACAAAAACATTTTAAGTAAGTAGATAGCCTGCCCATTTTTGCTGTTTGGTTCCCTTTTTTATTCCGGCAGCAATGTGCCCTCAACAACTCAAGCAAAAAAATATTAAAGGTTATCACCAGCACCAAATCAAAATCTGGCACCATAGCATTCTTTTACCACCATGAGACCCGGGTGTTGTTCTTTCACCATAGCGGAGAGATGTTACAATAAATCAAAAGCGGATAAAATAACGACCTATCTAACGCATCAAAATAAAAAGAAAAAATTAACGGCCCAGATTGCGCACAAACTATCCTAAAACTCATTTAGTATTAGATATAGATAGAAGATAGATAGATAGATAGAACATAGATAGATAGATAGAACATAGATAGATAGATATACATGTTGAGAGCCAAACGTGGCATCTCAAACATTTTTTTACCTCCAAGAAGTAAGTGTACTATGAGGTAAGATAAGATAAGATAAGATGAATTTGTACGTCCACACAAGCTAAAGGAGGTTACCGGGTTTGAACTAATGACCTATTGAACTGCAACCAATTGCTCTACCACTGAGCTATAAGGATAGTTAGAAGATATTATTGAAACCCAAACATGGCATCTAAAACATTTTTTAACTCCACGAAGTGAGTATAACTATGAGGTAAAGGGTCTCTAGAAGATATTATTGAGAGCCACACATGGCATCTCCAACATTTATTACCTCCATATAACTATGAGGTAAAGTGTCTCTTTGGATACAATATGTGGCTACCAATAGGGGTTTTTAAAAATTTTCGAAGGCGTATACAAGAGAGTTTCGTTGACCCCTCACATGCAGACTGCATATCCTTTATAGATATTATAGGTGCATCCCTAGGGGAAATCAAATCTCTCCAAGTCATGAAAGATTTGTACGCCCTCTGTAGTAAGCCCTCTTTGGGATAGCGTATGGAGGTTGAAGCTCCATCCTCTTGATACAAAGTCGCATTGACAAAGATGATAGAATCTGGTAAGTTAAGCTCAACATGAGTGAAATTGGCATAGCCAGAGACGCGGCGAAAATCTCCAGTACCTCCAAGGACAGCCAATTCACTACCACCCTTGACAACACGATCGGTTCCTAAGAAAGCTATGGTGCCATTATAAGAATCAGTCTCAAGAACAGCAGTGAAGACATAGGTAGCATACTGGCGATTTTCCTCGGTAACCATCACCTCACCTTTAGCTCTACCAATTATAGTAGAGGTATTGGACTGCTCAGTTCTGAGCACGTCATTAATAACATAAAGCGTGCCAAAGTTAACACCAGTGGTGTTTCCATCAGGCCCTGCTACGATAACAGCAGTGGCATTCGGCGTGCTAACCTTGGCGTGAAGGTAGAAGGCTATGTTGTAGACTACTTCGGTGGCTCCAACGCTCAGTGATAAAGCAGACAAGAGTACAAAAAGAAGGGAGTTCATTTTGAGGGCACATAAACAAGTGCGTATTTTGTTGCTGCAAACTGCAAGGCAAGAACTTCCTATGTAAGAGGTGCTAGAAAGAACTTTTTATTTAAGGGGTGCTGGAAGTTGCTTAGTTCTTACATGCTTACATATGTTGGACCCACAAATCAAATGCTGGTCATCTTGCATGTAAATTTCTTGTGCTTGAAACATTAATTGTCAACAAAGACCTTCATATATGTCCCACTTTTTTGCTTAAAGTCCGTAGAATTTTTAAGTGCTTTTATTCATGCTATCGTGGCAATGTGCTCATATAGATTTTTTACTACTTTAATAATTAAAGGGCAATTAAATATTGAGATTTTGAATGAATATTTGCCTTGTATACTCGTCATCAAATGATCGTGCTAATATATCAATGAACATTTGTCTATAACAATGAATATTTAGTTGTCTAGTCCACTTCAAATGACATTTGCCTTTAAAGCCTATAGTGGAAATCTAGAATAAAGTTAGATTTGACCTGGATTTTCTTGTCCCATACTACAACAGAGTTTCTCCTGTCATAGCCATGCGTCAGAAAGCTTCCCTTGTTATCTCCGTCCTTTAAGCAGGTGTAATATTAGGTATTTCAATCCTCTTTGATAAATCGATCTATGGACCCTCTTATTTTATTTAAGTTTTTGAGCTTCCTCTCTTCCTTGAGATCCAAGGACCACAATATTATGAGAATCCATCTTTTTTACCATTGATTTTATGGTCAAATTTGATAAGAAGAATGAATCAACTGTTGAAGGCAAATATTTGGAGAAGTTTGAGGAGCCCACATTCTAAATCTGTCGTACATTGGCTATAATGCCATATAACGCAGAAGCTTTTCCTATATTCCTTTCTTTTGCATTGGTTGCAAATCCTTCGCTTCTAGAAGAAGTATTTCATCTCTCAAGGTCCTGCATAAAAAGCATAGGTTAAATCCAATTGGGTTTATGGGGTCATGGGTGTTGAACACCCTACGTCAATTGAAAGGATTTCTTATGGGTTTATGTTTTAATTCTTTAGTAGGTGGCTTTAACATTCTGTTTTCAAGTAAAAGCTTTTTGCAATTGAAAACATGGCAAATGCTAAATGTTACAACGTTAAAACAGTGCATGCCAAACCCACATGCTCATATATAGAATCAAATGCCTTATATAGCAAAAATTAATTTTCAATAAATGCTTAGTTTTGGCGAACAACCACTTTGTAAGGCTACTTTTAGTAAGAGCAAGATTTGGATGGACCAAAAAAGATGTAAGATGTTCTCAACGAGAAAAAATATTGCACTCTTTGTGTAAAAAAATATTCACGCAAACTTGTAGAAACATTATCTTCAACAAGTGCTAAAAGACTTTAAGACTTCCATAGAACAAAATAGGTTCCAATTCTGTCATCTAAGGTGCAAGCCTCCTATAGTAGATATAATATCTAGCATAACAACATGGGGTTTCTTTTGTATTTTTGTATGCTTTTCAATATGATTTTGCTACGATTAAGCGTTGTATTCATGTGGATGTACTAATGCATATATCTAGAGTGCGCACATGCCCCCATTTTTTTTTCTTAATGGTTTAGACCTATGTGCCATATTGTTTTTCTCAAAATTTATACTTTTACAAGAATTTAGCGTTGGCGGAACCAGTGCCCTGTGTACTGTGGAGAGTTAGAACCCACATATGACACCCCCTCCCTTTTTTTTGGGAATTAGACAAAATCATATTTTTTGTGGGTGTCGTTTCAAGTATATTTGTGTTCAAAAGAACTTAATAAGGAAATGTTACATGACATTTCTATAAGTTATAATAGTGTTTCTGCGCTCCTCTAGGAGTCAACCCCAGGTTGCCCAATTGGCGCGTTGCCTACGGTGTAGAGGGAGCATCAGTTCCTGTAGGGAACCGGTGCACCAGCATGGAAAGCAATGGAGTTTTTTCTCCCTTTCTGGAGCAAAATTATGTACCTTGTCTTGTTGTCTTCACTCAAGAGACTTTTCGGTATGCAAGTGAGTGCTATCAAAAGTTGTCCATGTGCGAAGACTTCAATGCGCAAGTCAATTGCAATCTTATAGAGTGTGAGTCCGAAGTAGCTGTTGAACGTTGTTGAGTACGCGGGTCATAGTGGAAGTCGACATCGGTGAATTGTCCATGGCTGCTAGTCTGGCTGGCTGAAGAAATCAAAATGTGATATGGGATGGATGTTCTCTCTTTGATGTGGATCCCTTGTGAGTAGCTTGACTTGGACGAATCTATTGTGTAGCGAGGTTACCATGACCCTTGAGTTTTTAACGAGACCTCTGTGTGACGACTATATGAATATTCGTATCATACGAACATTATACTCGTATGTACAAAAGATGGTCGTCACACGGATGCAAAAAGGTAGTTGCACAAGACAAGGTTTGAACTCGCAACCTTCCAATTGCGAGCCACACAACCTTGCCAAATGCCCAAACAATATTTGTTGAAGAAATTCCTTCATGTCTTCGTCATATGTGGGATTATTTTCAGGAGGTTCTAGAATATTCTAGAACCTAGATGCATGCGCGACACTTGGCGCGATCTCATCCATTGGAGTGGCGCGATCCTGACCGTTGGCCTAGATATATAAGGAGGCATCTCCTTCTTGTCGAACCATTCCAGTTCAACGCCAGTCTTGAGCCTTCTAGGCATCTGTCTTGTGTTCCTGCTTGCCTTCGGGCCATTGTGTTCTTGATTCCTGTTCATATATCAGATTCTTTGCCGATCTTAGCATATTTCTTCCGTATTTCTTGTGTATTTTCCACGTATTTTCCTTATTTTCGCGTAGGTTCATGACAGTTTGAACCGGAATCCCTTACCGGTTCTTGCCTGCTCTAATCCTAAGCTTTTTTTTTTTGCTCATATTTGGTGATTTTATATCGATGGAGGAGGTTTCGACTTTATTACAGCAGGTCCAACAGCTTGTTCAAGTATGTCAGCAGTTGCAGTTGGACAATGAAGAGCTTAAGGAGCGTGTTGCTTCACATGAATCTGCTTCTAGCTCGAGATTGAGGCTATCAGAGCCTAAGATCAGTCTGCCAGAGAAGTTTGACGGCACTGGGTCCAAGCTCCGCAGTTTTTTGAATCAGATCAGGCTTGTGATTAAGCTCCATCCTCATAGATATCCCACGGCCCAGAAACAAGTTGGGCTGATTGGTTCTCTCCTCACAGGGCCAGCTTTAAGTTGGTTTGTTCCTTTATTAGAGAAAGGGGCCCTAGGATTGCAAGATTTTGCTGCTTTCACTGCAGAGCTCGAGGCATGCTTTGGAGACACCATTCGTCAGCACACAGCAGTCACAAAACTTTGCAATCTAAGGCAAGGCTCTCGTCCAGCTTCAGTATATGCATTAAAATTTCGTCAAATTGCGGTAGATACTGCCTGGGATGATGTTGCACTTCGAGATTGTTTCCGAAGGGGGTTACGAGAGGATGTGAAAGATATGTTGTTGTCTATGGAGGATCCTCAAACTTTGGAAGAAGCCATCAGATTTGCAGTTCAATGTGATAATCGGCTCTTCGAATGTAGGCAAGAGAGACGTAGCCAGGTCTTCCCAATCACACAAGCGCCTGTAGCTACGTCCTCCCCGGTTTCATCTGTAGGATCCATCAGGTCCGGATCTGAGCCTATGCAGATTGATCGGGCAGTTCGAGGACCTTTATCTGCCGCCGAGAAGCAGCATCGGAGAGAGGTTAATCTTTGCCTCTACTGTGGAGGAGCTGGCCATATTGCTCGTGCATGCCCTGTGAAGCGCCCAAATCAGTCGGAAAACTTCAGCGGCTGGTCTGAGTAGTAGGAGTCTCTCGTCGGCTGGCCGCCTTTTCTTAGACTCCTTCCACATTTCTTGACATGTTTATTCCATCGGATAAGGTCAGCAAGGCATTCTTCATCCCTATATCATTGAAATAAGAGGTTGGAGGATTGCAAGTGTTGGCGCAACTTGATTGTGGTGCAAATGCTTGCTTTATAAATAGTGCATTCGCCGGTAAGCACGCCATCCCTAGAAGCAAGATTGTGCATCCTGGTTCTGTCAAAGTGATTGTTGGACGGGAGATCTCCTCGGGTGCAGTCACAGAATGTATTGCGCCTCTTCATGTTTTGTTCGAAGGAGTTTCCTGTAGTATTTTCTTCAATCTCATCGCTAGCCCACATGTGCCAATAGTCTTGGGTTTGCCCTGGCCCGAGCTACATAATCCACAGATTGATTGGTGTACTAGATCATTTCGATTTGCTGGTTCTAGCTCCAGTTCCCTCGATCCGTGCAGTATCGTGGGCCCCTAATTCCGTCCTTGTTGTTCCTGTTGCTGCTCCATGTTCTGATTTGACTCTTGCTTCTGCTCCAGTTCATGCCCCAGATTTTGATTATGTTCTTGATGATGTCCCATCTCTAGCTCCAGCTCCTGCTCCAGTTCCAATTTCTGCTCCTGCTTCAGTTCTTTACTCTAGTCCCTGCCCCTGCTCTAGTTCTTGATCCAGTTCCTGCGCCAATTCTAGTCCCAATTGCTCCTACTTCTGCTCCTGTTCCTGCTCTCACTCCTGTTCTTGATCCTACTTCTGTAGAGGCTTCTTCGCGCCCTCAGTTCCGTATCTTGAAGATCTCTCTTCATAAGTTTATTAGATCTGATAGGCAAGAGAGTCAGCAAGCTTCCGGAGCATCGTCCTTATGACTGCCCCATTGATCTTTAGCCAAGGACGACCCTGCCATTTGGCCCTATCTATGGCTTGTCGCCAACAGAATTGGAGACTTTGCAGACCTATATCGAGGAGAATCTTGCAACTGGGTTTATTCGACATTCTCGGGCCACTTTCGGAACCGCCATCTTCTTTGTTTCAAGAAGGATGGTTCTTTTTAAGTACTGGGTTGTGGATTATCGTGACCTCAACAAGATCACTGTGCGTAATTGGTATCCTCTCCCTCTTAGTCCAGAGTTACTCGAGCGGCTACAAGGTGCACGATACTTCACAAAAATTGATCTTCGAGGTGCCTATAATCTTATCCGCATCAGGGAAGGTGATGAGTGGAAGACAACCTTCGAACTCAAGATGGTCATTTTGAGTATACCGTCATGCCTTTCGCCCTTATCAATGCTCCAAATGTTTTTTCAAAGACATGGCTAACGATATTTTTGAGAGTTTTTAGATCTTTTGTTATCGCCTATCTAGATGATATTCTCGATTTATTCAAGACTTTGGAGGAGCATGAAGAACATGTCGAAGGTCCTTCGAAGCCACGGAACATGGACTTTATGCTAAGCCGAGAAGTGTCGGGCCGAAAGCAGGACAATGTCGAAGTTTCTGGGCTATCGATCACGCCCTCGTGGTGTTACCATGGATCTAGAGAAGGTTAGCACGCTTCTTGATTGGGAAACACCTTCCTGGTTAAAGATGTACAAATGCATCTTGGGTTTGCCAATTTTTATCGCCGCTTCATCAAGGACTATTCGGAGATCGTCTTGCCTTTGACACGTCTCCCTAGGAAGGATGTTCCTTTTGAGTGGACAATTGAAGCAAAATCATCATTCATCACTCATCACTCTGAAGCATGTTTTTACAAAGAAAGACTGTTCTTACACACGCGATCCCCGCGAGACCCTCAGATTCTCGGTTTATGCATTAGATTTTGCTCTTGGCAGCATCTTGTCGCAAGAGGGGGGTGATCATGAGCTGCACCCGATCGCCTATCATTTCCGAAAGTTCCAAGCTGCAGAAATCAACTATCCTATTTACGATAAGGAACTTTTGGCGATTGTTGACTCTTTTCAAGAGTGGTGACGATTTCTTGAGGGTTCTCCTCTACGTGATTGTGTATACAGACCATCGCAATCTGGAGTATTTTCAGTCTGCTCGAGTTCTTAATCGTCGTCAGGCTTGGTGGCATACACAGGTGCTATCACGCTTTGATTTCATCATCAAGTTTTGGCCTGGCACGCTTCAAGGGAAACCAGATGCTCTTTCTCGCAGATCTTATTTCGAACATAAGGCGGGGGAGCCAGCATTTGATCGACAATCACAGGTTATTCTAGGACTTGATCGTTTACAGCTCATGGCCATCACTTTGTTCGAAAGGCCTCATGATACATCCTTGTTGGAGTCTATTCGAGCATCTCTTCCTTCTGATCCATTGGCGCAGGACATAATATCACAGCTTGTCTTAGCATCATCTTCCCGACAAATGAGGTTGGACTATGATCATTTTGAGGTTCGAAATGGACTTTTGTTTCATGATAGATTCCTATATATTCTGGATGGTGCCCCTCGACTTCAAGTTCTGCAGTCCTGTCATGATTCTTCTCTCGCCGGCCATTTTGGCATTGCCAAGACTCTGGAACTTATTGCTTGAGATTATTGGTGGCTAGGTCTCCGCCGCACTGTTGAGACTTTTATACGCTCATGTGATATTTGCTGTCGTGCAAAAACTCCCAAGCACCGCCCACATGACCTGCTACAGCCTTTACCAGTTCCAGCCAGTCCTTGGAAGAGTATTTCGGTGGATTTTATTGTCGAGCTTCCATCCTCCCAGGGCCATGACGCCATCCTTGTTGTTGTTGACCGTTTTTCCAAGATGGCACATTTCATTCCTTGCAGCACTTCTATCTCCAGTGAAGCCACATCGGTTCTCTTGCTTCGAGAGGTGGTTCGACTCCATGGCTTACCAGATAACATTGTCAGTGACCGCGGCCCTCAGTTTGTTGCTAGCTTTTGGAAGCGTCTATTGCAACTCTTGCATGTGGAATGTTCGCTTTCTTTCGGACATCACCCGGAGACCAATGGGTAGGTGGAGCGCACTAATCAAACACTTGAGCAGTATTTGCGATGCTTTATCAATTTCGACATGCATCCCCGGTGGTCTTTCACTGCTCCTGGATATGACTCAGTCAATCCCAGTGCCAAAGACAGGCTCGAGAAGCTCTGCATGCTCCAGGATGATCTTCAACACTATCTCCTCCAGGCTCAAGCACATTATCGTTATCATGCAGATCAACACCGTCAGGACGCTCCTCATTTTGCAGTTGGTGATCTTGTTTGGCTCTTGCGTCAGGATTTGCCAATAGCTTGCCCTTGTAACAAGCTCGACTACCGGCGCTTAGGTCTCTATCGAATCATTGAACGAGTTGGTGATGCTACTTTCCGTCTTGAGCTCCCGCCATCAGTTCGGCTTCACCCAATGTTCCATGTGTCTTTGTTGGAACCCTATATGGCAAATCAATTTCCAAATCGAGTACCTCCACCTCCACCACCAGTCGAGATTGATGATCATGAGGAGTTCGAGGTTCGAGAGATTTTGGACTCCAAGTTTCTTCATCGACGATTGTATTACTTTATCGATTGGGAAGGTTACTTGCCAAGTGATAGAACCTGGGAGCTTGTCGAGAATCTGACTAATGCGCTGGCAATATTGGGGAGTTTCACCGACGTATTCCGGCCCCAGCTCCGAGGACTCGTCGCCGTCGTAGGAGGGGAATGGTGTGACGACCATATGGATATTCGTATCATACGAACATTATACTCATATGTACAAAAGATGTCATCACAGGATGCAAAAGGGTAGTTGCACAAGACAGGATTTGAACTCGCAACCTTCCAGTTGTGAGTCACACACCCTTGCCAAGTGCGCTACCAATATTTGTTGAACATATTCCATCATGTTTTTCTCATATGTGGGACTATCTTCAGGAGGTCCTAGAATATTCTATAACCTAAATGCATGCGCGACACTTGGTGCGATCTCATCCATTGGAGTGGCGCGATCCTGATCGTTGGCCTAGATATATAAGGAGGCACCTCCTTCTTATCGAACCATTCCGGTTCAATGCCAGTCTTGAACCTTCTAGGCATCTGTCTCGTGTTCCTGCTTGCCTTCGAGCCATTGTATTCTTGATTCCTGTTCATATATCAGATTCTTTGTCGACCTTGGCATATTTCTTCTGTGTTTCTTGCGTATTTTCCACGTATTTTTCTTGTTTTCGCGTAGGTTCATGACACTCTGTCTCAGTCCAATGTCTATGATGTGATACACGTGTTGGGCTTTACGCGAAGCTCATGTTGTAGCAACAATGGGTCTTTATAGCCATTCAAGCAGTCTGTTGTTGCCATTGGATAGTCCTTTATGATTTAGTCATTTTTCCAGCCAATCTATCGACGCTATAATAGGATTTTTGTGGATCTGAAAGGAGTTCTATGACTGTGTCATTGAATTCGTGGCGATTCTTTGTTCATGTGGCACACATGATCAGCCCCTCTGGAGTTTTCATTCTTTATTTTCAGTTAATTTATGTTCATACTATGGAGATTACTTTGATTTTGAGCAATTCATGTTCGTTTCTTCCTGGTGACTCGCAACTTGAGGCCTAGTTCTGGACTTTGGCTGTTAATCCTATCATGACAAACAAAACTTGGGGACCACACTTAGATGGCTACCTTCTTCATTTTTGATAAATTCATTTGATTTCAAATAGGTGTTTGATTATTTCTTGTTTTTTGTTATAAATTGACAACTGCCCTTCATTTGGTGCATCCTTTTTTGCCCATCGAGTTTATTATCATATTCTGTGGATCCTGGGATATTTAAATTTTCCTTTGATCAGGAACTTTGTACCTACCTCCTTTAATCATTGTCTAAATTTCCACTTTTGTGATTCTTCGTTTTTATATCTAATTTTTCAATCGACACTTGTATCCTACATTTACAATATGCTTTTTTGGATATTGTTGATTTAATCCATAGAAGTTTGACTTTTTTTCTTTCTCGTTTTGCGCTTTTTGATCTAGACCTTGTGAATGATGCTATTGGGACTTGTTAATCATATAAAAGACATTTACTTATTTTGGCATTTGCTCCACTGGTATGAGGTCTATTAAGAACAACATTTATGAATATTTTATTCTCTAGGTGTTTGTGGATGAGTTATTGTGGGAGGCATACATTTGACAAGACTATTGACTTGTATATTATGTGGTGGCTTTTACAAAATCGTATGCCGTTTGGTCCTAGCATACTGTTACATACTAGCTTTACCCATAATATGTCACTTTACGTAGTCATTCTGATTTTCATTTGCCATTTTTCACTTTCTTATATGGCTAACCTCATTAAATTCCATTCCGACCTCAGCTCACCTTGGTCATAACTTCACCTTCACCTTAAATCCTATATTTGTTTTTACTTTCTCTATTCGAGCATAGCCATCTTACCCTTTTCCAGTCTTTAAGCGTCGTTTTTGCTAGATCCATGCCGTCTTCGATTATTCGCAGCACTTCTTCTCGATATGTCTGCTTGTCTCGGTGGTGCATCTACTTCTCGTTGCCTGAATTTATCAAAATGTAAATACTCTGATAGTCAGTGATTTTTAGTATTCTTTGCGAGTCCCTTACTAGAATGCCATTGAATCATCATTTGGGGGAGGGATGAGAGAGAGAGAGAGAGAGATGTATTTTTACGTCGTAGCACAAGCCAGCATCCTTTAGGACATACGACGCTCCCTCTTCAAGGAGCACCACCCCCTACAAGGATACCAGGGGCCAAAGGTCCTAGGATGCCAAGATCCTAGTGAGGATGAGCACTATTTATGTGTTGTTATTTCAATTAGACAGTTATCAGCGTCTTCTCAAAGCAGTGTTCCTTATTGCCCTTTGGCTCCCTCATTTCCTCATTTTTTCTTTCGTAATTTTTGTTGTTATTCCTCGTTAATATATTTCATTAAATATTTTTAGTACACGCTTTTGGTTTTAGTCTCCACCCATTGGGTGGTGCTATTATTTTCTCCACCCATTGGGCGATGTTGTTTTCCACCCGCTAGGTGATGCTATTTTGTTTCCACTCACTCGGTGATGCTATTTTTATCTTCACCCACTGGGTGAGGTTATTATTTTTCCACCCACTAGATGATGCTATTTATTTTCCATTTGCTAAGGTGATGCTATATATTTGCCCACACTGGGTGGTACTCGATCTCTTTTGGTACTAATGTCTCAAGGATGCTTATGATTTGCTGGGTTTATTTCCCTTTTTAGGTGGTCGCTCGCTCACAGTGTGCATTTTTCTTTTATTTTTTAACACTTACTGAGTGTTTTCCATATGTTCTGCCTTTGTCAGTCTTCCTTGTCAGGCCTTTGTCAGGGATTTGCTGCATAGTACGTTTGACTTTGTCATATGTTTATCTTCCTTCTTTGGGGCATTTTCGAGGTCGTTCAGGACATTTTCTCATTCGGGTTTTCCTCAAAAACTCGAAAAGGCAGGGTCATTTATCCTGATGAGAAGTTATCGCCACTGACCTCATTCTTGCCTATGCATAGTGTATTATTTCAGTTTTTTGGGGTTGCTCGATTTTGTTTCTATAGTCAGCTCCACCCAAAATTTTCCCAAACATTGTACACTACTGCTGTGATGAATGACAAGCCGACGGTTTTTTGTGCTATGCAAGTCCCTTACAAGAATGTAATATTATTATGAGAATCGAAGAGGAGAATCATTTATGAAAACGGCAGAGTGAGAGAAAAGGCGGAAGGACGAGTAGTTAAAGGGAGGGGACCAAAGGGCAATAGGAAATGCGGCTGGGAGACGATGTCGATAATCCGTAAGTAGTGCTCGTCCCTCTCCAGAATCTCGATCTGGTGGCTCGGATCGCTTGCATTATAAGATAATTCTCTGTCAGTGAAAGTTTGATATGTTTTATTTGTCATAATGGTCCATGCTTAAATGTCTTATATGTTATTAATCAAACCATATATAATCATACATCCAATTTTGAATTTTTATTTTTGCCATAGCTAATTTTTCTGGGTTCTGCCTCGCGCGAGGTTGACACGTGTGAATATTCTGGGTGTCATTTTCTTCGGCTGCAAGCAAGCCCTGAATCTAAATCAACGCTGGACCACGACCATGTGCTGGATTTCTACACATATCTAAGCACTCTCCCGATTTCCTTTAGCGTTTGCGAGCAGGGATCAAGCACAAATTATACTTCGTGCTGTAAAGCTTTGCTCAACACATTTGGGATCAGTTTAGTCTTGCATCTCCAAAATACAGACAGATTTGAGCTCCAGAATAATGTCATAGCATATGCCTGTCTTCATTCATACCAAAAGGGTCTAGATTCCATCAGTTCGGAGGTAGATTTCTTGAATCGATGCTTCTCAGATCCTTACGTTGTCGCAGATTTCGTCTCCAATCCTTTGCACTGTGCCGGAATCATAAATACCACAGATTAGAACAGAGGGGTCAGAAATGTATCGATGAATCAATCATGCAAAGGGGATTTATCAGATCAATCAGACTGTAACTACTGCACAATCCAAGGTTCTAGCGTGGCTTCGGATTTGAGCAATCTCTGGAGCAACGATAGCAATACAGGAAAGAAGATTATAGTTTCAATGACACCGCAGGCCTCAGCTATGGAGAACATACCTCAACTAGAAGCTCTCGACACTCTACTCTTTGCAAGGCATCTAATAATGACAACCAATAGGTTCCAGCAGGGCACGAAAGCACCTCTGCTAAATCATCCAGAAAGTTCCAAATTTCCTCTATTCCATTTGCAGATTCTAACTGTTTCACAATATTCTTTACCGTTAGGAGAGGGTGCCCTTCTTCCACCCACTCCCCTTCAATGGCCCACTTTTTGCCCTTTAATAGCCCACCTTAACCCTTTAATAGCCCTACAATAGCCCACCTTAAAAAGTACTAAAAATTGAACTAAATGCATGGTCTGTTAATGGGCACTTGTGGGCCAATGAAGGTCAAGTGTGAGCATTTGGTGGTCCATTGGAGGTCTTTTAGTGGTCCATTTGAAGGGCATTTGGTGGTCTATTGTGGTCAAAATAAGGATAGAACTTAAAATCTTCATAGCGAGCTTTCGATTTGTCGAAACAACTGGTGTTTAGTACTAATTGAAAGCTAAACTTTGAAATTTTATTGTGTTATATCAAAATAGGTGATTAAAACGAATTAAACCCATCATAATATAATTTTTACCCTTAAGTAGGCGCTTTATGGGCACCCTCCCTAATGTGCTCCTTGACCTGATAAAACTATTTTTTAAACTGGGTTTGCGAAGCTTATTATCAGAAGAGGGTGTTGCAAAATAATCTCTCGTTTTTGCTTGGGACAGAAAAAACGTTAATGAGGCTACGAAGGGATTTTGATCGGCGAATGGCAGCTGCAACAGATAGCATACAGTGGTAAGATCTTCAGATAAATTCCATAACTTGCGTCTCACTTTCCTATACAGCCTTGAGCAAGCAATTCACATCACTTACCTACTGCACGGTAAAACAGAAAAAATGGGGTTTCTCAGATGCACAGAAAGGACAAAAAGGGGAAGAACACAAATTTGCTAGGACAAATCTAGGTAAGGTTTGGATGAACCTGTGAATGATTCATCCCCAAAAATAGGATTTTCAAAGCCATGAGCGTCATGTGGAAACAATACAAATATCTATAAAAACTGGGAGGAGAGGAAAAGAAGAAACTCACTGACTCGATGGCGACCGGAACAGAAGTAGATGCCATTTGAGCATAGCAACCACTTGGAAGTTTTTCTTTGTAAGCCCACCAATCATTAAAAAAAAAGAAATACAAATACGAGGAAATGAAATTTTTAATGTTGAGAGTTGAATTGTAGAGTCAACTCGATGTTGTACCATTATATTCAATGGCATGGCCTGCCCTCCTGCTAGCTCTTTTAATTTGTGCCTTGGAAAGGCAACTGCAAGCACGTACTTCTCTTAGGTCCCCATGGACATTAACAACCTATCTTATCTTATCTATTAGAGATTCATGATGTTCAACTTATGTTAGATTAACAAACTCTCTTATAAAACAACTTGTAAACTAATAACGCTTTGCGAAGAGTGGTGGTGAGTGATAATTGTATTACATTACAGAAATATTGAAAAATGAATAATAGGAGGACTGCATTAGGAGCATTATTTATGTAAGATAACAAGAACCATAAATGCTTCCATGACTGGTAAAAAAAGATACAAGTTACATGATACTGCAGTTAGTGACACTAGCTATGAGGCTTGTTGATACAATGTTAGATACAAAGTTAGAACTGAAGTTGTTAAACCAAGATGAAGACTGATGCTGAGGAGGCGGTTGATATGGTATATGGTATGGTGGGTAGCCATAGGGTAAATATACAGGATATGGTTCGGGGTAGAAAGGGACAGGAGGTGAGGGCAGATACGGAGGATAATAAGATTGAAATGGATGAATTTGGCGAGAAGTTGAGGGACTTGGAAGATAATGATGATGAGCATTAGGCACCATGGTTGGGGTTGGGGAGGGGCTAGTATGGGCATGGCAATTGATGCAAAATGTCTCATGGAACAAAATATACCTACATCGAATGCAAAAGTTACCAGTTTTAAGGATGTAGTAGAGTGTAATGCATTCCTCAAAATCCAAAACCCCGTTTTTATCCACATCCAGGATGTAAAAGTAGCTCATGACCTGCTCTCTCAGATCCGGTGGCAAGGCCCGAGAAAGCTCAGACTGTGTGATGCAGCCATCGCCATTCTGGTCCAACTTTTTAAACAGAGCGACGCCTTCATCCTTCTCTGATTCTGGAAGGCTGCTATAGAAATCTCTCGCCCTTCTGTGAAGAGAGCTAATGGGCTCTGACATGATTTACACTGTAATTTCGTGCCTCGTTAATTTGCCGACTTCTCCAAGTTTGATCTGTGTTTTATCAACAAAAAAAAATGCCGTGTGCCTTCCTAAATTACGCGGTCTTCCTACATTGAAGTTACCCGTTCTTCGTTTTCCGGATAAGGAAAAGCCCTGTGGACTTTTTCGAAAGATTCGCCCTGTGGCTTTAACATGTCACAAACTTGGTTTGAAGATGTCAAAAGCCTCCGATATTTACCCGCCTCCGCCCCAATTCGCTCTAGAATGTTCCTAGACATGTAAGCCCATAAGGGCTTTAACGTAAAGGACAAATTTTGGGCCCAATCGTGGCTCCACATTGAGGTTCCTCCTGAATTTTGTTAAAAATCCTGTTTTTGGGAAAATTTTCTGTTAAAATTTTGTACAATGCTTGTTAAATCCGAAAATTAGAGTATTTTATGAAAAAATCCTAGTAGCAACAAAGCACCCACATTTTGCCTTTGGGCTTAAGCCAAATCTAATATGGAGGCTTGGGCCCAATCACAAAAAAAAAGCATATGATGCGTGGCTTTTTACCTCCCCTTTACACAATGTCCATGTTCTCTATTTTTACTTATTGTCTCTCGAACAACACATGGCTGCCGGATTGGACCCAACCGCTTTGTAGGAATAAGAGAAAGCCCTTGTGGGCTTCCTTCAGAAGGAAAGCCGAAGCCTTAAAGAAGCCTAGTTTGAAAAAGCCGATACATGTCGATCTATTATTGGACATGATGGTTGGATTGGGCCCCTTTCTTCGATAGGAATTAATGTTTGCAAGTTTCTAAATGTTTTTTATTTGATCTTTAATGTCATGATCTACTTGCACGTTGTAACATGAAATTGGCCTTCTTTGTTGAGACTAAGGTCTGGCAAATGATTAATAAATATTAACTTAATATAGTTATTAGTAATTCAAAACCTTAAGCTTTCTGAACTGGCAGAAGGCCCCGCAGTGAGAGGGGGCCAACCTTTGGCCAAAAACTGCCAAGCCTACTAGCTTGTCGATCCATCGGCCATGGCTACTTGGCTGGTCTGCCGTGAGAGGAGCCTCCAACCAAAAACTGCTTTCATATGTGTTTTCTTTTCCAACCATTCAAAACCTATGTTATTCACCAGCATTGACCAGTTTTCCAGCTCTTGCCCCTGTTTTGATGTAGAAACTGAGGCATAAAATCCGGTAAAAGTTTGTGTAAGTGGACCATTGCTCGAAGCAAGGTAATAAAAGTAGAGCTTCTATTATGACCAATTATAAACACCCCAACAGCTCAAAACAAAAACAAGGCTACAGTCCTAGGCAATTTGAACATCGTAAACAACTTTTTTCTACGGATCAAAAAAGCACAGCATAAACTTCATTATTATGTGAAAAAATCACAGTAGCAACCTCGACCTGTTCCCTTCGGACAACATCAAGATGATACTACAAAGCTAATCTACAGTAAGAAGTTCTAATTTTGACAAAAGTGCTGTCCTTCGAGGGTAATGGGTAGGAATGTGTAAGTTTTCTCAGCAATTAAGAACGCCTAAACCTTTTAATTCACACAAGTATTTTTTATAGCAAGGTAACTATTTGAACTTTTATTAGACCTTTTAATTTACGCAAGTATTTTTGCTAGCAAGGTAACTATTTGAACTTTTAGTGACAATGAATATCAAATTCTATTTCAATGGTACTATAACAACACTGTAGTAGCGGGTTGAGAGCGGTAATCTCCAATCCTTGAACTGTCCCTTCTACGATGCAATTCGCACTGCTATCGCATCTCCTGGTATCAGTCCGACCTAACCATCACCATCCACATGCACACCTACGACTTGGTTGTGGCTTCCTTCGATCATATGATCGCCTTCCTTAGCTCTACAGTAAATATATAGTAACTCGTCCATCCAATAATATTTCAATGGTGCCACTTAATCCTTTATCCATGTGTATAGATCCTTCACACAATTAAGACCTTCCATTTTCGACCTAGCTCATTCATCTCAACCAAACCACTTTATAACATTGCTGAATTAAAATTAAAAAAAGACTGGTGTGTTTGAGCGAGGATTTCAATGGTCGGACTGCTCAGCATCAAGTAAGCATTAAATTGGAAGGGATAAGAGATTTATGGCTTCAAGAATTGTCTGCTCATGAGATGAAATTAGCAGGTTTGCAAAGATTTTCTGATGATACTGTGGAAAACGATATGGGACATCTTGTGCTTCAGCTGTGTGAGTCCTCTGATATGGTGATTCTTAATGGTATACCTAAATTTCCTTCTTCTGGGAGCATGACATGCATTCGACCACAAGGGGCTAGTGTGGTAGACTATCTAGCGGGAGAACTTGCTTGGTTGAGACTTGTGGAGGACTTTTGGGTGGAGGCAGACTCGAGTCGCACCACGTTGCTTTAAAGTTCAATTTGTCTGTAAAGTTGTTTAAGGCGCTCTGCAAGGTAAGTTGAAGTGCAAATGGGAAAAGGCAGCAGATTACACTATAGAAATGGAAAATGCTCTTCAAGCAATTGAATGGTCATGAGATTTATCAGTTATGAATATAATATCTGAAGTGGCTTCTAGTATTTTTGGGAGGACTAAGGGTGATATACATTTAAGAAAGTCTCAACCGTGGTGGGATGAAGAATGCACAAGTTAGCTTCGTGGGAGTTCTTTCGAGCTCGCTACCGAAGGACGCTGGACCGGCTATCCGGGAACAAGTGGCGGGAGTATTCCGCTACACATACCTATAGTCCCTCGTGGTGATGTGGTGGTGCAGTTTGAAGGTTCATCCGTGATGTTGTATCTTCTTGGGTGTTGGCTATTCATGACACTCCCCCTTCGTGCAAGTGGTCTCCGCAGCCTTCCCGTTCTCGATGGCGCCGGGTTGGTCGTGGACATGGAGCTCACTTCCCCAATCGGGGTCCGGGTGCTTATGTGGCAGGTGGTGCACCCGCCAGATCGTGGTGAATGTCCTTGTGAGTCGGGCTTTAGGCCGGGTGTGAGCCCTCTTTGCCCTTTGTTGTGGCCTTCATCGCGGAGACCGAGCATTGTCCGTTTTATGCCCTCACTTGCGTGTTGCCCGGGATTGGGTCGTGGCTCGCTTTCGTGAGATTGAATAGCCAACAATTGCCGCTTCATGTATATCCCGGTGCTTGGCCGCCAGACGGCAGCAAGCCTTGCATCCGTAAGCGCGGCTTGGTTGGTGTGGTTGATTTGGAAGCCGCCACGTTGTGGGATCTTTCTGGGATTCAGCAGCCCGCAGCCTCTCCTCGATTCCTCGACCGTGTACAAGCTATTTCAAAGCTTTTGGTGTTCCCGGATTAGTAGAGCTGAAGTTTTCCATTTGGCGGACTTCTTGGGTGTGGTAGATGGTGATGGTCAGCTTTGTACAAAGAAAGAGAGTTGCAGCTTGTTGTGGAGGTCGAGGTATCACCGCCTCTTTGGGGGCGCTTCTCCTTCCTCCTCACTTGCTTTGTAACATTACCATTCTTTTAATATATTGTCGGCAATACGCTTCTTCAAAAAAAAAAAAAAAAAGAATGCACAAGTTAGCGGCCTTTTTATCGATCATATACAAAGTCGGATGCTAGAAAGAAATTTAAGAAGCTTACAAAAAGAAAAAGGGAATTTGGGGAAAAGGAATGGCAAGAGAAGCTTCTACACCTAACTCCAAAGATTTCCCCAATGTGACGCCCCCTACTGTGATACGGTGCACTCACCGATACAAACAGAGTTCTTCCCCACACCAGCCCATGCCGATACTGTGGCCCTCCACATATCAATCGCACCTGAAACGAGTCCTCAAAGGGGAGAGTGAAGGTGTCATTCTACCCCGCCTCCCTCGGGCCTACCTAGTCATGCGGAAGCGTAAAACATACATGTCGCCAAGAGCACATACATCAACATCCCGCGACTATCTCAAGGATGGTCCCTCATATCCGCAGATAGACAAAGATCAAAGACATCACATAGGGATCCTACCCAAGGCTCGGGACTCAACGGATGACCGACGGCTTGGGCTCCCGTGAGTTCAAGCGTGCATGTAATTCATGGCAATGGATTTGGCCGGCATAAGAACATGGCATAGGGTTGTCCACTCCATCCGCCCTTCCCCGTGCACACTTTGCGAGTAGGTCAAAAGTGTTGGGACCTCGATCAGAGTTCCGCCGGATGCATAGCCGGGAAGGGCTATTCCCGGTCTCATCCTCCCGCCCGGCGGGGGGGTGTAGGGATCACTCCCTCCCAGATCTGCATGCTAACTCAAGGTGACTAGAGGGCCACCGCCTGATTCGACCGGAACCCACCGGAAAGTGTACACCACTTCACGGGTGTCGAGCCCATGCCTTACCCGCACTCAAGGGTAAGCCATTAGACCTAGTCACAATGATCCCTGTAGGCTTTACACACCGGGGGGATCGCTCAAGAGTCGACATGAACCTCCTTTTTAGCCGGCCGCCCCCTTCACCCACAACTGTGTGTGGCTCTTGTACACAGTGCCGAATCCACAAGCAGGTGCTAGGGAGGCTACTCTAGGAGCATCAACTACAAGCTTTAGGGCCTCTACCCCCTTCCCAATACAAGGAGTTCACAGTAAATACATCATCCAAATATATCACGTAAGAGCTAAAGAACTAGATCTAATCATAGAGTTAGGTTCTTTAGTTAGTGTCCCAGATCTAAGATCTAGATAGTTATTATGGGCAATTTAATAGTCTAAACCTACCGATTCTATGACTAGAAGACGGCTTTAAGCTATTAAATTGACCAAATACCGATCCTTGAGTGGCTCCTCCCGACCGAAGTTCAACCATCCCGGCTGAGCCGATCAATTCAGTGGAAACCGATGGCAATTCGCTTGGGCAACTGCCTGGAGGCGGGTTTTGGCCCTCGGGCAGCCAAACCCAGCTCTAAAACCCTAAGGACTAAAAAACTAGCAAGCTAGGGTTTTCCTACCCTAAATAGACATGGGGTTTAGGTTAGGGTTTCCACCACCCAATTTGGCATGTGGGATAATTGGAAAGGCCCCACTTGCCTTTAGTGGCTAGGTGGCAAAATATGCCAACATGGAAAGGTGTGTTCTCATTAATGTGCACATGTGCACATTAATAATATATGAACACTCCTAGTAAGTTGCCCCCTAGGGCTACTTTACCCGCTATCCGCTATGCACACGCCAATCGGGTGGCGGTACGCTGACGGGCAAGACAATGTACGCCCCGGGAGCGTATACCGGTGGCCGAACGCCACATTCTCCCCACCTTGAAATGATGTCGTCCCGCAGATCGTGGGTCTCCCCACCTTGGGATCTTCCTAACCCGCAACCCGCAATCAACGTGATGCCTACAATATAATCTTTATACATTTATCACGATTACTCTAAGGTAATTATTTTAGAACATTATTACGCCATTATATTATGAAATACTTATCAATTCATAACACCATTAACAAGTTATTCACTATCTTAAGTTAGACAAAATTTCAACATTTCATATCTATAATTATTGTCCGAGGTACTTTCATTCCTTGCAACACATTCCAACAAAACTTGTGTTGTAAGTCTTCGTGAGCTCGACCTCCTTGCCTCCTGAGCTTCACCGGCCTCATAGGTCGACACTACGCTAGTACCGCTTTTAATTTTTTAATAAATTTTGGTTATATGGTGACCAACCCACCTATCTACATGAATGCATGGCTAATCTCCCTACAGAGGGAAGAGGATGAATCTTCCATAATGGCCGGAGATAGCTTCTATATGCCTATATGCCACCATGCCTACACCTCTAGTTGCCCAAAGGAGGATATCCTTCTCGTGGGGGCGGAAGGATGGATTCCTCCTATCAAAACATATATGGGGCTAAAGGTGCTTTCCCTATCAATGCATTCCTTAATGACCTCTTTTCTTCGAGGTCGCCTACTCGCGGGGACGTATAGACTTTCTAATCTACCTTCCACTCGCCTAAACGGAAACGCTGTCATGCCTACATTGACATTACACCACGCCTCTAGAGATCACCGTAGTGGTCTCATCATCGGGTAACAACGCATGCATCCATACCAAGCATGGGTTGCATGCGAGATTAATCTATACAAGAATTAACCTACACAAATCGACATGCCCTCGAGCCGATTTCTTCTGAGATGACCTTGCCGCCCCATTGCTCCATAAATTGTGGGTACCGCTTTACTAAATCTTTTCTTAAGTACCCACGCATGCCTTCCACCGGTAAGTGTTTCCACTTGACCAAATACCGAGGAATTCGACCTCCTTGTCTTCTTAAAAGCTCTATCAAGAATCATTTCTCGAACTATTTCCAAATGCTTCTCCGCCATTTCCAACAACGTTGAGTGTCCAAGACTTCGCCCGGGGTTTGAGTATGCTTCTTCAACAAACTCACGCGGAAGACCTTATGAATCTTTAGGTGTGCCGGCAATTCCAACTTGTAGGATTGATTACCTACTCTCTTGATTATTCAAGGGTCCAAACCACCTTGGAGCAAGCTTCTTGCAATTCTAACTCGAAGCCACCGCTTTTACCTTGATCTTGAGCCAAACATCATCTCCAACTTTGAACTCTCTCGACTGCTCGATGTTTGTCTACGATGCTCTTTTCTCGACGACTTCTTGTCGCTAGCGATAACCTCGAACTTCTTCCACGAAGCCGCCGATATCGCCAAACATCCGCCGCGAAACTTCTACTTTTTGACACGGTTGTGCCAAGTGTCCGAGTTAGGCAATCGATAGCCATAATTGATCATAAATGGCTACATCCGGGACGCATTCCCCGCTTGGTGCTATTGTATGCAAACTCACCAAGTGAATGAATTCTTCCCACATACTTTGCTTATTCCGCATATAGTTTCAGAGCATGTCTTCTAAGATCCTCGCTGGTCCGCCTCCGCTTGGCCATCCGCCCCGAGGATGATACGCCGCGGCTCATGGATAGCTTGGTCCAATCGTCCGCAAAGAGGTCTTGCCAAAAGGCACTCATGAACTTCGGATCTCTCGCCTCTGAGATAATCTCCTTTGGCATGCCATGAAGCCCAAGATCTCTTTGGTGAAGAGCTTTGTCAGATCCATAGTCAGATCCGTGGTCCCGCAAGGCACAAAATGTGCCATCTTTGACAACTTGTCGACCACTACCATCAAGGCATCCTTGCCTCTCGCCGTTTTGGGAGTCCCGTGATGAAATCCATGCCGATTACCTCCCCCACTTAGCGCTTGGCACCGCTAATGGCTCTAATGCCCCCGGAATTAAGTCGCTCGTCGCTTTCGCCTCCGCCGGGCATAGCCGACATTCCTTGATGTAGCGAAGCTATTTGCTTTTCATTCCCCGCCAATAATAGTTGCCGCAAGACTTTGAAATATGTTTTCATGAATCCCGCATGGCCAGCCTATTGGGTCAAGCAGCGTCATGGAGGATCAACTTCCTTTACACCCTCGATGATTCTGCACGCACAACTTGTTCTTATGGTATAACAAAGTTGCCTTCCTTCTTATAATGCTTGAAGGCCTCCCGCTTTTATCTCTGCTCTAGCCTCCTTAGAGAGGCTTTGCCCATACTTCCCCGAAATCCACATCCATTGGCAAGGACTCTTCAATCTTCTTACCAAAGTCGCCGGAGAGCTGAAATTGCGCTGCAATGCACTCTAGTTGTCGGGGTGCCTTGAAAGCGATCTCCGCTACCACATTGAGCTTCCCGGCTTGTAGACTATATCAAAGTCATATTCTTCTCGAGGAACTCCATCCATCTCCGCCGCCTCGATTGAGGTGTGGTTGCGTGAATACATATTGGAGGCTCATGGCTCCAGATCCAATTGGAACTTCCTTCCCAAGAGATAGTGCCTCCATATTCTTAATGCCCCGACAACCGCAAGCAACTCCCCGATCGTGGGTAGCGCCGCTCTGGCCGCTCATCTTCCCGAATCATACGCTACCACACGCTCTTCTTGCATAAGCACCGCACTGAAGCTATCTTACCGCATCTGCTGTTACAAGCTTATCCTTCTCCCGTCCCAAGTGGTTAAGATCGGGCATGTTAAAGCTTCAACAATTCAAATCCCTTTTGGGCTTTGTGCCAATGCTCTACCCAATCTTTCACCTTCTCCGTAGTCCTCATTGTTAATCGGGCTGTTATCTTAGCAAAGTTCTTCACTTAACTTCCTCAGAGTACCGCTAGACCGAGAAAACTTCCCTCGCGGTAATATTCTTTTTTCTGGCCCGGCCACCAATCACCGCTTCAATCTTGGCGGGTCCGGCCGAGATGCCTTCTCGCCGAGATCACATGACCAAGGTATTCCACCTTTCCTCATATGGGCGGCACTTCGGCAACTTGGCGCATAACCGGTGCCTCCTCAACTTCTCTAGCACCCTTCTCAAGTGTTGCACGTGCTCTTCAAGGGATCCGCTATACACCAAAATGTCATCAAAGAAAACAATCACAAAGGTGTCCAGAACTCAAGATATCGCTCATGAGCCTCATGAACGCTATGGGGGCATTTGATAAGTTTAAAGGCATCACCGTGAACTCATAATGCCCATACCGCGGCCCCTGAAGGCTGGTCTTGTGGATATCCTCCTCCTTTATCCGTATTCGATGATAACCCCACCCTTAAGTCGATTTTGGAGAAGATCTTTGCTCCTTGAAGCTGATCCATCAAGTCATCTCGATCTTGGAAGCGATACTTGTTCTTAATGGTGTGCTTATTCAACTGCCTATAGTCTATGCACATCCTCAAAGATCCATCCTTCTTCTTGACAAAAAGAATGGGCGCCCGAACGGGCGGTAGACACTAGGTCTAATGAAACCTAGGTCGAGCAGCCTCCTCGCAGAATCGCTTTTTAGTCCGGCAACCCCTCGCTTGTCATTCTATATGGAGCCTTGCTTGTGGGTTTTGTTCCTGGTTCGAAAGTGCTATCTCGCACTCGACTCCCCTATAAGGAGGGAGCCGCTTGATCTCATCCGAAAGAGATCGGGAACTCCGGATCAACTTAGCTATTTGCCTCGCAACTTGCCGAGCATCTTGTCTTTTTGCTTCCTTCCACCCGCTCGCTAATCTCAAGCTTGAAGATGTATGCTACCGCTCACTCTTGATGCACTTGAAATGTACCGCTTAGAAGACATACACCGCATGATGGGAACAACTTTTTACCTGCTATCTCAATGATCTTGCCGCCGGGTGTTGGGAAGGTCACCTTCCGCTTCCACAATCAATAATGGCCCCTCGCTGGTCCAAGGTACTCCATACCTATTATCAAGTCATATTTGCCGATGCTCATTACCTCCGCCCCCATCCGATCTTAATCCCTGGCAAGTCGATGTCAAAGTTGATTCTTTTACCGCCGCCGGGCTTTTATCGCCCACTTTGCTAAGACAACGGGCCTTGGCTTTGACTTTAATGGTTTCAACTTCAACATTTGAACCATTCTCGGGAGATGCAAAGTTATGGCTACTTCCCCGGAATCTATTAGGACTATAAATGACTTGGCCTTGGCCTTTCCCAATCGCGGAAATTACTTTATAATCGTCTTGCTTGCTCAGATCTATTGGGCGCAAAGATATGACACTCACCCCTCAATGTAGTCGCGCCTCCCCGCCGCCGCCGCCGCCCGAAAGTGTCCCACCTCCCAACTCTCGCTAGCGCCGCACTCATGACATATGGGCGCTTTGTCGCCCTATGGCCCGGCCGAAACACCAAGGGCAAAGCCGCTTATGCACTCCCTTTTTCCTTGGCATGGCTCGCGAAAGGATCGCGACCGCTGGAGTAGTTTGACCCTTCCCTGCTTTGTTTGAAGGACACCTCGCTGACTCCCGCTGCTTCCCTTGATTGCCACTATATGGGGCTCTAGCCGTCCTGGGCCGGCCGTTTCTGCTAAAAACCTCGGCCGGGCTTTGCCTTTATCTTGGTAATATCAAGGCCTCTCGCTTCAAGCTATTCTCCAGGTCCCGTCCCTTGCAAGCTTATTGCCTTGACCTCGCCTTCATACCGCTCTAGGGTTTATTGCCTTACAAGCTTAAGGATCTCCTCATTCGCAATCCTTCAATGTAGCTTCAATCGCATGCTTCTCACCTAACTTTGGCACATACAAAATTTAGCCTCATAAATTCCTCTCCGTATTTCAGACGACTTGTTGCCTTGCCGCAACCTCCGTAGAACCGCCGCATCATACCGACTTGTGCTCTCTTGGAACGTAATGGCGCTTTGAAGGCTTTAAATAAACTTCTTGAACCTCGCATTCCCCTCGCTTAAGCCATGAGCCTTGGCATAGCCCCTTCCACCAAATGCGTCGCTCCCCAAAGTTCGCCACATACCACCGCTTTTTATCCTTATCCTCATACCATAGGCATTGCCAGATTCGCTTTATCTCACAAGCCAAGCCTCTGCCTCCATGCCTGGAATTCTGTTCTCGGCCTGAGAATCTGCTCGAGCTTCCGGCCCCTCCAAACATTTCCCAATGCAGTAGCCCACTTTCCTGTAGCCTGAGGTTCTTGTGTCCTTTGTCACCGTGGTTCCTTCCGCTTCGTCTACTTGGTTCTCGCTTCTTCTTCTTCCTCGCACTCCAGTCTGACCAGCCGAAGCCCGAGAGTCCAAGCCGGGGACCTTCCTCTCTTGCTCCTTCCCGGCTCCCCACCGCTCTCCGAAGCTGATGCTTATGCGCTGAGCCGCCACCCAATCGAACCTGCTCCCTCGCTAGCGCGTATAAGCGCGCCTTTATCCGTTCGAGGTCCGTCCTCATTTCGCTATATTTCTTCTCGAGTCATTGTCTTGTCCAAACTCTTCTGCTGTGCTCACGGGCGGGGCCTCAAGGTGCTCGTTCTCTCGAAGTTCCCCGCAGCTTGTCGCTCTCCCCAAGGCCAGCCTCTAGCCGCATACACAAGTGGTTCATATCTACATGGTTAGTTTTTCCTTGCTTTCTTGCATTATTTATGTTTGTTGGCATGGTTGAGGGGACACAAAATGTATCAACAAAACATTTATAGTGCAAGAGAATGTTATATTTATATTTTATATTACACTAATACAAGAACTTGCAACACCGCTAATCACTTCGTTGATGCCGGAAGATGGATTATCCTCCAAGAACTTTTTCACTTGGGCTGTTCCCACCGAATGGCCCAAGTTCCTAAGGACATTGGCTGAGATCCACCCCGTAATGCTCTTTGCTAAATCTTCTATTCTCGCGGGTGGGAGGTGTAAGTCGCCGCCACCGCATACCTTGCTCCGCCAGAAGGTATGGCTAAGTCGAAGACGCCGAAAGCTACCGCTTTTTCACCGATTGCATACTGGTGTTAAGGGGTAGCCGCATGCCTACCGTAATCCTCGAGTGCAATCAGCAACGCTTACTCTTCCTCACTGGGAACTTAAGTGGATAACCGGGCGATTCTTCCATCCATCGCCAGAATGGCGTAATAGCGTAATGACCCGGGTTGCTATGATGGGTCCTCGCCACCGGGTATCCAGCTCAGGTTCCGCTCAAATCATCAACCTCCACCGCGAGCTCCCCTCGTAGTCCTGATCAAGGTTTAAGCCCTCCCCGAGGTCGACTCCGCCCGCCCTATCCCTGGGAGGTTCTCGGACGAAGCTTGCCGCTAGGATGTTTGAGGTCGATAGCGATCCCCATCTGTTCCCCGAGAGCAAGGAACTCTTCCTCCGCCGGTAGCTTGTTCCCCCTTTGTCCGGCTCCCATGATCCGCCTCGGATGTTGTCGTGAGGCTTGATGCTCCGAGGTAAACTCTCCCGCAAGGTCGTTTCCTTTACTTGGAGGGGAAAGTCGACTTTCCTGGACGATGAAGTCGCCTGTCCGCTCTTCGAGTTGGTGCAAAGAACTCTTCAGGTCGGTAATCCCTTTCCCTCGACTCCGAGGTTTTGAATGTCGCCGAGTAGAAACTCTCACCTTCGACGATAATGGGAGCCGTGCTTGTGATGCCTAACCCGGGGGGGTGGCGCCTGACTCCGAGTCTTTCGGGCAAGTCTTGCCACTCCCGCCTTCGCTTGTCGCCGCTTCCTCCGCCTGGGTCGAAGCTCAACATCGCTTTTCCCTCCTCGGATTCCTGCTCATCCGAAGTCTTCTTTCCTTCCCTTCCCGCCCGCTCATACTGCAGGTGAGGAGCCGTTGTTCTCGCCGCTACGGCTAATGGATCCACGCCCATGGGGGAATAGAGGTTTCCCCACAATGTTCTCGCACGGCAGGAGAAAGATTGCCGTGGCAAAGTTGAAAGAGAAGTACTTGGTCCCCGCTGATGCTAGGACCATTGGCTCGTGTGCGGTGCGCTTTGTTTGTGAGGTATTTGGCGCATGTTCTGACATCGCCTAATGCCGCCGCAGGACCGCCTAGGAACAAAATATCCTATACAAGGAGGGAGTTGCACTACGCCGTCCCCTACCCTAGCTTGGAACTCAAGACTCTACTATAAGCCGGGTCGCGGTAAGGTTGCTTGACGCCTACCTTCCCGAAAAATCGAAGATTTGGTCGACGCCTACCAAGAAGATGAGCGCCGGCGCTGCACCATCATCCCGAAATCAGAAGTTGCCATTGATTAATTGCGTAGAAGAAGGTAACAAATGGTTGCAAGAGCGCTTGGAGTTAGGAAATCGGCTAGAAGGGCAGGAGCAGATTTGGTGGTGCTATGAGAAGTGACGGTCTATTTATAGAAAAGGGGAAACCCTAATTTTTGATGACTTGAAATTTCCTAGGATTGGGTAATTCTAACTTATCCGAGGTCAAAATAGGAGTTTGAGGACTATAGGAGATGCTTGAAATCAAGGCCAGGTTACCTAAAAGATGCTATGCAAGAGGTTGGAAGGTGACTTTGACAAGTCCCGGTGAAGAATTGGTAGAGGTCTCACAGCTTTGCCGCTTCAATCCTAACTTTTTGTTTTATGACCAGGCGCCAGTCGGAGACATCAGTCCCATTTCATTAAAGGTGTCCAATTTGGGTAAACTAATGGTGTAAGGGTGATGGGCTCACCAAATTAGGGCAGAATCATTCCCTTTATTTGGTCAATTTGGAGTCAAGCTTTTGGTCAAGTTTAGGCGAGGTCTCACAAATTGCTCGCCAATCCTAACTTTTGTTTTAGACGAGGCGCCGAAATGAGAGACATCATGTCTCGGCTCCCAAATGTCCTATTTCAATCAAAATAAAAGCTAAAACTTATTAATTTGCTCTAATTACTCAAGTTTATGTCATCAAGGTACACAAAATTGCTCTATATTACAAAATTTTTAATTATTTACAACAAAAGTTTTGGCATGCTTCTCCACGCGGGTCGCAAGACTCATGTCTTGTCGCGATTAAGGTTACTTCCGCTTTCGGCGCGGATAGTGCAGCCGTTGAATCTTTCAAATGTTGCACTAAAATGCCTCACCGCTACGCTTCTTGCATCAGCAAGCCACTGCCTCAGGACTCTAAAGTCCTGCTCTATAGGGTCAAGATAATCTCACGCACCAACCGAAATGGCGGGGCACGGGGATTAGGGAGACCAAGTGCGCTGAAGTGTCTAATCTCCCTTAACGCTTCTTCCACCTCTTCCTATCCGCTTTTCCGGTATGCTTGGGGAACCTTGGGCTCTGGGTGGTGGCGCCTTTTAGGGTTTGCCGCTTCGCACGCCTCCTCGGCGAACTTAACCTCGCTTTCCCATAATATTTGTTATAGGCCTCCCATTTCTTCCGGCGTGTAGGCCTCTGCGGTTTCCATTTCTCCATAAATCTTCACCCCGCCGGTGACGTGAGAGGCTTCCCGCGTGTCGTGGTTGCTTTTCTATCCCATGCCTGCATTCAGTGGGCTTCGTGACTGGTCTTGTGATATATTGGGCTGAGGTCTATAAGTCGATTGCTCGACCCAGATCATAAGTAAAACCAAGTGGACTTGCAGTCCTTCTTTGCAATGTTTCTTGTAATATGCCGGTTTAATTGAACTTCAAAAGGCGGCGTTTAACTAAGTCCACGGGCTCCCTACTCTCTTTCATGCCTTTGCCGGATTTCTCCCTCATGCTAAGTACCCTACCAGATACCAAACCTTATGAATTACATGATTTGTTCCTTTTCACCATTTGAAGCTTATGCAGTTTGTGGTGCCACCGCTGATTCCACTGGTTCTTGAAATACCTTGCACAATGCATCCCAATGCGAGGCAGAGTTTGTGCATCAACATTCTTTCTTCAATAGAATATACCATAGTCTTAACCCTCGTCAACCTGTCCTTGATAGCCGCGGATTCCCATTCAAATGACTCACTATAGTTGACTTGAAGATTTTCTTACCTTCCATAACAACATGCCAAGAAAGAAACATCGGATGGCTTCCTCCTCTAGCATTCATCTAACATTTTCGTCAAACACATGTAAGTAATTGAGACCTGGCCACATCATCCTCACTAACTACCTACGTTCCTTTGATCTTCACCTTCAATCTCCATGTTCCTCTTCCGTAGCATTCAGTCTCATCTCCCAATGTGTTAGGACTCGAGGGTCTACCACCGACTACTATAAACCAATCTTGACCTTCCATGGCTCACTAAACCAGCCATCATTCTCCCTCCAATTGTAATGCACCGCGCTTGTACACAATAGCTGGCAAGGCGGCAAGCCCTTCCTTTAAGGCCTCGATAATCTTGTCGTCCATTATCCACGCTGCGTCAATGCAGGTTACAGGTGACACATCCCCATTGGTATCTACCTTCTTTTCTAACTCTTCCCAAATGTGTTTCTTGCTTAGCATGTCTGGGGAAACAGGAGGGTAGTGTTTTGCAAACTCACGAAATATGATTGAGGCGGAGGCACTCTCCAACAAGTCTGCCCGTCATAGGCTCTTTTAGTTCGCACCATACCAGCTTTAGAAGAAGTTCTCACATCGTCTGATCCCAAATGCCTTTGTAAAGGGCAACTCTAAATGCCGAACGAACTAAAATACTTTATTGGCAGCCGCGGCAAAATGGCATGACAATTTACTTGCGTCTATAAAGGTTTCCGACTAATGAAGTTCTTACTCAGCGAATGCGTCTTTATGCGTAGCCGTCAACCACGACCTCCCAAAGCCTGTTATGCACCTAAAGTTTAAAAGATAATGCAGTTGAAAGTAGCAAAGCGGGTTCCGCTCACCTAAAAGAAGGACACCGTTGCAGCGGCTTTAATCCTAGCCCTCAAGTCCAAAGTAGGTGAGAGGAAGATGTCAATATATGATGCCCGCGACTTCCAAATAAACTTTGGTGCCCAAATTCGCATTGGTGGGCTTGAGAACCATTGTTAGTTAAAATCAAGCATTGCTGAACCTTTCTAGAAGCAAGGCGTTCTTTGCCCTCGATTTTACGATCCTGGCCTTCACGTCTCCAAGTTTGCCCATGCTTCCCTTAGCATAACTTTCAAGACATGGTGTATTGTCATTGAGGAGTCACTAACTCGTTCCCTAAAGTACAACCTTCCTAACTTCTAACAAATAAAATAGAGGTTACCTCTTGCAAAAAAAAGAATGCAATTTTTCCTTGTTAGCAGTGCAGCCCATTTCTTGACCACCTCTTCTTTGCTTGGTCACTTGACTCCTTACATATTCATGGCGGCGTACATGTCTCTTAGATAGAATGTGATCTTTCATGTGGCCATTAAGACATCCCGTTCTTGGAAGCGGTTCGAGAAGCCTTTCACACATGGCACAAACAACCGCGAATGTCATCAAGTTTAGCATATCCACCAATCTTTGCTCTCGTATAGCTTGAACACAACATCAAAATTCTAGTTTCTTCTTGAAACTTTGCAATAGCAGCGACTAATGTACTTTCTACTAGAGTTTGATTCTCCTTGCAAATGTCAAAGCTCCTCCTCAACATTACCAGGGATCCTCCTTCTCCACCACTGCTCTCCCTTCTCCTCACACACTTGAGGTTGCTGGCACAAATTGTCGGCATGACCTTGGACTTCAAGTGGCTGCGTTCAAAGTTACACTGGGTGTCATCTCCACCTTTACCATAGCGTTCTCACATTCAGACACCAAATAGCAAAATCTTTGGTTTACCATGGGCATCATAAGAACACAATTCAAACACATCTTTTTTTCGATTCTTTAAATGCGAACTTTGAACTTAACTTCTTCAAAGCAACTTGCCATTTGGCAACATCAAACCTTGTTTGCTAACGGATAGCAACCTATTCTTTGAAAAATTCAAATCTGATACATCATCTAAAAGCGGTATCTTCAAGCGAGAACAAGTTCATCATCATGATTTACCTCTTCATTGAATTACGCTCCTCATTTATGAATTTCTACAAGCATCTCAAATTGAAGTTTTTGGGATGAAATGCTCTCAACAACAGGTCCTCTGCCTTTTTTGTGCGAGGCTCTCCAACCACCTTGATAGTAACCTACGTCATAAACCTAAACCTTACCTCACGCGCCCGGCGTGAAGGCCACTTCCCTATCTCCAAGAAATACAAATTCTTTCTCATCCTCCCGGTAGCCCGTCCTGTCTTATTTCATTGCGGACATCCAAGTAAGTGCATTCTTGGGACACCATCACCCGAGGCCAAGGTCAGCCGATTCCACAACCTTCATTCACCTTAACAACTATAGTCCTTTCCATTTTTTCAGCTTTGACACAAGCAAAGGAAACAACAAAAAGTAATATTAGAGAGGAAATTTGAATTAGCGATGTATAGGCGTTACCGCATGCATGCACAAAGCGATCTTAACAGACCTTACTTGGGTAAAAACCCTCTAGGAACCAGATTTCCACCACGGATCTCACCGGAATGGAGGCGAAATGGAGAAAGGGAAGCTTGGCCTGCAAAAAAGCGAGCATCAACAATGCAAATGGACTTTAAAATCAAATGCATCAACAATGGTTTATCTTTGCTTCTCTAACTACTTCTAATCCGTTCATGACTAAACTACGTACTGGAATTTTTTATGTGGCGGGGGCGAAAAAAAACTTCAAAACATTACCTCCGAAACACCAAATCCTAAAACATTTTTAAGGCATGTGCGCAGTTCAACCCCTAAAAAGCATTACTCTTACGGCTCAAGCGGACTCAAAGAAATCCATCCGGACCATGGAAAATGCATACATGCCGAAGCCAAAGCATTATGGCGCCCGCGTATCATCGTACTATTTTTCAAAAACCCTCTCCAGATCACGCACATGTATTCTCACGGAATACATGCGTGAACCAGGGACATGGTGATGCGCAATGGTATGCTCCGGATGGCGCGTCGAAGGCTTTACTTGGGGCGACAAAATCGCGGTGGGCGGCGCTGGTGGACTATCTCCAAGCTCGATTGCGACCAGTATGATTAAGATTTGTGACGAGGCACAAGCGAGAGGGATGAAAGACTTTGTGGACCATTATCCACTTTTATGTCACTTTGAATTGGAACACTTTCGATTGGGCGTGGCCTGAGATGAACAAGCGGCTCTCGGGGCTTGGGATACGCGAACTATCGGGCTCGCCGGGAATATGAGGTTTAGCGGCAGGCGCGTGAAACTCTGGGGGGATTGATGCCCTCTATACATTGCATGATAAGTGTGAGTGGTTGGTGAAGGCCTTACTGCGCGGCGGTCGGTGAATGCTTTGACAAAGAAAGCCCCTTGAAGGGATCTTAGCATAATTCCCTCCCGGAACCCCTCGTTTGAAGCCCATGTAAGGCTCTAAAAGAGCCAACTCGCCCCATTTAGATCCACGGCTCGGCAATAGGCCATTAGGGACTATAAGGCATTCTTGAAATCAAAAAGCCGGTATATTAGGAAAATCAGCGGCGCATGTTTGATCTGGCGATGTTTGAAACCAAAGCCTTTGGCATAGGCTATTTTGTATAAGAGGCATCAACCACGGCAATGTTACCTTGGACCGGTGGAACACGATTGGAGGTTGTATGACCCCCTAGGAAGCGTCAGTGCACGGTCATTTGGGAGAAGCCTACAGCTTTGGAGGAGGACATCCACGGTCTTGAACATCTTGCTAATGGTAAAACAAAAGGACTTGCAGGACTTGGTGGCATTTTGTTGAAATGGGGTGGACCAAAAGCTTTGCTAGGGCCTTTGGCCGTGATAATCAATAGAAGTTATTAGAGAGGGCCTCCCACGGGAATGGATGGTTAGCAAGGTCACCCCTATTCATAAGGCCCGAGTAGGGATGACTCCACCAACTACCGTATGATCATGGTAGGCCCCCATTACTGCGCCAAAACTTCTAGCGGGTGTCTTTGGAGAAGAGTTAGCGTAGTGAAGGAAATGGAGTCGTCACCGGTTGGCGGCGGCGTTTTCGCCACGCCCCACTCCACGACCGGGGGTTCACCTCTATATAAGGGGCATATGGCATGTCGTGCATCAAGTCAGGAAACCCCCTGCCCCATCTGACTGACCCTCCATAGAAACCCCTATGTATACGGTCCCATCTTGTCCCGAAGAATCATACCCGATTCCATACTTTTTTACACCGGGTCTAAGCACTTCTTGCCCTACCCTCAACCTTATTTTTCGTCCATTTTTCATTCATGTATCCTACCCTCTACGTATTTTTACATCCAGTCCGCAAATGTTGCATCGATTCGGTGTTGGGGTTCTTCACAGTGCCATTTGAGTTCAATAGTCCTCGAGAAAATAAGAAAAAATAACGCGGAATTTTATATATTTAATTAAATCGATTTTAGGATGACATCATAGAAATTCATTATTGATTATTGAATAATGACTTTAAATTAATTATTGTTCATGATTTTATTTTTGGGCCACGTCTTTTTAAGGGCGTCATTATGGTGAACTTACCATGCATTTTTTGCCCTTGATGGCATAACCGATCGAGAAGCTCTTCACCTCTTCTCCGATGATGTTCTCACAAAGACTATGTACAATTTAAAGTTCAAAAACATTTAAAAGACTTAAGTTCAAAGTGAGCACACACTTTTCAATACCTATCACAGGTTTTAAAGCGGGCCACATCGAGTACTCCTACTTCCATGTACAAGTAACTATTTAGAAAGTACTCAATGAACTTGAATAAAAGTATTTTCATTTCTCAATAACTTATTTAACATTGATGTAGAACCTTTAGCCTTTTTAACATATCCATATCGATTGTACAACATATTCTTTTTCACACAATTCATATTCTCAATGTCATGATCATAATAACTTCACTTTTACTTCTATTACCAATGTAACTTTCCACTATTTTTATCTTTTCAAAATATTACATCCTCGACATAGTATTTCCAGACCGTTAACATGAATACAACACTTAGGAATATATTTAAACCGGTAACCATCGAGTTTTTCAAGGCAACTTAATCGTCATAAAATTCCAGCATTAAACTATATATTTTATTGAAGACCATCTTGGGGGCCATAGAGTGCATATGATGTACATATCATCACCCAATCTTTATCTTCTTGATTCCCTAACATACAAAAAGGGAGGATCTCACCAAGCATAAAAAGCACCATGTAGTCTTGGTCACGTTCTTCTGGGTGACCTTTCCATCAACCAAATAGCAGCGAAAATAATTCAGGAGAGATATTACGTTTACACCACCCAAATAATGCATAAGTTAGCAAGTTTTATGGTAACTATACAAAGGAAAACCGGGTAAGCTATAGAACTATTAGGCTCTTAAGCCTTCACCTATTATTTTTCGATAAATAGATGCCTCTAGATTAAAACTAGAGTTATAAGACTTAGGAGCTTTAATTAATAGAAACAAATACCACCATTCTTTGAACATTGGTTTCTAGCCCAATTGATAACTAGTGGCAAGGCATAGATAAAGTGCATTTCTTGCCAAATAGGGTAGTATCAAGTGACACAAGAATATCGTTTTTTGTCTTACCAAACGACAAGGTAACTGACTTGATATATTTCATATTTCCCCTAAAAAGCGAAAAGTGAATCATTAACTCAAACTAACCTACCACGGCTTTGTCTTTGGCCATACTAGAGGCCTCTTTGTTTGAGCAATCATATATCCTAAATACAAGCAAGTATCAAACCTCTGTGCATAGCAGTGTGCACTATTCTTAGATAGACTAAGGCAGCCTAAACCATTGGTTTGCTTCCTGTACTCATTATATTAGTGCTATCTCCAAGTGCTCCAAGGCGACTCAGTCTGAAGCTTAGCAAATATAGGACCCACATTGCACAAAAGAATAAATCATTACCATAAGGGATCATAGCAGACAGGATGTCTACCCTGTTTTATGGAATTATCTAAAGAAATAGGAAAGCTAAGTTTTTTGCAGACCTGATTAGAAGCTTTTCGTACTTCATTCTTGTTGCCTTGCATTGTCTCCTATTGTCTTGAAAATATCCACCAGCGTGGCCATCAGTATTCGTGTCGTGGCAACAGGAAGACCAGCCTTAAGCAATGCAGGATCAATATTCAGAACTTGGCTCCAACTAGTGATTAAACACCAGGAATATCAACCCAACATAGTATTTTTAGCTCACCTAGCTCAGAGTACTGGAATGCAAACCTGGCATTGTGAGACATGCCTTAGGCATTGTAGAAGACACGCCTTAGGCATTGCACAACCATTGGATAGAACTTGGCTGTAACAAGTGATTCCAGGAATATCAAGCCATCGTATACAACCAGCCATAATATGCTCAGAATTCCGGAATGCAAACAGGCTAGCCAAAGCCATTTTCGAAGGCGTTTTGGATCTGGCCAGCGGCATCTCTACAACCAGCCGCTCATCCAAAAACAAAACTGGATGTGAAATAAAGTGATCGCAGGGACAAAAAAACTTCAAAACATTACCTCCGAAACACCAAATCCTAAAACATTTTTCTGGCATGTGCGCTTCGGATTCAAACCGCTAAAACGTACTCTTACGCCTTAGCAGCTCCAAGAAATCCATCCCCGGACCGTGGAAAATGCATACATCTGGGCGCCAAAAGCGTGTGGCCCCACATGTATCTGATACTATTTTTTTTAAAAAACCCCTCTCAGATCCCACGCACATATATTCTATGGAATACATCGTGATCCCCGGGCTCCACGATTGACCATATTTTTTTACTCGAATTCTTATGGAAGCTAGCACGCAATGCCGCGATGTGACTTGTATTCTTTGTTTAAATTATGGATTTTAAGAAGGCATATAATCTGGTCCCTCGACACTGTTGTGGCGGCGCTTGTAGGAGCTACATGTCCCACGGGACTTGCAAAATGCCATCTATAGGCTCTATGGCGGAATATATGCCACTTTGCGCGTCGGATCGCAGGTGAGTGGCACCATAGGTGTTAAACAAGGATGTCCGCTATCTCCAACATTTTTTGGACTCTATATTGACATGGATGTAAGAACATGGAGATGGTGGCCACCATTGCGAGGGCATATACAATAAAATAGTTGCTCTATCACGGACGATGTGGGCTCATTGTCCCATACATCTAGGGTATCACGAGGAACATTTGGACGTTCTCAATGGATTACGTGACATAGCGAGGAATGACCATGAACCCGTGAGAAAACCAAGGCTGCTAGCAATCACGCCCAGCGCCAACATGATATCCCCGACTTCTATTCTGAGGAGGACAAAGGATGGATGTTGTAAGGACCTTTAAGTATCACGGGAATCGATTTTTACGCTAACATGCTATGGGATAGCGTAATGACGCGAGGAAGAATTAGGCGGGATGGAAAACCACATGCAATGCAAGAATAGGCTGTTTCTGAATATAGATCTACTGCGATTGGACGCAAAAGCACACCTTTCGAGCACTTCGTTGATCGATATTGCTATATGGGGTAGAGGTCTAGGGTCAGTGATTAGCAAGAACACACAGGATAAGCTAGAGAGATGCAGAAGGCCTTCTCGACATCTGACCCTAGGCGTCAAGGACCGCGGTGCCTTATCTAATTTTTGTTGTATGAGGCGGGTTTTGGCCCTGCGGACATTACGCTATCTTGTGAGCACCTGCGTATTTCCATAAGGTTGGCGGAATGGATGCACAATGTCTCCCTCCAGGGCTCTGTTATTGGCACAATGGCCACAGCAGTGAAGAGAGTGTGGCGGGGAGCATTGTAAGGGAGTGGTTCACAAAGATGGTCCATAGACTATCAATAAATTATGGCTATCTTAGAATATCGAGAGCGGGGGCTGCATTTGAATGGCGCTTTCTTTGCCTCTCTGCTCACTCTTCTTGAAGCCCAAAAGCGAGCACTACCACCGCAGAGTTAATCAGGTGGCCTACACAAATGTTGAAGGCACACATCTCTACCAAAGCGAGGAGATCCATAGCTGCAATGAGGGCGGGTCCCACCATCTCGAAATTGAAAAAAGGCGGCGGACAAAAGACATTATGCAGTTTTGCCACATGCGGATAGTAGAAGATGAACACCATGCTCTGGGGGTGTCAGGCATATGCACACATCCGAGAAGCGGCTCATGCCCGATCTCGGATGCTCACGAGATAGCAATTCATCAATTCTTTGGCCGCCAATGGTTGCTTACGTCGGCATCCTACATTACGCAAGTCTCTACCGTCGGAGAGTTCCTCCACGGCCTGAGAATTTGAGCATGGATAGGGAATTTGAATGCCTACTACAAGGGTTTTCCTCCCACATGGGGGTTTTTAAATCGATGGTAGGGACACATTAATATAGGGCCTTTGTGGTTTTCTTTTGTGTTTGGATACTATCGATATATTGTATTATAATGATCTCATAGGCGGTTGGCCTCCACTGAACATTAAAATATACTTCCTTCCTTCCTTCCTTCCTTCCCTTTAGCGAATATATCCTTTAGAGACAACGCTAATACCAAGGGGGTATTGTGTAGGCCATTTATACATGTGAGTTAACATGGTGGGATTATTTTAGACCCTCAATATATATAATATGGATTAAGGGGTTTTTAGGGGCAATCTAGGTAATATGTGTACGAAAGGAGTGTTTTCAACCTTGGACAAGGTCTATACGAAGGGGTTTTTATTTACCCTCTTAATGCATGGCATTTCCCTTTTACAATAGGTGAAAACCACAGGGGGCACCAATATCCATTTGACAAACTTTATATCAAACCAATCCGATATACAACCAACAATAAGAGACAACCCACCTGTGGATGTGACCTATCTCCTAGAATCAAATTACAATTTCTATGAGCTTGCTTGCCTACCATCAGAAGCAACTCATGTAGATTCTAAATAACTTGGCCTTGATATTATCTGAGAAACCTAGATAAAACTATGCAAGAAAGGAAGAGACTCAGAGATATAATCCCATGGGCTACACCATATTGAACATAATATACCACGGGCCATCTAGTCTCGAGTGAATGTTTTAGAGAAAAAACTTTAGGACCTTAGTAGTAATAAAAATGTTGACAAATTGTACAAATATACATCATGAAATATATACATGAAATACTAGAAAAAAAAGTGCCAGTACTGGCTTTACTTTTCATCAGGACATAAATTCAAGGCAAATGCTAGATTGGTGTAAAAAAGAGCAAGGAATTGTAATGTTTGTGCAAATGATTATGAGCTTGGATGAATAGCTACATTGCATTCTCTCAAGGTTCTAAATGTTTAATTACTTCCCCTAGGAAGAGATTCATTTCTTGCTTCAAAAATTGATATTAGATCATGTGACAATCAGCGATTCAAACCAAAATATTTGGAGTTATAAAAAAGAAATCAATTTTTCTACCCCATGGTTTCTAAATGCATTTCACAATAAGGTCCCTTTGTTTGTGCATTATAAACTTAGATTTTACAAAGTTTGAACTTCTCATTCTCGAGGAATGAAATTTAGATTCAAAACCTCTTCAAGGAGCCACCCTTTCATCATCTTCAAAACAAAATCTAAAACAAATCTTCTTCAACCTATGAAGCAAAATTTCCTTTTACTTGGAACTATCTATTTTGCCAAACTTTTGAAATGTAAGCATTTTTTTTCATCCCTAGGTTTACCTTTGCATTAGACCTCGTTTATTTGTCTTTCTATAAAGTGATGCACGTTGTTGTGTTGTTTCATCTATATAATTGTTTCATCTAGACCATTTGCTTCATGGAATATTCCTTTCAATATTCCATATAAAGCAACAAAGGTTATCTCACAAAAATCAAGATGGGATCAAACTGGAATTTCCATGTCACTCTAAGATTTACAAAATATAGAGCATAAAGTCAAGGATGTAGTCAATGAGCAACTAGAAAATTAATTGCACATGAGAAAAAGTCATGTGTTGCTGTGCATTAGGGTTGCCCTTAAGGCCAAAGTTCCATAGCCGTAACTTAGAAGGTTAACGAATTATATGTTTTTGCCATTAGTTATATTGGCGAATTCTTTTTAGCTTTTGATTGGCAAGTCTTAGTATTATTTATCCATGACATTAGAGCGAAAAAATTACCTTTCCAAAACTCTATATTGTTCCTGTTTTTTCTCAATTGCAACTTTGCGTTAAAGACAGGCAGACATACAGACAGACATTATTTTTACGTCATGCCACATTGGTAGCATCCATGAGGACATATGACCTCATAGATGCTCTTCATTCTCTTTGGGCAATGGCCTTGTGATGATATCTTTGTGTTGCTTCTTTCTAATCTCGGAAGATGCACCTATCATAGAGGTATCTCGTGTGCATGCTAGGGGTTGCCAGAAACCCCCTTATATACGCCTTAAAAATCTTCCAAAAACCCCAGTTTCAGTTGCATATTGTACCAAAGCCACCTAAAAAAACTCCATAGGTAAGAGTATATGTATGGTTCATGCCCAAAATAAATCATACGGGTCATTCAAACTATGTGAACCCCCTTTTTCCGATTGCCCTATTTTTAAGCAAAAGAGATAAACTACTATGCTTATTGCCCATTATAGCACACCACATTTTGCAATACTCATATTAGGTTTGTACATGCATAACAATAGTTAAAATGATCGGTCACGGTTAATAACTTGAACATATACAAATTCTATCCTCACGGCGATACAAATTAATGATTTCCATTTATAACATGGATGAAAAGATAATGTAGACTCTAAACCTAAATGTTGGGCAAAGGAAAAGTCCCAAGTGCATTTCAAAATTCTCTTTGACACTTTTTTTAAAACTCCCTTTCAAGACAATGCAAATCTACATCGACTCAAAACAAAATTTGTGGTTATCTTAACAAGTTTACCAAGAAAAGGATCCTTTTATATGATTTTTTGAGTCCAAACCAAGATGAACAAAAACATATGTCTTCTATCATTTAATTTAGACTCCCACTTATGGTAGATTATTATTGAGCCACTTTCTTTATTGTAGCTATAAAAAAAAAATGCATCAACAAGCATGCATAAAATATAGAGAACCAACTTGGAATTGACGTGACAAAAACACAATGCTCCAAAAAAATGGGTACCCTGCATTGGCAATTACAATTCCCATGTGCTCAAATAAATTGTCATTTTTCACACATTCTCATGATGTTGTTTATTATATAGATATTCACAACAACTTGGATATGTGTATATTCTGAATCTTCAAGTAAGTTGCTCATACAAAATTCATAGCACCCAATCCATGAAAATAAGGTTGCCCACATAATTCGGATATGGCTCATGTGCTCTGCTCAAACAAAATTTATAGCACCCAATTAATTTGGGATAAAATTATTATTAATATTTGAGACTTAATCGTCGATCCACTATGTCTTTGGAATATCACCAATATTTTGTACACATGCCCATTTACAATTTTAATCACTTTTGAAGAGAACCATCTATATATGGTGAATAGCTACCAATGCTTTCTACACATGCATCTTTGCAATTTTAACATCGATTATGGAAGATAACATTCACATTGTACATTGTGTTCTATGTGGATTTCCTTGTCCATCTATCATCCCGCTACTCTTTGGAGCATACATATAGATACTTGCAAGCATTATATGGCTAGCTAGTGTTAAGCGATTTACTGCGGCATGCGTATCGGCATGAGCAATTAGATGGAAGCGGCGCGCCAATTGTGCAGCGAATTATGTGTACTTTGTTGCCGATTCACGGGTTATTGAAGATGAAAGCCATACTCTTACGAGTTGCCACTGCTTTTGAGATAGTCCAGAATCATTTTTGACCTTAGCATTCCATTCCAGCTTCCACAACTACCGAGCACCATCATCGCATGACTTGGCATTATACATACTTGGGTTCTAGATAAGCGTCGCAATTATTCTGCGAGCCCTCGGTAGTCATTATCTAAAACATCTGGTATCATCATTCTTGCAAAGGTTTTCCCTTGAAAACCTTTCAAAGGCGGGGGTTTTTAATCCTAGTAGTAATGATTGTACTAGCCCATTGTATGGGTCCCATGACCTATTGGTCTCAGTGGGCGTTAAAAAAATCTATTCTATTATTCTATTCTATTTTACAAAGCGGCAACTATTACCCTTCAAGTTGTGGCATAGGTTCAAATGGCATCTTTGCTAATAAGCCCTCTGCTTCATCTAGCCACCTTGCCCTTCAAGATTCTCATCTAGCCACCACCTTAGTCCATAGTTCTCAATATCATGTGTTTCCCATGATTTATTCTCATCAAATAGAATAATAGCATCCATCCTAAAGAGTTCACCACTTCTACAACCCGGTGACATTAAAGCGTAATTTTGTCTATTGCATCTCAGTCAATAAGGCAAGAGCACGACCTGCGGCAACCATTATCCATGAAACATCATTCTTGTAGATGCATGATGACAAATATTTATTCTCGTAGCTTCTAAGCTCCCACACTTGGCATGCATGCCAATGATAATTATTGGCCATGATCACATGAGCTCCAACACCCATATGGTATAGCACAAACATGCATTAGTTCTTGTCTTCCCTTCACCTAAATTGCCTCAAGCACTAAAAGCGCAAAGCCATCACGGGGCGGATGTGTTTTACTTTGAATGTAAAATTCGTGAAGGACACAGCCTTCCAAGAATCTTGGAAGGGTATTTGGACAACTCCCTTTAAGCAGAAAGGCATCGTGGGATGGCGGCATAGTGAAAGAGCACTCGCGAGAATCAAATCTTTTTGGCAGAGTGAGAACCCGGCAGTCTAAAATGACAAATCGTGCTGCTAGATCACGATTAATCGGGATCTCCTTAGCTCCCCAGCGAGTCTTCTCCCGGGCATTCATGAGCATCACATATTAGCACAAATTCAAGCTTTGGAAGAAATAGATCAATAGGAAAGACCAAAAGCATGTTTGCGGTGGTTCCATGATGGAGATCATTGTCTGGACTTCTTCTTCGGCGTAGCTAAGCGTCGCATGGCGGCAATGCCTTCACTTCGCGTCTTCAAGCGCCTCGGTACTCTGCCCAACCAGCAGGCCAGGCGGCATTTTGCATGACCACTTTCAAGCATTTTTCTTTGAGAAACATCTACTCTTTCAATCCCGAGGCGTGGTTCTACCTAGGATATCTCCACCATTTTTTGAAGAACGCGTCTGTGGTGGTGGTACGCTATCACTCTTCTTGCGTCGAGTTGACGATTATTTGAACTTAAAGAGGAAGTGCCGGGGTTGGATGATATACCAATTGGAGTTTTCAAGAATATTGAAAGTGGTTGGAGCAAAGATGTATTTGGCGCTTTTTTGTGACTTTCGTCGATCCATTGCCACTGGACAAACTTTTAAATCTGGTGTCATCTCATTGATCCCCAAGAACAAAGATCCTCGGACTATTGCGGTTAGCGACCCATCACTTTATTATCATCGGTTATATAAAATATTTGCTAAGGCATTTGTAGAGAGGGTGAAGGGCATTTTGGGCGAGTCCATTTCCACAACTTAGTCGAGGATTTCTTCAGAAGATACATTCTTAATAATGTGGCTCTTTGAATAGGAGGGATCTATTAGGCCGTCGGCAAAATCATCGGTGGTGTACCTTAAACTTGATTTTGCAAAAACATATGACAAATGTCATTCATATTTTATATAATTGTAGTACATGTTGGCTACAAACCATCCACCCAATGACAAGTTTTGTTCACCACAGTTCAAACATCAAAAGCAATGGGTTATACCTCTGTATAACATCCTTTGCACCATTCCCAACAAAAGCTATAACATATGAACAGGAAGTCTCCTACCTGCAACCTGCTCAACTTCATCTGGAGCATCGATGAGCTCATTTCCCCTCTGCACCCTCACCTCTGAAATATTTCAGCACAGTGTAATATGGATTTTTCTTGCTACCAAATGGGTGTCACCCTTCTACACTTCTCTTTTGGGAGGAGTTTAGGTGTGTCCATGTCTGTTCGAACTTACATTTTCTTCAGATCCTGCTGGGTATGCTGTAGAAATCCCTTTGCCTTTCTTTGTGCAATAGATTCCTCATATTGATGGTCTCTTTTTACAGCCTTGCCTAAAGATCCCTTCTTTATTTTGACAGACTCTGCTTTATTCACATTATAAGGTCTTGGAATTACAGCAGTACGTCCAAGAACATGTGCTAGATTTGCAGCCTTACCAACCTGGGGTTTGGACAAATTAACATGCCATCCAAGTTTATCCTTGTGGGTCCCAAAAAAGCTGCAGAAGCCTTTAGAGTGCACCTACTTATAAAATTCCACTATGGACTTTACAGAGAATTACCTTGTTGTACAGCCCAAAACTCGAAACAAGGCTATAGCTAATGTAGCAATCTGAAGAATCAGGCATGGCAAAAATGTGATATGATAATCAACTAAATATGAAAGCTTTTAAGATTAGGCTTAGATGTTATGTCAAACAGCACAGACAAGGCAACTTCAACCTTACACTGCATTATATAACTTCAGGAATAAAAGAAAGAAAAAAAAGCACACTTTTCTTCTACAATGCTGCTAAAAACTTGTTGTGCCTCTTACAAATTTTGCACTTACGTAAACACTCAATCATAGTTTTGCTCATTCTGGGATTATGCTGCAAAACGCGGATTCAAGATGGGGCATTCCTCTAAGCATGTGCCTGTTTCAAAATGTTGTTTAACATTTTAATCTAATTCACTGCATTTACAAGCATGGATGCATTTCCCATCAGCAAAGTGTGCTCCACTTAAAAGGTCAATTGTGATGCATTTATTCTGTAAATGGCAAAATATACACCACATTTTGAGCTTGAAACTTGTCAACATACAAAGAAAGGATATTTGTGATCAGACCCCTGTTTACAAAGTTACAGTATATTACCTTAGTCAACATTGACTTAAAATTGCCAATGTAACATGTCTGTAACTTATCACATATATAAGCTTTATCAAACAATATGAAACTTGAATGGGGCTACAAAAACGGTGTACCTGTATAAGAAGGTCATGTATTTCTTTTAGCTGCCACACCAAGCTCAGCCAAAGCTGTAATGGCTTCAAGGACATACATGCATTGTCTTCAAGTGGAAAAATTCAACTTACACTCCAAAATATAGAGCTTACTGCAAATTGAAACTTACCTCAAACACTGTAAGTACTGTGGCAGCGATCACAACTTGTAACTCTATACAGTTTTGCTTTTGTGCCTTATGATCTGGCCTTCAAAGATATACCTTCAATCTGCAATCTCATTGTCATACTGGATTCTGGTCAACATACAGAATGCTTCCTCCAAACAAAACAGTTCATTTTTAAACTCAACACTTGTACATTATTCTACTATGATGGGATTTACTTAGGGCCTCAGTTTCACCCGCGACATTATTGGTTTCAAAACAATGTATAAGCGGGGAATTTTTGCAACATCCTTTATTTCTCAAAATGTCTATAACATGAAATGCCCAAATGTACTCATTTGCAAGTTTTGAGAAGCAGTAGCAATCATTTAAAAAAGCTGGCCAACCTTATATGAGAATCTATTATATGTGACAATTTACAGCAGTTGTTGAAGATGTGCATATAAAGCCATTAATTGACATTTAGTAGAACTTTCACTTTACCAATTAAAACTGGAAACATATCATTTAAAAGTACGACCAAAACAAGACCTCAGATAATGCTGCAGCGTTATCCTCACTACTATCCTGGATGACAAAATGATGGATGACAAAATGGCGTAGAGGAATTATGAAGTTCACCTGTACAGAAATAAAATGACAGGTTTCAAGTTCAATCCAGGGAGTTAGCATTTTCTAATATAGCAATAGATCTACCTCATTTCATTGATACAGCTAAATTGTGCACCTGAAGATGGTTTGCTCCTTGCATAAGACAAGATATTTCTGCTGCCACTTACATTTGGTCTAGGAACAACTTTACATTGTTGCAAAGCCTGCCTGTAGATATTCTGACATATAGCACAATAGCTACCTACTAAGAATTCTTCATTTGGCCATTAAGTTGTTTCAACTTAGCATAGATCTGATAACTTTGTGGGTGGGCTTTGTCCCCAACGATAAACTCATGAACCTCACCATTGAGCTCGATCCATGCTTTACCAGGTTTTCTTCTATGCAGCTCTGTGCTGTCTTAGCTCTTCTATTTTTGCAGCATCCTCCCTGGTTGAGCATCAGAATAAATGCCTGACATAAGCACATAGCCCGAACCATTAGAAGGATCAATTGAACAAACTGATCAAGCATGTCGCCTCCCCAATTCTATGTTGCCATATGTTCTGCATGCAGCGAGCAAAGATGTCCATCCTTCTACAGCATGATGTAAATTGTCTGATTTAACAGTAAATAGAAGGTTTTCAGCAGCACCCAGGTGCCCTGTCGCTCAAAGATCAGCCATGCAGTTATAGTGATTCACATGTGGAATCACGCCATATCTTTCCTTCATAGATTTGAAATACTTACAGCCTTCATCAACCAGACCAGCGGCTGCAGGCTGAAAGGATAGTGGTGAAAGTCACGTCATCTGGCTTGACACCTTCTGCTTGCATGCTTTCAAAGCATGCCATAAAAACTCAAAGTATTCCCATTGGGCATAGCCAGCAAACATTGCTCCTCATGACACCACATTCCGATGAGACAGATTCTTAAAAAATTTACTGCCTCTTTTTTATATTCCCACATTTTCCATACATGTCAGCTAGGCAGTGCCCACAGCCAGATCAGATGAAGGCCATTTTTAGTTATCTCCCTTATGTATATGCCTGCCTCTCTCTAGCTCCAATGCTACCACAAAAGCTTTTAAAATGCTGAAAATGTGGCCTGACATGGTTCTATCGCGATCCTTATGCATTTTATCAAAACATTGTATGGCAATGCAACCTTCACCATGATGGGCATCAAACAATATTGCATTCCATGACACATCGAGAGGTAAGTTGATTAAGGTGCTTTCTTCTACCATGCTCAACATTTGGCATATATACTGACAAAAGAGTATTCCCCCATGACTAAATCTGAATGATAATCACTTCTAAAGAATCTGACCATGAAGGCACCTGCCTCTTCTAAAAGCAGATGACATAACACATACTTTTAAGAGCAGAGATAAACAACCTGGTCACCTTCTACACCCATGAATAGCATCTTATCATATAGCTGAAGTGCATTTTTCGGATAACCTATCCTAGAATATGCATCAATAATTCCAGGTATGTTAGGTTGGCTTTGAAACTCTTTCAAATGCATAATTTGCTTCATCTAAACTTCCATGCATGGCATATATGCGAATAAGATGATCCCCGAATGCAGCAATTGAATCTAAGTTAATATCAACCATCAGGGACTGCAACCGTCTCGCACAATTTAGATTCTGTAGTTTTGTGCACTCCTGTAACAAGCGGTAAGCCTGATCTCTGGATATGGAATCCTTGATGCCACATAATCTCTGCCGCCTTCAAAGATTCTTCCAATGTTTTCTGTTTGCTGAGCATGAAGGTGAGCATGAATACATATCCAGCATGTGGGTTTTGCACCCACAAAGCCGCTTATTTGAGAAGCATTGTACCTGAACATCTCTCTAACAAGTAGTGTGGATGATGGTTGTTAGAATAGCCCAACAGAACGTCCACAATAGCTACATATAAAAGAAAATGAACACAATCTTTCATCTGACACTAATCTATGTTACCTTATTCAGCAAGCATTTTAGAAGGTGTTGAAGGAGGGCGTCGTCGCGACCCAGAGGAACGGAACACGCCCAGGAACGGCAAACTCCCATACAAGAGTGGAGCCATCCATTTGGAATACTTCAAACTAGTAAATGTGTAATGTTTTGGCATTGGCGTGTGTTTCTACTCGACAAAATTAAATCTTCACATACATGTGTTTTTTCACAAGTCAGGGTGCCTAGATTCCAGCCCTCATCCAATGGCGTCGCGCCACGTGGCAACGTATTCTTCCTAAATGTTGCCCTGAATTCTAGCTGACATTTGCATGACATTCTAAATTTCCACCTGCTATTCTTCTCTCCAACCGTTGGATGGCTACCACGTAGCCCCGTATCTAGGGCACCCGTGACTTCCCGTTACATTACCCCTTACCTTGGATTCCGTGGTCGGTGAGGCAGGCGCCTTCTTAAGCGCGTCAATGGCGCTGCTTAGGAATCCAAGGCAGAGGGGCATTCCTGTATACTTAAATCTTCAAGTTGGGGGGCACATTACTCTACAAACTTAAATCTTTTGAGTTGAGGGGCACATTCTTTGGAATATTGCAATGGTAAATGCAGTACCATAGCAACTTTATATCAATCTTCTAGGATTCATCCCCATGTCATATTGAAGGCCACATAGCACAAAATAGAAGAATCTAGCACATGTATAAGCAGCTTCAGCACATATGCTAGATGATGCCATTATAAACATCCTAGATGATTCCATAACAAACGACAAAATGATGCATTACTAAATTTTGCATAAAGAAATTCGATAAGATATGATGATGCCCTCAAGTAGCCATTAGCATATTTAAATACCTATTCACAACATTTTAAACGCCAAATCAATTTTCACATGGTGATATTGAATAAAACAAAGATGCAATTTTTGAATTCTTACTTCACTACATGGTGCTCATATCTCTTGGAAAAATATCCAAGTATGTATCCACACCCTATGGTGACACATGAACCGTAACTCATTATAAATCGTTTAAAATTATTTTGTGATGACATGAACCCCTAAGCTCGGTATAAACTCTTCCAAATCAATCTCCTTCTCAACAAGACATGATGCATGATGTTGTGAAAAGAAAAAGTGGATGTTGAATAGTCCTTTGGAAATCGAGCGAAGAACCATGTGCACATCTCAGGAGATACTCAACGAAGCACTCATTTTACTTGGAGCAAAGATGTGCTTCTAATGTTGAAAATATATATGGTATTTTAATGTAATCTGTGACTTGATGTTTAAGCTGAGTTAGCATCACCAGGTAATTTCATCAAAAACGACTAAATGCAAATATTATTACTTTCGGTTTTTTTCTTAAGCGCTGGCAAAATTAATAAGCCTCTGCGAGATTAGCATTTTATCCAATCTCAAATTTACATTGGGTGATTGCTTCCAGAGTGACCCACGATGCAGCGAAACGAAACCATCCTTCAAGTTAGAGAATATAGTTCATAGAAGAAGCTAAGCATTTTTAGAGAGATTATTAAGTAGAAATGGCGGGGCGTAAACGCGGTACGCTTTGGCAACAAGAGAAAACCATGCATTTCTTTTTCTTGAAGTTTGTGATCTTAGCATCATCAAGCTTTGAACATTAATATATGAAGAATGCCAACTCTCAAGTAGCATGGCACATGCAACGTACATTTTCTCTGTCTTATGCGATTACTTTTTGATGGCTCTTTTTGCCTTTGTATTTTATCACCCTTAATGAGAATTAAGGAGAATGTTACATGTTGCTACAACATATTCAATATGCACCCATACCGCACCTTCATCACAGGTTATTCTTTAAGATAATTATTTAGATCCCTCATTTTGTCCTTCGAACTTTGGAATATGCATCCAAGGTATATATGTTGGATATTTGTCAGTTATTGAATCAAGATATTATGGAGTCAAGACCTCTGCTTCTTTGACTTGCAGGCCTCATACTAACGTTTTTTATTTGCAATCATCTTGTGTCTAGTTGCATGCATCAATATTTAGGCCCGCTCAACACCACGATCATGGCATCTTGTCTTGTTCTTTAAAACCATAAGTTTGTGACCAATGCTGGAAACGGGAGAGCTTCAGGAAGAAAGAATATTGTTAGGAAATGGCTTTTTAGGTTCAAAGTCACATTCGGAAAAAGAACACCAGAAGCATCGACAAGAAACCACAAAAACATTTTTAAGTGTAAATTAGCTTCGCCCATTTTCTTTGTTTGGTTCCCTTTTTTATTAAGTGACAATGTGCCCCTCAACAATCAATATTCAAGGTTCATCACATTTTACCAAGTCAAATCGGCTGTAGCGTTCTTTGCCTGCCGGGCTAGGGTGGTAACACACATAAGCGGAGAGGATCGTTACAGTAAATCATTTGGATAAAAATAACGACCTATCTAGCATCGAAAATAAAAAGAAAAAATTCTTGACCAGTTAACTTTCCAGGCTATACCAAACTCATTTAGTATTGAATAGATGAAGATAGATAGATAGATAGAACATAGGTGTTCGGTGACATAGATAGATAGATATACATGTTGAGGGGCAAGGCGTGGCATCTCGAACATTTTTACCTCAAGAAGTAAGTGTACTATGAGGGTAAAGATAGAGATAAGATAAGATGATTTGTAAATTTACTGCAAACAAAAGGAGGTTCACAGGGTTTGAGCCCAATGACCTATTGTTTCTTAATTGCTCTTTACCAACTGAGCTATAAGGATAGTTAGAAGATATTATTGAAACCCCAAACATGGCATCTAAAACATTTTTAACTCCACAGTGAAGTGAAGTATAACTATATAATCTCTAGAAGAGATATTATTGAGAGCCACACATGGCATCTCAACATTTATTACCTCCATATAACTATGAGGTAAAGTGTCTTTGGATTACAATATGTGGCTGTGGGGTTTTAAAAAATTTTTCGAAGGCGTATACAAGAGAGTTTCGTTGACCCCTCACATGCGAATGCATATCCTTTATAAGATATTATAGAGTGCATCCACTAGGGAAATCAAATCTCTCAAGTCATGAAAGATTTGTACGCCCTCTGTAGTAAGCCCTCTTTGGGATGGCGTATGGAGGTTGGAAGCTCCATCCTCTTGATACAAAAGTCGCATTAGACAAAGATGATAGAATCACGGTAAGTTAAGCTCAACATAGGTAGAAATTGGCATAGCCAGGCCCGAAAATCTCCGGTACCTCAGGGGCCCGATTTACTACTTGACCCCGCGTTCGGTTCCTAAAAAGCTATGGTGCCATTATAAAGAATCAGTCTCAAAGAGCAGTGGTGAAAATAGGTAGCATCATCTGATTTTCCTCGGTAACCATCCGCTCACCTTTAGCTCTACCAATTATAGTAGAGGTATTGGGTTTGCTCGGTCTGAAACCATTCATTAACTCTTTCGTACCAAAGTTAACACCGGTGGTGTTTCCATGTCGAACCCTCTTCACGATATGGCGGTGGCATTAAGTGTAACCTTGGCGTGAAGAAGGCTATGGCTATGTTGTACTTGGCCCGGTGAAAACGCTCAGTGTCAAAGGAACAAAATTACAAAAAGGGAGTTCATTTTGAGGGGCACATAAACAAGTGCGTATTTTGTTGCTGCAAACTGCAAGGCAAGAACCTATGTAAGAGGTGCTAGAAGAACTTTTATTTAGGGGTGCTGGAAGTTGCTTAGTTCTTACATGCTTACATATGTTGGACCCACAAATCAAATGCTGGTCATCTTGCATGTAAATTTCTTGTGCTTGAAACATTGGTGTCAGCAAAGACCTTCATATATGTCCACCTTTTTGCTTAAAGTCCGTAGAAATTTTTAAGTGCTTTTTTATTCATGCTATCGTGGCCAATGTGCTCATATAGATTTTTTTTACTACTTTAATAATTAAAGGGCAATTAAATATTGAAGATTTGAATGAATATTTGCCTTATACTCGTCATCAAATGATCGTGCTAATATATCAATGAACGCATTTTATGCATAACAATGAATATTTAGTTGTCTAGTCCACTTCAAATGACATTTGCCTTTAAAGCCTATAGTGAAATCTAGAATAAAGTTAGATTTGACCTGGATTTTCTTGTCCCATGCTACAACAGAGTTCTCCTATCATAGCCATGCGTCAAGCTTCCTTGTTATCTCCGTCCTTTAAGCAGGTGTAATATTAGGTATTTCAATCCTCTTTGATAAATCCGATCCTATGGACCCTCTTATTTTATTTAAGTTTTTTGAGCTTCCTCTCTTTCCTTGAGATCAAGGACCACAATATTATGAGAATCCATCTTTTTACCATTGATTTTATGGTCAAATTTGATAAGAATAATGAATCAACTGTTGAAGGCAAATATTTGGAGAAGTTTGAGGGAGCCCACATTTCTAAATCTGTCGTACATTGGCTATAATGCCATATAACGCAGAAGCTTTTCCTATATTCCTTTCTTTGCATTGGTTTGCAAATCCTTCCTTCTAGAAGAAGTATTTTCTCTCAAGGTCCTGCATAAAAAGCATAGGTTAAATCAATTGGGTTTATGGGGTCGCATGGGTGTTGAACACCCTACGTCAATTAGAAAAGTTTTCTTATGGGTTTTATGTTTTAATTCTTTAGTAAGTGGCTTTAACATTCTGTTTTTCAAAGTAAAAGCTTTTTTGCAATTGAAAACATGGCAAATCTTAAATGTTACAACGTTAAAGCAGTGCATGCAAACCCACATGCTCATATATAGAATCAAATGCAAACTTATTTTCAATAAATGCTTGGTTTGGCGAAAACCGCTTAATAATTTTTAGTAAGGAGCAAGATTTGGATGGACCAAAGATGTAAGATGTTCTCGACGAGAAAAATGTTACACTCTTTGTGTGTAAAAAATATTCACGCAAACTTGTTTCGTCTTCAACAAGTGCTAAAGACTTTAAGACTTCCATAGAACAAAATAGGTTCCAATTCTGTCATCTAAGATTTGGATAGTGAATATAATATCTAGTAACAACATGGGGTTCTTTTGTATTTTTGTATGCTTTTTATGCACTCTTTGATGTAAAAAATATTCACGGATGTCTTGTAAAATATCTAGTCTTTGCCATGCCCCATTTTTTTCTTAATGGTTTAGACCTATGGCATATTGTTTCTCAAAATTTGCCACTTTACAAGAATTTGGCGTTATTTGGGAACCCGATTACTATATGCCGGAGATTAATATCCATATATATGACACCCCTTGGGTTTCAAAATAATATTTTTGGGTGTCATTTCAAAGTATAATTTCTTCAAAAGATTAAGGAAATGTTACATGACATTTCTATAAGTTATAATAGTGTTTACCAGCTCCTCTAGGAGTCAACCCGGGTTACTTAATTGGTAGCGTTACCCTCTTGATTATTAGAGGAGCATCCGGTTCTGTGAGAGCCAGGTGCACCAACATGAGAAAGCAATGGAGTTTTTCTCCCTTTGGAGCAAATTATGTACCTTGTCTTGTTGTCTTCACTCAAAAGGGGCTTTTTCGGTATGCAAGTAGGTGCTATCAAAAGTTGTCCATGTCTTGAACTTCAATCATAAGTCAATTGCAATCTTATAGAGTGTGAGTCAGTAGGCTGTTGAGCCTTTGTTGTGAATGTAGTGCATAGTGGAAGTCGACATCCCGTTGAATTGTCCAGGCTACGCTGAATGCGAAATCAAAATGTGATAATGGGATGGATGTTCTCTTTTGATGTGGATCCCTTGCGAGTAGCTACGGCTTGGGCCGAATCTATTGTGTAGCGAGGTTACCATGACCCTTGAGTTTTTAAGAGACCTACGTGTGGCTTGACTATATGAATATTAGTATCATCACGAACGTACTGGTATATACAAAGATGGTCGTCTACGGATACAAAAAGTGATTTACCAAAACAAGGTTTGAACCTCGCAACCTTCAATTCGCGACCACACAACCTTGCCAAATACTAAACAATATTTGTTGAAGAAATTCCTTCATGTCTTCCGTCATATGTGGGATTATTTTGGGAGGTTCTAGAATATTCTAGAACCTAGATGCATCTTAGACACTTGGCGATCTCTCATCCATTGGTGGCGCGATCGTAGTTGGCCTAGATATATAAGGGGCATCTCCTTCTTGTCGAACCATTCCAGTTCAGCATGATCTTAGGCAACTAGGCATCATCTGTCTTGTGTTCTGCTTGCTGCCAGACCCATTGTGTTCTTGATTCTGTTCATATATCCATTCTTTGCCGATCTTAACGTATTTCTTCAGTATTTCTTGTGTATTTTCCATATTTTCCTTATTTTCGCGTAGGTTCATGGCGGTTTGAGGCGGAATCCCCGCTACCAGGTTCTTGCACCGCTCTAATCCTAAGCTTTTTTTGCTCATATTTGGTGATTTTTATATCGATGGAGGAGGTTTTAGACTTTATTCTGGCCGAGTCAACGGCTTGTTCAAGTATGTCGTGATTCTTGATTGGACAATGAAAAGCTTAGGGCGTGTTGCTTCACATGAATACGCTTCGCTTCGAGATTGAGGCTATCGAGAGCCTAAAGATCGATCTGCCCGAGAGAAGTTTGGCGGCCTTTGGTCCAAGCTCGCCATTTTTTGAATCAGATCGGGCTTGTGATTAAGCTCCATCCTCATAGATATCCACGGCCCGAAACAAGTTGGGCTGATTGGTTCTCTCCTCCACGAGGGCCGACTTTAAGTTGGTTTGTTCCTTTATTAGAAAGGGGCCCTAGGATTGCAAGATTTTCTTTGCTTTCAGCTACTTGAGCTTCGAGGCATGCTTTGGAACACCATTAAATGGTACGGCAGATCACAAAACTTTGCAATCTAAGGCAAGGCTCTGCGTCCGGCTTCATTATATGCATTAAAAATTTCGTCAAATTCGCGGTGAATCGCACGGGATGATGTTGCGCTTCGAGATTGTTTTCGAAGGGGTTCACGAGGAAGGATGTGAAAGATATGTTGTTGTCTATGGAGATCCTCAAACTTTGGAAGAAGCCATCATTTGCGGTTCAATGTGATAATGGCTCTCTTGAATGTAGGCAAGAGGCGTAGCCCGGGTCTTCCCAATCACACAAAGCACAGCCTTTCGTCCTCCGGTTTCATCGTAGGATCCATCGGGTCGGATCACGAGCCTATCGCGAGTTGATGGGCGATTCGAGGACCTTTATCTGCGGCCAGAAGCGACGGAGGAGAGGTTAATCTTTGCCTCTCGTGGAGGGCTGGCCATATTGCTCGTGCATGCCACAGTGAAATCGATCGGTCGGAAAACCCCGGCTGATGCGAGTAGTAGGAGTCTCTCGTCGGTGGCCGCCTTTTCTGTAGACTCCTTCCACATTTCTTGACATGTTTATTCCATCGGATAAGGTCAGCAAGGCATTCTTCATCCCTATATCATTGAAATAAGAGGTTGGAGGATTGCAAGTGTTGGCGCAACTTGATTGTGGTGCAAATGCTTGCTTTATAAATAGTGCATTACCGCGGTAAACTACGCCATCCCTAGAAGCAAGATTGTGCATCACGGTTTACATCAAAGTGATTGTTGGGCCGGAGATCTCACCGGGTGCGATCCGAGAATGTATTAAGCCTCTTCATGTTTTTGTTGAAGGAGTTTCTGTGTAGTATTTTCTTCAATCTCATCGCTAGCCCACATGTGCCAATAGTCTTGGGTTTTGCCACGGCCCGAGCTACATAATCCGCAGTTGATTGGTGTACTAGATCATTTCGATTTTGGTTCTAGCTCGGTTCCCTCGATCCGTGCGATGTCGTGGGCCCCTAATTCCGTCCTTGTTGTTCTGTTCTTTGCTCCATGTTACGATTTGACTCTTGCTTACGCTCCGGTTCATGCCCGATTTTGATTATGTTCTTGATGATGTCCCATCTCTAGCTCCGACTCTGCTCCGGTTCAATTTCTGCTCCTGGCCCAGGTTCTTTACTCTAGTCCACCTTGCTCTAGTTCTTGATCCAGTTCTGCGCCAATTCTAGTCCCAATTGCTCCTACTTACGCTCTGTTCTGCTCTCACTCACGATTCTTGATCCTACTTCTGTAGAGGCTTCTTCGCGCCCTCAGTTCCGTATCTTGAAGATCTCTCTTCATAAGTTTATTAGATCGATAGGCAAGAGAGTCCAGCAAGCTTCGGACATCGTCCTATGACTTTGCCCCATTGATCTTTAGCCAGGGCGACCACGCCATTTTGGCCCTATCTATGGCTTGTGCCAACAGGTGGAGACTTTTGCGGACCTATATCGAGGAGAATCTTGCAAGGGGGTTTATTCGACATTCTGGTCCTTTCGCGAGGCGCCATCTTCTTTGTTTCCAAGAAGGATGGTTCTTTGCGGCTGGTTGTGGATTATCGTGACCTCAACAAGATCACTGTGCGTAATTGGTATCCTCTCCCTCTTAGTCCAGAGTTACTCGAGCGGCTACAAGGTGCACGATACTTCACAAAAATTGATCTTCGAGGTGCCTATAATCTTATCCGCATCAGGGAAGGTGATGAGTGGAAGACAACCTTTCGAACTCAGTATGGTCATTTTGAGTATACCGTCATGCCTTTCGGCCTTATCAATGCTCCAGCGGTTTTTCAGCACATGGCTAACGATATTTTTGAGAGTTTTTAGATCTTTTTGTTATCGTCTATCTAGATGATATTCTGATTTATTCGAAGACTTTGGAGGAGCATGAAGAACATGTCAGGAAGGTCCTTCAGAAGCCACAGGAACATGGACTTTATGCTAAAAATTGGAGAGTGTCGGTTCGGCGGGACAATGTCGAGTTTTACGGGCTATCTCGCATCACGTCTCAGGGTGTTACCATGGATCTAGAGAAGGTTAGCACAGTTCTTGATTGGGAAACACCTTCCTCGGTTAAAGATGTACAGTGCATCTTGGGGTTTGCCAATTTTTATCGCCGCTTCATCAAGGACTATTCGGAGATCGTCTTGCCTTTGACACGTCTCCCTAGGAAGGATGTTCCTTTTGAGTGGACAATTGAAGCAAAATCATCATTCATCACTCATCACTCTGAAGCATGTTTTCTGGCCGGCACTTGTTCTTACACCGCGGATCTGCGAGACCACATATTCTCCCGAGGCGATGCATTAGATTTTTGCTCTTGGCGGCATCTTGTCGCCAAGAGGGGGTGATCATGAGCTGCACCGATCGCCTATCATTTCGAAAGTTCCAAAGCTGCGAAATCAACTATCCTATTCACGATAAGGAACTTTTGGCGATTGTTGACTCTTTTCAAGAGTGGTGGCGATTTCTTGAGGGTTCTCCTCTCGTGATTGTGTATCTCAGACCATGCATAATCACGGAGTATTTTCGATCTGCTTCGAGTTCTTAATGCGTCGTCGGGCTTGGTGGCATACGAGGTGCTATCAGCGCTTTGATTTCATCATCAAGTTTTGGCACTTGCGCTTCAAAGGGAAACCGGATGCTCTTTCTGGCGGATCTTATTTGAACATAAAGGCGGGGGCGGACATTTGATCGACAATCCGCAGGGTTTATTCTAGGACTTGATGGTTTACAGCTCATGGCCATCACTTTGTTCGAAAGGCCTCATGATACATCCTTGTTGGAGTCTATTCGAGCATCTCTTCCTTCGATCCATTGGCGGGGACATAATATCCGGCTTGTCTTAGCATCATCTTCCCCGAACAAATGAGGTTGGACTATGATCATTTTGAGGTTGAAATGGACTTTTGTTTCATGATAGATTCCTATATATTCTGGATGGTGCCCCTCGACTTCAAGTTCTGCAGTCCTGTCATGATTCTTCTCTCGCCGGCCATTTTGGCATTGCCAAGACTCTGGAACTTATTGCTTGAGATTATTGGTGGCTAGGTCTCCGCCGCACTGTTGAGACTTTTATACGCTCATGTGATATTTCTTTGTCGTGCAAAAACTCCCAAGCAGCCCACATGACACCTTTCTGACCTTTACCGGTTCGGCCGGTCCTTGGAAGAGTATTTGATTGGATTTTATTGTCGAGCTTCCATCCTCCCGGGCCATGGCGCCATCCTTGTTGTTGTTGACCGTTTTCCAAGATGGCACATTTCATTCCTTGCGGCACTTCTATCTCGGTGAAGCCACATCGGTTCTCTTGCTTGGAGGTGGTTCGACTCCATGGCTTACCGGATAACATTGTCGATGTGCGGCCCTCGGTTTGTTGCTAGCTTTTGGGCGTCTGTTGCAACTCTTGCATGTGGAATGTTAAACTTTCTTTGGGACATCACCGGAGACCAATGGGTAGGTGGGCGCACTAATCAAACACTTGGCGGTATTTGCGATGCTTTATCAATTTGACATGCATCCCGGTGGTCTTTCCAACTCTCACGGATATGACTTCGATCAATCCGATTACCAAAAACGAGGCTCGAGCTCTGCATGCTCGAGGATGATCTTCAACACTATCTCCTCCAGGCTCAAGCACATTATCGTTATCATGCAGATCAACACCGTCGGGGCGCTCCTCATTTTGCGGTTGGTGATCTTGTTTGGCTCTTCGTCGGGATTTGCCAATAGCTTGCCCTTGTAACAAGCTTCGACTCTGAAGCTTAGGTCTCTATCGAATCATTGAGCGAGTTGGTGATGCTACTTTCGTCTTGAGCTCCCGCCATCAGTTCGGCTTCACCCAATGTTCCATGTGTCTTTGTTGGAACCCTATATGGCAAATCAATTTCCAAATCGAGTACCTCCACCTCCACCACCGGTCGAGATTGATGATCATGAGGAGTTGAGGTTTTAGAGATTTTGGACTCAAGTTTCTTCATCGGCGATTGTATTACTTTATCGATTGGGAAGGTTACTTGCCAAGTGATAGAACACAGGAGCTTGTCGAGAATCGACTAATCTTATTTGGCAATATTGGGGAGTTTCACCGGCGTATTCGGCCCCGACTCAGAAGGACTTCGTCGCCCGTCGTGGGAGGGAATGGTGTGGCGACCATATGGATATTAAGTATCATCTGAACATTATACTCATATGTACAAAGATGTCATCCACGGGATGCAAAGGGTAGTTGCACAAGGCGGAGTTTGAACTTCGCAACCTTCGGTTGTGAGTCACACACCCACTGCCAAGTGCGCTACCAATATTTGTTGAACATATTCCATCATGTTTTTCTCATATGTGGGACTATCTTGGAGGTCCTAGAATATTCTATAACCTAAATGCATCGCGCGACACTTGGTGCGATCTCATCCATTGGGTGGTGGCGATCGATCGTTGGCCTAGATATATAAGGAGGCACCTCCTTCTTATCGAACCATTCCGGTTCAATGCCAGTCTTGAACCTTCTAGGCATCTGTCTCGTGTTCCTGCTTGCCTTCGAGCCATTGTATTCTTGATTCCTGTTCATATATCAGATTCTTTGTCGACCTTGGCATATTTCTTCTGTGTTTCTTGCGTATTTTCCACGTATTTTTCTTGTTTTCGCGTAGGTTCATGACACTCTGTCTCAGTCCAATGTCTATGATGTGATACACGTGTTGGGCTTTACGCGAAGCTCATGTTGTAGCAACAATGGGTCTTTATAGCCATTCAAGCGATCTGTTGTTGCCATTGGATAGTCCTTTATGATTTAGTCATTTTTCGATAATCTATCGGCGCTATAATAGGATTTTTGTGGATCACGAAAGGAGTTCTATGGTGTGTCATTGAATTAAATGGCGATTCTTTGTTCATGTGGCACACATGATCAGCCCCTCGGAGTTTTCATTCTTTATTTTCGGGTTAATTTATGTTCATACTATGGAGATTACTTTGATTTTTGAGCAATTCATGTTCGTTTCTTCACGGTGACTCGCAACTTGAGGCCTAGTTCTGGACTTTGGCAGTTAATCCTATCATGACAAACAAAACTTGGGGACCACACTTAGATGGCTACCTTCTTCATTTTTGATAAATTCATTTGATTTCAAATAGGTGTTTGATTATTTCTTGTTTTTGTTATAAATTGACAAGCGCCCTTCATTTGGTGCATCCTTTTTTGCCCATCGAGTTTATTATCATATTACGTGGATCACGGGATATTTAAATTTTCCTTTGATCGGGGAACTTTGTACCTACCTCCTTTAATCATTGTCTAAATTTCCACTTTTGTGATTCTTCGTTTTTATATCTAATTTTTCAATCGACACTTGTATCCTACATTTACAATATGCTTTTTTGGATATTGTTGATTTAATCCATAGAAGTTTGACTTTTTTTCTTTCTCGTTTTTTAAGCTTTTTGATCTAGACCTTGTGAATGATGCTATTGGGACTTGTTAATCATATAAAAGACATTTACTTATTTTGGCATTTGCTCCACTGGTATGAGGTCTATTAAGAACAACATTTATGAATATTTTATTCTCTAGGTGTTTGTGGATGAGTTATTGTGGGAGGCATACATTTGACAAGACTATTGACTTGTATATTATGTGGTGGCTTTTACAAAATCGTATCTTGTTTGGTCCTAGCATCTTGTTACATACTAGCTTTACCCATAATATGTCACTTTACGTAGTCATTCTGATTTTCATTTGCCATTTTTCACTTTCTTATATGGCTAACCTCATTAAATTCCATTCCGACCTCAGCTCACCTTGGTCATAACTTCACCTTCACCTTAAATCCTATATTTTCTTACTTTCGCTATTCGAACATAGCAATCTTACCCTTTTCCAGTCTTTAAACGTCTCTTTTGCTAGATCCATGCCATCTTCGATTATTCGCGGCACTTTTTCTCGATATGGTACGCATTCTGCTCGTCTCGGTGGTGCATCTACTTCTCGTTGCCTGAATTTATCAAAATGTAAATACTCTGATAGTCAACGATTTTTAGTATTCTTTGTGAGTCCCTTGCTAGAATGCCATCGAATCATCATTCGGGGGAGGAATGAGAGAGAGATGTATGTATTTTTTCATTAAGTAGCACAAGCCGGCATCCTTTAGGACATCTGGCAGCTCCCTCTTCAAGGAGCACCACCCCCTACAAGGATACCAGGGGCCAAAGGTCCTAGGATGCCAAGATCCTAGTGAGGATGAGCACTATTTATGTGTTGTTATTTCAATTAGACAATTATCAGCGTCTTCTCAAAGCAGCGTTCCTTATTGCCCTTTGGCTCCCTCATTTCCTCATTTTTTTCTTTCGTAATTTTTGTTGTTATTCCTCGTTAATATATTTCATTAAATATTTTTTGTACACACTTTTAATTTTTAATCTCCACCCATTGGGTGGCGCTATTATTTTCTCCACCCACTGGATGATGTTGTTTTCCACCCATTAGGTAATGCTATTTTGTTTCCACTCACTCGATGATGCTATTTTTATCTTCACCCACTGGGTGAGGTTATTATTTTTCCACCCACTAGATGATGCTATTTATTTTCCACTTGCTAGGTGACGCTATATATTTGTCCCCACTGGGTGATACTCGATCTCTTTTGGTACTAATGTCTCACGGATGCTTATGATTTGCTGGGTTTATTTCCCTTTTTATGTGATCGTTCGCTCGCAGTGTGCATTCTTCTTTTATTTTTTAACACTTACCGAGTGTTTTCCATATGTTTTGCCTTTGTCAGGTCTTCCTTTCCAGGCCTTTGTCAGAGGTTTGTTGCATAGTACGTTCGACTTTGTCATATGTTTATCTTCCTTCTTCGGGGCATTTTCGAGGTCGTTCAGGACATTTTCTCATTAGGGTTTTCCTCAAAAACTTCGAAAAAAGCGAGTCATTTATCGATGAGAAGTTATATGCCATGACCTCATTCTTGCCTATGCATAGTGTATTATTTCAGTTTTTTGGGGTAGCTCGACTTTGTTTCTATAGTCATCTCCACTCAAATTTTTCCCAAACATTGTATACTGCTGCTGTGATGAATGACAAGCCGACGGTTTTTTGTGCTATGCAAGTCCTTTACAAGAATGTAATATTATTATGAGAATCGAAGAGGAGAATCATTTATGAAAGCGGCAGTGAGAAAAAAGCGGAAGGGCCAGTAGTTAAAGGGAGGGACCAAAGGGCAATAGGAAATGCGGCTGGGAGACGATGTCGATAATCCGTAAGTAGTGCTCGTCCCTCTCCAGAATCTCGATCTGGTGGCTCGGATCGCTTGCATTATAAGATAATTCTCTGTCAGTGAAAGTTTGATATGTTTTATTTGTCATAATGGTCCATGCTTAAATGTCTTATATGTTATTAATCAAACCATATATAATCATACATCCAATTTTGAATTTTTATTTTTTCCATGGCTGATTTTTCTAGGTTCTGCCTCACGCGAGGTTGATACGTGTGAATATTCTGGGTGTCATTTTCTTCGGCTGCAAGCAAGCCCTGAATCTAAATCAACTATTTGGACCCGCGACCATGTCTTTGGATTTCTACACATATCTAAGCACTCTCCGATTTCCTTTAAGCGTTTCTGCGGCGGGGGATCAAGCACAAATTATGCCCGTCTTTGTAAAGCTTTGCTCAACACATTTGGGATCAGTTTAGTCTTGCATCTCCAAAATACAGACAGATTTGAGCTCCAGAATAATGTCATAGCATATGCCTGTCTTCATTCATACCAAAAGGGTCTAGATTCCATCAGTTCGGTAGATTTCTTGAATCGATGCTTCTCCGGATCCTTACGTTGTCGCGATTTAGTCTCCAATCCTTTGCCTTGTCTTGGGAATCATAAATACCGCAGTTTAGAGCGGAGGGTCAGAAATGTATCGATGAATCAATCATGCAAAGGGGTTTATCGGATCAATCAGGCTGTAACTCTTTGCACAATCAAAGGTTCTAAGCGTGGCCGTTTGAGCAATCTCTGGAACAACGATAGCAATCTGAGGAAAGAAGATTATAGTTTCAATGACACAGCGGGGCCTCATTTATGGAGAACATACCTCAACTAGAAGCTCTCGACACTCTACTCTTTGCAAGGCATCTAATAATGACAACCAATAGGTTCGGCCCGAGAACGCGAAAGCACCTGCGCTAAATCATCGAAAAGTTCCAAATTTCCTCTATTCCATTTCTTGATTCTAAGCTGTTTCACAATATTCTTTACGTTGGAGAGGGTGCCCTTCTTCCACCCACTCCCCTTCAATGGCCCACTTTTTGCCCTTTAATAGCCCACCTTAACCCTTTAATAGCCCTACAATAGCCCACCTTAAAAAGTACTAAAAATTGAACTAAATGCATGAATTACGTTAATGGGCACTTGTGGGCCAATGAAGGATCAAGTGTGTGAGCATTTGGTGGTCCATTGGAGGTCTTTTAGTGGTCCATTTGAAGGGCATTTGGTGGTCTATTGTGGTCAAAATAAGGATAGAACTTAAAATCTTCATAGCGAGCTTTCGATTTGTCGAAACAACTGGTGTTTAGTACTAATTGAAAGCTAAACTTTGAAATTTTATTGTGTTATATCAAAATAGGTGATTAAAACGAATTAAACCCATCATAATATAATTTTTACCCTTAAGTAGGCGCTTTATGGGCACCCTCCCTAATGTGCTCCTTGACCTGATAAAACTATTTTTTAAACTGGGTTTGCGAAGCTTATTATCAGAAGAGGGTGTTGCAAAATAATCTCTCGTTTTTGCTTGGGACAGAAAAAACGTTAATGAGGCTACGAAGGGATTTTGATCGGCGAATGGCAGCTGCAACAGATAGCATACAGTGGTAAGATCTTCAGATAAATTCCATAACTTGCGTCTCACTTTCCTATACAGCCTTGAGCAAGCAATTCACATCACTTACCTACTGCACGGTAAAACAGAAAAAATGGGGTTTCTCAGATGCACAGAAAGGACAAAAAGGGGAAGAACACAAATTTGCTAGGACAAATCTAGGTAAGGTTTGGATGAACACAGAATGATTCATCCCAAAATAGGATTTTCAAAGCCATGGCGTCATGTGGAAACAATACAAATATCTATAAAAGCTGGGAGGAGAGGAAAAGAAGAAACTCACTTGACTTCGATGGCGGCCGGAGCAGTAGATGCCATTTGAGCATAGCAACCACTTGGAAGTTTTTCTTTGTAAGCCCACCAATCATTAAAAAAAACAAATACAAATCTGAAATGAAATTTTTTAATGTTGAGAGTTGAATTGTAGAGTCAACTCGATGTTGTACCATTATATTCAATGGCATGGCACTGCCCTCTGCTAGCTCTTTTAATTTGTGCCTTGGAAGGCAAGCTGCAAGCTGCACGTACTTCTCTTAGGTCCCCATGGACATTAACAACCTATCTTATCTTATCTATTAGAGATTCATGATGTTCAACTTATGTTAGATTAACAAACTCTCTTATAAAACAACTTGTAAACTAATAGCGGCTTTGCGAAGAGTGGTGGTGGTGATAATTGTATTACATTCTGAAAATATTGAAAAATGAATAATAGGAGGACTGCATTAGGAGCATTATTTATGTAAGATAACAAGAACCATAAATGCTTCCATGGTAGTAAAAAAGATACAAGTTACATAATACTGCAGTTAGTGACACTAGCTATGAGGCTTGTTGATACAATGTTAGATACAAAGTTAGAACTGAAGTTGTTAAACCAAGATGAAGGCCCGATCTTGAGGAGGCGGTTGATATGGTATATGGTATGGTGGGTATACCATAGGGTAAATATCTGGGATATGGTTCGGGGTAGAAAGGGGCGAGGAGGTGAGGCGGAATCTGGAGGATAATAAGATTGAAATGGATGAATTTGGCGAGAAGTTGAGGGACTTGGAAGATAATGATGATGAGCATTAGGCACCATAGTTGGGGTTGGGGTTGGGGTTGGGGAGGGGCTAGTATGAGCATGGCAATTGATGCAAAATGTCTCATGGAACAAAATATACCTACATCGAATGCAAAAGTTACCAGTTTTAAGGATGTAGTAGAGTGTAATGCATTCCTCAAAATCCAAAACCCCGTTTTTATCCACATCCAGGATGTAAAAGTAGCTCATGACCTGCTCTCTCAGATCCGGTGGCAAGGCCCGAGAAAGCTCAGACTGTGTGATCCAGCCATCGCCATTCTGGTCCAACTTTTTAAACAGAGCGACGCCTTCATCCTTCTCTGATTCTGGAAGGCTGCTATAGAAATCTCTCGCCCTTCTGTGAAGAGAGCTAATGGGCTCTGACATGATTTACACTGTAATTTCGTGCCTCGTTAATTTGCCGACTTCTCCAAGTTTGATCTGTGTTTTATCAACAAAAAAAAATGCCGTGTGCCTTCCTAAATTACGCGGTCTTCCTACATTGAAGTTACCCGTTCTTCGTTTTCCGGATAAGGAAAAGCCCTGTGGACTTTTTCGAAAGATTCGCCCTGTGGCTTTAACATGTCACAAACTTGGTTTGAAGATGTCAAAAAGCCTCCGATATTTACCCGCTTCCGTCCACCCGTTCTAGAATGTTCTAGACAGAAGCCCATAAGGGCTTTAACGTAAAGGACAGTTGGGCCCAATCAGGGCTCCACATTGAGGTTCCTCCCAGAATTTTGTTAAAATCCGGTTTCTTGGGAAAATTTTCGGTTAAAATTTTGTACAATGCTTGTTAAATCCGGAAAATTAGAGTATTTTATGAAAAATCCGGTAAGTAGCAACAAAGCACGACATTTTGCCGGTTTAAGCCAAATCTAATATGGAGGCTTGGGCCCAATCACAAAAAAAAAGCATATGATGCGTGGCTTTTTTACTCGCCCTTTTACACAATGTCCATGTTCTCTATTTTTTACTTATTGTCTCTGACAGAACACATGGCGGTGCTGGATTGGACCCAACTGTTTTGTAGGAATAAGAGAAAGCCCTTGTGGGCTTCCTTCTGTAAAGGAAAGCTGAGCTTCCAGAAAGAAGCCTAGTTTGAAAAAGCGATACATGTCGATCTATTATTGGACATGATGGTTGGATTGGGCCCCTTTCTTCGATAGGAATTAATGTTTGCAAGTTTCTAAATGTTTTTTATTTGATCTTTAATGTCATGATCTACTTGCACGTTGTAACATGAAATTGGCCTTCTTTGTTGAGACTAAGGTCTGGCAAATGATTAATAAATATTAACTTAATATAGTTATTAGTAATTCAAAACCTTAAGCTTTCTGAACTGGCAGAAGGCCCCGCAGTGAGAGGGGGCCAACCTTTGGCCAAAAACTGCCAAGCCTACTAGCTTGTCGATCCATCGGCCATGGCTACTTGGCTGGTCTGCCGTGAGAGGAGCCTCCAACCAAAAACTGCTTTCATATGTGTTTTCTTTTCCAACCATTCAAAACCTATGTTATTCACCAGCATTGACCAGTTTTCCAGCTCTTGCCCCTGTTTTGATGTAGAAACTGAGGCATAAAATCCGGTAAAAGTTTGTGTAAGTGGACCATTGCTCGAAGCAAGGTAATAAAAGTAGAGCTTCTATTATAGACCAATTATAAACACCCCAGCAGCTCAAAACAAAAACAAGGCTACAGTCCTAGGCAATTTGAACATCGTAAACAACTTTTTTCGACCTGTTCCCTTCGGACAACATCAAGATGATACTACAAAGCTAATCTACGATAAGAAGTTCTAATTTTGACAAAAGTGCTGTCCTTCGAGGGTAATGGGTAGGAATGTGTAAGTTTTCTCAGCAATTAAGAACGCCTAAACCTTTTAATTCACACAAGTATTTTTTATAGCAAGGTAACTATTTGAACTTTTATTAGACCTTTTTAATTTACGCCAAGTATTTTTGCTAGCAAGGTAACTATTTGAACTTTTAGTGACAATGAATATCAAATTCTATTTCAATGGTACTATAACAACAACTGTAGTAGCGGGTTGAGGCGGTAATCTCAATCCTTGAGCTGTCCCTTCTACGATGCAATTACGCCTTTGCTATCGCATCTCACGGTATCGGTCAGACCTAACCATCACCATCCACATGCACACCTCGACTTGGTTGTGGCTTCCTTCGATCATATGATCGCCTTCCTTAACTCTGATAAATATATAGTAACTTCGTCCATCCAATAATATTTCAATGGTGCCACTTAATCCTTTATCCATGTGTATAGATCCTTCACACAATTAAGACCTTCCATTTTCGACCTAGCTCATTCATCTCAACCAAACCACTTTATAACATTGCTGAATTAAAATTAAAAAAAGACTGGTGTGTTTGAGCGAGGATTTCAATGGTCGGACTGCTCAGCATCAAGTAAGCATTAAATTGGAAGGGATAAGAGATTTATGGCTTCAAGAATTGTCTGCTCATGAGATGAAATTAGCAGGTTTGCAAAGATTTTACGATGATCTTTGTGGAAAAGCGATATGGGACATCTTGTGCTTCAGCTGTGTGAGTCCTCTGATATGGTGATTCTTAATGGTATACCTAAATTTCCTTCTTCTGGGAGCATGACATGCATTCGACCACAAGGGGCTAGTGTGGTAGACTATCTAGCGGGAGAACTTGCTTGGTTGAGACTTGTGGAGGACTTTTGGGTGGAGGCAGGACCTGAGTCAGACCACGTTGCTTTAAAGTTCAATTTGTCTGTAAAGTTGTTTAAGGCGCTCTGCAAGGTAAGTTGAAGTGCAAATGGGAAAAGGCAGCAGATTACACTATAGAAATGGAAAATGCTCTTCAAGCAATTGAATGGTCATGAGATTTATCAGTTATGAATATAATATCTGAAGTGGCTTCTAGTATTTTTGGGAGGACTAAGGGTGATATACATTTAAGAAAGTCTCAACCGTGGTGGGATGAAGAATGCACAAGTTAGCTTCGTGGGAGTTCTTCGAGGCTTCGCTTTTGCGCTGAAGGGCCGATGGCCAAGGGCTATCACGGGAACAAGTGGCGGGGAGTATTCCGCTACACATACCTATAGTCCCTCAGGGTGATGTGGTGGTGCAGGTTTGGAAGGTTCATCCAGATGTTGTATCTTCTTGGGTGTTGGCTATTCATGACACTCTGCCCCCTTCAGGCAAGTGGTCTCTGCAGCTTCCGGGTTCTCGATGGCGCTCGGTTTGGTCGTGGACATGGAGCTCACTTCCCCCACAGAAGGTTCGGTGCTTATGTGGCGGTGGTGCACCCATTTGTCAGTGAATGTCCTTGTGAGTCGGTTTAGGCGGGTGTGAGCCCTCTTTGCCCTTGTTGTGGCCTTCATCGTGAGGCGTGGAGCATTATGCGGTTTTATGCCCTCACTTGCGGGTTGCACGGGATTGGGTCGGGGGCTACATTTGGTGAGATTGAATAGCCAACAATTCTTTGCTTCATGTATATCCACGGTGCTTGGCGCTCGTGCGGCGGCAAGCCTTGCATCTGTCGCGTGGCTTGGTTGGTGTGGTTGATTTGGAAGGCGGCGGTTGTGGATCTTTTCGGGGGGATTCAGCGACTGCGGCCTCTCGATTCCTCGACTTCGGTACAAGCTATTTCAAAGCTTTTGGTGTTCCCGGATTAGTAGAAGCGGAAGTTTTCCATTTGGCGGGACTTCTTGGGTGTGGTAGATGGTGATGGTCGGTTTATGCGGTAGATAGAGTTGCGATTGTTGTGGAGTGTCGGTATCACTTGTCTCTTTGGGGCAGTTCTCCTTCCTCCTCACTTGCTTTGTAACATTACCATTCTTTTAATATATTGCGACCGCGGTTCTTCAAAAAAAAAAAAAAAAAAAGAATGCACAAGTTAGCGTGCCTTTTTTTATCGATCATATACAAAGCTGGATGCTAGAAAGAAATTTAAGAAGCTTACAAAAAAGAAAAAGGGAATTTGGGAAAAGGAATGGCAAGAGAAGCTTCTACGAACTCCGGTATTTCCCCAATGTGGCGTCCCCTACTGGTATCACGGTGCACTCACAGGTATACAAGCGAGAGTTCTTCCCCACACCAGCTCCATCGTCGTCGGGGCCCTCCACATATCCTTTGCACCATGCTTGAGTCACCGATGGGGAGAGTGAAGGTGTCATTCTACCCGTCTCCCTCGGGGCCTACCTAGGCTGCGGGCGTAAACATACATGTCGGTAGCACATACATCAACATCCCGTGACCATCTCGAAGGATGGTCCCCTCTATCTGCATAGACAAAGATCGGCACATCACATAGGGGATCCTACCCAAGGCTCGGACTCAGCGGATGGTGGCGGCTTGGGTCTCCGAGATTCGTTTTAGCGAGGCGGAATTCATGGCAATGGATTTGGGCGGCATAAGAACATGGCATAGGGTTGTCCACTCCATCCGCCCCTCACATTGCACTTTGCGGAGTAGGTGAAAAGTGTTGGGACCTGGCCCCCCGGATGCATACCCCAGAAGGGGGCTATTCACAGGTCTCATCCTCCCGATTCGATGGGGCGGTAGGGATCACTCCCTCAGGAGATCTGCATGCTAACTCAAGGTGACTAGAGGGCCAGCGCCCGTATTATTTGAACCCCACGGAAAGTGTACACCACTTCACGGTGTCGAGGCCCATGCCTTACCCCTTTTCGGTGGTAAGCCATTAGACCCTAGTCACAATGATCCCCGGTGAGGCTTTACACACCCGGGGGGATGGATTCAAAGTCGGGGACATGAACCTCCTTTTTTTGCCCGGTCGGCCCTTCACCCACAACCGGGTGTGGCTCTTGTACCTGCAGGCGAATCTCACGGTGTGCTAGGGAGGCTACTCTAGGAGCATCAACTACAAGCTTTAGGGCCTCTACCCCCTTCCCAATACAAGGAGTTCCCGGAAAATACATCATCCAAATATATCACGGAAAGAGCTAAAGAACTAGATCTAATCATAGAGTTAGGTTCTTTAGTTAGTGTCGAGATCTAAGATCTAGATAGCTACTATGGGCAATTTAATAGTCTAAACCCTACTTGATTCTATGACTGAAGGCGGTTTAAGCTATTAAATTGACCAAGCTCTGATCCTTGAGTGGCTCCTCGACTGAGTTCAACCATCTGGCGAGCTGATCGAGTCCCGAAGCCCGATGGCGCAATTAAGCAGGCGTGCGGGGGGCGGTTTTGGCTCTGGGGCAGCCAAAACGGAGCTCTAAAACCCTAAGGGCCGAAAACTAGCAAGCTAGGGTTTCCTACCCTAAATAGACATGGGGTTTAGGCTAGGGTTTCCAATTACCCAATTTGGCATGTGGGATAATGGAAAGGCCCCACTGCCTTTAGTGGCTAGGTGGCAAAATATGCCAACATGGAAAGGTGTGCCCTCATTAATGTGCACATGTGCACATTAATAATATATGAACACTCTAGTAAGTTGCCCCTAGGGCTACTTACTGGCTATCGTTAGCGTTACCGTCAATCGGGGTGGCGTGTAATGCGGCGTGGCGTGGCGATTACAATGTACGTCACGGGGGCGTTATCTTGTCTTTGGAGCGTCACATTCTCCCCACCTTGAAATGATCTTCCGTCGCATGGTGGATCTCCACCTTGGGATCTTCCCTAACACGCAACACGCAATCAGCGTGATGCCTACAATATAATCTTTATACATTTATCCGCGATTACTCTAAGGTAATTATTTTTAGAACATTATTACGTCATTATATTATGAAATACTTATCAATTCATAACACCATTAACAAGTTATTCACTATCTTAAGTTAGACAAAATTTCAACATTTCATATCTATAATTATTGTCCGGGTACTCTTCATTCCTTGCAACACATTCCAACAAAACTTGTGTTGCAAGTCTTCGTAACTTCGACCTCCTTGCCCTCCGGGCTCTCTCTTGGCTGCTGAGTGCGACACTACGTTAGTACCGTTTTAATTTTTTAATAAATTTTGGTTATATGGTGACCAACCCACCTATCTACATGAATGCATGGCTAATCTCCCGTGGGAAGAGGATGAATCTTCCATAATGGCGTGGAGATAGCGCCTATATGCCTATATGCCACTCATGCCTACACCTCTAGTTGCCCGGCGTGGAGGATATCCTTCTCGGGGGGCGTGAAGGATGGATTCCTCCTATCAAAACATATATGGGGCTAAAGGTGCTTTCCCTATCAATGCATTCCTTAATGACCTCTTTTCTCTCGGAGGTGGAGTCTACTTCCGTGGGGACAGTAGACTTTCTAATCTACCTTCCACTTTCGCCCAAAGCGGAAACGGTCATGCCTACATTGACATTACACCACGCCCTAGAGATCACCGTAGTGGTCTCATCATCGCCGATAACAGCATGCGATCCATACCAAGCATGGGTTGCATCGCGTGGATAATCTATACAAGAATTAACCTACACAAATCGACATGCACGAGGCGATTTCTTGAGATGACCTTGCCGTCCCATTGCTCCATAAATTGTGGGTGCTTTGCTTTACTAAATCTTTCTTAAAGTACCCGTGGCGTCTTCCAGCGGTAAGTGTTTCCACTTGACCAAATCTTTGGAGGAATTGGGACCTCCTTGTCTTCTTAAAAGCTCTATCAAGAATCATTTTACGGAACTATTTCCAGCTGCTCCTCCGTCATTTCCAACAACGTTGGAGTGTCCAAGACTTAAATGCGGGTTTGGAGTATGCTTCTTCAACAAACTCACGTGGAAGACCTTATGAATCTTTAGGTGTCTTTGGCAATTCCAACTTGTAGGATTGATTACCTACTCTCTTGATTATTACGAAGGGTCCAGCCCACCTTGGAGCAAGCTTCTTGCAATTCCCAATCCCCGAGCTTAGCTGCTTTACCTTGATCTTGAGCCAAACATCATCTCCAACTTTGAACTCTCTGACTGTTCGATGCTTGTCGGCGATGCTCTTCTGACGACTTCTTGCTGCTAGCAGATAACCTCGAACTTCTTCCACGAGCTGCTGCATATCGGCCAACATCTGGCTGCGAAACTTCTACTTTTGACGGGGGGTTGTGCCAAATTAATGCAGTTAGGCAGCGATAGCCATAATTGATCATAAATGGCGACATCATCTGGGGCGATTCACGCTTGGTGCTATTGTATGCAAACTCCACCAAGTGAATGAATTCTTCCCACATACTTTGCTTATTCCGGACATAGTTTAGGTAGCATGTCTTCTAAGATCTGTTGGTCCGCTCCGTTTGGCCATCCGTCTCCGAGGATGATGCAGCGTGCTCATGGATAGCTTGGTGCGAATCGTAAGCAAAGAGGTCTTGCCAAAGGCACTCATGAACCGGATCTCGTGGGAGATAATCTCCCTTGGCATGCCATGAAGCACGAAGATCTCTTTGGTGAAGAGCTTTCTTTGTATCCATAGGCGTATCGTGGTCACACGCAAGGCACAAAATGTGCCATCTTTGACAACTTAATCGACCACTACCATCAAGGCATCCTTGCCTCTTTGTTCTTAGGAGTCTGTGATGAAATCCATCTTTGATTACCTCCCACTTAGCGTTTAGCACTGCTAATGGCTCTAATGCCCACGGAATTGAAGCTGCTTTCGCCTTCGTCTGGCGGCATAGTGACATTCCTTGATGTAGCGAGCTATTTGCTTCTTCATTCACGGCCAATAATAGGCTGCTGCGCGCTTTGAAATATGTTTTCATGAATCCCGCATGGCGGCTATTGGGCTGTTGTCGCGTGTCATGGAGGATCAACTTCCTTACACCCGATGATTGGTGCACGCACAACTTGTTCTTATGGTATAACGGGTTGCCTTCCTTCTTATAATGCTTGAAGGCCTCCCGTTCTTTATCACGTTCTAGCCTCCTTAGAGAGGCTTACCCATACTTCCCAGGAATCCACATCCATTGGCAAGGACTCTTCAATCTTCTTACCAAAGTCGTTTGGAGGCGTTGAAGTGCGTTGCAATGCACTCTAGTTGTCGGGGGTGCCTTGAAAGCGCTCTGCTACCACATTGAGCTTCCCTTGTAGACTATATCAAAGTCATATTCTTGAGGAACTCCATCCATCTCCGTACCTCAGTTGAGGTGTGGTTGCGCGTGAATACATATTGGAGGCTCATGATGGGTGATCAATTGGAACTTCCTTCCCAAGAGATAGTGCCTCCATATTCTTAATGCCGACAAGCGCAAGCAACTCGATGCGTGCGTTGGGTGGCGCGTCTCGGCGTCGTTCATCTTCACGGAATCATCACGGCTACCACCGCTTCTTCTTGCATAAGCCTTTGCACACCAGTAGCTATCTTACTGCATCACATTTGCTACAAGCTTATCCTTCTCGGGTCCGGCGAGTTAAAGGCTGGGGCTGTTGTTAAAGCTTCCTTCAACAATTCAAATCCCTTTTGGGCTTTCTTGTGCCAATGCTCTACCCAATCTTTCACCTTCTGCGCCCTCGTCGGTCCTCTGTTAGCGGGGCTGCTATCTTAGCAAAGTTCTTCCACGAACTTCTGTAGTACCACTTTAGGCCAGAAAACTTCTGACCGTGCACATTCTTGGCCCCGACCCAGCGAATCAACTGCTTCAATCTTGGCGAGGTCCGTCGAGATGCCTGCTCTGCCGAGATCACATGACCAAGGTATTCCACCTTCTGCGTTTGCGGTGGCGCCCGACAACTTGGCGCACTGGCGGTGCCTCCTCAACTTCTCTAGCACCCTTCTCAAGTGTTGCCCGCGTGCTCTTCAAGGGATCTGCTATACACCAAAATGTCATCAAAGAAAACAATCACAAAGGTGTCCGGGAACTCCACGAAGATATCGTTCATGAGCCTCATGAGCGTTCGCGGGGCATTTGATAAGCGAAAGGCATCACTTTGTGAACTCATAATGCCCATACAGCGTCACGAAGGCGGTCTTGTGGATATCCTCCTCCTTTATCCGGTATCGATGATAACGACCTTAAATTCGATTTTGGAAGATCTTTGCTCCTTGAAGCTGATCCATCAAGTCATCGATCTTGGAAGCGCATACTTGTTCTTAATGGTGTGCTTATTCAACTGTCTATAGTCTATGCACATCCTCAAAGATCCATCCTTCTTCTTGACAAAAGAATGGAAACTCCAAGCGGCGAGACACTAGGTCTAATGAAACCTAGGTCGAGCTCACCTGCAATCGCTTCTTTAGCTCAGGCAATTCTGCGTTGTCATTCTATATGGAGCCTTGCTTGTGGGCTTTGTTCCCTGGTTCGAGTGCTATCTCGCACTTTCGACTCCCCTATAAGGAGGGAGCCGCTTGATCTCATCACGGAAGAGATCGTGGAACTCCGTGATCAACTTAGCTATTTGCCTCGGCAACTGGCGAGCATCTTGTCTTCTTTGCTTCCTTCCAATTCCGGCTCGCTAATCTCAAGCTTGAAGATGTATGCTACCTGCTCACTCTTGATGCACTTGAGCGGTAGTTTAGAAGACATACAACGCATGATGGGAACAACTTCTTTACTGTTATCTCAATGATCTTGCTTGCCGTGGTGTTGGGAAGGTCACCTTAGCTTTCCACAATCAATAATGGCCCTGCTGGTCCAAGGTACTCCATACCTATTATCAAGTCATATTTGCCGATGCTCATTACCTCCGCCCCCATCCGGATCTTAATCCCCGCAAGTCGATGTCAAAGTTGATTCTTTTACACTGCCCCGCGCCTTACTTGCTCCACTTGCTAAGACAACGGGCCTTGGCTTTGACTTTAATGGTTTCAACTTCAACATTTGAACCATTACGGGAGATGCAAAGTTATGGCTACTTCGAATCTATTAGGACTATAAATGACTTGGCCTTGGCCTTTCCCACTGTGGAAATTACTTTATACTGGCTCTCTGCTTGCTCTGTATCTATTGCGGCAAAGATATGACACTCACCCCGAATGTAGTCGCGGGCCTCCTCGCCGTCGTCGTCCCGGACAAGAGTGTCCCAATCTCCCAACTCGCTAAGCTTTGCACTCATGACATATGGGCAGTTTGCTGTCCTATGGCCTGGCTGGAAACACCTGAAGCAAAGCTGCTTTTCTATGCACTCCTGTCTCTTTTCCTTGGGCATGGCCTGCAGAAAGGATCGCACTGCTTTGGAGTAGTTTGACCCTTCCTGTTTGTCTTTGAAGGACACCTGCTTCTTCTCCTGCTGTTTCCCTTGATTGCCACTATATGGGGCTCTAGCTGGTCTGGGCTGGTTTGTTCTCGGGCTAAAAGCACTTTCTTTGCCTTGCCTTTATCTTGGTATCTTTGTTGCCTCTGCCCGCTATTAGAGGTCCTGTCCCTTGCAAACTTATTGCCTTGGACTCAAAACTTAGATCTTGTTCTAGGGTTTATTGCCCTTACAAACTTCGGATCTCCTCATTCGGACCTTCAATGTAGCTTTTCCAGCGCATGCTTCTCCACCTAACTTTGGCACATCTGACCTTAGCCTCATAAATTCCTCGTGTATTTAAATGCTTGACTTGTTGCCTTCTTTTAACTTTAGAAATTTCTTTGCATCATCTTGGACTTGTGCTCTCTTGGAACGTAATGGGCTTGAAGGCTTTAGCAAACTTCTTGAACACGCAAGCATCCACCTTAAGCCATGAGCCTTGGCATAGCCCTTCCACCAAATGCGTCTTTGCTCCCTTCGGGTTTATTTGTTGCCACCACCCTTTATCCTTATCCTTCATACCATAGGCATTGCCGTATTCGGCTCATCTCGTCAAGCCAAGCCTCTGCTTCCATGCGACGCTGTTTCTCGCTGAGAATTGCTTTCGAGCTTCCTGGCCTTCCAAACATTTCCCAATCACGAGTCTACTTTCTTACGGTAGTCGAGGTTCTTGTGTCCCTTTATTAGTCCCTCGGGTGGTTCCTCGCCTTTAGTCTGCTTTCGGACTTGGTTCTGCTCTTCTTCTTCCCTCGAATCAGTCGAATCGAGCTTGAGTCGGGAGGAGTCCAAGCTGGGGACCTTCCTCTCTTGCTCCTCTTCTTGTCTCTACACGTTCTCCGGAGCTGATGCTTGCGGCCGGTTGGCGTTACCACCGAACACGCTCACGCTTGCGGCTAGCAAGGCCTTTATCTGTTCGAGTCTGTCCTCATTTTGCGATATTTCTTCTTAAGAGTCATTTGTCCAAACTCTTCAAAGCGGGTTCCTTGCCGGGCGTGGCTTTGGGCGGGCTCTCATCTCCCCACTAAGTTCCAGCGGTTGTGGTTCTCTCTGGCTTTCGGGCCTCTAGCCGCATACACAAGTGGTTCATATCTACATGGTTAGTTTTTCCTTGCTTTCTTGCATTATTTATGTTTGTTGGCATGGTTGAGGGGACACAAAATGTATCAACAAAACATTTATAGTGCAAGAGAATGTTATATTTATATTTTATATTACACTAATACAAGAACTTGCAACTACTGCTAATCACTTCTGTTGATGCCGGTAAGATGGATTATCCTCCAAGAACTTTTTCACTTGGGCTGTTCCCACTGAATGGCCCAAGTTCCTAAGGACATTGGCTGGAGATCCACCCTGTAATGCTCTTTGCTAAATCTTCTATTCTGCGGTGGGAGGTGTAAGGCTAGCATCAGCGGCAGTCTTGCCTGCCGCTGTAAGGTATGGCGAAGTCGAAGGCGTCGAGTGCTACCGCTCTTTTCACCGAGGATTGCATACTTTCGGTGTTAAGGGGTAGCCGTGCATGCCGGCCGAATCCCGAGTGCAATCAGCAACGATACTCCTTCCTGCCCTCACGGGGGTGAACTTGCGGTGGATAACAGCTATTCTTCCATCCATCGGCAATGGCGGTAATAGCGTAATGACACTGTCGTTGCGAGATGGGTCCTCGACCACTTTCGGTATCCAGCTCGTAATGCGCTTCCGAAATCATCAACCTCCACCGTGGTGAGCTCCACGTAGTCCTTGGTATTGCTGAAGCCCTCCCCGAGGTCGTCGCTGTCCCTATCCCGGGGAGGTTAGCGGACGAGCTTCTTGGTTAGGATGTTTGAGGTCGCATAGCGGATCCCCATCTGTTCACGAGAGCAAAGAACTCTTCCTCCGTCGGTAGCTTGTTCTCAGCCTTGTCTGCCTCCATGATCCGCCTGATGTTGCTGTAGGCTTGGATGTCGGAGGTAAACTCTCGATGTAAGTGTCGGCTTCCCTTACTTGGAGGGGAAAGTCAGACTCTCCTCGGACGATGAAGTCGTCCAAGTCCGTTCTTCGGAGTTGGTGCAGCAACTCTTCAGGTCGGTACTCCCTTTCCCTGCACTCCGGGAGGTTTTGAATGTCGCTCAGGAGTAGAAACTCCTCACCTTCGACGATAATGGGAGCCAGGCTTGTGATGCCTAACCCGAGGGGTGGCGCGACTCTGAGAGTCTGCCGGCTTCTTTCGAAGTCTTGCCACTCCCGCTCTGCTTGTCGCTGCTCCTCTGCTGGGTCGAGCTCAACATCGTCTTCCTCCTCCTCGGATTCCTGTTCATCCGAGTCTTCTTCCTTCCCTTCCTGCTCCTGTTCATACTGTGTGAGGAGCCGTTGTTCTGCTGCTACGGCTAATGGATCCACGTCCATGGGGGGAATAGAGGTTTCCCCCACAATGTTCTCGACGGTGGTGGGTGAAAGATTGCCAGGGCAGTGTTGAAAGAGAAGTACTTGGTCCTGTTGACAGTTAGGACCATTGGCTCAGGTGTGCGGTGCGCTTTGTTTGTGAGGTATTTGGCGATGTTCGGGACATCGTCTAATGCTGCCTGCAGGGACTGTCTAGGAACAAAATATCCTATACAAGGAGGGAGTTGCACTAGCGCTGGTTCTACCCTAGCTTGGAACTCAGTCAAGACTCTACTATAAGCTGGGGTCGCGTGCAAGGTTGCTTGGACGCCTACCTCCTTCCCCGAAAATCTGGAAGATTTGGTCGACGTCGGCCTCCCGAAGATGAGCATGGGGCGCCGCATATCTCTGGAAATCAGAAGTTGCCATTGATTAATTGCAGAAGAAGGTAACAAATGGTTGCAAGAGCGCCTCAGGGAGTTAGGAAATCGGCTAGAAGGGCAGGAGCAGATTTGCAGGGTGCTATGTGAGAAGTGACGGGTCTATTTATAGAAAAGGGGGAAACCCTAATTTTTGGATGACTTGGAAATTTCCTAGGATTGGGTAATTCTAACTTATCTGAGGTCAAAATAGGAGTTTGAGGACTATAGGAGATGCTTGAACAAGGCTAGGTTACCTAAAAGATGCTATCAAGAGGGGTTGAAGGTGACTTTGACAAGTCCTGGTGAAGAATTGGTAAGAGGTCTCACAGCTTGCGCCTCGCTTCAATCCTAACTTTTTGTTTTGCGACGAGGCGCGAGCTGTGAGACATCAGTCCCATTTCGATTAAAGGTGTCCAATTTGGGTAAACTAATGGTGTAAGGGTGATGGGCTCACCAAATTAGGCAGAATCGACCCCTTATTTGGTCAATTTGGAGCTGTTTTGGTCAAGTTTGGAGGTCTCACACACTTAGCCCGCCTTCAATCCTAACTTTTTGTTTTGACGACGGTAGCGGTAGCTGTGAGACATCATGTCTCTCGGCTCCCAAATGTCCTATTTCACTGAAATAAAAGCTAAAACTTATTAATTTGCTCTAATTACTCAAGTTTATGTCATCAAGGTACACAAAATTGCTCTATATTACAAAATTTTTAATTATTTACAACAAAAAGTTTCTAATGCGTTCTCCTTAATCGCGGGTCGCAAGACTCATGTCTTGTCGCATTAAGGTTACCCGCTTGGCGTGGATAGTGCAGGCTGTTGAATCTTCAAAATGTTGCACTATCTTTTGCCTCACCCGCCTCTTGCATTGCCGGCAGCCCTAGATGCGTGACTCTAAAGTCTGCTCTATAGGCCTCGCATAACTTCACGCACCAACCGAAGCGGGGGGCACGGGGGATTAGGAGACCCGAAGCTGCTACTGAAGTGTCTAATCTCCCTTAACGCTCTTCTCTCCACCTCCTTCCTATCCGCTTTCTTCCTGGGTGGCGGCTTGGGAACCTTGGGCTTCGGTGGTGGCGGCCTTAGGGTTTGCTGCTTCGTTGGTCGCCCTCCCTCGATGAACTTAACCCTGTTTTCCTCATAATATTTGTTATAGGCCTCCCATTTCTTCATGTAGGCCTCGTGCTCTCTCATCTTCCTCTCATAAATCTTCACCCTGTCGGTGACGTAGGCTTCCCGGGCAGGTCGTGGTTGCTTCTTTCTATCCCATGCCGGGTATTCAGGGGGCTTCTGCACTTGGTCTTGGTGGGGTTGCTTTCGGTGCCGCTGCTTTCGGTACTTCCTGCTCGTCGCCTGGGTGCTTGGAAGAGCTTCCACCTGCAGCGTTAGGGTTGAAGTCTTCATCAGAAGAGTCGTCGGAAGGGTTTGGGGGTTCGTCAGGTTGCCGCTCCTTAATGATAATATTTGGGTTTGGCCTCTTCCTCGGCGGGCAGTCCTTCGTTCTCCTTATGCCGGCCACGAACTTCCCTTTCTTTTTCTTCTTTTCTTCTGCTGCCTTTTGTTCCTCTTCCTCCCTTTTCCTCTTTTTGTCTTCCCTTCTCTTCTGCCGGCGCTCGTACTTCCTGATGAATCTTCTAAGGTCTGCTACCTCCGCTGGCTCCAGACCGGTCACTTGCTCATCCTGCTCGAGGATTTCCGTGGGTGCGTCTGAATGGTCTGCTTGTTCCTGCTGCCGGATCTCCCTCTCTATCTCCTCATACACCTCCCTCGTCTCGTCGTCCATGGAGTTTGGAGATGTGGCCTCGTCCTCCTCCACCTGCTGGTTGAAGACATCGATCAAATCGGAGGTGTCTTGCTCTTCGTCCCGTGAGCGACCCCCTCTTGCGAGCCTCTCCGCGAAGCATCTTCCGAATGATCTCTGTCTCCGGCGGTGGTGGTTTTGCTTTAAGGCGGCGCTTCCTTCTTGATGCGTTTGGTTCGGGCCATGTTTTTGGGATCGTCAATCGGATAAAAGCGCCCGAAAGATAAGCCTAAATTGGGGAGAGCGGATTTCTAGGGCTTGGGCGAAAAAAAAAGGGGGTTCTATATCTATTTATAGCTTGGGGAATTTTAGGTCAAAACTCAAGTTGCTCTGCTTTAACATGCTAAGGCACCAATTTATCTAAAACTTATACTTATTTCAGACTTTTTCTACCCATTGGTCTCCACGACTTAGCCTCGTTCCAATACTAATGTTTAGTTTTTGCGACCAGCGCGAAATGTGAGATCTCATACATTTCTAGGGTTTTAGGTAATTAAAACATGCTATTCTAACTAATTCCTATCTTAGAATTAGCCTTACCACATTATTTATCTCAAATTCATCATGTTTTGGTGTTCTTGATTCGATGTCTCACAACTTTATACTCGCTTCAAAACAAAAAGTTAGTTTTATGCGACCAAAGCGCTAAATGTGAGACCACCTCAATTGGGAAAATTTTGGCTCATTCTTTTTTAATCTTGTTAAATTCCAATTCACTTAATTGTTACTAGCTTAGCATAACTACAAAGGTGAGAAAAAAAATTTTTCCCACTTTTCGAGGCTTGAGGATCCTATCAAGTTAGTACTACATCGGAACATGGTCGATTGCTTTGCTCTTGGTCTCCAAGAACATTGCTCACGATACCACCGTGGCGTCCCCTACTCATTATACGGTGCACTCACCGTATACAAACAGGAGTTCTTCCCCACACCAGCTCCATCGCGATACAGGGCCCTCCACATATCACTTTGCCCGTAACGAGGTCTCGATTGGGGAGAGTGAAGGTGTCATTCTACCCCGTCTCCCTCGGGGCCTACCTAGGCTGCGGAAGCGTAAACATACATGTCGAGCACATACATCAACATCCTGTGACCATCTCGAAGGATGGTCCCCTCATCTCTGCATAGACAAAGATCAGCACATCACATAGGGGATCCTACCCAAGGCTCGAGACTCAACGGATGGCCCGGCGGCTTGGGTCTCCGGATGAGTTCGCTGCATGCAATTCATGGCAATGGATTTGGCCGGCATAAGAACATGGCATAGGGTTGTCCACTCCATCCGCCCCTCACCCGTGCACACTTTGCGAGTAGGCTGAAAAGTGTTGGGACTCGATCCGTAGCCCGGGATGCATAGCCAAGGGGCTATTCCCGGGTCTCATCCTCCCGCCCGGATGGGGCGGTAGGGATCACTCCCTCCCAGAGATGCATGCTAACTCAAGGTGACTAGAGGGCCACCGCCCGTGATTCGACCAACCCACCGGAAAGTGTACACCACTTCACGGTGTCGAGCCCATGCCTTACCCGCACTCGGTGGTAAGCCATTAGACCTAGTCACAATGATCCCCTGTAGGCTTTACACACCGTGGGGATCGTTCAAGAGTCGACATGAACCTCCTTTTTAGCCAGCCGGCCCCTTCACCCACAACCGGTGTGGCTCTTGTACACAAAGGCGAATCTACAAGCAGCTAGGGAGGCTACTCTAGGAGCATCAACTACAAGCTTTAGGGCCTCTACCCCCCTTCCCAATACAAGGAGTTCACGTAAATACATCATCCAAATATATCACGGAAGAGCTAAAGAACTAGATCTAATCATAGAGTTAGGTTCTTTAGTTAGTGTCCTAGATCTAAGATCTAGATAGCTACTATGGGCAATTTAATAGTCTAAACCCTACCGATTCTATGACTAGAAGACGGTTTAAGCTATTAAATTGACCAAATACCTGATCCTTGAGTGGCTCCTCGACCCGAGTTCAACCATCCTGCCCGAAATGATCAATTCGTGGAAACCGATGGCGCACTTAAGCAGGCAGCTCGGGGAGGCGGTTTTGGCTCCTGGGGCAGCCAAAACTGAGCTCTAAAACCCTAAGGACGAAAACTAGCAAGCTAGGGTTTTCCTACCCTAAATAGACATGGGGGTTTAGGCTAGGGTTTCCAATTACCCAATTTGGCATGTGGGATAATTGGAAAGGCCCCACTTGCCTTTAGTGGCTAGGTGGCAAAATATGCCAACATGGAAAGGTGTGCCCTCATTAATGTGCACATGTGCACATTAATAATATATGAACACTCCTAGTAAGTTGCCCCCTAGGGCTACTTACCTGGCTATCCGTTGGCGTACACGTCAATCGGGGTGGCGTGTACGCGTGACGTGGCAGTACAATGTACGTCCTGGGAGCGTATACTGTGCTGGAACGTCACACCCAAGGATTTTTGGGCTAAACTAAAACTGCCGGTATCTGCTGCAGTGGATTTTAGTAGATATGAGTTATTAGATTATGCCTGCGAGCTCTATATTGTGCCAGGAGCAGCTCCTATGGATTTAGTGCCTAGAGACGTGCCAGATATATTTGACGCTGAGGATGTAAAGTCATGTTTACAAAAGATGGCAAATGGAAAAGCTCAAGATACTGAAGGCTTTGCCATTGAGATGCTTAAATGGGGAGGGGAAACTCTTCATGCTAAAGTGGCCGAGTTGTTTAACTTGGCGCTTAATGTTGGTTTTCCTAACCAATGGTGCCAGAACAGGATTGTAACTATCCTAAAGGCTGGAGATCCAACTTGTGTCCAGAATTATCGCACTATTATGATTAGTAGTGTGATGACTAAGCTCTTTGGGGCTATACTCGAGAAGAAAATTTATGGTTGGACTGACATGCAAGGGATGCGAGCCTTGGGTCAAGCAGGTTTTAGAAAAAATCACTCCACTGTGGATCATGTAGTGACTTTACGCATCATGGAAGAGGGAGCTACTGTTGTTTTGTTGATTTTATGAAAGCGTTCGATAGAGTGCCTCGTACACAAGGAGCATGCTTGGAGAAATTGGGTATACCAATTCCATTACGAAAGGCAGTTTCACAGCTATACGAAAAAGTGTTGGTAGAACTTACATTCCCATTAGATGGCCTCTAAGGCAAGAAGCTAGTAAGTTCATGCTACAGATTGCTTACCTCCTTAAATACTTTATCACCTTCTCGAAAATGGCACTTACAGACTTTGCCTTCTCAATGGCAATCCATCTGGAACCTTGTTTGGTCTAAATATAATCCTCCAAAGGTAAATGTTCTACTTTGGCAAGTGATTCATTGCTCTTTGAGAGTTAATGAGATGGTTCATCGCTTTAAGCCGGGAGTAAGCCCACTTTGCCCAATGTGTGAGCGGTGCATTGAAACATTGGAGCACTGTTTATATTTGTGTGCAGAGCTGAGTAGTCTTAGGTCCTGGCTGCATTCTCTTTTCAGAGTCTCTTTGGATAGTCAGCATTTTCTTTTGGGTCTTTATCCAAATCAGTGGACTACTTCTAAAAGGATTTCATTTCACATGGCAAAGTTTTGGCTAATATGGAGTGTATGGAAGCGAAGACGAAGAAAGGTCTTTTATGATAAGCGTATTTCTTCTCAGGTGGTGCTTCAAGAAATTCGTAAGAAGTTGTATAATTGCTTTCAGATCTCCAATTGGCCTCATCGTATTAAAATTCCAATATGGAGTGATCATCTAAAAGTGATTGATGCTTCAGGGACATTTCTTACTTCTGGAAGTACTTTGTAATATTTTGAGTAAAACACGTTCTTCAAAAAAAAATGTTAAGAAGTTTGGCCTGTTGCCAGCTGTCATACATATGAAGGTGGTATTGGCGGTGAACCTGGAGCAGATGCCCATAGGATGTAATCATATCTTCTACGTAAGTTCGCTTTGTAAAAGATATTGCATTTCTTGTTTCATCTTATTTTATGTTCCACCTTGACTTCTACATCCATGCTCTTTTTTTTTATCCATTTAATTTTAATGAATGTTTCTTTTGACCTCTTGATGGGTCTTGATATCTTGCAACTATCTGTTAATTTGTATTGTAATAATTCTTAATAGTGTCAAAACTTTGTGCTTTTGCTTCCTATAAGGAGTTACTTGACACCTTGCTGCTTTGTGTGGATGCGTTGCAAATTCTTCGAACTCTTAATACGTTCTCGTGCATTTAGGACTGGCAATTGGGTCATCTCCTACACAAAAGAAAGATCACGATCTGCTTGTGGTATCTGATGATGTGTCTAAAATGATAAGAAATAAGTCTTCATTAAGATGTAAAAGACTTTGCTGTCAAACCTTTGCTTTTGCTGATTTTCCGTGAGATATTTTTCTACAAATTTGCTCCATTCTGAGATATTTGCGATTCCATTTTGGTCCGTCCTCAACTTCTATTTACAATTACCAATGCTTTCTAACTCGCAAAAAAATTCGAGATGCTTGGGATGATCAAGTACCAGACATGTTAAAGATGCAGCAGCAAAGGAAAAGAAGAATTCAACTGGGTAGAACGGTCCAAACGTCCAATCCGAGCCCCAAAGGAAAAAAAATAACAGGCATCAATCATGAAAAGCTTGCATTGCCACGACCCCACATACATAAATGCGTAGTTTCACCACTAAAAGCTTTGTTACTCCTTCCTCTTGGATAGATTCAACTTAAGTCACATTTTTTATGCATTTCTAGTATGCAAATCCTTGTGATTCCTCTTGAGTTTTGAGTTTTAAATCCAAGGATTTGATCGTCAAACAATTGCATTTTGATTTGGCTAAAATCTTAGAAATTAGGTGTGCATATGCGCTTGTTGTGGTGCGAAGTAGGTGGGCATGTGAAGAAGCTGTTGCATGCTTGCAGGATTTTGTTTCGCAATCTTGGCTTTGTTGCACAAGCCCAATATCTTCCAAGAAAAATACTGGCTATTTGTAGATTCGAAAATGTATGAAAAGGGGAATGCTTGAAAATGTTTACACGTCATTTTATTGTCATTATGATCAACAGCTTTCTATTGTTCAAGTACTAGAATACAGGGTCATAAAATATAGGTTCAACTTTTGCATATTCAATATTGATGCAATATATATATCGGAGATGATTAAGATAAATAGGAAGAGTTCAATATTGATGAAATGGACAAGAGATGATTGAGATAAATAGGAAGAGTGATTTGCTTCTCTAGATATGGGGTGTGAAAAAAAAAGGAGATTTTACTAATACATAGGAAACGTGATTTGCTTCTTTAGATACATGGTGTGGAAAAAAAGAAGCGGCGGCCTTGGCCGCCGCGATAAATTTCTTGTATGCTTAGATACTGTAGGTTTTTCCTCTATTTATGGACCACCTATATGGTATGAAAGAATATCATTTTTGGGGGCCTTTAAAATATGTTTTCGCACCGTTGCTATGCTGAGAACAAATTATGTTTTAGAGTTGAACAACCAAAATATTATGCAAATATTAATGGCATGAACAACCATTAGAAGGAAGCAATACAATCATAGAATTAATCTACAATTTCTCTAGTGGCACCAACTAATTCATAAGATAAGCATTTAACAAATTCTCTCATCCTCTAAATTTAACCACAGTTGCTTACAAGCAAACTCTAATCACCAGGAATTAGAAGCAGGGGGACTCATACAAGATGCAGTTTACATTGTTCAAGCTATGATTTAGTTCAATTGAAGATAGATTCATCCACCATAGATACGTCCTCCGTAGATACAAGAAAAGATTTAATGAGATCCATCCTGACGAGGAGATGGATTGTCGATTCTGGCTACGATTGACCTGAAAGAGATTCATTATGGCAAATGAAATGGATTGATAAGACAGGCTAGGCTCAGTTCGTACTCCTTATTCCAAGTCACCTGCACCTTATATTCTATGTTTCGTGCAACAAACAATTTTCCCTCACGGGTATTCAAGGGCTACTTTGAAAAACTTCTTTTCTTTTAACGTGATCAAATTGGTAAGAATAGGTCAAGAACATATAGACTCAAATCAAGAAGAGAAATCATTTAGATTCTCAGGACAAGAATTTCTATTCCAATTTGCAATCTCTAGCACCAACCGGATGACTTGCAAACATCACGAATAGCCAGGCTCTAATACCAATTGTTATGGATCACACCAATGATCCAAATCTTTATAACGTCTAAAGCCATGTTGCAGGGCTTCTTCAATTAAACAAGATCTCTCTTCCTATTATCCACCTACAGTCGCAACACAACTACAAATTAGTCTCTCAACAGAAGTACAAGCCTGTAAGTTACAAGATAATAGGCAATCTAATCTGGCCAAGATTACTCCAATTATTCCAAATCTTAAATAGTTCACCAAAACTCGCTTAAGACCTCTTCTTTAAAAGTTACACCCATAACTTCTGATAATCAATTCCCAGTTCATCAAAACTAGAGAATGATTCAACTCTTGGTTTAGAAAAGGTAGTTCACCGCCCAACCGAGTGAATTTGTGTGAAGTTCTAGCAATTTGTTGCAAAGAATTAGGCAAAGGCAAATCACAAATCAAGGATCTCCTTACTAAGGAGATAAACGATAAGATTCTAAGGAAGCCTAGGTAAATCCATGGCAGATCGGACTGAAGAAAGTCTCCTATTGTTTGCTGGAGAGGTTCCAAAAGTAGATGGTCTCCAATCCAATGTTGTCTGCCCTTTGTTTGTAGCAGTCCGACCATATTGCCCTCTGGTCTGATGTAGCACCGTCTCATTATAACCTTTCGTTGACCTTTTACAATATCTTGGCTTCAAGATATTATTTAACCTTAACCATTACAAGAAATCTATCGCGGCGGCCAATATTTCTCTTCATTTGTCTCATCTGCGTATTTCAAAATATACAGGTTTTGAACTGGCACTTTCTCACCTTATGTCTAGAAAGATAATGTAAAGTAAAGCCTTTCCAGATCCGTGAAATTAATGTGCAACGTCTATTAATTGAATTAAATGATTTTTACCGTAATTGAATTAAAAGATTTTTACCGTTAATGCAATGGTGTGAAGCACATTTGGGATTAGAGATATTTTGTCTCCACCAGTAGACTAGAATTATAAATAATACATAGATAGTATCCAATAACTGGTGGGTTTCTAACAACTTCATGCATATGCTTTATATTAATCTAGTTCTTAATGCATTAAACTAACAAGGCTAATGTTGCAGTAAATTTCGATGTGTGAAATATCATAGGTCACTAGTGATTAACGGGGTAAAGTTTTTCTTAGTTTTTGCAAAGGTTCCTTAATGTCCTCTAAATCACTACATTAACACCATATATAACTTGCCTCTTCATGAAACAGTTTATTTTTTATAAATAGTATATTTGCATTAAAATAATATGTATATATTATCATACCACTCCATTGGGCAAAGAAATATTCCACACAATCTAAAGTGGCATATGTGGCATCTACATGCCTACGAAAGATTCAACTAGAACACCCGGAGAAGACAAAAGGGAACACCAAAGAGATGAAGTTTGGCAATGTGCCAACAATATCGCAACAATTATTTAGTTACGTAATGGAAGCTAAGACAATGCTTTTCTAAACACATGCAAGCTCGGCACGGTAGGCGCGGAGGGTCCTGGCAGCATTGATCATGTTTGGTAACAGACATCAAGATCATAATCATGATGCATAACGTGATTAAACCACCAGAATGATATGCCCATAAATATCAAGCATCCCTATCCACGTTTTTTACTCAAGATAGTTTGCAATGGATTTGTTGATCTTATCAACTAGTTTGAAAAATAAACCCCCCATTCAAGAGACATAAATCACCACGAGACCAAGAGATGGTTTCTTAAGACCCTAGCAAAGAAACGAACTAATAAAACTACAACCAAACAATCAGATTCCATAAGATAGCATGCTAATAAAATCAACCAGGGTATATATATGATAAAGGCCATCAACTTCCCATTCATATTTAAATGTTACATGGGGCCATAAGAGAATGATGGAAAGCATAACCATCTCTAACTTCAAATGTGATACAAAATTTCAGCAAAAAGCCTTCAGCTTTCGATGAATCTTTTAGGAACTCCAAACACTCCAAATAAAATGATCCATCAGCAGCACCAGACAAAACACTACCGGATAACAGAATATATCAAAAAGCAACTAAGATACCTTCAGCCACTGCTGGTACCACCATCTTTAGCAAGTGCCTTCCCCTTGCCTCTGTAGTCTGGATCAGCACACCCCTTCAAGAAGTGTCTTCACCTTGCCTCTGTAGTCTGGATCTGTGACGTTCCAGCATAGTATACGGTCCTAGGACGTATACTGTACTGCCTCGTCACGCGTACACGCCATCTCGATTGACGTGTACGCCGACGTGTAGCCGAGCAAGTAGCACCCTAGGGGGCAACTTGCAAGGTGTGTGCATTTAATTATGGGCACATTTGCTCATGTGCACACTTATCCATGTGTGTGTCAATGTGTACACATTTATCCATGTGTACACATTTATCCATGTGGATATCCTAGGCTACTTATTTAATATAAGTGGGGCCACATGCAATTATCCCACATGCCTAGAGGGGATAATGGGAACCCTAGCCCTAACCCTTTGTCTATATAGGTTAAGGAAACCCTAACTTGCCATTTTCGTCCATAGAGTTTTAGGGCTCTGTTTTGCTTGCTCCAGGAGTCAAAACCGCATCCCAGACTCTGTCTGAGCGAATCAGCTCGTTAGTTTCCCAATCTAGCTTCATCTTCTAGCAGCAGAGCAGGATGGTCGAGTTCAGAGCAGAAGGAGCGAGCCAGGGATCAGGTATTTAGTCAATTTAATAGCTTAAGCCGTCTTCCAGTCATCGAATCAGTAGGTTTAGCCTATTAAATTGCCCATAGCAGCCATCTAGATCTCTAGATACCAAGCTCTAACTAAAGAACCTAACTCTATGATATAGATTAGATCTAGTTCTTTAGTTCTTCTGTGATGTATATGGATGATGTATCTCTGTGAACTCATTGTATTGGGAAAGGGGGGTAGAGACCCTAAGGCCTGGTAGTTGATGCTCCTAGCTAGCCTCTTTAGCACACTGTAAATTCAGACAAGAGCTACACCTGGTTGTGGGTGAAGGGGCCAGACTGGCTTATAAGGGGGTTCGTGTTCTGACTCTTGAACGATCCCTCTGGTGTGTAAAGTCTACCGGGGATCACTGTGGACTAGGTCTAATGGCTTGCCACTGCGTGTGGGCAAGGCATGGGCTCGACACCCGTGGAGTGATGCGTCACTCTCCATTGGGTTCCAGTCGAATAAGGGCAGTGGCCCTCTAGTCACCTTGAGTCAGCATGTAGATCTCTGGAGGGAGTGATCCCTACCTGCCCCATCGGAGCTGGGGAGATGCAACCCAGGAATAGCCCCTTTGGCTATGCATCCAGCGGGCTACAGTCAGGTCCCAACACTTTTCAACCTACTCTGCAAAGTGTGCACAGGAGGGGCGGATGGAGTGGACTACCCTAAGCCATGTTCTTATGCCAGCCAAATCCATTGCCATGAATTATGTCTGCAATGAACTCTGGAGACCCAAGCCGTCAGTCATCCTCTTGAGTCTGAGTCTTGGGTAGGATTCCCATATGTGATGTACTGATCTTTGTCTATGCAGATATGTGATGAGCCATCATTCGAGATGGTTATGTGATGTTGATGTTGTATACTGACATGTATATTTACGCTTCCGCAGCTAGGTAGGCCCTGAGGGAGACATGGTAAATGACCCTTTCATTCTTCCCACTGGAACTCATCAAGGTTGCAGTGATACGTGGAGGGCCCTGTATCAGTATGGAGCTGGTATGGGGGATGAACTCCTGTTTGTATACGGTGTGTGCACCGTATATGAGTAGGGGACGTCACAGGATTGCCATTTTGTGATAAAGAACTTGATAATGATCTAAAGACCTGAAACAGATGGAGAACTGCTAACCATTGACCATCATCCCCAGCAAAATCACTGTCACCTTCCATATCGACATTGTCTATAACGTAATCACCAACAACAAGAGCCCCGTGAAATGAAGACCTGATCGTGCTCAACACGTTCCCAATATCATTTTGCCTTTCAATTCGCCGCCAGGGCCGCTGTCGAACTGCATCTACATCTGAAGGGCGAGCAAGAGGATGATCACTGCGAGCATGTTTCCTCAGTTCATCATAATTTCTACTAAAAGGACCGCCATATTTAGAGTCCGAGATGTAGTACTTCTAGACTTTTTTTGTGGTGTTTCTGGCCACCCGTTATCAGCCACTGTGCACTTCACAGTTTCAAGCCCAGAATCAATTGTTTTGGGTCATTTTTTGCTTGATCCGACCCTATCTAAGCTCAAATCACTTCTTCTCTTCATCAAACTAGTGTTAAAGAGGAAGACAAAGCGATTGGAAGGGCTTTTGAAGCATTTCAAGCCGTCCAGGGAGCTGCAAAAAGGATCCGACCAAAGATTTTGGCTCCGCTCGCAGTTTCACACTTGGTTTTTGGCCAGAAATACCATTTTTTAGCCAGAAATACCATATTTATGGCCAGAAACACCACTTTTTTTTGGCCAGAAACACTTTTTTGGCCGAAAATACCACTTGGCTGATATCGGATGGCTGAAAATACCACAAAAAAGGTCGGAAATACCACATCCCGGACTCTATATACAGGCATCCCCACTAAAAGGACATCCCTCTTGAGAACAATTTCTAGCCTTGCTATTTAAATACTGTCTCACATGACTAGCTCCTTCCATCCTTTCACAGTTCCTCTGCACAAAAGACACATGAGACCACTCAGTCTTTGATGATTGGGTAATCTTAACAAAACTGCACTATCAAGGGTATCACCGTCAACATCATTAATTTCTGGCTGTGCATTAATTCTGCTAAATTCACTGTCTTGCTCATCTATTCTATGAACCAAAGATCTTCTACGTCTTCCACTATTATGATACCTTGAGAACAAATCTTCAAGGGGCTATTCTTCATGACTCAGATTACTCCTTCCAAAATGTGAGCACTATGTCAAAAGCCTTGAATTGCAGCACTAAAGATCGACTAATCTTGGAAGTTTCTGATAGGAGTATCAGCTTGGCGCAAATACAGGGATTCCAACTCTGCTGTATACTGCCCTTGATTTTGCAAACAATATTCTTTAGAGGCCCATATCAGGGTTGCATTGTGGCTAATATTGCATGCCATATTGTTGGTCTGCATATTTGCCATGTTGTTATTCTGCTGCAGCCCATCTTCCTGCATGCAATCAGATTCTTCAAGAGCTGGATACTCATTTTCGGCCACATTTGGCGACCCAAATACTGGATTCGTTCGCCCATGATCTTTTAGGCATTAGCTTGGGCATTCTTCCTGTAACTCCAACAGAGCGGAATAAAATTAAAACAGAAAAAACATCAATTTATAAGACCCACAGGCTGAATCATGCCCTAAAAACAAATCCACGGTCGAAATAGAGTTTGAGCTTTGTGATTCCGTCTGTGATGATGCAGGAATGAGCAAAAAAGTCTTGAGAAAGGCAAAGAATCCGGCAGTTTTTAAGGGCTGCCCAACTGCACGAATTGCTTCTGCGATCTGTGGACACGGATAAACTCCCCTTCTGCAAGCTTCTGAAGAATCAACCACAAAGGAGTAAGAGGTTTGCTGCCTCCAGTAGATTTGCAGAATCAAAATCCATAAGAAGATGATGTCTTGTTGCTGCCATAGCGCCTCGCCATCGCTGTAGCTTCTATCGGATCGGGCTTCTCTGCTAGGCGTCAAGATCTCTGAGGAAGAAAAAATACGTGGCAACTAAACATTCAGATGGATTGCGGGGCAGAAAAATTCTGTGGCACAAAAACAGAAAATAGAAATAGGAAACTATAATGTGTAGATAAGGTTTCCTTGCCATTTATTTGCTTTGCCTTTGCAATAACTTGTCAAACTTATGCACCCACTCTAGTCTACCAAGATTAACGTCCAAGACTGCACCCCCCAGCTACCATATTCATATCACCAACCATTGGCTTGCATCGGGATTGGTTGCCCCATTACTCTGTGCAATAGTTTTTAGAGAAGAAAATATATTGACCTTAGATGTGGAAGATTCTATGGAATCTTCCATAATCTAAGGGTCCCAAATTGCCAATAAAAATATGAACCATAATGAAAGCGATGAAAGAAAGCGATGCAAATTATTTCAGCGGAAATACAGAGAAAATTACGAAGAGGAATGCTCACACCTTTGAACGCCACAATAGTTGTCAAAAACTTCTATTTGAGGGTCGAAATCATGGGGAGGCATAAAGGCATGCAGATATCTATGGTGAATGCTTACAAAGTTTCATGGTTGCCAAAGAGCCTCATATTCGTCCTTGCCAACAAACAGGAGTGTTGATTGCAAAAATGGGGTTGCTGAAGTTGTTCCCCAAGGAGACAAAGATATGTTGTAGAGATGCTTAAAAAGGCTACTTTTTGATAAATCAATCATGGAAGGTATAGACAGTTTATGCCCAGTGGACATACTATTTGCTTTGTACCTAATTTACCGTGCCTCTATAAACACAAATGAAGACAGAGTTTCGAAGAAAATTGTAGTGCCTAGTTTACCAGTTGAGGAGTCTCATTATCTAGAGAAAGAGGAAGAGTCGCATAAAGAGAGGAAAATGAGGGTGAAGAAGAAATAGATGAGGGATATTTAATGCAATGGGGAATAATTGAAGCACACCCCTAAGAAATGGACACCCCCTAAAAAATGGAGGGAATAGTATCTACTATTGCACGACATTGCAAAGATAACTCGCTACATTGCAAAGATAAGTGGCTTGAGGGAAGACAATACTCTAGGGCAAGTATATGCTTATAGTGTTTAGTGTTGGCCTTGGAAAATTCATACAATTCGAACCTGAAGTTCCAAGGGAATTGAACGAGATATTGAATTTTTGGTTTACAAACTTTTTGGATGATGGCCATTTGTATTACAAAATAACATTTCAGATAATACAAGGAAATTGGTTTGGCATTCTTTTTAGAGAATTAATAGGCTGCCATGGGGCATTTCTCAATAAAAAACAAGTTAAAAGGGAAACTGGGGCCCGGGTTGAACAGTTTAATGCGTTAAAAGGTTGACAAGTCATTTCCAAGATGATACAAAATTCTGAGACAAAAATTGGAACAAAATATTTTTACCCCGGTTATTGTGATTCCATCGCAAAAAATTCTATCCCGCGGAATCACCAGGCCGGAGACCCCGTTATCCGTACCAGAGCCCCCGTTATCCGTACCTGACAGCGTCGCTTTCAGGTCATTTATACCTTTTGGCGGAATCACAACTTTGCTATTCCGCCAGATGGAATCACCAATTTACGATTCTTCGAGATGGAATCACCGCTCATGTATTCCACCAGACGGAATCACAATCGTATTATTTATTCCGCGAGACGGAATCACAATCGTGTTATTCCACCAGACGGAATCACAACCGTATTATTTATTCCGCGAGACGGAATCACAATCGTGTTATTCCGCCAGATGGAATCACAACCTTGCTATTCCGCCAGACGGAATCACAACCATGCTATTCCGCCAGATGGAATCACGAACGTCTGATTCCGTGAGATGGAATCACCAACTGCGTATCCCGTCAGACAGAATCACAACATTGCTATTCCGCCAGATGGAATCACAACCATGCGATTCTGCCCGGTGGAATCACCCCAGATGGGATTCCTCCCGACGGAATCATCTGGAGACCTTTGAACCTGTAATGACTACAGGCAGGGAGGAAAAATTGGCAGATGGTTCAATCCCAGCAGAAGTTTATGCCCAATTCCATAAAAAATGGTTGAGGATGGTTTTCTACGTTACTTGAAGATCATGAGGAAATTAATACTAAACCAAGAACATTGTTATGCTCCCAAGAACATTTCTGGTTGGGGATTTGAACCCCTTGCCAATATTGGCAATGCCATGGGCTTGTTCAAAGCAAGAATAAGAAACAAGGAACATGCCTGTTTAATAGCCAGAACAAAAAACATGCCAAAAAACGGCCTTGTTATTCATCATCTTGCTAAGAGATGAGCACTGACCGTGTATCTCTCTATATATCGATTACTTCCAGAAAAACCAATGCCATTAGAAAACCTATTGGAAGTATGAAATAGCATACAGAAAATAGATAAAACTTTCATTTAAACAGAGGGATAGGTGAACATTTGCCACAACATGTAGAAATAGTAGATACTAAAACAAGATTTCATTCCATCCGGAATGTCTAATTAACATTACCAGTTGATCCGAGAAATTCCGGCCCAAGTCTTCAATGCCACAGAGCTGCGAGCAATATTTTTTCCAGAAAACAAGCTTTTCGGCAATCTGCCGGAGGAGATTGGGAAGCTTTCGAGCTTAGAAAGCTTGGATGTGTCAGGAAATGCATTGGATCTGATCTGCAGCGCTTACAGCAGTTGGACTTATCTTCGAATCTCTTGGATGGGACCATTCCGTCGGATTTGGGAAGTCTTTCTATGCTTCAAGGAACCCTAACTCTCTCTGATAATCGGCTATGGGGGCCAGTTCCGGCGAGTCTTGGTAAGCTTCCTATTCATGTAAGCTTAGATTTGAGCTATAACAATCTAACCGGTTTGATTCCTCAAAAAGGAACTCTGTCGAATCAGGGGCCTACTGCATTTGTCGGAAATCCTGGATTATGCGGTCTTCCGCTTAAAAATTCATGTCCAGTTGGGCCATTTTCTACCGGATTTCCAAATCTGCCTCTTCTTCAGCAATGGGTCCAAAAAAAACCAACGAAAACACTAGAGATTAGAAGTACAGACCAGCCATTTCCTGCTGGATCTGCTCCATTTAGGCTGCCGAATCTGCTCCATTTAGGCTGCCGGACCTGCAAGCATTTAACCAAGAAAGGTAAGAAGAAGACAAAAACCGGATGTGCTCCATTTAGGCTGCCGGATCTGCAAACAACGTAGAAGCAAAAATAAAACAAGAACAAGAGAAGAAGGAAACCCCAGCCGGAGCAAGCCGCCATAGCCAAAAAATTTGAATTTTTAGTAGTCAACCGCATCACATCCACTATTCTTATCAAATATTTATATACTCAAAACCCATGTGCAAAGAAAAGAATAGGAAAAAGTCCTACCTCTCTGTCCTTGAAAACTGAAGTTAGGTATGGAAGAAAGAAAACTCAGAAGAAAATGAAAGCGGCTCAGGTTGTTCTGATGCTCATTGTCATGGCTGAATTCGTCGCACCATCTCCATCTCCAGCTTCAGCTCCATCTCCGACTGAAAATTGCAATATCGAAAGCAGGCTACAAGATTGCGTAGAGTTCATCCTGCGTTCAAATGTGAAGAAACCGGCCAAGACATGCTGTTCTAATCTGACAGACATAGCCGAAAATGATCCGTGGTGCATGTGCGACCTTGTTTCGCTTACAAAGGAGTACCCTTACTATTTTAGCAGAGATGTTGACATTTTTAGCAACTGCAGTGTCAGCAGTGACTACTACTATAGTTGCACTGGTATATATGCCCAACCATATAACCATCAATTTAGTTTGCCATTGTTTGCTCATCTTTCTCCTCTCTCTCTATTCTATTCTATTCTCTCTCCTTTTTAAACTAATACTCATCATACCCAAATTGGTATTTGCAGGTGCTTTCTCCCGCCCCCCTCCTGCTAGCAGCAAACATAATCCGACTAGCCCACCACCAACCTTCTTGTTATTCCTTGCCTCATCTTCGTTATCTTTCTTGCTCTCTTTCTTGTTATGAATGTTGAAGTTATATAAAGTTAGCAACAATTGATTGACTAGTTCACTCATCCGTGATCTATCTCGTTTTGCCACTTCAATAACTGATTCTAGGCCTTCGGGGGATAGTCCAATCGTAGGACATTAAACTCGCCACACCCAAGGTCACAGGTTTGAGTATGACCAATATTAGTTTAGTAATGAGGACAAACTATTGCCCTGAGGTCACAGGTTCGAGATTGGCCATATGTAATATACAATCACATGAAGCAACTACTTGCATAAGATATTATAAAATGTCACGGCCCCGAGTGGATTTAGATTGGCTTCATGTGATACACATATTGTAAAGAGATATTGTGATAATGACTTAAGTCCTTCAATAAAATAATGATTCTACTACCAGTGTTGTTTGGAAAGGCATGTTGTTGCCAAATGTTATATGTCCTTGCATAAGATATCGCGGTCTGGAATAGATTACATTGCCTTTTTATGATCATGTGATCATGAGATTGACTTCTTGCGATGAATACATGAGTCAAGTCCTTCAATAAAACAAGGTGCCCAGGCACTATAGATTGCCCCAGTACCATTGCATGTTGATGATTCAGCCTGGATACATGTGAGAAGTTTGAATAGATAAATCGCTAACACAGGTCACCCTAAATGCAACTAGCATAGCTACCTTGTTAGTGATCTAAAGACTTCGTTCAGAAAAAGTGTAATATTGGTACACAGGTACTCTTTTCATACACAAAAAGTTTGCTTATTCCTTATGCCATTATTATGATTTTTGCAACTTGAAATTCATAGGGTATTATACAAGTAAGAACATGTTGTATCGGGAATGTGTACATGGCACCTCACTCCTTAGCCATAAAGCACACTCATACACGTTGCTTTTATCTAGTCGATCATGTGCGCCACCATAGACATAGAGCTTCGGTCTTGTTGTTAGATCTAGAATCAATAAGTCATGGCTTTCCAGGTCTTGTTGTTAGATCTAGAATCCATGTCATAGCTGTCCAGACAAAATTAGTCTCAAACTAAAATTTATAGCATAAATTTGACCATCAACTTTTATTTTAATTTAAGCAAATAGAAAAGAATGACCACAAGTAAATAGCTACTGAAATGCACAATATATTACATTGCAATAAACAACTTTCAATGAAAATTTAACAGAGACTATAACTTCGCAGATTGAATAAGCCAATGATCAACTTTACAATCTTAATAATGGGATTATAACTTCAACTCATCACATAAGCAAGAAGAAAATTTTTTAGTCTTTTTAAGATAATAGCTAAAGAGACACCTATATCCAAACATTAGACCCTACACCTGTAAAAAAATATGGGTGTTCGCTTTTATACAGGTTGTTTGACGCAACTTTATACATCTCCCTTTTCAATTATAAACTACCAAAGACACCATCGAAGAACCTTTTTAGTGCTTCTCCCTTTGAGCTCCCTTCTTCTCCCTTTGAATCCCCTTCCTCTCTTGTCTACTTCTGAGCCATGTTAGAGCCATGAGCACGCTCGAGACCCCGCCCTCCATCCCCCTGGACATGCATGTTGATGGTAATGATTCTTAGTCACATCCACCAAGGGCTGACATGGCAGCCAAGCTAACCTTGAGAGAGCACATAGATGCCATCTCATCTCCATGACATAGGCAAAATTGACATGTACGCTGAAGGGAGAGGCTCGGGCAATCTCTCGGACCACAAGCATAGCCTAACAAGCATATGATCGATACTCAAGCTTAGCAACAAACCACGCACCACATAGCCATGCCAAATCAAGCGCCAGGGGAGCTCTAGAAACAGATTCAGACAATGGTTGAGGGCAACACAACTCGAGCTACTAGTTTGGAGGAAGAGATATAGGCCTTCGCATCCAAGTTGCTTAAAAGGCAACTGGTTATGGAGAAGCAATGTGCCTTTGGCATGGAGATCCGCGTGCAATAGCTTGAGGATGACCTTCGCCTAGTACAGTCAGAGCAAAAGGGCTTATTCTTGGAACTGTATGGGCTTCCCCTGATAGAAAGAAGATAGCCTCAATTCATTGTTGTAGATACAAATTTCATCTTCCTTACGGAGACTTGGGAACATGCTGCGTATAGGCTAGCAGATCTGCTAGGCTATCAACACTACTCATTGTTCAATAAGTGCATAGGTAAGCAAGAACATGGGGGTACTGCCTGCTACTATAGAATAGCCCTGACACCATCAATCTCCCTACACAAGAAGGACAGACACAATCGTCACCTGTGGATACAGTACAACATTGCAGTGGCGACCCTCAGTTTGTAGCATGCTGCTTCCCACATGTAGAATCTGACTTTTATTGCTGCGAGGCTGGATCCATATTTCGATCTGTCATAGAGCAGCTCAGATAGCTAACGAATACCTATGTCATAGACTTTAGCATACCTATGGGGAGAGAATAGCTAACGAAGTTTGATGCCTTGATAGAGCACGTATTACAGCTTCGCCCTACAGAGACTGCTTGGCACAGGCATCGAATGATAAAACTCATCTGACTGCGCACTATGACAGATAGTTGCTTCAGATTTGCGGCATCTTTGACTTGATCATCTGCAATGATTTAACGCAATAACCAGCTGCACTTATAGGTGGACCTTCGCATCGTCATAGATATTAGAGATGAAGAATTAAATCATCAACCACTCTTCTTGCAGTTGGTCTATCAACTATCTGAATCCCCTGTGCCACAAATCCTTGCATGCCTCAGCTGTGCTTTGATTATGACCATGCAGAGGCTTATGCCCAGATACTCACATATGACTAGCAGAAATTTTGCAACTTCCCAAGCTACAGCAACAGATTGGTCTGTTATTTGATGTGTTTATGACTGAAAAAAAAGGGATTTAAGGTAAAAAAATAGTTACATTAGCTCACTAGTTAGATTGGTTAAAGTAGTCTTATTAAAGTATTGAGTTATTTTGGTAGAGGTTCGAGCCCCCGTATTTTAGATTCTAAAACCTTAAGCGAAGCCGTATAGAGGCTCGATATACCATCAGAACCTTAGGCAAACTCGTATTTGACATCTTAAAATCATAGGCATCCCCAATCATAAATGAGCATAAGCGAAACGAGAGGTGTCTAGAGACTCCAACATACAGTCTGGGCCGTAGGATTGACTGTGGCAGTTCTTAAGATTGTATCATTACAACCTGAAGAAGTACGGAACCCATATCTGGGTTTCTCCACTACCATATGCTAGCTCTACCCCTATCTACTAGTCTGTTCCATGAACAAAAAGAACTAAATCAAGTTTTCTCCAAAAATCAGAGCCAGCAAAGTAAGAACACTCCCTGTAGTATACAACTAGCAAGAAGAGTTAATTTGCAAAGAAATATGACGATTTAGAAGATATATTGCCATAATATATCAAATTTTGAGGCTCTCAGCACAGATGCCCCCTGCGAAACATGATTACATTTCACTTTATGTGGCTTGCAGTAGCAAAGATGTTTTAGTTTTCCAAGGATCGTGGCCGAGCTTTTATTTCCAACTAAAAACCCATGTATATTCTTTCCTTCAGGAATCAAGTATCATAGATTTTACTATTCTGCAATACATAATAAGGCAAATGACTTAGATGCCAAAAGTTTGAAGTGGTCTGACTCTCTAAGCTTCTGGCAGATAAATATACAAAACCATAATGTGTTTGCTCTTTTGAATGAAGAGAGATTAAACATCTCTCATATCCTATAAGGCTTCAACATGGGATCTCCAATGCTAATGGAAACCTGAAACTCAGATATCTTCTGTCTTTATAGATAAGGAAAGCATCAAAGTGGATATAGATAGATAGATAGATAGATACATTATTGTCCCTTGTGCCCTGAGGCCCGCGAACTTATGTAGCATGGGCGAGCTCCCTGATGAGTGCTACTAGCACATCACGCTGGTATATTGTAGCCTTTTCTGAAGGCTTTTCTTGGTTTCTATTAGTACCAGCACCCCGCTTATATTTGGCTTCGTGGCCATGCGAGAGTGCTTCGCTATCAACAGCTTTGAGCTGTACACTTTGTGGGCAATTCCACTGTCCCACCTTTAATAGTGGGTCAGATTATGAACCCTTAGTTTTTGGTGCACCAGAACTCGAATGTGGAAATAGAACACCAGCCGGCAAGTTGAACCCGCTCTATCCTGGTGGTCGGTCGGAGGCTTCTCACTGTCCCGACACTTAGTTCCTTTCCTTTTTTACAATTATTCTGCATGTTCTTGGTGCCCAATGGTGGTGCCCAGCGGCAACAGAGTTGCACTGACCTGGACTACATTAGTGACGCCGATTACTATCAGGATTAAAAAACCCCGCCCCGAAGGGTTTTCGGGGAAAAACCTTAATAGTAATGGGCTCACTAATGTTCAAAGTTCTTATGAGATCCTTTTTCCATCATTGTGGATTTTGGATTTCCGCTGCCACATCCTTTTCCATCTGGTGGATTTGGATTCGCACGCTGCCATTTTGCCGCCATTTTGCCGCCACTGCCATAGTACCCGCCATTGAATACTCTTTTTCCAGTTTTGAAGGTCCTTAGTTGGACTCCCTTGACGCTCAGCAGCTAGGGCCTCTGATAATGATAACTGGCTCCTATATATTCAAACCCATGCCTTCCATCTATTATCTGTAATTGCTTCGGATTTGAAATACCATATGTTTCATAAATCTTCTCGGATGTGCCGGAGTTTCTGCCCTGGTTTCCAGATTAGAGCTAACCAGAAAACGGACCCTGTTGCAAAGAATCTTAAACCAGCAATCTGTTAATGCAGACAAGTTCTAAAAAGGAGCAGGTTACGAAAATTCAGGAAAGAATCAAGGATCAAGGATGCATGATGGTTAGTTCGGAGATGGAGCTGCAATGCTTTGCAATGCTTTGGCCTGTGCAAATGCCTCCTTTTCCACAAGGGCACCACCGGATTTGCTGCCATACCTGCAGAAGAAAATGAAGAAAGGACCAGACTTGTTAGATGTCTTGTAGCCGAGGACCCTCTGATTTCGTATCGCCCGTTCAAACCTCCAACTCTGGCCGTTGAAATATATTAGGAAAAAAATAGCAAACAAAGCCTTCTACGAAAAACCTTTGCCAAGCTTTAATGCCGACAACGAGACTTAGCCTTCATGAATGTACATGATCCCTGCTTGTTCTTAGACTGAACTTTATGGGAATAAATCAATCGATGCTGCTATTTGCTTGTACAGACAATTTGCTGATACTTGGCACTTCTGTCTAAAACTTACCAGGCTCAATACAGTTAGAATATTATGGTCTCTCTTTCGAGAGATTACTTCAAGTCAGAGTATTATTAAATAGCTTGCGACATGATCCAATCACTATAGAGCATACCCACAAGCATTACTACAAGAAGATCGAACACTTTTGGATCAAAGCTTAAGCTAACACTATCTGCAGACTGTCCGTAAATGATCCATGAACACTGCGGAACCAGCGCAGGACCTCAAGGTAAAGAAGACAGAGCATATATCCAGGCACAAAAAACAAGCATAAAAAGAAAAAAACCAGAGAACCGAGCTACTTGTTCTGGAGCCAGGTTATAGCTTCAATCGTGGATTTGATTCATAGTGTCGTGTTCCTCTGCATAAACATATAACCCGACAGGTTAGTTGCTTAAGGCACTCAAACGAGTGCTTTGTCAAGAAAAACATGGATCTGCCTGTAAACTACGAAAAGAAATTTTTAACCCCATTTACTAGAGATAAAAGGCCAAATCCACCATTTCGCCAGTGTCCTTGCAGCAGTTGTACCAAGACCATGCTGAAGCTTGGCTATGGCTTGGCTATGGCACCGAAACGGTGGACGATGGGCGCCAAGACGGTGGACGATGGTCCTGCACAATATACCTAGAGCAAATAAAAACCTTAAAACGTCAGTTATGGACTCAAATAAATCGATTTACCTCATTTTGCTCCCGCGATAACAAACTGCACCAGATTTTGGAGGCTTTGAGAGGCGGATCTACGATCTTACCACAATAATTGTTGCCAGGTCTCTTCTAGTCATTTCTCGTAGCTAATTACGCACGAATACAATCCATTACTGCATACATGCCCTGATATTGAACATCATGAATCACCGAAATGGGGTTCCACGCGTTTCCTCCATGTCGAACATCACGATAGAAATCGACCAATTTTGATGGCCCAGAAAACACACCAATTTTTGTTTTCTCAATTTTAGAAAATCAAAAACATGTTCTGGTAGCCAAAATCTTTCAAATCATAGAAAACTAACCGGAAAAAAAATCCAAAAAAAATTCGAAACTCCAGAAAAACCAAATTTAAACAATAGGATTTTTCGTATGATTGGCACACCATTCCCATTCTATGAAAGAGCTTGGTCTTGGCCTTGTTTGGGTAACAGCGATGGAACTTTACAATCTTGTCAGAATCATTATTCAGATTCTCGATAGGTTTCTAGGTTCGACCACTTGGAGAATCTCCTTCCCAATCTACAAAGTAATATAAGTGCTGACGAAGAAACTTAGAGTCCAAAGTCTCTCGAACCTTGAACTCTTTGTAATCATCAATTTCCATCGGTGGAGGCAGTGGAGGAATGCAACCCAGGAAGTGATTAGATGTGTAGGGCTATAGCAGAGAAACGTGAAATACTGGATGTAGATGAAGAGCTGGAGGGAGTTTGAGCCAGAATACCACACCACTGATCTGAGTCATGATTTAGTAAGGATTAAGGTGATGATAGTCAAGCTTTTGCAGGAACATGATGTAGGAAGATCCATATGAAGAAGCCAGATAAGGCTACCAACATGAAGTGTAGGATCTTCTTGACGATATAAATTAGCATAATACCGATAGCATTCCCGTGCCCAGAGAAGATGGTGTTGAAGATCTGATTGAAGAGCCTGGAGTTTCTCAAGTCAAGACTTTGCATTAGGATTGACCGAGTCATATCCAGCGACACTAATAGATCAACAAGGTTGCTGGCCAGAGTTCAGGAAGAATGGAATCTGGCCAATGGAAGCATGTACGGAGTTGTTATAAGTAAATTCAGCTAATGAAAGCCAATCGACCTAATAATCCTACTGATAATTAATAAATCACCTTAAATATTGGGGTCTGGTCAGTGGAAGCATGTACTGAGTTATTACATGTAAATTCAGCTAATGGAAGCCAATCAACCTAATAATCCTGTTGGTAACTGAGAAATCACCTCAAATATTGATCCAGAGTCTGATTAATGTGCTCTGATTGTGCACCACATTTTGGATGATGACTGAAAGTTAGCGAGCAATCAACATGTAATAGTTTCAAAAGCCTGTGATGAACTCGAGTTCAGGATCACTAACGGTAGTGTATGGCAACTCATGAAGTCTATCTACTTCACAAAGCAAAAGATCATTTGTTCCCTTGCTTGTGATGGGGATGTTGCAAGGAATAAAATGAGCTATTTTAAAGAAGCAATCAACAATGACTGTAATGGCACCATGACTCTGATAGACTGGCAACTCCAAAAAAAAATCCACAAAAGTACTCTTTCAATGTCCATCGTCAAGAAGCAGTGGCTGAAAAAGGCCACGAGAAAGATGCCTCAGAACCTTCGCTATCAACAGTAAATAACATAGGACCAAATGAAAATTTTGACAAAGAAGCGGAGCTTAGACCTACTAATACTTTCGAATAATAAGTTAAAGGGCTTTGGCTACTCCAAAAGATCCAACTATAGGGAGTCACGACAAGCCTAGATAATAGAAAGCTTAGAAATCCCATCTGGAATATATAAAAGCCCATCTCGAATCTCAAAATTATCATAGTCCACTATATTTATCGAGAGGATGATGCTGAGCCAAGATGTGAAAATACATCTTGGGCCAATGGGTTGAAGGAGAGATAATGACTCCAACAAGGATGTATCGTGAGGTCTCTCGAACAAAGTGGCGGCCATAAGCTGGAACTAATTAGATCCTAGAATAACATGTAGTTGCTAATCAAATGCGGTATCACCCGGCTTAGGCTCAAGTAGGAGCATCGTTAAGAATTTGATATCATTAGTGGCAGTTGGATCTGAGGCGCAGGAGAGGCAAGCTTCTATGCACCTCAATCCGTTGGCATTGTTCCTGTTTCTTCCAGTAGCATATGTGTACCGAGTTCAACCGAGGCAACAGCTTCTGCTCTCTCCTCTTCTTAGCGTTATTTATTAGGTACTCAATGTTTTTCAAATGGGTGTGGCCTAGTCTCTCATGCCAGCATAGCATATCAGGAATGGTAGCCACATTAATATTGTTCAAGCAGTGAGAATCAATACCAAATAAATTGCCAACACGTTTTCCTAGAAACTTCAATTGATTTCCTTCATACACTTTACATTCGAGTTGCTCAAACACAACTCTGAAACCCATGTCAACTAGTTGACAAACTGAAATTAAATTTCTGACTAAGCTTGGGACACACAATACATTTTGTAAATTGACTGCTCTTCCTTCCAAATCAAACAGTTCTAAAACTCCTACTTCTTCAATCTTCTGCAAACTGCCATTTCCAACCTGCACATGTCCTCCTTTAGTGCCTTTGCATTCCTTTAGCAACTTTGGTGTGCATGTTATGCTCTTTTCAGCTCCACTATCTAAAATTAGAAGGTTATCATCATCAATATTTGAACGTAGCAAAAATTTGAGACTGTCTTACCTCTTCATCTGTTTCTGATGTACCCTCTTCCAGCTTGACGTCTTCAGCTATGTTTGCCTCAAAACCACCTTTGCCTCTTCCCCTACCTCTTCCCCTTGTATTGGCATATCTTCCTCCCCTTCCTCTTCCTCTAGAACCTTCTTTTGGTGTGGAGCAAGTCGAGGCATAATGGCCCCTGCCTCCACAATGATAACAGTTTATTTCCTTTGTAAGATTTGGGTAGTTCACCTTTATGTGCCCTTGCTGATTGCAATGAAAGCAAGGTCCAATTCTGCCTCGACCTTCTACTTTATTCTTCCCTTTAGTAAATAGAATTTGACTTGTTTCATCTTCATCACTAACCTTATTTTGCTCAATCTCTGTTTTCAGCATCCTTTCTGCTTCCTCTCTGGTTCTTGCAATTGTCCTTATGAAGATAGAGATATTTCCCAAACTTGTTACACTTCTGGAGATTGCAAGTACTTGCTGCTGCTGAGAATATGTGACCCCTGCACCTTCAAGATCTGCAATAATATTATCAAAGCTTTGCAGAAACTCATTTACATTACTTTTGTCAACAAGCTTTAGTCTTCTCAGTTCATTCTCTAAAACATCAATTTGAGATGATGTTTTTTCTTCATACATCATCAACAAATATTTCCACATATCTCTGGGATGTTTCCCTCTCAGTTTCAACACTATTCCAGAGCTTACTTTACTTATTATAATTCCTTGAGCCTCTCTTACTTTGGCTTGACTTTCACTGCCTTCAGCTGCACCAGAGGTTACACTTACCTCTCTCCCTTCACCTTCAGCCATACTCTCTCCTTCTGCAGTGGAACTCCCCTCCTCAGCAACATTTGAGGACTTATTTAATTTCCTTCACAACTGTATCAGCAGGTTCAACAATCTCCCATAAATCTTCCACTTGCAACACATGTTTTATCTTCTCTTTCCAAACCTGGAACCCCGAATCTCCCTTGAATACTTCAATAGCATTCAGTAATCCTGCACCAAAACGGCTAGACATCCTTTTCTAGCTCTGATACCACTGTTGGAAAAGGTTAGCAAGCAATGTTATTTTCACAACTCTAGTTATTAACAAAGGATGTCTAGTTCATAAATTTCTTAGACACTATGCAAATGATATCAGTTATCACAATATGACACCATGATCTTAAAGGATTATACTGCTTACAAATCATATTTCCAACATGATCAAGTCTTGAGATATTCACACATCGAAGATAAAATCAATGGCAATATCTCACAATGAAAATTCACTTGTCAACCATTGAAGATAAAATCAATGGTCCTTAAATTAAAATAACTCCACCCATTACCTTAGCTTACGAAGACCTATTGTTCCAGAAAAACCCCTGTAGCTGTGATCGAACCAAGAACCCGAGTAAACAACTTCTGCTTTCTCGTTGTGTTTATAATGAGCAGTTCCGACGGTGATGGAACCGCCCAAATACTCTGGATCCTTCTTTTCCCTTATCTGTTTCCGGAATCCATGATCACAGGAAGTTTCTACTTTTGAACGATGGTTTTGGCTCCAAGCTCTTCGATGCCGTTCATATCATATAATGAAGATAATTTTCATACTTCACATATTTCCAACCTTAGGCTATAACTTTAACTTATGAATATCTCATATTCATAACCTAGGTAACTTCCAATAAGCCTTTTTCTCATCTTTCTTCTTCAACTTAAATCTTCTTTCAACAGACAGTTAGATTTAGGCTTTCATTCGATCTGTATGGAGTCTAGTGTTCACAAGCAGCAGATCCATTGCACCTTCTGTTCCCCTTTAATTGTCTGACTAATTTTCTCAATATTCATGCAACCTTCTAAGCTCTGATAACTGCATATAAAGTTGTGATCTGAACCATATTCTCACACTAAATCCCATGCATTTGCTAGTGCCAATAGAATTCTGACACTTGTCAGCTTAACAATAGGGGAGTAAGTTTCATCAAAATCTCGCCCTTGTTTTTGAGTATACCCTTTTGCCACAAGTCTTGCTTTAAACTTTTGACTTCCATCTGCATTTTCCTTAATTTTAAATAACCATTTGCATCCTATCACATTTTGACCTGCTGGCTGATTTACAACTTCATAAGTTTGGGTTTTCTTGAATGATTCTAACTCATCATTCATGGCTTCCATCCATTTTGCTTTATCTTCACTTTCCATTGCTTCCTCATAAGTGGTTGGAATTAAAGCATCTTCCATAATAGCCATTATCTGCTCTTGATCTTCATTTTGTTTTTCAATTCTTCTGCTCCTATTTCTGCCATATTGATCAAGATCAACTGCTGCCTCTTCCAAAAGTTTTTCTGCTTGGGATTTCCTTTTGTAAGGCAAGTCATGAATGCTGGGATCTGGATTGTTACTTACTTCTACAAGAAACTTATCAGCGCCCTATCGGCACGCTTAACGCTTCTTTCACCAACTTATCTATACGTTTGGGTGGGTTGAGAAAAAGGGAATGTTTGCTAGGAATTTCAACAACCTAGTTTAGAAAGTAAGCTATTTCCTCCTCTTGAAATTGATTTGTACAAAATTTGAAAGAAAATGTCAATGTTTATAATATTGCAAGATAAATTCATTGTAGTGCCAGGAACAATCGTCAGCAAAATGTGAATTGGTGCCATGAACAATTACGAGCAAAAGCTTCTAATCAATAGAGGGGATATTTAACCCAATTTTAAGTCTACAAAATAATATCTTTGATGCATTTCCCCATTAACCCAACTTTAGGTCTACAAATAATGTTTTTGATGCATCATTGCATTTCCCTAGTTTAAGTTTGCAAGTAATGTTTTCGATGCATGTAGCTGGGGAGGTATGTGCTAAACTTCATGCAATTAAACTTGTTGAGGTGAAGCCTTCCTGTAATTTCTTGTGCTTGATTCTATTTCATAGTTAATAAGCATACGTTTTGAATATTAATGATAATAACTTGCATTATTCGGAAGGCACAGCAAAACAAAATATGTACAAAAAGTGTTCTCAATATTCAAGATCACAAACAAACTTACTGTACAGCAACTAAAAACTTCATCACGTTCATCAAAGGAAAGAAGGCAATATCTCCAGTTCTATGGCAATTCATAGATTGCATGTCTAGATGCATTTTCTGGTATGATGCACTATTAAATAAACGAGCACCAGAGCACCAGACTGATCAAGATTTTCTCAATATGGCAGAAGGAGTACATTTTAGAGGAAGCTTAAAGAATATGGTTTACCGGTCCTATAAGATTTACCCCAACATATAAGTTGCTTTGTTACTGCCAGGTCCTTAATGATTTTTCTTTAGTGGCAGTGAATGTGAAGCTATGCTGAGGACATTGAAAATGTATGATCACCGGCTATGCGTATTGATTAGATGCCTTATATTACTGTCTTCTAAAAGGAAATGCACACTCTTGGAACCAGCAGATATTCACTTTGTTGTGATGTTAACTAAGGTACCATGAATCAGCATATGCTTAGTTACACTAGATATATTTACTGCTAGCAGGGGCAATTTAGCAATTTCTAGTAGCGACTTCCATCTGTTCACAACGAAGAGCGTGTGAAGTCTATTCTGTAACTCAAGGTCGCCATTGTGTTCAAGCTGCAAATGTACTTCCTTCTTACAAATTTCTCTTAGTATCACCTTCTGAATTTGTGCCTTGATGGTCATTATGGCGAAAACGAAAATGCCCTTTGTGGAACAAATGGAACAGGATTTGTAGAACAAACAATGGGTACAAACTAATGCTGCCAAATAATGTTGTCATTTCGGCTTTATTGATGGTAGCAATGTAGATGAAAGAACTGGTAGCCTGCATAGGCAAAAGAGAATAGAATAGAATAGTATAGTTTTAGAGAGAAGAAATAAAAGCAGTCGACCATGCAAGTGTGAAAATGAGAAAAAAAACAAAGAAAAGACTTAAAGCAATCCACAATTCAAGTCCCAAAATGAGGAAGAGATCTAAATGGAGTATAACTTCCAAAACATGGCTGTTACAGAGGAGAGAAGTACATTGGAAACATGAGAAGTACCTGCAAAGAGAGATTCAAGGGAAAACTTCCTTTGTGCCTTATGCCTTCTCCTTTTCCTTATTGCCACTGTGCTGCGCTTATCCATTTCTCGGTTAGCATGATTGTTTTGTTGTTGCAAACAGGACCAAGCAAACAAACATGGCAAGATGTGGAACAACTTTAAAAGTGATGCCAACCCCTTGATACAGGTTAGAAACGAATCTGAGACGCTTAAAACGAGCTTGCCAGTCTGCACCAGAGCCATAGGGGCAAAATATTCTGCTTCAAAAATCTTCAGCCAGGAAAGGGAATACATTTTGTGGGATGAAGCAACCGAAATAAACCGAAGATTAACTAAAACGTAAAGGGCAAGCTTACCTTCGAGGCCTGTTTCTGTGGCAGAGTTGGGGAAAGAAGCATGCCACTCTTCAAGCTATAAGATAATAGGACTCTGGTGATACCTCCAGTTGCCGGATCAGCCTCAAAGCTTAAAAGGAACGATGACACAGAAGCGTTAAGCCTTACGTTTCCCTCAATTACACACATGAAACCCATTCATCCATGCATCCATCTCTGCCCCTTCCTCAAACAAAATGAGCATCAAAATCTTGAGGTCGTACATTAAACCCATGTGTACCTCTGTGAAGGAAGAATGCGTACCTGCATAGCATACACGGCTTCCATTTCGACAGTTCTGGCGGCAAATGCAGAATCCACAATGGGGCTAGAAAATAGATCACCGACTTAAGGCCAGTAAGCCTTGCTAGATTCAACAGCTTGAAAAAGCCTTTGAAGAAAAAGCAGCAGGGACAGAGACTGTAGCTAAGCAAAAGAAGAAAAGCAGCAAATTACCACCAATGGCTGCCCTTTCTTTTACTCCCAGAACTCAGCCTAACAGGGACGATTTGGTATGAGCAGGGCTCTGCAAGGGCGGAATACTTAGAAAAATAAGGTCCTACAGATCCGCACAAAAGAAGCTCCATAAAATGGGTGAGAAAAATCAACTGACTAAATGTTACCTGCTACTATCTGGAATACTCGGCTTTGAAAAACCATGTTCCGGCAAGATTCGGCTTATATAGGCAGCAAGCAAATTACCAGACCGCTGCACAAATCTCTGATTCTGGTGCACAAATCTCTCGAAAAAAAGGGCAGCGTCGCATCCTTTGCTTCAAAGCAAAGCTATCTGAAGAGTCTCCCGCTTGCTTCGAAGCAAAGCTTTCCTCCCAAAATATGGTCATGGTCGTTTTTAGTCTCTAGGTTCCATAGACAGGTGTCAATACCAGAGCTGCTCAAAAAAATATTACACCCTCAAATAAAAACAAAAAAGAAGACTGCATTATATATGTTAGGATATGTGTTTCACTTGAAGGATCAGATTTATCATCTGTTTTGGTCTCATGTTCATCATTGTTTTCTGCTGAGTCGAGGTCAACCTGTAGCTGTTCCTTTTCAATTGTGACAGTACTATCTTTAGCTGCTGTTTTTCGAGCATATCTATCTTTATACAAGATATTTTCATCGAAAAAAACATCCCTACTAATAATGACTTTCTTATTCTCTGGTACGTAGATCCTGTATCCCTTTGTTTCCTCATCATATCCCACCAGGAAGCCAATGTCAGCCTTGTTATCTAATTTCCTTCTGAGCTCACTTGGAGACACCCATAGGTTTTGAACATTTCATAATTTATTTTTGCACTTCCGTTAGACCATAGCAAATCAGGAATATTACCTTTGATGCTCGAGGAAGGAAGTTTGTTTTGTACATATATGGCAGTCTTTAATGCTTCTTCCCAAAGGTAGTTTGGTAGACCACTTTTCTTGATCATGGATCTTACTGCATCCATAATGGTCCTGTTCTTCCTTTCTGCTACTCCGTTTTGCTGAGGACTGTATCTGCAAGTTAATTGTCTTCTAATGCCATTAGCAATGCAAAATAATTTGAATTTTGAAGAAAGGTATTCTCCTCCTCTATCTGATCGAATGCATTTTAGCTTTTTCCCCGAATCCCTTTCCATTTCAGCAACATACTGTTTGAATGCATTGAGAGCCTGTGATTTTCTTTCTAGACAATAACATTTACATTTTCTAGAGTAGTCATCAATAAATGAGATAAAATACCTTTTGTTTGTCCTCCCTTTGACATTTAGTGGTCCACATAGGTCTGTATGCACCAGCTCAAGCATATCTTTTGCCCTGGATTTGGATTTCACAAATGGCAGCCTATTTATTTTCCCACGCATGCAACCTTCACAAAGGAATTTACAGATCATTGCAACTTATCAACCCTTTCTTTGCTAAATGCTTTATGTTGTTGCAATGAGTATGCGCCAGCCTATTGTGCCAAAGTTCAAATTCCTGGACATTTATGGTGTTGACACTGTTACAAACCAGATTATCCATTTGGAAGAGATTTCCAACTCTATTTGCATAAAATTTTAATTCATTGGCAAAATAGATGTTACAACCTTTTGATTCAAAATTAACTCTATATCCTAAGTCCACAAGTTGACTGACTGAAACAAGATTCTTTATTATGGTAGGTACACACAGTACATTCTCAATGTCAACAATGTTTCCATTTAGATCAGTGAGCTGCAGCAGACCCCTCCCTTCAATTTCTTGGAATTCCCCATTTCCAACTTGAATCCTTTTGGAATTAGATGTAACCAGGTTCTTTAGCAGATCAGTAGATTGGACTACTGATCTTTCAGCTCCACTATCAACTATAAGAGGATCAACTCTATTAGCATTCAGATTTTTTTCAAAAATGGCTAAAGTTTGATTTACCTCATTTTCTTCTTCATCTTCAGAGTTGTCTTTTTCCACTTGTTCCTTGGCAACAAATGCCCCAGCTGAATTTCTACCACGTCCCCTACTAGAACTTCCTCTTCCTCCTCTAGTTGCAGATCCCTTGTTATTTCTCTTTCCATGGTCTTTTGGGGTAGGACACTTGGCTGCAACGTGCCCTTTTCCTCCACAGGTATAACAGTTGAAATCCCTTTTTAATTTTGGGCAATCACTCTTAAAATGCCCTGTCTCGTTGCAATTATAGCATGTTACTTTCTTTTTTCCAGCAAAAAGGATTTCAGGGGCCTCTTCTCTTTCTCTTATAATTTTCTTCTGCTCAAACTCTGTTCTTAGAACATTCTCTCCTTCTTCCCTTGATTTGCTCATGTTTCTAATGAATAGGGACAGATTTTCATTATCACTAACTGCTCTGGATATTTGAAGAACCTGACTTCTTTCACTAACATTCACTCCAGCACCAGCCAAGTCAGCTATGATGTTATCGAATTTATTAAAAAAATCTGATACATCTTCTTCCTCTTTTAGTTTCAGGCCCCTTAATTCATTTTCAAGCAAATCTATTTGGGATGAAGTCTTTTCTTCATAATGTTTTAAACAAAAAACTCCACATCTGCTTAGGACTTAAATTTCTCAATTTAAGTCTAATGGTAGGGCTTACCTTGCAGGTAATTATGCCTTGAGCCTCCTTAACCTTTGAGTATAAGGACCTCCCAGTTCCTACATGACTGCCCCCAGCTGCTCCTTCAGCAGTAGCTGCTCCAAGACCTGCATGCTCTCTCATGTTAACAGAACCCTCAGAAAAAGACCTGGTAATGGTGTTCATGTTGACATTTATGCCTCCATCTGGATCAACAAGATCCCAGAGATCCTCAACTTCCAGAATGTGCTTCACAGCATCCTTCCACACCTGGAATCCTGGTCCACCTTTGTAGACCTCCACTGTGCTTAAGAGACTAGCTCTAAATCTGCTGGACATATTTGAGATGCAAAAATAACACAAGGTTCAACAGGATTATATGCTCTGATACCAATTGTTGAATTTGGCTACCAGGTAATGTTAATCACAATCTCTCTAGATCAATTCACAATGCATTCATACAAGATAAGCAATGCACTAATGGGAATGACCTTTGAATAAACTTCACACAACTTAGATCATATAACCACCAATGATATTAATCATTTCGAACCATTAGGCACTGTAGCAATTTAGGCACTGTAGCTCGGGTATTGACCCGAACCCTGTAGCTATGTTGACCTGCAAGAAAAACAATCTTAGAACATAGCGTTCTCACTTGATTCCTCCTTAAATTACAATACCGGCCAACTGATATACAGATCGGCCATCTCTGAAACTTATAGGGTTATGGCTATGGATAGGGCTGCCTTGCTGAGCTCCTATTTGAATGGAGCTTTCCCCCTAAAATAAGATCCACCTTTAACTTTATATTTAGTATCTGGTTCAACCATAACCATTGAACCTATTTACGACCTTTAACCCTTTATATATATACAACATTGGGTTAACCTAAGAAGAAAAAGCTGTGTACAGATGTATGTATAAGTTGAGGTCGATCATGTGTAAGAACCTCAGAAGAATTATGTGATGACTTCATACTAGAATTCTAACACTCTTGTTGTTCGTAGTTGCATTGCATTCATCCGCATCCAACATTGTATGTTCTTCTCTGTTGCATAAAGTTTGAAAGAAAAAATGAAAATACTTGATAACATAAAGAATCTGCATTGTCATCGGCACGTTTGAGCACGTGCATGAGCGCCCTTTGGGGCGTTGCATTATGCCACACAGGACCGATTGAAATCGGCGGGGTGCAAGTCTCCATGCTTCGTTCTCCACTATTGTTGTTGCAGTATGTGACAGTGAAGGTGTCTCCTCTCTTGGCCTTGTGTTCCTTGTGTCTCAGCTAACAGATTCTTCAATGGCAGATCAAGTGCTGCATGGCTATCTTGTGGCCGTAATGACAGATTCCTGATGGTTTATGGTTCATCTACATTAGCAATTGTTGCATTGCATGTACTGTTCCTTCAAGGCACGGGTCTGTTCACATCAGAGGAAGTTGGGTGAGAATTGTTTGTGTGAAGTAAGGTTTGGACTCGTTATGCAGGTGCGTTCATGCAACATGAACTTGCATTAGAATTGTTGGTGTGAATTAATGTTTGGAGCTGTTGTGTACCTCATGCATGGCACACTTGAATGTTTCCGTATTGCTGCAAATGTGCGCCGGTCTTCTTATTGTTCTCCTCATTCAAATTTTGCTATCATTTAATGTATACTATGTAATCTGATTGACTACATTTTTTACTGTGAAAAATGGGCATCAAACCATAGGATGATGACTTGTAAAATGGGGTTTGACCCCATCTATTTTTGCATGGACGGTTAGGGTTGTGAGATTTGGCATATTCTGTGGTACATTTTATGGATCGAGGGTTAAGATGAGACGAATATAGGATGAACATAGAATAGAACAATGTCAAGCATGAGAAGTTGTGTGCCAAGCATTGGCGGGTGTGGATAATGCAAATAATTTACACATAAAATTTGTGTGGCAAACTTCTTGGGCAGTTAACTACTTTTAACCTGTGATTTCTACTTAGTAGATGTTCTAGTGGAGTTTTTTTTTTTTTTTTTTTTTTGAGGAGTCTTAACACGGGTTATCGGACAATTATGTTATAAACTACTGCAATTGCCTTTTACTCTGAGAAGAAATTGGATACTACAAATAGTTCTTTCCAATCTATGAAATTTATCACCGCGGCTTCCAGTTACATTTAGTTGATATGTTAAAGGCACTTATCAAAACATAGAGAAAAATGATAAGGTAAGGTTCTTTATTGTTCGTTTATATCAAATGATAACTTGATTGATCTATTGAAAGAAAATTTTATATGTACTTATACAAAAACTCGTCATATAATCATTAAAAGATGTTATTAGTTGGCTGATAGTTGTTTGTTTGGCAGCTACAAATTGTAAGTGGCATCTACAAATTTTAGGGCATGGAATGAAATTATGTTTGTCAGGTTGTAACAACTCAAAATTGGAAAGTAAAACATAGACTATTGCCCAATATGGGCATTTATCTATCTAATTTAAAGCAATTTCAATTAATTGCCAATTCTAAAACTAAATATAATTATGAAAGGGACGAGTAATGTTAATTAGGTAATAATGTCGAAGAATCTCAATCCATCTCATTAAGCTGAACTATTATCTACACTCCTCCTCCTTTTTGGTAATTTCTTCTGATGACATGTTACAAAATGTGCATCTATTGAGTACGATACTTATTTTATTAAAAACACTAATGGTAACTAACCATTTTGACAAAAATAAGACCATCAATGTTGCAAGACAAATTTAGAATTGTAATTTAAGCCAGAAGATAAAATATCTAGAAGAACTAACCCTTTTTTTGTTGGCATTTTGGTCCTATATTCATGGGACTGCCAATACGTTCAAATGATGTAGTTTGACTTTCCATAAGGACCTATACAGATTAACAGCAATTGAAATGTGTGAAACCGATCATAGGGGGAATAATAATTGATACCTTTAATCAAATAGCGTACACTGGCATGCCCGAGAAATGGCAGTATAACATGGTAATACCATTATACAATGGGAGAACAAGAATAAATCAAGCAATTACAGGACTATAATGGTCAGCTCAATCTTTGTTAAGTGGTTTTAAAAAGCACTAGACCTGAAAATTAAATATTGGACCGAAATTGAAAAACTCAGAGCATAGGGACAGGCGGGATTTAGGCCAGGTCACTCGACCACAGATCATCTTAAGTCACCCTGAGAGTTTTAGTAGAGCAAGCCCGAGGAACAAAAAATCATATGCTATTTTGTAGACATCAGAAAAGCGTTCGACATAGTTCCCATGGAAAGGTTGTTACATAGGCTCCATAAATTAAAATCACTAGAAGGACTAGTGGAATCAATTGCCAGGTTATACCAAAAGGATGTACGCAAAAATGGAAGAAGAGAGGCAGACAATAGATTGCGACATATGTGTGAAACAGGGATGCCACTTGTCCCCCACACTCTTTGGAATATACATAGATGCACTGCAAGAATATATATAGGAGGGGGAGGGGATCAAATGCACCAATAATAGGAAACACAAAGCTACCAATCATGTTATATGCAGATGACTTAAGGATGATGCCAGTATAAACTAGGGGGATGCAGAGGATGCTGGTGGTACTAGACGAATTCTGCACAGAGGCAGGCCTAACAATCAATTTCTTGAAAATGAAGATTGTAATATTTAGCACAAAAATAAAGCATAAACTGTTCATATATAAAGGGAAAGCCCTAAAAGAGGCCACAAGATACAAATACTTAGGATATGATATGCATGGAGTGGAAGAATGGTCCAAAGGGGCAGACAACAGGTTTCAGGCGGTCGTAGACAACTACTATATCATGAAGAATTACTGCAATAGTACTGGAAGATCAAGGCATAATCTTTTAGCACACTAGTAGTGTCAACACAGCTGTATAGATGTGAGGCATGGGGCCCAGGACTTGCAGAGCACAAATGGGAGAAGCAAGAAGGCACACTCAGACAATGGCACTGTGAGGGGTTCCATTTAAGAATAGGTACATTCACATCTACGATTGTGCATGAGATAGGGAAGAAGCCGATGGAAATAAGAGCATGGAAAAGAATGATCAGATACTTGCTAAAGGACAATGGAAACATGAAGCCAGATCTATCTATGATAGGATATCAAAATCAACAAAGCAGCACCTATATCGGGTCAGGAATGGTTTAATGAAGTATCAAAATGGACAAGAAACATGGATTGGAATTGAGTCACATGAAAAGTCTAGGATGAAATACGAATGTTGACAGCAATGAGGAATTGGTCAGTCAGACACACGAGACCCAAAACAAAATTGTTACTAAAAGTATTCAGCACAGAGACACGGATTAGCAAAGAGTTATAGCAGAATAGAAAAATCAGCAAAGCAAACATGAACGTTATAGCAAGGTTTTGAGGAGTAGTCATAACCTGAGAATCGAGGAGAGGGAGGAAAAATTGACAGGAACGAGAGAATATGCAAGATATGCCACATTATACCATTGAATGAAATGTGATAAAAAATGGATTGACGTAGCTCTATCTCGTGAAAAATAATCATATTGAAATTTAGAACAATAAAAGAAAATGGAACAGAAACTTTGTGTGAGTCTGAAATGCAATGCAAAAAAAATAACACAACACATGAATAAATCATGTCACCGGCAAGCTCTTGATGAGTGTCTGGGCCTGCCATGCCTCCAACATGCACCTTTTTAAAAACTCCCTGAACCTACCATGTTTGCAAAACTAACAAACCAAACCCAGCATAACATGCTGGCATCTGCAGCAACCTGTTAGATTAGGACTCTTGGTTGCCATGAGTTGTTGGGGCAGCTCCAGAGTGCATGCTATATTATGAAGTTTGATCTTTGTGGTGCCTACAATCTAATCCGAACCCAGTAGGGTGATGAGTAGAAGACAACATTTTTACGACGACCTGCCGAGTTGACCCTCTTGGCAACTCGAGATCTTGTCTAAACTTGCGCTCATTCAAGGTTGTTATGATATTGGTAAATAATTGAATGTTCCTTTGCAATTGAAAAGAACTATTCTTATAGCTCTATCATCACTAAGATACAATATAAATCCCAAGGAAATACTATTCACAATGTGTTTACAATAATTAGCTTACAAATCAACTCAGAAGCTTCTTCAATAACTTAATCCCGGTCTCCAACTACATCGTTGACACTAATTTGAGCACCACCTTGCTCCTTCATTGCATGCACTCAAAGGGGTTGGTCTTTGTGATGAAGTGGGCATCCCTGGCTGCCACTGCATACATGAAAACACTCTGGAATCTTGGATAACCAGAGCATAATCAATTCGAAGACACAAGATCCTATATGAAATAAGTGCTAGCAATGACAATATAACCAATTAAATTCAACACATGAGTAATAAAAGAAAAGAACATAGTCAAAACACCAAAACATACCTCCAGGACAATGTGAAGCTCAGCCAAGCTACATGCAGCCCCTATTAGCAGAAAAATGCCCAGCCATATTACAATCCAAGCCCTGTAGCGGGAGTGGTGGGGTGAACCTCGTATGCACATACCCTCCCAGCCCACATCTGGCAATGGAGCACATCTTACCATGGAGTCCAGAAGTTGATGTAGCATCCTTGCCAGGAGAACTAAGCATGGTGTCATAGAGCACAAGAACATAAGATAGAAACACAGATCACATGAACTTGTTGGAGCAACCAGGCCACCGAACTTGGAAGCCCGACTCCAGAGGATCCAAGAACATATATAAAGACAACGGTTGGACATCATAAAGACCATGACATATGATGTTATTACATATTTACTACTACAAATACATGCAGAAGCCCCGTTGATGATGATAACTATGATTGACCAATGTCTAGACAATAATCAATGATGCCTCTCTAATGTAGGTCCGCACTATCTGCCTCATCAAACTCAAACCACAATATTTATACCAATGCACCTTAGCTAAGTTTTTGAAAATTTATATTAAAATAGCACTTATCACAGCTAATAAATTTATTAGCACAAGTAATGTGAACCCCGAATCACGCAGTTCCAGCTTAAAAATCCAGATGGTCTTATAACTGCAATTGTTGTAACACTTGTAAACTAATCATAAACCCAAGATCCATTTTTTAGTTGTCAAAAGTAAAAGCACCTCATTAGTCTTGGAATTATAAACCTTATATTTCATAATTTCTTAGTCTAATCAATTCAACCATTAACAACATTGCGTGTTCTTACTAACTGTGATTATTTTACACATAATTGTGATAGTCGATTCAGCTCTCCAACTTGCCCTCCCTTAGACCTTAAACTTTATTATTTGGAAGGTCTTTCACCTTTTATAATAACTATTTACTTGTTCACATAAAGACATAGAAATACTTGTCAAACCAATACAAAAACATGTGTCAAAGCAACAAAGTTGTATCAGCAACATGGAAGAGCTTATGGCAACCTCGACCTTGGGTTTTGAGAAGGGAGCTCTTTTCTTCTCATTAAATATCAATACCTCCTAGTCCAAAATACAGCCCACAACGATCCTTGATTCAGTCCTATTCAATCTCTTGCCATATCTACACCTTTGCTTCCCTTAATTCGGCGCTTATCATTCTTTTCTGAATGCCCTATACCTTTTTTCTTCAATCGGAGCAGTTTGGATAGCCCTTGTCTCTGCAACATACAAGAAAGCCATGGAAACCTTTAATCTTATCAAAAGAACCTTCCTTTTCCAAATTTGACTTGATCTAGACCACGGTACATGTATTTTCCTTATATTTTGCCATGTTATAGGATTGCAAATTAAGCTTCCATCGTTCTGCAGATAATCTTGTTCTGCATATCCAGCTAGTAGATCAAATCAATCACACAGAATATGTAGCGCAATAACAGGGGGACTTGAAATAAACGTAAAAATGACAATTCCCGAAACCATAGGCCATATCCCCAAAACAATCTAATTGGTTCTTATAAAAAAAACATAGATTTAAGATAAAAAATAATTACGTTATCTCACTAGTTATATTGGTTAAAGTAGTTTTAGAGGTTCAAGCCCCCATATTTGATATTCTAAAATCTTAGGCGAAGCCGTATAGAGGCTCCATACTCCATCAAAACTTTAGGCCAACACGTATTTCATATTTCAAAATCATAGGCGCCCCCGTATTTCATATTCTAAAACCTTAGGCGAAGCTATATAGAGGCTCCATACTCCATCAGAACCTTAGGCAAACACATATTTCATATTTCAACATCATAGGCGCCCCCAATCATAAATGATCATACGCAAAACGAGAGTTGTCAAGAGGCTCCAATATACGGTCTGGACCGTAGGATCGACAGATCCAACGATTGTGCTAGTCCAGGGTGCACCTCGTTTAGAATATGTAGCAGGGGGACTTGAAATGGATGTAAAACTGACAATTTCTGAAACTATAGACCATATCCCCAAAATAATTTAATGGGTTCTTATAAAAAAAACATAGATTTGAGAGTTACAGAAGTGGAAAAAGGATCTGGCGCCTGGAGCTAGGGTTCTGACGGCAAAACTTTGATCGGTGATATCTCTCTTATCTGGTGTCGGATTTTGGCGTGCTTGGGCTCGTTGGAAAGCTTGCTCTGAGCTTTTTCCAGCGGTGTATAGCATCAGCTGTTTTGCATGTGATTTGTTGCTGCAAACAGCTGATTTCCGGACTGGTCCGGATGACATGGCTCCTGCCAGACAGGCTGATGGGGGCTCGATTGAGCCTCATGGCTTGGGGCTGAAGCCAAGGGAGATGGCGAGGAGAAAGAATCCTCCAGTAAAGGGGAAGGGCGCGGGTCTCAGCATGCATGAAGAGGCGCGGGCTGTAGGAAGTGGCATGCAATTGGTGGCAGAGATGAGGGAGCTCTTGGAATCCCCTTCGGTTGAGAGGTATGTGGATTGCTCTTCCTCTCAATATAATTCTGAGACCCAAGTAGATTGTGTTTTGGAGACTCCGGTCTTGATTCCATCAAGCATGCCCCCTTTGGAAACTGGATCTGTGATGCCCTCTGCCCCTGTGCTTGGGAAGGGATCACTTGCTGGTGATGCGCCCTCTTCTAGGGTGCATGTAGCTAATGTGTCTCCCCGGGGTGCCTCTGGATACCTCTCGGGGTGCGGTGCGCAGCCCCAAATCCCTTGGCCCTGGCCCGGGCGGAGCAATGACACTGTTGCTCGCATCACTCGGCCGGGGTTTTCAGATTGGATTAAGCGCAAGGCTCCGGAGTGTAGAACTGCCCGTGTTCAAGAAGCTCTGAAGTTTGTGGAGGATCATCACTCTGACTTGCGTGCAGCTCTTCCGGAGACTCCATGGATAGATATTGATCATACCAGGCATGTTCAGACCATTGAGAATCTAGTTTCATTTGCAGTGTTGGGCTATTTCACGGGTTACATATTGGACACGAGGAGGTTTAGCTCTTGGCTTGCTGGACATCTGAGGCGGATTGGTTTGCCCAGGTATCAGTCTCTGAAATTCTTACCAAATAATTTCTTCCTAATCATGTTTGAGGCTGAGTCTTCTGTGCGGCAATTGGTTAGTGGGGGGTGGATACGTTGGGTGATTCATATGTGTTGTATCGATTATTATACTCCAAAGAATGTCCACCCGGTTCTTTGACAAATGTTAAAAATCCCGTGTTGGTTCCAGATTCGATCTTCCTCCCCGACCTGATGGTGCCCGATTTCTTGGTTTCTATGGCCAATGGCCTCGGGTCTATATTTGGCTCATTCTATTGTGCGTGTCCCCAAGATCCGTGTTGCTCGCTGCTTTGCGCTTTGTGGCCCACTTCTCTTCCAAAGGCGTAGTGGTCCCCGCATTTTCTTTTCCGATTGAAGCTTTTGAATGGCTCGAGATCCGGGCGGATGTTTCCATCTATTGTGCTACCATTTGACCTCGCTGATGATCCCGCTAGTCCCGCCGGGTGCTTGTGATGTGGTAGGGGTTGCGGTGTTGATGCAGGGGCCCCGATCCCTCGGTTCCTGCGGGCCAATGGCCCGGGTCTATATTTGGCTCATTCTATTGTGCGCGTCCCCAAGATCCGTGTTGCTCGCCGCTTTGCGCACCTCGCCCACTTCTCTTCCAAAGTCGCGTAGTGGTCCCCGGCATTTTCTTTTCGATTGAAGCTTTTGAATGGCTCGAGATCCAAATGATGTTTCCATCTATTGTGCTACCATTTGACCCTCGCTGATGATCCCGCTAGTCCTGCCGGTGCTTGTGATGTGGTAGGGGCTGCGTGTTGATGCAGGGCCCGGGATCCCTGCTTCCCCGACGTCCCACAGTGAGGACTCCGTGGGTGCGGGAGTGGAGTTGGACGAGGTGGTGTGGTTGGGAGAGGTGGTGTGGGACGAGGCCGGGCAGGCTTGCTGGCCGGGCCCCCTTTGATGGCGGGGCTAGGGGACGGGTGGCTCGGGGGAGGGCTCGATGATTTGGTTGTGGCTAGATCCGAGGACGGGGTTGTGGCAGGGGCTGGTGATCCCCGCTGGGGATGTCCCAAAGAGCGATGTGTCCGAAAGCATGAGGTGGCTGGAGCAACCCGTTGGAGGTAGAGACTAGTGTGGCCCATGACTCTATGGAGGTGCTCGGGGACTTCCAACACGCGTGTTGGAAGTGGAATATCACGAAGTTGTGGCCCATGACTCGCGGAGGTGCACGGGGACTTCCAACACGTGTTGGAAGTGGAATATCACGAGAGCGGCCGGGGTCACATTGCCGTGATTAATCCTCCGCTCTAGATGCCGACTCTGCGGGAGTGGGCTGATGGCCCGTGGGTAGGCATGTGGGGCTGGACACTTCTCCTCCGGGATGAATAGGTCGATCCCTCGCTTGAATGTAAGCGGGGTGCGGTCCTCTAGTAGTAAGAGGGCCCGTGTTTCTTTGGCACTTCGGCAGTTGCGTCCTGATATTGTTTGCATTCAGGAGCATAAGTGTCACAGGGGTGATATGTCCAGGCTCATGAATATGGTTGGTAGGCAGTTTGGCTTTATTGCTTCTTCTTCCAGGCGGACTAGTGGGGTACTCTTATTGCTTGAAGATGGATGTGCAGGTCACATACTCTGCAGCATGTGTTTTGGCCTGTGGGCAATAATTAAGTGGTTGGAGGGCGCCAAGAGTGGGGGATTGTTAATGTTTATGCCCCTAATCAGCCTTCTCAATGGGTGCTTTGTGGGCCACAACCGAATAAGTTCTGCAGCCCCTTGGTGGGTTGCGTGTTGCTTGGTTGTTGTTAGGGGATTTCAATATGGTAGAGCGAGTAGAAGATCGCCTGTTCTCGCACCCAGCCTTGTGCAGGGATTTGAGAGGGACCAAAGGTCTCGCTTTGTTGCGTGATTTGGCCTTGGTTGAGGTCCCCGGGACTTGTCTTTCACCTATTGTAATAGGCAGATTGGTGCGGGCGGGCGTATGCTAGGCATGACCCGGTGCTATGCTTCCCCATGCGCATTGGATGGTGTGCCCTCTTTGCGAGGAGTAACATTCTGCTCTACCTCCATTTCTGATCATTACCCTCGTGTTTTGTCCAAATCGGGTTGTTGCCTCTCGCCCTTCTCTGACGGTGTTCCGCTTTGAACACCCGGCTTTCGGGCCGATGCGGATTTCTCGCCCGGTGCCGGGAGTTGTGGCTTGATACCTTTTCATCTCCGGGATATGTCCGGTATGGTGACCGCGTTGGCGGCGTGGTGAAGCATTTTGCTAAGGTCTTTGGTAGGCGGCGCGGTGCGCAGAGCGGCAGGAGTTGCATAGTCTTTATCGAGTTGAGAAGATTCGGGCAGCCCGCTCCGATGGCATTAGGGAGAATGCAAAGTGTTGCAAACAGATTGTTGCTTTGGAGCAGGTTAAAGTGCATGAGGCGCTGTGGTGAAGGCAGCCCCTTACCTGGTTGAAGGAGGGGGATACAAGTTCGTTTGGTGTTCTTCGTGAGCAGCCTAAGGCGGCCGCATATCAAAGATCTATGGCGTCCCTTGCTTTGCCTGATGGCCGGACTTTGGAGGATCCCGCTGAGTTGCAGAGGTATGTGCATGCTCATTTCTCAGGGTTTTTTGCGCAGCGCACTCTTCCCTATGAGCAGGAGATGCAGGAGCTTGTTTTGGGGGCTGTTAAACCATCTATTTTGCCTCACCAACGTGAGAGCTTGGAGCAGGAGCTCTCCAGAGAGGATTTAGCGGAGGCATGTATGTGCATGGCCAAGGATAAATGTCCTGGGCTGGATGGCATCCCTGTGGAGTTCTTTCAGACTTATTGGGAGTGGGCTGGTGAGTCTCAGGTACCGTGTGTATCTTGAGTTGCTGCAGTCTTCTCACATGGATAGGATCTTGAATACCGCATGCATTTCCTTGATTCCTAAGGTTAAGCAGCCTTCTACTATTAATGATTGGAGGCCTATATCCTTGTTGTCCTCTGTGTACAAGATTATTGCGAAAGCCCTGGCCGAGAAGTTGAAGCCGGTGTTGACTTCTTCCATTAGTAAGGTGCAGTCTGGGTTTGTTCCTGGGAGGAACATTTTGACTAATGTTGCCGCAGCTTATGAGGGCCTTTATTGGGCCAGGAGAACAGGTCAAGGCATTGCCTATCTTAAGCTTGACTTTGCCAAAGCTTATGATAGTGTCCGTTGGGGAGTTCTTGTGCGCCATGATGTTAGCGTTGGGCTGTGGTCCACGCTTTTGTGAGATGATCATGAAGTCATAGATAGGTCACGACGCTACGGTGGTGTGCGGGGTGAACCCTCCGCCTTTTTCTCCTTAGGCGGAGGGTAAGTCCGTGGGTGCCCTTTGGCACCATTTTTGTTTACGATTGTGGCGGAGGCATTGTCTCGCTTGTTTTTTGGTCGCAGTGGAGGAGGGGGTGGTGGATGGGCTTGGATGCGGGATGGTAGTCGCCAGATTATTAACCGGTTCGCCGATGACACTTTTCTCTTCTTGGTGGCGTAAGAGAGGAATTTATGAATGTGAAGGGTTTGCTGGATACTTTCTCCTTGGCCTCGTGCATTCTTCTTCGAATTGGGGTAAATGCTCCGCATTATGGGCCCGATTGACTCCCTCCCCCTTGTTTGGCTCTATTCCCTTGGAAGGTGCTTCCGTAATGTGTGTACTAAGTCATTTGGGTATTCCCTTTGGAGGGGATGTTTCCATGGGGAGGGTGTGGGATGAGATTTTTGCGGGGGTTGCGTAAAACACCTCAATTGGTGGAAGGGTAGCAAGTTGTCCATGGCGGGTAGGATCACTATTGCCAAGTCAAGACTTTGTAGCACTCATGTGTATACAAAGATCTGCGATGTTAGCTCCCGAGGGTAAGATACGTGGCTTTGGATAAGATTGTTCGAAATTTTGTGTGGGGGGGATGATGAAGGGGCGGTTGTTAAAGTGGCTTGGTGGAAGTGTCTCCCCCGAGAGGATGGGGGCTTGGCCATTCCGGATTTGGCAATCGCATAGTAAGGTGTTGGTCTCTAAGTTTATTTGGAGCATTCTGCAGATGGAGCATCTTCTCCCAGTGCGCACTATTGTGGCAATCTCTTAGCCATTGTGTGGCATTTGGAAAGTCGTCTCATGCATGTAGAGTTGCCCCGGGCAATCGCTTGTATGGTCTCCGCCTTTCCCACATGCATCCCCTTTTCTCACGGGGGTGTTATGGGCTTGGGATCACGCGGCGTGTGCTCTTCCGGCTAGATTATGCCTCGCCTATCACCACTCTTCTCCTTTCTTGTGGGTTCCTCTACCTCCTGCGTACTTGCCCTTGGTCGCCATCGTGCATGCTCTGGACGCAGAAGCCCGTTGGAGGCGAAGCCGCCAGGCTCACCTTGGAGGATTGGTATTGGGATGGTCACTAGCTTCGTGGGAGTTCTTTTCGAGCTCGCTTTTCGCTGAAGGACGCTGGACCAGGGCTATCACGGGAACAAGTGGCGGGGAGTATTCCGCTACACATACCTATAGTCCCTCGGGGTGATGTGGTGGTGCAGGTTTGGAAGGTTCATCCGGATGTTGTATCTTCTTGTTTTGTGCGGTCTTGTTACCGGTGTTGGCTATTCATGACACTCGCCCCCTTCATGCAAGTGGTCTCGCAGCCTTCCTGGTTCTCGATGGCGCTCGGTTTGGTCGTGGACATGGAGCTCACTTCCCCACCGGGTTCGGGTGCTTATGTGGCGGTGTGGTGCACCGTCATCGTGGTGAATGTCCTTGTGAGTCGGGCTTTAGGCGGGTGTGAGCCCTCTTTGCCCTTGTTGTGGCCTTCATCGTGAGACCGTGGAGCATTGTCCGGTTTTATGCCCTCACTTGCGGGTTGCCCGGGATTGGGTCGTGGCTCTGCTTCAGGTGAGATTGAATAGCCAACAATTGCCGCTTCATGTATATCCCCGTGCTTGGCCGCTTAGGATGCGGCAAAAAGCCTTGCATCCGTGGCGTGGCTTTGGTTGGTGTGGTTGATTTGGAAGCGGCGGCGGTTGTGGATCTTTCAGGGGATTCAGCAGCCTGCAGCCTCTCTGATTCCTCGACTCAGGTACAAGCTATTTCAAAGCTTTTTGGTGTTCCCGGGATTAGTAGAGCGGAAGTTTTCCATTTGGCAGGACTTCTTGGGTGTGGTAGATGGTGATGGTCAGTTTGTACAGCAGTAGAGTTGCAGTTGTTGTGGAGTGTCGAGGTATCACTGTCTCTTTGGGGCAGTTCTCCTTCCTCCTCACTTGCTTTGTAACATTACCATTCTTTTAATATATTGCTGACACAGTTCTTCAAAAAAAAAAAAACATAGATTTAAGATAAAAAATAATTACGTTAGCTCATTAATTATATTGGTCAAAATAGTCTTATTAGAAGATTGAGTTATTTATGCATGCATGCATATATGTCAAACATGTATACATGCGTATATAAATACGTATTGGGATATATCGCAGCAGAGTCGAGTCCTTTAATCTTTCCTGCCCGCCTCGTGCATGTCGGCAAGAAAAGTCATCGACTTCCCACAAATAAGACACTTCAAGTTTATCTTCTTCAAATTTCTCAAAATCCATGAGACTTATGCTGCTATGATTGACTAAAGGCCCTTCCAAACCTGTAGATATTGTTGGCAGTTTTGAATGAACAAAGACGCTGAAATTCTTCTTTTATTGGCAGATTGTGCTCCTCTTCAGCACAACGAGTCTGTAGCCTCTCATATGCTTCTTTAAGGTCTATAGCATTACCAGTATAAGATGACACTTCAAGCATTTCCTTGTCGAGGTCCTCTACAAAGTCTGCACCTAGTTGTACCCATTCAGCCAAAGTACTGATAACTTCGTCTTTCCTAGCACACATACGTAGCAAAGACGGTTTCCTGAGTATATCACTTAGCAATAAATATTATTTTCCTTCCACCAAAATTGGCATTATGTCAGACAATCTCTCTTCATCCTCATTCTCTATAGAATATTCCTCCTCATCATCTTCCTTGTCTGGTTCACACAAGGCCAATGTGTCCAAGTCAATTTTCCTAAATTCTTGCGCTTCTTCCTGTAGATCTATCACCATATCTATCTCATCGTCTTCATCATCACACATAACTGACCCACCTTGGCTTAATGATTTCATTGTTTTCATTTTCTCATTGGCTTGGCCGAGCAAAATGCAATAACTAGTAAATGCAAACGACAAAGAGATATAAGTTACCTTCTTAAGTACAAGCACGCAGCCCGGCGGAGCCTGCTGAGTCGCATTCTTGAAGAAAGTCTTTGATCCTTGCAAATGGGAAGCTGCTTCCTCTAAAGCTAGTTTCGGAATCCACACCCCAGGAACATCTGCAAAGCATGCCTTCAAACCTAAAGCAACATCGCGGTAGCATATGAGCTCGCCATAGTTTCGCATGATGCCGATTTCCTTACAATAGAAAGAATAAATCTCCATCGGCGCAACTTCCTCGTTGGCATGTGGGGAAGATGCATACCATTCCAAAAACTTGACATAACAATCCATGGCGAAGTTGTGGAGGAGCGATAAGGCGCTATAACTGCAGCCAGGCCTGTTACAATTTTGCACTCTATATGGCCCCTTTTGAGTACAAAATTATGCAGTTTGGGCTAATTAATGCCCTAGTAGTGTTCCAGCATACGAACAATGATGTCTTCTGAGAGGTTATGGAGATCTTTTTTATCATCTATTTGGATGATATTCTTATTTATTTCAAGACTCTTGAAAAACATGACGGCTATGTTCGACGGGTCCTCCAAATGCGCATGGGTTATATGCAAAACTTGAGAATCGTCAGTTCGATTAGGATACGATGAAGTTTCTAGACTATCGTATCACTCCTCATAGAGTCTCTATGGATCCCGGAAAGGTGACCATTGTTTTGGAGTGGCAAATACCCTTCTTCTGCCCGAGATATTCTATATTTTCTTGGATTTGCCAACTTCTATTAGCGTTTTATTCGGGTTACTCGAAGATTGTCCTTTCTTTGACATATCTCATGGTAAAGGATATGCCTTTGAATGGAGTGTGGAAGGAGAAATCGTTTTTGTTACCTTGAAGTATGCTTTTACCATGGCACTAGCTCTTGTCCATGTAGATCTATCACGCCCATAGATTATTGAAGCAGATGCTTTTGATTTTGCTCTTGTCAGTATCCTATCCCAAGAGGATGATTATGAATTGTATTCGATCGCCCATCACCAGTCAGAAGTTTCAGGCTGCAAAAATCAACTATAGGATTTATGACAAGGAGCTTTTGGTGATATTTAATTTCTTTGAGAAATGGATATGCTTTCTAGAAGAATTCCCTCATAAGGTCACAGTTTATACGGATCATTGAAATCTGGAAAATTATCTCAATTTGTTTGAGTGCTCAACCATTGCCAGACCTGATGGCATAGTGAAGTATTATTCTGCAATGATTGCGTGATCAAGTACCATCCTGGATCCCTAAAAAGGAAGTCTGATGCTTTGTCTCGATGCTCCTACCTTTTTTTTTTTGAAGGACGAACAAAAAAGTTTATTAATCAGCAAGAATAAGTACAAAATGAATATTTCTCATCTAGTTGTATAAGCACAAGAGGGTGCTGCTGGAACATGAGCCTGCGACACCATATGCTTACTCCATACTAGATAAGTGAAAGGAGAGAAGGCTCTGCTTAAGAGGCTAACCACATTGAACCTGTAACGACGTCAAATCCGATGTGACTACTGGAATCTCAGAAGAGTTTGAAGATTTAACTTGGGCCTTCGATAAAACAGTATTATCTTCAACCAAGTCAGCCCACTGGAGTGGAGCAAAGCGACCACATGCAACAGAAGGAGCAGAATCATGTATAGCAAGTGCTGAGGAGAGCTGGGATGCAGAGGTGTTACAACCCTTAGCTAACTTTCGAGGTTGATGAAGAGCAGGTGAATGTTTAGGTGGAGGGTGGGTACCACGACAATCAAAGTCCATGTACTGCCCACAAACCTCTTCAACTTGCTCTTGCGACCTCTGAATTTTATCCAACCTTTGCCTCTGTTGATCCAGCAACAGATGCGTGGGACCAGTATCTGGAATAGATGTAGAGGAAGTCACAGGGGGACGAGAAACATCCATTGAAGAAGGAGCAGAGCTAGGAGTAGGATTTGTGGCAGATGCAACTGGAGGAGCCTGCTGATAAAACTTACGATACTGAGCAAAGAGAGGGGCGTCAGGGAACATGAGAGCCATCTCTGGGCCATTTAACAATCGTAGCTTGAATGGAAAGAACATGGGTCCACTTTGAAAAACAATTGTCTGAGGCAGATCACGATGAATGGGGCGTGCTACACAAATCTTAGTAATGCCATTAGTTATAGCATGTTGCAGGTAAAGCCCAATCTCACTAGCAATGGCAGAAATGAACTCAGCATCCTGAAACTCTGGAGGAAAATCTTCAATAGCAATCCAGAATGGGGCACGTAAGGCATCTGGCTTACCTGGAAAAGAGCCAGGAACATACTGTTGATACAACAAGAAATGTTTCCACAGAGGATCAACACCTCGTTCTATGAGCTGAGCCACCGGCTCAGGAGACTCAAACATCAGGAGAAAACAACGTTGATCTTTGGCCACAAGCTTGATGGATTGATACGCAGGAAGCCCTAATTTGTGTAGATGCCCAGATAACCAAGATCCCACGCGCTTCAGATCCAAGAAGGGGCCAGTGAAGTAACAAATAACAGAGCATGTAACTAATTGCTCCACATGACGTCGGTGAGTCTTATGACTGATCTGCACCACAGGGGCCCCAAAATGCTCAAAGGTTGACCTGCACTCCTGAACCTCATAAAAAATTTCAGCAGGTGGTAACAAACTATCCATGGAGTCCTGCTTGTCTTGCAACTACTGAAAATAAGATGCAACTTCTTTCTTATTATTGTCCACCATGGTGGCAATGGCCTCTGAGACACGAAATGAGGTGGCTGGAGATGACACACCTTTGCATAGCCACTCAGAGAAGCGGGCACCCGTAACCCTTGCCACTGTGTCAGAAGACCTCCAAGATGTAGAGGTCGAGACATGCGGTGTGGTTGAAGAAAAAGGTATTCTAGGCTTGTTCGAGGGAAGAGGGGGAAACTCCTCCTGCCTTGAGGAACCTCCAACGTGCGTTGGATGTTCCTTTTGTTCAGAAAGACCTCCTTCATGTGAGAGGCTCCCAATATCTGTTGGGGACTGATACAAAGCTCTAACAGCAAAGTTGTAAATCATGTATGCAAAGGATGCATGTTAGGAAAACAATGCAGGTTACCTTTCTCAAGATCAAAGGAGAGAGCAAAGGAAATCCTGGAACTCGTGCATACAGACCTTTGTGGACCACTCAACATAACTGGAATAACAGGTAAGAAATATTTCATAACCTTCATTGATGATTATAGCAGAAAAACTAGGGTTTATTGTTTGAGAAGCAAAAACTTGGCCTTTGAAGCGTTTAAGCAATTTGCAGCAGAAGTAGAGTGCTCCACAGGTAAGAGAATCAAATGTGTCAGATCAGACAGGGGGGGAGAATATATGTCAGCTAAATTTATAGCCTATTGTATAAAGAAAGGGATAAAGAGACAGTACACTTGCAGCTACACTCCTCAACAAAATGGTACAGCTGAAAGGAAAAATAAGAGCATCTTAAATGCAGTCAGAGCAATGCTTAAACACTCAGGACTACCTAAGTTTCTCTGGGAAGAGGCAGTTAAGATTGCAGTAGTAATACAGAATGTATTACCCACAAGGGTATTGGCTGGAAAAAGTCCAGATGAAATGTGGACAGGGAAGCCCTCAAGTTATGAAAAATTCAGAGCATTTGGTTGCCTGGCATATACACATGTGCCAGAAGAAAAGAGGTTAAAGCTTGACGATAGATCATTAATAACCTACTTGGTAGGATATGATGAGTTTTCAAAAGGTTATAGGGTTTATGATCCTGTAGGTAGAAGAATCCTAATCAGCAGAGATGTTGAATTTGTTGAGAAGGAGTTATATAAGCCAAGGGGAATGAGTGCAGGACCTATAGACAAGGAAATGACAAGAACCATGATAGAGGAAAACCAAGAGAAATCGAATAACTTAGATGCTGTTTCAGATTTGTCAAAACCAGCAGACTTTGAAAATGACAGTGAGGAAGAAGAAGAAAGTGTTGAGATTGAACACGGTCAGAACATTGGAAATGATCAAGAAAATGCTTTAGATAGTTCAAACATAAGACATAAAGAAAGAAAAACAGAAGGGAAAAAATTAAAGGATGATTTAAATATCAACATTGAAAATTATGGAAGGAAAATTGATGGGAGAAGTAGCAGGCTGAATACCAATAAAGGGAATATAACTGAAGCTTTAATGGTTTTGGAAAATGGAGTTCCTGAAAGTTTTGAAGATGCCATTAGCAGCTTGAATGCAAATAAGTGGAGAGAGGCAATGGAAGAGGAGATTAATGCATTTGACAGAACCTCAACATATGAAGTAGTTGACATGCCAGAAAACAAGAATATTGTTGGAAACAAATGGGTCTACAAACTAAAATTAAATGCAGATGGAAGCACAAAATACAAGGCTAGACTCGTAGCACAGGGATACTCACAAAGACATGGAGTAAACTATGAGGAGACTTATTCACCAGTAGTTAAGCTTACAAGCATTAGAATGCTAATTGCTATGGCAAATGCATGTGACTGGAGCTGCACCATATGGATGTTAGCACAACATTCTTAAATGCTGATCTAGAAGAAGAGATCTTCATGAAACAAGCACCTGGGTATGAGGAAGGAACAAATAAAGTCTGGAGACTGAAAAAGGCAGTTTATGGATTAAAACGGTCACCCAGGCAATGGAATAAATGTATTGATAGCTATCTAAAGGAACAGGGATTTGAGGCTCTAAAGAATGATGGGAATGTATACATTTTTAGAGAGGAGAAAGATTATTGCATAATAGGGTTGTATGTAGACGACTGTGTCATGGCAGCCAGCAACACAATAATTTTAAACAGATGCAAGAACATATTGAAGGAAAAGTTCAAAATGTCAGATTTGGGTGAGCTGAGGCAATTCTTGGGCATTGAAGTTACACGAGATAGAGGAAGCAAAAGGATCACGCTCTCACAAGAAAATTACATTAATACTGTGATTGATAGGTTTAACATGACTGATTGCAATTCTATCAAATCACCAGTTGTGCCAGGGATGAAGATTTCAAGAGACCTATGTCCAAAAACAGATAAAGAGAGAAATAAGATGGCTGAAGTACCATACAGACCTCTGGTGGGAAGCTTATTATACATAGCAAATAATACGAGACCAGATATTGCATACATAGTTAATGTTCTTAGCAGATATAACAATGATCCTGGATATGGACACTGGTTAGCTGCAAAAAGGGTATTAAGATATCTGAAGGGAACAAAGACTACTGGGATAGTTTTTGATATAAATGACTTGATCTTAAAGGCATTTTGTGATGCAGATTGGTGTGGGGATCAGGATGAACGAAAATCAACTTCAGGATATTTGTTGATGCTTGGAGGAGGGCCAGTTAGTTGGAGAAGTAAAAAGCAATCATCAATTGCTTTATCAACCGCTGAATCAGAATATGCTGCAACAACTCTTGCAGCAAAAGAGATTGTTTGGTGCAGAAGATTCTTGGAAGAGATTGGTTTAATTCAAAATGAAAGTACAAAACTGTTTTGTGACAATCAGAGCTGCATAGCTATGACCAAGAATCCCATACAACATGAGAGAACAAAACATATAGAAATGGAGCTACATTTCATCAGAGATATGGTAAGAAGATCTTTGATACAGGTTGAATACATTAGGTCTGATGATCAGTTAGCAGATGTATTGACAAAAGGCTTAAGCTATGTCAAATTTCAAAGGCTGATTTCCAGACTAAATTGCATAGATACTTTAAGTTGTGACCTGAAAAGGGGAATGTGAGAATATGGTTCAGATCACAACTTTATATGCAGTTATCAGAGCTTAGAAGGTTGCATGAATATTGAGAAAATTAGTCAGACAATTAAAGGGGAACAGAAGGTGCAATGGATCTGCTGCTTGTGAACACTAGACTCCATACAGATCGAATGAAAGCCTAAATCTAACTGTCTGTTGAAAGAAGATTTAAGTTGAAGAAGAAAGATGAGAAAAAGGCTTATTGGAAGTTACCTAGGTTATGAATATGAGATATTCATAAGTTAAAGTTATAGCCTAAGGTTGGAAATATGTGAAGTATGAAAATTATCTTCATTATATGATATGAACGGCATCGAAGAGCTTGGAGCCAAAACCATCGTTCAAAAGTAGAAACTTTCCGGAAACAGATAAGGGAAAAGAAGGATCGTATTTGGGCGGTTCCATCACCGTCGGAACTGCTCATTATAAACACAACGAGAAAGCAGAAGTTGTTTACTCGGGTTCTTGGTTCGATCACAGCTACAGGGGTTTTTCTGGAACAATAGGTCTTCGTAAGCTAAGGTAATGGGTGGAGTTATTTTAATTTAAGGACCATTGATTTTATCTTCAATGGTTGACAAGTGAATTTTCATTGTGAGATATTGCCATTGATTTTATCTTCGATGTGTGAATATCTCAAGACTTGATCATGTTGGAAATATGATTTGTGAGCAGTATAATCCTTTAAGATCATGGTGTCATATTGTGATAACTGATATCATTTGCATAGTGTCTAAGAAATTTATGAACTAGACATCCTTTGTTAATAACTAGAGTTGTGAAAATAACATTGCTTGCTAACCTTTTCCAACATTTAGAACTGCACCATATGGACGTCAAAACTGCATTCTTGAATGTTAAGTTAGAAGAAAAGGTTTTTATGAAACAACCACCAGGTTTCATAGAAGGACAAAGCAAAGTTTGGAGATTAAATAGGGCTGTATATGGTTTAAAACAGTCCCCCAGGGAGTGGTATTTTTGCATGGACAGTTTTCTCAGAGAGCAAGGCTTCGAAAAACTCCAAAATGATGGAAACCTTTATAGATATAAAGAAGGGGAAAAATTCTGCACAATAGCACTCTATGTTGATGACTGCATCATGGCAACAAATCACATAGGTATTCTCAATCATTGCAAGAGGATCTTGAACTCTAGGTTAGCTAAAGAAATTTCTGGGGATTGAAGTAAGTAGAAACAGGAGCAAAGGGATCTTAAAACTTCAGCAATGCAAGCATATTGAAAATATGCTTAAAAGATTTAATCTTGTGGATGCTCATCCAGCAAAAACACCAGCAGTTCCAGGTCATAGATTGACTGATGAGAAACCTCTTACAGAAAAGGATATTAAAGATATGGAAAATGTGCCATACAGATCCTTAATAAGATGTTTGCTTTATTTAGCAAACAATACGAGACCAGACATTGCTTACATTGTGAACATACTGAGCAGAAGGTGCCATAATCCTACCAAAGACCACTGGATTGCAGGAAAGCGTGTTCTCAAAGGCATGGAATAATTTTTGACTCAAAGAATTTAGAGTTAATTGCATACAGTGATGCAGACTGGGGAGGGGATTTATCTTGCAGAAAATCCACTTCAGGATATGTAATCTTCTTGGGTGGGGGAGCTAACACTTGGAGGAGCAAAAAGCAAAGTGCTATTGCAATGTCTTCAGCAGAAGCTGAGTACACAGCTGCCTCTTTAGTAGCAAAAGAAGTTTCATGGTTAAGGAGATTACTGGATGAACTTGAATGCAAACAAACAGAGCCAACACAGATCATGACTGACAGCCAAAGCTGCATAGCTATTGTGAAAAATCCTGTGCAACACGAAAGGACCAAACATGTTGAGCTAAATGTTCATTTCATCAGGGACTTGGCTGGGAAAAGGTACATACAGATGGCATATGTTAACACAGCAAAGGAAATTGCAGATATTTTTACAAAGGCTTTACCAGAAAGTAAGTTCAAGCAATTCAAGACTGATCTGAAGATTGCAGAATTATGTGCTGAAGGAGGAATGTTAGAATTCTAGTATGAAGTCATCACATAATTCTTCTGAGGTTCTTACACATGATCGACCTCAACTTACACATACATCTGTACACAGCTTTTTCTTCTTAGGTTAACCCAATGTTGTATATATATAAAGGGTTAAAGGTCGTAAATAGGTTCAATGGTTATGGTTGAACCAGATACTAAATATAAAGTTAAAGGTGGATCTTATTTTAGGGGGAAAGCTCCATTCAAATAGGAACTCGGCAAGGCGGCCCTATCCATAGCCATAACCGCCGGATACAGGCCCTATAAGTTTCAGAGATGGCCGATCTGTATATCAGTTGGCCGGTATTATAATTTAAGGAGGAATTAAGTGAGAACGCTATGTTCTAAGATTGTTTTTCTTGCAGGTCAACATAACTACAGGGTTCGGGTCAATACCCGAGCTACAGTGCCTAAATTGCTACAGTGCCTAATGGTTCGAAATGATTAATATCATTGGTTATTATATGATCTAAGTTGCGTGAAGTTTATTCAAAGGTCATTCCCATTAGTGCATTGCTTATCTTGTATGAATGCATTGTGAATTGATCTAGAGAGATTGTGATTAACATTACCTGGTAGCCAAATTCAACAAAGAGAAGAAAGCAAATCATGTAATCCTGTAATGTAACACTTTCAATCAGTTGGTGGCGATGTTCAATGACTGTGCCTGCCTCCTTGCCCTGTCAATGTGCCTCAACTCACAGAGGAGCAAAGCCCGTGCCAAGTTCATGTGGCTTCTCAGTGCTTGCCTCTCCCCCACTGACACTGCAACCTCATCCCACTCCATGCTCCCTATAGTCTCCTCCAGCTCGTGAAATAGACGCCCCAGCTACATGCGAAGCAGACACACCGAAGCAATAACAAGATCTGCAAGAGTATTAATGTTCACAACACTGGTCAGCAGTTCATATGCCACATGTGCATGCTCTACCTCTGCGGATGCCAAAGGAGGATGTGGGAGCCCAATGGATATAAGGTTTCACAGAGAGGGCTTGAGGGAGCAGAGGCTCAGGTGGTCTCTCGGGAGGAATGAATGACTCCATGACCTCTTGCTGGCCATTCTCCATAGGTGAATCAGAAGGCATTGGCACATGCATTGTCCTGCATGACAACATTTCATTTCTGTTAGTCTTGCAGAAGCAATGGATGTGAGAAAAGAAGTAACTGGAAGCAAATCAGGAGCAATGCAAACATGCCATCAGTTTACAGCCATCGTGTAATCAATGAAGTCTACAGGGATGAAGTCGGGCTCCATCTCGGGCCTAGAGTCTTCATCATGGATGTCAATGAAGGCCTCATCCCCATCCCTAGAACTGCAGGCATCATTGTAATACCTCTTCCTTGCCTTTCCAATTCGTTCAATAGGCTGCATACCTGCAGGATATTAAAGATGACAGAACGAACATCATTGGGCATGGCCTGTGATGGATTCGGCATTATTCTCCACGCCGCCTTCATGCGGTGCTCTGAAATGAACACATAGTTAGTGGTCAAGATCCACTGGCTAGATAGTATGAACTTTTCAGTCATTAAGATCCGGCAAACAGTGTACACAAGGGAAACAAAAAGCCGCTTCCTCCCATGGTACTTCACAAATGAGCTCTATGCAACAAATTCTTATTGTCCAACACTATAACACTTTTCACATCATCCACACCATGAAGAAGGTAGAGATCTTTACCCATCTCAATCTATTTCTCGGTTACATTTTGAAGGTACACCTTGAAGTGCACCTTGTCAAAGTCTTTCAGGCAATACCCAACGAGGCCCTCAAAGCAATGCATCCTCATGTTCTTCAATGCCTTGCAGATCAAGAGGACGCCTGCTCGTGGGATCCCCACCCCACCCAAAGAACTTCTTGATGGCAGAGTTCATAGCCCTTGATGTTTTCAAGGAGGTTCTCAGCACCCCTGACAATGCAAATGATCCAATTCGGATCCCCTCAAGGGTAAGAGCCTCTGCAAGAGTCTCCTTCTTTATGAATTCCACAAGTGTCTCAAACATCTTGAGCGGGACGTTTGTCCCAGCATAGCCTAGAGTCAGACTAACATCAAGCAGACCATTGCCCTCGTCCTCATCACCTAACTTACCCTTACCCTTATTTTTCCCCTTTGTATTCCCCACACAAAAAACGTCTATACAAGAAAAACTTGTCTTGGGAGGAATAGCTTGCTTCTTAGACCTAGCTGCCCTCTTCAACATCTTACCTGAGTTCCAAACATTGCTACAACGTCGACACCACATTCGCAAAATATAACAGATGACTACGAACTCCACAACAGATCGCGTCCTCAACAAGGTGCAGGCAAAAGAATGACAGGGCTCCAATTCGAACATGAAGCTTACCTCCAATGGGCAGACAAAGGCATGATAAACTCCACTGCGATGACATACTACTCCTCCTCCTCCTCTGCTCCATCGCATCCACGCGCCCCCGACCCCTGCACCACAACACTCTTTCTAAAAAGCAAACTGAATCGAGCATAGGAAGCCGACCATCGACATTCTGAAACCTATTTGCTGACATTAGATTCATACAATTCAGGGATACGAATACCCCCCTGAACTATTAAAAACCTTATGTAATACCTTCCCCTTTGCTTTTTGCCTGGTGGGCGTGGCGTTAAAATCTTGTGCGCATGCGTGCGTGCGTGCGTGCGTGCGTGCGTGCGTGCGTGCGTGCGTGCGTGCGTACGTGCGTGCGTGCGTGCGTGCGTGCGTGCGTGCGTGCGTGCGTGCGTGCGTGCGTGCGTGCGTGCGTGCGTGCGTGCGTGCGTGCGTGCGTGCGTGCGTGCGTGCGTGCGTGCGTGCGTGCGTGCGTGCGTGCGTGCGTGCGTGCGTGCGTGCGTGCGTGCGTGCGTGCGTGCGTGCGTGCGTGCGTGCGTGCGTGCGTGCGTGCGTGCGTGCGTGCGTGCGTGCGTGCGTGCGTGCGTGCGTGCGTGCGTGCGTGCGTGCGTGCGTGCGTGCGTGCGTGCGTGCGTGCGTGCGTGCGTGCGTGCGTGCGTGCGTGCGTGCGTGCGTGCGTGCGTGCGTGCGTGCGTGCGTGCGTGCGTGCGTGCGTGCGTGCGTGCGTGCGTGCGTGCGTGCGTGCGTGCGTGCGTGCGTGCGTGCGTGCGTGCGTGCGTGCGTGCGTGCGTCGTGCGTGCGTGCGTGCGTACGTGCGTGCGTGCGTGCGTTTCGTGCGTGCGTGCGTGCTCGCTCGCGTACTCGCGTGCGCTCGCGTGCATGCGTGCGTGCGTGCGTGCGTCGCGTGCGTGCGCTCGCTCGTGCGTGCGTGCGCTCGTGCGTGCGTGCGCTGCGTGCGTGCGTGCGTGCGTGCGTGCTCGCGTGCGTGCGTGCTCGCTCGCGTGCGTGCGTGCGCGTGCGTGCGTGCGTGCGTGCGCTCGTCGCTCGCTCGCGTGCGTGCGTGCGTGCGTGCGTGCGTGCGTGCGTGCGCTCGCGTGCTCGCGTGCGTGCGTGCGTGCGTCGCGTGCGTGCGTGCGTGCGTGCGTGCGCTGCTCGCTGCATCGCTGCTGCATGTGCGCTGCGTCGCTCGCTGCGCTCGCTCGCATGCTCGCTCGCTCGCTCGCTCGCTCGCTCGTGCGCTCGGTACGCTCGCTCGCTGCGCATCGCTGCGCTCGCTCGTGCGCTCGCTGCGCTCGCTGCTCGCTGCGCGTGCGATGCGCTGCGTGCGCTGCTCGCTGCGCTCGCTCGCATACATACGCTGCGTGCGTGCGTGCGTGCATGCGTGCGTGCGTGCATGCATGCATGCATGCGTGCGTGCGTGCGTGCGTGCGCTGCGTACATGCGTGCGTACGTGCGCTGCGTGCGTACGTACGTGCGCCCGCCTGCGTGCGTGCGTGCGTGCGTGCGTGCATGCGTGCATACATGCGTGCGTGCATGCATGCGCTGCGCTCGCATGCGTGCGCCTCGCTGCGCGTGCGTGCGTGCGTGCGTGCGTGCGTGCGTGCGTGCGTGCGTGCGTGCTGCGTGCGTGCGTGCGTACGCGTGCGTGCGTGCGTGCGTGCGTAACAATTTCTATCTATCTATCTATCTATAACAATTTCTCAAGATAATGTTACTAAGCTCGGCAACGTCGGGCAATATTACTCGTGTTGCATTTTTGTTATGTGTTCACTTGTATTCAAAACCATTGTAGGAGTTTATATTAAAGGAATAAAAACACTTCATGAAAATCTTTGTGGAAAACATTGTGATAGCAATTTCTGTTTGGATCTTGTGTTAGGATTGACGGTATGATTGACTTCTACACCATTGCCATGAAATCTTAGGGTGATGTGGAAATCGGTGTTCAACCCATCTTCTTTTTGGGTCTATGGATATGGCTTGAGGATATGGTATATCCTCTGGTTGATTCTCTACATCAATGGCCGAGATGCATGCAACCAGTATAAGGATGCACAAAATATCAACTTTTTTTGAGGATATGGTACTTATATCCTCCGGTAGATTCGTTAAATCAACTGTTGAGATGCAACTGCACAAAACATCAACTTCTTAATACCGAAATAGATCAGTAATAACTTTTCTTAATATTTCTTAATAACTTTTCTTGATGATCTAAACACAAATGTACTTCAAATAAATTGTAAAATTGTACAACACATACATGATCTTTCCACATATAAGAACTATATGAATTCCGGCTGTGGAAATGTGAACTCCAGTTCGCTGCTTCCGCGGATGTTCTAGTAAACAACAGTTGCCATTCAGTTTGAAGATTTAAACTTGAAATGGTATGGAGTCAAGCGCTCCCTAACCATTCGGGAATTCGAAATATTGATGATTTCAGAGTTATAACCGAACAAGGAGTTCTGAAACATTATGCCCATCTCGAGGACCATCGTCCCCAAGTAAAAGGACCATATTTCCAGGTAATTCATGCAGGATTTTTCGATTGGCCGGATTTGGATTCCGTTGCTTTTGATCTTCGGGATTGTGGATCTAGGAAAAAATTATCTGCAGGAAAGAAGTTGCATGCTCAAATTGTTAGTCATGAGTACCAGGGTGATAGGTTTTTAGGTAATCTTCTTGTGGAAATGTATGGCAAGTGTGGAAGTCTGGAAGATGCAAGACAGGTTTTTGAGAAAATGGGAGAAAGAAATGTCTTTTCATGGAGTATTATGATTTCAGTCTATGTCCAGCATATGCCTGGTAAGGAGGCATTCTTATTGTTTAGAGCCATGCCTGAGAGTGGTATTCATCCCAATAAGATCACATTCATTACCATGCTTAATGCTTGTAACTGTCATGCAGATGTTGTAGATGGTAAAGTGATCCATGCTCAGATCATTGAGTATGGATTTCAGAAAGACATTGTTGTAAGTACTGCTTTGGTTTCCATGTATGGCAGATGTTGTGGTCTGGAATATGGAGAGGGGGTCTTTAACCAAATGCCACGAAGAAATGTGGTATCATGGAATGCCATGATTGCAGCCTGCGTCCACAATGGGCACTGTGAGAAAGCTCTGCATTATTCTCAACAGATGCACAAGGATGGAGTAGTGCCAGATGAAGCTACATATGTGACCCTTCTGGAAGCATGCACAAAGCTTTCTGCCCTAGCAGAGGGAAGGGACTTACATGCCAGGATAGTCTATAGTGGATTGGAATCAAGTATGCTTGTAGCCAATGCTTTAGTTGATATGTATGGAAAATCTGGAAGTATAGAAGATGCAAGAAGGGTGTTTGCAAAAATGCATAGAAGAGATGTGATTTCATGGAATGCTATGCTTGCAACATATGCCTGGCATGGGCAAGGCACTCAAGTTTTGAGTCTCTTTCAATATATGCAACAAGAAGGTGTAGTTCCAGATAAAGTAAGCCTTCTTGGCATTCTTTCCGCTTGCAGCCGCCAAGGCTTACAGCCTCAGTGCCTTCATTGTTTTACTTGTATGAGGCAGCTCTATAGAATTACTCACACTTTGGAGCATTATGGATGTGTAGTTGATCTTCTTGGACGTGCAGGACTATTAGATGAAGCAGAGGACCTTATCAATAGCATCTCATGTAGTCTGTCAACGATGGTATGGATAATTCTGCTTGCTGCATGTCGAAACCATGGGGAGCTGCAGCGTGGTAAACGTGCTGCAGAATGTGCATGTCTATTGGACTCCAGCAGTATTGTGCCATATGTTCTACTTGCTAACCTGTATTCTCTTTGCAATATGTGGGAGGATGCAGCAAAATTGAAGAAAGTAATGCAAGAGAAGTGCACAAAACAACTTTCAAGTCCTGGCTTACAAGTAGGTTATTGGATGCACAGGTTTCTTGATGATTGGGTTTGATGGTTTCCAAAGGATAATTTCAGAATGAGCATATGAGAGATGATGACAATGACGTATAAGCTAATGACATTTGATCAGGCTCAAGGTCATGACTACACTTTTTATGTCTTAGATGCAACAGAAAGAGCAGCATCCCATCACTAGAGAGCTATTTAGGGATGTGTTGAAATGGCTAGTGTAGGATTTTCCTACAGTCTCTCTGTACATGTAGAAATGAAGAAAGTATGACATAGAATAATTAAGTTCTTCTAAGTATGTAAAGAAGATGCGCCGCAAGAGACCAATCATGCTCATATGTCTGACAGCATATCCACGGTTTCAAAATTTCTCTTATCATGGATCTAGTACTGCTAGAAAGTCCTTCAGGATTTTTTTTTTTTGCTAATCCTTTTAAAGTTCCTAATTCCGGCTCCTTTGAGTTTGATCTTTTTGTTAAGACCATAAACCCATCTGCCATCACTATCTCGTGAGCATCACTATCTCTTAACATCGTGGTCAGCTTTCAACAGGTTTTTGTCAAAGATATCTGTTTATGACCACACATGGGGGCTTGAGTATATTATTTATGGTTGGTTACAGATGCTTGTGATGGAAGGAAGATTGGAAGAACATCTCATGAATGGGCGTGCCTAGCTTATCTAGAGTATATTATTGTCATGGAGGCACTTGTTCCTGTTTTCAAATCATCATTCCCAGAAAACCTCAAAGAAATCGCCTCTTCCAATCAGTTTTAAACGGGCGTGTGGAAGCATGAGGTTATGAGTAGTTTATAAGAATTAATCATTGAAGAGATTATAAGGTTTATAAGAATTAATCATTGAAAAATATCTATCGGGGGTGTAGCTCAGAAGGTAGAGCGCTCGCTTTGCATGCGAGAGGTACCGGGATCGATACCCGGCGTCTCCATTTCTACATTTTCAATCATTTTTTCTGTTCTCGTATCGTAGTGAATCCATTTTTATTTGGCATTTTCTCTTTTCCGTTATCACGTTGTTTCCAATCATTTACGTGCATTGTTTCAGATTAAATCCGACCTATACGAGCAGGCTGTCCTTTAAAAAAAGGGCTTGGCAATGCCACATGTGTATTTTGAGTTTAACTTTCACACATCGCAACCATGACTTTCGCACATGTCAAAACTATATTGGTTTTCTAAATAAAATTCTATGTTTAAAAGGTATATTGGAATTCTTTCCTTTGTTCTCGTTGTCTTATGTGCAATTTTTTTCATTCTCGTTTTTTTATATGCAATTTTGTTGTAAGGGGCCATTGTGTAATGCATTCTCGGAAATAGAATTTTAGCTTTCTAGAATAACACGTAAAGCACTTTGGCATGACGATTGTATAGAAGGGTCATGCACTTCTTAATTTTTGGGCATGTTTCGATATATTTGTGCAATCCATTTAGTTTAAAAATCAAAATGAATTTCTAATCTCAATCACTTAACTATTCTATGTCATTGGCATGAAGATCTAAATGGATACACTAAACAATGTGTTAAAGTATCATCATGTAATGTATGTAGAATGTAAAATCTAGCTCTGCTCCAATCATTTTATTCGCGTTTTTTTGGGTCAAATTTGACCTAAGCAATCTGAAGAGATATTACTTACCACTATGATTTAGCTTGGCTTCCAGGATACATACAGTGCATTGTAAGAAATGCTTATTAGGATGGAGAATTTATCTTTCTAGAATGCATAGGATAAATGATCCCATGATATCTGCAAGGTAGTAAAGCACGTTGCATTACGATTGCACACAATGTTTTATTAGGATCTTGCACTGCCTAATGTTTGGGCATGTTTGATTATGTTGGAAGTATCACTCTGCCGTCCACTTAATTTGGAAACTCTAAAGCAAGTTCAAAAGTATTTTTGAGTCAATGGCACCAAGGCACAATAACTTTATATTCGAAGTACGTAGTTAGTTGCTTATTATAGTTAGCATTCATTTGCAAACTCCATTAGAAGAATAGAATAGAAGGAAATCGAACCCATCTTGGCGTTGCCAAAAAGATGAAACCAATTATCTTTATGCAGAAGGTTGTTATTAACATGTATGCCCACAATGCATAATAATATTTGCAATGGGCCACAATTCAAAATGGGTATTATAGTCCCGAGAGCTTCTCAATGAAATGAAGACGAAATGTCATCAACATGTATGCCCACAACGCATTAATACTGTTTGCAATGGGCCACAATTCAAAACGAGTATAATAGTCTCATGGAGGTTCTCAATGAAATGAAAACAAAATGTGTAACACTGGATAAATCTGCATTTCTTACTAAGTACATATATGCACACGTAAGATTTGAGCTTCCAAATTTTGACCATACCCAATTTACAAGAATTGGACGTTAATTGGATGTCCAAATTGGCATTATTTCGTTATTAAGTTGTATGCAAATATTAGAGATGCCCACAACACGTTAATAATGTTTGCAATGGGCCACAATTCAAAATGAGTATAATAGTCCCCTGAGCTTTTAAATGAAATGGAGGTGGAAGTGTAGTAATAATAACCAACATATAACAACCAACATATAACTATCATTAACATTACTAACACAAACCATTGCATCCAATGCATTTAAATTAAAATCCCTCTGAAACCCCCTTTGGTTTGGGTGCATATTCATACGGGGGGTTACTCCGGGCAACGAGAGCTGTCGGATGGGCATATAAGCCCTTTATTCTTCGATCTGGACCGTACATAGCGATCCTCGTTTGTGGGGTATCCCTGTACAAGTTTTTGTATACTGTATATTGAGGTTTGCAAAATACTATAAGATTTGAGGGAATGCACTTAATGGTGTTAATTTTATACATGTGTTGTAAGTTTTTAGGGGCTCTCACTGCCCTACGTAACCCCCCGCGTGAATATGCACCCAAACCAAAGGGGGTTTCAGGGGGATTTTAATTTAAATGCATTGGATGCAATGGTTTGTGTTAGTAATGTTAATGATAGTTATATGTTGGTTGTTATATCCAAAAAAAAATTTACAAAATACTTGCTAGGGTCTAATCTAGCAAATACTATACTTCAAGAACTAAACCTAGTTAGAGACTGAGAATTTGTCTGTCCTGGTTTTACCCAGGCCCAAAACTTAACCTGGCAGAATGAAATACTTAGGCAAAGTGACCCAGGTACTGTGTATTTGCACCCATTGAGATGATGTTCCAAGTAGGGAGCTGAGATTCCAAGCCCCAGTACCATGCAACACCAACTTAATGGTTAAAAAGGATCCATTATTTTCTAATACAAATTTTTGTATTTATCCACCACGGTCCCAAGTATAAGAAGGCAAAATTTTTTTTACCTCAAAATAATTGTTCCCAAGGTGGAATAAATCATGACAATTTATATTAAATAATAAATAATAAATAAGAAATAAGACCAGACAACTGCAGTTATGTAGTTATGGCCAAACAAAAGCAGACCAAATCTAAAAGAGCAAGGAAACTCACTTGTCTATCAAAGGTTACCCAGTGGTGTTAATTAAGTAAAACTAGTAACGGTGCCCGGCATTGCCGGGCTTTAGCAACTAATTGTTAGAAAATGGAAAAATAAAAATTGTCATATAATTAGGTATTTGAAATACGAATAAATGTTCTCATATAATTGAAAATGTATATAATAGACTATAGTTTTTCTTTGTACCATGTCATTATTTTTTACTTTTTGAAAGATTTCACATATGGGATAGTAAATTATGGTACTTCCTTCCTTCCTTCTAATGGGAGCCTCTTCTCTTCTTGTCGTGCCAATTTCCAAACCACGGCAATTGGAGAAGATATGAATTACGAATAAGATTTTCTACGTTGAATAACTGCCTATGGTTAATGGAGGAAACAAAATTCCTACTAACTTTGCTATTAGGGAAAAATAATGCATATTGGCCTATGGCTAACGTGCATATTTGCAAATAGATCTATGTTGGTAATGGGACCATAAGACTATACTTATGTGAGAGTTTGTTATTTGGAGTTGCAAATTGAATACTAATGTTTTGATAAGGTTTTGTGTCATTTAAAACATCCTTCTAAAGCCTTCTAAAACAAAAGTGGCAAACCAAGTCACAACTTGAATTAAACGAACTGAGGTCAATAGTAAGCCAAGATAACAAATTGTTGGTCTTGTAGTTTTTTTTTTTTTTTTTTTTTGGCATGTAAATCTACTCAATAGAAACAAACCAAAGTCAATTATAAGCCAAGGTCACTAATTATTAATCTTACAGGTTTTTTTTCTCTTCATCAATGCTTGAACTAAACGGTCCAAAGTCAATTGTAAGCGACGATCACAAATTGTTGGTCTTGGTAGGTTTTTTTTGTCTCTTTCAGTAATGCTTGTGATTAATCATAAGTGTTACCACCATTACGTCTCAAGTTCCCGCAACAAAAATTCCCCAATGGAAATGATAGCTTTGACTCGCGCACATCGTAAGTTAAACAGATTGTGTTTTATTCCCATATGCAAATAAAATAGATCCTAACTAACCTAAGTGCATTGACTCTTCTTGCAATATTTGACTCCCCACATTTCTGGTCTTCACCTTCCATTTTAAACATGGAATGAACGCCTTGAAGGACCTACATCTCAAGGGAAAATTGAACCTGAAGCCTAGAGATTGTCTAAGAGATGCCACACATTAAAGACATGAGAAAGATAGCAATGGCAACCTACATGAAATATTATATAGAAAGTGCACTCGAAAAAATTAGTTGCCATTAGTTCAACATTAGTGTTGTGGGAGTGCACCTCTGAAGAAATAAGTTGCCAGTGGCTTTATTAGTGGGATATACTCCCTTTGACGACAATAACAATCCATCCATTTAAACAACTCAGACCTTAAATAAATAATCTGCTGAAAGAGCAAAATAGTAAATATTAACTGAAAGAGTGACATGTTAATGTAATATCGTCGATAAAACAATGGGTATAATTTTCAAAAGATAATCGCTTTTACAAACTTCTCCGCTACCATACAAAATTGGAGATGGGTTAATGTTTGGAGATATCTAAATGGCGTGAATTTGCATTCCTGTAGTTTAATGCATGGAATGACACCAAGGTCCTAAATGCTAAAGCTTATCATGAGAATGTTCATTAAAAATAAAAAACACATAAGGCACTTTGAATGGAACATGAAATATTTTGAATGTCAAACCCAGTTAATTCTTACCTGCAATTGCATTAACAATGGGTTAAACAAAGGATCAGCAAGAGGTGCATGGCAGTATCCTGTATTGGAATCTAAATGTAAGAGCTCCTCATTGACCAGGGATGAAGGTTAATAGCTACAGCTCGCTCTGTGCATTTGGTCAGAACTGTACAGTAAATGTAATCATAACATAGAAATTGACGTTTGCCTTAGAACCGAACCATACCTCTGAAATGCAACCACAGTGCTCTATCTACATGTCCTTCCTTGCTTTGAGTTTTGACCAAGCAAACCTGGGCTTTTAAAGAAATCAGAACCCTTTAATTGCAAGATTTACACTAAACTAAAGAAACAAATGGAGTGTCTGCAGAGATTGGATTGTAACATAGACAAAGACATTAAGATAACATGGAACTCTAATGTGTAGAAACATGACACGTCTTGCATTGCTCTATTAAATTATAGAGGGGTCTGTCGTTTGCTACACTTTTGCAATTTTAAGAATGATAAGAGATATCTGCAATTCACTCTTCTGAGATCCTGATCAGCAGGAATCAATGGAAGGTGAACAACAATAGCTTCCTTATGTGGACACGTTAATCAGGACAATCTGAGGCACCAAAGGTTTATAAAAAGAGGTGCTTCGACATGAAATAGGTTACTTTGACTGCGACTGAAAATGGTGATGGGGTGCAGCAAATGTGAACAGCTCTAAATAATATGATGCAAGTACAAAAAGACATCTTTGCAACTCTAAGGTCTGCAATGTCTGAAACTGTATATCCTGTGACGTCACTTGTGTACCGACTTCCAACTATCTAAGAGTGGACAAAGTGACAATTGCCAAGATTAAAAAGGCAGTACCATATCAACAAAGCATTTCATAGGCTCTTTAACTCAGCTAGCAACTTGTTTTGTTAAACCATCGACGTGTCTTGTCAGATACAACAGCACCATAATTGCAATATACGGGAACTTGCAAATGCAGAGGGCAAAATAGCATCTCAACAATGAGAGTCAATGCAATAGGGTTTGATCATTTAAAAAGGCATAAAATAGGTACATGCCATTTTTCTCTACCTGCCAGTGCACAAAGGACTTATAGACATCATATAACCATGTAGAAACATGACACGTCCTGCATTGCTCTATTAAATTATAGAGGGGCCTGTCTTTTGCTACACTTTTGCAATTCTAAGAATGATAAGAGATATCCAACTACCTAAGAGTAGAAAGTGTAAAAGACTAAAAAGGCTTGCTCTGCAATTCACTCGTCTGAGATTCTGATCAGCAGGAATCGATGCAAAGGTGAACAACAATAACTTCTTTATGTGCACAAGTTAATCAGGACAATCTGAAGCACCAAAGGTTTATAGAAAGAGGTGCTTCGCTTTTGAGACATAAAAACTAATGTATTTCATGGCCAAACCTGCAAGTAGGTTACTTTGGCTGCAACTGAAAATGGTGATGGGGTGCAGCGAATGTGAGCAGCTCTAAATAATATGCATGTAAGTACAAAAAGACACATGTAACATGGACAGTAGCAGCCATCTTTGCAACTCTAAGACTGCAATGGCTTACGGGAACTTGCTAATGCAGAGGGCAAAATAGCATCTCAACAATGAGGAGCGTTACCTAGAGATATGGAGATGAGACAGATTGAAATGGCTATGAATCTGCCATCAAATGCAAATGCATTTGCTAGGGCAATAGGTAGAAGTGCTGACTATACATGATCAAACTACCTCCAAGCCAAAAGCAAATATGTTTTGCATTATCTGAGACTTCACAATCTATTTTCGAAACCATGGGTGAGAAGCCCAAAAAACTGATGTACGAAAAGCACTTACTTGCTTCCACATGGTTACATTCTGCTCCAAAGGGCGAGTACCATGTCAACAGCTCCTTGCGACATACTTTGTTGAATGTATTCGGAACCGTCATCATATCGCTTTCAATATGTAGGCATGGCTTTCAATATGTAGGCATGGCCACAGTAGTAAGGCTGAAAATCCTTAGCAATTTAACTTCTTCCTTCAATTAGATTTGTATAAATCCATCTGTGCAACATCCAAATGGGTACAAAGTGCAGTCAAGCATTAAAAGATGCATTTACATATATCAAGAACTTCCATTACATGTATCAAACCTCTATTAACGCCCATCAATAGGAAACAACAAAAATATTCTCAAGTTATGACTGCAATTTAAAATCCAATACTTTCAAGACAAAAATTCCATTGCTGCTTGGTATATTTAAGAGGTATAAACAATTTTCCTAGTTGCCATGTCGTCTGCGGAAAGCATGGCCAAAACAATCAGACTACCTGTTCCCAAATGCTTCCAGGCATTCTACGATCATGGACTTATGTTAAGACAATCTTGGCATGCCCAGGATACAACAAAAATGAAATCAGGAAAAAGACGGTTAATCCCTCAGAGAAAATAAAAGCCCTAAATGCTCTCATCAAATCTGCTAACCTCTTGATGCAACGATCCTTGCACAATTCCCTGCTTTTAGAAAGGAAGCCAGCTCCTGGTGGTGACGTTACGGCATCAACCTTGAAGAAGATATGTCTGAAAGAAGAGCTGACCCGATACAAAAATAGGTCTCATTTAAGAGACCAATCGAAGGCTCCAGAAGGCCGAAAATGGGAGGAAGGTAAACACAAAATGGCATCTGAACTACCGTGGCATGCATTCCTCTTGCCTTCAGATCCATATACGGAATAAATCTCTTTGATTTTTGCGTTTTTGGTAAATCGGGAATCTATTCCGGCGACCAAAACTCCATAAAACCTTAGGAAAATAGCTTAAAAAAATTCCAAAAAAGTTTCTCACCAAACCGGAAAAACCCAAATTAACAAGATTGATGTTTTTAGTGTAGGCATTATGGCCAAACAAAAGCAGACCAAATCTAAAAGAGTAAGGAAACTCACTTGTCTAATTAAGTAGAATGTTTTTAGTGTAGGCAGTACCGGATCAAAAGTCCATAAGTCTTGTTAGTGCGAAATATTTCCAAGTGTGTAAGGCTATGCTAATACAGGTCTGGGATTTGGGCTTGTACGCTGTCCAATTGAGATAACACAAATTCTTAAAAAAGTGCAAGGAAAAGATGTCTTAGAGAAGCAACTAGTTAGTAGCCCAATTAAGAAATGAGTGCGTACTCTATAATAAACAGAGTCTATTCCAAACTAATAAGTCTGAGACAAGAGCAATTACCAAGCTGTTTAAAGAATCAGATACATAAGGAGAGAATCAGCCACCTTTTCAGAGCTAGACCTTTTTTTCAAAATGGTTTTTTATTTTTTATTTTTCAATTTGAGACATGCTGTAAAGGATCAATGTCTTTGTCCCTTGTTTTTCAGCAAAACCTAATATACTAGGGCCATGTAGGTAATACAAGAGTGGTGTTCTTTTCTGTTTCACACCATTAAACAGTATAATCCTACATTTGAAATAGAAGATATTTAGTAATATAAGCATGAAAAAAGAGAGTTTCCAGAGGCAGTGTATCAGATTTGCTCCCCATTTTTGAATCGCTCCATTAGTTTGCACAACCCAAACATCCTAAAGTTTGCCCTACGTAACACCCCGCGTGAATATGCACCCAAACCAAAGGGGGTTTCAGGGGGATTTTAATTTAAATGCATTGGATGCAATGGTTTGTATTAGTAATGTTAATGATAGTTATATGTTGGTTGTTATATCCAAAAAAAATTTGGGCCCTTCGGGCCCTAACAAAAGCAAACATAGGTAAACTTAGATGAGCAGAGTAGAAAACATTTGTAATGGTATTAACAATATGTTCAAAAATATGTTTATTTAGGAATTTGAAATATCAAAAAAAGTAAATGTAGTTGTATGCTCCAATAAGGCCAAAAGATAAGATAAGATAAGCATCTTGTACAATCACACTGTGGATTTGACTCATTGAGGCATTAACAGAACTTGAGATCTTTCTATTATCAAAAGAATGTGTATCCAAATTAATGAGAATAGATGTGTAACTAGTTGAAAGAAATGTATAGTTCTCCGTTGTTTGACAAAGAATTGATGTACATGAATGCAGAATTTTGTGGCAACTGGGCTTTCTCCTTTGTTCACATGTATCCTACAAAACAGCACAAGTGTACATTTAAAACAGATAATGGTATTAATATATAGCACAATGACCACTTGCTTAACAACGAGAGAAGCGGAGTTGTTGATCAATGAGCATTTGTGCATGACAGAAGACCTGGCTCTCAAATGCAAACAAGGACGAGTTAACACAGAATATGTGTCTTGCAAGAAATCTTACCATTGCCATACAATCTGAACTGCCATTCAAAGGCCCACAGATGCGCATTCTCCTCACTAGAACAGAGAGCAGAGAGCAGCGGTAACATAACAATCATCCCAATTGAAAGTGGGTAAAGGGCCAATGCTATTAGACCTATCCAAACCGGAAAACTAGTTCTAGCGCCTCCTATTGCCCCCATCATAATAGTCACTATAGCAATGGTTGTCACTTCAGAGGAGAAGTTGCAATCTAAATGACGAACCACCACTACAGCTAAGAATATCCCAAGACATAGAGTGTTGTTTAGGGCTACTGCACCGTAAATCTGTAAACACCAAAGATTAGAACCAAAACGGGCACTAGCATAACTAAATAGAAGCAGATCTTACGCAAAGATACCTGAGAGTATGTAATGGATGTATTTTTCTTCTTCTTCCGAGCTGCAAACATTAGTGAGGAAATGGCCTCACTTGAGTTTATTGCCAGTGGAGTAGCTATAAAGGCTACAAAAAATGGGTGGAATTTTGGAAGCAATTGAGAAGTTAGTGATAGAATCCACCAAAGGATCTGAAAATATTCCTGCTACCACAGCTCCACATGCAATGAGCAGTGATGCCTTTGTGATCACTGCTCTCTTGGTGGGTGGCTCCTTTGGTTTCTTCTCTTCATCCTCTTCATCTTCTTCTTTGTTGTCATCAGAATCTGCATGTAACAGAATATTTAAATTATGCTTTGCTTCCTGCCCACCAAGTTAACCATGTCTAGATTAGAATATCAAATATGAAATCATGGTTTATTTACAGATCACTGACCTATGATCTGCTATGCCAAAAATCTGGCTTGTGTACAAGAGTGGGGTACCTGTTCAACTTACCTTTTACTGCCTTCACCCATTTTGACATGCCATTTATGAATTCCTGCTTTTGAATCAATCCATTGTTTGAAATATCAAAGTCTCTCAACCAGGCTTGGACTTTATCATCTTCAGGTACATTTGTCTGAGTACACACTCCCAGACTCAAAACAAGAGATTTCAGCTCACTGATAGAAAGGGCCCCGTCTTTGTCTTTGTCAGAGGCTTTAAAGATTCTGTATGAAGCAAAGATACATGAGAACAAACGCAAGATACCTGGTGCGTTATTTTAACTAAAAAAGGGCAATATATTGAGGCCAACAAATAGGCCGGAATAGCTTTTCTGTGTATGGAGCGGATAGTATTGAAGATTTAGGAAACAACTTGCATAAGGTAGTTCCCTACAAGACAAGTTCTGCTTGCTTAGAGACATTTAAATGGGGTGAAGAATGAAGCAAGAACTGAAAGACCTAAACATACCGGAAATAAAATTTGCAGCTGCGCATCTTGAACTGTGTGACTGGCCGATTTGTACAAGAGCTTTGCAAATTGAGCAAGCCCACATGCCTTTCGTTACCATCGTGGCATGTCCTAAAAACCCTAGAGTGCATATCCACGATGGTTGCATGTGTTATCGTCTTTTTGTTTCCCCTCCCCCTCCCCCTCCCCCTCCCCCCCATCTTTTTTCCAAAAGTGGGCTTTTCTCATAAGCCGTTCGATCTTGTCTTTTTAAATAGGGCTTTTGTTGTAAGCCATTTGATCTTGACCATGAAGGAGGGCCAAATAAAAAAAGGCACAAGCTGCATGCAAATACTTTGTGCACTCCAGATGTACCAATTAGTACACCTTATGCAATACGCCCATCAAATCATATGAAAACCTTAGGGAAAACTGTATAAAAATACAACAAAAACCCCCTGTTATTATGCTATATATTAACATTTGAAGTTACAAATTGGACCATGCCAATTTGCAAGAACAGTATGTTAGTTGGATGTTCATGTTGATATTACACTTGTTGATATGTTCCATAGACGGGTTTAGATAGAAAATGGAAATAATCTCTTTAATAGGTTGTCTGCTCAAAATCTTGTATCCAGGGCTTATATCATCAAGCGCAGTATATGAACAACTCTTCCAAGATATTTTCATCAAATCTTATAGAGTTACAATCTCTCCACGACTTTAGCCTTTTTTAGCAGGCAGTTGCCTTTTATATCAAAATAGCTCCTTGCCTTTAATTATCTTACATGACTTATCATATGAGATATTATCTATGGGTTGCTCCCTCAATTACTAATCATCCCAATGAAAGTGCCGCGACCCTTTCCATAAATATCAATGGTCCTTATCAAGGTAAATTTTAAGGGTCCTATATGTTTTTCTATTCAAATTAAGGTTGGCTAAACCTATTGAAAATAAAAGTTCATAGATTTTCATCAGGCGAAATTTGATAAAATAAAACCCTTTATTTATCTTTCCACTTGGCTAAAATGTAGAATTTATATGATATGAAATTCTTGTATTGGCGAATTTTTCTTTGTTGATGGCTAAAGTTCAATTATTCAACTTCAAATTCTGAGCACTCATTAGCACATGAATGACAACTGATTCAATATGCTTTCATTACAAAACAATAATAAAGATTCAAAGTACAATTCATAAGGACCAAACAATACCATTTGAGGAACACACATATTTATGTTGGGGTTGAATGCATCGAAATGGCTAACTTGGTGCATAGAACTCTTTAAGGTCAACAATTGCATGAATAAAACACTATTACTTAGAGCTTAAAATGCTCACTATATAACATTAACTTATAGATTCAAATTCAATATCCATCAAAGCATGATTGATAGCTAATGGCAATTTCTAAATTAAAAAGGTCTCTGAATAGATTCAACATGGCTATTTGAATTGATGAGGGTGTGCCTAATCGACTTCAAAGAAGGCGATTTAGCATGCCATGATGCAGCTAATCGTGGCTAAACTCTAGATGTCCAAAAATTTCTCCCTTTTGGAATGGCTAATTTTTGTTTTCCTAAAAAAATAATATTTATTAGCTTTAGCCACAAAATTTGACTAAAGGTCTAAAAAATAGCCATTTGGCGAATTTTAGCCACTCTTTAATACCCTGGTCCTTATAACTGTGTTAGACGTTTCCCTTGATTTTGATGTTATAGCTTAGCCCCTTTATATTATTAGGTGACCTTAAGAATAACATTTACATAATATTTGCCATGATTTTTGTCATATTCCAATAACCCATTCACCGTGGACAATTACACCGTGCTTGCTCCATATCAATCCATCCCTTCTCAAAAAGATCGTCCGGAATCATCCAAGTACGCACCAATTTGGTCCATCCCTTCTCAAGGTGGTTATTCCACGATCAACATGAACCTAGAAGTTTCTCAAACCTGCGAACTCAAGAAACAATTAGATATGTTATTGTACTTCCGCATTACCATATATCTTTGGCACCTCCGCATTTCTTTTCTTTTAATCTCTGCAAATCAATTATATCCCCATGTTACGGATGCAATTTTTGTCAGGCCTATTGTGTTGCAACCAGAATTACCGCTCTTCAAAAATACACATCATGCACCCTTGTTCAAGCCTATTGTGCTGCAGCACAATTGCTGACTTACCAAGAGGCATTCACAATTAGTGCACCATGTTCAGACCTATTACGTTGCAATCGTAAGTACCATGGGTGCACACAAGAAATAAAATTTTACTCTTTATTCCGCATAAAGAAAATCAACTTACGAACTTTACCCCATACTATATAAAGCAATTTGAGATTATGCATCCAAATTTTGCATCCATATATTCGATAGCTTATTCATAGAGTTCTCCCCAATGCTTGACACTAAGCAAACCTGCAAATAAGGTCAAGAGTTAATATAAATGACTTCTAAAGTCAAATATTCATATAAATGACCCCCATGGCCAACTGGCCTCTCAGAATTCACAGAATTCCTGCATATATTCAGTTGGGTTAGTACGATATTTTAAGCCTTTTAAAGGATAGATTTTACGCACCAAACAGAGATTTTCATGTAGTCTTCAAGGTTCGACAAGTTAGAGCTCTAGTTTAGTGCAAAACATTTTTCCCACAAAGGTTATGAGAGCATGTGTAGGGTTTCCATGACAAACATAAAAGTTAAGTGCTAGTTAACCACAATAACAAATACTCTAATTAACAAGTATGCTAAATGTAAGAACATTAAAGATCATCCTAGATGTTTTGGAGTTTGAAGAATGGGCATTGGCATAACCATGCTTGAATATGGAAAACATGTGTAGCTTAATATCATCAGTGTTGGATTAGGATCAAACAACATGTTGTAAATGTAGATGCTTGAGGCCTATGAGATGTTTATCAAGTCTACCTACTTGCATGGAATGTTATTTCTCATATATGGTGCTTGCCACATACAAAGAAGTACTTATAATATTCATACTTCAACCTGACATTATTAATGGTATTCCATATGTAGGCACGACGCCCTTGAATAACATGTAATTGTCGATCAAATGTAGGATCACCCAGATTAGGCTCTGTGACGTTCCAGGCATTCATACGGTATACGTATGCACGCCGGGACACGTCACTAGGACATAAGGGAGTAATTGGTTAAGTGGGCGTCGACCACAATGGTTTTATTTAGCTATGTTAATAAATCCATTGTGGATAATTATAAAGTATATAGCCTAATTACCCTAATTAAGCTAAATTAGTTAATTAGCACCAACAAGGGGGTGCCACTTGGCCCAAATCGATTGGGCAAGGCATGGTTTCCATTTTGGACACCCAAATTAGGGCTTTTGTGCCCCAATTCGAATTAGGAGCAGCTGGAGATGGAGGAGAGGAGCTGCTGGGCACCCAAGGAGCAAAATGGCCCAAGGATCATTCTTTGGCCCCAAGGAGCAAATGAAATACCAAGGAGCAAAACTGAGCCCAAGGACTGCTGCTGACCTCACCAAAATCACTAAACAACCCCTAGCTATTGCTGCCACCCTTCGTACAGCACTATGGAAGCACCCCACGATAACGATTCCAGCCGAAACACTGGTTGGTAGTAGTTTAGTTGTGAATTCTAGGTAGCGCCCTGTTGGGCACTTGTTGTAATTGTTCATGCTTCTCTCTGTGTTTTAATGGTAGGAACTAACCCTTGATTGTAAAGGTAAGTTCTCTTTATATTCCGATTACGGTTTGGTTCTTAAAAAGGATGGATTGATAGTTCTTTGTATGGTATCACTCTGAAATGGGGGAAATAAGGGCGGGTAGAGACCTCTGAACTCATATCGTTAGTATGTTCCTAGATAAAACCCTATAATTCCCAATATTGCGGCACATGTACAAGAGCCCACCGGGTCATAGACGCTATGGACCGCTTAGCACCGCACAAGGAACACAAGCAGAAGTGGGGGTGGGGTCCCTTGACGAACATACAAGGCTCCCCCGACTCCTACAAAGGGGCTAGGCCCTGGATAGCCTGGCCACCTGAGAGGGGGTCGGGTATGGGTCCGACACTCCACGGGTGTAGTGGTGTGACCCGTATGGGGCACCATGCACTTTGAGTAGATTTAGGGTGAGTAAGTCCTGCACGGATGCGGGGGGTCAGCCGTAGCGCACGTATTCTCTAGCTCACCCATGGGACCACAGCGATTCCGGAAGGGGACGCTTCCCGACCTGCCTCATCGGACCAGCGTCATGAACCAGAGTAGGCTCAAAGGGTGATACCTTGAACCCTGCGTCTCCTAAGGCTATAGCGAAGCCATAAGCGTGAATTGACCCATCCGCAAAGTGTGCAATGGGGGGGGCGGATGGAGTGGTCAACCCTAGCCGATGTTCTATGCCGAACGCCATGCCAAGACTTCTGGCTGGCTGATCTCTTGAGGCCCACCCGTCGGTCGATCCTCACCGAGTCCGAGGGTGGGTAGAACCCGGGGTTTGGGTGTTTTCTTAGGTTTAGATGCATATTCTATGCCGCTGGTGTTTGGATGGATCGCCACCCTTCGTGTTGGTTATTTATATATGATTTATGCTTTGTGTGCTAACCCTTGTATTCATGCTTCCGCCGACGTAGGAGTCCCATTGAAGGCGTGGGCGAATGACCCCTTCAGTGTCCTTCTTTCGGGCATCATTTCATAGATGGCCCGTAATAGACGGAGGAGCCCCGCTCATGGCAAGTTGGTTGCCATGGGAGGGAAAAGTCCCCAATGTATACCTACCGGGTGTCGTATATATTCGTGGGAGCGTCCATGATGGTATCGAGCCATGATTCCGGTTGACCTAATCATAGCACCGGCCAAACTCTAACTCGTAGCTTGTCGGTTAGGTTTAAGGAAGTTAGGGCGACTGGAGGACCCAAGTTTGGAGGGGCTATAACCTTTTGTAGGTAGCTGGGATGAAGGCGGAAATGGCTCCATTGGATCCGGCGTACCCCAAATACCCTAGGACAGTCGTTAGCTGGCGAAAAATGGTCAAGGAGGGGCCCCGAAAGTCAACTCGGGCGCTTGCTTTTGATCGACTCACGATCGCGGTAGAAACGCCAGATAATGCTGTCGGCGGCCGGAATCGATAAAACGCGTATTTCCACCGTATAAAATTTTTATTATTTTCTTTATATACATATTTTATGGCGCCTCAACCCAGATTTGAACCCATGACCTCTGAACTCCAAACCTAGGTGCCTACCACCACACCAAACTCTCTCTTGAACGTAACAAAGTGTTTCACATATTTCTTATACACATATAGTACTCTATTTCTCTGCATAGCAACTTTTATATAAAAGGGTACTATGGGGTCTTGAACCCCTAACCTTCTGCACCCAAACCAACACCTTCACCAATAAGCCAACTTCTTTCTTGAAGGGATATAACCCTTTTTCTAATATTTATAATGCATCTATATTTTAAAATTAGAGCCGTGCCTTTGGTAAACCCACGAAGTGGAGGCAGCAACTCCGCCAGGGCAAGCTCTCTCGCCATAGCCGCCGGAGCAAGCTCTCTCGCTATAGCCGCCGGAGCAAGCTCTCTCGCCATAGCCGCCGGGGCAAACTCTCTCGCCATAGCCGCCGGAGTAAGCACTCTTGCCATGGCCACGGGAGTCGACCTTTCTCTGCCATAGTCAACCGGATAACTGTTAACCATATATAAAGCTAGTATCCCCTAGGTATAAACCGACCAAATGACACGACGTAATCTAGCAAGTCCGACCAACTTGTTATGATAACATCAACTCACTTGGTGGGACTAATTCCGGAATTTAATTAACGACAGGGCAACTCTCTAGAATAGCAGAATGTGTTATATCCTTGGATATTCTTTAGGCGACGATAATAATGTCCAGTTATCGGCGTTCCTCGATCCATAACTTTAATTATTATTGTCCTTTGGTAGATGCCTTGATAACACGGTTTCTTGCCCTTTGCCATGATTCAATCCATATTACATTCATATGCTTTATATTAGACCTTATTCGACGTTATATAAGTAATGTTTTATAAACATAATTCTAATTAACGTTGCCTCGCTCTAGTGTCTAAACCTTGACTCGTCTCAGTTCCCAGAGAAAGGATCTTTTTGTCGTCCAACCGACTAGGGACTGCCATGCAGCACCCCTCTAGACCATCGGTTTGGATTCCTTTGATCCTACCACCCTTCAATATTCCTTCTCATTGGTCTTGTTCCTTTTACGGATCACTTCCCCTAGATCATGGCACATACTCTGACTACGTAACGAGTCCTTTTGTTGGGTACAAACCTTGGTAACACTTTGTGCCAAACTTCACCATCTATATGGATGTCATTAATCATCTGTACCACACACGCCACAAAAGTGACAAAGCTAGCCTACCCTTTTTTAGAGTTGTTCTCCCGTACAATCCAATGCCACCCAACCATTGTTGATTACTCACCTCCTTCTAGGGTATCCAAATATGGTTGGGGCAAAGTATTTCCAACCATTCCTTTAATCCCCAAATGGCGTTAAGTTCCACAAATGAACTTACGTATTCCAAGGGGTTATGTGAATGTCCCAAAGGACAGTACCACCCAAAGACCCCCAAGGTAGGCCTCCTCTATTCGAGATATTGTGTTCAAGTCTCTCGGGGTCCATCATATGTCCTCGGGGACGCCCATCGCCAGGGCATGACATATAAATGCTATCTACCTATCTATCTATTTATTAAAAATGTCCTTGGTGAATTCAATTCACCATCTTGTCTTAGGACATGGAAGTCTTCTTCCCTAAGCCATGCACCAAATCATTAGCAATGACCACCCTTCATGTTAGGTAATAACCTTTCTATCCAGATTGCTAAATATCATGCATCAGGGTCTTTTATTTCTTCAATATGTTTTCTAGGTCTATGGCCGATTTTCAGTATCCTGGCCCTTACGTCTGCCATATTGTATACAAATCACCCTTTAGTTGTGATCTATATTCAGTAGAGTCACCAATCCAATTACTCCTTTAGGTATCCGTTAACCGTCTTGTGCCTTCTAAGCCACTATTATATGGCCCTTATATTGTAAACCTACCTATCATTGGGGGTTATAATCCAACATTGTCCTACATCCTGGAAATGTTACTCATTACATTTCTCTGTCATGATATCATGCTGCTGTTCTGGCATTCCAAATGACTTGACATCCGCATTTAAGCCATAGTCATGGCCTAAGAGCGGGTGAGCCTTCGTATAAATCGTGAATTACAAGGTGCTCGCCTTGTACTTTGTGAGCCTTTCTACAATTATCTATGTTGAGACAACACGGACTTGTATCCATGTAACCCATGGCGTCACCTCTGCCTGATCCAGGTATGGATCATGTGGGAAAGCTAGTTTTAGGTGTCTATTCAAGACACATTTTAACTTCTAGCATGTAACTCTTATTTGATACCTATCCTGGAATTGTACTATTGTACTACTCAACCCCACTACCTTAAGCTTTATTCTATTGGCCGTTGACATTTACTTCAAGTGCAAACTACCACATCATACCCTAGCATGCAACGGATTGATCATCCTTTGCACATTCCGAACGTATCTCCGGACCCTCCATCGGTAACTTTAGGATACTGCCTTTTTCTCTCCTAGTGTCACCACCTAGATTACCTCTCCAAAGATGTTTATCGTATGTGTCCATGCTATGTACATAACAAACATATATCCTCATCCCACAATGCTAGATATCCGCTCTAACTTAGCTGAAATGTAACCTTTGTAGTTCTTATGATGTGGTCTGTATTCACCTACTTCCCAAATGGGCAGGGCCAACTCTACGTTGGACTTGTACATGCTGATGTATTCACATGTGCGTGCCCGAAGCGCGACGTGACTTGCCCATGTATGGATCTGCATAGAAGAGTTTAAGCACCAAGGTGCATTTAACATACTTATCATAAGAAGGTTTAAGGATACTTCCTTCTATTGCGTTTTTCGATTAACCGTCATTTTGTTTAACTAACCCCCAATCTTGAGGACATCATTATTTTCTAAGAGGGGTGAATGTGACGTTCCATGTATTTATATGGTATATGTATAAATAAGGTGACACGTCACCCAATAAAGGTATGCGCCACCATGGAGTATCTTAACCTAAGGGGTTGACCTAAAAGGGATGAATTTAAACTTATGGTACTTTAACCCCCATACATAAACTATAATTTTCCCATGGGATTATGCCATAGTTCCAAAGGTTTCTACCACAATCCAAGGCCTTTTCTAAAGGTTCCTTCATTAATTTATGTTTAAGCCATGTTTTGTCACACCTAACCTATTTATCTTAAGTTAGCATGTCAACCTCAACTTTTGATCCCTTTGAATGTTGTCGCCTTTGGCTCCCTCATAATGAAGCGGAGGCACTAAAACCCCCTGGTCTTCTAATAGGAAAATCCAATGTTTCAATCTTCGTTAGTAACCGCCATATGATTATCCAATTCCTTACCCTCTTAAGAGTTTCGAAGTCATAATCTCTAACGGGTCTATGCCGCAAGGAAACGGATCCTCCAAATTCTACTACGTACCTAGAATTGTTCACCAAGTGGGTAACTCTTCGATTATATGGACTACTGGTCTATATAATCTTAACCGTTCTGATCAATACATCTCGTCTTGATTTTATCGGGACTTGGAATTCCTATGTACTGCCCTCTTCTTGGTTACCCCTAAAGGTATAATCGCCAAAGTCATCGTACTCCTTCTTATCTTCCATCAGGGGACGCGATATTCTTATATATCTTTTCATTCCCAAAACCAAATAAATGCTCTTAGCTTATAACGTTGAACTAATACATTGGTATCTAGAACCTTTGAGTAGTTAAGCTCTCATTATCGGTTATTCCAATACCGTTCCAACCATCCTCGGGATGTTTTTGAACGTAACATCACCGTATATGCTAGACTTACTCTAGCTATTCTCACTCATTTAAACTTTTCTCATCTTCCTTAGTACGACGTATCTGAGATAGTCAACCTTAACCATTGGGATAGCTTGAATGCTTATCTCTGGTAAAGCATACCTAACCCAATATCTCGTATATAAGCATATCATTATGCTCCTTCTGTAAACATTGTCACGTAATATGCCACCAGCCCTGTACGAATATTCTACCATCTTCCAATATGACATACATCTGGATGTCACAATCGACATCCTTGATATCCTCGCTAGTGTGGTATGTAATACTACTAAATCCTTCAAACATCCGAAACCACTACGTTGTTATTATGAGATATAGTAACATGTGTGCACCAACCCTAACTCTTGACTCATATATAATTCGTTGACGTAGCCCCTAGCTGCGTCTCCTATATATGCTGTGGATTTCACACCACACCTTCTAGACTCTCTATCCTTAGGTTGCCTTGGTCCTCACGCTCTAGTCATAAATTCCATAGGGGCACATGCCACCCTAAGTTCCTAGTGGCCATACTTGATGTCTACTATAGGAATTCTTATCTTCATTCCTCCGTATTCATATATGTGAACTAAAAGTTCTAGTATATACCCTATCTTTTTCTAGCTATGTTCCTAGTAAATGGTCCTAATACACATCTACCAACACGGAACTACTCCTCGGGATGCACACACGATACCAAGTCCGGCACATCCTCCTTGGCGGATGTTCATTGATGCCTCCCTTCTTCATATTCCAGGCTTTGGTCTCTTCAAAGTGTCCCTCCAAACTCTCTATATTTGAAACGTTGTTTACAACAACTTCCAAGCACCTCTTGTCTCCCACTTGTCGTGTGGGTACATTACTTGCCTTCCTAATGTATCATTAGTTCAACGTCAACTCATAGAATAAGCTTCGCCAGAGCTCCAACATACTTTGTAGCTTTCAGATGGTTGCACCCTTTGCTAGCAATTCTCGCCTTCCATTCCAAAGGTCTTTACAGTATGCTTATTCCTCGCCTTCGTCGGGCCTGACCTCACTCTCTTCACCTTGTGGGAAAACTACGTCCCCACACTATTGTCCAGTCTCTTATCCGGGCGTCTACATACCCCCCTACCGACATAGGATCTGGCCATTTCTTTAATTTTCACCTGCATTTGACCAACGTTATTAAGTGTATTCACGTGCCTACGTGGTCTTCTTAGTCGTCTATAATCTTGCGTCCTTGTTTCACACCTCAGGAACATCAATCTCTTTACCAAACACAATATATGTGTAATTTTATAATCCATAATTTATGGATCAACATCCTCATACAACATTATTCTCTACCGTTCCACGAATCAAACCTACACTTTTAAAGTGTTTTCCCTCTCAGGAGCTGGGTACTTATAATCCAGTTTCCACCTTAGTATAGTACCTCCTTAACATAGTCTATAGTAGATAATCATAAACCACTTCTCCACCAGATATATCGTGCTATATCCAGTCTCCTTCTACATTGAATAGCAACCTAGATGCCGCATCATACATCAATCCTCGTAATTTTTAGGTCCAGCATTTCACTTAGATACCAAACAGCGTCATACCAATTTTTCTCGAGTATCCATCCAAAATAGAGACATCGCTACACTCCTTATTCCCAACATTCAGCACTTCTACTTCAAGTAGGAGCCCGGGACCTCCTCAGTTATCATCATCTAACAGTGCTCGTAGCGCACCACGCGATGGTTTCGATGCTTCCGCCGTGAACACCATAGTCGAATCGGCCTTCTCGTGATACGGGACGATTGCATAGCCATAGCAATCTTCTTTGGATAGCGGCCGGGCGGTACCAATTACGTTGAATGTATCGTCCACCGCACTGCACTGTATGTGTGATAAATTTATGAAAATAACAATAAAATAAATAAGTAATTCAAATATAAGAATATCGGGACGCCCGTAAATGTACAAACATAACCAATGAATTAATATGTGTCCTCATGTGACCAGTAATCTATGCTAAAGATAGAAAGTGTGATTGTGGAAACATTAAAGATAATCAGCAAGTTATTAAACACATAATCAAATATAATAGAAGGGGATAAGTATGTATGTCTTACACAAACTCCTAAGGGAATAACGAGACTTAGATAACGTTAACGTATATAGGTCAAAATGGAATATACTTGCATAAATATATAATTCTATTAAAGGGTAACTATAAATGTCGAAGCATCTAAACACTCACAATAGCAATATATGAGTTGTTAAAATTGTACCAAAATAGGAAAACGAAATTGTAAGGTGAAGGGAGAATATAATACATATACACACAAAAGTTAATATGATTAGAATGACTTTCTATTAATCGGTCGAGGGTTAATAACTCAGATTATAATATAACAACAAATGGAAGTTCTTTATATCTATACCTGTCTTTAATATATAATCAGTTACCTGTATCTATAGAAAGAATGCTTTCTAACATAGATAGAGTGTGAGCTCGTCACCACGGATGAAACAGTGACACTTCCACAAACTTTCACTGTTCACTTTTAACACTCCTAAGCGATGATCATGATGTGTTTGCCGCAACAACAAGAGTCCCGATCTTCGAGGGCAAAGATCATTTTAAGGTGGGGAGAATGTGGCGTTCCGGCATTCATACGGTATAATGATGCACGACACGCCACTAGGACATAAGGGAGTAATTGGTTAAGTGAAGTAGAACCACAATGGTTTTATTTAGCTATGTTAATAAATCCATTGTGGATAATTATAAAGTATATAGCCTAATTACCCTAATTAAGCTAAATTAGTTAATTAGCACCAACAAGGGGGTGCCACTTGGCCCAAATCGATTGGGCAAGGCATGGTTTCCATTTTGGACACCCAAATTAGGGCTTTTGTGCCCCAATTCGAATTAGGAGCAGCGGGAGATGGAGGAGAGGAGGCGCTGGGCCTTCAAGGAGCAAACCAAAAAAGGACTGTTCTTGGCCTAAGGAGCAAAATTTGGCCTAAGGACTGCTGCTGACCTCACCAAAATCACTAAACAACCCCTAGCTATTGCTGCCACCCTTCGTACAGCACTATGGAAGCACCCCACGATAACGATTCCAAAAACAACACCGGTTGGTAGTAGTTTAGTTGTGAATTCTAGGGTAGCGCCCTGTTGGGCACTTGTTGTCTTTGCTGCATTCTGTTCTCTCGTGTTTTAATGGTAGGAACTAACCCTTGATTGTAAAGGTAAGTTCTCTTTATATTCGATTCTGGTTTGGTTCTTAAAAGGATGGATTGATAGTTCTTTGTATGGTATCACTCGAAATGGGGGAAATAAGGGCTGGGGTAGAGACCTCTAAACTCATATCGTTAGTATGTTCCTAGATAAAACCCTATAATTCCCAATATTAAGTGCGGCTGTGTACAAGAGCCCACCGGGTCATAGACGCTATGGACCGGCTTAGCACCGGACAAGGAACACAAGTGGTGAAGTGGGGGTGGGGTCCCCGCACGAACATACAAGGCTCCCCGACTCCTACAAGGGCTAGGCCCGATGGCCTGGCCACGGAGAGGGGCCGGGTATGGGTCCGACACTCCACAGGTGTAGTGGTGTGACCCGTATGGGGCACCATGCACTTTGAGTAGATTTAGGGTGAGTAAGCTCTGCACGGATGGGATGGGGGGTCGCCGTGTAAGCGTGCACGCGTATTCTCTAGCTCACCCATGGGACCACTTTGTGATTCTCGGAAGGGGACGCCCCCGACCTGCCTCATCGGACCAGCGCCATGAACCCCGAGTAGGCTCAAAGGGTGATACCTTGAACTCCGTCTCTCCTAAGGCTATAGCGAAGCCATAGCGTGAATTGACCCATCCGCAAAGTGTGCACAGGAGGGGCGGATGGAGTGGTCAACCTAGCCGATGTTCTATGCCAGCCAACGCCATGCCAAGACTTCGGTCTGGCTGATCTCTTGAGGCCCACCACCACGATCCTCACCGAGTCCGAGCCGGGTAGAACCCGGGGTTTGGGTGTTTTCTTAGGTTTAGATGCATATTCTATGCCGTTGGTGTTTGGATGGATGCGCCACCCTTCGTGGTGGTTATTTATATATGATTTATGCTGTGTGCTAACCCTTGTATTCATGCTTCCGCGACGTAGGAGTCCCATTGAAGGCGTGGGCCGAATGACCCCTTCGTGTCCTTCTTTCGGGCATCATTTCATAGATGGCCCGAAATAGACGGAGGGCCCTGCTCATGGCAAGTTGGTTGCCATGGGAGGGGAAAGTCCTTGTATGTATACGGCTGGGTGTCGTATATATTCAGGGAGCGTCACAGGCTCAAGGCAGGAGTGTCGAGACAAGGCATCAGGATTTCCTTGGAGAAGTCTAGGATGGTACTTCGATCATGAAATTAATGCGGGATAATAGTTGAATATGCCACCGGGCCTAGTGATAATTGAGCATTTGACCAAACTGAAAATATTCTAGAATTCGATGATCCGTATAGATCATGAGCTTATGAGGAGATCCTTCCAAGAAACTTCTCCACTCCTCGAAAGAATCAACTATCACCAACAACTCTTTGTCATAAATTGGACAGTTGATTTCAGCAGCCTGGAGACTTCATGGTCATCCTCCTCCTATGACAAGATACTGCCAAGAGAAAAATCAAAAGCATCTGCTTTGACAACATATGGGCACGACGGATCTGCATGAGCAAGAACTACTATCGTGGTAAAAGCATGCTTTAGGATAAGAAAATCAGTTTCTGCTTCCACAATCCATTCAGATGGCACATTCTTTGTCGTGAGATATGTTAAAGGAAGGGCAATATTTGAGTACTCCCGAATAAAATGCCGATAGAAGTTGGCAAATTCAAGAAAACATTGTTGGACGGAAGAAGGTGTTTGCCACTCCAATAACGGTACTGCCCTTTTTGGGATCCATAGAGACTTCATGAGGAGTGATACAATAGCCAAGAAACTCCATAGCATCGTGATCGAATTGATACTTTTTGAATTTGGCATATAAGCAGCTTCTGGAGAACCTGTCAAATACTTCTCTCATGTTCCTCAAGAGTCTTAGAATAGATACAAATATCATCCAAATATATGATGACAAAAGTATCCAAGAACTCCCGAAAGACATCATTGACCATACGATCGAACACTGCTTAGGCATTGGTAAGCCCAAATGGCATAACTATGTACTCAAAATAGCCATACCAAGTACGAAATCTTGTCTTCTACTCATCACACTCTAGATCCGAATAAGATTCTAGGCACCATGAAGATTAATCTCTGTAAAATGGCACGCACCCTAGAGCTGCTCCAACTATTTTGGAATTAACGGAAGTGGATAGCATTTCGGTACATGATTCTATTGAGGCCACGATAATCCATGACAAGGCACAACGAATCATCCTTTTTTTTACAAAGACAATTGGTACTCCAGCATGGGATCGAAAATGTCGAATGAAGCCAGTAGCTAGATTTTCTTCAATGTAATTCCGCAAGACCTTATAGATCCTATATAAGATCTTATAAGTGGCATCATCTCAGGCTGCAGATCAATAGGACAATCATATGGACGATGCTCTGGGAGCTTGTTGACGTTGACTCTGTTAAAAACATCAGAATAGCTGCCATATTTATTTAAGAACATTGTAGAAGACTTCATCGGTGCAAAACTATGGATGAACCTGGATTATGAATATTGTGCTTGAATCTTGCCTTCCAGATTTGATAAACTCGTGAAGATAAATCTTCAAGATACAAAACTAAGGATGTGCAGGTACAAGAGCAGGTCAAGAGCAGGAACAGAAGCAGGAATTGAGGCATCACCTAGAATGTGGTTAGAATATGGGACATGAAATAAATCAGAGATAAGGGTCGATTTAGGACACGGAGCATAAATAGGAATTGGAACATGAGCAAAAGCAGAATCAGGAATCCATGATACTGCACAGACTAAAGTAGATGTTGGTGTTCTACACTCAAAGAGACTATCACATCGAATTGCAATTTGATGGCTTCTTCTAGACTCTTGGGATCCTCCATCAATAGCAACATATCTTTGACATCCTCACATAAGCTCCTTCGAAAATAATCTTGAAAAGCAGCATTATTCTAGGAAATATCTATATCAATTTGATGAAATTCACATGCATAACTTGAAGTTGGACGAGAGCCTTGTCTGAGATTGTTGAGTTTTGTGACTACAGTATGCTGACAATCTATGTCCCCAAATATGCCTCGAGCTCCACAATGAAAGCTGCAAAATCCTACAATTCTGGGACTCCTTTTTCCAACAAAGAAGCAAACCAACTTAGAGCCGACCCTATGAGGAGCGAACCAATCAATCCAACTTGTTCCTAAACCGTGAGATATCTATGAGAATGGAGTTGAATCACAAGCTATATCTGATTTAAAAAACAAAGAAGCTTGGACCAAGTTCCATCAAACTTCTCAGCAAGCTAATTTTAGACTCTGATGGCCTCAATCCGAGCTAGAAGTAGATTCACGTGAAACACCCGCTCTCTGAACTCCTTATTGTCTGACTGTAACTGCTGGCATACTTGAAGAAGTTGTTGGGCCTTTTGTAGTAAGGATGAAATCTCGTCCACATAGACAAAGGCCATGGTTAAAGAAATGCTTAGATGCCATGGTTAAAGAAATGCTTAGAATAAGAGCAGGTAAGAACTGATAAGGGATTCCGGTTCAAACTATCGTGAACCTACTCAAAAACAAAGGAAATACGTGAAAAATACTTGAAAAATATGCAAGAAATATGTGTAAATCTTATGTATTATCAAGAATCAAGAATAAATAGCCCGAAGGCAAGCAGGAACACGATCCATCCTTCGATCAAAAGCCCCTTTATATACTGGAAGAGGGGTCTCTTTCTTGTAGAATGCATGTGGAAGTCGCATTTAATTAAAGTGGGTCAAATCTCGAATTTTGGGACTCGGACTGAAAATGGGACTCATACTATAGAAAAAAATTCTGAATTGAATGCTTGAATAGAATTACACATCACACACAAAGAACTGGGTAACTTGTTTTCCTCATAAATTTTACAAACCACTAGTTGAGAAAGTTTTCAAGCTTCTCAATATTATCTACCCTCATACAATGATATAGCATGGAGGTTGCTCATGGCTTTGTCCATCTTCCTTTTTGGGATCTTGTATGTCACAAGGCCCCAAAATTGAACCAATATAATTTTTTTATAATGGTTTCTTGGTGAAAAACCAAGTCCATAAATCAGTACATGTTAGTGGGTTCAAAAGTTTACAAACCATGTCTAGTTATCTGATATGGTTCATCAACATATTTTTCTAAGTTGATAAGCCAACATTGTTTTGTGACATGGTATTGAAACATGGCAATTTTAATTGGTATCTGTAAGAATTTAAATTATATGATATATACTATGGTTTCGTATGTGAAGTTTGGTAGACTGGTATTTGATCATATCTATCTTCTTCAATATATTGACATGGTAAATTTAAGTTGATATTTTGGATGATGCTTTACAATGGTTACTTACCATGATACTTTATAGTGACTAATCACCAATACACAATGTGATAAATGTAAGTGGTTTCAATATGTTAATATGACTTTTCTTACCCCATTTTTCTCCATAGTACTAAAATGTAATCTTTTCAATTAGTTTTTCAAACAACTTAAAATGCATGATACGGATTAATGCTTAGTATATCAAGTTTAATGGAATGGTATTTGATTGCATCTATGTCCCTTGATATATTGACTTGGTAAATTAATCAGATATTTTGTAGTTGTTAATGGTCAACATATAACATGGCAAATTGACATGGTTTAACTTTGTTAGTATGATCTTTTTTCTATAATTCAAAATAGAATTGGAGCATGATATTGGACCTTAATGCATTAGCACAAGAAATTTAAATGCTTCGAAACACATTTTATAACGAAGTATGATGTTGTATATAATGATTAATTGATTAGAGAATTTCATTATGTAAGACAATCTTAATTTGACATTGATCAGTGTTTATAATTATACAAAAGACAACATTTGGAACAGAAGTTCTAAAAGCACAAGGCTCAAACTGAAGGTTTTTTATTAAAGGGCAAAACTGTGAAATACCCTTATGTTTTGCTAAATTTGACAAAATGCCCTTAGTTTTGGGGGTATTTTTATGGAAATGATCATAACTTTTTTGTGATAATCCAAATGGGAATGAGTCTTTCAGAGATCTTGTAAAGGAAGATGAGATCGTTCCATCAAAGTTAAGATCTCCTGAATTGGATTCCAAAATCTCAAGTTATGGTCTTGTAAATCCCTCTGGAATTTCTACAATTTTCTTGTGTATTAAAAATACCATAACTTGTGATTTAAGACTCCGATTTATATGATATTACCTTTGATGGAAAGATCTCATCCTCCTTTACAAGATCTCTGAAAGATTCATTTCCATTTGGATCATCACAAAAAAGTTATGGTCATTTCCGTAAAAATACCCCCAAAACTAGGGGCATTTTGTCAAATTTAGCAAAACATAAGGGTATTTCATAGTTTTTCCCTTTATTAAAAAATGGTCTGATATATAACAGCAGATGCAAAATGTCAATAGCCTCATCTTCCCTTTCATCCTTGGTTTGTACTCGATCCTTGTGTTTGTAGCCAATTGATCTTCATTCTGAATGCAAATTTTACAACGTAAAACATTATCTACTTCAGTTTCGCAGGGACAAATCTGGTTTCCAGGTTAAAAATATGCGCAAACCATACAAATACTATATGCTAAAGGTTTTACAAATGCAGATGCTACCATAACCTGCCTTCTAAACGTAAACCATATTGACTCAGCAAACAGAATCTAAAGGAAGGGATGTCTATACTCTGACAACATTGTCATTGCAAAAAGGGTGATGCTATAAGCAACATTAAAATAGGTTATTTCTGGTCAACAATCCATAGAAATTATCTGCAATATGCAGAAACGAAACAAAATAGCAAATAGAGCATGCACCTTACGTTTGTAACCAGCCATCCTGTTGGAGACCCATCTGTTAAGACTTCAGCCTGGAAGGTGCTGCTTTATCAGCCATTGGCTTGTTGGCTTTTACTCTAGCGGAGGAATCTATGATTAGCTCAAAGCAGGGCCACTATGCTCTAACAATGCAGCTACTGCCAATGGCAGGGCTTAAAGAAAATTGAGATTTACCGGGATAAAAAATAGGTGATGTTGCCTTATCAGCCATTTGGATGTTAGCCTCCATGCTAGGGAAACGATCCATGAAAAACGAACAGGCTATGTATCTGTTAGTAAAGGAGGTTTTGCAAGGACCTCAGAGAAATGAACATATTCTATTGAGCCAGTGGGAGATGCTACAGTGTGGGCGGAGGCAAAGCATACTGGCATATAAAAGGCAGCTACAAAGACATTGACTGAAGAATGTATACAATTTCTTAAAAGCAAGTTAACCAAGAGCAGATTGTGCACATCTAACGGTAGCTAAAAATGAAGGCAATATTTTATGCTCACAAATTACCCTTCCATTTTCGAAGTATACCTTTTCCAATCTTGCAGGAACAAAAATTCTCCCACATATGCATGTCGAAAGGGTCATTAATCAACATTAAAAGCACCAGCAAAGGCACACTTTTCTATTTCTGGTTTTGGCACACATCTAATATAGGCCATGAGGTATATGTCCCCTGCTATAAAGTGTCCCATGGGCATGCAGTCAACAGAGTGTCGTCACATCCCAGTGTCACCATCACTAAGGAGAATTTTGTGTGGGTTCAGGTTTTGCAGGGTGTAAAAACATCAACATGTGACACCAGAAGAGAGGCTAATAACTCTTTCAAGGGAGTTTGGTTTTGAATTCTATAAATGAACACAATCTAGCATGCATCTGAAGGAATCAGCCACAGAAAGGAGCAGGCGCTTGGAACTTCTTGGTATCTTCATATAATAAACACACAGCGATAAGTTGGACACTGCAATTAATATTGGGTCTCTTATCAATGTTTTGAACTATGAATGTTTCATAACAGAAATTCCATAACAAAAGAAAGAACTATGAATGTTTCATTGCAGAGAGCATTTTAAACACCTAATTCAATCCTTCAGGTTTAGTGACTTAAAGCATTGCGTTCTTTTGTTCTAACTCACAGAACATCGTCCCTTGCAGGAAAGATGCAGACTACACCCTGCATTCTCGACTCGGCATTCTCGACTCGCGAGTCGAGAATGCAGACAGCAAGCCAACACATGCATTCTCGACTAGCAAGTCGAGAATGCCTTAGGCAGCCAATTCTCCTGTGTCTGGTCGCAGGTGCCTCGATCCAGTCAGAGCCACTCTCCTTCGAACCATCTTCCTCGAATATTGCGAAGGGGAGGGGCTCGAACTGGATGGAGGCCTCTGCAACTAACCACAAGGAAATGCATCTCTTAAGGCTAGCATCCTTAAGGCGCTCTGGCTGTTTTCTCGACTCGTGAGTCGAGAAGACCCGCTCGTCTCACACACAGCAATGCCAGGACCTTACAGGCCACATCCGCCCTTGACCCGCCCAATCTCGAGTGCATTCTTCTGTTTTGAATCGTAGGTGCCTCTACTTAGTCAGAGCCACTCTCCTTCGAACCATCTTCCTCGAATATTGTGAAGGGGAGGGGGACTGGGTGGAGGCTTTTGCGACTAACCACAGGGGAATGCATTTGAGCTGCAACCCTAAGGAGCGCAAGGGGCTTTCTCGACTCGCGAGTCGAGAAGGCCCGTGAGTATCAACACCACCCAAGGTCGAGTGCATTCTCCTGTTTTTAGTCTCAGGTGCCTCTAGCCTGTCTGAGCCACTCTCTTTTGAACCATCTTCCTCGAATATTGCGAAGGGGAGTGGCTTGGACTGGGTGGAGGCCTTTGTGACTAACCACAGGGGGATGCATTTGAACTGCATCCCTAAGGCCCTAGACCTAGCATGATCTATACACAACTAGCATGCCTAACAGATACTCGGACTGGATGGAGCCCTTTGCTTCTAAACAGAAGGGAATCCATTCCAAGCAAAAATACAGACACATGAAACTGTTCGGGAGTTGCTTCAATTTATAGTTCCCTTGCTGAGCATCTCTCAACCCAGAGAGTATCTCGACGCTGAAATATACTCAACAAGGAAACCATAAATTGGGCGAGCTTTCGAACAGTTCCATGATCTAAACAGGGAGTTGTTCGCGTGTTACTCCGATCTATTATTTCCTTGCCGAGCATCTCTCAACCCGGAGAGTATATTTCATCTCTCGACGCTGAAATATATGCTCGACAAGGAAACAATAAATCCGTCGAGCTTTCGAGCAGTTCCATGTTCTATACACATCTGGCATGTTCTACACACATAATGAAACATGCATCTTTGAAACTCACCTCTTCTTGCAAGAGCTCCTTGGGCCATTGTATCATAGATCCCGCAGCCTCTCCGAGAGTCTTCGCTTCTTCTGTTGGCCTCATCAACAATGCATCTGCATCAAAAACTTGTATCAAATCGATTCTCGTGTATTCCTTCTCCATGACGTTGCAGTGAAGAGTGCCCGTGTCCTGCAGCTCATCTCCGGTTGCTACCTTCGCCCCATGCACATCGAGCAAATCAACTAGTTTCAAGAAGACACGCAGTTAGAACTAGACAGAGAGTAAATTGCTGTTAGAAGCTTACAGCGTCGTGGAGCCATCCGTGAACTCGTTCACAATCTATCTCCGCCTCCGGTTGCTATGCGCCCGAAAGTCTGCACTGCCGCAGTAAAACTATGCGCCCAAAAATCTCCACTGCGCTCACTATACTTAGTCCCTGGAAATGAATCAATTTCGAATTGGTGTTTTGGCGGGCTAAAGTTGGCCGTGCTGTACCCTTAGCCCGCTTTTTTACCTTGAATGATTATATGTCCTTAATTTCAAATTTAAGAACACGCCCGACCTTTTTTACGTGCAGTCCCAAAATCTCAAAGGCCCGGAAGAGGCTCAGTTTACAAGGGAATTCGAGCAGCAAGCGGATGCAGGGGCATACTGAGATGACGACTCCATCAAAGAAGCGGGCCGCCGGAGCCGATGCGGGTTCTAGTGTAACGAAGAAAAGAAAGACAGGGACTCCAGGTGAGCTCTCAATTTTGTGTTCGATTCATCCACCTTTTCTGATTCATCTTTTTGTCTTGCAGCATTCACTGCAGAGACGCTAGTCATCACTGGTAGAACTCCATTCTTCGTTATCGAAGGATTGGAGACAGAGCTACTCGAAGCACCTGCAGATTCTTGGTGGTATGTCGAAGTTACAACCTGTGGAATTTGTGCATATGCACCTAAGTTCTGGAATGTTCCAAGTCAATACCCATGTAAGAATGCAAAGTAATATTTTCATCAAGTATTGGTAGCTTATTTGGCTAAGGTGTGTGATCACAACTAAAAGATTAAGAGTTCAAATCTTGCTTTATGCAACTACCTCTTTTCATCCGTGTAACAACCATCTTTTGTACACATGATTATGATGCATACCCGGTCATCACAGAACCCACCAACATCTTGCAGAAGTACTAGCATGCAAAATAGTGAATAGAATCCACCAACATCTTGCATACCCATATGGTCATCACAAAACCCACCAACATCTTGCAGAAGTACTAGCATGCAAAATAATGAATAGAATCCACCAACATCTTGCAGAAGTACTACCATGCAAAATAGTGAAAAGGAAATAGAGATCCTAGAGCCTCCCACACAAAAAACAATCTTATAAGAAATGGAGAAACATTAGGGGATGTTATTAGTGGGTAAAACAGAGCCCAATGGATGGATGGTGGATGGATGCGCTCTTGAAGGGAACTGTATTTGCTCCCAAGATCGGCACTGTGCTCCTCAGAAAGGCTATTTCTGAAGATCCGGCAAGGTTTTCACAGAAGCTCGCGTTTGCAAAATGAGGTAAGACTGAAATCCTTTATTTAACGTCTCAAATGCTCATCTTATTTACTCTGCCTCTGCATTTTTGCAGAATCTTCCTCTGCATAATGAATAGAGTCTTCCCACTATATGTTTGCTTCTTCAACCTGATTATTTCTTAGTCCATTCTTGGTCTTGAAGAACAGGGGCCGGAGGTCGAGTGTTATCTGGAGGTCGTGAAGAACAGGGGCCAGAGGTCGAGTGTTATCCAGAGGTCGTGAAGAACAGGGGCCGGAGGTGAGGCTGAGTAATGCAGAGTGTTATCCATGCCTATTATTTGGAAATAAATAAGGGGAGATAACAGGGGAGAAAAAAAAAGGCATAGACAAAGGTACGCTTGAGAATACCTGTCGGTGAAGCTTGAGAATAGCTGTCGGTGAAGCTTGAGAATGGCACACCCACAGAGGTAATATTGATTCGTACCATTCTCGACTACCGAGTCGAGAATTGATTATACTTTAGTCATTAGTTTAATGTAATTAATTTAAATTAACTATTAATTATATTTAATATTAATTATTTTTTTAATCTTAAGGGAGTCTATCCCCTTTAATTATTGTTGGCTTCACTCTCTCCCTTCCGCCTTCACCTCTTCCCCCAACTCTTCCCACTCTACCCACTTCCCCTTGCCCCTCTTCTCACTCCCACTCCTCACGCACTCTTCCCCCTTCCCACTTGCCCCCCCAACTCCCTCCCTCCCCCCCCCCCCCCCTCCCCACCTTTTCAAACTACCCCTTGTCCTCCAACTCCTCCCCTTTTCAACTCCCCCCCCCCCTTCCGAACTTCCCTTACTTCTCCCCAAACTTCTCCCCTTCCCCTTCCTCTTTCGCTCTCACCCAGCCCTGGTTTTTTGTAAACTTTGTTGAGAAAATATGATGAGCCAGTTCTTGTTGTATGATATGAAAAAACTAACAGTGATTCAATGCAAGACTTTTTTTTTTCAGTATGAGTCCCATTTTCAGTATGAGTCCCAAACGTCGAGATCTGACCGATTTTAATTAAATGCGACTTAAGATCTAGTTGACCTGCAGGCTCGTATGGACTCCCTCTCCATCATAGAGACCATGGCACAAGATCGGCAGTGTGCTGATAAGGAGGCAATGGCAACCATATCCCCCCACCAGCATGCGAAGCGTATAGACTACCTTTAAAGCGAGCCAGTCAGAGTTGAGAGCGCTTCAGAGGAAAGCCGAGACACGAGACCAGAAATTGTAGGGGCTCCAGGAAACCATTGCCCAGCAAGGCAAGGGCCTTCATGCGGAAGCCCATGAACAATTGCGACAATGCACATATGAATTGGCAAGGCAACAGCAATTCCAGCAGAAGCTGAGCTCGCGACTACAGAGAGCAGAGGCCACAACACGAAACATGACAGATCTACATACCCAGCAGCCTACAAGACACCAACCAGGGCGGCCCACTGCTGCATCACCAAGCGGCCTTGTGCCACCACCACCCCACCACAGTAAGGTGGTGTATTTTCGACCCCAAGCATAAGCTATTGTTGATTAGTGCTTCTATCAAGGCAATCTAGTCTTCGATGGCAAAGAGAAATATCTTGAATGTCTGGGTGTGCTCGGGCTGCCCATGACGAAGTTGAAGTTCATATGGGGCAGTGAAAGGTGTGATTATGTAGGGGATTTGCCTCTGATTATCACAAAAGGAAAACCTATAATGGTGAAGAAGCTCCAGCGTGTCTACGAGGCGTTTCAGGAATACAACAAGCACAACACTATCATCATAGATGGTAGCGCCTGTAAATGTTATCACAACTCCGATAATGCCATCATTGCCAAAACATATAACCCTGAGGAGTTTGGAACAGATAAGTGGCTTGCGATTCGTGACTTGGCTAAGTCTCAGCTTTCAATTCTTGTGGCGAAAGTTCTGTGGAATTATTCAGAGCTCAAGAAGGTTGATAAAGAAAGCAACGCCATCATAGCAGCGATGGATAAGAAATTTTATGGTGATCCACCTGAATGACACGCATGTATATTGTGTAATGTTTTGTATAGAAAAGAAAAGACGTGTTCTGTTGCAAGGCGCTTTCTCGACTCGCTAGTCGAGAAAGTGCCTTTTTGCTCAAAGCTACAAATATATGAACCATCTGGTGTAAATATAATATATGAAACACCTAAATGGAACTGTAATTGGACTGTAATTATTTGTTTGGACTGTAATTGCTAATTGGACCGTAATTGCTAATTGGACTGTAATTGTTAATTTTGATGTTCCTCTCTTCTAGGTGATAAGGATCCCCCCCGCGCTTCCTACTCAGAACACACTTTTACTAGGGCTTTGGGATACGGTCAATAGTAAATGCAAGTATTACAGAAACGCAAGGGATCCTGATGAAAAGAGGTTGATTTCCGAACTTCATAAACCGCAAAGGATCTTGCAAGCAATGGATACATCCATGGGGGATGGGGGAGAAGCATTTTTCACCCGGCAATTGAAGAGAGGATGCGGGAGGAGGGTGGCAAGATAGGTTGGATGGGCGAGTGGGTCGGCCATGAAGCTCCTCCCCGTGAAGCTTTTTATCATCTTCATGTTGCTCCTAGAGCTTGGAGAAGGTCCGAGTATTCTCCGCTTGTTGTTCCACTCAGGTTGGATCGTTTATCATCCGGATGTAACGATTGTGATAGTATGGCCGCCATGGTCTCTTTGTCTACCGTAAATTACATTGTAAAGATATTATTTATGAATAAAAATTCGTTGAAACCTAACACTTCATTTGGAGAAAATAAACTGGTATTCTATAGTTTCTCAACTCGCCATCCAAGAAAAGGCCATTTGTGTATACTTATTTATGTCCTTTCGGATGGAAATGACAAGTCTGTCATGGTCTCTCCGTCCATTGTAAACTACATTATAATGCTATCTTTTAAAAATTCGTTGAATACTATCACTTTGTTTGTAGAAAGTAAATTATTTCATTGGTTTTGTATGTGTTTTTTAGTTTCTCGACTCGCCATCCGAGAAAAGGAGGCCACTTGTAACCCTTAAGTTTTTTTTAAGTCTCTTATTCAAACGATAATGGAGCACAAAACAATTTGCATGTCCTTTTGCCTTAAGAAAATAGTGTTCCAGAAAAAAGTGGGAATGACATGAGTCCGTCTTTAATGTAATGCGACTTGTTTGCGTTTGTCGAATTTGGGCTAGGTGAGGCCATTAGAATCTGTCACTTCACTGTCGGATTTGGGCTTGGGTGAGGCCATTAAGTCCTGGAGGTTGAAATCCTTCATTCAGGCTCTCTGTCTGGCAACATGCCTTCTGGCACAGCTGGATGCTACCATATGGTTATGTAAAAATACTGTGTTTTTTATTGGAATACCATAGCACCCTGGTTGTCGCTAGATGTAGCAAAAGGGAGATTACTATGTTGTTGTCCTTGTGGAGGCTACGCCTTGTATAAGTAGTTTACTTTCAGACCTTAGTGAGTCTTGTAAAAGTTATATGTTCATGCTTACGAAAATACTATTTTTCTACCATATGTCCAATCTAGACCTTAAAATTTATCATGCATTTTTTTTTTGTCAAAAAGTTAATATCCATGGATCCGGAACAATGTGGCGAATATGCTGCACATCAAGGGCCCACAGCTAAGTTTGGCAGAGAAACCCATAAAGATTCAAAGATTCAAAAATAGTTGGGGAAGCCCCCAAAAAATGAGAAATCCATACCAAAACCAGTGGGAACCCAAAAATGTGCTAAAACATGACCTAACCAACAATATAGAAGTTGGGTCTCGATTTTTGTCCATGGTGCATTCTCGCGATGACATGTGGCGATGCCAATACCGCGGAATAGAATTCGGGTCCCCGACCTCATCAAACTGCCTCTCACATGTGCTCGTCGGGCCATCTCCTCTTCCAGATGCTCCGACTTTCCCGTCATCGATTTTGTAGCAGAGTTCGGTTGTTGGGATTTTGAGCCACAGATCCTGAACCTGGCTGCCCCAAGCTTCAATTCGAGCTCAGCCTTTCTCACCATGAATCACAGAACTTTGACCTTTCTCACCATGAATCACAGAACTTTGATACACAGAATAGTTGAGTTAACAGTTGAGTTAGCAGAAATTGAAAGGATTCAGACTGAACAAATGGCAGGATTCAGACTGAACAAATGGCAGCTCTGCAGGCAGGGGCCCATCCCTGCTCTCCATATCCAGTAGTGCCGCTCCCCTTTCAGATATTTTATCTAGATTTTAGCTGCTAGCATGGAATCGACCAGTTTGTTGAAGGAAATTTGAAAACTTTGCAGTTCTTCCTAGTTTCTCATAGAGGCATACATTTTTTTGCCTTGCAATTTTTTTTACCCTCCAAGCAAAATCGATCCCCAACTTCTATATTGTAGGGGAACTGCATTTGGTCTGCCATTCCGGCACACGGGAGACTCGCTCCCGGCGCGGTTGACATAGATATGGTCACTAGCTTTTCGTGGGAATGTTAGGTATACCATTCGAAAGCCCACACGCCCATGCGGAGTTAGCCTAGGGATAGAGATTTTTAGCAAAATCTTCTCTCATCCGCGGACTCTCTGTAAAGTGTAATTTTAGTTTTTCAAATTACCGAGTGCGCAACCGAGAGGTTTCTTTCGATCATAAATTTAGCAAGGTAGGTTGATTAGAATTTGAAGTGGGAAGGCAAATTCATTCTCATCTCGTATCAGCTTGGAAGCGTGCTTGTTGGCATGTTACGTCGAGTATTTAAAATAATGGCAGTAGGAAACCCTTTTTTGAGGACATACATTGCCTCTTCACCAACACCATGCTGAGCATACCGAGACACCATAGCATTCATTATCTCGAGCATGCATTTCGTCAAAGACCTGCTGTGCATTTTCAATGCTGCCATAATCGAAGTATGTGCCTATGAGATGCCAATGCAGATGTCTAAAACAAGTGGACGTGTTTGACAAATATTTTAACCTGAAAAACTATTTTGTCTTGAGCGCTCAGCTTAAGTTGCTGTGTGGGTAAACCCACAGCTTAGGTCTCAGCATCCGACATTCTCAAGCACCTACGCTAACACATGCATTCAAGATGCTGATGTCTGAAAAGAGATGCGGATGTCTATCCTCATTTCTCAAAGTCTTTTACTTTTTCACCTTGCAGAACATATATATAAATTCACATCAAGACGTGGAGCTCATTGAAGAAATTTAAGAAAGACTCATTTTGAATCTGGTAGCATGTTATTCACTTGAGGCTTGTCAAATGATGCTCGTCACATTCATGAAATCTCCCCATCAATTGCGCATTCTACATGCATCGTTGATCTTCTCGAACAAGCAAAATTCTTGCATGATGCTAAACGCCATTATTAACACAATGCCTTCATCTTTCTTAAGTGCTGGCTGCATTCATTGCCAAGTGGAATTAGCTGGGGATGCTGCAACACAAGTTTCTAAATTAGATTCCAGAAAACATTAGCCTATGTCCTACTATCAAACATAGCCAACATAATGTCTCCTGCTTAGATTTCCAAAGGCATTGAGAGATGGGATATAACATATAATGAGTGCCTTAGGCGAATCATTGGTTAAAGTCACTATGGAGAGATGGAGTCTGCAGCTTGGTGATGAAAAGTTTGAAGGGTGGTCGTCGGACATAAAGGGCCTCATCCATCACGTTGTTCTGGCCAAGTCTATAGGACTGAACACGAAGCACCAATAATTCCATCCAAATACCCTGTCACAACATAGGCTTTTACTCCAACTATAAGCAGAACTGAAGGCATCAAATTGCGTGACATTTAAAGAACAAGACAAGATGTCAATGACGCAACCATGCTCTTGTTAGTGGCATCAAGTTTTGGAATTGTTGATCTAGCTGGAATACACCGTTGCTCATATAAATATAATGGATGAAGAGGTACAAAGTGATGAACAAGAGCATCTATTCTTCTTGATATTCTTATCATTGATAATGACAGTATTAATCAATATTTGTTCACCATACAAAAGAAGGTTGCCTAGTGGTGCTTTCTTCTCAAATCCAGTATTCTCTGACTTTCTTACCTTAAGCCTCGAGAGTGGAGTTTAACTAGTATGAAACCAAGATAGGGTAGTTTGAATATGATAGTCCCCGTATGCTGCTTGTTTCCTAATCATCCATCTGCGGTTCTACAAGATTTTGAGAAAATGCATAAATAGGATATATGATCGAGATGCTAACTGCAGAAACGCAAACGTAAACAATGGTTAACGGTTGTCATCCATGATAATCTTTTTTTATCACAAACATAACTTCAGAGGCAACATTCCTAAACGGCAGACTTAATAAACCTGCAAATTTGCTGGACCATGGCGCAAGAGGGATTTTAGCTTGATAATGATTGTAATAATAGTGCAAGCATTGGACCAAATCTGCAGGTAACAAAATTGGGAAAATCAAAGCCACGAAAGCCTGCAAAAGAAATCACCTGGTAAAATATCATCCCATGGAATACAAAAGCCTCAAAATTGTACTTGATGGATGGCCATACCGTAATAGAACCACTGATTCAAGAAGTCGGACCTGAAATGCTCTCCGACTTGTTAAATGGACCTCCTCTATTCTGTACAATAACAAAGGTAGTAAGAAGAATGCTACAAAAGGTAAGCAAGACAAAAGCAATCAAGTTTACACAAAAGTAGCATTGGGAGACTTCTATAACTATAGAGCTTGAAGCTGATATAAGATTAATGGGTCTAAAGGAAGTTGCACCTTTCGCCAGGAAGGACAAAAAGATCGAGAATCTCCTTCCCGAAATAAATCCTGGAGTGCTTGGGCTACCTTAAGGAAATGATGTTTCTTATTGCCTGCTCGCCTAGCCTCACATTACCATAAATTCTGCAAGATCCAAGGAGAGAGGCCCACATTTCACGACTTGGTCCATATGTCCCTGCATCAATAATGTCCTCTGCTTCATTTAATAAACCAGACCGACTAATAAGGTCTGCCAGGCATGCATAGTGCTGCATTACTGGTGTAATAAAATGGTCACCACTTATAGAACCAAAATAGTGGCAACCTTCATCCACCATGTGCATATAGCTGCATGCTGTTAAAACAGAAGTCAACGTGATTTGGTTTGGATGTAACCCTGTTAATTGCATTTGTCTGAACACATCCAATGCCTCTTTCCCGTCCCCATGTTGAGCATATCCTGCAACCATTGCACTCCATGACATCACATCGGATACAGGCAATTTGTCAAAGACTTCACGGGCATTTTTTATGCTTCCACAGTTCGAGTACATGTCAAGGATTGTATTACCTAAAAACGTGTCCAGTTGGCATCTAGTTCCCAGCATCTTAGCATGAATCCACTTTCCTTGGTTAAAGGCTGCCATGGTAGAGCACACACCAAGAACCATAACAAAGGTGACTTGGTTTGGCTTTACACCCGCCCGCTGCATTTGCGAAAAGAAGTTAAGAGCTTCTATACCATTTCCAGATTGAGCATATGCTGATAACATTGCATTCCATGATACAACATCATGTGAAATCAAACTATCAAACACTACTTGTGCAGTAGATATGTCTGAACATTTTGCATACAAATCAATAAGTGCACTTCCAACGAATTCATCTGGCCTGAAACCACTTCTTAAAATATATGCATATGCATATTTTCCTTGTTCCAGAATTGAGTCAACACTGCACACACTTATTAAACTAACTAAAGTAACTTGAGTGGGCTGAATTTTTTCATGCTGCATTTGCCAAAACAGTATGAATGCCTTCTTTGCATGGCCATGGTGGGCATACCCTGCAATTATAGTATTCCATGATATAGCATCTCTTCTCGATAGCCTATCAAATACGTGGGAAGCATCATCTATGCTCCCAAATTTACAATACATGTCAGCAAGAGTGTTTCCAACAAAGACATCAAATTCATAGCCATTCTGGGATACATGAGCATGTACCAGTCTTCCTTGTTCAAGGAACTCTAGTGTGCCAAGCAGGCTAACAAAAGTAATGGCATTTGCCTTTTCACCTTCGAGTTGCATCTGGTGAAATATTACTAATGCATCTCTGCTAACTTCACGTTGTGTGGATCCTGCAAGCAATACATTCCAGGAAACAGCATCCCGTGCAGGCAAGTTGTCGAAAACTTGATAAGCATTATCTATGCTCCCACATTGAAAATACATTTCCATAAGACTATTTCCAACAACGGTCTCCGTTTCATATCCAACTCTAAGGATGTCCGAGTGCACATGTTTCCCATTTCCAAGCATTGCTAGCCTGATACATGCACCGAGGCAGCTCACAAAAGTAACTTGGTTTGGTTTTTCAGCTTCCTGCTGCATCCGTCGAAAGAGATGAAGTGATTCAATTGCATAACCATGCTGTTCATATCCTGAAATAATCACATTCCAAGAAACCACATCTCCACTCTGCAATCTACAAAACATCTGGAAGGCATCTGCAATGCTTCCACATTTGGCATACATGTCAACAAGAGTATTCCCTACCATTGTGTCTGATTGACACCTAGATTTCACAACTTTAGCATGTATAAGTTTCCCATGCGCAATCTCAAAAGACCCTGCACATGCATTTAGAACTGCAACAAATGTAACACTGTTGGGTTTGGTGCCAATATCCTGCATATTCTGAAAGAGTTCAAACGCAATCTTCCTATCCTCGTCCTGTGCATATGCTGCAATTATAGCACTCCATGATACGACATTTCGAGCAGGCAATCTATTAAACAAAATACTACCATTTTCTATTTGACCACATTTACAATACATATCAACAAGTGTACTGCCAACATAAACATCCAACTCACATCCACTTCTTACAACACTGGCATGGACCATCTTTGCATGTTCAAATGCAGAAATATGTGCACATGCACTCAGGATGGTAACAAAAGTAAATTTATCTGGTATTACATGTTCCACCTTCATTTCATGGAAAAGCTCAAGGGCCTTCTGACTATTCCCATCTTGAACATAACCTACAATCACTGTGGTCCATGTGCAGACATCCCTTGTTATCATATTGTTCAACACATCGTGTGCATCTTCAACGTTTCCGCATTTGACATACATGTTAATAACAGTGTTCCACATAAAGATATTTGGTTTCACTAAGCTTCTGGAAAGGCAAAGATGGGCTTGCTTTCCTTCTAATAAAGCTTTCACATGGATGCAACTTTGCAATAAGCATACACAGCTTTCTAAGTAGTCTCGAGTATCAAGTTCTCTTGTGGTCTCCAATCTTTGTAATGCATCACTTAGTCTACCCTCTCTACACAGTTTCCTTACGCTTTGAAGAAGCCCACAACAATTTTCTTTCCACATCGACCTTTGCTCCAATGACTCAGAAATAAGACATACCGAAATTGCATTCAAAACTTTATTCGGTCATTAGAATTTCAAATTGGTTAGAGTTTCAAAATTAAGTGGACTGATGAAACACGCACGCCTAAAGATTGAGAAGCATATTACCCATTGTCAGCAATTGTTTTGTATTCATAAACATCCGTAATGCAAAGTGCATTACATACATCTGCGGATCACTGGTAAAATAAATAGTTTCCAGGAATTCATTAACCTTACAAAAAAAATGTCTGAAACTTGGAAGAATACAAAGTGGGTCGGATCACTGGAAAACCCGACAAAAAACGATGGACCAAGTGCTTTACTTACATCTGCGGATCATTGAAAAACAACTAGTTTCCATTCCAGGATTCATTACACAATGATATCTCACACAAAAAACGTTGGCAGAACAAAATAGATCGGATTAAAAGTACGCGGGCACAATGAAACCTTACCAAGAATGCAAGGGATCTGAAAATTGGCAGAATGCAATTTAGAATACGTGGAGGCGCCGGGTATCGATCCCGGTACCTCTCGCGTGCAAAGCGAGCTCAACCTCAACCTCAGATCAGGTATTCATCCAACCTCAGATCGGGTATTGATCCGATCAGGTATTCATCCAACCTGGATCAAGATCGGGTATTGATCCAGGTACCTCTACACCCCGAAGATGAAATCTGATGATATCTTAATTATACTAATGACTTTACGATTATAAAGCGATTATAAAGCGTATTTATCACATACAGAAAGCGTATTTTTATAACATATCATCTTAATGGTTTTTTGTTGTATTCGTATGAGAATACGTACATTGCTGATGGGTGGTGTCGAGGATTCGAAACAAAAGCATATGGGTGGGCGCGTAGTGCACTTGCACAAACCTTTCTATCTCTGGTTTTTGTCTTGTTTGTCGTGGCCAGGCTTAGAAAACAAAGAAGGGCAGATATGTCAAGCCTTTTCTTACAGGTGCAGAAATGGAATCGGCAGTGCAAAAGTCAGAGAAGGCCGAAGCTGTTTTGCAACAGAGGGATTATGGCTATTGTTGTTCCATTTGAAAAGCTTTACAAAGAATCGATCAGTCTTTTTAGCCCTGCTTTGGGTTATTTCCATCATGCACAGCAAGAAGAGATCATGTATGAATTGGGCTAGTCGGATCATTGACTAAAATCAAGAAAGAATTCAAAGCATCTTCGTTCAACTGCAGACGAAGTATGGGCGGACAGAAACCGAGGCCGAAGCTTTTTTTTTCGATCAATGGCTCCTGCAGATAGAAAAAAAGAAACTGCCCATCAAATTTGCCACTGACATGAGTGTATGCTGATATACGAGCCACGTTTGGGAAGCTTTTACTACGTTACTTAATTTGGGAATCCAAGGTTTGAATGACATTTTTATCGGATTCATGGGGAAGCGTAAAGTGATGTGTTTGAGTTATGCCATGCCTGTATTCATGTGTCGCTGTATTGTATATGTTCTGCCCTCCCTTGGTTTCCGACATCGCTGGGTTGAGGCCAAGCACTCGAGGATTCTTTGCAGGATTGGAACAGTGTTCCATTCCCCAGGCTGGAATTGGAACTGGGGTTTGAATGCTGCTGTGTTTGAGTTATGCCGTGCTGCTATATTCATGTGCCGCCGTATTGTACGGATACCACTGTGCCTAAATACTATCTTAACCTAGGGTGTTTGGTCAAGGAGCGCCCCTTTAAAAGGGGGTCAATAGGGGGCCCAGAAAGATCTCAAATGGGCGAACAGGATCTGTGGAGGAAGAATATCCTACAAATTGTGCCACGATCCAAGGGCCCTTGTCGGTTTTTACTCCGTATAACGGCGAGATCAGTCCACTATCGAGCCTTGCACCTCCCCCATTATACGATGCAAATGACCGCATGAGCTAGTTATAAAACATAAAATAGACCCTTCTTGAAAAAGAGTTTTTACTGTCTTTTATATGATAAAAAACGGCAAGTGTCTTGTGTACATTGGACCGATCAATGGCTCATGGCAAGGGTTTGTTAATCCTAGTTATAATGGTTGTACTAGGCCATTGTATGGGTCGCATGGCCTCTTGGTCTTCATGGACGTTAAAAAATCTATTATATTCTATTTTATTCTTATGTGACGTTACCTACACCCTTCATCTAAGCCTTGGAGTATGAAATTAAGGTGTTGGATGCACTATGGATTGCCTACAAAGAACAGGACATCCATTTTTTTGTAAAATCCCTTTCTATTGCAAATCAATTACTATTGTCTACAAATGAAGACTAGTAAATGGCTTCTTTTTTCTGGCATTTCAATGTGCGTCAATGATCTTGGAAAAATGACTTTTAGGTTCTTACCTTGTTCTTGACATTAGACGTCATGGTTGCCATTTCGACTATAAATTCTTGGAAGCGTTGAACCAAAACATTATGTCAAAATCTAAGCTCATTCTCTATTGCATAAAAGCTACAAAGTCATTTTCCTATTTCTTAGGTAGAACGAATTTTTGTTATCATCTGGTAGAACTGAACCTCAGATGTAACAGTAATAAAACAAATCCCATTCAATGCTAAACTGAAAGGGGAAAAGGCCCTTGCAACATACGAGAGTAACCCTTTTGAATAGCTTGAAATGTAGCTTGGCTTGAAAATACCCTATTCTTTATATCATGCTATCACCTTTGATTTAGCATTTGCAGCAATCTTAATCATTGAAAAGGCATATCCAACTGGATATTCCAACTTCCACACAAAGCTAAGGGTTGCTCCTTACAAGCAACCCACAAAGACACACTTGTATTCTTAAGTTAGCTTAAATAGGAAGGCAAGAATAAAAACTAATATGAAAACAAAAAGGATTTGCTTGAGATTTAGCAAATAGAGTGGAGAGCAGACATTAAGGTCGAAACCCGTAGCCATCACCCTAATTTGCATGAATAGCCAGCTCCCATATGGTCTTTATGCAAAAAAGAATGTGAGGAATTAGACAGAAGATTCTCTTTAGGTATGCATTTGTTTCTAGGATTTGTAACTATATGAAGTAAGCATCTCGAAAAAAACATTTGGAGTGCCGAAGAATTTGAAGACTGAGCTCATCGCTATAATTGCTAATAGACGCTTAATTTGCTAAGGCTAAATCTTGACAATCGGATAAAGGAATATCTGCAATGTGCTCACACTTATGAAATCTAGACAGCTATGTTAGAAATCCTACAATCAAAATATGGATAGTATAAAGACAAATGAAAAAATCTAAAGCAACAGTTGTCCAAAACAAATCCATATCAAGGCTTAAAATCATGTTTAAAGCATAATGTACATAAACATTTGAGCAATCAAAACCAACAGATTCATCTTCATCTCAATCACCCCTCCATGACAAAAACATGGGCTATGTCATTGGGTGAAAAGCAAGAGACATATCTAAGGGCCTATGCTTTATTAAATATAGAATGAAGAATGGATTGCAAAAATTAAACCACGCAATTCAAGTACATTAACCTTCGTCTCATTCAAAAGTGATAGGCGTGTTGTAGCTTGGTGCATCACCAATGTTATTTGACAACAACAAAGCAAAACATGACAAGGATGCACAAAACTGATGGTGCCACCATCACCTCGGCACCATCATCAACAATGCAAATCAGCCTTATAAGGACGCTTAGAGAAAATTACATGAGTATAAAAAACAAATACAGAATAAAAAAAGCTAGGCACAAGTAAATTCTTCAAAGTTGTGCCAAAGGAATTTGTAGTGTTTCCCATGCCTGGTCATAAGTGCTCTAACCCTGCTCGTGGCTGCCCTCGTAATAATGGCCTAGCTAATAAAAGGCTTCTGACATTACATCACTTGTTCCCAGATTGCATGTTCACACGGACATCCTCGATGTTGTCAGTACCCAGTCCTAGAACCTATTGTGATTCCCAAATCAAGCAAACCTGTACGAGTTTAGTCGGCGCTTCTGGATCCCAGTTTGAGTTTGGTTCCGACTAGTAATCACACTTCCAGATCGGGAGTTGGAATCCTGATTGCTATACCTTTTGTTTTTTATGGTGAACCTGGCTCTAACACTGGATTTGGATTCTTTCTAGATTCTACTTCATGATTTGTCTCAGAGTCTGCTTCAGAATTTTTCTCAGAAAGCCTACTTCCTGATTCTTCTTAGAGTGGTGTTCCTGACTTTTTTTAGAGACATGTTCTTGAATTCGTCGTGGGCTCCAGTCAATGAATATCCCGAGTCTTCTGACTCAGATCTCTCCACAAATGGTACACTTTTGCTTAAAGGAGAGGGATCTCAAGTTCATGAAGAAGTAACACCAAAAAATATTAATTTTTCTACTCCAGGAAAAATTACAAGAAGCCCTGATATGTGTGATATCCTCTTACACATAATGGAGAGAGAACAAGAAATTGGAAATGAGGAGAGGGTCCCTGCTACCCCAACTGAGTTTTCAACTCCAGCAAATCTAGTGGATGGCAGCAAGTTCAACTTCTATACTAGATCCCCAATGGAGGATCTGCCCATAGACACTGAGAGGATTGGAGAAGGAAATGAACAAGATGATGATTCAAACATGACTGGTTCTACTTTAATCCCTATAAGCCCTGTCAAAGGCCAGGGTGAAGTGGATCAGGTTGAGCACAGGCCTATAACACCTTCTAGCCTAGGACTGGAGAAATCCAGTGGATTAATAAGTCTAGATGGCCAGGTAGTGCTGATTAAAACATCAAATGGCCTGGGATAAAACCCAATAAGCCCAATTGATTATAAGAAGGAGGGGTCAAATGCTAAAAAGGATGAGCTTGAGATGTTTTATACTCCTATGATCAAGAAATGCAGCAAAAAGGTCCATTTCTCAGCCAATAGCCCGGCCTTTAACTTAAGGTCTCGGGCTAGAATTAAGTACCCTGCTTAATGAGGATTGTCACTTGGAATATGAGGGGGATAAAGGCCCCCCTCAAAAGAAAAAGGGCACTCATAGCTCTTAAGGAAATGAAGGCTGACATTATTCTGTTATAGGAACATAGACTTTCAAGTTTTGAATCCCAACACTTGGGGGCTTGGATCCTTCCCAATGGTGACTCTATCTATGCCCCTGCAGATGGGACCAAGGGAGGAGTTTGTATGGTTTGGAAAGGATTCATCTGCTATCAGAAATTTACACATAGCTCAGGTAGATGGATTAGAGAAAGGTGCAGAAAAGCTGGGAATTTTCAATGTCTATGCATCCACTGAACCAAGTGAAAGGGTTGATCAGTGGACACAAATGAAACAGTGGATTGATGGCAATCAAGTGGAAAATTACTTGATAGCAGGTGACTTCAACAACATACCACAATGGGATCAAAAGTTGGGGAAGAAATTGAACATGTCTAAAAAAGAAAGGGATGCTTGGGATCTGCTGATGACTGAATGTGTATATATCCCTCCATCTTCATCTCAAACTTATTCCTGGAGTAACAAAAGAAATAAATAGAATAGAATAGAATAGAATAGTTTTTTTAACGTCCACGGAGACCAATAGGTCATGGGACCCATACAATGGGCTAGTACAATCATTACTACTAGGATTAAAAAACCCCTGCCTCGAAAGGTTTTCAAGGGAAAAACCTTTGCAGTAATGATGATACTAGACAAGCTTAGATAATGACTACTGAAAGAACCTATTGTCTGCTGGATAGATTTTATCTTTGCAATAAATCTCTCCTCAAATGGGATAATATGGTAGTCACTGGAGACACAGGGAATTCAATTTCAGACCATCTCCCACAATATCTAGATGACAAAATGGATGCAGGTAAGGGTGGTCATAATATCCCATTTAAATTCAATACAGAGTTACTGAAATGTAAAAGATTTTGTGATGAATTTAAGGCTTTTTATAGCTCCTTGCCCCTTCTACCAAAAACTGAGTCTGTGAAGGCTTTCACTATAAGGCTGAGGTTGTTTAAGGACTGGATTAAAAGATGGGGCAGAGAATGGATTAAAGAGAAGAGGAAAGAAAAAAGTGATATTTATCTCAAGATCAGTAAAATCCGGAAAAAACTCTTTCAGGATAGCAACAACAAGCAGGCACAGCAAGAAGAGGAGGAGCTTGAGAAAAAGGTAAAGGCCATTGAAGAGAGAGAGGCTAAATCACTTGCTGTGAGAAGTAGATGTCTATACATCAATGGTATGGATAATGGAAGTTCACCTTTCTTCTTCAGGGCAGCCAAAAGTAGAATCCTCAACAATGGTATTGTTAGGGTGAATGATGGAAATGGTAAAATTATTGAAGATCAAAAGGATATAGAAGGTTTTTTCCATGAAGAATATAGGAGGATGTTCCAGAGTTACCAAGTAGATGAGCAGGTTATTGATAGCTTCTTCCAGAATATTCCTAAAGCTAAGGAGGAGTTAAAGGATGATGAACTAACAGCAATTCCCCAAGAGAAAGAAATTTGGGAGACTCTTAAATCCATGGCTGCTGGAAAGAGCCCTGGACCAGATGGATTCCAGCCCGAATTCTATGTAGAATTTTGGGAAATTATGAAAGATGACCTGATAACTTTCTTTCAAGGTGCTTGGAAAGCCACTAGCCTTAACCCAGCAATAAATGCTTGCCATATAACACTTATTCCAAAGGTGGATTGTCCAAAAGGTATTGGGGATTGGAGACCAATTTCTCTGACAAACACAAGTTACAAAGTCCTGGCTAAGATATTGACAAATAGATTAAAAATGTTTCTGCACTCAACAATTAATCCCTGCCAATCAGCTTTCTTACCTCAGAGAAATATATTGGAGAATTATATTGGAGCTGCTGAAGGATTGCACTGGAACAAGAGATCGGGACAAAATTGTATGCTACTCAAGCTGGATTTCAAAAGAGCATATGATACAATAAGCTGGCAGTTCAAAGCTATGACACATATTGGACTTCCCAGTAGTGTCTACCAAAAGGTATGGAGTTTCAATGTTAATTCTGCATCAGCATTAATTATTAATGGCACACCTACCAAGTTATTTAAGTGTCAAAGAGGGGTCAGGCAGGGGTGCCCTTTGGCACCTTACCTGTTTCTCATTGTAGCTTAGATGGTTACCAGGAAAGCCATGCAATTGCAACTTGAGGGGGAAATCAAGAGTCTTCAGCTCCCAGATAATAAAGGTTTCTTCACAATGATGCAATATGCAGATGATACTTTTGTTTTCTTGGAAAAAGAGGATAAGAGTCTGGAAAACTTTTTGTCTGCTATGGATAAATTTGGAGATGTTGCAGGAGTCAGACTGAACAAAAACAAGAGTGCAATAATTTATGACTCACAGGATACAATGTTACAAGGGATCAAAATATTAAGTTCTAATTCTGCCACAAGTATTTTGGGAATTCCTTTATCAATTAACAGTTCTCTGCAGGGTTTATGGGAACCAATTGTGACCAGAATTAAGAGGAAGTTGTCCATGTATACCTCCTCATTATCATTGGCAGGAAGAATTGAAATTGCAAATGCTGTAATAAGTAGTACACATGTGTACTCGTCTGCAATTGTTGGGGACAAAAACTCTTACAATAAAATGGAGGCTGCAATTAGGAAATTCATATGGCAAGGCTCTCACAAAGTGGCATGGGTAGATCTAATAAAACCTAAAAAAGAAGGTGGTATGGGCTGCAAGGATATGTTCATTCAAGCTCAAGCACTAGCAGCTAAAATGGTATGGAAAGCTATTTATGCCACAAGGCCATCCCCTGCTTTACAACTGGTGAAATTCTGGATTCAAGAATCCTTCCCTGTACGAAGCCATACCCTAAAACATCAACTTCCAGACTCGGCTTTCTTCCAATTATCCCCATGCCCAGGTACTTCAAATATTCTTAAAAGGATGCTGGAGACCTGGAATAATGCAGCCTTGTGCTATAGACCCCCTAACATTGATGCTACAAGCAAAGATTTGCACTTTTTTTGGCACCCTGATTTTGCACCAGAAAATATAGGTTGTCTTGCATTGAAACGCCCATAGAAGTACATGCAGTGGCATAATAATGGTATTAGAACTTTTGAGGATCTGAGGGTGCAGGAAAGATGGATGACTTGGGAGGAAATTGCAGAGAAAACAAAGGGATCAGAGATAGACAAAGAAATATTCAGGGCTGTTATAAGCAGAATAGAGGGATATGATGAGTTCAGTAACAACTCAAGTACATGGCATTTGAATAATAAGGAATGGTACTCAGTCAAAGAAATCTACAAGGCTCTGGTGCCAAATAAACCATCCAAGGCAGGTCCCTTATGGCAGTGCAATGAAGACAAACTTGCAGACATATGTGCCCAAGGGTCATGCTATTCTGCCAATAAAATCAAAGCTTTTAGGTGGTTGGCAGTTCACCAGAGTCTGCAAACAAATTAGAAAAGGGCTAAATTTGATAGGTCTGTGTCAAGTTTGTGTCCTCAGTGTGGTCAGGTGGAAACTTCAAACCATGTCTTTATATGTTCATGGTTGACTGAATTTTGGAGTTGGTCTGCCCAGATTAATAAAGGAGCCCCTACAGATCTAAATTTGCTAAGTTTTTGGGATACTAAGGATAGACTGGAGAGCACCACAAGAACTTTGAGCTGTTGGGTTGTCTGGTTGCACAGGAACAGAGTTGTTATTAATAATCAACCCCCTTCCATCATTTGGCTTAAGAGAGCTTTTGTTGATATCATCCAAATCACTGCCATAGCTCACAAGATGCTTAAAGAAAAGAAATATGATCCAGTCTGGAATACTCTGGGGAAATTCTATGGATTATATGATTTTTTTTAACCAATATAACTATTTCGGATGATGTCTTGCACAGATGCACAGAGGAGACTCAATAGAGTTGGGAGTATGGAGGAGTGGCTGCAAATTCGGATGAGGAAGAAACCCAACTGTCTCAAGCTGAACTTGAGGAGAGGCTGATCCAACTTAAGCAGGAGGTCATACATGCTAAGGCCATTAAGAAAGTGTTGAAACGGGCTGAGGTATGGAGGTATAACAGTCTTAAGCCTCACTTTACCAGTCTTTACCATAAATGGTAGCAGAAAAGGGAGGCCCACGTGCTGCTGCTTCTTGACTTCACCAATTTCCAGACCTGTGTACTGGATACTCTTCTTACCATCTTTGGAAACAGTAGAGTTGTTGATATTACAATACAAGATTTAGTGGATGGAGACTAAAATTGGAAACAGGTCTAAAGAAAATTTTCTTGTTCCAAACTGCTATATTATTTTGTTTAAACAGTTTATTAGTTTGGCTATTTTATTATGGTTCATGGATCCCTTTTATAAGGACCATGCAACATATTTTGGCATCATGAATCCTTTGTATATGGATCATGAGTTTTGGCCGAATAGTATCATGAACTTATTAGGTATGTCTTCTATGATATACCATCTGATGTATCCTTTTTAGATGCAATATAAAAACAACCTTGCCCTCAAAAAAAAAAAAAAAAAAAAAAAAAAAAAAAAAAAATCGTCGTGGGGACACCGAAATGTGGTTAGACAACTCCGACAGTGACTACCGAGGATGATGAAACTGGGTGAACCGTTTGAGCGAATTTCCTGAAAGGTGAACGATGCCAGTTAGCAACGTTAGTGAGATTCTCGACTCGTCCAATGAAAATATGGTAAGTGTGCTCACTTCTCTCTTATTCTTGCTAGCACTTGCTCTGCCTCTGGTTTTCCATGCCTATCAAGGAATCCTTTAAGTTATCTTGGTTGTTGCCCACCTCCCCTGTTTTTCCTCCTCATTGGTTGACCCATTCTTTTTATTCATAAAGTGACATGCGTCCAAGTACGGCTTTATTGAGTCCATAAGGGCTTAATCACTAACTATCAATATTGGCTTCATTCCATATAACATAGCCCCTTGGAAGAATAGTCCATTCATGTATCACTCGCACACAATCTGATCATCTTCAACTAAACTCGTAACAGAGTACTTGATAACACTGGGACGTATTGGAATCTTGTGGAGGAGACCTGTGCTGCCATTTCTGCTTACCTTGTCAAATGATGGCACATCCTCCATGAATTTCTCATCCTTTCAGGAGGCCATGAACTTATCCACGTACAGGAGTTCACTTGATTGCTACATGTCAAAGTCAAGACTATTATAGCGAGACAGTAAAACCAATACATCATTTGCAAAACTTGAGGTCTTTGGAAGACTGACTCTGCACTCACGTTCTAACTCATATATGGAATACAAGATCCTCTTGTGGAAGTTAATATCTACTGCCCATTGCGAAACTGTTGTCTTCTGATTGCCAGGTATGCAGAAGGCAAGGAAACTGAAACTATCCACTTCCGTCATATCCAAACAGGTCTTGTACAACTGGTCTAGATCAACCTTCTCATAGAACAAGGTCGGGTCTTCAATCATGTTTATGACGAATAAAGATACAGGCCCGGGGACTAGTTCCAATCGACCAAAACCCTTGTGACCCAATGTCACCAAGTACGGTGGACATGTCGAGTCTGCTTTGAAAGGCACAATGTTGAAACTCAGCTTGTGTTTTAGAGTGCTTGAGCATGCTCTGGAAACGGTTTTGTTTTGACGTTTCGCTGCAGCTTGGTCTTGATATATATGGTTGGCACAATCGTTTTAGCTCCTTTATGTCTTCATCTTCAAACTTGGCCTTTACCTTGAACTACTCAAAATCCTGGCTCCCGTTGCAGGCAACTTTGCAGAATTCTGTGATGCCCTCCTCGAATGCACATGTCGCTTTAGCACCATGGCATAGTCCTTTGCATTTTGCATTCTTGAGCTTCTTGTTTTCCTCTGCACTATTGAGTCATCCCGTATTTTGCTTTACAAACATAGTGTTCCCTTTCCCCTCAAGCCATGTATCCTCTTCATGAACTTCTTGTCAAAGAGTTTTGGATCTGATCTTTGTGGCAACTCTCAATTGTTGTCCTTCAGCATACCCCTCTGCTACAATGCCCAGATCTCAATCCACATTTGCTAGATTTTTTATTGCACAGTATCAGATCGTATTGAGCTGATACAGATTCCCTAGCCTTTCTTGTAGGTTTTTTTCTTCCCATCTTCATCATCGCCTTCATCGTCTTGATAGTCCTCTGTAAGTACAAACTTGCACAGCCTCTCAAAAATCTTCCATTTTTCTGAAGGCCCCTCATTTCCTCTTGGCTGTTGCAGACATCCCATTCCATTGCTGCCTTGCATGTGTTATTTGGTCAAGATAGGGGCTGCAAACATAAGATTCAAGTTAGTCGGCTAACACTACAAAGCCTCTGAGTTATAGAGGACTAGACCAGAGGGCACTTTCTCAACTCGCGAGTCGAGAAAATGCCTTCTGGATTATACAGGACTAGACGTGAGGGCTTTCTCGATCAAGAAAGTGCCCTCTGGGTTATAAAGGATTAGACATGGTGACTTTCTCGAGTCGTGAGTCGAAAAAGTGCCCTCTAAGTTACAAAGGACTAGATATGAGACTTTTTTGACTCGCAAGTCGAGAAAGTGCCCTCTGCATTACAAAAGGCTAGACATCAGGACTTTCTCAACTTGCGAGTCGAGCAAGTGCTCTCTTGGTTAGAAAAGACTGGACATGAGGACTTTCTCAACTTGCGAGTCGAGAAAGTACCCTCTGGGTTACAAAGGACTAGATATGAGGACCACTTTAAGTTCTAAGTTTAGGAGATGGTGATAATCAGAACTTGACGTAGCTTGCACTTGCAGCGATAGTATTTTGGCAGTGACTGATGCTGGCTAGCTCGATGGGTGAAATATCCGCTGACAAGACCCTGCACTCAATGTGCCTCTCCAATGCAAATCTAAGATTGGAGGCTCGACTAGACGAGGATTATCGAATACCTTTAGACCTTTAGGCCTATTGTGGAAATGCACGTAATAGAAAATGCATGTAAGGAAAAAATGCTTCTTGGCGCAGGTAGCGGCTAGCGGCTAGGGCAGTGGGAGAAAAGGGAGGTCGCCCTCCTCTTCTCTCAATCCGGCACTGTTGCTGCATTCTTGAGGAGATTTCGAAATCCATAGGGCTAGTAGGAGGCTCCTTCTGTCAATTTAGAGGATCTGTACAAATCAAGGCTGCTGGTTCCTCTTTTCTTGAAGTTTTTTTCAGGGCAGTTCTCTCAAAAGCTTACAGGTAATCCACTAACGTGGATCTTTTTGCTCTAATGCATCAGATGCATTATGTTTCCTTGCAAGCATGGAGGATCTTGGCAGGTTTTTGTGATTTTTCTGCAATCCAAAGACTCCTAGCCATCATATCTGGATCTTTTATCTGGATCTTTGTGATTGAGCCGGCCTGGAAAATTGCAGAGACAACCTATTTTCTCCTGATAGGAACACACCGAAAGGATACAGGTGTCCATAAGGTGGAGCGAAATCATGTTTAGCTCTTGAGGAAAGAATTTTTCTAGTTATTTGGTTACTTGCAGTCTCATCTTATTCCAGGTTCTTTAAACAGCAGTATGATTTCCTTCTCTTCCTTTTGCTCTTTCTTGCTAGCAGAAAGGTTTAGAGTTGTCTTTCTTGAAAAGAACAGGGTAGTTTGATCCATTCTACAGATCCGTTTAAAGAAATGGACTCAATTGTGATTGCCGAGCTAGGGATATGTTATGGTACAGGATGACGCCTTTATATCATAAGCCAGATTTTTGAGGGGAAGTCTGGTGGCTGGGCTTATGTGTCTAGCTAGCTTCAGGTTGATTGTTTCACTTCCCGACAATGCATCATCTCATTTGGGTTCATTTTCTGGCTAACTAATTTGCAGTTCTGATCAAAATATAGGGGCATTGGCAGCTTCTTTGAGAAATGTGGCAGATTTCTCATGTTACTCCTGTTTCTTTTCTCATCTTCTCTACTCTTGCAAAAAGATTTTGAACATTCAAGATATATCTGCAGCTTTTGGAAAATATATTCTTGACTCCTGTAGTATTCTCTCTAGTTTGGAAGATGTTGATTTGGATCCTGTAGTACAAACTAGGCAGAAGAAGAGGTTGAGAGAGACCTATAAGTACGGAAGCTTCAGTTATGGCATCTGATCCATGTGGATCATTGTACTTAATTTTTATCTGATCCATGAGGGATCATTACTTGTGATAATATTTCCAATCTTATGAATAAAAAATTTTCTTTCTTTCAAAAAAAGAAAAAGAAAAAGAAATGCACGTAATATAAGTACTACTGTATGGGTAACGTGTGATGAGCCAGACTGCTGTGATCTTATCAGCGACTGAGTTGCAGAGAGGCCCGGAAAAAGAGAGTGTTTGCAAAGCAAGCAGATCTAGGCCATCCGCAAGGCGCCATGTTGAAGTTCCTTAAGGATGTGGTAGTTGGTTCCGATCTACCTTACAATATCGGGGGCCCTTACTCTATATGCTGGGGATCGTGGAAATACTACCATGGCACCTCTAAGAAGAATTCCTCTCCAGTATCAATACTTGTCTTTCAAGCAACCAACGCACAAGATGGCCGGCTTTCTGCTGCCAGAAATGGAGTGGAAAGGCTTCGAACAATTCGTCATCCAAATGTTCTACACCTTCAAGACATTTGAATTCATCCAAGTTGCCAGAAAATAGTGGATTTTTTCATAACAAGCTGGTTGAAACCATTCAATTTATGGAGGTGTTGAACTTGAAGGATAGTGTGGAAAAAGACTCATTCTTTTGCAAGCTAACAAACCTTTTAGAAGAGCTTCCGTAGGAAATTGTGTTGAAAAAGCTGCTTTCCATGCTTGCGGCAGCTTTGGAGTTTGGATCAGCATTGGGTCCCCTTCTGAAGATGGGGTCATGGCTTTATCAGGAGGAGCTTATTTCTAAGGTTCTCCCTACTGCAATAAAGCTTTTTGCATCCAGTGATCGTGCCATCCGTGTATGGCTTCTTCAAATTGAACAATTTGGTCCTGCTTTGTCAAATCAGGTCGTTGATGAACAGGTCTTCTCGCATATCACAACTGGTTTTTCTGATTCGTCTGTGTTTCTTCGTGAGTTGACATTAAGTCGATGTTGATACTTGCTCCCAAGCTTTCCTAGCGGCCATTGACTACATCACTTCTGAAATATCTAAACAAGTTACAGGTTGACGAAGAACCAGCAATTAGAACAAATACAACAATATTGCTGGGCAATATTGCAACTCGTCTGAATGAATCCACAAGGAAAAGAGTCATGATTAATGCCTTTAGCCGAGGCTTTAGTGATGGTTTTAGTCTAGCAAAAAGTGCAGGTATTATGGAAGGCCGTAAATCTACTCCGGGATGTGATAAACCCAGACACATATCCGGGTTAACCACTGTGTGTCCGAGCTAACCACTACTTTTGTCCGAGCTAACCACCATTCTTTGGCCGAGATAACCACGCGATGAACTGAGCGTGAAACTGGGTTCTGGCATGCTGATCTTGGAATCGAGCTTGTAATCTATTCTTAGAACAGTTTAATCCAGTTCAAAAACCATTAGAATCGCCTTGCCATCACCTTAAAACTTATTCATTCAAAAGAGCAAGAGATTTGAGCACTGATCAAGCAAGATCAGTGAAAAAACATGGAAAAACCCTTGATTTTTGAGCTTAAAACAGAGCAGGAGTGGTTAACCCGGACATGTGTCCGTGTTAAAATATATGCCCACGTGGCATATCCAGGTGGCACTGCATGCACACCTCACCAATCCAGCCCAAGAGCCACAATCGTGACTCTTGGCTATGGGTTGTGTCTGTATCTGTTCACGCCTCTTGGAGGCATATATCTGTAATGCTACGGTGAGGGCTATTCTCACCAAGATCAGTCCAATCCATTCTTATTGTCTTACCTCTTCTCTGTTCCCTAAATCTAACATTATATTAGAGCCTTCAGGGTAATCTTTCGGCAGCGATCCAAGGCCTGGCAGTAAGCTTTAAAATTTAGAGATTCAGTGGTAGCAGCAATTTTGGTGTTCTTCTTGAGAAGAAGCAAGCATCCTTTAGGGGAAACGAAATGGATTATGGGTAGATTAGCAAGCGGTAAATTTCTGATTTAGGAAAGAAGCATGGCTGCTGTAAGCTATCAGGTTGCTTCTGCAATTACGGTGGAGAAATTTGATGGGGGTAGATTTTATATATGTATGCTGGAGGGAGATTTGATCAAGGGCAAATCAACTATGGTGTTCTTGCGCAGCAAGCTCTTGGATTTGCGACTTACAGTAGCAATGTTGTGACTTTTGTAAGTGAATACAATTCTTTGCAATAGCAATTAGCAGCCATAGGTGATGATGATGAAGGAGTGGCAATATTGTCACGAGAGCTTCCAAGCATCTATGATACATTATCCTTTAATCTGTTGAGTATTAAAGATTTGAAACCTCAAGATGTCATCCAAGCTCTTCTTAAAGAAGATGCAAGGCGAAGACTAAGGAAGATCCTGTAGCATCAGCTTTTGTGGCACAATCAAAGAACTAAAAAAGAAAGAATCTATTTTTATTGCAAGAGGAAGAAGAAAGAAGATGAAGATCATGTTGACGCCAAGCACAATAGCAGACTGTTTTAATCTGAGTGGGAGTTCTAAGTGTTGAGTGGTTCTTTGTGGTTAGTGTTATAATTTAGTACAGTTTTTTATTTTTATGTGTAGAATTTTAGTTAGCAGGTGTGCGTTAGTGCAGTGGGAGTGTTAAAATATATGCCCACGTGGCATATCCAGGTGGCACTGCATGCACACCTCACCGATCCAGCACAAGTGCCACAATCGTGACTCTTGGCTATGGGTTGTGTCTGTGTCTATTCACGCCTCTTGGAGGCATATATCTGTAATGCTACGGTAAGGGCTATTCTCACCAAGATCATTCCAATCCATTCTTATTGTCTTACCTCTTCTGTGTTCCCTAAATCTAACAGTCCGGGTTTACCACATCCCGGAATAGATTTACGGCCATCCAAGTAGGAATTATGGCCTTTTTTGCGACCAGTGAATACTATGATATGACTGAAATTGCAACACGAATTTTTCCAAGGCTTGTTGTGCTCACAATTGATGCAGAAGTAGTTCAAGTAACGAATGCATTTCTTCAGCTGGTCCAACAATACCATGCTAAGTTGGAAAATGGGGAATCAATATCAAGTGCTACAGCTACCACAACTAGCTCAAGCAGTGTATTAGGTTGGGCAGTAAGCTCTATTACACACAAAAACAAAGGAATGGATATAGCAACAACTGTCCCCATGAATATACATCCAGCAAGGCAGCCGTTGCTACAATATCTCCAAGCACTCCTGGTCAACAAGCAATTTCTGCCTCATCAAGCCAGCGTGATATTCTGCCATTGGCGACATCAAGTGATGCTGAAGATACCAGCCTTCCTGAGGAGTGGGATGATGTTGGGGGCATTGAAAAGGCAGAATCAATCGATCCTCTCTCCAGATTGCAAGCTGCGCCGCAGCGACCTATTGTTTCTGTAAAATCAGTAGCAAATTGCTCAAAGGCATTCCAAACAGGTGCGGGCAATGTAGGAACTAATAAAGTAGAACAAAAGTGTTGAGAACTGGCTGAAATTGATGCTCCCCCACCACCAACAAAAGCTAAACCATTATCTTCTGCAACCAACAAGGTTGGAGGTGCACAACACATCTCATTGGGGCAACATTTTTCTTTAGAGTCTGTTTTAGGATCTTCAGGTACAGGAAGAGGAAGGGGCAAAGCTGCCCCAATGAAACTAGGTGCGCAACATGTGCAGAGAACTTCTGATTTCTCTATCTCCATATTGGCTTGGTTGATTATAGAAGCATTCTCTCTGTTGTATTGTTACATAATTGCAGCAAGCATTTCTGAGCTGTTTATAGCTGCTGCTATGCTCTATTCTTTAAGAATTCCAGTTGGTTTGCAACTTGGGCAAGGAAGAACATGTATATAAAATAAAAAGTTGGTCTAATGTTCCAAAAAAAAAAAAACCCCGGCTTGAACTAGTTAGACCTAGCACAAACATCAGCTTCGGTCAATCCCTCCGCTGTCTTATCTGGCCATACGACAAGCACAATGATCCAAAATTTTCAAGTCTTATGAGTGTCACACGTATCTAGTTGTGCATTGGAACCCTATTTGGTCCTTAATGTGCCCAGCAAAAGGTAGCTCTTTAACATTCTAAGTCTCCATTTTTAAAAAAAAAAATCATTAAATGCCTCACTTTCCTGCCAGTACCCATGTCCTGGACAATACAGATGTGGTAATTAATTCATTTATTGTCATGTCCATAAGCCAAAAAACAACTGCCTATTATATAGGATATACCCTTCAGAAAAAACTTGCGGCAAGTGTTTCCCTGTATAGACAACAACCTACTTCAAGACAACCTTGTCAAGTCGAGTAGACACAACCCACTCATTACCAACCAGTCTTTTAAATTTCATTTAGAGAACCTCTCTTTGATTTAATAAATGCAAGACTTATGAAGGGTGTAGAGTGCATTACAAACCTCCGTCCATGTGTATCTTGTATACTTAGAAAACTATAACCTACACCCTTAATAAGGATTTATCTTTACCATTCCGTAACCCAGGTTAAGTCTCGTAGCTCAATTAGGCTACTGTAACTTTCCAAGAGCAGAAAGGGATTTTTAATATTTTGAGCAGCAAAATGAGAAATACAACTAAAATTAGATATTTCCAAGCATAAAGCCCTGACATAATACTTCAGCTTTAATTTTTGGACTAAGATTCGGTCAATATCAAAGGAGTCTTCAACTTTGTTACAGCATTTTGGAGTATACATTTAACACCCTTCTAAGATATATGCACTTTAATGTGGAATAACAAAATGAGACAGGGTTAAACCATATATAAGTTTGAGAATATTTAGGAAAGCCAGCATATCAAGCCCGTGCTCAACTTTGCAGGGATCATGTATGGTTGTCCAAAGGAGTAGTATTTCACAAAAAGCCTATAAATATCAAACCGAGTACCTTGGTTTTGAGAAAACGGAAAGTCATCACTAGAAATTTACTGTGCTGTCAACCGCCCTCTGAAAAGAGCATTGTCTACCATTAATGTGAAATCATTTAACCAACTTCAGATGTTCCCAGCTCCTGTCTCAATATGCATGCCATCTTCCAAGAACTCCTAAAACCTTGGACAAAAGGAAAACATTAAGAAGAGAAGCCCGTACTTGCAGCCAATCAGTACAAAGTTAGCCATAGATTGGGTAAAATTGCAAGGGCCAAAAGGTACCTTCTCGGTTATTCATTGATCACCTAATGTAATCCTTTTGCCACAAGATAAAAAATAACTTAGAATCAAATGACATACAACTATGACACAAAATAGAGCAAACTGAATAATAGATTCAGAAATAGAGTGATCCCAAGATCAAAGATATAGGCATATTCTGCCAAAAACCACATCTAAGCTGTTAATCTGGATATAAGGAAGTTATTTATAGATAGCAGACATATGGAACTATTTTTTGTCCATTTAGCCACCAGGCAACAAAGTGTTGCTAGCAAAGATATATTATTTTTCCCATGCAATCTTACACAGCTCTCGCATAGAACTAATTAGGTCATACCTGATTATCATCCATGGCCGATTCATGTTCCTCCATGTATTGTGTTTCAGGGACAAAGTAAGATGTATCTCCAAAGTTTTGTCTATGTGAGCTCTGAAAATGCCTATTCTGTTGCTGGCCACCATAGTTATGCTTGCCACGCTTGTTATAGCCATCCACGCCTATCTTATTCTCTTTCAGATCAATGCCTTGCATACAAAATGCAATTTCTCTGTCTAGAACAATCTCACTCAGATGCAGCTTGATTGAATAAGAAAAGGGGAGGTCCTCTTCTAGAATAAGATCCCGTTCATCCATTAGCTTATAGACCGAGAAAATTAGATAAGGTATCCGTCCATAATAAATACAATTTGTCATTTAGCTGCTCTGTCCATTTAGCTGGACAGAGCAGCTTGGAACAGACTTTATCAGAAATAATCAAATAACTGAAGTTGATCATGCAACCATCCATCATCCATGCCTATCCAGATATCTGTAATCTAAGCATTAAAAAAATCAAAAACATTTATAGAACTCCAAAGTACCATTTTTGCAAGAACCCTGACAATATTGCATCGATTCGCTTACGTTCAGGATGCGAGGAGTGGATTTTGATACACAGCTGATATTATTTACAAGCTGAATGGAAGGGCATATAGAAGCTAACACCAATAAGCTTTAAAAACCATTACTTTTCACAATGTCCAACTCCAATCCACCTTAAATAATGTGCCTTCATTGCACGGATAATGATACTGCTGCATGTCTTGAGTGTGTTCAAAAAGATAGCTTTGCAGGGCTGTATAGCTGGTCATTACATGCATTCAAAACATTTGAAAGCAAGGAGACCTTCACCATGCTGAGATTTCTTGCAATCGTTGCCTTCCAAGTCACCGCATTTTGACTTGACATTACCATCAACATGTGAGATATCCCACAATCATTGCATTCCAAATTAGCACATTCTGACTTGACATTCTATTTCATTTCCCTCCTCAAATCTTCAGCATTTTAAATATGTGCCAACAAGGATGTGCTGCACAACATCGTCAAAACAGATTCCACACGATCTGCCTACGAATATGTCTACCCTGTTCCCCAGGACAATATCAGATCTAAGATAACTTTGTAATTTTTATTGTGGATTTGTTTAAATACTCGAAAAAAATAGGACTTTCCCATGCTGAATCTGCCTCCCCAGTGTAACCAATAAAAGTGTCATGCATTGTCAACCATCTGCTGATGAACATGTCGTCCTGGCTCAATATCATTTATATGATGCTGTAAGCTTTCATAATGCTCAAAAATGTGAATAATCTGGCTTTATGTCTTCATTTGATGCACGTTGCAATAAACAAAGTGTCATTGCATCTGTGCCAAGCTTAGTGTGAGCTCCCAAGAAAAAATGACGTTTCTTGGTGCTGCGGCCTCTGCTTGCTGCTAGGGCGATTATGGGACCGCCCCTCTCTCTCAAATCCGGGATTATTGCTCTTCTGCATAATTTCCGTGCTAGCAAAGGATTTTACCATCGTTGAGAGGATTTTTGGTGCCAAAAAATAGGTTCTTGAAGCTGCATCAGGGCAATTTCATTTAGTTTCTGTTGATAAGCCACACGTGGCTTCTTTTGCTCTCTTGCTTCAGAATTTTCGAAGCATTATGTATATTTGCTTGCAAGCAATTTTTGCAACTCTTCAGCAATCTTTAGTATCGGTTCTACAAAGCTGGAGATGCAGATAGAGCTTTCTAGCAAATGCACATTGAAACGACGTGGATGCCTATAAGATGGAGCAAATTCTAGGCAGTACTAGAAGAGAGGTGCAGATCCAAGTTCTTGTAGTTCTTCTCTTTCTTATCATGTTCTTTTTATCTTGGCGATTCCCGTCATGTGCAGTTTGCGCTTTGGATGATCAGAAAGACTCTTGTCTGGTTAGTGGAATATTTTGTGTTAGTACAGTTTTATTGATTTTTGGGATGGGAAATTCAGAGAAAATAGGTTGTATGTTATGATAGCAAACAGAATGATTTCATAAGCACTTAGTACCTACTCTTGTACTGCTATACCTGAATGGTAGTTTTTTCAAGTTCTCATGCTTGATTGGCTTTGTATTGCCATGTCAACCTCATAACCAAATTTGAGTACTGCTATGCTTGAATTGGTTATGCTCCTACATTATTATGTTTAGAGTGAGAGCTCGTTCAAGATTTAAACTTGAACTCTCATTCTGTTGCTACTGGCGAACTGATATGATGCTAGACCTTACACACTACGGTGAGATATTTCTATCCTTTATTCAGCATTACATGAACTTTCATAGGATTCTGCTGCATGATTTGATTCATTCATGGGGTTCTTAGGCTTTTCCTTTGTATTATCTGGTTACTAGGTAAAATGATTCATGATTATCAGCTATCAGAGCAGTATATGGACTTCATGTATATCAGTAAGTTTGTGTTAGTAGAGAATGAAGATGTCGAGATTACTCTTGTAGTAATTCTCTATTAAGATACAGAGGAGGCATGGCCATTATCTGCGGTCAATGGCCTCAGAATCCCTGGCTGGAATATTCATCATAGCGCATCCGACATCTATATTGCTTTCTGTTGGTTCTAGTGTTCTTTTCCTTTGTCTCGGGGTTCATCCCCTAGTTGTGATTTCTTATGGGGCATAGTCCACGGGTACTGTTGGGGCTTTTGCCCTCTTTCTTTGTTCTGGTCCAGGGTAAATTTTAACGGCCCTAAATGTTTTTCTATTCAAATTAAGGTTGGCTAAACCTATGAAAAACAAAAGTTATTGGATTTCCTTCTTGGCGAAATTTGATAAAATAAAGCCCTTTAATTATCTTCCCACTTGGCTAAAATGTAAAATATATATGACATGAAATTCTGATGTTGGCGAATTTTTCTTGGTCCCCAGCTAAAGTGCAACTATTTAACTTTAAACTTTGAGCACTGATTCGTACATGAATGATATTGATTCAATATGCTTCTTTTACAAAATGATAACAAAGTTGTTCAAGGAACAAACAATATCGTTTGAAGGAATATGCATGCATCCAAATGCTGAATTTGGTGATGAAGCCTTTAGGGTCAACAATTGCAAGAAGAGATCACTACTATTTAAAGCTTAAAATGCGCATCATGATATAACATTCTTCATAGCATTTAACCTAAACAACTTATAGATACAAATTCAAAATATGATTGAGGTAGCTAATGGCAATTCCCAAATGAAAGAGGTTCCCGAATAGAATTGGCATGGCTATTTGAATTGATCAGGGTTCCCCTAATCAACTTTAGAGAAGGTGATTCAGTACACCATGCAGCAAACAATCCCGGCTAAACTCTAAGTGTTCAGAATTTACCCCCTTTTGGAGTGGCTAAATTATGCTTTTTCTAAAAAAATTGCCTTTACAAACTTTAGCCATGAAGTTTGTCTAAAGGTCTAAAAAATCACCATTTGGCAAACTCTAGCCACTCTTTATTACCCTGGTTCTGGTCCCATAACCCTGTGATTTCTCGTGGACGTTAAAAGACTTCTTATTGATATCAAGCATTGTACTTATTTATTTACACATTATATATATATAAAAAAAAAAAAAAAAAAAAAAAAACCTTGTATCTTGTGAACATAGAGCTTATGAAGTGGATGTAGAGCTTCTTGAAGTTGCTTGCATGGTCTCTAGGATAGCTAGGTGCCTTATAGAAGCAAACCCAAAGCTCGTGGTGTGGACTAGCTTGCATGGTCTCTATGATATCTAGGCAGTGTGAACACTAAACCTAAACCTATATCGTCGAATTGATATGGTCTATGGGGTATGGGATAAAGCCTTAGAAAAGTTGGGACCCATTAGATAACGATTTCCTTGAAGGATCCACCCTTTTGGTGTGTTATCACTAGAGGTACTAGTGCATAACATTTGGTATCAAAGCCAAGGTTCAATTCCTCGTGGCAACATTGGTGTGTTCCACATGTTTGAGGGCAAGCATCTCGAGAAGGGGAAGGAATTGATATGGTCTATGGGGTATGGGGTAAAGCCTTGGAAAGGTTGGGGCCATTGGATAACGATGTCCTTGAAAGATCTTCCCTTTTGGTGTGTTGGTTATCACTAGAGGTAGTAATGCGTAACACGAATGATACCTAGATGCTGGATACCGTTCTTTTTCAATTTTAGCCGGTGAATAATGGAACAGACCAACATAAGAGAAAAAAAGCGGCCATCCCAAAAACTTATTTTGGTTGCCCTCTCTTGTTTCTCTTCGTTCATATTTTTCTCTAAATGGCCGAGTCCCAAGAAAAATTGATGCGCCCTTTTACTCAAATTTATCACAACCATCCTAGACATACGTTTTCCTTCCAGTAATAACTTAGATACTTTTTATGTCATACCATACTAGCAACATTATAGGACACTGTCTGTTTAATGTCTCTAACGAAATTTTGAACATGAAATATAATTGCTAACCGAAATGATCAAAGACCAAACCATATGGAAGAAGCCTAGTTAGAACAGGCTAGTAATTTGAAAGATAACAGGGGTGCTGGGGGCAAATGATAATTTTCCCAAACAAATAATCAACGCCAGCTGAATTTTCTAATCCAAGTTGTTACTTAATAACTTGGTGGTAGAGCATTTTAACTTCCAAATGGTACCGTAAAATAACTAAACAAATAATAGCTATACTGCTGATCTGCTTTTAGATGTCACTATTCTACCAGAGATAGTTGGTACAGGAACAATTAGAACCGGAGGAAAGGAATTCAGTTTTATAATCTCTATTTTATCTCTAAAATATACTTTCATATTGCCAACTCCCCCTCGAGAATTTTGGAATAGCAAAATCAAATTGTCGCCATCATATCACAAGATTTCAAAAACCACAAGCTCAACTTTAGAATATGATGAGATTTGGACCAGATTCAAAACTTAAAAAAAATGAGTGAGATGCTTTGGCTCTATTCCCCTGTTATAGTTACATCATACATACAACTTAGGCCAGCATTAAGAAAAAACATTTGACCTAAGGTTCCGTTAGAGAAATTGATAAATATATACAATCCACATCACCATGCTGAACTTCTAATTCCCTAACTCCCGTTGCATTCTCAATCATGTGTGCCTAAGAAAGGACTGATCAAACCATATCAAGATATGCTGCATGGTCTTGGCAATACTAGTCATGCTCATCCGTTAAGCTGAGCACTCCCAGAACTTTGAGGCATCTTCACTATAAACCGTATGATCTTGGATCTCCAAGTTGGCTATATGAAAATCTACAAACCTCGCTTGAATACATTTACATAGTATAAGTGCAGTGGGAATTAACCACCAATTGTTTTCCTCCCTAGAAATGAACAGTTAAAGCAATCAACAGCAGTATCAGGTGTGAACATAATACACAGGAAATTTGCATAGTTGGAAGTCAAATAACGATTGTCTCCAACAGGTCAAAGTATGGAGGTGCCTTCGATGGATTGTATGGAGTGTGGAGGTGCCTTAGATAGATTATATGATGGATTTGTATTACTGGATGAGACTTTACCAGCTTCAAAGAATTTAAAGGCTATATAAAAAAGCTAATATAAGGCTCCTGGAGAAAAATCAGCATTGTACTAAAAGCTATTGTTACATAAGAAAAAAAGTTGCAAAGCAGAGGCAGTATAAAATCTTCTTTTCGTTCCTTTTTTAATTTAGTGGTTGGAGAAGGAATACTCACGAACTGAAGCTCTAGCTCCTAAGGTACAGAAATGTTGTATATAGTTTTATTTTATAGTTGTGCAAATCCATATGCTAGAGCTGCTAACTGTCAAGGAAAAAAAGTACAATAGCTTAGGGACCTTAATAGAGACTTCGAGAAAGAAGAGTGTCTAGTCTGACTGAAGATCACTAACCGAATTGGTCAGAGATGCAATATTCCACAAATTGTACACTCGAGCAAGACCTGCAAATTTGCGTGGACCATGGCTAAAGAGAGCACTTATTCCTGCTGGAAATGGTAATAATGATGCGAGAGGAAGCACTAAAAGAACCACAAGAAAGCCAGCTAGAGATATAGAATAGAACTGCAACAAAGTTAGCAAGGTTAAGTTGAAATCCGTAAAAAGCAAAATTGAGATAACCAATCCCGCCAAAGCCTGCAACAAAAATCATTTTGTTACTAATCATATCTTTACGCATAGATGACACAATGCATGCTATAAAGGAGATCATAGCTAGGAGGCCCCAACTATTGACAGAAGCTAGGTTTCTTTTGGCTGAACTTAGCAATAAGTTGGCAAGGCTAAGTGACAGCAAAACTGACAACACCAAGGCCCCTGGTCTAGCCATGGTTGAAGACTTTAGTGGGAATACCATTGTTAGGCCAATCCCTTTCGTGGAGAGCCGTAAGAAGAGGAAGAAGGCTAGTGCACTTAGTGTTTTCTCGAAGGAATGCGAAGACCACATTGCAAAATGTGAAGGTATTGCATTTATTCCCATAGATACTTTTTGAAACGATTCATATTCTTATCTCTCGAATTCATGTCATGCCATTCTAGGTACAAATGGATGCAATCTGAAGTTAGCCTCATTAATGTCATCAATGTTTGGACTATTAGGTGATGATGCCATGTTGCCTTTTAGGTGAAAGGGTGACACGATCTCTTTGTTAATATATTTCTGAATGTTATGGTATCCTGTTTTGCATACATACTCTAACCCATGGTCGTTTTGACCAAATACCATGGTAATTCTGGATGCCTTTGTAATGGCTTTATTTTGCCCCATGTTCATGTGTTATTTTGCTGGCTTCAGAGCAATATGGTAATCTAATATGGTATTTTTTGCCATGTTCATGGTATTTCTGGCCAATGTTCATGGTATTTCTGGCCAGAACCTTGGTATTTCTGGCCAATACCTTGGTATTTCTGGCCAGAAGATTGGTATTTCTGGCCCACCACTTGGTATTTCTGGCCAATACCTTGGTATTTCTGGCCATATATATGGTATTTCTGGCCAATAGCTTGGTATTTCTTGCCAACAGCTTGGTATTTCTGGCCCGAATCTTGGTATTTCTGGCCAATACCTTGGTATTTCTGGCCATATATATGGTATTTCTGGCCAATAGCTTGGTCTTTCTGGCCATACCTTGGTATTTCTGGCCATATATATGGTATTTCTGTCCAATAGCATGGTATTTCTGGCCATATATATGGTATTTCTGTCCAATAGCATGGTATTTCTGGCCATATATATGGTATTTCTGTCCAGTAGCATGGTATTTCTGGCCAGAACCTCGGTATTTCTGGCCAATACCTAGGTATTTCTGGCCCTATATATGGTATTTCTGGCCAATAGCTTGGTATTTCTGGCCATACATTGGTATTTCTGGTCACATACCATTGGTATTTCTGGCTCGAGGGTAGGTAAATGTCATCTCGTGGGTAGGTAAATGTCATCTCGTGGGTAGGTAAATGTCGGCTCGTGGGTAGGTAAATGTCTTTATCGATGAAGGGATATGCTTCTAAAACCCTAAATTCCATCACCTATAAATAGTCACCCCTCCTTTCTTGCATTCCAATTCCGATTCTTGCAGTTGTTTTTGGTGAAGAACTATGGAAGCTATGCTCCGACGCCTGAATCAGATCCAAGAGGAGCTCATGATTCAGGACCAGCATAGTATGGAACCGGTTTTTACTAGTAAGGCCATGCCTGTATGCAACTTCTGCACTTTTTTTTCTGTACATTTTTTCCTTCCTAACTTTGTGTGGGATCTTCTATCTTGGTGTAGGAGCCGTCGAGAAGATGCTCGAGAAGGAAGTCACTCGGATAACCCCTCCTCCGGACGAGGAAGAGAACTACGAGATGAGGATACAACAGATGAAGGTCTTGAAGAAGTACCTGATCAGTGAGAAAGCAATGAGGGCACTCCTTGAGGGCGATCAGTTGTCTCAAAGGATAAGAGTGTGTCTCCAGGAGATGGCTCGAGTTTGGAAGCACCACAGAAAAGGGATGGTGAAAATGATTCTAGACTCAACTATATTCTGGCCCGACCTTCTCGACATGGAGTTGTGGTTCAAGGGTGATGGCAAGGTCGAGGACTTCACAGCAGAAACCGTGGCTCGAGCACGAGAGGAATACAGAGAGCTGTTCGGCTGAGGTCCTATGGTTGAGATCGAACCGTTGTTTTTCCAATGTGATGGTTTATCATAATCTAATGTTTGCTCTCAAATGTATGCTTGGTTTCTTCAAATTTACACTTCATTTTTTTCAAAATCACACTTGGTATTTCAGGCAAGATACTAAGGTATTTCTGGCCAGCACCTTGGTATTTCTGGCCAGCACCTTGGTATTTCTGGCCAGCACCTTGGTATTTCTGGCCAGTATTTTGGTATTTCTGGCCAGGTACCAAGGTATTTCTGGCCAAATTTCTGCGCCTCCAAGCTATTTATGCCCTTGCCTCCAAGCTATATATATCAAGCGACAGATGGTGAGGACCCGACAACAGATTCGTGAGAGCAGTGCCATCCGCCCCCATAGTCTTGAGGATGTCCTCGTCCACTTGAATGAAATTCAGGAGGATGTGGGGATAGATCTCGCCTAGCCTGACGGCATCAAAATATTCAGAAGTAAGGATGTTCTTGTCTTCCTTCATATTCATGTTCTATTTCGAGGAAATGTATGCTGCACGGAGGCAGCGAAAGAAGGTTCTGATCAGGGAAGTCCTAGAGGTGTCTGATCCAACCCTATGTGATACATTGGATCACGCAATGTGGAGACTACCATGCGGTGTGCCAGATGTAACTGTTGAGGATGTCCGGGCAGAAGTCATGGCAACAGTGCTTGATGTTGATTCAGAGAGCACCAGCACCAGCAGCCACCCCGAACCAAAGATGGTAAAGAATGTTCACGTTGTCAGTGACGTGTCCTCGGATGATGACCCTGAAGACTCGGGAGGATACATTGGCCATGCATTTCCTAGGCATACCACCATAGGCTGACGTTTCTATTATAATGTAATAGTTTATGATAATGTAATGGCTTATCATAATGTAATGGTTTATCTCAAATGAAATGGTATTCAAAATCACACTTGGTCTCTTCAAATCTACACTTGGTATTTCTGGCCGATTCCTAGGTATTTCTGGCCACATGCATTGGTATTTCTAGCCAGGACCTTGGTATTTCTGGCCAACACCTTGGTATTTCTTGCCAGACACCATGGTATTTCTGGCCATTGCCTTGGTATTTCTGGCCAGATACCATGGTATTTCTGGCCATTGCCTTGGTATTTCTGGCCAATACCTTGGTATTTCAGGCCAATACCTTGGTATTTCTTGCCAGACACCATGGTATTTCTGGCCATTGCCTTGGTATTTCTGGCCAGATACCATGGTATTTCTGGCCAATACCTTGGTATTTCAGGCCAGTTTGGTATTTCTGGCCAAATACCTTGGTAGTTGGGGCCAGTACCTTGGTATTTCTTGCAAAAACCTGCTACTATTTCTGGCCAGAAATGTTGTTACTCAGACAATTGCAATTAAAGCCATGGTATTTCTGGTAGCACATGCATACATAAGCATGGTAAATTTGTTCAGAAGTAACAGAAATAGAAGGCCATGCTGCTGCAAAATCTGCTGCAATGCTGCCACAAGTAACAGAAAAAAATCTGCCATAATGCTGCTCTAAAATCTGCTGCTTACAGCAGCAATTGCTGAAGAGTTCAAATAGATGTTCAAAAACTAAACAAGCAACAGATCTATTTCACATTTCAGAATCAAAGTTCAGGAAATTTCAAATGGTCTTTGGTGGTTTCTTTGCTTGTATCACAGCCTCATGTAGCTTGCCCAACATCATACTGAAAGTGCACCTGCAGTTTGCAACATCCACCTTTCCAAATCAATCAGGGCTCACCTGTATAGTGAAGCAGCAATGAATAGAGTGAACTCTATAAAATCATACAATACATGGTTTTTACCTGAACAGGCCGAATTTGCAGATCATTTAGAATAAAGTCCCTAATGAAACACCCTGCATATGCAAGAGTATACACTCCACAATCTGAACCATTTTCTTGCTCGGGACAACGCATTTCCACCGGTTGGATGTCAACCCATTCTGGGGCAGGGGTGTCCCAAATTTGATGGACCTCTTTTATCAACCTGGAGACATGTGGAACTATCTAATTTCAGAATTATATAAATACAGAATTGGGTACGTAGTGATAGAAATAGCAACGGGATTCATACTCGCATATTTCACGTGATATCTCAACGAGAATGCCAATTCCCCGAGGGAGTCAAAATGCAAACAAAGTGGGATGTGGAGCTCCAAGAGTCCGGCAGACTTCCCAATCGCAAGACAATAAAACATATAGGCTCCAATGATGGATGCAATTAATCAATCGAAATTTACTAAACATATCATAAATTATGAATAGCCAAAGTCTTTGGAAAGGATAACCTTCTACAAACAAAGTGCACCAATAGAAGAGGGTGGCTCTCGGGTTTGGCAGAATCGCCTTCCTCCGTGATGGACTTAACCTTCTTCATGTACAGGTCCACAATGGCCGGGTGGAAGAAGACATGAGATCTTCTCCTCGAGACCGGTATCGTATGAGAGACAACCCTGTAAGATTTATGAATTCAGTGCAAGAATGAAATAAATGAGAAAGAGTGACACTTACATGAGATACGCTCCCACGCATTGCTCATTCAGCCAAGATTGTCCCATCTTCTCAGGAATATCCGTACCTGGATGCTCGAATGAGAAGGCCTCACCTTGATCTATCACAAATTCACCTTTTGGATCCGAAACCGTAGGCCAAAGTGCGCTCCTCAAATGGACAAGCCATTGTGCATTGTAGGCGAGAATTGGAGCAGATTTGGTGCTCTTCCCCTTCTTTTTTTGGTTAGCCCATTCCAAAGTGATGAGGTCATCTAAGTGCATAAAAAAATCAAAAGAAAGAAGGAAGTCATCTGTCATGGTCACCACTGTTCTCCTGATTACCTCGGGATCACCAATACCTCTGTCATCTTCCAATACCAAGTATGTGGATATCTGGTGCACGGGTGATGAAGCAACACCCACTTGTTCGGATGAGAGAAATTCAGAACCGATCCTCAACTTTGGTTTTTGAGGTGCTTTGAAAGTCATACCAGCAGCTATAGATTTGCTTAGCTGAGTGACCGGTGTGGAAGGGGATCCATGCCCGCTGCTGGTCCACTCAAAATGCGCCCGATGAAGTAACTTCGTCTGCAATCCCTCCTTGCATACCTCTAAATTACCCAAAGCTTCTCGGTCCACCCAATCTTTTCTGTCCACCTCATCCAGGCCATAATTCTGTGCAATGTACCTCTCATACTGTGCAATCTTTTGTTCTTTCATTCTCTCCCACTCCAGCTTCCTCCGAGCAACATAATCCTCGGCATATTGCACCAAAGTTTTCTCCTTCTCCTCACCATCTGGAATGTTCTCCAAAGATAGCCCCACCACAACCCAAAGCTAGTTCCCGACATCTCTTCAAAAATCTGTACAGATTCACCTTGTACTTGTATTCCGGATCCAAGGCATTCCTCAAGAAGTATTGCTGCATGTCCCGACCTTCCCTTCTCTTTTGCTTCACTACAAGAAGCCTTTTTCTACCCTTTGGAGCGCCTTCTACAATAACGTCCCATTCATGCACCTTAAGAAGGTGCTCCTGCAGCCTCTGCTTTTTTACAGATGACTATACACAACCATGAAACAAACAAATATGCTTTGCCTTCTTCCTACTGTAGTAATACCTGCGTGCCCAAGCTGCCTCGTCGATCTCCGAGTCCTCATCTGAGTAGGCTGCTACCACTTCAGAAGGCATGGGTTTCCCCCAAACTGGGCTGACCCTCTCTGCCCGCTTCACTTTCTTGATCACTCTCAATGAGCTCGGATGCAAAGGAGTTATCTGTTTTTCATCCTTTGCCTTTGCCTCGGCTTTCACAGCCCGGGCCCGGGCTGCTTCCATCATCTCCTCCTCCTCTGGGAAAAAATGCTCTTCATTGCCCTCATTCTCTTCCACAACATAATCCGGATCACTATCCTCCTGGACTCACTTCTTCCTCACTTTCCACTTCCATTCCTTTTGACCAATCTGCTTCATCCCCTTCCTCTGCGGAGATTTCCCCTAACGAATAGAAGTAGGATGAGCTCCCACTATCATCCTCACTCCCATTTTCTGGCCCTTGGGCACCTCTTTTGTTGTTGTCCTTTGGCCAGGTCGGGAACCGCCATAAGCACCTTTATTACTGCTTTGCCGGAACGCCATGGCGCCTGCTCTCTACGGAACCCGCCATATAGCGCGCACACCAATGTCGCCGGAATCGATCCACACTAGCGCACAGCAATAGAACCCTGTTTTTTCGAAAGAGCTACAACAGCCCTGTTTTTTTGAAAGAGTGCTCTGGTACAACAGTTAGGTGTTTTTGGGCAGGACAACTATTGTCAGATCATTAGATACGCCCCAATTTAAAAATCGGATGATGATAGTTCTGACAGGCCAGATGACAGAAATTGACATATACCAGAATGTTTGAGAATATCATAAATAAAGATTTCACGGCCCTGAAATACCCTGGTATAAGGCCAGAAATACCATTGGTATATGGCCAGAGATACCATGATATATGGCCTGAAATACCATGGTCTATGTCTGGAAATACCATGGTACCATGGCAAGAAATACCATGGTCTATGGCAAGAAATACCATGGGCTATCACAAACTCTCTTGTGGATGCATGCAAGCCCTAGTAAGAATCAAGATGCAGTATAGAGAGGCAAAGCTATCCTAATTTCTCGCAAGCCTCTTGATCTGCAAGTAAAATGATGGTTACAAAAATCCATTCCCATAAGAAACTAGGGCACTGCCAATACCATGGTAAAGCTGGAATACCACTGCCAATACCATGTCTGGAAATACCATGGTATGTCTGGAAATACCATGGTCTATGTCTGGAAATACCATGGTCTATGGCAATAAATACCATGGTCTATGGCAAGAAATACCATGGGCTATGTATGTCTGGAAATACCATGGTACCATGGCAAGAAATACCAAGGCTGGAAATACAATGGTCTATGGCAAGAAATACCATAGTCTATGTCTGGAAATACCATGGTCTATGTCTGGAAATACCATGGTCTATGGCAAGAAATACCATGGGCTATGTATGTCCCGAAATACCATGGTACCATGGCAAGAAATACCAAGGCTGGAAATACAAAGGTCTATGGCAAGAAATACCATAGTCTATGTCTGGAAATACCATGGTCTAGGTCTGGAAATACCATGGTCTAGGTCTGGAAATACCATGGGCTATGGCAAGAAATACCATGGTACCATGGCAAGAAATACCATGGGCTATGTATGTCTGGAAATACAATGGTGCCATGGCAAGCAATACCATGGCAAGAAATACAATGGTCTAGTCAAAGTTTAATAGTTCTATTGATGTAAAACATTTTATGTTGTCACAGCCTTAGGACTATGTACATTTTTAGGTGGCAATAGTTTTTTTTTTTTTTTGAAGAACTGTGTCAGCAATATATTAAAAGAATGGTAATGTTACAAAGCAAGTGAGGAGGAAGGAGAACTGCCCCAAAGAGACAGTGATACCTCGACACTCCACAACAACTGCAACTCTACTGCTGTACAAACTGACCATCACCATCTACCACACCCAAGAAGTCCCGCCAAATGGAAAACTTCCGGCTCTACTAATCCCTGAACACCAAAAGCTTTGAAATAGCTTGTACCGAAGTCGAGGAATCGAGAGGCCGCGGTCAAATCCCCGAAAGATCCACAACCGCCGCCTTCCAAATCAACCACACCAACCAAGCCACGCACGGATGCAAGGCTTGCCTTGCGTCTGGCGACCAAGCACCGTGATATACATGAAGCGGCAATTGTTGGCTATTCAATCTCACCTGAAACAGAGCCCCCCACCCAATCCTGGGCAACCCGCAAGTGAGGGCATAAAACCGCACAATGCTCCACAGTCTCACGGCGAAGGCCACAACAAGGGCAAAGAGGGCTCACACCCGCCTAAACCGACTCACAAGGACATTCACCCCGATACAAATGGTGCACCACCGCCACATAAGCACCTGAACCGTGGTGGGGGGAAGTGAGCTCCATGTCCACGACCAAACCGCGCCATCGAGAACCCGAAGCTGCGAGACCACTTGCCCGAAGGGGGCGAGTGTCATGAATAGCCAACACCCGGTAACAAGACCGCACAAAACAAGAAGATACAACATCCGGATGAACCTTCCAAACCTGCACCACCACATCACCCTCGAGGGACTATAGGTATGTGTAGCGGAATACTCCCCGCCACTTGTTCCCGGATAGCCCGGTCCACCGCCTTCAGGTGGCGAAGCTCGAAGAACTCCCACGGCTAAGTGACCATCCCAATACCAATCCTCCAAGGTGAGCCCAAAGAGTTCGCCTCCACGGGCTGGCGTCAGAGCATGCCGCATGGCGGCCGGCAAAGGGCAAGTACGCGGGAGGTAGAGGAACCCACAAGAAAGGAGAAGAGTGGTGATAGGCCGAGGCATAATCTAGGCTGGAAGAGCACACGATACGTGATCCCAAGCCCGGCAACACCCCTGAGAAAAGGGGATGCATGTGGGAAAGGCGGGAGACCATACAACGGTGCTGGGGCAACTCTACATGCATGGCGACTTTCCAAATGCCACACAATGGCGAAGAGATTGCCACAATAGTGCCGCACCGGGAGAAGATGCTCCATCCCTGAATGCTCCAAATAAACTTAGAGACCAACACCTTACTATGCGTGCCAAATCCGAATGGCCAAGCCCCCATCCTCCTCCGGGGCGGAGACACTTCCACCAAGCCACTTTAACAACCGCCCTTCATCATCCCCGCCACACAAAATTTGAACAATCTTATCCAAAGCACGTATCTTACCCTCGGGGGCTAACATCGTAGATCTTTGTATACACATAAGTGCTACAAAATCTTGACTTGGCAATAGTGATCCTACACGCCATGGACAACTTGCTACCCTTCCACCAATTGAGGTGTTTTACGCAACCCCCGCAAAATCTCATCCCACACCCTCCCCATGGAAACATCCCCTCCAAAGGAATACCCAACACTTAGTACACACATTACCCGGAAGCACCTTCCAAGGAATAGAGCCAAACAAGAGGGAGGGGAGGAGTCAATCGGGCCCATAATGCGGAGCATTTACCCCAATTCGGAAGAATGCACGAGGCCAAGGAGAGAAGTATCCAGCAAACCCTTCACATTTAGCAAATTCCTCTCTTACGCCACCAAGAAGAGAAAAGTGTCATCGGGCGAACGGTTAATAATCTGTGCGACTACCATCCCCGCATCCAAGCCCATCCACCACCCTCCTCCATTTGAGCAAAAAACAAGCGAGACAATGCCTCCGCCACAATCGTAAACAAAAATGGTGCCAAAGGGCACCCCCGACGCCTTACCCTACGCCTAGGAGAAAAAGGCGGAGGGTTCACCTGCACACCACCTGTCTGGCGGTCTTGACCTATGCGGCTTCATGATCGTTCTCGTAAAAGCGTGGACCCACGACCAACGCTAACATCATGGCGTACAAGAACTCCCCAATCGGACACTATCATAAGCTTTGGCAAAGTCAAGCTTAAGATAGGCAATGCCTTGACACCTGTTCTCTGGCCCAATAAAGGCCCTCATAAGCTACGGCAACATTAGTCAAAATGTTCCTCCCGGGAACAAACCCGAATGCACCTTACTAATGGAAGAAGTCAACACCTAGCTTCAACTTCTCGGCCGGGTTTTTCGCAATAATCTTGTACACGAGGACAACAAGGATATAGGCCTCCAATCATTAATAGTAGAAGGTCGCTTAACCTTAGGAATCAAGGAAATGCATGCATTCAAGATCCTATCCATGTGAGAAGACTGCAAAGAACTCAAGATACACCTGGTACCGCAGACTCACCAGCCCACTCCCAATAAGTCCGAAAGAACTCCACACGGGGATACCATCCAGCCCAAGACATTTATCCTTGGCCATGCACATACATGCCTCCGCTAAATCCTCTCTGGAGAGCTCACGCTCCAAGCTCTCACGTTGGTGAGGCAAAATAGATGGTTTAACAGCCCCCAAAACAAGCTCCCCGCATCTCCTGCTCATAGGGAAGAGTCTTGCTGTGCAAAAAACCCTGAGAAATGAGCATGCACATACCTCTGCAACTCAGCGGGATCCTCCAAAGTCCGCCATCGCAAAGCAAGGGGCGCCATAGATGCTACATATCAGCCCCTTGCCTAGTCGCTCACGAAGAACAATCCGAACTTGTATCCCCCTCCTTCCACCAGGTAAGGGCTGCCTTCACCGCAGCCCTCATGCACTTTAACCTGCTCCAAAGCAACAATACTGCTGCAACCGCGCATTCTCCCTAATGCCATCAGAAGGCTTGCGCTGAATCTTCTCAACTCCCGATAAAGACTATGCAACTCCCCGCCACTGCCCGCCGCACACGCCTACCAAAGACCTTAGCAAAACGCTTCACCACGGCCATGCGGTCACCATACCGCATACCCCCTCGGAGATGAAAAGGTATCAAGCCACAACTCCGCAGCGGGCGAGAAATCCGCGCTCCGGCCGAGGTGGGGTGTTCAAAGCGGAACACCGTCCCGAAGGCCGAGAGGCAACCGCACCATTTGGACAAAACACGAGGGTAATGATGTTCGAGAAATGGAGGTAGGCGGTGCATGTTACTCGCACAAAGAGGGCACACCATCCAATGCGCATGGGGAAGCATAGCACGGTCATGCCTAGCATACCTCGACCCGCGCAATCGCCTATTACAATAGGTGAAAGACAAGTCCCGGGGGACCTCAACCAAGGCCAAATCCTGCAACAAAAACGAGACCACACGGGTCCCTCTCAAATCCCCCGCACAAGCTGGGTGCGAACCAGGCGATCTTCTACTCGGCTCTACCATATTGAAATCCCCTAACAACAACCAAGCAACCCCCAACCCACCAAGGGCTCGCAAACTTATTCCGGACTGTGGGCCCACAAAGCACCCCAACAGAAGGTGATTAGGGGCATAAACATTAACAATCCCCACTCTTGTCCGCCCTCCAACCACTTAATTATTGCCCACCCACCAAACACACATTAACTGCCCGTATGTGACCCGCACATCCATCTTCCAAGCAATAAGAGTACCCCACTAGTCCTTAGGAAGAAGAAGCAATAAAGCCAAACCGCCCACCACCAACCATATTCATGAGCTGGACATATCACCCCAGTGACACTTATGCTCTGAATGCAAACAATATCGGGGCCTTAGCTGGAAGTGCCAAAGAAACACGGACCCCTCTTACTACTAGAGGACCGCACCCCGCACATTCCAAGCGGGGATGGACCTATTCATCCCGGAGGAGAAGTGTCCGACCCACATGCCTACCCACCGGGGCCATCAGCCCACTCCACAGAGTCGGCATCTAGAGCGGAGGATTAATCACGACAATGTGACCCACGGTAAGCTCTCGTGATATTCCACTTCCAACCGCGTGTTGGAAGTCCCCGAGCACCTCCGCGAGTCATGGGCCACAACTTCGTGATATTCCACTTCCAACACGTGTTGGAAGTCCCCGAGCACCTCCATAGAGTCATGGGCCACACTAGTCTCTACCTCCAACCCGGGTTGCTCCAGCCACCTCATGCTTTCGGCCCATCTCGCCGCTTTGGGACATCCCCAGCGGGATCACCAGCCCGCCTGGCAACCACGTCCCCGGATCTAGCCACAACCAAATCATCTCGAGCCCCTCCCTCGAGCCACCACGTTCCCCTAGCCCGCGCCATCAAAGGCGGCCCGGCCGACAAAGACCCAGGCCTCCATCCCACACCACCTCTCCCAACCACACCACCTCGTCCAACTCCACTCGCGCACCCGCGGAGTCCTCTGCTGTGGCGTCGAGGACCGAGGGATCCGGGCCCTACATCAACACCTGCAACCCCTACCACATCACAAGCATCGTGGGGACCAGGGGATCATCAGCGGGGTCAAATGGTAGCACAATAGATGGAAACATCCGCCGGATCTCGAGCCATTCAAAAGCTTCAATCGGAAAAAGAGAATGCGGGGACCACTCCACGCCTTTGGAAGAGAAGTGGGCCCAGTACCAAAAAGGCCGAGCAACAGTCTTGGGGACTGCACAATAGAATGAGCCAAATATAGACCCGAGCCATTGGCCATAGAAAACCAAGAAATCGGGCACCATCGGTCGAGGAGGAAGATCCCGAATCGAACCAACACGGATTTTAACCGGGCTGTCAAAGAACTGGTGGACATTGCTGGAGTATAATACTGATACAACACATATGAATCACCCAACGTATCCACCCCCCGACTAACCAATTGCCGCACAGAAGACTCAGCCTCAAACATGATTAGGAAGAAATTATTTGGTAAGAATTTCAGAGACTGATACCTGGGCAAACCAATCCGCCTCGGATGTCCAAAGGCAAGCCAAGAGCTAAACCTCCCTCGTGTCCAATATGTAACCCGTGAAATAGCCCAACACTGCAAATGAAACTAGATTCTCAATGGTCTGAACATGCCTGGTATGATCAATATCTATCCATGGAGTCTCTGGAAGAGCTGCCTGCAAGTCAACAGAGTGATGATCCTCCACAAACTTCAGAGCTTCTTGAACACGGGCAGTTCTACACTCAGAGCCTTGCGCTTAATCCAATCACGAAAACCCCGGCCGAGTGATGCGAGTAGCGTGTCATTGCTCCGCCGGGCAGGGCGGCATACCGGGATTTGGGGCTGCATGCCCACCACCAGAGGTATCCGGGAGGCACCCCCCGGGGACACATCCGGCTACATGCACCCTAGAAGAGGGCGCATCACCAGCAAGTGATCCCTTCCCAAGCACAGGGGCAGAGGGCATCACAGATCCAGTTTCCAAAGGGGGCATGCTTGATGGAATCAAGACCGGAGTCTCCAAAACACAATCTACTTGGGTCTCAATTATATTGAGAGGAAGAGCAATCACATACCTCTCAGCCCCGAGGGATTCAAAGAGCTCCCTCATCTCCGCCACCAATTGCATGCCACTTCCCTCGACCCGCCTCTTCATGCATCTTTGAGACCAGCCCTTCCCCTTTACTGGAGGATTCTTTCTCCTCGCCATCTTCCTTGGCTTCAGCCCTAAGCCATGAGGCTCAATCGAGCCCCCATCAGCCTGTCTGGCAGGAGCCATGTCATCCGGACCAGTCCGGAAATCAGCTGTTTGCAGCAACAAATCACATGCAAAACAGCTGATGCTATACACCGCTGGAAAAAGCTCAGAGCAAGCTTTCCAACGAGCCCAAGCACGCCAAAATCCGACACCAGATAAGAGAGATATCACCGATCAAAGTTTTGCCGTCAGAACCCTAGCTCCAGGCGATAGTTGTATTGCTCTAAAACAACTTATGTTGTGTTAACCTCAGTGGTCATCGCCAGAAATACCATGTTATTCATGGACAGAAATACCATGTTACCTCATGGCAAGAAATACCATGTTACCCATGGCCAGAAAAACCATGACCAGTTCCGTTCCCGCCCGCCCACCTCACGTCCGTTCAAAAGTGGCCCTCTTGAATGCACGCGCGCATGAGTACCACGGACCTGCCACACTTGTGAGAATGAAGTACCAGGCGTGAGGACCCTGGTTTGCTCGCTGAAGCGGGATTCAGATGCATGCCCGAATGGCATCGGGTGCATGCGGGAATGGCATGGCCGGGTTGATGGCTCCCATCGCGTTCTGATGGGCATGGCGTGGCTGATCACGGGAGTCCGGAAATACCGAGTCAAATCTGTCCGGAAAGACCGGATCCCGGACTCCAAATACGGGGTCCCTGTTACTTGATGGCCTATGGGTTGTGTATTATGTAACAGAAATGAAAGCGGATAATAAACGTTTCTCCTGTGTTTAAGGGTTTGCAATCCAATGGTATCAATGCATCCATCCAGAGCTTGCTCTACCCTGCAGAAATGGTTTCTCCAATCAGGACAATCATGCTGAGTGAAAATACCTGACTTCATGGGAATACCTTTAGACCTTTAGGCCGATTATGGAAATGCACCTTTAGGCCTTTAGGCCTATTAGGTTAACATGTGATCAGCCGGAGAGCGTTTGCAAAGCAAGTAGATCTAGGCAATCGGCAAGGCGCCATGTTGAAGTTCCTTAAGGATGTGGTAGTTGGTTCCGGTGGTGTTCTCAAGGATCTACCTTACAATATCGGGGACCCTTGCTCTATATGCTGGGGATCGTGGAAACACTACCGTGGCACCTCTAAGGAGAATTCCTCTCCAGTATCAATATTTGTCTTTCAAGCATCCAACGCACAAGATGGCCCGGAAACTGCTGTAAATGGAGTAAAAGGCTTCGCCGCAGATTCGTCATCCAAATGTTCTAGCTTATACGCACAAGCCAGAAGTGGAGTTACGAAGGGGCCAAATTAAGCCTACCATATATATGGTCACGAGAACATCATGCCTTTGCGGGAGAAGGCTGCGGCAACTTAATCTTGAGGGGTAGCCATGGGGCCGAATATTATGCATGGGGTTCTCACCAAATTAGCAAAGTACATTAGTTTCCTAAACAATGACGCAAGCTTGTCCATGGAAATGTGTGCGACATCGTAGTTGTGACTCCAACACTGGATGGAAGCTATATGCATTTGATGTCTTTGTCGAGTTTGATGGTTCTAATTAATTCGATGCAAATGCTCTTGGTTGTTTTAATATATGAGTTATTGGCGGGAATGAAATTAAAATCGGAAGAAGAACTTCAACATCGTCATCCATTCAAAGAGTTTCTTTGTCCCATTATCGAGGGACTTTTAAGTTCTACACCTTCAAGACATTTGAATTCATCAAGCTGATAGAAAAAATTGGATTTTTTTCATAACAATTTGGTGAAAACCATTGAATTTATGGAGGTGGTGAACTTGAAGGATAGTGTGGAAAAAGACTCATTCTTTTCGCAAAAATAACAAAACTTTTCGGAAAGCTTCCAGCGGAAATTGTGAAAAAAAATGCCCCCGATGCTTGCTGCGGCTTTGGAGTTTGGATCGGCATCTTCGGACATTGGGTCCCTTTACGAAGATGGGGTCATGGCTTTCTCGGGGAGGAACTTATTTCTAAGGTTCTCCCTACTGCGATAAAAAGCTTTTTGCATCCGGTGTCGTGCCATCCGTGTAGAACTTCTTCAAAATATTGAACAACTTGCTCTGCTTTGTCAAATCGGTCGTTGATGAGCGAATCTTCTAGCATATACATAGCCGGTTTTCCTGATTAAATCTGCGTTTCTTCGTGAATTGACATTGAATTCGATGTTGATACTTGCTCCCAAGCTTTCCCAGCGGACATTAACTACATCACTTCTCAAATATCTAAACAAGTTACAGGTTGACGAAGAACCAGCAATTAGAACAAATACAACAATATTGCTGGGCAATATTGCAATGCATCTGAATGAATCCACAAGGAAAAGAGTCCTGATTAATGCCTTTAGCCGAGCCCTTAGTGATGGTTTTAGTCCAGCAAAAAGTGCAGGTATTATGGCCTTTTCTGCGACCAGTGAGTACTATGATGTGATTGAAATTGCAACACGAATTTTGCCAAGGCTTGTTGTGCTCACAATTGATGCAGACAGTGATGTGAGAACAAAAGCAGTTCAAGCAACGAATGCATTTCTTCAGCTGGTCCAAAAATACCATGGTAAGCTGGAAAATGGGGAATCAATATCAAGTGCCACAGCTGCCACAACTAGCTTAGGCAGTTTATTAGACACAAAAACAAGGGAATGGATATAGCAGCAACTGACCCCATGAGTATACATCCAGCACAGGCAGCTGTTGCTACAATATCTCCAAGCACTCCTGATCAACAAGCAATTTCTGCCTCATCAAGCCAGCGCGATATTCCGCCATTGGATACATCAAGTGATGCTGAAGGTACCAGCCTTCCTGATGAGTGGGATGATGCTGGTGGGGGCATTGAAAAGGCAGAATCAATCGATCCTCTCTCCAGATTGCAAGCTGCGCCGCAGCGGCCTATTGTTTCTGTAAAATCAGTAGCAAATGGCCCAAAGGCATTCCAAACAGGTGCAGCAGGCAATGTAGAAACTAATAAAGTAGAACAAAGTGTTGAGAACTGGGGTAATGATGATGATCCATGGGCTGAAATTGCTGCTCCTCCACCACCAACAAAAGCTAAACCATTGTCTTCTGCCACCAACAAGGTTGGAGGTGCTCCACAACACATCATGTTTCTTTAGAGTCTGTTTTAGGATCTTCAGGTACAGGAAGAGGACGGGGCAAAGCTGCCCCAGTGAAACTAGGTGCACAACGTGTGCAGAGGACTTCTGACTTCTAAATCTCCATATTGGCTTGGTTGATTATAGAAGCATTCTCTCTGTTGTATTGTAACATAATTGCTGCAAGCATTTCTCAGCTGTTTATTTATAGCTGCTGTTATGCTCTATTCTTTGACAATTCCAGTTGGCTTGCAACTTGGGCAAGGAAGAACATGTATATAAAATAAAAAGTTGGTCTAATGTTCCCAAAAAAAAAAAAAAAAAAGTGCCTCTCCAACTCTTGCTTATGTCACTATAAAGTGCCACTTAATTTCACTACATCTGCCAATTTTTACACATTGGATTCGAAATATAACTTGATATAGTTATTACAATTGCAGCATAATTCCATTTCTTGTAGAGCATTTCGTCATTTGGGTATGGATTTCCCTTCAAAAAACACAAATTTTGTGTGGCGCTGAGTATACTTTCACTTCCATTGCTGCAAGACTGCTAAATGAAGAGTACGTTGTAGAGATACATTTGTCTGTGAGATGCATTAGCAAATAGAAATTCAATGATGGACATCCACAACATATACCTAAATGCAACCACCTGATATAGAGGGTTTGAGCAGCAAGGTGGAGCTGGATATGATGAGCATTTCATTACTCCACCCCGTGAGAATAATAATACAATTTATGTGACAGTTGAGAAGCAAGTTTTTGACTTGCCTAGAATGTCTAGGTGACCATAAAGCCTAAATTGAATTCGTCACCTTAGTTTCTAGTTGGCAAGGAGCCAACCCCCTTTACAATGCCTGAACTATGAAGAAAGAAAAGATCTACAATTTTCTTTATGTATCTTGGTATGTTCAGGTGAAGAAGCCTTCGAACAAATCTATAGTTGCAAGTTACTTGTATAGAGACTTCTAGTAGACCAAGTTCATGCAAAGGAAAGGACGGGGAGAAACAACTTTGCAGTGTCTGATATGTAAAATGTGGCACCATAGAAAAGGAACCACGCACCACTAAAACAACATCAATTTTGCAGCCTACAGACAACTATAACATCTAATGTGTCAACTGGGCAACATGGATACATTAAATATAGTATAGGCATTGCAATCATGTTTTGCAAGTGCAGAAATAAGTCTCAAATCATTACTGCAGTTGATCTGTGCAAAAGGCAGGATCTGTCTGGCTTCATTTTGCCAATGCAATATGCATCAAGTTTTCGTGTGATGGTCATAACAGCCAAAATCATATTAGTCAATACTTATAAACAATAGAGCTGAAGCTCCTTTCTTCAAACTCCAATCATTTGCAGCACCTGAATTTAAAGAAGCCCTAACCTATAGTCTACTATTACTAGCCAAATGATCCAGACCTAATAAGGAGAACAAGTTCCTAGTTAAAAAATAGCATTTATAGGATAGTCATTCACAAAATACACTTACAGAATAAAGGTTTGCAAATGACTGCCTTAGATTATGCATAGTATGCTGCAATTTGTCTGCTTAGCACCAAGTTTCTTTGTGATGGCCATAACAGCCAAAATGATTAGTCAATACTTATAAACCATAGAGGTCAAGCTCCTTTCTTCAAACTCCAATCATTTGTAGCAGCTGGATCTAAAGAAACCTGAACCTATAGTCCACCATTACCAGCCAAAATATCCAGGCCCAATAAGGAGAACAAATTCCTGGTTAGAGAATAGCCTTTAGTCATTCACAGGATACACTTACAAAATAAAGATTTTTAGAATGACTGCCTTAGATAGTGTATAGAATGTTGCAATTCGTTTGTTTAAGATCATGAAATGGTCCTTCTATTTTTCCAGCGAAATATATCAATGCAAAATACTCGATATCTTGCCCTTTTCAAAAGCAAGAATCTGGACAGCTGAGATATCTAGCTCTAGATATGGCCTGTCTGAATTTTACGCCGCAAGAATCTTCAATATTCTAGATTATGATGCAAATCCAAGTGCGAGATCTTTGAATCTGCAAAACCAAACATGAGATTACTATTATCATAATGAAATAACAACATGTCAGTGTTGCAGCAATAAACTAATGAATGTTCCAATCTAATCTACCGTCCAGAGGTCCTTCAACAATTAATGCATAAATATAGAGATACATCTCTACGATAGAATATGTGACAGGGCACTTCTGGTGCAGAAAGGTCAAACTGCTGACATCCATCCTTCAACTTTTCCATGGCATGTCTTACAAATATTGAGGCATCAAACCTTTAGGATGCATCTATATTTTTGAAAATGATAGAAGATCAATCTGAACATTCCAACATGCTGGATCAACTCTCACATAATGGTAGGCATGGATCCAAGAAATGGCATCGTTTATCAAGTTCATTGACAGAAATCACATGCTAGAAATTGGTCTTGAAGCATTTTAGGGGTCGTCAAATCCTTGGGAAGCAGAATCCATTTAGCTGGATAGAGCAGCTTGGAATAGACTTTATCAGAAATAATCAAATAACTGAAGTTGATCATGCAACCATCCATGCCTATCCAGATATCTGTAATCTAAGCATTAAAAAAATCAGAAGCATTTATAGAACTCCAAAATACCATTTTTGCAAGAAAGAATAGAATAGAATATACATTAACGTCCCTTGTGCCGTGAGGCCCCTGGACTTGTGTAGCATGGGCGAGCTCCCTAAAAGGGCGCTACTAGCACATCACGCTGTTATGATGTAGCCTTTTCTGAAGGCTGACTTTTTTCTATTAATACCAGCATCCCGCTTTACTTCGGCTTCGTGGTCGTGCAGTGATGCGTCGTTATCAATCAGCTTTTAATTGAACAATTTTTATGGGGTTTATGATCCGCTTTTGTGCGGGTCATATTACAAACCCTCTTTCACTGTGTACTTCTCTGTGTCTGGTCATCATTCCTTGGATCGCGTCTGCCATATCTCGGAGTGATTCTGTTATTGTCATCAGGATATATATCGGTTCCCCCATCTTATATTTCTGTATCTGTCTCTGATGTCCCCGTATATCGGACAATCATTAATCATGTGGTTCTCATCCTCTACTCTCCCATTGTCACAAATTCTGCATATCCGATCTTCCTTGTCTATTCCTCTCCACCTGTCTTTTTCGATTCTCAGATCGTGACTTCCCATCCTGAATCTAGCCAAGATATCTCTTCTGCTTTTCCCCAGTATATTATCCCGATACATCTGGTGTCCTGCCTCACAACAAGAAAAGGGTCATTTAGCGACGTCTATAGCGGCGTCGGCGGCGTCTGCGGCGTCGGCCGACGTCGCCGCATCGCGTCGCCGCCACGCGTCGTTCGTTAACCGTCGCATCACGGCGATCGCGTCGCATCGCGGCGTCGGCGGCGTCGCGCCGCCGGGCGTCGCGCCAGACGTAACTTCGAGCGTGACTTCGACGTCCGCCGACGTCGCATGGGGCGGACGGACGTCGCGTCGCGGCGTGGTGTCTGAAAAAATTTAAAAAAAATTAAAAAAAAAAAAAAAAAAAAGGAAAGAATTTTAATAGTTAGTTACAATATCATATACAAGAGGCAAGAGGCGAGTAGTGGCTATCTTTACGTGTTCCCTGTTAGGGGAAAACCCGTATAGCCAATTCTATAACAATACGACCAATATTAGACAATGACATTGAAAGTTAACGTGAACTAAGAGTTTATAGCACTTACGAATCTATGTAAAAGCCTTTTCGCCGCCCAACCCAAGTGAGGCGAATTCGTTTGCTTGAAGTTGCCTTGGCAGTCCGTGAGGCAGATGTTTTTTCTTGGAATCCTTTGCAGTGATCTGATTGCAAGGAATACAACATGACAAGTTAAATGTCTTATTTCGAATTGAACAAATGGCAACAAATAACAAATACCTTGATATCTTCCTTATGGACAGATTAAGTGGTTTAGGGACCTTTGACCAATCGCCTCCCAATTTTTTGGCATTCGACTTCAATTTTGCAATCACTCTTTGCCTTTTCTATAAATCGATAGATTAACACAAAACAAAAGAATAAAAATAAGACTATGACTAGGTCATGTACCTTCTTTTTCGAAGCAGCTCCTTCCATCATCGCAATGAGCCCCTTCCAAATCTGGATTAGTCGGATTAAAAGCTAGAGTTGGCTAACATACGCTTTAGGGTTATAAGCTAGATTTGGCCACCTCTACCTAAGAATTACAAGAAAAGTCGACTTGGACCCGAACACCTGGTCGTCTCCACTCGTAGTGGAGCCTACAGAGTGCCCTTGAACAAGCCACTACAATTTTATTTTAAACCTAAAAATAACAAGTGGTCGTGGACTTGAACTGCACGTGGCCCTCTCCACTCTAGGGTGGAGCCTACCGTAGTGCCATTGAACAAGCCACTCCTTAACCTAGGAAAAATATATGATCGTAGTAAAGTGGACTTCGAACCCGGTACATGGTCCTCCCCACTCTAGGTGGAGCCGACCCGTGCCCTTGAACAAGCCACTCCATCAATTTTTTAACTCCGCTTTAAAATTATAAAAAAAAAATGCAAAGCGATCAACTTACCAAAAGAAGGGCGTGTGTAACAAGATCCTGGACGGTCCAAATCGAAATAGAAAGCAACAAAGAGTTAGAAGAATAAGAACAACGAAAAAAAAAGATCAAGAAGAAACAAAAAAAAAGAAGAAGATGAAGAAATAGTAAAACAAGAAAGAAAAAAAATGAATGAATCAAAGAAGAAGAGAAGGGTGGGAGAAAGAAGAGAAGGGGAAAGAGGAGAAAAAAGAAATTAGGGGAAGAAAGAGAAGAATGGAAGAAATAAGAGAATGAAATGGAAGAAGATAGAAGAATGGAAGAATGGAAGAGTGAAATAAGGGAAGAATCAAGAAAGAAATGAGGAAAGAAGGAAAAGAAGAAGAATGAAGAAACAAGAAGAAGAAAAAAAAAGAAAGAGATAGAAAAAAAATTTGAAATCTACACTAAATCATTCAATCCAAAAAACCATTCAATCCAAAAACCATGATCTACTAACCTTAAAAAGAGTGCTTGCAAGTCGTTCAAGGTCGTAGCGCCGAAGATCGCCCAAAATAGTCGATAGAAGGAAGCCTAGGAATGGTCCCTAAAAGACGGCCGCGGATCAGAAAAACGACGTCGCATGCGATGTCGCGACGTCGCATCTGACGTAATTTTGAAATCGTATATACGATTTCAAATCGATATATCTGTTTTAACGTCGCATGCGGCGATGTCCGCGATTTATTTTGTTATAGCGACGTCTAACACTTTTTAATTTTTTTGGTGCCTTTTTTTCATCTGATGGTCATGAAAGTTTGTCCTTATGCTAATTTGGACATTCCCGAGCCATATATGCAGTCAAAATCGCATTCCGGATCTAACCAATCTTCTATTGCTACTACTTACGAATGTTTGAGCCTGGGGTGGCATGTTTGAGCCTGGGGTGGCGGTTTGATAAGTTCTCCCGGACGGATGTTGGATTTTTTTGGCCCTTATCGAACGAGGGCCCTTGAACGAAGGATTCAATGGTCGGATAGGGGAACCGAGATCCGGGAGTGTGGTCTTTAGCGTACGGCCCCCCGGGGGAGCGCTGCCAGGAAAGGCTACCTTGGGAAACTTTTTGGGGCTCGCCTCTTGGGGTTCGGACTCTCCCCTCTAATGAGACGGCCTTGCAAGGTCCTGGCCTTGTTTGACTTGGGCAAGTGTGCCAGCTCTGCTGCCCAACAACAGGCTGCCCGGACCATTCTAATGCAAATACTTTGATCTAAACCTTGTCCGGAAATTTTGAAAACTGGCCTGTATGTTGGCGATGACTTAACAAGCCTGCTGACAAAAAATCAGAATTTAATTCCGTACTATGCATTAATTACGAATTTATGAATGTCTTGCTACTGCAAAAGCTGCCCTTTACTTCTAACTGCCACAACGGGAGGAGTACAGATCCAAACTCCATTCCGTCAGTTCCCCTTGCTTCGCATTCTCAACTGCATCTTATCGGCCAAGTCCCAAGTGCAAAAGACCAAAACTCGGCACCCAAAACGCAAACCCTGCTAGAACCTGGCAACTCATAGGGTTTACGTTTCGGAGGCTCTATCCTTGTCAGATTCGACTAGGACCTTGCACCGTGTCTTGACGTAGAGGGGTGGTGTTGACGCCAGAGCACGGACCCTAAAAACCACCTGGAAGCAGCTTGCCCCAAAAGTCCTCTCCGGCGGCCACGGCGGCCGACGGGCAACTTCCCTCTCCGGAATCGCGGATTCGCTCTGCCAATGGACTCGGAATGTCGACATTGTCCTGGGGACCAAGTTTCGTGGCCAGAAGACCATCTCTTCTCGAGGAAGCGTCAAACTATCTCATGTCCAACACACTCGTAGTCAATTGGCCTAGGAGGTGGGCAGTCAATCTTTACGAACGTAGGGCGTAAGTGTTTCTTTTTTTTGCAAAACTGACCGTGCAACTTGGTCTCTTGGGTAATTTCGGCCTCTAGGACGATGTGGCGAAGTCGAATCGCCATTTCGAGCCTCCGCAATGTCCGAACGACAAAACACTTTGGTTTCTACACCTGCCGACCGCAGAAGCGGCAAGCGGTTTGATAAGTTCTCCGGGACGGATGTTGGATTTTGTTGGACCTTATCGAGCCGGGGCCCTTGAAGGAAGGATTCAACGGTTGGGATAGGGGAACCGAGATCCGGGGGCTGTGGTCTTTAGCGCACGGCCCCCGGGAGCCCGCCAGAAAGGCTACCTCGAAACTTTTGGGGCTCGCCTCTTGGGGTTTCGAGACTCTCCCCTCTAATGAGACGGCCTTGCAAGGTCCTGGCCTTGTTTGACTTGGGCAAGTGTGCGGCTTTCGCCTGCCCAACAACAAGGCTGCCCGGACCGTTCTAATGCAAACACTTTGATCTAAACCTTGTCCCGAAATTTTGAAAACTGGCCTGTATGTTGGCGATGACTTATGAAGCCTGTCACGACAAAAAAATCAGAATTTAATTCCGCATTCATGCATTAATTACGAATTTATGAATGTCTTGCTACTTTGCAAAAGCAGCCCTTTACTTCTAACTGCCACAACGGGAGGAGTACAGATCCAAACTCCATTCCGTCAGTTCCCCTTGCTTTGTGTTCTGAACTGCATCTTATCGGCCAAGTCCCAAGTGCAAAAGACCAAAACTCGGCACCCAAAACGCCAAACCCCGCTAGAACCTACGGCAACTCATAGGGTTTTACGTTTGAGGCTCTATCCTTGTCGATTCGACTAGGACCTTTGCTTGGCTGTGTCTTGACGTAGAGGGGGTGTTGACACCGGGCGGGGACCCTAAAACCATCCTGGGCGGCTTGCCCCAAAAGTCCTCTCCCGGAGGCCACCCGGGCGGACGACGGCAACTTCCCCTCTCGGAATCATGATTCGGCTCTGCCAATGGACTCGAAACGTCGACATTGCCCTGGGGACCAAGTTTCATGGCCAGAAGACCACCCCTTCTCGAGGAAGCGTCAAACTATCTCATGTCCAACACACTCGTAGTCAATTGGCCTAGGAGGTGGTCGTCGAATCGCAAACGTAGGGCGTAAGTGTTTCTTTCTTTTGCAAAAATGACCGTGCAACTTGGTCTCTAGGGTAATTTCGGCCTCCCGGACGATGTGGCGAAGTCGAATCGCCATTCCGGAGCCTTCGCAATGTCCGAACGACAAAACACTTTGGTTTCTACACGGCCGATTGCGGGGCGCTTCATGGTTTGATAAGTTCTCCGGACGGATGTTGGATTTTTTGGACCTTATCGAGCGGGGCCCTTGAACGAAGGATTCAACGGCCGGATAAGGGAACCGGAGATCCGGGAGTGTGGTCTTTAGCGCACGACCCTCCGGTGGAGCCGGCCGATGAAGGTCGCCTCGAAACTTTTTGGGGCTCAGCCTCTTGGGTTTCAGACTCTCCCCTCTAATGAGACTGCCTTGCAAGGTCCCCGCCTTGTTTGACTTGGGCATGAGAAAAACATTTCACTAGGATATGCAAAGTGTTTGGTGCACGATGAAATAGCTCCGAGTCTTCGAGCTCACATCTTTGCCACAAAAGTTCTCTTCACGAAGTCCCCGGGCGATGGACGAGCAATTTTCCCTCTCCAAAACCATGATTTGGCTCTTCCAATAGACTCAGAATATCGACATTACCCCGGGGACCAACTTTCGTGGCCAGAAGACCACCCTTGTTCTCCAAAAGAACAAAGTACACTAGGCGCCCGGCGGGCGTCCGTAGCGGCGTCCGCCGCGCCGCCGACATCCGCGTCGCACAAAAGTGACGCACGCGATGCGACGTGGTCGTAGACGGCGCACTGGCGTGGCGATGACCGCCCACATCCGCGGTGTCGACGCGCACCACCACCGCGCCGCGATGCGGCGGCGTGTCTGCGACGCGGACGCCGCGTTGACGTCGCATGGTGACATTATTTGGCGGCGTCCACGCCGTCGCCTGGGGCGTCGTAAGCCCACGTCGTTAAATGTCCATTCTCTTGTTGTGCCTGCTGATCTGGATTGAAAATTGTCATGAGCCAGGTCGTCTTGGGTCCTGTGTGCTTTTGCAGCCATGCTCTTGTGGCTCTGTCACGTCCCCTCCTCATGCCACACGCCCTTCATTTATTAGGTCGCCGTGGTTTAATCCCATTTCTCTCGGTCCGGATCGCCACGCCTTTAAACCATCCACGCCTATGAGGATGTGTGATTTTCTTGACTTCGGTGATTGCAATATCGGACAATTTCCCCTAAAGGTCTCTCCGCATTGTCCCTAATCGGTACCTTATGGTTCTCTCCCATGCTCTCACCTCCATTGGTTTTGCCCTGCTTTCAAGGACCATGATTGTCGATTATGCATTTTGTCCTTACTTTAAATTCACGCCAGCCACTGCCTAAGGATTCCTTCCTTTTTTCCATTTTCTCATGCCCTAGGCGGCCCCCAAGCTTACGCCTCCATATAATTGAGTAGTGGCGACTCAATGACCGGAATAAGTAACATTTGATGTCCCAAACAATTATTCATACATTCTGTTGTAAATTCTTCATATTGAAATAACTCCCTATAGCTGATTGGAACCTAGAGTTCGCATCCTTGGCCCACTTCCATGCCCATGCTGCGCCGCACCCTAGATATCGTATTCGTTGCTTCCTCTATTTCTTTCTCCTTATATCCGGCGGGTCTATGCCCGTTCTTATGGCCAAAGATGACTATCTTAGTTTTTGTTAGATTTCATCGTCCTTCTCGGTTTCTTCACGTAATTGTTCTAGAATTTCTAGCGATGCATGCATCCCTTTATTTTTTGTGGCCATCATACTCAGATCATCGGCGTATAGCATAATCGGTACCTTCGTGTCTCCCAACGTTGGGGCATATTCTTCCCCTTGCTGTTCTGCTATGTAGCCCTGCAAAGCATCTATGTATATCCCAAATAGAGTTGGGGATAGCGGGCAACCCTGTTTAACGCCTGTATCACAGTTTATTGGCTGTCCTTCTTGCTCTATCTTGGCATATATCCTGTGGTATAGTCTTGCAATCGATCCTACCATGTTTCTTGGGGCTTGCATGTCCATCAACCTTTGTATCGATTCGCTTACGTTCAGGATGCGAGGAGTGGATTCTGATAGACGGATGATATTGTTTACAAGCTAAATGGAAGGACATATAGAAGCTAACACCAATAAGCTTTAAAAACCGTTACTTTCCACAATGTCCAACTCCAATCCACCTTAAACAATGTGCTTCATTGCACCGATATTGATACTGCGGCATGTCTTGAGTGTGTTCAAAAAGATAGCTTTGCAGGGCTGTATAGCTGCTCATTACATGCGTTCAAAACATTTGAAAGCAAGGGGACCTTCACCATGCTGAGATATCTTGCAATCATTGCCTTCCAAATCACCGCATTCTGACTTGACATTACCATCACCGTGCTGAGATATCCCACAATCATTGCATTCCAAATTAGCGCATTTTGACTTAACCTTCTATTTCATTTCCCTCCTCAAATCTTCAACATTTTGAATATGTGCCAACAAGGATATGTTGCACAACATCGTCAAAACAGATTCTAGACTATCTGCCTACGAATATGTCTATCCTATTCCCCAGGACAATATCAGACCTAAGATCACTTTGTAATTTTTATTGCGGATTTGTTTTAAGTACTCGAAGAAAACAAGACTTTCCCATGCTGAATCCGCCTCCCCCAAACACGCTGCATATATATAAAGAAATTGTGTAACCAATAAAAGTATCATGCATTGTCAACCATCTGCTGATGAACATGTCGTCCTGGATCAATATCGTTTATACTGCTATAAGCTTTCATAATGCTCAAAAATGTGAATAATCTGGCTTTATGTCTTCATACGATGCACGTTGCAATAAAGAAAGGGTCATTGCATCTGTGCCAAGCTTAGTGTGAGCTCCAATGCTTGCAAGTGTACTATTTAAAAACTTGCCAACTACGGAGTTTGCATCAGAAAGACTTCCATAGGAAGCAAACAATCGAATGAGCAACCGAATGAGATAGCCACCCAAAGGAAGGGAAGAGTCCAATGCATTTTCGACCATGAGGAATTTGCACTCTTCTACTACGGCATGCAAGTTTAAAAAGACACCTTCCAAATCGTGATTTCCAGGACCCCATCTATAGTACGGGATCAATAAGGAAGAAATAAAACAATAGAATAATTCTTACCTTGAGCGGCTTTAGTTGTTATACAAGGAATAGCATCCACTGTTATGCCATTCTCAACGCTATTATTTGGATATCATAAATTTCATGCAAAATGAAAAAGTCTTTCAGGAAGACATTCCTTGCTATGCCTGGGCCATCTATAAGCAGCCATGGTCATCCCCAATCAAAGCACCCGAAGATTTAATCTGGTTTCCTGAACTGAGTCATGTTGTTGCAATGATTCGAGTGCCTAGAAGTTGTGACAGAGATTGAATCAAGGGTAGAAGCTTCAAAATGCCATCCGCCATCTGCAAGAAGAGACGACATTGCTTAGATAGAAAACGGGTGTAGCCAGGAAGGAAGAAGGAAAACGAAGGAATTACCTAGATTTTTAGAATATTCGTGACCGTTGTTTGAAAATAGAGAATCCTATGGCACGCAATTGTTTTAGCTTACGTGGCATCACACGTGGACGCCCAGAATTGCAGCAAATGTTACAGGGGCTGGGGGGAAAAAAAAGTAGACTATCCTAAGAAAATTCGAAAATTTCTTATCGTCCAAATAATGCAAATCAGAACAAGTGGTACATACTATCAATCAAGCACTTGGATAGCGCTAGCATGGTTTTGATGTTGGCTATATCGACCACCATGTCATCCTTGGCATAGCTCCTTCTCTGTTTAGGTTCTGGCTCAATGGTCTTGGCCATCATTATCAACAAGGCATGCCTAAGTGGGCAACTAAGAAAAAATAATGTTTCTTGGTGTTGGGGCCTCTGCTTGCTGCTAGGGCGATTGTGGGACCGCCCCTCTCTCAAATCCGGGACTATTGCTCTTTTGCATGATTTCAGTGCTAGTAAAGGATTTTACCACCGTGGAGAGAATTTTTGGTGCAAAAAACAGGTTCTTGAAGCTGCATCAGGACAATTCCATTTAGTTTCTGTTGATAATGCCATTAACGTGGCTTTTTCTGCTCTCTTGCTTCAGAATTTTTGAAGCATTATGTGTATTTGCTTGCAAGCAATTTTTGCAACTCTTTAGCAATCTTTAGCATCGGTTCTACAAAGCTAGAGATGTAGATAGAGCTTTCCAGCAAATGCGCATTGAAACGGCGTGGATGCCTATAAGATGGAGCAAATTCTAGGCAGTACTAGAAGAGAGGTGCAGATCCAAGTTCTTGTAGTTCTTCTCTTTCTTGTCCATGTTCTTTTCACTCTTGGCAATTCCCGTCAGGTGCAGTTTGTGCTTTGGATGATCAGAAAGACTCCTGTCTAGTTAGTGGAATTTTGTGTTAGTATAGTTTTATTGATTTTTGGGATGGGGAGTTCAGAGAAAATAGATTGCATGTTATGATAGCAAACAGAATGATTTCATAAGCACTTAGTTCATACTCTTGTATTGCTATACCTGAATGGTAGTTTTTTTCAAGTTCTCATGCTTGATTGGCTTTGTATTGCCATGTCAAGAACCTCATAACCAAATCTGAGTATTGTTATGCTTGAATTGGTTATGCTCCTACATTATTATGTTTTGAGTGATGGTGGGATATTTCTATCCTTTATTTAGCTAGGTAAGAAGATTTATGATTATCAACTAGTATATGGACTTCATGTATATCAGTAAGTTTTTTTAGTAGAGAATGAAGATGTCGAGATTATTCCTGTAGTAATTCTCTATTAATATCAAGCATTGTACTTATTTATTTATACATAATATAAAAAAAAAACTTGTACCTTTGAACATCGAGCTTATGAAGTGGATGTAGAGCTTCTCGAAGTTGCTTACATGATCTCTAGGGTCAACAAGGTGCCTTATAGAAGCAAACCCAAAGCTCGTGGTGTGGACTAGCTTGCATGGTCTCTATGACATCTAGGCAATGTGAACACTAAACCTAAACCTATGTCGTCGAATTGATATGGTCTATGGGGTATGGGATAAAGCCTTGAAAAGGTTGGGCCCCATTGGATAACGATTTCCTTGAAGGATCTGCCCTTTTGGTGTGTTGGTTATCACTAGAGGTACTAGTGCATAACATTTAGTATCAGAGCTAAGATTCAAATTACATTGGTGTGTTCCACATGCTTGAGGGCAAGCATCTCGAAGAGGGAGGAATTGATAAGGTCTATGGCCTTAGAACGGTTGCGGCCCATTGGATAATGATTCCCTTGAAGGATCTGCCTTTTTGATGTGTTGATTATCACTAGAAGGATCTGCCTTTTTGGTGTCTTGATTATCACCAGGTACTGCTGGACACCATTCTTTTTCAATTTTGGCCAGTGAATAATGGAACAGACCAACATAAGAGAAAAAAAGAGGCCATCCCAAAAACTTATTTTGGTTGCCCTCTCTTGTTTCTCTTCGTTGATTTTTTTTCTCTAAATGGCCTAGTCCCAAGAAAAATTGATGCGCCCTTTTACTTCTAACTCAAATTTATCACAACCATCCTAGACATACATTTTCCTTTCAATAGTAACTTGGATACTTCTTATGTCATACCATACTAGCAACATCATAGGACACGGTCTGTTTAATGTCTTTAACGTCTGTTTAATGTCTTTAACGAAACTTGTCTCTAACGAAACTTTGAACATGAAATATAATTGCCAACCGAAATGATCAAAGACCAGACCATATGGAAGAAGCCTAGTTAGAACAGGCTAGTACAGGGGCAGTTCGATAGTTTTCCCAAACAAATATTCAATGCCAGCTGAATTTTCTAATCCACGTTGTTACTCAATAACTTGGTGATAGAGCCTTTTAACTTCCAAGTGGTATTGTAAAAGAACTAAAAAAATAATAGCTAATATAATACTGCAGATCTGCTTTTAGATGTAACTATTCTACCAGAGACAGTTCGTACAGGAGGAAAGGAATTCAGTTTTATAATCTCTATTTTATCTCTATTTTATAATCTCTATTCTGTGTTGGATTGGGATCATGTTACTGTCACTAGTGACCTGGGTAATTCGATCTCAGATCACTATCCACAAATTCTGGAGAATACAGATGGAGCTCAGAAAGGTGGGGAGAATATCCCATTCAAATTTAATACAGATCTGCTGAAAAACAGGAGATTTTGTCAAGAATTCAGAGCATACTACACCTCCCTCCCAGTAGTTCATAGAACTGAGTCCATGAAAAGCTTTTTGGATAAAATGAAAAAATGCAAAGCATGGATAAAAATATGGGGGAAGAAATGGCATATGGAGAAGAAAAAACAAAAGCAGGCAATATATAGTGAGATCAAGCAGATCAGAAAAGAACTCTTCTTGGACAAAGATAATGTAGCCTTGCAAGAAAAAGAAAATACTCTGGAATTGCAAGTCAAAAGCATAGAAGAGGTGGAAGCTAGGTCTCTTGCAATAAGAAGCAAATGTACATACATCAACTATATGGACAAAGGGAGCTCTGCTTTCTTCTTCAGAGCTGCCAAAAGTAGAATTCTGAACAATGGCATTTTGAAAGTAAAGGATACAAGTGGTAACTGGGTAGAAGGGCAACAGAAAATTGAGGAATTTTTTCATAAGGAATACTCTGCATTATTTGCTGAATTGCCAGTAGACCAGGCCAAATTACAGGAGTTCTTTGAGAAAATCCCAAGGGCGGAAAAAAACATAAAAGATGAGGACATTCTTAAGTCCCCAGAGGAAAAGGAGATCTTAGATACTCTCAAAGAAATGGCCAAAGGGAAGAGCCCTGGACCAGATGGCTTCCAACCAGAATTCTATGTGGAATTCTGGGAGATCATGAAGGATGACCTGGTCATCTTCATTCAAGGGGCTTGGAAAGCCAAACAACTGAATCCTGCCATTAATGTAGGTCACATTGCTTTGATTCCGAAGGTTGAGCATGCTGAGGGTTTAGGAGATTGGAGACCAATTACCCTCACTAACTCTTCCTATAAGGTGCTGGCAAAAATTTTTGCAAACAGAATTAAAGGAGCCCTTATGGAAATTATCAGTCCATGTCAGTCTGCCTTCCTTCCTAATAGGAATATTCTGGACAATTATATTGGTGCCACTGAAGGCCTTCACTGGAACAGACTGTCCAATCAAGGATGTATGCTTCTAAAATTGGATTTTAGAAGAGCATATGACACCATTAATTGGGACTTTCTCCAAAAAGCAATGGGTCATTTGGGTTTTTCAGATAGGGTCTACCAGAAGGTATGGGGAATGAATAGTACTGCATCCTCTGCTCTTCTGATTAATGGCTCTCCCTCCAAATTATTTGAATGCAGAAGGGGTGTGAGGCAAGGATGCCCTTTGGCCCCATACTTGTTCCTTATAGTGGCCGACATGGTAACCAGGATGGCCATTAGTCTGCAGGACACTCAAAAGATTAATTGTTTACAACTCCCAAAGGATGCAGGCAATTTTGTATTGATGCAGTATGCAGATGATACCTTTGCTTTTCTAAAGCAAGGGGATGATAGCCTTAAAAATTTTCTAGAAGCTTTGATATATTTTGGTGAAGTATCGTGTGTGTACTTCAATAAAGGAAAAAGTGCTATCATCCTGGATACTATGGAAACAGAACTGGAGGGCATCAGGATAATTGGGAATAAGGAGGCCACCAAGATCCTTGGCATACCAATTGCTCTCAATCTGTCAATTCAGGGACTGTGGGATCCTATTGTTACAAGGATAAAAAAGAAACTATTAATGTACCCCTCTTCCCTTTCTATGGCTGGGAGAGTGGAAATTGCAAATGCAGTGATTGCAAGCACTCATGTATTCTTCTCCTCAGCTCTGGTGGCAGATAAAGCTTCATACAATAAGATTGAAGTAGCTTTGAGGAAGTTTATCTGGCAGGGTCCCCATAAGGTAGCTTGGAATGATCTTATCAAACCGAAAAAACAAGGGGGGTTGGGATGTAAAGACCTGTTCATTCAAGCACAGGCTTTGGCTGCCAAGATGATATGGAGGGCTATCTATGCTAAAAATCCATCTCCTGCTCTGAAACTGGTTCAGTATTGGGTGGAGGTCTCCCACCCGGTTGGAAGCCACACTCTGAGGCACCAACTACCTGACTCTGCTTTCTTTCAATTCTCCCCCTCTGCAGGTACCTCCAATTTACTCAGGAAAATGATGGCTGCTTGGAATGAGGCAGCGTTGTGTTACAGACCCCCAGAAATTAATGCCAGATGTAAAGACATCATGATGTTTTGGCATCCTCATTTTGTTGCTGAAGAAATAGGGTGCATGGCTTTTAAGCACCCACAAAAGTACATGCAATGGTACAGAGCAGGATTCTGGTCAATAGAAGACTTAAGAATCAATGACAGATGGATCAGCTGGGAGGAGCTGCAAGATAAAATTAAGGGTTCGGACATTGACAAACAGATATTTAGGAAGTTCATGGAAACAATTAGCGAGCATCAGGAATTAGCAAATGTTTCAAACCATTGGAACCTGAATAAGAAGGAAGGATATAGTGTCAAAGATATCTATGCTGGACTACTGGAACTGAAACCTTCAAGAGCAAACTCTTTATGGCAGTGTGATGAAAAACAGTTGGCAGAGACCTGCAATAAAGGTTGGAAAACATACTTGGCAAATAAAATCAAAGTTTTCAGATGGCTGGTCCTACATCAGAGCCTCCATACCAATGCAATCAGGAGTAAATATGACACCAAAGTAACAAATGAATGTCCCATATGCTGTGGTAGTAAAGAGACCTCAAATCATGTCTTCCTATGCCCATGGTTAGAAGACTTCTGGACATGGACATCACAATTAAATCGAGGTTCTCCAGATTGTTTGAAGAACTTCCTACACACTGATTCTAATATCATGAACACTACCAGAGCTCTTTGTTGCTGGATTATATGGAAACATAGGAATCGGGTAGCAGTGGAAAAGAAGACACCAAACATGATCTGGTTAAAAAGTTGTTTTCTGTCCCTTTTGGCTGAGACTGCTATGGCTCATAAGCAGCTGAAAGGAAAGAAATATGATAGGGAATGGGATAGGATTGGAACATATACAGGTTGTTTCAATTTCTTTTTTCTTATTCTAATTGATGCAAATGGTTTACTTCACAGAGCAGCAGAAGAGGCTGGCTAGCGTGGGACCTTTTGCCCGAGCGGGAGCTGGAGAGGTCAATCCCATATCCAGGACTATGGTAGCTGATACTATGATCCAACTGAAGCAGGAAGTTGTACATGCTATGGCTCTCAAAAGGATGTTGGATCGAAGGGAGGTCTGGTATTATAATGGCTTAAGACCTTACTTTGAGAACCTTTTCCACCAGTGGCAGCAAAAGCGTGAGGCACATGTACTGTTGTTTCTGGATTTTTCCACATACACCATTAAGCAGCTGGATCAGATGCTGCGGATCTTTGGAAATACAACGGTTGCAGATTTGACCATACAAGACCTGATTGATGCAGCTGATTATGTTTGAAGATCATGACAGGAAAGTACCAAATGAACACTAAAATCTATAAGTGGTATTATAACCTATGGTTTTGGCTTACTTTTGGCCTCTCTATGCCAAAGGTTAGATTTAGGCTTTTATTGCTCATATTCCATAGTTTTTATAGCTATCAGTTTTTGGAATATCCTCCTCTTAGGAAGGATGCCATGAAAGTGAGCTACCTCACTTTTTTTTCTTATGTAATTTTCTAAATGAAATATAAAAAACCACCTTGCCCTCAAAAAAAAAAAAAAATATATATATATATATCCTTATATATATACAATTATATTGGGTGCCACAAATGTTGGCAGCGCCACAAATGGTGTAGAGATTGATGCCACAAAATGTTGGTAGAGATTGATCTCGGCCGTCCATCTCAAAGATGGACGGTCCAGACGGTGCCACCTCGTAACTCCCCAAGCATCCCTCTTATTGGTGTACCAAAATTTTAGTAGAGATTGATCTCGGCCGTCCATCTCTGAGATGGACGGTCCAGACGGTGACACGTCGTAACACCCCAATCACCCCCCCTTATTTGGGGCTTTTCATCTGGGCCCTTGAAATTGGGGCATTTCATCTAAACCGTCGATCCTAAATATTTGGGGCTTTTCATCACAACCGTCGAATGTGCTGCATCAATGGTCCTAATATTGCCACCCATATTGATCACATTTAATGAGGTGTCATTGAAATTTAATGGGGGCTAATGAAGTGGCGCAATATCCCCCCATTCTAGTTGTAAAAGATTGTACATTCTATAGTTGTAAAAGATTGTACTGTATGATCGTGGACACTCCATTTTTTGGTTGGATAGGTTAAAATTTATAGTCGAGAACTTGCCGTCTTGGCGTATCGGAATGGCTATGTCGATCTACACAATGAAGAATGAAGGATGGAAGTGGATTTTTCCCTGTGGTATTTCCCCTACGCTTCTTTATTTCCATGCATTGGCTATCTTTCTCGGCCGAGCACAGAAGCGGATGATATGGTCGGGAAGTCCGTTTGTTCCTTTTTGTCATCTGTGCCCTTTTATCTTCGCCGTCTGCATGCAGCTATGTGACTCTATTGTTGGATTCTACCAGATCGGTAGTTTTTGATACCAGAGAATCCGCTGAGGGGACCATTTTCTTGCCATCGATTCAACACAAACTTTTTATTGTCTCAGATAAGAAGGGCGTCTCCCTAGTCTGGTTACTTGGCCCTTTTCATCTGCATTATTTATTTTTCTTGCTTAAGATTTTGTCTGGTCGATATTGTCCACACCACACCACACCAGATTGTTCGCAGCTCTGGCATGATAATTTCCGACATGATCACGGGGAACTTTCTCCTATCCGTTCACAGTCAGCAAGTTCCTTCAGGTTGCTAAAGTTGTATGGTCTATTTAATACCATCGATTAATGCAATCTTGTTACTTAGGCATTAGTTCATGTATTTTTCTACAGCGGTGGCCTCTCCTTAGTGGCAAGCATATACTATGAGATCGCTGATGACATCCACCGACAAGTTGTTTTACAATGGGACTGTGGAAATCCGCAGGGAAGTGGACTTTTTAGCGGCGAGACACTGTTTCTAGTTACCCTTGGTTTAGGATTGCTTGGCCTCTTTGCCATGTGGGTTCGAGGACAACTTCAACATTGATCCAAGGTTATAGTTTGTTCATCTAATTTACGAATTATTATCTGCATTTATAAGAAGTTTGCAATACCAATGCATCTACTAGACATGCCTTTCTTTATCATCATCTTTAACGATGCTAAATACGTCTCTTTTATTGCAAAAGATACGGAGGACCAAAACTGTTGAAACTGGAACAAAAAATTCGGATGCAATCAACAACGAATGGCTCCAGGTTTATTCATATTTTTTAATCTGATATTAACTTCCTTTATTTTCTCGGAGCTTATTCATGATGCAACTCTTGGTTTTCATAGGGTACAATAGCTTTTACTCAAATGTCAAAGACTCCATCACAACAAATGAAGACCAAGAAGAAAAAATAGGTTTCATTATGGCCATTTCATATTCTGCTTTGATAGTGGGAAGGTTGTAACATTGAAAAAGATGAAATACACCCGGGCAATTTTCTACATGCTCATTTCGATCCTCTTCAGTGCTTTTTCCATGTAGGCCCTGGTCTGGGTATGTTTGGGCAGTGGTTTTTCATTCTTTGTAAAAGTATCTTGGCGCGAGCAGTTTGAGGTGTGTAAAATTTTGTGGATTCATCATTTATTTGTTTTGTCTTTGGTTAGTGCATCTTGGTCTCTATTTGGTTTCGGCATGTTCCTTCCAAATGTAACAGATTATTAATATAATTATGGATATTCGTAGGTTAGTTATTATTCTATCTTGCCGTTAGGAAGAGACGAAATTGTGTTGTAAATGTAAATCTTGAAGTTGCGCCGCCAATCACAGAGTTAACCAATTAAGCTATTTTGCTAAAAGGAGGAGGTTGTCTAACCAGACAAGCTAGCAAGGTGAAGGGATGACCTAGCAGGCTGAAATCTAGTTGCCTTAATAGATAAGGAAGCAATCGGTTAGATTGTGTTTCATAGGGTGTCTTACATCATATTTAGAAGATGTTCCATCTTTCATGCCTTATAATTTGCAATGTGCTAAATACTAGATGCTATGGAAATCAGTCAAGATATTCTGCTAAGAGGTTGGTTGTCTCCTGTATAAGCAATAACACAATATGAATAGCTGAGTTAGGATTTACATCCAAATGAACCAAAACTCTTTTTCTTGGATTGATGCATCTAAAGTTCTCTTTCCATTCAACGTGCTATAATTCAGAGTATTATAGAGCATCAATCTGTAGGCATGCATGCCTACAAAGTACAGAGATTTGAGGTTGCGCAGACCATATGGCTCCAATGGAGTTGCTCTTAAATCTCTTTATTGATTAGCCTCTTTGCTCCCCTGCATTAGGATTCTTCTCCATATCTGTGATGTTGCTGTTGTCATAATTATACTGCCCAAATAGAATAACATGGTAAACAGCTCCATAGGCAAGACTAAAAATGAGCCTGCAAGTAAACCTTCAGTTATAGCAAATAAACGTCTCAGTTTACCAATCTATGCTCAAAGGCTAAGCATTGAAATAAATGAAACATCTGCGGATAGAAAATTTGTTGCACAAGAAATATGTGAATTGTGATATATAGAGTTGAAGAACTTTACCTAGAACTAGGCCCAACAAATTATCTGTAAAGCCAATATGAGTTTCAAATGTGAATATCGTGCGTAGCATTCATTCGCCCAAAACCATAGTTCTGCCTATGTTTTAAGTCCATTTTACGGGTGCTTAGAATTTTTACGGCTATGGCGGTGCATCCGGAGAAGAGTTTTTTGCATGGCGTTCTTACCCTTTTGCCATTATCGAGCTTCTCGCCAAAGAAATCGTCGTTGGTGGACCTCGGCGGTTGGAGTCTTCCTTCCTTTTTCCATGTCAACTACACCACATGGACGGCATTGAGCTCTTATTTCGCTTCTGGTGATACATTAGGTGCTTCCGGCTTCAAATGCCGAGAAAGAAGGCGCCGGATCTACGCCATTTATGCATCCTAACGGTTTAGCGTCAAGAATGATGACCACATTGCCACTTATTGGGCTGTTTTCTCTTTTAAAATGACTCCATTTTTTATTTAGGGTTGGAATTTTTGCACGGTGTTGCCCGCCATTGTTACGGTATTTCGTTGTTCATTAGAATTGATTTATTCATTTTGGCTTTCTTTCTCATGTAAGACATTCATCCTAGTTTGGCGGTGTGAACAAAAGTAAAGCGACCCGACCAATTGTGTTACCAATCGCTTACGGTGTTTCGTTTTGTTAAGGTAATGCGCCAGATGCAAATTCTTCAAATGCCTTTGCATGTAAATCTTGACATTCCAAGACAAATGCGACTTGCGGGGGTTTATGTGCCTTTTATTTGCATTCATGGGCAAGGTTACGTTGCACTATAGTTGAGCCCGTTGATATTGCATAATGTGTAGTTGATGAACATAGTTAGATTATAAAATTCATAAATAAGAATTTTGCAGCCCCGTCATCATCACACTAGTGCGGCCAGATTGATGTTGAGGTTTGTTAAAGAGGTTGCATGAGCATATCTTGACTGAAGGTTAGCAGTCCAAATATTTGTTTGAACTATGAAGATGGGCAAAGATGGAGGTAGATGCATGCAAGCCAAGTTCTCTGCTAGGAATCTTTGTATTTTGCTTTGATGAATGGTGAAAAGGTGGATAAATGTCATGCACATGCAGAGATTTGAATGGCAACTTCGTAGGCTGGTGGCAAATATAAACAAATGTGCAAGGACTGTGTTGTTTAAGATGGGGTTAGTATACTGTCGAGGTTTAAAGTAACAAGTGGGAAAAAGTGATAGAATGGGCTGAGGTGTTGCGAGAGTTTGTGCCCTCGGTCATGTTGAGCACTCCATTCGTACTTATGGTGATAGACATTTTCCCTGGAAGTAACAGATTATCAGTCCTGGTTATGGTAAATTTCAGGTCGCTTTTATATAAATGAGTGGTATCTGAGAGTAGGCCAACATAAATGTAAGCTTAAGATGAGTTTTGGAAATATTTATCAAGAGCCAGGACTCTTCGATTTTGTCCCATGCATCATTATTACATTCTGATATATTTCATGAAGTAGGAATGGATGTTTGAAGCTCTTGGCATTGACAAATACTGATACAGATATCATCACAATTATTCTATATCCCAGTTCACGTTATCTACCAAATGATTAAATGCAGTTTTTTTAAATACCGGTGGCCGGCTACCAAATGATCATTTGAGGCCACTGAGGTTAGATGGAAGAATGCGTTTGTTTTCTTCATGCTTCAAACATAACTGACATTCAGGCTCAGTTGTGGACCAATCCTTATAGCCATGAAGAATCTATTGCATGAAATTAGTGATATTAAATGGGTGCCCCTTTGCATGCCCGATCAATTTTTTTGGATTTTGTTTTGAAGTACAATTCAGTCTTTTCTTTGTAGCTATTTAGGCAATTAAAGTTTCCTTATGATAATGATGAATCTACTTACGGAAAATGAAGCCAGGGATGTGCTTTGTTCATCACCATTAATCATAATTTCCTTCTTTCTATTTCTCTATATGTCATTAATTATGTTTGTGTTGTTGCCTAAGGAAGGTTCCACATGTCATTGCAGTATAAACTGGAGAGCAGTCCATTGCTACATGATCAACATTGTAAGCATCTTATGACTATGTGATAAGTAAAAATGATTGAACATTCATTTCGTATGTGGCAAAAGATGGAGATAACTGTTAACTACGAATTGCAACCTTAGGTGCCAAATATAAGTCTTAATTTGTAAATGTTTGATGCTATTTTCAGACACCACCAATTATAACATTTGTACCGAGAATAGATGTCCCTGGATATGGCTTGATAGAGGTCAACAACTAGCCTACATGCATATGTTTTATGTCTATGCATACATTGTGTTATGAAGAAGGAAATGGGTGTACCCATAAATTTTACAAAAGTAAACTTGCTTGACACATTACTGAAAGTATGTTTGCAAAGAAAAGTTGCTTGACATGTGCTTATTATAGGTTCAGAAGTTCATTGGGAACATGGCCTTCAAGGGCCGGATTGTAATAGAGCAGAGCTATTGGTTCATTTAGAGGACAGTCGAGCAGTGAAGGTAAAACTACGTGCAGCTTTTATGTCGTTGACATATATCATATTCTAATTTGTGGGTCAATTTTAGGCTATATTGATCTTTTTTTAGTTTTAATCTATGTTGCATTATTTCTGTAGTATTTTGTGACGATTGTGGGGGAGATTTGCATTATTTAATTTTTCGAAGGATTATCACAATGTATTGGAGGTCAACAAGGCAGATTATGCATCATGCAACTCGGCAAGTCCGATTGCAAGCTTTCAACATCGATATACAAAGATTAAGCTGAAAGCACATATTGTATCTGCGAAGTTGCTGCCATTGCAAACAGGGACAAAAGATTATGGCTCAGGTCATTTCTTTCTGAGGATTGAGCTTTGTGTATTTGCTCTAGGAAGCCTTGGACTCCGTTTGGAATGTTATGCTTGCTATTTATGCCAATTTTTGCTGAGCATTAAGTTTTGTAATTGGTGTTTCGTTAGTCCATTCTTAAGATCGCATGGCAATTATCTATGTTGTTTCTATGATGTGGCTTTGGCTTTTCCTAACGTTGTTGTGGCTGGCTGTTCTATCGGCTTCCTGAGGGATGCAATCACTGCAAGGAAAGAGTATTTTCCACACGACACTGGTTAATTTCGACGCGTAGAAAAATGGCTTCCCTTGCACTCGCTTGCTTTTTCTGTTTATTTTCAGTATAAATTTGTTCATTGGGAAGGATTTGGGTTTATGCCAGAAGAAGAAAGATGACATAAAAATGCTTTAGCGGCACTCTTAATCACTGAGCCAGGGCAGGTTTTTTATTGCATTTCGAAGGACAAAATTTTTAGCTTTATTTTGAGATGCAGAGGCTGGTCGAGGGTTGCTTGAAACATGCCAAAACTGGTACTACATCAATTGGCAGCTTTATCCTTAAGCTTTGCACTTGCTTTTCTGTTATGATAATTTTGCTTTTTACTTCCGAAACTTGGTCCATGAGGAGTTAGCTTAGTCAAACTAGCGGTTGGGTATCTTTGGAATTGCAGAACAGATAAAATTCTTCCTTGGCAAAATAGATGCTAGCTATTATTGTCACGATTTTTTCCATTCCGGGACCAGTGCACTCCAACAGATGCCAGGTAAATTTCTCTGTCTCCTATATGGGCTTTGAACTTATATATGGAGTTGTAATTTATTTGCAGTAATGCACTATTCAATTCCAAGGGCGATTAATGCGGCATGTGCATGTAATGCGAACCTATATCGACCCGGTGAGAAACTACTAGTGAGAAACGACCGATGACCTTGTGCAATTATACTTGCCATATAGATTGGCAATAATAGTAGCCATTTAGCAATTGTATTTTATGCGTTCTGAGTTGACAATAATAGTAGCCATTATACTTGCCATACATATTGGCAGTAACAGATTGGCAATAACAAATTTCTAGCTTTTATCTTTATAAGGGGCCTAGTAAAGTAAGGGCCTTCTCTGATCATATAGCCATAGGGTAAGACTGCTTTGCTTTATAGACAGTGGTCCCGTTCATAGTAATCTATCTGTTGTTTTCTCATTTTTATGTTATTAAGCTATGATTTGTTAGTGTAGAAATCGGGTCATATGTAGCTCCTGTTTTAATAGCATTTGATATCTATATCAGACTCATTGTGCTATTCTGTGAATGCGGGCCACAATAATTTTCTGTGTGCTTTTCTCCTTTGATTTTCTTGCCTAAAAATCTGCAGATTAGTGCCTTTCACAAAGTTGCACTGATTTTGTATATTATGTTGTGTTTCTAGCCTGTTGTGCACTAGCAAATTCTTTCTTTTCATCATGCTCATTGTCTTGATTTAGTCTCATCTAATCCTTGCTTTATGCAGACAACTGAGAGTCTTAAAGTATGTAAGAGGCCTTCCTTGACCTTAGACAACTCATGCTTCTTGAATGGCACCGTTCCAATGGATTGAGGCATGGAATACAATTAACTGCAGGGTATGCGCACAGCAAGGACAACTTGGTGTTGCATTAGTGTTAAAAAAAACATGCGGCAAAAAAACTTAAGCTCAAATGTAATCTCATATGGTAAATATCTAATCGGTATGAGCAATGTGATGAAGATGTGCTTGCTTTGAAATGTGTCGTAGACATGCAAGAGGAATGCATAAGAGCCCGAACCCAAACATGGCATCTTGAGGGGTAGTAATTGCAGGATATGTATAAGGTTACATTTGGCAGTATCCATTCTGCATGCAATTTGGACACTTTTATTAATGACAAATAATTGTAGGGTATGCACACAGCAAGAACTTAGCATTGCATTCTTTTATTAATGACAATCAACTATAGGATATGCAAACAAGGAGAACTTGGCATTGCAATTGCAATGGTTGTATGAATGAGGGTTGGCATAACTTTGACAATATCATTTAAGATTATTTTGTTATGCCAACAAATGGTACAATTCCATTTTAATTTAAATTTAGCTTGATTTTTTAATGAAGATCACAAATGATCAGTTGCTAGAATGTATAAAATAAAAGCTCGTGTGTAAATGAAGAATTAATGTTGTTGATTTTGTCCAGTTGAAAGGCGCACCCAAGGTTGTTAGCAATGTAGAACTTCAAGTTAAAGGTTCTTGCCTTTTCACCAAGTTGTCAAATGATTCTACACGCTATACACTTGTTTGGGAAACTTAGTAATTGAAGAAATTGGGCTTCCAATTGAGATAACAATCCTTGAATGAGTTAACATTCACAATTTGAGTAGGTTGCAAGTGTGTGCGGATGCATTTCTTTGTAGAATTCAACAATTGCTACTTGTTAAAAGGAAACAATGAATTCGACTTATTTGAGCCACACCAGAACACCGGAAATAGAGGACATCCTTGCGTCCGAATAACTACACTCTCGGTTTATACGGCTTTTATATTTCGTTTGCGATCACGGTAGCGACCACGAATAAAGCTTGAGAGAGAACCTAAGAAATTGAAAGGAAATCTAAGGGTAGTTTGAGAGAATGTAGGGGATGGGGCAATCAAGATGCTATTAAAAAGAGATTATATTACGGTGGCAAGGTTTATTTTTTGCATTATTACATTGCAATCGTTTCTGAAACATCCTCATATGAATACGAATAGTTGTTGGAATTTTCATAATTAGCCTTGCCCACTAGGGTGAGCATGACTTCTCAAATGCAAACTTTGACTTCTTGAATTCTAGCAAGTAATTAATGTAATGACAAAATCAACCACATTCCATGCTAAAATCTTCATGCACGCTTTTACTTTAAATTCAAATTTAACTCAACTCTTTACCGAGAAGTTTTAATAAACAATAGTGAGCTAGTGTTACCAGTTCAACGTCATTATTTGCATCAAACTTTGTGTATACACAGGTTCTGCTAAGCTTTTTTACATATGCTGAGCTAAACATATCTTATAATGTGATTAGAGAAGGCACCTTTGGACCATGATTGAGCTATGCCTTTGACCATAGAGTCCAAGATTGGGTATCCAGTGATTTTTATGAACAAGAAGGCTTTATAATATATTCTTTTTTGGCTATGTTAGTCCTTTAGCTTTGTACCATTATATTGTTATTTTTAGGGTGAGAATATCAAAGCGGAGACTAGAGATGAAGGAGTCTAAAATTCTTTTTGATATCTTTATTGCTTGAACTTAAGGGGTAATCTGGTATGTGGTTGTGCCCCATTGCTAACCAACCTGTCAGTGAATGACTATGTCTGCTACATCTGTAAATAACTATCAAAGATAGCATAGAGATAGCATTGCCTGTGGTGTGCATGTTATGAGGTCATAGTGCAACTCAATTGAATTTTATTTGACTTCTTCTAACCTAATTCTTGACACTCGACTTTAGTTTAGACTTTGATCTATTTAAGTTTGGATTTTGTTCCAGATGTTTATGGACCATAGTTCATAGACCCATTGATAGTACACAAACTTGTATATATATATATATATACTTCCATATTGCAGACTCCCCCTCGAGAATTTTGGAATAGCAAAATCAAATTGTCGCCATCATATCACAAGATTTCAAAAACCACAAGCTCAACTTTAGAATATGATGAGATTTGGACCAGACTCAAAACTTAAAAAAAATGAGTGAGATGCTTTGGCTCCATTCCCCTGTTATAGTTACATCATACATACACCTTAGGCCAGCATTAAGAAAAAACAGTTGACCTAAGGTTCCGTTAGAGAAATTGATAAATATATACAATCCACATCACCATGCTGAACCCCTAATTCCCTAACTCCCGTTGCATTCTGAATCTCTATCTGAACAGACCAATGAGATTATTCTCAATCATGTGTGCCTAAGAAAGGACTGATCAAACCATATCAAGATATGCTGCATGGTCTTGGCAATACTAGTCATGCTCGTCCGTTAAGCTGAGCACTCCCAGAACTTTGAGGCATCTTCACTATAAACCGTATGATCTTGGACCTCCAAGTTGGCTATATGAAAATCTACAAACCTCGCTTGAATACATTTACATAGTATAAGTGCAGTGGGAATTAACCACCAATTGTTTTCCTCCCTGGAAATGAACAGTTAAAGCAATCAACAGCAGTATCAGGTGTGAACATAATACACAGGAAATTTGCATAGTTGGAAGTCAAACGGTTGTCTCCAACGGGTCAAAGTATGGAGGTGCCTTCGATGGATTGTATGGAGTGTGGAGGTGCCTCAGATAGATTGTATGATAGATTGTATGGTGGATTTATATTACTGGATGAGACTTTACCAGCTTCAAAGAATTTAAAGGCTATATAAAAAAGCTAATTTAAGGCTCCTGGATAAAAATCAGCATTGTACTAAAGGCTATTGTTACATAAGAAAAAAAGTTGCAAAGCAGAGGCAGTAAAAAATCTTCTTTTCGTTCCTTTTTAATTTTAGTGGTTGGAGAAGGAATACTCACGAACTGAAGCTCCAGCTCCTAAGGTACAGAAATGTTGTATATAGTTTTATTTTATAGTGGAGCAATCCATATGCTAGAGCTGCTAACTGTCAAGGAAAAAAAGTACAATAGCTTAGGGACCTTAATAGAGACTTCGAGAAAGAAGAGTGTCTAGTCTAACTGAAGATCACTAACCGAATTGGTCAGAGACGTAATATTCCACAAATTGTACACTCGAGCAAGACCTGCAGATTTGCGTGGACCATGGCTAAAGAGAGCACTTATTCCTGCTGGAAATGGTAATAATGATGCAAGAGGAAGCACTAAAAGAACCACAAGAAAGCCAGCTAGAGATATAGAATAGAACTGCAACAAAGTTAGCAAGGTTAAGCTGAAATCCGCAAAAAGCAAAATTGAGATAACCAATCCCACCAAAGCCTGCAACAAAAATCATTTTGTTACTAATCATATCTTTATGCATGTGACATACAAATCTTATAATCTCTTACTTGATGGCCTATGGGTTGTGTATTATGTAACAAAAATGAAAGCAGATAATAAACTTTTCTCCTGTGTTTAAGGGTTTGCAATCCAATGGTATCAATGCATCCATTGATCCGTCTACAAGAAGGTGGATGTGAGGAGCACTCTGACTCGTCATCCAGAGCTTGCTCTGCCCTGCAGAAATGGTTTCTCCAATCAGGACAATCATGCTGAGTGCAGAAATCAGAATAAGATGAAAATACCTGACTTCATCGGAACATTTAGAACAAGTCATGTCTGGAATGAAAGGTCCCTGTGGAGCTCCTTCTTCCACATTTACAGCAAGCCCAATCTGATAGTAACCAGAAGCTGTAACTTGAATGCGTATGAGATCAACTCGTAAACCATGATTTCTAAGCCAAGGATTTGCATGGGTCTCCAACCATCTGACTATTGGATTCAAACTCATCTTCAGAGATCCCCTGCAGACCAGGCGCAACTGTGCATTCAGACCAGCTACCAACCTGTACCACAATGTTGCTGGCAAAGCCTGTAAAATTCCAAATCATTGATGTTTAACGTTAAACTTCTAGCAATCATCAATGTCTGTCAACAGCTCCAAAACAAACCTGGCCAAGTAAACTTGTCAGAAGATTGTCACTGTGAAGGTGGTAAGTTGCCATATAGCTACCATCTCCTCCAAAGACAATGGGCATAGGTAACCTCTGCAGTAACCGAGGAGGAAGGTCAGGTCGCTTTTCATCCCCGCCAAGGAAAACATCTATATATCCCAACAGCAAGTCGGGTGTCGCAGCAACCTGCAAAAAAGGACGTCTTATATAAGACTGCAACAAGCATTGTTCATGGACTCTTCTTATCAAACATTCTGGCCCTTTCAACAAACAAAAATACAATAATATTGCTACAAAATTCAAAAAATTACCTTGAGACCTTCATATAATGCGCGAGAACGGCACGATCGTAGACAAGAGTGATCATACTCTGATCGCACATATTCGCGAAGCCGTTGAACTTTCCTCCTACGCCGCCATTGCTGCCATGACCAGGCAACTGGATATGCTACTAGAGAAAGTATATTGTGAACAGAACCCTCCCACCATTGATATGAAGCAATACAATTAATCTCCTCCACAAACCGATTAAAAGCATCTTCATATCTAAAATTGGCATTAATAGACACAATTATCAAATAAACAGAGTCTAAAACACATAAGCTGAAAGCAGATTAAGACAATTTTGCTGTACAAACATAAATTCCCATAAAGAACAATTAAGCTTTTAAATTCACCCACATGGAAAAGCTCAGACAATAACCTAACACATCAGACAGAATGATCCAAAGAATCCGCTTCATGTTTCATGCTTTAAGTGAGACGTAAGTCCACGTAAACAAGGATCTCCAAAAGCTTAGACATACATTTTGTCATCTCTGGCAATGTGCGATTAAACACATGTACAGGACATGACAGTATGAATTCATAAATTGCAACTTTCTCTGCACGCGACTAAATTCCTAACTTGTTATGACCTAACATGACAAAAAAAACAAGCATGGTATCCTAGTTTTGTGTACAAATTACGCTGCCCACTTATATGTTGAATGGAGTTCTACACCCCTAAAGAGAAAAAATAATTTGGAAGAGGAGCTACCCAATGATATCCCTCACATAATTTTTCTTCAAGTGCTTATATGCCGTACTGGAAGGTTCATGTTCAATAAACTTGCCCAATGGCCCCCTAGTAAATGTTAATAAAATCTCTCTTCTTTCCTTGTTAAGTGGAGCATGATGCCTTAATGTCTGTAGTGGTCTTGTGCCTCAAAAATATGATATCCAGCACAGCGCCCATCTGTTGATGCACAACTCTGAACAATGGTGTGGATTAGATGTTGACCTCTCACCACACCAACACATAAAATGATTATAATAATGCGGATTAGCTGCTGACACCCACCAGACCATGACAAAATGTTTGTGTGAAGTATTTTAAGAGGCCATATGTACTTGACAGATATGAGAGTTTATATAAAGACAGAATCATAGAAAGACATACATGGGCATGTGCGAAATACTGGGCATGTGCGAAATACTAGGAACTTCAACCAATACAAGACTGGAAAAGCCAGCATTTAATAGAAAACCAAACAAAACCTGCAAAGCTAGGCATATCAACAGATGAAAGAGTAACGTTCAACTTGAAACAGAGGGGAATAATTTACTTGGATAACCTATGGAACAAACAGCTGAAGTAAAAGAAGACAAACTAACCACCCACACAAGCATTGGAACATCGTAAAGCCTTTGAAGATCCACTTACACTAGGTCCACAATCTGCCTGGGTGGTGAATATGCCAAGTGCCATGGTTCTGAGAATGAGTTGCGTCCCATGAAGTACATTCTGTGGACATGACTCTGCGATTCTTCAACTCTATTTGTCTCGAGCACCTGAAATGTCCAAAGAAGCCAGGAAACCAGTCATTTAAAAGGTCAAACTTAGGATTGGACCTGTTTATAGAAATACCACGGGATTTGGCTGACCTCGTTTAGAGATTCCAGAAATGGGAAAGAATGGTCTACATGAGCACTCTGAGATGTGGGCGTAGGACCAGAAAAGTCATCACTACCAACTAATTTCACACGGGCGATGCTCAAGACCAGGGCTAATGCTACCATCAGCGCAGAAAGCAGTAGTGAAAAGAGCCACGGTCCTCCTAAAGTATATATCAACTCTTCAAGAGGCGTGTAACAATTTGGTAGACGATATTTGTCTGATGTACACTGGTATGGGCAAGCTACATTTGTGGCACCACCTGCAGCAATGACAAAACTATGTAAAAGATTTGTGTCTACCGATTTGAAAGAAGCATTAAGAAGACCCAAGGTCATCTACCTCGAACATAAATATACGATGCACGCCGTGGTAATCTTTCCAAAGGACATGGCTTGCATAAATATTCATCAGAGCCAGTGGAGTTCTTGTATGTACCTACTGGGCACTCCTACATTCAGAAGAACCCCCTTAACATTATGATGCCCTTGAAAAAGAATCTTAAAAACAAACGTAAATTCAATAACAGAGAAGGGCAGACATTACCATACAAAAAACACCAAAAAGTCCTTTAGGACACTCCTTCCCAGTAAGGGATCCCTCATCTCCTCCAAGACCCATATCACCACCTTGTCCACCACTATATAACCATCAATTGCAATAAGTGCCTAAGAAACACTAGTCTCGTGCATCTCATGCTTCAAGATAAACTCCATTTGCAAGGCATGCATGATAATCAGAGTGGTTGAACTTTGAAAATAGCAAGGAGGTTCCTTACTTGGTCCGTATTGTACCGTTAACAGTAGCTATAGGAATAAAACCCTCCCCAGTAGGTATGTTGGCCCAGTGAAAATGTATGCGGCCCCCACCACCTCCACCGCCTCCAATTTGACCTCCTTGTCCCCCCGCAACAGAAAGCAATGATCGATTTCCAAGGGTCAATGCTTGAAGAAACAACAAAATACTACCACCTGAACCGCCTCCACCTCCCTCAGCAGATTGGTTGTCCATTAGGCTGTTATGTTTAAAGCCTTTTCCATCAGCCATTATGGCTCCAAACACGTCAAGACTTGACAACGGATGTTCCAATGAACCCATAACTGTAGAAAGAGGAAACAGCATTATAACATACAGGAAAAGGTAGCCCCTGCAACAAATGACAACCATATGCATATGAATTTACCAACTACACCACCACCATAACCATCTTCCCCAAAACTGGTACTGCCACCTCCACTTCCCAACTCACAAGGCAGAGCATCCCTGCCATAGGTTTCTCCACCATTATTCCAGCTTCCATTGAAATATCCATTACCACCTTTTCCTCCATGACCACCCCCGCCACCGCCGCCACCTAACATGGAATTGCTCCCTTTACCAACACCTCCCCTGCATCCTGCACTTCAAACTATGGCTAAGTTCAGTAAAAGGACACTGCATGATGTCCACCAGCTGACTCAATGACACACCTAATGCTGAGGAAGAGACGAGTCCACCCGCGTTTATTGTTACCGTTCTTCCACGTTGGACATGTATCACACTTCCCTTAACAAAACCATCTATTGCAATATCTTCTACTCGACATATCTGTTACAACACCAAAACAACAGCTGAGAATTTTCTCCTTTCAAAATTAGTGCTAATGACAGGCCAATGCACAAACCTGCAGTGTAAAAGGCAAAGAGACGTTCAATGTACAGTCCTCGGGGGGGTTGATTACTTCAAACGGGCATGTAGAGCTGTCACAATAAAGTTTTGCAGACCTGAAAATGCATGGAAGTACCAAATCTCAGATTCACAAGGTCATAAAATTTGTGTATATGACATGCACTTTGCAAAACTAAATCTACAATTAAAACTAAAAAAATCAAAAATGTCCATTAGTGCAAGTTTAGCAGACTGACTTATACAGTACAGACGCTTACCTGCAGACCTTATGTAATTGCACGACTCATATTCTAAAAATACAAACTTGACATAAATGAATCAAGTTATCAGTATGCCCTTTTCCCAAATATCACATTTTTCCAAGCCTTTATATCGCATGAAGTTTTCTTTCCATTTAATATGCACCATTTTCCAATCAAAGAGACCTTGAACATACTCAGCAAAAAAGGAGCTTCCGTCTGGTGGAGCATGCAGCAGTGCGCCAGGTCCAATCTGTCAGAAGAAGACAGAACCAAAAAAGCATTACAACAAAAATGACCACAACATTAAAATCATAGTTCTCCAATATATTGGTCACTAAAATATCATCTTAAGGAATAAACGCAGGTTACTCAATTTATTGTGATTGGCTCATTAATAGAACAATATTTGGCAATCAAGTAAAATGTCAATCACTGCCCTGAATTATTTGGACACCATTAGCATTTGCATTTTTGTTCCTAGCACCTCCCATGTCCATGTCATCAATCACTAACTGAAGCGGAGTAAAGCAAGATTTGTTGAGACACTGTACTGCATTGAAGCTGCAGTTTATCGAATGAGAGGAAATTGAACCATATCTCCCAAACAAATAATGTACTGTCTAGCCATTGCCAGGCTTGGAAACAGTGGTGACAATAGGTTGCCTCCCAAGCGGCCAGCCTTTGTGTTCCATTGAACTCTTAAGGAGATTTCGGTTGCATCTCCCAAACGAAAAATATGCTGGCTAGGAATACGAGGCTTCAAAAATCTTTATTTTCAACAATCATGAGGCTTCCAAAAACCTTATGTTTTCATCTTTTCCGGGGTTCAAGTTTTTTTTTAGGAGGGGGGTGGGTAGGCGGGGCACATTCAAGATAGGACGGCAGAAAATTATTTTCTGCTGCCCCAAATCTTTAGGCATCAAAAAAATTAGAGCCAACTTTAATCTTTACACTGCATGCTGAGACTATAATCTTTACAGTTTGCAGCTAGTCCAATTTAACTGCACATGAGGTGCTGTCTATTGGGCCTCTTCCTTCCAAGAGAAATTCTGTTGAGCATTCCAAAACAAGCACACGTCGTGTGACATTAACCTAACAACTGGCCAAAAGTGAGACTTTGGGCCCGATTTTTATCCAGCTCTTTGTATAGTGGTACAGAGGTTGCTCCACATCCCTGCTCAGGATCTGTCTGAAGAGTCCCAAACTCGCCACAACAAACACGGCACAAACTGAAGTATCATATGCAGCCAACATAGCATGATCAAATTATACACAGAACACCACTCTCCTGTGAGTTGGAACTCCAGAACTCATCTTTGATACCTTCATCAAAAGGGAACCTTCTTTGTGCAGTGTTATCACAAAGCCCCAACTCAAAATCTAGCTCCAGAAGCACGCCAAATGAGTGGATCATTCACACCACATACAACACTCTCGTTTCAACATTCGAGCTTTATGATCCAGACAAGTGACCAGAGTGGATACCCAGTCCTCAGTTGTGTGGAAGACCAAGCCAATTTTCACTCAGAAGAAGTATAACATGAAATCTGAAATGCTTTTTAATGTATCCAAAGAACTTTTTTGCGGTAATTAGCTTGTTGTGTAGAGTCAAAGGTGATGGCCAATCCAAATGTCTATATGATAGCAGTTCATAGTTACAAGACACAAAGATGTCCAGAAATTAAAATTCTCCAATTGAATGTTTCCATCGTCCTCTTTTAGGCTCATATTAGCATGCCCCTATTTCCTGCCCATTTGTCTCTTAGTCATTTAACTCCTGCTTCAGGATTATTACATTTACTAGAGTGCTACACATGCTCCTAGAGAACTTAACATTTTGAAATGGCATTTTTCCATTTCCTAAAAAAGGCCCCACCCTCCAATGGAAATTTTGAAACTAACAAGGAGAGAATGCTGGCAAACCATCGATTAAAACTTCTTTAACAATAATAATTCCTTGAAAACAATGCTCGAGACATGAACATGAACATAGCAGAAAAATAAAACTTTCTATCTCTTTTAACTTAAGTCACTTACATGAATATTATAAAACAAGGATAAAAATAACCGTTCAGATTTTATACAATCTCCTGATCCTGACAATTTCAGCATCCCTTGCCCATGTATACCAAGATTGGCATTTGATAAAATGGAAGATTTCCCCTGTTACCATAACCAGATGAAACAATGAATCAGAAAATGTAAATGGAAACCAGCAGGTGAAGAGGTAAGCAAGGTATTAGTATTAACTTGCTACATGCACTATAGTAGACAAAAGGGTTCAGTTGCAATGTCAACAAACTTGTCCAAAAAAGGAGTTATGAAAAGTCCGGTAAAGTTTCCAACAAATGTTACATTCTGATTCCTTTGAAGTGAAGAGAGTGGTAATAGTTGGGCTATTAAGAAGGACAAATGGGTACTTGCATGGCAAGCACATGCACTATAAATAACAACCTTTGAAAATTGATGTATACATGAAAATATTCTTGAGAGGCATACCCTCAAAAAAACCAAATTGCTTGCTTCCATTGTGGAGGTGCTCACTGTGGAATCACCACCGCCGTCAATTTGCAACACTGAATTCAACATCAACAACATTTTCACAGAGAGCTTCAATGCCCCATACACCTGCAAATCAACAGATTTAAAGACCAAGGAAACACGATTATAACTTTGAGCAAAAGGTGTGTAAGATATTGAATAATATTGATCCCGCCCATACCTTTAGCACAGAGTCTGTCATCACAACTTCTTCAGCAACGAGCTCAAACTCAGAACTTGGATATTGAGACAAACCAAAGATCAGAGTTCCTTCATTCGAAATACTAATTTGGCCACGGACCTGTGTGCCAAACCACCACATCAAACAAAACAGTCAGCTTTACTTACAGCTCTATGTGATAGAGCTTTGCAAACTTGTCAGAAACTGGACTTACCAGAACCCTACTCCATAGAAGTGGAACCACCACTTTTGCCCGACACTCAACGAAAACATTTGCCCACAGTGGATGTGTCGGAAAGTCCAGAAGGGGTGTATCAGTTGCTGTAGTCTTATTTCCATTACTTACAATCAGACTTTGTGGAACAATGTCAAACCTCGTACCAGCAGCACCAGCATTTTTAGGGCAAGCAAAACTGTCACCACCTGTAATTGTTGCAGTACACTGATAAAATGATCTAATTCTTAAGACACGATAAATCTACTACTTAAGCAAGAATACTCTTGTTAAAGAGTTTTTTTTTCCAGAAAAATAAAGCTTTTTAAGAATATGCCAAGGGAAGATCAAAGGGAGATTTTGACCATGCACGAAAATCTCCACCCCATCTTGCCTGTAACACTCAATTGCCACACGGCCACCACCTCCACCTGCATGACCACTTCCACCTGCTGCACTTATTTCACCATTTCCCTTCCTGAAATATTTTTGGCAAACATAGGATTAGTCATCATGTCTTTATTTTGCTTTTATGAAGCAAGTTCTATTAATAAATTACTAAAAGCACCATACCAGATTAACTAAACAATAAGTTCTTATGCAGAGATAGGGGCATCAATGGACAAGTATTTAAGCTGATGCAATGGTAGAATTTTGAGTACTTTGTGAGGCTTCTTGATCTTACATAAAGCATGGTTATGTAGGATAACAGATCAATCAGAGAAAGAAAAGAGAACAGCATAAGCATTCCCTATAAGCTCAAAGTACAATAGATTCCAGGATCATAATAAGTGCATCTAGCCACTAGGCATGAAGGTCTTAAATAGATTTCCCTTCGAAATGCAGAAGTGTGAGAAGAGTGTGAGAAGACATCATCAGTAACCTCTCCATTTTCTTCTATTTGCTTCTCCACGTTAATAAACAGTTGCTGGAACTGCATCAGCTATTTCCGCTCTTACTAAATACATAAGGATGAAAGTGGTTCTCCTTAAATCAATGGCATATTCTTCCCTTTTATAGTAATATCGGAATGATTTCCCTTCGTAGAAAAATACCATGTAACACCCCAGCTGGTAATCCAATTGTAATCTGAAGTGCCATTATCTGGAGGCTAGAGTTTAACAGACGTTGGGCAGCAGATGCAAAAATTACAAAAAACAACAAGTTCAGAACCTCCATGACATGACAAACCGTATAGGAGGGTCCCAAGTTGATAGATTTAATCTGCATGTGTGGTGGGCCTCTCAAACCTGACCATTTTACATCCAATACGCAGTGTTCCATCTTTTACTAATGAATATATGTGTGTTTAAGCTCTCTATGTACAACTATATTGCCAAAAAGCAATATGCTTGCCATTACACAAGAAAAAGCAAAAAAAAAAAACTAAAGCTTTCTTTAAGGTATACTCACATTTTCAAAGCCTGTATGATAACACTACCACCTGATCCGCCACCTCCCTTTTCCCCTCCAGATGCTCCATCAGCATCAATGGTGCCATTTAACTCCAAAAGATTCAAAAGTGTGATGTTAATTCGTCCTCCTCCACCACCCCCATAATCTTCATCTCTACTTATAGTTCCTCCCTTGCTTCCATAGCTCCAAGGCTTAAATAGAGAAGCCCAGGCATAAACATCCCCACCCCAAATGTCATCTTGTACTTTCTTTGGGTCAGTAATGCAACAAGCTCCCCTTCCTCCATGGCCGCCCCCAGCCCCATCCAAGCCCGAGGGCGTTCCACTTGTTTGAGGCGGAGGTGATCCTCCTAAACCCCTTGTGCTGAGTGCCGAATCCTTGTCCAGAAAAGCGCTATCTGCCTGTATTACTAAGGTCCCAGACTTGATCTGTGATTCTTCCCCAAGGCTCACATTACCCGTTATATTTACCACAATGGTACAACCTGGAACCGAACAACTAATAGTAACATTGGGAGCCACAATAAGATTTCCATCCCCTGCAATACACACATCATCCTCCAAAAAAACATTTTCATTAAAGATACATGATGTATCAAAGGAGCCACTTCCTTGAATATCAAGGCAACTGACAGGTGGCGTGTCAAGAAATGGCAAACAACCTGAAGGTTTGCCAGCCCATGTTTTATGAGAATGACTGGTCCAAAGAACTATCGAATTATGTTCGGCAGCAGCGAACAAATTCTGGTGTCCCAAAAACAAAAATATAATTGCGAGAAGTAATCCCCTCAAATTGAATTCCATTAGAAATCCTTCTCCTCATCCCAGCTGGGGTAAATGTCAGACTTTAAAGTTTTGTAAAAGCAATGACTATACAAGCTCCTCAGCAAGGTTGCTCTATGCTAAGCCTATCCAATAAAAAGTCCCAGCAGGTGCCATAACCTTTTGTACATCAATGCACAACTACATAAGGTCACCTGGATACTTAACTTTTCTGCACAACATTCCAAACTTTTCTGCACAACATTCCAAAACTACTCTTGCTTTTCCACAACTTCCCCAAATGCATGTAATATTTTATCAACCTTTCCGGCTAATATATAAAAGATTCTTCAATTCCAGTCTCGATTACCATACAATGTCTATTTTTAGGCAGTTTCTGGCATTGCTTCCATCTGGGTTTCATCTTAAACCATAAAATGCTCATCCATAAGGACACCTGCAGAACAAACCGAACATAAAATATTTATCAATACCCAGGAATGTGCTTATGAGAATTAGAACATCTTAATTGTGATCATATAATAGACTGGGCACTTCCAACATGTTGCATATGATGTACACAGATAATGAGACTAAAGTTCGGATATACTATCCCCATTAATACCAAGATTCTCATTTCTTTGATGATCATGCAACTGTCTTCTGATCAATGAGTTAATACGATCAAATGCCACATTTCTTAGTTTGCCCAATTCATCCGTGCTAAAGATTTCTCTCAAGCTCCAGGGCAAGGCTCAAGAACAGAGCCAAACTTAGAGGAATAAAATTTGGCGTAAGAGAACAAGAACATTTCTGCAGGAAAAAATACGAAATTTTAAGGGGCAATAATCTCACCGGAAGAAGGAAGAGAGGTGAAAGTGGTCCGAAGCCATAAGTTGTAAGTTGTGATCCAGCTCCAAGAATTCACAGATCTTGCAGCGCCGGAGGCGGATAGGCGAGGGGCTCGATCGCCGCTGCGAGGGGAAGAATCGGCAAGGTGCCGAGCTCTCTTCTCTCCTTCTTGGCCAAGGAAGAGGCTATGGAGAACAAGAACTCGCCCACTAACGCAGGCCTCGGTGCGTGACTAATGAAGAAATTAACGTTTATACATGTTAACTCTCAGTTTAACTTTACCTTACACCTCGCAATTCTAACCCTCCCAGATCTTGCCACCTGGCCATATCAACATCCCAGATCTCGCCGCGTATGCCGCGCTTTTTCAATGGCTTTCTATAAAACAGAAAGAGGACCTTATAGGGAGTGCAACCTACTTCTATTGTTCCTTTGGGGTGTGTGTGTGTCTGTGTGTGTGTTTTTCAAGACGTGCTCATCTATTATGTGGCCGGTCAATTGAAAATATCGTGACACAAATGTCTTTGGATATGACCACACATGACGAGCCTCCCCCACCTGTCCCTCCACATGAGAGCATCATGGCGCGAATGGCTCATCTCATAAGAATCTACAACTCGATCGACAATTGACCTGTCCAATTGTCTGCTTTACCTCGCAGTCTTCATGCTTTTGCCCATTTGTTGTCGTGCAACGAAGCAACCATATATATTGACCTGATAATATCCATCCTTTTCTAGAATAGCCATAGAAAAGAAGCATGATAAGTCGAAGAATTATAATCTTGTCATCTAATATATTATGTGTGAGGATATGGAGGATAATAAACCGCTTGTAATAGTAAAGAGCTTATTTGACACCACCTCTTATAAAAAAACCAATATAGATCTTTGTCCTGCCTATCTACACTATGCCATGGGGCCAGTAGAGGCTTAAGTACATAATTCGTTTGAGCATCTTTGATCTTAGTACGATTAAGATAGGACTGGAATCATGACAAAATATCCCAAATTTGAGACTTATATCCATATTTAACATACTTACAAGTCATTCGTAAAGGCCACTCAAACACAAGATCCTAGAACTTATGGAGTGATATCAACATTTTTAGTCAAGAGCTTAATTGGTGTGGGGGCTTTTTGAAATTGTGGATGTCTCCATACGAGACAAAATTGGTTTGTCTGAAAAGCTCTTGGCTAGACTTGTCTGGTACTAATTTCATAAATAACACGAGCTACCTATCAAAAGATTTATACAAATTATCAGCGTATGGTTGTTCTTATGATCTTAAAATTCAAATTGTGAAATCACGAACTACTGTACGCCAGTGTGGGGCAGTTTTCAATTTGAAGGCAAAATATGGACATGCAACAAGTGAAATTAGTTTAGATATAAAGGGCCTGGCTATACCTATCTAATGATATCAATTAGTGAAGCCAAAGATTTTTACAAAACTGTTTGACACCGGTGTACAGTTGTTGCTAGAATTCAAATTGAGGATTGTCGGATCTAATATAAGAGTATTTGCAAATATCTTTTTGGTAAGGAGGTCCCTTGTGATGAGTTGCATTTTTTGAAAAGCTTAGATCTAGAGCTATCCCCACAAGAACCATATAAACTGAACATTTCTATCTAAAAAACTGGATGATATTGCTTGGCATGTGATCTCTAATTATATTATATGATCAATTGGGGCTAACTTTGCCTGATCTTTGGTAGGAGGAAAAACATCTTGTCTATATATCGAAGGACCTTCCCTAATCGGCAATCCGTTGCATGGGCCCTCCATCTAACTCGTGTCTGGGATGGCTAAATAAATGAGCAGAGGATATGGAGGTGTCATTCTGACCCATCCTCCACAGGCTCCTACCTCAACAAAAGCAAATATAACAACGTAAGGACTAGCAACAATGCAACAACAAGACTACCTCGAAGGATAGTAATAATCGATCCTATCACAATATGGAGATGTCATCTCGACCCGTCCTCCACAGGCTCCTACATCAACGAAAGCAAATATAACAACATAAGCACTAGCAACAATACAACAACAAGACTATCTCGAAGTATGGAAATAATCCATCCTATCACAATACATCAACACATGAAATGCATCATATAGTGGCTCCTACCTGGGCTCAAACTCAAGGGGGAGACAACTAACGGCTGGAGATCTCCAAATAGATCAGATCGAGTTATGGCAATGACTTGGGCTGGCAACAAACAATGGCTAGGGTTGACCATTCCATCTGCCCCTCCTGTGCATACTTTACAGATAGACTAAATTAGGCTCCGTGGTGACTATAACTGAATAACAATTAATCCTAATCACGTGCACCTAGCTTATACTTAGGATTCATTAATTAGGGTACCTAATCATAATTGTGGTTTCTAGAATGGCTTTGCTAGGAGTACGACACGCCAACTCATCTGGAATACGAGCTTCCAGATGAACTGGCAAAGTATCTACTCGAAATACCTGCTCCTAAAGAACTGCCTCCTGCGCCTGAGCTCTCCATCACTTGCAGGTCTCTCTGATGTGTATATGCTCCTTGGGCTGCTGCTGCAAGGTATGCTGTCAAAGATGATCCTCGAATTGAAGATGTGAGTGCAAACTGGGATCAGAAGTTGGTGGAGCCAAAAGTGCCTAGGTCTAGGGTTTGGCCTTTTATGTATTAGGGTTTGTATGAAAGGCCATTTGGCTCTAATAAGATGCGTCCATGTGGCGGGCCACCTATAGAGTGAAGCCATGTGGAAATAGGTTCCTTCCTAAGTTTGACCAAGTTATATAAATAACTTAGCCATGCCCACATATTAGGCGCATACAAGTCTATTAATGTAGATTTGGATGGTGACGAGGCCTAGGATATAGGTTTTCAAATCGTATATTCTAGAGAAGCATCACATCCCCCTCCCCTCCACCCTTCCCCCTTTATAATGTTGTCCTCGGCATTACGTAAGGTGGAAAGAACCTGCATCAACGTCATGCAACAAATAACAATATTTAACAACAATAACAATCAAAACAATATTATGCAGTATTATCCAGCACGTGCTTATAAACTTCGGGCTGCATTTTGATATTATTGCCCTAGGTTAGCCTAAATTTTTCTTTTGTGAATAACATAGTGGTATCCAAAGTCATACTTGTTGTTTTGCATAGCAAGAAATGTGTCATTTTGGACAACTTGTCCACTACCACCATTAAGGCGTCATGGCCTTTGGGTGTTTTTGAAAGCCCCGTGATGAAGTCCATAGAGATGACCTCCTAGCATCATGAACTTCTATGGGCTTTAACGAACCTAATTCGAAGTTGTTTAGTCTTCATTTGCTGACACAATTGATAGTCTTAATGTAATTGGCAAATGTCCTCCTTTATGCCTAACCTATTGGGCTATTATGCATATCATGGAGGATTGATTCCCTTATTCTTGATACTTTAGGAACACAAAGCTTATCTCTATAATATATAAAAGATTGCCTTTCTTTTTAGACTTCTTATAAGTTTATGTTTTCTTTCTAGTCCTTGCTTCTTTGCAAAGACTAGCCCATACATCTTTGAACTCTTCTTTTATAGATAGTTCTTTTTCAATCCTCTTACCAAATTCACTAATCAATGTCTAAATGGCATTACAATGCATCTTATTCCCAAGGGTCACTGAAAACGTGCATCGGCAACCACCCTGTGGCCTATAAATTAGCTCGAAGTCATACACTTCGAGAAAATCCATTCCAGCGTCTTTGCCTCAAATTGAGGAATGGTTGCATACTAGAGGCTTTGATATTCAGTATCCAACTGAAATCTCCTACCAATCAAGTAATGCCTCCATATGTGAAGAGCTCTTAAAACTGTTAAAAGCTCCTGATCATGTGTCGATTAACGTTGTTTGGTGTCGTTCATCTTTTTTGAATCGTATGCTTTACACTTCCTTCTTGCATGAGGTCTCCTCCAGTTGCCAACTTATTTGCATCTGTTCGAATCTGTTACTTGCCAACTAAGTTATCCTTATTCGAATCTGGTAGGATCCTTGCACTGTAGTCAAGGCTTCTTTGAGCTTCTTAAAAAAAACTTGAATATTCTCTCGCCAATGTGCAACCCATTCCTTTACTTTCTTATGCTTAGTAAAGTCTGATAGAGAGACTGGCCGCTAGGCTAAATCTTTTACAAACTTTTTATAATAACCCACAAGGCCTAGAAAGTTTCAACCATAATTCAATTATTTTTAGAATATGTCTTAATTTTTGGACTAAAATTAGATTGCCACTTTCCTTTACCGTTTTTTCTTGTTTTGGCGCTTTTATTTTCCCCGCTTGGTGCTCAAATTTTTTTAGTTTTTCTTTTCCCTCACGTTCTCGCGTTTTCTTTTTCCTTCTTTTTCTTTTCTTTCTATTTTGCATTTTCTCTCGATTAGATGCGTCGCCACGGCCTTTCTCTCTGGCCCATCTCTATTTTTCTATTTTGCCTCGGAAAGAAAGGAGGATGGGCGCCGCTCAAATACCTAGGGCGATTCCGTGCAGTTAATTAGGCGACTTAGGCGCGGTAAAACCCATGGGCCCTGTTCTTGAGCCCTCACGCCAGCCCTCCTCGCATCCGACCCATCGCTTTCTGCGCCCACCTCCGCCATAGCTCAAGCTTCGAGTACAAATTTCTTTCATTTCTGATTTTGAAAACTTGAGGGCATTCTAATCTTGAGAAGAAGCTCTAAAGGCGCCATTGTTGTGTTTGGTTTACACCCACCATCCAATTTTGCGGCTCTCATTGCTTTGCAAGTTATGGTTGCATGCAAAGGATTATTTGCATTGTAAGATTTGCTTTGCTTGGCATATCTACACATTTCGATTCTGGCTGAAGAGCACAAAGTACTCAATCCATCTTTCTTCCATATTTTGCATTCCGCTTTGTTTGATTTAGTATTTCTAAGATGCCGTTTTGCTTGTGCAAAGCAGACCTAGGAGCTTTTAGTCCGGGTCTAATTTGAAACAGAAGAGGTTTTTATTGGAGGTGGGAAAGTGTCCAAATGTTTATGCTTTATTGAGCATTTCCGCCCCATTCGAGTGATATTTTTGGATCTGGTGCAGCTATATTTTCTAGCATATGCGTTCGCGTACCGCTTTTGCTTTGCTTCCACCATCAAATGTTCAAGGCGGCCAGGTTTGATTCTTACCTTCGATTCTTCTTCTTCTTCACTAAAATCTATTTAGCTTAAAGGCGGTTCGCGGCATCTTTCGGCATTGTGCGGCGGTGATTTGGGACTTGGTAGGTACTCTATGGATCGATTTAGCTTTGGTTTCATCTCGCTTTCTTCCTAATCGCCCCCTTGTTAAGCTTCTCTACAAAGGACTCATTCGGGAATTTACGTAAAATTACTTGAAAGTTAAATTTATGTAAATCAATTTGAAGTTAGGCGTTGTATCTACAGTGCGTGCTTAAAACAGAGCTTCCACTAGCTTCCACTATGCGGCTTATTTGAATTTGTTCTTTGATCACGAGTCTATTGTCATTGTTGCATTTATAAAGGCGTGAAATGTAGTGCCCATCTCCATGGTGAGGGTCCCGTGGCCGAGAAGAATTGGTGCTTAAAATGTACTTCTTGACTTTCTGAACTATGGCAAACTGTAAAATCGCGCTTTTTAGGGCGATTTAAGTCTACTCCAATTTTAAAAGTTCTCTTTATAGAGACATATTTTTAATGTTTAGGACTACCATAGCTTGAAAATTTAGACTTTCCTGAACTATGGCAGCTTGTAAAATCGCGCTTGGGGCGATTTAAGTCTACTCCAATTTTAAAAGTTCTCTTTATAGAGACATATTTTTAGTGTTTAGGACTACCATAGCTTGAAAATTTAGTTTGAAATTAAGCCAAGCGCGATTTTAACTGTACTATATTTTCTAAAATTGTTCATTTAAACCATTTTTGAAGGATATATTTTACTATTTTGTGTGGACAATCTAGCTTTTAGTTGCTTAAAATTAATATTTGAAAGGTGATCACCTTTTAATATTTCCTTTATTTTCTTAAAGAAAGCGATTATTTCCATACTGATGTTAATTGGAAAATTGCTATTTCATGGATATTTTTGTTGTAATGCTATATATCTCTTGTTGTAATTTAAAATAAATAAGGCCTTCCTTGGCCTTAATTTGAAGTAAATTGAAAAAAATAACTAAAAACGCAACATACACTAGGGTTTTGTATAACTAAAATAAGTTGTTCAAAAACACTAGATGCCTTGAAAATAATGCCTATTTGGCGCGATTTTGGAATAGACATAATCCCAAAATAGATGAATGATGGTTTTTCTTGCCTTGAAGACATTCTTTGTGCAGACCAATGTACTATGGCTTCAATCTTTGCTGGGTCAATGAAGATTCCCTCCAATGTGACTATGTGCCCTAAGTATTCCACTCTACTTATTGCAAAATGGCACTTCAAGAGCTTATCATAGAGGCGATGCCATCTCAGCTTTTCTAATACTCTTCTCAAATAGTCCACATGTTCTTCCATGGACTTAACATAGATGAGAATATCATCGAAGAAGATGATGACAAATTCGTCCAAAAAGTCTCTGAAGACGTCATTCATTAGACACATAAACATTGTCGAATTGATAGACCAAGGCATCACTGCAAGCTCGTAGTGAGCATACCATGTTCTGAAAGTGGTCTTACATATGTCTTATTCCTTGATCTTTATTTGATGATATCCAGATCTTAGATCAATTTTGGAGAAGAATTTTTGCTCTGTGGAGCTAGTCCATTAAGTCATCTGCCTTAGCAATGCATACTTATTCTTGATTGTCTGCTTATTAAGCTGCTAATAGTCCTTGCACATCCTTAGACTTCCATCTTTCTTCACGAAGAGAATGGATGATACCTGAAGGGTGATACGCTTGGCCTAATGAATCCAAATTCCAACAACTCATTTGATTGCTTCTTGAGCTTTGGTCGCTGCCTTTGCATTTGGCACAAGAGTAATTTTGCAATCTATGCCTATGTAGAGTGGGAGCTCTCAGTTTCATCTAGAAAGATGTCGTGAAGCTCTTTCCAAACGATATTTTTGTAAAGAATTTGTTAAATATTCAAATATTCCGAAGCGTCTCCATAGGTCAATATGGTCCGAGTTTTCAGAGAGTAAGAGAACAAGGATAAAAAAACCTATTAATAAATATTCATCATTCCAATAATTTATATTTATTAATGGCCTTTGATTGAAACTAAGATCTTCCGTCATATGTTTGTGGCCGAGGTTGGTGGCTTTTTGGCTGGTATGCATCGCATTACCAAAAAAGCTTTTTTGCCTTTGACTAAAAAGCGCTTGCCATTTGGTGCTAGGATCTATATTTCTTCCTTATCGCAACTGATGATATCTTTAAATATTTCATGCCGACTATGAGGTTATACCAGCTAATGCTCATAACTTCGACGTCCATGCCTATATTTTCTATGCTCAAGGTGATGTCGAAGTTGACTCTTGTTTCTTTGATATTAAGAATTGCATTGTATTGGCATAATTTTCAGCTTAGGCTTAGATTTAAGAGTCTCTCTTAATGATATTTGCCATATAGGAAGGAAAAAAGTATATTTTAACGTTCACGGAGGCCAACTGGCCTATGAGATGGTTATAGACATACAATATATCGGAAAGTATCCAAACACAAAAGAAACCCACATAAACCCTGTACAATGTGTCTCTACCACTGGGATGAAAAAACTCCCCATGTGGGAGGAAAAACCCTTGTAGTAGGCGTTTAGAGTCCCTATCTGGGTGCTCAAATTCCCTGTGCTGTGAGGGGCTCTCTGACGGTGGAGACTTGCAGAATGTAGGACGCAAGACGTGCAACCATTGGCGAAGCCAGCAGTTGATGAATTGCTATCTCAGAGCATCTGAGATCGGCATGAGCTGCTCAGATGTGTGCATATGCCGGACACTCCTGTAGAGCATGGTGTTCATCTTCTACTATCTGCATGTGACAGCACTGGTATAATCTCTCATGCCGGGGGATTCCCTGCCCTCCATCCGTACCCTAGCGGCCTGTCTCAATTCTGAGATGGTGGGACCCTGTCCTTATTGCAGCTATAGCTCTCCGCTTCTTGGTAGAGATGTGTGCCTTTAAATACTGGTGGGGGCCATGTTCCAGCGACGGATTAACCTGCATGTGGCAGTGCTCTATTTTGGGCTTTGCAAGAGTGGGGCACATCCCATAGAGAGGCAACAAAGCGCTCGTTCAAATGCATCTCTTGTTCCGCGATATCCGACATATCCATAATCTGTTGATAGTCCATGGACCATCTTGCGAACCATCCCCTACAATGCTCCTGCCACACTCTCTTCAGACGTTGTGGCCCTTGTGCCAATAATAGAGCCCGGGGAGGGAGACGTTGTGCATCCATTCTGGCAACCTTATAGAAATACGCAAGGTGCCTGCGCATAGCAAAATGCTGCAGGGGCCAAAAGCCAGTCTCATACAGCAAAATCGAATAAGGCACCGTGTCCTTGACGCCTAGGCTATATGTCAGGAAAGCCTTCTGTACCCTCTCTAGCTTATCCCAAGTGCCCTTGCTAATCGCTGGCCTCCAGACCTCTACCCCATACAGCAATACCGGTTCAATGAGTGCTCAGAACAGGTGTGCTTTGCCTGCCCAATCGCAGAGATCTATTATGTAACAGCTATTCTGCATTGCATACAGGGCTTTCCATCCCACGCTGACCCTTCTTTCTACACAGTCATCCCATAGCATGCTAGCAGAGAAATCGATTCCCAGATACTTAAAGGTCCTTACGACTTCCATCCTTTGCCCTCTGTAATAGAAGTCTGGGATATCATGCTACACAGACAGGATTGGCAACAGCTTGGTTTTCTCCTGGTTGACAGTCATTCCTGCTATGTCACAGAATCGACTGAGAGCATCCAAATGTTCCTGCATACTCTTAGCTGTATGGGACAATAAGCCCAGATCGTATGCATAGAGCAACTATTTTATTGTATATGTCTCTGGCAACTGCGGGCCACCACCTCCATGTTCTTGCATCCAGGTCTCCAACTTATCAATATAGAGTCCAAAAAGCGTTGGAGATAACGGACATCCATGTTTAACACCTATGGTGCTGTTCACCCGGTGATCTAACGCGGGCAAAGTGGCATATATTCTGTCATAGAGCCGGTAGATGGCATTCTACAAATCCTGTGGAACATGTAGCTCCTGCAAGCGTTGCCACAACAGGTCCCGAGGGACCGTATCATATGCCATCTTAAAATCCATGAAACAGCAATACAAGTCGCGTCGTGCATTGCGGCTAGCTTCCATAAGAATTCTGAGACTAAAAATATGATCACTCGTGAAGTGGGCAGGGCGAAAACCTGCCTGGCCAACTGCACGTACTCCAGCTTCCTCAGCCCATTGCGTTAACTTCTTCTCCAGCACACCTGCTAGAAGATTTGCGAGTAACGGGCTCACCATGATCATACGGTAGTTGGTGGAGTCATCCCTACTTCCCGTCTTATGAATAGGGGTGACCTTGCTAACCATCCATTCCTGTAGGAGGCCCTCTCTGATGGCCTGATTGATTATCCGTGTCAAAGGCCCGAGCAAAGTGGCCCACCCCATTTCAACAGCTCGGCCTGAAGTCCTTGCAAGTCCTTTGCTTTACCATTAGCAAGATGTGTAAGACCCTGGTGGATGATCTCCTCTGAAAGTTGTAGTGTTTCTCCTAGCTGATCTGGTACCTCAGCGATCGCTCCTGGGGGTCATATAACTCCTCCAACCGTTGCCACTGGTCCGAGGTAACATTGCCAGGTGGTTGATGCCTCTTATACAGCACTCTACGCCAAAAGGCTTTTGGCTCAGTCATCAGCAGATCAAACATGCGTTGCTGATTTTCTGCAATGTAGCGATTCTTTTTGGATTTTAAGAATGCCTTATAGTCCCTAATGGCCTGTTGCCGGAGTTGTGGATCTAAGATGGTGCGTAGCTGACTCTTTAGAGCCTTACATTCGGCGTCAAACCAGGGGTTCTGAGGGAATTGCACAGTGTCCCTTCGCGGGGGCTTTCTTGCCGCAAAGCGCTGCTGCGAGTAAGGCCTTCACCAACCATTCACACTTATCATGCAATGCATAGAGGACATCAATCCCCTGTAGCTCACGTTCAAGCGCAACCTCATATCCTGCTTGCTTCCGATAGTTCGGGGTGTATCCCAAACCCCGAGGGCGCCTGTCCTGTGGCCATGCCACTGAGTGCCTCCAGTCCAAAGTGACATAAAGCGGATAATGGTCTGACAAAGTCTCTTCATCTCTTGTTCTTGTGCCTGTCACGAAATCTCTAATGATATCAAGTTCTGACACTGGAGCTAGGAAATAGTCCACCACGCTGGCTCCACCATCGCCCCCGTCACTTATGCAAGTGAAGCCCCCTGATCGCGGCCATCTGAGCATACCATTGCAGATCACCATGTCAAAGATCTGGCATAGCTGGACCAACTACCTTCCAAAGGCTCCGGAGACTGTATCCTGGAACCGGCTTGCATGCTAGGATGCCTCTGTCTCTAGCCAAAGTGGCCTGAAAGGTGATCGACTGCCACTTTGTCGTACGTGCATTGAAATCTCCTAATAAAAACACATGACCCTCCCCGATCTTTAACGCTTCTATGTCATCATACGCCTCCCTATAGGGCATATGCACATCTATATCGCCTCGATGAACCCTCAGAACTTAGAAGTTTCATGGGGTACATAACATCCCGCAATAAACGAAACAAGCGATGGTGAGGGCTGCAGCACTTTCGTATCCACATTGTGTAGCGGTTGAGTCTATCAGCCTTGTGGAGCGAGACTGTGGATGCTATAGAATCTTTGAAGTAGCACGCGACTCCTCCATACCCTCGCTTGCCATGGCGTTCATTGGCCAGTGAGAAATGATGGTACCCTGGGATGTCTGGTAACAGACGACCACTATATTCCCATGTCTCTTGCAAGAAGATGATGTCCATGCCCTCAGAGTAATTTCAGCAATGCCCTCGCCAAGCTTCTGGGGAATCCCCTACCCAATCCACGATACAATTGAAGGCACTCTTCCTATGTCGTCTGTGGTGGCTGCCCTATCCCATCCCCTATGGAGGCTGCGGGAGTTGGGCCATTGGCAGCCGTCGGGGCTCTCATGTCCGCTCTGGCTGGCTGTGGGTGGTGCCCGGTACTTGGTCCCGGCTGCTTTGTGTGATCCGCCATTCGGAGGTGGGGATCCAAGTGCTTGGTCCCCTGTCGCCGATTTCGCCACCGCTTGGCCGTGGAGGCACAAATACCTTCATCTTACCGTTAACTGTGGCTCGCCGATCCCCCCCCTCGACATGTCTAATCTTTGCAAACTCCTCTTGCCTCTCCTTCGTTGAGCCGGTCGGATCCATGTCTAAGTAGACCGATGTCCCTTCAAACGACTAGCGCTACTGCAAAGATCAACGCTCTTCGATGCCCGGGTCGAGCACCGTAAGTTTAACTAGTCGGGTCTCATGTTTGGCCCTCCGACTCTGGTCGTTTCTTCTTGTCAAGTCGCCGCAATTGGAACCTTGCCAACACGGGGCATGGAGCTTAGCCGAGATCTTCCCCTCGCTCTTCGTGCAAGCCCCGAACCACAATGTTCACCCCGGCGGATCGGGCGATCCTTCTCCTCGCAAAGGACCCGTTTAATTCCATGTGCAACCTTCGCCTTCGCGGTATTGGGCATGCCGGATGATGTTGCCCCCGGTGGTACTTGTCTGTTTCATATTCATGCGCAGATCATACATCTCCCGCTGGAACTCGGCCATCCTCTTCTCAAGGGCCGAAAGCCTGGGCGCTGCCTCGTGACTTTTTGGCTGTCTCTTTTCTAGGGTGTCCAACCTCCCCTCGTGATCCTGCACATTGTAGCCGCCTAGTCCCGCCAACCGCCGTTTGGGCCAACCAATCAGGTAAACCCGGCATACACCGGCCGTCGGGAAAGCTCATTTTGCAGTTGTACCACGTCCTCTGACATTTGCCGTTGGAGCTGATCTAGACGTCGGGTTGCATCGCTCAAGGTGCGGGACATCGCTGTCAATTCACGTCTTAGTTGGGCGACTGTATCACTTGCTTGTCTGTGCTCAAAGTCAGCCATCCCAAAGCGGTCATCCAGTGCCCTAATGCGTTCTTCCAGCGTCGAAATACATTCCTTTTCTTTCGCCAACTGTTTCTTGAGAATAGTTGCCAGTTGGGTGTCCCTTTGTATGTCCACACCTGTCAGCTTGTCCTATATGGCATTCGGCTTTCCCTCCAGGGCATGTATTGCCTCCGTGTGTGTGATGTACTCCGAGGGGGAGGAGCCCTCGCCATTACGTGCCCGCTTCTTTAGCGCATGCAGATTCCCCTCCATCGTTTGTCAGATGCAAAGTTATGGGTTAATGAATTATTTACATAAATTATATGGCCACAAAGTTTTGTTGTCATGACATTTCCTTTGGTCATAAAAGGCTATGTAGTTAAATAATTAGTCTTATTTTAGATCTAATGTATACTCTAGAAATTCCCCTTTCTTGGTTATTGCCCTCTTGGAATAGTCCCACCTTTGAGTTGATGTTATCTAATAAGTTGGCCGGACTTGTTAGTTGCTTCTCTTCATTGAGTCGGGTTGTTACTTATGTTATGGAGGTACTTGTCTTATACATGGTCAACAATTATCCTAGTAATGATTTCTATTTATTGAGGTGATCAAGCTCACCAAGAGGTTCCAATTTATTGGATATCAGTCAATAATTGTGTAAAATTTTAGTTCCTCCATATGTTTTTCTTCCTAATTCTTGATGTTGTGCTCAATTCTTGGGACGGTCCTTCAACTAAAAGAAATCTACTCGGAATTGCTTCTCAATCCCATCATGGAGGTTATCATCCGTAAGTCTAAGATATTCAACTATCTAACCATAGTTTCCCTAGTTGCTATAAGCTTGTCTACTCGTTAGTCGTTGGAGTAGCAATCTTCTACTTGTGCTCCCCTTGATGTTGAGGTTGAATTTCGTCATTAGGGTTATCCATGCTTTAAGGAGATTTAAGGATGATCCTTCTAACTCCCAGTTCGATATTCTTATATTGACTCTATCGATCTCCTTCATGCTGACTCTTCGTCTTGACAGTCCCATGCTGCTGCTATAAAAGTGATGAAGGTATTGAGTGCTTCATCATTTCGAACTGTTGAATCTCTCTTCCTTTTTAACAATTAAGTCTATTCGCATCCATGTGTGGAATTTGCAATCTTGCAATAGTCAATTATTTGTTCTGGTATTTGGTCCCTCATGATGCCTTTTCTTGTTGCTGCTTGACCTTCTAATCTCGAAGGCTAGAAGGTCATTGTGATATTTCTGCAAGGAGATGGTATTGTCGTGGTTGATGTGGCTACCCCCGAGAATCAGAGCTGATGCAGAAGAAGATGGTTGCAGTCTAGCTATAGTCCTATCCTTGAGCAGTCTAGCCTTGATGGCTTGTAATTCTTCCTTAGTCAAAGCATCTTTGCTTGAAGTCTAGATCTGATACTGCCATAGGCCTGTATATTTGAGATGGTTGCCCTTTATAGAATATATGCTCGATCTCATCTCCTAGAAACTCCTGATATGAATAGTCAATGAAGTCATCTACTTGTTGGTGACAGAGCTGTGATAATAGCTCGTCAATATGGAGCTCTTTCTCAAGACAATATGGCACTTGGAGAATATCCTTGGCTAGAAGATGTTCCTCCCTACTATGGTCAATGGCGTGAGCGCCCTCACTACAAGAGAATGAAGTTAGGCATCAGAGAAATCATCATACTGTTCAAAAAGACTTGACATGATGTTCACACTGACGATTCTTCTGACGATTAATAGTTTAACGCTTAATGTGACGATGTTGCATCAGAACAATCATCAATCTAAATGTCAGATTTTACGTTCTGCATTAAAATTTGCACCAGAATATATGTTAGATAACGTTTGTTAGCATAACCATCAGTAAAATCGGCAGCTTTTTCATCAGAAAATATCGTCAGCCTATGCGTCAGTTTCTTCATTAGCAATATCGTCACGTGATTCATCGCCAATTTTATATATCGTCAGAAAATACAATTTTAATCATAAGTTGATCCAAGGATCCGTTCTTGATGAAATTTGATACGTTGGAAAGCATCGTCAGAAAATACAATTTTAATCATAAGTTGATCCAAGGATCCGTTCTTGATGAAATTTGATACGTTGGAAAGCTTTCTCTCTGGTATGTCTAACGCCTTGTTGTTGGACCAATCTTGATTATTTCATTTAGGGGAAAAAACTATAAATTTCTATCCCTAGTTAGAGCATTGTAGGTAAATCATCTTCCATGTAGAGGGATGCTATCTTCAAGTTTTTACTTATTCATAATCATTAACATTGATGTCTCACGGTTTCGTGTTTGAATGCATCTCATGGGCCTCGTGTTTGAATGTTGTCTGAGGGCTGTCCCTTTATGGCCTAGTATGGTAGGAAGCCACCAAACTCATCTTGTAATGAGTTGAACCTAACATTAGCTTCTAATGATCCATGAGTTATGCCACGGGTTAGCTCCAATCTCCAGTGTGAAGGCAGGAATCTATGCTTTAGTAAAGCATTGAGAGGTGTCATTGTGAACGTCTATTATGCTTGGGAATTTTCCAATATGGTTGGAAGCTCCCCAACTCAATTTGTAATGGGTGGGAAGCTTGCCAGCTCAACTTGCAATGAGTGAGAAGCTCCCCAGCTCCACTTAGAATGGTTTGTATAAGTCATGGTATAGTGCTTATGTAATGCTTTTGTCCTAGTGTGGTGGGAAGGTTCCCAGTTGCTCAAGCTAGCAAATTGTACCATTGTACATGCTGGAAGGCAAGTTGCCATGTGCCTAGTATAGTGGAAAGCTCCCCAGATCAAATTGTAATGCCGCGGGAAGCTCCCCAGCTCTACTTTGAATAGGCTATACCCAAATAGCTAGTTTTAGCATTATAGCCTTTTTATTAGCAAGCTGGCATATGCCTAGCTATTCTTTGTAACCTGTTGACAATAAACAGTTTGAAAGAAAACATATAGGTTAGAATTACTATGAAAAGTGTCACATTTAATTTAATGATTTGACCCTTGCCAGTTTAATGTTCATAACTTGATTGGAAAGAGCGTCAATTCCTAGCCTAAGAAAGGGAACAAAAGAATGGGGATATAATATGCCATAATTTGCAGAAGTTTGGAATGGGGCAACAAGCAAGGTTGCTACGAGGGTCATCGTGTTTACACTCTTCTTTATTGTTTCCATTCGGATATGATAATCTATATATACATAATTCATTCTCCTTAAATTCGATTCCTAGATTCTATCTTTTTTTGCTGGCACGCGTGCTTCTTTTTCCTGGTTACAGAGAGCGGCCCGATTTGTGGAGATCAACAAGCTCGGCGTTTGCGAAGGATGGCTGGGCTTGCCAGATTGGGAGCGGGTTTTGGTGCCGGGCTAGTTTTTAATCTAAAAATCATTGTATTCTTAATTCCGGCTCAAATCACTATGTTTTTCTTCCAAGTCTGGCCGAATCACTCTATCTGTAAGCACGATTTATAATGAGCATCAAAGACTTGGGTTATGCATGATCAAAATGGATGAATTTGTTGGACATATGCACAGATAGCTTATGGTAGAGTCTCGACAATCCCTCTTGTACTTGTTGCTCTGATCAATGGCATTGGCAACTTCGCCAAATTGATCGTGTCCCCTGTAACTTGGCAAAATCTAGCTCTTCATCTTTTTGTTTGCTGGACGTCTACTTTTTTTCGGATCTACCAGGACAAAACTGACATTTTTTGCCACATCCAAGCATTAGGCAACTTAGAATTATTATTAATATATTATATGTTAAAAAGTTCAATAATCTTTCAAAAACATACAAAAAGAACATATATCAGATGCTAAACTCAATCTATATCAGATGCTAAACTGAGCTAAAGCTGGAATTAGAGGAACCAAAACCTTTACAATAAAATATTCAAAATCACAAAAGCTTACCAAAGTTTTGAAAACTGCACCTCCTCTTCCATCACTTATGAGCATGTCAAATGCTTCATTAGCACTGTCAATCCCTTTTCCATAAAAAAAAGTTCACCCTTTGTCTGCTTTTGAAGGTTGGAGGCTGAAGCCATAGCTGCTCTTCCTATGCAAAGACTATCAAACTTCTGGCCATGGCAGCATGGTCGACAAGCAAGAAAAACTCTAGCTAGAATAGGGATGTCGAAATAGGAAGCAGCCCCGCTTCACCAAAACTCGAGCACAAAGTATGTATTTTTAAATTTCTACAGAGTAATGCCATTATTTGAACATCATGTTCGTTACTACTGCTAGAATGCTAGATTGGATGACGATTTTCAACATTTTGGCCCCATGATTGGAATTAGAACTCTTAAACTATTGAGAGTTGCTCTAGATATATAAATAAGTAGATAGGTAAGTAGATAGATGAATCACTGATTGGCCTAACATTCAACAGAAGGCCGATGTTTCAAATCAAGTTCTTGAGCTAGATAATATTCAGTTTAAGGGTTATAGTTTCTCAAGCTACCATCCCATTCAAAGAAACTTATTTCAGGGGTTTAAATGTTCTTGCTTGTTATTATCAGACTGGCATTTAACTTGACTAATCAACGGGTTATTTAGTCGAAAAAATTCATCTTGAAATGACACCACCAAGGTATCAATAATTCATGGATTGTCAACAAAGCACCATGGACAAAAGAAAAAATAGGTAATGTCTTATGCCTTTTACTAACAACTTTTAATCTATTGTTTAAATTGGTTTTTCCAGCAAGTGGAAAACTTTTTGGATTTTTTTTTCAGGTTAGTTTCCTAAGGTTTCAAACCTTTCAGCTGCTGAGAAAAATTTTCGATATTCCATAAATCGGGCTATGGTTGAAATTTGCATTTAGCCCATTCGTCGTTGTTTGGAGGATTTAGACGACTCCTTTATCCTCGTCATGCATGCAACGGATGATACAAATGATCCAAGATTTTCATTGTCGGTCCAAATATTGGGTTTGCGATATGCGTTTGATTTTTCTTTCCTCTGCTAAAGATGATGTTGATGATTCTGACAGATAAGGAGCTTAACTTTTCCAGAATGGTGATACCAACAAGCTTCGTGGGTTCTCCTTATCCAACCCTTTTGTGACTTCCTATACCTATTTCCGTCGGATTTACCCTAAATTTTGCACCTCTAGAGTAGGCTCTTTCTTCATCCACCTGTTCATCTGATTTACAGAAGGCTTTTCCGTTGGGAATGAATCGTGGGGATCCTGATTTGATTGATACAAACCTAGATCATGATTTAGGAGTTTGAGCCAAGAGAGAAAAAACATGAAAAACATGTTGCATGGTGTTGGAGTTTTGAGGTTAAATGCTATGCGTTTTTTCTTAAAACTTGAGGCTATGAATGGAGCTACAACTATAGAGAAACTTCTTGCAAACATCATGAGGTATTAAAAATCAGGTTCTGGATTGCACATGCTCAACCAATCTTTCGTTTGAACTATTTTTTTGTTGTAGTTCTTTTAGACCTTAAATCTTGCCATAGTCTTTTGCAAATGTTTTAGATTCGTCACTTATTCGCTGCCACGGCTACAGGAACAACTAAATCATGCTTTGTTTCTACTTCTTGAATGTGTACATTGGCAGTCATTCTTCAGCATTTCAAATTATTGGAGGTAGTGTACTAAACTTCTTTTTGATTTGCTACATGCTGCCAAAATTTGTTCTTCCAATTTCAATGATAAACTGATCACAGGGGAGATGGAGATGGATCACAGAGATAAGGGTATAATAAAAACTTGCAATCACATGGAAATGAAGACAGATCAGAAAGATACAGGTATAACAAAAAGCTTGCAATCTGGTGTTCCTATTTTGTGTGTTTTCCATGTCTCTATTTTTCTCAGAGTTGCAAAAGTGTAGCAGAGGACAACTTTTTATTCAATAAAAATAGACGTTGTAATGTGCTTATTAGCTTAGGTGTTTCTGAATGTGCTTCTAAAGATAAATTTCTATTGTATTATTGCATCTTATCAATGTACATTGTGATTTCTGAACCAATTATGCTTTGTGTTTGTACCCACATGCAGGGTACAAAAACAAAGAAAATTGAATGTAGGATCTGTACTTGCAGGTCTTGCAACACGCATTGCCCAAGGTACACAATTGAATGACTTCACATAAGCTTATATAAGAGTTTGTATAATGCACATAGAGTTAGTGCATGTTAGATATTGGTTTAGTGTGCTTATCACTTAGGATGACTAGATGAATTGTCAAATAGGTCTGTAGCTTGGCTTTATGTATGTACAGTTTTTGTGCCCAATTGGATGATATTAAATCCATAGATCGAGTCAGCCACTGTCCGTGTTCCCTGTTATTTGTCAGTACCAAATTTGCCTGATCCCTTCATTTTTTTGCAGGTAGATAGTTGAATGAGGTTAGATAATCTTGCACCATTAGTTGCAGCCAAAGAAACTACTTGCATGGAATGATCGTGGACTTGCAGAGCAAGCCTTTATCTTTGCAGTTGTCCATTTTCCATTCTTAGATACTTGATAGCCAGTACACAAGTGGCCTAGTCCAGGGTGTATAGTTTCAGGCACTACAGGCTTTAGAGTTGCAAAAATGTAGCAAGAGATACCAGAACATACTGTAATGTGCCATGGTCTGAGCTATTCCCAATAATGGTCTGATTTGTTACCCCAATAGTTGTTTTTTCATTCAATAGCAGAACATATTGTAATGTGCCACGGTCTGAGCTATTTCCAATAATGGTCTGAGCTGTTACCAATATCTTATATCTACTATTTACACATTATCTGATTGTCTCTGACCATAAGAATGCCACATAGTACTTTTGAATATCCAGCCTGCTAGCAAGGTTCCAATATTATAGGTCTATAGGTTGGCTTTAAAGGTACAGACAAGTTTTTGTGTCCATTGAACTTGGCATTAAATCGAAGATAGAGTCAGCCATTGTCCATGTTCGGTATGTCTGCTATGTTGTGTTAAAGCAGATGGTTCAGTGAGGTCAGATAAGCTCCATAGGCCTTTATGTATGGCACAAGGACAGTTAATAGATCTTAGATATTGTTTGAGGGTGCATCTAAGAGAGATCTACAGTGTCTAAGATATAGGTTGTGTTGTAAGACTTTGACAGAATTATTTGACGCATGTTCACACTTTGCTCACATGCAGAGCTTCATGAATCTTTTTATCATGAATTGCATGGTCCCCAGTTTTAAATCGAGCTATTATTCTCAACAATTCATCTAATTGTTCTCAACAATCCATCCCCGGCTGCATGCGGCCACATCAAATTATGCTTGAAAATATTAAAAGCAGTCGCCATCAACTTCTCACAATAAGGTGAATATTGATTGCATTCCATTCTGTTTCTTATGTTTACGCCTTTGAAAGTTGATCAATATGTATTTATAGGCATAAAGTTTTTTTTTTTTATATATATGAATGTTGAATAGTAGACCGCAATCATCACAAACGTCGACCATTGGATTTGGTAGGTAACTTATTAATGTTGGAATATTAAGCTTTTTTGTTTTCCTAAGGTAAATAAGGCCTATCTTTAAAAAAAAAATCATTTTACCCTTGTTGTGAGAATTTAGCTACTGTTAGGTTTAGGGTGCAAAAACAGCATACTCCATGCTAATTCATGTTGGACGGAGATGGTTTCCATACCTTAGAAGATTCGACCTATATGGCATGATTACTTACAAATACTCGCATATGGAGCTCTGGCTGCATTTCGATTCTTTACTTGCCTCTAATTTACCATTGGATATCGGCCTTCTACCCTATAACTTGTCTAATGCATTTCAAGTACATCAAAAAACATTTGTTTCTAAAATTCCCTAAAAGCTTTTTCTTTTTCACGATTAGGGTTTGGCCTTAGCGTGAATGTAGCCAGCTCGGTGGCGCGGATAGCTCCTCATTCTCTATCGCGTGCACAAAGTCGGCACCTATATGAACTGCAAACGGACGGACTGATGCTGCTATAGACCGTGGTAGTGCATAGATGGCCCATATATTGCTTCACTTCTGATCATTTTTCTCCCACTGTTGTATGATATGTTTTGCTCTTGAAGAAGAAGGGAGCTTTGCTCAAAGTATTCAAGGTTTAACCAGCAAAGAAGTGGACAGTTCTGAATAGCCAAGCAGTGATGTGCCAATTTCCTTACCGTATGTGATCTCTACCAAGTTGGCTACAAAAGAAAAGCTCAAAATCGACCAAGTAGATGGCAACTGCACGAACCAGGTTCTTGATCCATTTTTTATTTCAATTCTACCATAATTTTTGGCTAGATGTTTTTTTTTTTTTTTTTTTTTTTGTAGGCAAGATATTTTGATTTTATTAAACTGAAAAAAAAGGGTTACAAAGACCTTATTGGAGTGGGTCCACAATAGGCCAGATATAAATTTGAGTACAATGGTCTACCCATTAGTCCAGGACTAAACATTCCAGGACAAATGCCATTCATTTCGGCTGGAGAAAAGGAAAAGAAACCTGTACGGATCGAAGTTAAAGCCATTTGAAGCTCCCAACTGCAAGAAGCAAGCACATGAAGAGCATCAAAGCGCAAACATCATCCTGCGCGTTAACTCGGCATGGACAAACATACTGCCTGGCTATACTATAAGTGATACACCATCTTCTAGCAAGGCTGCACATCACACACCTGCCCCAGGAGGGGTGTCCACTTGCTTTCCAGTGCTACTACACCTGCTTGCCTATACTTTAACTTCATGAGGCTCAGCTCGCTTAAGGTTCCAAGTTCAGGTTCCCCCTGGAACGCAAGAAACATGGTCCACAAAATGAGCACCTGTTAAGAAAGCCTGGTCTCCCGTCCAAGACTTTCTCATTTAACCTCTTCCTTAGCCCATACTATCCAGTCATGGATTACCCTTAGATCCTAATCCCCCACTTGCTGGGAAAGGGGAAGGACTTGCTTTCTGCCCAAAGGTAAACCTGTCAAGCGGTCAGCAGACTGATATGCAAAGAACAGACCTAGCCCAAAAACCCAGCTGCCTACAATAGCTAATCCGAGCACCTGGAGTGCCAGACCGCTTCCCTTAAAGCAAGCAAACAGCCCGCAGTGAGTGCAGGCCATCCCCTACTGCAAGGAGTGCAACAACTGCCCTGGATATACCCATCTTAACCTTTGCAAAGGCCTAAACAAACAAGACAAGCTTACCTTCAAGACGACCCACCGCTAGGCCTCAGGAACTTCCAGAAATAATCTAGCAGCAGATGACGTCTGGGGTTCTCAAAGAAAGAAGGACAAAGTTTCATCTCTGCATCCGATCAAAGGCCCCCAACATCAGAGCTCCTGCCACACTATAAGACTGGAAGACAAATCGGGAGGTGATCTAGCAGCATGAAGCTTCACATGCATGTACTCATATTATAGTCTCAATGCCATAAAGTCTCTACATTCAGTTATTCTATTGAGCTAAGGTCGGAAAATTGTTCTTTTTTGCCAGCCTTGCATTCTTCAGAACATTCGGCTCATTCCACCACAAAGTTTGTATCTCTGATCGCAGCTAGAAACATCATGCAAGTACTTTGGGGCTTGCTTATCCATCATATAGTATTTAACACGATTGTTTGTTTCACAAGAACATAATTTGGATCAAATCTCGCATTAAAAAGCGTCCATTGCACTGCAGAGTTTGCATATTTCTTTCCAACCAACGATCTTCTTTAGTGGTTGACACTGTGAGTGCTTTTTGAATACGTGGTCTAATAGATTTGTTCATTTTGTATATATCTATCTTTATTGGGACACCATGTCATTTAGCTCCTCATTTCAGCAAATGCATTGTAGCACTCTAGCGAGAGTCTTTGAGAGGAGAGTACCATATCAAATTGTCTGACACTTTTTGTTTTAGTGGATGGACAGAATAAGAAGACATAAGCTACATGTTCACATGCAGTTGCCAGACATCAGACATTGTTTGCATTTTCAATCCTCTAATTCATCTTGCAAGTAAAAGTTGATAGTTATTATTTTGGAGAATCCCTCCCTGTCGCAGGGAGTTCATCCATCCTTTATCCATTCTGTACTTATACAGTGTGTACTTATAGGTGTCAACCTCCACATTGATGAATCCCGTGTACTCAACATATAGTTTCAATGCTATATATACACTCATATGTTCTATTGAGCTAATGTAGCTCCTTTTTTGTTTCTCATTGTAACATAATGATTGTCTGACCATTGGATTCATGGTTAAGAAAGCAATGTAAGTGTGCATAAAAGCTGCTACGCAATTTCTATTCAAACAATTCTAATCCAAGGCTATATAACAGATTTAAACCTGATTCCAGCTAGAGACATTCTTTAGTGAATTGAACACTAAGTGCTTTGTGGGCTTGCTCATTTAAGGTGCTTGAAAAGCAATAATACGCACTCAGCCAGACGTTACCTTCAAACTTAATTTTTTCTCTTATACATGATTCAGCTCGCGAAATGCAAATATGAAGAGGAAAAAAAAGAGAGCATTCTACACATCATTCTGAAACTGTTGTTGCTACAATATCATATCAATTCATCATGTACCTTTTTCTCGCTTCACTCATTCTTAAGTTTTTGTCCTATTCATGATTCAGCTCATGAAAATAAAATTTTTAACAAAAATTTTGACAAATTTCCAGACAATTTTTTGGACTTTTTTTTTTACGATTCTTTTGACGAAGGCTGACATTTTTTCTATTGCTTAATCGTTAGAAAACTGATGTTTTTTTTTACACTGCACCGTCACATAATAAACGCCATCCAGTAGGGTCTGGACAATTGTTTATTTTGTAAATACCATCTGACATTTTTCCGACACAGAACCCTCATTTTCTTGTAGTGCGTGATGCCCATTGATTGTTGAATAGCCCTTCTTAGACATTTATGTGTTTGTTCTTGCTATCTCAATCATCCTTTCTCTCCTTTGGAGTCATATTCTAGTATGCTAGCAGGATTTTGGCCTTTGTCAAGCAACTTACACCATTGAATAAATGTTTCCTTCACATATGGCATGGTTGGCGAACTAGGATACAAGCAATCCAATTGGATGCATGCCATCTTTCTAGCAATCACATATTCAGGAATGTACATTGTCCGTTTTTGTGCCAACTTCATTATAAAGTTCATTTCTCTTACCATAGGAAGCATACCTAAAAGTAAAAATCAATGACATGCTACATACAACCATTACGTAAAAGCATTGTATGCAAATGTAGTGGAGCTATACCTGCTAATGTCAGCAAAGTTTCTATGTCAGTAAGTCTAGCAAGTAAATCTTGAGCTTTGTCCTTTCCATCCTTCTCTTTCCCAACAGATAGTTTATCCAATAAGCCAACCAAAGACGGATATTCTTGAAATAAGCGTTGTGCTACTTTATATAGAGATATACATCGCGTGTTGACATTCTTTAGCACTTTAGACCCCTTTGTTAGGCCAGCAACATATTGCTTGAACTTACGAAGCCGTCACATATTTCAAAGTCATTTAAGAAGCATTGTAACACAATATATTAGCATGTAAGAAACCAATTTAAAAGTAAAACTTAAGAAGAAGAAGAAGAAGAAGAAGAATATTTTTTAACATCCACGGAAACCCAATCGGGTTATGGGACCAGTACATGAAAGGGGGGTGTAACCCCAAACAAGAGCTCGGGGGCAAAGCCCCATCACAGAAGCCTAAAGTAGTATATATACATGCTGAGGGCAAGTGCCCAAACTAAATGAAAGCTATTTATTATGATGATATGGTACTGCTGAGAGACCCTAGACATAGCCTGTCCACGGATTAGACGGCCAACGATCTAGGATAATTGCTGCTCCTCCTCGGTATACCGCCCATTTCTTGTATTGACGGACTTCCCTAACCTTGCACAACTCATTCCGGCGATTGCATAGCTGTATGGGAGAAAGATCTTCTTGTAATGAAAATGTAGTGCCCCTCAAATGATTTCCGTGTTGAAGAACACTTAGACGACTCAACACATCCCGAAAGCGAATTAGAAGGTGTTGAGGTCGATCAGGACGCGCAGCCCCCATCCTAGCTGCAGACATAAGTCCAATAGCTGGGACATGCATAACCCCACAGAAGAACTGCTTAGCGACCTCCACATTTGTCTGACCCTCAGCGTCTGTCTCCTCTACCCCTATAATACGTAAATTCAAAGCTCGGTCTTGTGCGTCTGGGGCTTGATCTGCAACCAAATGGCGTGGCCCCTCCTCCTGTTGTGTATCCGTCCCCTCATGTACCTCGACCGTACCCCGATGGAACATGCGGGCGCCGATCTGGACACTAGCATCAGCACATGATGGCACATGAAATGGATCTTCAGTCTATATGCTAGCATCAATGCGTAATGGCCCATCAACGACCCGAGGTGTCCGTAAACTGACCGCTTCAAAATAGTGGCGTAAAGCGGATGAAGGTGGTCATACATGTAGGTCCGCCAACCTGAGCACCTCCTCCCGTTAAAGTATCCCTTGCCCCAAAACCGCCCGATCATATCCTCGCTCCAATTCGACTCGATGCAAGAGACCACACACGATCTTTGAATATCAAGCAATTAGGTCATCGCGTGGTATGGTGTTCCATCTGGCCGCCCGCCATTTCTCCGGCCTTGCGGTCATGGGAGAAGGCGAGGTTACAAAGGCGAGAGGCAGTCAAAGCAAATTTGGACCAGTGCAAGAAGCAAGAAGAGATAGAGCTAGATATGGGGAGCCAAGCAAACCAAAGGATATGGTGCGGTCTTGCGCTTAAAGATGTGGCAGAAGCTATATGGGCCTGGAGGTTGTGGCAACCTGTGCAGAGATTTAGGCGTGGCCTGTGATGCCTAGGCTGAAGCACCTATCCGAACTGAAATCCGATGCAAGATCTTCACTCCACCACTGCCCAATCTGGCCTCCAAATCGATTGTGAGCAATAGAAAATTAATTCAGAATTCAATCTGTATACCTCGATACTCAGAAGTTGGCGCTGCAGTCAAACATGAGGAGCCCATAAAGACGAGGCTATACCTTTTTGAACTACGACAAAAGAAGTTGTATGCTGCAGATACTAAGTCTTCAATCTTCGTAACACAATCAAACGTGTCAACAATTTTATATGTAAGATTCATTCTATGTGCCATACAATGGATGCCCAATGCATATGGTGCCAAATTTGTTTGAATCCTCACAGTCAATCCAGTTCGACATCCCTGCATGACCGAGCACCCATCCAAGCCAATGCATACTAGTTTTTGTGCAATCTGAGTTGGTGACAGCCCCAACTTTGTTGTTAAAGAGTCTACAACAATAACAAATCCATAAGGTTTCTTCTTCTTACAGAGGAGCATGATCTCAAACTAAAATCCACCTTGAATTTCTTTGAAGATTGGCTGGAGAACATGTAATCTCGTTGTTCCTCGTTGGTGTCTTCATCTTCTGATGAAACTTCTACTCTAGGGGTGACTTCCTCTGTCCTGAGTGGTATCTTTGTAGAGGAAAACAGACCACGTGAAGTTGTTCCCAAAAAAGGCGGTAGCACAGTGTTAAAGGATGGTGATGGTCCATAAGAGGTTGTGGCAGCATCTGTTCTTGTACCATCTTGAAAAGGAGTTCTTGCAAACATCTCCTTTACAACGGACTGGAATTCTACAAATCCATGTGTCACAACCGTTATGTGAACAGAAGTACATGCTGCAACATCGTCCTCATTTGTAGTGAAGTCCTGGTGAGAGAAATTGTAGAGAATGTCACAGTCTTCTGTGCTTTCAGCGTTCCTTGTATTTTTGCACGAAGACGGCAAAACTACAAGCCCACATAGTACAAGTAAAAGTTTCTGTAACAATTCAGTGAAAGACAAACTAAAAGCTATTCTGGAATATACTGGAGCAGGATAGTAAGGCTAAACGTATTCCATTTCACATAGAATATGAGCAAGACGAAAGGGTTACCTTTAAAAGGAAATTTTGGCGTCCTCACTTCTGTATTCTAGTCTTTGAGTTCTAGTCGACAGCGCCAGTGCCTTCAATATTAAATACAGAGACTGCATTCCAATTTGCATAGAGAAGTCATGGACAAGTGAGTGTAAAAAGTACATTGTACGTTCATTTTCACTTCTGTTGCTTATTCCGGAATAGATTTTGGTTGTCCACAAGAGCCAAAGTGTATTCCGAAATACACTTTGGTTTTCCTCCGAAGCCAAAGTGCATTCCGGAATACACTTTGGTTTCAGAAAAAAAAAACCAAAACATATTCCAGAATACACTTTCGGTGTTGTTTGAAGGCAAGTTGTAATTTTGAGAAAAAAATTTCTGCTTCTTGCTCTAAGGAGCTTGTTTTTCAACACATTTTAGACCACAAAAAACCCCTAAATGCATTGAAATTGTTGTTGAAAAGCTTATATTTGTATTGTTTAAATACCGAAATTCTGTTGTTTTATTCCAGAATAAGTTTTTGTCTTTGTTTCTTCTTCTTCTTTTGATTTTAACAATAACTTTTTACAGGCAAGAAGGTAGCAAGAAAGCTCCATGAAAGATGATAAAGTTGAAATCAAAATCACACCCACAGGCAAGGGTTCAGGACACAGATGAACCTGCTGTGTATGAAAACTTTCAGACACAGTGGTTCATAACAAGGGGAACTGGAGGAAAGTACAACACACTCACTTTCATCCACATCTGTGGAAGTCCGGGAGGCAAATGCTACGATGACTCAGAGTTTAAATGCATGAGAGTCATCAGAGAAGTTTCAGATATCGCGGGCTGGTCTGGACAATAGGGAAGGCTATCTTCTAAGACTTCCCAGGGATTCATAGTTGTGGACCAGACCTATTTCAGACTTGGTAGAGTGGCACCTCAAGCTTTGTACAAGTACATGACACATTACATAAATAAGCTGAAGTTGTTCGAAATTATAAGAAGAGTTCAATCCCTCAAAGCGAGGATTTTGCTTGTAGGGAATCCGAAGATGAAATAGTGGAGGAGGAGAGGCAAGAAGATGCCTCTAGTTAGGAAGAACGGGACGAAAGTCCTAGTACATCAGATGAACATCAGAGGAAGAGCTGGCCACGAGACACTATTGTAGCAAGGGGTGGCAATTAAAGAAAAGAAGGTGAACAAGACCTCAGAGCGGATGGAAGAAATAAATTTGCACAAGTATGTGCAAGGCGTAATTTATTTGCCAGTAACTTCCATGAGGTTGCCACCAAAAAATGAAGCTGGTGACCGCACTCTTCAGTTTCGTAAAATTTACGCTGATCACTTAAGGAACCTGAAGGATAGGATCAGGAGCAACCACAATGCCCACGTTGCTCTGATAGTCGTTTTCATTGACAGATCCCAGTGCGTGGACCCCAAGGACTACGATAGAGAAAATGCTGATTCTTACATGCGGGCAACCACAGTTTTAAAGCAAGGAGGCAGTTGTACAAGGAAAAAAATAACCCAAGATACCTCTCTGTCCTCTGTGCTATTTACTGTGACTTGACAGATGAAGAAACGAAGATCCTTGCCAACACACACAATGCTGACAACGAGTACAAACTTAAAATGAGCTTCGTCAACAAGATCAGGTTCATGCACAGAGAGTTTGTAATTTTTAAGGAAAAATATAGAGAAGATCTAAAGAACCAGCAAATTCCTTGGAGCTGAAGGAAGCGTGTGCTGTTGAGTGCTGCCTCAAGTACGACGAGGCCAATAAACGACAGTCTCTGATAGCACACGACAACTGGTTTCAACTAGCCTTCAGAGACGATAGAGTAAGTAATTTTTGTATTCCTAAATAACTCTATAGTCCTCCCACTAACCACGTTTATCTCTTTGCAAATTTGGGACCTACAAAACGAAATTTTTACCATGTTTGAGCGTGGAGAATTGAAAAGCAAAGGAAAGGTCTCCGAAAAGAAAAAAACTCTGACGTTCCAAAGAAAGAGATGACCTTATCTGTCTGGAGAGAAATGCAGGGCTTCACAGATATGGACTTACTCGAAAGGCTACTGCAGAAGGTTGTGGACAAGGAATTTACGCTAGAAGAAATGTCCAAGGAGCTGCACAAATAAGATAGACACAACACCCTTTGCTTTCCTTCTCTGCAACTGGAACAGGACGTCATATTTAGAAAATTATAAAAATGCTTTGTGGCACGTTTGCTTACCAATGCAGAAACGTATTCCTGAATACGCCTCTTCCTCTGTTTGTGGCTAGTGTGTTTTCCGAAGTAGACTCTTCTTTAAGATGAAGCTAAAGTGTATTCCGGAATACACTTTAGCTGCTAAAAAAGCAAAATGTATTCCGGAATACACTAGTGCTTAGTCATAAAATAATCCCGCATTCTGGAATAGGATTGTGCTTTGATGTGTAGGCAACAGATGCCTCTGTTTACCACTTGTAGTGCTCTAAAGTGTTTCCTTCTTCTTGATGCCTTATAGTTAATTGTCTTTCTTCTGATGTTGTGGTTATTTTTCAGCCAAAAGAACGTCATCACATATCAAACATGCTTGATGGAACAATTGAACGTTGACAGCTGGGAAAGATGTAAAGAACTCTATCCTATCGTAACCTCGGACAAAAGGATCATTCAATATGCACCAAATTTTGAGGCCTGGGTATGTTGTCTTTATTTTCTACGTTTTCATTTTTATTATTACAGAGACATTCTTTGTTGCAGAGCAAAAAGAAAAAACAAAGACGTCTTGGGAGGGCTTCATGCACTTGGTCGATAGCATGGGAGGAGAGAACGTTAGCGGACGGTGTTTTGGATAATGAGCCCTCCTGTTATGAACCCTTTACAATATTCGATCAAAACAATCTGCTTTATATAGTTCCACGCCGTACCGCATCGAAATTGTCCAAAACAATCAAGCCCTAAGATTCCACCTTGGTAATAGCGACACCGCCATATGGCTTCAAGCTTAGGGCCGGTAGCCTTCTGACGACCCGACCATTTAAAAACTCTGAGTTTAATGCTTTTGTCGACGGCATTAAGCAAATTACCACGGCGAAACATTGGCAGCTAGTTGTTTTTCACTCCAGCATGCAATCCGGACTTGTGGAAGCCACCTTCAAGAATCACTTTGGTTCCCCAGTGCAAGCTAGATATGAAAACACAGTGCGTCCGTAAGTGTTTATCACGGAATACAAATGTCTCTTGGTTTTCTTTATGTACTTTTTCTTTTAGCTAAAATTGCTAGCATTTTCACATTCTTGTTTTCAGTTTCTATTCCTGAATACGTTTCTTTCGGTCCAAGTTAACTCATCTGTTATTTTTCTTGTTCCATAGGTACGAAACAAATATCAATTACCATGGTAGAGGGCCGAGACTGCTAAGTAAGGTTGAATATCTCCATGTCGCTTACTGGAGTTTCGATGGAAAGCATACAATGGAACATTTTAACACAGCAGCGTGCCTGAATTTCTCGAACGTATTGGAGTTTCCAGCGGTATTGCAGAAGCTGCAGGACCCTAGTCCACAAGGCAGAATAGTGAATCATTACCAGAAGCCACAAAAGCTGATTAACCATCTTCTAGACATGTTCTCACGTCCAGGAGATTGGGTGCTTGATGCTTTTTCCGGTTCTGGTATAAGGATTGCTTGTGCACTTAGGAAGGGCCATAACTGTGTAGCCGTTGACATTAATAAGGAGGCTGTGAACTTTATCAAGATGAGACTGTCTGCCGTACCAACTCTACCAGACGAGAATCAAGCATTGGGTGCCAAGTCTTCATCTGATTTTGCCAAGATGACATCTTCGGAGATACAACCTCCATTTACAAGCTCCTTGGACGATGAAGCTACTTTTGCATAGCTGAAAGAAGTAGCTCTAGCTACAATTCCAGAAGCAACTACTGACACAGACAAGCCTAAGTCACCAGAAAAAGATGAAACGACAGAATCTGACAAAGCTGAGACGAGCAAGAAAAATGAAGAAGACTATGCTTTAGATATGTGACTTATCTTATGCTATAGTTATTGATTGACATTGATTATTGCCATTATTGATGTAACATAAAAACTGTAAAGAAATTTTTATTATTATTTCTACTAAATTTGTGATTTTTTTACATCTAACTTTATAAAATTGCGTACTCATGTCTGAATTTTGCCATTTTCACGTGCTTCACTCCACAAAACCAAGGTCGTGTCCAAAAAGGACCCCAAAAATAGGCAAAAAAAAAAAAAAACTGATACTCTTGAAATTTCAAACTTCTATTAAAAAAGCCCAATTTTAAAAGAGACGTGTTTTTTTTAAGGAATATTTGAAACGGGAGTGCTGAACACTCCCGTTTAATTTGCAACCTTGTTGAACCTGTTTTTTGCACCAAAAATCCTCTCCACGATGGTAAAATCCTTTGCTAGCACCGAAATCATACAGAAGAGCAACAGTCCCAGATTTGAGAGAGAGGGACGGTCCCACAATCGCCCTAGCAGCAAGCAGAGGCCGCAACACCCAAAAACATCATTTTTTTCTTAGTTGCCCACTTTCCAAATTGCAGTGTAGTAGGACATACATTTCCTTGGCATGCCTTGTTGATAATGATGGCCAAGACCATTGAGCCAGAACCTAAACAGAGAAGGATCTATGCCAAGGATGACATGGTGGTCGATATAGCCAACGTAAAAACCATGCTAGCGCTATCCAAGTGCTTGATAGTATGTATGTACCACTTGTTCTGATCTGCATTATTTGGACGATAAGAAATTTTCGAATTTTCTCAGGATAGTCTATATTTTATTTTTTTTATTTTTTTAGCACGTTTGCACAAACCCAAGTGGACACTTTGAAGCAATTCTAGAGTGTCCACGTTGCAGCCATCTGAGATTTTTGTGCACGTGGAGAGCCTTAAAGTCGTTGGATTTCATCTACGGTCATGAAAATTCAGGGAAATTCCAGACTGTTCATATGCGGCCTTGGGAAGTTATGACCGCCCCTGGCCTCGTATATGGAAGAATAGGCTAAGTTTTGGGCATGCATCCAGGTATGGCTATGATTTCATAGTCGATGAGTCAAGAACAAGCAAAAGAATAGGAAAAGGGCATACATTAAGATCACCGGATCTGTACAAACGGCCCAGAAAAGTAGTAGATCAAAGTGAATAAGAACTGAATAGAGAGTGTTCCTTTGATTTGTACCCAGAGGAACGAAGTTGGGTGTGTCAAAAAGGAATTTTGCTCTGTAACTGAAATTGGTAATCGAAATTGGCCTGACATTCTTCTTTATGTGGAACTCCTTTGTCGTACTTGGTTCTACACTTTGATGAGATCTATGCTTTTTATGTTATGATTTTCGTGGTGAAACTCTCTTTCTTGTTAATTCAAAGGGGAATTTATTACAAGCATATGATCTGTGCTGAACATTGCTTCTTCCATTTATTTGGAAGGAATAACAGACCCTAAGCATTTGGAAGTCCCTAGAAATGACTAAAAAGCGTGGTCCGGCAACTCCATTACTGTTAGGCAAGCCTAAATTCTAGAATTTTGAGAATTCAGCTATCAAGAGCTTCATTTTTTTTGTTAGAGCATTCATTGCCGTTGGAGAAAGCATTTTTATCTACGCTCTTAAGCATTTATTATGCTTCATTCATATGGGTCGTGTGAATATGATAATGCTGAAAATGATGTAGCTAAGGTTTCCAATAAAAAAGAGGAAGGAATTGCCATGGCCACTCCTCAACTCCTCAGAAACTATAGAAAGATAGAACATAGAGATTTCTTATTGCCTTCCAAAGTTTACCTGCAATGGCTGCACATTTGGATGCTCCTCAGTTAATACATCAGCTGCTACTGGGTAATTTCTGCCTATAGAAGTGCACCATCAAACTTATGGTCAAAAAGTATGGTCCTGCTAAATTATGGTAAGAAATTATATTTTTTTTCCTCAGGAGATGGTTTTGTATTTAAAGATTTTTGATAGTTACATCTTGCAGGTCTGGCATATATGTTGCAGCTTCCACAGGCTTATTCACTGGCTGAAAATGTAAATAAAATTATATGTATAAGGCTGTAAATTAATTTTACTTTCATGTTCTTTAAGTTATAATGACGTGTTATGAGTAGATATGTTTATGATTAGGAATGTTAACCACCTAGTGGTTAACATTGTGCATGCACATGTTAGGTGCATGCACATGTTAGGTGTCAGTGGTGGCAGACTGACACTTGGCATGATTAGGTTAACATAAGTGTAGGGATTAGATTTAGTTAGATGTACGGCTCAGATTTGCGGTCTACACTATATTAGACCGGAGCCTCTTCATTTGTACTCAGGTTTATCTCAAATTTGGAGAGCCTCACTTGGCCACATTTCCCGCATTCTTTGTACATATTTTGTCTCTTTCTTGTTTCATGATCTTGAGCATGGCTGGCTTGTAGCATCCGGCAGTCATGGACTGCTGCTGCAAGATGTATGCCAAGAACTCAAAACTAACAACGCCCGTTATCTTGGGGGTTCGCTCAAGATCATTTCTTTAGCCTTCTTTTTTTCTTTGTTGTCTTCTTTGCTCTCATGCTTCTCCGTTTTGAAAACTTTTTGTATACTATTCTTACCCCTTAAATTTCCTTAGTTTGCCCAACCAAGTTCATTCATGTATTCGCTTGGAGGCTTTTGTTTTTTCAAAGCGGTGATGATTCTGCCGGTGATCAATTTACTCTAAATAAATCTGTTCTCAAGACCACGTTCTTGGATCACGTGAAGCCAGTTCCACGATAAAGGATTTCTGGAGTGGTGACAGCACTCCTCTCTGCAAGATCTTCAGACAAATCAAGAGTTTGATCCTCTTTTCTCTTTTATTTGCTGAAAAATTGTCAAAATATCATGATTTTTCCATTATCCTCGAGTTTTTATCTCGGTTTTCTCAAAATGGTTATACACACAACCAAAAATATTTAGTTTCAAAGGCAAAGCGGTACTTGAAGCTTTCTATTTCAAGAGGGTCGACCTTTGTGGCTAGCCCCAACTTTCGTGGTTACGAAGCAAAATTCTCAAGGCACTGCATCTCTTGATCACATATCAAGATGTAATTCTTATTGAATTTTTCAAGAGGGCCCGATACTTGTGGCTAGCCCCATTCATCTAACCATGTTTTAGTACGCGAGCAATATTCCAGCAAGCACATGCGCACACATAGCATTTGGGCGGTTTATTAAAACTCTCGATCTCCCTCCTGCGCATACCCGGCACCATTAGTACATCAAATTTCCAGTGTGAGTGGAGCACAAACATCTTTTGAACAAACTTTACTGTTCATCCATATGTCATCTATGGCTTGAGGCATCTGCAAAATAGAAGAGGTCGACAATTTTCATGAACAATTTCGCGTAGGAAGGGCGATACGGATATATCTCTATTTCGACATTTTCCCGGTAAATATTTGCATATTACAAAAGCGGTCGGAGTTACCCCATCGGCCCTTGCCTTATCAGCCCTTTGGTGCATCATCATCGGCAAAGCCACGGTTCAAAGCCTAGCCATCAGATTTGTGCCACGAAGCCGGATCGATCGCCAATCTGCGGGGAAAAACATCAATCATCCTTCCCATTGCCATTTCTTCATTCCAAAACGCATTTGCTTGCACATCACGGTGCGTCCATCCTGCGGCAACATGCAAATATAGTAACTATTCTGCTCAAATCCATTCCGGCTTAAATTTGGCACTATATCGGGGGCTTGTGTGGTATTTAGCAACTTCCTAAACTCGGTAGCCGCCGCGCGGTTGCTCTCACGGAATAGAGCAAACACATTTTAGGGTTTCACGATTGATGGCTATGATCACGGCCGCACAAGATCAATGGCTGAGATATGCCAAGACTTTCAATTATTTTTTATGGTCGCGCTCACGGAGGCGTCCGCGCCCGAGGCCCACACCGGTTGTTATCGGCGTCACGGCTCCACACTTCTTTCCACGGCCGCGCTATTCAAAGCGCCCGCGCTCAAACTTTGACCCGCGCTTGCTTGTACCCACGGTCAGCTCCGCCCCGCGCCCATATATTTTCTTGGTGATAGCATGCGCGCCCACGCCAAGTCCACGCTCCACCCATGCTTTTTGCTCAATATCCGCGCTCTGCACAAATATTGTGGCGCATATACACGCTCTCCTACGATCGATCACTGGGGATACTTTTTTAGGTGCTTACGTTTTGAAGGCTCCCTATAATCATTGTTTTTAAGCTTTTTAGGTGAACTTTTGGGCAATATTTGTTCCAATGGACTTACCCATCATATAAAGGGGATGGTCTTTATGTTTTTGGCCCATGTTCCTATGATCCATGTTCTCCATCGACATTCCTTCCGGATCTTATTAGTCCTCAGCGCATTCATGACAATCTTTTGCGGCTGACACAACCCAACCATTACCGGTATTTTTACCTAATTTTTGGCACCATGTTGTAATTGTCGGACTTGTCTTATAAAAGTGCGTACATGTTTTAGATGCTAAAAACTTTTAGGGAGAAGCGATCATTAACCACCTAGTGGTTAACATTGTGCATGCACATGTTAGGTGCATGCACATGAGTGTGTCGATGGTGGCGGTGACACTTGGCATGATTAGGTTAACATAAGTGTAGGGATTAGATTTAGTTAGATGTACGGCTCAGATTTGCGGTCTATACTATATTAGACTGGAGCCTCTTCATTTGTACTCAGGTTTATCTCAAATTTGGAGAGCCTCACTTGGCCACATTTCCCGCATTCTTTGTACATATTTTGTCTCTTTCTTGTTTCATGATCTTGAGCATGGCTGGCTTGTAGCATCCGTGATCATGGGCTAACTCTTTTTGCAAAGATGTATGCTAAGAATTCAAAACTAACAAGGAATATGCCATAGTGTTCCCATTTCTTATATTTGAAGTTTCTAACTTGTTGCAAAGTTGTGTTGAATCAATTGCAGTCTTTACACATCTGTTTACATGGGCTGCTATTATATGTGCAAATGCAAAATCTGGACAAACTGGAAGGGCCCTTGAATTGTACTACCGAGTTCAATGTTCTTGCCATAATGGGCACGTTTTTATTGCTGTTAAGGCATGTACTATGGGGAATGCTCTTTTGCAAGGAAAGGTTACTTATGATGAGATTATTGTAGCTGGGTTGCAATCAGATGTTGTATTGGGTAACACATTGCTTCATATGTATGCATGTTGTGGCAGCATTGGGGAAGCTTGCAGAGTCTTTGAGAACTTAGTTAATCCCAGTGTAGTATCATGGAATGCTATAATTGCTTTGGTTTTTCCACATAAGGAAGGCCATCAAGCTGCAGTGTTTTCAAAGGATGAAAAATGAAAAATAAGACCAAATTAGGCCACACTTTTTAAGCATTTTAAAAGCATGTAGCATGTGAGACACTAAAGCAAAGCGAGTCATTCATGACTGTTGTTGTCAAAGATACAAGCGGAGGGTATGATTCCATATTTCGTGACTTTCTTAGGTGCCTTGGAAGCATATGCCATCATGAGAGCATTAAATCAGGGCAGGCTCTTTACACATTCGTTTACATGGGCTGCTATTATATGTGCAAATGCAAAATCTGGACAAACTGGAAGGGCCCTTGAATTGTACTACCGAGTTCAATGTTCTTGCCATAATGGGCACGTTTTTATTGCTGTTAAGGCATGTACTATGGGGAATGCTCTTTTGCAAGGAAAGGTTATTTATGATGAGATTATTGTAGGCTGGGTTTACAATCGGATGTTGTGTTTGGGTAACACATTGCTTCATATGTATGCATGTTGTGGCGACGTGGGGAAGCTTGCAGAGTATTTGAGAACTTAGTTAATCCTAGTGTAGTATCATGGAATGCTATAATTGCTGGTTTTTCCCTGCATAAGAAAGGCCATCAAGCTCTGCAGTGTTTTCAAAGGATGAAAAATGAAAAATAAGTCCAAATCAGGCCACACTTTTAAGCATTTTAAAAGCATGTAGCATGTGCAGGGGCATTAAAACAAAGGCAGAGTCATTCATGACACTGACTGTCAAGATGCAAGCTGGAGGTATGATTCAGTTTCGTGACTTTCTTAGGTGCCTTGGAAGCATATGCCATCATAAGAGCATTAAATCAGGGCAGGCTCTTACACGAATAACATGTTCAATGGGCTTGAACTAAACCTTATTTTAGGTAGTAACTTGGTTGATATGTACGTTAAATGTGGGAATCTAGAGGAAGGAAGCAATGCCTTTCATAAATTACCAACCCAAGGCGTGTTCTCTTGGGGTGCTATGGTTCTGATCTTTCTAAAAAGCATTTTTTAGGGTCCGCGACCTCGAAATAGGGCAAAGAAGAAGGTCCACGCCAATTCTTCAGCAAAGGTGATCTAAAACTTCTATCTTAGCATTTTAAGTGATACGCAAGTGGATTTGCATTTTGGTAGCTTTTGGGTTTGAGCACATTACTGCTTCATTTGCACGGATTAAGGGGCTCGGGGTATGCTTGCCTGCAGGTGAGTGGATGAATTGGTCAAAATAGAAGATGAAGCACATCTTATTTTGCAATGATTAGGATATCAGGATCTGAGGGCTCGGTACAATATCGAGGGGTACAAAACGTTGGCATGTTTCTTTGCACTTGAATCTAGCATATATGGTAACAACTTGATTGAATTTTGCAAAAATAAAGAGATATTTCTAGAAAGCTTTACCGTCTTTTAGACAATGGAAGATGAGAGACTAGAGGTTAACGATGCCCCAAATTGAGGTGCATTAGGCGCATTAGGAAATTCCGGCATGTCTTGGGAAGTTATGCGGTTGGGGAATTCTGACGAGGCAAGGCAGGCTGCTTGCAACTTGATTTCTCTGGTGGCTGGAGGAAATATTGATAAACTCGACAAAGTATGATGTTTTTTTTGGCAAAGTGAAGGTCTGTCATGATCTTTGTGCAGTTTTCCTAGGTAAATAATTCCATATTTTGATTTCGTCCTTGTGGCAGTTCATAAATGATAAGATTTGTGATTCTTGGCTAATCTGGCTCAGGGTATGCTTGCACAAGTGAGTGGATGAATTGGTCAAAATAGAAGATGAAGCACATCTTATTCTGCAACGACTAGGATATCAGGATCTGAGGGCTCGGTACAATATCAGGGTACAAACGTTGGCATGTTTCTTTGCACTTGAATCTAGCATATATGGTAACAACTTGATTGAATTTTTGCGAAAAATAAGAGATATTTCTAGAAAGCTTTACATCTTTTAGACAATGGAAGATGAGAGACTAGAGGTTAACGATGCCCAAATTGAGGGTGCATTAGGCGCGTGGGAATTTTGATTTATATATGTGTTGTCAATCATTTTCTAGACACGATGGTCTCATAGATGAAATAAATAAACATTTACGGTTTGCTAATTCGTTATGTTGCTTTTTCACAATGTCCACCTACTTGCTTGGTTCTGATGGTGATTTTGGATCATTTTTTATTATTACTTTAGGTTCATTAACCTCGCAATACACTAGGAAGGGAGCTTTTAAGGAGGCGATATCTCGATGTTGCATCATTGCGGTCGAGATTTGATCATCTTGTGCTGAAATTATTAGGAGGTATTAGACATGGTGGCTTGGCATCTTGTCTTGATTCACCACGTTAAACATATGTCTTTGCTATGTATAATAGGTGAGCTACTTCACGACATGTCAAACAATATACAAATAATATAATGACTAGGCCTCATTTCTTGGGAGGTTCGAAAGCGAGGAGTTGGCTCTTGATTGAGCCATTACTTCTTTGCAGAATCACGGAGTGAGTGTAAACAATAGGATTTTCTTGCTAGAATGTTGTTTTAGGCTTGGCATCTTATCTTGATTCACCACATTAAACATATCTTGTTTGCTATGTATAGCGGGTGAGCTCTTGCTGACATGTCAAACAATACACAAATAGCCAATGACTAGGCCTCAATTTCTTGGGAGGTTGAGAAACAAGGTTGACTCTTCAATTGAGCCGTTACTTGCTAACGCAAAGTAAGGAGAGTGAGTGTAAAAAATTTTTTTCTTTGGAATGTTGTTTTAGAGGATTACGAAGCATTTTTTTGTAGGGTCCGACTTGGGTCATTCGTTTTGGCCTCACATTCAATGCTGCTGTCGAAATTCACGGGTCTCTTCTTGACAATCTGTACAAAGCGCTTGGTTGTACAAAAGCTGCTTGGTTCCACTAGAATCTTGGTAAATCGCTAGGATTAGGTTTTAAGGATCGGCCATGTTCTTAGGTATCTACCAATGTAAAAGCGAAAATCCTCAATTTATATAAAAAGATGATGGTGTCACTAAGGGGGAGACAATTTGTGTGCAACTTGGGTGTGGTGATTATTACAGGAGTGAGACTAGATAATTACAGGATGCATACAAGATTAAGGGATACATCTTTGCTAGTGTTGACTTGGAATATTATGCACCTTTGAAAGGTTTGTAAGATTATGTGCGCATTGTCCCTCACATAGGCATGACATTATACTCAAAAGTTGCGGCAGAATCTGCTCTGAGGCGGCTTAAAAGCCCGATCACCAAAATGGAAGGCGACTCTTAATCCATATTACTTAGCCTATTGCAAAAAAACTACTTTGGCCTAATGCACTTAAGATGAGGCAAATTAGCACTAAAGATGACACTCGTTTGTTGTTGTTAGATTCTTAGGTTGAGTGGAATCCTTGCCCTCTGATCCGGTTCACGCATTTTGGCTTATAGTTTGTCTTCTTAGAGTATAGTACATTTGCATCCCTCGATTAAGATTTGATTTGTTTTGCGTACCACCACCAGATCTATCGTTTTTTATTATTGGGTTAAATTTAATACTTGCTTCTTTATTTACAACTTCTCTCCTATCGGACACGGAACTTCGATACCCATTTGATTTTTACGCAAGAATTAACAAAATTGTGATTCTCGAATTTGTGATACATGGGACCTAACATCCTTGTACCTCATCTAAAGAGCCTTTGGTTCATGTTCTTTGCTTAATGTGCCCTTATTACATATTCATACAAGGCTTGTAAGTGCTTCTTTCTTTACATCTTGCATATATGTGGAAGATGATCATTGGCTTTTCCTTTGTTAACGGTTCATCAATGCGAAATAATGAGTTCAATTAGCGTCTTTAACAAGTTTATCAACTTCTTTGCTATTAATCAATTTGAGTTGTTTCTCAGGGTATACAAAAAGTAGCATCTAGTGGATGTTATTGAGATATTTAATCAGCTTGGATATGGGAAAAAAGTACCTTGCCTTTTATGTTTTCCTCCTCTTGCATAATAATGTACAGTGTATACCACTTTGAAATTGTTTTGAACAAAATTAAAATTATCATTGGCCAAAGCATGTATGATGATGATGATGATGATGATCTGGGAGCTTGTAATGGCCAGCCCCTAATAATTGACTTCACATCATCGATCCAACTTCTTGAAGTTTGAGATCCATGGACTCTAACTTGGAGCCCGATTATGGCCCTAACCGCGTTGGTTGAAATTTTATTGAGCAAAAAAGCGTGCAGATCTTTAACTTTGATTTACACTTCATTCCGGGTTTGAAGAGTTGTAGTGAATTGGTGATTTAGCCATGTGCTTGTTGTGTTTTGTGTTGTATATGGCTCTTCTCAAAGAATGCTATATTGATGTCCAGCAAATGGAACCGTGAAGGTTTTATCGTCCATACTAAAAAGAATTGACACAATTAACATTTAGAGCTTAGATCAAGAGTTTCTTTGGATATGCTTATATGCTTAACTTCGAATATCTATGCCTGGGGATAGTTTGCATTCCATCTCTTCCAATTCAATGCTGCTAATACTCTGAGGAGGTATTGAGCATGTCACATCGATGATCCTTTTCCATGCTGATGAAGATGCCTGCAAATTCACATGTTGCAAAAGATATCCTTCACTTCAAATCTTAACTAGATTGCATTTTACTATATTCAAAGTCGGCTAACAAATGGTGATTTCTTGAAGCTATTGTCTCAACTTTGATTACTTGTTGCATGAACCTTTGCGGCAAGAACGATAAGCGGTTTCTTGGCAAAGGCAGCAAGCCCAATAGTAATGTGATCGTAATGTGCTCTATGATTAGTTGTGGATCTAAGATGGTGCGTAGTCAATTTTTAGAGCCTTATCCGCCAAACCCGGGTTCCGAATTGCGGTTCCTTCGAAAGGGGCCCGCCCGCCGAAAGGCCTTTCAACAACCATTCACACTTATCATGTAATGCATAGAGACATCAATCCCCCGCTCAATGCACGCCAACCCATATCCCGCTTTGTTTCGAGAATACGGGGGTGTATCCTAAAACCCGAGGGCGCCATGCCCCGTGGGCTATGCCACCAGTGCCTCCAAATTCAAAGTGACATAAAGTGGTAATGGTCTGACAAAGTCTTCTTCATCTTTACTTGTGCTCCGCCACGCAAATCTCTAATGATATCGTTCCGACACCGAGCTAGGAAATAGTTCCACCACGCCGGGGTCCACCATCGCCCCGCCACTTATGCAAGTGAAGCCCCGACGCGCCATCCGAAGCATTACCATTGCAGATCACCATGTCAAAGATCCGCAGGCTGGACCAACTACCTTCCAAAGGCCCTAGACCGATCTTCCGGAACCGCTTTTGCATGCTAGATGCTCGTTTCAGCCAAAGTGGGTCTGAAAGGTGATCGACCGCACTTTGTCGGGATCGCGGTATTGAAAATTTAATAAAACACATGACCCTCCAAGGATAATCGCTTTATGTCATCATACAGCCCCTATAGGGCATATGCACATCGATATCTGCCTGATGAACCCCAGAGAACTTAGGAAGTTTCATGGGGTACATAACATCCTGTAATAAACAAAGGCGATGGTGAGGCTGCAGCATCCCACAGTAGGTTGAGTCTATCAGCCTCGGAGCGGTGAATCGTGGATGCTATAGAATCTTTGAAGTAGCACGCGATTCTCCATCCCCGCCAAGCCATGCATGCTATTGGCCGCTGGAGAAATGATGGTACCCCTCGGGATGTCCGGTAACAGACACCACTATATTCCCATGTCCTTTGCAAGAAGATGATGTCCATGCCTCAGAAGTACTCAGCAATGCCCCGCCACAGCCTGTGGGAATCCCCTACGTTCCACGTATACACCAAGGCACTTTCCTATGCCGTCAGGTGGCTGCCCCATCCCGCCCTATGGAGGTCGCAGAGCAACACCATTGGCAGCCGGCTCTCATGTCCGCCCGCCGCCGGGTGGGTGGTGCCCCGTACTTGGTCCGCCGCCAGGTGATCCGCCATTCGAGGTGGGGGATCCAGGCGCTTGTCCTCGGTCGCCAAGCTTCCACCGCGGATGCGCACAAATACCTTTCATCTTACCGTTAACCGTGCCTCGCCGATCCCCAGCTTACCCCGGACATAAGTTCATCTTTGCAACCTTCTTGCCTTCCTTCGCTGGAGTCGGTCGATCCTTATGTTCTAAGTAGACCGATGTCCCTTCAACGACTAGCGCGTCAGAAGATCAACGCCTTCAGCGCTCACCGAAGAACAGCGAACTGGCTTGTCCACAGCCATTCCACTGGGTCAGGTTTCTACCGGCTGGCGTCGTAATTGAACCTTTACAACACCTGCGGTATTGAGCTACTGAGATCTTTCCCCTCGTTCTTCGCAGCCCCAACCACAATGTTCACCGACGAGATCGGCGATCCTTTCCCTCGCGAAAGGACCCTCGCTTAATTCCATAGTAACCTCGCCGTATTGGGCATGCCGATGATGCCGCCCCCGTGGTGGTAACTTTGTCTGCTTTCTATATTCATGCGCAGATCATACATCTCCCCGGCTGAACTCTGGGCCACCCTTTTCTCAAGGGTCGAAGCCCTCTGGCGCCGCTTCGCGGATTCTTTAGTCGCCTCTTTTTTCTGGGGTGGTGTCCAACCTCCCCTCGTGATCCTGCATATTGTACCGGTTCCGGCCAACCTACCGCTTTAAATAAACTTTCTTCAATCGGTAACCCGCGCCACCGCCTGTTCTAAATTATTTTGTAGCCAGACTTCCACGCCCTCGACATTTGCCGTTGAGCTGATCTGGGACGCTTGCATCGCTTACAGGCGGATATCGCTGCCAATTAGTTGGGCTGAATCAGATTTGTTTGTCCGTACTCAAAGTCACCATCCCAAAGCTGTCATCCGAAGGCTCTACGCGTTTCTCCGGGGCTGGCCGAATACACCTTTTCTTCGCCAACCGCTTTTGAGAATAGTTGCCGGGTGTCCCTTTGTATGTCCACACCGCCGCCTTGTCCTATATGGTATCTCGCTTTTCCTCCAAGTGGCATGTATTGCCTCCGCAGGGTGTGTGATGGAATCCGAGGGGAGGAGCCGCCATTACGCGCTCCGCTTTAGCTGACGATGCATTCCTCCATCGCTTGTCGATGCAAAAGTTATGGGTTAATGAATTATTTACATAAATTATATGGCCACAAAGTTTTGTTGTCATGACATTTCCTTTGGTCATAAAAGGCTATGTAGTTAAATAATTAGTCTTTTTTAGATCTAATGTATACCTAGAAATTCTTCTTGGTTATTGCCTCTCTTGAATAGTCCCACCTTTGAGTTGATGTTATCTAACAAGTTGGCCTGACTTGTTAGTTGCTTCTCTTCATTGAGTCTAAGAAATTACTTATGTTATGGAGGTACTTTGTCTTATACATGGTCAACAATTATCCTAGTAATGATTTATTTATTGAGGTGATCAAGCTCACTAAGAGGTTCCAATTTATTGATATCAACAATAATTGTGTAAAATTTTAGTTCCTCCATATGTTTTTTCCTTCCTAATTTTGATGTTGTGCCTAACCTGGGATCTGTCCTTTCAACTAAAAGAAATCTACCTGAATTGCTTCTCAATCCCATGGAGGTTATCATCCCGTGAAGTTCTAAGATATTCAACTATCTAACCATAGTTTCTATTGCTATAAGCTTGTCCTACCCGGTAGTCGCTGGAGTAGCAATCTCTACTTGTGCCCCCTTGATGTTGAGGTTGAATTTCATTAGGTTATCCATGCTTTTGCTGAGATTTAAGGATGATCCTTCTAACCCCACCGATATTCTTATATTGACTTTATCGATCTCCTTCATGTCGAACTCTTCGCCTTGACAAATTCCATGTCGCGCTATAAAAAGAAGTGAAGGTATTGAGTGCTTCAATCATTTCGAACTGTTGAATTTCTTCCTTTTAACAATTAAGTCTATTCGCATCCATGTGAAATGGCAATCCTGCAATAGCAATTATTTGTTCTCGTATTTGTCCCCATGATGCCTTTTCACGCTTTGACCTTCTAATTTAGGCTAGAAGGTCATTGTGATATCGCAAGGAGATGGTATTGTCGCGGGTTGATGTGGCTACCCTCGGAGAATCGAAAGGATGATGTAAGAAGATGGTTGCGCCTAGCTATAGTCCTATCCTTGGAGCGCCTAGCCTTGATGCTTGGTAATTTTCCTTAGCCAAAGCATCTTTGCTTGAAGTCTAGATCCTGATATCGCCATAGGTCTGGATATTTGAGATGGTTGCCCTTATAGAATATATGCTCGATCTCATCTCCTAGAAACTCCCCGATATGAATAGTCAATGAAGTCATCTACTTGTTGGTGATGAGTAGCTGATAATAGCTCATTAATATGGAGCTCTTCAAGACAATATGGCACTTTGGAGAATATCCTTGGCAGAAGATGTTCCTCCCTTACTATGGTCAATGGCGAGCGAGCCACTACAAGAGAATGAAGTTAAAGTATCGAGAAATCAATATACCGGCTCAAAAAAGACTTGACATGATGTTCACCGACGATTTTTCCGACGATTACAGTTTAACGCTTTAATGACGATGTTGCATCGTGAACAATCATCAATCTAAATGTCGATTTTACGCTCGCATTAAAATTTGCACCGTATCATATGTTAGATAACGCTTTAGCATAACCATCGCGAAAAATTCGCAGTTTTTCATCGTAAAATATCGCACTTATCATGCCGCTTTCATTAGCAATATCGCCAATGCGATTCATCGCCAATTTTATATATCGGCCGAAATACAATTTTTAATCATAAGTTGATCCAAGGATCCGTTTTGATGAAATTTGAAAGTTGGTCGCTGAAAAATACAATTTTACTCATAAGTTGGATCCAAGGATCCGCTTTGATGAAATTTGATACGCTGGAAAGCTTTCTCTCTCGTATGTTTAACGCTTTGTTGTTGGACCAATCTGATTATTTCATTTAGGGAAAACTATAAATTTCTATCCCTAGTTGTGAGCATTGTAGGTAAATCATCTTCCATGTAGAGGGATGCTATCTTCAAGTTTTTTACTTATTCATAATCATTAACATTGATGTCTCACTGCTTCGTGTTTGAATGCATCTCATGGGCCCTGGGTTTGAATGTCTCCAGGGTCAGTCCCTTTATGGCCTAGTATGGTGGTGGTGGAAGCCACCCCAAACCTCATCTTGTAATGAGTTGAACCCAACATTAGCTTCTAATGATCCATGAGTTATGCCACGGGTTAGCTCCAACTCCAAAGGAAGAGTGAATCTATGCTTTAGTAAAGCATTGAGAGGTGTCGATAGAACGCCTATTATGCTTGGGAATTTTCCAATATGGTTGGAAGCTCCCAACTCAATTTGTAATGGTGGGAAGCTTGCCACCAACTTGCAATGAGAAGAAGCCCCCCCGTACCCACTTAGAATGGTTTGTATAAGTCATGGCATAGTGCCATGTAATGCTTTTTGTCCTAGTGTGGTGGGAAGGTTCCTGGCTCAAGCTAGGGCAAATTGTACCATTGTATGCCGGAAGGCAAGTTGCCATGTGCCTAGTATAGTGGAAAGCTCCTGAGATCAAATTGTAATGCCGCTGGAAGCCCCCAAATTTGAATAGGCTATACCCAAATAGCTAGTTTTAGCATTATAGCCTTTTTATTAGCAAGTCGGCATATGCCTATATTCTTTGTAACCCTGCTGACAATAAACGCTTTGAAAGAAAAACATATAGGTTAGAATTACTATGAAAAGTGTCACATTTAATTTAATGATTTGACCCTTGCCAGTTTAATGTTCATAACTTGATTGAAAGAGCGTCAATTCCTAGCCTAAGAAAGGGAACAAAAGAATGGGGATATAATATGCCATAATTTGCGTAAGTTTGAATGGGGCAACAAGCAAGGTTGCTACGAGGGTCATCGTGTTTACACTCTTTTTTATTGTTTCCATCTCGATATGATAATCTATATATACATAATTCATTCTCCTTAAATTGATTCCTAGATTCTATCTTTTATCGGCACGCTGCTTCTTTTTCCGGTTATGAGAGCCGGCCCTCGATTTGTGGAGATCAACAAGTTCTGCTTTATGGCGATGGGATGGCTTGCCGATTTTGCCGGTTTTGTGTCGTTGCTTTTAATCTAAAAATCATTGTATTCTTAATTCGCTCAAATCACTATAGTTTTTTCTTCCAAGTCCGGGTCAATCACTCTATCCGTAAGCACGATTATAATGAGCATCAAAGACTTGGGTTATGCATGATCAAAATGGATGAATTTGTTGGACATATGCACGTATAGCTTATGGTAGAGTCTCGACAATCCTCTTGTACTTTGTTGCTCGATCAATGGTATTGGCAACTTCGGCCAAATTGATCGTGGTCCCCGTGAACTTTGGCAAAATCTAGCGACTTTCATCTTTTTGTTTGTCGGACGCCTACTTTTTTTCTCTGATCTACCAGACAAAATCGACATTTTTGCCACATCCAAGCATTAGGCAACTTAGAATTATTATTAATATATTATATGTTAAAAAGTTCAATAATCTTTTCAAAACATACAAAAGAACATATATCGATGCTAAACTCAATCTATATCGATGCTAAACTGAAGCAAAGCCGGAATTAGAGGAACCAAAACCTTACAATAAAATATCTCAAAATCACAAAAGCTACCAAAGTTTTGAAAATCGCACCTCCTCCATCACTTATGAGCATGTCAAATGCTTCATTAGCACCGGGCTAAACTCTTTTCCATAAAAAAAAAAGTTCACCCTTGTCCTTTTTTGAAGGTTGGAGGTCGGCTATAGCGCCCTTCCTATGCAAAAGACTATCAAACTTCGCCATGGCAAAGATGGTCGGCAAAGAAAACCTAGCTAGAATAGGATGTCTAAATAGAAGCAAGTCCCGCTCACCAAAACCCGAGCACAAAGTATGTATTTTAAATTTCTACGAGTAATGCCATTATTTGAACATCATGTTCACATTAATGCTAATGCTAGATTGGATGACGACAAACATTTTGGCCCCATGATTGAATTAGAACTCTTAAACTATTGAGAGTTGCTCTAGATATATAAATAAGTAGATAGGTAAGTAGATAGATGAATCAATCATTGGGCCTAACATTCAAATGTATACGATGTTTCAAATCAAGTTCTTGAGCTAGATAATATTCAGTTTAAGGGTTATAGTTTCTCTACCATCCCATTCAAAGAAACTTATTTCGTGGGTTAAATGTTCTTGCTTGTTATTATCGTGACGGCATTTAACTTGACTAATCAACCAAGATTTAGTAAAAAAAATTCATCTTGAAATGACACCACCAAGGTATCAATAATTCATGGATTGTCAACAAAGCAATCATGGACAAAAGAAAAATAGGTAATGTCTTATGCCTTTTACTAACAACTTTTAATCTATTGTTTAAATTGGTTTTTCCAAAATAAGTGGAAAACTTTTGATTTTTTTCAGTTAGTTTCCTAAGGTTTCAAACCTTTCACCGTACTGAAAAATTTTCTATATTCCATAAATCCAAGTGGTTGAAATTTGCATTTAGCCCATTCGCCGTTGTTTGAGGATTTAGATCACTCTTTTATCCTCCTCCATGCATGCAAATCTGATGATACAAATGATCCAAGATTTTCATTGTCGGTCCAAATATTGGGTTTAAGATAGCGCGCTTGATTTTTCTTTCCTCCGCTAAAGATGATGTTGATGATTCTCACGATAAGGAGCTTAACTTTTCCGTAATGGTGATACCAACAAGCTTCTCGCGGGTTCTCCTTATCCAACCCCTTTGTGACTTCCTATACCTATTTCCCGATTTACCCTAAATTTTGCACCTCTAGAGTAGGCTCTTTCTTCATCCAATTGCTCATCCGATGCATGTATTTTTCCCGCTGGGAATGAATCGGGATCCCCGATTTGATTGATACAAACCTAGATCATGATTTAGGAGTTTGAGCCAAGAGAGAAAAACATGAAAACATGTTGCATGGTGTTGAGTTTTGAGGTTAAATGCTATGCTTTCAAACTTGAGGCTATGAATGGAGCTACAACTATAGAGAAAAACTTGCAAAACATCATGAGGTATTAAAAATCGTTCGATTGCACATGCTCAACCAATCTTTCGTTTGAACTATTTTTTGTTGTAGTTCTTTAGACCTTAAATAACGGCATTTTTGTAAATGTTTTAGATTCACACTTATTCATCATTTCTTACCCGCCACAAGAACAACTAAATCATGCTTTGTTTCTACTTTTGAATGTTACATTGGCCATTCTTCAAAGATTTCAAATTATTGAGGTAAATTAAACTTCTTTTTGATTTGCTACATGTCGCCAAAATTTGTTCTTCCAATTTCAATGATAAACCCCATCATTGGGGAGATGGAGATGATCACGCAGATAAGGGTATAATAAAAACTTGCAATCACATGGAAATGAAGACAGATCGAAAAGATACGTGTATAACAAAAGCTTGCAACCGTGTTCCTATTTTGTGTGTTTTTCCATGTCTCTATTTTTCTCAGAGTTGCAAAAGTGTAGCGTAGGACAACTTTTTATTCAATAAAAATAGACGCTTGTAATGTGCTTATTAGCTTAGGTGTTTCAATGTGCTTCTAAAGATAAATTTCTATTGTATTATTGCATCTTATCAATGTACATTGTGATTTCTGAACCAATTATGCTTTGTGTTGTTCCCACATGTGGTTACAAAACAAAGAAAATTGAATGTAGGATTCAGATTTGCAGGTCTTGGTAACACGCATTTGCCCAAGGTACACAATTGAATGACTTCACATAAGCTTATATAAGAGTTTGTATAATGCACATAGAGTTAGTGCATGTTAGATATTGGTTTAGTGTGCTTATCACTTAGGATGACTAGATGAATTGTCAAATAGGTCTCAGAAGCTTGGCTTTATGTATGTACGCTTTTGTGCCCAATTGGATGATATTAAATCCATAGATCGAGTCACCACCGTCCCCGTGTTCCCCTTATATTTGTCGGGCAGACCAAATTTTGCCCGATCCCTTCATTTTTCATGGGTAGATAGTTGAATGAGGTTAGATAATCTTGCACCATTAGTTCGCAAATAAAAGAAACTACTTGCATGGAATGATCGTGGACTTGCGTGAGCAAGCCTTTATCTTTGCATTGTCCATTTTCCATTCTTAGATACTTGATAGCCAAGCATTACAAGTGGCCTAGTCCGGTGTGTATAGTTTGGGTGCACCACAGTTATTTAGAGTTGCAAAAATGTAGCAAGAGATACCTCGTAACATACCTGTAATGTGCCATGGTCTGAGCTATTCCCAATAATGGTCTGATTTGTTACCCCAATAGTTGTTTTTTCATTCAATAGCAGAACATATTGTAATGTGCCACCACCGAAATATTTCCAATAATGGTCTGAGCTGTTACCAATATCTTATATCTACTATTTACACATTATCTGATTGTCTCTGACCATAAGAATGCCACATAGTACTTTTGAATATCCAGCCTGCTAGCAAGGTTCCAATATTATAGGTCTATAGGTTGGCTTTAAAGGTACAGACAAGTTTTTGTGTCCATTGAACTTGGCATTAAATCGAAGATAGAGTCAGCCATTGTCCATGTTCGGTATGTCTGCTATGTTGTGTTAAAAGCATGGTTCAAGAGGTCGAGGTAAGCTCCAGGCCTTTATGTATGGCACAAGGACAAGCATAGATCTTAGATATTGTTTGAGGGTGCATCTAAGAGAGATCTACAGTGTCTAAGATATAGGTTGTGTTGTAAGACTTTGACAGAATTATTTGACGCATGTTCACACTTTGCTCACATGCAGAGCTTCATGAATCTTTTTATCATGAATTGCATGGTCCCCGCCGAAATCGAAGCTATTATTCTCAACAATTCATCTAATTGTTCTCAACAATCCATCCCCGGCTGCATGCGGCCACATCAAATTATGCTTGAAAATATTAAAAGCAGTCGCCATCAACTTCTCACAATAAGGTGAATATTGATTGCATTCCATTCTGTTTCTTATGTTTACGCCTTTGAAAGTTGATCAATATGTATTTATAGGCATAAAGTTTTTTTTTTTTTTTTTATATATATATGAATGTTGAATAGTAGACCGCAATCATCACAAACGTCGACCATTGGATTTGGTAGGTAACTTATTAATGTTGGAATATTAAGCTTTTTTGTTTTCCTAAGGTAAATAAGGCCTATCTTTAAAAAAAAAATCATTTTACCCTTGTTGTGAGAATTTAGCTACTGTTAGGTTTAGGGTGCAAAAACAGCATACTCCATGCTAATTCATGTTGGACGGAGATGGTTTCCATACCTTAGAAGATTCGACCTATATGGCATGATTACTTACAAATACCGCGATATGGAGCTCGGCTGCATTTTCATTCTTTACTTGCCTCTAATTTACCATTGGATATCGGGCCTTCTACCCCCTAAACTTGTCTAATGCATTTCAAGTACATCAAAAAACATTTGTTTCTAAAATTCCCTAAAAGCTTTTTCTTTTTCACGATTAGGGTTTGGCCTTAGCGTAACAGCAGCTCGGTGGCAGTGGATAGCTCCTCATTCTCTCTATCGTGCACAAGCTGGCACCTATATGAACTGCAAACGGACGGACTGATGCTGCTATAGACCGTGGTAGTGCATAGATGGCCCATATATTGCTTTCACTTCTGATCATTTTTTCCCCCACTGTTGTATGATATGTTTTGTTTTGAAGAAGAAGGGAGCTTTGCTCAAAGTATTCAAGGTTTAACCAGCAAAGAAGTGGACAGTTCTGAATAGCCAAGCAGTGATGTGCCAATTTCCTTACCGTATGTGATCTCTACCAAGTTGGCTACAAAAGAAAAGCTCAAAATCGACCAAGTAGATGGCAACCGCATCTAACCGTGTTCTTGATCCATTTTTTATTTCAATTCTACCATAATTTTGGCTAGATGTTTTTTTTTTTTTTTTTTTAGGCAAGATATTTTGATTTTATTAAACTGAAAAAAAAAGGTTACAAAGACCTTATTGAGTGGGTCCAATAATAGGCCGATATAAATTTGAGTATTAATGGTTCACCCATTAGTCCAGATCAAACATTCCGTGACAAATGCCATTCATTTCGGCTTTGGAGAAAAGGAAAAGAAACCCAGATCGGATCGGTTAAAGCCATTTGAAGCTCCCAACCGCAAGAAGCAAGCACATGAAGAGCATCAAAGCGCCAAACATCATCCTCGCTGTGTTAACCCCCTACATGGACAAACATATCGCCTCGCTATACTATAAGTGATACACCATCTTCTAGCAAGGTCGCACATCACACACCCGCCCCTGTGAGGGTATCCATTTGCTTTTCGCTACTACACCTTTTGCCTATACTTTAACTTCATGAGGCCCAGCTCGTTTAAGTTCCAAGTTCAGTTCCCCCGGAACGCAAAGAAACATGGTCCACAAAATGAGCACTGTTAAGAAAGCCCGGTCTCCCGGCCCAAGACTTTCTCATTTAACCTCTTCCTTAGCCCATACTATCCGGGCCATGGATTACCCTTAGATCCTAATCCCCACTTGTTTGGGAAAGGGAAGGACTTGCTTTCGCCCAAAGGTAAATCAAGTCAGCGGCCAGACCGATATGCAAAAAAACGACTTAGCCCAAAACCCAAATGCCACAATAGCTAATCATCCGGAAGCACTGGAGTGCGGACGGCTTCCTTTAAAGCAAGCAAATGTACAAATTGGAGTGCAGGCCATCCCCTACCGCAAGGAGTGCAACAACCGCCTGGATATACCCATCTTAACCTTTGCAAAGGCCTAAACAAACAAGACAAGCTTACCTTTCAAGACTACCCACCGCTAGGCCTCGAACTTCCAAATAATCTAGCAAAAGATGACGCCCGGGGTTCTCAAAGAAAGAAGGACAAAGTTTCATCTCGCATCCTCGATCAAAGGCCCCCAACATCGAGCCTCCGCCACACTATAAGACCGGAAGACAAATCGAGGTGATCTAGCGGCATGAAGCTTCACATGCATGTACTCATATTATAGTCTCAATGCCATAAAGTCTCTACATTCGCTTATTCTATTGAGCTAAGGTCGAAAATTGTTCTTTTTTGCCAGCCTTGCATTCTTCGTAACATCTGCCATTCCACCACAAAGTTTGTATCTCCGACGGCAGCTTAGAAACATCATGCAAGTACTTTGGGGCTTGCTTATCCATCATATAGTATTTAACACGATTGTTTGTTTCACAAGAACATAATTTGATCAAATCTCGCATTAAAAGCCGCCCATTGCACCGCAGTAGTTTGCATATTTCTTTTCCAACCAACGATCTTCTTTAGTGGTTGACACTGTGAGTGCTTTTGAATACGGGTCTAATAGATTTGTTCATTTTGTATATATCTATCTTTATTGGGACACCATGTCATTTAGCTCCTCATTTCAAAGAATGCATTGTAGCACTCTAGCGAGTCTTTGAGAGGAGAGTACCATATCAAATTGTCTCCGACACTTTTTGTTTTAGTGGATGGACGTAATAAGAAGACATAAGCTACATGTTCACATGCAACAAGCCGACATCGCATACATTGTTTGCATTTTCAATCCTCTAATTCATCTTGCAAGTAAAGTTGATAGTTATTATTTTGGAGAATCCCTCCCTCGTCGCAGGAGTTCATCCATCCTTTATCCATTCTCGCATTTATAAAGGTGTACTTATAGGTGTCAACCTCCACATTGATGAATCCCGTGGTACTCAACATATAGTTTCAATGCTATATATACACTCATATGTTCTATTGAGCTAATGTAGCTCCTTTTTTGTTTCTCATTGTAACATAATGATTGTCTGACCATTGGATTCATGGTTAAGAAAGCAATGTAAGTGTGCATAAAAGTCGCTACGCTAATTTCTATTCAAAACAATTCTAATCCAAGGCTATATAACGATTTAAACCTCGATTCCAAATTAGAGACATTCTTTAGTGAATTGAACACTAAGTGCTTTGTGGGCTTGCTCATTTAAGGTGCTTGAAAAGCAATACTACGCACTCAGCCAGACGTTACCTTCAAACTTAATTTTTTCTCTTATACATGATTCAGCTCGCGAAATGCAAATATGAAGAGGAAAAAAAAGAGAGCATTCTACACATCATTCTGAAACTGTTGTTGCTACAATATCATATCAATTCATCATGTACCTTTTTCTCGCTTCACTCATTCTTAAGTTTTTGTCCTATTCATGATTCAAATTTCATGAAAATAAAATTTTTAACAAAAATTTTGACAAATTTCCAGACAATTTTTTGGACTTTTTTTTTTACGATTCTTTTGACGAAGGCTGACATTTTTTCTATTGCTTAATCGTTAGAAAACTGATGTTTTTTTTTACACTGCACCGTCACATAATAAACGCCATCCAGTAGGGTCTGGACAATTGTTTATTTTGTAAATACCATCTGACATTTTTCCGACACAGAACCCTCATTTTCTTGTAGTGCGTGATGCCCATTGATTGTTGAATAGCCCTTCTTAGACATTTATGTGTTTGTTCTTGCTATCTCAATCATCCTTTCTCTCCTTTGGAGTCATATTCTAGTATGCTAGCAGGATTTTGGCCTTTGTCAAGCAACTTACACCATTGAATAAATGTTTCCTTCACATATGGCATGGTTGGCGAACTAGGATACAAGCAATCCAATTGGATGCATGCCATCTTTCTAGCAATCACATATTCAGGAATGTACATTGTCCGTTTTTGTGCCAACTTCATTATAAAGTTCATTTCTCTTACCATAGGAAGCATACCTAAAAGTAAAAATCAATGACATGCTACATACAACCATTACGTAAAAGCATTGTATGCAAATGTAGTGGAGCTATACCTGCTAATGTCAGCAAAGTTTCTATGTCAGTAAGTCTAGCAAGTAAATCTTGAGCTTTGTCCTTTCCATCCTTCTCTTTCCCAACAGATAGTTTATCCAATAAGCCAACCAAAGACGGATATTCTTGAAATAAGCGTTGTGCTACTTTATATAGAGATATACATCGCGTGTTGACATTCTTTTAGCACTTTAGACCCCTTTGTTAGGCCAAGCAACATATTGCTTGAACTTACGAAGCCGTCACATATTTCAAAGTCATTTAAGAAGCATTGTAACACAATATATTAGCATGTAAGAAACCAATTTAAAAGTAAAACTTAAGAAGAAGAAGAAGAAGAAGAAGAATATTTTTTAACATCCACCTTAAAACCCAATCAAGGTTATGGGACCAAGACATGAAAGGGGTGTAACCCCAAACAAGAGCTTCGGGGGCAAAGCCCCATCCACAGAAGCCTAAAGTAGTATATATATACATCTTGAGGGGCAAGTGCCCAAACTAAATGAAAGCTATTTATTATGATGATATGGTATGCCGAGAGACCCTAGACATAGCCCGGCCCACGGATTAGACGGCCAACGATCTAGGATAATTGCCGCCCTCCCTCGGTATACGCCCATTTCTTGTATTGACGGACTTCCCCTAACCTTGCACAACTCATTCCGGCGATTGCATAGTCAGATGGGAGAAAGATCTTCTTGTAATGAAAATGTAGTGCCCCTCAAATGATTTCCTGTGTTGAAGAACACTTAGACGACTCAACACATCCCGAAAAGCGAATTAGAAGGTGTTGAGGTCGATCGGACGCCGCACCCCATCCTAGCTGCCGGACATAAGTCCAATAGCCGGGACATGCATAACCCCACGTAAGAACCGCTAGCGACCTCCACATTTGTCCGACCCTCGGCCTGTCTCCTCTACCCCTATAATACGTAAATTCAAAGCTCGGTCTTGTGCGTGCAGGGGCTTGATCGCAACCAAATGGCGCGGCCCCTCCTCCCCCGTGTATCCGCCCCCCTCATGTACCTCGATGCGTACCGCAGGTGTGAACATGCGGGGCCGCATAGCCGACACTAGCATCGCACATGATGGCACATGAAATGGATCTTCAGTCTATATGCTAGCATCAATGCGTAATGGCCCATCAACAGCCCGAGGTGTCTGTAAACCTGACTGCTTCAAAATAGTGGCGTAAAGCAGATGAAGGTGGTCATACATGTAGGTCCGCTCAACACAGACCTCCTGCCCGTTAAAGTATCCCTTGCCCCAAAACTGTCTGATCATATCCTGTTCCAATTCCGACTCGATGCAAGAGACCACACACGATGCTGAATATCAAGCAATTCGTCATGCGTGGTATGGTGTTCCATCTGCTGCCGCGCCATTTCTCTGGCCTTGCGGGTCATGGGAGAAGGCGAGGTTGCAAGGCAGAGGCAGGTCAAAGCAGCTGGACCAGGCAAGAAGCAAGAAGAGATAGAGCTAGATATGGGAGCCAAGCAAACCAAAGGATATGGTGCAGGTGCAGTCTTAAAGATGTGGCAGAAGCTATATGGGCCTGGAGGTTGTGGCAACCTGTGCAGAGATTTAGGCGTGGCCTGTGATGCCTAGGCTGAAGCACCTATCCGAACTGAAATCCGATGCAAGATCTTCACTCCACCACTGCCCAATCTGGCCTCCAAATCGATTGTGAGCAATAGAAAATTAATTCAGAATTCAATCTGTATACCTCGATACTCAGAAGTTGGCGCTGCAGTCAAACATGAGGAGCCCATAAAGACGAGGCTATACCTTTTTGAACTACGACAAAAGAAGTTGTATGCTGCAGATACTAAGTCTTCAATCTTCGTAACACAATCAAACGTGTCAACAATTTTATATGTAAGATTCATTCTATGTGCCATACAATGGATGCCCAATGCATATGGTGCCAAATTTGTTTGAATCCTCACAGTCAATCCAGTTCGACATCCCTGCATGACCGAGCACCCATCCAAGCCAATGCATACTAGTTTTTGTGCAATCTGAGTTGGTGACAGCCCCAACTTTGTTGTTAAAGAGTCTACAACAATAACAAATCCATAAGGTTTCTTCTTCTTACAGAGGAGCATGATCTCAAACTAAAATCCACCTTGAATTTCTTTGAAGATTGGCTGGAGAACATGTAATCTCGTTGTTCCTCGTTGGTGTCTTCATCTTCTGATGAAACTTCTACTCTAGGGGTGACTTCCTCATCCGAAAGTGGTATCTTTGTAGAGGAAAACAGACCACGTGAAGTTGTTCCCAAAAAAGGCGGTAGCACAGTGTTAAAGGATGGTGATGGTCCATAAGAGGTTGTGGCAGCATCTGTTCTTGTACCATCTTGAAAAGGAGTTCTTGCAAACATCTCCTTTACAACGGACTGGAATTCTACAAATCCATGTGTCACAACCGTTATGTGAACAGAAGTACATGCTGCAACATCGTCCTCATTTGTAGTGAAGTCCTGGTGAGAGAAATTGTAGAGAATGTCACGCCTTCAGTGCTTTCAAGCCTTGTATTTTTGCACTAAGACGGCAAAACTACAAGCCCACATAGTACAAGTAAAAGTTTCTGTAACAATTCGAAAAGACAAACTAAAAGCTATTCTGGAATATACTGGAGCAGGATAGTAAGGCTAAACGTATTCCATTTCACATAGAATATGAGCAAGACGAAAGGGTTACCTTTAAAAGGAAATTTTGGCGTCCTCACTTCTGTATTCTAGTCTTTGAGTTCTAGTCGACAGCGCCAGTGCCTTCAATATTAAATACAGAGACTGCATTCCAATTTGCATAGAGAAGTCATGGACAAGTGAGTGTAAAAAGTACATTGTACGTTCATTTTCACTTCTGTTGCTTATTCCGGAATAGATTTTGGTTGTCCACAAGAGCCAAAGTGTATTCCGAAATACACTTTGGTTTTCCTCCGAAGCCAAAGTGCATTCCGGAATACACTTTGGTTTCAGAAAAAAAAAACCAAAACATATTCCAGAATACACTTTCGGTGTTGTTTGAAGGCAAGTTGTAATTTTGAGAAAAAAATTTCTGCTTCTTGCTCTAAGGAGCTTGTTTTTCAACACATTTTAGACCACAAAAAACCCCTAAATGCATTGAAATTGTTGTTGAAAAGCTTATATTTGTATTGTTTAAATACCGAAATTCTGTTGTTTTATTCCAGAATAAGTTTTTGTCTTTGTTTCTTCTTCTTCTTTTGATTTTAACAATAACTTTTTACAGCAAGAAGGTAGCAAGAAAGCTCCATGAAAGATGATAAAGTTGAAATCAAAATCACACCCACAGGCAAGGGTTCAGACAGATGAACCTGCTGTGTATGAAAACTTTCAGACACAGTGGTTCATAACAAGGGGAACTGGAGGAAAGTACAACACACTCACTTTCATCCACATCTGTGGAAAGTCCGGAGGCAAATGCTACGATGACTCAGAGTTTAAATGCATGAGAGTCATCAGAGAAGTTTCAGATATCGCGGGCTGGTCTGGACAATAGGGAAGGCTATCTTCTAAGACTTCCCAGGGATTCATAGTTGTGGACCAGACCTATTTCAGACTTGGTAGAGTGGCACCTCAAGCTTTGTACAAGTACATGACACATTACATAAATAAGCTGAAGTTGTTCGAAATTATAAGAAGAGTTCAATCCCTCAAAGCGAGGATTTTGCTTGTAGGAATCAAGATGAAATAGTGGAGGAGGAGAGGCAAGAAGATGCCTCTAGTTAGGAAGAACGGGACGAAAGTCCTAGTACATCAGATGAACATCAGAGGAAGAGCTGGCCACGAGACACTATTGTAGCAAGGGGTGGCAATTAAAGAAAAGAAGGTGAACAAGACCTCAGAGCGGATGGAAGAAATAAATTTGCACAAGTATGTGCAAGGCGTAATTTATTTGCCAGTAACTTCCATGAGGTTGCCACCAAAAAATGAAGCTGGTGACCGCACTCTTCAGTTTCGTAAAATTTACGCTGATCACTTAAGGAACCTGAAGGATAGGATCAGGAGCAACCACAATGCCCACGTTGCTCTGATAGTCGTTTTCATTGACAGATCCCAAAGTGGGACCCCAAGGACTACGATAGAGAAAAATGTCGATTCTTACATGCGGCAACCACCGCTTTAAAGCAAGGAGGCAGTTGTACAAGGAAAAAATAACCCAAGATACCTCTCGTCCCCTCCGCGGCTATTTATCATCGTGACTTGACAGATGAAGAAACGAAGATCCTTGCCAACACACACAATGCTGACAACGAGTACAAACTTAAAATGAGCTTCATCAACAAGATCAGGTTCATGCACAGAGAGTTTGTAATTTTTAAGGAAAAATATAGAGAAGATCTAAAGAACCAAAGAAATTCCTTGAGTCAAGGAAGCGTGTCTTTGTTGAGTGTTTGCCTCAAATGCACGAGGCCAATAAACGACAGTCTCTGATAGCACACGACAACTGGTTTCAACTAGCCTTCAGAGACGATAGAGTAAGTAATTTTTGTATTCCTAAATAACTCTATAGTCCTCCCACTAACCACGTTTATCTCTTTGCAAATTTGGGACCTACAAAACGAAATTTTTACCATGTTTGAGCGTGGAGAATTGAAAAGCAAAGGAAAGGTCTCCGAAAAGAAAAAAACTCTGACGTTCCAAAGAAAGAGATGACCTTATCTGTCTGGAGAGAAATGCAGGGCTTCACAGATATGGACTTACTCGAAAGGCTACTGCAGAAGGTTGTGGACAAGGAATTTACGCTAGAAGAAATGTCCAAGGAGCTGCACAAATAAGATAGACACAACACCCTTTGCTTTCCTTCTCGCAGAACGGAAACAGACGTCATATTTAGAAAATTATAAAAATGCTTTGTGGCACGCTTGTTTACCAATGCGTAAACGTATTCTCGAATACCTCTTCCTCCGCTTTGTGGCTAGTGTGTTTTCCGAAGTAGACTCTTCTTTAAGATGAAGCTAAAGTGTATTCCGGAATACACTTTAGCTGCTAAAAAAGCAAAATGTATTCCGGAATACACTAGTGCTTAGTCATAAAATAATCCCGCATTCTGGAATAGGATTGTGCTTTGATGTGTAGGCAACAGATGCCTCTGTTTACCACTTGTAGTGCTCTAAAGTGTTTCCTTCTTCTTGATGCCTTATAGTTAATTGTCTTTCTTCTGATGTTGTGGTTATTTTTCAGCCAAAAGAACGTCATCACATATCAAACATGCTTGATGGAACAATTGAACGTTGACAGCTGGGAAAGATGTAAAGAACTCTATCCTATCGTAACCTCGGACAAAAGGATCATTCAATATGCACCAAATTTTGAGGCCTGGGTATGTTGTCTTTATTTTCTACGTTTTCATTTTTATTATTACAGAGACATTCTTTGTTGCAGAGCAAAAAGAAAAACAAAGACGTGCCGGAGGGCTTCATGCACTTGGTCAGGATAGCATGGGAGGAGAGAACGTTAGCGGACAGGCGTGTTTTGGATAATGAGCCCTCCGGTTATGAACCCTTTACAATATTCGATCAAAACAATCTGTTTTATATAGTTCACGCTGACTGCACGAAATTGTCCAAAACAATCAAGCCCTAAGATTCCACCTTGGTAATAGCGGACCTGCCATATGGCTTCAAGCTTAAGGACAGCCGCTACGACGACCAGCCATTTAAAAACTCTGAGTTTAATGCTTTTGTCGACGGCATTAAGCAAATTACCACGGCGAAACATTGGCAGCTAGTTGTTTTTCACTCCAGCATGCAATCCGGACTTGTGGAAGCCACCTTCAAGAATCACTTTGGTTCCCCAGTGCAAGCTAGATATGAAAACCTGGTCTGGTAAGTGTTTATACGGGAATACAAATGTCTCTTGGTTTTCTTTATGTACTTTTTCTTTTAGCTAAAATTGCTAGCATTTTCACATTCTTGTTTTCAGTTTCTATTCCTGAATACGTTTCTTTCGGTCCAAGTTAACTCATCTGTTATTTTTCTTGTTCCATAGGTACGAAACAAATATCAATTACCATGGTAGAGGGCCGAGACTGCTAAGTAAGGTTGAATATCTCCATGTCGCTTACTGGAGTTTCGATGGAAAGCATACAATGGAACATTTTAACACAGCAGCGTGCCTGAATTTCTCGAACGTATTGGAGTTTCCAAATGGTATTGCGTAAGCCGCAGGACCCTAGTCCACAAGGCAGAATAGTGAATCATTACCAGAAGCCACAAAAGCTGATTAACCATCTTCTAGACATGTTCTCACGTCCAGGAGATTGGGTGCTTGATGCTTTTTCCGGTTCTGGTATAAGGATTGCTTGTGCACTTAGGAAGGGCCATAACCGTAGCCGCTTGACATTAATAAGGAGGTCGAACTTTATCAAGATGAGACTGTCTGCCGTACCAACTCTACCAGACGAGAATCAAGCATTGGGTGCCAAGTCTTCATCTGATTTTGCCAAGATGACATCTTCGGAGATACAACCTCCATTTACAAGCTCCTTGGACGATGAAGCTACTTTTGCATAGCTGAAAGAAGTAGCTCTAGCTACAATTCCGAAGCAACTACTGACACGGACAAGCCTAAGTCACCAGAAAAAGATGAAACGACAGAATCTGACAAAGCTGAGACGAGCAAGAAAAATGAAGAAGACTATGCTTTAGATATGTGACTTATCTTATGCTATAGTTATTGATTGACATTGATTATTGCCATTATTGATGTAACATAAAAACTGTAAAGAAATTTTTATTATTATTTCTACTAAATTTGTGATTTTTTTACATCTAACTTTATAAAATTAGCATTTTCATGTCCGGATTTTTGCCATTTTCACGTGCTTCACTCCAATAAAACCAAGGTCGGTCCAAAAAAGGACCCCAAAAATAGGCAAAAAAAAAAAAAAAAAAAACTGATACTCTTGAAATTTCAAACTTCTATTAAAAAAGCCCAATTTTAAAAGAGACGTGTTTTTTTTAAGGAATATTTGAAACGGGAGTGCTGAACACTCCCGTTTAATTTGCAACCTTGTTGAACCTGTTTTTTGCACCAAAAATCCTCTCCACGATGGTAAAATCCTTTGCTAGCACCGAAATCATACAGAAGAGCAACAGTCCCAGATTTGAGAGAGAGGGACGGTCCCACAATCGCCCTAGCAGCAAGCAGAGGCCGCAACACCCAAAAACATCATTTTTTTCTTAGTTGCCCACTTTCCAAATTGCAGTGTAGTAGGACATACATTTCCTTGGCATGCCTTGTTGATAATGATGGCCAAGACCATTGAGCCAGAACCTAAACAGAGAAGGATCTATGCCAAGGATGACATGGTGGTCGATATAGCCAACGTAAAAACCATGCTAGCGCTATCCAAGTGCTTGATAGTATGTATGTACCACTTGTTCTGATCTGCATTATTTGGACGATAAGAAATTTTCGAATTTTCTCAGGATAGTCTATATTTTATTTTTTTTATTTTTTTAGCACGTTTGCACAAACCCAAGTGGACACTTTGAAGCAATTCTAGAGTGTCCACGTTGCAGCCATCTGAGATTTTTGTGCACGTGGAGAGCCTTAAAGTCGTTGGATTTCATCTACGGTCATGAAAATTCAGGGAAATTCCAGACTGTTCATATGCGGCCTTGGGAAGTTATGACCGCCCCTGGCCTCGTATATGGAAGAATAGGCTAAGTTTTGGGCATGCATCCAGGTATGGCTATGATTTCATAGTCGATGAGTCAAGAACAAGCAAAAGAATAGGAAAAGGGCATACATTAAGATCACCGGATCTGCACAAACGCCCGTAAAAGTAGTAGATCAAAGTGAATAAGAACCTAATAGAGAGTGTTCCTTTGATTTGTACCCGTGAGGAACGGTTGGGTGTGTCAAAAAGGAATTTTGCTCTGTAACTGAAATTGGTAATCGAAATTGGCCTGACATTCTTCTTTATGTGGAACTCCTTTGTCGTACTTGGTTCTACACTTTGATGAGATCTATGCTTTTTATGTTATGATTTTCGTGGTGAAACTCTCTTTCTTGTTAATTCAAAGGGGAATTTATTACAAGCATATGATCCAGTAGTAACATTGCTTCTTCCATTTATTTGGAAGGAATAACAGACCCTAAGCATTTGGAAGTCCCTAGAAATGACTAAAAAGCGTGGTCCGGCAACTCCATTACTGTTAGGCAAGCCTAAATTTTAGGATTTTGAGAATTCAGCTATCAAGAGCTTCATTTGTTTTATTAGAACATTCATTGCCGTCCAAGGAAGCTTTTTTATGTAAGCTCTTAAGCATTTATTATCCTTCATTCGTGTGGCCTATGTGAGTATGGTAATGCTGAAATGATGTAGCTCAGATTTCCAATGAAAAAGAGGAAAGAATTGCCATGGCCGCTCCTCAGAAACTATAGAAAGGTATAACATGGAGGTTTGTTATTGCCTTCCAAATTTTACCCGCAATGGTTGCACATTTGGATGCTCCTCAGCTAGTACATCAGCTGCTACTGGGTAATTTCTGCCTATAGAAGTGCACCATCAAACTTATGGTCAAAAAGTATGGTCCTGCTAAATTATGGTAAGAAATTATATTTTTTTTCCTCAGGAGATGGTTTTGTATTTAAAGATTTTTGATAGTTACATCTTGCAGGTCTGGCATATATGTTGCAGCTTCCACAGGCTTATTCACTGGCTGAAAATGTAAATAAAATTATATGTATAAGGCTGTAAATTAATTTTACTTTCATGTTCTTTAAGTTATAATGACGTGTTATGAGTAGATATGTTTATGATTAGGAATGTTAACCACCTAGTGGTTAACATTGTGCATGCACATGTTAGGTGCATGCACATGGTGTCAGTGGTGGCAGACTGACACTTGGCATGATTAGGTTAACATAAGTGTAGGGATTAGATTTAGTTAGATGTACGGCTCAGATTTGCGGTCTATACTATATTAGACTGGAGCCTCTTCATTTGTACTCAGGTTTATCTCAAATTTGGAGAGCCTCACTTGGCCACATTTCCCGCATTCTTTGTACATATTTTGTCTCTTTCTTGTTTCATGATCTTGAGCATGGCTGGCTTGTAGCATCCGGCAGTCATGGACTGCTGCTGCAAGATGTATGCTAAGAATTCAAAACTAACAAGGAATATGCCATAGTGTTCCCATTTCTTATATTTGAAGTTTCTAACTTGTTGCAAAGTTGTGTTGAATCAATTGCAGTCTTTACACATCTGTTTACATGGGCTGCTATTATATGTGCAAATGCAAAATCTGGACAAACTGGAAGGGCCCTTGAATTGTACTACCGAGTTCAATGTTCTTGCCATAATGGGCACGTTTTTATTGCTGTTAAGGCATGTACTATGGGGAATGCTCTTTTGCAAGGAAAGGTTACTTATGATGAGATTATTGTAGCTGGGTTGCAATCAGATGTTGTATTGGGTAACACATTGCTTCATATGTATGCATGTTGTGGCAGCATTGGGGAAGCTTGCAGAGTCTTTGAGAACTTAGTTAATCCCAGTGTAGTATCATGGAATGCTATAATTGCTGGTTTTTCCCTGCATAAGGAAGGCCATCAAGCTCTGCAGTGTTTTCAAAGGATGAAAAATGAAAAATAAGACCAAATTAGGCCACACTTTTAAGCATTTTAAAAGCATGTAGCATGACAGGAGCATTAAAGCAAGGCAGAGTCATTCATGACCTGACTGTTGTCAAGAGATGCAACTGGAGGGTATGATTCCATATTTCGTGACTTTCTTAGGTGCCTTGGAAGCATATGCCATCATGAGAGCATTAAATCAGGGCAGGCTCTTTACACATTCGTTTACATGGGCTGCTATTATATGTGCAAATGCAAAATCTGGACAAACTGGAAGGGCCCTTGAATTGTACTACCGAGTTCAATGTTCTTGCCATAATGGGCACGTTTTTATTGCTGTTAAGGCATGTACTATGGGGAATGCTCTTTTGCAAGGAAAGGTTACTTATGATGAGATTATTGTAGCTGGGTTGCAATCAGATGTTGTATTGGGTAACACATTGCTTCATATGTATGCATGTTGTGGCAGCATTGGGGAAGCTTGCAGAGTCTTTGAGAACTTAGTTAATCCCAGTGTAGTATCATGGAATGCTATAATTGCTGGTTTTTCCCTGCATAAGGAAGGCCATCAAGCTCTGCAGTGTTTTCAAAGGATGAAAAATGAAAAATAAGACCAAATTAGGCCACACTTTTAAGCATTTTAAAAGCATGTAGCATGACAGGAGCACTAAAGCAAGGCAGAGTCATTCATGACCTGACTGTTGTCAAGAGATGCAACTGGAGGGTATGATTCCATATTTCGTGACTTTCTTAGGTGCCTTGGAAGCATATGCCATCATGAGAGCATTAAATCAGGGCAGGCTCTTTACACATTCGTTTACATGGGCTGCTATTATATGTGCAAATGCAAAATCTGGACAAACTGGAAGGGCCCTTGAATTGTACTACCGAGTTCAATGTTCTTGCCATAATGGGCACGTTTTTATTGCTGTTAAGGCATGTACTATGGGGAATGCTCTTTTGCAAGGAAAGGTTACTTATGATGAGATTATTGTAGCTGGGTTGCAATCAGATGTTGTATTGGGTAACACATTGCTTCATATGTATGCATGTTGTGGCAGCATTGGGGAAGCTTGCAGAGTCTTTGAGAACTTAGTTAATCCCAGTGTAGTATCATGGAATGCTATAATTGCTGGTTTTTCCCTGCATAAGGAAGGCCATCAAGCTCTGCAGTGTTTTCAAAGGATGAAAAATGAAAAATAAGACCAAATTAGGCCACACTTTTAAGCATTTTAAAAGCATGTAGCATGACAGGAGCACTAAAGCAAGGCAGAGTCATTCATGACCTGACTGTTGTCAAGAGATGCAACTGGAGGGTATGATTCCATATTTCGTGACTTTCTTAGGTGCCTTGGAAGCATATGCCATCATGAGAGCATTAAATCAGGGCAGGCTCTTTACACATTCGTTTACATGGGCTGCTATTATATGTGCAAATGCAAAATCTGGACAAACTGGAAGGGCCCTTGAATTGTACTACCGAGTTCAATGTTCTTGCCATAATGGGCACGTTTTTATTGCTGTTAAGGCATGTACTATGGGGAATGCTCTTTTGCAAGGAAAGGTTATTTATGATGAGATTATTGTAGCTGGGTTGCAATCAGATGTTGTATTGGGTAACACATTGCTTCATATGTATGCATGTTGTGGCAGCATTGGGGAAGCTTGCAGAGTATTTGAGAACTTAGTTAATCCTAGTGTAGTATCATGGAATGCTATAATTGCTGGTTTTTCCCTGCATAAGAAAGGCCATCAAGCTCTGCAGTGTTTTCAAAGGATGAAAAATGAAAAATAAGTCCAAATCAGGCCACACTTTTAAGCATTTTAAAAGCATGTAGCATGACAGGAGCATTAAAGCAAGGCAGAGTCATTCATGACCTGACTGTTGTCAAGAGATGCAACTGGAGGGTATGATTCCAGATTTCGTGACTTTCTTAGGTGCCTTGGAAGCATATGCCATCATGAGAGCATTAAATCAGGGCAGGCTCTTACACGAATAACATGTTCAATGGGCTTGAACTAAACCTTATTTTAGGTAGTAATTTGGTTGATATGTACGTTAAATGTGGGAATCTAGAGGAAGGAAGCAATGCCTTTCATAAATTGCCAACCCAAGACGTGTTCTCTTGGGGTGCTATGGTTGCAGTCTTTCTAAAAGCATTTTTAGGGTCACGACCTCGAAATAGGGCAAAGAAGAAGGTCCACGCCAATTCTTACAGCAAAGGTGATCTAAAACTTCTATCTTAGCATTTCGTATTCTGCAAGTGGATTTGCATTTTGGTAGCTTTTTGGGTTTGAGCACATTCTGCTTCATTTGCCTGGATTAAGGGGCTCGGGGTATGCTTGCACAGGTGAGTGGATGAATTGGTCAAAATAGAAGATGAAGCACATCTTATTTTGCAATGATTAGGATATCAGGATCTGAGGGCTCGGTACAATATCAGGGTACAAACGTTGGCATGTTTCTTTGCACTTGAATCTAGCATATATGGTAACAACTTGATTGAATTTTGCAAAAAATAAGAGATATTTCTAGAAAGCTTTACACGTCTTTTAGACAATGGAAGATGAGAGACTAGAGGTTAACGATGCCCAAATTGAGGGTGCATTAGGCACGTAGGAAATTCCAGCATGTCTTGGGAAGTTATGCCAGCGTTGGGGAATTTACGACGAGGCAGAACCAGGCTGCTGCAACTTGATTTCTACGAATTGGCTGGAGGAAATATTGATAAACTCGACAAAGTATGATGTTTTTTTTGGCAAAGTGAAGGTCTGTCATGATCTTTGTGCAGTTTTCCTAGGTAAATAATTCCATATTTTGATTTCGTCCTTGTGGCAGTTCATAAATGATAAGATTTGTGATTCTTGGCTAATCTGGCTCAGGGTATGCTTGCACAAGTGAGTGGATGAATTGGTCAAAATAGAAGATGAAGCACATCTTATTCTGCAACGACTAGGATATCAGGATCTGAGGGCTCGGTACAATATCAGGGTACAAACGTTGGCATGTTTCTTTGCACTTGAATCTAGCATATATGGTAACAACTTGATTGAATTTTGCGAAAAATAAGAGATATTTCTAGAAAGCTTTACACATCTTTTAGACAATGGAAGATGAGAGACTAGAGGTTAACGATGCCCAAATTGAGGGTGCATTAGGCACGTAGGAATTTTGATTTATATATGTGTTGTCAATCATTTTCTAGACCTGATGGTCTCATAGATGAAATAAATAAACATTTCTGGTTTGCTAATTACGTTATGTTGCTTTTTCACAATGTCCACCTACTTGCTTGGTTCCTGATGGTGATTTTGGATCATTTTTTATTATTACTTTAGTTCATTAACCTCTGCAATACACTAGGAAGGGAGCTTTTAAGGAGACGATATCTCGATGTTGCATCATTGCGGTCGAGATTTGATCATCTTGTGCCTGAAATTATTAGGAGGTATTAGACATGGTGGCTTGGCATCTTGTACTGATTCACCACGTTAAACATATGTGCTGCTATGTATAATAGGTGAGCTACTTCCTGACATGTCAAACAATATACAAATAGCCAATGACTAGGCCTCATTTCTTGGGAGGTTCAGAAACAGGAGTTGGCTCTTCGATTGAGCCATTACTTGCTGCAAGTACGGAGCTGAGTGTAAACAATAGGATTTTCTTGCTAGAATGTTGTTTTAGGCTTGGCATCTTGTACTGATTCACCACATTAAACATATGCGCTGCTATGTATAACAGGTGAGCTACTGCCTGACATGTCAAACAATACACAAATAGCCAATGACTAGGCCTCAATTTCTTGGGAGGTTCAGAAACAAGAGTTGACTCTTCAATTGAGCCGTTACTTGCTGCAAGTAAGGAGCTGAGTGTAAAGAATTTTTTTTGCTGGAATGTTGTTTTAGAGAGTTCTGAAGCATTTTGTAGGGGTCCGACTTGGGTCATTCGTTTTGGCCTCACATTCAATCTGCTTTGTCGAAATTCCTGGAGTCTCTTCTTCAGCAATCTGTACAAAACTGCTTGGTTGTACAAAACTGCTTGGTTCCACTAGAATCTTCTGGTAAATCTGCTAGGATTCAGTTTTAAGGATCTGGCCATGTTCTTAAGAGTATCTACCAATGTAAAGCGAAAATCCTCAATTTATATAAAGATGATGGTGTCACTAAGGGAGACAATTTGTGTGCAACTTGGGTGTGGGCAGCGATTATTGCAACGGAGGTAAGACTAGATAATTGCAAGGATCTGTACAAGATTAAGGGATCTGTGCTGCTAGTGTTGACTTGGAATATTATGCCTGCTTTGAAAGGTTTGTAAGATTATGTCTGCATTGTCCCTCACATAGGCATGACATTATACTCAAAAAGTTGCAGCAGAATCTGCTCTGAGACGCTTAAAACTGATCTGCAAAATGGAAGGCAGCTCTTAATCCATATTACTTAGCCTATTGCAAAAAACTACTTTGGCCTAATGCACTTAAGATGAGGCAAATTAGCACTAAAGATGACACTCGTTTGTTGTTAGATTCTTAGGTTGAGTGGAATCCTTGCCTACAGTCAGTTCCTGCATTTTGGCTTATAGTTTGTCTTCTTAGAGTATAGTACATTTGCATCCTCAGTTAAGATTTGATTTGTTTGCGTACACACAGATCTATCGTTTTTTTATTATTCGGGTTAAATTTAATACCACTGCTTCTTTATTTACAACTTCTCTCCCTGTCAGACCTGGAACTCGATACCCATTTGATTTTTCTGCAAGAATTAACAAAATTGTGATTCTCGAATTTGTGATACATGGGACCCTAGCATCCTTGTACCTCATCTCTGGGCACTGGTTCATGTTCTTGCTTAATGTGCCCTTGTTACATATTCATACAAGACTGTAAGTGCTTCTTTCTTTACATCTTGCATATATGTGGAAGATGATCATTGGCTTTTTCCTTTGTTAACAGTTCATCTGACAGAAATAATGAGTTCAATTGACGTCTTTAACAAGTTTATCACTGCTGCTATTAATCAATTTCAGTTGTTTCTCAGGTATACAAAAAAGTAGCATCTAGTGGATGTTATTGAGATATTTAATCAGCTTGGATATGGGAAAAAGTACCTTGCCTTTTATGTTTTCCTCCTCTGCATAATAATGTACAGGTATACACTGAAATTACAGCTGAACAAAAAATTAAAATTATCATTGACCGGCATGTATGATGATGATGATGATGATGATGCAGGCTTGTAATGGCTTCGGCGGCCCTAATAATTGACTCTGTCATCCAGTCAACTTCTTGAAGTTTGAGATCCATGGACTCTAACTTAGGCCGGCCAGTTATGGCCTAGCACGTTGGTTGAGAATTTTATTGAGCAAAAAACTGTGCAGTCTTTAACTTTGATTTACACTTCATTCCAGGTTTTGAAGAGTTGTAGTGGTCAGGTGATTTAGCCATGTGCTTGTTGTGTTTTGTGTTGTATATGGCTCTTCTCAAGAATGCTATATTGATGTCCAGCAAATGGAACCGTGAAGGTTTTTATCGTCCATACTAAAAGAATTGACACAATTAACATTTAGAGCTTAGATCAAGAGTTTCTTTGGATATACTTATATGCTTAACTTCGAATATCTATGCCTAGGGATAGTTTTGCATTCCATCTCTTTCAATTCAATACTTGCTAATGCTACAGAAGGTATTGAGCATGTCACATCGATGATCCTTTTCCATGCTGATGAAGATGCCTGCAAATTCACATGTTGCAAAAGATATCCTTCACTTCAAATCTTAACTAGATTGCATTTTGCTATTCCAAAAAGTCGCTAACAAATGGTGATTTCTTGAAGCTATTGTCTCAACTTTGATTACTTGTTGCCGCAGACACTGGCAAGAGAACGATAAGCAGACACTGGCAAGAGAACGACAAGCCCAAGATAGTAATGTGATCGTAATGTGCTCTATGATATGAATTTTATAGCAATCTCTTTCACTTGAAGACTTAACTAGAATGCATTTTGCTATTTCAGAACGTAGCTAACAAATGGTAATTTCTTGAAGCTGAACTTCGATTACTTGCTGTAACGGACACTGGACACTGGCAACTTATTCTTTGAAGAACTAGACCAATTATACATCTTTAAAAATTTTGTCCAAATATTCTTGTACAATTTGGCAAAAGCTAACCTACATCATCTGTTTACAACAGACCCACACCAAGTGAGATGGGCACCTTTTTTTCTTTTTTCTTTTTTTTCAATTCACATGTTTTTATAAATTAAATCAATATATCCTAAAATATTCTCGATTTTGTGTCTAGCCATGCACAATGCAATTGGAGCAACTTCTAATATGAACCCATACACAAGACAATAGTATCCAGCTTTATACATTCTTTAATTATCAAGTACTGTAGTGCAGATTTACCTAAGAGATTGATTACAATTCTGCATGGCATTTCTCTGTAAAGTTGAATAGCTTTCACGGGGACTAAGAATGTGAGTGTCAATCACTATTGTCAATTTCTTGCAAAAACTTTACTATCTAATGCCCTAATTCGATTTCAATTTTTATATTACAAGACATCAGTCACACCATACCCTACAATTTGCTATGCAACGTAAGCAAACGTGCTTTTGACTAGTTTTTTTTTTTGCACGCTTGCCTAACTAACCTCCCCTGCAATATTTGCTACAATTCTGGAGCATCCACGTGTGATGCCACGTAAGCTAAAACAATTGCGTGCCATAGGATTCTATATTTTCAAACTAACGGTCACGAATATTCTAAAAATCTAGGTAATTCCTTCGTTTTCCTTCTTCCTGACTACACCCGTTTTCTATCTAAGCAATGTCGTCTCTTCTTGTAGATGGTCGTCTCTTCTTGTAGATGGCGGATGGCATTTTGAAGCTTCTACCCTTGATTTGATCTGTGTCACAACTTCTAGGCACTCGAATCATTGCAACAACATGACTCAGTTCAGGAAACCAGATTAAATCTTCGAGTGCTTTTATTGGGGATGACCATGGCTGCTTATAGATGGTCCGGGCATAGCAAGGAATGTCTTCCTGAAAAACTTTTTCATTTTGCATGAAATTATGATATCCAAGCGTTGAGAATGGCATAACAGTGGATGCTATTCCTTGTATAACAACTAACGCCGCTCAAGGTAAGAATTATTCTATTGTTTTATTTCTTCCTTATTGATCCCGTAGTATAGATGGGGTCCTGGAAATCACGATTTGGAAGGTGTCTTTTTAAACTTGCATGTCGTAGTAGAAGAGTGCAAATTCCTCATGGTCGAAAATGCATTGGACTCTTCCCTTCCTTTGGGTGGCTATCTCATTCGGTTGCTCATTCAGTTGTTTGCTTCCTATGGAAGTCTTTCTGATGCAAACTCTGCAGTTGGCAAGGTTTTAAATAGTACACTTGCAAGCATTGGAGCTCACACTAAGCTTGGCACAGATGCAATGACCCTTTGTTTATTGCAACGTGCATCATATGAAGACATAAAGCCAGATTATTCACATTATGAGCATTATGAAAGCTTATAGCAGCATAAACGATATTGATTCAGGACGACATGTTCATTAGCAGATGGTTGACAATGCATGATACTTTTATTGGTTACACAATTTCTTTATATATATGCAACGTGTGGTTATTTGGGGGAGGCGGATTCAGCATGGGAAAGTCCTGTTTTCTTCGAGTACTTAAATAAATCCACAATAAAAATTACAAAGTGATCTTAGGTCTGATATTGTCCTGGGAAATAGGGTAGACATATTCGTAGGCAGATAGTCTGGAATCTATTTTGACGATGTTATGCAGCATATCCTTGTTGGCACATATTCAAAATGTTGAAGATTTGAGGAGGAAAATGAAATAGAATGTCAAGTCAAAATGTGCTAATTTGGAATGCAATGATTGTGGGATATGGTAATGCCAAGTCAGAATGCGGTGATTTGGAAGGCAATGATTGCAAGATATCTCAACATGGTGAAGGTCCCCTTGCTTTCAAATGTTTTGAACGCATGTAATGAGCAGCTATACAGCCCTGCAAAGCTATCTTTTTGAACACAATCAAGACATGCAGCAGTATCAGTATCGGTGCAATGAAGGCACATTGTTTAAGGTGGATTGGAGTTGGACATTGTGAAAAGTAACGGTTTTTAAAGCTTATTGGTGTTAGCTTCTATATGTCCTTCCATTTAGCTTGTAAAAAATATCAGCTGTGTATCAGAATCCACTCCTCGCATTCTGAACGTAAGCAAATCGATGCAATATTGTCAGGGTTCTTGCAAAAATGGTATTTTGGAGTTCTGTAAATGCTTCTGATTTTTTTAATGCTTAGATTACAGATATCTGGATAGGCATGGATGGTTGCATGATCAACTTCAATTATTTGATTATTTTTAATAAAGTCTGTTCCAAGCTGCTCTATCCAGCTAAATGGATTCTGCTTTCCAAGGATTTGACTACTCCTAAAACCCTTCAAGACCAATTTCTAGCATGTGATTTCTGTCAATGAACTTGATAAATGATGCCATTTCTTGGATCCATGCCCGCCATCATGTGAGAGTTGATTCAACATGTTGGAATGTTCAGGTTGATCTTCTACCATTTTTAGAAATGTAGATGCATCCTAAAGGTTTGATGCCTCAATATTTGTAAGACATGCCATGGCAAAGTTGAAGGATGGATGTCAGCAGTTTGACCTTTCTGCACAAGAAGTGCCCTGCCACATGGTCTATCATAGAGATATATCTCTACATTTATGCATTAATTGTTGAAGGACCTCTGGACGGTAGATTAGATTGGGCCATTCATTAGTTTATTGCTGCAAAACTGACATGTTGTTATTTCATTATCATAATAGTAGTCTCATGTTTGGTTTTGCAGATTCAAAGATGTCGCACTTGGATTTGAGTCATAATCTAGAATATTGAAGATTCTTGCTGCGTAAGATTCAGATAGGCCGTATCTAGAGCTAGATATCTCAGCTGTCCAGATTCTTGCTTTTGAAACGAGCAAGATATCGAGTATTTTGCGTTGATGTATTTCGCTTGAATCATAGAAGAACCATTTCATGATTTTAAACAAACGAATTGCAACATCCTATACAATATCTAAGGCAGTCATTCTAACAATCTTTATTCTGTAAGTGTATCTTGTGAATGACTAAAGGCTATTCTCTACCAGGGATTCGTTCTCCTTATTGGGCCTGTATATTTTGGCTGGTAATGGTGGACTATAGGTTTGGGATTCTTTAGATCCAGCTGCTACAAATGATTGGAGTTTGAAGAAAGGAGCTTGACCTCTATGGTTTATAAGTATTGACTAATCATTTTGGCTATTATGGCCATCACAAAGAAACTTGGTGCTAAGCAGACAAATTGCAGCATACTATGCATTATCTAAGGCAGTCATTTGCAAACCTTTATTCTGTAAGTGTATTTTGTGAATGACTACCCTTAAAAAACTATTTTTTAACTAGGGACTTGTTCTCCTTATTGGGTCTGGATCATTTGGCTGGTAATAGTAAACTATAGGTTAGGGCTTCTTTAAATTCAGGTGCTGCAAATGATTGGAGTTTGAAGAAAGGAGCTTCAGCTGTATTGTTTATAAGTATTGACTAATCTCATTTTGGTTGTTATGGCCATCACACGGAAACTTGGTGCATATTGCATTGGCAAAATGAAGCCAGGCAGATCCTTCCTTTTGCACAGATCAACTGCAGCAATGATTTGAGACTTATTTCTGCACTTGCAAAATATGATTGCAATGCCTATACTTTATTTATTGTATCCATGTTGCCCAGTTGACACACTAGGTGTTATAATAGTTTGTAGGCTGCAAAATTGATGTTGTTTAAGTGGTGCGTAGTTCCTTTTCTATGGTGCCACATTTTACATACCAGGCACCACAAAGTTGTTTCTTCCCGTCCTTTTCTTTGCATGAACTTGGTCTACTAGAAGCCTCTATACAAGTAACTTGCAACTATAGAAATGTTTGAAAGCTTCTTCCACCTGAACGTACCAAGATACATAAAGAAAATTGTAGATCTTTTCTTTCTTCATAGTTCAGGCATTGTAAAGTGGGTTGGCTCCTTGCCAACTAGAAACTAAGGTGACGATATGGTCACCTAGACATTCTAGGCAAGTCAAAAACTTGCTTCTCAACTGTCACATAAATTGTATTATTATTCTCACGGGGTGGAGTAATGAAATGCTCATCATATCCAGCTCCACCTCGCTGCTCAAACCCTCTATATAAGGTGGTTGCATTTAAATATTTGTTGTGGATGTCCATCATTGAATTTCTATTTGCTAATGCATCTCACAGACAAATGTATCTCTACAGCGTACTCTTCATTTAGCACGGAAGTGCGAAAGTATACTCCTGCATATTTGGAAGACTCGTTAGTAAGCGCCACACAAAATTTGTCTTTTTTTGAAAGGGAAATCCATATCCAAATGACAAAATGCTACACATTCTACAAGAAATAGAATTATGCTGCAATTGTAATGACTATACCAAGTTAAATTTCGAATCCAATGTGGTAAAAACTGGCAAATCTAGTGAAATTAAGTGGCACTTTATAGTGACATAAGCAGGAGTTGGAGAGGCACTTCCCTTCCTTTTTTTTTTTGCTTAGTAAGCCAAATTGTTCCTAGTATGATATCACATCTGGAAGTGCTAGGTCTAACTTTGCCCTATTTGTATGGGGTTATATATTTTGCTGATATTATCTGCTAAATGGCCTTTAGATTCATATATATTCCCTTGGTCCAGACCTTTAATTAAATGATCTCTTTGGGTATTTGTCCTAAGTGTGTAATTTATGATAATTTCCCTAGAAATGGACTAACCATTTACATTATCATTCCTTCTAAAAATAAGGTCTTAAGGAATTACCATTGGGTATGTTATTTTGGCCTTAGAAAAACATTTGGGCTATTTTCGATATGTAGTTATATTTTCATACTTAACATTTTTCCAAGTAACACTTTTCCTTATTATCTCCCCAGCCTTTAAGAACGGACACATCAGATAAGCGGCCTCACCTCGGATTGGGGTTTCGGGGCATGTGCTGGAAGTTTTCTATGACAGATTGTATTTATTATGGACGGATACCTTATCTAATTTTCTCGGGCTGTAAGCTAATGGATGAATGGGACCTTATTCTAGAAGAGGACCTCCCCTTTTCTGATTCAGCCAAGCTGCATCTGAATCAGATTGTTCTAGACAGAGAAATTGCATTTTGTATGCAAGACATTGATCTGAAAGGGATAAGATAGGCATGGATGGCTATAACAAGCGTGGCAAGCATAACTATGGTGGCCAGCAACAGAATAGACGTTTTCAGAGCTTTGGAGATACATCTTACTTGTCCCTGAAACGCAATACATAGAGGAACATGAATCGGATATGGATGATAATCAGGTATGACCTAATTAGTTCTTCTGTGCAAGAGCTGTGTAAGATTGTATGGGGAAAATAATATATCTTTGCTAGCAACACTTTGTTGCCTGGGGGCTAGATGCTGCTGGATGATTGTGACAAAAGGTATTTGTAGGCTTTTGCTAATCTAGTGGACAAAGGACAGTTCCATATGACTGTTGTCTATAAATAACTTCCTTATATCCTGATTAACAGCTTAGGTGTGGTTTGTGGCAGAATATGCCTATATATTTGACCTTGGGTTCACTCTATTTCTGAATCTATTATTCGGTTTGCTCTGTTTTGTGTGTAGTTGTATGTCATTTGATTCTAAGTTATTTTTTATCTTGTGGCAAAAGAATTACATTAGGTGATCGGTGAATAACCGAGAAGCCTAAGGCACCTTTTGGCCCTTGCAATTTTACCCAGTCTATGGCTAACTTTGTATTGATTTGCTGCAGGTACGGGCTTCTCTTCTTAATGTTTTCCTTTTGTCCAAGGCTTTAGGACTTCTTGGGAGATGGCATGCATATTGAGACAGGAGTTGGGAACATTTGAATTTGGTTAAATGATTTCATATTAATGGTAGCCAATGCTCTTTTAAGAGGGCGGTTGACAACACAGTAAATTTTAGTGATGATTTTCCTTTTTCTCAAAACCAAGGTACTCGGTTTGATATTTATAGGCTTTTTGTGAAATACTACTCCTTTGAACAACCATGATCCCTGCAAAGTTGAGCACGGACTTGATATGCTGGCTTTTCTAAATATTTTCAGACTTATATATGGTTTAACCCTGTCTCATTTTGTTATTCCACATTAAAGTGCATACATCTTAAAAGGGTGCTGGATGTATACTCGAAAATGCTGTAACAGAGTTTAAGACTCCTTTGATATTGACTGAATCAGTCAAAAAATTAATACTGAAGTACTATGTCAGGCCTTTATGCTTGGAAATATCTAATTTCAGTTGTATTTCTCATTTTGCTGCTCAAAATATTAAAAATCGCTTTCTGCTCTTGGAATAGTTATAGTAGCCTAATTGAGCTACAGGAGACTTAACCTGGGTTACGGAATGGTAAAGATAAATCCTTATTAAGGGTGTAGGTTATAATTGTCTAAGTATACAAGATACACATGGCCGGAGGTTTGTAATTCACTCTACATCCTTGATAAGTCTTGCATTTATTAAATCAAAGAGAGGTTCTCTAAATGAAATTTAAAAGACTGGTTGGTAATGAGTGGGTTGTGTCTACTCGATTTGACAAGGTTGTCATGAAGTAGGCTGTTGTCGATACAGGGAAACACTTGTTGCAAGCTTTTTCTGAAGGGTATATCCTATATCATAGGCAGACAATGTTGTTGTTTTTTGGCTTATGGACATGACAATAAATGAATTAATTACCACATCTATATTGTCCAGGACAGGACATGGGTAGTGGCAGGAAAGTGAGGCATTTTAGAAAAAATGGAGATCTTAGAATGTTAAAGAGCTACTTTTTGCTGGGCACATTAAGGACCAAATAGGATTCCAATGCACAACTAGATACATGTGACATTCATAAGACTTGAAAATTTTGGATCATTGAGAGTTAAGATCTATGATTGGCTGCATGTATCCTTAAAGACCATGTTGCATTTGACATGATACTTGTCTGGAATGTAGTGCTTGATTTGGATTTGGTACTATTAGTATAATGGTGGTTAACTGTTTTCCCTGGATGTATCGTACCATCTTGGACTGAAGGTTCCTCGTATGGCCAGATAAGACAGCGGAGGGATTGACCAAAGCTGATGTTTGTGCTAGGTCTAACTAGTTCAAGCCAGGTTTTTTTTTTTTTTTTGGAAACATTAGACCAACTTTTAATTTTATATACATGTTCTTCCTTGCCCAAGTTGCAAACCAACTGCAACTGTCAAAGAATAGAGCATAAAAAGCAGCTATAAGCAGCTCAGAAATGCTTGTAGCAATTATGTTATAATAAGCATTTATGTTACAATACAACAGAGAGAATGCTTCTATAATCAACCAAGCCAATATGGAGATTTAGAAGTCAGAAGTCCTCTGCACACATTGTGCACCTAGTTGCATTGGGGCAACTTTGCCCCTTCCTCTTCCTGTACATGAAGATCCTAAAACAGACTCTAAAGAAACATGCTGCCCAAATGAGATGTGTTGTGCTTGCCGTGCTTTTGGAGCACCTCCAACCTTGTTGATTGCAGAAGATAATGGTTTATCTTTTGTTGGTGGTGGGGGAGCAGAAATTTCAGCCCATGGATCATCATCATTACCCCAATTCTCAACACTTTGTTCTACTTTATTAGTTTCTACATTGCCTTCACCTGTTTGGAATGCCTTTGGGCCATTGTAACGGGCCCATGGTAGACCGCTCGAGTATTCGAACCTTGAATGTGCCTGTGTTGCATTCCCGAGACACCGACATAAATGGGTAGAAGCGACTACCCATAAATGTCTAGACAGTTTTTCCCAGTTGGTTAAGGGCATGTCGATTAGGAATGTTACAGTTGGTATCAGAGCAGGTGTCGAGTTCGAGTCTTCATGGGTACTTATATGCATGGGTAATTTGCAAAGACTTGGTAATCATTGTGACATGGTATGACATAGACATGGTATAGCCTTGGATGCTCGAGGACGAGCATAGTTCTCCACATAGACATGGTATAGCCTTGGATGCTCGAGGACGAGCATAGTTCTAGTGGGAGAGACTGTAACGGGCCCATGGTAGACCGTTCGAGTATTCGAACCTTGAATGTGCCTGTGTTGCATTCCCGAGACACTGGCATAAATGGGTAGAAGCGACTACTCATAAATGTCTAGACAGTTTTGCCCAGTTGGTTAAGGGCATGTCGGTTAGGAATGTTATAGTCATTTGCTATGATTTTACAGAAACAATAGGTCGTTGTGGCGCAGCTTGCAATCTGGAGAGAGGATGGATTGATTCTGCCTTTTCAATGCCCCCAACATCATCCCACTCCTCAGAAAGGCTGGTATTTTCAGCATCATTTGATGTCTCCAATGGCGGAATATCGAGCTGGCTTGACGATGCAGAATTTGCTTGTTGATCAGGAGGGCTTGGAGATATTGTAGCAACAGCTGCCTGTGTTGGATGTATACTCATGGGGACAGTTGCTGCTATATCCATTCCCTTGTTTTTGTGTGTAATAGAGCTTACTGCCTAACCTAATACACTGCCTGAGCTAGTTGTGGCAGATGTAGCACTTGATATTGATTCCCCATTTTCCAGCTTAGCATGGTATTGTTGGACCCACTTAAGAAATGCATTCGTTGCTTGAACTGCTTTTGTTCTCACATCACTGTCTGCATCAATTGTGAGCACAACAAGCCTTGGCAAAATTCATGTTGCAATTTCAATCACATCATAGTATTCAATGGTCGCAGAAAAGGCCATAAGTAATACCTGCACTTTTTGCTGGACTAAAACCATCACGAAGGGCTCGGCTAAAGGCATTAATCAGGACTCTTTTCCTTGTGGATTCATTCAGATGCGTTGCAATATTGCCCAGCAATATTGTTGTATTTGTCCTAATTGCTAGTTCTTCATCAACCTGTAACTTGTTTAGATATTTCAGAAGTGATCTAGTTAATGTCCGCTGGGAAAGCTCCAGAGCAAGTATCAACATCGTCTTCAATGTCAACTCACGGAGAAATGCAGAAGAATCAGAAAAACTAGTTGCGATATGCGAGAAGATCTGTTCACTAACGACCTGATTCGACAAAGCAGGACCAAGTTGTTCAATATTTTGAAGAAGCCCTACACGGATGACACGATCACTAGATGCAAAAAGCTTTATTGCAGTAGGGAGAACCTTAGAAATAAGTTTCTCTTGAGAAAGGCATGACCCCATCTTCAAAAAGGGCCAATGCTGCGAAAGATGCCGATCCAAACTCCAAAGCTGTTGCAAGCATCGGAAGCAGCTTTTTCAACACAATTTCCTCTGAAAGCTCTTCTGAAAGGTTTGTTAGCTTGCGAAAGAATGAATCTTTTTCCACACTATCCTTCAAGTTCAAGACCTCCATAAATTGAATGGTTTCGACCAGCTTGTTATGAAAAAATCCACTGTTTTCTATCAGTTTGGATGAATTCAAATGTCTTGAAGGTGTAGAACTTAAAAGCCGTTGATAATATAAAAGCAAACTCTTTGGAATCGATGACGTATGTTGAAGTTCTTGGAACTCCATATATCTCAAGTGAGATGTGGTTAATGTGGCCAACCAGGCCACATAAACCACTGGTTAATGTGGCCATCCGATATCAGTCAGGTGGTTAATGTGGCAAAAAAAGTGGTTAATGTGGCAAAAAAACCAGGCTTCAAACTGCATAGGGGGGCAAAAATTTCAATCGGCTTGTTCTTTCTGCTCTATTGGCAGTTTGATTCGATCTAAAAATCATGCCAATCGCTTTATCTACTTCTTTTATGCTAGATTGGTGAAGAGAGGAAGAGATTTGAGGCAAAATGGAGCCGGATCGACCAAAAAATGCCAAAAACAGTTGGGTTTTGGGCTTCAAACTGCGTTGTTCTTCATGCTGATATAGATTGCCACATTAACTACATCTCGTTTGAGATATACGACGTTCCAGAGTTCTTCCGATTTCAGTAATTTCATTCCCGCGAATAGCTCATATATTAAATAGCCAAGACCCCAAGAATCCAACGCCCAGGGAGGAAGCATTGGGCCATTTGCATCAGAATTAGAACCATCAAACTCTGACAGCACATCAAATGCATATAGCTTTCAGTCCAGTGTTGGAGTCACAACTACAGATGTTGCACACACATTTCCATGAACAATATCATGGTTGGGTCGTGATTTCTTCCGGTGGTCTATTTTCCTGATGCCATGTGGCATGGCCAATATCCCGGAATTCTAATCGGGTATGAAGATTCCTGATTACCTGTTGATCCGGTTACAGAAACAGAGAAATAGAAAATTTTTTTATTGCTTGTTCCGTCCGACCATGAACATCCGAACGTGAACAGAAGCTGACGAACCGCTATTTGCTGTTTTACTTCTTGTTCCGACCTTGCACAACAGGACAAGAATAGCTATGAAAGGGAAACAGAGATCAAAAGCACAACAGGCGAAGAACAGCTATGAAAGGGAAACATAGATCAAAATCAAACAGAGATCAAAATCATAGCGCCATAGCCATGAGCGGTGAGCTCAAAATCACTCCCCAACCATGATATTCTAAGGGTAAGAAAATTGGTCAGTGATTCACCGGCTTGCAGCTCCCAGCTAACACCGGTCGCTGCAAATCCGGGAATCACTTCCAAGTTGTCTTACCCTTATACAAGCTTGCAGTCATTGTTTAGGAAACTAACAACTTTGCTAATTTAGTGTAGACTCCATTGGTACCCTGAAGATTAAGTTGCTTCAGCTTCTCCTCCAAACGCATGACAGGTTCTGTGACCATATATATGGTAGGCTTAATTTGGCTCCCTTCAGTTAACTCTACTTCTATGTTATGCAGATAAGCTAGAACATTTGGATGACGAACTGTTCGAAGCTTTTTCACTCCATTTCCGGCAGCAGTAAGCCAGAGATCTTGTGCGTTGGTTGCTTGAAAGACAAATATTGATACTGGAGAGGAATTTTCCTTAGAGGTATCACATCCTTAAGGAACTTGAACGTGGCACCTTGCCGATGGCTTAGATCTACTTGCTTTGCAAACACTCTCTTTTTCCGGGCCTCTCTGCAACTTAATCGCTGTTAAGATCACAGCAGTCCGGCTCATCACATGTTACCCATACAGTAGTACTTATATTAGGTGCATTTCCATAATAGGCCTAAAGGTCTAAAGGTATTCGATAATCCTCGTCTAATCACGCCACGAATCTTAGATTTTGCATTGGAGAGGCACATTGAGTGGCACTTTAAGTGAATTGAATACGACTTAGTGGATTTAAGGGAATTGAGGAGGAGATGTCACCTGGGTTGGCTGGGAAGGAGAAGGAGGGAGGGGGTGTGTTAGGTGTTCAAGTCACCATTTTTGAAGGCCCATACAAATTTATGCTATTACTTATGCGCGGCAACGTCAGACACACGTTTTGGATCTGTCTTTCCAAATTTTTCGTCTTTAAAGGTAGACTTAACTGCCTCCAGATCAGGGAATAAATTACTAATCGTATAATTCTTATTAGCCAGAATGACTTTAGCTAAATTTGCTGGATATTAATCCCAAAACTTTCTGTGGTTTAGCTAAGCTCTACACATTTTTCCTCTCATACTTTCTAGCGTTTACCTAAATTAACCCAAACGTCATCCCAAAAATTTCTATGGCGTGGTCAACAGAAAATATTAAACCAAATTACGATACTTTTTTTCAATATATTCCACTTATTTTAGTCATTTTCTTTGTGAAAACATTCTAAAATAATGCTAACTAGTAAAGTCTAGGACTCAAATTAATTTATAATGCTAGAAACTAAACTACGAATCATATATTTCATATAAACTAGAATGGTGTTAGCTAAACTAGCCCGAAATTCATTCTAAAAATTTCTATGGTTTAGCTAAACAATACAAAATTTCACTCTCTTACTTTCCAGCGTTTGGCTAAAGAGCTCCAGGGTTGGTGCAGTCCCGAAAAAAGTTAAGCTAAAATTATTATTTTTTTCCCAATTTTTTCCATTTACTTTAGCTAATTTTTTTTGAAAATCTGTTAAAAAATTGCCAAATAGCTAAGTTTAGCCCTTAAATTATTCCATGCTCTAGATTTTCTAATAACATCAAGATTCCCATTTGTATCAATAGTCACTTCTGCTGCGGCCCTGTCTACTTGTTGTTGACACAAGTCCAGGCGATCTTCCGTATCCATTTCAGTATAGCCAGACTTTTATGGGATCTTGTGGTCTTTCTCAGCCGCATAGCTTTCAAGACCTTCCTGATTTTTTCTGGGTATCTCATTGTGTTCATCTCCTAGAGTGCCAAGCAAGGGTTGTGGTGGCATGTGATACATACGACTAATTATCTTATTGATATCTTAAAAAAGGCTTAATATCCCCAGCATTGTCCTCATGCTCGTCCCTCATCCATTAGCAGGTTCGCAACTCGTCAACAGGTGGCATAAGATTGCACTGCACACAGTTACGACCCATTAACGGCGACATCCTCCCCGTATACCTCTCTTTTATCTATTTAATATCTCAGCATATTCATAACCTTAAAATTCATTGAGGACAATGTCCAATTCATCGGGTATCACTGTACTCTTAGTGATGTCAATGCTAGGAACTGTTCTAAAGGTGCTCCCTTTTCGAACTTTGATTCCGCTTCCTCCTCGCCTTCTATCTCTAGAGCGTGCTTGGCTAGGTTGTCAAAGTGCATATAGAAACTTGGCAGAAACCTTGCTTTTCTGCCATTATATTCCAAAGCCGCGCTCTTCTTCTTCTGGATTAAAAAAACCCTAGAAAATGTACCAGTTGAAAAGAAGTCGAGCATATATCCATCTTGTGGAAAAAACTACTCCATTATGTAGTAGGATAAGACGTCTTTATTTGAGGTTAGAAGAGCAAACACCATCATTCCCATCCAACAATATTTTATCTTGCCTGTGAACATTGCCTTTCGGTGCTCCTTTCTTTTTTATCAGCCTCTTCATCACCAAACTAGTTCAAAGTTAGACATCTCTATCTTTAAAGGTTTTCCTTGCAGGGGAGATCCGAGTGCCCGATGTTGATTTCAAAGTTGTTGTAATTTCTCAATAAGGGGCTCTCCATGTACCATGTTGGTAATGATTTCATTGCACTCTATACACAACTGCAGGTACTCAGAGTTACTCAAGTTACCATTCAAAATCCTTGCCCTCCTTCATGCATTAACTTTCGAGAACTTAGCTTGTTGATCACGTGACCAGTCATTCCACCTGCCGTAGGATCGAAAGGAACAAGATCCGATGCGGTGAGGACGTGGTATGGAGAGTCTCTGAAAGATCTCAATAGAGTTTGTATATGCTCGTTGGACCTGGTCTTGTGCATCATGTAAGGTGGAGCTGGGACGCAATCATATATGTTGAGACCCATAAGCCATAAACATCCATAGGAATAGTGCCTTTTATACTGCTCTAGTTTCTAAGCTATTTTTTTTTTTGCCAGCTTTTTTTCCTCTACTGGGTTGAACTTCAACTCCTCTAGCAGAATTACGATGCTGTGTAAGGGTTGGCGCAAGATAGAAACGAATTTGCAACGAATTTTCTAGTGCCTTCTACTCTACCATTCTTTTTTTTTTTTGAGGGTAAGATTTTTTATATTGATATAGTGAACAGATTACACTTATTTGAGGCTCCACAATAGGCCTGATAGGAAAAATTTAAACACAAAGAGGAAGAATTCAAGCTATCAATCCAAGACCAGGGTCTAAAACCAGGTTCAATCCTTCTAATTTGAGCAGAGATAAAGATCACTATAAGTCCTAAAGCTGCCACCATCTGAAGCTCCTCCACGGAAAGATGCAAGCTAATGAAGATCTCACAAGAGCAACTTTCATTTCGCGCGTTAACTTGGCCTACTATATTATCCTGCATAGAAGTACTAAAAGAGGTCGGGTCTCTGTTCCAGTAATGTACTAAGAGATTCTCTCCTCTCTCTTCCAACTAAATAGAACATCGTACACGCCGTCCCTGAGGGGTGGTCCCTGAGGGGATAGGCATATTCACCCCTTATTCCTTAATCTACACCATACGTAAAGTTCCTCGTTTGTGGGGTATGCAAGTACAAAATTTGCTATACTGTATAACAAGATTCGCAAAATACTATAAGATTTCAAGCAGAATACTATATGGTGTTGATTTTGTACGTGCAAAATACAATTATGAGGGCTCTCGCTGCCCTACGTCACCCCCCGTGTGAATATGCACCCAAACCAAAGGGGGTTTAAGGGGGATTTTAATTTAAATGTATTGGACCCAATGGTTGTGTTAATTAATGTCAATGGTAGTTATGTGTTGGTTGTTAATGTCAATGGTTGTTATGTGTTGGGGGATTTAATTTTTATATGTTGGATATTAATGGTTTGTGTTGCAAAAAAAAAAACATTTGGCCCCTTCGGGGCCTTAGGGACGCCCCTCCTCCCATGTGACAAAAATTTTAGAATTCAAACCAGAAAAAAACTAGAATTCATTTGAGGCTTTCATCACCTGTAGATTTTGAATTTCATCACAATAAAACAAATAGAACATCTAAAAATCTAAAAATGCATGGTAATTTATAGCGCAATCCTGTATTAATCAGCTGGTAGGATGTGAAAGCCTACCAAACCCGGCCGAGAAATTGCTGTTTTAGCATAGATAACTTAATCAAACATATCCATATCATACACCATCAAAAAGATCTCGGAGAGAGCTTTCCAACGCAATAAAAATCATCTCAAACAGAGCTCTGGATCAAAAGTTATAATAAGAAATGTGTTGCCGGCGGGGAAACTGCACTACATGCGCCCTTGAAGCCCACAAAAAGAGGGCTTTTGTTGTGAGCCATTGGTTGTTGACTATTATGCACCACACGCACAAAAAACGTGCTTTTGTTGTGAGCCATTGGTTGTTGACCATTATGCACCACACGCACAAAAAAGGGGCTTTTGTTGTGAGCCATTGGTTGTTGATCATTATGCACCACACGCACAAAAAAGGGCTTTTGTTGTGAGCCATTGATTATTGACCATTATGCACCACACGCACAAAAATAGGGCTTTTGTTGTGAGCCATTGGTTGTCGACCATTGGAAAAAAAAGGCTAAAATCAATGGCTCAGAAATGGTGCACTCTAGATGTACGCATTAGTACATCCATTTGAATACATCACGAAATCATAGGAAAACCTTAGTGAAAAGCGTACAAAAACACAAAGAAAACCCCCTGTTATTATGCTACATATTTGCATAGGCACCAGCTCCACTACGCTCAACTTTCTTAGAAAACCATGAAGTAAGCTCCACCCTGGACACTAGAAACATAGCCTCCCCCCGGGGGCTTCACCCCTTTATATAGAACATATGGCATGTGCGTGCAAGGGGTCAACTGAAACCCCCCTGTATACGGCTTTTTGCGGGCAAAACCCCCCAACCATACGTACATATGAATTTTAATTTTTGGCCCCTTATCCGTACATGAACTCCAGTCCCAACTAGCAATCCATATACCCTTTCCCATACATATACTGGACACCATAAGAAAAGTCCTAGCCCTTGTAGCACATATGGTAACACATCATTTTTTGAATATTTTTTTAGTCATTACAAGAGCTAGCTAAGCTAGTTTGTTGTAGGGGTTTGGAGTTTGATTATTCAAATAGAAGCCCATATTAAATGCAAGGTTAAAAGGGGGATTAACATCATAATGCAAGGTTAAAAGGGGGATCTAAGTTGATTAGGGAGTTGAATTATCAATTGCCCTAGGCTTTCCATACTCTCTTGACAACGCTAACGAGTCTGCAACTTGCAATGAACACCATCTCTTGCATCCCAAGAAGGACGCAGGCAATGTTCCTTGGCGGGCATCCTCGTCCTCATCATCAATGAAATCTTCTTCATGTTGTGTAGGTTTAGGCAGTATCCCTTTATTGCAAGGTCTGAATCTTTAATTTATACAATATTAACCACAAATCATTGATGTTTTCGAGAATACAATTGATATTGCTTTATTAGACAAAGACATGGGGAACTATTGCCAATCAGCCGACATAAATGGCTAAAAATTTATGCAAAAATTGGTTATGATTTTCCATCAGAACTCTTAATGCTTTTCTTCTATAATTGTTATTTGGTTTACAACACAGAGTAAGAAAGGTTTATTGATCATCCCATTATTATTTTATGGTAGATAAGAATAGGAATTTAATGGAGCTTTTATATTAAAACTGTGATCATGCACAACCAATCACTCAAAAAACTACATTCGCTGGAAAAATCATAAAGCCCTTGAACTGTACAAATGTCTCCCATCATCGTATTTTAGTACAATTCCCTGGGTGCACAAGGTGCTGGCTTGGACAACACTAAATTCTTGTATAAAATATAGTTCTATAAGAAAAGCCAAATCCTTTAAATCTTCCTTGGCTTCAGTTTCTTTCAGGGCTTAAAACTGAATTTATCTTTCACATCTCAGCAAAAATTTCATCTTGATTGTTATCAAATCCTCCTATTATTAACACCACATACTTGTTACTGACCTTGCTTTCTTCTCCTTTTATTCTTAAAAGCAGGTTCTTGTGCCCTAGTTTCTTCGTCCACGGGATTAGGAAAATCTCTTGTAAACAATGCAACAAAAAACCCATCCATCTTGTCCCGAACAACATCAGTACGCAATAGATGATGTGCTAGACAAATGCGACATCATAAGCATAACACAAAACGTTACAACAATAATGTAGATATAGATTGCGGCTTACCACCATCAAATACTGGAAGGCCTCTATGCTGCCATGTTGGAAATGTTTAAAGACTTTGCTGTCGATAACACAGACATAACAACTTTTTCATTCTCCCGCTGATCATCAGAGCAAGTGCTATAAACAACCCGTTTGACAACAGGAAGTGAAACAACAAAGGCAATGGCCTCAGCATAATTAAGACGGAAATTGTGGGGCTTTAGAGCATACAAGAGAAGGCGTGAAGAAGTGCCATTTTTTGAAAGTTCGATAATCGTTCAATTCGTAGACTTGGTATTTCATCCTTGTCTGCAAACACAAAGAGTTACAAAGCAATGTCATAATTTGATAAGATAAAGATACTTAATAATAACATTACAAATGCCAAAAAAGCAGCCAATATAGAGCCCACATGTCACAACAATAATGAGACATCCAATACATGTGAGCTTAAGCATTCCAATCTAAGAACACATACAAAGCACCAGAATGGCAACCTTTTGACGAAGGAAGGAGATGATCAAGTCTCCGTGACTTGGTGCCTGAGCCAGAGCAAGAGGGATCCACCAGTATTCCACGCACCTGAGCAGCATGCAAGGGTCAAATTTCATCATGATTAATTATACTTCAGGGGAAAACAGATCAGACTTTGTTGTTTAGTAAGCTTCCACATATCTAAAGGCAATGAAAAGAAAAAGAAAAAGAAAAATACTATCATCCAATTCATCATTCATATCAGCTGCTCATTTAACTCGTGCACATATACATCTGAATGAAATTATCAGAAAATCAAGTTTCACATAACTCAACAAGGAAAATATCCACGCAAGCATTAAACAGCAATCAAAACAGACCTTTGAGAACCTAGAACAAGAGGGATCGAGACGCAGAAAGTCTTGATGTAGGATCTCAACATCTAGGTCATAAATTAAGGTTGAAAGTAGATGCTTGTATAAACATAAATCCAAATAGAAAGGATATTAGATGCTCCAGTCCTCTCAACTGTTCTCTGCAGAACTTCCAACCTTGACTTGTTCAATTCACAAGCATATATTTTTCCCTTCCCATTCATCAAAGCCGCCAAATGTGTTGTCTTGTTCCCTGGGGCAGCACAAGCATCTATGACCTGACACAAATCGTGTGAGGAAACCTCCTATAAACTGTAGAGATGGAACTGAAAATATCCATTAACACTTCTACTGCACCAATAAACTCTCTGCAAGCCAATTTTAACAATAGTACCCAGGGGCCAGAAATGTACCTGCCAATCAGATTCTGGTGCAAGGATACAAGCAGGCATGCAGCTCGCCTTCCCCTGCCATGATACGCATTTATTCAGGAGATTCCAAAAATCTTGCATTCATATGGTTACCAAGTACAACCTGTAGCAGCACTGCCCCTGAAGCTACCAAGGGATGGTTATGAATGTCTGTTCCAGCAGGAAGCAGCAACAAGTTTGGTATCAAGTCATCATGCTTCACCTGCCAGAAGACAATAACCTCACAGCAGTGAACCAATCCATGTGACATTCTTCATAATGATTAGCATCATAGAGATCTGGTTCCCTCAAAAGCTACAACCGAAAACCCAGGTGTCTAAAACCACATGGATAATACGAAACCCCAAAATAAGAAAGCTGTACTGCTAAAAGCTCCCAAGAAAAGCATATGAACGATGCAAACTGCAACTCATGCAAGAGATGAGTGTTTTGCAGGATCATGAATAAATATTAAAAAATACAATTAAGCACGAGCAGGACATGAACCACTTACAAATATAAGTGTGTGAACATGAATCACTTACATCTGACATTGTTTAAAATGCACTGAATGCCTCCTCCACACTGATTTTTAAAGTGTTCACACGTACATACCGTGGGACTTTTAACCTTCCAATGCAACATATTTAGAGAAACGCGAGAAATTATATGTTGATTGAATGTTTTTATGCGCCTTAAGATCTAGCTCAACTCACCAACGCATGGATCAACTGGAAGCAACTCCTCTACACTTTTAGCCTGCTGTTTTACAAGCAACTGGGCTACGGCTGCATGTAAGGCATTTTTCCTGATAGTACTAGCTTTTCAAAGATCTCCACTTTCGATGAAATACCCTACATATTTTCCCAAGAAGCCATAACTTAATAAGAAGAGCAACCAGAAAAGCCGGTCAGTTTGAAATACTATATCCAAAAGCTACCTGACCGAAGAGCAACTCGTAAATAAGCAAATAAAACAGCTCAGTCTGACCCTATATGCAGCTAGTTAAGTTAGTCATCGGATGCCCCAACACGAAGATCGAACAAAAAAAGATATTACTTTGTTTTTGCCATTGAGAAGTTTTGTGGACTCCAAAACATGCTTTATTATAGGAAAATCTGAGATATCAAATTCCAAAGTAAGAAAGGAAACATCACACACAAATTCGCATCCTTGTAACTTACATTTGAGAACCCCGCAAGTAAGGGCCAGCGTCGCCTTTTTAGACACCACAGTCGGTTTATAAATCATAGCTTTGATTGAAGATTGTGCATTGCCCTGGGCATCATCTTTAAGAACAACTCTGAGTATTTCTGCAGCCTGCTTTCTGATTAAGCGAATAGGGCCTTGTGTCTTCACCCTACACCCCTAGAAGGATCCATACGGGAGCGCCATCTCCCGCTCGACCACCTCTACCGTACAGGAGACGGTGGTAGGGGGAAAAATTTGTATAGCAATCCAGCCGTTAACGGACCCCTAAACCAATAAAAAAAATCCCCTATCAGTCACGAAGGTGGTTTGTACGGGTTGTTAAAGGTGAAATCCCCTTGGGTCCCATAAGACTTTCACATTGTGCGTCACAATAGGTGTTGAATCTAGGAAGGAATGTGTAGAGGTGGAACTGCAGTCATTAATTTCTCTCTTTTTAGACACTTTGCTTGTGCCCTTGCTTTCTTCCACAACAGGCAATTTGCCTGAATCAGACGATTTGTCCTTCGAAGATTGAGACAACTTTCGTAAAGAAGGAGCTTGAGGGCTGGGAGTAGGCTTTGATTTCTTTGACTCATCCCTCTTTATATCCTTGCACCTAGCTGCTAGCTATGTGCTGTCCATTCTTGTGAGCATTTTGCCGAAAGCCTTTATGGTGCAGTTAGGCTTTATGGTTTCCAGGTGACCCGCTCCCGGCTAACGCCGGTCGCGGGGCCCCACCTGAAAACCCGGAATGGAGGCCCCAACCTCCATTCCCCTACAATATAGAAGTTGGGGACGTTTTTTTTGCTCAGCAGATGGCGAAGCTTTAGATGCAACAAAGAGGATTCGGTGAAGCTCTGAAACATCTTTCATCAGCAGATGCCGAAGCTTTACATGCAACAAAGAGCTGATTCGGTGAAGCTCTGAACAAATCTGGTGAAGCTCTGAAGCTCTGAAACATCTTTCATCCGGCGAAGCTCTGCAATAGCCGTTCTGCTTCCACCATCTGCAGATCAGAGTGCGCTTTTTCTTCATCTGAAGAACAGATCAAACAGGGGAAGCGGCTTTTTCTTCATCTGAAGAACAAATCAAACAGGGGAAGAACATATCAAACAGGGGAAGCGGCTTTTTCTTCATCTGAAGAACAGATCAAACAGCGAAACAGACCTGTGAATCCCTGCGAGCTCTGGCGACAAATAGACCTGTGAATCCCTGTGATTAGAGGCAACAAACAGACCTGTGAATCCCCTGCGAGCTCTGGCGGCAGCGAGCTCTGGCACGAAGAACCCTAACCTAAAAAAACCTTACCTGGGCAGCCGGTCGAGCGGAATGGGTGAACCCAAGTTCCATTCCGCATTATTGGGCGTTGCCACGCGTCAATAAAAGAGTGGTCGCCAGAGAAAAAAACGGACCCAACTTCTATATTGTTAAAGGTGAAGTCCCCTTGGGTCCCATAAGACTTTCACATTGTGTGTCACAATAGATGTTGAATCTAGGAAGGAATGTGTAGAGGTGGAAGTGCAGTCATTAATTCCTCTCTTTTTAGACACTTTGCTTGTGCCCTTGCTTTCTTCCACAACAGGCAATTTGCCTGAATCAGACGATTTGTCCTTCGAAGATTGAGACAACTTTCGTAAAGAAGGAGCTTGAGGGCTGGGAGTAGGCTTTGATTTCTTTGACTCATCCCTCTTTATATCCTTGCACCTAGCTGCTAGCTATATGCTGTCCATTCTTGTGAGCATTTTGCCGAAAGCCTTTATGGTGCAGTTAGGTAGTTTCTTGTCACTAGCAAGGAAGTATCTGCACGGGCTAAATCCAAGCAGTATATCCCTATTGTGTTTAAATTAGCAGCTTCGAAGGATTTATAAGGGGGTAGTGGCCAACCATATCCTCTCGCGATGTGATCCTTATAGCCTGGTCTATCTTTTCAAGTACTCGCTATCATCATAGAAGGTCGTAATTTTTGAGCTGCAAGACATACTGATTGAACTGGCATTGGGCGATGTCTTCCGCGGAGCATATAGTAGCATCATCAACATGACAATTATTGCCTTCCCACATGTTACTATTATCTCCATCTGCTCAATCTTCATATTATTTTCACTATTCCTGATAAAGAGACATAAATGCTTTCGCTTATTTCCCTTTATGTTGCTGAGATTGCTATTTCTATACATGATCTTTCAACAGGACTAGGTATGACAATTCTCTTCGTATAATGTGTCGAGGTCCTTGGAATAATCCAAGCTCTGTAAAGTTCAAAAATCTAATTAATCGTGAAATATAAAATGCTTCTTTTAGGCGCGATCCATCCAAGCAACATTTCAAGAATTAATACTACGTGCAATAACAACAAGCTAAAAATAGTCTGTTGAGAAATATTTTACGAGCCGGAAAATATTTTAGCGAATAAAATATTTTACAGTCCAACAAGGGGTAGATAACGCCCTGAGCCGAGGGCGTTACCATAAAAAAAAATTGAGGACGCCGAATTTTTTTTTTTATGGTGAACGCCCGAGGGCCAGGACGTTATCTCAACACACTGCCCCGAGAGCTTTGGGCCATCCGATCACCATCAAAATCGTCCATTCGATAACATCCTAGTAACACCCTAGGATGTTTTGAAGTAGCAACTAGTAAACGTGTGCCCGGCATTGCCAGGCTAATTTCCTAGCATGTTCTGTGCAACTTTGGGCAACAACATAGGTTGATATACTGGTAAGAATGGACATTTTGTGATTATTTTTGTCATTGAAATTATCTAATGGTAGTACTATCAATTGGTAGTATTATCAATGTATAGGGGAAAGGAACAAGGGGATCGATTTCCGGTCCAGACGGTGGGGCCCCACGACCGGCGGGCGTGGGGCCCCACCGTCTGGACCGGAAATCGATCCCCTTGTTCCTTTCCCCTACAACCAGCGCCGACTATAGGTAGTTGTTTGTGCCCGACGTTGTCGCGCATAGGTAGGGGTGTGTCTTTTTGTAGCGCATAGGTAGAGGTGTGTGTTTTCGTAGACCTTGTGACATCACCGCGCAATGGTGCCAATAAGGACCTAAATTGTCTCATGACGTTGGGGATTATTAAACTCGTCCATAAGCAGTATAATCAACAACCGTTGTGCTTGTTTTCTTATCACATGAATGTGAAAATGGTGCATTGACAATGAGAGTATGCACTTTGAAGTCTATGAAAAGGCAGAGGCCGCAACAATAGCGTATGCCTATCTATAATGTGTGTTGCACATGCATGCTCATTTACAAACACCTCAATAGTATTTCACTTATATTTCCTTTCACAAAGTGCCCAAAGCAAAATGTCAAACGATAGCGTGTAACATCAATAAAATTTTGTGACGATGCATCTACCATTGCTTATTATTAAATTTTCCCTCTTAACTATTCAAGTTCAAATTTTACTGTGATGCTTGCCTTTTAGATTATTAAATTAAAGGATTTATTTTTTTATTTTACATTGCGGTACAAAGGCATGCACACTTATACTTGTCATAGTTTTAGTGGTAGGCACCAAGCAAATGCAAGTCAATTATATTTGATTTCTTAGTGGTTCTATAAACACATTTGATCGGCAAAAAAAAAAAAAAAAGGTAAAACTTGCAACATATATTAAATCCAGCTTTTTATCTTTTCTCAACAGTATGTGCAGATGAATGCATGTACAAATATGTAAAATATACATTAGGAGAGGAAAAAAGAAAGACGTTCCTAGAGAATCAAGCCTCCCATAAATCACAATAGAAAGAAGCCAATGTTATGGCTCATAACACTATTGACCAAGATTGATCTCAACCGTTGGATCACCACTATTGACCAAGATTGATCTCAACCGTTGGATCACTATAAACTTTATAAACTTGAGCAGTGTATTAAGGGCTATATATGCGCGTCACTAATTGAGAGGCATTGCGTCCAAGAATGAGCCGGTGGGCTTGTTTCGAGCAAGACAGAGGCTGCTGTGGGGATTTTAGTTGTTTGGTTGGAAGCGATTTGGTCCTCCGGATCATTGCGAAGATTGAGCTAAGAGGTCTGATAAGAGTAAGGCTTGTTTGCAAATCATGGTATGATGCTGTTTTGTCCCCGCAATTTCTCAAGATCTGGAAGAACGAGGATGAGCGGATCTGGGTTGTGCTGGCGGTGAGGTCAGATCTCAAAGAATCACAAGAAGAGTACGAGGAGCACTTGTGTTCTGAAGAGTACGAGGAGCACTGGTACCAGGAGCGCTTATGGTATCCTGCAGAAAATCATAGGGAGGTATGGTATGTTTCTAGCTCCTCATCCACTTTAGAAACACAGAGTGTGAGAAGTCCCTGTATGTTGCCCGTGCCCCCTCCCTGTATGTTGCCCGTGCCCCCTCCAAATGGCACTAAGTTTGAAGGATTGCTTTCCTCACATGGCCTTGTTTTAGCTAGACTTATCGACTATGCTGAAGACAGCAAGCATAGTATAAAGCTTGTTGTGGGAAATCCTGTTACTAACACTTGGAAGCCTCTCCCCCTTGCACCTTTGCCTCCCACTATTTCTCCTTATTTTAACCACCGGTTCTCCATGGAACTAGATCCTGCCTCTTCTGGGGACTACATCATTGTGATATTCCTTTATCCTTACGCTGATTACGATGATTCCGATGAGGAAGAAGAAAGAGGAAAGGAGTGCTTGTATCATGTTTTGCAATATGAATCTAAGCTGGGCACTTGGTGCACAGGTCCAACTTTGATTAAGTGCACCACTAATCATAGTCATCACATGTTGCTTCATGGTTCCATGGTGGGTATACAATCTTTGCGCAGACATGGCACACCGATTTTCTCGGTTTATGATCCTGTTATTATGGCTTGGTCTCATTTGCACATTGCATTCTCGTTTGAACTCCCATTGGAAGAAAATGATGATGGGGATCGGAGAAGACCTCGCTGTCGCATCCTTGCAGGTTTTAAACATGGAGGCAAATACTTTCTAACTACCTCCTTCTTTAGGCCAGGTGCTGAGGATTTGGGCCTTGGGTTGGGTGCTGAGGATTTGGGCCTTTGCGTGTGGGAGTTGGACCAAGAAAATGTATCTTGGAAGTTGGTGTCTAGAAGAAGCTTCAAGGATATGTATGGTGCTGGTTGGTGGAGTGATCCTTATGATATGAACTGGAAATCCCAGTTTGTTGGTGAACATGTTATTTTCTCCACGGCTTACAAGCCAAGCACTCATGGCCTTCTTCCTCCAGTTGCATTTAATATGCACCAGTTTACATGGATCAATGCTTTGACAGAAGAAGAAAAATGTAGCAATGCAAACTTTTCTCGGGTTATTGATTACGAGTGTGCGTATGCATTTATTCCGAGTTTGGCGACTCCAGTTTAGAGCGAATGATTACATATTTTGGTAAGTCAGTCTCCTCCTTTTTTAGCAATACGAGTATAGGCTCATGCCATAAAACATGGGATTATAAGGAGCATAAAACATACATATCAGTGTTATGCATCCTAACAATATAATAATACATATCAGCGTTACGCATCCTAACAAAATAATAGTAGATAGACTTTTAGATGAACCTATTGACATTTGTATGATTGCAAAATGTGTTATGGTAATCAACATATTTGTATACTGAAGTTACTCTGAATCCATAAACTACCCGTAATTTCAAGTGTTTTAAAGATATTTGAACAGTTCCAAAACAACATAAACTACCCGTCATTTCAAGTGTTTTAACGGGCAGTGTGATTTCAGAGATCGGTCCAAAATAGGGGTGTTTTACTAGTGTCTACAATATTTAATACACTGGGTTCACATGACCGATTTTCTTAATCGCTTATTTCAGCTGGCTAGGTTAGTGTTGACTCAACGCATCAGCAATGTGTTCATATGGCATGCTTTGCTTCCAGGTGCCCCCTTGCTGAAAATTGATCAGCCGTTAGGAAGCTCTCAGCAGAATCCATCCAATATATCTATCTGGAAAACAGTTCAGATCCATGAGAGCAAATGGGAAGAAATTCAAATGGAAAGGTGGGAAGAAAACCAAAGGATTAAAAAGAAATTTGGAAGGATGAAGGACGAATTTGAATGCATTTGGTGAGGAAAGGATAAAGAAAGGGATTGCAAGGACAAATCCGCAGCAAACATGGTGAAGGATGGATCGGAATGATGGTACCTGTGCTTTCTTTTATAGTTATTTTGGGTTGTGGAAAGGATAGTAATTTTTTGAATGTGAATGGGTTTTGGTCAAGATCTTTGATGCTGGCAATTTCTTTCCGCCAGATTGTCGGGGTCCATTCCCTGACAGTTATCCCCCAGTTTAGCATTTTTACAGCCTCTTCTCTGCTCGATGCTCCACATCATTGCCCCATTTTTGCAGCCTCTTCTTTGCTCGATGCTCCACATCATTGCCCCAAACCTAAACTATCTCTGTGTGGAATCACACTAGAACTCTGGAAGTTTGCAATCCGTTCATTTGATTGGCTTGCTGCTAAATGCCAATCTCAACCTTAACAGGGTGCTACACACGAAGGGTTGCCCTCCGGTGCCGCGAAAGTGTGTTTTCATGGTTTTTCTTTCGTCGTTCCATGTCGGGTCCTCTTTATGTGAACACAGGATGTTGTTTTCTTAGGTCATGAGTTTTGTTCACGAAGTTGTGCAGGTTAATTTATAGAACTGAGGAATGAAAGAATAATATTTCAAAGTAATTTATATAAATGATAGTGTACAATGAATAACTCTCTGATTTACAAGTACTTGAGATAGAGAACTAGCACAGTGAACAAAATGTTGCACTATGCCTTTTGTTCTGCAAAAAGAGACATGCTCTCTTGCTTCAAGATCATCCTAAATATGATCACCATGGCAATTATACTTCCAACAACAATTCCCAAAATTGCTTTTGAGTCCACCAAAAGAATAGGTCTAGAGCAACCCAATTCAACAACAGTACCACACAGATCTTTGTTTGCAAAGAAAGATGCAGAACTTAAACTCTTGCAGCTTTCATTGAAGGGGACCTCACCAAAAAAACTATTGTGATAAAAATTCGCATAGGAGAGCTCATTCACGTTGCAAAGTTTGGCAGGAAATAGTCCAGAGAGAATATTTTTTGCTACATCCAAATACACGAGCTGAGAAAGATCAAGTAATTCAGCTCGAAGCTAGCCATTGAAGAAATTATTTTTGAGATCAAGATCTGAGAGGCTAGAGAGGTTGCCAATGCTGGAGGGAATATGGCCTTGAAATAAATTATAACTCAAATTGATGGACTGAATTTGGTGCCAAAGCATGTTATTCTGCAGCAATTGAGAAATAACATCCACCAACATTTATGCTGCAGAGAAAGATCAACGAGCGAAAGCATATTAGCCATAGAAGATAGTAGTTGGCCACTTGATGAATTATGAATTATAAACCACTGCCAAATGCATCAAGAATGTCAGATTCCCTAGCTTTGACAGAATTAGAAACAAAAAATAACAAAAGCAAAACAACATAATACACAAATGAACAGCTTATCTTATTGTCAAGCAACTCCAGAAACTCTTGGGGCTTGCCTCCAAATTTATCTTACACAAGTCCAACAATAATCTTCACAGTTCCCTCAATGCTATCAACTCCAGGTTTGAAAGGGCCTAGAATTTTCCTTTGCCATCTCATAAATACTTGCAACATATCCATTAACCTTCTGCCTACCACCTTGAAACATCATAGATATTTCAATTTGGGGTCCTACATCAACCAAATCGGAAAAAATCAGAAGCACCCTGAAAAAATCAGAAATGCTATATAAGCTACACCATGTAGGATCGAATGGATCGAAATCAGAAATTGCATGTAGGATCAAATGGATTCTCTTTATCTGACCCATGTTAGAGAAGGAGGCCAGCATAGAGTTGAGGATTCTAAGATTTGCCCTTTGCCACAATTTTTTCTTAGTAAAGTCTGTTGCCAGCGAATGCATCACCTGTAGAAACATCCAGTCAAAATCCGCTCAAAAATATGACAAAAAGAATTCCATAATGGCCTCCGCTGCTATCGGATTGGAGGGCTTCGTGTCTTTGGGGTCGCCATAGCCCGATGCTATGTCTGTCTTGCCAGTTAGCCGGTTCAAACATCAGCGACCCACAACGCAGATGACCGCCAGTTTTAGGTTTGGAGCAGTTTTCGGCATATCCTAGGTATATTCTCGCATATACTTACAATATGCTGGAAACCCACATGTGCAAGGTTTTGCCCCCTTAGGGGCAACCCAAAAATGCAAGGCTAAAAAGGTACGAGAGTAGCAAAAAGGCAATTTAGTATTTCACCTTTGAGTCTTTGTCAATTCCATATTCAAAACACAAGGAGAAGATTAAAAGGATCAAGATGACACCAATAAAATAAACTAATTCTTAATTCTGATAATGTGAAAAGTTGAACCAAGTAATCCCAATTTAATATTTCAGCATTCTCTTTTGAGTTGGCATTCAATAGTTCTTTGTTTGAAGTTAGAGTAATTCCTCCCATTATTTTGATACCCATGAGAAAAGATAAAGGAAACCTCATGGCACCAAATGTAGGTCTAGTACAATGTCTAATACAATGTACTTTCGCATATAAGGAATATTCAAATCCACAATTCTAGCTCATATTTTCACTGCCAACAAAATGCAGGCAACAATAAATACTACTAGAGCAAATGACAGTAGGTGGCCCCGATGTGCTTAGGATACAGCGCAGAGGTGCTTTGGGATAAGCCGCCCGCGACGGACCTCCAGGAACACAACCTTCCCACGTAATCAATGGTTTGATGCAGAGTGCAAGGAACACAAACGCTGGCTCCGCCAAGTCACGCACCACGCTTCGCCCACATGCGGTCGAGACGATTACGCATCTTCCTTAAAGCTAAGAAAGCCGGTACATTGCAAACAAGATCAAAGGGAAATGTTTTACCTCCGAATGTCACGCCAGGGACCTTCCGGCGAAGGGTTCTTAGAAAGCCGATAGCCCACGGGGAATATCACTCCCGGCGGTGGAGGCAATACACGCCTATACAACCCTCGGGGTGCACATGCGGCATTACCCTTGCAAGAAGGCCCGGCCTTTGGAAATCACAGATTCGGACGTGGAACAAGGCTTACGAAGATCTTGCCAATGGCAAAGCCCCCGACTTGGATGGTATACGAAAGCGTAATTGCTTAAGTGGGCGGGGCTGTCCATAATACCGATCTTGACCGCCTTGTTCAACAAGGCATTACAGAAGGTTTCCATTTGTAGTGGACTAATAGCGGACTTGTTCCCATCTATAAGGAAGGTGACCCACACCGCTTTACCCACCAATTCACCGAACAATCATGGTCGGGCGGTGTTTGCAAAACCGCTTCTTTGGGATTCTCGAAAGCGATTGGCGAATCGGCCGGGCAGAGGCGGAGAGGTGCGGGCCCTCACCCGTGCAGATTCAGACCCGGCACTCAACCATTGACCACATCTTCACGTTGCGAACTTCGATTGAAGACAGCCCGGAACCGCCGTCGATCTATATGTGGATTTTTCGCGAAGGCGTTTGACACTGCGGCCTCGGGAAAAACTATGGGCAAGACTACAATGCCTAGGGGTTCCCGTAGATTTGCGAGAATGCGATGTAATGCTATATGAAAGATGCTCGGGCGATTCGCGCAGACAAGCCAACCATTTGATAGTAGTATCGGGGTTCGTCGGGGATGCCCTCTCTCCCCAACATTGTTTGGACTTCACATTGATCAATTGGAGAGTCGGCTTTGGCGATAATGGGGCGATGGAGCTCACCTTCTCTATCGGATCACCGGGCCGGTTAATATATGCCGATGATGTGGACCTCCTAGCTTACACACTAACGGACATGCAACCGACATCTCGATGCCCTCGGACACATTCCCCGCCAAGCGGCCCGATATTCGCGTCAACCTCGCCAAGACTAAGGTGATTTTCATATCATCTTCCGCGTCGGTCGGGTCCCCTCCTTCGCCATCGAGGCGAGAATGTGGAAGTTGCATCCACATACAAATATTTGGGAGTGGAGTTTCCTTCTACTATGCACTGGGACACATCCATACGGCTACGAGTGACGGCAGGCTGGAAGGCACTATATACAATGCAAAACAATAGTCATAGAGCGGAGTTGTATGATTGGGCTCATCAGTCACACCTGTTCAAGGTCTTAGTGGAGCCTGTCCTTTTAAACGGGTGGAAGTATGGGTCCCAGTAGTATCATTTGCTACTTGGAATGACTTGGAACAGTCCGTAAAGCCTTCTTAGTACGAGCACTAGGGGTGAAGTCCACGGTCCCATATCAAATTCTCTTTGCGGGGGAGACATGATGCTTGCCTCTCCGGAGGGCGGCCCTTGATCGCCACATTGTCTATTTTCGAGAAGGTGGTCAATATGGACGATGCTCGTCTCCCTAAACTAGCTTATATCATGGCAATGGGGCCTTGGCCTCCAAGGCCTCTTTGGAGGAAAAGAGAGCTCAATGGTCGGCTAGATGGAATGTGCAGGTGCATACATGTGCAAACAGAGGCAGATCGCCATAGCTTGAGGCAATATCTTGACGCTTGCTTCCTCAGCAAGCTTTGGGATGCCAATGCCCTTGAACATGTCAAGACAAAGACACTACCCAGCCACATAAATCCCACATTGGAACGAGGCCCGCAATGCTACTGCGTACCCACTTGCCCATGAAAAGGCGCAGACTCATTGCCTCCATTCGCATTGGGGCACATCATCTTCGAATTGAGACGGGCAGATGGATTGGTGAGCCACGCCAGATGTGCTCACAATGCTGCCAAATGGGAGTCATTGAGGATGAATCTCATACCCTTCAAAGTTGCCCAGCATATGATCAAATTCGGACGCGCTATGCTGAGTTGGTCAGGCCTGGCCAGCTGTTACATGTGACATTGAGCACAACATCCGTACGGGTGCTGGGATCATACCTTCAGGAGGTTATGGACATGCGAGATCAGCTATGTCCTCGGGCACACACTTGACATGTATATATACATTGATGTATACTTGTACAGTTTGACAACATTCTTATTACTGCCACGGTTTTTCCCTCGAAAACCCTTCGGGGCGGGGGTTTTTTAACCCGGATAGTAATAAGTTTGCTGCGCTCCTTATGAGTCCCATAGGTCGATTGGCATCAGTGGACGATAAAATCATTCTCATTCTCATTCTCTATTTGGTTTATTATATAAATATATATACAGAAATTGGCAGGCAATCATCTTCCCTTAGCCACGACATCTAAAACCTCAATGTCATCTCCACTTTCATTTGTACATGTAATGGAAAACGTTAATATGCTTTCATTTGTGGGTATTATCATCATCTTAGACATATCAAAAAATAAAAAACATTAACAGTAGTGAGACTTGAAGATGTACACTTTTGAGTATCCATATGTGTTCCTGGAATAAAAGAAAGGCTTGTTGTGGAAATGGCTCAAACAAGAAAGAATAAATCTTGAAGGCGGGATATAGCAACATAAAGAAAGGCACTAGAGGGCAAAAAAATGAAGAAATATGCATTTGTGGACAATGTGCAATAGTGGTAAGATAGACTCTTGCATTGAATAAATCATACTTTTTAATTTGGGATTTTCCGGCATGGAGGAAAACATTTTTGGATTTATTTTTAGGCAATTTCTCTAAGGTTTTGGGGCTTTTGGCCGCCGGAAAAATAAACCGATATTCCAAAAATTGGAAAAGATTTCAATTTCGATTTCAAATTTTCCTCTTTCTTTACCTGGGGCATACCGATTTTGCCCCTTCGATTTCTGCATTCTGCATGCATCTTCCACGATTGTGCGGCATGGAAGACAAGTGAGGTGCCACAATAGTCATCTGACTGTGTTTTTTGCCATAACCTAATCGGCCAGAGTTCCGTCGACTTCCATAACTATGACATTTTGAGGTAACTGTATTTGTTTCTTAAATTGTTGTTCTATGATTCTGAGGTTTCGATTCATCTATCAGCTATGCTGCATCTAGCTTGAAACTGCATGCAACAATAACTCAAGCTGGATATTACTATCAGATTTGATGCAATTTGCCTGGTTGAGAAGCGAGAAGGAGACCGTTTTCTGCTTGATGTTTCTAACTTCCCAGGTATTCATGCAAGACCAGTATTGTAGAACAAGAAAAAGAGTCTTCTCAGGCAATCTTCTTAGACCTTTTTGTGCTTCATGTTTACAGGTTTATTAGGCCTGCAGGTCGGCTTAGAGATAGATTCAAGCTCCGAGTTGTAGGTTAGGGTTCGTGATTTGTTTGTTTTAAAGAAAAACAACACTATAGGAGGAAGATGTTATTGCCTAAATCCGTCGTAGATTAAGATGAGAATGCACAGGGTAAGGTTTTACTCAATGAAGACATTCATCTTTCATTTCTAGGATCAGAACCTGCTTTAAATCTGTATCTTTTGCTTGGTGGTCTTTGTAAATGGATTTCTCTCTGGAATTAATTTACTGTAGGGTTTTCCAATGTGTACGTTCTAGCTGCTTCAAGATCGCTCTAAGATTTAGACTTGCTAATTTTGTACTATAATTTATGAGGTACTATATAACGCATTGCTCTATGGCTAGACTAGTGTCATTGCGGTCATGTTCTCATCTAATCAAATCAATGATGTTGCAGATCTCATGTCCACGCACTTCTAAATTTGCAGGCTCTAGCTATTGTCCAATCTGGCAGCTGTGCCATATTACTTGGGGTAATGACCTATTTCATTGGAGGATCTATATCAAGACTTTTTATTCTTTCCATTTTAAAAAACATGCCCTGCTTTAAAAGTATGAAGTGGGCAATCCACTTTCTAATCTATGTCAAGATTGATCTTTTGCAGGTTCAAAGGCAATCTCCTTCAAGTTGATGATTACTATGGGTTGATCATTCAGGTGTGGAAAGCAAGTTCTACACAAATTAATTCTCATAAGTTGTTCCAATGGTTCGCCTGTCACTCAAGCCCAAATCCTTCCTTTTCTTTTGTTTTATCCAGGTGGGCAAGCTTCAACGCTCTTCAAAGCTCCTTCATATGATTAATCATCTTGAGTCTAATCTTTATTTACACGCAAATAAAGCAGTAAGTCTGTGTCTGCTTGATTTCTGCTCTGCTAATTTAGATCCATGTCCATTATTTATTTCAGTAGAAAATTATAGATCTAAGACAAAACCTATTGATGTGGTTTGATCTCCAAAACTTATTCTCCAATATGTCCTTGAGACTTTGTTGTTTAAGAATATAATGGCTTTCATCTCTATATTTGGTAGTACATGTTTGGACAGGTCATCTTCTATAACTGTGCTCAATACATGGCCATCTACCATTCTTGATCATGCACTTGCGGCGTGCGTCCAAGAAATTGCTATTAATGTAGCCTATTGCATTTTCGTCATCCATCAAAATGCTTTATCCCATTACTAAATGCATGGACCCCATATTCTTTTATTTTTACTAACGCAAGTTGCTAGAATGCAAATCCCCAACAGGGCTTCTTCTTTTTTCCATTCCTGTTGTCCAGTTGCTATAATGCAGAGACAACTGGTGCATGAAGTATGTGGACATCCTTTTTCTTCAATTATTTACATGGTTCTTACCTCTTTTCTAGCAGGCAGAATCAGTTTTGCTGGCCTGTAATGACCCAATTCAGATTTCACTAACGCTAAGGCCAATCAAGAGGTAAAACATGCATATCTAGATGCAGCCTTTGTTGCCTGGAGTTGATTGAATAAACATCATATACATCTCTGTCATATTCCCACCCATGTTTATCTCCCAAATATCATCTCCATCTATTGTGTTTCGAGAGAACGAGTATAATGGCATGCATTGTTACTTTTGATGTTGCTGCCACAAAGAGCAAGAAAACCAGGTGAAACACTTCTTTTTTCCATTTTGAGTTGTTGAAGTATTCGGATGGTTTTCAAATAGGCAGTTCAATCCTACTCTATAAAGTTAATATGGATAAGCAGAAGGCTAGAATAGAAAATTGTTTATGTTCTTACTCTGGGAGTTTGGTTATCAGCCTCTGGATTGTTTTGTGCATATCTTCTTTTACAGTTTACAAATGCTCTATTTCACCCCTTATGCTTTGTTGCTTTCTTGCAGCTGTTATTAGCAACATCTAGCCTACAGGGTGTTTTTTTTTTTTTTTTTTTTTAGCATTTGCTGGGTAAGACATTTGCATAAAATTTCCAGAAATATGTGTTTGGATGTACGTCTTCCAGAACCATGTTTCTTAGGTTCGTCTGATGCAGCAACAACATTCTTACTGGCATGCCATCTTCCTACAATATGAAGGAGCCTCTAACCGAGTGCTTTTATGATGAACTCCATTTCCTTGCTCTAAGTTAATGCTGGTTGCATATTGCTTCATGTGGAATAATGCTCCTCTTAGAATGCTCAATGTTTTTGTCTTTTTCTATGTTTTTGCCTAACTTCTAATTTTCTGGAATCCAATGCACGCCCTTATATTTCATACTGAGGAGCTCATGGAAAGTCCATGTGGAAGCTAATGGTTGCATTTTGCATTTAATTCCTTGCTGCACGATAATTGAACCTGAAGGGGAGTATTCAAGACGGAGAACCTTGCAGCAGTCAATTGAAAGAATTGTAATTATAGAATTTAAAAAACTGCTTATGCTATAGGATAGCTATGTTTTTAATTGAATGGTCTAATGTGCTATTAAAAGTTGTTCCATAACATGTTCATTGGGCAGGGGCAAGCTTCTGAATGGGCACTTTTAAGGAGACATTCAAGTGAGGACATCTTTGGGATTCAAATTTGTGGCCCATATGCTGATACCTTGGCTAGAACTGTGGAGCTCATTGAACAAGAATGTACAGTTGATTTTCTTGACATAAATAGTTCCCCTATTGATATAGTTGTTAAGAAGGGAGCTGGCTCTTAAATGAATTCAGGTCTCTAAAAATTGCATTAAAAATTTGTTTGCACTAGCAGACTCAAAATATGTCATGTTTGTGCTCCAATTTATGAATCCAAGATATTGAATCTTGCTTTTTAGTTTGTACCTCCAAGGTCTCTAAGCTCTGAAGACTATGGCAAGGAAAAGAATTTGTACAACGCCATCTTCTGTATCCCGAGTATTCTTTATGCTGCTTAATGAATCCCAATTAGTTCATAACTAATTGATATGCTACTGTAGAAAGATCATTGAGCTTTAAATGTTTGTTATGAGTCTAAATCCTCAATCTCTTTTTATGGCAATACATTTACGATTTAATTCCTCCTGCTTCCTGTTGTAGGCATGATAAAGAAATGATGTACTACTGTGCAAACAAATTACATTGACTGGATCATATAAATTTTGATGTTGCTTAATTTGAATAGAGTCTTAGAGTCTTCTGTTAATTCCTTTGCATTTGAATGACATCGCCATTTGTTGACTATGTATCTTCACTCAAACCCAAAGGTTATTACATAAGAATATAATGAACAATATAGTTGGTTGGCCCATGAACAATATAGTTGGTTGGCCCTCACGTTCTGTGAATCCCAAACAACTTAATGCTGAGGTAGATAGACTATAACAAATTACACCCCTTGCTACTATTATGTAACTTAGCACCAACCAGTCTATTCACTAATCGTCTCTAAGATAGATTACTAACATCATTTGCAACATCATTCCATCTAAACAACTTTAGGTTCTAATGAATCCTGAGCAATAACTATAATTTGAACATTTACAAAATCACATTAAAAACTTTGCAACAATGATCACCTTCATAGGGGCATGCATATTATTGTCACGTTTGAATTTGATATTTGCAAACATAATGACCCAGTCGTTTCACACTACAATAATGACCAATAACAAGCTAAAGCATTTCGATGTTTCATGATGATTCTACATTCTCTAAAGTTGTATTACTCACAACAATAATACGCATATAAACACCAACCTTACATATATGTGCCTATATAAAATGGACATCCATCTTGGACAATAACTTAAAATTAGCATCATTGACAACCCTACATATGTTTTTAGATCCTAGATCTTATTCATATAATTCTACAATAAAATTGTATTTATGCCCGGCAACGCCGGGCACCATAACTAGTTCTTATAGTACTTGTCAAATGTAAAGGAGTTATTTTGAAGAAATAAGTCTTTAACATCACAGGAGCAGTTTGGTTGCAGAAAAGAGCTCAGTAGGAGCTTCGCTTATATGTGAACCCAACAGTGTGCCTTGAAAACAAAAAAAAATGCAAAATCATTACCAGCATCTAGAGATCCATTTGGCATGTACTCATAAATGAGAGCTCTTTTGCTCTCTTTGCACAGAAGGCTAGTAACTGGGCAATACTGTAACGGGCCCATGGTAGACCGCTCGAGTATTCGATCCTTGAATGTGCCTGTGGGGCGTTCCCGAGACACCGGCATAAATGGGTAGAAGCGACTACTCATAAACGTCTAGACGGTTTTGCCCAGTTGGCTAAGGGCATGTCGGATAGGAATGTCACAGTTATCAGAGCAAGGTTCTGATTAGTGGGTTATAAGATTTTTTATTATTGATGATATTTGCTATGGTTCCAGATTCTTGTAGAGATGAGTTCCCCAGGAGGATCCCCGGGAGGAGCTGGACAGGCTGGTGGAGCTGGGCCTAGTGGAACCCCTGATGTAGCCGATATCTTGCAGGCTATCCAGCAAGTGTTGCAGCAGAGTGCCTCGCAACAAAAGAAAGCAGCTGACAAGGCAGTGGAGAAGGTGCTTAAGGACACTAAGAGGGAAGTATTTACTGGAGAGAATGTTACAGGGGATGATGCAGACTCATGGCTTCATGGGGTTGAGTTTTATTTTAAACTCATTAATGCTGAAGATTCTGTTAAAGCTGTATTGGCTCAGGCAATATTTGGTGGATTTGCTAGAGTATGGTGGGAGAATTACTTGCGGGACATAAATAAGGTTGCGGGGCAGGCAACTTGGCAAGAGTTTAAAACCGCCTTTGAAGGACACTTTATGCCTCCTGGATACAAAGTAGATAAGATGAATGAGTTTTTGGACCTGACACAAAAAGGGACAGTGGCCGAATCTGGAGGAGGTATTTAGAATTGCTAAGAATCGTGAATCTGACCTAGCTGAGAAGGCAACTTTGGAGAATGCAAAGAAGAGACAAGTTCCTTCCACATGGCAGACTGGTGGACCTACGAGTAGAGGTAGATTCCCTAGTCGGGGAGGCATGGCTGCGCGGGCTGTTAGTATGCAGGAGGGCAGCCAGAATCGAGGATCTCGGCCTATATATGCACCTTTGAATGATGAAACCAGGGAAAAGTGTATCAATGAGAATCGATGCTTTAGGTGCAGAGAAGTTGGTCATTATGGGCGAGATTGTCCGAGAGGGTGGGTAGATAGTACCGCCTCGTCTGCGTGTTCTCAACGTGGAGGGCAAACAAACCAGTGGTCCAGGTCAAATTCTAGTGATGCTTATGGACGGGCTCAAGGCAGAGGAAACCCAGGCCGAGGTAACAGGGGTGGTCGTGGAGGTTTTTGGGACAATAACAGGGGTGGCAGAGGACAAGCTAGAGGAGATAGCAGGATCATAGCACAAGCCAACCCTGCAGTTGAAGTTAGGGCTGCTCGAATCACGGACCCTCCTGTGGAAAGAATGTGCATGTATGCTGCAGTGGACCAGGGCATGTAGATAATCAAGCTGTGGTCATCAGAGTACCAAGTATTATTCACGGAGTTCCTGTTTTATTTCTTATTGATTGTGGTAATACACATTGTTTTATTTCCCGAAGGCTGGCAAAGAAACTAGATTTGAACATGATTAGCCGGGACCCTAGATATGTGGAGTTGGCTGATGGCAAAATTAAGACTTCTTATGCTATGGTAGATAATCTTAAATTCCAAGTAGGAGATCTTGAGTCTCACACTAATTTTAAAGTATTGAGCCTAGGGAAGTATGATGCTATTCTAGGAATGTCATGGTTGAGGCCATATAAAGCTTGCATTGATTGCGGAGAGCAAATAGTTACATGCCAAAGTCCTAATGGAGGTAAGTATGTCTGGAAGGATTGCCTTCATCATTAGTGGTTACATCTTTGTCCTGGAAAAGTTTTAAGAAACAGATTAAGAATGGTTGCATAAGAATGGAATGTGCATTGTTGTTAGATTCATTTTTGGGTACCGCAGAGTTACAAGAACAACCTATTGCTCTTGAGATCCAGAAAGTGTTGGATGAGATTTCTGATGTGTTTCCTAAAGAATTAACGGAATTGCCTCCACACAGAATGGTAGATCATGAGATAGAACTTGTTCCAGGGGCTAAACATACATCAAGGCCACCATATAGATTTCATGCGTTAGAGATGGCTGAATTGAAGAAACAGTTAGCAGAATTATTGGAACAAGGGTTCATACGACCGAGTGTTTCTCCATTTGGGGCGCTAGTTTTTGTTTGTGAAAAAGAAAGATGGGACATTAAGGTTGTGTATTGATTATCGCATGCTTAACCAGATTACATTGAAGAATAGATACGCATTGCCTAGGGTCGATGAGCTATTTGACCAGTTGGGACAAGCTAAGTACTTTACAAAAATTGATCTACGATCTGGATATCATCAAATCCGAATCAAGAATACAGATATTTATAAGACTGCATTTAGGACACGCTATGGACATTACGAGTTTGTTGTAATGCCGTTTGGGTTGATAAATGCTCCCGCCACCTTTATGTGCCTAATGAATGAGATATTCCGACCTTTCTTGGATAAGTTTATATTGGTTTTCTTTGATGATATTTTGGTATATTCCAGGACATTAGAGGAGCATGTGGAACATGTAAAACAGACATTAGCTATTTTGCGACAAGAAAGGTTGTATGGTAAGCTATCTAAGTGTTCTTTTGCACAAACTAGATTGGTATACCTTGGGCATGTTATTTTAGAGAAGGGATTGGAGCCAGATCCTTCTAAGATTGAGGCAGTTAGGGATTGGCCCACACCAAAGACGGTGAAGGAGGTAAGATCATTCCTGGGATTAGCGGGGTATTACCGTAAATTTGTTCCTAAATTCGCAAAGATTGCTGCTCCTTTGACTTCTTTGTTGGGTAAGAGGAATGACTTGCATTGGACTGATAGTTGTCAGGAAAGTTTTCAAAAGTTAAAGGATGTTTTGATTAGTGCACCAGTTTAAGGAGTCCTGACATGAATATACCCTTTCATGTAGTCACTGATGCTTCTGAAAAGCTATAGGGGGAGTCTTGTTGCAGAATGGCCAAGTTTGTGCTTACATATCTCGTAAGTTGTCCCCTGCGGAACAAAATTACCTAGTGCATGATTTGGAAATGTTGGCTATTATCCATGCCTTAAGAGTATGGAGGCATTATTTATTGGGTCGTCATTTCTTTTTGAAGACTGACCACCAAAATCTGAAGTATTTTGCAAAACAGCCGTATTTGAATAATAGGCAAAGGAGATGGATGCAACTAAGGGAAGAGTATGATTTTGAAATTGAGTATCAACCTGGCAAAGAAAATGTGATTGTTGATGCTTTGTCTAGAAGGTCATTTTTAACCTCTATTAGTGTGCTTCAAGGACAATGGGATGCTGATATTCTTAGCAAATTGAGAAATGATCCATATTTTGCACCTGTGGTGGATAACCCTCAAGACTTTCCGAGGTATGCATTGTCCAAAGGAGTTTTATATTATAACGGCCGTATGTGTATTCCTAATGATCAGGAGTTGAGATTGAAATTGCTATATGAAGCACACGATAGTCCTTTAGTGGGCCACCCAGGGGTACACAAAACTTTGAGAAAAATGCGCCAGAATTTCTTTTGGCCCGGACAGAATAAGATGGTTAAGGAGTATGTGGCTAGATGTTTATCTTGTCAGAAGGTAAAAGCGTCAAGGTTCGGGAGCCTAGAGAATTAGAACCTATAGTAATTCCATCTTCTAAGTGGGAGAGTATTTCCATGGACTTCATTGTTGAACTTCCCCGGACACGTTCAGGTTATGATGCAATTTATGTTGTGGTTGATCGACTAACTAAGCAAGCCCATTTTATGCCTACAAAGACTACTGCTACGGCGATGGATATTTCTAAGTTATTTGTTAAGGAGATCTTTAGGTTGCATGGAATGGCAGCCACTATTACATCAGACCGGGATACAAAGTTTATGAGCCAATTTTGGCAAGGGTTGTTTCAAAATATTGGGACTAAGTTACATGCCAGTACATCTTATCGCCCTCAAGTAGACAGCCAAGTGGAGCGAGTTAATCAAATCTTGGAAGATATGCTTAGGATGTATATGCCTAGTCAACCAAAGGTATGGGATTCTTATTGTACTTGGCTGAGTTTGCATACAACAACACTTATCAAGATTCCATCAAAATGAGTCCGTTTGAGGCAATGTATGGTAAGGAGTGTCGTTGTCCTCTTAATTGGAGAGATCCTCAATGGAATGTTGAAGCAGCTAATGAAGTAGCGGAGGACATGGATACTCAACTAAGGAGACTTCGTCAGAATTTGGTTGTGACACAAAATAGACAGAAACAATATGCAGACAAGAGGCGTAGGCCACTTGAATTCCAAAAGGGAGATGACGTGTTCTTGAGAATTAATCCCAAGCAGAGCTCGCTGCCATTTAAAAGTGCAGGTAAATGGGCCCCTAGATATGCGGGTCCGTATGAGATTTTGGAACGCATTGAAAAGGTGGCTTACAGGTTGGAGTTACCTTCACACTTGAAAGTACATAACGTCTTCCACGTGAGTAACTTGAGGAAGTACATTTTTATCCTTCCCATATGTTGGGTAGTAAGCAGGGAGAATTTTTTGTACCCCCGACCGGAGCATATTTTGCGAGAGGAGACCCGTCGCTTAAGGAGGCGAACAATACGAAGATTTTTGGTCCAATGGGAGGGTGGTCCTAAGGAAGATGCCACGTGGGAAGACGCGAATTGGATTCTTCGTGAGTTTCCAGAGATACGCCTATGAGGACATGGGTTGAATTTTTGGAGGAGAGACTGTAACGGACCTAGGATTTTGAGGTATGTTGTGGAATTTATATTACTAAAGGATGCAAGGAATAATAAATCAAAATACCATGCATGCAGAGTTAATACGTCATATATGCAAAGATTATACGGACAAATATACTGGAGGTTAATAATAAATACAAATACAGTGGAAAAACTTGATGCATGTGATGGTGGAACATTTTGGAAGGCGATAGATTGCAGCTGGATTGCTGAAGGAGCAAGTTGTGAGCAGTACTCTGGGAGCGTGTTGGAGTGCAGAGGAAGCAAGCAGGATTCTAGGTGGGGATCAAGACTTACACTTGGGGTTTTCTAGCGTAGTAAAGCTGTGCTTGTTTTGATTGCTATGTAGAATTGAATCGCTTATGGATAGTGATTTCTTAAGTATTGAATTAATTAAAGTTTGCAAGGCTAGTAACGGATCTAATAATGTCCTAATATTTTCCACCATGATAATAACTGTAATCTTGTGATCTGTAATAGAGGAGGCTAGGTAGCTTAGAATAGCTAGAACTTCTCCATCTTCAGAATAGATCAAGATCATATTATTTTGACAGAAATTGGTTAAGACGGCATGCTTCTTCTTGCAAGCTACTATCAGAACGGCATAATCTTGCCGATTTAGCATGCTTGAAAAGCATGTGAACCGCCCTGAAATGGGCCAATTTGGACCTTAAGGAGGCTGAAATGGGTAAAGAAGCAGAATCAAGAGGTATCAGGCAAGATCTGGCAGCAAATGATTCGATTTTGGCGGGCAGAAAGTGATCTGGAACTACCCGATTTTGCATGCAATCAGCTTGATTTGGACCCAAACTTTTTTAGATGGCAAAATCGGAAGGTTTTATGGCCTTTCCATGCCAAATCGATGGCTGGAGGCCAGATCCGGCAGTTGTAGGCCGAGGTCGCGTTTCTGTAATGCACGTTAGGGTTAGAGATAGAAAAAAAGTTAAATACTTAGTTAGTAAGGAAATAGTATAGTATAAGGAAAGAAAAAGTGGTAACTATAGAAATTGTATCCTGCCTACAAAGTGTGCATGTATGGCTAAAGTTTTGCCCAACGGATGTGTGGTGAGTTGGTATAGGCCTAGTAATGCCAAAATAAATGTGCACTTGGTCGGGGGTTCAAACCCGGCCAGTGTATGTTTATATTTGGGAGTTGGTTACTGGGGTTATACGGCCATGATCCCCGACGTGGTAGAACTTGTGCCTATACGTGTCCTCCACTTTGGTTGCCTTGACCGGCAGTAGGATATTGTATTTTTTACTTTTGGTCCAGCTAGACTAGTCTTGTCACTAGAATATCATCTTGTACAGACTAGCTAGAAATATCCTACTGCCGGTCAAGGCAACCAAAGTGGAGGACACGTATAGGCACAAGTTCTACCACGTCGGGGATCATGGCCATATAACCCCAGTAACCAACTCCCAAATATAAACATACACTGGCCGGGTTTGAACCCCCGACCAAGTGCACATTTATTTTGGCATTACTAGGCCTATACCAACTCACCACACATCCGTTGGGCAAAACTTTAGCCATACATGCACATGTTGTAGGCAGGATATCTCCCGCCTTAGGAAGTCACGGAAATTTTTGTATTTTTTTATTTTTGGTCCAGCTAGGAAAATATTAAGAATTGCTGCCAGTCGACCTCTGCATCGACCTTTTGTGCATGCCGTTTTTGAGCAACCGAAGAAAAGTTAGGTTTTTTTTTTTAAAGTTGAAGTTTAATTTAACAATGTTAAGGAAGAGAAAAATATTAAGAATTAGCTATGCTAACGGTTATGAATTAAGAAGGCAGATGAACTATAAGAATTATAAATTGCGGAAGTTAGCATCAAGGAAACGAAGCTGGTTAAGTTGGTTTATAGAAGTAAACGTCATCCAGCCATAGATGATAATTTATGATAAGGGAGTCAACTTAAGGGAATATTACTGAAATTAACCATGGTTGCTTTGTTTTAATTTTAAGCCTAGTTGTACCTATAGGGACATGTTGCACTAAAGTCATAATTGGATTTTCTTTGTTGCGTGAAGTGTAAACTATGGTAATTTTTTATGTAAGCTTGCTATGGTAATGTGCCTAGTTGATGCTGTGTGGAATTCAGAGTATTATGATTTATACATGGACATAATTCTTTGATATAGACCTCTGGGGCCGGAGTCTAGGTGCAATGGTCTAGACTCGAGGTTATTGCACAGTTAATCCCATCGATCCGAGACATCGGATCGCCATTCTAGAATGGGACGAGCATGCATGTTTTGCATGCATGCGGGCGGCGCATGCCCGTTCTGGTTGGGAGTTCGCTATTTTAGGCGCGTTTCTGCATCAACGTCTCATCGGCGCTTCCTCTTCTCTCTCAGCAGTACCTATTTCTCTTTGAATTGTTTTCCAGGCAGGGGAGGGGCTTCTTCCTGCTTGGTTTGGCCAATTTGGCGTTTCTTTCATGCTGTCCTTTTCCGGCCTTTAGCCTTCGTCCTGTGACCTTCGTCCTCGATCCTAGTTTGTAAGGAAGTCCTTTGGTATTCGGGCGGTTTGTTGGTTTCATGCGAGTCCCATTCTAGAATCCCATCGATCCGAGACATCGGATCGCCATTCTAGAATGGGACGAGCATGCATGTTTTGCATGCATGCGGGCGGCGCATGCCCGTTCTGGTTGGGAGTTCGCTATTTTAGGCGCGTTTCTGCATCAACGTCTCATCGGCGCTTCCTCTTCTCTCTCAGCAGTTCTATTTCTCTTTGAACCCACCCTCCCCCCCTTCTTTGTTTATTATATTTGTCGCGTGGCACGCGCGTAATCAGCCCCTCCACTCTGGGAGGTTTGTTTTGTTTTGTTTTTTTGGTGTTGGTGATGTGCAGGTACAGGTTGGCGAGCGGCATCTGTTTCGACTTCTCCATTCGTGGGTTTTTGGGAGCGATTTCTCTGCCTTGCGTTTGTCTAAGCCCCTTGCTGAAGGTTTATCACTAGGGTTTTTCCTCGAAAACCCGAAAGGGCGGGGTTTTTTAATCCCGGTGATAAGCTTTCGGCAGGTACACCAACCAAACATCTGTTAGCATTGTATTTTTGGGGTCCAAATGATATAATTGGATTTTCCCTTTATTTTTCGTGGGTAGTTCGCATGTGTGCGGCTACCCACTATCCACCATTGTAGAAAATCTGCTGAGATGAATGAGAAGCCTATGGCGGTTTGTTGGTTTCATGCGAGTCCCATTCTAGAATATAAGAATAGTATTATTTGAACATCGGGCATTGGTACCGTATGGTACAACGTCATGCACAGTTAAGTGGTCCTCCAATGCTGGACGCAGCGTGGATGGGTGTGTACACACGTGGTTACCCCGCGTCTATGTCACAGACCTGATCAGCTGAGTTTACTTTGCTCAGACCCAGAGGAATATTGGTTGCAATGTTGATGCTGTGATTGTTTGGTTATTATATATGTGGTCTTGAATGTTAGAATTAAGTTGCAATGGTCATGCTTATAGTCTTCTGAGGATACTGGCTAGCAAATGGAATAGCTGTACCAAGACTTCTTCATACAATCTTTTAACTGCTTCCTTATATTGCTTTGGAAGATTGACTCTTTCCATACTCTTCCAGAGGTTCTGCCTGCATACTTTATCAAAGGCCTTAGTGATGTCAACAAAAGTGACAAAAAGTGGCTTTTGTGTTCCCTTTATAACATCCATCATACTTGTCAAAGTTACCAGATGATCTATAGTTGATCTTCTTGCCCTGAAACCTGCTTGTCCCAAAGATCTCACTTTATATTCCTCTGCAGGAGCTGATTTTCTAGCACCGTGGCTAAAAGTTTAAAAAAGAGACTACTTACCATTATCATGCGATAACTATTTGCATCCTTTTCATCTTCTGCTTTGTGAATGGGAACCACTCTATTGACTTTCCACGATGATGGGAGACCTTCTCTAATAGTAGCATTCAACAAATTTGTCAGCACCCCAAGTATATTAGGCCATGTCCTTTTAATTAACTCAGCTGCCAACCCTTCTGCGTTGCTACTTTAATTTTTTCAATCCCACTAACACCTCTTCATTAGTAAATGCCAATGCACAACAACCAATGTTTGTTATAGTTCCCGTGACTCCACTAACATGATACAATTTATTTACTTGTTGTAACAAATCATCAGCTTGCAGCTTTACAGATTTTTTATTTCCTTGCCTAAGCCTCTTCCAGACAGGCTGACAGGGTGACAAAGATATCCATAGCTTTTTTGATCGTATGCGGAAGCAAAGGTTGTTTCTTAAAGATGCTTCTATACAGCGAACGCTTACGGCATCCTTGCTCATAGCAACTAAAGGATGGTTCGAATGACCGGTAAAGACGGGCATATTGAAACGTGATGGAAGCAATGCTGAATTATGACTATAATCTGTTTAGTAAAGATGAAGAGTTGCAAGTAAAAGGTGATTGGTTCAAAACCCATATCCAATATAAGCCTTTTTCATGGAACCATCTTAGTACATACTCATATGTTTGTCACAGCTATAGACATGGAATCATGGAATACAAGTCCAACATAAAATTTTACGTTTCTTTCAAACTCATCCGTAGGCAAAGAACATTTGAGGTGCATTCAAGCTCATCCCGAGGCAAAGAACGACAAAGAACCATTTGAGGTGTGGGAAATGAATCTTGTATAAAATTTTGCGCTCCTTTATACATGGCCGTCACAGCTATAGCCACGGAATCTTGGGAAACGAGTTTAACATAAAATTTTGTGATTCTTTCAAGCTCATCCGGAGGAAAAGAGCCATCTAGGGTGTGAAAATGACTTTAACATAAAATCTTGCGTTTCTTTCAAGCTCATCCGGAGGCAAAACACCATTTGAGGTGCGTTCAAGCTCATTCGAAAGCAAAGAACCATCTTGAGGTGCTTGGCCACAATCACAAACATCATTTCGCAATATATATATTTTCTAGATCTCCTTCTTTTTTCTCTCGTGGGTCAGAATTGCAGGATGAATTAGGGCGGGGGTCAGGGAGCGAAGAAAGCAGAAGAACAAAGTTGGGATTTTCGGAAGAACAGATGGCTTTTGATTTTTCGTTGCTTGCAGCTATGCTCTGGGTTTGATCCGCCTTTGATCTGTAGTTCCAGAATCATGAAGTCTGGTTGTGGCTCTTTGATAGTTGAAGGATTTTTTTGGAGAGGCTCCAGAGAGCTGCAGAGGTGGACGGGCTCTTCTGCATGGCCCTGTATTTGCCATTACTATACGTATTTTCTTACGTATATATATACACAAGGGAGCGTTGAAGTATACGGGGATATGATGTGTATATTTATGGACCCTAGATCTGGCATATTTCTAGGAATATGCTGAAATCCAATGAACCTTATTCCTTGTTGTTTTTTAAGGTTCATTGGATTTCAGCATATTCCTAGAGCAATGCCAGATCTAGGGTCCACAAATATACACATCATACACTCCTTGTTGTTTTCTAAGGTTCATTGAATTTTAGCATATTCCTAATAAATATGCCAGATCTAGGGTTCACAAAATATACACATCATACCCCGTATATTTCAACGCTCCCCTGCATACGTATATACATAAGAAAATATGTATAGCAATGGCAAATACAGGGCCATGCAGAAGAGACCGTCCACCTCTGCAGCTCTCTGGTTCAGATATCAAAGAGCCGCAACCAAACTTCATGATTCTGGAACTACATATCAAAGGCGGATCAAACCCAGAGCACAGCTACAAGCAACAAAAAATCCAAGGCCATCTGTTCTTCTGGAAATCCCAACTCCGTTCTTCTGCTTTCTTCGCTCCCTGACCCGCGCCCTAATTCATCCTGCGATTTCGACCCACCTGGTAGGATCTGGCCGTTGGATATGTTCCGACTTCCTTCCAGCAAAGGAGTACCACTGCTCCGGCCTCCATGCTCAGCAACACGTGGCGATGCACTCCATTCTAAAACCATGCCATTTATTAAACAAAAATAAAGCCCATCCTCCCTTTTCCGCCTAACCATTGCCAAAATCATAGTAAAGGCATAATTTGGGAAACTTATAAGTCATTCTATTGTATCTTCTTTGAATAGGTGTGGTCACATGCAACAAAATTTGATGGGCTTCCTACCCCGCACCCTTCCTAAATTGGCAACGGAAAAGAGGGCCTCCTATTGTCTGACTTACTTTGAAAATCATGGAGGTCGCTGGTGGAACACTCCCAATTGCCCTCTACTCTTAGATGGATGCTTCCACCCTGATTTTCCAGTTGAAGCATGCCATGTGGCCAGACTTGCTTTCTCTCTAGCCGCCAAAATAGATGCCTTCACATCCCAATGCATTGGTTGAAACGATAATACCTGTTTTTTAGATGCAATACAATTGCTGATCTTAAGTTGTATATAATTATTAATTTTTCTAGTGTTCCACTATATTGCCATCACTTGCCATTCTTTAAAGTGGTTCCCACACAAGATTTGCTCTGAAGTATAAAACAACAAAACGGTGCACGTTGTGAACAACCAAGCTCCAAGCTATAACAATAAAGGTTTACCAAATTAATTTTTCTAAACACATTAGAACAAAAATACGAATGTTGGGACCCCAGAAAAAAAGGTTACCAAATTAATTTTTCTAAACACATTAGAACAAAAATACGAATGTTGGGACCCCAGAAAAAAGCAAGGGGGTTAAAAGATTTAGGGCGATGCGTTACAGCACCGACGCATAAAAAACAAAGGGAGCTTTCGTTACGTCTTGACCTTTCACATGCTCTGTTCAAATTCCACGATGAACCTAGTTTTTATTCTTCCCCAGATTGCTCCGAGCATTTCATTTTCCTCTATTTTTTTCTTCCGATCCATGCAGCGCCATAGCCACCATGAAGACTCCCCTCGTCGGAGGCCTTGCCTTTGCCTGCCTTCTTGTAGCCCTCTTTATCATCAGTGTTGAGCTTCTTCCCTTTTCTTGCACCAGGACTTCACGACTTTCGGCAAATCCTTCAGTTGGGTACCTTTATTTTAAAGCAGGTAATTGCGAATGTTTTTTAAGCTCCTTTAATCTTCTGCATGATGTTCCCAATGTAAACTGTAGCTGCCCTGATCAGATCCAGAAAGATTGCCTTCCTTCAGAGGTCAAGATCATAGAAAAACAGCCTATTTACCAAGAAACAGTTAAGGAAATTATTAAAGAGCCATGTCCTGAGGCTAAGCCTACGGTTCAGAATGTGGTCAAGTATGAGCCATGGTGGGCTGAAGACAGAGTATGGCATTACCCTATGAAATTTCCAAGGTGTTCTATGGATTCTTGCTTCAATTTTTCGCGCTGCGATAATATGGAGGATATGTTGATCTACTCATACAATGTTCCTAGTCCTCCTGTTAGATACTTCACCAGCATCAACAGCACAAAGTGGCACACAGATGATCCAAATAAAGCATGTCTGTTCTTTGTGTACTTGGATCTAAACAGTCCATGGAGAACTCATCCTAGAGATCTGCCATATTGGAATGGTGGATTGAATCATGTTCTAATAACATTTGCAGATCAGTGGAAGCAAAGGGGGCCGCCCGAAGACCAGATCGATCTAGCATCTGTGATGGCTACAGATGTTCATGAAACAACATATAGAGCTGGATTTGACATAAGCATATCTCTGCCTCCAAATGTTAGGCTTCCATACTTGCAAAGCCTTAAGCCATTTGAAAGGAAATATTTTCTTACTTTTAGAGGTTTGAGGTATGTTGGCAATGGAGAAGGAAGCTTCAGAAGCTTCAACACATTTAGGGCTATGCATAATGGAAATGATATCATTGTGGCAACATCTTGCAACCATGCCACTACTCAGTCAATGATCCGAGAAAACGCGACTTTAGGTGCATTCTGTGAAGAAGATCAACTCATTCATAGCAATCACAGCTACCATGATCTAATGAACACCACCTTTGGTCTTGTTCCTGCTGGAATTCAGCCCAATTCTTACAGGTTTCTTGAAGTTCTTAGCTCCGGCTCCATTCCGGTATTGATTGCGGATAATTATGTGAAGCCTTTGGATAATCTTGTGCAGTGGCATAAGTGTTTATTCCAGTTTCCTACTAGAGAAATGGGCAGGATTGTTGGTACTCTGAGGGCCATATCAAGAGAAGAAGTTGAAAACAGGCAGGTTGAATGCCTGCAAATTTATGACAAGTTCTTCTCTTCTAATGAGCTGATGCTTGAGAGCTCCATCAAGGCGCTAAAAGCCAGATTTATGGGAGCAATTGCGGCCTTTTCAGCCCCCTGAATTGTTAATTTTGGTCATATAAACAGAAATTAAAGCAAGAATGTCAACAAAAGGCTGCCTGGGGCAGGGCACATGGAAGAATTCTTTTTGTATTTTGCTCACCTCAAAAGTCAAACGGTGCCTTTTACAAGAAAGAATAATGCTAAATACGCTAGAATGCCAAATACGCTAGGATTTATATGCTTAGTTCTGAATTGCTATAAGTCCTCTTAGAGACGCCTCACATGTAAATTTGTAAGTATTCACATGAGCTAAAACTGAGACGGCCGGTTTGACGTCCGAGCCGCTCGTCCTGAACTGCTGGAGCAGTTTGCACCTCAGCGGCTCAACGCAATTTAGGGTAAGCTCCACGATTAACTAAACCAAGCTGGCTAGAGAAGCTAGGTGGTTGCAAGACTTCAGCACTAATTCATGTAAACTACAAAATGCCCTTATGTTTTGACCAATTTCACCAAATGCCCCTTGTCAACGTATCATGTATTTTGTATTTTAAAAATTATTCAAATACCCTTAAGATTTACGTTAATTCCTCAAATGCCCTTATGTTTCTTTTAAATTCTCATAATGCCCTTGAGACCAATACCTTGTGTTCTTTTTTCAAATTTAAAAGTTCTAAATTTACAAAATACCCTTAAGTTTTAACTAAATTATTGAAATGCCCTTGAACAACATTGTACTGTTGTTAGAGGCAACACCGTACTTAGAGAATGAGAATGAGAATGAGAATGATTTTTTTCCTAGAACAATAGGAACAATAATAGGGTGCATGATCTTCCTATAGGTTGCAGAGTAGGAAGTGAGTAAAAAGGCTTAGTAAGCCTCCAGAATAGTGAGAGCTTGTGCCGCTAGAATTATGAGAGAATGACGCCAAAAATTTCCGTTAAAAAATGGCGTTTCGTTGAATATGCAAATTGAAGGGCATTTTGTGAAACTTGAAATGTTATATACGTTGACCAAGGGTATTTAGTAAAATTATGAAAATTCAAGGGCATCTGGTGAAATTCATCAAAACATAAGGGCATTCTGTAAATTCAGGGGCATCTGGTGAAATTCATCAAAACGTAAGGGCATTCTGTAGTTTTCCCCTTATATGAATTGCAAGTGGAAGGAAATTCTTGTATACTAGAACGAGACCCACTCCATTGCCCATATCAATCAATGTTCTCACCAGCCCAGGAAAGATGTTCATAGGACCATTATGCACTTAACTTCCAAAGACATACCCAATAGTGCATGTAAGAGTAGAAATAGTGCCTATATGCACTTGACTTCTAAAGCCAAATCTAGTACTTCCCAATGCCCATAGGAGCTAGTGCCCAAGAAAGCCGGAGTGGCGCCCATGTGAATCGACCCTTTGTGTTGCGGGTTGATAAAACCTTAATGTTTACTAGTAATGGTGCCCGGCCTTGCCGGGCTTTACTATAGTATGTTATGTAGGAATGATGTGCATATCGAATATTGCTAGGCTTTAGAAAATCTTTGTATTATGATGTATAGTATTGTTCTATTACGCTATATAGTCTATTGGCAATAGGAGCACATTCACATATATCATATAATTGGTATCATTCATTATATCTGTATAAGGTCAACATTGGCTAGTTTTACTCTCATGAGATGTCCGGTGTCCCATATTTAGGACAACAACAAATAAGCATAATTAGGATTGAAAAAATGGAGTAGTTCATTGTTATTTAGAAATGGAGATGGATATGCAACTAATGATTGTTTTGTTGCACTGCTAATACCTCTAGCATTTTTACATTGGAAATTATATGTTTTCCATTCACAATTGCATTGTTACATGTAGTTACAGCCCATTGCAACAACAATTCACATGTTCCATGCCATGGCTAGATAATGATGTTTTATATAGTCCCTAGAAAATAAGTATTACTCAATGTACAACCAATCAATGATCCAAACTCGTTGCAAAAAGAGATGCCAATTGCAAAGAATGTTGTGCAATCGGCATGTTGGTCTAGAATGGTATTAGTTTTCATTGGTAGAGCAGAGGCTAATTTATTTACCGATGCTATAGAAGTTATTTGACCATTGAGCATATAGCAAGGCGAGAAGCAATTTGGAATGTTTTAATTTCACCACCAAACTCATGCATCTAGTTTGCTTATTAAAAAAACTTAGCTAAGCAATTTGAAATGTAAAGGTTCCGCCAATACTTTACCAACTAAAAATATAGGAACACAGCTAAATGATGTGAAGGTTAAAACGTTGTTTCTAATCAATGTTTTAGGAAGACGGACAAATAATGCACATCCACATTTATAAATGACAAATGTATTTGAACTTAGCAAGTTACATAAAGCTACAAAATTGTAGACATTTTCAATCTCGAAGCCCACAAAAAAACATGCGACATTTGGTTGGCCAAAGGGAAGGAAAGGTATGTATGACGTGTACACAAACACTTGCATTCCATGTAGATTACACATTTGGCATTGTGATTTGTCAACTAAACATCTACATCACATAAACAATTGAATGCAATAGCTGTCCGTTCCACAATATCAAGTAGATGCTGCACAATAGATATTGTCTACATCACTGGCTAAAGAATATCCTTATTCAAAAATGAAGTCATGAAACACGTAGGTATAACAAAGAAAGTGCAAGTGAACCAGATGTGAAATATGAAATATACACTTCTTCTGTTGCTTGCCGGGAACCGGGATATCTTATCTTACCTATTGATACTTCGGGCAACGAGAGCCTTTGGATGGGCATATTTGCCCTTTATTCCAAGATCTGGACCGTACATAAGAATCCTCGTTTGTGGGGTATGCATGTACAAGTTTTTGTATACTGTATTTTAAGGTTTGCAAAATACTATAAGGTTTGAGTGAATGTACTTAATGGTGTTAATTTTATACATGTATTGTAAATATATTTTTGGGGCTCTCGCTGCCCTACGTAACCCTCCGTGTGAATATGCACCCAAACCAAAGGGGGTTTAAGGGGGATTTTTATTTAAATGTATTAAATGCAATGGTTTAATATAATAATGTTAATGGTAGTTGTGTGTTGATTGTTATATTAAAAAAAATTTTGGGCCCTTCGGGCCCTAAGTAAAGCAGAAAGAAAATGGGAAAATCTTCCACTAACATTGAGAAATGAAGAAACATCCATTCAGCACTATTACAAGTTCAAATACCATATTTATAAATTCTTCCTTTTTTTCATCTTTTTATTTGTTGCTTGAGTGCTAGGAATCTTTAAGCAAAATCGAAATGTTTACATGTCTCAAAGAGTCATTTAAATGGATTTCTACAGGTTTCATTTGCTGACTCAAAGATTCAGCCACCAGATTTCACTGTGCTGAACACGTATTTGACCATCTTATTTGGCCCCATTAAAGAGGCAACACTAAGCCATCACTATAAGCCCGTATAACAATATAATGCCATTATAAGTAAATAGTCGTTCTTTTGGACACCACCTTCACTCCAAGCATGCGTTAACAGCTCAAGGCTGATAGTGCATAAGATAGCATGGGAATCACATAAGAGGCCTATGTCTACAAAACCTGAATAATTATTACAAGCATTTTAAAAGCGCAAACAAATCAATATGATTTCACACCTCTAAGGTGAGAGGGTACAAAATTGGCGAATGTATCTTGTCTTAGAGATAATGTTTTCCTTTTCTCTTACAAAGCTTTATGAAATCTTTTATTTAAGCAACCCCCGAAAGGCGATGTATATTCCCATCAATGCATACTAGCAATCGAGAATATTTTGCACATACCTCTAAAAGACGCAGATTCGAAAGACTAAGTTCTAAAAGTAGACTAAGTTCTAGAAACGGTGAGAGAAAGAAAAACCGGATGCACAATGGTTAAGCTTATTCTTCTTGCCCCGTTGTCATAGACCATGCTTCATGGAGCATATGATTGAGAAGACCTCTCACAGCACTGCAGGAGTACCCGCATCATTAAGGCTAAAGGAAACAGGGAAAAACATATTGCATGAGAACCTGAGAGCAAGAAAAAGCAACTCACGCTTCTTTTAGAGCCTTTATCTTCTCTGGATCAGTTTCGTTCATGTTTTTCTACATTCATGTCCGATAATGTAGTACGCTCGTCTCCTGTTCCCATTCTTCCACGCATAACTCTGCTGCGTCAACTTACTCTAATATGGAGGAAACGAAATAGGAAGCTACCTTGTTACCAATGTATTCGGCTCCCTAAGGCATTCTCTGTAATTAGAGCTTCGAAAACAGTAAGAGCTTAAGCAATCACAGATGTATAAGTAAGAGGATGTTTAATGACTTACATTTCGGGCGCTGTTTGCAATATGGGGCGGTATTGCGCTAGGGAATGGCAAGAAGAGCTTGAATTTCGAGCAAATAATCCGAAACATGGGCCACCTCCGAATGAGAACCGACAAATTTCCGCTTGATCTTGCCCCTGCGGCCGATGTTCCTGACATTAATGATTCTCCTACCGAGGAAACCGAGGAAGAGAAATCGAGAAGCCCGCCAAAGAAAAGAAGGCTAAAACTCTAAAGCGTAAGCCTAAGGCTCCCAAAGAGAAGAAGCCCAAGGCCCAAGATCAAGGTACGCAAAAGCCTGCAAAGAAAGCCAAGCCAATTTGCAGTGAAAAAAAAAGACATGCAAGGACATGATCATCACAAGATAGAAGGATGCATAATTGTGAAGCGTAACCCACAGTAGTACCCATTCCCAACAATTGACCAAGGATTTGGGCATTCAAGCATTGAATTGTCTGCCGATAATATTTCCCTCGCTTTAATCCACCACGCAGAGGATCACAATATGGCAGCCACTTTGCGATTTGCGGACCAGTCTGACCCATTTCTCTTACAACGAAATTTCATCCAGAGTATGAGAAATTCGGAACTCGCAATTTCGAACAAGCGTTTGGCCTGTCGCTTTGAAGGAAGGGGCGGCGTGCAAATTTTCTTACCTTCCAAATCTTTTCTTGCCTGCTTTCTTCCTAACCCTAAAATAACCCTAAAACATATGGCACGATGCTTGCATGCAAAACTTTGTAAATGGCAACTAAAATAAAAAGAGGGCTTTTGTTGTGAGCCCTTGGATGTTGGACCATTGAAAAAAAAAAGCTAAATCAACGACTAAGAAATGGTGCACTCTAGATGTACACATTAGTACATCCATTTGAATACGTCATGAAATCTTAGGAAAACCTTTGTGAAAAGCGTACAAAAACACAAAAAAAAACCCCTGTTATTATGCTACATATTATACGCAAGAATCGATAGGGGGTATCGGGCCACAACAGCTCAACTAGTCAAAGTGAAGGTGTTTGTGGCCTGTAAATCCTGTTTACCTATTACTGAAATGAATGTTTCTATAGTTTTACCCTCGAATTTGCCCAATCTCAATCTGCATTGTGAACATAAGTTTGGAACATTTCAATGACTGAATAAGTAAAACTAAACAAAGAACTTGTTTCTATACATGGCCTTAACATAGCCTTTCCTAGTTCCAACTGTTATTTAAGATCAATACCTGGAAGACGAATCTATAAGATGCGATTTTTACACTAGTGATCTGTACTTGGGATTCTAATTCAGAAGACTCTATATAATGGCTTGACCTTATACTAGAGCATTGCTAATGAAAGCTAGAGATACTGTTAATAGCAACCACAACTATATGCATCTTCGTTATGGTTACAACAATGTTAAGATGCAACAATCTTTAGGCAAATTGGGTAATTGGCATGTGAACTTTTACCAATGACCTGTATTTATTTCCAACAAGTATAGAGACTACATGATAGTGCTAAAAAGTAGAGTTTCTGCCTCACCTGCTGAACTTGTTTCAAGTGTAGTTCTCCTTGGGAACGTGCGTGGAAATTCTGGAAGCTCAAGATTGAATTCCCTCTGAGCATTTCACCTTGCTGCCTCATTTTGTGCTTCCTGTCAACCAATATGAGCATTATGGCAATTAACAAACTAAACTCAGAATCTTGATTGCATTGCATATATCACTTACTATATCCTCCAAATGGAAGCGAAAGAATAGAAACTTGGCAAGCGTAGAATGCAAAGAAATAATTATAATCTAAGTTGCCTAGATAATACAACTACATTCCATTTCTGCATAGAAATGAAATGAAAATGATTGTATTTACATTGTCTAGCTAGTAGTGCTATGTAGTAATGATGGGACAATGATGTGCCAGTAACACTGAGATGTAATTTGCACTATGCAATTAGCAAATGACACGAAATACATAGATACATCTAGCCAAACACGTCCTACACGATTTTCAAATTTGTTTCCTTGGCACTTCAGAAGCCTAAACCCATCAAGGATCAGATGAAGAATAGAAGATGTGATGAGATAGAGATGAGAAGATTTTGAACCTTGTAATTGCATATTAGTGTCTAAGTAACAAATCCCAAATCTACAAATCCCAATTTGCTTGTTATTTTGGATATGAGAATGAGAATAATAGGAACAAAAGAGGCAATAAATGATTCTCAATACTTGCTTGGCCTGGAAAGAACTAACAGACAAAAGTCCTCACCTCTTGCATGCATCATAAAAATCAAATCTCATGCAAACCCTGGAGCAGCCAAAAGATACACACTAAAAGCAAAGAAATTCATTTGCAAAAGCTGCTAAACAAAATATAAAGATTTCCCACCTTATGGAAAAAAATATGGATGCATCCATAAAAAAAACCTTACAATATACATCTTAATCTTCATCTGCGACAAATTTAGGCAGCAGCTTCAGCTCAAGAAGTTGCTTTCATACCTGAATCTCCGAGTCCCAGAGGATGTCTTGTACTAACGAATAAGGAATTGTCAACTTGATTAAGGAATTGCCAACTTGAAATAGCTGCATAAAACTTCAATGGGACACAACAACTAATTATAACATGCAACATCATCCTCAAATGCATTTTGTCAACATATTTTAGGGCATGCACGCAATGATCATGATGAGCATATCCTATAATGATTATGCTACCCATAGTAACACAAACTTGCTACGGATGCCACATATCCAAGCTTGTATTAGGATCATGTGAGCCATCCCCCAGGGTAATTTAACTTGGGACTTTATGGATTCTATGTTCTCATTGTGCAACCAATTAGGAAATCCAAACCTAAGGTCTCCAACTCTAATGTGGATCTAGTTATATCGTTCTATACTTTTTTTTATTGACGGGCTTAACATGGTACTTTATGCGTTACAAAGTGCGAAGATGGATCAAATCCATCAAATGATGTTAAATGCCCCAGGTTTCTTGGTTGTAACGTCTTATAACTGATGAAAATAATTTCTGGTGAGCAATTGTTCCAAATGCACAGGCTATTGCATTCAGATATCTGAGTAGAGAATTGTACCTGTCATGGTCTTGAAATACTTAAATCAGACTTGTCGCATAAGGGGATTGGCTCTCAAGTCAAGAGATAGAAAAAGAGAAGAAATGAAGACTAACTGCTACTTCATTTTCTAGCTCCAGCACACGACTTCTAGAAACAATGTCGAGAGAACATCTCTAAACATATCTCGGCAGTAAGGACGAACAAAAGTTTTGCACATTGTTAAATAATGCTTGAAGCTAGGACCATGCAAGGTCCAATTAATTTTATCCAAATGCTGAGAAGTATCTGAAATAGGATTATTATCAATTAAACGTTTGATATGCTCATAGATAGCTTTGTTTGTAGAAGATCCATCTATGATGGCCTTGAGTTCAGTCTAAGAGATAAGTCTGTTGTTATGATAAATGTGCTTTACCAGTAGAAGACCATTTTTTGTAGGTCCTTAGATGTTTAAGAGCTACCTGCAAGGATAGAGACACCAGAAAATAAGCATCTCTTTATGAAGGTTGTCAATAGAGACATAATCAAAATGAGGATAGATAGCATTCCATGCTTTTAACAGTATTACTTATTAAAGGAGAAATATTATTAGCAAGCTTTAATTTGACAAATGTAGAATTTGGAAGCAAATGTTCAAATAACGCCTACCTTAAGCTTCATTTCATGGTTGGGTATTCCAGAAAGTGTGAAGTTATTCAGGAGATTTGATGTTGCGTAGGGATGATCATGTATGACTTCTTGTTCGGTGATGTGAACATGACTATAATATGATTTTTCATGACTAGGCACTCTATAAAGAATGCAATCATTGATATCATCAAAGCTCTTATTAATGGATGACAAAAAAGTTGCATATTTTGCATATTCGTGAATCTTGAAGGATGTTAGACGGGCAGAGAAATTCAACGTTGTTTTCTATGTTAGTAACTGTATTGAAGGTATTCAGGGATACTGTAGATTCTTCCCAATTCTCTTCTATGCGATCAACGAATTGCATTATAGTTTGGGGTCTTGGCAATCAGTCTTTCCAATCCAAACACACGAAAACTTTGCCATAGTGGCGAGGATTTTATGAAAGCATTATGTTGCATTCATTCCACCTCCTTTGACAACAGGACAATCTATTTGAAATCTCCGAAGGCAATAAAGCATTTGCCTCCAAAGAAAAGATTCTTCCTGCAAAGTCTTTGCACTAGAAGATGGGCACTTTCTATGACAGTTTTCTTGGCCATATGGAACTCATCCCAGAGAATGACCTTACCTGCAATGAGCAGTTCTGCTGCTTCATAATCATGTCCCATTATTGGGTGAATTCCTATGTTATTTTCTTCCACGGGAATCTAGAACATCGAGTGCGCAGTTTGTCCTCCTGGATATTGAAGAGCCGCTAATGCTATCGTACTACATTGAGTAATATACACTGGTTGCCTCGTATAGACAAGCATACGCAATCCAACAGGAAAGTTTTTCCTCTACCAGCCTTTGCATCGACAAATATTGGTTGTCTGCTTTATAGTGTTTCTAACCATTCTCAAATGAAGTTATATATTTCATGTTCGTCAGTATTGATTGTGCTCCTCATCTGTGTTATAGTATCTAAGTACTTCTGGTAGTTAGCAATTCTTCGTAATTCATGCATGACATTTCTTCCTAAACGAGGTTGTATTTCGGGGTCGAATGCCATGATGTTAGTACTATGTGTGCTAGAGTATTATTGATTAGATAAAGGAATTTATTGAATGCAATTGCCTCGATGTTTAGATATCCGTGCAGTAGGTCAATACTCATCGATATTTTGAACCTAGTATATAGCTCAATTGCTGGACCATGATCGAGCAATAGCATGGCAAAAAGGAATCGCAATTGTATAGGACTCCGTGATAGTGAAATGGCTTCTTCTGCCTTGCTACTTCAAGGTAGTTTAGCAAAATTTGTCTTCAATAAAATGTTTCTTCTATGCGATTGCAATCGTATTCTGCATGCAATTGCACTATAAGAGAAGGGGTCCATTAGTGTCATTGGTTGTGTCAATTTTGGGGCTAAAATTGCAACTCCAATTTTTTTGATAACTGACGCTATGGATGACACAGCCAGATGACACAAATATGGCATTTAGAACGTCATACATAATGTCAGCACCTTTGTCACCTACAATGTCAATGGCAACGTCACCTATAACGTCACATTTATCATTAGTGGCGACGTCAAATATAGTGTCACTTATAACGCCACGATTAACCTCAGTGGCAATGTCATATTTAAGGTCACTAATAACACCACTCATAATGCTAAAAAATTTGTCAGAAATTATGCCATATATACTGTCGGCAGTGTCCCTCATAAAGTCATAAATAATGCCATCTGTTTTCTTAAGATCAATGTCACTTATAAAGGCATAAATAATGCCATCTATTTTCTCAACTTCATTGTCACTCGTAAAGGCATAAAAAATGCCTCCTATATTTTCAATATCATTGTCATTTATGTTGTCAACATCAATGACAACTTTATTGTCAATATCAATGTCATTTATTAATGCATTTTTACCACATATATAGTGGCACTCAGGAATTAGATCAAGCTCAATGTCAAATATTGTGTCACTGCTATCATTAAATTTTAAATGTTAAAATGTCCCTATTTATGTCTTTGTTTATGTCTTGCTTAAGGTCATGTAATGCGATTGTGCATCACCTAAAACAACCGAGCATTCAATTGATTTTAGTACAAATAAAACAGTAATCTAAATCTATCAACTTAATAAGGTTCTGCAATTGTAGAAAACGTATAGTATTACATAAGATTTTCAATGGTTGTTAGGCTGTATTCGTAGATTTTTTAGTATAATGATGACGGTGGAAATGCAATTTTGAACAGAAGAAGGTTTGGTGAAGTAGATCGTGCTGCTCGATCGATTAGGGCAGTTTTGGGCCGATTAGGGCTGCAGATGGCATCATAGGGATCGAAGGCGGCAGTATATCTTGTAGGCGGCAGGCTGAGGCCAGGTCTTGTAGGCGATGCCTAAGCGGTCTGCTGGGATACCTGTTTCTGATGAAACGGCCCAATTATTTGGTACTGCCTAAGCGGCAGGCGCTCAACTCCCTGAGTTTGTTTCGCTGGCAGGCTTTGCCATGGAGGCTTGGTCATTTGTTCAAGCTTTCTAACACTCCATATTTCTTTTTGCACAGTCCAAATTTGTGCTTACAAAGCCGTAGCTCTTTTGCGAAGCTGTGAAAGGGTTCTTATGCCTTGTAATCCTTTATGAGCTTGCTCTAGTTATTGTTTGTTGCTTCTGCTACGGCGGTGTCTAGTTATTGTTTGATGCTTCTGCTATGGCAGTGGAGGTGATTCATTTCCTTTGTCCTGCCGTAAATAATTCGGTTTGTTTGGCGATGGCGTTGGGGCATGTTTCCCTTCTCTGCCATAGCTACCCCAGGGTTTAATTTTTGAATGTAACTAGACTTGATTGCTTGCAGCTCTTTGTTGTTCTTGATTCTTATCTGCTCTTGCGGCTGGGTTTTCTTGTAAGTCTCTGTTTCTTTGTTTGCTTTGTTTGCTCTGTGATCAGGACAAACCTTGTGGTACTCCTTATGCCAGGAGGGTAATTCCCTCAATTTGAAAGTAGTTTGTTGTTCTTCTATTTGCTGCAACAGGGTATATTTCAGCAGGAAAATTATTGTGTTGCAACACGGTATACTTTAGCAGGAAACTTGTCAAGGTTAATGTGATTTACATCAGACTTATATATACTGATTATGTCTTCATTAGTGATTGACTGCATCATTGACTCGGACACCATTGTTTCCAAATCATATGCTGATGTGGAAATTGCAGTTTCATAATCATTATATTTGAAAATAAAAAGTATTATTAATAACATTCATTTGAATATCTCACATTATCCATAAATCAATACATGAAAAGTAAAGGCAGGATGCCATTATATTTACATAAGGCTGTGCTGTGCATGCTTTCTGTTGAGGCCTCGCATGAAGCATTGCAAATGAATATCTCCTTATATAACAAGAATTTGCCTATTGAATAAGCTATACAGATTCTTAGAAATGGCTTGCACATCCCAGAGATTATCCAGTAAATATATTGGAAGTAGACAGCTTTGTCATAATAAAGGAGACCTATAAACCAAATGGATAAAGGAAGCCTATATCAACAGAAGGGCAGATAGCAAAAGAGGAGGGACACAAATTTACCTATCTAATAGCCGATACAGATTTTTAGAAACGGCTTGCACATCCCAGAGATAATCCAGTAAATATATTAGAAGTAGACAGCTTTCTCATAATAAAGGAGACCCATAAACCTCCAAATGGTTAACTAAACACCTGCTACAAAGCCATTGTCTGCAATAGACAGTTGCAAGGATGAGAAATGCTGAAGTGAAAACATAAGAGGAAAAATTTCAAGCTCAATGTTACCTTTAACTATTTTACCATGTTTCTGCAAATTCCAGCTTATCAGCTGGCCATAATGCATTTCCGAAAAGTTGCTGGGTAGATATCTTGATTACCAACTTTTGATTCAATGTTGGCTACATTTTATACTGCATCTACAACCTGATATTATGTATAAGTTCAACAACATTCATACTAACTATAATGTGAACAAATGAACAGTAATACCACATAAAAGCTATAGTATTACCACATAAGAGTTATATTAAATAATATTCAACGACTGTAGATGCAAGTGATACAGATGCAAGTGATACAGATCAGATAATATGACCTCGTGAAGCTGCTACAGGTGGTAATGCCCTTCATAGAATCATCACGCCAATTTGTAACTTGATTTGCTCAGCGGCTCATAAATTCTATTCTTCCTGATTGCTCCCTTTACCCCCCCTCCCAACATATGTTTGAGACAATTCTTTCTTCCGTCGTATTCATCATTCCCATCACAACAATCTGGTAAGCAAACAATATAAAAAACATCAGTGAAGAACATGCCAAAATAGTCAATAGATCATCAAATGACTTAGTGTACTAACCACATGTGCCATCATTTACCTGAGATGAAAAAGAATTTGGGGACATATACCTGAGATGAAAAAGAATTTGTGGACTATGTCCCCAACTCATGCAATGAATTTCGCTTCTGGGCAAACAGATGTACCTAGATATTGCACCAAACCAAATTAGGCAATTTGGAATTATTTGAAAACCCTTGAAAGTACAAACCTGGCTCGTCAGCTCCATCTGTGCAGTCAGTAACTGGTGGCGTCAGCCTGCAGCTTCCAATCAAAAGAATAAAAGCATGGTTTCTGTGAAGCTGAAAAGAGGCCATCTTAGCTTCTTCCACAGACGCCGAGCTCATCCGAGCTTTGGCAGACTGCTTGATCCACGCCCTTTTTGAGAGGCCGAGCTCATTCGAGCTTTAGCAGGCCACTCGATTCACGCTCTTTTTGTGTGCCGTGATAGAGGAATAGAAGCCCTAAAATGTGTACAGGTAAGAAAGAAGAAGAAGGCCATCTCATCTTGCAACAGGTCGGATTTGGAAGAAAACGTACCCTTTTATGCCGCAATAGCCGGGACTTCTAAGGACAATCTCCACCACCGAAGATTGATGAAAAATGAAGGTCGGAACTGCCAGCAGCGCTTACGTTTCAATTCTGTTAGGGTTTAGAACTTTCAATCGTAACCCTAAATTGTTTTGAAAATTTTCCACGACCCATACATAAGTCCGATATCTCAGTATGTTGCCAAGAGGCCGATTTTCACTCTATCTTAGAAATATTCGATAAGTCTGATATCTCAGATTTATGTTGCCAAGAGGCCGATTTTCACTCTATCTTAGAAATATTTGATGCGTATTAGGACAAAAAAAAAAAACATTGATTTACAAGGTATCACCAATGCTTTAGAAACTTTAATCTACTACCTTCTTCAGAGTTTTCGACCTACAACAAAGTTGAAAGGAAAATTCCTTTTGCAAATAAATTAAGCACCAATATTACCATAAGCCCACAGTGGCTCAAATTTAAATGATCTGTATATTGTTTGAGCATAGCTAAGGAGTCCCCTTGCACTTGATAGAGATTTATGGTTCTGTGTGCAATGCATGCATGGTTGAACACATGCATCTGAATAGCTTGTTCTGCGAAAAAAATCCCATTTCCTACTTGCTTTCTTCATTTGAGAAGTAAGGCAAACATATCTGCAAGCATATCTGCATAATATACTCCACAAAGCAATTTTTTTCCCTGGATAGACCAAGTGTTAGCCAAATGTGTGCCTAGTGTGACTAACAAGTCCCAATTTATAAGTTAAGGCCAGAAGAACAAAGCCAATAAAAATCAGTTCAAGGATTATTCCACTTTCCCTAAGCCATGGCATTTAATTCAGAAAGAGCCTTTTCCTAGTGATGTGCACATCCGAAGTCCGAATAATCACTATAGTGTCATGTGTATTGTGTTGGATTTACAAATGTGCCTTTATAAATTAAGGCCAGCATTCTAGTGTTGTGTGCCAACATAAACTTCCTCCATGAAGTGCACAAATAGATGTTTGACATGGTGGTATGTATGCCATTCAATGAATGCAAAGGGATTTTATTCCATGTCGAGTGCCTGCATAGTCAATGGTTCCAGATACTTCGTATGCCAAATATTTGCCACAAATTAGCAAATAAGGTTCAGATCAAAGAGTTAGCATTAGAATGGTCCGGGCAGTCTGTTGTTGGGCAAGCATGACTGGCACCCTTTCCCAAGCCAAACAAGGCCAGGACTTTACAGAGAGAGTCCCGACCCAAGAGACGGACCCCAAAAAAGTTTCCGAGGTAGCCTATCCTGGCAGTGCTTCCCTGGGGGGGCCGTATGCTAATGACCACTCAACATTGACAAAACGTGTGACACAAAAGGTGCTATTATATTTGATGCTAATAACACCACCTATAATGTCACCGGTGGGTCCCAACACTAACACTGATGTTATATGTGTAGCAACTACTGACACTATATTTGATGCTAATAACAACACTTATAACGTCACTGATGGACAATGACACTGAGACTAATGTTATATGTGTGACAACTACTGACACTATTGTTATATTATCATGCCATATAAATTGGTGTTTTATCATTGCATATTGCATTGGTGGTTTTTTTCATGGCATATATTGGTGTTGGAAATTTAAGAAGGCACGTGGACACAAAGTCGGTGGTAAAGGCAGCTATAAAAAAAAACAGGGAGAGAACGTACCTGTGTGTGGGACAGTGAGCGGACAGAGGCAGCGGGCAGATGGAGCTGCACAGGTGACCTCAGCAACAGGGCGCTGACCTGCCGGAACTGGCAAAGAAGTGCTTGCAGATACGAATCGATGCAGATTGACAAGGGAAGAAGAAACGATTTGAGGAAGGTCGGATTTGTACAGAGGTATTGGTTTGCCTGATTTCGGATTGCTGTGTTTACATCAGAGGTAGAATTGCTCTTACAGTTTATTTCCGGATTAGCTTGTGTTCTTGCAATTGGTCTCTGGATTTGTTGCTGTGCTATTAAACAGAAACGGAATTTAGATTCCGGAAAGGTTGGATCCAACTGCAGGTTCCGCAGTGTTAAGTCCTGTGTTGAATTTCGGTCAGCAGAGAATAGTCTTGGAGTGTTTACTGGTGTTGAATATATCAGAGGATTTGATTGAAAGAAGAAGCATAGCTCAACGTCATGTGGTAAATTTTATTCTTGCATTTGATATTTGCTGTGCATAAAGATAGATTTGTTGCTGCCAATTTTAACAGTGGTATCAGAGCCACCGAATCATGGCAACCAGATTTGGAGCCACATTGCTTAATGCAATAGACGTTTATACAGGCGGTTCAGGGTTTCAGGTATAGAAGGAGAAGATACAAGAAGTGTTAAATGCAGAAGGGTTGATGGATATTGTGCAGCCTCCAGAAGGTAAGGAGTTGAAAGATATATTGTCAAAGTTGGGCAAAATGAAAATTAGTGAAGGTGAGAGTAAGACAGAAGCCACTAGTGCTAGCAGTATTTACTCTGAAAATAAAATTAGAGAAGCTAGAGGAATTATATCATGTAAAGTTGGTTCTAGTATACTTTTAAGAATGCGTGGTATGGATCCTCAACAAATGTGGTCTTATCTCATTAGTAAATATGAAAGAAAATCGTCATCACAATTAGATGTGCTAGATAAGGAATTGAGACAACTAAAATATGTGGAAGGAGAAAATATCACAGAGTTTTTTGCCAAATTAGACAATATTTTTGCTGACCTAGATGCGGCCGGGGCTAGGCTAAGTGATGAATTTCAAGTGTTAGCCATATCACGTGCATTTTCAAGGTATGATGTATTGTCTACTTTAATCAGAAGCACAACTAAAGATCGTGATGATGCAGAAAGGTTGGTAAGGACGGAACTTGAGCAAAGAAAAATAGTTGATGAGGAAGAGGAGATGTGACGTTCCAAGTATTTATACGGTATATGTATAAATATATTGACACGTCACCCAGTATAGATACGCCACCATGGGGTATGGTAACCTAGGGGGTTGACCTAAAAGGGATTAAATTAGCTATGCTAATTTAATTATTAAGGATAATAACCTATAATTAAGGAATTAATATGTAAAAGGGATAATTAAGTTAATTATGGTTTGGGAAGGTGCCACTTGGCCAAAATCGATTGGCTAACATGGTGATGCTAATTGGAGGCATCGAGGTGGATCACTACCCCCGGTATCAGCCACAATTGATAAAGAGGAGCTGAGCGCCACCTTTGAGGAGCTGAGCGCCACCTTCGAGGAGCTGAGCGCCCACTTACCTTTGCCGAGCTGAGCGCCACCTTCACCAGCTGAGCGCCACCCTTGCCTAGCACGTACCTGTGTAGCCAGAGCTAAACGTCAAGTCCCAAGAAGATGGAAGTGCCCAACGATAACGGGTCCAGCAGGAACTCGGGTAGGTGGCTAGTATAGGCTGATATTCTAGGATAGCGCCCCTTTTGGGCACTTGTTGTGTTGTTTTGTCTGTTCTCTCTGTGTTTTACTCGTAGGAACTAACCCTTGGTTGTAAAGGTAAGTTCTCTTTATATTCTGATTTTGGATTTGCTCTCAAAGGATGGATTGATAGTTCTTTGCATAGTCTTACTCTGGAAATGGGGGAAATAAGGGGGGTAGAGACCTCTGAGCCCATATATTGTAGTATGCTCCTAGGTAGAGCCCTGTATTATCCCAATAATGCGGCCTGTGCATAAGAGCCCACCGAGTCGTGGATGCTATGGAATGGCTTAGCACCAAACAAGGGACACAGTGGTGAAGTGGGGGTGGGGTCTTGCACGAACATAAAAGGCTCCTGAGACTCCTACAGTGGACTAGGCCTAATAGCCGGCCAGTGAGCTAGGCGCGATCCAGGCCGGGTATGGGTCTGACACTCCCTGGGTACAGAGGTGTGACCCGCATGGGGCATCCTGTACTTTGAGTAGATTTAGGGCGAGTAAGCTCTGCACGGATGCGGGGGTGCCGATGCGGCACGATTCTCTAGTCCACCCATGGAACCACTGTGATCCCGAAGGGGACGCTTCCCACCCGCCTCATCTGGACGGGGCTTCATGAACCCCGTAGTAGGCTCGTAGGGTGATACCTTGAGTCTGCGTGTCCGGAAGGCTATAGTGATGCCATAGCATGATTCGACTCATCTGCAAAGTGTGCACAGGAGGGGCGGATGGAGTGGACAACCCTAGCCAATGTTCTATGCCAGCCAACGCCATGTCAAGATTCGGTCTGCTGATCTCTTGAGACCTAGCCGTCAGTCGATCCTCACTGGAGTCTGAGCCGGGGTAGAACTATGGGTTTGGGGTGTTTTCTTAGGTTTAGATGCATATTCTTTGCCGTTGGTATTTGGATGGATGTGCCACCCTTCGTGGTGGTTATTTATATGTGATTTATGCTGTGTGCTAACCCTTGTATTCACGCTTCCGCGACGTAGGAGCCCCATTGAAGGCGTGGGCCGAATGACCCCTTCGTGTCCTTCTTTCGGGCATCATATTATAGATGGCCCGAAATAGACGGAGGGCCCTGCTCATGGCGAGTTGGTCGCCATGGGAGGGGAAAGTCCCCGTATGTATACGGCCGAGGGTCGTATATGTTCAGGGAGCGTCACAGTGGTATCAGAGCCGTGATTTCGGTTACTCGAAATCATAGCACTGACCAAACCCTAACTCGCTAGTTCGGTAGTTAGGAGAGAGAATTAAGCAAGAGTGATTGTTTAAGTCTTTCATGTTTGATTCAGTGCTAGGTTAAGGTAACAGACTGTAATTTCTAAGGAAGTCTAGGCCGCCTGGAGGACCCAAGTTTCGAGGAGCCACAACTTTTTGTAGGTAGCTCGGATGAAGGCGAAAACGGCTCCAATGGATCGGGCACCTCTCAAATACCCTAGGGGGCACGTCTCCCGAGGCAAAACGGACAACAGGCTGCCGAAAAACAAAAAGGGGCGCCGAGGTATCCGAGGGTGTTTCTTTTTGAAAATAAAACGCGTATAAACACGTCAGCGCCCCATACGGTCCGCCGTATAAAAATACGCGTCCGTTTTTTTTTTAAAATAAGTTTTTCCTTTTTCGCCCGCGTTTCGAACCCATGACCTCCCACTTCCAACCCAACACTCTTTCTATCTTGCCAACTATCTTTATATACTATATATGTTCTATTGCTTTGTTATACATATTTAATATTCTGTTTTGTCCAGTTAGCAGTTCTTTTAAGAAAAAGGGTACATCATGGGATTGAACCCCTGACCTTCTGCACCCAAGCCAACACCTTTACCAATAAGCCAACTTCTTTCTTGAAGTAAAATAATGCTTTTTCTAGTATTTATAGTGCATCTATTCCATATCTAAATTAGAGGCATGCCTTTGGTAAACCCACATTGTGGAGGCAACAACTCTGCCGGAGCAAGCTCTTTCGCCATAACTGCCGGAGCAAGCTCTTTCGCCATAGCCGTCGAAGCAAGCTCTTTCGCCATAGCCGCCGGAGTAAGCAGCCTTGCCATAGCCATGGGAGACGACCTTTCTCTGCTATAGTCAACCGGATAACTGTTAACCATATAAAGCTAGTATCCCCTAGGAATAAGCCGACCGGGCACGGTAGCACTTCGGGAGATACGTAACTATCAGAAGTCAATTGAGCCATTGATTCGCCGGCCCCTTTCCAGCCGGCTTGTGCGGAAAATTGCCCGTGATTTTAAAACCGACACGAGGTTCCAAGCTTTTGCAATCCTCGCGACTTCGAGGTCACCGAGGCTTACCTCATCGAAATCTTGAGCGACGCCAACCTTTGCACCATACACGCAAAAGAGGGTCACCATCATGGCCCAGGACCTCCACCGGCACGGAAGGATCCGAGGGGAGTTTCGGTGACTAGGCGACTATCTTCTTTTCTCGTTGTAAAAATTTTATGGACTTAATTATGTGAAATAGTCCAAATTTTGAAATCGTGGACTATAAGAATGTTTTTGTATTCTTTTTCTCTATACTATCCCAAATGAATTTCTTTGGGAGACTTGATGTCACTATAATTCTGCTTATACCTTCTTATACCCAATATAGGCGGTTTGCATTGCCCATTGTCACGCGCGCACACCTTGAACGCCAAATGACTAACACCGAGCAAGAACTTATGTTGATGAAGAGGCAATTAGTCGAAGTTACAAACTTATGTGTTGAATGCCAACCCTCCGCAACACGCATGCGAGAGGATGGACCGGAGTTACCTCCGCTTGCCGCCAAGCCCACCACCCCAAAGCCACTTGCACTGAACCAAGCCCTGTACCCGCACGAAGGAAGCACCGTTCCAAACGCCATAGAAGATCCTCAAGGGATAGTGCTACCTCTTCACCATCGGCCACTTCTGTGTCTTCTGAGTCGTCTGTATCATCGGGAGAGCACCCCAAGCGCCGGGACAAGGAGTACCGCAAAGACGGTTGATACAAACCATAACTAGTATATGGAAGAATAGGAAACTAGCCCGGTTTGATGGGAAATCTAGGGGCGGACTGAATGCGAGTCTTGGTTGGATGAAATGAAGGAGTTTGGCAAATCCTATGGCATGACGTAAAAGGATACCGGAAAGGTCGCCACCACAAACCTTACAGAGCCGCCTGCGCATTTGGTGGAAGGGCTATGCCGAGCCAAGCATCCGACGTAAGGTGCAAGTTTAAGAAGTTTGCTAAGGCCTTTAAGTCGCATTATGTGCCTCGTGCGCACAAATGCCAAAGAAATTCGCACCTTTTACAAAGTTAGAGCGCGTAAGGGTATGTCGGGCCAGCCTACACCGATGAGTTCATGCGCTTTGAGGTCAGATGTACCGTGGATGAATGAAAAGAGGGCGGTGGAGGGCTACATTGAAGGATTGGCCCCATCCATTAAGCGAATGGTTAAGGCCATAGACCCAAAAATCGATTGCAGAGGCGAGGCTAAGGCATTGAGCCTCGAGGAGGACACACCAAGGAACCCGATATCCGCCCCCTGCTCCTTACTCGCAGCCCACGCCCGGCCCACACCTTACCAACCCCGCCGCCAAGTCCGGGGCTCCTCGCCAGAACTCTTACTACCGCCCAAAAGAAAGTCACCTTCAACATGCCCGACAAACCGGATAATGTCGGCAAGGAAGTTCGGGATCTCTTACAATCTATTCCCAAAGAGGCCCGAGATCAGTTACGCAGGGATAAGGCATGTTATAGGTGTATGCGACCCGGGCACTACATGCACTTGCCCTTATGTCACACGATCGCCTACCGGCCATGGCCGACCTTTGATTGGGACGATCTCGAGTCGACTCTACTACGCCGAGGAGGAGGCTCCCAATTACATTCACTGGTGAGTCCCATATCCTTGCAGCTTATTGAAACCGGCAATGCCGAAAGTCACCGCCGTTATTTCCACCATAGGTCAAGTAGACAAAGAAACCTTTTATCATTCCGATGGATACGGGTAGTACACATAATTTTGCTTCTCCTAGAATGGCCTGTATTGCGGCTTGAAACCTTGAGATCTCGAATCAAGCCCGCCACCTTAGCCGCTGGTAGAATCGGACATACGCATGGCCGCCGATTAACCTTAAGATGCAATGCCGGGTGCACGGTTGCCATGGGTGCCGAGATAATGGATATTGGCAAGTATGATCTTATTGTTGGTATGGAATTCTTGGCATCCGCAAAAAGCCAATATAGATCATGAAAACGGGAAGTTACCTTCAACGCCGCCGCTAACGAGCCCAGCGTAACTATAAAAGGTGACTCCTTAAACCCCATTATGCGCTATCACCATCGGCGCAGTTACATAAAGCTATACGTAAGGATAAGTTGCTTTGCATTATTAGGCTTTGCCTCCATTGAATCGGATGCCAAGCGTATAAGTAGTTGATACCTTGCCTAAGGGATTGCCAATCTTCTCCGAGAATTTAGCGATCTTTTTCCAGATGAGATCCAGAAGCTTCCTCCTTTTAGAGGGGTAGAATGTGAGATAGCTTTGGAACCAGGTACTAAGCCTACCGATAAGGCCCCGTACCGTATGAGTCCCCCTGAGTTGGCAGAACTTAAGAAGCAACTTCAGGAGTTACTAAACCTAGGCTTCATTCGGCCTAGTGTTTCGCCTTTTGGCGCTCCTATCCTTTTTGTCAAGAAAAAGGATGGCTCCTTGAGGATGTGCATTGACTATAGGCAGCTCAATAACCACACCATCAAGAATCGCTACGCTTTGCCTAGGGCAGATGACCTAATGGACCAGTTGCAAGGGGCCAAGCATTTCTCAAAGATTGATTTACGCTCCGGATATCATCAAATAAGGATTAAGGAGGAGGACATTCATAAATCTGCCTTTCGCACTAGATATGGGCATTATGAGTTTACCGTTATGCCTTTTGGATTAACTAATGCCCCCGCAACGTTTATGCGATTAATGAATGATGTCTTCCGACAATACTTAGATGATTTTGTTGTTATTTTCTTTGACGACATTCTCATCTATAGTAAAACCCTGGAGGAGCATGAGAAACATCTTCGGTTGGCCCTAGAAAAGCTAAGACGCCATCAGCTCTTTGCCAAGTTCTCTAAATGCAAGTTTGCCACTCCCAAGGTGGATTATTTGGGACATATCATTTCAGCAGAGGGCATCGCGACAGATCCAGCCAAGATAGAGGCAGTAAGGGAATGGCCTATTCCAGGTAATGTTTCCGAGGTCCGAAGTTTCTTAGGACTAGCGGGATATTATCGGAAATTTGTTAGGGATTTTGCGAAGATTGCCGCACCTCTTACCGATCTTACAAAGCATGAGAAGGTAAAGGATTGGATTGAGCATTGGAAAGCAAAGGTTCAGGGAAGCTTCCAGCAGCTTAAAGATGCTTTAACGTCAGCACCAGTCCTCACATTGCCCGACCCTGAGAAGGATAAACTAGTAGCAACAGATGCCAGTAAAATTGCTACTGGTGGAGTTCTAATGCAGGAGGGGAGGGTTATTGCCTATGATTCAAAGAAAATGAATGAGACGGAGCAGCGATATCCTACCCATGATCAGGAATTGCTAGCCGTTGTCCGTGCTCTGCGGATATGGAGACACTACCTTCTTGGTAGAAGATTCCAGTTGGATACAGATCATCAAAGTCTCCGTTATTTATCCACCCAGCCGAATCTCAACCTCCGTCAGAGGAGATGGATGGAATTTCTGGAGGAGTATGACTTTGAGATTATGTATAAGCCTGGGAAGCACAATGTGGTTGCGGATGCGTTGTCACGCCATCCTTTGGTAACCCGAACCCATTGTAATGCAATTTCCACACTCACCAGTGAGTTTGGGAAACAGATAGAACAGACCTTGACCACGGATCCCGAGTTTCGTGATGTTTGGGACAGTTTGGCTAAGGAAGCTCGCACAGATAAGGAGCGTGAAGCTTTCCGTTCATATAAGAAGGAGGGCACCTTGTTATATTACAAAGATAAGTTGTGCGTACCTGAGACTTCAGGAGTACGTAAGCTAATTCTCCATGACACGCACAACAGCCCTATAGCTGGACATGCCGGTTTTATGAAAACCTACTTTAAGATTCGTTCCAGCTATTTCTGGCCTTCTATGAAAAAGGACATTGCCAGGTACATTAAGCAGTGTCAAGTGTGTCAGCAGACCAAGGCGGAACAATTAAGGACTCCAGGAGAGTTGCAACCTTTGGATGTGCCCAACGCTAAGTGGGAAGTGATAACCATGGATTTCATTGTGGGCCTTCCACGTACTCTCCGTGGATATGATGCGTTAATGGTAGTGGTCGACAAACTGTCCAAAATGGCTCATTTCTTGCCATGTCGTACCACGGACACAGCCTTCGATACTGCTCTGCTTTTTGCAAAGGAGATCTTCAGATTGCACGGAATGCCACGAGTTATTGTCTCCGACAGGGATCCCAAATTTGTAAGTGCTTTCTGGAAAGATTTCTTTGCTACTATCCAGACTAAGCTTGCTATGAGTACCGCATATCATCCTCAGACGGATGGTCAGACAGAGCGTACCAATCGTATTATAGAGGATATGCTACGAAGTTATGTGTGGAGTAAGCAATCCCAATGGGCTGACTATATTTATCTGGTCGAATTTGCCTATAACAGTATGAAACAGGAATCTTCCAGAATGTCTCCCTTCATGATAAATTATGGTTATCAATGCCTTACTCCAGACACGTGGCATAACCCCGTTTCTAAGGTGGAGGTCTCTCAGCAACTCCTCTTGGAAATGCAAGCTCTGGTCGAGGAAGTTCGTGGTTACCTATTGGCTGCACGCAGTCGCCAGAAGAGTGTAGCCGATAAGCACAGGACCCCACGAGTCTTCCAGGTGGGTGAATCGGTTTGGCTTAAGATTAAGGTAAAACAAGCCAAGCTTAAGATTGGTAACTGCAAAAAGCTAGCACCCAGATGGGCTGGGCCGTTCAAGATCACTGAACGTATTGGCGAGCAAGCATATCGCCTGGATTTGCCACCCCGCTTGAAGATCCACAAGGTCTTTCATGTGAGTCTTCTAAAGCAGCACACCCCAGATCCAGAGGAGATCCTGGATACACCCACCCTACTTGAGATGACAGAAGACCAGTTAGATATAGTGCCTGAAGCTCTTCTTGATCGGGCTTATAAGCAGACTCGGAGGACCCAGATGCTGCAATACTTGGTCAAGTGGAAACACTTGCCAGTGGAGGATGCTACGTGGGTGATGCAAACAGACCTTGAGAAGCACTATCCGGACTTCATGCGCGAATCTCAAGGCCGCACCATCAACGATGCTATCAACCCCGCTCCCGGCGGTAAGCTTCAAGCCTTGATTCGCCGAGAATCATGCAGTAGAGGGGTAGATGCATCGTAGTTGAAAATAGTTACCGATGATGGGATCACTTTCGCGTTCCCTAGGACGTGGTGTACTGTCAATGTGGACATGACCGTGAACTGCTTGTAGCGCATGTAGTTCATAGCCGCATTCATCTTGGCTATAATAGGAACTTGACCATTCCTTACGCCACAATGAATTGCGAACCATAGGCATGATAGGTTCCTTATAGATAAATTTTCTTTTATTTCTTATAGGGGGTGGACCCTTCAACCACAACCTAATTAGTTTGTCTATATAAACTGATATATTCACATGTGCAGGCCAGTGAGCAGTACGTGACCTGCCCATGTTAGAGGGTTGCTGATGACCCGAACTCTTCAGTTTTATTTTGTCTACACGTTTTGTTTTGTTGTTACTCTGATGTTGGTATTGGACTTCGGTCCTTGAACTTTTTGATTATGATAATCATATAAAATGCACCTCGGTGCTTAAACTGTTTTAAACTTTGAAGTTTTAATATATTACTTTCTGGAATAAGGAATTCCCTTCCTTTATAATGTCATGTACTACAATTGTATCTAACCCCAATGCTGAGGACAGCATTATTTTCTAAGGAGGGGAGAATGTGACGTTCCAAGTATTTATACGGTATATGTATAAATATATTGACACGTCACCCAGTATAGATACGCCACCATGGGGTATGGTAACCTAGGGGGTTGACCTAAAAGGGATTAAATTAGCTATGCTAATTTAATTATTAAGGATAATAACCTATAATTAAGGAATTAATATGTAAAAGGGATAATTAAGTTAATTATGGTTTGGGAAGGTGCCACTTGGCCAAAATCGATTGGCTAACATGGTGATGCTAATTGGAGGCATCAAGGTGGATCACTACCCCCGGTATCAGCCACAATTGACAAAGAGGAGCTGAGCGCCACCTTCGAGGAGCTGAGCGCCCACTTACCTTTGCCGAGCTGAGCGCCACCTTCACCAGCTGAGCGCCACCCTTGCCTAGCACGCACTGCAGCCGAGCTAAACGTCAAGTCCCAAGAAGATGGAAGCCCCAACGATAACGGGTCCAAAGAGGAACTCCGGGTAGGTGGCTAGTATAGGTTGATATTCTAGGATAGCCCCTTTTGGGCACTTGTTGTGTTGTTTTGTCTGTTCTCTCGTGTTTTTACTCGTAGGAACTAACCCTTGGTTGTAAAGGTAAGTTCTCTTTATATTCGATTTTGGATTTGCTCTCAAAGGATGGATTGATAGTTCTTTGCATAGTCTTACTCGAAATGGGGGAAATAAGGGGGTAGAGACCTCCAGCCCATATATTGTAGTATGCTCCTAGGTAGAGCCCCAGATTATCCCAATAATGCGGCCTGTGCACAAGAGCCCACCGAAGTCGTGGATGCTATGGAATGGCTTAGCACCAAACAAGGGACACAAATGGTGAAGTGGGGGTGGGGTCTTGCAACGAACATAAAAGGCTCCCCGAGACTCCTACAAAGGACTAGGCCTAATAGCCGGCCGGTGAGCTAGGCGCGATCCAGGCGGGTATGGGTCCGACACTCCCAGGTACGAGGTGTGACCCGCATGGGGCATCCCGTACTTTGAGTAGATTTAGGGCGAGTAAGCTCTGCACGGATGCGGGGTCGCTGATGCGGCACGTATTCTCTAGTCCACCCATGGAACCACTGTGATCCTGGAAGGGGACGCTTCCCCGACCTGCCTCATCGGACGGGGCTTCATGAACCCTGTAGTAGGCTCGTAGGGTGATACCTTGAGTCTGCGTGTCCGGAAGGCTATAGTGATGCCATAGCATGATTCGACTCATCTGCAAAGTGTGCACAGGAGGGGCGGATGGAGTGGACAACCCTAGCCAATGTTCTATGCCAGCCAACGCCATGTCAAGATTCGGTCTGCTGATCTCTTGAGACCTAGCCGTCAGTCGATCCTCACTGGAGTCTGAGCCGGGGTAGAACTATGGGTTTGGGGTGTTTTCTTAGGTTTAGATGCATATTCTTTGCCGTTGGTATTTGGATGGATGCGCCACCCTTCGTGGTGGTTATTTATATGTGATTTATGCTGTGTGCTAACCCCTGTATTCACGCTTCCGCGACGTAGGAGCCCCATTGAAGGCGTGGGCCGAATGACCCCTTCGTGTCCTTCTTTCGGGCATCATATTATAGATGGCCCGAAATAGACGGAGGGCCCTGCTCATGGCGAGTTGGTCGCCATGGGAGGGGAAAGTCCCCGTATGTATACGGCCGAGGGTCGTATATGTTCAGGGAGCGTCACAGGAGAGTTCTGAAGTATTGTTTACTGGAAAAGCAAAAGGTAATGTGGTTAAAAAGGATTATTCAGAAAAAACTATAGGTCCATGCTACTATTGTCATGAAATGGGACATTTAAAAATTAATTGTCCAAAATTAAAGGAAATGTCTTGTTATAATTGTGGAGGATTTGGGCACATCTCCACTACATGTTCTAGCCCCAAGAACTATAGTAAAGGTAGAGGCAGAGCTGAAAGAGGGGGTTATGTGTCAAGGGGAAGAGGTAGCTCATCAAGGGAAAGGGGAAGAAGAACATCAAGAGTTAATATAACTCAAGAGGTGGATGAGCAGAATCGTGAGAAAGAACAAGACGATCAAGAGGTAAAACCATTTATCTTATCAACCTGTGAGATCAATGAATGCTTTTCTAATGATGAGACTGATGTATTTATAGTTGATAGTGGAGCTGAACGATCAGTAGTGAACTGTGCTGATCTTTTGAGTGGTGTTTGCTCTAGTAAACATTTAAGTCATGTACAGCTAGGAAATGGACATTTGCAGGAGGTAACTGGAAAAGGGATGCTGCAACTATTTGATTTGCAAGGAAATGGTGTAGATATTTCCAATGTCTTGTGCGTTCCGGGATTGTATAAAAATCTTATATCGGTTTGTCAACTAGTTGATCTTGGATATGAGCTACGGTTTAACAAAGGAGGGTGTAAGGTATTTATGGATGATGAGTTAAGATTTTTTGCAAGACGTGTTGGTAATCTTTTTCAGTTTTCAAATAAAGAAAAGCAAAGCATAAATATGTTAGCAGTCACATCAACGTCAGTTTGGCATAATAGACTTGCGCATACACATATGAATAATATTAGATATATGATAAGGAAAGGCTTGATTGATGGACAGAATGATGTAGATGAAAGGTTTATTTGTCCAGGATGTGTGTTAGGAAAATTAACCAGGTTGCCCTTTAGCAAAGCAATGAAAAGAGCAAAAGGACCTCTTGATCTTGTGCACACGGATCTTTGCGGGCCATTAAATATACAAGGGAGAACAGGTAAAAGATATTATATATCTTTTATTGATGATTTCAGTAGAATGGCTAAGTGTTATCTATTGTCTTCTAAAGATAAAGCTATAGATGCATTTAAGCTATATGTAAGTGAGATGGAAAGGCAAACGGGCCGTAGACTTAAATGTGTCAGGTCCGATAGAGGTGGAGAATATCTTTCGAGAATTTTTAAATATTTCTGTTGCAAACATGGAATAAAAAGACAGCTTACATGTAGGTATTCACCTCAACAAAATGGTGTTGCAGAAAGGAAAAATCGAACGGTTCTAGATGCTGTAAGGTCAATGATTAAGTTTGCAGGTTTGCCAAATTATCTCTGGGAAGAAGCAGTCAAAGCAGCATTTTTTATACAAAATAGGCTACCAGTGAGCAGTCTGAATGGTAATATACCTGAAGAGCTGTGGTCAAATGGTAAGCTAACTCGCTCGTATGATTTCTTTAAAGCTTATGGTTGCTTGACATATGTTCATGTTCCTAAAGAAACAAGACATAAGCTAGACGATAGAGCAGAAGTTGGTTTCCTAGTAGGTTATGATGAGGAATCAAAAGGTTATAGAGTGTTTATGCCTGACACAAAGAAAATAATTGTCAGCAGAGATGTTATGTTTGATGAAAACAAGTTCTATAAAGATAGATATGGAATAGAACATCCAAAAATGGAGGTCAAGGATCATAGCTCCAATAAGTCTATTATTACAACTGATGACTTTGACTCTGATGATGATAGAACAGATGAGGAGGAAAGCGAAGATACCAATGGGGAAGGTGAAGGTGTCATGCCTGTGCCAATGCCTGCAGGTGAAAGAAGACAACGCAAAAGAAAGTCTGAAGTGGAAAAGCTAAAGGACACAGGTATAGACTATAATCCAGAAATGTTTGGTAGATATGGTACAGGAAAATCTAGGAGAATAGGAAGACAACCAAGTAGATATCCTTCCTTGATGGCTGTGTTTGAACCTGAGACTCCTAGATCCCTGGAAGAAGTTCTTGATTCAGAAAAAGTTCACGAATGGGTAAAAGCAATGCAAGAAGAAATGGACTCATTTAAAGATACAGGAACATATGAGTTAGTGAAATATCCAACAGGGAAAAACGTGGTCGGTAATAAATGGATTTATAGAGTAAAAACAAATAGTGATGGGTCAAAAAAATTCAAAGCAAGATTAGTCGCACAGGGATTCTCTCAAAAGAAAGGAATTGATTACGAAGAAACATACTCTCCCATAGTCAAATTAACAAGTATAAGACTTGTGCTAGCTTTAGCCAATGCCATGAAGCTTGAGGTACATCATATGGATGTAAAAACTGCATTCTTGAATGCAAGCTTGCAAGAAGAAATATACATGAAACAAGCACCAGGATTTGAGGAGGGAGATAATATGGTATGGAAATTGCATCGTGCAGTCTATGGCTTAAAACAAGCACCTAGAGAATGGAATAAATGTATAGATGAATATCTAAGGGAGCAAGGGTTTGAAAAGCTTGAGAATGATGGGAACTTATATATGCTTAGGAATGAAGGGAATTTTTGCATTATTGCTTTATATGTGGATGACTGTATAATGGCAGCAAATAGTATGCACTGTCTAGATAAGTGCAAAGAAATTTTGAAGCAAAAATTTAAAATGACAGATCTTGGAGAATTGAAACAGTTTTTGGGTATTGAAATGAGCAGAGACAAAGAAAATGGGATGCTTAAACTGACACAGACAAGAAATATAGAGAATATGCTAAAAAGGTTTAGACTTGAAAATGCAAATCCAGCAAATTCTCCTCTTGCAGCAGGATATAAAATTTCAAAGGAGTTATGTCCATCATCAGAACATGAGAAGAAAGAAATGGAAAGTATACCGTACAGAGAGCTTATAGGATGCCTACTTTATGTAGCTAATAGTACTCGACCAGACATCTCTTTTGCAGTAAACCTATTGAGTAGGTACAATAATAACCCCGGCAGAGGACATTGGGTAGCCGCTAAAAGGATTTTAAGATACTTAAAAGGCACTAAAGATCAAGGAATTACCTTTTGTTCAGACAACTTGACCCTATTTGCATACTCAGATGCGGATTGGGCGGGTGATCTAGATGCAAGGAGGTCCACGTCTGGTTATGCCTTAATTCTAGCAGGTGGCATAATTTCATGGAGGAGCAAAAAACAATCGTCAGTAGCAATGTCATCTGGCGGGCGAAATACTCAAAGATCTTCTCCGGCAACAAAGAAATTGTCTGGGTTAGAAGGCTATTGATTGAGATAGGTATACCACAAAGTGACCCTACTACACTCCTAACTGACAGTCTGAGTTGTATTGCTATAGCAAAGAACCCGGTACATCATGAAAGGACAAAACATATAGAATTGCATATGCATTTTATAAGAGATCTTATTGCTAAACAGGTAATAGTAATGCAATATGTAGAAACTTCACATCAAGCAGCAGATATATTCACCAAGGCAATGACAGAGAAAAAGCTCGATATATACAAAAAATTGCTTGGAATACAATAACAGTAATGGCATGAAGGGGAATTGTTATATTATCATGCCATATAAATTGGTGTTTTATCATTGCATATTGCATTGGTGGTTTTTTTCATGGCATATATTGGTGTTGGAAATTTAAGAAGGCACGTGGACACAAAGTCGGTGGTAAAGGCAGCTATAAAAAAAAACAGGGAGAGAACGCATTACGTGTGTGGGGACGATGAGCGGACGGCGTGAACGGCGAGATGGAGCTGCATGGTGACCTCTCGACAAGAATGGCCGACCGCCGGAATCGGCAAAGAAGTGCTTGCGTGATCTGAATCGATGCGGTTGACAAGGGAAGAAGAAACGATTTGAGGAAGGTCGGATTTGTACAGAGGTATTGGTTTGCCTGATTTCGGATTGCTGTGTTTACATCAGAGGTAGAATTGCTCTTACAGTTTATTTCCGGATTAGCTTGTGTTCTTGCAATTGGTCTCTGGATTTGTTGCTGTGCTATTAAACAGAAACGGAATTTAGATTCCGGAAAGGTTGGATCCAACTGCAGGTTCCGCAGTGTTAAGTCCTGTGTTGAATTTCGGTCAGCAAAGAATAGTCTTGGAGTGTTTACTGGTGTTGAATATATCAGAGGATTTGATTGAAAGAAGAAGCATAGCTCAACATCATGTGGTAAATTTTATTCTTGCATTTGATATTTGCTGTGCATAAAGATAGATTTGTTGCTGCCAATTTTAACAACTATATATGATGCTAATAACACCACTTATAACGTCACCAGTGGGCACTGACACTAACACTGATGCCATATGTGCAACAACTGGTGACGGTATACTTGATGCTAATACCAACATCTATAGCGTCATAACCAAGTTACTGACATTGTTGGTGGCACAAAGAGTGAGGCTATAGGTGACACAAATTGTGGCACCTGTAGCATCACTTCTATAAAAATGTCACTAATAATGTCATAGTACACTTTTCAATATTGTGGTGACGTTTTGGTGACACTAATGGAGCCCTTCTCTTGTAGTGTTGGTTGTCTAACCATTTCCTTCACTAGCTTCCCCGTGAACCTCTCCCACGCTTGTTCTACATATGTTCCAAATTCGTATGCCAATGCTGAACTGTATGCAGTTAATATGTGTTGTTCGTGATTCTGAACTGTATGCAGTTAATATGTGTTGTTCGTGATTATGAATGTACATGAAGGGATCAAACTTGAGGTTCAAAGGACATAAGAAATATCAATCAAGTAATGACCTCGTGTGGGATGTGGCAGATGCAGCGGTAGACATTTGACGAAAGAAGACTTATTTGTTATCTAATATGACATTTTTCTCCATGCCGTCTCTATCGCTGATAGGTAATGTGCCCTTAAGTAATCATGTATTTCATCTCTAGACATAGCCTGACGGCCTGTTCAAATGATGTTTGTCCTGATGGCTGGCATGTGCTATTTTCTCTTTGATCATTGTTCCTTGATGAGGACTTCATGATTGCTGCATGTTGATTGCTTAACAACGATGGTATGGAAGGCGGGTATCTTTCGTGGATGACCTAGAAATTGCCGTTGTCGAACACTTTGTAGTATAAACATAAAGATAGGAGAATACGAGGACATTGGATGCAATATCCACCATAATATGACAATCTAGCTCAGCAAGAGAAAGGCATTGTATGGAACCACCCATGCATCATCTACGCACCCTTTGAATCAAGATACGTTGTTGGGTTAACATCCTTTGATTTGTAATTTGTAACAACACAGATTGACATTAGAAGAGCACCTTTATGTGTATCTGTGTATCACGACCTTTTGAACCTGTCCATGAAGAACTGGATCTACTAGCAGTTCAACAGAGATGATCTCATCGATGCATTGAATTAGTATTCAGGTTCAATATCAAAACGAGATGGGTATAAGGCAATCCATGTATTTAAAATTCTGACAGTTATCATATATGCTATGCATTGAATTTATGAAGAAGCTCTTTTAACCACTGAAAGCATCGGATGACAATCATAGGAGCATCAGACATATTTTGTCTATATCTAAATCTGACTCACATTCCTGGCCAGTCTATATTTGTAGTCGTACTGATGAATAATGTTGGACGACTTTTTGATCTAAATGGTGTCTATGTGTCTATGACTTGCACAAAGGACTACCTTTGACATCCCAAGAAGGATGATGGTAAGACAATGTCATTTTGATCATCATTCTCTCGTTCGAAATAGTCTGCATTATATTGCACTCACTTATTCTAGAAAGTTAGTGTTTTGAAGACATTAGAGCGACGATATAGAAATGTTGGTCGAGGGCGATGGGCGATGGGCGATGGGCGGGCGAGGGCGATGGGCGAGGGCGTCGAGGGCGAGGCGATGGGCGTCGAGGGCGATGGGCGATCGATGGAATATAGCGATAAACAGGTCAGTAATATGTGAATTGCAATTCCAATCTGTGTTGTTATCAGTATGATTGTAAGTTAGGTTTAGCAGAAGTAGCCAATTGTAATCGGAGATCCAGATAGTATTGCAAATTGTTAAAAATGCTAAAACTACAAGAGAACTGTAGCCAGATTCATGAGAGCTTCGAAAGGGGGTATCCAGTGCTAGTTTTAAGGGAAGGTCAATGAAACAGAAGAAGAAGTGACGCCAATCAGCACAGCATAGCTAATGGAGCTATGGGTCGGGCAGGATGGAGGACGAGAATCGGAGGCATATTCGCCAACAGATACACAACGGTCATGAAAATTCGAATTAGCGAGGAAATAACGATATTATGAAATAATAGCGAATATAAAAGAAAAGGAAATGGGGTGTGGGAATAATAAATATGAGATAAATATCACTGTGGGAATAATAAATATGAGATAAATATCGTTGAGTTTAAAATTACATGAAAAAAAAAAAAAAAAAAAAAAAAAAAAGAGAGAGAGACGGAATACGTGGCGACAGTGGGATAACAAAAGTAGACTACACACTTAAGGGGGGGCGGGACACGTGGCAGCTCAATCGGAAGAGCGTTAAAGGATGTGTAAGAATGAAATAATGATAATAGAGAAGAGGACGAAACAGACGTAGGTAAGCTAAGTAGCTAGGAGCCAGGTCGCGAATATCCGTGGTAATGAAATTCAAAAAAGACAAATGTGAGGACAAGACTACGATAAGACTAGCATTTAAGGCAGACGGCCGTAAAAATTAGCGGGAATTCAGACAGATCTTCATAACCCTAGAACTATGTAATAGCAAGCAGGAACAGGAAAAACCACTCTATCTTGCAGCGCCTAGAGCTCTTGAGCCCTTGAGCGGCAATTTCGGTTAGCAGAAAGCGCCAGCCCAGCTCCATCCTCAGCTCCATCCTCCATCCTCGTCTCCGTCTCCGCCTATATTTCCGTCTCCATCTCCATCTCCATCTCCGTCTTCTCGCTAACAGGAATGGACAAAGGTAAGAGAGCAGCAGCAGACAGCGATGGTGGAATGAGGAAGGTCGTGAAGCGATCCGGATCAGGGGTTCCGGGTAACCTCACGGTGCCCTACAATCCGGACCTCGAGGATCTCAACCCCTGGTGCATCTGCGAACCGGAGTGTTTATGTTTGGGGAGAGGGCTGCCGTCGTGCATCAGCTGCGGGCGAGTGCACTGTCTATACTGTGATCGAATCCATCATGCTCAAGATATGAAGGATCACGGCTATACTCTAGGGATGCTTGAAGTGCTGGGAGTCTTAGGCGATAAAAATGATACAGTAACACGCCAGGATCTCGACAGAACTATGAGCTGTTTCAATCGGATGCAGATTCATGCAGCATTGCAGCGGTCTACAAGTTATCAACACAACTTATACATCTGTGATTTCGGGAAGGTTTGTATATACTGTTGCGAAAAGAATCCCATTGATTTCATATGCCGAGCATACATAGGGAGGAACTTGGAGAAAGCTAAAAAGATAGGTGAATCATCCGCGGAGAAAAAACCAAAGAAGTGAATTTCTGTGATAGAGGCAGGCAACTATAGGGGGAAAGGAGAAGGGCTGCATGTAACCTTGTGCTTTTGCTTTAGCTCTAGCTTTAGTATTTTGTTCTGTTCTGTCTTGCCTTTTATCTGTTACTGTTACTTTTCCGCTACTTTATGCTCCAATCCTATGCTTCAGTCTTTCAGTTTTGCTTACTATAAAGTGTAACAGCATAAGGTTGTAGTAAGTGTTTGAGTGAGATGGGGAAACCAGAAATAGAAGAAGGAAACAATTTTGCTTGTAATGCTTGGTAATGGCTGAATAAGCCAAAACATGTAATTACAGATTACCCTTTTTGAATATAAGATAATATTGTGCATAAGAGATAGCTATTCTGGCTCGGAGACTAGTATGTATTCTCTAACCAAAACGATTGAGTCAATATATGCGAAAATAGCAAAATAGCAATGTTCTAAACTGTCCCAGTAATGTATCTTTTTCGGCTCTCTATACACTTCTAAGGTAAGTCTGACTGAATATCGAGACACCCCAACTCGGTAAATAGCAAAAATCACGGCGGGTGCAGTCAAAAGACAACATGGACATCCACCCAGGAGGCGGGGGGATAAAATGAGACAGACAACAAGATAGCAAGAATATATTCAGAGAGCAGGAAAAGGTGGTAGCATGCAGGATAATAGAATATTGATCAAACAGGATACCAACTCTGCAACGCAGGAACAGGTACAGGTGGCGGTTAACGGTAAACTCAAGTACACATAATACAACAAAAGGAATAGCAAACAAATGATCACAAAGGCAGGAAAAAGGGTGAGAGACACGGGACAGACTGAAGAACTAAAAAGGCGGATGAGGTTCAAAGAAACAGGTGAGACCCGAACACAAAAACATAAGGAAGGCATGTAGAGGGGGGACAGAAGGAAAAGGAGAGATGAACAGACGGATAACAGGAACAATGGAACAAGCAAAGTATAAGGAGCAAGACGGACAACACTAAGTGTGGAACAGGGAGCCCCGATCTCCGCCACACGCCAGTATAGCGAGGGCTAGACCCACCAACTGGTTAACTGAAGTACCCAAATCTACAGAAAGGTAAATGCATAAGGTCGAAAGACTAAATGAGTAAAAGGTGGACAGAATAAGATACGGGACAGAGAGGCACAGCCTCCGCCGTACACCAGGATAGCGAGGGCTAGACCCACCAACTGGTAATCTGGACCACTATAAACTCAAACCATGTGCAAAGTACACGAAACCATGGATCGAAAACTAAGAGTAAAAAGTGGGCGGAATAAGATACGGGACAGAGAGGCCCAGCCTACGCCGTACACCAGGATAGCGAGGGCTAGACCCACCAACTGGTAACCGCGCCACTGCAAACTCAAAAGGACACGGTATATGACACATAGTACCTGGACAAAAGTACACAAGTATATAAGTATGGAAAGACGAGATCTCGAATCACCAACTAATCATTATAGAAGGAGGTATGGACACGCCCGAGGAACGGAGTAGATATTAAATATTGGAGACCGGATCTAACGGGAATTCCAATATTCAAAATTCAAAAATCGGGGTAACGGTGAAAATTTCGAAATAACGAACCGTTTGAGGCCATCATATATACTGATGAAACGAATACGGCAGAACAACAGCATACGGGTCGTGGGGAGAGCACAGGCGAGGAATACAGCGGTGTAGCGGTGTAACACGGCTCAATTCATGGCGGAAAGCGCCAACCATAGCCAGACTAAGAGAGCAGAGGCAGCACGAACACCGGCAAGCCAACAAGATCTCAAGGATTTCCTAGCTCAGATAGACAAGCAGTTGGAGACCAGAATACCCCACATGGATGCGCTCAACACACTGGCAGAATCGGTCAACCGAAACAAGGTAGCGATTGCATGCATGGACGTGAGGATAGTAGGAGTGGAAAAGACAAGCGAAGAAATGCAGCGCAGAATGGACGAGATCGAGGAAGAGAAAGCCAAAATTCTGAATAGGTTGGTTGAATTAGAAAAAGGAAATGTTCAATTGGATGCATGGGAGTCATTTGATAAAATAAAGCCGCATATTGTAGAATATGAGGAACAGACTAGAATTAAGCATGACGTTAGGCTCATAGGAATAGCGGAGAAACCTAACGAAGATACATACCAAGTGACTGCAGAGGTGATAGAGGTGGTCTTCAAAGAACACAGGAGCATCATTGTCAAGGCAGTGCGATCAGGACAATGGAGGGGGAGAGCGAGGCACATAAACTTAACACTCAGGGATCGAGCAGCCAAGGAGAGGGTATTGCGGATAGGATCCAGACTAAGAAACGGGATCAAAGTACAGGAAACACTCGCGGTAATGCAGAGGCAAGGGCTACACAGAGAGCTGGCCAAGGCCAGGGAACTGAATCAGGCAGGGGTACAGGCGGGGGTCAAGAATGGCAAGGTATTCTTGCACAAGAGAATACGGGAAATGACAGGAGCGGGACAGGAGCCAGGGCTTGGAGTCCAGGAGAAAGGGAGGTTGATAGATCGGGAGACAGAAACGGAGAAAGAGAATATCAACCCGCAGGGAGGGTCCATACAGATACACGGGAACATAGTGGAGACAACAATAGCCCACGACATGAGTCAACACAAAGGGGAAGAAAGAGGGGGAAAAGGGGCCGGCGAAGGCCGAGCAGCAGGAGCCGGGAATATGATCCCGACTCCGACCATGAAGACAAGAGGGAGACCAAGGAGAATGGGAAACGGAGCAGAATATACAGACACCCAGCGGGAACAACCGCGAGGGAAAAGTCGCTGAAGATATAGTACTGGAACTGCACGGGGTATCCATGGGACGATGGGGAGAGGCTGGAAGGGGCACACGGCTCTGATATAATATGCCTGGTGGAGACATGGGAACACGACGTAAAAAGATTGCCAGAAGAAGAAGGATACGAACTATTCACGTGCTGGAAGGACAAAAACTTCAAAATTGGAAGAGGGAGTGCAGGATTAGCCTGCTATGTTAAAGATAATGTAGTAAAAAGTGCATGTATTTTGCAATCTGATGTTAATAAGAGATACATGGTTTTGAGTTTACAGTTAGAGAACAAGATAGAATTAATTTTGATTTTAGCCTATTACCCGCCAAGCAGTGATAAGCTGGATTTGTTAGAACTGGGGGAGACCATGATGAAATGGAAAGAACAGGGGCCAATGATATTGATAGGTGACCTGAACGCTAGAACAGGACAGGGACAGGCACAAATCATGAATATGGAGGACACAGACAGACGATGGACAAGCGAGACAAGATCAGAAGAATGGGACAGGAGAACAGAGGACAGAGCAGAGGCCAATGCTAAGGGAGAGCTATTACTTGAGATATGCTCGACCACAGGAGTCATTATAGCCAACGGGGTACAGAAATGGGATGGGTCAGGGAAGTACACAAGCCAGAATGCACATGGGAAAAGTATAGTGGACTACGTGATACTGAATGACAATTCAGCAGAAATGATATCGGGATTCACGCTCCTGGACTGGCCGGTCGGCAAAAGAGAGAGCCACAGACCCATACAGCTAACACTTATGGGGGAAGGATACACCTCGAAAGGTATACAACAAGAGACAGAGGAAATTAATGGAAAAATGAAGATACAGTTCCAGGAAAAGAAAACATAAGTATTTGTACAATACATTCAAGAAGAAATGGGAAAATGGAACTGGGGAGCACACAGAGCAGACGAGAATGGAGACAGGCTCAATGACATAACAGTAAAAGTGGCAGTGGAAGTATTCGGAAAGAGGAAAAGAAAAAGAGGGAAAGATGCATTCAAAGCCTCGAGCTGGTATGATGACGAATGCAGAAAACAGAAAAGAAGGGTCAGAGAGTACAAAGGGAGGGAAACATACCAAACAGAGAAAAAGATATACCTCAAAATGCTGAGAGCAAAGAGAAATAGGAATCTGCTTCAACACCAATGGGGGCTGGCTAAGCTCCTGAAAAAACAACCCCGGAAATTCTGGAAAGGGCTCAAAAAGAAGGGACAGGAGAATCAGAAAAATAGTAGTTCACAAGAGGAAATTGGGACAGATGGTTGGGAGAAATACTTGGAGAAACTTTATAAAACAGGGGCATCTCTAGCACCGATACCAGAACTACAAGGGATGGACAAACCGTGTTTCAATACACAGGAAGTGATGTTGGCATTGAACAGAATGGCGAATAACAAAGCCCCAGACCTGTACGGGTTAACAGTGGAACTGCTAAAGGGTGTAGATGCGATAATCTTAAAGCAAGTGACAGATATTTTTAATGGTATCATACACACAGGTCTACCATCCAGGTGGGCATATAACAGGGTGATACCCCTACACAAAGGGGGGAGCAGACAGGAACCGGGAAATTACAGAACTATAATGGTGAGCTCCATTTTTGCAAAATGGTTTGGAAAAGTTTTAGACAACAAGTTGAAGAATTGGGCAGAGGGGGGGAATCGGAGAGCACAAGGACAGGCAGGGTTTAGGCCGGATCACTCAACAACGGACCACTTAGTGACACTCAGAATACTGACAGAACAGAATAGAAACCAAGGGAAGAAAATAATATGCTGCTTTGTGGATTTTAGGAAAGCGTTTGACACAGTCCCAAGGGGAAAGCTAATACAGAGGCTTATAGATATGCAGGCACCAAAGGATATGGTGGGGGCAATTGCGAGATTATACTATAATGTGTATGCGAAAATAGAAGAAGAAGGGAAAGCGATAGATTGTGACACGGGGGTCAAATAGGGGTGCCCACTATCTCCCACATTATTTGGGATATACATAGATGCCCTGCAGGATTTTATAGCAGAACAGCAAGGGGACACATACGCCCCTACCCTAGGAAACACCAAAGTACCCATCATGCTATATGCAGATGACTTGAGTATGATGGCTACAAAGAACAAAGGGATGCACATGCTACTTAAACTGTTAGAAAATTTCTGTGAAAAGACAGGGTTGACAGTTAATCTCGGGAAAACCAGAATAGTCTTTTTCGGGCAAAAGGGTAGACATAAGCCGTTCAGATACCTGGGAACAGATCTAGAAGAGGCAGCAGAATACAAATATCTGGGATATGACACGCATGGCACGGGAAAATGGGTTAAAGGGGCAGACACAAGATTCTAAGCAGCCATCGGAAGCTACTACAATATGAAAAATTTCTGCAACAAAAGCAGGATAATAAACTGGGAAATTAAATGCTACTTGTTCAGTGCAGTAGTTGCAACTACACAGCTATATGGGGCAGAAGCCTGGGGGCCAGGTCTGACGGAGAAAAAGTGGGAAAAACAAGAAGGGATTTACAGACAGTGGCATAAGCAGGAATTTAAACTGAGAACGAATACACCAAAACAACAATGGTATATGAGACAGGGCAAAAACCGATGGAAGTAAGGGCATGGGAAAGGACCATCAGATATCTTATAAGGAACAATGCAGGCGGGAAACCAAGCAAGCTAGCAAACATTGCCATCCGAGAATCAGCGAAAGCCCACATAACCGAAGGCAACGGGTGGTTCAGGGATGTAGCAACATGGACGAGGAAATTGGGGATGAACTTGAGCGATCTCATCAATGAAGGGGAATGGAAAGACGAGTGGGCCGACAGAGCCACGCACACATGGCTGCATAATCACACGGGCCCCAAGACAATATGGCTTATGACAGTCTTCAACCCGGGACAACAGATAGGGCAACAGATATACCAGGATGACATAATAGGAAAAGCCAGAAGAGACACTCTAGCAAGATTCAAAGGACAGGTGGCGAGGGATAGAGAGAGAAGGTCGAATATGCAGAATCTGTGACAAAGGGGAAGTGGAAGATGAGAACCATATGCTAAATGACTGCCCGGTATATGAAAGCATCAGGAATAAGTACAGAAATATCAGGTGGGGACAGCCCGTACACATCATGATGACAAGGTCAGAAACAAGGAGGGACTTGGCAGACGCAATACGGGAAATGACGGCCAGGCACCGAGAGAAACACAAAGAAAAAGGGTTTCTGTTATGAACGCCAGAGAGGCGCAACATAAACACCCTGAAAAAGCTCAGCTCAAAGCTGATTGATAACGACGCGCCCGTGCACGGCCATGAAGCCGATCCAAAGCTGGGTGCCGGTATTAATAGAGAAAAGTCAAGCCTTCAGAAAAGGCTACATTGTAAATCAGCATGATGTGCTAGTAGCACCCGTAAGGGAGCTCGCCCATGCTACATAAGTCCACGGGCCTCAGGGTACAAGGGACAATAATGTATCTATCTATCTATCTATCTATCTATCTAATCGAGCATCCTCAACCCTAGAATACACATCTACCAAATATTCTTCGCATAGACGACCTAATTGAAAAAAGCATTCCGCATGCACCAATCTAGACATGTGCCACTGCAATTGTGTAAGACCATGTCCATTTTCAAGCCCCCAACCAATAGTGTCGTCTGGAAAGAGAAGAGGATATTGTAGCGATTCATACAGAGGATCCAGGATTTCATGAAAGTTGGTTCCCCTTCTTTACCAACCCAAAAAAACCAGTGATCTGAGAAGAATATTACTATATTACTAACATCTGCAATTGCTACAATTTTGTTACTTGCAATCGCTTCTTGGATCGTAGTGTAAGCTGATGGTAAATGCATGCTTCCCATGCTTTGGAGATTTCGGATGAATGGATTTACTCAATTAAGAATTAAACTGGTAATGCCACGGTTCTATTGCGATAGCAATAGAACCACATTCCTTGGATGGGGACGTCTCTCTCACATCGCCTATTTATTTCGACTTTTCTTTCATTTTCATTCATCGACGTTCTCTTGAGCTAGTTTTTCTCCTCCTCCTTTATCCTACCAGTTTCCCTCACCATCACCATTCTGCTAATTTGTTTCGGATGATGCTCTACCAGATCTTAACCTTGTTCTTCATCCCTTACCCTGTGGGGTTTTGTTTCTGGGTGTTTCCTTCCGGCTCCTTGTGTCTTAGCGCTATCGGAACTCTGGCCAGACCGATTGAGTCGAATCACTGGAAAGGCAAATTATTTGGGATGTCTTCTAGTTTGAGCGTGACCGTTCCTAGTGCTGATGATGCTCGCCTAGGTACCTGAGGCTTGTTGGCAAGAGTGTCGGCATGGCTTTCACAACTGGAGCGATTTTTCCAGATAAGTACTATGAACTGAGTTTTTCTTCTGTATTTTTTCTTTCCTTGCCTTTTTTCATGTTTGGGGCCTGAGTTTTCTGTGAAGCAGAATGCCTTAACGCTGATTGTCTTTAACGGTGCCTTTTTTCCATGATTGGGGTTCTGGGTTATATGCTCAAGAGGCCAAAACCCTGATTGCTTGGTTGTTTTGCAGTTCAAATGCATTCTTGGTGATTTAGGTAGCTCAAATAGCTGGATCGGTGCCGGATTGAGTTCTTATTTGGTCGGATTGCAGTTAACTTAGATTGGTCTGCCTTCTATCGTTGCTGTATTTCGATTCCAGACCTCTTCTTCACCAGATACGATCTGCTCTAAATCTGCTCTAAATGGAAGGGGATAAGATACAACTTCGAGGACAGTTGGGCCTTTTTTGAGTCGGATTTTTGCACCATTCGAGTGACATTCGATCGATCCGCCATGATTTGGTTCTGCATCGATCGACCTGCGATGCTTCTAGATCGGCGCCGAAATGAGGAAGCGGTGCTTTCTGGTTCCAGCAAATCCCTGTTAGGCGGCAAGTTGACCGCCACATGTATGCAATCGGCAGAGTTTCGACCTGTAAGTTCTTTTTCTTGATTTGAGTATGGGATACCAGGTTGTGGTATTCCTTCCCTTGCTTTTACGACCTTCTTGGTAGTATTGTCTAGTTGTTTTTAATTTTTGCAGTAGTCTCGTACCCACCACTTTTTCCTTATGAATTTCATGTTCGTGTCCAATCATGTGCAGATCAATTGTTTTGGGCTAGGTAGTTTGATCCAGTTCTTTTTTCTTTTGTTTGCTTGCATTCTCGGTGCAACGGTTTCAATTGCTCCAGTTATAGGCAGGACGTCTATGCAATGTGGTCCCTTTTTTCTAAAGTCTTGCAAGGTGTTGTTTGGTTCAGTACACAGAGATTCCGTCGAGCTTGCACATTCATTAAAGCAAGTGGTCGCTTCGTCATGTTCCTTGAAACGAGTATCTTTCTCTTATGGTTATTGGCATTTTTTGTATATGACTTAATTAATTATGCTTGTTCTACTTGTGCTCTTGAGGTCAATACTCCCCCTTGTTGCCCTTTACTCCATGGTTTGTTTCCATCTAGTGCATTTATCCCTGTAGAGTCATTTTTCCTCTTCGTCATTTTCACTCTCGTGCATTGAATTTTCATGGGCCGAGCCCAGTTCTGACTGCTTCTAGACTGAGCTTTTAATTTTCACCATTTTTTCTTCCCTTCTTACTTCAAGCGATTTTTTGATTTGTCTAGTTCATTTCCATTGTGTCTCCGCGGGGATACTTATTTGGGAATCCCCCTTGCTAATTGGGGCCATTCTCAATATTCTCCCTTTCTTTTCTATACGTCTGGCTTTGGGAATAGGTTTTCCCTTTGGAATGTACAGATGGAGGTTTTGATATTTCCATTGGACATGTCAGGATGGAGGTCGTTTCAGGTAAATATTAGACAATTTTATATTTATGGCTATTTGGTTGTTTCGAGTATTCTTTAGTACCTTAAAGGTCATTTCAATTTCATGAAACCTTTGTAACAGGTTCTCTTCTCTTTTTTCCATATCGCTTTGAGTGTTTTACGGTTCTTTATGTTTTCTTTGTCTGGCAAAGATAGTTCCCACATTCGCCTTTCATAGAAACATAGTGATGTCACGTTTGCATTTTTTGCTGCTAATCGGGTTCTTTCTAGCGGTTTATTTTCTCTGTTTGGTTGGTTGGACTCCACTTTGTCTTCTTCTTGGAGGTTATTGCCATGTTTTGGTGCTAGTATTTGGCATGGTTGTTTTTCATTCCATTCTAGCTTTGCTGGTCATCTCCCATATTTACATGCAGTTTGTTTGTAGATCCGATTTGCTATGCATTTATTTTGGCGTAGTATTTTAACACCTTTAATATGTCAACTACAGGTCTTGCCCCATAGACGGTTGTTTGTCATTTTCCAATTTTTCGTATTTCATAGTGTGATTCCATTTGTTGATTTCGTTGGAAGTATTGAAGAGCCTAGTGCTTTTGCAATTTCCCTATACGTTATGAACTTTTATTTATATTGTTATTCGTCTTGGCCACTCATGATACATCTTGATGATTAGTTCTTCCACGTATTCATGGTGGGTTGGTCGGCCACATTTGGTCACTCATACTTGGTAGATATTGTTCCATTGTTAGACATTCTTCATGATTTCATTTAATGCGTGCATTTGGCTATGTTGGTTTTGCTCTTGGACATTACATCCTTGTTTCTCTAGTTCATATTTTCGATTGGTTGTGAATACTTTCCATTGTCCAAGTTCCATTGTTCCTTCCATTATTCTAGTTCAAGATTGTTTTTTGATTGTCCTGTTCTTTTATTGTTTGATGTGTTATGTAGCGTTGTTTCCTAGTTCCCGTAATGGGCTGGATGTTTGACTATGTGTTTGTTGGCCATGTTTCCTGCTCCATTTTTTATGCTCACGTTCTTCCTCCTTTGCTCCACTTTATGTTTGTTAGGCCACTTTCTCTAATCATTATCGCGATGAGAAGCTAGCAAGCGAATCCTATCTCCGTCAAGATAATGATTCTCGTCATTCTCATTATTTGGTTGTCTTTTCACACTTTGTCATTTAGCCTTTCTGAGGACTGGCATCTGGTCCCATTTTTGTTCTGGTCTTTATTGTGGATATTGATTATTTCTTCATTTTTACATGTTGGCCTATTATTGCACTGACGTTCTTGTTGTGTTCGCTTTGCAGACGTTGTTTGATGATCTGTATTAGGCACATGGTTCACTTTATTGTTGCATATTGGCCTATTATTGCACTGACGTTCTTGTTGTGTTCGCTCTGCAGACGTTGTTTGATGATCTGTATTAGGCATATGGTTCACTTTATTGTTGCATCTATTTCATGTTCTCCAGCATGAAATGATGCATTTTGGATTTTGGTAATCTTGGCATTCTGGTTGCATCTTGGGTTTGCAAACTTTAATCTTTGTTTTAGCTTTTTGTTGCTCGCTACTTGGACTTTTCGATTGTTTCTGTGGGAATTGGAATTTAGTTTGTGCACCTTTGGGCTATTATGCATCGTAGAGGATATCTTTGCTTCCGCTGGCTTATCTCAGTTCCGTGGTATTTCCTTTAGTTATTTTTTCCTACTATCTTGGCTCTTCTCTTTCTTAGTGTTCTATTATTGCATTTGCACCTCCAAGATCTTTAGTTCCAGTTGGCTCCTTTAGGTCTTTGCCACATTAGTCCTTTCCCTCTGTTCCTCTCTATCTTCTTGGTTTTTTGTACTTCATTCATTCCCTTCCTTCTATTATTGTTTTATTTTCATTGCTTCTTGTGGTCCATTTTATATTCTATTAGCCCTTCGCTTCCCACTGTTTCTTTCTACTAACATGTTTATTGCAGTTGCTCCTTCTATCTTGTTTATGAGATATTCCATTTGCTTTATGGGCCATATTTGTCCTCAATTTTGTTCTTCTGGTTTGTTTATTTGCACCCTTGGCCTGTTTACGCCTAATTTGCTGGAGTCTTATCTTCTTTTTTTGCTTCATACGGCTCGCTTTTATTGTCTAGTAAAGGTTCGTCAGCATTTTAGCATCTAGCTATTTTTGTAAGTAGTTGTCTTGCTTTCTCCCATTTTTCTTCTGTTCCTACTCGCTCTAGTTACTTGGTTATTTCATGAATTTTTTCATATCTATCTAGGTTTTAGTTAGCTTTTTATTTCATGAGTTCCATCCCTTCTTGAGCTTTTCTTATCCAGGACTGTCTCATCCACGACTCTCCTTTTTTGGGCACCTTTTAGTCATGCTTAATATCCTTGAGAGGTTCTTTGTGATCAGCTTTTAAATTAATTCTTTGTTGGGGGGACGCATTGGTTGCTGTTGTACGCAGTTAGATGATTGTTTTTGTCTAGCGATACGATTGTCTTGCCTCTATTTTTGCTCGTCCTTCAGTTGTTTGGATGTGCTTTATATTCAGTTTGCTTCTGTTGGCCTTGATGCTCTCATTTAATATGCATTATTTGGCATTTTTTTTATAGCTATGATTCATCTAGCACATATTATTGTTGTCCTTACAAGTTAGATGTAGCTCTTTGTTCATGTGTGCTTGATTTTAGCTATAGTAGCAGTTGTTATTGTCATTTTTGGTGTTGCAGTCATTGGTTATCATTATTTTTTGCAGTTTATGGTTAATATTTTTGTCGGTTTTCTCTGTTATCGTCTCATCATCTCTTGCGACCTCATTTCTTACTGCATTATTTTTCACCTTATGGGTTCCTTTTGTTTCAGGTGTCCTATCGGTTGGCCATTTAGTTTCAATTGACCCATTTGCTCAATCTAACCTTTGCCTCGTTACTTTTTATGTTTTATTCTCCATCTCAATTCTCCCTGGAGCCCCATTGACTTCTATATTTTCATCCTCCATTCCACTAATCCCTTTGGCTTCTATCCTTTATATTTTAGAGCCCCTCTTCATTGCATCCATTCTATCTTAGTGTTTACATCTTTCTTCTCCTTTCATTCTGTTATTCTTTGGTGCTCTTTGGTTTCATAGTTGATTATTAGTTATGCTTTGTTGCTTTGGTGGTCTTATCTCATGTAACTTGGCTCCGTCAAGTTTATACTCAGCTTGTTCTGTCATTATTCGTTTGCGAGGTTCTTCTCATTGTCTTGGTAACCCTTTAGCTTTCTTGCTCAGTTCATCCTGTTTGCCATGCTCCTTCCAAGTTCGTCCTGTCGGTTTTTGGTCCAAATTTGTCCCTTTAGCCTCCTATTTATTGCTTTAGCACTTTAGCTTGTTCTTTATCCCACTTAGTTTTGGTCATATCTTCAGTTTATCTCATTTGCCCTTTAGGCTGTGTCTTTTTTCTTCGCATCTTGTCCCCTGTTCTTCGTTTCCTTTTTCTTATTTGCTCCTTTAATCTATTCTCTGTTTTTCTCTATTACCCCCTTTTATTCTCTTCGTTTTGTCTTTTAGGACGACATCATAGTTGCATCGTTTTTTCTCCATTCATTCCTTTTATTCTTTGGCGCTCTTTCGTTTGTATGGTTGGTTGCCAGATATGCTTTGGGGTCTTATCTCATGTGAGTTGCTTTGTTAGGTTATTCAATCTACTTTGTCCTTATTTGTTTAGTTTGTCTGCGACGTTTTCATTGCCTCGGTAACCCGTTAGCTTTCTTACTCAGTTCAACTTGTTTGACATGTTTGATCCGAGTTTTTCTTGTCATTTTTTGTTTCAAATTTGTACCATCAACTCCCTTTTGCTTTAGCATTTCTTGTTGGTCTTAATCTTTCGTCCCACTTATTTTATGTTTCTACTTTGTGTATTTGGTTTGTTCAGTCGTGTTTTCTCCTTTTCTCTCCTATTATTTGTTCTTTTACTCTTCTCTAGGTTGTTCCGTTTTGTGTTCTCTTTTACTTGTTCACTCAGCCCTTTGTTTCATTTTAGTTCTTCCGTTTTTTGTCATTTCTCCCTAACCTTTTGTTTTGCCTGGGGTTTCCCTTGGCTCGAATTATCCCTGGTCACTCCATCAGTCTTGCTTAGCCTTTTTGTTTGTCCCATTTTCTTGATCTATTGTAGCCATCCTATTCTGCCACTTTCTCTCTTCATTTTGTTTTCTCCTTGTTCCTCCCATCAGCGTAGTTTGCTCTTTTTAGGGATATTCCTCTTCTATCGGCCACTTGATATGCTATAGGACCCATCCTAGGAATGCCACGGTTCTATTGCGATAGCAATAGAACCGACATTCCTTGGATGGGGACGTCTCTCCTCACATCGCCTATTTATTTCGACTTTTCTTTCATTTTCATTCATCGGCGTTCTCTTGAGCTAGTTTTTCTCCTCCTCCTTTATCCTACCAGTTTCCCTCATCCTCCCTCCCTTGATGAATCATCTGCAGTAGGTCATGTCGTTTTCTTGTGTTCTATTAGTCTGTTACATTGTTGGAATTGCTCGTTTCTAATTTGTCTGTCCTCCATTGTTTCTTTGCGATGTTCTTTGCAAATATATGTGTTCTTATTTTTCATTTTTTCTCGGCATGGCACCGTGGCCTCCGAGGTTATTGATGCGCTAATCCTGCATTTGGCCGTAGTCAATGATATGTTTGTCCAACAATAGTCGACGAAAAAGAGAAATCCAAATTTAGGAACCCACCAGTCACTTCAAGCATGTTGAATCAGAATAGCTTGTTTACTTTCCTTGCAAGCTCAGATAAGTCTCGCATGTTGTATAGTGCTATGGGCAAAGGGGATACTGGGGCAATTACCACTTTCCACTATTGCAACAGAATTTCCTAGACTCCCCACCCAAACTCATATTTATTCCCCCGATCAAGACTGCAATGCATGCCCTACGCAATTCAATCATTGTGGCTTGCAGAATATGCTCTTGCCTAGAGAACCATAACTCCAATTGCATTAGAGCTTTTCAACAGGGTTGGACTGCATGTGCGACAGACACAACCTTGAATCATTCTCAACAAATCTGTCCCAAGATATCATAAGCTTGGAACAAATGCAATCTATCCTTCTTAGAGATCCATGACCTCTTATATAGCACACCCAAGCCCAAATGGACTGCCACTTAGCTAGTTGTCCTACAAGCACCTAACTACATGTGATTGCTAGTTAACAACCACTTAACTTATTGTGTTAAGCACATGCATCGTACCCCATGGTATCATGCCAAGTGTATGCTTAATGGTTCTAAAGTGCATAACGCTATTCTACCCCTAGATTACTCCATGGTAGGTTTTATGACTCCTCGTCCATGGATGTCCCTTAGGTCTAGCATGTGTAAGTGGCATGCCCAACCTTTAATACTTGTAACAATTTCCTCCCTTCTTATAGGACCTTGTCCTCAAGGTGTAGGGATACAACTTAAGAAATATGTTGTCTCTAATGGCCACTTGGAAAAATCAGTCTTCCCTATAAGACCTTAATATTCTCTAAATGTCAAACAACATTCAAATGTATTTAAGTTCAGGCTACAGTGGAGTCTAGACGAACACATGGAACTAACCTCATTTTATGTTTGAGTATGGTTCCATTCTTAGATACACTACAAGACAATGTACCTATCTAGATTACTAATGCCATGATGATAGACTATAATGATAATAAGGAGTTGGAACAATGTGTTACATACTTCAAAAGAGGTCAACCTTGACTACCATAAACCCACTGGGCTCTCCCTATTCCTAGACTCCCCATAAATTATATTGGTTCTCCAATCAAGATTGCAACCCTTAATTATGCGATAGAAGAACATTCCTCTTCTACTGTTGCGTAAGATGACTACTGCCATTGCACAAAACTCTACAATCAAAGTCACCTGAAAAAGTTGGGAAGATGGAAGACAGAAGTTGAAGAAAATATCTAAACTGTGTATTTTAGTCAATAAAATGAGCCTATAATAGATTATCATCATGACTTTAATCCGACTATGAGACAAATACTGAGTTTTTCCCTCCACTTGCATATCGACAACCATTCTACACTGGTCGTAAAGGATTGATGTAGTGCTGAAGATACGTTGGGGTACATTAGGTCTCAACAGGATTGAACTACATATGCAACCAACACAACCTTGAAACATTCTCGCATGATCTGTCCCAAGTTACTATAAGCTTGGAAGCCAAGGCGATCTATATGTCTTAGCGATTCATGATCTTTTTATGTAGCACATGCAAGCCCAATGGCACGGCCACTAGGCTAGTTATGAAGCACCTAACTATATGTTATTGCTAGTTAACATCCACTTAACTGGTTATGTTAAACGCACCCCATGGTTTCATTCCATTTTTAATGGTTCTCAATTGCAGAATGCCTATTCTGCACCTAAATCACTGCATGGAAGGTGTTATGACTCCCATCCATGGACGTCCCTTAAGATCTAGCATGCAGATGTGACACGCCTAACCCCTAATACTTGTATGAATGAGGCAAATTTTAAATGAGAAAAAAGGATATTTGGTTCATGGATAAACAATGCAACTTTTAAAGAAGCTCCCTTCTTCGATAAACTATGTATGTATCTACCTGCTTAGATTATAAATACCAAGATGATAGACCATGATGATAATAAGGAGACCATGATGCTAATAAGGAGCTAGAACAAATGCGTTACATGCTTCAAAAACCGTGTATTTTAGCCAATAAGATGAGCCTATAATAAATTATCATCATGACCTTCATCCATCAAAGGACAGCTGGAGATTTCTTAAGAGACAAGTACTGAGTTTTTCCCTCCTTCAAAACGACAACCATTTTACACTGGTCGCGAAGGATTGATGCAGTGCTAAAGGTATGCTAAGTCACGAAATTACGTCCATTAGCACATAACATCATCATATATTGTGTGAGCAACGTGCACATAAATCCATTCAACCTCCTCCAAGGATAACAAATTATGATATACTATTTTCAAAACTAGACATGAAACCAGCCTGTAGCAAAACCAGTTGAATGTTAGCACAGGGCATCCTACCCCATGGTTTCATGCCAAGTATATTCTTAATGGTTCTTAAGTGCAGAATGCCAATTTTGCACCTAGATTACTCCATGGTAAATTTTATGACTCCAATCAATGACATGCCAACCCCCATTACTTGTACAAATTATGCAATTTTAAACACTAAAAAGGATACTTGTTTCGTGGATAAACAATGCACCTTTTAAAAAAACATGTTTTTAGACACATCATCATGTTTTCATCCATCACGTTTTGAGATAAATTATCATCACTCATCGACTCAGTACTTGTCTTTTAAGAAGTCTCTAGCTTGCAGAACGACAACCATTCTACACTGGTCGTGAAGGATTGATGCAGTGTTAAAGGTATGCTAGGTCACAAAATCACGTCTAGTAGCACATAACATGATGTATTGTGTGAGCAATGTACACATAAATCCATTCAACCTCTTCCAACGACAATAAACTATGATACTATTTTCAAATCTAGACATGAAACTGACCTGTAGCAAAACCAGTTGAATGTTAGCACATGGCATCCTACCCCATGGTTGCATGCCAAGTATATTCTTGATCGTTTTTAAGTGCAGAATGCCAATTCTGCATCTAGACTATCCATGATAAATTTTATGACTCCAATCCATGACATGCCCAACCCGTAGTACTTTTACAAATTATGCAAATTTTAAACAATAGATCGAATACTTGTTTCATGGATAAACGATGTAACTTTTAAAGAAAACACGTTTTTAGATACACTACTAAATACATCTACCTGCTTACATTATAAATACCAAGATGATAGACTACGATGATAATAAGAAGACCACGATGGTAATAAGGAGCTAGGACAAATGTGTTACGTGCTTCAAGAGACCAAGCTTGGCTACCACAAAACCCACTGGGTTCCCCCTACTCCTTTAATTCCCTAGACTCCCCACCCAAAACCATAGTGATCCCCCCGATTAAGACTGCAATCCAACAACATTGACGCACAACAACATTGACGCACGACCTAATTTTAACGCATTTTTTTCGCCAGTTTTAACGCGAAACAGGGCCCATTTTTTACGACTAACTGTGCCGACATTTAACGCAGACGTGGTTTGTGCGTGACGCAGCTCCAGCGAGAAGCGTTGTCGGAACATAGAGATTTGAGAGGAGTGGGCATCGGAATGGCGGTTCCACATGTTGCCAGAGGTAAGATGACTGTTTCTTGTATGCTAGATCTGTAGACTTACTTTCTCGATGCAATTTCATGTAATCTGTATGCTTGCCAAATGGCTTAGAAGGTTGAATTGGAGTTCTTAAAGATCCAGACAATCCATTTCCCGCATTATTTCTCAGATATTCCTTAACACCTTCAAGCTTTTGAATGCTCAATCAAGCATATTTCTGGAGATCTTGAAGCTGAATATAGTGCCATTTATGCTGGACGGCATAATTGGTGTCAGAGCAGACATACCTCCAGATATACCTCCAGGGTTTAATGCAACAAGAACATTTTTCACAGTCAGAGCATCAGTGAACAGGGCCACAGATGACGTGAGGGCTAATGCAGACGTTGAGAATATTATTGGCATCACTCCTGAGATGTTTATCTATCGGTATCCCATGAGGATACAAAGTAAGAAGCTTATCAAGTCCACTGAGAACTAGTTCAGTATGACCTTGCATTAAAAAAAAGCATTCCCACCATGGAGTAGCTAATTATGAAAATGGGAGAGTTGCAAGTAATGTCTATCTATACTACTTGTACAATGGCAATGTGACAATTAAAAGCATTCTTCATGACTAAGAAGAGAAACTAGCCCGAACTGAATGCTGATGCATCCTATAGCATGTCCATGACACTCTATGTGCCTGCTCAAGATCATTTTCCATAATTTCAAATTTGTTTCTATTCCACTAAATTATGAGTATACATTACCTTAAAGGGAAGATATGCTGATCTTTGAAGACCTTGATGCATAATTGATGGGAATTTTCCTTTCAGATTCCTGCTTGGGTAAGATGGTAAAATACATATGAAACTGAAAAACAAAAATCGAAAAGGACAAGCTAGCTGCAAGCTTATTCACCTGTATGTATATGATTCCCAGAACAAGCAAAAAAAATGAAAGCAAAATTGCAGCCAGTCCCGCATAGTTGTCATTAGATATCGCCTGCTGTATTGTCCTCCCAAGGGATGCCGGTATTAAGAGTAAAGTTCCATTCCCAAGTTTGATATCTGAAATTTTTTTCACCGATGTATGTTGTTGCAACTGCACCTAAGGTGAGAGCAGAAACTGAGGCTATCACCCAACCAATGCTGAAGTCGTCTACGTATGGTTTGATATATGAGACCTGTCCAATTGCCTTTTATTTCGATTATTTTGATTTGTAAATGCATTTATTAGTAATTATGACCCTTTTCTTGTCTTGACAACCTTCTGTGATTGGAACGAAGTTGATAGAACTAAATTAACAAACATGTATGTTTCTAAACCCCTTTCTCTAGTGCAGCTCTATGTCCGAACCATGAGTTTATTTTCAGCCTGATGAAGGCACTTTTCCTATTGAGGCATATACTCGTTATGGGATTGGAAGACAAGTGGTGTAGCAACAACTTCTGTATATACTTCCCTTTTAGATGATCTGTACAAAATTAGAAGAATCGATCGGGCCAATCATTTATCAGAAACTATGATTGCGAATGGCCCTCCTCCGATATAGTGATCTATAATTCTATTTTGAATGAATCATTTACTGTAAACTATGATTGCGAATGGCCCTCCTCCAGATATAGTGATCTATAATTCTATTTTGAATGATGGGCGGGTAAGTCAAGCACTCCCCGGTTTGGGAAGAAATGAAGCAAAAGGGGGTTATTCCTAAGGGTTTTGTTTTTTTCCCGGGCTTTAACACTAGAACGGAAATAACAATCCATGGGATAGAGCTTCATAAACGATGTTATTCCCTCTTGCTAGGTGTAGCCATTCAAGATTCAATTGAGAATGTCATGTTTTCTCTACGCACTTAAGATGCCCAAAAATCAAATGCATTATCTAGGTGAATTACAAGTCTCAAATTGAACCCACAGATGTTGCAGGTCGATGTCTTGTCAATGGCGATTATCTAGATCATCATGCTTCATGGAACCTACGTAGATCAATGCTTGCCATACATCGTAAGGGGAATAGGCTTCTATAAACTTCTGATCCTCCTTGTAGCTCCCATTTGTCGCCAGCGGTGAGTAAAACGATTGGGATTCTTAATGAAGTCGGAGGTGTCGATGATCTTCAAGAGGCACTCAAGCATTGACATCAGCCATTGCAACAAGAATTTGCTCTTTATGTTTTGAAGCAAGTTAAATGTCACTCAAGTAGCCATGAACTTTTTGACTAGGCCGGACATCAAACGGGTTTTATAGTATGCATGTTGATTTCCTAACATGTGACACATAGTAAATTGAGCGAGCAAGTAAGTGATATCAGCCATTTTTTGCTGATATTTTTACATGCAAGTGCTTTCTCTAATCTTCTAAGCAAGAGCGAGAATTTATTGGTCTTTGGGCACTTTTCTAGAATGCAATGCCATGATTACCCTTACGATCGTCAATTTTACAAAGCATGTACAACCAAGAAATGTTCTATATCTATTAAGGATGCAGTATATGGGTGCCCATATGATTGAAATCAAATTCCAAACTCTCAATGGGTCTCAAGGCAAGGAAGGCAAATTGAAATTTCAAGGCAAGGAAGGGAGCTGAAATTTCAAACCCCAAAACCTTGTAGCTTTCGGTGTAATGACTCATTTACTAGAAATTCAGATAAAAAGGATATAAGCACAAACGTACATTGGTACCACCAACAAGGAGGTTGAAAAATCAAACCTCAAGGTCAGTCTTCCCTTTGTACGGTTGTATTACCTTGTTTGTGAAAATTCCAAAAGAAAAAAACGTATCAAGTATGGATATGAGAGAGCCTACATTGTGCGGGGCATCCATAAAGTATTGCTACCATAAAGAGAGAAAATTCAGTCTTATTTCAACAAAGAGCCTAAGTACAACCGCCCATATCCCGAATATGTGGTGTACTCAAACATGGCAACAGATCTGAAATAGTGTAGTGTGAACTCATCTTGAGATAACACCAAACCCATTTCAGATTGAGACAATGGTTTTCAAAATTGTTTTTCGCTTTTAATTTTTGATACATTATATAGTTCCATTAGACACATATAATAGTCTAGATGGTTTAAGGTTACGCATGCCTCTATTTCTCTGTTTGTGATGATTTTGTTCTGAGTAGATAAACCATATAGTGACATGTCCGACAAAAACGATAGATGATATGTCCGACAAAACAAGTGAGGCGAAATTACTCATATAGCGCTTCTTCATGTGCGGTCATTCCGGCTGGATCGGGGAGCTCGGTGTAGGGGAGAGGTCTCGCTTCACGGAGGATCAATTGTGAGAATAATTTTTTGCATTTTTTCATTTTGCAAGTTGCATTTTAAAGCTTGGTGCGGATATATTAGTATTTGTTGTAGAACCCATCTTATTTTACTCTTGTGATATCTTATTTGGCTTGTATAATATCTAATTTTGCATTTATAAGTTACATGTCTTGTGTCGTTTGGTTGCTTTCCTTTTTCACGTAGAGTTTCATGTTGAACTAAGTTTCGGATACAAGAAACCTAGGCAATTCCTTGTATTCCTCCTATGAAACAGTCTAATGCACATCAATATACTTGCTTTAATGCGGGAAGGAACGCGTGGCGTAGGCACATGCAAGTTTCGAGAATCTAAGTGAAGTAGTCGATTGTTATTGATCGTTACATGTCGGATCGCACAAGTGGAACTGTGACATTTAAGTGTTTGGCCAACATTTGGATGGAGTTTATTTGTGTTGGTCAACTATTAACAAGGGATCTTGACCCTAGTCCATTCTCCTGAGCAGGGAATGGATTATCTAAGCATTTGGAAATACATAATCTAGAAATATGAATAGACGAGTTTGGAAATATCTTAAATAATATCCACAATTTCAAGGGCGTTTACGTTTCTATCCCACAAGGCGGTTTACATTTCAAGGGCGGGTTTACGTTTCTATCCCACATCAGTTTACGTTTCTTATCTATATGGATAAGATGGCGTACAAACATGAAAGCAAACTTGGAGAGAAGTGAATCTAATCTAGGTAAAAGAATATTACTTGTAAAACCCAATTTGTCCCTTGCATATCAAAATTTTATAGTGCAAACACTCTTGTTGTTCGTGGATTCATTGCTTGACATTTTTTCAATCTTTGGTGTGGCTATTGATATAATGTATATGCCGGTAGATATTCATTTCAATATCATCTTTGCCGATAGATATTCATTTCGTACATGCTGCATAATGCTCTAAATAGGAAGATCAAAGTGATGAAAAGCTAGAGATCAAATCAAAGGACAACCAAGATAATTGACTATGCTACATATTCTAAACGAGGTGCACCCTGGACTACCACAGTCGTCGGATATGTCAATCCGATGGCCCAGACTGTATGTTGGAGCTTCTGGACACCTCTCGTTTCGATTATGCTCAATTATGATTGGGGACGTCTATGATTTTAAGATGTCGAATACGAGTTTGCCTAAGGTTTTGATGGTATATCGAGCCTCTATCACGGTTTTAAGCTTTTTAAGCTTTTAGAATATGAAATACGGGGGATTCAACCTCTACCAAAATAACTCAATGTCCTAATAAGACGACTTTAACCAATCTAACCAGTGAGCTAATGTGACTATTTTTTATCTTAAATCTATGTTTTTTTTTATAATAACCCATTGAATTGTTTTAGGGATATGGTCTATGGTTTCAAGAATTATATCTATATGAAATCCCCGAACCCCCGTTATTTTGCTACATATTCTAAACGAGGTGCACCCTGGACTACCACATTCGTCGGATATGTCAATCCGATGGCCCGTGGCGTATGTTGGAGCTTCGACACCTCTCGTTTGATTATGCTCAATTATGATTGGGGGCGTCTATGATTTTAAGATGTCGAATACTGAGTTTGCCTAAGGTTTTGATGGTATATCGAGCCTCTATCTGGGTTTAAGCAAGCTTTTAGAATATGAAATACGGGGATTCGAACCTCTACCAAAATAACTCAATGTCCTAATAAGACGACTTTAACCAATCTAACCAGTGAGCTAATGTGACTATTTTTTATCTTAAATCTATGTTTTTTTTTATAATAACCCATTGAATTGTTTTAGGGATATGGTCTATGGTTTCAAGAATTATATCTATATGAAATCCCCCTGGAACCCCCTGTTATTTTGCTACATATTGGCATGGATAATTGGCAAATGTGGAGTGCTATTAATAAGAGGCTAGAAATATGCGGTACCATCAATGGTAGGCTAGTGCGGCATTAATAGAACTCGGGGTCAACAAATAGTTCTTATAACCTCCATTCAAGGTACACAAGTGCACCAATGATGGAACATTATGTCAACAATTGGGTGCAAAGACCCCCTTTCATTCAAAACGGAATTGCTAAAGCTAGGCCCATCAGATGGGGTAGGAGAGGATATCATTAGAAAGCCTAGAATCTAAGGTTTCTAATGATATACAATATGGCTATAGTTAGGATGTATTTCAATGTTTTTATAATGGTTTAACCTTAAGTGGGCCAAATATGGCGCTCCTCCCATGCCCTACGCAATTCAATCATTGTGGCTTGTAGAATATGCTCTTGCCTAGAGAACCATAACTCCAATTCCATTAGAGCTTTTCAATAGGGTTGGACTGCATATGCTACTGACACAACCTTGAATTTTCAACAAATCTGTCCCAATATATCATAATCTTGAAGCCAACGCAGTCTATCCCTCTTAGAGATCCATGTCCTCTTACATAGCACACCCAAGCCCAATGGGACTGCCACTTAGCTGCATAATGGCCATCCTACCCCTGGATTACTCCATGGTAGGTTTTATGACTCCTCATCCATGGACGTCCCTTAGGCCTAGCATGCATATGTGACATGCCCAATCTCTAATACTTGTAACAATTTTCTCCCTTTCTACAGGGCCTCATCCTCAAAGGTGTAGGGATACAACTTAGGAAACATGTTGTCTCTAATGGCCACTTAGAAAATCGGCCTCTTCCATAAAATCTTGATATTCTTTGAATGTCAAACAACATTCAAATGTATTTAACACTAGACCTGTCCCTGGAACCATTGCTGATCCATGGACCAGAACTGGCCCACATGACCTCTGCCACTTAAATCCATGTAACTCATAACAGAAATTTCGATTTTGAACTATACCGCCACTATTTGAGTCTTCACTTGTTTCTTAATGACCTCTGAGAATTTCAAGACCAATGGGGTCACCTCTACCATGTGGTGATTGCTCAAACATTACAGAATTTGGTAGTTTTTGCACCAGTCCAGAACTGCCTTCTTCAATTTTTCTAGTATAATTTGACCTAAACCTTGCTAAAGTTGGAGGTATTTGCCTGTTTATCATAGAACACATTGAGTTTTATGTTCCCATGTTTTCTTGCTATTATCTGACATTGGTGGAAGCCGCCAAACCCTATTTTGGTCAAAAAAGCTGCTTGAGGTTCGAGAATTATTTTTCTCTTATTATAACAAGTTTTAACTTAATTCTTGTGGCCATGAGTTGCTAACTATACGAGCTATAGTCTCATGATTTTTTGGAGTGTTCATAAGCCATGTTAACCTCACAATTTACTAAAAGAATCTACGATACAGAATTCAGGACACAAGTATATGTTAAAATGCTCAAATAACAACCATCCATAATACCATGAGGGTAATAAGTGATGCATTCTACTTATATCTACATAGAATATAACTCTTATCAACTTACATATAGGGTAACTAGAGTGTAACCATGCAATTTTTGGGATTAAAACATGATGTACAGCTGCAGGATTAACACATTAGAGTATAAAAGTTGAGTTAACTCCACAATTATAGCTCCAAAACTCCACAATGGTCATATTTAGTGATGTTCATTGATGAATTAAGTGAATGTTGTGAAGTTTAGCCATGACAATATGTAATTAGACCATATAACATTATATGTATGGTTCTTTAGTTCATGGAAGGGACACTACCTTTTCCCATATAAGCCTATAAAATAGTTGAAAATGTGAACATTGACTTATATGGAGATCTCTTATATAGGTTGTATGTGCTTATTGAAAAAAAATACAAAGAAATCTGTTTATTTCTTACTAGCATAAACTTTATATCTGTGTTGCTGCTATAAAGCATTGTCATCTAAGTAGAATAATGTTACATGTAGGTTATCTTTCATGTATATTATATTTTTCATGGATGCATACCTTTCTTGGCAATATAAATCTCTAGTTGCATGTTAAAGTAGCATGTTATTTCTAAGGTTTTAATTTATATAAGCATGCATCACCAATTTTGATCCATGAGACCAATTGTATAGAGCATATATCTCTCACTAGCCTTATCCATTTTGCCCCATAGAATGATACTATGGCTTTTTAGCTTCGATCACCTAATTTTTGAAAGGTGTAAGTGGAGGTCCATGTAGGTTCAATTGGTCATAAGTACCTCATAAATTCTCAATTCTTTGTGCTTCAATCTTACCCTTAAATTACGCAAGCTCACATAGTCAACTAATTTTCTCCTACAGAGAATCATACAAGTAAACTATATGCGAAAGTTGAGATCAAAATTGATTAAAGTGATGCCATTATTGATTTTTAAACTTTCAATCATTTGGACCAATGATGGTCTGCAACTGGACTGCAGATAGCAGTCTATCTTGATGTTTTATAGAAAAAGTTTTTCATATTTTTCCTTGGTTCTTTTTGCATTTGTTTCTTGATATGAGATACTTCGAGGATGTGATTTTGTAAAGTCACACCTTTAAGGCACAAATCTAGAATAAACATGGAAGACATAATATAATTGATGCTAATGACCAACAGATATTTTTTGTGAATAAAGTGGTTCAGGAGCTACTCATGTCCCAAAACTCAACGTGAGATGGACTAACATAAGTATATTATTGATTTTTAAATGGACTATGGACCAAGAATGGGGAATACATGTAAATCGTTTTTGATTTTTATTTACCATGTCTTTTACTCTTTTCACGAGCTTGTTTTTGCATTGGTTTCATATTCCTATAAACTTTCATAATGTGAGTTTTTTGGAGGACAACCTAGAGTCATATGTATCAATGTTACCCATTTGTATAAATTCCCTAAAATTAAAATTCGAAGTAAAAGTCAAAACATCAAATTCAAACTCAACAAACATTTTTCTAGGATGGAGGACCTCGTGAACTACTTATATGCCAAATTTGAGCTCAAAATTTATCTCCTTCCAAAAGTTGTTGTTTTTATACCACAAGCCGCTTTTAAGGAACCAATCTTGGTTCTCGAAAAGCGTAAAACGGTCGACCTCGCCTTGTTTGAATGGCTATATCTTCCTTCACAGACTTTGGATTGAGATGCAGTTTTTTGTGTCTTGCGCTATATCTCGTGTAGAAAAATCACATTATAGCCAAAAAAATCAAAAAAAAATCTTTTTGTTAAGATAGTTTTACTTTGTGTGAACATGAAGCTTTTGGTACTTGACCCCCTTGGGTTTGCTAGTGCATAACTCACAAGTCCCCTTGGTACTTGACCCCCTTGGGTTTGCTAGTGCGTAACTCACCATAACTGCCATATATGAATTCCTAGAAAGGCTTTGGCCAGTTTTTGTGCCCTTGATTTTATATGATTTTTTTTGTGCCCTTTAATGGTCCATCATGGGACAGGTCTAGTGTTAAGTTCGGGTTATAGTGGAGTCTAGAGGAACACGTGAAATTATCATCATCTTATGTTTTAGTATGGTTTGTCAAGTTAGTTTTCACACCCATGGCAATAGATCTATCCTTTCAACAAAGGTAACTCACATAATCTCTTCCCAACCTTTTCCTTATTCTATTCTATTCTTAAAAAGGATCATCATTGTAGCACACCCATGTTACAGTGTTACGCAGTCTATCAGCCATTAGATGGTTACAGAACGTCCTATCACCCTTTCATGGGTATACAAGATTCTAATATCAATATTGTAATGGTTATACATGGTCCCGTTATCACCATTTAATGATATACAAAATTCCATATCAACATTTGAATGGCCATATCTGGCACAATAATAGGGGGTTCCGGAGGGGATTTGATATGGTGATTTAAAACCCTCCCCCCCTCACCTTTTTTGAGGACAAAAAGGAAGTTTATTAAGCACAAGTAAACATTACAAGATGTACAAATCTCCACTAATTGTGCAAGCACAAAACAATGCTCCCGAAGCACGAGCTCGAAGTATTATGTACTCACTCCAGCATATGAGACTAGTGATAAGAATTAATTTGAATATACTCAATCCAAATACAGTCTCTTACTTCTTTCTAAAGGGAGGAAGAGTTCCAAGCCATCAGTATCTTAGCCTGGGCTACATCAATAGCACTGCGAGCAGTTGAATAAATGCCTTAGAAAATGTGCAGCCTACGATGCTCCCAAATTGACCATAGTGACCAACCAGACCAGAGATGAAATGCCTTCTATTTATCTTGGGCCCATGCACCTGGGTAGGATGCCAGAAGAATAGATTGGCAACCCAGTGTAGTATTAAATAACGGTTGAAGGCAGGACCATATTAGTTGAACTTCTGGATAAGAAAAGAGGCAATGCTCAAGTATTTTGACATCTGAAAGGCAAAATGGACATACTGTAGAGTTATGAGGATTATAGTAATGCCATAAGGCATTTACACACAAACACCTATGTAAGACTTGCCACCAAAGTACAGAAACTTTAGGAGGGTGCAACTTATCCCAAAGTCAGTGCTATGTACGAGCCCGCGTAGGTTCTGGAATCTGTAATTGCTATCCATTTGGCAATGGGAGAGGACATGGAGCTAAGAGAAGATGGTATATTGAGCGGACAAAGTACGTGCCTTTGGAATATCCTCGTGACAACCCCATGGCACCCTTTCCATAACACCGACTTCTACTAGAGACAAGTTCTCTGCTACCTTCTCCCGTACATTTACATCCCAATGCAAGAGTAAGAATTTTGCTTGAAATGCCAACCATGACAAAAAGCGACCACCTTCATACCATGCTTCAATAGAGACGACACCTGCTCGGGCCCACCATCTCTGCATAAGGGGATGAACAGATGGAGCAAGTGGAGGTGCTAAGGGGTTTGGTGGCAATGGGACCCACTATCATGGAATATCTAAGAGAGCATGGGTGGATGGACATGGCCAAAATAAATGTTTAACCACATCCTATACTGCTAGTAATCCTTGTACAAAAGAAGATGCATTTGGAAAGGGCTCAAAGGGGTGAAATAGAGGTCAGAAAAGAATTGGTTTGACTTCCTTCTTGCGTAGAAGAGGGAGTACAATGACCAAGCAATTGTTTGAGAAGGTGAAGGCCAGGAGAGCCGTCTTCACCATTTAGGAGCCTCCAAATGAATTTTGAGTTGAGGACCTTACTATGCAGTAAAAACTCCAATATACCCATGCCATCTGCCCACTTATAGAGGAGATCAGGCCACCATAATCACAACATCCTCTTCTGCCCATATGGAATTTCAAACTATTGTAATGAGCTCCCGTACTTTAACTTGTGGGGCTAGCAACAAGGAAGCCTTGTAAATATGGATCAATGATTTAACAACTATAATACGACCAGCAAGAGATAACCTTGTAGTTGACCACCAGAATAAGTGTTTCTCCAAACCCTTAATAATTTCTTCCCATGTTGCTTTTGCACCAACATGAATGCCAACAGAAATTCCAAGTAACTTTGTGGTCTGTCCATGCGCAAGAAGCTCCCATGGATAATCATAAAGAAAAACCGGAGAGTCCAATGTCCATAAGGTCGTACACTTTTTCCAATCCACCAACACACTGAAGGTCAAAGAGAATGTATCTAAGAGCAATTTTGCATCTTCAAGGTTCTCAGAATTAGTGACCAGAAAGAGGAACGTGTCATCAACATATTTATTGCAAACATCTTGTGTACCACCCTCCATAGCTAAACCTTGAAGGATCATCTCCGCTGATGCAATAGCAAATAATTGCGACAGGGCCTCCACGACAATCATGAAAAGGGCATTCTTGACGAATACCTCGGTCAAGCGAGAAGGCCGCTGATGGCTCATCATGAAAGAGAACAATAGTTCAAGCAGTGACATGCAACTTCATGACGTCTGATGTGAACTATTGGCTAAATCCCAATCTGGTCATACACAAGCGCATCTCCCAGCTGACTGTGTCATATGCCTTTGCAAAATCAAGTTTAAGGTATGCAATAGAATGATTTCACCAACGTTCCCAATAGACCCTGTCATATGCAGCAACCACACTATTAATAATGCGTCTACTCGAAATAAATCCTGACTGAGTTTTTGAAATGGACTCCGCTAAAATATCCTTCAACCTCTTTGCAAATGCCTTGGCAGATATTATATATCTGATAATAATAAAGTGATGGGTTGTCAATTTGCAATAGTCTGGGGATCTTTGATCTTAGAGATCAACGAGATGACACCTATATTCAAAATTTTCTCCAAGGCAGAATCGAAGAAAGGCACAGAAAGCGTCAAATACATTTGGCTCCTCCCAATGTTCTTAAAAGAACTCAATTGATATACCATCCAACCCTCTGCACTTTCCCATTTTAAGTTCAAATACTGCCAAACTCAGATCAACAACATTTATAGCAGTCTCTACCGATAGACGTTTCCCTTCAAAACTAATGGGAGATTTTCTAGACAGGACTGCGTCTTGTATTTCTGACTGAAAGAGCACATGTTTCTTAGCAAAGAATGCTTGAAAGTAGTCATGTAGATGCTGCTTGAGCTCTGTTGGTGACGAGAGTACTGAGCCATCTGACAGACGCAAGGCATTATACGACATGCTTAGCTACACGAAAGAAGAAGCCTGTACAACGGTCTCCGTGATGGAACCACTGCAAGCCTGCTTTAGTGTTTTCCCGTTAGATTTGTTTCTCCTCCAAAGCTTGAATTTGTGCTAGTATATGATGCTCATGAATACCTGGGAGAAGACTCTACTGAGAGAGAAGGAAATCTTCATAACATATCTAGTAAAGCACGATCTGCTGCTGCGGGTTGTTGGCCCCACTGTTTCGCAAAAGATTTGACTATTGCAAGTGTGTCCGCTATGTCGGCCAACCCTCGATGTCAGCTAAAGGCAGTTGTTCAAATGCCTTTGCAAGGTTCTTGGAAGACTACGTCCTTCAAGTACATTACATTTAGGCAAAAGCATGTCCGCCCTGGGTGACGTTGTAGTAGAGGTTCATATGAAAGGAACTATGGATGATGATCTGAAACTGAGTTGTCTCTAAGGCAGGACCGAAAAAAACTTGGAAATGCCAAAACTACATTCACATTCTAGTAATCCTTATCCAGCTGAGATCTTGCACGACCCCCACAATTTGACCATTGTGCTAAGTGAAGGCACCTTCACCATCAAACTCCAACAGGTTGCAATCATAAAGAAGATGATGCCATTGCGGACGCTTAAATTCATAGACCATACTTCTAAAATAAATGAATGGGTTATTATAAAAAAATAGAAAAAAGAAAAAAAGAAAAAGAAAAACATGGATTCAATAGAAAAAATAAGGGCATTTGTTTGTTAGTTGCATTGGTTACATCATTCTTATTAGGATATTGATTTATTTTTTATTTTTTATTTATTTTTGTGGAGGTTCAAGTCTCTGCATTTCATATTCTAAAACTATAGGCAAACCCATATAGAGATGAGTCCCCGTATTTTATATTCCAAAATCTTAAGCAGACCATAATTGAAAAGAACATATGTGGGCCGTAGGATAGATGGACAACCGAGATAGTCCATGGCGTACCTCGTTTAGAATATCTAGCACTTGTGAATTGCCTTTCTGACATGTAATAGTGATACATGAAGACAAAGTCAAACATGAGATATACTTGAACTACTTCCCTGCAGAAAAGCCTGACCCAAGCTGCTTTCCCATCCGAGTATTCCTTATCCATACTTAGTCTTTCCATTAGTCCATTAAGATTCATATCTTCTCCTTTTCTTATGAAACTGCCTTCCAGATCCCCTTCTCCATTTCCTTTACATTGTTTGAGATAGGCTATCATGATCAAGAAAAGTAGAATTAGAATTAATGACATTTAGATTAGAAATAAATAAACCAAAAGAACCCTTGACTGCACCAATGGAATTCCAATTCATGTCATATTTATCAGCATACTTCCTCTTGTGAGCAGTAGCAGTGGCTTCAACATCAAGCTGGAAGTGCATTTTAATCCAAAAGATAGAAAAAATCTTATTGCCATACACAATCCTATTCCTAGCTTTCCAAATATTCCATAGAGCAATAAACATGATACTATTAGCAAAAATGCACTTATTCCGAATGCAAGATAGTAAATTTCCAACAACTAAAGTAAATCCCTAAACTAAGATCAAAAGGGTGCCAATTTGGGAGAGAAAAAAATATGATCAATACTTTCATCTTGCAAGCAGCCTGAGTGACATAAAGCAGAAATATTATTAAATCTCCTTCAGATAGTAAGAAGATTAGAGATACTCTTTTGAATGAAGAAGCTAACATTAGGGGGACAGAAAGAGTTCCAAACTTCTCGAAAAAAAGATTTTACCTTCTTCCTCAGAAATAGACCATTTAGAGATAGCTTCAACTAGAAGGTTAGATCTGTTAATGATGGAGTATACCTTACTAACCTTATATATGCATTTGCCATTCAAACTCCAATTTATAAACTTAGGAATATAATGATTCAACCAGATATCAGGGAGAATAGACTTGAGATGAAGATAGATTTTCTTGTCACTAGAGGTACCCTGAATAATATTTCTCAAGGAAGTCCAAGACATAAGTTTATTATTGATGTAGAGATCATTTATAACAAGTAAATCTTTCTCAGATTATTTTTTATAAATTCTAGGATGTCTCAAAGCTAAAACTTTATTGTGATGGTTCTTGAGAATTGATGTCCAGAAAATATCATTTTCAAATTAAGATCCTCAAGAGTAGCATGATCAAAACAGGTGTAAGCTATATTCCAACCCATGATAATATTTCGCATCAAAGGAGATGTATTAGAACCTGGATGTAACTCATTAAAACAGGAGTTAGGAATAATATGAGCAATCGAAGGATGACCATCAGGATAAGAGCAAGATAACCAAAATCTGATAAATTGGGAAGAAGAGCTGGTATTATTGATAATAGATCTCTAGATGTATTTACTGTTAGTTTTGAAACAACTTGTTTTCAATCAATACAATGATGTGAAATTATCCCTTGACAATGAACTAGCCAAATGAAATATCAATGGTCCCTTGAACCTTTAATTTCAATGGTGCTAATATATTCAAATCATTATGCAATGAAGAAATACAACTGGGTTTTCGCGATCAAATTCTTCTGGTCTGCTCCGCTGCTCCTCCGATCTTCTTCACACCATCTAATAATCATTGGGTCCTTTCTTTATTTGAATCACACAGATCCAGGCGGTTAGCAGTTGGTTTCGGGCTTCGATGCCGGATCGGCCGGAGATTTTCTTCAGAAAAACTTCTTCGATATATCCCACATTCATATCTGCATAAGTTGGCCTTTCGACCATTGAAATATAATTTCATATAACCTTAATGAAACAATATACCATTGTCCCATAAGGTTTATTGTTCAAGAGAAATAAGGCAACCTTCGACCTAATCTTTCATCAAGGATCTGCATATGATAAGCTGATAATCTAACATATATGATAATCACTCTGAACATTAACATTCCTCCTTTATCATATATGTTGATGATCAGAGAAGAACTTCCACCTACTGTTCAACTATTTAAACTATAATTTCAACCTGCTATCCATATGTTTAAACCATTTCTAAACTTTGTAAACTTGCCTTCAGTTAATGCCTTTGTGAACACGTCAGCTAATTGATATGAGGTGCTAATATATTCCATCTGAATATACTTCCTGCTAGCTAGTTCTCTGATAAAATGCTTGTTCAGTTCTATGTGTTTGGTCCTTTCATGATCAACAGGATTTTTCACAATTGCCATGCAACTTTGACTCAGTAAAAATCTTTGTTGGCTCTGTTTGAATACATCCAAGCTCTTTCAGCAATCTGCTGAGCCACACCACTTCTTTAGAAGCAAGGGATGCAGCTGAATATTCTGCTTCAGCAGAAGACATTGCTACTGCACTTTGTTTTTTTGTTCTCCAAGATATAGGTCCACCTGCTAACATAATGGCATATCCAGAGGTTGACTTTCTCGTGCTTAAGTCCCCTCCCCAGTCAGCATCACTGTATGCTTCCAATTTTAAATTTGAATTGTTAAATTTGATTCCAAGATCTCTGGTTCCCTTTAAATATCTCAGAACTCTTTTTCCTGCTATCCAATGGGCTTTGCTAGGATTATAACACCTTCTACTAAGAATGTTCACTGCATATGCTATATCTGGTCGAGTATTGTTGGATAAATACAAGAGGCAACCTATGAGAGCCCTATATGGTATATCCTGCATTTCTTTTATTTCAAAATCATTCATCTCAATGTCAGCAGTTAGATTATGTCCTGGAACCATAGGAGTTTTTACAGTATTGGCATCAACCAAATTGAATCTAGTCAGCATATTTTCTATATGCTTGCTCTGCTTTAGACATAATTCCTGCTTGTTTCTATTTCTCACCACCTCAATGCCTAGAAACTTCTGCAATTCTCCAAGGTCTGTCATGTGAAAACGCTTCTTCAAGATATCTTTACAATGACCTAGAATATCTAGACAATTTGCACCTATAATGCAATCATCAACATAGAGAGCCATAATGCAGAATTTTGAGTCAGCCCTGAAAATATACATGTTCCCATCATTTCTGAGTTTCTCAAAGTTTTGTTCTCTGAGGAAATTATCTATGTAGAAATACCATTCTCTAGGTGCTTGTTTGAGACCATAAACAGCACGTTTCAACTTCCATATTTGTTGTTTTCAATTTCAATGCCAGTTGGTGGTTTCATGTAAATGTCTTCCTCTAATTTGGCATTTAAAAAGGCAGTTTTGACATCCATGTGATGCAATTCTAGATTCCAAGCTGTACCCAAAGCCAACAATAGCCTTACACTTGTAAGCTTAACTATTGGAGAGTAGATTTCATCATAATCGCTCCCTTTCTTTTGAGTGAAGCCTTTTGCTACTAGTCTTGCTTTATATTTGTGACTTCCATCAGCACATGTTTTAATTTTAAATATCCATTTTCTTCCAATAGCTATTTTTCCATTTGGCAATTCTCCTTCCTCATAGGTTTCAGTGGTTTTGAATGAGTTTAATTCCTCCTGAAATGCAGCCATCCCTTTATCCTTTTCTTCAGATTCTAATACATCCTTATAAGTTTGTGGAGTCATTTTATCTTCAAGTATTGCCATAACTTGCTCGATTTCCTCCTCAATTTCCTCTTCCTCGATTCTGTCTAGTCTTTTGCTTCTTCCAGTATTGTCTCTGCCATATGCATTTGTGTCAATTCCAGCTTCTTCCAGAAGTTTCTCTGCTTGAGTCTTTCTCCTTTTTTGAGCATTGCCCTCAGTATTAATAATGTCTGGCTCTTCAATCTGAGTTTGCTTTTGACTGTCATTTTGTTCCTCATCAGTGTCATAGTCTGTTGTTTGTGTTGTTTGTTCAGAACTATTTTCTTCCCTTTCCTTTGGTAAATCTATTTTGTAAATATTCTTGTCTTTGTATAGCACTTCTTCCTTGAAGATAACATCTCTGCTAATTACTATGGACCTGTTCTCTGGAATATAGATCATGTACCCTTTAGATTCACTATCATATCCCACCAAGTAGCCAATTTGAGCTTTGTCATCCAACTTTTTCCTTAGTTCAGTAGGAACATGTACAAAGGCTGAACATCATATGTTTTAAACATATTGAAATCTAGTTTGCCATTATAATTTGACCATAGAAGTTCAGGAATATTACCTTTGAGGCTTGCTATAGGGAGCTTGTTTTGAATTAGTATAGCAGCCTTGAGAGCTTCTTCCCAAAAGAAGTTTGGTAAGCCAGAGTGTTTAATCATGGATCTCACAGCATCCATAACTATTCTATTTTTTCGTTCAGCAACTCCATTTTGTTGTGGGCTGTACCTACAAGTCATTTGTCTTTTGATGCCATTAGCAACACAATACAATTTAAATTTGGTTGAGAGATATTCTCCCCCCTGTCAGACCTGACACATTTCACCTTTTTGCCAGTTTCTCTTTCAACTTCATTAACATATTGTTTGATGGCAGTGAGAGCTTGAGATTTCCTTTCTAGACAGTAGACTTTGCAAAATCTACTAAAATCATCTATAAAAGATATAAAGTATCTTTTATTGGTTCTTCCCCTGATATTCATTGGTCCACATAGATCTGTGTGTATTAACTCTAGTGGTCCATTTGCTCTTTTTTTGCTTTTTGAAAATGGGAATCTATTCAATTTCCCAAGAAGGCATCCCTCACACATGAATTTCTCTGGATTGATCTCTTGGCATTCCAGCCATCCTTTCTTAACCATAAAGTTAATATTATTGCAATGAGTATGTGCCAATCTGTTATGCCAATTTTTAGATTTCTGGAATATGCAGATCATTAATGCTTTGGCATTGCACATTGTCCATTTGGAATAAATTCCCAACATGTTTAGCATAAAACTTCAATTCATTTCCTAGAAAAATGGTACATGCTTTTGAATCAAAGGTGATTCTGTATTCTAGATCTACTAGCTGGCTAACTGATATGAGATTCTTGATAATAGTGGGAACACACAATACATTTTCAATGTCTACAACTTGACCTTGCAGATCAATCAATTGCAGCAATCCTTTGCCTTCAATTTTCTGGAGTTCTCCATTACCTACTTGAATGTTTTTGGAATGTGTGCGTCCAATGTTCTTGAGCAGATCAGTAGTTTGGACTACTGATCTTTCAGCTCCACTATCAACTACAAGTGCATTAGACTTGAGATTAGATTCATTTTTATCAAGTACTGCAAATGCAAATTTTACCTCATCTTATTCTTCCTTTTCTGATTCTTTTGTCATATATGTGCCTGCAGGTTTCTTTCCTCCTCGACCCCTATTTGATTTTCCTCCTTTGTTAGAACCTCCAGACCCTCTTGTTTTGTTATAATCATTTGGAGTTGGACATTTGGCAGTTATGTGTCCCTTTCCTCCACATGTGTAGCAATTGAATTCTTTGCTTAACTTTGGACAATTGCTTTTATAATGGCCTGATTCTTGACAATGAAAACATGCCCCTTTTTCATTTCTTTTGTTTTTCCCAGCAAATAATATTTCTGATGCTTCAGTATCTTCTTTTTTTGTCATTTTTCTTTGCTCAGCCTCTATTCTCAAGATATTCTCTGCTTCTTCTCTAGTTTTGGCCATATTTCTAATGAACATGGTCACGCTGTTCATTTTTCCCTATAGATCTAGCAATTGCAAGCACTTGATACCTTTCAGTCAGGTTAACACCAGCTCCACTAAGGTCTGCTACTATATTGTCAAAGGTATGTCCTCTCTCAGCTTAAGATTTCTCAGTTCATTTTCTAGAAGATCTATTTGAGATTAACTCTTCTCTTCATAATGTTTGAGCAAAAATTTCCACATTTCTCTAGGACTCATGTTCCTCAATCTTAATCTAATAGTAGGACTAACCTTGCATGTGATAATCCCTTGTGCCTCCTTTGTCCTGGCATAAATTGATCTTCCACTGCTCACAGCCAAAGAGGTTCCCCCAGAGGTCGTGTTGCCTGAGCTTCCTGAGCCTGCAGCCACAGCATAAGATTGGGTAGCACCACCACCTGTAGCAGACCTAACAGGTGTGCTACTATCTGCACCAGTTTGAGCATAAGCTCCTTCATTTGGATCCACCAGATCCCATAATTCTTCCACCTCTAGGATGTGTTTAACAGCATCCTTCCAAACTTGAAATCCAGGCCCCCCTTTGTAGACCTCTACTGTGCTGAGTAGATTTGCTCCAAATCTACTAGCCATTATTCCTGCTCTGATACCAAATGTTAGTTTTGAAACAACTTGTTTTCAATCAATACAATGATGTGAAATTATCCCTTGACAATGAACTAGCCAAATGAAATATCAATGGTCCCTTGAACCTTTAATTTCAATGGTGCTAATATATTCAAACCATTATGCTGACTAGTCAAGACCACATGGAAGAGAGAGAGTAACCATGACCAAATTGGCTGAACTTGGTCACATAGAAAGACGCAGTGCTCGAGACTCTCAACTTGCCGCTTACACAGTGGGCAGAGTTCTGAAATGCGGGGATAAGACTTATGAACCAGCACATTAACCCGCAGACATCGTGAAGGAGTTGCCACCATAAGGTAGAAACTTTGGGATGCAGCAATTTATTCCAGACCCAGGACCACATATGCTTCCACTGAGGAGGGGAAATGCGGAGCTTCCAACTAGCCCGAAGGGGGTCAATGTCAACATCAACCATCTTTTGATATAACGAATGCACAAGACGTTGTGCATTAACAATTTGGAAACCAGTCCAAATAGGCACATCAACTGATTGTGAAGGAGCATCTGGCAGAATGTCAGCCAGCTTTTGCCACAGAGCTCTATCCCATCGAGATAGCATAAACTTAGTCTGAAAAGCATCCCAAGTCAACAAGTGTCCTGCCTCATATCAAGCACCAACTGTGAGAATACCAACAAGCTTCCAACGCCGCAGAGTCAATGGATGTACAGTAGCACACAGAGGCATGTGATTATCCAGTTGAATTCACCAACACAGAGAACCTACCTGTGGACACACACCTGGATTAATCTTAAATAGCACACGAACTGTCTCCCAAGAATCAAGCAGTCCCTTCAAGAAGGGGGGGGAAACTAGGGAGATGTTATTGAATGCAACCTCAAAACAAAAATCTAAAGCATGCCTTTTATCCTTACAAGATCTCCTTCATGTTGTTTTGAATAGGTGTTCCTGTTAGAAAAAGCAAACCCCTTGCCTCTAAGGGCATAAGTTGTTTTGGAGTCCTTGACTTTTGCCTGTCAAAAGAAGAGAGTGTAATTTCGCAACAAGCTAAATACATTATAATATATCTATGAGCCTCATCAAGCACCAAATACTACCATTTCAACTTCAGAAAGATATAAGATCTTACATCAATATCTCAAAAGTTGTCACTAAAACCTGTAGTGCAATAGAATCAACTCTTTTAATTTGGGATTTTCCGGTCTGGAGGAAAAGTTTTTGGATTTTTTATTAAGTTAGTTTTCTAAGGTTGGGGAGGGTTTTAGCGACGGAAAATTTTCTCGGTGTTCCAAAAATTGGGCCTTGGCCTTTACCACGAAATTCAATTTTGAGGCATCCCCAATTTTTTGGCGTCATGGGCACGGAATGAGAGCCACATTTTGTTGCGCTATGAGCAAACCTACTGCTGATGCCGATTCGGTGTGGTATTGGAGGTGCAGAATAGCTATGCTTGAAATAGATGGATTATATCCTTATTGTAAGATATTGCTGTTGGATTCTCATGACTCCTACTTCGATTTTTTCAGGTTAGAACAAGTTTGGGTTCCAAATATTCAAGGGATTCTGTCTGTCTATGCACAACATGATTGCTCAATCTCTGCGTTTTTATGTGGTGAAGAACTTCAACCAGGTAATACAAAAAAACTTTACCAGATTATGTATTACTCAAGTTCTATTAGGATTACGGGAGCTCTTATCGGGATTGTTTATTATTAGCTGTGTTAAGGTAAGTCCAGACTGCGTGATCCAATCATTGTTGTAAAGTTTTCTTGGATTACCATGTCTCTGTCCTTCTTAGGTTTAATTGAACAAGCTCAGCCTCCATGTCTGTTTCCATGCATATCATGCATGTCATGATTGCTTAGACTCTGTATGTATGCTTTCCAGCTCTTTTCTATATTTTATCCAAAAAGATTCTGATGCCGCGGTCAAATGGTTGGTCTGACGATCTTAGAGTCTCATGGCTCTGTGCATTGAATGCTAGAGCACGGTTTACTCAGAAGCCTGAGGTAACTATTTTCTTCAGCTATTTTTTTGCATTCATCATCATTACTTACAGATCAGCTTTGAATAGCTAGGTTCAGGCCGAAGCAAGCTCAGTTCAGCTACTATGATTAAGGTTTTATTTCTTTGCTGATGGAAGAGGCCACTTGCATGCACATGGATGATTCAAGGTAAAGCCTCTCTATCATATGCAATATCTCTTTTTAGCTTACTCCAGATACAAGCTCAGTTACTTGATTAAGGTTTTATTTCTTTGCTGATGGAAGAGGCCACTTGCATGCACATGGATGATTCAAGGTAAAGCCTCTCTATCATATGCAATATCTCTTTTTAGCTTACTCCAGATACAAGTAGGCATGGTACTTGGGTCATGCATAATACTGGGCCATGCATAAAACCTGCAGTAGTACGATTTTAAAGATGATTGGTAAAAGAAAGCTGCGTACTGTTTAGGTGCCACATTGAAGTTATAGCTATCCTCCTTTTCTCCTACTTTTCGTAAGTTATACATTCTATGTTATGCACTCAGCATTGGGACATCACACGTGTTGCATTTCAGTTTTTGGATGTTATGAAGGTAGACATGTACCTTCATAGAGTGTAAAAATGCCTCAGAATTAGGCACTGGTGGGAATTGTGCATTTCAGAATGTATTGAATGGAAGAAGGGTTATATTTTGTGATTTTTAGGTCCGTGATTCTTTTATTGGAGCTGTCTATGGTGCTGTAGAATTTATGTTTATAGTTATGCAAGACCATGATTTACATCTGCCTTATTATGTTTATTTCTAAGATCAGAAAATATCGATTACCTTTTACAGAACTGCAATAACATGTAAGTAATAGCGTCACAGTATGTTGTGGAGCTTTGAAGTTCAAGGCTATGGGAAAGTTTATATCTTCGTATTTTACCATCAGCTCAACTTTGTAGTATGTGTAGGAACTTTTTAGAAGGTACATATATCATTATGCATAATCATGCGTTGGAACTTCCACTTCTATTGTTGCTGATCTTATCTATCCAAGCATTCAAGATGAGTCAGAAGCAAATCAACTTGAATCTTCAACAGCAAAAAAATCTCGTATATATGTTGCTGTAGCCTAATCATGGCGTGCCCATAGGCGATGCATAAGGCGTAAAAATAATGTCCTCATTTTGTATCCCAACTGGCTAATGCTACAATGCAATGGAAAACTGCACCCTTTTGCCATTCTTCTAGAGATAACACATTTTCTGTAATTGAATTAGAGAATAGGCATTAATATAGTGATAACACCATAATGCAGGCCAGGTTCTTTGAGATATTCTTCTAATTAAATTTTGAGCAGACGCCTCAGACCTAGCATGGCACATTCTTTAGCCATTGCAATAAAATTGGTCACCTTTATTTGGTTGCTTGATGTAACCACCTCCATGGGCATCTCTTAAACAACACAAAACAGAATACATGCTGATGAATACATGCTGATAGTGAAACCATTATAATCGGGATTAAAAAACCTCGCCCTTCCGGGTTTTCGAGGAAAAACCCTGACCATAATAGAATCACTAACCAGGGTAGACTTCCAAAGATGAAAACAAAATACCCTCAGGCCTACCAGCCTTGTTGGGATGGCACATAGGTATAGCACATGCAAGTTGGCAAGAAGAAGAGAATAATGCTCGCGCCAAGATCAACCGCAACGACCTTGTAACAAGAGATGTAAGCTCCCTTCCCAACTTAGTAGCTTAACTATCACGTCCCTTCAGCTTGATATCTGCAAAACAACAAGCAAATGAGGTAAAAGGCCCATCGGGCTCATCCAGGCTCTAGGGCCTTCCACAGGCACAAGGCCCACCATGACTCTAGGGTCACCAACCAGGCGCGGGGCCTCCATTCAGGCACTAAGGCCACCAACTAGGCATGAAAGCCTCCAATTGTCACTAGGTGAAAAACCAAGAAAACTCTACATAAGGCTTAATGGTAAAACAAAGGGTGGGTGGGTGGGTGGGGCTAGACACTCCAAGAAGAAAGAGATGCTCGTAAAGGAAGCTGATGGAGGAAAACCTGCGAGACAAGGAAACTAAATAGGAGGATTTCACAAAGGACAAAATAACTGTCAAGCAACTACCTAGTAGTTCAAGAACTTCATTTACCTTCAATTCCTTGAAAATGAAGGTAAATGTCACCTATTGTGTGACTTACATTTGAAATGATGTCTTATTATGTGGCACCCAATAAATGAAACATATAACCATTTACAAAATAAATATTGCTTTCTCGAGATGAAAGAAGTTGAAGTTAGGCTATTAACTAGGCCTGAGGGATCTGGGATGGACACAGTTCGTTTACTCTTTGAAACTCAACATGATCTGTCTCAATGTAGCTAAAAGGGAATATACAGAACAAGACTTTCACTTTCAGCTATAATGTGGTCATCCTTTTCAGATTCATAGTTAATTACATGTAACTGTGCATCCTTTCCTGATCTGACTTTGGAATCATGTTATAGAGAGATGTCTGGACTTGGAACATTTCATTGGTGCTGGACCCTGTTGTCAAATTTCGTGTAAATGTGTATTGTACATGCAAAATCATTTATCATGTTTATGTATCATTTTTATGTATTAGACGTTGGAATGACCTGTCCGCCTCTTTCCCATCTATAGATCTTATATATTTAATTGAATCTTCTTACTTTGGGTATTTCTGAGGCCAGGTAATTGCTCTAAATGGGTCCATGGCAAGGGCTTAAAAACATGATTAAATTCAGTTAGGTGCACAACAACGTATTTAGTGTATTTGGCATGGAATGCAGACAACTAAAATATTATGTTGTGTTCAAATCTGAGATAGAAACTTTCTGATTCTGTTGTTTTGTAGTTTAGAAGTTGGCATGTGTGCACATCATGAGTTTTCTAAATGCCACATGTTCACGATATGATGGTGATAGATTCTGACCTTAACTTTTGTTGCTTTTCAATATACTTTCACAATAACAATGTGTAGCTAATAATAATGGTTGTTTAAAGAAGAGTCTAGCCATTATGATCACCACATATTCTTCAATTGTTGTTTTGCAATGCAAACATATATTGTGTTGAGAAGGACTTGAATATGTGGCTTCTATGTGCATCAATTTTGATGTCTAATGCACATCTTCAACAGACACATGTACTTTAAATGGAGATTTGAAGCGGTGGACCATTGAGATAACTATGTCCTTATGGTTTATCCTAAATCCATGATGCACTATAGGACATTCTAATCTAGATGACTAAATCTACCACCATGCATTACGGAACAACTCACAGTGGCAACCATTATACTGCAAAGAGATACCATATTTCTAGGAATGCTTATGTAATGGTAGCTGCCACCAATGCATATGACGTAGTTGCATTAGACAGAAGGTGGCAAATACTCTAAATTAGCTATTTTTTATAGGGTATGCAGCCATGGATTAATATGTTTTTTGTGTCTTCCAATTCTAGACTACCTTTTTGAACCTTTCAATGTCTTATGTGAATAGATAGGCTTTCATCACCGTTTGCAATCCTTATCCTTATACTTCTAATAAAAAAATGTAGGCCAAATCTATGCACCTTTATATTTATACAAGTCGAAGTGAACGTCCATAGGACTTCTAGAAGAATCAATAATTAATTATCCAAAATGCAAGAAGAGACAGCATCATCTGCAAAAGCAAGAAGTTAAGTTCATTTTCTAGAACAGAATAGTATCTATGCCCGGCAACGCCGGGCACCCGTTACTAGTGAATATTTGTTTCATGAATGACACATGCATAGTAATTACAGATTTCGCATTAAATTTTGAAGCCAGAATTCATGTTGCTGGACAATTGATATATCATGATGATTCCCAGCATACCATACAGTTCATGTCAATCGGGGATTCTATCTCCTGTTGCCGATGCCCAAGCGTTGACACTGGAGCAATTACCAAAAAATAGGCCTTCAATTCTCCATGTATGACATAAGTTCTTCAACATAGCAATACTGCATCAAGAAACAATTTTCAATATAAAACTTATAAATCAACCACGACTTTGAAAAAAAGTTTGCTGCAATTGTGGCGCAAATAAAACATACCTGAATCTTTTTACCAAGCCCCATGCCATCAGCAAGAACGCAGTTCATTTTGATTGAAAAATTGTGATGCAACTAAGAAGGCTTGTATTCTGATAATCATGAAGCATTTTTCCATTTTTAAACGGTGAATTTGGCTTTCGAGAACCATCCAGAGATATGAAATTATAAGCATTGGACCTTTCATAAGCTTTCTCATTTTTAACATCTTCCAGTGTTTCCAAGCTAGATTCACTATAGGGAAGTCCCTTCCACTTAACGAAAAAATTGCTTAGAATTGCCCCATTGTTCTGTGGCAACAATCTTATCTATTACTAACTACTGGGAATCTAAATGCAGGTCCATTTTTTGTCATCTAAAACACAGATCTACTCTTTATAGACTCTCTGTAGGCTTGTTGGGATCGTACCTCCGGGAGGTAATGGATACGCGGACTCAGTTATGCCCCCCTGTCCGACATTAACCTCAGCTGTACTTGTGATTATGTATATAACTGTGCAGTATGTCAGCATCCTTATTGCTACTAAGGTTTTTCCCCCGAAAACCCTTCGGGGCGGGGGTTTTTTAATCCTGGTAGTAATACGCCTGCTGCTCTCTCTTTGTACTTGGGTCCCATAGGCCAGTTGGTCTCCGTGGACGATAAAATCATATTCTATTCTATTCTATTCTATTCTATTCTAATTGCTTGCTAAAGCAACGCAAAAGCTCTATTGCATGCTTCTACACTACGTGCTCTTCATTGTTCAGTGCTCACTACGTTCTGATAGCCTTCCCATTCTCTTTATCCAATAAATAATGCTCTTCACACCCATAAATGGCACAATGTGAGATCTTTCACAATGACCCATCCATATATTTTGTACCGAGGTAATTTTCATCAAAATTTTTTGGAGCCTTCAGATACGTGATCAGATGCATGATGTATAACCTGGGAGCGCCTACGGATCGACCCGCAGCAAACAAGATTGGCGGGAATCAAGAAACAGGGAGCATTTTCGGAATAATTTTATAGCGAGGCCGCGAAAATCAAGAAAAAGAACAATTTCAAAATAATTTTGTGACGCGTCTGAGCCACTTATGATGCGTTACAAAATTTCCCATTTTTTCCTTAGCTTAATAAATCTAGTTTGTGAAATTTACCATATTTTAAATCATTTTGATACAATAGATTCAGAACAGAGTGTCTAATGAAGAACAGTTACATTCTACAAAAACCAAGGTAGAACATGGAATTTTAAACTAATTCCCCTAAGTCATAGTGGATGTTAAGGGAATAATATAAAGAACGTAAAGACAAGGTAGGCTCAATTCCACCCCGATAGCCAGCAAGACTAATAAGGACAATTGGATATTTATGATTGTCCTTAGATACGGTTATAGAAAAAATTCTAAGAACTGGCTCGAGTTAGGATAACTTCAAATAACTAGGAAAGCATAAATACTAACCACAATGGGGACAAAGTCGTAATGAGCCTGCGCCCACGACTAGATATGCATTAGCATACACGAGTTAGATACGAATCCTAAATCTCACCCCTACATCCACTTCGATATAAATGTTGAATCAACAATCATTGTTAAAGCATTAATATTTGAAAAAACATATTGAAAAGAATAGTTTTTTGACATTCTTGTAGGTTTACACATACATCTTGATCAATACAAATTTCTTGCTCTAGAGTGCCATCATCCCCATCAAAATCAAGAAAAACACCACCATTACTTATGTCCCCCCCCCCCACACACACACGTCATCCTCTTCATTTGTCAATGTTACTTCCACCGAGGGTACTACTTCTTTCGCAACGATGCCGTCACTCTCATCCTCCATACATGCAATATGATCGCCAAGTGAAGTAGAAGGGTGCATCATAATGTACTTTAGTAAAATTTATAAAGTGAAGCTCTAACATTTGTTGTATCTTGTACTCAATGTTAGTCTCAATCATATTTCTGTCTTTTGCACTTGCACGACTTTCAATGATGAAAGTAGACAACATAACTTCATAGTCAAAGGTGACACAAATTTCATCCCTTTTTTGCACACGAAAATGTCGTCTATTGCAAATGTATTCGTTGTATATGAAACCTACATATTGCACAAATCAAGTTAAATTATTTTTAAGAAAGTATTTTAACGATGAAACTATCTTATCCATGTCGAAGTCCCATATGCAATCTGCCTTCCCTTGTCAGTCATAGAACCAACTTCATCTCTTGTTGAAGCCAAGATTATATTTAGTAGCCCATCTTCGAGTATATGATCTGGTTGTCTCTCTAGCTCAGGAGGATATGTGGCTTGTGAGTGTTGCCGAGATAATTGCCGATCTATTTCCCTCGCTTGCATTAAGTCATTGTACCTTTGTACCCATTTGGACATGCATTGCATTCTGTACTATATACAATTTGATCGCAGTAAAGTCATGGGGTTTTAGTTTGTAAGTGCATTAGTGAGGAAACCTCGTTTTGTAAAAACTTGTCATCTTACTACAACGGCAATGTAGTCTTCGAATTGCCATCCCATCCAGATGCATGGTCTACAATGGCTGGTATGCAACAAAATATAGATTCCCATTAATAGATCGATCCATCACATACTATCATTCCTATATTCTGTGGCATTGTAAGACTTTAATATTGTTGTGGGCATTTCTATCTCTCACATGTGGAAGAGAATGAAGTTCATTGGTAGGGAAGCTTCAAAACCAGGCTGCATGTAAATCCAAATCAACATGGTATACAAGATACAATCACATGATCAGCATGTGAACCTACCTTGATGATCATGATCTTTTTAGTCGTAGTTCGTTGAATTCAACTAGCAGTGACAACAATTCTTCTTTGATTTATGAAAGTTGAAAATATAAAATGTCAACGATCTTTGAAACTAACAAAAGCAAATGATTTCTTCACCTGCATCATCTTTAGCTTCAGTTTGAGCGAGAATTCTAATCCATATGAATTGGTTCAAGATGGCCTTTCACCTGTAATGTTAATATGTCCCTGGATTATGAAGTTAAATACAAAATGATGTAATGGTAATATGTCTCAAAATTTATAGTCAAAATGCATAATGTTCTTCTGCCATGCAAAGAATGTGACATCCCTTGCTCGTACCATCGTATAAAAACAGGAGGTTCCCTCCTGCTAGCCATACTGCCAACACGAGGCCTGTCCACCTGACGTCGGTTTCTTGGCGTGGGCGGAATGGACGTCTCAGGGCCGCTTCACACTGGCCGTTAAAGTGCCGCTAGGTTAAAAAAACTAACTTAACTGTGCTTCACATTTGCTTTCGTTAAAAAATTCCATTGAGATTATGGGGTTAAAAAATAATGGCACAATTAAGGTAACTGTGCAAGATAACTGGGGTTCACACTATATTCCGTTAGGTTAAATTTTAGCGAAGGACTTAATGGGCCATAATTTTTCCCTTAAAATTTAAGGGTAGGGGGACCCCATCCCTTAAGCTCCATTTGCAATTCAATTTTTAACTTAACGGCGTGACAATCAGTGTGAAGCAATATTTAACTGTTTCCGTTATGTTAACTCTTAACATAACGGCGTGTCAGTCAGTGTGAAGTAATATTTAACGGTTTTCGTTATGTTAATTTTTAACCTAACGGCATGACCATCAGTGTCAAGCAAGATTTAACGGTTTTTGTTGTGTTAAATTTTAATCTAACGGCGAATGTGAAGTGAAACCTTTATGTTATGTTACCTAACATAAAGGGCATCCCGTTATGTTAGCAATTTAACCTAACGTAACGGCCAGTGTGTAATGACCCTCATTCATCCCGTCTCCCTCGGGATCAACCTAGCTGCGGAAGCGCACAAACATAAGCACATAGCATCATAACAAATACATAATCACCTCGAAGGGTGGAATCACCATAACATAATCATACATCAAAAGAGATAACAACATCAATACGGATGAATCCCTTCGGGATAGACTGACGGCTTGGTCCTCTAGAGGTCATTGCAGATAGAATTCATGGCAAAATGGATTTGGATGGCAAAGGAACATGGCCTTGGGTAATCCACTCCATCCGCCCCTCCTGTACATACTTTGCAGATAGGCTAATAAGTCTTGGGGGCGGGTTGTAGTCTGCCGGGGGCATAGCCGAAGGGACTACTCCTGGGTTGCATCTCCTCAGTCCTGATGAGGCAGGAGGAGATCACTCTCTCCTCCAGGGGATCCATGCCAATAGTAGGCAAGCTAGAGAGCCACTGCTCATATATGACTTCAACCCCATTGAAGGTGGCTCACCACCCAAGAGATGTCGAGCCCATACCAGAGCCGCACACAATGCATAAGGTATTAGGCCTAGCCCACAACGTCTCCCGATAGACGTTACACACCATAGGGATCAACTACTACTGGACAAGTCCTCCTTTGTCAGCCAGTCTGGCCCCGCCACCCACAGTGCAGGGGGGGCCTCTTATGCACAGGCCGCAATTAATTGGAAATTAATAAGGTTGTTCTAGAATCATCTTCTAAGAAGGCTCTAGATCTCTACTCCCCTTCCCAATACACAAGAGGTGCGAAACAGAGATAACGTCCATCATACCATAACAGAATGAATCGAAATAACAGAAATCATAGATCTAATCTAACTAATCCAATCAACATGATTAGGGTTCATTCGTTGGTCCAGGTTACAGATATGGGTTCTTGGGTTCTAACGATCATCTAGGACTAAGAACATATACTAATCCAGCTTAAGAACAGACGTAAAGCTTGCGTTGACTGGCAGAATCGACACCAACCGGATCCTTGGATGCCTCCAATGCCTTGGAACTCGTCCATGCCACTGAAACAGATGCAAATGGATGAAGATCTTGGAATTGTCGGGCATAATGATCTTTGCTACTGCTATAAGACTGGATTATGTCTGGCATTGCTCCAAACGCTCCTTTGATCACTTACCGTCACCTCTAAAACCCAAAAGGCAGCTTTTAGGGTTCTTGCCCTTTTTCCCTTATGCCTTAGGGTTATTACTTGATTGGCCCACTTGGCAGTTATGGGTTATATTCACATGTTATATTAACATGTGCAATATAATGGCCAATAATAATTGCACGAGTCATAAATACAATGTTATTGGATTTATGGCATCATGTGCAACTCAACGCTAAGTGGCTCATGAGTTATATTATATCATCACGTATAATATAATGGTTCCTAATGGTTGCATGGAATAAGTACATGTCAATGTATTTATATGTCCATAGAGCAACCCCTTACAATATATTAACATGCTAGCTATCTAGGTGGCATGCATGTGTGTAGTATATTGACATATCCTACGCTTGACATGTCAATCTGCTTGACATTGTACTGTGATGTGGTAGTATAATATAGGTATTTATACTGTATAATATACTGGAACATCAAATTCTTCCCACCTTGGATTGATGATGTCAGCGTCATGCGTCTTTCCATCTTGAATCCTGCATCAACCTTATAAAGTCTATTTTTATACTCAAGACATATTAAGATTTATGCAAGATTGAAGCGATAAATCCTTATACTGTTATGTTTAATTCAAGGTTCTAACAAAACTTTAAGGCCTTTAAGATATGCCTTAGTACAATTATCAAAGGAATACTTATAATAATATTTTAATTCTATATCACTTTAGCTAGTGTTTTTTTTTTGTTTGTTTTTTATCTTCACACATAATAATTAGACATGTGGCTCTTATTCTCCACCTTAGTAGAGATGCATCAACCTTACACATATATAGACTTACAATTTCTATGTTTAAAATAAAATAATTTACTGATTCCTATTTACAAGTACCTTAAAGGTCATTTACCTATCCTTAACCACATGCCCTTGCAGATTAACTTAATCCAGCCATTGCCCACTGTCCGATCAAAGGATGGTTATATTGCATAACCTTCAGAATATTCGTTTTCTAAAGAATATTCGAGTAATTATCATAGTAATCTCTAGAATATGCCATAATCGTCGAATATTCTATTGCGATGGGCACTCATCCTCAACTCCGGTTCATGGATCTCTATTGCCTTAGTTCTTTGCTGCGATGGACGCTCATCCTCAACTCCGGTGCATCAGAGGTCCGTTCTAACCATTTTTTTTTTGTCTTCCTTCACATATTCCATCAAAGCAGTTCATAATGTCCATGGCCCAGAACAGAGCAAATGAGCAAATGGCATTGGGGGCTATGGCTACCGCTGCTCTCATCGAGCTAGAAAAATGGAGTAGAAATGATACAAAACATTTTGCAAATGGGTTCTACAGCTTGACCGGATTTGAATCAAGGCAATACATTGACCCAATCGGCCCCTTCGACCACAGCATTGCTACAAGATCTACAGAGGGCGCTTCAGAGGTAGCCATTCATCCACGATTCATATCAGAACTCCGCTTTTTCCCATCCAGTCTACTCGTTCTCGCATCAAACAGCTTCGGAAATGGGATTGAACATGCATGAAATGAAACCCAGATTGCTCCAGCCAGGGACTTTTTTTTTTTCTGTGGACACCCATTTAGCGTGGAGCCCAAATATGTTGGTTTCTGGCATGGCCAGAAATCACAGCAGAGTCCGGAGGCAGAAGAAACGTGTTTAATTTGTTGTCTTCTTATCTGCTCGAAAGTTGGAATGCATGCAGAAATGACATTCCTGGAACCCAAATTCTTCCATTCACTTCCAGAATCCAGATTTCTTGTTTCTGAATCGCTAATTCCAGTCTTTTCATCCAGATTTCTTATTTCTGAATCATTAATTCCAGTCTTTTCACTGGGATTTGGCATGTTTTGGGCAATTTTCCTCCGAAATTATCCAGTTAATCTGCGCGGGCATGTGGTTAAGGGAGGTCAACCTCCTCCTCTCGGGGGTATGCAAACTAACCCTCTCGGCCTGCCGGCCTCGAGGGTTATTTTGCATAACCCCCTTGAGAAGGAGGTTAACCTCCTCTTAGAGTGAAATATATCCTCACAAGCTTTAATCGTATATTTATGTAACATTATTATCTTTAATATTTAACATATCTCAACCAACATTTATAGACAAGACATAACTTTATGTACTTAACATTAACTTTTTTTTTTTTTTTTTGAAGAACTGTGTCATCAATATATTAAAAGTATGGTAATGTTACAAAACAAGTGAGGAGGAAGGAGAACTGCCCCAAAGAGACAGCGATACCTCGACACTCCATAACAAACTCACAGAAAAACTGCAACTCTACTGCTGTACAAACTGACCACCACCATCTACAACACCCAAGAAGTCCCGCCAAATGGCAAACTTCCGCTCTACTAATCCCGGGAACACCAGAAAGCTTTGAAATAGCTTGTATCTGAGTCGAGGAATCAGAGAGGCTGCAGGCTGCTGAATCCCCTGCAAGATCCACAACCGCCGCCGCTTCCAAATCAGCCACACCAACCAAGCCACGCACAGATGCAAGGCTTGCTGCCGCAAGAGCGGCCAAGCACCAGGATACACATGAAGCAGCAACTGCTGGCTAGTCAATCCCACCTGAAACAGAGCCCTAACCCAATCCCAGGCAGCCTGCAAATGAGGGCATAAAACCAGACAATGCTCCACAGTCTCACGATGAAGGCCACAACAAGGGCAAAGAGGGCTCACACCCGGCCTAAACTGACTCACAAGGGCATTCACCCTGATACAGCGGTGCACCACCTGCCACAGAAGCACCCTAACCTTCGGCGGGGGAAGTGAGCTCCATGTCCACGTCCAAACCGAGCGCCATCGAGAACTCGGAAGCTGCAGAGACCACTTGCCTGAAGGGGGCAGTGTGTCATGAATAGCCAGCACCCGGTAACAAGACTGCACAAAAGAAGAAGACACAACATCCGGATGAACCTTCCAAACCTGCACCACCACATCATCCTGAGGGACTATAGGTATGTGTAGCGGAATACTCCCCGCCACTTGTTCCCAGATAGCCTGGTCACTGCCCCTCATGCGAAAGTGAGCTCGAAAGAACTCCCACGAAGCTAGCTGACCACCCCAATACCAATCCTCCAAGGTGAGCACAGCAGCTCACCTCCAACGGGCCTGCGTCCGAGCATGCACAGTGGCAGCCAAGGGCAAGTGCGCAGGGGGTAGAGGAACCCACAAGAAAGGAGAAGAGTGGTGATAAACTGAGGCATAATCTATCTGGAAGAGCACACGCACATGATCCCAAGCCCGCAGCACCCCCGTGAGAAAAGGGGATGCATGTGGAAAAGGCCGGAGACCATACAACAGTGCCCAGGGCAACTCCACATGCACAGACGGCTTCCCAAATGCCACACAATGATGAAAAGACTGCAACAATAGCGTCGCACCAGGAGAAGATGCTCCATCCTGCATAATGCTCCAAACAAACTTGGAGACCAACACCTTACTATGCAGTGCCAAATCCAGAATGGCCACTTAGACAACCGCCCCTTCATCATCCCCGCCCCACACAAAATTTCGAACAATCTTATCCAAAGCCTGTATCTTACTCTCAGGAGCTAACATCGCAGATGCTGTATACACATGGGTGCTACAAAGTACTGACTTGGCAATAGTGATCCTACCTGCCATGGACAACTTGCTACCCTTCTACCAATTGAGGTGTTTCTGCAACCCCTGCAAAATCTCATCCCACACCCTCCACATGGAAATATCCCCTCCAAAGGGAATACCCAACAGCTTAGTACACACATTACCTGGAAGCACCTTCCAAATGACTTGTATGCATGCAAATATATTAACCTTATAACGCTACTACTGGTATGGGGTGCTTGCAAATGCATCCCACAATAATATACTTAGATTATAATTAATATGGTTTAAAGGATCCACCTCCCTAATTACTTTAGCTAAGAGACGGCGTGAGGGATGGCAAAATTCCTGTCATGGCCACTGACGCATTACAAAACCTTTAATATTTATCACACGCTACAAATTGCATATGTAACAGGTTGCAAATCTTAATGTTTGTCACATGTTATAAATTTCATTTGTAGCGCAATTCAAAATTTATTGTTTGTCACATGTTACAAATGAGTTCGTATAAATCTTAATAACGTGTTACAAGTATTTGCCACCCGTTACAAATTTCATTGCTTTTTGTCATGTGTGACAAAACTAAAATAGCGTGGCAAATCAATATGCGTCACAAATCAGTATGTTACAAACCCCCATTAGCCCTTGTAGTGTTATCTTTATAGTCTATCATCTTGGCAAGTGTAATCTAGATAGGTACATTATCTCGTAGTGTATCTAAGAAGGGAACCATACTCAAACATAAACTAAGGATAATTCCATGTGTTCGTTTAGACTCCACTCTAACCCGAACTTAAATATGTAGCATAATAACAGGGGGTTACTTTTAGATTTTTATACGCTTTTTCACATGGTTTTTCTATGATTTCGTTGTTGTATTCGTTGAGGTGTACTAAATAGTATTTCTAGAGTGCACCCTTTATGGGCCGTTGATTTTCGTTGGTTGGAACAATCCGAGGGTTGTTGTCTTTCTCTGCATGTGTTTGTGCATGAACACTGCGCATGTGTATGCATGTGCATGTGTGTGCATATGCATGTTCATGTGCATGTGCATGTATATGCATGTGCATGTGGATTGTGCATGTGCATGTGCAAGTGCAAGTGCAAGTGCATGTGCATGTGTGCATGTGTGTGCATGTGTGCATATGCATGTGTACTTGCCCTCTTGGATTCTTATTGCGGAGTGGATTTTACTACCACGGGATGGATTTTTTGCTCACACTTACAAAGGTATTTGTTTTTTAATGTTTCTTCAGTTAGCATAATGTTTTTTTTTTTTTTTTTACAAGGTATTGGTTTCTGATTCTACAATGTAGTCTTTGCAAAACCTCCTTTTGTTTCCTTCCTAAGATTTCTTTGCAGATTCAAGTTTAGGCCCTCTGTTTGCTTCCAACTCTTGGATATTCTTGGCTTCCGGATTGTTCATAGCAGCCAGCCTTTAGCTTCAATCAACAAACGGATTCTTATGCACACAACAAAAGGTAGGGATTATTCCACGCCTTTTTCCATGTCACGAGATCGGTCAAACGGTGACCACAAGAATGCATTTATATTGTAGGAATGGAACTTTAATCGAACCATAAGGTGAATCATGCATTACCTTTAAGCTAGAGATGGAGCATCCAAAATCATATGGATTGATAAACAATGGTGTCATTGTGAAAGAGAAATAGTTGTAGCGGAAGTAACAATATGTAGCATAATAATAGGGGGTTTTCTTTGTGTTGCAAACTTTATGACTTTCAGAATAATGGATCAATCTGCTCTATCTTTATGGTAACTTTTACTTATGTTCTATTTGTTTTATTGTGATCAAATTCAAAAGCTACAGGTGATGAAAGCCTCAAATGAATTCTAGTTTTTTTCTGGTTTGAATTCTAAAAATTTTATCACACCCAAGATTGGCGTCCCTAAGGCCCCGAAGGGGCCAAAAACTTTTTTTTTGCAACACAAACCATTAACATCCAACATATAAAAATTAAATCCCCCAACACATAACAACCATTGACATTAACAACCAACACATAATTACCATTGACATTAATTAACACAACCATTGGGTCCAACACATTTAAATTAAAATCCCCCTTAAACCCCCTTTGGTTTGGGTGCATATTCACACGGGGGTGACGTAGGGCAGCGAGAGCCCTCATAATTGTATTTTGCACGTATGAAATCAACACCATATAGTATTCCGCTTGAAATCTTATAGTATTTTGTGAATCTTAGTATACAGTATAGCAAATTTTGTACTTGCATACCCCACAAACGAGGAACTTTACGTACGATATAGATTAAGGAATAAGGAGTGAATATTAAGGTCTTATGGGGAACATTGATTTTCCTAAGTGGCCATTAGAGACAACATGTTTCTTAAGTTGTATCCCTTGACCTTGAGGACAAGGTCCTATAAAGAAGGGAGGAAATTGCTACAAGTATTAGAGGTTGGGCATGCCACATACACATGCTAGACCTAAGGGACATCCATGGATGAGGAGTCGTAAAATCTACCATGGAGTAATCTGGGGGTAGAATAGCATTATGCACTTTAGAACCATTAATCATACACTTGGCATGATACCATGGAGTAAGATGCATGTGCTTAACACAACCAGTTAAGTGGTTGTTAACTAGCAATAACATCTAGTTAGGTGCTTGTAACAGAACTATCTAAGTGCCAGTCCCATTGGGCTTGGGTGTGCTATATAAGAGGTCAGGGATCTCTAAGAGTAATAGATTGCATTGGCTCCAAGCTTATAATATCTTGAGACAGATTTGTTGAGAATGATTCAAGGTTGTGCCGGTCGCACATGCAGTCCAACCCTGTTGAAAAGCTCCAATGCAATTGGAGTTATGGTTCTCTATATTCTGCAAGGCCACAATGATTGAATTGTGCAGGGCATGATTCTGGATTGTAGTCTTGGTCGGGAGGATCAATACAAGTTTGGGTAGAGAGTCTAGGAATTCAAGGGGTGGGAAGAATCCAATGGGTTTTGTGGTAGATAAGTTTGGCCTTTGAAGCATGTAACACATTTGTCGTAGCTCCTTATTAGCATCGTGGTCTCCTTATTATCATCAGGGCCTATCATTTTAGTATTTATAATCTAAGCAGGTAGATGTATCTAGTAGTGTATCTAAGAAGGGAATTTCTTTAAAAATTGCATCGTTTATCCATGAAACAAATATCCTTTTTATCATTAGAGATTTGCATCATTCATAAAAGTATTAGGGGTTAGGCGTGTCACATATGCATGCTAGATCCTAAGGGACGTCCATGGATGGGAGTGCAGAATAGACATTTGGCACTTAAGAACCATTAAGAATATACTTGGCATGAAATGGTGTAGGATGCCATATGTTTAACACACCCAGTTAAGTGGTTGTTAACTAGAAATCACATATAGTTAGGTGCTTCATAACTAGCAGGTGCCATTGGGCTTGCATGTGCTGCATAAAAAGGTCATGGATAGCTTGGCTCCCAAGATTGTGATAGCTTGGGACATATCACACGAGAACGATTCAAGGCTGTTTTGGTCGTATAAGCAATCCAATCTTGTTGAGAAGCTTTAATGCATTTGAAGTTATGATTCTCTAGCCAAGAACATATTCTGCAAGCCACAACCATTGAATTGGGTAGGGCATGATTCAGGCTTGCAGTGTTGATTGGGGGACCAATATAAGTTTATGGAGTGTAAGTAACTCAAGGAGTGGGGAGAGCTCAATGGGTTTATCACAATAAAGCTTGGCCTCTTTTGAAGCATGTAACACATTGTCCTAACTACTTGTCGTCATAGTCTATAATCTATCGTAGTGTATCTAAGAAGAGAATTTGTTTAAAATTTGCGTCATTTATCCATGAAATTAAACCTTCTTATATGCAAACCCAAGAACACTAACAAGATTAGAAAAATGGAACTAAATCTTACTTGTCACATAAAGCTTATACCCAAGTCGTAGTATCATAAATAGATGAGTAAATTTGGAAGACTTTTATTCCTTGATAAAGATGTGGTACATGGAGTGCAAATGCATTTCATAGTTGAAAAAAGTCAAGCTATTTCTAGTTAATCATTGGACATGCAATAGCAATCTAACAAGCATATTTGATGCAATCAACGACGACAAACTATGCCTGCACCAGTGGAGAGGTCACCCATACCACATCGAATAGCTGGGAAGTCCTTTTTGTTAGCATAGGAATTCTCCAGCGGGAGCCCAAATTGTGAGACTTCGCAGTCAGTTGCAAAAAGCGAGGATGTGGCATACAATCTCTCGCCGCCCATGATGGGCATAGCAGACGTGCGCTTCACATGAGTAACAAAGCCTGGTGCATATGTCTGCCCAAGGACTCCTTGCACCTTGCTAGAGAGATGGAAGAACCTAAAATGAAGCTCAAGATGGGCAAAGCAATCATCGTCAGTAATACCATATTTATGCACGCGAGACTCCTCCGCAGTGATGGGGACTACAGAAGCTTCAACGGCAAATAATCCTTGGACTTCCACAGAAATTGAATTGGTGGCTTTTGGAGGCCGATCTCAGGAGCCTCAAATGAGGATCTGGTAGCCAAAGGCAACACTACTGGAGTGGAATCAAATGCAATGCTTAGCTGATCCACATCATCATCCCATTTGGCAACTTTGTTTGCGCCAACATAGAGTTTGTGAGAACCAAAGGCGATTCCCAAGGACTTGACCCATGTGAAGTCACGTTTGAGTCCTCCCTCACGCTCTTTACCAATGAAAAGGGCATTAATATGTAGGCCAGAGTCAGAGACGAGGCAGAAGGTAGAATCCCTCTTGCCATGGAAGTAGAAGACCACACCATCTCCACCAACAAAGCGAGGGTCTTGGCAAATACCTCCAATCATATGGCATCCTGCAATGTTTGTATCAAAAAAATTTAAGTTAGCTCTCATAAAAATACAATGTGCGACAGGTTAGATATCATCTATGCATCTTACTACAGTTGCTCGTGCAAGTGCGGCAGTTGTAAAAGCAGTTAGTCGGACATCCAGGTGGACAACCTATGTGGTGGTTCCGACAGCTACTAGAGAGGTCGTGTTCGCATGGATAGGGTCCTTGAGGGGCAGGGCTATGGGAGGGAGGATTGCCATCTGGATGAGGAGAAGGATTAGAAGATGGAGAGGGAGGAGGTGGAGAAGGATCAGAGGGAGGAGGTGGAGAGTGAGGATTACCATGAGAGGGAGGAGGTGGAGAAGGATCCGAGGGAGGAGGTGGAGAAGGATCTGAGGGAGGTGGAGAGTGAGGATTACCATGAGAGGGGAGGAGGTGGAGAAGGGTCCGAGGGGGGAGGAGGTGGAGAAGGATCTGATGGAGGAGGTGGAGAAGGATCCGAGGGAGGAGGTGGAGAGTGAGGATTACCATGAGAGGGAGGAGGTGGAGAAGGATCTGAGGGAGGAGGTGGAGAAGGATCTGATGGAGGAGGTGGAGAAGGATCCAAAGGAGGAGGTGGAGAGTGAGGATTACCATGAGAGGGGAGGAGATGGAGAAGGATCCGAGGGAGGAGGTGGAGAAGGATCTGATGGAGGAGGTGGAGAAGGATCTGAGGGAGGAGGTGGAGAGTGAGGATTACCATGAGAGGGAGGAGGTGGAGAGTGAGGATTACCATGAGAGGGAGGAGGTGGAGAAGGATCTGATGGAGGAGGTGGAGAAGGATCCGAGGGAGGAGGTGGAGAGTGAGGATTACCATGAGAGGGAGGAGGTGGAGAAGGATCCGAGGGAGGAGGTGGAGATGGAGAGGAGGATTACCATGAGAGGGAGGAGGTGGAGAAGGATCTGAGGGAGGAGGTGGAGAAGGATTTGAGGGAGGAGGTGGAGAGTGAGGATTACCATGAGAGGGAGGAGGTGGAGAAGGATCTGATGGAGGAGGTGGAGAAGGATTTGAGGGAGGAGGTGGAGAAGGAGGATTACCACCAGATGGAGGAGGTGGAGAAGGGGTGTAAAATCGCTAGTGGGGTACAACTTTTGGCGAAGCGTTTAAGCACTTTAAGTGCTGAAACTCGCGGACGCCGGGCTCGGCCACTTCTCCCTCCTTTTCCCCTGGGCGCGAAAACTCAGATCAGTGTTTCAATGTTGACGATGGAGGCATGGAGCACGGATGATTTTCACACCATCAGAGGTCTGTGCAATTCGGGGGTGAAGCCCCACGAGGAAGAAGCTTGGTTGGAAAATAATGTCACGGATCGAGATTGGGATTCTGTTTGGACAAAGAAGTTGAACAAGGGAAAGATAAAATGGCACTGTGCAAAGGAGCATCTTCAAGAGAAGTTGGAAACACTTTGCGAAAAATCTACAAGAATTGTCACAACAAAGAAGTAAGAAAGCAACCGCCCCTTGCTTTTGCGTTTGAAAATTGCATTAGATCAATACTTGCACCCGAGGAACACAAAGTAAATGGGCTGCATTTGCCGTGGCAATGTCAAAGATACCACAACAATAGACAAGTAAAAACAGAGGCGTATGTTGTAGCACATGTTAGGAAAATGAAATGAAGGCAAAGCCAAAGGTGGCAGCTGGATCAAATGAGGTCAGTGCATGTGATGAAAACATAAAAACCTTAGAGAATGCAGTACAAGAGATTGGAAAATCAGTTTTACTTATCACAAAGAATCTGGAAGCAGTAGGAAGTGAGCTGAAAGGCAATGAGAAGGCCTCTGAATTACAGAAAATGATGTTGGAAGAGGCTGAAAAACGCTTTAAGACAAACCCACGATGATTTGGCTACAAAACAGGAGGAGTTCAAGCTTAATCCAACATGTGAGTTGGAGGCAGAAATTAAAGATTTGGAGCAGACTGTCCAGATGGAAACTTGGCACAGGAACAAGGTACAAAAAGCAATGAACCCTACATCTGTTAATGAGCAGGTCAAACGTAAACTCAAACTTGAGGAGGAGTTAAAAAGTTCTCGAAGAAGAACGAGAGACTTCTCGCATTTCTACATAAACAATTTGTGGAAGCTGAAAATGGATACTCAAGCAACATTTAGCATCTCTACTATTATACGAGATAAGTTGCTAGTGGAAGATCCATTTTATACATGTTCTAAGATGTGGTCCGAATTCACTAAAGCTTACAGTTAAGTTTAGCACTGAATTGCCAACATGAGTATCATATAGCTTGTTGTTCATTGTTGAGAGGAGGACAATGTATTCATGGTTGCCCTGGAAAGGTGCCAGAGGGTGTATTTGACGAGCTAGGTTTTGGCCATGTTGCGTGGTGCTTCAAATAGTACACCAAAAAGGATGTGTTAATCCGTCCCTCGCAATTGAGGTCTCACCGTTGAGGGTTCAAAGAAGGACAATGGTGCCATTTGAAGATGCACAACACCCAAAAGTCCTATAGGAGTACAATCAATTGTGGATCGATTTGAATGCAAATGAGAACCACCACCACCACCCCAAGAAGTCCCCCAAGAAACTATAGAAGAAGTCAGAAAACAAAGACCGGTTGTAAACACAAAGACCAAACAACAAGAAAAAGGCCATTTAGCGACGCCAATAGCGACTCTGCGCTGACGTCTGGCTGACGCCCGACGGCAACGCCGTGACGTCGCCTAGAGACGTCGTTAGACATCGCCGCGATCGCGACGTCGCCGCGATCGACGCATGGTCGGCGTTTAAGCAGACGTCAGCGTCTGTGACGCGTCGCAGACGTCGCCGAGCGTCGCGCAGACGTCGCATGGCACGTGACACGTGAAATATACACGTGGAATATACACGTGGAATATACACGTGGAACATCACCAAAATCCACGCGTCTTGAAAAAGCCGCGTATCGTCGCATCGCGACGTGACATCGTGGAAGACGCATTACATGGAAAATTCAAAATCCGGCGTGTAGAAAAGCCACGTGAAAAAAAAAAAGCCGATGGATACGTCGCATGCGACGTGAAGGGGAAAAAAAATATATATATATATATATTTATATAAAAAAGCCACGTGGCAAAAAAAAAAAGCCACGTGGATACGTCGCATGCGACGTGAAGGGGAAAAAAATAAAAAAAAAAAAAATAAAAATATATTTATATAAAAATATTTTTAAATAATCACAAAAGTGTTTTTATATTCATATTTTTAAATAGTCACAAAATTATTTTTATATTTATATTTTTAAATAATCACAAAAGTGAATTGTATTTATATTTTTAAATAATCACAAAAGACTCGTTAAGAGGAGTATCCACCCTTTTAGCCTAGAGCTACTCTCTCTCAGATTCAGTGGAGTAGTCATCCGAGTACGTAGTTAGAGGACGCACGGTACGGTTGCGATTGGATGGCTCTCCATCGACGTTTGCAGATCCCTCGCCGCGCCCGAGCCTTATGTCATGCTCTAGACCTTCATTCATATCCGCCACTGCTTCCTATAAAAACCAAAAGAATATGGCGTTAATGTAGTTCATAGAATTATAATAATTTTCTACAACGCACCCCCGCATTCCCGCGAATTGGGAGAGTTCCCTCGTCGTATAACTGTTGATACAGATAAACAGCTCCACGTTCCGTGGCTACTTGTACCTGCTGCTTGTTAGGGGCAAACCCGTATAGATGTTCCTATGACAATATAACGAGTATTAGCTAGTGACATTTAAAGTTCTTATTAAAATTAATGTGAACTAATATAGCTCTTACGAATCTATGGAAAAACCCTTTTCGACCGCCGGAGCCCAAATGAGACGCCTTTCGATCACTTTTAGTTGCTTTGTCGGTCCGAGCTCTATGTTTGCTTTCTGGATCCTTTGCACGTTCGAATGCAATCTGATTGCAAGGCACACAACATTATCACAAGTTAAAGTGAACGAATGACAAAAAAAAATAAGAAATACCTTGATATCTTCCTTGTGGAGATTAAGTGGTTTAGGGACTTTTGACCAATCGCCTCCTTCTTTTTCGCAAGTCTGCTTCAGTTCCTTGACCACATGGTGCCTTTGACATAAATCGATAGATCAACGCCATATCAAAATAATAAAAACAAGACTATGACTAGGTCATGTACCTCCTTTTTCAGATAAGCTCGCCCATCATCGTGAGCTTCTTCCGCTTAAACGCCTTTGCTTTTTCTATCTCCTCGAAAAACTCTGTTTCATTTTATTTTTGACGCTCTCTATTTCAAGGCGTTGGTCATAAGCGCCGTGCCACTCCCCTATACCGCTGGGAGGCCATAAACGAGAGATATTATTTGTGACCGCGTCCCTCGGTGTAGTATAAAAGACACTTCCCTCATCATCCTTCTTAGGAAGAGCGTCCCCTCAAGCATAAATGGTGGGTATATAAAAGCGTGTTTATGTCTCACCAATCAATATACATATCCCGTCCCCCCATTAAGAACCTTTTGAGCACTTTGCAATGTATTCTAAGTGAAGAGAATGAACAAAACAACAAATTTAGATGACAAAGTACTAATATTTAAGGTTGATATCTTAAATAATATGTTCACATAACTTACATCAAAAAATTATTATTAATATGATAGTCGGGTATATTCGGGGCCAAATCACCCGCAGACTTACGTGTCTAAAACAAAGCGAAATGGACGCTCTTCTTCGCATGACACGTGGGCGCCGTCGGGATCCTTGCCTCTCCAAGTCGGAAATGCGACCATGTTCTTCGGATCCCGAACCCCGGATGATCGTCGCGATCTTGAAGGTTGTGAGTCTGTTGCTCCACTACTTCTTGACCTGGGAAGTAATGAGAGAATGAGCATCTTTAACATGCTGCAACCAAAGAAATGTTTGGTACGTAGTGGATATATATTTACCTGTTGAAATCTTCCTCCAAGTTCCTTGCATTAGAAAAATCTGTTCCCGTCTCTTGCCTAGAACGGGAGTCCATACTACGTCTAGCATTCTCAATATTCTCGCGAGAACGTGGAGGCCGATAATCAACACTATGTCGTTGGGGAATAGGAGCGGGAGGCTGCCTAACTGGCGTTGGTGTCAAAGAGGCAAAATATGCTGCAATTTGGTCTCTCTCGGCGGGAGACATGTTTGCGAGGAAGGCGGGGAGCGGCGGAGGAGCTGCAGAAGCACAAATATCATGCAAAAAACAATTCATTTATTTATTATTTTTATAAAAAGCTATCTTAATACCCAAACCTTTGGGTGTAGTGATAGGTGGAGGTTGGCGGCTTGGAGGACCATCAGCACGATTGCCCCTACCTCGTGGAGTCCTCCTCCTATTTTCTCTAAACTCGTCCCTTTCCTCTACACAACAAATTAAAACTCCATGCATAAACTCACATACCTAATTAGAGGGTAAAGCGTATAATAAAAACTATATAAATACTTACCTTCGTCTTGCTCATTCTCCGTACGATTGCGATTACCTCTATTCATCGCCGAGAAAAAGAGCACACCTAGATCAAAAAGAAATTGTGAGAGAAACATTTGATAACCATGAATGATATTGGTTGCAATAATAGAATGATACTTACAAACCATAGAGATGAAAAATAGTATTTTTATGGTTCGAAATGTGCCACTAATGAGCCCCGTGCAGACTTACTCATAGCCTTGACCGCCTTGACCGGGGCGGAGGGGAGACGCGAATGCCATGAATATTGCATCAGCGTAAAGAGGGCCACAATGAGGAAAACCGCTAAGAATTGAGCCTCCGCCATGACTATATATATTAATTTGAACATAACGAGAATTAGCGAGAGAAAAGCTTTGAACAAGTGTCTTTGAATAAATACCTAAATTTATATTCTTATCTTCTTATTTATATTAGAAAAGTATCTCGTATATATGTATGGGGTGCATATCGAACTCTAGGTTGCCATATTATCGGGCCATGTATCATGTCATACAATCAACCCTAAATTATCCCACATGGCATTTTTAGTGCCACATCATGAAACCCTACGCTATGCGTGGCACATCATCAAACCCTAGGTTGTGTCACGTCACGACTTCCTATTGCCACATCATAGTAAGTGCCATGTCATCAAACCCTAGCTTAGCGTGTGCCACATCATCAAACCCTAGATTGTGCCACATGGCATTTACAATCTAGGGTTTGATGATGTAGCACACAAAACCTAGGGTTTGACGTCTATGCAGAAACACTTTATCTACAAGTTATGATTAATAATTTATTTACCATTAATAATAATTTTTTTTGATTAATAAATTACTTTTTTCATTAGTAATTTTGACTAAAAAACATTTATTGGTTGCAACAAGCCTCAAATAGGAAGACAAAATTATATTAATCACTTCTTGCAAGCATTTAACAAAGAGCTTAGCCATCTCAAGTGGATCACCACACTTCATATGTCGCTCTCTCTCACAACTATATCGGAAGAAAGCCCCTGCTGCTTTTGAACACATCGACGACCTTGAGCAATAGATGGGCGATCCATGTGCACTAGCTCTCTATCCATCATCATTTGGACCTTCATATGTTGGATGATGTCCAATGTGCTAGAGTATCGGTCGGTTGGGTTTATCTCAACACACAACCCCATAAGCCGCATTGCCCGGACAAAACAAGGAGCATCTCGTAAATGTAGCCCAGGGGAATATATGTCGATATCTCATGCCCCATGATGCTTGGTCATCCGATGATGATGTAAAAACTCTCTTCTCCCACCAAGGATATCGCACTGCTTCCATCTTGTAGTGTATAACGGCTCTTCAATTTGGGCATTCGCTCCTTGCAAAAAAAACGGAGGGGCCGTGTCCCAATCACCAATAGCCACCCACACATTTGTAAGGAGTCATCAAAATGGAGTTTGACCCTTTTGCAATTGAGCTTTGTGTGTGTCCAACCTGAGCGTGGATGGCATAGACTCCTTCCGCAAGAGCGAGAGCTATTTCGGGACGTACTTATACACGAGTCTCATTTTTTGGCTTTCCACTCGCACTTATCTTCATATCAGCCCTTCTTGGAGCACTATGCATTGCATTTGACCATCTCCTATAAGAAGAGAATTGGCTCTCGAAGATGGTCAAGTAATTACGCAAAGGTTCCTCCATTCATGAATGGCGGGACTACCATTGGTCCCCTCGTGGCTCATCTCCACAAAGACCTCGGGGGGCAAGTCCAAGGGTGTGGCCAATGCTGGTCTTGGGCTCTTGAAACGGATATACTTGTCGTACCAACAACCATGATGCAGCTCTATCTTGGCCTCTCCACACAATGCCGATAATAATAATCATCTTGATTAAAGTCACGTGGTTCCCAAGATCCGGATTTGGTATATTTGGCGCCTTTGTTTACTACCAATGCACTTTTTAAACTCCAAATGTTCATCCACAGGAATGCTGTCAATAAATGCAGCACATTTATCATGAGCATGTAATGATAATCTAGCCCCTGCACCAATAGAGCTCCCACCATGGATAAGACTATCTAACTCCTTCACCTGCTCATCATTGAGACTGCTACTGGCCATCTTGTGATCTTTGCGTCGAACCTTTGCACTTCGCCACGAATTAGCCCATCGTCCCACGTATGCCTCAGCATAGGGGCTCATAAGTGGCACTTTATACTTAAGTAGCATCCTCAATTCTGGCTCAGGATTGCAAACCCAAGACTTTAAGTTCTTTCTCATCATATCTTCCAACTCAGACTCATGCTCTGGCCACCTCCCACATAATTCAGACCGACATTCTTTCTCAACTGATGCTACAAAACGGTTAATTCGATCATCAGTTTGCATATGTCGTTCCGGGTCGGTCTGTGCGCATATTTGATTGATGAGGATGCGCCTAATTTCACTAAGCATCTCTGTCCCATCGAGGCCATTTTTTATGCCTACAAACAAAACAAAATAATGAATACAAAAGCCAAGCATGCACAAAGTAAATGCAACATAATACGATACAATATCAAACATGTATGCGGACCATATAATCATTACTTATAACACGCCCTATGGCGACTAATACCTTATCCGACCCCCAGCCCCAAAAGCAAGAAAAAAAAAAAGAAGAAGAAACAAGAAAAACTAAATAGGTTAGATTAGGGTATTCGGACCCACGGTCAATTTACATTCAGATTACTAGTTAATTAGTTAGCGGATAGTCCCAAATTTTAGTTAACTTTTTAACCAAAAACACTACCTAAACTTATCTTCGCACCTTGTTCGGATTAGTTAGCAAAATTAACTAAAAATTAACTAAATTAGAAATTAGCACTATAGAGGTCACTTTAAGTTTAGTTAATTGTACATATAATTTTTATGCCTTTGGCTAACTTTAACTAGACATGTTGAAATAATTTAGTTAATTAGTTAAGTTATTTTTTTTACCAACGCTTTTAGTGCGAATTAGTACTACATTAAGTTAGCCTAACCTATTTTTTTAACTAGCACGGGTGTGAAGGGAATCATCCGATTCTCGTTAACTTAACCTAGCCCTAGCTACCTCTAGCTAAAATCGACAATAAACGTGAACTAAGGCCCAACACCTGGTCCTCCCCACTTTCAAGCGGAGCCGACCATGTCCTTGCCGTAGCCACATCTACCTAAGAATGAGAAGAAAAGTGGACTTGGACCCGGACACCTAGTCCTCTCCACGCAAGGTGGAGCCGACCGTGACCTTGAACAAGCCACTACAATTTTATTTTAAACCTAAAAATAACAAGTGGAACTGGAAGTGGACTTGAACCCGGTGCGTGGTCCTCTCCACTCTAGGTGGAGCCGGCCGCGCCTTGAACAAGCCACTCATTAACCTAGGAAACATTTATGATTGTAGTGAAAGTGGACTTGAACCCGGGTACATGGTCCTCCCCACTCTAGGTGGAGCCGACCCGTGCCTTTGAACAAGCCACTCCATCAATTTTTTTAACCTACTTAAAACTATAAAAATAAAATGCAAGTGCGATCAACTACTTACCAAAATAAGGACGCGTGTACAAGATCCTGTCGGGTCCAAATCGTAATAGAAAGCTGCAATAGAAGTAACAAAGCATTAGAGGAATAAGAACAAAGAAGAAAAAAAGATCAAGAAGAAAGAAAGGAAAAAAAGGGGGTAGAAAACAAGAGATAGAAATAAAACAAGAGAAAGAAATAAGAGAATAGAAGGGAAGAAATAAGGATAGAATAGAGAAGAAATAAGAGAAGAAACAAGAAAGAATGAAGAAAAATAAGAGGAAATAAGAGAAGGGAAGGGAATAGAATGGAAGGAAGAAATAAGGGAAGGGAAAGAAAAGGATCGAATGGAAAGTGAGGAAGAAATGTGAAGAATAAGAAACAAATGAAGAATGAAGAAATGAAATTAAAAAGAATGAAGAATAAGAAATGAAAAAAATGAAGAATAAGGAAGGGAAGAGAAGAAAGAAATGAGGGAAGGGAGGGGAAAGAATTAGGAATGAGAAAGCATGAGAAAGAATGGAAATGAGAAACAAATGAGAAAGCATGAGAAAGAAATGAGAAAGAAATGAGAAAGCATGAGAAAGAAATGAGAAAGCAAGAAATGAGAAAGAATGAGGAAGAATGAGAAAGAGAGGAATAAAGAATGAGAAAGCATGAGGAAGAAAGAAATGAGAAAGAATGAGGAAGAAAGAATGAGAAAGAAATGAGGAAAGAAGAAATATGGGAAGAAAGAATGAGGAAAGAATGAAGCATGGAAGAAGGAGGAAGAAATGAAGCATGAGGAAGAATGAGGAAGAAATGAAGCATGAGAAAGAAAGAAGGAGGAAGAATGAACGAGGCATGGAAGAATGGGAAGAAAAAAAATCAAGAACAAAGAAGAAGAGGAAGGAAAGGAAACCAAAAAAAGAGGAAGGTTGGGCATGCACCATTCAATCCAAAAAACCTATTCAATCTAAAAAACATGATATACTAACCTTAGAATAGTTGCTTGCGTGTAGATCGAGGTACTAGCCATCCATGGATCGCCCAAGAACCTCGAAGAAGTAGGGCAAAAAGAAGTTCCGAAAAGCCGGCCGCGGTTTCAAGGAAATATTACGAGTGTCGCATCCGGCGTCCACGCCGCATGCGACGTTATTTCAAATCTGCGTCCGCACGCGGCCCCTTAAACGTATTTTGTTATAGCGACGTTATTGTTTTTGCATCTTTTTTTTTTTTAATGTGAAGCTCATTAAAGTTTGTCCCTAGGCTTATTTGAACAAAGAGGTCGGATCCTTGAACGGAGGATTCAACGGCCGAATATATAGGGAACTGAAGCTCGAGGGTGTTCATTAGCATACAGTCCCCAGCGGTGCCTTCTACAAAGCAGCCCCTCGAAAACGTTTTTGGGGTCCGCCTCTTACGGGGGCGGGACTCTCCCCTCTTGAGGTGGCCATTCAAAGTCGCCTTGTTTGACTTGGGGAAGGGTGCCGACCATGCTTGCCCAACAACGGCCTGCGGACCGTTCTAACCCCAACGCTTTAGGTCTGGACCTTTATCCTCAAAATTTTGGAAATTTTCATGTATCTTTACGGTGATGACCATAGAAGCCGGTGACCAAAACCATAATTTAATTCCATGCCATGCATTAACTACGAATTTATAAACCATAAATGCAATAAAATGCATAACTAAAAGAGTGTGCATCGAAAAAAGGCGAGTCTTTGACCAGGGGGGCAACAAGGCGGTGCGGACACATTAAAAAAAATTTCACTTGGAAACTATGAAGCAATCTTTCATCAAGGTACAATTGTTTCTGAGAAACAAAACCAGTTCATTACAAGTTAGTTATGCCATCCATGTCAAATAGCTTTAGGGAGCAGAAAAACCAAAACAAAAACCCTTCTAGAATCTGGCAAGTCACAGGGTTTACGTCCAATGCAATCTTAGACCAAGTATAACGTCCAGCGAGCCAAGGTCAACCCCAAGTACAACGATCCCACAAACTCCATTCCTTTGACCTTAGCTAACCCTTTGACCTAGACCTTCTCCGAAAATTTCGAAAATTGGGCTGTGTGATGGAGATGGATTAGGAATCCAGCTGGCAAAAAATCAGAATTTATTTTCAGTTACAATGCATTAATTGCGAATTTATGAATGTCTTGCCACCAAAAAGCGCCCCCGACTTCTACTTGCCACATCGGAGGAGGACGGACCCCAAACTCCGCTCCGTCCGTTCCCCTTGCTCCCGTATTCTCCGGCTCTCGCTTCTCCGGCCAGGTCCCAGTGCAACAGACCAAGTCTCGCCCCCAAAAACGCAAACCCTTCTAGAACACGGCAACCCACGGGGTTTACGTTTTGGAGGCCCTCTCCTTGTCGATTAGGGGGGACCTTGGGCGCCGTGACTTGACGTGGAGTGAGGGTGTTGATGCTAGAGCACGGACCCTAAAATCCCAAGAAGCTTTGCCCCGAATTTCCCTCCCCAAGGCCACGGGGGCCGGACGGGCGACCTCCCTCTCGAATCGCGATTTGACTCTGCGAATGGATTCGAACGCCGACGTTGCCCTAGGGACCAAGTTACGTGGCGGAAGACCAAAACTCGGCCCCCAAAACAAAACCCTTCTAGAATCACGGCAAGTCCGGGGTTTACGTTTGGGAGGCCCTCTCCTTGTCGATTTGGTCGGGACCTTGCAACGGTATCTTGACATGGAGTGGGGTGTTGACGCCTTGAGGGGACCCTAAACTCCCCCTGGAAGTTGCTTGCCCCGAATTGAGTTCATTACAAGTTAATTATGCCATCCATGTCAAATAGCTTTAGGGAGCAACCGCTGAACAAGGGCATTCTCTCTATCCATATGCCTTGATATTTTGAAACACAACCATCATCACAAGCAACCAAATCTAACCCCCAACCCTAGTCTTTTGCTTTTCTCAGAATCATTTATCTTCATTCTAGTAGTTATGATGCTTTTCCTCGTAATCATTTATCTTCATTCTAACAGTTATGATGCTTATATTCTCAATGCAATCTTAGACCAAGTATAACGTCCCAATGAGCCAAGGTCAACCCCAAGTACAACGATCCCACAAACTCCATTCCTTTGACCTTAGCTAACCCTTTGACCTAGACCTTCTCCGGTAAAATTTGAAAATTGGGCTGTGTCTTTGAGATGGGTTAGGAATCCAAGCTGGCAAAAAATCAGGATTTATTTTCATTTACAATGCATTAATTGCGAATTTATGAATGTCTTGCCATCGCCAAAAGCCCCGATTTCTACTTGCCACATCGGAGGAGGACAGCCCAAACTTTCGCTCCGTCGGTTCCCCTTGCTCGTATTCTCGGCTGCGGCTTCTCGCCAGTCCCAAGTGCAGCAGACCAAGTCTCGCCCCCAAAACGCAAACCTTTCTAGAACCCGGCAACCCACGGGGGTTTCGTTTTGGAGGCCCTCTCCTGTCGGTTTCGGCGGGACCTTTAGCGTGACTTGACGTGGAGTGGGGGTGTTGACGCTTGTGAGCACGGACCCTAAAATCCCCCTAAGCTGCTTGCCCTGATTTCCTCTCCCCAGGCCACAGGGACGGGCCAGAGGCCTCCCCTCTCCTCCAAATCGCGATTTGACTACGCCAATGGACTTCGGAACGTCGACGTTGCCACAGGGACCAAGTTCCGTGGGCAGAAGACCAAAACTCGGCCCCCAAAAAAAAAAAAAACCTTCTAGAACTGCAAGTCCACGGGGTTTACGATGTGGAGGCCCTCTCCTTGTCGATTTGGTCGGGACCTTTTCACCTTATCTTGACATGGAGTGGGGGTGTTGACGCCTTAGCCGGGGACCCTAAACTCCCTCTAAGTTGCTTGCCCCAATTCAGTTCATTACAAGTTAATTATGCCATCCATGTCAAATAGCTTTAGGGAGCAAAATTGCTGAACAAGGGCATTCTCTCTATCCATATGCCTTGATCCTTCAAAACACAACCATCATCACAAGCAACCAAATCTAACCCCCAACCCGCACTAGTCTTTTTGCTTTTCCAATCATTTATCTTCATTCTAGTAGTTATGATGCTTTTCCTCAAATCATTTATCTTCATTCTAATAGTTATGATGCTTATATTCTCAATGCAATCTTAGACCAAGTATAACGCCCAAATGAGCCAAGGTCAACCCCAAGTTGCGATCCCACAAACTCCATTCCTTTGACCTTAGCTAACCCTTTGACCTAGACCTTCTCCGAAAATTTCGAAAATTGGGCTGTGTCTTTGGAGATGGGTTAGGAATCCAGCTGGCAAAAAATCAGAATTTATTTTAGCACAATGCATTAATTGCGGTTTATGAATGTCTTGCCATTGCAAAAGCCCCCGACTTCTACTTGCCACATCGGAGGAGGACAGGCCCAAACTCCACTCCGTCAGTTCCCCTTGCTCAGTATTCTCGGCTGCAGCTTCGGCCAGGTCCCAAGTGCAGCGGAGCCTGTCTCGGCCCCAAAAACGCAAACCCTTCTAGAACACGGCAACCCACGGGGTTTACGTTTTGGAGGCCCTCTCCTTGTCGGTTCAGGACCTTGACCTGCGTGTGACTTGGCGTGGAGTGGGGTGTTGGCGCTTGAGCACGGACCCCTAAAATCCCGGAAGCCGCTTGCCCTGCGAATTTCCTCTCCCCAAGGCCCGGGGGCCGGACGGGCGACCTCCCTCTCCCAATCGCTGATTTGACTTCTCGCCAATGGACTCAAGCGCCGACATTTGCCACAGGAGACCAAGTTCCGCGGTGGCCAAAGACCACCCGGCCTCCAAGAAGCCAAAGTAGCTCACTTCCATCACACTCGTGAGTCAATTGGCCTAGGATGTGGATCTCGCGGGGATACCGGGTCGTGGAGGGCGTGAGTGTTTCTTTCTTTTGCAAAACCGACCTTGTAACTTGCTCCCTAGGGTAATTTCGCCATTCCGGACGATTTGGCGGGTCGGTTTGCCATTCCCGAGGCTCCCGTGCCGGAGCGACAAGACATCTGCGGTTTCTACAAGGCCGACCTCCTCGGGCGCCCCCGCCAATTTAACAAGTTCTCCCTTCTCTCCGATCCAAATCTTTTGGGCCTTCCCCAAGAGGGGCCCCCCTCAATCGGAGGATCCAACGGTCGGATAGGGGAACCGGGCTCCGGGAGGGTGGTCATTAGCGTCCAGCGGCCCCTTCAGCGGCCTAGGGAAGAGCTGCCTGGGGAACTTTTTTGGATCCCAGCCTCTTGGGGTCCTGACTCTCCCCTCTTGTGAGGGATCCCCTGCAAGGTCCTGGCCTCGTTTGACTTGGGGAAGGGTGCCAGCTCGCCAAAGGTTGCCACAACAAGCGGCTGCCCGGCCGTTCTAATGCTAACCCTTTGACCTAGACCTTCTCCGAAAATTTCGAAAATTGGGCTGTGTGCTGGAAATGGATTAGGATTCCAGCTGGCAAAAAATCAGAATTTATTTTCGTACAATGCATTAATTGCGAATTTATGAATGTCTTGCCACTGCAAAAGCGCCCCCCGACTTCTACTTGCCACATCGGGAGGAGGACAGGCCCAAACTCCGCTCCGTCAGTTCCCCTTGCTCCGTATTCTCGGCTGCAGCTTCTCGGCCAGGTCCCAAGTGCAACAGACCAAGTCTCGGCCCCCAAAACGCAAACCCTTCTAGAACCTGGCAACCCACAGGGTTTACGTTTTGGAGGCCCTCTCCTTGTCAGATTCGGCCGGGACCTTGCGTTGTGACTTGACGTGGAGTGGGGGTGTTGACGCCAGAGCACGGACCCTAAAATCCCCCCGGAAGCTGCTTGCCCCGAATTTCCTCTCCCCAAGGCCCTGGGGACGGACGGGCGACCTCCCCTCTCCGGAATCGCGATTTGACTCTGCCAATGGACTCAGAACGTCGACGTTGCCCTGGGGACCAAGTTCCGTGGCCAGAAGACCACCCGACCTCCAAGAAGCGCCAAAGTAGCTCACTTCCATCACACTCGTAGTCAATTGGCCTAGGATGTGGATGCGGGATACTGTCGTGGAGGGCGTGAGTGTTTCTTTCTTTTGCAAAACCGACCTTGTAACTTGCTCCCTAGGGTAATTTACGCCATTCCTCGACGATTTGGCAGGTCGATTTGCCATTTTTGAGCCTCCCGGTGCGAACGACAAGACAACTGCGGTTTCTACAAGGCCGACCTCGGGGGCCCCCGGTTTGACAAGTTCTCCCGACCGATCTGGAATCTTTTGGGCCTTCCAAGAGGGGCCCCTGAACGGAGGATCCAACGGTCGGATAGGGAACCTCCCGGAGGGTGGTCATTAGCGTGCAGCCCCCCGGGGGAGCGCTGCCAGGAAGGGCTGCCTCGGGAACTTTTTTGGATCCCGCCTCTTGGGGTCCGGACTCTCCCCTCTTGTGAGGGATCCCTGCAAGGTCCTGGCCTCGTTTGACTTGGGGAAGGGTGCCTGGCTTCGGTTTATGCAACGGGCTGCCCCGACCGTTCTAATGCTAACCCTTTGACCTAGACCTTCTCCGAAAATTTCGAAAATTGGGCTGTGTGCTGGAAATGGATTAGGATTCCAGCTGGCAAAAAATCAGAATTTATTTTCGTACAATGCATTAATTGCGAATTTATGAATGTCTTGCCACTGCAAAAGCGCCCCCCGACTTCTACTTGCCACATCGGGAGGAGGACAGGCCCAAACTCCGCTCCGTCCGGTTCCCCTTGCTCCGGTATTCTCGGGCTGCGGCTTCGCCGGGTCCCAAGTGCAACAGACCAAGTCTCGCCCCCAAAGCAAAACCCTTCTAGAACACGGCAACCCACGGGGTTTACGTTTTTGGAGGCCCTCTCCTTGTCGGTTCGGGCGGGACCTTGCTGCGTGACTTGACGTGGAGTGGGGTGTTGGCGCCAGAGCACGGACCCTAAAATCCCCGGAAGCGCTTGCCCTGAATTTCCTCTCCCCAAGGCCACGGGGGCCGGACGAGGCGACCTCCCCTCTCTCGAATCGCGATTTGACTCTCGCCAATGGACTCGAACGTCGGCGTTGCCACTGGGGACCAAGTTCCGTGGGCCAAGACCACCCGACCTCCAAGAAGCCAAAGTAGCTCACTTCCATCACACTCGTAGTCAATTGGCCTAGGATGTGGATCGCGGGATATCTTGTCGTGGAGGGCGTGAGTGTTTCTTTTCTTTTACAAAACCGACCTTGTAACTTGCTCCCTAGGGTAATTTCGCCATTCGGACGATTTGGCGGGTCGATTTGCCATTCGGAGCCTCCCGGTGCCCGAGCGACAAGACAACTGCGGTTTCTACAAGGCCGACCTCGGGGCCCATGGTTTGACAAGTTCTCCTCGGGCCGATCTGGAATCTTTTGGGCCTTCCGAAGAGGGGCCTGAGCGGAGGATCCAGCGGTGGGATAGGGGAGCAGGGCTCGGGGGGTGGTCATTAAGCGTCACAGCCCCGGGGGCGCTGCCGAGGAAGGGGCTGCCTCGGGAACTTTTGGATCCCCGCCTCTTGGGGTCCGGACTCTCCCCTCTTGTGAGGGATCCCCCAAGGTCCTGGCCTCGTTTGACTTGGGGAAGGGTGCGGCTCGGTTGCCACCGGGCTGCCCCGAACCGTTCTAATGCTAACCCTTTGACCTAGACCTTCTCCGAAAATTTCAAAATTGGGCTGTGTCTTTGGAGATGGATTAGGAATCCAGGTGGCAAAAAATCAGAATTTATTTTAGTACAATGCATTAATTGCGAATTTATGAATGTCTTGCCACCTTAAAGCCCCCGACTTCTACTTGCCACATCGGGAGGAGGACAGGCCCAAACTCCGCTCCGTCCCGGTTCCCCTTGCTCCGTATTCACCGAAATTTTGCGGCTTCTCGCCCAGTCCCAAGTGCACCTTGAGACCAAGTCTCGCCCCCAAAGCGCAAAACCCTTCTAGAACACGGCAACCCACGGGGTTTACGTTTTGGAGGCCCTCTCCTTGTCGGTTGGTGGGACCTTGCGCGTGACTTGGCGTGGAGTGGGGGTGTTGGCGCCCGAGCACGGACCCTAAAATCCCGGAAGCTGCTTGCCCCGAATTTCCTCTCCCCAGGCCCCGGGGCCGGGCGGGCGACCTCTCCCTCTCGGAATCGCGATTTGACTCGCCAATGGACTCGAGCGTCGACGTTGCCACGGGGACCAAGTTCCGTGGCGAGAAGACCACCCGACCTCCAAGAAGCGCCAAAGTAGCTCACTTCCATCACACTCGTAGTCAATTGGCCTAGGATGTGGATCACGGGATCTTGTCGTGGAGGGCGTGAGTGTTTCTTTCTTTTGCAAAACCGACCTTGTAACTTGCTCCCTAGGGTAATTTAAGCCATTCCGGACGATTTGGCGGGTCGATTTGCCATTCCCGAACCTCCCGATGTGCGAGCGACAAGACAATGCGGTTTCTACAAGGCCGACCTCGGGGCGCCCAGCGGTTTGACAAGTTCTCGGACCGATCTGGAATCTTTTGGGCCTTCGAAGAGGGGCCCTGAGCGGAGGATCAACGGTCGGGATATAGGGGAACCGGGCTCGGGAGGGTGGTCATTAAGCGTCACGCCCCCCGGGCTGCTGCCGGGGAAGAGGCTGCCTCGGGAACTTTTTGGATCCCGCCTCTTGGGGTCCCGGACTCTCCCCTCTTGTGAGGGATCCCCTGCAAGGTCCTGCCTCGTTTGACTTGGGGAAGGGTGCCAGCTTCGGTTGCCACTACAGCGGGCTGCCCCCACCGTTCTAATCTAACCCTTTGACCTAGACCTTCTCGAAAAATTTGAAAAATTGGGCTGTGTGCTGGAAATGGATTAGGAATCCAGGTGGCAAAAATCAGAATTTATTTTTCGTACAATGCATTAATTGCGAATTTATGAATGTCTTGCCCTTTGCAAAAGCCCCCCAGACTTCTACTTGCCACATCGGGAGGAGGACAGGCCCAAACTCCGCTCCGTCAGTTCCCCTTGCTCCGTATTCTCGGCTGCAGCTTCTCGGCCAGGTCCCAAGTGCAACAGACCAAGTCTCGGCCCCCAAAACGAAAACCCTTCTAGAATCTGGCAAGTCACAGGGTTTACGTTTCGGAGGCCCTCTCCTTGTCGGTCAGGCGGGACCTTTATGCGTGACTTGGCGTGGAGTGGGGGTGTTGGCCTTGAGCCTGGACCCTAAAATCCCGGGAAGCTGCTTGCCCGAATTTCCTCTCCCAAGGCCACGGGGGCCGGACGGGCGACCTCCCCTCTCGGAATGGCGATTTGGCTCTGCCAATGGACTCGAAGCGTCGACGTTGCCACGGGGACCAAGTTCCGTGGCGAAGACCACCCGACCTCAAGAAGCGCCAAAGTAGCTCACTTCCATCACACTTTCGTAGTCAATTGGCCTAGGATGTGGATGCGGGGATCTTGTCGTGGAGGCGTGAGTGTTTCTTTCTTTTACAAAACCGACCTTGTAACTTGCTCCCTAGGGTAATTTAGCCATTCCTGACGATTTGGCGAGTCGATTTGCCATTCCGAACCTCCCGGTGCCCGAGCGACAAGACAACTGCCCGGTTTCTACAAGGCCGACCTCGGGGCGCCCAGCGGTTTTGACAAGTTCTCGGGACCCGATCACGGAATCTTTTGGGCCTTCGAAGAGGGGCCCTGAGCGGAGGATCAACGGTCGGATAGGGGAACCGGGGCTCGGGAGGGTGGTCGTCATTAAGCGTCACGACCCCCGGGGCCTGCCGGAAGGGCTGCCTCGGGAACTTTTGGATCCCGCCTCTTGGGGTCCGGACTCTCCCCTCTTGTGAGGGATCCCTGCAAGGTCCTGGCCTCGTTTGACTTGGGGAAGGGTGCCAGGCTCGGTTGCCCCCTGCAGCGGGCTGCCCCGGCCGTTCTAATCTTAACCCTTTGACCTAGACCTTCTCCAAAAATTTGAAAAATTGGGCTGTGTCTTTGGAAATGGATTAGGATTCCAGGTGGCAAAAAATCAGAATTTATTTTCGTACAATGCATTAATTGCGAATTTATGAATGTCTTGCCACTGCAAAAGCGCCCCCCGACTTCTACTTGCCACATCGGGAGGAGGACAGGCCCAAACTCCGCTCCGTCGGTTCCCCTTGCTCCCGTATTCTCCGGCTGCGGCTTCTCGGCCCGGTCCCAAGTGCAGCAGACCAAGTCTCGGCCCCAAAAGCGCCAAACCCTTCTAGAACACGGCAACCCACGGGGTTTCACGTTTTGGAGGCCCTCTCCTTGTCGGTCCGGGCGGGACCTTGCGGCGTGGAGTGACTTGGCGTGGAGTGGGGGTGTTGGCCTTGAGCCGCGGACCCTAAAATCCCGGTGCTGCTTGCCCCGAATTTCCTCTCCCCAAGGCCACGGGGCCGGGCGGGCGACCTCCCTCTCGGAATGGCGATTTGGCTCGCCAATGGACTCGAAACGTCGACATTGCCACAGGGACCAAGTTCCGTGGCGAAGACCACCCGACCTCCAAGAAGCGCCAAAGTAGCTCACTTCCATCACACTCGTAGTCAATTGGCCTAGGATGTGGATGCGGGATCTTGTCGTGGAGGCGTGAGTGTTTCTTTCTTTTGCAAAACCGACCTTGTAACTTGCTCCCTAGGGTAATTTAAGCCATTCCGGACGATTTGGCGGGGTCGATTTGCCATTCGGAGCCTCCCGGTGCCCGAACGACAAGACAATGCGGTTTCTACAAAGCCGACCTCGGGGCCCCAGCGGTTTGACAAGTTCTCCCGGACGATCTGGAATCTTTTGGGCCTTCGAAGAGGGGCCCCTGAGCGGAGGATCAGCGGTGGGATAGAGGAACCGGGCTCAGGAGGGGTGGTCATTAAGCGTCTGCGGCCCCGGGGCCGCCCGGGGAAGAGCTGCCTCGGGAACTTTTGGATCCGCCTCTTGGGGTCCGGACTCTCCCCTCTTGTGAGGATCCCCGCAAGGTCCTGGCCTCGTTTGACTTGGGGAAGGGTGCCAGCTCGGTTGCCACCCAGCGGGCTGCCCGACCGTTCTAATCTTAACCCTTTGACCTAGACCTTCTCCGAAAATTTGAAAAAATTGGGCTGTGTCTTTGGAGATGGATTAGGAATCAGGTGGCAAAAAATCAGAATTTATTTTAGTACAATGCATTAATTGCGAATTTATGAATGTCTTGCCCTTTGCCAAAAGCCCCCCCGACTTCTACTTGCCACATCGGAGGAGGACAGGCCCAAACTCCGCTCCGTCGGTTCCCCTTGCTCCGTATTCTTCGGCTGCGGCTTCTCGGCCGAGGTCCCAAGTGCAACAGACCAAGTCTCGGCCCCCAAAGCGCAAACCCTTCTAGAACACGGCAGCCCACAAGGTTTACGTTTTGGAGGCCCTCTCCTTGTCGGTTGAGGCGGGACCTTGCTTGGCGTGACTTGGCGTGGAGTGGGGGTGTTGGCCTTGAAGCACGGACCCTAAAATCCCCGGAAGCTGCTTGCCCCGTTTCCTCTCCCCAAGGCCACGGGGGCCGGGCGGGCGACCTCCCTCTCGGAATCGCGATTTGGCTCTGCCAATGGACTCGAGCGTCGGCGTTGCCACAGGGACCAAGTTCCGTGGCGAAGACCACCCGACCTCAAGAAGCGCCAAAGTAGCTCACTTCCATCACACTTTCGTGAGTCAATTGGCCTAGGATGTGGATCACGGGATCTTGTCGTGGAGGCGTGAGTGTTTCTTTCTTTTGCAAAACCGACCTTGTAACTTGCTCCCTAGGGTAATTTAGCCATTCGGACGATTTGGCGGTCGATTTGCCATTCGAGCCTCCCGGTGCCCGAGCGACAAGACAACTGCGGTTTCTACAAGGCCGACCTCCGGGGCCCAGCGGTTTGACAAGTTCTCCCGGACCGATCTGGAATCTTTTGGGCCTTCCCAGAAGAGGGGCCCTGAGCGGAGGATCAACGGTCGGATAGGGGAACGGGGCTCGGGGAGGGTGGTCATTAGCGTCTGCGGCCCGGGAGGCGCTGCCCGGGAAGGGCTGCCTCGGGAACTTTTGGATCCCGCCTCTTGGGGTCGGACTCTCCCCTCTTGTGAGGGATCCCTGCAAGGTCCTGGCCTCGTTTGACTTGGGGAAGGGTGCCAGCTCGGTTGCCCTGCAACGGGCTGCCCCGCCCGTTCTAATCTTAACCCTTTGACCTAGACCTTCTCAGAAAATTTGAAAATTGGGCTGTGTGCTGGAGATGGATTAGGAATCCAGGTGGCAAAAATCAGAATTTATTTTTAGTACAATGCATTAATTGCGAATTTATGAATGTCTTGCCAGCGCAAAAGCCCCCGACTTCTACTTGCCACATCGGGGAGGAGGACAGGCCCAAACTCCGCTCCGTCAGTTCCCCTTGCTCCGTATTCTCGGCTGCAGCTTCTCGGCCAGGTCCCAAGTGCAACAGACCAAGTCTCGGCCCCAAAACGCAAACCCTTCTAGAACCTGGCAACCCACGGGGTTTCGTTTTGGAGGCCCTCTCCTTGTCGGTCGGCGGGACCTTTGCGTGACTTGGCGTGGAGTGGGGGTGTTGGCCTTGAACCACGGACCCTAAAATCCCCCGGAAGCTGCTTGCCCCGAATTTCCTCTCCCCAAGGCCACAGGGGCCGGACGGGGCGACCTCCCTCTCTCGGAATCGCGATTTGGCTCGCCAATGGACTCGAGCGTCGGCGTTGCCACAGGGACCAAGTTCGTGGCGAGGAAGACCACCCGACCTCAAGAAGCGCCAAAGTAGCTCACTTCCATCACACTTCGTAGTCAATTGGCCTAGGATGTGGATCGCGGGGATCTTGTCGTGGAGGGCGTGAGTGTTTCTTTCTTTTGCAAAACCGACCTTGTAACTTGCTCCCTAGGGTAATTTAAGCCATTCGGACGATTTGGCGGTCGATTTGCCATTCAGGAGCCTCCCGGTGCCCGAGCGACAAGACAACTGCGGTTTCTACAAGGCCGACCTCGGGGCGCCCGTGGTTTGACAAGTTCTCGGGACCGATCACGGAATCTTTTGGGCCTTCGAAGAGGGGCCCTGAACGGAGGATCAACGGTCCGGATAGGGGAACCGGGCTCCGGGAGGGTGGTCATTAGCGTCACGGCCCCGGGGGCTGCCGGGGAAGGAGCTGCCTGGGAACTTTTTGGATCCCGCCTCTTGGGGTCAGGACTCTCCCCTCTTGTGAGGATCCCCGCAAGGTCCTGGCCTCGTTTGACTTGGGGAAGGTGCCAGCTCGGTTGCCACCTGCAGCGGGCTGCCCGACCGTTCTAATGCTAACCCTTTGACCTAGACCTTCTCCGAAAATTTCGAAAAATTGGGCTGTGTGTGTCTTTGGAAATGGATTAGGATTCCGGTGGCAAAAATCAGAATTTATTTTAGTACAATGCATTAATTGCGAATTTATGAATGTCTTGCCAATGCAAAAGCCCCCCGACTTCTACTTGCCACATCGGGGAGGAGGACAGGCCCAAACTCCGCTCCGTCGGTTCCCCTTGCTCCGTATTCACCATTGCGGCTTCTCGGCCGGAGTCCCAAGTGCAGCAGACCAAGTCTCGGCCCCAAAGCGCCAAACCCTTCTAGAACACGGCAACCCACGGGGTTTACGTTTTGGAGGCCCTCTCCTTGTCGGTCGGTAGGGACCTTGCGCAGTGACTTGGCGTGGAGTGGGGGTGTTGGCCTTGAACCGCGGACCCTAAAATCCCGGGCTGCTTGCCCGAATTTCCTCTCCCAAGGCCACGGGGGCCGGACGGGCGACCTCCCCTCTCGGGAATCGCGATTTGACTCTGCCAATGGACTCGAGCGTCGACGTTGCCACAGGGGACCAAGTTCCGTGTGGCCAGAAGACCACCCGACCTCCAAAGCGCCAAAGTAGCTCACTTCCATCACACTCGTAGTCAATTGGCCTAGGATGTGGATCGCGGGATCTTGTCGTGGAGGCGTGAGTGTTTCTTTCTTTTGCAAAACCCGACCTTGTAACTTGCTCCCTAGGGTAATTTAGCCATTCGGACGATTTGGCGGTCGATTTGCCATTCGGAACCTCCCGGTGCCCGAGCGACAAGACAACTGCCCGGTTTCTACAAGGCCCGACCTCGGGGCCCCAGCGGTTTGACAAGTTCTCGGACCCGATCTGGAATCTTTTGGGCCTTCGAAGAGGGGCCCCTGAGCGGAGGATCAGCGGTTGGGATAGGGGAACGGGCTCAGGGAGGGTGGTCATTAAGCGTCTGACCCCGGGAGGCTTGGCTGCCAGGAAGGGCTGCCTCGGGAACTTTTGGATCCAGCCTCTTGGGGTCAGGACTCTCCCCTCTTGTGAGGGATCCCCCGCAAGGTCCTGGCCTCGTTTGACTTGGGGAAGGGTGCGGCTTCGGTTGCCACAGCGGGCTGCCCGGCCGTTCTAATATCTAACCCTTTGACCTAGACCTTCTCCAGAAAATTTGAAAAAATTGGGCTGTGTCTTTGGAGATGGATTAGGATTCCAGTGGCAAAAAAAATCAGAATTTATTTTAGGTACAATGCATTAATTGCGAATTTATGAATGTCTTGCCACTTTGCAAAAGCCCCCGACTTCTACTTGCCACATCGGAGGAGGACAGGCCCAAACTCCCGCTCCGTCCGGTTCCCCTTGCTCCGTATTCTCCGGCTGCGGCTTCGGCCAGTCCCAAGTGCAACAGACCAAGTCTCGGCCCCAAAGCGCCAAACCCTTCTAGAACACGGCAGCCCCACGGGGTTTACGTTTTGGAGGCCCTCTCCTGTCGGTCGAGGCGGGACCTTAGCGCCGTGACTTGGCGTGGAGTGGGGGTGTTGGCCCCGAGCCGCGGACCCTAAAATCCCCAGGAAGGCTTGCCCGAATTTCCTCTCCCCAAGGCCACGAGGGGCCGGACGAGGCGACCTCCCCTCTCGGGAATCGCGATTTGGCTCTGCCAATGGACTCGAGCGTCGGCGTTGCCACAGGGACCAAGTTCCGTGGCGAGAAGACCACCCGACCTCAAAGAAGCGCCAAAGTAGCTCACTTCCATCACACTCGTAGTCAATTGGCCTAGGATGTGGATCGCGGGATCTTGTCGTGGAGGCGTGTGAGTGTTTCTTTCTTTTGCAAAACCCGACCTTGTAACTTGCTCCCTAGGGTAATTTAGCCATTCGGACGATTTGGCGGTCGATTTGCCATTCCGAACCTCCCGGTGCCCGACGACAAGACAATTGCCCGGTTTCTACAAAGGCCGACCTCGGGCGCCCAGCGGTTTGACAAGTTCTCCCAGGACGATCTGGAATCTTTTGGGCCTTCGAAGAGGGCCCCATGAGCGGAGGATCAGCGGTCGGGATAGGGGAGGCAAGACTCGGGAGGGTGGTCATTAAGCGTCACGACCCGGGGGCCTTACCCGAGAAAAGGCTGCCTCGGGAACTTTTGGATCCCGCCTCTTGGGGTCCGGACTCTCCCCTCTTGTGAGGGATCCTACAAGGTCTGGCCTCGTTTGACTTGGGGAAGGGTGCCCGGCTTCGGTTGCCACCTTGCGGGCTGCCCAAACCGACCGTTCTAATCTTAACCCTTTGACCTAGACCTTCTCAGAAAATTTGAAAATTGGGCTGTCTTTGGAGATGGATTAGGAATCAGTGGCAAAAAATCAGAATTTATTTTAGTACAATGCATTAATTGCGAATTTATGAATGTCTTGCCCCTGCAAAAGCCCCCGACTTCTACTTGCCACATCGGGAGGAGGAGGGCAGGCCCAAACTCCCGCTCCGTCGGTTCCCCTTGCTCATATTCTTGGCTGCGGCTTCGGCCCGGTCCCAAGTGCAACGGACCAAGTCTCGGCCCCAAAAGCGCAAACCCTTCTAGAACACGGCAGCCCACGGGGTTTCGTTTTGGAGGCCCTCTCCTTGTCGGTCGGGGCGGGACCTTGCGCCGTGACTTGGCGTGGAGTGGGGGTGTTGGCCTTGAAACGCGGACCCTAAAATCCCGGGAAGCTTTGCCCCGAATTTCCTCTCCCCAAGGCCACAGGGGCCGGACGAGGCGACCTCCCTCTCCCGAATCGCGATTTGGCTCGCCAATGGACTCGAGCGTCGACGTTGCCACAGGGACCAAGTTCCGTGGCGAGGAAGACCACCCGACCTCCAAGAAGCCCAAAGTAGCTCACTTCCATCACACTTTCGTAGTCAATTGGCCTAGGATGTGGATGCGGGATCTTGTCGTGGAGGCGTGAGTGTTTCTTTCTTTTTGCAAAACCGACCTTGTAACTTGCTCCCTAGGGTAATTTAAGCCATTCGGACGATTTGGCGGGGTCGATTTGCCATTCGAACCTCCCGGTGCCCGAGCGACAAGACAATGCGGTTTCTACAAAGCCGACCTCGGGGCGCCCAGCGGTTTGACAAGTTCTCTCGGACCGATCACGGGAATCTTTTGGGCCTTCGAAGAGGGCCCCCTGAGCGGAGGATCAGCGGTCGGATAGGGGAGCGGGCTCGGGGAGGGTGGTCATTAGCGTCTGGGCCCAGGGGGCGCTGCCGAGGAAGGGCTGCCTGGGAACTTTTGGATCCCGCCTCTTGGGGTCCGGACTCTCCCCTCTTGTGAGGGATCCACAAGGTCTGGCCTCGTTTGACTTGGGGAAGGGTGCGGCTCGGTTGCCACAGCGGGCTGCCCGACCGTTCTATCTTAACCCTTTGACCTAGACCTTCTCAGAAAATTTGAAAATTGGGCTGTGTCTTTGGAAATGGATTAGGAATCCAGTGGCAAAAAATCAGAATTTATTTTAGGTACAATGCATTAATTGCGAATTTATGAATGTCTTGCCAGCTTTACAAAAGCCCCCGACTTCTACTTGCCACATCGGGGGAGGGCAGGCCCAAACTCCGCTCCGTCCGGTTCCCCTTGCTCCGTATTCTCGGCTGCGGCTTCGGGCGGTCCCAAGTGCAACAGACCAAGTCTCGGCCCCCAAAGCGCAAACCCTTCTAGAACACGGCAACCCACGGGGTTTCGTTTTGGAGGCCCTCTCCTTGTCGGTCGGGGGGACCTTGGCGCGTGACTTGGCGTGGAGTGGGGGTGTTGGCCTTGAGCACGGACCCTAAAATCCCCGGGCTGCTTGCCCGAATTTCCTCTCCCCAAGGCCACGGGGGCCGGACGGGGCGACCTCCCCTCTCTCGGAATCGCGATTTGGCTCTTCCAATGGACTCGAGCGTCGACGTTGCCACGGGGACCAAGTTCCGTGGCGGCGAAGACCACCCGACCTCCAAGAAGCGCCAAAGTAGCTCACTTCCATCACACTTTCGTAGTCAATTGGCCTAGGATGTGGATCGCGGGATCTTGTCGTGGAGGCGTGAGTGTTTCTTTCTTTTGCAAAACCGACCTTGTAACTTGCTCCCTAGGGTAATTTAAGCCATTCCGGACGATTTGGCGGTCGATTTGCCATTCGGGACCTCCCGGTGCCCGAGCGACAAGACATCTGCGGTTTCTACAAGGCCGACCTCGGGGCGCCCAGCGGTTTGACAAGTTCTCGGACCCGATCTGGAATCTTTTGGGCCTTCAGAAGGGGCCCCTGAGCGGAGGATCAGCGATTGGGATAGGGGGGCCCGGCTCCGGGAGGGTGGTCATTAAGCGTCACGGCCCCGGGGGCTGCCCGGGAAGGAGCTGCCTCGGGGAACTTTTTGGATCCGCCTCTTGGGGTCCGGACTCTCCCCTCTTGTGAGGGATCCACCAAGGTCCTGGCCTCGTTTGACTTGGGGAAGGGTGCCAGGCTCGGTTGCCACAGCGGGCTGCCCGACCGTTCTAATGCTAACCCTTTGACCTAGACCTTCTCCGAAAATTTGAAAAGAATTGGGGCATTGTCTTTGGAAATGGATTAGGATTCCAGGTGGCAAAAAATCAGAATTTATTTTAGTTACAATGCATTAATTGCGAATTTATGAATGTCTTGCCCTTTGCAAAAGCCCCCGACTTCTACTTGCCACATCGGAGGAGGACAGGCCCAAACTCCGCTCCGTCGGTTCCCCTTGCTCCGTATTCTTCGGCTGCGGCTTCTCGGCCGGGTCCCAAGTGCAGCGGACCAAGTCTCGGCCCCAAAGCGCAAACCCTTCTAGAACACGGCAACCCACGGGGTTTTCGTTTTGGAGGCCCTCTCCTTGTCGGTCGGGCGGGACCTTGCGTGTGACTTGGCGATGGAGTGGGGGTGTTGGCCTTGAGCCGCGGACCCTAAAATCCCGGAAGCTGCTTGCCCGAATTTCCTCTCCCCAAGGCCACAGGGGCCGGGCCAGGCGACCTCCCCTCTCGGGAATCAGCGATTTGACTCTGCCAATGGACTCGAGAACGTCGGCGTTGCCACGGGGACCAAGTTCCGTGGCCAGAAGACCACCCGACCTCAAGAAGCGCCAAAGTAGCTCACTTCCATCACACTTTCGTAGTCAATTGGCCTAGGATGTGGATGCGGGATCTTGTCGTGGAGGCGTGAGTGTTTCTTTCTTTTGCAAAACCGACCTTGTAACTTGCTCCCTAGGGTAATTTAAGCCATTCCGGACGATTTGGCGGTCGATTTGCCATTCGAACCTCCCGGTGCGAGCGACAAAGACAACTGCGGTTTCTACAAAGTAGACCTCGGGGCGCCCAGCGGTTTGACAAGTTCTCCCGGACCGATCTGGAATCTTTTGGGCCTTCGAAGGGGGCCCTGAGCGGAGGATCAGCGGTCGGGATAGGGGCGGGCTCCGGGAGGGTGGTCATTAAGCGTCACGGCCCCGGGGCGGCTGCCCGAGGAAGGGCTGCCTCGGGAACTTTTGGATCCGCCTCTTGGGGTCGGACTCTCCCCTCTTGTGAGGGATCCCACCAAGGTCCTGGCCTCGTTTGACTTGGGGAAGGGTGCCGGCTCGGTTGCCAGCGGGCTGCCCGACCGTTTCTAATGCTAACCCTTTGACCTAGACCTTCTCGAAAATTTGAAAAATTGGGCTGTGTCTTGGGAAATGGATTAGGATTCCAGGCGGCAAAAAATCAGAATTTATTTTAGTACAATGCATTAATTGCGAATTTATGAATGTCTTGCCACTTTGCAAAAGCCCCCCCGACTTCTACTTGCCACATCGGAGGAGGGCGGGGCCCAAACTCTGCTCCGTCGGTTCCCCTTGCTCCGTATTCTCCGGCTGCGGCTTCGGCCGGCCAGGTCCCAAGTGCAACAGACCAAGTCGGCCCCCAAAGCGCAAACCCTTCTAGAACACGGCAGCCCACGGGGGTTTCGTTTTGGAGGCCCTCTCCTTGTCCGGTCAGGCGGGACCTTGCGCCGCCGTGACTTGGCGTGGAGTGGGGGTGTTGGCCTTGAGCCGGGACCCTAAAATCCCCCGGAAGCTGCTTGCCCGAATTTCCTCTCCCCAAGGCCACGGGGGCCGGGCCAGGCGACCTCCCCTCTCCCGAATCGCTGATTTGACTCTTCCAATGGACTCGAGCGTCGGCGTTGCCACAGGGACCAAGTTCCGTGGCGAGGAAGACCACCCGACCTCCAAGAAGCCCAAAGTAGCTCACTTCCATCACACTTTCGTAGTCAATTGGCCTAGGATGTGGATGCGGGATCTCTTGTCGTGGAGGCGTGAGTGTTTCTTTCTTTTGCAAAACCGACCTTGTAACTTGCTCCCTAGGGTAATTTCGCCATTCGGACGATTTGGCGGGTCGATTTGCCATTCGAACCTCCCGGTGCCCGAACGACAAGACAATGCCCGGTTTCTACAAAGGCCGACCTCGGGGCGCCCGCGGTTTGACAAGTTCTCCCGGACCCGATCTGGAATCTTTTGGGCCTTCGAAGAGGGGCCCACGAGCGGAGGATCAGCGGTGGATAGGGGAACCGGCTCCGGGAGGGTGGTCATTAAGCGTCTGCAGCCCCGGGGAAGCCCGCGCCGGGAAGAGCTGCCTCGGGAACTTTTGGATCCAGCCTCTTGGGGTCCGGGACTCTCCCCTCTTGTGAGGATCCTGCAAGGTCTGGCCTCGTTTGACTTGGGGAAGGGTGCCAGCTTCGGTTGCCACAGCGGGCTGCCCGGCCGTCTCTAATGCTAACCCTTTGACCTAGACCTTCTCAGAAAATTTGAAAAATTGGGCATGTCTTTGGAAATGGATTAGGATTCCAGTGGCAAAAATCGAAATTTATTTTTAAGTACAATGCATTAATTCTTGAATTTATGAATGTCTTGCCAGCTGCAAAAGCCCCCCCGACTTCTACTTGCCACATCGGGAGGAGGAGGACAGGCCCAAACTCCGCTCCGTCGGTTCCCCTTGCTCCGTATTCTCGGCTGCGGCTTCGGCCCAGGTCCCAAGTGCAACGGACCAAGTCTCGGCCCCCAAAGCGCAAAACCCTTCTAGAACACGGCAGCCCACGGGGTTTTACGTTTTGGAGGCCCTCTCCTTGTCGGTTCGGGCGGGACCTTGCGCCCGTGACTTGGCGATGGAGTGGGGGTGTTGGCCTTGAGCCGCGGACCCTAAAATCCCGGAAGCTGCTTGCCCGAATTTCCTCTCCCCAAGGCCACGGGGGCCGGACGGGCGACCTCCCTCTCCGGGAATCGCGATTTGACTCTGCCAATGGACTCGAGCGTCGGCGTTGCCACAGGGACCAAGTTCCGTGGCGAGACCACCCGACCTCAAGAAGCCAAAGTAGCTCACTTCCATCACACTCGTAGTCAATTGGCCTAGGATGTGGATGCGGGATCTTGTCGTGGAGGCGTGAGTGTTCTCTTTCTTTTGCAAAACCGACCTTGTAACTTGCTCCCTAGGGTAATTTAAGCCATTCGGGACGATTTGGCGGGGTCGATTTGCCATTCGGAACCTCCCGGTGCGACGACAAGACAACTGCCCGGTTTCTACAAAGGCCGACCTCCGGGGCGCCCATGGTTTGACAAGTTCTCCCGGACCCGATCTGGAATCTTTTGGGCCTTCGAAGAGGGGCCCACGAGCGGAGATCAGCGGTCGGATAGGGGAGCCGGGGCTCCGGGAGGGTGGTCATTAAGCGTGCGGCCCAGGGGAGCGCTGCCGAGGAAGAGCTGCCTCGGGAACTTTTGGATCCCGCCTCTTGGGGTCGGACTCTCCCCTCTTGTGAGGGATCCCTGCAAGGTCCTGGCCTCGTTTGACTTGGGGAAGGGTGCGGCTCGGTTGCCACAGCGGGCTGCCCCGACCGTTCTAATCTTAACCCTTTGACCTAGACCTTCTCAGAAAATTTTGAAAATTGGGGCTGTGTCTTTGGAAATGGATTAGGATTCCAGGTGGCAAAAATCAGAATTTATTTTAGGTACAATGCATTAATTGCGAATTTATGAATGTCTTGCCAGCGCAAAAGCCCCCGACTTCTACTTGCCACATCGGGAGGAGGACGGGCCCAAACTTCGCTCCGTCGGTTCCCCTTGCTCCGTATTCTTGGCTGCGGCTTCGGCCGGGTCCCAAGTGCAGCAGGACCAAGTCTCGGCCCCCCAGCGCCAAACCCTTCTAGAACACGGCAACCCACGGGGTTTACGTTTTGGAGGCCCTCTCCTTGTCCGGTCGGGGGACCTTGGCGTGACTTGGCGTGGAGTGGGGGGTGTTGGCCTTGAGATCCGGGACCCTAAAATCCCCGGAAGGCTGCTTGCCCCCGATTTCCTCTCCCCAAGGCCACGGGGGCCGGGCCAGGCGACCTCCCCTCTCGAATCGCGATTTGGCTCTGCCAATGGACTCGAAACGTCGGCGTTGCCCTCGGGGACCAAGTTACGTGACCGAAGACCACTCATGTTCACCCAACTAAAAATGAGTTTTAAAGCGTCGTCATTATGCGTCGCGTGCGGCGTCAATGCGTCGCATCGGCGTTATTTGTTATATAGCGGCGTCGTTTAAACTATTTTTATTTTTGTTGTGTACATGTTTGATCTTGGGGCATGTTTGAGCCTAGACAATGCTTGAGCCTAAGAGGCTTGTTTGAACCTAGGTAGCATGTTAGACCCTAAAGGGAAATGCAAAGCGCCTACGTTCAACATCTGTAGGCTCCTCATGGTTCACTCTATGTATTTGGACTTGTTCACCCTACAAAATACCATTATTATTATCTGTTTGAAAGGTAGAAGCGATTGATCCACAACGAAAAGCTAGTGGATAGCATCAAATTAAGCAATGATCGGGTTAACTTGGTGGTGGCCTTTGGTTTAAGGTTAGAAAAATCGGAAGTAACTAAGATACCATTGAAGACTCTTTGCATGTTCTAGTCTAGAGGCAATGCTTGAGCCTATGTGGCTTCTTTGAGCCCATGTTCCGGTAGTTCTTTATTCCTCCGATATAATGTATACCAAAGGGGGAGGGGGGGAAAAAAAATTGAATTGAATGGGTTTTATTGCACCACGAAGACCAATAGACATAGCCTATCGAGGAAGGATTGCACGAGGATGTGCATAATATTTGACATATAGAATTTAATGATCGTCTCCTCTAGGTGCTAACTAGGATTCGTCATTGTTAGCATTACCAACATTTGTATTAAAATGCACGAAGTACATCGTATTTAGGTGGAATTGCTCTCGGTGTAAAGATCTTTGCATGAGAGGGGTGGTCCAACCTCTTGATGCTTTCGTTTTCGGTGAGTTTGAATGCCTTGATGCGCGGGAGGGCTCTTGGGCGTTATTGACTCCTCTAGCACAACACCTTGGAATATTGGGCGTCCCCTCGGTGTAGTTTGTATGATAAACCACCATGTTGGGTCTTGTCGATCGGTAAAAAAAAAATCTGGTCAAAGAAATTTGGGCGTGAGATTGATATTGATGGTCTAAATTTTGAAGTGGATATGTGTATGTGTGTACTGTTCCACGGTTATGCGGAAGGACAAAAGCGTCTCACTACCGGGGTACATCTTGCTAGAGTTGGCCATGAAAAAAAGCCACTTGTTAACTATCATACTTTCTTTCTTGTAGGCTGGCCCCTTAATTGAAGGTCAAACCAATGCGACATCGAATATGAAGGTCTTAAAATTGCCACCAACATCCACCTCCATTATAGTCTTTAACCTCCCGAGGCCAATCCGCGGTGGCTTCGGCGATTACGATCGGCAACGCTTGATTGAAACTCCATGCGTGAATGATGCCATGACTCCGATCCTGAAGTCTTCACATGTATGTCAAGAGAACTCACCGCGATAGTGGGTCCCATGCCACCATATCGAGGGAGTAAGATATATCTTGTCAAAAGCACCATTAATGTCAATAGATACAATAACATCAAAAAGAAAATACTTTCGATTTAGACATCAACATAATTTGTTGCAACTACCTTTTCATGACACCTTGTGCGTATGCCCATTCCGTAGGCTGTAATATACTCCCCTTGTGATATGCATCGGTCAAAGCACGTAGTACCCATTCTCTTTCCATCTTGTCCGGCAAGGGTTCATATCCATCGAGTGCGGGGGCTGCGTCTATTATGTCGTCTCCATTCATGCCTCTTCTCTTCCATTTCTTCCTTTGCGTTCTCATAGCGAGCAATCCATTTTGCCATTGGTGCGAATTGTAAAGAAGAAATTGATTAACCTATAATGATCATATCGGTGATGACTTACGCATACCATTGCCTTACGCCACTACCCCCACAATCTTCGTCCCCTTCATCACTCCATAGCGAGGTGCATCACGGATGTGCGGCGGAAATATATTACGTCATATAGAAAAGTGACTCTTTTCGCCAAGCCATCCCTCGCCATACTACCTTCGGGGCGTGCTCTTTGGCCTTTCCATATCCTTCAATACCTTCATAAACCTTTCCAAGAAAAACATCCATCGGCGTATGCGGTTCCATGAGCTCCACTTCCTCAATAAGATGTACCAAAGATGGGTTTGGTGTCAAAAGCTTCGTGGGAAACTCCTTCTCCAACAAGCAACATGCCTCGCCATTTTCACTTTCATCTCTTCAATTTAGATCTTTTCGGTATAGTTTTTTTTACATCCACCTATGAGGTCCAAAACAAAAACTTAGCCACAAATAAAATAGGCGGGGGACCACTAAATCAACATGGGTAACAACCTTATGACCTTTGATAGGGCACTTATTGCCTCCAATGGTCCCTTGTCTAAAACTCCCCTAAAGGTCGGGGGCATGAAGAGCGCATGATCAAACACCAAATATAAGTTATGGGTTACATTTTATAGTAGTGCATATATATGTGGACTTCAATTGCTTACATGCAGAACTTATGCCCGATCATGGGACTTTAAACCGGTCGGCTCCCCACTACTTGTGAATGCGGTTACTTAATGATTGCATGTAACCGGTTGGTGTTCTAAGGGCCCTTAAATCATCATAAATAGCTTCGATGGTCAGACCCTAGCAATAACCCATTTTGCGGGGAGGAAGTGGTTGCCCTTCACCTCGGATCCATGCCTCTTTCTTTGTATTACTTACCTTAAGGTCCATCACGGCATTTGTTGTGTCTTTTTGACCAAATACATGCTTCCATAAAGAGTTTCCCGTTCTTGAAGATATGCATCGGGTCTAAAAGGTGTTGAATCAATAGGTCGGTCCAATATGGTAGTCTATAAAAAGCGGACTTCCTTTTCATATTGGCGATAAAGACTTCCTCCTCAGCGGCTTCCTCGCCACCAGCGTATAATTCCTCATCCTCCTTTGTCTAGGTGGAAGCTCGACCTCCTCATTCTGAGTGCCCCCCTCAGGATTTCCCCTTGCGGATTTTCCCCTCTTCCTTCTTATCCCAAGCGCTCACCCCATTCTCGTATGGTAATTACGCTTGGTGGTTACGTATAGTCTGATTGCCACCGGGTTGTGCCTTATTTGCTTTACGAAGGGGTGCGTGGCGGCAAATACTTCCTAAAACCCTGGTATACTACTTTCTTGGGATGCTTAGAGTGGCGGTCTTTGCAACTTTTCCCCACATATCATGCAAGGGAAGTGCCCGATGTCTTAAACCCGAGAACACTTTCGGCAAACCGGGGAAAGTCATGCATAGTCCACAATAGTATACCTCTAAGATTAAAAGCGTCATTTTTATGGGCATCGTGGACCTGAATACGTGTTCCACAAAGGGAGTAACTCATCCACAATTATTCTTAGGTACACATCTAAATTACTTGGTTTTCTTCCCGGTATCAATAAAGTCATCATAATGTGCCCACTCTTCATCAACAACCATGGGGGTATGTTGTAGTTCACTATCATCAGCGGCCATGTAGACCATCGCGATCGATTGTGTACCATATGGGTTTTCGCCATCGGTGGCCAGGCCCAAGCGCCGTTAAGTGGTTCTTTTTTTTCAAAAGTCGGGGCCATGTCGCATCGACATGCTTCCAAACTACTGCTTGTAAACCGGGACTTCGCATCACATCATCACTAGATGCATGTGTGGCCGTGAAGTCCATTAGGCTAGCCAATGTCTTTACAGCGGAACATCAACTTTAACCTATAGAATAAATTATAGGCAACATATAAGTACAGAAAATAAGTGAATTTACAACTATTTGTAAGAAGTGGTGATGCATATACCTTGGGATTATTGGAAAGTGTCGAATAACCTTACGAGTGTACGTTTTTCCCTTTAGGTCATTCACGTATCTCGGTTCATTACATACGAGACAATGAGTGGACTTCTCATGCTTTCGGCGGGGGATAGAAGATCATACAATCATTTGGACATGCATGTATGACTTTATAACCAAGGCGGTCGCTTGAATCATTTTCTTAACTTGAGATCTGTCGGTAGGCATATTGTTCTTCTGGAAGGATCTTCTCGTGCAATAACACAGCATCTAAGAGTGGTAAGATAAAAGATGGAGATGGTGGTAAGATAGAAAGACTTGATAAGTATGTCACCTCAATAGAAGCGAGAGACACTTGCATTGCTCCACTTGAACTTGGTTTGGAGATTGAGAATTAGCGAACCGCGCCGACAAGCGAGAGGTTCGAGGCGAGGAAATAAGCTGCGTTTACGCCCGATAACAATAGGGTCATCGTCGGATGCGACCAATCCTCGAAGGGTATCCCACATCTTCTACCATATCCTCTCCACCACCATCCTCGACATCATCTAAATCAATATCGGGTAATTCTTGAAGGCGTGCAACATATCGAGCATCGGCTTCGTCCGCGAAAGACTTAGTTCGGGTTAGTCAATAGTTTCATCCTCTTCATATTGATGCATTATGCAATATCTTCATATTGGTGCGCTCGGCTTGAAATTCCGCGACGATAGGTTTCCCTTTGCACGTAACTTAGAACTAATGGATCGGGATGGAGGCCGCTCTGAATGAGTTCATTAAGCGGGGAGTAGCATTATTAACCATCATGTCAAATAATGTAATAAGTATAAAATACATACAACCATTTGTATAGACTCACGAATGACAAAAACATATTAAAAAAAAAAAAAAAAAAACTCTTTATTCCTTTTTTAGTACAACAATACTATTGTTCCATCTCAAATGGGAGAGGTCTATCATAGCGATAGTTGATGAATAACTCATCTCCAATGTTTATGCTTTTAATAGCACACACCATGATATATCGCTTTTTCTGGATCTTGTAAAAAATCTTCCTCCCCTCCTTGACACTCTAAAATTCACAATTGCATAAGCTCCACGGTTGTCAATAGAAGCTGTTGATGAACCACGCAATATTGCCATGAACCCACGGCCGACCATCAATAAACTTCAACTCCTCATCACATGCCCCCCACGACTATCGGCCAGCGGCATTGGAATTCATTCCATAAATCCTCATCGCCAAAGCATATTTAGTCAAAGTTTGCCAAGTTTTCCAATGCGTTACTTTCGGGACACGCATATGGCATTAATGGAATGTGGGTATCTCGCTCCACTTCTATCTGGCGTCTTGGGAGATAAGGCGAATCCGACTTACGGACAAATGCGGCTCCACATAATGATGTATCTTCTTCCCCAATAAGCAAATTCTTGATCCATAGGGATAGGTAAGTCTCGGCCACAAGCCAAATGTCTTGCGGTGCCTAACAAAGGGGTCGGACTAATCTTTGCAATTCTTGAGGAATTTCACGCTCGAGGCGGTGAGGCCAAGCGTTCTTGGGAAATGTCGCGACACATGCAATGTTCTCATGATTGTAGCCCTTACGTGTTCTTTCCGCGGGGGGAACACTTTCGGCGTTGGCGGCACCCATCCACATTATTGATGAATCAGTTCTTGCTTGGTTTCATATGCCTCTATGGACAACATTAAACCAAAATCCACATCTAGTTTGGAGGAGACATCAGCATCATCTACCTACATATTTAGATATCATAAACATCTTGAATATATACTTAAAGCGGGAGAGATACTCTTAAAAAAAAAAATAATAATTGTATACCAACCAACGATATCCATGGCGAGCATCGGATCGGTGGGTTGTTCAAATGTACCAAATCTTATCGGATGGTCTTCAACAACCGTTCTAAGTCGTCTCTTCACCCCCATACATCTTTTACAATGCATAAACTATTTTGTCCCTCGCCAATTACAAAAGGTAAGTACTATATCTTGCACAATAGTTTGAGCAGTTGTGATAGATACAATATATGGTAGTATAAACCCTAAACCCTAAACCCTAAACCCTAAACCCTAAACCCTAAATCCTAAATGGGCCAGTGGGCCCGGACCGTAGTCCTCTCCACTCAAGGTGAAGCCGACCATGCCCTTTCGATGCGACCCTTATATAAGTTTCAATTTCAATAAAGATCTTTTGGAGGCAGCTAGCCCGATACATAGAGTCCCCTCCACTCAAGGTGAAGTCGACATATGACCTTGACTTCTGGCGACACCTCAATTTTGTAATCTACATTGTACTTAGTAAGGTATGAAGGTGAGTTTGGGCTGGCACACTGGTCCTCTCCACTCAAGGTGGAGGCGGCCAGGTCCTTGACCAAAACACTGCGTTTTTTTTTTTACTTTCGCGATTACCGTCCTCTCTAGTTTATATATGTCTAGGCTACTAAATACAAGAATCGGTAACTTACATGTGGCGGTTCCGCATATCCGACCTCCACGGTGGTAAGACAACATCAATCGTCTCACGGCCATCTCGGTCGATCATCTTAGATGACCATGGCGATCCATGTAGAGGCGACAACAAGTATAAGATATGGTTAAAAGAAGAACACCAAAGGCTAGAATTTTTGGAAGAGGGCGAAAAAAGAAATAACAATGAAGGCCGAAAAAAAGTTGTTTATATAGAAATCTTTAGCGTCGCGTCGCGGCGTGGCGTCGCCCGGCGGCGTAGTGTCAACGGTCACATGCCAAGTCACCTACGACTTGGCGGTACACTAACGAAATGCGTCTGAGGCGTGTCGTGCGTTACGTAGACCATATGTCGCATCGCGGCGTATAGTCAACGGTCAAAATCCGGGTCACATGCGACTGGCGGTACCGTCAGCGGTCAAATTCAATCAAACGGCAAATGCGTCTTGGCGTGTCTTATGTTACGTAATGTCACATGGCGTCGCATCGACGTCGACATTGTCGTGACATTTGTCGTGACATTTGTCGGTTATGAAATTTATGTATACCTATCTTTGTTACGAGCAACCTAAAATCGAGCAAGTTTTTGTGTAACAACCTAAAATCGCATACCTCAAAACACTTGAACATAGCTTGATTAGGCGCATCCGCGAGCAAATTAGCGTGGCAGTCGACATTTCTTGGTGACATTTTATTAATTGACGATGCCGGCCAGTGGGCGATGGCATTTTTAGGCAAATTTTGATCGGGCAGCTTTGACACATGGGACATTAATGCCTTGGATTTGCAAAGAAAATCGTCGAAGCGGTTCTCCCACTATCTTTGGACACCAAGTTCCTCATTCGGTTGCATTTTGTTGCTTCTCTAAAGATGTTGGTTTGAGGATATGGGAGTCCCACTTTTTGACTACCCAATATTCTCGTTGTAGAAATTCTAGGGGTAAATCCATATGTCATTTCTAATTCCTTCTTTTTTTTCTCTTTCTGGATCAACGAGAAGCTAAATTATGAGCTCAAAAAATTACGGATCAACCATCTCCAACTCCATGTCCATCACTAAATTCATCTGCTTTTCAAAATACCCATAGCACAAATAGGCCTATACAAATTAAAACAAGCAATATTATTGTCATATCCTTATTCATGCATTGGCATTCATCTTCTTGATATCCATCGATCATATTCATCTTCTTCATATTTTTATCTTCAAATTCCATTTTGAAAAAAACGATTTAATCTATATCATATCATATATCCGGTTTTTTGTATTCTACATCATGCTTATATACATAAAGCGGTTACCTCAAAAAGTGCGGATCAACCATAAGCTAAATTACGAGCTCAAAAATTACGGATCAACCGGGGGAGCTAATCGAGCTCAAAACTACCATATTATAGTTATATCAAAGATAGAATTTAAGTTGCTTCAATACCAAATATCGACTCCAAACGATCACGAAAACTTTACGCAAAGGGTTGTTGCATCTGCATCAACAACTTTGTAATTTCCGGCACCCGGCGAAGGATCCCTTAAGCCCGGTGATGTAAAATTTTTACCTTGGATATCTCTCTCAAAGCGAAACCACATCATTCACACGCAAATTCTTTGCCTTGACAAACTGCTCCGGCCTTTTGCGAAGACATAACTTTCGCGAACTATCCCAATAACGATATCTAAATTTCCACATGCATTGATTTTCATCTATAAAGCGAAGCATCTTACCTTTTTTTTTCTCCACAATTCCATCATAGAGGCAAATGTGCTTGCGTTGATTTTTTGGAATGGCCATTTGAAACAAAAATCCAGCGAGAATCGGTTATCAAATCAAAGCCCCCACTTGGTTGCACAAGCCGCGAAATGAAATGCCGGTCTCAAGGACTTTCTTATCTAACCAATCTACACTATCTTGAGAGCCAACTAGATCCACCACGAGAAATATCGGTGGAGTGTCTAGCATAATATCCTCTAGGCTTTTGAACTTTTGTGGCACGCGCGTGGCTCCGATTATCAAGCGTGAATCAAGCTCTCTAAAAGATGGCGCATCATTTTCTATACTCCTTGCCAACCCCATCGGAAAACTACGAATATCTTAGTCCTGCTTTGGAGATTATTTGCGGGGTCAGAACTTGATAAGAATGCATTATGCGGACTACAAAGTGAGACTCATTTGTTACCTGATCCCATATTAGCCATTACATAGCCGGACGATAAATTGGTTAGAATATTAGAATACAATTCGCGGGGAGATGAAGAAGCAAATCTAGACAATGACACGATAACAATAGAACTTACGAAGCACCGGGTATGACTAGATATATTATTATTTCATATTTTATAGGCTGCAATTGACATGGTTGGGATGTAATATAAGCGTATTGCCCTTGCTTGGATGGAGAAATCTGAACTTCGAGGCAGTTATTCGGGAACTCATATGTTTATAATTATCAAATTATCGAGGGATTTGGAAAGACAATCTACGCAATTGCTTTGATTTTGAAGGCTAGACCATAAAGCGTCAAAGATACAATGTAGAAGAATCTGAGGAACACCTTGATTGTTTGCCCTAAATGCGCTTTTTAAAACAATGGGAACATGAATTGAAGGAAAAAGTAGCACCATCGTCAAGCTATCGTGTACATATACCATGAAGATCGAGAGAAGAATAAATTGTGTTGAACTTTGTAAGCCGCGACATTGTGCTTACTACATATGGAACCATTTGTTACGATTACGAAAAACCATCTAAAGGGATGAAAAAAGCGACCCCCGGGCTAAAGGGGCACCTTGTCGAACATTAGGTGGTTTAGAATTATTACGGATGAAGCTCAATCCATTAGAAAAGCTCACACTAAAAGTTCACGTGCTTCTTTGGGCTTAAAGGCACAATGAAGATGGTGCCTTTTACGGAACATCGACCTTCTACGACACATATGTCACATATGTCACATATCTGAAAGTTCTAGAATGTTCTAGAAAGTTTTAAAAAGTTTTAAAATATAAGAGAATCTTGGGTGAGCCTAAGGAATCCTTCTAGAAAATTCGAGAATGTTGTAGAAAGTTCTAGAATGAATGTTCTTGAGAGAATACACTTATTTTCTTCCCAAAGCATTTTGCTAGATGACCAATTAAAATATTTTAGTTCAACCAACTCCACAATTCTCTTGATTTTTCGATGAACAAACTTGTCCAAGAGGCAACAACCTCCACAACCTCAGAATGGCCATAATGAAGAAATTAAAAAAAAGCAGGTTAAAGAGATTTCTCGAAAAAAAGCGCATGATTTTTTGGGCTTTGTATGTTGTGGCTTGTCGGATCATACAATCGATCACGGCGACAACCCATAAAAATCTTGGCTCAAAGCGGAACAAGTTCATGAGTCATGAAGCGAAAACAATCGAGCATGGCGTTAAAAAGCGCACCAAAAGGACCCGGCAATGTCGGCAAGCTCAACGCCTTGTGATCCCTAAGCTCCAGTGAAGCCCATTTTCCTTTGCACCATGACATGCTCTACTTTGAAGACTTCCAAAGGTAACGGTGGCGGTTTAGATACTCTTCTTGGCATAGCGGCCCGAGCTATGTTCAATTCCACTTTCCATGTATGGATCTCGAAAACAAGGCCATCAGCGGTGTGTAGCCACATAGTATCTCGGCTTTTCAAAATCCTCATCAATGGGGTTGGCTTCATATGGAACTTGTGCAATTGAAGCATAAATTCCTCCACCATCATATATCACAAAATCATCGGCGTTTGGCGGGTAAAGTTACAAGTTCAAGCATTCTTCTTGATTCCAACCTTGATGTTGATCTTTCAACTTCCATAGTGCCATTAAATTACTTGTATACCCGGCATGAGATTTTAAATCATAACCTTCTTCCCCACAGTATTGGCGTATCCATATGTGCTTCTTTGGTTTCTTTGATATAGTTGAGACAATATTTTTCCGGCTCTTGCAATCTCTCAAAGCCCCAAAAAAACCATTTTTCTCAAAGTCTAGATGAAGGAGGTAATTCATGCGGTAGCATCTCTTTTGTGATGATGCGTAATGCGGGCAACAGCTTAAATGAAGGCTGCGGGTTGGTGCGTCGAGTCTTTTTGAGGCAATTATCAATCGGGCAAATTATTGAATTTGTAATCCTAAAAACCAAAACCGTGTATAAAAATATCGTCACATCGCGACCACCTCGTCACATATACGTCTTAGCGTGTCATATCGTCACATATACATCTTGGCGTGTCATATCGTCACATATCACGTATGGGCGTGTCATATCGTCACATATCGTCTTGGCGTGTCATATCACGACACATCGTCACATCGTCACATATCTGGCGTCGCATGCGGCGTCCGTCATTAAATAAACATCACACATGTCGTCCACGGCAAAGCGTCCACAGCGTGGCGGATGCGCTGCGTCCGCGATTGTCGGGCGTCGCACCATACGTCGCATCGCGGCGACTGGCGTGACACATGTCGTCGCTGGCGTGACACCTGTCGTCACTGGCGGCGTCCGCGATGTCGAGCGTCGCACCATCACGTGTCGGGCGTCGCACCATCCATCGCGTCGGCGGCGTGCGATGCGATGTGGCGTCGCATGGTGGCGTTATTTCGCGGCGTCCGCGTCGCTGAGACGTCGCAAGCCCGTCGCTAAAGTCCATTCTCTTGTTGTGAGTTGTGGAAAAAACAACGGACCGATTACACCTGGCGAAACACCTAAGGAAGTTGAGGGAGTAATTCCATCGGATGAGGGGCAACTTAATTTGAATATTTGACAAAAGGAAAGGCCGAGAACAAAAGAGGGGTAAAAGGCGGAGGATAGCAAAAAGTTGTTGGGGCTAAGAAAAAGAACAAAAGTAGCTATGCAAAGATCTGAGGCGGTCTCAATCATGACACCACACATATCGAAGTGTGTTACGAAAGAAAATCTTGAGAATCGGGGCCCTCAAGTTTGGTGAGCGATCTTCAACAAGTGATTCTTTGCCATTAATAACCACGGAAAGGGGTATGGGCATTCTTTGCCAAGAAGGCCACAACTTAGTGTTGCTTTAAACATTGAATATTATTGATTTTCTTTTGTTGCATTCCTTTTGTAGGATTACCCGGTTGATTCTGTTAGGTCGGAGAATCCTGGCATTGTCTGAAGGGTTTCCACATTCAACCCATTTTTCATTTTCATCTTCATCTATTTATTCATGTAGTAATTCATTTGTGTAGGTATTCGGGATGTTCCAACGTACTAAATATTGATTTGGCGACAAAAGATAAACTCATTGTCTTGGATTTAAATGGTGTGTTGGTAAAACATTTGGTGCAAATGAACACATGCAAGCTTGGAGGCGAGGATTGACAATGACATACACTAGCGAAAAGAAAGTGATATTCAGACCCGAGCGGTGTTCTTCTTGAAGACTTTGTTCTGAAGTGTTGTGTTGGTATATGGTCATCAATGCAACTCTCTAATGTGGAAGATGTCTTTGCAAGTACTATGTCAGTTGAGGGGCCATTTCAATTTGTATGGGGGACGGGAGGAATGTGTGCGGACCGGTTTTTCACCACCCTAACAAACTGGTACATCGGTCATGATGAAGCCACTTGGGAAAATATATGAGTCATACCCAAGATTCAAAGGTAAGACTTTGCTTCTTGATGATTCATTATACAAGACTTACCTTAGCTTGATCCACGGAAATTTTTGCGGGTTTTGCATTCAAAGATGGATGTCCATGATGAAGTGCTAACGGTACTCACCCCAAAGATAGAAAAATCTTGCGAGGCCAAGGCCCGAGGAAAAATGAATTCTTGGTGAAGAACACACGCAGATACAAGCCTTGGCCTAAAGGCGGATAGAAAGATTATGAAGCTATGCTTGGAAAGACTTTTCACGGAAAGCGATTCGCGATTCTGCGGGTTTGTGAAGGAGGTTGGAGAAGGTTTATGGTGATGGCGATTGTCATTCTCCATGATTATTAACTTTGTTGTCATTTATTTAGGCTACTTCAATCCTACACTTTTCTTGTACCATCTTTATATTAATTTAAGAATGTTTTGCTATATATTGTTTATGTAGTTCAATGCGGACTTGCTTATAAGTTTTGCAAGGGATGCTTAAAACTTACCAAGTGCTTAAACAAAAATTGCCAAAACACTAGGTAAAACATATATGTTTAGTACTAGGTCGCGATTAACTTCTTGTTATGCTATATAAGCTTTTTAAAGATAGCTATTTATTGCATGTGTGCTCTTGTGTTCGAGTGGTTACTCACAAGCAACTTCTTTGAAACTAATTAAAGTGCTTAGTGTTTGAGCTAGAAACAGCATTACATTCCCTATGAGAATATGGGTACACAAAATTCAATGTTTTGCCACACATGGATAATAGAAGTAAGAACATCAAATGAATTCATTCTTTTTGCTTAATAGAAAAAACAAAATGTGATCTTTGAAAAAAAGTAGATGAGACAAAAAAACTTCATATATTTGATAGGCGAAAAAAGAACATTTGATAGAGAAAATGACAAACAAAGAATAAAAACAAAAGAGCGAAAAGAACATCGTCTGAGAAAGTGGTAGAGACAAAAATCTTTTTTATATTAACAAAATTTTTACAAAAAAAGGCCTTGGGGCCGGTGTCTTCGGGGGGTCTTGGGGGTGTCTTTGAACATGGGATGGTGTCTTGGGGGGTGGTGTGCTTAGGTGCTGGTGTCTTCGGGGGGTGTCTTGAGGGCTTTTGGCTCCTCCACACATTCTCCTCAATTCCAGCCTCCTCGCCTCTTGGTGGGGCTCTTAAATGCTTGGCTCCAGAAAACCAGGTTGTTTTTCTTCTTCTTCATCTGCCTCTTCATCTTCCTCTTCTTCCTCTTCATCCTCCTCTTCCTCTTCATCCTCTTCTTCCTCCGAGAATTGTCCACTTCCTCTTCTTGAAATTCTCCACTTCCTCTTCTTCCTCTTCTTCTGCTCCACTTCACCTTTCGACTTACGTAAACAAGAAAATCATCAATGTTAGAACAAAAGAAGAACAAAACAAAAGAAATTGCAAAACAAAATAATACCTTCTTCTTCCTCTCTCGGTCTTGATTAATACATTTGTCGAATCACGGGCCGGCCCGGCTCGAAAAAAAAAGCGTTCTGTATTGCGGGGCGGCGGTATTCGCATCTTGAGACATCTGCTTAAGCACATACTCAGGTGCTTGGTTTCCGGTTGCATCTGACGAAGGCCATTGCAAAGGAAATAAGCGGAATGGGGCGTAAAGAAGAGGATTTGGCGACAAAGCGGTAAGCGTGAGAGCGTAAGAAGAGCATAAATCCTATGATTAGGGGCCTAGTGCTTAAATCCTATGCTTAGGCGGCGTCGGTGTCTGAAAAACCTCACACAGCGCCCGGAACAATTAATTAAGTAACCCGGGCTTAAATATTTTTGTATGACCATTGGAATTGACACATGTCACATCGAGAAATGCCTTGACAATATAATTTTTGGGAGTTGGTGGCCCGGCGGCCCGATGGCGGTCAAAGTCACCATTACTTTGAAGCGTGGCGATGCAGCAAAAATCACGGGCCATTAAAGTGGTTGCAATAAAACCCCAGGCATCCCCTATGAAAATCGCCATGTGGATGCCAAGTAAGCACAACTCATCCTTCTACACAAGTATCTTGACTTTACGTAAAAAGGTGCAAACCTGATTGGTCTGGCCGAATCGGCGTGGAAATCTTTAACCCAAGATATACAGGCCATTTTGAGACCCCAAATCCGCCCTAATGGGTTATAGTAGATCTGTTAGACAAGCAATCCATGATCAATTCATGTAAATGATCAGGCAAATGGTACATATCATCACCTTCATGGATCAACTCAAAGTTGCAAAGAGCTGTAACTAGGTATTTATAGCGTTAACCGGTTTTGCGTGTGAGCGGCTCAAACATTCCATTGCCAACACATCCGTACCAAGTATCTGTAATGACGGCTTCCCTTCTGGCAAAATGCTGGCCCCAATGATCCTTAAATGCTTTATCAACTACATCTTTAGTACGTGTACATTTGAGCAAGTAAAAATCAGCATTTTCTTTGTTCCCAATTTACGCCTATTGACAAAATTATCACCAATATCAATAATGTCAGTTGCATTCCGCCGCCTTCAAAGGCTGGGACCGTCCACCATACGCGGATCTAGTTCAGGGATTAAGCTCGAATCTTTGCCCGCGTTCCAATTCTAGACTTGTTGATGCAAGCTGTTATACCTACCTTGCAACAAGCATGGCCGGAAGCAAAAGAAAAGTTCATGTCGCAACTTGGTGGGATCAATCTTTGGGCCGGGGCGAATGGCATGAAACTTGCTTTCGAACCTTTCAATGTTTATGCGGTCAAATCTGTCACTCCTATCCACCTCATTCAATTTTATTTCCCAAAAAATCTGCGGTAGCATATGCTCAACACCTTTCATAACATGCTACTTATTTCCGGACATAAGAGCTTAAACTTTGAGTGAATATTACACGAGCGTGGACTTGTTCTCAAGATGTTGGCTATTCTTTGAAGTGTTCGCATAAAGACCACATCATCATGAGCATTTTGTAATGGTACATAATCCCTTTTGAGCATTTCAAATGTATTGCCCTCTTTATCCATGACACTTGCTCCATTGTTTTCTCTAAAATAAAAAAAAGATACAAAAGGTGAATTAAAGATTAAGTGGGCTTGTCATAGCGTGACAATGGAACCAAAACATAACCCATGGGGCTGTTCTAGACTTATTCTAAATCACAAGTTATCTCTACTACCTTCACAACCATTATCAGAATTTAATAGAACCATATTAATGCGATTATGAAATTACAAACACCATGGGCTGCTTACCACCCAGATCAACAACACCGCACCAAAAATTAGGTAAAAATTTCCTGCGACATGGTGGTGTAGTATGTTGCTTATGCTTATAACCTCAATAGGTAGACCTTCAATAAAGATATTTCTGAATTGAGATTATCCATGCCCTGAAAATTGGATGATGATTGTATTGTTCATCTCATTTTGTGTGTCACAAATTTGGGCCAATCAACATTTGATGCCTGTCATGCTTACCCAGGTGGTGGCAATATAATAATAAGAAAGTAACAATTATATTCTCTTTGTTCAGTAACTAAAAGACCCAAGTATCTCTATAATCTACCTTCATTCGATTGTGTTAGGAAAACTCAAGGCGGCTACTGCCTTTTGCTTTCTCTAAGTTCACTTTCAATTTAATGGTATTTAAAAAAAAAAACCTTGCATGCATAGCTCATATCAATTTCAGAAATTATCTTGCTAAGTATCGAAAAACTTCCAACACATTAAGTTGGAACTATGAGAGACAATGACTGATGCTAGAAACAATTACTATAAGCGGGCAAAACGGGCAGTTCTTTTGCTCGGGATCAGGTCCAAGTTTGATGGCTTTCATGCTGTTTTGGCTTTTGCCCGAAATCAAAGCGGGTAGAAAAAAATTGCCACATATAAAGGGTAACAAATATCAATTTGCTGTCATATAGAAGGCAAAAAAAAAAAATGTATGTCATTTGAAAGGTCGCAAACATAAATTTGCCTTTCTTTTTGTATAAGTACTAGGGTTATTTTATAGGCATAGGCAGGCATTTCGAGTTAATGTACTTACCTGCCTCTAATAGAATAATGAATTAGGTTAGGTACCATTAATTTTTTTTTTTTTAAGGTTCTACTACATTCCCGGTTCCTCCTATTCTCCCATTTCCCAGCGAATCCACCAATTTGAAAATTTCGAATGATTTTTGCTTTCTGTCGGTGCCGCTGCCACGGCTCTTTCGGTGGCGGTAGTAATGCTTTCGAGTTTTTTTTTTTGTTCTTTCTTTCCCCTTTAACACAAAGCGGTAATGCGTGGATTGCGTTACGTGGACGGACGGTCTGTGGTGTGGCTTGGTTTTTTCACCACGTTTTAGTCAGAGCGAGTTTCCATGATGGTTTCCATGTGGAGTAAACCATTTGAACACGTGGATTCAAAAGCATGCTTTGATGCTTGGAATGAAGATAAACGTAGAAGAACAGTAATGTCTCTTGATGACTCTTGGATTATACTCTTAACTTTTTAACTATATGTTTATATTGGTAGTTACTATTATATAACTTACCTTTTTGTTCTAAGTTTATAATTGAAAAATGGTCTTCCGTCAATTAAAATTTTTGTATGTCAGTTGAAAGGTTCAAATTGACATTCTGTCATATGGAAGACCAAGAAAAAAAGTGCCCGTGATTGGAAAATTAGGGGTGCCGTGCATGAACCACCTTTCGGGATCTAAAATGGCGGAAATTCTTGCTAACCCTTTGCTTATTGGAAGAACCCTTTGTTCTACAATTTTCCCATGCTTTTATTAAGGATGCATTAGAAAGAATAAATGGTGGATTATGATCTGAGATGGCCATTTCTTGCTCATTTCTTGCTTATAGTGCGAGGCGGAGACAAATCTAGCGAAATTGCTAGAGGCACTATTATGCGGACCATTAGATGCTTGAGATCCACAAAAAGTCTCGATCCTCCGGGATCATGTGCATCCTTAGATGTAGAGATGTAGCTCAAGTGACTCTGGAGCCCTCGCCCAAACCCCTAGCAATAGCAAGTAGATCTATGCGATTACTCGGGCACAAGAAAGCTTTCCAGATATGTGCTCTGTTTCGCTTCTAGCTTCAATTTCCTTCACCAGTGAGACCATCTCAGTCCAAGGATGATTTTGGAGGATGTTGGCTTGAAGATGGTGGATTTAGGATATAGCTACAATGAAACATATACCAAGCTTATGGCATGCACTCATAGAACATGGGGTTCTTTCATACGCAAGACAAGGAAGAAAATCAAGTTCACAATTGTGTGGTTAATATTACTTTTGTATTTTTCTTTTTAAGGGTATAAAGTCTTAATCCCATGCCCTATATCTACTACATATAAAATTACTGGCTTAACTTTCCGGTGCCAAATGTCAACAAAAAAATTCCAAAATGTCCACTTTTGGAATCAGAAATTGATTTCCGGCAGCCCGGCTCTCTCTGCTCCGTCTGTTCTATATTTCGCCTAATTCTTGCACTGCGACTCGCATGAAACCAACAAAGCGTAGATAGGCTTCTCATTCATCTCAGCAGATTTCTACAATGGTGGACAGTGGATAGCCGCACACATGCGAACTACCCACGAAAATAAAGGAAAATCAATTATATCATTTGGACCCCAAAAACAAATACAATGCTAATAGATGAGTGGCTGATGTACTGTAGAAAGCTTATCACGGGATTAAAAACCCGCCCTTCGGGTTTTTGGAAAAACCCTAGTGATAAGCCTTCAGCAAAGGGGCTTAGACAAGCGTAAGGCATAGAATCGCTCCCAAACCCCATGGAAGTTAAAAGCGGATGGCGCTCGCCAACATGTACACCGCACATCACCAACACAACAAGCGAGAAACATACCAAGAATAGCATCACCCAATAGGTGGAAAAAAGCATCACCCCGGGTGGAAAAACATGATAAAAAGGAACTTGTACAAAATATAAAAAAACAAAGAGGGGGAGGGTGGGTTCAAAGAGAATATGAATGCTTCTTGAAAGAGCGCGATGAAACTATCGATGAAGAACTCCATAATAAGTATTAAGCGCCCAACTTTGAAGAGCGGCCCCAAAGCGCGTCGCGATGCATGCGTGGCAGCATGCAATGCATGCATGCTTTCGTCTTGAGCAAGAATGGCGATTAAACTCTGTGAATCGGCGACATTCTTACCGCTGCGACCATAAAGAACCAACAAAAGCCCGAATACCAAAGGACTTCCTTAACAAACTAGGATCGAGGGCCCGAAGGTCGCGGGATGAAGGCTAAAAAGGGAAAGGACAGCGGGGAAAACAAGCATGGAATTGGCCAAACCGGTGGGAAGAAGCCCCTCCACGGAAACAATTCAAAGAGAATAAAGATGCTGGCGAGAGAGAGGAAGCCCGATGAAGCGTCGATGAAGAACTCCATAATAAGTGTAACAAAGCCCAACGAAGCGACCCAAAGCGCTATGCGATGCATGCATGCAATGCATGCAATGCATGCATGCTCGTCTTGAAAAGAATGGCGATTAAGCTCTGTAATCGGCGACAAACAATTGCATCGGCCCCAAATTTAATTAGCTTCTTTGGTAGTTCAATGAGACCCCATGAAGTCACCAAACCAAGCCCGTCTTTGCTCACTGAGGGCTCTTACCGGATCTTTGAAAACCAAGCCAAAACAAAGCCTAACATTGAATTTGGAGTCAAAATTAGTTTTTAAATGAGCTTGCCTTGAACCCCTATCGAGTGAGATTTGCGCAAAATTACTCTGTAGGGGAGGGTCCCAGAAGTTGGCGCAAGACCTAATTTTAGCATTTTTTTACTCATTTTAGCGAAAACGGGGCCATTTTCGGCGTCCAACTATGCCACATTTAACCCAGTGGTTTGTGTGTGGCGGCTCAGCCACTCAAAAGCGAAAGCATTGTCGGAACATAAGAATCGGCGGGGAGTGGGCGTCGGAATCGGCCCCATTCCGCGTGTTGCCGGAGGTAACATGACTCTTTCTTGCATGGTAGATCGTAGACTTACTTTTTTCTATGCAATTTTATGTAATATGTATGCTTGCCAAATGGCTCAAAAGGTTGAATTGGGATTCTTAAAGATCCGGACAATCCATTTCGCATTATTTCTCCGGATATTTCTTAACACTTTCAAACTTTTGAAAGCTCAATCAAACATAGTTAAGGAGATCATGAAGGCTGAATCTGATTGCCATTTTATGCTAAAGAGCGTTATAATTGGTGTGGAATTGAAAAAGGTACTAGGCAAACACGGTATTGTTGAGCCAATGAATATAATCGATCTCAACCTCGTTAGTGTTTAATATCTACGCCATATCTAGTGGTTTAGGCACATCACGTGGAATTAGGGATGATACAAAGGAAGCAATATCTTTGGGTGATAGTACATATGGCCAGGTGAAGGTCCCAAATGGGGTTTCTTTTTTCATTAATCTCGTGGGAGATGGTATACGTGGCATCGGACTAGATAACCCTATGCACTATATGCTAGAAATCAACCCGGACTAGATAAGCCTAGATCGACTAAAATAAACCTATGCACACTATATGCTTGAAAAATCAAAGCGGCTTTCCTAAGCGTAGTTGTTGGTGTCATGGTAAGTATCTTTTGTTTTTCTTGCTTTATTATCTTTGGAAGTTTTGTATCAAAAACACCCATTAAAACTCCACGACCCTTGGAAAATCCACCTCAAAGGGTTGAAGCATTCACTAGTTCACGAGCTTCTTACAGCTACAACAAATTATAGTGCATCAATCTGCTTGCTAGGTATAGGTGCATTTGGTATGGTGTATAAAAGGCGTTTTCAAGATAGACATGTTGTGAGCCATAAAAGAGTACTAGTCCCGGATATCTAAATCCTTCGATCA